>JANKKI010000053.1:6755000-9497250 GCA_025175665.1 Cinchona pubescens
ATGTGTTTCGTCTGAGATTTGAGGTACAATTTCTGTCTTTGGACAAATGTGTATAAGAGTTCAACCTATTTATAAGGTTAAGTTATCTTATTGAAGATGGAAAATGGAATATTTTTGTGTGTAAGGAATATTTTTATAGAACTTGAAAGTATTTGCTTCATATATTGAAACGTTGCATATAAGTTCACGTGGTACTAAACGCAAATTCCTCAACGAGAATTTATCTGCTTCACTTTGACATAAGCGTTTAGGTCATTTATCTAAACAAAGAATCGAAAGACTTGTGTCAGATGAAATTCTTGATTCCTTTAATTTGTTGACTTTCAAATATGCGTTGAGTGTATGAAGGGAGAGGCATTAAAGACTATAGCTTATATCCTTAATAGATTTCCAACTAAGGCAACGACCAAAACTCCCTATGAACTATGGACTGGCAAAACTAAATCCATAGGAAATTATATATTTGGGGTTGTCAATTGAGGCAAGGCCTTATAGGCCAAATGAAAAGAAATTGGACTTGAAGATGTTTGGTCAGCACCTATTTTGTTGGTTACTCTGAATTTTCTTATTGTCTTCTTTTACACATCCACACCAGATCCTTCTTTGAAACGGAAATGCCCAATTCTTTGAGGATATTGTGTTTGGGGAGAGAGATAAAGTTAGAGACTTTGTCTTTGAAGAGGAATCTATTTCCTTCCTACGATTGTTATTGATTTGATATCAACCTCCTAATATTAACATGACATTGTTTAAGAAACAATACCAGTAACACAAGACAATGTTGAAAATCTTCCCCATCAAGAACAACACGAACAAACTCAACAACCTCATTTGAACAAATGCCATTAAGGAGATCCACTAGAGAACGGAGAAGTGTGGCTCTGGATGATTACATCATATTTCTCCAAGAACATGAGGATGGCTTTGGATTGGTGGAAGATGATCCAATCAAATTTCATCAAGCCATTCATAGACACTAATTCTCACAAATGAATTGATGCTATGAATGAGGAAATTAAATCCATGAAAGACAACGACGTTTGAGAACTCTTCACACTACCCGAAGGTACGAAACCTATTGGTTGCAAATGGATATTTAAAACCAAAAGGGATTCAAAGGGTAATGTGGAGAGATATAAGGTTAGTCTGTCGCAAAGGATTTTACTCAAAAGGAAGGCATTGATTATAAAGAGACTTTCTCTCCAATATCATCGAAAGACTTTTTCAGGATAATAATGGCTTTAGTGGCACATTTTGATCTTGAGTTACATCAGATGGATGTAAAGACTGCGTTTCTCAATGGTAACATTGATGAGACCATTTATATGATGCAACCAGAAAACTTTGAGTCTAAAGATGCAAAGAATATGGTTTGTAAATTAAAGAAATCCATCTATGGGCTCAAGCAAGCTTCTCGTCAATGGTATTACAAATTTCATCAAATTATCATCTCCTTTGGTTTTGAGATGAATTTGGTTGATGATTGTATATACCACAAGTTTAGTGGGAGTAAGTACATTTTTTTGGTTTTATATGTCGATGACATACTACTTACCAGTAATGATATAGGCTTATTGCACGAAACTAAGAGATTTCTATCACAAAAATTTGAGATAAAAGATCTTGAGGACGCCTCTTTTGTATTAGGGATTCAAATACATCGAGATCGCTCTCGGAGTATTCTTGGATTATCGCAAAAGAACTATATCGAGAAGGTACTTAAGAGATTTGGCATGCAAGATAGCAAACCAGGAGATGCCCCTATTTCTAAGGGAGACAAATTCTACCTCGCTCAGTGCCCTAAGAATGATTTTGAAAATAAAGAAATGCAAAAAATTCCCTATGCTTCGGCAGTAGGAAGTCTAATGTATGCTCAAGTTTGTACGCATCCAGATATTACGTATATTGTTGGGATGTTAGGCAGATATTTAAGCAATCTGGGTATGATTCATTGGATAGCAGCCAAAAGAGTCATGCGATATCTTCAAAAAACAAAACATTACATGCTCACATATAGGAGATCGGATAAATTAGAGATCATTGGATATTCTGACTCTGATTTTGCTGGATATCAAGATAGTCATAAATCTACTTTGGGTTATATTTATTTGATTGCTAGTGGAGCTATCTCTTGGAAAAGTGTTAAACAAACACTCATAGCTCCTTCCACCATGGCAGCTGAATTTATACCATGTTATGTGGCATCCAATCATGGAATATGGTTGCGAAATTTTGTCACAGGGCTGCGAATTGTGCTGAGAACGAGTATTGAAAGAGCACTTAAGTTATTTTGTGACAATAAATCAGCAGTATTATATTCTAACAATAATAACTTTCAACAAAATTTAAACATATAGGCATCAAGTTCCTAGTTGTTAAAGAAAGAGTTCAAAGTGGTCAGGTGTCTACAGAGCATATTGGCAATAACACATCATGACCATGATTAGTAGATCTTACTAAAGGATTACCACCTAAGGTCTTTCATGAGCACATTACTCATATGGGTGTCATGTCTTTTGAGGATATTCAGGATTAGTGGGAGTTTGTATTCAGTTTATATACTTAAATCTTTCAAGACACATCTTATGTTTATGAATATTTTCTGCAGAAATAAAGAATTCAGTTTTAGAAATAAAGTGTTCAGTTTAAGTTTCACTCTGACTTCAATTTCAGTTTGATCTCTATAAAGAATAAAGTTGGACCAGTTGAAAATAGGCATGTTTAATATCAGATTGCATGTAATTTTCATGCTACACATCCATACTTGATCATAATATGTCTAATGGTTGTGTTGATGTACGTTACCAGGAATGAGTTTAGTTACCATTAATGTAACGAAAATCGTCTTTATCCTCTATTGACATGATTAATGGACGAGATTGTTCGGAGATGACTATGGTCATGACAGCTAAAGGTTTTGAGCTCATAAGGTATTATACAATAATATATGTGTAGTCCAAGTGGGAGAATGTTGAGTTTTGGACATTCACATACATATTAATTGTGTAATATATGCTATCATAATTAATAGGCCCAATATAAAGTGATCTATTATAGTTTAAGATAAAGGGCCTAAGTCATCTAATTAGTATGGGCTTTTATGTGTAGATACCTAAAATCTTATTTCCTGTTTTAGGATGGGCAAAACCTAAGGGAATAAGGAAAGTATATCTATATATATATAGGTTATGGTCTCCAAATTCTATGTTGTGTTACTTTTCTTGACATCCCATCATCAGAAAAGTGAGAACCCTATTCTCTAAAATACATACATAGTAAAGACAATATTTGGAAGATCAATAACCACAATATTCAAGAATCAAATTCGTAGGCTCAAGAATCACATCCGAATATTCAAGAATCACATCAATTCTTATGGATTCAGGTATGCTTTGGCATTTAGTATTTAATTTATATTCTTGATGATTAAACATGAAGGATCCGGTTTATGATAACGTTGGTTGTCATGATATTAAAGTTAATTTGGTATTCTAACAATATTTTCCTACCATCCCCAACTCTCATTCTTATATCCTTCTCTAAGTGAATGATAGCATTCTTGAAGCCCTACCAAATTCAAGAATCACCCCCTCTAGTATCTAGATCAAAAATATAAGAATAGGGAAAAATTTACCTTTGATGACCTTATCTGACCAACAAGTTGGAGAGTAAGTTAATCAAAGGTAAATATCCCTGAGAAACTTATATTGGCCAGTAGCAAAATATTGATACACATCTAGATGTGTATAAGAGACAGTAAAGGTGGTTTATAATCCTAGATGTCTATAAGAGACATCTAGGTATAAGATGGAGGAATTTGTGTTCAGTTCCTCTAGTTATTGGAAGAAACAAGAAATAAGTGTTCAGTTACATCAAAGATAAGATTGCTGGAAAGATTAGTGGGTGGAAATGGACAGCTTTTAGGAGCAGTTGCTTGCCCGCAGCACTAAGAAGCTTCCATTTCCACCCACTAATCTTTCCAGCAATCTTATCTTTGATGTAACTGAACACTTATTTCTTGTTTCTTCCAATAACTAGAGGAAGTCCCAAATACCTACCATGGGTTACCACCTTTATCCCTTTCAAGTAGCTAACTTTTGCAGATTAACCTTCTATCTAGCAGCCATCTCATACTTCCTCAAAACCCGAAGTAAGGCCTCAGCTTCAAACAAATTAGCTTTACAAAATACTAAAGAATCATCGGCAAAAAATAAATGGGAAATAAGTGGACCTTGACTAGAAATTTTAATCCCAAATAGATTTCCTTTCCTTACTTCTTGATTTAGCGAATTGGAAAAGCCCTGAAAACACAAAATAGGCCCTTTAGGGGATAGTGGATCTCCTTATCTTAATAATCTAGAGGGGTGGCAAAACCCAAGGGATATTGATTTAATTCAAATTAAACTAATAAAGACAGATCTTTAAACAGCAAAGTTTAATCCATAAAGGACAGAAACCCATCTTAGACATGATACAAGTCAAAAACTTCCATACAATCCTAACATAAGCTTTTGCCATATCCAATATTAAAGCCATAAAAGAATCATTATGATTTCTTTTATTTTTCATGAAATGAATACACTCATGGACAATGATAACATTGTCAAGAATTTTTCTTTTAGGAAAAAAAATAGCTTGATTTTTTCTAATACACCTACTAAGAATAGGTTTAAGTCTATTAACCAACACCTTAGAAATAATTTTATACATCACATTACAAAGGCTAATTGATCTATAGTCAAACAAATTTGTAGGGCAATTAGTTTTAGGGATCAAAGAGATTAGAATTTCTTTAATAGATTCAGAAAGAAAACCACAATGAGAGAAAGATTGCACTTGTTTCCACTACATTCTTTTTAACGGTATGCCAAAGAGATTAGAAGAAAGAAGGAGACATACCATCGGCCAAGGAACCTTATTAGGATGCATAAAGAATACAACTTTCCGATTCCTTCTCCGAGGGCTAGGTGATCTTGATGTTTACATCTAGATTGATTCCTTGTAAGATCACCACTGAAATAATCTTCAAGCAACCTAGCCCTGTCTCTTATACACATCTAGATGTGTATAAGAGACATTCCATCTCAAATTCCTTATCGTTTCGCACCACTCTCCATAGTCTTTCGGATTCTAGAAATCAGATTTCTCGTCCTTCGCCTCTTGCACAAGCTTGGAAATAAGTTGTATTTCTATCTCTTCTTTTTGTAAGTCTGATGAGCATCTCTTTTAAATTCCTCATTTCCATTCTCCAGTTCTCAATTTTCATTGATTTGACCTCCTCAATCTTCTTATTGATCTTAAAATCTCCTTCTTAGTATTATTCCTCTCTTCCTTGATTCCATTTAAATAGTGTAAGCTTGCAGTTTCTTAGTTTCCTCATGAATCCGTAAGCTCTTGAACCTTGCTGTTGTTGTCGTCAAGCATTGTCAACCACTTTGTGGATATCTTTCTCCAATAGCTACCTTCTGTCAAAGTGGAATCTTTTTTCTCTTTTTTCGAACAATAGGATTAGTGTCTGGTAGAATTATTGCTTCATCAGAAGCTACATTCTCAATATGATTCACAATTGACTTCTCAAAACAGGCTTACCAATTGACACTTCTCACAACTTTATCAATTCTTTTTTGGGCCTATTAATTATGATAGCATATATTTCACAATTAATACATCTCATTGTAGATGTGTATAAGAGATTGGGTTACTTGAAATGAACTCTCTATAATCACTAAAACTCCATTCCTCCTTTTCTTACCTCCAGATTTTTCACCATTAGACAAAATATAAGAGACAGTCTCAATTCATATTGGAAATCACGATATTTATTTCCACTGGCCCCTTCTGATTCTTTTATTAGTGCTACCATACAAACAGACACACCACCAAGTTGTACCAGCTCCACTCATTGCACCATTGCAATGAGAATAGATAAATATGCTCTTAATGTCGAGGATCTCAATTAAGAATAGCATATATTGAACAATTAATATGGCATCAACAGTGGCCATGTTATTGCAGCCTATCCTTTTTTTGAATTTTTCCATAAACTTTATTTTGGTTTTTAGTCTCACTAAGGAAAATTAAATTACGTGAGTAGTGATTAATATTCTTCTTGAGTTGGGGAATTAACAAGGGCTCCCTGTATCTTGATAGTTTCACATCAACACTCTCATTGGAAATAGGGGAACCCATTCTAGTTAGATGCCCCCACCATAGAAGTGACTCCTCGACATTAAGAGCTATATTTTTTTTCTTTTTGCCCATAATTTTCTCACTGGATATGGAATCCACCTCCATCCCCTGATCAAGTTTCCTCTTTCTTTCATGCAATTCCGTGATGTTCATGTGAGGAGAAACAAATGTGTTTCTATCTTAATATCTACTACCTAGTTAGACGGTTTCTTTCTGTTGCACTTGATCAAAATTTACCTCCTCAGGTATCTAACATTGCCTGTTTTTCCTTCATTCTTGTCTTCCACCAAAACTTTCATCTTTATCTCGTGGAGTGGAACCTGTGTTATCAATGCACATCAGAGACTATTTGTTTCCCCTCTTGATTTAACATCACTTTCAGATCCATTCTCTTTGTAATTATTCAGCTCCCTATCATCTGTTAATACCTCTTTATTAGTTTGATTCTTAGCTAGCATCATAACCATCATACATTGGCTACCTTCTTTTCTCTGTACTTGTCCTATCCTCTTTCCCCTTACTTTCCCCAGACCTTTTCGAACTGACTGTCTTCTCCCTCAGATTTAATTTCCCATTATTGTTTACCCCCCTTCCTTGTATATGAAACAATTAGCCTCACTATAGAGGTAGCCAGATGAGAGCCCTATGAATAGATTTACTACTCACCTCTTTGTGGGTATTTTTAATCATCTTATTGCCTACCTCCCTCAATATCCCTTTCCCATTATTGAATCTCAACCATTACCCAAAATAACTCTTCTTAGCACAACCCTTCGAGGTTTCCCTATTTGGATAGACTCATTCCCTATAACCTATAATCCCACAACTATAATAGAAATCAGGTTATCTTTCGTACTTGAAATTTACCCATCTTGCTTCCTTTCCACACTTAACTATAGTGCCCAAGAAAAGAGGAATATCCAATTTGACCTCCACTAGAACCCTTGTGTGTCTTCCTTCTTCGCTACCTCCTTGGTATACTTCTAAATGGTCTACTAGCCAGTACCTTTCCATTTTACCAAAATTATAAAATTGAAATTGAAAAAAAATTTACCCCCGAATTCAATAACTTGTAAGTTCCTTGGATAGCTCTAAACTTAGTTTTCAAAATTTTTTAATCCCACAAAATTAGCCAATTTATCCCCAACAATTTTCCCAAACATTCTTAGTTTGCAGGCATCCTTACCTTTCCCATCCTCCAAGCAATTAATAATGATCCCATCTTTCTCCTTCTCTGACAAACCAAACTTTGTCAGAGAAGGAGAAACCAGCACATTCTTGATCAGTAGATTCTCCATTAAGAAGACTTGTCTGGGATTATAATAGATAGCCTCTAGCATCACTATTCATGAAAGTGTAAAAGGAACAGTGAAGCAAAATCCTCAACTGGAAGACAAATCTACATGATAGACACAAAAGGAAAGAAAAGCATGCCAAGCAGAAGGAAAAAAATAGTAAAAAAAAAAAAATTGAAAAGAAGAGCAGATAAGATTGAAAAGAGACTCCTTTTATCTTATACACATTAAGATGTGTAGAGGCTAGACTATTGAGAATAGCATAACCAACAAAGGGAAACTCTCACAAAAGTACAATTATTTTTATTTTTAGCTTTAAAACTGAAAACAACCAAGCCCTAGAAAAAAGATTACACCCTTTACCAAGAAGGTCAGGGGCACACAAAAACAAAGGACAGATTCTCTAACATAAATGCACTTTCTCTCATAATGAAGCAGCAAATTTAGGAACTAATTAACAGAGAGAGGGGATTTTGTAATAAAAGGCCGGATGAAAGTAATAAAAGGCCTTATTTGAGTATACAAAGAAAAGTATTCATAAACTCTCAGTATAGAGAGAATCCTCAATATGAAAGTTATATGTTTCCTTATCACTAGTGCTTCTTGTTTCAGTATTAATTTATTTTCGTTAGATGGTTTTTAATTTAGTTCTCCATAAGTCAATATAAACACATTTTTCCCTTAATTGTGATCCTTGTGTAGGATATCATATTAAGTTAAGAATTAATTGGAACTTGCTAATCCTCCATTAGAAATTAGGATGTGATTTCCAATATGAATTGAGAACAAAATAGTTTTTAAAATTATAATGTTTTATCTATTTCTTAACAAAATGTCACATTACTAAAAGCAACATCTAGAACAAAAATTTCAAGCTCAAATTATCAGTCTAGAAAGTAAATGGGAAAAATTTAGGGCAAAGGAATATTTTGCAGAGATCACCAACTTCATAAGTGGAATCTACACTATATCTCCTAGTTCGCTGGTCTAGTGTATGCTATTTTTCTCCTTTTGCAAGTTTTGGATCTGGTAATTCATCAATAGAAGTAAATATGACCAATTAATTATCTACATTCACACCCAAAATTGTAATTTTTATTCTACCTGTGCAATTTTGGTTTGATTTTATTATAGGAAAATTCTACAATCCCATTGAGGAACCATCTAGTTATGTTTTAAAGACTTATACAGTATAACAACATGTGATTTAAGAACTTGTACTTATACAACCCTTTAATCCCAACGGAATAATTCCCTCAACAAAATTGTAAAATTTCCCTTATTTTAATTAATCTTTTGTGTTTACTTCTAAGGAACTTACATCCGATCTGGAATTCATTCTTTATCTTTCAATGTTCCTCACAACCGATACGATAGCTTAAGTTTCGCCTTTGTTTTCGGTTGCCATTAAGGTATTATGTTGTATCTAAAGCTTGTTAGTGGAATATAAGTGTTGGTACATGCTAAATCACCTAAGAGTGCCTAGTTTTTAATAAAACAAACAAAATATGAAATAAGCTTTGTCTTAATTTTCTAAAAGTCTAAAAAAGACTAGGATTGAAATTAAGAGGAAGCATTCATAACAAAAGTCAAGATAATCAATATATCTAGGTGGAAACATTTTTTAACGGGCAACGCGTAATTGATAAGTTCATGCAGTTATATCTTTCCTTTAACAGGTAATAACACTCTAACCCCTGAACTCAAGACTCTAGTTATACTTGATGTTTTCCCAAACCTTATTTTGATGATGACATAAGTACTAAACTCTGAAAACAAGCTGTGCAAGTCTGCTATCTTTTTTGATGGAAACAGGTCGTTCGGACGCAAAACACTGTCCGAACTATGCCATTTTTCTCGGATGAACAGGAGCGTCCGATACAGATTCACTTGGATGCATTTCATCGTCCGAACGTATAGGCAGAAAGGAAACTTCTTCAAACTCCTCAACGAACGCATACCACTATCCGAACTAAGCTTACTTCAGACGAACAGGACTGTCCGAAACCTAGTCTGGATGATGAAATGGACGCATGCATGGCCATCCAAATTATATCCTTCACCAACTATACTGAGATCGAACGCTGTGTCGGATGCATCATCTTTATCTCGAACGTCCGAAACTTAACGGTTAGTTTTTGTGCATTTATTATTGAGTCGTTTGGAAGTAGTTACAACCATAATTTATTGCTCCTATAAATACCTGCTCTATTGTTCTATAAGAAGCATCTAATACATTGAGGCTATACAAGCCTCAGAGAAGAACAATTTGAGTGCAAATTGGCTATAGTACTATATTGTATTAGTGTGTAGCTTAGAGTGCAATTCAAAATTTTGAGTGGAGTGATAATCTTGTACAAAAGTGAGGTTGTGAGTAAAATTCTTGATTCAACTAATAGAGTTTTAGTGTGAGAAAGAATTGTCCTACTTTGTAAAGATTATTAGTTCACCAAGTTTGTGAAGCATTCTAGTAGATTAATACTTCAAGGTTGTTAGCTTGGAAGTATTGTTTGTTTAATCTCCTTTCTTACTTTCTTTACATTCCTTAAGCTTCAATGATTCTATCTTCATTATATTATTTGTTAGTGAAAAAATCTCAATAAGTTCAATCTTTAAAAAAGTAATTTTTGAAACCTAATGCATCTGTCTCTTATACACATCTAAGTGCCANAATAAGGATAAAAAGCACTTTCAGTCCAAAGTTTGGTCCATTTATATATTTGGTTCTGAAGTTTCACAAAAAATAAATCAACTTCATCATCTTTCATGTTTCTATTAACTTAGAACAATTACAAAAAAAAAAAAAAAATAGCATAATTTTAGTCTTCCATGCCTCTATCTCAACAAATATTTCATCCCTTATCTGATGAACTCTAAAAAATTATCTCAATCTTTGTTTTCTCTTGACTAAACTAATTTAAATTTCTCTTTCACCTAAAATTTTAACCACAAATTATGCTTTCTTTCTGTCAAGTGTCTAATAACTCTAGTAAACTAGAGTTATTTCTCACTAAATTATAGCATTTTTGATAGTTTAAATACCGAAGTTTGATAAGTAATTAAGGATTTTAGTTAGCTACTTTCATATGTACTTGTATTTTCCTTCTTGAATTAATTATGATAAGTTTTGTTAAATTTATAGTTTAATTAAGTGCTTAATGGTGTTAATATTATGTAGTTTAAGTTAAAAATTAAAGGTTAGAAGCTGGAAGAAACAAAGCTCAAGCGACCAGATTGCAAAAACGGATGAAATGAAGAATGCTAGAAAGATAGTCGAGATCGAGGTCTTGATTGTTCCAGACCGCGATCTCGACTCGGGAAATAAAACTGTATTAAAGTCGAGATCTAACTAAAACTGTATTCAAGAACTTGATACTCTACTAATTGATAAGTTCTATAAGACAAAGGGCAATTTTGTAACCTTTCTCTTATAACATCTTGATTTTCTGTAGTGTAATATTAGACTATTTAAGCTACTTAAAAATTCTCTAAGACACAAGTAGTATATAGTTTTAGTTAGATTTTAGATTTTAGATAGTTTAGGATAGCTGGAACTCCAAGTTTACTTCTTTAATAGAAATTTCTCTTTAATTTTCTCTTAGATCTTCTTTTAATTTCTTGTCAAGTTCAAATTTTGATTAGATAATCGTAGTGGGTTTATCGCAAGCTTCGTATAGATGTAATTTTTATTCATTTTCTTCAGTCTAATTTAGTAAGAATTTCTTTACTTGCAATTTAGGGTTCTTAGGTAAATTAGGGTTTTTGATAATTTCTTGCATTTCTAGTTAGAATTTTCAATTTCTTGCATTAATTCCTAGTTAATTCTTAGTGGGCTTTCTTTATTTCTATCAAAAATCCAAAAATATTCAGATTTCTAGTTTAACTCTTTCCAATTTATAATTTAGAAATGATTGCTTTTAATATTCAAGGTTTCTATCCTTTTAGTTGGGTAATTTGCTTGCTTTTAAATTTTTTCTTAATTTGGTTAATTTAGGTTAGAATTAACTGCTTTCCTTTACTTGCTTTTACTAGAATATATTAACTAATTTCTTAATTTCATAATTAGTTATTTTCACTCATTTATTTTTTTAGTTAATCTAGCTTTAATTTTAGTTTTTATCGCTTTCATTTGATTATGGCTTTTATTAGAATAGTTCTATCATCCATCGCTTGATTTCGCTTAACTACACAAGTACCCATAAATAAGAATCTTGATTCGGTTTTTGGCAATATCAAGTGCTTTACGGGTTGTGTAGATTAAGCACTTTAGTTTAGTTTAATTTAGTTGTTAATTTTGTTCATTTTTATGTTTGATTGGTTGTCTTGCAGAATTGACTTGGCACTTCAATTGACTATTTTGGTTTTGTGTAGTGCATGGTAAGAGGAGCTCAAGAGCCATTCATTTGCTTAGACAAGGAAAGGGAAAAAGAGCTAAGAGAACTTAGAAGATTGAGAATGGTACAACAAGAGCAAGAAAGGATAGAAATGGCAAATGCTAATGCTCATCAAGGGAATGTGAACATGGAAAACGAAGAAGAAGAGGTAGTTGGAAATAATGGAATTGGTGGTTATAGAAATGGAAATGGCATGAATGGGAATGGAAGTCCATTGAGGGAGTATGCTTTACCTAATTTTGATGGGGCGAACTCAAGCATTGCACAGATGCCCGTGCAAGCCAATAATTTTGAAATCATGCCAGCCCTAATCCAAATGCTCCAAGCCCAAGCCATGTTCGAAGGTGGATCAAATGAGGACCCCTACACACACCTCATGAATTTTGAAGAAGTCTTGGACACATTTAAGTTTAATGGAATACACCCAGATTGTGTGCGGATGAGGGTGTTTCCTTTTTCCCTTCGTGGTAGGGCAAAGTCATGGTTGCAATCCCACACCAAAGGAACATTCACCACTTGGAACCAACTTGCTAAAGAGCTCTTGGCGAAATACTTTCCTCCCGCAAGAATCGCTAAATTAAGAAATTAGATTACATCGTTCAAACAAGATGTTAGTGAAAACCTAGGGGAAGCTTGGGAAAGATTCAAAGAGTTGTTAAGAAAATGCCCGCATCACGCCATTCCTTTGTGGCTTCAAGTCCAAACCTTTTATAACGGTTTACTTCAAGAGACGAAATTCATCGTAGATGCTTCCGCCGACGGCTCTATCGCATATAAGACTCTGGAAGAAGTTCAAGAGTTGTTGAATAGGATGGCATACAACCACTACCAACATGGACTGATAACTCTACCGGTGGTTCAACACCAAGCTAATCAAGCCAATGCAAGTAGTAGAGCGTTGAATCTAAACATGCAAGATACCCTTTTGGCACAACAAAGCGTGTTCATGAGTTTGATGAACAACATGGCAAAAGCGTTAAAGAATCTAGGGAAACCTAGTAGTGTAAATGCTATGACTTCTTCTCCAACTCAACCAAGCATGACATGTGATTTTTGTGGAGGCGGCCTTGCCAATTGGAATTGTGAGATGCCATATGGAGCTAATGAGCAAATCAATTATGTCGCAAATCAATCTTCATTTCCAAATAACCAAATCCGGAGCTTATGGGAACACTTAGACAATACTTCTTGGACAATCACCCAAATTTCTCATGGAGTAACACCAACAACTAATCCAATCCTCCTTACCAACCAAATTCCCCACCTCAAAATGCCCAACATACTCAAGTCCCGAATTCCTCATCTAGACTTTATCAACCACCACATCAAAGAAATGTCCAACCCAACTCATATCAAAATTTTCCCAATCCTTCATTTCAAAACCAACAACAATGACCTCCTTTCCATTATCCAAATTCTTCCCAACCTATGTATCATGATCAATGTGCTTCTAGAGAGAATTTGGGTGAAGAAGGTTGGAAAAGAGAAGCCGAGTATTTGAGAAGAGAATTGGATAGGAAAACGGAAAAGCACAAAAGAGATTTCGAGAATTTGAAGGCTTCAAGAAGGAATTTGGAGATTCAATTTGGACAATTGGCAAGGTTGAACAATGAGAGGCCGTTTGGAGTGCTTCCGAGTGACACCATTCCAAACCTTGGAAAGGAGCAATGCAAGGCTATTACCCTTAGGAGTGGTAAAGAGTTGAAAGAAAGATTTGGGAGAAATTCAATGAAGAATGGAGAACAAGAAGGGGTTGAGGATGAAGATAAAGAAAAATGGGAGTCTTCAATTGGGCAAGCCAAAATGATGAATGAGTCTATTATGCCCAACTCACAAAGCAATGAAGGCAAGGATCCTAAGCATCCTGAGCCAAAACATGTTAATGTGCCATTTCCTCAAAGGCTAAGGGATGAAGAAAAGGCAAAGAAATTAAAGAAATTTCTAGAGATTTTCAAAAGCTTGAAATCAACATTCCCTTCATGGAGACACTTGAGAACATGCCTACCTATGCCAAATTCATGAAACAAATCCTTACTTCAAAAAGAAAATTGCATGGCGATGAAATTTTGTACTTAACGGAGCATTATAGTGCACTACTTACAAAGAAGTTGCCACCGAAGCTTAAAGATCCGGTTCCACTTCGATTATCCTGTGATCTTATAACATTGAAAGAGTTATAAGAGATTATATACATCTAGAGTGTCAATAAATCTCATGCCTTTTGGAGTATTCAAGAAACTAAATGGAGGTCAATTGAAGCCAACAAGTGTCTCATTGCAACTTGGGATTGAAGTACGGGCATCTGTGCAACTCAAGATTATACACATCAAAATGTCACAAACTAACAACTAAATCCCTGTCTCTTATACACATCTAGATGTGTATAAGAGACAGAGCTTGATCTGGCTCATTCTTCTCCAACTTCCCTTCTTGAACATCAATAAGTGCACGGCCGGAAGAAAGGAAAGAGTCCTGTCTATTAGAGACACATGAAAATGTTACATTTAATGTTTTTAATTCATTAAAGTTTCCTTCAAATTTTGAAGATGTCATGAATATAAATGTGGTAGATGACTTAATCGATGATTGTTGTAGGAATGCAATGGAGAATTTCTTAATGGAGGAAGGGGTCTTGGAGTGAAATGCGCCAAATCAAGATGATGAAGAATAGGAATGAAGATGTGAATTACTTGGAAGATGAGAACTTATTGCAAAAGGAAGATGAAGAGAATCAAGAAGAAGGTAAAGGGGGGTCTCCGACCAACGAACCCCCAGATTTGGAGCTAAAACCCCTTCCTACTTATACTTAATGTATGCATATCTTGGTGAAAATGAGACATACTCGGTGACTGTGAATGCATCTTTGACAAATGAGCAACTTGAAAGATTGATTGTGGTGCTTAAAAGGAATAAAAATTCACTAATGATTCCCTTTATATCATCAATAGACCTGTCTCTTAGTTCTCAAAGGAGATTGAATCCTACTTTAAAAGAGGTTGTGAGGAAGGAGGTTCTTAAGCTTTTGAAAGCCGGTATTATTTACCCTATTAGCGACAGTGAATGGGTTAGCCCCACTCAAGTCGTTCCCAAAAAGGGTGGTATTACCGTAATTATAAGTGAAACCAATGAGCTCCTTCCCTCTAGATTGGTTACGGGTTGGCGAATGTGCATTGATTTTCGAAAATTGAATGAAGCCACCTGATAGGATTTTTTTACCTTGCCTTTTATTGATCAAATACTTGAGAGGTTGGCCGATTTTGCATGTTACTGTTTTCTTGTTGGTTATTCCAGATACCTTCAAATTGTAATTTTTCCGGAAGACCAAGATAAAATAACTTTCACATGCCCATTTGGTACCTTTGCATATAGGAGAATGCCCTTTGGACTTTGTAATGCTCCAAGTACATTTCAACGTTGTACGTTTGCTATTTTTCATGACATGGTTGAAAAAATCATAGAGATTTTCATGGATTACTTTAGTGTTTTTGGTGGCTCATTTGATGATTGTCTTGAGAATTTGTCCAAGGTGATAAAGAGGTGTGTGGAAACTAATTTAGTTCTAGAATGTATAAGGACAATGGTCATTTCATGGTTTTGAAGGAATCGTTTTGGGTTACAAGGTCTCATCAAATGGAATAGAAATTGATAGGGCAAAGGTGGAGGTAATTGAAAAGTTATCCTCCTCTGATCAATGTTAAAGGAGTAAGAAGTTTCTTAGGTCATGCGGGTTTTTATAAAAGATTCATTAGGAATTTCTCTCATATTGCTAGACCATTGTGCTTCTTAGTTAAAAACGATTGTCCATTTCATTTTGATGATTCTTGTTTGAAAGCATTCAATGAGTTAAAACATGCTCTAGTGATTGCACCAGTTATTGTAGCACCAAATTGGTCTCTTCCCTTTGAGCTCATGCGTGATGCTAGTGACTATGCAATTGGACCGTGCTATGTCAAAAAGTGAACAAGATGTTACATGTCATTTACTATGCTAGTAGGACCTTAAATGATGCACAAATTAATTATTCAACAACAGAGAAGGAACTACTTGCTATAGTTTTTGCATTTGATAAGTTTATATCATATTTGATTGGATCAAAGGTAATTGTTCATACCGATTACTCCGCATTAAAGTATTTGTTTTCTAAGCAAGATGCCAAGCCACATTTATTGAGATGGATCTTTCACTTTTGTTGCAGGAGTTTGATTGGGAGGTGGTCGACAAAAAAGGTGTGAAAAACATAGTAGCCGACCATTTGTCAAGAATTGAGGCATCTAGACTTGTCAATCTTGAAGAAGGGATAATCAATGAAGAATCACCAATGGAGAAGTTGTTTGAGGTGAAGGAGGTGAGTCCATGGTATGCAGATATTGTGAATTATCTTGTGTTAAATATAATACCAAAGATGCTAAACATCAATGAGAGGAGGAAATTCTTTGTGGAACTTAAACATTATTTTTGGGAAGAACCGTATTTGTTCCGAAAGTGCAATGATCAAGTCCTAAGGAGATGTGTTCCGGAATGTGAAGTATCCGATATATTAAGACATTGTCATTCATCTCCGGTTGGGGGGACCATGGAGCTCAACGGATGGCTTTCAAGGTCTTACAAAGTGGTTTATATTGGCCAACTATGTTCAACGATTCCCGAGATTTTGTGCTCAAATGTGATGAATGTCAAAGAGTGGGTGAATATTTCAAGGAAACATGAAATGCCCCTTCACGACATTATTGAGTTGGAGGTATTTGATGCATGAGGGATTGATTTCATGGGACCTTTTTCGGTCTCATACTCCAATAAGGACTATGCGTCGAAGTGGGTTGAAGCAATTGCTACTCCAACCAATGAGGCCAAGGTGGTTACTAAATTCCTTCGCAACAATATCTTTTCACGGTTTGGAGTTCCTCGGGCTATCATTAGTGATGAGGGATCACATTTCAAGAATTCTCAATTTGAAGCATTAATGACAAAATATGGGGTGAAACACAAGGTTGCTTTAGCTTATCACCCACAAACATCGAGTCAAGTAGAGGTGTCAAATTGAGAATTGAAGAGAATCCTAGAGCAAACGGTGAATAATGCTAGGAAAGATTGGGCATTGAAGTTAGATGACACTTTGTGGGCTTGTCGTACTGCATTTAAAACTCTCATAGGCATGTCTCCGTACCGTATTGTGATGGAAAAGCGTGCCTTAGATCACTTGCCGAAACTTGAACATAGGGCATATTGGGCCGTAAAGAACTTGAATTTTGAGTTGAAAGAGGCATATGAAAAAAGGATGCTTGATTTGAATGAGTTGGATGAATTGCGGAGAGAGGCATTTAAAATTCTTTAATCTATAAGGAGAAGACAAAGGCATGGCATGATAAGCATATCCAAAGGAAGTTATGTAAAGTCGGTGATTTGGTGCTCCTTTATAATTCAGGACTCGAGTTATTTCTGGGAAAGCTTAAGTCAAGATGGAGTGGTCCTTTTGAAGTGATCCAAACCTTTTCTCATGGAACGGTAGAGATAAAAGGGAAAGAGGGAGCTTTCAAGGTCAATGGACATCGGCTTAAACCCTACTTTGGAGGAATTATTGAAGGTGGACAAGAAATCGTCCGATTAACACAAGAATGAGGGTCATGCCATAGTCAAGCTAGTGACTATAAAAGAGCACTTCTTGGGAGGCAACCCAAGTCTTTAATTTAGTTGTTATTGCTTCCATCTTTTGAGTGATTTTTTTTAATTGGCTTGATTTTGAGTTAATTGGTTTGAATTAGATTAGAATTTTTGTTAAAAAAATAAAAATATTTGAGTTTTTGAGTTGAATAAATAGTGCTAAAGAATAAGTGAAAATTGTCATCCTAACTTGTGAATTTTTTGTTTGTAGGTTACCCTTGCAAATGGAGAAAAGTGGTCAAGAGTGAAGCAATTTCAGCCAAGTGTGAAAATTCACTTTGCAGAAATTGAGCTTGAGACCGCGATCTCAAAATATGAGATCGTGGTCTCAAACTCAAACTTGTGGAAGGCAGAATGGTCATTTGGGTTGAGATCGCGGTCTCAGTTCTAGACCGCGATATAAGAGACAGGATGTTGAAAATAGCTATTTGTGGAACAATTTGAGATCGCGGTCTCTGTCTCTGAGACCGCGATCTCAGATGTGTATAAGAGACAGGCTTAGTGGAAGTTCAAGTCGATCGCGATCTCAACATCAAGTCGATCGCGATCTCAACATCCATTCTCCTAAATTAGTTTCCACCTGTCTCTTATACACATCCTTATGTGTATACTCCTCATACACTTCTAGATCTTTACCAAAAATGAGTGGTGGGTCCACACCCACCACTAATGGGTTTTTTGCTGTCTCTTAGGAACATCAAAGCGAGCATCTTTTTGAGGATTTTTGGAAGAAATTTGGCTTCAAGAGGGATTGACACACAAGCAATTCTTGGAAAAATTTCAATCCGAAAATGAACGGGTAATATCCTTCCTTGGAATATTACTTGTAATTGGAAATTTTTGAAGGCAATTGTGGAGTTTTGTGGATTAAATTGTGGCAAATTTGTGGTATTTAATTATTGAATTGTGGACAAGTAATTGGTGCTAATTTGTTTTAGAAGAATTGTGATTTTAAATTGTCCAATTGTTGGAATTATTGGTTTGATTTTGAGAGAAGAGTTAGAATGAGAGGGAGAGGGACTAGTTCTAGAAAAAGGAAATTCGGAGAGGGTACAAGAGGAGAAAGGGACTCGGAACAACCATTTGAGGGTGGTGAGCAAATTGAACCTCAATTCTCGAGTGATAGGGCTCAGCAATTATTCAAGAATAACAAGAAGCATGAGGTGATTAGAGAAAGGAATTTTGACCTATCCATGCATTGGGGATTAAATGAAGATGCTTGGAGAGGCTATGGAAGAACAAATTAGGTCAAGGCATTGGGAGAGTTTTAACACTCAAGTTGACCCCGGGGCTGCCCAGTTAGTCAAAGAGTTTCATTGTAATTTATGTGAATTAGAAATTGATGGCAAGGTGCGCATACGGGGGATTTTGGTAGAATTTATTATTGATGTGATTAATGCGTATTTCAACATACCTCCCGTACCTTCTAATCAGTATTTGGCATTTTTGAACAATAAAAATAAGGATATGAATGCAATCAAAGATGCCATTTGTGATAAAAGGGTAGACAGATTGTCCCTCATGCGTCGCCATGCCTATGAGAGTTTTAAATGCAGTACGACAAGGACTCTCGTTAGTGGCTAAGTTATGGATTTATTTTATCAATAACCGCATTTGGGGGTCCAATGCTGTGAGTTTTATCCAAAGGGACAAAGTACTCTTAGTCTATGCCATCATGACTAGGGTCCCAGTGAATGTTGGTCACCTTATTAGACAGAGATTTTTAGAGAGTGGTAGGTCCGGACTAAGAGCTGTCTCTTTACGATCTCCTAGTCTAATTCACTATCTTTGCATTAATAGCGGGTTGCCTAATTAGTCATTTGGAATCATTGACACATCCTAGAGGAATGTTCAATGTGGGAATATGTATATAGGATCCTGTCTCTTATGAACATCTTCATGTGTATAAGAGACCTACCTAGCCACAGACAGGACTACAAATGAGAAACCTTCAATGATTCCGATACCCCTAAGTTTGGTATTTAATGCTGTCGGTAAATGACACAGAAATGAATAATCTATAAGAGTACTGGTCATACAGTCAAATGGTGATGCATAACAACTTGACCATCATTGGAGAAGCTTTAAAAATTACTTCATTAGGCACTTGGGTCCGCCATTATCACCTCCAACATGGCACTTTGGTGCACCTCGTGGACAGTACTACACACCACCGGCGGCTACCACACATCATGAGGGATCTAGCCACGCGGGTGCGACTGGATAGGACATGGATGATGATCATGAAGAGGCCCAACCTAGTGACGCTAAGGAGGGTCAAGAAAAGATGGAATGAAGAAATGAAACCACCATTTGTTTGAGCATGGATGAAGACCAAACCTGATCATTGGATCGATTATGGCATGATGGATGATGACAATTTTCTCTATTTTTATTAAACACCATAGCTTTTAATTACTTTGGATTACTTTTGTTTTACTTTCAGTCTTTGGAATTAAAGTGTTTTCGTTTTTCTTTAGTTGGCTAATGGCCTTAAGCTGATGCCAAGTTGATACATTTTGATACTTTATGGATGGAATTTCTTTTGGATTCTCATGTTGACACTTGGTGAAGTTTAGTTATTGCTTAATAAAAGTAGAATGGCTAAGGGCCCTAAGCTGATGCTATCTTTGCACTAGTTGATGAGTTGAATTGAACGCTGAATTTTTTTTGAAGCTTGAATGGTGAGATGCATGGCACAGTTTCTCTTGATAATTTTTACTCATAATTTAATTCTAGTCTACTTTTATTACATAGTTTAATTAAGTTTTTGTTATTTGTGGTTATGTCTTGATGTTTAATTTTGGGTGAGTGGAAGGATGATTTATTCATCAATTAGAATAAAAGAGACAAGTTTGGGGGTGTTTATCTAACTTTTTGTGTTGGAAATGGTCATTTTATACATTTTGTTTCCACTTGATGATTAATGGATGGAAAGTGGATCAATTAGGTACTCAATGATGGAAAATTTTGATGTTCAATCTAGATGATTAAAGTGTATAATTATTCATTTCAAGAATTTTTGTGTTAGTTTAGAAATTCATTTGCAACATGATCAATTCATTAATTAAGAGACATATTTATTTTTAAAAAGACCGCTGAAATTTTAGGAAAATTTATTTACAATGTAGATTGTATAAGAGACAATCAAAAATATTATGTGGTTGATGAACTTCTTTTGGAAAGAAATGAATTAAATGAAGTTAGAAGGAATTTTGGGACATTTTGTGTGTTTGCATAGGGAATGCTCTTCTAACTTGTGAATAATTGATATTTGAGATAAATTTTAGATACATTTCACTCATTTTCTTGGTTTAGGACAGAAAAAAAAAATTAGGAATAAGGCAAGTACGGGATTCCGACATGTATCCATGTTGTTTCTCCAAAATAAGCTATTAGAGTAGTAATAAGGTGAGTACGGGATTCCGACATGTACCCATGTTGTTTCTCCGATTAAGCCATTAGGAATTGTGTTTTAATATACCAATAAGGTACAGGAGTAAATGTTTGTAATACTTATCATTAATCTCATATTACTTATTCCTTGTTAGAGATTTATTCCAAATGTGTGACAATTGCATTTAAGTTGATTCTTAATTGAATTCTATTTTCGTGATGCCTAGTTGAGAAAGTTGATTAACTTCATAATATTTGTGATTTCAGAAGTAATGATGTTTCAAATGAAAAGAACTAAAACTTTTCGTAACTCTTTTGAGTATGCGCACCTTGCACAGTCATTCTAATTCACATTAAGAACAATGACTGTGTGCTTCTATGTAAAACAAAATTTCAATTTTGGATTGATTTATTCATATACTTCACATATCACATAGTGTTGAACATTTCTTTAGAGATCGCTTAATTGTTTTAAGTACATCCATGATTCAATATCAAGTGTCACGCCAACTTTGGAGATGTTTATATGTTTGAATGTTAGTAGGTTTCGTTTAATGTTAATCTTTGTTTTGCTCGGGACTAGCAAAACGCTAAGTTTGGGGGTGTGATAACTCTAGTAAACTAGAGTTATTTCCCTCTAAATTATAGCATTTTGATAGTTTAAATTCCGAAGTTGGATAAGTAATTGAGGATTTTAGTTAATTTCTTTCATATGTATTTGTACTTTCGTTCTTGAATTAATTATGATTAGTTTTGTTAAATTTTTAATTTAATTAAGTCATAATGGTGTTAATATTATGCAGGTTAAAAATTAAAGGTAAGAAGCTGGAAGAAACAAAGTTCAAGGGACCAGAATGCAAAAATGGATGAAATGAAGAATGTTGGGAAGAGAGTTAAGATCGCGGTCTCAACTATTCCAGACCGCGATCTCGACTCGGGAAATTGTTTTACTGCATTAGAGTCGAGATTGCGGCCTCAAATGTTAGACCGCTATCTCGACTTGAGAGTTAAGTTGTAAGGGCAATTTTATAAACTTTTACCAGTAACTCCTGATTACACATCTAGTGTAATATTAGACTATTTAAGCTACTTAAAAATTAGTAAGAGAAAGTAGTAGATAGTTTTAGTTAGTTTTTAGATAGTTTAGGATAGTTTGAACTCCAAATTTTCTTCTTGAATAGAAATTTCTCTTTAATTTTTTCTTAGATCTTCTTTTAATTTCTTGTCAAGTTCAAATTTTGATTAGATAATCGTAGTGGGTTCATCGCAAGCTTCGCATAGATATAAATTTTTTTTTTTCGTTTTCTTGTCTAATTTAGTAAGAATTTCTTTACTTGCAATTTAGGTTTCTTAGGTAAATTAGGGTTTTTGATAATTTCTTGCGTTAATTCCTAGTTAATTCTTAGTGGGCTTTCTTTATTTCTATAAAAAAATCCAAAAATATTTAGATTTCTAGTTTAACTCTTTCCAATTTATAGTTTAGAAATAATTGCTTTTAATATCTCAAGGTTTCTCATTTGTAGTCCATTTAGTTGGGTAATTTGCTTGCTTTTAATTTTAGTCTTAATTTGGTTAATTTAGGTTAGAATTAAGTGCTTTCTTTTACTTGCTTTTACTAGAATAGATTAACTAATTTCTTAATTTCGTAATTAGTTATTTTTACTCATTTATTTCTTCTTAGTTAATCTAACTTTAATTTAAGTTTTTATCGCGTTCATTTGATTATGGCTTTTAAAGAATAGTTCTATTATCCATTGTTTGATTTCCTTAGATGTGTATAAGAGACAGTTATACATATGATGAAATTGTGGTACCACTTTATATATTAATATTTCTTCCTTTACTACTAGTTGACAACCGTATACTTGCGGGATGCCATCTAGTTAGTAGTAGGATTTAGGTGTTTTATTAATTTATAACTAGGAGTGTAAGGCATCAATATCTTAAATTAGTAGAAGCTTAAAAGATGAGAGACAAGGTTTTTTTTTTAAAAAAGTTTGGGGACCCAAATATGTCAACAAGCTAACATTTGGGGACTAAAAGTTTTTTTTATCCAAAAAGAACATGGGAAAATTTGCTTTTGACAAAACAACCCTCCAAAATTTGCGAAGAAAATTACTTTCTATTTATTTAATTTTTAATCATTCCATATTACTTTTTATTTTGAAAAAATGGATACATTTTTCTTAATTAATTTAGACATTATTTTTTCATTTATAAAAGTAAGCACCAAAAGAAGATAGCCTAGAAACAATTTTGAACATTTACTCTTTTACAATAACTGTGCCATATCTTAAAAAAATTGGTACGTAAATAATTTAATTACTAATTTTGTTTATTAATATATGCTTTCAATATTAAATATATTTTACTTAATAATTTGATTTTTAATATGATTAGCTACTGTGAAAATTAAATTACTTCATGGAACAGTTTTAAAAAATTAATATGGAATTATTAAAATTTAAATAAGTAAAATGTAACTTTGTCTAAATATTTGTGAAGGGTATTCTTAGTCAAAATAAATTTTTGCATAATTCCTTTTTATTTACTTATATTAGGGAAACTTTAATAGTGGGCAAATTGAACATTGTTTTGGTTCAGGGGCCAAAGTGTAATTGGGTTTTGAGTTCAAGGGTAAAGTGTAATTAACCCTTCTTTTTATCCTTCAATGATAAATGCCTACTAAGAAAAAAACAAGTTCCCGCGGCTCTCTTTAAATTGTTTATCGAGACTTAATCATATGGAATGAACACCAGTCACATGTTGATCAGACCAAATTGTTGGTGCTTCCCGCGTTATTTATGGATCTTAAATTCATAGTTTTATATTAATGGATAATTTAAGAATCTTCAGTTATTACCAATGTGCTTCTTAATTTGCCCAGAGAATCTATCCCAATTCCACCGTACATTTCTGAGTACGCAACGTGGGATTAACAACTTTAACATTTTAAGTCGCTTACACTATCCCACATTCATGTTAAGCTTGCAATTCATGCATACCTTATTATACTTTATAAATAATCAAAGCTTGCCACCTAAATCTTCTCAAAACTGGATATCCATTTCCCCTTCTCCCATCATTGTCTGAAAGGCCAAACGATGGATAAACTCATTGCCATTTCATTAATACTTTGAACTTTCCATTGTTGTCCCTGTTTCTCCTATTGCAGCATTCAATGTGGTACAATTTGGTGCCAGGGGAGATGGGATAACAGATTCAACGTTGTCATTCCTCCGGGCCTGGATATTTGCTTGCAACTCAGCTAGGCCGGTAACATTATACGTGCCTCGGGGAACTTTCTTGATAAAAACAATAACCTTTTCAGGCCCATGCAGGAGTAGAATCCAGTTCCAGATAGATGGAACTCTTGTTGCTCCTGATAACTATTACGCCATTGGAAATTCTGGATTCTGGATTTTGTTTTATAAGGTCAGCAGGCTCTCAGTCTATGGAGGAACTATTGATGCCCGAGGATCTGGTTTTTGGGCTTGCAAGAAGAATGGCCATAATTGCCCAATTGAGAGCTGGAGCAAGGGTAAGTCATAGAAACATGATGAACTTGCTTTTATATTGCATTTTAATTAACGTTCGAAAATTAGCTTTTAAAGAATTACAATCAACAGGACGTAGGATTGAATAATTTTTGGCCATACAGATAAATGGTAGTTAATGACTAATTTAAATTTGTACCTCTCAACTGACGGTCACGTTCTTGTCTCTTATACACCCCACTCACAAACCCTACCTATTGCAATCTAATTTTTAACACTGTTACCAAAATTAATTGAAATCTTTATATGTACATATAAACATTCTATAATTATTATACAGAGTCAGCTAAATTAGATTGGCAATCATAGAGATCCTGTTACCTAATTCCGTGTCTCTTATACACATCAGATTTAAATTGACGAATTTGAGAGTCTCTTATGCAAAGTGTCTAAAACTAAAATTGAGATGCACAGTAAGAATTGTATATAAGTTGAGGAGGAAAAACTGAAATTAGTCCAAATGATAAAGTTAATATTTTTTTAACCATTATAAAATTAATTAAAGAGTAGTACTAACATCACACATATTGTGATTTTGAAAATCATAGGCCACTATTTATAATTCTTATAAGAGAGTTTTTATTCTAATTATGATGTCTAAAAACTATTGAGTGAGATTGCATCTGGAAACATGTATCGATTAGACAAGAAAACGAAAAAAAAAAATTTATATCTATGCGAAATTATAATCTACCATTTGACGCATTCTCGAATCGAAATGCCTGTCTCTTATACACATCTAGATGTGTATAAGAGACAGACAATGTATCACTAATTAAGTAGGAAAATGCATTTTTGGTCCCTCTTGTTTGAAGTATTTACTAAACTAGTTCCCAAATTTCGGACAAATAAATTTAGTCTCTAATATTTTGAAATTTGAATAAAGTTAGGATAATTGATGGAAAATTAAAAATTTTAATGAAAATGGCAACATGCATGTCACGTGGCCATTAAGTTTTATAAAAATTAATATAAAAAAAATATAAATGCTAAAATAATTCTAGAGCACAAAATTGGTCCCCAAAGTTTGTCAGAAATCAAATTAATCCCAAAGACAAAAAAGCTAATAAAATTTTACTTTAACAAGAAATATACTAAAAGTTTCAATGTCATCGGTGATTTGAGGAGAGAGGAAAAGATCTTTGAATATTATAAATAATCTCAACTAAATAATGATAACATCTAAAATATGCTACGTGAAATAAGACTAAGGGGCTAGCTGTGTTGAATGATTAAATTTGAAATAATTTTGAAAATAGATGAAGTTTGAATTTCTCGAAGAATAAAATACATATTTCTCAATAAACTAATTTTATACATCTACTACAAAATTTTATCTTTAGAAATTAAATTTTCACAATATTATAGTGACAAATATGTGCTTTGTATTATTAACATTCTTTGTTACAAGAAATGTAATATTAATGTTAATTAAACCTGGAGCCAATTAATACAATTAGTAACACAAATTTTAAGAAATTAACAATATCAAACGTCATATACTCTAATCTAGATTTCGACTACTTATAAATATTTCATTTCTTTTATAAAAGAAATATTAATATATAAAGTGGTACCACAATTTCATCATATGTATAATTATTGTGTCCAAAAATATAGTCCATAATCTAAAATTACATTTCGACCTAGGATCGTGATGATTTAATATCTTTTCTATAGATATTAGTTTATCAAAAATGATAATTTAATGTGGATCACTTTGTAAACTATAATGTCTAACAAAATTTAGTTATTTTGACATATTTATTCACCCTAATAATACTAAATATTTTTATAATATTGCTATAATATCATGTGAATTTAATTTCTAATAATAATATCTTATAGCTAATGTATACGATTAATTTCTTAATAAATATGTATTAAATATTTTAAAAATTAAACTGTTATATATATTTTCAAATTTCAATTTGAATTCTAAATAATCATTCATTACAATTAGTCCTTTTGGATATGATCATCATGTAATGGAGATTATTTTTGACATTCACAAATCTTTTCCTCTCCCTTCAAATGCTCGATGACACGGGTTTTTTTTACACTGAAATTTTTAGAATTTTTGCATTAAAAGAAATTTTCATTAGTTTTTTTTTTCTCTTTGGCCACCAATGTTACATTTTTAACAAACTTTGGAGACCAAATTTGTACAATTCTTTTAACATTTAAATTCCTTTACTAATTTTTTAAAACCTTAACGGCCACGTGACACACACGTGGTAATTTTGTGTTAAAAAATTTAATTTTTCAATTATCCTAATTTTGTTAAAATTCTAAAATATTAGAGACTAAATTTGTTTTGTCCAAAACTTTGGGAACTAATTTACTAAATATCCCAAACAAGAGGGACAAAAAATTCATTTTTCCCAATTAAGTAATATTAGTATCAATTATTTGTTTGACTCTCAATATTCTACGTGCGATCAATTACATGTTTCCAAATGGAATATTGCAGTCAATATCGTTAATGTGGTGTAGCAATGTACTTGTGAGCGGCTTGACATCATTTAATAGTCAGACAATTCACATTGGAATCGTCCATTGCGGCAACGTGAAGTTACAGAATCTAAAAATTAGTGCCCCCATTGGGAGCCCCAATACAGATGGTATTCATGTGGAATCATCTATGGGCATAACAATCGCGGGCAGTACCATCAGGACAGGTGACGACTGTATATCAATTGGTCCTGGCTCTATGAACATTTGGATTTCAAAAATTGGCTGTGGCCCTGGACACGGAATTAGGTAAAATGATGGTATATTTGCCACATTTTCATTAGGATTTGCTAAGAATAGAGGATAATGAAGTTAAATAATTTCTTATGCATTCGGTGCAGCATTGGTAGTCTGGGCAATAGTTTAAGAGACAGCTGGAGTCCAGAACGTGACCGTCACTCAATTTTAGTTTCCAAAACTCAGAATGGGGTTAGGGTAAAGTCATGGGCAAAACCAAGTGATGGTTATGCGAGAAATCTCCTATTCCAAAACCTGATCATGATGGAATGTTGCATATCCCATCATCATCGATCAAATGTATTGCCCAGAAGGTCTCTACAAAAAGGAGGTAATTTTTAAAAAACAAAATACATGAATAGTCATTAAATTATTGAATTATTGTATATAAGGTAACTAAATTATTTATTTTTTAAATTTGATCACTGACCTATTTTAACTGCGTGTTTAGAGTCACTAAACGATTTATTTTATAAATTTTGTCACTGAACAACCTTAATTTTGTGTTTATTAGAGACTGTATTCACATATTTAAAATAGTTCAGTGACCAAATTTATAAAATAAATAATTCTGCGCACTTATATATAATAATTTGATAATTTCGTAACTACTAATTCATTTTACTCTTTTTAAAACAAATGTACACAATTACGTTCGATTAGGCTCAATTTCGGTAAGCGTGCAAAAGAATGAGCTTGTTCTTAAAAGGGCTTTCTCTATTTTTGTGTTCATTCTTACTCTGCAATTCATATTTTAATTTTAAACATATACTACCCCAAATTACTAAATTTATCATATTTTAGTATAATTTTTAACAATATTACAAAATTTAACACATGTTTCAACCGTGCATATCATATACTTAAAATGGTTAACTCATAGAATTTTTTAGCGCTATTAAAAATTGAACTAAATTGAGATGGAATAAGAGTTTGGGGTGTTGCGTCTAAATTAAATATATAATTAGGATACAAAGTGAAAATTGATCATACGTATAGCTAAAAACCTGCACAATATGTATATCTCTAACATCCGTTAATTTTAATAACGATTTTAAAAATTAAATTATTTAAATATGAAAGCTTGCGTTGCAATATTCAAATTTAAAGTATGGATGTAAAGTGAAATTCAGTGACAATTCAGAAGTAAGGAGAGTAATTCTTAAAAAAGTATGTCCGGCCTAGTTTGACTTTTATATTATCGATTTTGCACAAATTTAAGCTTAAACTTTAGTTATCTTAAAGTACGAATTCCCTTTAATCATACAAGTTTGTAATGATGTCATTAGTTGGTTCCATATAGATGTCAGATTGCTTGACCAATCCATTGGTCCAACTAATTACATCATGCGTATACATATCCGAAGAAAGATGCGTGCAGTATAAACAAATATGTATTCATACATATACTTTATTGTGCATAATAGTAAAATGTGTATATTGACTCAAAATAATAATAATAATAATAATAGTACAATGGATATAATCTATTTTGCACCCTTTGACTTGTCATTATTTTCCACATTCACACCCCACAACTATTAGATTGCAAAGTGGCCGCAAAAATATAATATGAAAAATTTTGACAATTCAAGCATAATTTTATATTCTTTTGAAACCTTTTTCTTCATTTTAACATCAAATTCAACGATAGTGATCCCTAGTTAAGAGTGCTAAACTTTTTTTTAAAAATGAATACTAAATTCCACCTTATCTAATCCACTTATTTCTCCAAATTCAACACTGCAACATTGTGGCCATTTACTACAATGCACCCGAACTTTTGTTTTAGATATTGAATTGAAGAAATTAGAATTCAAATTATATTATAGCAGTGATTAAAAAAATATTTAAGGTTTGGGCTACAGTATGAAAAATATTTACAAGTTGAGGGGTGTCAGGTGGATTGTACCCTTGTATAATAGTTGTTTATGTGCAAATTGTGAATGTCTACGCGATATATGTTACATTTTAGGTGTGACAAGGTATTCACTATATGAACTTAGGTAGAGGATCAAATTCGAGAAATTTTTATATAAATTAGATTTATAGTAATGTTGTGAATTATTTGATTTATGTCAAGTTAAATTATGCATCTAAATGATGTGGAATAAGTTAGGTGATGTGGCTCAATAGATTAAAAAATTTATGATACGAATTATGTTATAGTTCAAATTCATGTAAAAATTTCTTAATAAATCCTATTGATACACATCCTACTCGTCAATTATAGCTACATTGCCAAGGACCTATATCTTCCCCGACTACCCGTCCCCAAGGCCATTGTATTTCTGAAGTTTTCGCTAATATTTCTATTTTTTCGAAGCATTTTACAGAGTTCTGGAGTGAAGGTTAGTCAAGTAATGTACAAAAACATAAAAGGAACTTCAGCAACCCAAACAGCAGTGAAGTTCGATTGCAGTTCTAGCAATCCTTGTACAGGAATCACGTTACAAGATATAAAGCTTACTTACTTGAATCGCTCTTTCAGGCCAACAATGACCTATTGTAGCAATGCAATGGGAACCCACATCGGGGCAGTCTTTCCAAAGAGTTGCTTCTGAGATGCGGAGAAATTTTACTAGAATTATACATAATCACCATTTTCATGTGTATAATCATTTTTGAAGTTTTTTCCTTTTTGTAGAGACCTTCTTGTTTTAGTTTAATAAATTTTCCAAATTAAGACAAGTTAGGATCTTTTTAACTTATCATACAATCTAGATGTGTATAGACCTTCCATTAAGTGAATTAGGGAAGAGAAGTGTCAACTTGTTGCTTCTGATGGATTCGAATCCTATGTCCCCTTAAACTCCGTGTCCCTTATGTCCCTTCTCATATATACTAGCCATATTGTAATACTTGAACAAAGTCTTAACGTGCCTCTATTTTACTTTCAAAATTGTAAATTTGAAGCGTCTCGCTTCTTTCTATATCACTATTTGCACCTAATCGGTTACTCCAAATAATACCAATTTATATTAGATAAATTGGTCATCAAATATTATTTGGGTGTGAGATTAAAATTTCAAATATCTTTGTATTTTTATGATAGAGGCTAGATTTTCTGTCCCTTTATCTAGTAGGATTTCCTCTTCCCTTTAGATTTAAATACATAAGAGTATGTTAGATTATTGCCGTTTGAAAAAAAAAAATTAATCCAAATAAAGAAAATGCCTTACTCCACTTTGTAAATTTGAACTTGCATCAGATTTCATATTGCATCTTACACTCTGTCAAATTTATTTAATTTCAATACAATTTTTAACGGCACTACCCAATTTTGACTGATGTTAAACAAATGCGTACCACGCACTTGTTTATAGGTGTATTGTATAAATAGAAGTAATCATGACTAATTTTATTTTGTATCTCCTAACTTATGATCAATTATTATCTTGTACCTCCAATTCTAAATTTTAAACACATTGCACTCATATCTCTTAAATTCATTCTACTTTAGTCTAATTTTTAATAGTATTAGAAAATTTTAAGAATGTTCCATTTAGATGTGCGGGTGTGCATAGTTGGAATATCTTTCGACTTTCGTAACGGTGTTAAAAATTTGACTGAAATAGATAAATCTAATATTTCAAGGTGCAATATGTCCAAAAATAAGTATAAAATTAGAAAAAGCCCTACGAAAATTAGAATGCAATATGTTGAAAAATATATCCAAAAATAGGTACAAAATGCAAAGTAAGAATCGAGGAAAAATTAAAATGTAGAAATTAAAATACCAAAGCCCTATGATAATTAATCTTTTCCTCTCTTCTTTCTTGAAACACACATCACATACACACTCCATGTGTGGAAAGGACAGTTTTTTCAGAACACTACTATAAGCCTATAACTAATTCTCTAAAATATATTCTATTTGCTGCCTAATAGATTAAAATTCTCTCAAATAACTTGAAAGAATTTCTTTTTAATACACCCTACAAAAATATAATTCAAAATTTTTTTTATTAAAAACCATATTAATTCATAATGTAATTTACTACTTGCTATACATAAAATTTAAAAATAAATAAAATATTTTTTTCTGTTTGATTGAACGTTTAAATTTCTATCTTGATTTTAATCTATTTTATACCATCCAATATGTCACGCAAATAAAGTGATAAAAAATTTATGAATAAAATATGTTAATATATTTATCAAAATAAAATTATTGATGTAATCTGATAATTTTTATAAATTTTAATTATTTAAATATAATAAATCGTTACAAAAAAAAATAAAAATAGGTGCTGTCTAATGGAAAGAATTTCATTCTTAACATATCTTTCTTTTAGTCAAACTTATTTTTTTTCAAATTAAGCAAACCCATAGCATCCGGAAAGGGAATTTACAAAATGAATCGCATTACTCCGGGTCACATTTTAGTTTACTCAAAAAGAGGCATGCGATGCATCTTTAACCATGGCAACGTGACAGTATACTAGACAAGGGACAAGAGGGACATGGACGCCAGGAGACACGAGATTTGAAGCGGCTTCCGACAATGTGAAATCCTTGTTTATTTTTTAATCTTAATAATGTTAAATCTATTTTCTTTTCGTCCCAGATTCCATATCGGGTTAAATCCTATTTGCATTCAACAATTTGTTACCATTTCTTAATCGCTAATATGTTTTCGGACCACTTTACAATTCTCCAAATTTTATAAATTTATCGTGTCATTCATTATTTATTAGAATCAATAAAAAAAAAATTGAGATTAATGACAAGATTACGTTGACAATTTAAATATTTTCATTTATCGTCTTATTAACGACAATATTGAGAGTTATTATATAAGAATTACTTCCAATGATGATTCTAAAAATTGTCATTCATTTTTGTCATTAATATCAAAAGAAAAAATTATTACTTTAAAAAGTGATAAATCTAATACAAAATGTTATTCCATTAAGTCTTTCGGTGTGACAAGATTTAGAAATCGCTAGTTAATTACTTCCTAATCCTTTCAACAAATTCTGAGTAGCACTCTCCCTTTTAATTTACCCTATCCCTCTCACAAACTCGAAATTAATTGGAACGATAGCTCTCTCTCTCTAGAAAAGTCTTCCTCTTTGCTCATTGCCACCGCCATCCCACAATTGCCGTCGTCGTTTGCCATCGAATCTCCCTCCTTCTTTGCCATCTCGAAGCTGATGATATTGTCGTTTCCTTCAAATTAATCCGCTCCTCTTTTTGCTCTTCCTTCACTATTACTTTGAATTGCCAAAATTGTTCCTCTTAGCCATTGAGCACCTCCGGCGCCACAGTTAGCTCTTTGTTATGTAACAGATCAAGCTAATCCAGTAATTTTATCAACTAAATTAATTAAAGCCTAAATCAAAGATAGGAATAATTGTAGTTTTCAATGAATTACTGGAAATTAACTCAAGAAATTACAGAGAAAAAAAAGAAAAGTAAAGACCCAAACAAGAAGGCGAAAGATTGAAGGAAAATTCCCAAGAGAGAGAAACCAATTGCTGGGAAAATTTTCAGCAAGAATGTTTAAAAATTTCTGTATCTTGACCAGAGCCAACCAAATGAAGCCACGCTTCAAAACTTAACAAACTCAGTTGTACAGCTTTATCCCAAAATGTTATAGTATCGTGACTGCTACTTCACTTAATCCACATGACATCTCTTCCAGAATGACACCATTGCAGCTGTATGCCATATCAAATTTCGACTCTCCATATTTCTCCTTTAATTAGTTAACTCATTTTCAGCCACATATCATGCGCAAGTTGGAGGTTTGTGAAAAATCCTCCCCCGCATAAAACCATCCTTGTCCTCAAGGATGATATCAACTAAACTTGAGCATTGTAAGCAATTTTTTTGGACTGGATTCTAACTCTGTTAATCTTCTTTGAAGTAAATCCATTGTTCTACATTGTTGATCCTGTGAGAATGTTTTGTACAATATATTTCCATATCTCTCCAACATATCTGAAATCCTGGAAAATTGTTTCACCATTTTGTTATCAAATTCCTTACCTCTTAAGTGGGTGTTTTTTATACAAAAATTTTGGCCGAGAGTTTGCCCGTGTGCAGTAGTGTCCAAAATAAAAGTTGGGATCACGCGTAGTACCCACGTCCACCAGAAAATAAAAAGGGTGGGACTTTGTCTCTCAAGGTAGGTTCCGACGCTCAAGTCAGTACTTAGATCAGAGAGTAAAATTCAATAAGAATTTAGAAGTCGAATAATTAGGAAAGTAATTCCTTGAATCTGACTTGTTACTTTTATATTTATACCTGAAATCGATGGGTGAGATCAATCTGTGGTGGAGCCATAGTATTGACCGGAGTCAATCTCATGACTTAGAAAATTATTTTTTAATATTCATTTATTTGAAAAATTTTATTTACCGGAGTAGAAAAATAAAAAAATTTAATTACACCGGAGTGTACATGAGTCATGATTAGATTGCTGTATAGAAATTTTCTTATAGTAAAATCTTTAGAATTTCTCTGTCACAGGTACCATGCTATAGACTTCCCTACTGCTACGGAGTAGTGTCATGAAATTTCCTACTAGTCTGGAGTTCCTTACTGTTGTGGAGTAGTGTCGTGAAACTCCTTACTAATTACTGTGGAGTTCCTTACTACTACAGAATTCCCTATTGCTGTGGAGTTCATTAATGCTATGGATGACCCTATTACTGTGGAGTTCCTTCATCGCCGTGGAACTCCCTACTACTTTGGAACTCCTACTACTTGAAACACCCTACTGCTGTGAAGTTCCTTACTACTGTGGAACACTCTACTGCTGTGGAGTAGTGCTGTGGAGTTCCTTACTTGGGTATCCCATTATTTTAGGATTTTGGATTGCTTCAGTATTATTACAACTCCACATCCAGGGTACTCTAGTATTACAATGATTGTGACAAAATACTATAGTACTATTTGTACCAGTCCAATTTATCTATGACATTTCAAGTAATAAATTATTTTTTTTAATAAGGCATGCACTTTTTTTTTTTAAGCAAAGATCCCACGTAACTTGGACTGTAGACTCTAGCCGTGCCTTCATCCCATCAACACATAGTGGACCATAAAAAAAAAATGATACACACCCCAACTCCGCAACATCCAAGACAATAAGTCACAACTTTCCTTGTGGTAATGATATGCCCTCTTTCTCAGCTGAGCATAATTCTTCTACAAACACAGATGCTGTAACTTTCCCAATCAACCTTGACCCCGATGACGATGCCTGGGATGACCATATTGAAATTGATGACGACTAAAACTATGATGATGATCAGGAAATTAACAATAATCTTGCACCGGAAACTATCAATACTTTAGATTTTTTTTACTACAACGACAGAACCGGTTGGAATAATGAGAAAGACATAGTTGATGCAGGAGGTGTCCCCAGGTCAAACAGAACTCAGCAACTTATGCCCAGTGATGTCTGAGGTCTTCCACCATATAGACACAGGAGACATGATTTTCTCTCGTATACATCCAAGGGATGTAGTTTTTCACCGAGTAGACCTTGAGTATAAGAGACAGCAAGTACCTCCGGTGTAGGCATGCCTCATTTGCAACCATACCCTAGCCGAAATAGGAACACACACCGAGATTCCTTTACAGTATACTTATACTCATCTAGATGAAGGGTGAGTCAAGTACAGGGTGATGCTTCTCCACCTTACTAAGGAGAAATTACAAAGGATTCGGGGCGAGCCAAGGACCCTAATGATATTTACTCCAAACTTTCGGTTCTACAAAAAGTTGCATTGATGACACTTGAAAGAGTAAGTCCTCCTTGTTGTAGTAGGTGTGACATTGGTATTTCACTTTTAGAAGACCTTGAATTGCCTCTGGATGGGTAAATCCTACTCCGGAGAGTATGTATGACATATGTACTTCACTTTGGAAGTCTATGGAATTGCCTAGGTGTGTATAAGAGACAGATCGGTGAAGAGGGATGTCTCTTATACACATCTGGATGTGTATAAGAGACAGATGTCATACTTATTCTTCCAAAGAAGAACTTATACATATGTCATCACTTTGGAAGTCCAGGGAGTATGCTTTGATGTGTAAGGATATCCATTGGATGATGGTGTATAGTTTACCTTGTATGTCTCTTATACACATCTAGAATTATGTATAAGATGATTGGACTAAGGGTGATCTTACTCTTAGAATGAGACTTAGCTTTTACTTCTAGAGATGTGATGTGACCTTGGAAGGTGCTTGAGTCCTGAAGAACAAATGTCTTTGAAAAACCTAAGTATGTGGGATCCTTCTTGCTCAATCTCTTTTGTGTTGAACTATTTATTATAGAGAGTATTATACTGTGTAAATGAGAAAAGGCTTAGAAAACTTTCATTTATTGAAAATAAGATGTTTGCAAGGTGTACAAGCATATTTCACCTTAAACAGGGTATAGCATTGCCTAAGAAAGTACATGGAAAGTTATATAAGAGACAGGTGTACTACTCTTTAGGGTTTAGTGGTAACACCCAGTGTAGGTTTTGTTGGAAACTACCTACTTCGTTCTTAGTCTTGGATAAACTATTTTCAAGTAACCTCTTCCAATAACCTCTTCAATTATATTTTTCAAAGAAAAACAATCATTGGTATCATGCCCATAGTTTTTGTGGAAGCAACACCACTTCTTTTTATCTCTATGCTCTGGGTTGCTCCTCATTGGAATTGGCCATTTCACAAAAGACTATTTCTCAACCATAGCTAAAATATGAGCCAGGGTAGAATTGAGTAAAGTATAAACTTTTCTTTACACATCTAGATGTGTATAAGAGACAGCCATTGGACTATGGTAGGTCCCTAATATTGCTCTTCTTAGCGGGTTCTACTTTACTAATTTCTTCATTGGCCTTTCTCTTCTTCATTTCTCCCTCATCAGCCTGAGCAAATTTTTTTACTCTAAGAAAGAGAGCAGTGAGAGTGGTTGGAGGTTTTTAGTTGAGGTTAAAGAAATTTTTTCTGGCCTCACCCCGGTCTGGAAGGCCATGATCTGTATTTCCTCCCTAAATCATTGGATTCCAATCATCTCCTTTTTTAACCTTTCCACATAACATCCATGCGTGATTCATCTAACTTTTGCTTAAGAGTAAGCAGGTGTGTCCTCGTCTTTGGGATCCTCTTTTGATTCCCAAACTTATTTAAAAACAAATCTACTAGTTGATCAAAATTTTTGATGTAGCCTTTCAAGGCCCTCTAAACCAGTCGTTAGAATCATACCTCCAAGTCAGATTCATGGAATTACTTTCCTAATAATTCGACAGGTATTATGAGAGGTTCGAAGAATACTCTCTGATCTAAGGGAGCACCTTGATGCCTGTCTCTTATACACATCTAGATGTGTATAAGAGAATCAAGGAAAAGGAAGTTGTAGGGCTGTCTCTTCAACACTACTCTAGAACCTGTATCTTATACACATACTAGATGTGTATAAGAGACAGGAAGAGAAAAATCAGGTGTTGGCTATAAGACTTGCAGGTTAGGGTGGACAACATGGAAGGACGACCAACATAGTACGGTCTCTCTCTTGGTGTCATCTTGTCTCATGAGCTATAGATACTGCCTTCACCTGGGCTCCTTTCCTTGGTACCACTCGGCCTTGATGAAGCCACTCTTCTGAATTCTAGCCTAGTAGTTTGGCCAGTTCGTTCTTGCCTAGCAGACTAATGAGGGTGCTCCTGCCGGGCAGACCTCATAGGAATTAGTTCCCTGGTCCTCTGTTCCTTTCTCCTTGAGTTTCTTTTTCTCCCTCGCCAGCATGAAGTTGGGGGTAGACAATTCAGGAATTGCTACCCGAATGGCGAGAGTATTGTTCGCATTGAGAGAGGTGTTGCTCCAATTGCTGCCTAATGAGCATTTCCTTCAACTGAGCATTTTGCTGCCTCAACTTGTGAATCTCTTCATCCTTGTACACAACCTGGGGACCGGAATCCCCTTCGTTTTCCCTCTGTCATTTCATCTCCTTGTTGGATCTACCAAAGTAATATTGAGTTGAAATTTCTTTTCCCTTGCCAGCATTACTCCTGTGAGTGTTACGCGTGTTAGGTGCCATGTCTTAGTAGCGCCATTATGTTACTGGATGCTAGAATTTGTCGTGCGCTCATATGAGGTATTGTCCGTTTTGGTCAAAGCCTCACAGTTTTGCCCTTGAAAATGTGCCTCACATGGGAGGGGTGGCCTCTTGCCTTATAAGCTAGATTCTTTCTTAGCTATCAACCAATGTGGGATCTTTGGCCCCTCCACTTTACATCACTAGGTGTCACAAGCAAAACCAGCAGTCTTCTCATTAAGATCATAGGCAAACAAAGTTCTTGGATTCTCATGGATAATGTGCGTAACATTAAGCTCAAGAATTATTCTATCATCCCTTACTACGTATTGTCGAGGAATAGTCACAACTACTAGCACGTCTAAACTAGAATTCATGTAGAATCTAAGAATATATAAAGTTCTCTCATCTCCAAACTTTTGCAAAATAGTCTCAAGTATAAAAACAAGGTCTTCAATCTCAATTGTGCCCATAAGTTTAAAAGTTTCACCTTGTAATTGTGGAAAAATAGTATCTTGTCCAAATATTTGCAGATCACTCCAACAAATGAGTGTAATAAACAAATCGAGTCAACATAGAAAATATTTTGAGTCACGTAATCCGGTGACCCAAGCTACCTTGGCTCCAAGACAACCAATAGGACTATTGAATTGTGGTAAAACATGATGCACAAGCATATCCTCAAACTCAGGATTGTAAGGTTCAACTTGTATAAGTTTATAGCATATCGCCCCCACGGCAAGAAGGGCACCATCTTTCTCTCTATGGAATTTTATTCTAATATAGCCTCCTCATATCTTTTAAAATTCTCCAAAATGAGGAGAATAAACTTCTCAAGAATCTCTTTATCATGCTTTCTTATCAATCTATTGACAAAAACAATTGCAGTAGTTTGAAGACTATACAGATCATCAATTCTATCATAACACTTCAAAGCATACTACTCAGAGTCTTCATCCCAAAATTTTTGATTAGTTTTGTGAAGTCTCTAAGGAAAAGAATAATCTTAAACAGAATTACATTCAATCTTGGTTGCATGACAGTAAAATCCTACACTTCTTGATCAATGGATTGTTCTTTCAATGGTTTCTTAATTTCCACCCAAATAATGTTACAAGGTAAACTCCCTACCATAGTCCAATGGTGAGGACCATAATCTAAATAGGCTTTCATTATACTACATTTACATGTGTATAAGAGGTACCTTACTTTCTAAGCTAACAAGTTCTAGCAGTCTCTTCAAGAAAATAAGTTTGCTGTCTCTTATAAACATCTAGATCCCAAAGAAGAGGACAGACCTGCTTTTATAAGCAGAAGTGGATGAATCTTCGTAATACGAATGATGACTGTAATTCTCTGCTGAGGGTTTAAGTGGAATCCTCAAGTGGCTGTCTCTTATACACATCTGAATCATACCTCCAAGCAAACTTTGTTTAGGCTTTTGATAGAGGCACTTAAATTACGAAACTTTATTACAGTCATCATTGCGATTACCTTTCTCCATTTCTAATATAAACCCACCTGGATCAAAAGAAGTTTTGGTAATCTTCTTCTCCGTCTCCATTGGGCAGCAATGAAATCTATCCAAGGAACATCACCAAAATCTTCACTTAATCTAGAGAACAAATTTGTATAAGATCCCAACCAGCTACTGTCATTAAATTCGAATACAAGTTTATCTATTAATTTGGAAGATCCCTGCTCCTCAACGTGTAAATTGTTGAATAGAAAATTCTCATTAACTGCCTCTGGCACTTCCTCAAACACATGGGGCTAGCATCAAATCCGTTAATCCAGAAATCTAATATTGCTTCACCTCCAACATCTACTTTTATTTTCCCCAATTGACTTTCAATTCCTGAAAAATATCCATGGTCAGTTTTTCCCCTTGAATTACCCTTGTCCTCAAGGGTGTTAGCAGCCAACTCCCTTTTTCTATCTTCCTTTACTCTAACCTTCTCTATCAAATCTTCTTCAAAGCACCTATGATGTCATCTTTGCTTGGAGGTATGATTCTAACGAAATTTGAGGTGGTCTCCTAAACCCACCCAATTTCAACTGGATTTTCCTCTTAAGCCCCAAGTTGAACTTCTCAATGAAATATACTTCATTGAGATCAAGTTTTATAGCCAACTAGTCATTTTTCTATTCTTCGAACCTCTCATAATACTCGTGCAATAAGATTGTTTGTCTTGGCATTTTATGCTCCCAAATTATATAGTTCCCTATTGCAAGAATTTTGGGCAAACTCAAAAAAAAGATTTCTCATCTGATACCACATCAAAGAAACATCCGTTAATAGAAGTTGCAACCATTTCTCAATCAGGCCATGACTACTCTTATACCATTTGTAACAGATCAAGCCAATCCAGCAGTTTTATCAAATAAATTAATTAAAGTGTAAATCAAAGATATATATAATTGTAGTTTTCATTGAATGACTAGAAATTAACTCAAGAAATCATAGAGATAAAAGAGTAAATGGCTTCATCAAGGCCGAGTGGTAGCCAAGGAAAGGAGCCCAGGTGAAGCAGTATCTATAGCCTGTCTCTTATACACATCTTAGTCAGATCAAAAATTTTGAACTATAGAGGTTGCGATTCAAAACAATCTTATTTCCAACTGGAATCTCAAACCTTGACTACTGCCAACCAAGCGAAGCCACAAGTCTCAACTTAACAAACTCAGTTCTATAGCCACAGCCCAAAATTCCGTCGTATTATTACTACTACTTCACTTAATCCACGTGATATCTCTTCTAAAATGACACCTTTTCATCCTTATTCCACATCAAATTTCCACACACCATTTTCTCCTTTAATTAGTTAACTCATTTTTAGCCATATAACAGGTCCAAGTTGGAAGTTTGTGACACTGTTGGGCACCACCTTGCGCCACCATCTTCTCTTCTTCAACTACAAATGTCCATGAATTTATTTCTCCTAGCTCGCCAAAATCCACTAGTTCAAAGCATAAGCAAATCAACAACTCTCTTTGAGTCCACTTGAATCGCCTAACCTCTATAGTTCTCTCTCTTCACCCACTAAAATCAATTACTTAAACCAAGTACTAATAGAAATTAGACCATTTATTAAATCTTATTAGGAAGTGTTTTAGATTTTTGAGTCTAAATTCAAATAAATTTTTGATTTGTTAGGGGTCCAAATCTTGACTTGTTTCAGGTTTGTCCTCATAAAAACGTAAATATATAGTCAAGTATGTAGTTGTGGCCAAGTTAATTTACAAATATTGATTGCTGTTGCTTTGTGTGCAAAATTTGAGAATTTAAAATTTTGATTGTTCCTCTCTACGTGCGTTTGATTGAATTTTAAACTTTCTTTGATTTTGTACGAGCAATATGGCTACGGCTTGCTTCATATTTTTCCATTAGCACTTTATTCTTATTTTTTTTGTGGTATTATTTATTTTGAAATTTTTTAAATCTTACAAATTGGTGTCAGAGCTTTGTGTGATCCTGGATAAAAATATTCCATAGATAGTTCATATATCTTACAGGATTGTCCGTCCCGTTTTTGTCTTTGATGGCAAAAATTATTTCGAGGCCTGGCAAAGTCAGAAGAAAAATTTCTTTGTTTGTATTGGAGTTTGGCCTATTGTCAATCAAGGTTTCGATGAACCCAAGAAGGCGCACAATTGATTGAAGAAATTAAGGAGTTGGAGAAAAACAAACAATTGGATTGCAAGGTACACCACTACCTCAACACCAAGGTCGAGTTACGTGTATTCAATAAATTTATCCAATGCAAAAATTGCAAAGGAAGGCTGGACAATTTTGGTGAATTCTAATTGTGGTACGGCTGACGGAAGAAAAATCAAATTGCAAGAACTCAGGAGACGATATGAGATGGCTTAGATGAAACCAACCAAGCCAGTTAAAGATTTTACTGCAGAATTAATGATCTTGCCAATGATATGAGAACCAATGGTAAGGTTCTTGAAGAAGTTAAAGTTGTTGAAAAAATTTTACGGTCATTGACTACAAAATTTCACACAAACAAGACAGTTCTTGAGAATCCAATTGTAACCAAGGATCTAAATACTTTGAAATTTGATGTACTGGAGGGTGAATTAGTGACCTATGAGATGTCCTTAAGTCAATATACAGTAGATACAGTTGAGGAGGGATTGCAAGCCAAGGTAGATCAACCAAAATAAAAGGAGGAAACGGTGAATTTGGCTAAAACAAATCAAAGAGGTCAAAATTTCAGAGGCAGAGAACATGGCGGCAGAGACAATTTTCAAGGTCGTGGTAGAGATAATTTTAATTACCAGGAAAGAAATAATAATGGTAATTTTAGGAGGGACCGACAGAATAATTAGCCAAACAATAATTTTCAAAAAATTGATAGATCCTAAATTAAATGTTATTGTTGTGATAAAACTGGACATTATCAAAATGAATGTTGGCATAATAAAAATCGTAATGGAGAAGTGCATGCAAACGTGACTGAAAATAATGGTGATATACAAGAAACTGTTTTATTTTTGTAGTTCCAGGAACGAAGAAAATAAAAAGAATGAATTGGTTTATTGACTCTGGCTATAGCAATCACATGTGTGACAAAAAAGAATTATTTTCTGATTTGGATGAATCTTTTAGATTTGATGTGAAATTCGGAAATAATGAAAAAGTTCCTGTTTTAGAGAAAGGGTAAAATTAGTGTCACTCTAAAAGATGGGTCTTCCAATTTTATATCTGATGTGTTTTATGTGCTAAGTAAGAGACAGCTATCTCTCCAACTAATAAAATTTGAGTAAAGGCATCATTTGCATTTTAAGCATGGTGTTGGTACTATCACTAATGATAAATTGGAACTAATTACTAAGGTAAATCTGAACCATAGTCGTTTGTGGCCTCTTTCTTTAAACTGTGGTAATTTACCTTACTTTAGTTTTGTGACTTTTGACGATACTTGGCTTTGGCATTTACATTTTGGGCACTATAATTTTGGGAGCTGGAAATTTCTTGCAAGAAAAAATTTGGTTGTTGGTTTGCCTTTTATTAATTACCCCAAGCAGTGTGAGTCTTGTATCTTGGGAAAGAAGCACAGAGACCCTTTTCCAAAAGGCAAGGCTTGGAAGGCAAAGAAACCATTGCAATTGATTCATTTAGATCTGTGCTCAGTAAAGGTTCCTTCCAATGGTGGTAGTAAGTATTTTATCACCTTTCTGATTATTTTAGCAGAAAGACATTGGTGTATTTTTTGAAAAATAAATCTAATGCATGTGATGTGTTCAAAAAGTTCAAGTATTATGTGGAGAAACAAAGTGGTTACTTTACTAAAATTTTGAGGGACTTATACGGATTTTTCTTTGATGTGGTATCATCCTTGAGAAATCTTTTTTTCTGTCTCTTATACACATCTAGATGTGTATAAGAGACAGCATCATGGACTGCACCATGTGGCTTGACTTTATTTTGATGAACAATGCTGTCCATGATGCGGTCCATGATGCATTCTAAAAATATGGCTAAAGGTTTTTGGCTAGAAGCTGTCTCTTGTGCCATTTATGTGTTAAACAGGTGTCCTACAAGATGTGTAATTATGGACGAACTCCATATAAGGCTTGGACTGGTAAGAAACCACATATTTCTCACTTAAAAGTATTTGGTTCTCTTGCCTATACCCGTGTACCTTATGCTTTGAGGAAAAAATTGGATGACAAAGCAGAAAAGTGTATTTTTCTTGGGTACAGTCATGAGACAAAAGGGTACAAGTAGTTTAACCCTGATACAGGAAAAGTGATCATAAGCAGAGATGTTACTTTTGATGTGTAGGGTGCTTGGGATTCGTCCAAAAAGGATCCTGAGCCATCATCAAGACCTCCACCAATGATTCCAAAAGTAGAGGAAGAAAGTTCTAGTGCACAACCAGTTCAACAGTTGTGCAGCCTATTCTAGCAGAGTCATCCAGTCACCTGTAGCGACAATGCCAGTTGCCTGCTCGTTTGCAAGATTATGTGATTTCTAATGATAATGATGTATCTGATGAAGATATTGTTAATTTTGCATTATTTGCAGATTGTGATCCAGTTACATTTGAGGGAAGCTGTTAAAGAAGATCATGGATTCAAGCCATGGATGAGAAGATACATGCTATTGAGAAAAATAATACGTGGGAGCTGACTACTCTTCCGCCAACAAGGAAGCAAATTGGAGTCAAATAGGTGTATAATACACAAAATCAAACCAACTGGAGACAGGTTTGGTGTATAAAGCAACATTCTATTTGTTATAGCTTACAAGAAAAATGCAGGTATTGATTATGATGTTTATACAAACCTAGATTTGTATGAAGAGATGCAGCACTTACTGTGTAAAACTAGATTTGCATAAGAGAGCAGGCCACTGGATTGTCTACAGGAACTGGTATGACTCTGCTACAATAGGCTGCATATCTGTCGAACAAACTGACATCACTATAATGGAATTCACAGGATCTTTTATACGGACGGCAGGACCGTCCGAAACCTATGTCGAACGAAGGACCGGACGCAGGCACGGACGTCCGAACGAAGCATCTCAACAAACTGAAAGTAGATCGGACGCTTCCTCGGACGGCATACAATCCTCCTCGGACGTCCGAACCCCCAACGGCTATTTTTTGTGCATTTATTACTTAGCCGTTAGGAAGTAGTTGAAAGCTCTATTTATTGCTATTATAAATAGGTGCTTTAAGTATCTGAAAAAATCATCTAATACATTGAATACAAGTCTAGAAGAAAGTAATTTGAAGTGCAAATTGACTTTAGAGCTTTGTTGTATTAGTGTGAAATTGTGAGTGTAATTCAACATTGAGTGGTATGATAATCTTGTATAAAAGTGTGGTTGTAAGTGAGATTCTTGGCTCAACTAAAAGAGTTTTAGTGTGAGCAAGAACTTCCCAACTTTGTAAAGATTGTTGGCTCACCAAGTGTGTGAAGCATTCAAATTTGATACTTCAAGCTTGCTAGCTTGGAAGTAGTTCTTTTTGTTCAATTTATTCTCTCTTTAATTTACTGTTCTATTGATATTATTATAACTGATTTCATCTTGAAAATATCAATATCTCTTAAAGTAATTGTTTTTAAGAATCCTAATTCACCCCCCCTCTTAGGTTGCTTTGGGACCAACAATTGGTATCAGAGCTTGGTCTCATTTTATTGCTTAAACTGCTTTTGAGAAAAGAACTATGGCAACCAACAATGCTCTGTTTTTTGAAGGCCAATCTATTACTAGGCCTCCCATGTTTAATGGGACAAATTTTATTAGTTGGAGAGATAGAATGAAAATATTTCTGCAATCTATTGACATTGAATTGTGGTATGTTGTCAATGAAGGTCCATTTGAAGCTTATATCATTGATGATCACACAAATAGAAGAAGAGAAAAGACGAGGATTGAGCTCACTCCACAAGACAAGGCAAATTTGACGTTAAACGCAAAAGCCATGAATGTGCTATACAATGCCTTGGATGCAAATGAATCAACTCGCGTAAAGGGTTGCAATTCTGCTAAGGAAATTTGGGATCAAATGAAACATGCGGACATTCTAATCTTCCACGGGTGCAAATCTCTACTTGTTACCAAGTATGAGTCCTTCAAGATGGAACCACATGAGAACATAGACAAAATGTATTGCAGGTTCAATGACATTATAAAAGATCTTGAAGCCTTGAGTAAGGAGTACTCTTTGGGTGAGAAAACAGAAAAATCCTGAATGCTCTATCCAAAGAATGGGATGCCAAAACAATTGCCATAGAGGAAGCTAAGAATTTAAATTTAATGCCTATTGAATCACTAATCAAGATGTGTATAAGAGATGAACTTAAGCTAAAGGCCAAGGTTCTAGATGATGAAGTTTGCAAGGCCAAAAAGGGGATTGCTCTAAAGACCTCTCAAGAGGAAGATGAAAACAGCTCCATCAATCTAGAAGATGAAGATCTTGATGAAGGAGATCTTGCACTCATCACCAAAGGATTTCTCAAACATTACATCAACAAACGAAGGATGAGAAGAGGAGGAGCTGCAAACACAAATAATTTCAAAGGGAAGTCAAGACTTGAGCTAAGGAAGCAAAATGGATAAATGCTTTGAGTGCGGTCAACTCGGGCATTTTGCAAATGAATGTCCCTCCAAGAAAAAGAAGGAAGGAAGAAAACCAAGATTCAACAATTTTCAAATCACTTGGGACGATTGCAACTCCGAAGGAGAAGTTGAAGAAGAGATGGAGTCGGCACAAATGGCCTTTATGGCTATTGGAGACAATGAGGTAAATTCTAACTATGACTCCAATGATGAAAATGATGAAGATGATCTTGAAGCTTTCATTTTGAAATTGCATGATAGCTTAAAAGAATCATATGCTAGAAATAAGGAGTTAGTAAAAAAGTCAATTGCTTTATTGAATGCTAACTCTAAACTTGTGAATGAAAACAATAGGCTATCACAAGAAAATTGTGATTTGAAGAAAAGAATGCATGAGAGATCAAAGGTCAAGGAAGAACAAGCCTCCTTGAAGAAAAGAATGGATGATTTAAATACTCTCTTAGCTAGAAAGAAAGAAAATGTTGTTGATATGAAAACCAATGGGAAATAGAAATGTAGCAATCAACAAAAATTTTGTCATATATAGAAGAGATGACTTATGTATTGTAAAACCAAAATCTTCTTTATATGGAAACAAAAGCATTGTTTGTAGATATTGCCAACAACATGGACATACTAAGAATATGTGTTATGTCAAGAAAAATGAAAAACTTGGAATGAAAGTTGCATGGATAGTAAGCAATCTCACTAATACTCATGGACCCAAAAAGACATGGGTACCAAAAGTTATCAATTGTGTAGGTACTTAACATCGCCAACAATGCTAAGTGGTTCATAAATAGTGGATGTTCAAGGCACATGACGGGTGATGCCTCTCTCTTCACAAACCTTACATCCAAAAACAGTGGAAAAGTCACTTTTGGTGACAACAACAAAGCAAAATCAATCGGCATTGGTGATGTAGGTAAAAATGGTGAAACCTTGATTAAGAATGTACTTCTTGTTGATAATTTGAACTATAATTTATTAAGTGTTAGTCAACTTATTGTGACAAAAATTTATATGTTTTCTTTACCAAGCATGAATGTCTTATACTTGACAAAAATCATGTTGTTTTGTTCAAAGGCACTAGGCACAATGACGTTTATGTGATTTATCTTGATAAAATTAGCAATAGCAATGTAAAATGTCTTACCGCTTCTATAGATGATCCTTGGCTTTGGCATAGAAGACTTTGTCATTTTAATATGGATTTGATTGAAAAATTAGCCAAGAAAGATTTGGTAAGAGGCTTGCCAAAACTGAAATTTCTGAAAAATAAAATTTGTGATGCTTGTCAATTTGGTAAACAAATCAAAGTTTCTTTTAAACCTAAGAATTTTGTGTCTACTCATAAACCTTTAGAATTGTTGCATTTAGACTTATTTTGACCCACTCAATATGCTAGTCTAGGTGATTGCAAATATGCATTTGTTATCATAGATGACTATTCGAGGTTTACTTGGGTATTATTTCTTGTTCACAAAAACGAAGCATTTGAAAAATTCGTGATCACAACGGTATCTTTCATGAGTTTTCGGTTGTTAGAGTTCTCAACATCAAAATGGTATAATGAGAACAAAGCTCTTATAGTCTTCAAGATGTCGGCTAAAGCATGATTAGTGCTGTCTCAACCTACCACAATGCTTTCTTCAGATTCTGTTAACCCTGTCTCTTATACACATCTAGATTTATTAAGATCTTCTTTAATCTCACTCCTTATGAACTCATTTTTTGTAAAAAAACCCGTTGTGAGCTATTTCAAAGTTTTTGGTTGCAAATGCTTTATTTTAAAAATCAAAGAAAACCTTAGAAAATTTGACAAAAAATCGGATGAAGGAATTTTCCTAAGATATTCTAGTGACAAGAAAGCATACCGAGTTTACAATAGAAGAACGCTTTTAATTGAAGAAGTTGTGCATGTTACATTTGATGAATCTAATGGTGTTATCTCAAAGAATTTGTGTGAAGATGAAGACACAGTATGATGGAAATAGATGGTGCTCGATGTTCATAAAGATCATCAAGAGGTTACATCAAGCGTTGATATCAACAACCATCAAGTTGATGATGAAAAGAATGAGGATGCTCAAGAACGATCTTCCGAAAGTTTGGAGATTCGTCTCTAATCATCCTCAAGATTTAATTATAGGTGATCTATCCGAGGGGGTAACTACTCGCTCTCATAAACCTTTGAATAATAATTGTGCATTACTTTCTCACATTGAACCCAAACATATAGATGTTGCCTTGAGTGATGAATCATGGGTTATTGCTATGAAAGATGAACTTAGTCAATTTGAGAAAAATAATGTATGGACCTTAGTTGAAAGACCTTCTTCTCATCCCGTTATTGGTACTAAATGGGTGTTTAGAAACAAATTAAATGACAAAGGTGAGATCATAAGAAACAATTAGAGCTAGACTTGTTGCAAAAGGTTACGCTCAAGAAGAAGGCATTGACTTTGATGAAACCTTTGCACCCGTGGCTAGATTAGAATCCATCCGCATGTTTCTTGCATTTGCATGTTTCAATAATTTAAAATTATTTCAAATGGATGTCAAAAATGCTTTTTAAAATGGTTTTATTGACCAAGAAGTTTTTGTCGAACAACCTCCAGGATTTGAAAATAAGAATCTTCCAAATTATGTTTTCAAACTTTCCAAAGCTTTATATGGTTTGAAACAAGCTCCAAGAGCTTGGTATGAAAGATTAAGTGGATTCTTGTTAGAAAATGGTTTCAAAAGAGGTATTGTTGACACCACACTTTTTACAAAAACAAATTTAAAAGGATTGTTAATTGTTCAAATTTATGTTGATGATATTATTTTTGGAGCAACTAATGAGAGTTTGTGCAAGGATTTTTCACAACTAATGCAAGAAGAGTTTGAGATGAGCATGATGGGCAAGTTGCAATGGTTTATTTTCCTCGGACTACAAATTCATCAAACCAAGGAAGGAACATTTATTACACAAATCAAGTACACAAAAGAGCTGCTCAAACGATTTGGCATGGAAGATTGCAAACAAGTTGGTACACCAATGTGTACTTCAACCAAACTTGATAAAGACGAAGAAGGTAATAGTGTTGATGAAAAACACTATAGAGGTATGATCGAAAGTTTACTTTACTTAAGCGCTAGTAGACCGGATATCATGTTTGCTGTTTGTCTATGTGCTAGATTTCAATCTTGTCCTAAAGAAGATTTTGGTTTTAAAAGAATTTTTAGATATCTAAAAGGAACAACGGATTTTGGTCTGTGGTATCCAAAGTCCTCTACATTTGATCTAATTAGCTATTCTGATGCTGACTTTGCTGGATGTAAAATTGATAGAAAAAGTACCAGTGGAATGTGTTATTTTCTGGGAAATTGTCTTGTGTCTTGGTTTAGCAAAAAACAAAATTCCATTTCTCTTTCTTTGACGGCTGAAGCCGAATACATTGCTGCCGGAAATTGTTGTGCTCAACTTCTTTGGATGAAACATACTTTAAAAGATTTTGGTGTCATTCTATTGTGTTCCAATATTATGATTACACATGCAATCAATCTCACAAAGTGAATTTGTTTTGCACTCTAGAACTAAACACATTGATGTTAAGCATCATTTCATTAGAGATCTAGTTTGTAAAAAGGAAATTCGTGTTGATTATGTGCCTACTTCAGACCAATTGACAGATATTACCAGAAAATCAAGCTCTAGATAGTTTTGAATCACTCAGAAAATGCTTGGGGATTTTACGATAAATTGTGCATAAATTCATTGTTCGGACGCACTTATTCGTCCGAACAGATTTCCTTAGATCCAGAGCGTCCGAAAGCATGTGTTCCTTCTCGGACGCTCATATTCGTCCGAACAATATTCTATTTTTCCTTAAACTCTCTGGAAATTTTCCGGACGCACAAGCTCATTTTCGGCCGTCCGTTCTTCAGCTTTCGGACGCTCTGTCGGACGCAGGCCACACTTTCGGCCGTCCGAACGGTACCCCTGTTCTATTAAAACCATCCAAATTCCCCCTTTCGGACTTACCTCCCCCACCGAAAACCCTCTGGCGAATTTTTTTCCCCTTCCCTACCAAATCAAAATTCACACTCTCACTTCCAAAATTGATTAAAGAATCATCCTACCCATAATCCTTAGCCCCAAAATCACATCTTATTTCTCCCTTTCACCATCTAAATTCTCCAAAATCTCACAAATCTTCAATTTTTTTTAACTTTCTTTTCTAAATGACAACAATTCTGAAATCACGTGATGGTACCTCTTATACACATCGAATAGTGTCTACGAGAAAGCAAATGTTCATATTTTGCTGATGATTCTCCTCACAGGTTTCCACCACTCCGACTTTATGAGAGCTGTCGATGCCAAGGCATCGGATGTGTACACTTCTCTTCTTAGTAAATCCATTATAGTTCAACGTCCTGCTTCGGAGTAGTCTTTTCGATGAGTATAATCTTCCTATTATAAAATCCTATTTTGAAAAACAAAATTGGGGTCATTTAGTCCATCTCGATTTACCTGTTTATCACGATATGGTGCTTCAATTCACGGCCAATCTTCGGAAAGGTCCTACTATTCGCACCCTTATTTCTCGTGTTAATAACACTGATATTGAGATTTCATCTAATATAATTAACACCATTTTTGAATGTGAAATCTCCGACCCCTCTGATTTTTCCTACTTCTTTTCCTTGGATAAATGGCCCGCTGAGGATACTCAGTTTGATATCAACGAAGTTCGAGCCATTTTCAATGTCCATTTTAAACAGGCTTCGGAAGCCAAGACTACTCTGCTCAGCCCTGAACTTAACATTATGTATACCCTTGTAACAAATCTTTTGTTGCCAACTGACGGGCATCGCACTGAGCCCGGAAAAATGCAACTGTACTTATTTTTAGTGTCTTCAAGAGGTATTTCTCTAGACTTTGGGTATCTTTTCTTGTTCCCTATGGGAACTTTTTCTAACCGATACTCGAAGAAATATTCCTTTTGGGAAATTTCTCACAAAAATTTTTGACGTCCTCAACGTTCCCTTTACAGAAAATAAATAGTTTCCTCCATATTTTAATAAATCATACATTGAAAGAAAAGGTCTCCGGTTTTTTAATGATCAATGGCTTACTAAAGCAGCCTTTGATATTGCCAAATGACAACTCCCATGCCTCTTACGATCTCACGAATTCATCCTCTGAATTTGATGAAATCTAAAGATGAACCTACACGCGAAGACAGTGCAGAAGCTGCTCAAGGAGCTGCAAATGACGATAATCTCTGTGATGACGATGACAATGACGATGAGGATGAAGATATTGATGCTACATTTGATTTCATAATGCACTCGTCGCACCGGAGGAGAGGATGACAGTGAAGGCACATGCAATGAAGACAAGAAACATGCGGAAATGATATCTGGTCTACAAAAAACGCCATGACTCTAATTAGTTCATTTACCTTTGTAGTTGCTTTCAGCTACTCTGTAGCTTGGTTATGTATTTCTCTTTTGCAATATTGAATTTTTTTATGAATTATTTCAAATTCTATCAAATTACATACATAATCTGAGGGAGAGTCCTTTCTTTTGATTAATGCATAAGAGACTAGCTATGATAGTGATTGATTGCCTGATCTAAGGGGGAGTATTTTTTGATTGATGTCAAAAGGGGGAGTAATGCAAAAGTCAAATACATAACGCATGCTTTGATATGCCTTGACATGTTTGTTGATAATTATGAGATATTGCAAATCAAGTAGTCATATCCAATTGAGGTTTGTCATCATCAAAAAGGGGGAGATTGATGTTTTCCCAAACCTTATTTTGATGATGACATAAACACTTAACTGTGTAAAACAAGCTATTGCAGGAACAGATCTTTCGGACGCACAGGACCGTCCGAACTGGGTCAAAAACACCTCGGAAGCATTGCATCGTCCGAACAAACTGGCAGAAAATAATGGAATTCTCTGCCTTTTCTTCGGACGCTCAGGACCGTCCGAAACCTATGTCGGACGAAGGACCGGACGCAGGCACGGACGTCCGAACGAAGCATCTCAACAAACTGAAAGTAGATCTAGACGCTTCCTCGGACGCATAGGTATCCTCCTATGGACGTCCGAACCCCCAACGGCTATTTTTTGTGCATTTATTACTTAGCCGTTAGGAAGTAGTTGAAAGCTCTATTTATTGCTATTATAAATAGGTGCTTTAAGGTATCTGAAAAAATCATCTAATACATTGAATACAAGTCTAGAAGAAAGTAATTTGAAGTGCAAATTGACTTTAGAGCCTTGTTGTATTAGTGTGAAATTGTGAGTGTAATTCAACATTGAGTGGAGTGATAATCTTGTATAAAAGTGTGGTTGTAAGTGAGATTCTTGGCTCAACTAAAAGAGTTTTAGTGTGAGCAAGAACTTCCCAACTTTGTAAAGATTGTTGGCTCACCAAGTGTGTGAAGCATTCAAATTTGATACTTCAAGCTTGCTAGCTTGGAAGTAGTTCTTTTTGTTCAATTTATTCTCTCTTTAATTTACTGTTCTATTGATATTATTATAACTGATTTTGTTATAACTGATTTCATCTTGAAAATATCAATATCTCTTAAAGAAATTTTTAAGAATCCTAATTCACCCCCCCTTCTTAGGTTGCTTTGGAACCAACAGATTATTTTTAGGTTTTCGTGCCTATTGCTAGACTTGACACTGTTGAATAATATTGTCTCACGTACTGCGAATAATTATTGGAAAATTCATCAAATGGAGGTGAAACCTACATTTTTGAATGGTGTTTTAGAAGAAGAGGTTTATCTTGAGCAGCCTAAAGATTATGTAAAAAGCAGTCAAGAAAATAAAGTTTATAGGTTGAAGAATGTATTATGTGTTGAAACAAGCTTCTAGAGCTTGGTACACTTGTATAGACTCATATTTTGTTGATCGTGGATTTCAAAGATACCCATATGAGCATACTCTGTACATCCTGTCCAATTCAATCTAGATATTCTCTATTGTTGTTCAACACAACATTTTCAACCTAATAATCTTTAATTATTTGACTATTTAGGGACATTATAATTAGCCATTTTGAGATAATACATTTGGGGTTAATGTCTTATTTTCTTGGTATTGAACTTTGTCAAATGGATAGTAGTATTTTTACTTCATAAAAAAACTATGCAGATGATATTTTAAAAAGATTTAAAATGGATACTGCCAAACCAATGATGACCCCAGTTGAAGAAAAATTGAAATTGTCAAAAGATGGTACTGGTGATTTTGTTGATGTTACTTATTTTAGAGGATTGGTTGGGAGTCTCAGGTATTTGACTTCTACAAGACCTGACGTTACTTTTGGAGTTGGCTTGATTAGCAGACACATGGAGTGTGTATACCAATCCCATTTGCAGGCAACTAAGAGAATCTTGAGATAGCATCCGAGCTACGCAGTCTAACGGTATTTTTTATTCTCATACTGGCGATTTTAGACTTGTTGAATATACCAACAATGACTGGACTAGTGACATGATTCAAAGAAAAAATACTTTGGGTTATGCATTTAATTTGGGTACTGTTATATTTTTCTGGTCGTCCAAAAAGCAGCAAGTGGTGGTTTTATCTACAGTTGAGGTGAAATACACGACAAGGTAAGTAATGCTACTTAAGCGCTATGGTTGAGAATGATGCTTGGATTTGTACAACACAAGCAAAAGGGTCGTACAAACAATATTTTATGATTGCAAGTCTGCTATCGAGTTGCGGACAAAGAATCCAATTTTTCATGGGTGCAACAAACACATTGACATGTGTTGGCCCCAAAAGCAACCTAAGATGGGGGGTGAATTAGGTTGTCTCTAAAAACAATCATTTTTATGTGCTTAATAGAAATTCAAACTTTATGCACCAAATGAAAACTTAAGCACAAATGAATACAATAGATATTCAACAATTTAAGCTTAAAGAACAAATAAGAATATTGAGATTAAGAGAATCAAACCAAACTCCCTAGCTTCTCAAGCTTGGAGCTTGCAACTACAAAGAGCTTCGTACAAGGCAACTACCAAGTTCACAACTTGAAGTTCAGCCCCTAAAAGTCTCTTCAAAGTAGGTGAGACAATAACTTTTTGTACACAAATGAGGATCACTCTTGCTCACACTAATTTCCTTTAGTTGAGCCAAGAGTTTTACACTCACAACCTCCCTTTGTTACAATTGTTATCTCTCCACGCTCTTACACTTGAAGAACTTTTACACTTCTAAGCTCTTTTCACACTACCTACACTATTACAACACTTGTACCCACTATTTCTCCCAAATAGCTCAAGAATTGTTTGTAAGTAAACAGAAAATAGCCGTTCATTAAGTATCAGACCTAGGGGTATTTATAGTTGCCAAATATTTGCTTCCAACAACTTCCCAACGGCTATTTTCTGTTTACTGAAAAACTAGCCGTTGGACCTTTCGGACGGCCGATGCAGCAAGAGTGCGTTCGAACGAACTAGCCGTTGGACCGTTCGGACGGCCGATGCTAAACCTTGCGTCAGACACTGCGTCCGTTCTCTGAGGGTATTCGTTCGGACGTCCGAGAATGCGTCCGAACATGCGTCCGATCGAAGCGAAGTCTTCTGGAAATATGATCGGACGCTGTTCTTCGTCCGAGACTTGCTTCAAATTCTTTGTGTCGGACGATTACCATCGTCCGAAGCTCTTGTGGTTGTTTTTGTTCGGACGATACATTTGCGTCCGAACCTACCTGTTTTTTGCACACTTGTTATCAAACCATTAGTATACATTTGTTCATCATCAAAACATGATTAACATAACTGGGGTTCAACAACATGAAGTTCCACTTCATTCGTGAGTTGGTTCAAGACAAGGAAATTGTCATCGATTATTGCAAGACTAAAGATCAAGTGGCTAATATTTTTACAAAGCCGTTGAAATTGGAATCGTTTGTCAAGTTAACTTCGCTTATTTATAATGTTGATATTAGAAGATCTTCTTTAAGGGAGGCAATACACATCTAAATCAAGTATAAAGACAGGAATAAGACATGTTTATTAAATCCTATTTGGACACTAATTTAGATTTTTGGGTCTAAATCCAAATAGGTTTTTGATTTGTTAAAAGTGGACCAAATCTAATATTGACTTGTTTCAGGTTTGTTCTCATTGAACCTTATATATATAGTCAAGCGTGTAGTTGTGGCCGTGTGAGTTAATTTACAAATATTGATTGCTATACATTGTTTCTTTGTGTGCAAAATTTGAGAATTTAAAAACTTGAATGTTCCTCTCTCGATTTGTGTGCGTTTGATTGAATTTTAAGCCTTTCTTTTATTTTGTACGACCAATATCGCTATTGCTTGCTACATATTTTGCCATCAGCACTTTATTCTTATTTTTGTGGTATTATTTATTTCGGATTTTTTTAAATCCTACAATTTTTGTTTGTGTTTTCATTTTTTGAATTAGATGAAAGGGACATTTACTTGCTAATTTTTTTGAATTAAATATTTGGGTAGTTGTTTCCATAATTTTAGCACTTGATCAATCGTTAGTTTTCTATTTCTGCAATCCTTTCAGTTGATTTCATTTAATTAGCAAATAATTTATTCATATTTACGGAGAACTAAAATCTAGGGCTTTAGTGATTTTTAGGACAATGATTGCTAATGATGAACTTACTGCTATTGCATGCAATTAATCGATCATATTATGGAGAAATTAAGTGCAGAATTAGATCTGAAATTTTAGTGGTGTAACCACAGTTATAAGATTCACTAGGTAGCTCTACATATCACATAGTAGATCACGCGATCTGTTTTGCGGTACTTTTGCAATTTGGAACATTATGGCACATGTACTGATTTACTAAATTTGATGAACAGCTTTGAAGCCTAATTTGTGAAACATTAACTAATTAAATTTAAACTTTTTTTTTTTTTACTTTTGTCATTTTTAATATTAATTTGGTTCCTTTTATTTAAATATTATCCTTTGATTGGATTGTAACTTTAAAACTTAAGTCCTTTAAAAGTTGACTTTTACTTACATATATAAATTATCTATTTTTAGTTTTTCTTTCAAAATTATTCTAATTGTTGCGGACCAAGTATCCTTCCTATAAAGTAATAGAATCAAGGTCAAACATATTAATTATGAATTACTTTCATAGTGATTCAATTTGACATGGAACTAGGGCTGGCAATTTCTGACACGACTCGATAACACGACACGAACATGACATGAAAAATTAACAGATTATGACACGATCCGAAATTTATCGGGTCATTATTGGGTCAACCCGTTTATGACACGAAATTAAACGGGTTGGGTTGGCTCAACCCGTGGATTGACACGATAGCCCGTTAAGTTACTGTATGAACAGATTTTTGCTGAAAATTTTATTTTATTATAATTTAATATAGTTTATTTTAAGAATGTGAATAATAGAATTAATATTAGATTATAAAACCAAACATAATAATTTTTTTAAATATTATCCAAAAAATTTCAATAATTTTAATTATGCATTTTAAATTACTATAATAATAAGGTAAGTATTAATAATTGTTTGAGTTGTTAAATAATCAAAATTTGAAATTTTAACTCAAATGTATCGAAAGTTATGTAATTGTTAAATAAACCATACTCTCTGTCAATTGTAAACGAGTCAGACACGTACACGACAAAAATCCGAATAGGTCAGACACGATAAGAAACGGGCCCCACATGAAACGACACGACACGAACATGATAAAAGAATGGGTCACACCTGACACGATATAATAACCTATTAACCCGACCGATTGATACCCCTACATGGAGCTAATTAATTAGACTAATACTTTTCTTGATACTAATTACAATAATATTCTAACAAATCTTAATAAGTTCATGTAAATTTGTATGGGATTCTAACTTTCTTAAAAGTGTTACATTTGAACATATCAACTAAATTAATCACGTAGACCCCGTACCAACTAAGCCTACCCTTAGTGTACCACATTCTTAGCAATATGATGTATTGTATACCCATATCTATATCGCATGCCAAAGAGTATCATGAATATGGAAACTATGGGTGTAACATTCAATTCAGCCCTTATTCGAATTCAGTGGTTTTCAATTGTGTTAAGGTAGATTTTATTGGTTTTTGAGAATGGATTTTGTATTTTGATTAATAATTAGTCTTTTAGTCTTAAAAATAGCTAGTAGTATTGGTTGAACTTCAAAACTTACGTTGTGCAACACTTGTTACAAAAATATGAGAGGTAGACTTAAGAATTAGCTAATGTCATTTGACGGTATCCAACAAAGATATCTATTGGCTTTTTATTACTTTTGCATCTTCTCTTCCTATATTACCTTTATTTCATAATGCCGTTATTTCTGGTATATTCTTATCTGCATGTGTGACTTTACTATTTTGGATGAAATATCATTTTGTACCTGATGATACATAAAAGTGATTGATTACTCTAGCAAATTAGAGTTATTTTATTCTAAATATGGCATTTTGATAGTTTAAATTCTGAACTTTGGTTAATTAATTGAAGATTTTAGTTAATTTCTTTATTATATGTTTATATTTTTGCTTTTGTTAAATACGATAAGTTTTTATTAGAATTTTAGTTAAATTAATTACTTAATTTGTTTAATATTATGTAGGTCTAAATTATAGATTTGAAGCAGAACTGAACAAAGTGCAAGGACCAAAATGCAATTTTAGAGGAAATGAAGAGTTGTTCGAAGAAGGGTCTCATAAGATCGCGATCTAGACATGGAAATGTCAAACTAATACACATCGAGAGCTTCATAAAGATGTCAATTTTACAGAATGCGACATGGACTCGCTTCCTGCACAAGTAGTAATGGCAATTTTGAAATATTTAAGCTACCAATTTCTGATTTTGCCTTGTGTAATACTCAATTTTTTAAACTGCTTTAGTGTAGTTAGAAATTTTAGTTAGTTTAGTATAGCCTGACTCTTAAGTTATAGATTTGAATTTATGTCCTCTTTAATTATTCTTTAGATCCTTGCAAGTTCAAATTTTGATTACATAGTTGTAGTGGGTTAATCATTAGTTTCAAGTAGATATAATTTTTACTTACTTTAGAATTTAAATTAGTGAAAACCTCTTTGCTTTCATTTCAAACTTTCATATAGAAATTAGGGTTCTTGTTGATTTAGTGCTTTCTAGTAAAGAATTTTCAATTTCTTGCATTAATTTCTAGTTAATTTTTAACCACTTTCTATTATTATTGTCTTAGAAAAATTCACTCTTTATAAAATTCTAATTTAGAAATGGTAATGATACTAAATTACCACTCTTATTGTTCATTTAATTGGGTAACTTCTTACTTTTTAATTCTAATCCTGTTTTAGTTAAATTCGAGTAGAATTAAGTGCTTTTATTTACTTGCTTCATGAATTTAAGTGTGAGTGAGTAGTCTTTTGCAACATAAAGATTTCAAAAACTTGGTATTACTATTTTTCAAAAAGAAATACTAAAATTTTAGAAAAATTTATTATTATTTTGTCTAAATTAGTCTTTTAATTTGTCTCGTTAAGATTTTGACATATTGTCATTGAATACATAATTCTAATTTTCCAATCCTTGTGGTTCATCTGAAATTTAGCTAAAGCTCAAGGGATGTAAGTGTAATTAACCGTTATGCTAGTAACGAATTATCATTATTCTTTTCTTTTAGACTACATAGTAAGCGATACGACAAGGATCCTCTTCATTTAAGGATCAGTAAAAGAGCCACGTCATGTACTCTTCAAAAATAAAATTGAAAAAAATATTTTCAAAATCAAAGTCGTTTAAACATCAAATAATATTTTATATAAATTACTTGAAAAAATAAGAAGAAAATAATAAAGTTTAAGGTTTGATTAAGCAATTCTATATTTCACCATTATTTTAAATTCTTGTTGTCCGCAATCTAATATAGATTCAAAATGCATCTGCATGTATACAGATCGAACAAGTAATATAGAGTAAGTAGAGATCGTTCCCACGAGATCTAGCTTAACTATATCAACAAGTGCCAGAATAGCACACATACAACTCTATCTAAACAATAAAATAATGGTTGAATAAAACAAATAATGATGAAAACAAGAAATAACTAATCCATTACTGAACAAGAATTCAATATAATTAAATTTTAAGATTTATTCTTCATTTACCAATCTCATGAATTAAGTTAGTTTATCATTCCTTCAATTTAACATTCGATTTACTAATCTAGGGGTTCGGTAACACTTGCAAGATTGGTTAAGAACTTATACAACTCTACTAACCTTTGCCACTCTACTATATGTCTACATGGATTAAATCCCTAATTAGTGCATAAATACAATATTTAATCTCATACCAAGATGTATTGTATATTTTTGTCTCTTACCCATGAAATGATTCAATCTATGGGCGATTGTTCCAAACAATGGTTATTTGAACTCATCCTAACCCTAGGTATTGTCTGTCGATTCCAAATAGGGCTCCAGATTACTCTACATGGTGGCCAATCATCTAAAGACATAAATATTAATTCAAATAAGCAAATGCATATATTTGAAAATAAAAGGAACAAATAAATTGCATTAATCTACCTTTGTGGTAAAATCCAAACAAACCCTAGTTTATGGTTTAGTGCATAATCATGGAGCAAAATACATCAAAGGTATGAGTTACAGCCGTTGAAAGATTAATAATTAGCAAGGAAAAGAGATAAAGAGGGAAACTAAGGTTTTGTCATGATTCTTGGCCTCTTCCACGAATCCTAAGAGACTCCTTCTTGGAATAGTGTTCTTTGCTCTTATGGATGATTTTCTCATTGCGGTTGTTCTAACCATAACCTAATATTACGATGTGTTTAATGTTTCATTCTTCTTAAGAATGCTCTAGGAACACCAATTTGTAGCCCATGCTTGTGTTCTACAAGTTTGAAGGAAAAAATGCCCCTAGGAAGCCGTACAAGTCAAAAACTTGCTAAGTCACATTTTGATCTCGCAACGTAGGTACGACTCAGCTCCCCATGGTTTACCTACCCAGGAGGCAATCCGTGGGCACGGCTCAAGTCCTCCAGGCGCACACGCCTAGGCCATGTAGGGTAGCTCGTTATTTTTCCTCTATTTTTGATTCATTGGGCATTCGATTAATCACAAACCTATAAAAACACCATAAAACACATGAATAAATGTTTCTAAACACTAAAAATACATAAAATAGTATCGGTTTCACTAAAAGCTAAAATAACCAAGATAAAACTAGGGTTTCCTTTCTTTGACACCTCAAAATCGACTAAAACTCAAACTAAATACGATATGTAAATAACATCTGTTTTGAATCTATAATTGTGACCTCCAACTTGACATTTTTTACTTCATCTAAAGTAGAACAAACACTTAAACATGTCACATATAAACATGTGTCAAGACATTAACTTTCTCCAACATGTCAATTGTCGCAACAAAGGTAAAACTAAATAAGAAGTTATATGGATTCAACATAAAAGAAAAATGCTAACTAACCCCGAACCATCATCATGAAAGTGTTAAATCTCCACTCGTCAAAATAGACAGTACTCTTTCACTAATCAATGAAAAACTCATTGAACATAAGTTTAATAAGGGACACACATGTTGGAAGAAATTTTTAAGCATACAAAATATTAACTAATACAAATGAACTCAAACCAAGGATCAAGAAGGTCTTAAATTCTTATAACATAAGCCTAGGGGATCAAGGTATGATACATCTGGATAAAATTAGGGTTTATCACCTTATACTCATTAGTGTTATAATAATTGAAGATAATCGTCTCTTATACACATCTAGATGTGTATAAGAGACAACTACGACTTTTGAATGCCATAATGCACCTTCTTTATTAAAATTTAGAAGTATTGTCTTTCTCTTATACACATCTAGATGTGTATAAGAGACAGCAAAAGACTAGGCACAAGTACGCCCTCACATGCAAAGCCATGTCTAGTCAACATCTTCTTTTTTCTTTTCTTTTTCTTTTTGTTTTTTTCAGCATTGCAAATTTGAAAGTCATAAATGTAACTTCTTCGCCATCAAACACAATTCATGTCCTTCCCAACCATCCATAATATCATACCTATAGTTTTAAATTTGCACACCACCAACACTAACTATCATGGTTATGGATATAAAGAATAATAAAATAAAAGAAATAAATTGGTTAAAATAGCATGGTTAAGCAAAGAAATAAAGCTTATAAGGTTGAAAACAAGGACACTAAGTATAGAATTTCGATTAGGTTGCTTTTTCGCTCAAATCATCGAAAGTAACTTGCTGAATTATTTCCTTGGTCTAAAATCCACTCATACTTCGCAAGTACATAAAATACACACAATTCCAATGAATTTTCACAAGCTAAACAAATATTGCAAGGCTATAATGATATACACTCATTGAAAATTACCTCATTATCATACCCTCACTAAAGGGAAAATATTCAAGTATATAGTGGTAGCACTTTCACAATTCAAAGGGTTTAAAGAGCAATAGAAAACTTGTATGCATTTTCAATCTGTATTGTCTAACAACACTAGTTCCATTTTGAAACATTTTTAAACCTTTCACATGTGTCACAAAAATTAATGAACACAAATAACACACTAAAAAGGAAAATGTTTTTGTTTAGCGCTCTATAATACTTTAGACAAAGAGCGCATAGAAATCATGAAGGCTGCCATCCAATAGTTTGAGAGTCCTTAAGATTGATAAAAACTAACATAAAATGAAAAATCTTTCTGTTCTTTTGAAAATTTTTTGAAAAGAAAACCTAGTTGTTTAATTTTAGAGCAAATTGACACCAAAGATGAACATAGATAAAACAATCATTCCCAACATGTAATACATATTCACAATTGCACCACAAAAACTCAAACACACGCCCAACTTAAAATGAAACAATGTCCCCAATGTTTCCACACATAGCTAGATACAATAAAAATAATCAAATAATTAAAAGAAATAAGAAAAACAACACTCCCTTGGTATTGGTTACGGCTTCATCAATCGTCCTCTTCCTCCTCTTTATCATCCTCACTCGTGTTTTCATGCTCATTATCACTTGAATCATCCTTTTCTTACTCTTCATATTTTGGAGTAGCTGGTAAGGTTGGGCCTTAAGTCATGTCAATGTTTTAGGCCTCACCAATGTAATGGAATAATTGTCCTATGGCCTTCATGTACTGATATGAACACTCCATTTTTCACTCAAGATTCGTCAAGTGGCTCTCTATGCTGCTATTGGCGGTTGGTTGATTGGTTGAGCTTGATGCTTTGCCTTTAGTAGGGCTTGATTGGTCCAAAATTGGATTCATTCTTGTGTCTTCCTTGCTGTATAGCAATCCTCTTATCTATATCATTATAACAAGGGACGTCTACAACATGAATAACACATCCAACGTCTATGCTTTTCCTTTTTAACAAATAATATAGCAACGCAATTCAATTTTTTTTTCACATTGGTTGCATGCAGAGTTAGAAAATGGAAGTGTTAATAAAATTGAACCAAACTTTTGTAATCGGTGATACAAATTTCATTGCGAAAGAAATTTTTTTTTCTAAAGCATTTTTCGCTATGTTCCAAGTCATGTAAAACAACATTGCAAAGGAATTTATATATTTTAACCAAATCGGATCATATTGTCTTTGATACTTAGCATATCAATCTCTATCCATGGATGAAACTCAAAAATAGTCATTTTAGAGTTTCAATTGTGTTTGATACTTAGCATCTCAATCTCTATCCATGGATGAAACTCTAAAATAGTCATTCAAAGAATCACGATGAAAATGAATTCTCTTACTCTATGCAATTGTTCTTGAACATGATGATGGTTTTGTTTTGGTTACAGGCTGTCTCTTATACACATCTAGATGTGTATAAGATACAAAATTTAACCCAACCTCTCTTAACAATCATGCTTTCAACATCATTCAAGAGGTCATTATGTGTCCAAGAAACATCAAGTTTATCATTAAGTTCATGAATTAACTTCTTGTTATTTAAGTTCTCATTAAACCTATCATATGCTTTATCATTAAAGAATTTAGATTTCGAGTAATTTGTCCTTGAAGAGGATTTCTAGCAAGAAGCAATACTCTTCCTTTTAGAAGCCAATTTCAAAATTCAAATAAATAAGCTCAAATAATCTTGAAGTAAGTAATGAACAAGATAAAGAACACCAATTAAGTTAAATTAAGAAGAATCGAGTTCTTCAAATGCAATTTCAACACACAACTACTAGAAGACTACAACTTTCAACTAAAAAATTTTACCAATTTAAGCACAAAGAAAATGCTTGGAAGTGTGCTTAGCCATGCCGGATTTTTTTGTAATTCCACCAACTTTTTTCCACATTTTTCCAATATTTTAGCCCGAGTAACATCCATAATCCAATAAACACCTAAACACAACGTGTCTTGTAGCTAAAAATCAAGAAGTTCGTTCAAAATTATAATGTTACAAGCATGCAAAATAACAAAATTTAAAAGATACAAAGTTAGAAACATGGTTTTCTTACCACAAAGCTTTTTTGACGTCTATAGCTAGACGCAGCTATTAGTTCACATGATTGAACTTCTTGAATCTCCGTTTGGGTTTCCATTAAGCTGTGCACATTCAAAATGCCATATGGAAATGCTTCGACTTCCATCGCATTACATATAACTGAGTTGTTTCTTGCCCTTAGTATACCTTGTTCTTGGTCGATGTCAATTAAATCTTTTTGCTGTAGCAAGGAATGATGTTCTAAATATGATAGATATGTCATCCTCATCTTCTTCATCCAGGTCAAGGACAATGAAATCAACTGGAAAGTTGAGTCTTCTTACTTTGATTAGCACATTATGTAATTCTCCCATTGTGTCTATCATTCTCCTATATGGTAATTGAATAAGTTGGTTGCTTTCCTTGAGGTCTGTCAACCCTATTTTTCTCCTGTAAAGAGTTAAAGGCATTAAAATTCATACTATTCCTAAATCACATAAAGCTCAATAACAAAAATATCACTAATAATACAAGATATAGTGAAACTCCCTGAATATTGCTTCTTGTTAGGTAATATGCTAAGGAGTTGTGTATTATAAACATTTTAAACTTTTAGTATTTCTTCATTCTCCCACTGCTTGAGCAGTGGGAGAATGAAGATCATCTGGAGTCTTTACACATCTAATCCTCCAGAATGATCGATACCTACACATCATCTATATGTATATTCAAAAGATTAGATGCAAGCTTTACCCATACGTTTCTCAAGTCTTGAACAAATGGGTAGAGAAGGAGCTCAATTTTTTGGATTTTTTTGAAAAGCCCTTGACGATTTATGACAAATCTATATTCCCTAATTGCAGTTGTAGGGTCTAGCTTATTCTTCTTACTTTCTTGCATAGTTTCCTCATCTCTTCTTATTATGCAGCTAATTAACCTTACCCAATTGTTGTGTCGAGAATTGAGTTAATCATGCTTTCTTCTACCTATTTGAATTCCTCATTTTTTGTCATCTTTTTTCATTCGGGATTGAAGTTTACCAGCTTTTCTTAGAAGAGTTTAATTGTTGCTTCATCTTTGACTGGATTAACTGCGAAACACTCCTCATCTTGGTTAGGCATTATAATAGCTTTAAAAATATTAAAATTTACCTCCTCATTGATCACTCTCATGGTGTGTTCACCTTTTTGTACGTCAATGAGCATTATACTTGTAGCTAAGAAAGATCTACCAAGAATTATAGGAATATTTTTATCCTCTTCAAAATCAAGAATAATGAAATCTGAGAAACAGAACAACATCTTTATACCGTTTCTAAGGGTTGTGAGTCTAGTTTCCAACGCAACAAATGGTGTGCAATTTCGATATTCTTACGCTGAGATATGACTGATTTTCTAAAGTTACGCAGTGCTGTCCATGAATTTTCCAACTACGAATTTAGCAAATTTCTTGAAGAAATTTTTCTTGGTTATAAAACCATCCAAATCCATTAAATTCAATACATACATCCATGAGTTTAACTCTAATAACAAAGAGCAAGAAAATAATCAAGTTAAACCAATTTCTATCCATTAAATCATCACCACAACCTAGGATTTTGAAACCCACAATGTTCTTGAAAAATTTCTAAGCCCTATCTCTTAATCTATCAAATTAGCTAATTGAACTCATGAAAAAAAAGAATTTCTTATCTCAATTCTGAAATTTTGTAGTTGAATTTGCTGTTTCTCCTCCTCCCTCAAGCTCTTAGAAGTCAAGCCCTTGTTATAAGTAGAAGAATTAGGAAAATATAAGAAGGAAAATTGTTTAATAGTTGTAAGCTAATTTAGTTGTTTAGATTTGACCTCCAACATGTCCTCTAATTATAAATTGACCCCAAATAATTTCTAATCCTAACTACTAACTTAATTAAAGTATGAGAAGGATATTTTGGTATCACATAACAATTCTAAATTTAAGCGAATGTTAATTCTTAATGTATTTTTCTCCATCCAAATAAAAAATTTAGAATTCCAAATAAATTTATTTTCAATTCTATAAATTTGTTGAACGAAGAAATTCTAATATTTTAGTATAACAATTCATAAATTTATAATGTCACAAAATTATTATTCTGTTATGAATTGTATAAGGTGGATGTCCATTCATCTTGCCAACCACATTGATTAATGTGATATTCATCATCTTGAATTATGTGAAAACTTATTAATCCCTGTGATTCATGTATCATATTAAGTATTTATTTATGAATCCTCTATCTTATAATTCTATAAATAGGGGATTTCGGTACCTCAATTGAAAGGCTTTTGAAAGGGCTTTTGAAAGGGTTGTGAAGGGTTTTTGAAAAGCTTATGAAAGTTGATAATATAGAGTATTGGAGATAACCTACTATTTCTTTGTCTACTATTCTCTTATCTACACTTATAAATTTCCTACTTTAGTTAGTTTTGTAATATAAGGTTAATATAGAAATCTTAACTTAGTTTTACAACACGTTAGATGTGAGACTTTGACCATATGTTATAAAATTTTAAATCAATATTTTATTTACAATTGGACTTTAACTGAAGTTTGACATATCTTTGTCGTACATACCCAAGGTACGATTTGCCAGTTGATTTCATTGTTCTCTGTTACTATCTTTTGTTTTTATACTTTCAGTTGTTTCAACATAATATTATTAGAATTTATTTTAATTAGTTTGAATCATGTTAAATTATACTCTACTTGAAATTATGACCCTTGATATAATGGGCAAGAACTATCTGTCTTGAATTTTGGATATTAAAATCTATTCAAACTTCATGTGTCCTAAAGATACAATTAGAAAAGAAAAAATACTATATACAAGCAGGGTCAAACAAAATCTTTGTCTTTTATCATTATATCCCTAAAAGATTCAAAATTTTTCTATTTAAAAGATCCAACAAATCTAGGGCAAATTATACATATTAGAGAAACTATTCTCTTGCTTTTCTTACCTCAAATGTGCTCTTGAAGAAGCAATACTGGCAAAGAGTTTTAGAAAATATGCCAACTTTCATATCTTCTTATGACTAAATAAAATAATGAGCTATTAATTATGTTCCATTCCCCAAAGTAAATGCGACAAAATTTAAATAATTCTTATGGACTTGGTGATGGCCAAAACTAACATATTTATGATGGTTATCAGTAAGCACTACTCTATTTGTAGTACTATATCTCACCATCAGAAGTGGTAGAACGTATTTAGATTTTAATATCATTTATTTCAGGAATCTAACAGATTCTGAGCCTATATCTTATACACATCAGAAGATGTGTATAAGAGACATATAACGATAGAATCTAGATCACCAATCTCATTGAAGAATGATATAAATATTTGTCGCATTTACTTTGGTGAAAGACCATCGGTCACGTACCTATCATACATTAAATAGCCTTCTTGAATTTTCTCAAGAATCATTGAAAAATAAAGAGAAAATCATAGAATCCTCTTATATAATGATTTTGACCATAGTTAGTGTGCTATTAGTTTCTTCCTTAAAAGAAGTATTGTCCGTATGGTTGACGGTGAAAATAACTAAAAAACAAAATAGTGTGATATTTTATTTAATATGTATTTATTACAATTTTAGAATTCTACATATCTTGTTTTTTTATATTAATTTGTTGTCTTATATTTTTTTTGTTGTTATATTTATTTTGTTTAATGAGAAATTCATGGATATACATTTAAATGTATCTGAGGTATGAGAATATGTCTCTGACAATGTAACAATACATATGACATTCAAAAGTAAGAAATATTTTTTCACTTGAAGTTGGGAGAAATAAATATTAATACTATAAGTGTTGTTGCAAAAATTAATTGAAAGTTCCGGTAGAGCAAATATATGTCTTAGAAGTGAATAAAATTGGTTATAAATAATGCAGAAATCTACTAAGTTTTGAAGAAATTTATTAAAGATATCCGCTGAAAAGGATATCATTTTAAGACTCTTGCATAAATGAGAAAATTATTGAGTATCTATGTAACATTAGAAATAAATGTGCTATGAAAAAGTTGCATATCTTTCTTTTTGGTTTATACTATACAATTGAAACACAAGTTATGGTAAATATGAATTTTACTGATTCAAATACTTTTATTATTTGGCAATAACCGGTTAGACCATCTTGGATTAATTCTAATGCGTAAAAAATATTGAAAATTCACATAGACATTTATTGGAGAACTAAAAGATTCTTCAATTCAATGAATTTTGTTGTGTTGCTTGTTCTCAAAGAAATTAATTATTAGATCATCACCAGCTAAAATAGGGACTGAATCCCTTACATTTCTATTATAAAATAAGGGTGAGATATATGGGTCCACTCACTCTTCATGTGTACCATTTAAATATTTTATGATTTTGATATATGCATCTACTAGATAGTCACATGTGTGCTTATTATCGATTCGCAACTTGGAATTTGCATGATTACTAGCTTAAATAATTTGATTAAAAAGCACAATTTCTAAATTATGAAATCAAGAAAATTTGTCTTGATAATACTGGTGAATTTATATCTCAAATATTTGATGATATTTGTATAAACGTCCTAAAGTACGTATTCATACACAAAATAGTCTAATAAAATTGTTAATAAAATGCCTCCAAAGTAGTTAAACCATTACTTATGAGAACATATTATGTTGCTTGCAGCAATATTTATACGCATCAAACCAAAAAGTTATTCTCCCCAATTAATTGACTTTTAGTTAGGAGCCTAATTTTTCCATCTATAGATTTTATAATTGTGCAATATATGTGCGCCACCGCAACACACAAAAATGGGTCATAAAAAAAAGTTAGGAATATATGTATGAAGTGAGTTACCCCTTATGATTAAATATTTTAAAATATTATAGGACACTTATATACGACATAATTTGTCGATTGAAATGAAAATGTTTCCCAACATAAGGAGAGAAGATAAGCAATTGGATAAAAATTGAATAAAATGTAATTATAATATTTTGACCATCATACAAAGTATGTGAACATGAAGTTCACAAGATAATTGATTTGCAAGATATTGTAAATCAACTGCCAAATTCATTATTGACCAAAAATGAATGAAATCTCATATATCAGTTGAAATGCTCCAATTCAAATTGGTGCCCCTGCAGGACAACCTAAAAGATAGTTAGCCACGTATAAAATGTGGTTGACCAGTTGGTTCTAAATTAAAAGAATTATCATCAGAGAAAATAAGCAAATGGTGGTCATAGAATGGAGGCGGGTGCACTTGAAAAGACCCTAGACATTACTAATTGTAAAACTCCAAAATTGAATCATACCTGAATCTAATGAAAACAAAGAGATATCAATAATTTATGCCACTTATTGAAAAAAAAAATAGAATCGAAAAGATATTGTTGATGACAATGTATTATTGTTTATAATATCACACATCTATTTTGAATAAAACAAAGATCTTGAATGTAAATTTGTCGAAAAATATTGAAATAGAACCATGATTGAAAGATGCAATATAAAAAATTTCACATTCTTATACACATCTAGATTTTGACATGCAGTCCAAATTCCTAAATGTGTAGAGATGCATTTATTACAAATATATTTGTGCAAATCTAGAAATAAAGATATATGTAATTGTCAATAAAATTTTTTAGTTTTGCAAAATATACACATCTAGACAATATAAGAGACATTACCTGTCTCTTATACACATCTAGATGTGTATAAGAGATCTAATTTGTGTGGCAATTCATAAAAAATTGAAATGCATCTACTAGATATTGATATATTTTGTACAATCATTTGATATCGATAACTAGTCAAAATTCTATATCTTATTTAACATGCTTGAAGCATGTAAAGTTTTTCGGAAACATTGTTCAATGAGATTGCAAAAATCCTTGTATGGATTAGTTCAAAACAATCTAGATGAATATAATATCATTGCCTCAATGAGTATCTCTTCAGTAAGAGTTATAAAAATGACCTAATTTGCCTATGCGTTTTCACAAAAGACTCAAAATCTGAATTTGTGATAATTGCTATATATGTTAATGATATAAATATTATTTGAGCTCTTGAATAAGTTCTTTAGAACTCCTAAAGAGTTTCATTAGAATTTCTGAAGATGTTCAAAAAATAATAAATTGATCTTGGTAAAAATTTATAGTTCGAACACTTATCGAATGAAATTTTTGTTCATCAATGAACTTATACCAAAAAGGTATTAGAATTATTCTATTTAGATAAAATACATCACTTGAGTATCCCAATAGTTATAAGATTGATTGATGTTAAGAATAATAATTTCTTGTCCTCGTGAGAATGGCAAAGAACATATTGGTTTTGAAATACCATATCTCTCAGTGTTAACATGTATTGTAAATTCGTTACCACGATTTAGTTCTTCTCCGATACGAAAATATTGGAATGACATCAAGCATGTATTTTAATTTCTCTGAGGTATTATTGATATGAATCTATTTTATTTAAACATTTTGTTTTTTATGATTATTCTAAATCAAAGTTCGTTAAAAACCTTTACCAGAGAAAAACTGTGGAACAAAAATTTACAATGTATTGATACATTGTGAAGAGACATAAGATGTGTATATGAGAATTTTGGTCACTACTTGTTTCAATCATTGTTGATTATAATCACAATATATGAAACAAGTAGTGAATATGTTTGACTACAATCATTGAATCCTTGTAATCCAAAAGACATGTGATTTAATATTAGAAGTGAGATTTTTAGTGATATTATATAAAGACAATGCTGAATATGTTGCATAGCTAAAGAGAGGCTACATATTCTCTCATGATTTTCAGAATAATAATGAAATTAATATCCAACAAATTCACTTATGTGATGATTTTGCAGATTTATCCAATAGTGATAACAACAACAACATTTGAGAAGTCAGTTTGTAAAATTAAGATGCATCGTCTCAACAATATCAAGTGATACTTTTATGAGGGGAGGATAAGTACACATACTTTTTTCTCTTGGTCATGATTTTGTCTTAATAGGTTTTCCTAATAAGGTTTTTAATGAGCTAGGATACAAAAGTGTACTATAAACATTGAATACGCATTGTACTCTTTTTTCATCTACCATAGTTTTTTTCCACTAGTTTTTCCTGGTAAAGGTTTTTAACGAGGCAGTAATTTTTTGCGTATTCTTTAATGCATGGCATCCAAGGGGGAGTGTTATGAATTGTATAAAGTGGATGTCCATTCATATTCCTAACCACATCAATTAATGTGATATTCATTCCCTTGAATTATGTAAAAACTTATTGATTCTCGTGATTCATGTATCATATTAAGTATTTTTTTTTTATAAATTTTCTATTTTGTAACTCTATAAATAAGAGATTTAGGTACCTCATTTGAAAGGGTTTTGAAAGGGCTTTTGAAAGGATTGTGAAGGGTTTTTGAAAAGTTTGTGAAAGTTGATAATATAGAGTATTGGAGAATTTCTTACTATTTCTCTATCTACTATTCTCTTATCTACACTTATAACATTTCCTATTTTAGTTACTCATAAATTTCGTATTTTAGTTAGTTTTGTAATCAAACTTTATAATCTTGATTTAGTTTTATAATATATTCCAATTTAATTTTAACTCTAAGAAACTACACACAACCTTAATATAATTTAATCCAACTTGAGTTAGTCCGGTTCGAAAAATAAAGGGTTGAGCCTGTATTACAGTGAGTTGGGCTAAATTTTGTCCTAAATATTAGACCTGATTAAATTGTGAGTTGAGTTTGGATTTTATTATGTTCGGTTCGATTAAAACTCGACCCACACACACATATATATATATCCATATACACATATAGATGTATATAATATACAGCACATATCAAGGGAAAAGCAAATATAAAAATACTAATTTTTACCTACATTAAATAATACTACTTAATTTTATGTGGATAATGGTTAATAATTCTAGTGTTTTATTAACTTACCTAAAATCGGGTAATTAAAAATAATAACGTAACATCATTAATCAATTTAATTGAAATATTGCAACTCAATAATTATAGTTAATTATTGTTTATTGACACAAGTAGTATATACTATTTCATATTGTGTTGAGTGTAAAAATAAATTTTTAGTAAAAAATAATAAAAATTTTATTGAATAATGTAAGTTTAGGCCAATCGATTAAAATATGAGATTGCCACACATTTTATGAATCAGAATATGTTATTTCATTTTTTATAATCTGCATCTCCGATTCAATTAATATCCAAAATTCAAATAAATTTATGAATTGAACTTGAGCTTTGCAAAACCTGGTCACAGGCCCAGTTGACAGTCGGAGGATCTTTGGTTCGCTTTGATGGTTGCTCAAACGGGTTGAGGAAAACAACTTATTAGAAATAAGGGAAATTAAAGGGGAAAAAAAAAGTAAAATTCAACAGCTTAGTATTGTTAAGAAAGGCCAAAGCTTCGGTAAGCTAAATCCTTCTGTCATTTGGTTAGAAGAAGAGGGAAATGGAGCCTTGTGAAGTGAAGAAACATCCAATTGCTGTTTACAACATAAAAGGTAGTGGATGGAAAGAGAAGGCTGTTGCAAAGAAGACGAGAAGACGACGGTGTTGTCTTTTATGGTCGATGGATAATGTTAGGTGCATAAGTTGAGGAGATTTTGACTGCCAGGGACATTATTGTCCTATTCAGCAAAATTACTCTGGTAGGATATAAATTGCTCTTACAATAACTCCGGCCTTTACTTCTACAGTCAACAAAGAAGAGGAACAGCGAAGAAATTACCTAAAAAATTAGTAAACCAACAAATGGCGTCATCTTCCGGAGGCGGCGGCAGTAAGGCGATGATATCAGTTTCAGCCGGAGCAGTGGCGGAAAGGCCGCCTCGTCCTCCATCATCAACTGCATCATCATCCAATGCACTAGTAGAGTATACCCCACCCACTCCAAACCCTGAAGAGGAAGATCTCGAGGTCAAGCTACGTCGCATCATTGATTGCGTCCCTGTTCGTGTTAGTAACACCTCCGGCAATCTGCAGGTTCTGGCTCCGGAGACTTCCATCAGGTAGTTGCAATTTTCCTTCAGATAATAACCACACCCCACCCCACCCCTTTTAGGGTTTCTGCATCATCTTTGATGTAATTGCAGTTTCTTGTTCTGAATGGGAGTGCAAATTTGGGTTTGTTGGATAAAGGACCGTGTTTATTATCTATTACTACAACTACTTTTTTTGGATGATTGATTTTTGTATGAACTTGTTTATTGGACTTAGTACTGAGTAGTATACATATCTACTTGTGAAGTTTAAAGTTTGATTGGCTTAGTTTGATGTTGTTGTTAAAGATTGTTCTTTTCTCATTCCTATTGTATACAGATTCAATCCGAGCTCCGTTTATTTCTCTGTTTAGTAAAATAATATACAGTACTGATTATGAAGTTGAGAGAATACATGGATTGAAGTCTGAGAATTTGGTTTCCGAAGGAAGTAAAGTACTATTAGCCTTTTGTTCGTCTCCTTCTGTGCCTCTCTTGTAAGGAAATCACTGCACTTCACAATTTGCCCAGTCAACCTCCCCTACACAACCCCCTAAGGAATCAATTGCAAATTCCCGAACTCAATCCATCACTTCTCCCAAAGGCATTAACACGCCTTCAACTTTCACCATTTTAAGGTGTCCAGAAACCAGAGATTAAGTTATTGGGAACTTTTGGATTTTTTATTTGTGAGTTAAAGTGGTGACAAGAGACAGAAATTAAAGGGTATTAACTAATAATTTAATTCACATGACTCTCACCATTAATGCAATCTTTGTTAAATGCTCTAATGCTTGTATTAGAAAGGATATCCTGTGTTTAGTACCAAAATGATCTTGGGTAAGGTTGCAAGATGTGGACTTGGATTAATGTGGGTTCCTAGTAGAAGAATTAAGTCATAAATTTATTGAAAATATAGAGCTGGAAGGGAGAGAATTTCTGCGGGGGCGGGTTGCTCATGCGGTAATTTCTGGCTCTGGGTTTTTAATTGGTGTTTACAGGCTGGTGGGCATAACAAGGACTAGGATTAGTTGAGCTAAGTGGTGCATGGCAGCTTGAAGGAAGAAATTGAACAAGAAAAATATAGATAGAGTCAATAATTTTTCCTTGGTATAAAAGCATTGAAATGGTGAGGATATATATGTCGCTTAACTGTTCGTTTATCTAAAAGTTGACTTTTAAAAGTTTGACTTGAAGCTAATTGAGATTTGTAGGGTTTTTCTTTAGTTAGACTCTGAAGTATAATGGGGCAGAAGGCTGATTTTGAAATTATAAGATGTTTATAGGTAGCTAAGCTTGAACAGTCTGAGGTTTTTGATCACCTGATTTAGTTTTTTGGCGTGATAGGCACTTGCCGCACTTCTCAATATTTTTTTGTAAAAATTTTTCCTGGCACTGGTTGGGTACTTTCTATTTTTTTCCTTGTATCTCTGCCTTCTTCTGAATGTTTCTTGACAATAATGATCAAATTGGTCGGTATTTATATATGATTTGTTGAGTATGTAGTATGACTAAGATTTAACTCTTCCATGCATCTTGGAGACAGTACCGGCAAATGAGACGAAAAGAACAAGATCGACTTGCAAGGATGGATGTTGACTACCAGAAAAGGAAAGAAACAGCAGAATTTAATATGAAAAGGGAAGAAAGATTAAAAGCTGCAGAGGAGCGCACAGCAAAGAAACGAATGAAACGCCAGAAGAGAAAGCAAAGGAAGAAAGAGAAAAGGAACAAAATGAATGCTGGGGATGGAGACCATAAAAAGGATGAATCGTCAGATGATGATGCAGATTCCGAAAACAATGAAGACAAGTGATTGACATCTGGCCCAAGTTATGCTTTTCCCTTGGGTTTGTGCAGACCTGGGACGGAAATGAGATGTTTAGTCTGATGAAAGAAAGGGACTGTCCGTCATTAAGTTGACATGTTATGCTGCCAGGTAAGTTTTGTGATGGTAGTGCGTGAACTTAAGAACGCACTTAGAGAGGTGAACTTACTAGGCAAGTAGGCAAGTAAAATGTTTTTCTCCCAACCAGTCTATTCTCCATGATTATGTTGGATTGCGATGATTTTCAATCACGACTTGAGTACTTGTTGCACCATGTCACTGCATTCTTTCAGTGTACACTGGAAATTAGACATGACCACTGATTCATACTTCCTTACTGGCATAATTGAACTATTCTCTTGAATTTCACCTGCCGAACTAGTTTTCATGTTGACAGGATTACCCTCGTCGATCAGCACGAAGAATATAGGCTAAGAGAAATTTTGTCATTCGACCATATTCGTATTTTCGTGTATAAGAGACCCTTCTGCCTTTGCACTCGAGGGTCAATCTCCGTCCAGCCCGAGGAAACCCAATCAATGCAATGGGATGCGTCTATTTATCTATCTCTTGAATCGAAATCGGAGTAGGTTTGAAAAAGATTTTAGAGTGTCTAGGGTTGGGCCTTTGTCCGTGTCAACAAACAATTCGAAATACCTTGACTTTTTTAGAACAGGTCCAAGTCAAATAGCAAAGATTTGAAGCACTTATTTTTGCACTAGATTTCAGAAACTTAAGGATTCAATCGTATGGATATGGAAAATACAGGATTTCCAATCCTAGCAGGAAAGATCTACTCATTGGGTCGATGCCCGAGCGGTGTATGGGGACGGACTGTAAATTTGTTGGCAGTATGTCTACGTTGGTTCAAATCCAGTTCGGCCCAATAATCACATTTGTAACATTGTCATCAATTAGAAGACCAATGAAAGAAAAGAACTTGTACACGAGTCTAGACTTTGCCCTTGGTTTTTCTTTAACTTTATAAGAAGTTGGAATATTGGACTTTTAAATTGGTGGGAATGCACATTTTTCCCCCTTCTTTCATTGGTCTTTTGTTTCAAAGAAAAAGAAGTAATCCATGGGGAGTTTGCATGATAAAAGAGTCTAGCAGAGTTGTGCCCTTGGACGGTTAACGTTGTTACAAAGGCTTTCCGAGTCGAGGAGAAAGAGATGTGACCGTCTGGATTGATCGCGGATGCTACCTTTGCTACTATACTTGAAGTAATTGGTTTGGGCACCGACCGTGAGAAAACAGCAACTTAGAATTTAACATAAATTACTTTATAGCTGAGCTTTAATCAATTGAAAAACACTAATTTATTGGTACGAAGTGCAAGAAATTTGCTAGTGATATGGAAATGAACACTGATTTAATGTTTCGGAAGTACAAGAAATTTGCTAGTGATATAGGAGTAAAATGTATAGAGAAGTACTACAGTTCCTCCGTCTTGGTTTGCCTTAAATTTTGTATAATACAAATTTTTTAAGTACAAAATATTATATTGTATAAATTTATAAAATACAATTAAACAGCTCGCAATAAAGATGATAGAGTGTTCAAATAGTTTGTTAGTCACATTTGGTACATACTGTTTTTGAGCTATAGTTTATTACTCACATTTGGTACGTACTGTTTTTGTGCTAATTGGAATTTGTTCGCGATAGCTGTTGATAATTAAAATATCAATTGACGATTTAGTGGTATAAACTAAGATACAATGCCAAACCCTAAAATACGTTATCAATTGATAATGTAGTGATCATAAACGGCCAAATATTTTTTCAGTCGAGGGGGATGCAAAAAGTCACGGCTGCGCATAAAACTAACTTGAATCGAAAAAGAATACTACTGTAGTAAGAAATGATGTGGTTAAATTAGACCACTCTTCCACTGATAAGCAGGCACAACATCAGTTAGTAGTTGATATGAACAACCAGAAGCGATTGATCCCTCCAAACAAACCACAATAAATCTAATTGTTTTTGAGAGATGCAATCAGAGTAGGCTCTAAAGTTAAAAGTAGGATGTGAAGTGAAATAATTCCGTGTCCCTCTAGGGTGACACACATATATATACACACAAAAGATACATGATATATATGATGCCATATAACATAATACTCGTACAGTGCCTCAATTTGAATAGGATGAAACTACATGACAATTGTGTTTAAGATACAAAATTAAGATAACGATAAATTATTCGTAAAAATGTCAACAACCTATTCATTGATCACGGGCACATATCGAACAACCACATCACCAGAGGTAAGCTTTTCATGAACAAAATGAAAATTAATTTTAATATGTTTATTATGAGCATAAAAAGTAGGATTAACCGCAAGGTATGTTGCATTGACATTATCACAATAAACAGAGATCGGACGAGAAATAGGCAAATAAAGAGTCCAAAGCAAGAGTGAAGCCAAAATGTCTCAGCAATGGGAAATGCCAAAGAACGATACTCAAACTCCATAATAAAGCAAGAAATAGTAGTTTGTTTCTTAGAACTCCAAGAGATAAGATTAGACCCGAAAAATATAGCACAACCAGTAGTAGATCCACGAGTATCAGGATAACTAGCCCAGTCAGCATCAACTAGCCCAGTCAGCATCAACATATACTCTAAGAGAAGAAGATGAAGACAAGGACAAGGTGAGACCATGACGTAAAAGTGCCCTTAATATAATAGAATATTCATTTAACAACATAAAAATGGGGAAGACGAGGATGGTGCATCTCAAGAATTGGCTGACTAGAATAACAGAGAAAGCTATATATGGTCAGTGAACATAAGATATTAAAGGGCACCAACCATACGACAGTATAGAGTAGGATCAGAGAGGAGCTCACCTTGATGAATAAACAATTGAGTAATGGTAGGAAGAGGAGAGGAAACAAGTTTACGTCTTGTCGTATGGTTGGTGCCCTTTAATATCTGATATGACTTAACTTTAGAATAACTGGGATGTTGTACGATTAATTTCAACATCCAAAAGACAATGCAAATCGCCCAAGTCTTTCATGGCAAAGGTGGTAGACAAAGTTTGGATAAAGTCTAAGAGATGAGGAAGACTACTCCTACTAAGTATAATATCATCAACAAAAAGTTAAAGAACTAAGATATGGTACTGTGTGACATATGCAAACATGGAAGCATCTGTTGGATAAGAGGAAAAAACAAGATGGAGAAGAAATGAACTGAAACGCTAAAACCATGCTCAAGGGGCTTGTTTGAGCCCGATAAATAAATGGAGTGTTGGAGTTTATAGACATAGTAAGGCTGACGAGAATCAACAAATCCCGGAGGTTGTTCCATATACACCTCCTCAAAGACATTTCTATGGAGAAAAGTATTTTTAACATCTAACTATCAAATTGGCCAATGAAGTGAGACAGCAATAGAGACAACTAAACGAATAGTGGTAGGCTTCACAGTAGGACTAAATGTCTCACTAGTGAGACACCAGGTTCTTGTTTATATTTCTGAGTCACTAGTCGAGCTTTAAACCGATCAATGGTCCCATCAGACTTTTGTTTAATTTTAAAGATCCATTGAGCACCCAACAATATATTTTGTTTGAAGACAGGGTATGCACGTGTTTTTTCCTCTTATCCAACAGATGCTTCTGACATGTCTGTCTCTTATACACATCTAGATGTGTATAAGAACTTGAGTTAAACAAGTCTGCTAAACTGGAAACTCATCATCTAAGACAAGATAAGGATGAACAAAGATGGTAAGATAAAAAATTTAGCTTTACGAATATCAGCACGAAGACAGGTGATCATGGGATGTTGAGTAGTGGAAGAAGAACAGGATGGAAACTCAGGAGAAACCACTGCGGACGAATTTGGCATAGATGATTATGGGAAAGTTGTTAAGTCATGTATAGCCCGAGGTGGATAAGTGTGTGCTGATGAAGGAGACACAAGTGAATGAGGCAAAACTGGAGGATGGGCCTGGGTTTGGACGATCTAAGCAACTAAACGCAAAGGAAGAAGCAGTAAGCATTAGATGCAAGGAAATAAGGACAAGAGATGTAGAGACCGAATCCACAGAGGTTGGTTTAGAGGAGAGAGTTAGATAGGCAAAGGATTGTTCATGAAAATGACATGCCTACTTATGTGCACCTGATTAGTGCTAGAGTTAAGACAATGATAGTCCTTATAATTAGGCGCAGATCCTCGGAATATACATAGTTGTAAATGTGGATCTAATTTATGTAGAGTCCAGTGTGGAAGATAAGGATAACACTCGACAACCTAAGAAACGTAAAATAGCATAATCGGGGGTTTTATGAAAGAGGCATTAAAAAGGAGAGAGACTTTTTAAAACCGGAATAGGTAAATGGTTAAGTACAAAAGTAGAGGCAAGCAGGGTCTCAACCCAGATAGTTAATAGACAAGCTTGGATGTGAAATGTCCCAAGAGTTATCAATCAAATGACGATTTTACGCTCAGCAATACCGTTTTGTTGAGACATATATGGACATGAGAAACGAAGGGTAATGCCATGTTAATTTAAATTTTTTTGAAATTGGTTGTTATCATACTCCCGACCACTATCACTTTGTAGAATTTTAATTTTAGAGGAGAAAAGATTTTCAAAAATATTTTTAAAGTACAAAAATAAGTAATGACTTTAGATTTATTACGCATAGGATAAACCCAAGAAAATTGATTAAAATGATCCACAAATTGCACATAATATTTAAAACCAGAATCTAGATACTACTTGAAAAGACCAAATATTTGAATGTTGTTGGTACTAAGAAAAGAAGCATAGTACTAGAATGAATTACATCTTGAAAGGGTTCCTAGACTTTGCTAATTGATAACTAGAACATAAACTAGAGAACTTTTTAGAGACTTGGACTGCTCCAGTAGCTTGAAGATGAGTAAGAGTCTTGGATGAGGATGACAAAGACGGGAATGCCACACAAGCAACCAAAGTCGTTGATGCAGGACTAACATAGTGATGAGGAATAGAATAAAGGCCACTGGACAATTGACTGAAGAGAAGTGTTTTCCCACAAAGTTGTTCTTCACAAGAAAATCGATGAGATCAATTTAATTGAGAGTGTTATCTTGACATAATCTATGAATAGATAAAGATTATGTGACAAGAGCGGAACAAGAAGAAAATATTGAGATTTAAAACTTTAGAATTTGTATGATGTATGGAAAAACCAACATGAGCAATAGGAAGGCGAGAACTGTCTATTCACTATGATTTTGTTCGAGCCTTTATAACGAGTAACTGAAGAAACTTCTACTCAATTGTTCATATCTTCATGAAATAAGAGGAGCAACTATGAGGGTTAACGCTCAAAAAAGAAAATGAGCCTTGAATTGAGTGTTGCGGCTGCTGATACCATGAAGTGAAATAATCTCATATCCCTTTAGGGTGACACCACTAACATATACATAAACACAAAATACATGACATATAAGGCAAGTGATTTGATATGAGAAAATGCCTGGGTTCAACCTCTTTTTTTTTTCACATCAAATTTGTAGTTATTAGTGCCAAATTTTTGGTATGTGAATGTAGGATAATTTCACATTTTTCATGGTTCAAAATACTTGGTCAAATTGTATTTGAAATAGTACTTTTTTTGATGCCGATACAATGTATTGGGGCTATATACATAACAAAATATGACCTAAAATTATATAAAGCTTTTTTTTTATTAGTTAATTTTTTAAAACTAATCTACATGTAACTATTTGTGATTTTGCTTTATTTTTTCTTTATAATTTTGGGTAAACGTATTGCTTGATATCGATCCGATACTGCCACAATCGATGTGGAACAGTCATCATCGCGAACAATACTTCGACTTTGAACCATGATTCCTCCTTGTGATTTAGCACAATTATAGAAACTTCCCTTCAAACATTAAATAATACATTTGCATCTCCTATTTTGTACTAGTTATTACCTGAAAAACTACCTTCTCAAAAGCCTTCTCCTTCCTTCATCATTTTCTAGGATTCTCTATATATCCTAAGCTCCAATTTCTCTCCTCTTCATCTTTCTTACCAATCATTTTTTTTAAGCACATATATCCACTCTCCCTTTTCATTCAGACGATTCTTTCTTCCAGTGGATGGAAGATTTGCCAAAATCAGGCACTTTTACCTTCTCAGCATGTGTTCTCCCTTTTCTTTAGTTTTTTTCTTTTTTTAGAATATTCATGGACCTAATAACTAAGTTTTAGAGTATAAAGAAAAAAAAATCCAACATCTTGCTTAAGGGGAAAGAAGTCCAAGATTTGGCATCAATTTAGGTTTGGTTCTTTCCTCATCTGTTCTTCTTAAATACTCTTACCCTTTTTATTTTTCTCTATTCTTTTGCTATGGTATGTATGTTAAATTCAAATTAAGAGTTGTTCTATACATGCAGTTTTAGTGCTTTTTTTGGGCAGGTTTCCTCTATTAAAGATGCATTTTCTGGTATATAGATTATATTATTTTTCGCACATAAGATTGATCTTCATATGGATGGACAAGAGCAGTGGTTTTGAAGATTGCATTGTTTTTCGAAGTACTATATACATTCGTGTTCTGATCTTTTTTATTTCAAAAATGACTGCAGAAAAACCAACCCCTTAAAGCAACTTTACAAGAAGAATGAGGTAATCTTTTTCATTTTCTTTTCACATATTAGCTATAACTCGTATTAAGTCTAGGAACCCTTTCAAGATGTAATTCATTCTAGTACTATGCCTGTCTAGTGTCATCTTTTGTAGTTTAGGCTGCACGTTGGTACCTTTACTACAATGTTTACCTTTGAAAGGGGAAAAAGAAGATACTACTTTGAATAACAACATAATGTAATTCAAAGTAGTATATTTTTTTCCTTTGTATGTGATTCTTTATATTCTAGAGATGGTAATTAGAAGGACATTATCTCCTTTTGTTGGGAAAGTGTGAAAGACCTTATTGTGTGCTCTTCCCTTTAATCAGTCTATTTTATTGTTGTTATAGATAGTATTTGGATCATATGTGTTGGGTTTGGTGCGCATTCTTTTTTAGTCTAATCTTAATATAATACTAATTTATATTTTTTCTTGAATACTCTTTCTCATTTTTTTTCCCATGAATAAAAGGTAATCATTTCATGTCAGTGAGAGATGAAAGGTTATCTTTCTTACTTTTCCCCACTGTTTCTTGGTCTTTCATGAAAGGAAGGTTCAATGACAATGTTACAGTTATCATTTTTATGTTTCTTTTGAAAGCATTCATTGTGTAGAGCTGAATTTCCTTCTAATTGAGGTAGTATAGCTAAATGGACTATTATGCCCGATGGTATCTGACTATATAATAATGCGTTAAAAATATACATGGCTTTATGATGTCTTGATAATCTCATTGAACTACATAAAACACATAGTGAAACTCCAGTCTGAGATGTTTGCTAAGCTTGCTAATATGAGTGTCATTGACATATTGTTCACAATTTTGGTGTGCAACTACTACTTTGAAATTTGGTGGAACTCAGTTTTCACATAGGATGAGAAAAGATGGAATGTGAGTTATTACTCTTTGAAGAGGAATAAAGATACCGTAAGAGAACTTGAACCAAGTTAGCATCGTCGGAGTAGGTATGTTTAGTTGTATCTCTCTTTGAGCTTTGTTTTATGATATAAGAAGTGTCGACTTTCATCATGTCAATATTCATTTTTGCTCATGAAGAAGTTATTGTTAGGTAAAAATGCAGTTGCAACCTGTAAAAAGGAGTTCCCCTCTAAAATCGCAATAATAAGAAATTATGAAGATGCATATTGAAGTTTAACTTCTTGCCATTCAGCCTTTTATAAGAAAAGTCCTGTACTTCATACACATCTTTATGGATTTAAGGGTTTTATTTTTTTAAACTTTGAATTATTTCTTTATGTTGTTTGTCCTCATCTACAAAGTTTATACTTATTGTTTATGTGTGTGTGTGTTTGATAGTAGAGGTGGCGGTGGGGCCAGGTTGGGCCGGGCTGGGCCAGAATCCCGCTGGTTTAGGCCCATGAGAGCCTGTCACAAGGCGGCTTGCAGCGGGCTGCTGGATCGACCGAAGGACGAAAAGGGTTGCCCATAACCGGCCCCCGGACTGGCCCTCACTTAGCCAGGCGGGCTGGCCCACGAGCTAGAAATTTAAATTTTTACTTGTTAATAATTTATATAATTTTAATGTAATTATTACTTATTAATTATTATTTTAAAATTAATAACTTATTAATTTAAAATCATTTACTTATTATTCATTTGTAATTTATTAAATTATAACTTATTAATTGTTCGAATTACTACTTACTAGTTAATAGTATTTTATTAATCCAAATTGGTACTTATTTATTAGAACAAATTATTTATAATTAAAGTTCAAAGTCCAAACTAATACTTATTATTCGAAACTAAAGTTCTTAGTTAATATTCAAAGACCAAAGTTCGAAATTAGTTTAGTACTTTATTATTCCAAATCAATACTTATTTGACCAAGTTATTTCTTGGTTGTATAAGTCAATACTTATTATTATAACTTATTATTTGTTAATCATATAGTAAAAATATTTAATTAGGAAAAAAACCAGCTTGAGATGGTGGGGGGTTTGGCATAGACCCCTACCATGTATATTAATGTTATAAATAAATATAAAAAAAGGTACAAGAAGGAGGCATTGAACCTTACTTCCAAATCATGCTGTTACAAGTTATAAAAGAAAAAAATTAATAGCCTTTTAAAAGAAAAAAATTTTAAAAAAAAAAAGCAATTTCCAATGGGTGGCCCACGAGCCCTAATAATCGGCCCGATGGGTTGACCCGCGGGCCAGTCACAGTTCAACCCGTTGCCTTGCCAAACCGTTGACTGCAGACTGGTCACAGTTCAATATACGGGCTGGGTCAACGGGTTGGCCTGGCCTACTGCCAACTCTTGACCTCTTCTCTTTATTTTATTTCTGTGTGGCTTAAAGTGAATCTTTCAATCTTGTGAAGAGACTGCATACGATAAGGCTATGGTTTTATCCTAAAGATGATATGAAATGGGTTTGATTATTAAGTTATGTCAATCCTAAAGATTGATTTCAGTTGGCTTTGATTAATTATATATGTTATATCAAGTTTACTTAATGTAGACTATGATGTTGGGTAATTCACAGGGCCTTAGAACGATGATCTAGAACTCACTTCTTTTATCCCTACACCAGCTTATTTCTAAGACGGGAGGCTTCAACAATTTCAAGAGATATATGGCAGATTTTCATAGGTATCATTAGCTTGTATTGATCACAATGGATTGATAGTTATCCTAGAATGTCATCGACTTCTTTCGTAGTTTGTTGCTATATATGTGTCCATGAAAGAAGAAAATTTCTAGTCCCAAGGAGGAAAAATAACTTGCACCATATATTACTGTTTTGATTAGATAGGGATAGTTTTGTATAACTCCAATAATAAATAGGAAAAGTAGTATAGAAGAATTCTGAGCATTTGATGACCATTTACAAGTTTGTGTTCGTACAGTAAAATTTATCCTTTACTACAAAATGAATCGGGTTACACAATATGCAAGTCACTCTTGGATCTTAAACTTAGCACATTTAGATTATGCTATGTGTACCTTACATGTTCTATATCATCTTATTAGCTTATTTTTAGAATTGAAGTCACTATGCAATTTCATCCTTCTGTTGCTTGCTGCATATGTTTACCAAACACCTAAAATAATAGTTGGCTTGGATTAGTGTATTGTTCAGCCAATCTCAGTTTTGATTTGTGTTACCAACCAAAGCATTCATCTATACATTTTCCTAGCTGCTGTTTTGTGCTTATCAATTTTTGATTTTGTAATGGCATCAATATGGAGCAAATATTTCTACCGTGCGATGCGCAATATATGCCACTTACTTAGGAACAACCAAACTGCATTTGCTTACATAGGTCAAATATTCCAAATGAAAATCCAAAATTGTCCTTATGAAATTCTTCTTAAAACATTTTAGATCAACCCATGCCCCATTTTTATTTCCCTTTCTATCCCAAATCTCTAAGCTGCAATTTCTTCTTCTTCTTCTTTTTAGCGGCTTCTTTTTGTCCTTTTTGTTGGCTCTTCCATCATTAATAATCTTTGCCTAATACTTTATACATTGCCATCACTCTAGGATATTAAGAGGGAAAGTGGGGGTCTCTTGGGTTATTTCTTACTGTATGAAGAAATCCAAAATGCTTCTCATTTTGAGAAGGAATTTGAGGGGTTGTTGTTAATAGGAGGGTCGTATGTTGCATATACGACCAAAGTCATATGTCCAGAAAGTCGGATGTTACATATATGACTTTGGTTGTATATGCAACATATGACGACCAAACTCCTATAAAACCCTCATCCCCCATACGTTCTTTCTCCATCCGCCCCTTCTCTTCTCTTTTTCTCCTCACATCCAAACTCCCTATTCAGAGACTGGTCTCCCCGATTGCGATCTACCTCCAAAGTCATTTATCAAATAAGTCCCTAATTGAAGAAGGAAGAATTGCCACTTTAGTCCTCTAAAGTACTTTCTTTATACTATTTAAATATTTAAATAATTTATGTTTTATGTATAATATTTAATGCAATGTTTTGATTTATTTTTGTATAATATGTTGAATAATAAAATAGTTTAGTTACATATGTTTGGATGGTATGTTAGATATATTTCTTTAGTAATAAAATGTGGTTATTATTCAAATGTAATTATAATTGTAACTATATTGTGTTTATATAATGTTAGTTTATTGTTACATAATTTGTTAACTAATATGTTAGTATAATTTTTTTTTTTAGATGCTATGTATAGCATTTGTAGCTATTACATTCAAAGTAATTGAATTTTAATGAATAGTTTTATTAGGTATATGTGAATGTTTAATTATTACTAGTGGGGAAGACACAGTGAATGTGGGTAGTAATTCAAAGAAAAAATATTTTAATGTAAAATAGAGAAGAAGTTATTGAAAGTTATAATGGATTAATTGTTTATATTGATAAGCTTGTGGGTAATAAAAAAATGTATAAAATGATATTTACCAAATCCTACTATTGCTTTCTATATTGTATAAATAATTAACTTGTAACCATTTAAATAAATTATATGTTTAATAAATTGATTTGAAGTAGTTTGTTTGATTATTAAAACATAAAATGCGAATTCAACATAATGATGTTGAAAGGTAAAAATAGAAAAAATTTATGATTTTTGTTGGGATAGTATAGCAGAAAATTAAAAAAAAAATTTTACTAACTCTAATACATTTTCTAGTAATGTACATATTAGACTTGAAAAACTTGAAAATCGATAAATATATATCCATATAAATCAAGAAATATATATAAAAAAAATAAAGGGTTGACTAGAAAAGTTTAAAAGTCATAAAATTGATTAAAAAGAACTTTATATATATTAAAATAAGTTTAACATTTTGGGATATTCATAAAATGATCATGAATAGTTAATCCATAAATATAAATTAAAATTTCTAAAAAAAATGAAACTTTTAGGGAACATTATCCAAACATTACATTCAAACAAATGTTAAATGTTATAAATGGATAATGGTTTTGAAAATGAAAACTAGGCATAGATAATTGGAATACACTAAAATTGATAAAAAAACGTGAAACCGTAAAAGTGACTTATGATTTTACATATCTTCATCTAAACTATTATTGTCTTTTACATAATTAATAAATTGCTGATTTCTTCTATTTAATAAGAGACTGTAATATATGCTTAGCATTTTGGTATAGGAGTACCAAGACTTTGTAGAGTCTCTTTTAGGCGATCAGACTCTTGACTGCGAAATTCCCATTCTCCCCGAACATCTCAATAATATTATCTTGGGTCATACTCACAACAGTCACGATAATCATCATCTCATTCCTGTAGCAACCATATTTTATGTGTAAAACAACTTGCTGTGAATGACGTTGGTCTTGAGTTGGTCGTATTTATAAACTGCTAAAATTGGTTAATGAGATAATTGGTTGTAGACGCGTGAATGTGATTTCAATTATTGACATTGACAATTCAGTTTTTTGTTTCTATTGCTTAGTGTTATCTTGTCGTACAATTTAGAGATATGAAAGTTTTTGTTGATTATCCTGATATATATGTGATCATCCTCGATCAAACATAAAATTAAAATATTTAAGCATAACAAAATTTCACTCAACATATTCCTTCAAATATCCACATAAATAATCAATAATCAATCCACAAATCAGATTAGTTTATGAAATTCATCCAAGAACTCAAATGCTAATAAAAATCAAAACATAAAATTCGTGTGTATGTGTGTATAGCCATTCAAAAACTTAGATTTGAAAATATTTAGATTAAATCATGAAGACCCTAAATTTTTTTTCTAAACACCTCATAACTCACTCTTCTTACAGCCTTCCACTAATCTAGACAACCGATTCAATTTAAATTTATGTAAGACTTTCAACTCAAACTATAAGTTAGGATATTTGTTCGCCAAAGAAGGGAGGGGATATAAAAAATAAGAACAAGAGCTTTATAGTAATGGTGGCAACACATTAAAATAAAACTTTTCTTCACATGCAGAATATCATCCATCCGCAACCCCATACTTAAGTAACAAACACCCATAAAAAATTTTGAACAACCAAAAAGTACAGGCAAACATGCCAACATTCTTTCGAACAAATATACATCACATCACTATTTTATTTTTTATGTCCACTTACAGTATGGGTACCCGTGGTAGGCACTACCCACAACAAATATGATTAGTAACATGCAGGTACCAGTGATGGGTACTACCTATAAATACAAGTACTGGTGATGGGCACTACCTGTAAATATCAAGAATACACAAGTACTAGTGATGGACACTACCTGCAACTACAGAAACTTCCATATTCATTTTTTTCAACTATTTTTTTTCCAATACCCCGTTTTGCTACAAAAATGTACATCACTCACTTCTCACAAACTTCCACCCTTATATCCCCTTAACATATAATGTGCACCATAAATCTCTTAAAGGGAATAATTTAGGATAAAATAATTAAAAGAAACATTAAGCTAAATAAGAGTAGGTAAATTGAGTTTAAGTGAAAGAAGGAGAATGGTGTTTCTCTTCACAACAATAAAGCTCAAACAAGGCAATTAGAAATAAATTGTTAAAATAGTTGGCTAAAAAGACTCATCTTTAAACTAAATCAGATCGTCTAAGAATTAGTTTCGAAAATGTAATAAAGTGAGTTTTTGGGATGCAACATAATGAGTCTACATAAATTCTTCCTCCAAATCCCAAATCAGCTTGTCATCTATTAGTCCCATCTATAGTTCTTGCTTCTTTTCTTCATCCTCTCCACCCTCAATCACTTGAGATTCTAGTATACTTATGGAAGAATTCAGTTGACTTAGTTGATGCTCCAAACTTTGCAGACTACTCTTGTTGCCTATTGAAATTGCAAAGTATTAGCAGCTAAAGAATGAATTAATTCTTCCAAAGACTTACCAATTTGGCTATAAGGTTGTTGTGGCAAAACTAGATGCATATAGTGAAAATCTTGTGATAGATAACCAAACTCAGGATAATCTATCCATTCTTGATTGTACTTATACGTGTAGGGGTCATACCAAGGTTGTGGTGGTAATTGGTCGATAATGAAATCGGAACAATAAACCACATGCAAATTAGTAACCATGATGGAGAGCAAAAAAGAGATCAAATAATAAGTATACACAGTTAAATACAAAAATTTAAAGCACAAAAATAAATCAAACCATCCCCTGGAACAACGCCAAATTTTTGGTGAAATGCTGTCGTAGGCACCCAAAATTAAATAATCTCTCGATAAAAATGTAGTAGTGGTGAGTCAAGTTCGTCCCACAGAGAACGGAGTTTATTCTTGTGCTAAACGGAAAAAGAGGGATTTTCTTGAATGCTTTTGAACTAAAAATTAAAACAGTAAAATAACTAAAGAGAATTCGATGCAAGGAAATTCTTGGTTTCTATCATATCCACCATGACAATTTCACCAGTCGATCCTTGAAACACAAGATAATTCAATTTTATATCAAGCACTAATTGAAGAATTAACCCGAATTTCAATTCAAGTTGATTCTTGTTTCTTTCTAAAGTTGGTTAATTTTCAACACGCGATCCAATTAAGCCTAAGTATTAATTTAACCCAGACACGTGCCAAAGATTAATTAATAGAAGCATTAAAATCAATAAGAACAATTAGGCTAATTAAACATAAACACATGCGGTTATGCCAATTAGTAGATTGAATATTATTTTCCTAAATTCAATAACACTAATCGAGTAATTATCAAATTCAGTTGTTTCATAGATTGAATTAAGAACACGTGGTTAAAACAATCTAGCTATAGATTAATTCTAATAACTCAATTATTCTGCAGCTTTAACAAATTAAAAAGAACAATCATAAAATTAATTGCAAAAAAATAATCAATACTTGACATACAATTGAATAAATTCAAGAACAAAGAGTTTCACAACATAGTAGAATTGACCATGATTTCAAATCCCTCGACCAAGAAAAGGGTTTAGGCACTAAGTGCCATAGAAGAATGAACAATAATTTTCTACTGCTGAATACCCTAGATAAAATGTGAAAAAAGTGTTCTCTTCTTTTTCTTACCCTACTTGGGGTATTTATATTAAATATTAGGGTTACAATGAAGGTCTAAGGATAAGAACGTGAAATTGACTGAAAAAGAGTCCAACCGGGCGAAGAGATCTGCCAAAAATCCAAAAATACACAATACTGCTATATTTTGGCCCACATGCACTGCCTATTTTGAGTGCATGTGTGCCCTAGGCAGAGTTGGAAATTCCTCCTCTAGTCACAGCGCACATGCGCTGCATAACCCCAACGCATGTGCAATGGACCACCACTTTTGGCTTCAATTTTGACCCTGGTGTAGATTGAATTTGGCAAAATTCAAAACAAAAAAGTTGTAAAACTCTTCAATAGCTTTTCAAATCATCCAAAATCATTTCAATCAGACCTTGGACTCAAAAGTTATGCTTGAAATATGAAACAGCATCCAAAATGGCTTCATACTCATGCATGTTCCGCCCTTAGCATTTTCTTTCATCTTTTCCATCTTTTTGAACTCATTTTCACTTTGACCCTACAAAAACTAAGAATAACCAAATTAAGCTCAATAATAACTCAAATCTTGCTTACAACACATAAAAACGTGATAAATGACACATAAAATACAACACAATTATGAACTTATCAATATGTTGGGCCATAGTTTGATGAGCTGTTAATCTATATGTATACGTCTTTAGTACTAATATAGGTCTTTGAATATATTGGCAACTGAGCCAATGACAGAACCATTGAGGATTAGACGGTATGAAGGCAACTGCTGGTCATATCATATGTAGCACGAGCATGTATTGCACTATATTAGATTAGCTGGATTCGAGGGGCTACAATGCATAGGTAGTATTTCGTACAATCATGCTTTGATTACATCACTTGTTAAGAGGCGGAGACAAGAGACACATACATTTCTTTTTCCAGTTGGTGAGGCTACTATTACGTTACAAGATGTAGAGGTCTATTTTCGATTTCAATTAGACAGGAACGCTGTCATTCCTGACCCAGTTAAAAAAATTGAATTGGAATGGGCAGATGTTTACCAGGTATTGTTAGGTTTTATACCACAGCAGGGAGATATTAAGGTAGTCAAATTAAAGTTAGTACATGTGACCATGTGATAAGGATTATGATTTCGGATAATGTGAGTGATGAGGAATTACAGCAGCGGACACATATGTACATCTTATTATTGATTGGTAGATTGTTGTTTCCAAACCAATCTAGGAACTTAATTTCCTTGCATTGGTTGTTGATGCTACAAAATTCACAGTAAACTGGTCAGCCTAGTTAGGGTAGCGCAGTTCTAGCTGCATTATATCGTACGTTGTGCAAGGGGCATATATAAGACACTCATTCTGTTGCGGACCCCTTGTTGTTGTTGCAGGTAAAATTATTTTTTAGTTTATGTACTGTTGATTAATATGATAATATTTGTTTATTTAAACGTTAATAATTTGTTTATGTGTTAGTTATGGGTATGGGAGAGGTTCCCTACTATGCGACCGGCGGGTCACAAAGCCGATCAATTTGCAGCATTTGGACTTTTAACAGGTGCATATTGACCCGCATGTCATTTAATTGTGAACGGGTATTACGATGTGTCCTTGACAGTAACTAGAGATCAATTAGAAGCTCTCTGTCATGACTAGGTTGGTTATAAAATAATACATGCATTTTCAAAAATTATGTTATGGTAATATCTCTTGTTTTGAAAATTGTAAATATTCTACATTTTTTGCAATTTGTTTGGATGCCATACACGAATGAGGTATTGGTGACATTACCTATTTACTGCCGATCAGCACATATAGAGATCTTGATGTCTACTTATATATTGGGAGATTGTAAAGTTTCACATGCCCTATAGGGTGATGATGCAGTTCAATTTGTAGCAAGACATTCATTATTTAATTGATACAGATATCTGGCTCACAGAGAGGCACGTGTTGGTAATGCCAATAATGATTGGATCCAATGTCATATACAGTATGTTGTTATGTGAGCTAATCGCATAGCTATGGTTTAGGAAGGCACGACAATTGAAGGCCTCCTAATCTATACAGTGGATTATCTTCGATGGTGCACATACATTATTATATATTAGTTGCCTATAGTAGCAACATAACAACATACTGAATACCAAGGCGAATTAGTGATGTCCGAGTATCTAGTTAGTCATATATGCGAATGGGTGATTGACCTAATAGTAAAATATTTTTTCTAAATTAATCAGATTTCTTTGTTATTACAAGCTAATGTTGTCACATGCCTTGGGTATATGTCGCTGTAGCTACAGCCTGGAGCTCGTCAGCAAGAAATCGACCTAATAACCAATATGAGAAACATAGCTTTTAGAGCATTACATCATATGGGCCAGTAAGTTAAAGTTACTGTGGGACCTATAAAGGAGCCTCTTACAGAGCCTTTTCAACCTCAACAACCGCATCTACGGCCTACACAATTGGAGCAGCGTAATGTTTGTCGTAGACGTGCATGATGAAAACCCCGACATGGCCCTATTGAGCCTCCTCCGCATAGTGGTCATGGAGTAGACCCATCACAGTCACATGGTAACCAAGGAACAGGGTTGGATTTGGTCCGTCTTATTCACATGGTTTCCATAGATCAAGGCCATTCACATGGTGATCATGGCAATCAAGAAGCTTGTCAGTCTCGTTCACATGGTGGATAGGAGACGTCTCAAGAGACGGTCATACTCATAGTTCCAATACAGGAATATAACCCCTACATACTATTCATACTCACAGTCCCATGTTGGAATTTTTGTCTTTAGAACAAGAGAACGAGAAGTATTGAGAAGATGACGATGATTAGTTTGATGACCAGCAGCTTTACAGAGAACAGAATAACGGTGACCATCCTATGATGGCCACGTGTTCCGAGGCATCAGTATTGTTGCACCGACGAGCAAACCCCACATGGTCCTAGACGTCATCGACGTTGATATGTCAGCTTTATTTTTTTTTTCAAACGCGATGAAAAGTCGCATTCTTGTAAATCGACTTTATGGTCACATTATTCTTGTACGAACGTTTTAGTATACCTACCACAAGAAAGGTTGTCCGAGTATTCACATTCATTTTTTCTCAATTTGGTTTCGCATACCTAAATTTCAAATAACTTATCAATTTCTTGTAAAATTAAAGCCAGGTGGCCTATTCCAAATGTTTGGGCATAGTTATCATTTGGCTGATACTGTTTCATATATACTCTTTAGATCCATAGGAAGGTATTTAGCTCTTGGAATACTACAATGCAAGTAGAGTGGGAATTTCATGTGAAGCAGCATGTGTATAACTTAAGGCCAAACTAGAAAAATTAACAAATGACGTCATTGCGTTGCTAGATGGATGGGATAATAGGTTAAAACTCAACCATCTCATGTTAAAAGCATTGACGATGAGCCAACGTACTATTGGAGAATTTGAATAAACTTTGTTTCGTATATGTGAAGAAAATAATCATATTACCTTATATTTGAAGCGTAGGGAAGAGGCTTCTTGTGATGGTGTAATAGCTAGACATCATGGAAGGGGTGAATGGACCGAAATGGCTTTGATCCTTAGGCATCCCCTGTGTATGAGAGTAACTATGAGATTAACAATGAATGAAATAAATTATTTGAATCGATTTCCTCTTATTTTTCATGTATGAGAGTGACTATGAGATTAACGATGAATAAATAAATTATTTATTTAATTTCCTCATATATTCGGACGTAGGATGTGTATAGGCTAGTAACACCTAATGTTTTGTAGGTCGTATATATATTGTTTCCATTTTCTAAGTCATATATATTATTTACGTTTTCTAAGTCGTATATATTGTCTGTGTTCTCTAAGTCATATATTATTTGCATTTTATAAGTCGTATACATGAATATCGTTTTGTATATCATATATATGGATAGTGATTACAGGTCTATAAATGTGCATTTCATTTAGGGAGATTGTATTTCGTTAAAATAATATACAATCAAAATGTCTTCTAATATGATAAATCGGTTCTACTTTTATTGTGGTAGGGAAATAGTAAACCTACCCCCATTGTGGTTTGAGTTACGAACCATAACATGCAAACAAGTTTGTCTCAGTCTGTCAATGTATCTGTCTCTGATAATTGCATCTCAAAGATATTTAACTATATGAAGTTAGATCCATGTTCACATACTTTGCATTTGACATTGAGTATGCCTGTCTGATGGTCATGAATATTGTACATACTGCCTTTATAGCAGTGGGTAGATGATGATGATCTACAAACAATGTATGACGTAAAATTGAAAATGCCACATTTCCAAGCGAAATTCTATGTTGAAGCTAAACAAATACCCCAATTCATTTCTAGCGGCAATTGGCAATTAAATTTGAATTTTCGTGATACAATTTCACAACCGTTTGTTAGTCAATTTGCATCACAACCTTCTCAACAATTTTATAGAAAAGACTCCCAAAATACTAGTGTTGGTTGTTCTCTAACTAGTTTTGAGACTGGTCATATTAGCCGTCATGTCCCTAAACTACAAATTTATAGCGACTTTGCGTGTGACTCGAACGATGAGTCCAAAAAACCACCATCCGATGATAGTTATTCTAGTGGTGGTTCTAACGAGTACATAAAGGTAGCAACCAAAGCTATTGAAGGTCCTTCATCATCGCAGGAACCACCTCATTCCAGTGATATTATAGTGTCATCGTTTGTCCCATGTGCACATGCCTTCTTCTCTAATATTGGCAATATGCTTTCTTTCGATGCAACTGATAGAGGCTACGTCTGGAGTTGTGTTTGGGCATGCTTTTTGATAGCCATAAACATGCAACTAAGTTATGGTCCATCAAACACAACAGTGATTTTATCGTGACCCAAAGTAAGCACAACACCTGGATAGAAAAGTGCAAGACTATACGCATTGACAATCATTGCAATTAGATGGTCAGGGTTGTTAAAAAAGCACTCATAAAATGTGACAAATAACTAAAATTGTTGATATGCACTCCTGCATTGGTACGGGTAACAACAACGATCACATCTAATTAAGCCATGAGATTGTAGCTGAGGGCATAATTCACTTTATCAAAAAGAACCTCTGCAAACTTGTGAAGGAAATTCAAGCACACATCAAGGACAAAATGCATGTGGACATCTCATATAAAAGGCATGGTATGGTTGTCGAAAATCTATTGACATAGTTTACGGTGATTGCCATCATCAGTTGCTGAGCTGTCAAATTTTTTTAAGGAACTGATATGCACAAAACCCTGGTACCGTTGTGGAATAGAGACATATCCACAAAGTCATCGGTCAAAAAAATCTTTAACTTTGTATTTTAAGCTTTTGCACCTTCAATCCTAACGTTCAGATATAGTAAACTTGTTATATGTGTGGATGACACGTTCTTAAGGAATGCTTATAAGGGTAAGCTCCTAGTCGTAGTCGGCCATGATGCTGGCAGCTATCAACTACCATTTGCATATGCACTTGTCAATGAGAAAATAAGTAATAGTTAGAGTTGGTTCATGACCCAATTATGGGTTCATGTTTGTTGGGATGTGCACAATATTTGCGTCATGTCAAATTGCCACAAACATATCATCAATGCGATGAATTCTCCAATTTTGGAGGCCAAAAGAATACCATGGTCATTGATAAAATCATCCATGTGAGAAATAATTTCAACAAGAAGTTTGGAAATCAAAGGCTAAAGTACCTATGCTGGCTGGCTGGGAGTGCAATACAATATCGAAAGTTACGATTGGTATATAGAACATATTCGAAATAAGAGCCCTAAAGCTTGTGATTGGCTTAGGAATAGGAATATCAAGCCTGAACAATGGGCTTCTTATTGTAATGGCAGGATTCGTTGGGGTATTTTATCAACCACCATGGTAAAAATTTGGAACAAAGTCCTAAAAGAAGCTCGCTATTTGCCAATTAAGTCTTGTGTTGACTTCACTTTCATAAAATAATTGAACTTTTTAACCAACACAGCAGAATGGCAAGACATGCAACATTCCAATTACCAAAAAGAATTTGGGATAATTATCTCAAAATTAAACACAGTGCCCGAGACCATATGGTTCAGAAGTTTGACTATCAAGGTCAAATATACAACATTGTAACAGCTCTTCGGCCTGATGGAAGGGGCAAAAATGTGCAGATTGTAAACTTACAAGAAAGAATGTGCACTTGTGGAAAATGGACGACACTTCAATTTCCATGTTCACACGTCATGACTGTATGTTTTAATTGCAGTAATCAATTCAACTACATTTATTGGTGAATTACATACAAACCAAATATATCTACAAATGTACTCCGGTTACTTTAATCCAGTCCAACATCCGAACTATTGGAAAGATGTTGATTTTAGTCTCACAATCTATCCTAATAGGATGACACCTACTAAGCCTGGGAAAGCAAGAAATGCTTGGAGACGAAATGAGATGGATACAAGGTGTCCTGATTCTCCAAGAAGAGCTAGGTTTTTTTTTTCTTTGTAATTTAAAGAATCTACATTTTAGAGTTTCCTGTACTTGTAATTCTTAATTTATTATAATTTTCAGTATTTAATGTTTGTTTACATAATTATTGTTCTTTAATATTTATTAACTCTTTCATTTATGCACTTCAAACTTCTTCCAAGAAATTATTTCGTTAAGTTATAATTAATACACACTATAACTACATAATATTACAAATCTCTACATTTTTATTCAAATTTTGTGTATTAATTACAAATCCTAAATTCCAAATCCTAAAAAATACTAAACCCAAAACCCTAACCCTAAACCATAAAAACCCTAAATTCAAATCCTAAACATTAAGCGTAATTTTTTTTTATTTAAAGGCTTGGTCAAAATCGTATGTTTAACATACGACTAAAGGCGTATGTTCAACATAAGACTTTGGTCATATGTTCAACATATAACTTTTTAATTAATTACCATCAAACAAAAACCATCTTATTTTCAGAAAATTTTTTACTTTCTTCACAAAATAAGAAATAAACAGGGGTCTCTTGTATTTCATTTTTTAATCAGGGAGTATTTCTAAATGAAAAATATTTGAGTAGATTCAGTTTTGGTCTCCACCTTTACACTTGTAGTCAAATTTAAATTTTATAAAATGTTACGTACATAAATTGATATCATTTTTCTTTAAGATTTGACCCATACTATAGGATATATAAGTGGAGTCATAAACTGGGTCAACCTCAATATTTCCCATTCTAAATATGAGTATTAAGATTGTGAGTGCTTTCATCTGACAAAAATTTTATATTTTGGAATAAAATTTCCAGGTCAATCTATCTGAAAAAAAAAAAAAAAAGAGAGATATGTTGTTTTAATCTTTTTATCGTTTATGAAAATGTCGAATAAAATATCTTATAATTTTATGTTTATATTCTTTCTTAATATCTTCTTAATATATGTTCATGTTTAAGTGAATGGGTAATTTTATGGGAGTAACATGCAGACTCTCCAAATTAGTGTTTATGTGTTTGAGATACACATTGGAGTGCTGATCATGGTGTTAAAAAATAAAAAATAAAACTTTCCAGCAAGAACTAAAGGAATAGAAATAAAATATGAATGAGAAAGGAAATTTGGACTTAACAAACACGGTGGTTCTTTAATTAGAAGTTCCTCTTTAGAATTTCATATTCCACATAAGCAAATATGTTTTGAGCAAGGTAAGAAGACGATTCAATATTTGAAATAATGATCTATGAATTTGGTATTTGAAATGATTGGAACTTCATTTCATATGAAAATTATGGCATCATCAGGCCGAAGAGCTTCAAGTCTACTATGTTGAACAGTTGCCCCTTGCAATCACAACTAGTTTTATATAAAGATTTCGGGAATGACTCAGTGACAAAAAAAATTAAGTAAGTGATATTTTTAAAAATTAAAGAGTATTTAAAAGTTAAAAAGTATTAAATGATATTAACATAAGTATCAAAGGTAATTGAATATGAAATTTCCCCGAATTTATTTGTACAAACAAAGCAACGAAGCATTGTATTGCTCTTATTTTGTGTGGCGTTTAAAGGCGGGTGGAAGAAATCTAGTAGTAGGATGAAAATTGAGAGAAGTAAAAAGGAACCAACCTTTCCTCAAATTCCACCCAACAGTGTGTAAAAAGGGGTGAAAAAAGCGGTGAGTAAACAAACAAACAAACAAACACGCGAGCCAGACAGCAAAGGTTGCCACCACAATCTCAATCCTTGATACAACTGTTAGCCACCCAATTCACACAAAACCCAAGCAGTCCCTTCCGCTGCAAAGCAAAAATACGATAGTTTTTATTCCTTTGATTTGCAAATACTATCAAAGAAAGAAAGAAAGAAAGAGAGAAAGATTGTAGAGTTAGAGAAGAAGGAGAGAGATGACCACAACTTCATTCAATTTGAGGCTACTGGTATTGCCTCTTCCTCATTCTCATCCAGCTGCTGCCTATTCTTTTTCCCCTTTGGATAGAATAAAATTTCTCCTTTTCCCAGCCCAACCCATCCCTTTTCAACACATCACCCTCTATCTTCTTATTCTTCTTCCTCCTCCAGTTATAGGAGATGGGCTTCTTTCCGTTTCCGCAAACACAAGGTAGATTTTTTTTCCTTTCTTTCTCTTGATTTCTTTATTTGCATTTACGTGAAATTGGATGAATCAATTCGGTTGTATCTCTGTAGAATGCCAGTATTTGAGGTTTTTAAGGGCAAAAAAGGCGGCCTTTGAGGTTTTGGGTTTCGTGAGGGGTTTTTATTTTTTATTGATTTGGAATTTTGATGCTTTTAGAAGAAGGAAAAAGTAATTTATTTGGATTTTCAGGACATGGGATATATTTGGACTTCAAAATGGGGGTGTTTTGTGGGTTCTTTCCCTTTTCGTTTCCATAGTTTGTATCTTTTTGGGGTTCTTTTTAAAGATGTTTGCTTATGTTTGTGTTGTTTCTTATTTTATTTTTTTGGGTGTCCTTTGTGATGAGACCTGAATTATTGCAGGAATGTGTAGTGGAATTTTGCAAACAAATGGCACAATTTGATTTTTGGATTTGTGCTTCTCGCGAATTATTAGGCCAATGGGAATTTGGATTTTGCAAACTAGTGGCACAATTTTGATGAGCGTAGATACTGATTTGGAACTTCTCACGCTGTTCAATGGTCTTAGAACTCGAGTATTATGCTGTATACAATTTATTGATGAGGTTCTCAGTCTATTGTAAAGGAGTTCCTTTTTCGTATTTCCTTTTTACCAAAAGGTCAAGTTGTATCCATGCCGATGGAAATTCGGTTTAAATGATATATCCCTTGCTATCATTTGGTTGTATAGTAGTTACTAGTGTGCATTCTTGACAATTAGCTAGATGGCAAGGATTTAGCAAAGAAAAATATTGTGAAATTTGGTGAACAAGATGGATAAAGGGTAGTACAGATTTGTCATTTGTGCTACTTTCCAGAATGTTTTCTTCATATATCCTTCTTCTCTATATGTATGTGTGTGTCTGTGAAAACGTGTATGTACCATTTTCTATTGGCATTCATTTGGGGTGGTTTCTTACAAAAAAACCTTGCACAATTGTTCGGCATTTTTTAAAATTTGTAAAACAGTATTACTCTGGTTAGCTGCATGAGCAATTTTAGTGTAATTAGTTGGTATATCAAATCTTGGTGCTTTTGTCAGATAAAGGAAGGTTCTGTTGCATTTTTGTTTTTGTCTTTGTTTATGTGTTATACTTTTCTTTGCATGGACTTGTATGTTCTAGTAGAGTGGGAAGATTTATTAGCCATACTAAAAGTATAAATTCTTTTCTTTTTGTATACAATAAAGTATTTGTACTTAGGTGGAGACTCTTTAATAGATGTTTCTGACTTACTATATTACTGTCTGATGATATTCATATTTAGTTTGCCTAGTGTTTATACTTTGTTTGGTAGGCAATTCTAACATATCTGTTAAAATGACTAACATCAAATGTGAAAAATATCATCTACTCCGTTGCGACTGTGAAAAGGACTTTTCTTCTTGAGTAAGTTCATCACTTGTGTTTTTCTTGTTTCTGTTGATTTGGTTCCTTTAAGATTATGTAAAACATTGAAAGGTCATATTCATAAAGGTTGCACCTTGGTCTTTTTGAGTGGTTCTTACCTTTCATTCATTGTTTTTATGAAGTCTGCACACTAATGCACTCCCTCCTGCTGTGGTAAGAGGACTCACCTCTTCACAAGTCAAAGGACCAGAACCTAGCATTCAGCAGAAAATCAGTTGAAATGCTCCTTGAGAAAATCTTTTCTTTTTTTTTTTTTTTTTTTTGGGTTGGGGGGGAGAAGGTGATAGGGGTGTAAACGAGCCTAAACAAACCAAATGCTCCGGTGCTCAAGATTGTTTGATTATTTTAACGAGCTTTTAAATATGTTCAAGCTTGTTGAGTTTGAACCGAACTCGTAGCTTGAATTTTTTACCTATAAATTTGAAGTTTTAAGTTTATCAAGCCGACCATTCTAAAAAGATAACTAATGCCAACTCTTGTTCAAGTTTGGCTTGATTATAGCGAACCAAAGCTCTTATGGAACCGAGTTCGATTCCAGTATTGAGTAGCATGGTTTGTCTTTTAGCTCTAAGGGTAGGGCAGGTTAAAAAACAAAAATGTCGTAATCTCTCTCTTTGCTTTTGTTCCTTTTGTTTCAATGACAGTTAACTATTTATCACAATCTTTACATTTCTTGTTGGTGATATTAGAAATGGCAACTGTTCCACACCCTTGAAGTCTTTTGAGTGATGCCACCTTCAATGAATGACAATACAGAAATATGGTCTTCAAGTTGCACGTGCATAGGACTTTTCTTTGTAGAATCATTCTAGTTATCGTCAAATTTATAGTGTCATACTACATTCTCCTACATTAAAAAAATGGGTTCACATCAAGGTCCTCTTCTGACCACCTATCCTCTCCCCCTTCTTCTCATGGCTGTATATTATGAGAAACTTATGTTTGTCTGACTAAGAAGAGTTCCAAATGCTCGGCTTATTGTTAAGAGTGCTTTCCCATGTTTTGATCTTTTGCCTCAAAAACTATGAATGCTGGAAATTACATTTTCTGAAAGAATTAAAGTGATGCTTTAAAGATGTAGAGGCATGCGGTGTGTTCTGTTAAATCTTGTCAGTCTGACTAATAGGGTACACGTGCAGCCCATGCTGGAATTGCAAACATTCTGTGCTGGAAAAGAATTCTTATATTTTTTCTGGTATTGATACTTGACTCAGTTGCTGAAATTGTAATTGTCCATGATGGCTTACTTGCATCGTATTGTTATTTGAAATAGAATAGAATAATTAGCTATAATGTGTCTAGCCTAAAGATCCAATATTTCCATCTTGTTGACCAAATTTTGGTGGGATATTTGGCTTTAGGAACAGATGAATTCTAGATTAGTTGAATAAAAATTTTACTTTTTTAGGTCACAGTAATTTTCACTGAAACTGCTATTCTTGCAAGCTTTAGCCTTTGTTCATCATTAAAATCTTTTCATGCATCAGTTGGTTTTCACTAATGATTTACTACCAGGGGACTCTGTTTTCTATGTGCTGATATAGTGGCTTTGTGGGTATGAGAAAAGACTTCAAAGTGCTGAGAGTCTGAGGGATGAAGATGATCATCGCGTGCAAATGTTTGGTTCTGATGAAGAAGTCAAAACTCAGATTCCAACCCAAGCCCAATCTATTGTTGAAGGGTCAGGAGCAGTTCTGGTGTCTGAGTACAAGCCTGCTCCCGATGTGGACTATATACAGGTTTACTATCTTCATTACAAAATAAAGTAGAGATAGCAAGGAGTGTCACTTTAAATCACTCAACAGTCTTAGCATTTTCTCATTACTTGTACCTCTAATGAGTCCCATTCTACCGTTCTTATCTTTCAGTGAATGCAATACTTTAGATAAAAGGATGTAGAACAACGTTAGATCATTTCAGGTCATTGTGTGGGAAAATTTACTGACTGTTTTAGACAGCGGATTTGGTTATAGTCGAAATTTGAGAATGAGTAAGTTGTCATATCATTTATTCGCTCAAGTATTTAGATTTTCAAATGGTTCATTTGCATGTACCCTGCAAGACCTTATTACTCTGTAGATTTCAGATGGGAGCACCTTCTGGCCTTGTATGAAGAGTATCTTTTATAAGTTTGGTAGTGATTCTTAAACTTTTGCTTGAAGTTTAGGTATAAGGTTGATCTTCTTAAGGTAAGAAAAAAGCAAAAACAAAGAAATTGACTAAATTATTTGCATCCTATTGGTATCTAAACCTTTGGCAAGTTATCGAGTTTTCTGGTCCTGGATTGGATTGGCTGTGAGCTGATTCATATGCACGTCTTTGTTGCTGCAAAGGTTTCTGTACATTTACAATAAATAAAATATTCTTTGTTGTGTTTGCAGGAGTTGCTAGCAATTCAACAACAAGGGCCTAGGGCTATCGGGTTCTTTGGGACACGAAATATGGGATTCATGCATCAAGAACTTATTGAGATTCTCAGCTATGCATTGGTTATAACGGTATTCTGATGTAGCTTCAACGGATTCTTCAAAATAATGCTGGATTGGTTGTTTGCGGCTGCTGAGCCTGATTAGTTTTCTTGTTCTTGAACTCAAATATGTTGACCATAATTAATATGTTCTTCTATTTTAATTTCCAGAAAAACCACATTTTTACATCGGGAGCATCTGGCACTAATGCTGCTGTTATTAGAGGTGCTCTTCGTGCCGAGAAACCAGAGCTTCTCACTGTCATATTGCCACAAAGTTTGGAAAAGCAGCCTCCAGAGAGTCGGGAGTTACTAGCTAAAGTAAGAGTTAGATTTTTCAATCAGTTGTTATTTTCATTTTTAGATTTTGTGTTCCTCCCCTCTACTTCAATTTTGGTCCATATTTTGCTATTGGATTTGGTAAACTTGGAAATCAGTAGACCACCTCAACATGGAGTATGTGCTTTGTTTCTCATCTTAAGTGCATGTATCTCTTGAATTCTCATTCTTATAAGTGATTCTCTAAAAAGAAGCGTTCTGCATAAATGTAAGAAAGTGAGAAACGAAGTTGTAGTGTAAGATCATAGTTATTAAACCCGGCCCGGGAAAGACCCCGGCGAGAGTGGTAGATCAACGGGCACTAGTTCAACCGGTGGGTCACTAAAATATATTATTTTATTAAACATATTGTTAAAGAACATGAGCTTCCATCTTAAAACCAATTGGCAATGAGTGGCATGGCCCATGAACCTTATTAATTAGTTCAAGATCTTTAGGCTAATCAATGTGGGATATTTTATATTTACCCCTCCCCCCACTCACACGTGACTTGGTTGGTTGAGCACCCAGGGCTAGAGAGAGAACCGATGACTTGGGTTGGTTGAACTTTTGGGGAATTGAGCGAGTTCGTTAGGCTGGGCTAGAGAGAACCCAAGACATGTGTGGAGGGGAGAAAACCTAAGGCTAGCTCTAATACCATGTTAAAGAACACGAGATTCCATTTCAAAACCAATTTGCAAGTAATGAATGAGTGATGGCCCATGAACTTTTTTTCCCCCTTGAAACATCAACATTCCATGAACCTTATTAATTAGTCCAGGATCTTTAGGCTAACCAATGTGAGATATTTTATATTTAACACATAATATTTCAAAGTATTAAATACAAGACATATTGTAAAAACATTGATAAAAAATATGTTGTATCAAACTTTTAATTGTTATAAATGAATTATTGAATAATTATATTTTTAATAATTATAAAAAATATATTGAAATAGTCAATTTTAAGTTATTATACAGATGGAGTCTGAAAATAATTACCATAAGATAAATAATAATTTATAAACAAAACATAAGATTTTTTTTTTCCTTAGTACATGGTTTGTTTGTAATAATTGTACATTTTACAGTAGTAAAATGTCTAAACATTGGTAAATGTTACTAGATGCATATTTTTGTCTTGGGAAATATAATAATAGTAAATTATTCTGACAATCAATTTTCTAAAAAAACTAATAAATGATTTTTAGTTAAATTGAAATTGTTTTTAAATTTTTATATACTACATCACTTTACAAAAACATAAGCAAGTGCACTTACTAGGAAAAAAAATAATAATAAAAGTGCAAGTGATTTATAGGAAGAAACTTGCTAATACATAACTTATAGCCAAATAGACATCATCACAATGTGTAGCCTAGTGGCAATGAAGTCACTTGCATATCTTGAGGTCGAGAGTTCAAGCCTCAGGGGTGTTGCAGTTATAGTTTATTCCCTTCAAGCTCTTGGGTTGTTCGGTTCAACCGGCCAGGTTCCTACTTTCTCCGGTTGAACCACCAAGTCGTTGACTATTCAACGGATTGCTTCCTTGTCCAATTCAATTAGTAATCCAGCCCGGTGCACCATGTTCACCAGTTGAACTGCCGGACCAGACCGGGTTTATAACTATGTGTAAGATACAAATTCTTCCGGCACCAAAGTGGCATATTTTAGTACAAGGCATTCATTAAAACGAGTGTATTGCACAAGCATAATGAGTGTACCTTGACGATAAGTGTGCAAAATCAAAGCTCTTGTTTTCTCTTACAGCTGCTAAGGAAATCTCCCTGCTTCTTGATTTGTCTTATCACAGTATGGTCCCACCTACATGACTGGCATCTTTCTTTAAAATTGATAAAGTGCACTACTTCTTCCAGAAAACAAATTAATGTGGTTCATTATATTTATAATGATATGTAACTAAAAGTTTTTAGGATGTACATACGTGTGACATACTGAAAAATGGGGTGAGAAACTTTAATGGTTAGATACATTGAAAAATTCAATCTGGCCTTTTCAGTTTTCAGTGCTAAGTATTTTGGATACAGCTTGAGGACTGAAGCATCTATTTGAGATGTTCTGTACTCATAAATTCACATCAATTTTGTCCCTCTCGGTACTGGTTTATCTAACCAACAATTGTTGATTCAGATGATTTCATTAGTCTCAAAGTAAAGACTTTCCATTTGGGTTCATAATTTTGAAATCAGGCAAAGAAAGAGCAATGGTTCTATACATTTACTCAAGTTTTGATTGGTATAATATTTGATTATGTAATTCGCCAATTGCTCCATCGAAGTCCTCCATTGAGGGGTTTCAGCCATTTCACTAAATTCCTTATTGGGGGTAAAGACGAAATAAACTTAAACATCGACCTGGCAACAAGCCATGTGGACTAAAATGAAACTATGTTCTTCTGTATTAGGCATAACAAGTTAAAGATGCTTTTACTTGACTAATGAGATTGATAAGTTTCAGGCATTCCTAAATTTTTATTTCCTGGATTTTACAGGTACAAAATGTAATAGAGAAGCCTCATAATGATCATCTTCCACTTATAGAAGCCAGCAGGTATGCAAGAGGGCTGATAGAGGCATCCTTTCCCTTAGCCCTTAATTTTCTGAAGTTGTTTGCTCTTCCTTCTTGTCACCTCTTTCTTAAAAGAAACAAAATCGAAACATTAGACCCTTGAGATAAATGAATATTTGTGTTTTAAAAGTATTGATCAGCAATTTCACAACCTGCTATCAATTTGTATACAAGCTTGGCTCAATGGTTGAGTTCCCTGACCTGGAACTTCAACTTTCAATTCTAAATGATACATCTAGGTAATTGAAAACCCTCAGGATTGTGAGTATCATATGATATTCATTTCACACTTTTCATGGGTATATACCATATAGTGCTTTATGTGTAAAGTCCCTGACATGACCAAGATTTCAGCAGGTTTAGAAAATGAAAGAACGCGACTTGTTTTAACTTCTCTGACGAGTAACTTTTTTGTATGTCCAATAGACCTGCATGGCAATAGTTTCTAGAGCTTAGTTTATTTTCCTTTCCTTTCATTTGCCAAAAGAAGCATCTCAATTAGAAAACTTTTTTACCACTGCTTATTCATAAGTTACCTACTGAGTTTAGCTAAATAAAAGATTTAAGTAAAGAATGTCAAAAAAAAAAAAAAAAAAGAATTTGGGTTGTGATCCCTGGGGAAGTAAAAGTGCTTGGAAGTCTGTCTCTGTATCATTCAGGGTGTTTCTGTTTATTTAGCGGTGCAGCTTCTGCATTTTTGTTTTTTGGTAAGTAAGCGGCTTCTGCATTACTTCTTGATGTTTATGGATTGGACTGTAGTGTGTATCCATTAAAGTTGATTCACAATTATGAAAAATCTAATATTATTACTACTGATGCAGGCTGTGTAACATGGATATCATTTCTCACGTACAGCAAGTTATTTGCTTTGCCTTCCATGATAGCAGATTGCTTATGGAAACCTGTCAAGAAGCTAAGAATCTCAGGAAGATAGTTACTTTGTTTTACCTGGACTGATTTAGAGCAACAATTCTTTTAATTTCTGTCTATAATTTCTTTTGGTCAAGGCCATTATTGTCTTCAGTTCGTGGATTAGAAAGGGCAGATGCATCGGTTTTTTGTCTCCACAAAGTGGAACAATACAGAGCAAGGGTCAATTCATGCTTCATTTTGGAAAACTGAGGGCGACTTCTAGTTGATTATATTTCTAGGAACCACCAAATTTAAGAAAATGTACTAAATCTACATACAGTATGCAATACACCAGATGCTAGCCATCATTATTCTCTGTACAATATTCAATATATATTCTGTGTACATATGCCGTGTGCTTCCTGGTATAATACATACATGTGAATTAATCGTGTAGTACTTTGGCAAGTCAATAACTTGATATGATGTGATACTTCTGTTTTCCAAAATCAACTTTCCATTACCTGTCTGTTGATGCAACATGCAACATGCAACATACACAGAATGCATTTTATATTTCCTTGCGGAGAGCAAGCAAAATTTGATGACTTAATTTGCTGTTGACGGGTGACCCCTTGACCAGCAAAACAGCAAATTCACTAGAAGTATATTTTTGTTCACTTCTATGTTGTACATGCATCTTTAGAATAAGCAACAGCAGGAGATGTTCTGAAGAATGATAACATTATTGCTGTTAGCGAGAGTAGCCCAAAAATTGTTTCCGTATTTATCTTGAAGTTTCTGTCTCTTTTACTTAGATTTGCAGGAATACTGAAGAAAGACGCAAGTGAACATATCAATGGATTGTCAATTACAAATGGATTGTCAATTACAGAGCCGTGCTTTTAAATACCGGATTGTAACTGTATCAAGTTTCGCATTTTCAGAATTCGGCCTAAATATTCTAACAATTCTTGCAAGCGCAAGTACATCACCTCACATTGAATGGACTTTTCCAGTGAAGATGTCGATAGGTGATGGCAAGAATTCCTTCTTTTGGTTTGATTTTAGGAATCCTCTTGGCCCTTTGTACAAAAATTTCTCAGAGAACTTGTTGCATTCTCTGGGGTTATCAAAGAGATCCTCCATTGATAATGGAGCTTGGAAGTGGCCTAAAGGGAGAAGGCTAAATACTGAGGTGAAGATTCTAGGCTAAATACTGAGGTGAAGATTCTGCAACAACAATTATCAAATACACTGGTTCCTGTGCTAGGTAAGGAGGACAAAGTAATTTGGACTGGCTGTGGCTCTAGTTCAATATTTTGTGTCAAATCTGCTTATGAGAACTTTCAGAATAGCAGGTCAACAGATTACTTGGAGAACCTTGTGTGGGGAAAAACAAAAAATCCTACGATTTTAAATATGATTTTGAAATCATTCATTCTACAATGGTTAATCGTACTCTGACAACTTTACGTAAGGTAGAGTTTGGTTTTTTGTGAAAAAAAATCTAATATTGTGCTGATTATAGGAAGTCTTCTATATTTGTTCTTATTTTGAATGCCCTTTCCTAACTTATGTTTGTCTTATTTCAGTATTTGTCTTGAATTCCCTATATTTATAGTAGAATTCTGTCTAAGGCTAAAAATTTTGTTTAAATACTAAAAATACCTGAAAAACTTACAAAATCCATTTCTAAACCAAGAGACTACCAGTGTAGAGGATAAGCTAACCCATATTATCCTTTTTAAACTTAAATTTTGGACTTTGTTGAGCCTAGATCTGAGCTATTCGGTGAAGTCCTTCGAGATAAACAATTAAAAAATAGAAGAAGGAAAATTCGTTGTATTGCAGGAGAGGAAAAATAATGCTCTCACATAAAACATGTGTATGCAGCTAATGAAGAAAATTTAGAGGATCAATCAATTTCTAAGGCACGCATATTAATTCTAAAGTTAAAAATATCAAATTGTGAATTTAAATGAAGATACTAAAAAACTCTTAAAAACTATAGCCAACTATAGAGATATTCATTGCAAGGTCCATAACCCAGAGGACTCTAGAAAAAGAAGAAGTTCCTAAATCATTTAAAGGAGTTAGAAGAGGATATGATGGAGTCTTAACCATAGACTATGTAGAAGATAAAAGGATAAAAAATTTTCAAGCATACAAAGGGATAATTGAATATTGGAGATCTAGGTACAAGGAAAAAGATAATATTATTGAACGCAACAAGTATTTTAAATTAGATACAAATATTTTTTGAACAATATAAGATGTGTTTTGATTATTTAATTATTCTATAAATATGGAAGATTCTGATGATGAAAATTAAAGTTCTAGTTCAGAAGTAGAATTTTGTACAACAAGCGTGGTGAATTCGGAATCAAATAATGAAGAATTAACAAATAATGAATAAATTAATGTTAAAGAAGAAGAAACTTCTACATCCAATCCTAAACTACAATATAAGGATGAATTAAAAAAATATACTATATTAATAAATGGAGTTTATCTCGATTTAAAAATATTCATCCTAAAGATAATAAAAGAGTTATAGATGATTGGGCACAATCAGTGTCCATAATCTTTAGAAATTATAAAAAAAAATTGGTCAAGAGAAATTTTTTTAGATTATATTGCTGGGACATTACAAGGAGATGTCCTTAATTGGTTAAAAGTTTGGAAAGAAAGTGAAGCTAAACTTAAAAAGGTGAAAATACTGAATGAAAATAATGACTTCAACACCATTTTAACTGAATTAACTTCTCAAATCATAGAAGCATTTGGAGGTGTTATCCACTGAGGAGCATTATAAACAATTAAATTAATATAAAGCAAAATGCAAATTATGTGAAATAAGTAAATACACTGACTTTGTTAAATTTTATCTAAATATTTTTGACAATTAAAACCTCAAGATATGACTCATTGGATAGAACAATTCTATCATAAACTTTTGAACTATGGAGAGAAATCTGTAAAAGATAGTATCCAAATTACCTCGAAAAGAATGGCACTGAGGATAACCTAGGGTTAAGAACAACTTTTGGTTATAGAAATAATATTTGCTAAGAAAAGTACATAAAAATATTAAGAATCAACTTTCAAAAAATAAGGTGTGATAAAGTTCTTAATGAAACTTGAGAAATAAGATGTAGATAAAAAAATTCCCTATAAAAAGAGGAAGAAGAAATACTTCAGATTTAGGATTTGGAAGAATCTATATGCAAGAAAGAAGAAGAATTTCTCTAGAAACAATTCTAAGAAAATTGTATTGTTATTTTGCAATGAAAAATGTCATATTGCAATAGATTGTCCTAAGAAAAACTCTAGAGCACTATAAAATTTCTTGAAGAACAAGAATTAGAAATATGTCTAGGAAAAGAAATAGATAAATATGATGATATTATCTATCTAGCGGAATCTAGATCCTCAGAAGAAGATATTGATGATTCATATGCATGATGGAACCCGAAAAAACAGAAAATTTTAAAATAGTCCAAGATAATGAATTAAGTAAAATTGGATTAGAAGATGTAGTCAAAGAAGACTTTACCCTTGAAAATAATAGACTTGAGAAATATAAAAATTTAAAATTTGAAGATTTATATAAAAAAAATATAGATTTAAACCATGACATGGTAAGCATTATGAAATGTGTCAACGTATTACAGAGGTAAAAGCCACCTCTAATGATCAGGTAGAAATTCAATTATTTGATAAAAATAAATTCAAAAGATCTAAAGGAAAAATATCCTGTATAGGGTTTATTTATATTGGGTTAATACAAATTAGTATAACACCCCTATTCAGATTTGAAATTGATTCACCTATATTATGTATTATCTCTCCAAGACAAAAGATTTTATGATCCAATGCAATCTTTGAAGGTGGAATACAATCCAACTTGACTGCTGGAGAAATAATATTTAGGATAAAACCTAATTACTTTGTCTCCATAAATGATAGTAAAAGCATTGAAAACACTAAAGTTTTAAGAATTCAAACACAGAATATTAAGATTGGAGGTGTTTATAATAATTTAAGAATAGTTTGGAAAGCCGTCCATCAATTAACCAAAGATACAAGTGTTAGAACTAAAGAAATAGATTTTAGCATTATAGAATTATATGAACCAAAACCCTTCGAAATACAAATCCAACCAAGGCTAATAAGTTGGAGGGATTTAAAAGTACCAAAATGATGGTTATTAAAAACTTTACTCAAGGGAGACCTAAAAAATCTATTAAACCAACAGAATTTTAAGTGTCAAGAAATACTCTTTATTTTAAAGATAATAGATGAAGTGCTAGTAAAAAATCATTTAAAATAGATTATGAAGTGGGTGAAAGTATTTCACAAGAAATACTTTCTAGAACTAATAGTAGTAGACAACAAATTAAAAATACAAAAATGCCTATTGTGCAAGTTCCTATATTGTTTGGTTCATCTTCTAAACAAGAAAATCAAAAAATACTAAGATTTTAACAAATGAATATTGACTCTTATACAATAGTTTTCTCTTATAATCAAAATAAAAGAAAATATTGTTACATTGAAACATTCGAATTCTTAGCCTATCAATCATATAGTCTTCATGCATTAATAGACACAGGGGCAACTATATGTTAGGCAAATGCACTTTCTATAGAATTTTGGAAAAAAATAAAAAATTTAATTTTAGCAAAAAGTTCTAATGATGCTATAACTATAACGGAATACAAAGCAAAAGAAATTCCATTTACAGTCATGACTACAAGAGGAAAAAAGACTTTTAAAATACTAAAATTATTATGTTTCCCTTATATGCATGGAGATATCTTACTAGGAAATAATTTTATTTCTTAATATCATCCTATGAGACTAGATGTCTTTGTGGATTTAGTTATGTTTGACCTTATCATATTTCATGGTTAAAATCACATGATTTTATTTGTCATAAAAGATTTGCGACAATAAAGCATGGTGAGTTTAGTCCAATTTTATAACAGGTAGAAGAGATAAGAGACTTGGATGATTCACATTGGGTTCATAAGGAATTGAACCTAATTTCTCAGATAATCCCTTATTATTATGGGAAAAAGTTCCTAGATATTGTCATCTTAAATTAAAAAATGAACAAAAGATTATAAGAGTAAAACCCATGATCTATACTAAACAAGATATAGATGAATTTAATATTCAAATCAAAGAATTATTACCAGGAGGAATGACAGAACCAACTGAGAGTCCTCATTCTAGTCCCGTATTCATGGTTATAAAACACAGTGAAATAAAAAGAAGAAAACCTAGAATGGTAATAAATTACAGGAAACTAAATAAAAATCTTGTATTTGATGGATATTTTATTCTACGAAAATATGTCTTAGTTAATGACAATGAACTAGAGGATCTAAGGTATAAAGTAAATATGATTGTCAATCAGGTTTTTGTCAAATAAAATTGTTTGAAGAATCAAAATCATTAATTGCATTTTTTACTTCATATGGACACTACCAATGGTTAATATTACCCTTTGGAATATGTAATGCACCACAAATATTTCAAAGACGGACGAACAATATTTGAAAAGATATAAGTGATTTCTGTCTTATCTATATAGATGATGTGTTGGATTTTTCTAAAAATAAAGAACACATAAAACACTTAACAATAGCTTGAAAAACTTAGAGGTAACGGGATCATTCTTAATATAAAAAAGATTGAGTTGGAAAGAAATGAAATTTATTATTTTGGAATTATTTTAAACTCTACAGTATTCTTCAACTCCAAATTGTCACAAAAATAAAAGAGTTTCTAGAAAAAATTAAGTACCCGGAAAGAATTGAAAAGTTTATTAGGTCTACTCAATTATGGGAGACAATTTGTCGAGGATTTATCAAAATAGGGAAATACCTTTCCTAGATAAACTAAGAAAAAATCAAATGGATAAGAAAAATTATAGTAATAAAATAAAATGGTTAAAAGAAGACACAGGAATATTGAAACGATCAAACTCTTTTTGAACCTAATCTAAAGGTTCATTTTCCTCAAGAAACCGATATCTTAATTTTAGAAACTGATACTTCAGTTATATTTTGGGGAGTTGTACTAAAAGTAGTACAATTATCCAAAAATAAGTTAGATAAAGGAAAAGATATTTTAAAAATATTAAAAGAACAAAAAAGCTTTGAAGAATTAATTTGTGGATATAATTCTGAAAAATTTAAACCAAATGAATAAAATTACATAATTTTTGAAAAGGAATTTATAACCATAAAAAATGGAATTAAAAGGTTTCAAATTTATTTAACTCTAGTCAAATTTTTAATAAGAACTAATAATAAAGCTGTTAGAGACTTTCTTAAAAAGAAGAAAGTTGAAGATAACCCTAGACGGGTTAGATAGGCTAATAGCCTTATATATCTCTATATACTTTCGAAGTTGTCCATATTATCACTAACAAAAATGTGCTTGCAGATTATCTTAGTACGTGGAGGATAGATGTCAATCAAATGCAATAATGATGCAGCTGAAAGGTTTTGGGAAGAAATAGATTCCCCCACTTATCATAATATCATGAACATGATGGAATGCTGACAAAAAGACTATACAAAAGAAGTATAGTGGATCAAATTAGGACCATCACCATCAATAGAAATAGAAATAGTAGACTAAGTCAGGACCACAACATCTGAAAAGATAAGGCATACAAAATCTATTCCAACCAATGAAAAGCTTTTGAAATCTTATTACCTTATTTGTAATTGAAATGGTTTCAAATCTGGAACTATTTTTACTACTATAGATAAGAGAAGTTCTCAATAGGAGAAGGCAGAGTTTGAAGGAGTTTTCTATTCAAGTTTTATCTTCTTCAGCCATCAAGTGTTTTTTTTTTTTTTTTTAATAATTACTTGTTGTATTATTGTAGAATATAGGCTCTACTATTCTCATAAAAAATTTTCTAAATTGTGTGTTTGTCCGCTATTTAGTCCTTGATACCCAATTAGCCAAGGAGTTTTGGTATCAGAGCCCAATTGCTTCTGGGTGCCTGCAAGAAGTCTGTTATAATGGAGGTATGTTTATAACTTCTTATCTTAATGTTATTTTTAGTGTTTAATTAAAGTACTTATCTATTTATTAATATTGTTATTGTACTAATTATATGTTTCAGTAATTGTTTAAAAAAAATAAAACTATTGTGGTCTCTTTTTAAAAAAGCAAAATGTTGATAAATTAAGGGATAATTTTTATATATTAAACTCGCATTCTTCCTATGCTAAGAGCATAAACTTGGAAAGTGTTTGAAAAATAAGTATACAAAAAGAAAAGAAACTCTATTCAAGCACACTTTTTGAGAATTACTCAGATTGTCTTTCGTTCTGTGACTATTGTGTAAGAGGAGGTTGACTATCAAAGATAAAATGAGCTGCAGCTGGGGCATGCATGTAGCATACGAGCTTTGTTAAAGTTTGGACAATCTATTTTTTGATTGTGCTGTTTCCAGCAGAGTGTGGAGGAAGGTGAAGAGCTTCTGTTTGATTTACATAAGGATTAGAAATTGTAATGATGAGTTGAGGTGGATGTCTGAACATTGGACTACTAATTCTTTTGCTGATGAAATCAAAAGGCTGGTTTTGTCTACTACTGTGGCCTTAATATGGAGGGCAAGAAATCAAACTTTGCACCAAGGGAAGAAAGCTACTGCAGGTGATATTGTTGGTAATATTGTGTTGACAATGCACGAGTCTTGTATTTCCTAGAGGAATTTGTCTATAATTAAACAGAGTTGGGACATGACTTTGGAGTGGGGGCTATCCCATTACATGTTTGCTACCGATTCTGTCAAAAGAGCAGATTGCCAGTTTGGAGTGTATATAATTTTGTTGCTCATTTTTCTTTCAGCTAGTACAGTTTGTAACCATGTAGATGGGAATGTGATGTAATTGGTGGTTTTTTGGTTAATCTGTTTGTATTCAAGTAGTATTTCTTGATGCATTAGAGGGTGCTTTCTCCCTTGGAACAGCATCATTGATCGTTACTAAAACATTAAAGTTTTTAGCCTAAAAGACACTAGTACATTTTGTCAAAAACCTTTTTGGAGGTTTGCCCCTGTTAGGCAGAGTACTGTCACCCTCAACCTGAGGCCTCAGTTCTTAATTGAAGGGGAAAAAAAAAATATACTACCAGCTGGGAGCCCAATATTCATTCATGCTTGCCAGGGACGTTAAGGCTTCATACACTGACATGAGCCAAGAAATTCAGTATATCTTCCTCCAACAAATGAATAATCCATATGAAGGTCCTTAAACAGCAACTCCAATCCCTATTCACGTAACTGGCAGTTGACAAGAAACTTTTTATTCTTTAGGAAAGCCATATTTGTCTAAAAACACCATTCTGATCATTGCTTGCAATATGCACCATACAACAATGAACACGTGTAAACCATTGTCACCAATCAATTATTGAGGGGATAAAAAAAGATAAAAATATAGACACCATAGTGACAAATGATACTGTACAGAAGTTATATAGTAGTTATTTGTTAATGATCGAAGGTTTGAGCATAGTGCATTTTTTCAAAAAATCCACTCAAATACCATATTGCAAAAAAAAAAAAAAAAGAATATAGCACAATGAACAATTGAGGCTGCAACTGGCCAGGAAACAAAATAAAATAGTTTAGGATCTGAAAGCCTTCCTGACAGCCAATTTTGATGTACATATAGATCGCATGAAGCCAAATGCAGCAGAAGTTTCCCTTCAAGCTGGTAATGGTTCCTCCATAACTGAAGTGAATTGGAGAACAATTTTGTTAAACAGAATAAGGGTGGTAAAAGTGTGTAGAGAGAGAGAGAGAGAGAGAGAGAGAGAGAGAGAGAGAGAATCTGACCTTTCTCCTGTTTAGGAACTTCAGTTCTAGCTTCATCAACTGCCTTTTGAATGTGCTGGTGCTTGCTTTGGTACTTCAGGAAGATCCAATTTTTCTTCATCCTCATGAGGAGGCACTGCAGCTGGAACTTCTGGCAGATCTTGCAGGGTTATCTAGGCAATTGTAAGACATTTACTTATTTAATTACTATCTATCTTTGATTAATGTATTTACAAATCAATTGGGTAATAAATGAATGAGTAATCAGAAATATGAAAGACTCGGAAAAGGTAAAAGAAAAGGCATATATTTTGGTCTGGAAAATATGAAAGACTCGGAAAAGGTAAAAGAAAAGGCATATATTTTGGTCTGGAAGAGAAATTAGCAGCAAACAAACCATAACCTAAGTCAACTGAAACTGCTATGAGAAGTACTTCTAGTTCTGGTAAAGAAATCCCCACATTGCAGCAGTTAGTTGGCAACTTCAAACATCAACATGAGCATGTAAATTTATTTTCTTAATGCAGAAACAAAATCAGTGCACAAAGCATTCCACTGAAGCAAGTACCACAGTATCTAAATTGCACTAAGGCAATCAACCCTAATATTCAACTTAAAAGAGAGATATTGACATCCAACTGAAAGACTGGGAAGTCCAAGAGAAAACTAATGAAGAGCTACATCAAAGATCCTTAATTACTGTTCTTAACCAATTGAATTAGAAGTTGGCAACTATATTACAACAAAAAGTTCATACACGTGTAATAGTGTAATGCATGGAATATTACTTTCTTTCTTGTTTCCTGATACTTAAGTGACTGTTCTTTTTGCCTGGAGTCTTTTTTATTCTTTAACAGAAGAAAGAACCAAAACTTCAAGTTGACTAATTCTCAAAAGTAGAGGGCAGATACATTATAGTTTCAAGAAAGGAAAATGATGTTGGCTGCTTCACTTGCACATTTATCTTGTTCAAAAGAAGTGAACGATAAAGGGAAAAAGATCCCCACATCCAAAAGTCTCAAGTAGTATTAGGATTAGAAAGGCCGCAATGTTACAGGATGACGGTTCAAGCAGGCTGAGATCAATAATGCTGGGGGTATAAAGAAGAGATTTGAGGGATAAACTGGTGTTTTCAACAGGTTAACAAGCATACCAGCTTCCATTTCAGCCACACATCCTTATTATATTCAAGGCGGAAAACATAATCCTGTATTCCATGTTTTCTAGTGGTAATCACATGATTGTATAGAAAAATATATTCTGTCAATTTCTGATGCTTGAATTCCTTGGAGAAATAAAAAAGAAGAGAAAAAGTTAAGGGAACAAAAATCTTGAGGTCGCTAAAAGACACGTGTATACATACACATGTAAATGGTTGACTAGAGAATCATTGTTTACAGTAGACATGGGACTCAAAAAGGACACCAAGGCTGTAGGGCATGAGCTACTACTAACTTTTGGCACTAAAACCATTGCCAAGTTATTAACCTATTGAAACACTGGGCGAACTTAAAGACCACTCAAATTCATTGAATAATGTTATATAGAAATTAGAAACAAAACGATGTGATTTCCTAAAACATTGACAAAGTCTCCATTTCAAGATACTTTCATACGAACTTGCCCAATCAGGTACAATCAATATCAGCCATACTTATAGCATAAAAAATCAATCAGATCAGAAATGAGAACATGCCAAGTTATAACCATAGTTACCAGATTTGCGGTACTCTTCGGTACGTGGTATGGATACGGGTACGCGATACATCACTTTGCAAAAATATGGCCAGGGGTAGGCTTAGTCAGTACGTGGTACACTTAGTTAATTTAGTTGGTATGTTCCCAATATAAATTTTTATACAAACTTAAATTTAAATAGTAAATGCAATCATTATAGATTTTGCTAACGTAAAAAGTTGGAACTAATTCAAAAAACATTACATTCCCTTGAAAAACACAAAATACAAAACAACAAAAACATAAGAAACAAAACAATAAAACACACAAGCAAACACTTTAAAAGAAATTCTATTCCTCAAATTTCTTTTCCTTTTTGTCTCTTATTGCATCTTTTTATTGTCTTCCATGATACTCTTGATATAATTTGACTTAGTATAATTTTCGTATACCTTAAATTATATTACATGATAACATGGCAATAATTGATCTTCTAAAAAGAAGACAACAATAAATATTAGTAAGTTAATTATTATTAGTACTAATATATACGAGAGATACATATATATGTTTTGTTTACAAATTATGTAGATTTGATAAAATATTCTGCTTCTTAATTGGTCAAATTTTCGACGGATTGAGTTTAAAGATGGCACGTCAGATTTGGCAATCTGGAACGTGTACCATCGTGTTCCAAATTGCAAAAGTACCGCGAATTGGAACGCGTGAACTGGTACGCGGTTTGCGGGGTTACCTAGCGAATCTGGTAACTATGGTTACAACATCTAATCACATAACTAGGAAGAGGTCATGGGTATACCAAAATTCTCAATTGGAGAATTGCATGTGATGAACCCAATAGGCAGTCAAAACAAGAATGAAGTTATGTATGCACAGACCTGAGTTTCAAGAGAATTCTCGAATTCTGCCAAAATTTCCTCTTCATCTTCTGCGGTTAGCTTCTCTCCCAGTATTGCATTAATTTCCTGCAAAGAACCAGATCTCACCCCAGATGAGTGCAGAAGACATAAATATAGATGAGGTACTATAATATGCCCATTAAAAGAAACTAATACTTGAGCAGAGAGAATAAACCAGAAGACTAAACTCACTTCAATCTCAAAGTGCAAATTCAAAGAAGAAAAAAGGAAAAAGGAAAAGACATAAACACAAAGATCATACAAGTGGACCAGTATCCACCAGCAAAAAGAGAAACGAGTGATTTGCACAAGTCATAACAAAGAAGGCACAAGGAGTAGTCTCCAACAAATAACATAATACATAGGAGATGGAAATATTTTCTCTAAAGTACTTCACATTCCTATATGGTTTTTGTTATTTGAAAAGCTTCTTGAATTACAGATGACCTCTATCAATCCACCCAAAATAGAAAGTACATATAAATTGAGAACTTTTTAGACACTTTAGCTTGTAACTTTGTAAGACCGTTAAGAGTTTTGCAACAGATGTAATTATGCGAGGACAAAGCTGGGGTTAATGGATTGAGAAAGCAATGATTGGAACAATGAGGTTTTTCACAGGGTAGTTGATACTGGGAGGAAAGGGGGATCAACACTAGAAGTTGAAAGTCAGAATAAAAAACTACTACATATGAAAAGAAAGAGAAGGGGAAGATTTCAGAAAAGAACAAAGAGATACAAAAATCTCAGGAAAATGTGCAATAGTGTACTATCCTAGTCATTAGTAGATTTATAGTTGATTATTGAGTCAGATTAACCCTTTTCCTAGAAAGGTGACTGTGTACTTCATATGATTTCAGCAATCTTGGTGACTCATTAATAAACTTACTTCTCCTAACAAAATGGGTAAAATTACTCTCAGTTGAATTTCTTAAAATAAAAGCGTTAATGAAGAAGTCAGCTCACATATAGAAACAGGAAAGGAGGTCCCTATAATTCAAGAACAACAGGAGATCGAGTACTTGTATTGTTCCATTTTCATAATTTCCTTCGTTCATCTTAAAATGGTTTAAAGCTTTTAAAAAGCTCAATATCATTGTTTGAGCAACACGTTTCCAAAAAATGTATATATATATAGTACCTATGGGTACATAAGAAATGTATTGAATCGATTCTTTTTAATGAATAGATTTGATCGCAACTTCGAATATGGAATTCAAGGGGATCAAAGCAATTGTCCATTTCGATTGCATCCGGCGGAATAATGATAAAGAAAGGTATATATATATATATATATATATATATATATATATATATATATATATATATATATATATGTAATGCCAACAGTTGTAAATGAATCCCTATGCAGTAGGAAAAGCATACTCGGGAAGCAAATATTACATTCTTGACAGGTATAAAACATTTAATCACCCACCGAAGCAACCCTAAGTTGCGTATCGTCAATTCTTGAACTATAAGACAGGCAAAAATGGGCCTCTAAAATTGATTGTACCCATGTATTACAGGTGGTTTGCATTTCAAATAAACAAGGAATCCATAAATTAACTTCAATAAATGCTAATTACAGAATCAAAGAATTTGTACTAGGATACCTGTGTAAAGTTTGTCACTTTACAACACAGGTGTATCAGACCCAACATAAGCATACTATAAGTTAACAGACAAGATAATTACACCACATTGATGTAGAACACAAAAAAAAAAAAAAAAAAAATGTGATAGTACTCACATCTTGATAGGCCTTTGCCTCGGCAGTGTCATCCATGAGTTTCTGAACATCATCCAAGTTTATCTCACTTTGTATTGCTTTGATTGCATTATTTCCTGTCTTCAAACTCTCAAATACAGCCTTTTGCTTGCTTGCCAATTCAATATCTGCCAACTAAAACCAAAATGCATATTCAAGTCCCCACATTTCCCAATGAAACGATTTTAATGAAACCACTACTTCGACAAACTAAACCATACCAAAAAATAGAAAAAATAAAAGATGATATAATTTCATTCTGTAGAATTACTCACTTGCTGCTCAACGTTAATGAGCCAGGTGTCCACTTGTTTCGATAGCTCCTCCTGTACTTTCTTCTTTTTCAAAGCTAGTAGGGCCCTATCTTTCCTCTTTTCGCGAAGCAAGTCCCTTGCAGCTTGCTTCTCAGCCTCAATCACATTTTCCAGCTGAAATAATCATATGACACTGGTAATGATATGAATTATTCAATCACACATTCAATTTGCATTGTCTTATCCTAAACTAGTCCGCTTCTGTAACGAAAAATCATCTATATGTGTGTGGAAATGAGAAGCTAAAAATAATCCTACAAGAAACAAAGATAATCCCATTTCTCCAACCATCCAAATTTCTAAAATTCAGAACAAAAAAAAAAAAAAAAAAATGAAAAAAAAAATTTCTTCATTGATCATACCTGCTGCTGATATTGAGCAAGCTTACGCCTTTGGGTCTTGAGGGAGAGAATCGCCCTATCAACTTCTGTAATTTTTGGTTTCTTCGACAAATATATTCCCCATTATTCAATTGCCTGTCCTTACAAAAATAAACAAATACAAATAGAAAGAAGAAATATTGATGATTGAAAACTTGTTATCCCAATTCAATGAGAGATAAATCACTTCAAAATCAGGGAAAAAAAAAGAAGAAGCCCTAAAACCAAAAGCAGATGGGGGGCGGAGGGGATCGATGTTTTAGAGTCCTAGAATTTAACTTTTTTGGTCAGAGGAATATTAACAAATGAGTTTGGGCGGATTTGATATAAAATTACAGAGAGTCTCCCTGTTGTTTAAACAAATTACACTTGGCCCCTGAAGTGTGCTGTAAGTAGGATGCAGGCAGGCACTAGGCAGCAAGAGGGTAGGCTTTCCCTCCAAAAAAACAAAAGAAACTGGCCAAAAAGTCGTTATGAGTTCGCCCGGAACCCGAATAAATGCAATTCTATTTCGTAAGCTTACTAGAAAAATGCAAATCAATTACAGAACTGAAGCAAATTCATGCTCTCTTGATGACTCACCTTTGGCCTTTCCAACGACTACCCATTTGCCTCCAAAATCCTCTCTTTCACTGCAACCTCTGCTTCACGCAATATTAATTATGCTAAACATTTTTTCCTCCAACTTCCCAACCTAACAGTATTTAGCTACAATACAATGATAAGGGGTTATTCGGATAGCCAAAAACCGGATAAGTCTATATTGTTGTTTGTTGACATGTTGCGGAATGGTATCGTTCCAGACTATTTGACCTACCCTTTTCTCGCTAAGGCTTGTGCTCGGTTGTCGGAGCTGAGGCGTGGTGGTTGTATTCATGGAGTAATATTAAGAGATGGGTTTTTGTCAGACAGGTTTGTTTCGAATTCTTTGATTCATATGTATGGTTCTTGTGGCGACGTAATTAGTGCAAGGAAGTTGTTCGATGAAATGCATAGTAGGAACTTGGTTTCTTGGAATTCAATGTTGGATGCATATGCAAAGTGTGGAAATATGGATTTGATGAAGGAAGTGTTTGATCCAAATGGATCTAATCTTGATGCCAGAGAGGGATGTTGTGTCATGGAGCTCTTTGATTGACGGGTATGTCAAGGTCGGGGAGTACACGGAGGCATTGGCCGTTTTTGAAAGGATGAAAGCTGCAGGACAAAAGGCAAATGAGGTAACTATGGTGAGCGTCTTGTGCGCTTGTGCTCACTTGGGTGCACTTGAGCAGGGGAAGATGATGCATAGGTATGTAGTAGATAATGGTTTACCTTTGACTTTAGTGTTGAGGACATCCATAGTGGACATGTATGCTAAATGCGGGGCAGTTGATGAGGCATTGGCTGTTTTTCATGGGGTTCCAAGGAGAAAAACTGACACATTAATCTGGAATGCCATGATTGGTGGGCTAGCTAATCATGGATTTGTTCAGGAGTCCTTCGAGATGTATATGGAAATGCAGAATTTTGGGATCGTGCCAGATGAAATTACTTATTTGTGCCTCTTGAGTTCATGTGTTCATGGTGGTTTGGTGAAGAAGGCTTGGCATTTCTATTTATTTGAATCTCTTGGTAAAGATGGCATAACACCAAAAGCTGAACATTACGCTTGCATGGTTGATGTTCTAGCACGCGCAGGTCAATTGTTGGATGCGTACAAGTTTATATGTCAAATGCCAATTCAACCAACTGCATCCATGTTTGGAGCATTACTCAATGGCTGCATGAACCATGGCGATTTAGATCTCGCTGAAGTAGTGGGAAAGAAGCTTGTCGAATTGGAGCCTGATCATGATGGTAGATATGTTGGCTTATCAAATGTTTATGCAATAGGAAAACGCTGGGCTGAAGCAAGAACAACGAGGGAAATCATGGAGACAAGAGGAGTGAAGAAGCTTGCTGGCATTAGTTTTGTGGAGATTTTGGGAACCCTTCATAGATTTATTGCTCATGAAAAGGTGCACCCCAAATGCAAAGAAATATATATGGTGCTAGATGCTATTATGACACAAATGAGACCCAATACAGATACTGAAACACAAGAACTTATTTCATTTTTTTCTGAAACGAAGATATGTGACTTCCACCGTACCCTTCAACCTTATTATGAGGGGTAATTTTCCATCTTGTAGCATGATCGACAATTTCCTATATTTGCAAATGTACGAGATTGTTTCAAGTAAATATAAAATGGGTGGAGTACCATTCGTGTTACTGTGCATAAGTATTGAAATTAATAGTTTTACTAATATTCAGAAAAATCGGTTGTTGAGAAATGTGAATTACTTAAACTAGAAGATTAAATAAAAACTAGGCAAATTAATTAAATAAAGCAAATTTAAAATTAAACGAGTGTTAGGGTTTCTCGACTTCATCAATTACTGGGCATAAAGTCAATTTAAATTATTTATGTTGGATTCCCAAGATTGGCTGTCGAATCTCCTATTGTAGCTATTACTAAGTGATTACGGAATAATAATTCTATTTTTACTAATTTATTTGTCTTTGGTCTAGCACAAATAATTAGAAGTAAAAGAACATTGATTTAGATCATACAATTCCTATGGTGACCACACGAATCGCGTTAATTCTTGGTCTGACATTCACTCAATTCATGGTATTTACTAATCTATACAAAATATGTAAATTACCTGGTTCATCTTATCAGTAAAATCATCCAAATAGTAATAAAGTAATTGGAAATATTAAATACATTGTAAATACTCAACTTTTAACAAAAATTTATGATGAATAACAAAATAATAAGAGTTTACACCATCACAATTAAGTATATCTTGAAAATCCTAACTAAAGAAATTTAATACATGATTGCAGTATAATAGTCCATAAAAGTTGTATAAAAGCCATAAAACTAAATATCAATGCTAAATAATAACTAAAACTAAATAGAAGTCGCCAATGTTATTATTGAGCACATTCTATCCCGCTAGAGCAAATTTGATTGATTGAACAAAATAACCCTTGCTTCCAAAAAAAAACACATAGTTGAATCACAACAGATATAGTAAATTCATTGGAAACCTACTATCTTCGGCTAGAACTAAATAGTAGTATGGTTGAACAACTTTCCCTACCACAAAGAGGCCAAAAATCTAAACTCAATTACCCAATACAAGTCCAACCAAGAAATACAACTTCCTCTTCGCATCCTTGTTGCAAAATGAATTTTACAAGACCCTCGACTCTACTTGTATTTAAAATGATCCAAATTTTTTAACCACCATCAATTCCTAGTCATCAACATCAATTTTAATAATATCATATTCAATTATGTATATTCTAGTGAGTGTGTGCGTGTGTATTCTGTGTGTTTTGGTGTGTTTAGTGTTTACTTTGATTGAAAACAAGATAAACCACGGCGTTAGCCAGTATCTTGGATTTGGGTTTTGGTTGGATTTGTACTACAAATTTTAAGCTTGGTTTTGATTTGGTTGAAAGTGTAGGTAATACAACCCGTGGTTTGACAGTGGTTCTGGTCTTTTTGTGGTGGTCGTTTGCCAATATTCCAGCGGCAATGATGGCCAAATATGATGAAGACTTGGTAGCGGAAACTATTTACAGTTATGGTTGACAGATGAACAAGAGAAAAGTAAATGACAGTGTTAAAGAAACTGTTGGGAATATTTGTTGGAAGTGAGGGTATTTTGGTATGATTAAGTAAAATTACTCTCCGCCTATGTTGACTTTTTCTTAGCATAGCCAGTCTCAAACCCCGGTAAAGGAGGACGGTTGTGTTAGGTCGACAGCCAGCGTAAAAACTTTGTCAATCTTACGATATGAATCCACTACAATATTGCGCTAATGCTAGGACGTTCCTCGTAAGCAATGCATCGCATTTCCTGAGTGCGGCAACTAGTAGGCAAGGGCCGCTACATCTCCATGGGGTCCGGGTGTAGTGAAAAATATGCAAAGGTCCTCACATGATAGGGGGAGGGTAGTAGGGAAGAAAAATGTTATGGAGAATAGGATTAGAATAGGAATTTGGAATATTGGAATTCGTACTGGTAAATCAATGGAGGTGGTAGATACAATGATTAGGAGAAAAATTAATATTTTGTGTTTATAAGTAGACAAAATGGGTAGGAGAAAAGGCTAAACTATTGGATAATTCATAATTTAAACTTTGGTACTAAGGAGTAAACATGACTAGAAATGGAGTAGGTATTATTGTAGATGGGTCGATAAAGGATGATGTAGTGCATGTGACTAGGAAAAGAGATAGGATTTTGTCCCTTAAACCAATTTTAGGACATGAAACTATAATGTCTTTAGTGTCTATGTGCCTCAAGTAGGTCTAGATGAGTCCATTAAGGCTAAGTTTTGGGAGGATTTAGATGAGATGATATGTAATGTCCTCCAAGGTGAGCAAATTTTTATAGGAGGCGTTCTAAATGGACATGTGGGAAGAGATAATAAGGAGTACATGTTGGATATGGTTTATGGGGGAAGAAATGAAGAATGAAAATCAATCTTGGAGTTTGGAATGGCATTCGACCTTTGCATTGTCAACACTTTTTCAAGAAGAGGAAGGAACATGTACTTACCTTTAAAAGTGGTTCAACAAAGTCATCAGATTGACTTTCTCCTCACAAGAAAAAGAGATAGAAGGATTTGTAGAGATTGTAAAATCATACCTGGAGAAAGTTTAACCTCACAACATAGGCTTTTGGTGGTGGACTTGAGACTTAAACATCGCATTAGGCGAAGGAACCTACTTAAATCACCTAGAATTAAGTGGAGGAATTTAAAGAAGGAAAAAGAAGAAATTTTTAAGGAAGATTTGTTAGGGCAAAGCATTTGGGATTACAAAGAAAATCTGACACTTTATGGAATTACATGACAACTAGAGTGAGAACAGTGGCTAAGAAGATACTTGGAGAGTCAAGAGGTTACGCCCCCATGAACGAGAAATCATGGTGGTGGGATGAAGGTGTACAAGATAAAATCAAAGTTAAGAGGGTTAACTATAAGGCTTTATATAGCTGTAGAAGTGACGAAAATATTCGGAGATATAAGTTTGCTAAAAAGTAGGCAAAAAAGGCTGTAAGTGAAGCAAGAAATAGGGCTTTTGAATATCTTTTATCAAAAATTAGAATCTTAGGAGGGGGAGCGAAATATTTATAAAATTGCTAAAGCAAGAGCCCATAAGACTAGGGACTTAACCCAAGTCAAGTGCATCAAGAATGAAAATAATAAGGTGTTAATAAGAGATGAGAAAATTAAGGAAAAGTGAGAGAGATACTTCCATCATCTATTCAATGAAGGCAATAGAGATGATGTCATTTTAGGAGAGTTAGCTAAATTTGAGGAGTATAGAAACGTAATGTATATTCGAAGGATTCAGGAATCAGAGGTGGAGGAGGTTTTGAAGAAGATGAAGAAAGGAAATCAGTTGGCCCCGATGATATTCCAATCGAGGTATGGAAATGCTTAGGAAAGAAGGGCATAAGTTGGCTTACTAATCTTTTCAATAAAATATCGAAGAGTAGAAAGATATCTGACCAATGGAAGAAGAATACTCTCATACCCACATTAGAAAATAAAGGGGATATACAAAATTGTGCGAATTACAGACGTATTAATTATGCTAATGAGTCATACGATGAAACTTTGGGAGAGAGTGATAGAAAGAAGGTTAAGAAACGAAAATAAGGTGTCAAATAATTAGTTTGGTTTCATGGCAGAGGGATCGACTACCGAAGCCATACATCTCTTAAGGAGACTTATGGAGAGATAACGAGATAAGGAAAAGGATTTACATATGATTTTTATTGATTTTGAAAAGACATACGATAGAGTTTCTAGAGAAGTTATGTGGAGAGTTTTACAAAAAATAGGAGTTAGAGTAGCATATATAGAATCAATAAAGGAGATGTATAAAGATGTAGTTACAAGTGTGAGAACACCAAGAGGGTTGACACGAGAATTCCCTATAAATATAGGTTTACACCAAGGTCCAGCTCTAATTCCTTATCTATTTGCATTGGTCACCGATGAACTTACAAGGCACATACAGAAGGAAATATCACGGTGTATATTATTTGCAGATGACATTGTGTTAGAAGATGAAACAAAACAGGGGTTTAATGCTATATAAAACTCGAGGTTTGGAGAGAGACATTTGAGGCAAAAAGGTTTAAAATTATTAGATCAAAAATAGAATATATGAAATTTAAATTTAGCAAGGGTACATGTAAGATTGAAATAGGGGTTAGTATTGGAAATCAAGAGATACCCAAAAGTGAAAATTTTAAGTATTTAGGATCAATTTTTCAGAGTGATGGTGGTATAGATTGAGATGTTACACATCGGATACAAGCGGATTGGACTAAATTGAGAATGATATCGGGAATATTATGTGACCGCAAAATTCCTTTATGACTTAAGAGTAAATTTTATAGAATGACAATTAGGCCAGTGATGCTTTATGGGTCTGAGTGTTTGGTAGTGAATTATACACATGAGAAAAAGATAAGAGTAGCAGAAATGCCAAATGTTAAGATGGATGTGTGGGTACACTAGGATGGATAAGATATGCAATGAGTATATTTGTGTAAGATCGGAGTAGCATCTATTGATGAGAAGATTAGAGAAACTAACATGCTTATGGTAGTTAGATCATGTGTTAAGACGACTAGTAGAAGTGCCTGTCTGGCGAGTATATTTTAGAGAGAGTAGTCAACATAAGAGGGGTAAAGGAAGATCGAAAAAGGCTTGGTGGATAACTTGTAAGAAAGATAGAGCCCATCTAGGAATTGAGAAGGATATAATCTATGATAGAGTGCAATGACGTAGCAGGATTCATGCAGCCAACCCTATTTAATGGAATTAAGGCTTGATTTGTTTGTTTGTTTGTAAGTAAAATTACTTTGGAAGGATATAAAATGCATTGTCAATAACGCCACCCTTCTACAATAGTGTAACAAAAATAGAGAACTAGAGTTCTACAAATTTAATCTAGACTAAGAGCCATCAAAAGTGTATTTTAAAAACCTAATATGAGGTCCTATTTATGGATATTTGAGAACCTTAGGTGTTAAGGTCTAATATAACTCGAAAAAATCCAATTAAACTCAAAGGATTTCGTAATCTTCCAAAATCGCCTAAAAAATTCGCAATGTTGCAGAATGGAAAGTTGACCAATTTTAGTCTGAACCGGTCAACGCTAAGATCCAAATTCTCTAAAGTTGATTGACTTAGAGCTAGAGTTGACCGACCTGCACAACTTTGATAGTTTTTGTTCTGTTTTCGCCTTTTTCTCGCATGTTCTCGATTCGGACAAGTCCCAAAGCTCTTCAAACCTATGAAATGCACACACACACACACAAAAAAAAAACACATTAAAACAATTATTAAAACATATAAAATCAACATTTCACACTAAAACCCATCAAACTTCTACACTACAATGCTAAAGTAACTAAAAACACTTGAAATTTGTAATAAAGCTTTGTCAAAACACATGCAAATAACTCTCACTTTAGAGATTTGTCATAGCAGCACTAAGAATACTTGATTATATGCTAGTCGTCACTGCTACTATATTACAGATTGTACCTTGATCGGGGAGTATTTTTTCTTCTTGTTAGAGTTCAATCAAGTAGAAAGCTAGCGTGATCACCAAGGTATTTAGAGAATATGGTCATATGCAAAAAGCTTTCGTGAAGTTTTATCAAACTCTAATGGAAAATTTCTAGAGAATGTTGGAGCTCTTAAAATTTTACTTCTATTTTCTAATTGATAATAGAAGAAAGATTTTTAAACCAAAATTTTGTGGTTGTTTTGGGTTTTTTTTTTTGAAAAAAAAAATAAAGAATTAGCTTTTATGTTTAGATCTAGTATTTCAAAAATCCTTATGTGTAGACAAGCAAAATAAATTATTTGACCAAAGGCATAAGTTAGGAGGATAGGTCGATGAAACAAGATAAAAAGACTGAAGCTTGGTATACGACAGAACAAATAATTTTGTTACCATAGATTTATAGGTACAGATCTGTTAAGTTAATTGGACATCACTATGCGCAGGCAATTGTTTAAGAATAAGCACTAGTTTCTGCCAGTTCTTGTGGCAATAATGTTGTTGCTATTGTATATTCATTGATTGAATCATTTGCAAAAACATGGTTTAGAAGTCTTGGTCGCAAACGTCATTGTTTCACACCGGTTATAGTATATTGTTCAGGTATTGAATGATACACATGCTTTACTATATGTATGTATATAAGGTCCAAGAAGTTATAAAAAATCTATATTACCATATCAAACCCAATATCAAACTAAGTGTGCGTTTGATAAAACTGATAATAGAAATCTAAATTTAGAAATCTGATAAATTACTAAAATTTTAAGTACTGAAAAAAGTACAATTTCCTGTCTGAAACTTAACACTGAATTCAATGATTATGTTTGATAATAATAGGCAACTGAATACTAAATTTGAAAATTTTACAATTTTGTCCTTATGTTCATTTACTTCTTACATATCTTTGTAAATAATTTTAAACAAAATATATATAATTAAAATCATTTGAAAAAATAGTAATTTTGAAGAGGTGCAAACAAATTATTGAAAAATAAACAATACAAACCTACTAAAATTAATTCATTTCAAGAATTACAATCGATTTGCAATTTGGTGACACGCAAATTGAGCATGTAAGTTTGATCATATTGTCATGACACTCCTACAGATTCTTCATTTATTCTGTTGTTTTCGAATTGTTATGTATTTTGTGACATAACATCTTCATTTTCAAATTGTCGAAACCAGGTATCTATGACACAAGTCTTTCGAAAATAATTATGTATCGCCGCACATGCAATTACAATGTCTTGCTGTATTGGAAAAGGATATAGTGCCATTTTGTCTAGACTAGAAAAATGAGCTTCCCATACTCCAAAAGTACACTCAATTACTTTCCTTAACCTTGCATGTGCATGATTGAATTTTTCTTCCTTTGTTATCGCATGACGCCTGCCTTGAAAATCTAATAACCAATATCATACATTAGATAAGGTGTCATAAACCCATGTGTCTGTGTGTAGGTTGTATCGCATAAATAGTATTTACTTGAAAAACAATGCTTTGTTCTTAGTAAGATTTGAAGCAAGTTAAGTAATTAACTCCAATTTTTATAAAATTGTCTTGATCTTACATGGTGGTGACCACGGTTTCAGTTCTAGAACCAGAACTGCTGAAAATCGACAGTTCTAGAATCGAATCCAGAACAGCATACAAGGTTCCGGTTTCGATTCACTATTTTTTGGAGCCGGAACCAGAACCGAAACCTGGTAAATTAAAAAAAAAAACTAAAGGATCGAAATGACCGTTGGTGTTGCTGCCACAGTAGACACACCAACGGTCACTTAACCATTGGTGTTGTTCAGTTTTCCCTTCTCTTTTTTTTTTTTTTTTAATTTCCAAAATTTATCTATAACTACCCATTCTTCTTACCATTTTCAGCACACAATTCTCTCAACTCAATCCCTCTCATTCTCTCAAACACTCTCAATTTTTTCATAATCTCTAATATTATTTATCAATTTCTATTTATTGTCTATATATTTATAATTTCAATTTATTTTTTATTGTACTATTTTCAAGTGTCATTTATTTTCTCTAATTTTCATAAATTCTATTAGTTATTAAAAATAATATTTTTTTTACTTTCCAAAAGTTCAAATTACTATTTTCTAATAGTCAAAATTCCAATGAAATTTTTATTAATCTTGGAGATGATGTTGAAATAACTCCCGATTCCGGCAGTAAATCAACAAAACCTCTTATTTCTAAGGCTCCAAAGGGCGAAATGTCTATGAAACATTTTACAAAAAAATTATATAACGAAGGAAATCCTACTAATGCAGTGTGTAATTATTGCAAGGCTAGCTATCATTGGGAAAAAAAAAGGAGCGGAAATAGAACACCAGCGAAACACTTGACAAAGGAACATTCGACAGAATTCAACATTGACAAGACACAATCTAAATACCTGGGTACACATCTTCATTCTCTAATCTTATATTTAAATTTTTTGATCGACAATATAAAACTGGATTAATTAATTTTGTTTGTGGAGAACATTTACCATTTAGTTTTAGTGAAAAAAAGAAATATGTACATTTTCAACAAACGTCTGTGAATCCACAAGTTAAACATATGCGTAGAATAACTTATTACAAGTGAAATTTCAAAATATTATAAAGAACAAAAAAAGATTTTGGTAGACATTTTTTCAAAATTAGAAGGTCGTATTTCAATTTGTAGTGATTTTGGAGTGATCATTGGAGTAGAAATTCTTACATGAGTGTAACTGCTCATTGGATTGATGATAATTGGATTATGCAAAAAAGGATAATGTTTTTCGTATATTTAATGAAAGTCACACAGCCATAAATATAAGTAATATGATTAAAGAGATTTAGACAAATATGGCTTGGTAAATAAATTTTTTTCAATCGGTTTTGATAATGCTATTAATAATACTGCATCAATTATAGATTTAAAAAATTGTTGTGAACCACAAGTAGGTGGTAAATTTTTTCATATTAGGTGTGCATGTCACATTTTAAATTTAAGTGTTCAAGATAATTTGAGAATACTTAATGCTTCGGTTGAACCTATTAAGGATGCAATTAGTAACCTAATGGGCCATCCAAAAATAATGAAAGAATGGGCTAAATGTTAAGTCTTTTGTATTGAGAAAGGAAGGAAACCAAAAATATTTGCTCATGATGTTTCTAATTGTTGGAACTTAACTTATGATTTATTTAATAATTCTTTAAAATATAATGATTTATTATGCGAATTTTTTAGAAACAAATATCCTAGTAATTTTGACTTGCATCCTAGTCTATGGCAAACTTGTAGAAAAATAGTAGAAGTTCTGCATGTTTTTAAAACTGCTACTTGTATTTTATCTGGTGTTTATTTTCCTACATCTTATTTATTTATACCCAAGCATATGATATAGTTAGTATTTCAGAAGATAGTGTAAATGACGTTATTTTGCAAAGTGCTGTTATTGATATGTTACAAAAATGGCTTAATTATTATTATCATATTCCACCTATTTATTTAGTTGCTTATGTTTTAGATCCTCTTGTTAAAATTGATGGTTTGATGCAATATTTGGAAGCATATTATACTATAATAAAAAAAATGTCAGAATATATTATTCTTAAAGAAAACATAGTAGTTAGGATCCAATTGAAGTTGTTGAAATGACTAAAGAGTGTATTCATCTATTATATAGTGACTATCAAGTTCAAGTCTCATGCCGGTAGTAGTGATAATAGTGCTAGTAGTAGTCTATGGAATACTACTAGTACTACTAGTACTATAAATATCCCCCCATCTAAAAAAATATTACATACTTTGAAAAGGTCAAGGGGCAGGACTAGTAGTACGGAACTTGATATTTATCTAACTACTTCTTTTGAGTTCCAAGATGATGATAGCCAGGAGCTAGTGGAAGGCAAAGAATTCTCAGTATCGAAATAGTGGGGTAATAAGTCAAAGATTTACCCCATTCTTTCTCTTATTGCAAAGCAAATTTTAGCAACACTGACATCAACTGTATCGGTCGAACAAGCTTTCAGTGTGGGTGGGAGCATTTTGGACGAGAGACGGTCTCAATTGAGCCCTGACCATTTGGAGATTCAAGCATTATTAGCAGATTGGTCCGATGCTAGTATAAGGGATTAGGAGATCGAGATTAAGACCAAAGCAAATATGAATGAGAGTGATAAGAGTACTATAGTTGCTTCTTCAAGTGGAACAAACTTGGACGTTGAAGGAATTCTTAATGATCTTTTCCTATTATAGTCTTATAGGCCAATATAATTGATAAGTTTAATTTTTCTTTAAATTATATTTTAGTTATGGATTAGTCAAAATGTATCTTTACTTCAATTTTTAATGGTTCAATAAATAATGCAATAGTATACTTTTTTTTTCTTCTAAAATTTAAATCTACAATTGACATATAAATAAAATATAATTTTTTATTTCTCATATTAACTTGTGTTAATTTTTTTAGTATTATAATTTCTAATTTTTTTACTTTTTATTTTTAAAAATTCAAAATCAAAATTGGGATCGAAATCGGGATTTGAACTGTGATCGAAATCGGCCAGAATTGTCAGCTCTGAAATTGGAAAAGAAATCGGAATCGGCTCCCAGTTTCAGTGCTGGAACCATGGATATCACTATTTTCTATAATAAATATTATACAAAAATCTCTTATAACATCTAGATACATTTAAGTCGCCATTAAATTAAATAAATTTGTATCACAACTATTACCAATTTAAATGAATCACCTATTTACTATTACATAACGGGGCTTTAAATGCGACTATGAATTGTACAAAAATAATCTAAGCTAGGGAACACAGGATTGGAGTCGCCACCCGGTGTGTTGGTGCGCCGGGACACAAAAATACATCAAAATTTAAAGAAAAAATAAACCCTAGTCTAGATTGACTCCTGGTCCACGTAATTCAAAAATATGTATAAGAGACATCCTGTTGTATAATGGAAAGGTTTGGGATAGATTTGAATTTCCCTCGACACCCACTTTAGATGATGTATGGACCGGTTGCATGATCCTGTCGCTTATACACACCGGGTGGCAATTTTAGTATTATTTATTATACACATGTTGATGTTCATTAAGATAGTTTAAAAGTAATAAAATATGTACATATCCAATGAGGAAATGAAAATAAATGGTAAATGTGTATATTGACAGGTAAATTTAGCCCGGGGTCCAATTTAAAGTTGTACACATTTAGCTTGTAGTGCCCTTTAACTCCCAAAGGGCAAAACAGTGGTTTGTCATGCACGCCAGAGTTTACTTCTAGCCCGATTTTATATTATTGATACAGTTATTAAGTCATGGACTAAATTGAGTTTGATTCAAATATTTAATGTCTAGTCGTGCAACTAAACAAAATTTGAGGACAGAAGAGTAAATTCACATCATTTAACAAGTAAGAAAAAGCATAAATATTATATCGAGACCAACAAACATAAAAAATAAAGCACAAATCATCACAAAAGAAACTAATCGAAAAATATGTGCAAAATCAGAACCTATTTACAGTTTAATACTCATAAGGGCAAAACGGTAATTACTTCACAATCAAAGGGTAATTAAACATATTAAAATATCAAACAAAAATCAAATTAAAGCTTGGTGGTTATTGTCATTAAAAATGTAACTTAGAAGAAATTTGAAAAGAAAAAGAAAAAAAGAAAAGAAAATTAAGTCATAAATAATGTAAAAATAGTAAGATAAGCATTTTGTCACCAAAACAATCGATTCAAAAGCCCATTTAACTCACCTCAACCTCAGGAATGTGGTGGAATTGGTTATGCTTGGCTTGGAGTGCGTTTGAGCCGAATTTGCTTTCGGCACCTCCAATCTTCCGGTTGATGAACTGGCCTTCTTCCACCACGTTTTTCACCCACCAGATGAACGATTTTGCTTGACCTTTACAAAGAGAAGTTGTACTCCCAGGTACCGTCTACAACTTTTCTTCTTTGAGTTTAGTCTAATTACTCTTCTATAGCTTGGAATCTTGGCTCAAATTTGGCTGTCTGGAAAATTTTCCAGACTTGGAAAAATTTCTCTTTTTTTCTGTGTCTGCAGATTTTCTTGGCCACCAGCCTTCTTATACCACGTTTTTGGCCCTCCAACTGAATGATTTTTCTTAACCTTTACAAAGATAAGTTGTTGTCCCAGGTACCTTCTAAAACTTTTATTCTTTGAGTTTAGTCTAATTCCTTTTCAATCGTTTGAAATTTTGGCTCAAAATTGGCTGTTTCAAAGATTTTTAAACTTAGAAAAAATTTTCTCTCTTCTTTTCTGCAGAAATTTCGTCCTCCCCCTTTAGATTGATTTTTTTTGCTTTTAATGAAGTGGATTGAGTGTAAAAATGGTCAAAGACCATTCCTTGTCATGTTGGGAGTATGGAGCATCTGAAATTTGGTGAGAATGGGTGAAAAAACGCAAAGAAAAACGTGGCCAAAATAGCTTTGTCGAGCTGACTGTTTGGCGCTTGTGAACAGTACGCGCGGTACTCTTCACGCGCTGAATTTTTTTTTTTATTTTAAAAAATCTATAAACTTAATAATATTAAAACTCATTCTTAGTATTTCTTTTTAAAATGCATAAAACACATAATAATTAAACACCATAAGACCAATTAAGAAGGAATTAAAGGATAAATTGAAAGGAAATCAAAGAGCAGGTTAAGAAGAAATTAAAAGGTGAATTAAAAAGAAAATTAAGAGAAAAATAGGGGACAACTTAAGGGACAAAAATAGGTGTCTATAGCTTGCCCCTCTTTGCCAGAGTGTCGAAGAGGATCGAAGAAATTCTAGGCAAAGATTGTAGACACCGCATGACTGGATGATTCCAATTGTGCAACAAAATTTGCCACATGTCAACATTAAGCTCATGAGGTCATGAAAGAGGAAATTTACCATCTTGACAAACACACCGGGGAGATTAGGTCTATCTATTCATCCAGAGCGGAAAAGTCTTCATTGGGGGGAAGAAGTGAACAAAAAAAAATGCCCAGTGAAATGAACCAAAAAAGACATAAATGAAACTTGGAAACAAGAATGAAATCCCGATCTGGTGTTTATCTAGAGTACAGGGACTTAGAAGGTATTGAAACGTAGCTGTGAATGACAAAGAAAACTAACTTGCCATAACATGCAAACGCCACTGGTGATGAAACACAGCAAACAATGTGAATTAAAAGCCCGACTTTGTATCATCAAGGCAAGGGTATGTAAACACAAATGAACACCCGACTTTATGTCATCGGGGTAAAGACATGTAAATTAAAATGAAAACCCGACTTTGTGTCATCGAGGTAACAAGAGTGAAATGAAAACCCGAACGATGAGTTTGTCGGGTAATGCAAACTTGAAATGAAAGCCGTTTATCGGTTGATGCAGAAATGCAAACCTGAAATTCGTTTATCAGGTTAATAGAACAGGTTAATAGAATGGAAATCCGAAATTCGTTTATCGGGGATGAAAATGCAAACTTGAAATTCGTTTATCAAGTTATGAAAATGGAAATGAGAACCCAAAATTCGTTTATCGGGAGTGCAAATGCAAATCCGAAATTCGTTTATCAGGTTAATGGAGATGGAAATGAGAACCCAAAACCTTCGTTTATCGAGTGAAGATGCAAACCTGAAATTCGTTTATCAGGTTCATGAAGATGGAAATGAGAACCCAAAATTTGTTTATCGGGTGAAGATGCAAACCTGAAATTCATTTATCAGGTTAATGAAGATGGAAATGAGAACTCGAAATTCGTTTATCGGGTGAAAATGTAAACCTGAAATTCGTTTATCAGGTTAATGGAGATGGAAATGAGAACTCAAAATTCGTTTATCGGGTGAAGATGTAAACCTGAAACTCGTTTATCAGGTTAATGAAGATGGAAATGAGAACCCAAAATTCATTTATCGGGTGAAAATGCAAACCTGAAATTCGTTTATCAGGTTAATGGAGATGAAAATGAGAACCCGAAATTCATTTATCGGGTGAAGATGCAAACCTGAAATTCGTTTATCGGGTGAAGATGCAAAATTAAAATTCATTTATCAGGTTAATGAAGATGGAAATGAGAACCCAAAATTCATTTATCGGGTGAAAATGTAAACCTGATACAACAATTCGTTATCAGGTTAATGGAGATGGAAATGAGAACCCAAAATTCGTTTATCGGGTGAAGATGTAAACCTGAAATTCGTTTATTAGGTTAATGAAGATGGAAATGAGAACTCGAAATTCGTTTATCGGGTGAAAATGCAAACCTGAAATTCGTTTATCAGGTTAATGGAGATGAAAATGAGAACCCGAAATTCATTTATGAGGTGAAGATGCAAACCTGAAATTCGTTTATCAGGTTAATGAAGATGGAAATGAGAACCCAAAATTAGTTTATCGGGTGAAAATGCAAACCTGAAATTCGTTTATCAGGTTAATGGAGATGGAAATGAGAACTCAAAATTCGTTTATCGGGTGATGCAGAAATGCAAACCTGAAATTCGTTTATCAGGTTAATGAAGATGGAAATGAGAACCCGAAATTTGTTTATCGGGTGAAGATGCAAACCTGAAATTCGTTTATCAGGTTAATGAAGATGGATACCCGAAATGCGTTTATCGAGGATGACAACTGGATGCAAACCTGAAATTCGTTTATCAGGTTAATGAAAATGAAAACCCGAAATTCCTTTATTGGGGATGACAATGCAAACCTGAAATTCGTTTATTAGGTTAATAAAAATGAAAACCCGAAGTTCGTTTATCGGGGATGAAAATGCAAACCTGAAATTCGTTTATCAGGTTAATAAAAATGGAAATGAGAACCCAAAATTCATTTATCGGGTGAAAATGCAAAGCTGAAATTCGTTTATCAAGTTAATGAAAAATGGAAATGAGAATCCGAAATTCGTTTATCGGGTGAAAATGCAATAAGTATGATACATACACGGAGCCATGTGATTGGGATTACCCATGAAAAGAAGTGTAAAAGGCAAGTAGTAATTAACCCTAATCATGACTGGATTGTAAACTGGGACATTAAGCCCTAAACGGTAAATGACAGTATTACTTAAACTGAGAGGTTTGACTGGGAATTCAGTGCAATATCAGTCATGATTGGCGGTTAATTAGGCACGTTGCCTTGCTACACGCGTGATTTTAGCACCCGCGTACTGTTCATGTACCTGCAGGTACTCAAAACAATGCGATATCAAACAAAGAAAACTCGAATTGGTCAGTGCCAAAACATACGAAATGTCAATCTTAGCGAACATTTCTATAAGCAAGGTGACCGAGCTCGCTAAGAGCTGCCTACGTATCCCACCACAGGAATCAGGTCGAACGTAGTTCAATTAAACAGATGGTTTTCACATATTTGACAACTAAAACATCAACAACAAGAAGAACAACTACAAACAAACTAAATGGCAGCATGTGAGTTGATAGAAGTACATGAATAAATAATACAGGCACATGGGAGCAATCTTAGTAAAAATCGTGTCATCACCGTATTAACACCGCTTTGACTTTAAAGCATTTCAAGTGATTTGGACCCGATCAGGAAATGCTTTAGATCCATCGGATACGTGCCTTTTAAAGGCCAATGACTGTATTGAGAGAACGACATAGAGGCAATCAATAAGCCTAACTTCAGTCAACAAAATTTCAGTTGAACACTTTACCAGACTTGGACCCAGAGAAGTCGTCAACCAGACTTTGACCATTTGCTCAGTTTACCCCTTCCTCAGCGCCTTTTTAGGTTTTCACTAAGGTTTCCCTCAATTTTATTTTTTTTGCATTTTTTTTCCGCACGCTCTCCTTTTGCCTAGGCTGCCCCGTAGGGTTTTCAACCAAGCCTCTCTTTTGCTCTTTTTTTTTTTTTTTTTAAAACAAAGGTGCCCTTTTCGGGTTTTCACCTATGAGGTCCAAGTAAACGGCAAGGTATGGGAGTAAACGGAAGACGTGTGGCTAAGTAATTGCCTTTTCCAATGCATGCGAACTTTAGTTTTCAAAGTTTTTCGGCATCAGTAAGGCTGCCTTCCCTGTAATTGCGGGATAGACATGTTAACATCAACTGCCGAGACCTTACAAACTGCTCCCTTTAAGCCTATGCAGAACTTAGGATAGTTAGGGTCAAAATGGGTTAAGTCGTGTGATTGGTAAAGATTGGGATTATCTTAACAAAAACTTGCCCTAGTTTAAGATGGGCGCTTTGGTTGGAAAGAACATAGCTACAAGGGATGGAAGAGCGGGTTTGTGATCTGAGGAAAACTGGTTATGTCCCTTATCTAAAAGAATTGCCCAGTTTTGGGCTGAGAGTCTTACTTGAAGGCAATCGATCGAATCGGGAAATAGATTTGAAAAAAAATTGCCCCAGTTTTATTATAACAAACTGAGTTTTGTTAGGCATTTGTTTTGGTCAGCCTCTCAAACTTTTTTTTTTCCACCCAAAAATAACAATTTGCCCCAACATTGCAAATGAGCTCAGTTCCAATTTGTTTTTACATCAAAGGATAGGGACAAAGAACAATTGAAACGAAAGATAGGCAAATAAAGAGATTAGAGATATAAAAGGATTTAGTCCGGATGTGGGTGAAAAGGGAAAGAAAACAACAGGTGGAATTCTATCCGACGTTCTGCAATGACTTAAAGGTTTACAGTCTGCCAAATCAGATGAAAAACTTTTTGACCATGTCCGCATTTATCGGTTGGGGGAAAACCTGTCCATCCATCTCCGTATGGATAAGAGCTGTCTCATTGCCGAATTTTGGGTTCTCATGGACCCTCTCCATTCAGGTTTGCAAACTTACCCTTTGCTTCGTCCTGTATTGGCAATATGCGTTTCAAGACTAGATCGCCAGCCTGAAAATGTCTGGGCTTGACTTTCTTGTTGTAAACTCGGGCCATCCTCCGTTGATATCATTGGCCATGACACAGCTGTTAGCCGTCTTTCATCAATGAGTGCAAGCTGTTCATGTCTGAGCCGTACCCATTCTGCATCTTCTAACTTAGTTTCCATAAGAATGCGTAGAGAAGGGATCTCTACTTCCGCTGGCAAAACAGTTTCTATTTTCCGTACATGAGGGAGTAAGGCGTTGCCCCAGTAGATGTCCTGATGGCAGTCCGATAACCCAACAATGCATATGGCAGCTTTTCATGCCAATCACGCTGACTGTCAACCATATTTCGAATAATTCTCGTAAGATTCTCGTTAGCTGCTTCAACCGCCCCATTCATTTTTGGCCTGTAGATGGTGGAATTCCGAACCTTAATCTTGAATTAGGCACAAAGACCATCTACCATGTCATTGTTCAGGGTCTTGGCATTGTCGGTAACCAATGTATTCGGGATCCCAAAGCGGCAAATGATGTTCTTTGATCTTTAAGCTCATTTCCGGCTTAAACTTCCTTGGCTTCTGCTTTACAGGCGGACATTTAGGATCGGTGGAGAGTTTGTGAACCACGACATCTGTTGAAATGCCAGGCATATCGTCATAAGACCAGGCAAAGACGTCTTGGAACAAAATCAAAAATTCTATCATCTCTTTCTTCTGCCCTCTAGTCAAGTGTATGCTAATTTTAACCTGCCTCAGTTTAAACACTCTTACGTCCGTGTCTGTCCCAATGTTTACCATTTCTGTTTCTTCCAAGTTAGGCTTTGGTTTTTTCTCGTGTCACCCGAATTCATTTTCAATATCACACTCGTCCTCATGACTCTCATTGTGTAGAATCAGGGTCGGGTGTGATATCGAAAATGCACTCATCGACCTCATAAACTGTAGTATCCGAAGGATCAAAAGATTGATTTTGGGTCATCTGGGAAAAAATAAAACATGAAATGAAAGAAAACAAAATGAGCTAAAACATCTTGAAGAAAAAGTTCTTAGTGATCGAAGATTTGCACAAGTGATCCTAGAGAACATAAACTTAACATTCATTGGCCATCCTATAAAAATCAATTGTCTTCAGAATTCACCTCCAAAACAAGATGAATAAGATGAATCATGATGGCAATATCATGATTGTACTTGCCTTACTAATCAAATTATTTTCAAGATTCATCTTCAAAACAGATAAATGAGATGAATCATGAATACAATGATGTGAATGCACCTACTTCTTGACTAGATGGCATAAACAAAACGACTTAAGAAGTACAAAACATACATACAAAGATGAAATTAAAAGGAGCAAAACTAAAAATAATATCCTTTCAAATTTGCCGAAACTCCCTATGAGTAGGGAGATCATCGATGTCCAGTTGTGCAGTTGGTCGATCTCAGCAAATGGAAACTCAGGGTCATCCTTCTCCTTCTGCTCTTGAATAATTACCCCCGCAAATAATTTGGCTATCCCTTGGATAAGATCCATCTTTTCAGCCTGATCTGCATCAGGAGCCATAATGGCGACAGAACGTGGGAAAGTAATGTTAAGAGGTGGAATGACCATAGGCAATGCTCGACCTTCTTTTTCAACTCTCTTCAGCTCCTTAATCTCCCTCAGCTGCCTGGCATTCGGGCGAAAACTGAGCCCAAATGTATTCATCTGTGTTGGTAGCTCAATAGGGTGTATTATGCCTTGCAAATTCATCCCCAAACCTTGGCCGATGCGATATTCCTCCACGCAGCATTTCTTTTGCAATTATTACACTCGCCTTATCCTAGACAGCTTTCATTGATGACTGCTCTCCAGGCCCTCGGCTGACAGAGACCACATCATAAGCTAAGAAAGGCACCGGAATGTCACTGCTCTCCCCAACTTTCCCCTTGACCATCATGGCATGATCATCTTCGGCAAATACAATAATCAGCTTAAACTTGTAAATGAATTTAACCCTTTGATGCAAAGATGTCGGAATAGCCCCAGCAGAATGGATCCAGGGGCGTCTCAGCAGCAAATTATATACCCCAACAATTGGAAGAACCTGGCAAGTGACCTGATGAGCAGTTGGCCCCACTTCTAAAATAAGGTTTATCTCTCCGGTGGCTTGTCTTCGAGCCCTGATTATTTTAGAAGTGATCACAATGGATCATTCCATGCCAGGTCATGAGAGATTTCCAGTTTATCCAATGTCTTCAAAGGACAAATATTTAAAACAGACCCATTATCAACCATGACCCTAGGCTAAATGGCGCCCCTCACATCTAACCGAGATGAATAGAGCCTTGTTGTGGTTGCTCCCTTCAGAAGTTAAGTCATCATCAGAAAAACAAATTTGGTTTGATGCCAGCACACTGCCCACTGACCCAGCAAGTTTGTCAGTGGAATATCACGAGGCACATGAGCCTTACTCAAAATCTTCAAGACTGCCTCCCTGTGTAGCTCGGATGTTAACAATAAGCTGAGCATAGAAATTTGTGAGGGTATCTTATTCAGCTGCTCAACTACTGAATATTCACTTTTTTTGATCAATCTTTGAAAGTCCTCCACATCTTTGTCTGCTACAGCCTTAGGGGCCTACATGGGCTCTTTACCTTTGTTGGATTGTCCGGCCTCAAAACTGTTGTCATTTGTGATTCGGCCTGACCTTGTGACAGCGGACACTTCCTCCTCAGAAACTGGCCCTCCACCGACTATCACAGCTGAGGGTTGATAATTCCACGGCACTGCATGTGTGCTCTCAATTGGCACTTGTGTTGGCAGTTATCTCAGTTCAATCACAACGGGCTCCTGAGATTCTACCTCAAACGGATCCATGTCTATGATAAAAGGCTCAGATGGCTCCAAATCCAAATAAAACAGTTTGATCTGAGTCATTGTCACTTCTTTGACTGCTTCTTCTTCCTCTTCTGTCTCCACTTCTATACAAACCATCCCAACATGAGGCTCATGCCGTGGCAGCGGATTAGTGTTTACTTCAGGAGCCCTTTGTTCCGGCCTCCTAATGACAATCTTACGTGCATCGATCATATCCTGTACCTTGTTCTTCAACGTCCAACAATTAGCCGTGGAATGCCCTGGGGCTCCAGAATGATAGGCACAGTGGGCATTGGCGTCAAACCTATCTGGAACTCCCTCCAGATACTGAGGAAGAGCTATGGGACTCAATATTCCTGTTGATCTCAACTGCTCATATAGTTGCTCAATGGGCCGTTCCAGGTTGGTAAAATTGCGGGGTGGTCTGCCATGTGGTCTGGCTTGGTTGGAGTTTGGTGGACTTAAAATACCAATTGGGAATTTGTTTGGCTGGTTGGGTCTTTGATTGTTTGGGGATTGTGGTCTTGGATTATAATATGGGAGCTGCGGATTAGGCACGGGCATTTGTACTTGTGTTTGGTATACGGGTTGAGGGCAGTATTGAGGTGGTAGTGGAGGTGGTGCATAAAAGGGTTATGGGTTAGGTCATTGGTATTGATGGAAATTGCTTGGTGGTTGGCGGTTGGGTTGGTTGAAAATAAAAGTCAATTCCTCTTCCTTCTTGTCAGCCTTCTTGTTCAGGGGTTTCTTAGCCACAGACGTGCTCCCCTGCATGGACTCCATCTGAAGTTTGAAGGCCGTCATGTCAATAATTTTTCTGCTTTTCCAGCCCCTTTCAACAGCCTCTGCTTGCTGGATGATTTTTGAAAAGGATTTGCCAATAGATCCCAAAAAATTACAGCAGAACTATGTGGACCTTGTTTAGGGCTTTTGTGAAATAGTATGACCATCTCAGTCTCAGTCATAGGTGGGCTCACTCTGGCAGCTAACGCCCATTCCATCTTTTCACATACTCACAGTAATCCTCTGAGGGCTTCTTCTTTAAGTTCATTAGAGCAAAACGGTCCGGCTCTTGGTCGCGGTTAAACTCATACTATTTCACAAAAGCATTTGCCAAGTCCGTTCAATGCTGTAATTTTTTGGGATCAAGCATTAAATACCATGATAACGCATCTCCCTCCAAGCTTCTGGAAAATAACCTTATTCTATCCGAGGGTCGCTTGTCAGATTCCCCAGCAAGTTGCAGAATATTTTAAGGCGAGCTACCGGATCCCCAGTGCCATTGTACTTTGGAAATTTTGGGATCTTAAATTTTGGCGATAATTGCACTTCAGGGTATAGACATAGATCTCGGTAGTCGATAGTTCCAAATTTATCTGTCCCCTGTTGCTGCTTCATGAAACTATCGAACCGCTCCATTTTTTTCAATAGGGCATCATTGACAGCCGGTACAGAGGGCGGTGGTGGCATTAATTCAGCTTCCCCTCCTGGGGTATACTCCAACTCAAGAGAGTATAAGCTGAGAGGTGGTGGTGGTGGAACTGGATCTGTCAGTGGTGGCACTGGAGTTGGAGGAGGTTGATTCTATGGTGGTGGGGATAGCGGCATCCCCATGTCGGGATTAGGCATATGAGGAGGCAGCATTTCCTGATTGGCGGGGTGAGGCTCATAAGTTTGCCTGTACCATTGCATTTCTTGGTTCATACTGGCCATAATAGCCATCATAGATTCCATCTGTTGCGCAACTCTGCCATCTCTGGGTTTTAATCCCCACTGGTCCCTTCCACATCTTTTGCTGGTACGGTGCTCATACTGTCTTCAAATCAGAGTTTACGTGCACGCGAGAGGGTATAAATAGGGTTGCGTTGGGCAGCTATTTTGACTAGTACCTTCATATTAAAACATAATAATAAAAAAGAAAATTTAGATATATATAAACAAACATAATCATAAGTTTACAGCATAAAACGTGGTTCATTCCCCAAGAACCCTAAAAACAAAAAAGCTCTAAAGGGGACGAAGCCCGTTTGAATCAGATTCTTATTCGGCGAGCTCCTTTAGATGGTCTCGTATCTTCATCATTTGCTCCTCGTACAGCAGAAGCTTGCTACATGCTGATTCAGCAGCCCCATTGTGCATTAGACGTCCCAGATCATCCGCCATCTCGGTGCATGCCCTCTTTCGGTTGTATTCCTGCTCTCGAATACAGGATTGTTGTTCTTGAAGTTTTTGTAAGCTTGCCTGTGCTTATCTAGAGGTATCTCCTTTTCCACTATTTCCTTGTCCTTAGCCTCATATAGTGCGGTCAACCAAGCAACTTCTTCTGAAGGGTCTATTACAGCTTGCGGTCGCCGGCTAAGCAAATGTTCTAGCCATACATCGTACTGAGGTGTGGTCCTTGAAATTTCACGCTGCTGTAGATCGTATAATGACTCCTGGCATGCACGTCTGGATGCCCACGCTGATAAAATACTTGACTTTTCTGGTATTGATTCGGGCCGTATCCATTTGTCGAACATAACATTGAACCGATCAGTCGCAGATTTTGGAGGTCTGAAGACATGCCATATTAATCCCAGAGACTTGCAACAAAAGGCTTGAACCCTTGAAAAATTTGACTCCGTTCTGACAGTTTGTACAAGCCACCAATATGTCAGCTAGAATAGTAGGGATTATGGTGAGGTCTTGACCACCGACGCCATGTATCAAATCGGCTAACATCCGTACCGTCTTAAATGCTATCCTCCCATCCGGCCTCGGAAAAAGATATGCGCTGGTCTAAGTGCTAGAGCAAAAACCTGGACTCGCTTCTGAGCCCAGGACTCCTCAGTGGGATGCAAAAAATGAGTCTTGTTCCTGTGAAATCCCTATTTTGTGCCGAAGTGCTCGTGTAAAAATATCAAAGTAACCGAACTAGCCTCGGGTCCCCCTGGTATCGCAGCCTCTGATATGCCGGTGAACAAAGAGAAGTCCCTTGTAGTACCTAGGGATGGTAGTATAACAGCCCGGTCCCTGAAGTCCAGTCCGAGAAATCCTACGATCTCCTCTAGTGTGGGCGCCATTTCAAACTTCCCAAATCTGAACACAACTGCCTCACTGTCCCAAACCTGTACCAAAGCGTCTACTATGGTCCGATCTGGCTCAATATCCCGCAGACATACTAGGTGACCCACCTAACCAGCTATTGTATTCAGTTATGACAACTGCATGTTTCGTTCTTACTCCTGTAGCAAATAGGGCACTTTGGTCGCCTTTCCAATTACTCGAGCGGAACTCATCTGCATGAAATAGACATGTTAGCCTTACCTGAGGCTTGTACCCCTTTAGAGCCTTTATAAAATGAACACGCAAGCTTGTAAATCCCACTGTAGGTTATGTACCTAGGGATAGGTATGCAATTCTATACACAGGGTATCCCTTCTACAGCTAATGATATGCAATAAGTAGTCTACGGTGGCCCTACAACGCTGGGGTTAGCCTAAATGCACACAAGGGATAATAAAATTTTGGAAACATGTCGCGGGGGTGGGTCTCCTATTTGGGTCTGGCAACCATATGCCTTTGACCCTACCTAAGGCTTATGCAATGCAAAAATCAAAATTTACTCTTCCTTGCGGGAAGTAGATACAAATTACATGGCCAAAGTAAATCATACGAATCAAAAAAACTAATTACTATTACATAACAAAATTGTAAAGCTATTTACTATTACAAGCCAGATAAATGGGTGGGTCCTATCGCCTCGTGTCTAGTGTCCTAAACAAGGTCCACATAGTTCTGCCCTATGGTTTAAGCTATATATGAATATGAGGCTTGGCTTACTACTCCAATCTAGATGGGCTTGGTTCCCGAACCTTCAGACTTTGGGTCCAAAAATAAAATCCGTCAATTCTGATGGGCCTTATCGTCGGTGGTCAGGTGATCGCCACAGATACCGTTACGTGCACATTGTGTCACGGTCGCATATCTGGGTAGATCGTCTTAATTCCTACAGGGAATGTGGGAACGACACCCACAAAAATAGGACATGCAATAAATGAGACATGTGTTATGCTGTGTTCACTTGGAGGCGGTAAGATTCACACATTTTAGCGCTTTTGGCTCTAAAGGTGTGATGCACCCCAACACCCAAAAATTGCCCCCAAATTAACCACAAACAGGTACAATAGCAAAATATATTAAAACATGTACAATAAAGCAAGAACAAATCACACCATAGGCAGACAGGGTATGGCACGTAAAATGAGACCTAAATCGAGCAAACGGGTACTCAAGACAGCAAACATAGTGAAATATAGTACCTAAAAACAAGTGTAAAATAATTTGAAAAGAACAAATAAAGTAACACATAGCATGTGGCACATAAAACGAGACCCAAAATCCATAAACCAGCACACAAGATAGCAAAAATGGTGAAATACGGTAAAACAAGTGTAAAGTAATTGAAAAAGAACAACTAAAGTAACACGTAGCATGTGGCACGTAAAACGAGACACAAAAATCCGTAAACCAACACACAAGACAGCAAAAAATGGTGAAATACGGTAAAACAAGTGTAAAGTAATTGGAAAAGAACAATTAAAGTAACACTTTGCATATGGCACGCAAAATGAGGCATAGAGTCGGTAACATAGCACACAAAAAAAATCGGTAAAAATTAGCCGGTTTATAATGAACGGGGTAAAATTGAGAGAAACGCGTTAAAATCGTGTGCCCGGATTCTCAAAGTCCCCAGTGGAGTCGCCACGCTGTCGCACCCTCCCGCAACCCGTGGTTTGGCCAGCATCTTTGGGACCGGCACCGTCGCCAATGTTTGGTGCTCGTGAAATAGGTGATTAAATGCAAAAATCCTATTTACTATTTACAAACATAAATTACCTACTTACTATTACCAATTTAAATGAATCACCTATTTACTATTACATAACGGGGCTTTAAATTCGACTATGAATTGTACAAAAATAATCTAAGCGACGGAACACAGGATTGGAATCGCCACTCGGTGTGTTGGTGCGCCGGGACACAAAAATACATCAAAATTTAAAGAAAAAATAAACCCTAGTCTAGATTGACTCCTGGTCCACGTAATTCAAAAAATATGAGTTCGGGAATCCTGTTGTAAAATGGGAAGGTTTGGGATAGATTTGAATTTCCCTCGGCACCCACATTACCCGGCGTTGGACCGGTTGCATGATTTTATCGCGTTTCCCTTTTCAATTTTAGTATTCATTATTGCCGACTTTGTAGCGTACGTGTGCTTAAGATAGTTGTAAAGTAATAAAATATGTACATATTAATGAGGAAATGAAAATAAATGGTAACTTCATAAAAATATTGACAGGTAAATTTAGCCCGGGGTCCAATTTAAAGTTGTACGCATTTAGCTTGTAGTGCCCTTTAACTTTCAAAGGGCAAAACAGTGGTTTGTCATGCACGCTAAAGTTTACTTCTAGCCCGATTTTATATTATTGATATAACAAGTAAGAAAAAGCATAAATATTATATCGAGACCAACAAACTTAAAAAATAAAGCACAAATCATCACAAAAGAAATTAATCGAAAAATATGTGCAAAATCAGAACCTATTTAGAATTTAATACTCATAAGTGTTGGCCCCAAAAGCAACCTAAGAGGGGGTGAATTAGGTTGTCTCTAAAAACAATCCCTTTTTAATGTGCTTAATAGAAATTCAAATTTTATGCACCAAATAAAAACTTAAGCACAAATGAATACAATGGATATTCAACAATTTAAGCTTAAAGAACAAATAAGAAAATTGAGATTAAAAGAATCAAACCAAACTCCCAAACTTCTCAAGCTTGGAGCTTACACAACACAATTGCAAAGAGCCTCTTACAAGGCAACTACCAAGTTCACAACTTGAAGTTTAGCCACTAAAAGTCTCTTCAAAGTAGGTGGGACAATAACCTCTTGTACACAAATGAGGATCACTCTTGCTCACACTAATTTTCTTTAGTTGAGCCAAGAGTTTTACACTCACAACCTCCCTTTGTTACAATTGTTATCTCTCCACTCTTACACTTGAAGAATTCTTACACTTCTAAGCTCTTTTCACACCACCTACACTATTACAACACTTGTACCCACTATTTCTCCCAAATAGCTCAAGAATTATTTGTAATCAATGTAGAAGTCTTTTTTTGTTAATTCAGACCTAGGGGTATTTATAGTTGCCAAAAATCTGCTTCCAACAACTTCCCAACGGCTAAGGTGTCTTATAAACATAACCGTTGTATAAGAGACAGGCCGATGCAGCAAGAGTGCTTCGGAACGCACTCTTGGACCGCTTCGGACGGTCATTTGCTAAACCATGACTGTCCGAGTGCTTTCGTCCGTGAAGTCTTCTGGTTGTTTTGTTCGGACGATCATTTGCGTACGAACCTACCTATTTTTCTGCACACTTGTTATCAAACCATTAGTATGATTTGGTCATCATCAAAACAGGATTAACATAACTGGGGTTCAACAATAAGGGCAAAACGGTAATTTCACAATTGAAGGGTAATTAAACATATTAAAATGTCAAACAAAAATCAAATTAAAGTTTGGTGGTTATTGTCATTAAAAATGTAACTTAGAAGAAATTTGAAAAGAAAAAGAAAAAAAGAAAAGAAAATTAAGTCATAAATAATGTAAAAATAGTAAACAGGTGCCGATAAGCATTTTGTCACCAAAACAATCGATTCAAAAGCCCATTTAACTCACCTCAACCTCAGGAATGTGGTGGAATTTGTTATGCTTGGCTTGGAGTGCGTTTGAGCCGAATTTGCTTTCGGCACCTCCATGCTTCCGGTTGATGAACTAGCCTTCTTCCACCACGTTTTTCACCCATCAGATGAACGATTTTGCTTGACCTTTACAAATATAAGTTGTAGTACCAGGTACCCTTTACAACTTTTCTTCTTTGAGTTTAGTCTAATTCCTCTTCTATCGCTTGGAATCTTGGCTCAAAGTTGGTTGTCTGGAAAATTTTCCAGACTTAGAAAAATTTCTCTTTTTTTCTGCAGATTTTCTTGGCCACCAGCCTTCTTATACCACATTTTTGGCCCTCCAACTGAATGATTTTTCTTAAGATTTACAAAGATAAGTTGTAGTACCAGGTACCCTCTACAACTTTTATTCTTTGAGTTTAGTCTAATTCCTTTTCAATCATTTGTATGAATTTTGGCTCAAAATTGGCTGTTTCAAAGATTTTTAAACTTAGAAAAAATTTTCTCTTTTCTTTTCTGCAGAAATTTCGTCCTCCCCCTTTAGATTGAATTTTTTTGCTTCTAACGAAGTGGATTGAGTGTAAAAATGGTCAAAGACCATTCCTTGTCATGTTGGGAGTGTGGAGCATCTGAAATTTGGTGAGAATTGGTGAAAAAATGCAGAGAAAAATGTGGCCAAACCAGCTCTGTCGAGCTGACTATTCGGCGCGTGAAGAGTCCGCGTGGTACTATACACGCGCTGAATTTTTTAAAAAAAAAAAAAAAATCTATAAACTTAATAATATTAAAACTCATTCTTAGTATTTCAAATGCATAAAACACATAATAATTAAACACCATAAGACCAATTAAGAAGGAATTAAAGGGTAAATTGAAAGGAAATCAAAGAGCAGGTTAAGAAGAAATTAAAAGGTGAATTAAAAAGAAAATTAAGAGTCAAATTAAGAGAAAATAGGGGAGATTTTTTTATGTGTACAACTTAAGGGACAAAAATAGGTGTCTACAGTTTCTGATAAAATTCTAGAATCATGTGTTACTCCTTCCTAACCAGCCCATACAAATGTAAAAATCATGTTAAAATGACAAATTGCAAGTACTAGGAACACTTTCCTTTTCCTCTTCCTTTTCCTCGATAATGGATTTGATTGTCGAGAGGTATGACAGCATGGACCAGCGTACCATCAAGTGAGCCAATAGTACCCTTTCATAAATAAGTAAGTTATTACTAGGTAAGATATTGTTACATTCTGCAATACTTGGTCCATCTGGCTACTTCGATATTTTAAGAACTGCCGTCAATTGGTTATCAAAGTCATTCAATTTTTCATAACTAGATTTCTTCTGACATTTGGTATCATTCTTTTCTAATGTCCCTCTAGTTGATTAGAAGCTATATCCCCATGTTTACTGTCTTGGTTGACATATCCTGGTGTACAATGTTCAAGGTTATCTTTTGGACGACCTTGCTTGGACGGTTCCCATGCATCTTTATCAGATCTAGTCCTGTTATCAAATAATGCCTTCATATCATCTGCATATTCTAAGGGTTTGTCCTGAAATTGTTTTGCTTTTGGATATTTATGGGACACAAAATAAAAAATTTACTATACTCATCAATATTTACATATTGATTAAATTCTAATAATATGAACAAAATACCTTTATGTAATTCTCCTATTCTTTTGAGTTCCAATTGATCCTATTAGTTGTTGGATCAAAGTGACTATTTCCTGTTGTTCCAATTATCCTTTTCCATGCTTGATATTTCCTTCTTAGGTAATCGCATTCATTTTTCAACTGCTTTTGACTAAACTCATAATTAATTTCCTCTTGTAACACTAATATAATCCTATCCCATGCTTTCTTTTTTAGACTGGCTCCAGATAAACGTTTTGCGGCAACCTCTTCCAAGCATAAATTTATATATCTTCTAAGCAAAGTTGAATCTTTCCAATTAGCTCTACCAGAATCACTCCTACGCATTTTTAAGTGATGTATCATAACATTTATTTAAAGTTAAATAACATGGAATTTTTCACTCAAAAATCAATCATAGAGAAAATTTATCCACTTCAAGCAAATATATTTATATCCTAAATTATATATTGACAATACTTATACTAACTAAATTAGTAAAATCCCTAACGATTACATAAAGCATACCAATTTGAAGGTCCCAAATATAATATGATTATATAAATACAGAAAAAAAAAAATTTAGCAAAGCCGTGAGGCTTAGATTACAAAGGACCTATATGGCAACAATAAGAATAATCAAAGGTAATATATCTTTTGGAATCCGGACAAACAAAGTAGAAGGCAACCATATTTTTTATTTCTAAATATTCATAGTAGTTGCAGCAATTAGTGTATACGTGGGTATATATACACACACGTACACTTAGAGCCGTAGATTGGAAATAGGAATCAGCCAATTAACTCACAAATCAATGTAGGAAATTAAACCAAAGGCCCCAAATAACTTTGTGATTATATAGAGAACACTTGAAGAATTGAAATAAAGTCGAGAGGCTTCCTTATTGATTTCTAAACAAATGAGGCAACAAAAACAATTATGGCTCACAAGTTACAAGCCGTAGAGTCAAAACATCTATTTTATTCTCATTGTAATAAGGACAACAAAATACACTAGTATCAAAACAAAGCAAAATTAAGAATACAACTCACTTTGAGCATAATACATGTATGTATAATCATTAGACAATTCAATAGACATAACTGTTGCTATAAAAAAGAAAGAAAACGTCCAATGTATGATTTTTTACTATGGTAAGATGTGATAGAGAATGGTGCCAATATCTCTTGAAATAAATAGGGGGCAATGATATAATAGAGAATGGTAATGATATCTCCAGAAATAAAGATGGTGTAATGGCAGAATAATATCTCTTGAAATTATGAGCCTATAATAGCAAGATAAGATGAGAGTCAGAGGAGGAGTCAAAGAGGTGATAAAAAGAGATAGAAACATTTTTCAATGGGGATCCATCTTATTTATGTCACATGAAAAAATATTTTAAAACCCTATCATTTGAGTGTACTTTGTATTCAGTGATAAGTGAAAGCTTTTTCACTGAATTTTAGGCTTATATTTTGCCTACTCTTTCAGATCCACTTATACTTAAGATCTCCAACTTCTTCTTTTTTTATCAAACGTACTTAATCTACATAAGTATTAATTAATTAATTTTAAGTGCTTAATTGGGTTGTCAAACAAGCTCTAAATCATCATAATAGAATAATTTTAGTCTACATAAGCTGTAAAGAGGAATGCTTTTAAATGGTCGTACTTTAAAGCATCAAGTTAGTGAAAAAAAAAGCTCTTCCTTCTTTCTACATTTTCTCGCTCTAAAACACAAACAACCTAATCCTATTACTCCTTGCTTTCTCGGCCATGGCCGATCAAGCTGCCCTTCAACCATTGGTTGAAGGGCAACCTAAGACATTTGCACAAGTGCTCACGGGCAGTCAAAATCACGGAATCCGGCCACAAACTCCTATCGACAAACCCTTGAAGGCCCTCCAATCACAGAAAGGAGAACCCGCCATAAGATACACACCAAGATGTCTTAAGCAACTTGCTGTAACCTTCTCTTAGATACACGTTGGTAGGAAATTTTCCCCGGGGAAAGCCAAATATGGAACTACTTTGCAAGAATTTTCTCACCATAGGCTTTAAAGGTCAGTTCACAATTGGTTTCCTAGACTACAAGCATATCATCATCAAATTTTCATTAGAGGAAGATTATCTCCGTTGTTGGCTTAAGAATACTTGGTTCATTAGTGGTTGTTACATGAGAGTTCTCAAGTGGCATCCACTCTTCACCCCATCCGAAGAGCCATCTATAGTCCCCATTTGGATCACGTTTGAAGGACTTCCAGCAGTCTTTTTCAACAAACATGCGGTGTTTAGCCTCGCCCAAGCAGTGGGAACGCCCCTCAAGCTAGACTTAGCAATCGAAAACTTCACCAGGCCAAATGTCACAAAGGTATGTGTGGAAGTAGATCTCCTAGGTATCCGAACTCCCTTCTAGGGTGTGGTTAGGGGTTGGAAAAGATGGTATTTGGTAAAAAATTAGCTATGAAGAGCTGCCAAGTTACTGTACAAATTGCAAGAAAATTGGTCACTCCACCAATACATGCAAGAAAGCAGACCCGAGTGTAGTTACGCAAACCCCAAGCCTTGAGAATTATACGAAGCATCCAACAAAGAAACCGGCTCAAACCCATAGGACACTAGTTAAACGCAATGAAATTGGCCCATCTGGAACAAAACACACCTCTCTCTTACTGCCCGACGTACCACTAGAAGAAGAAGGGGCGCATTTACATGTCCAGCGTGAAGGAAAATCCCCCAGAAAATGTGATGACAGTGATCAACGGACTGAAAATGCAGTTTCAAATCAGCCACCGGAAAAAGGAAAACCACCAGTAGTGGCGGAGCAACCAGCCGCCAAAACTGACAGATCACAATTGCTGGAAATTCAAATTTCAAATTCCACCATTCAAGGGATTGAAAAAACAACCTTGGATAAGCCATCTGATTCAAATCTAGAGAGTGAGTCAAACATCCAACTACCAACAAACCCCCCACTTTTTTTGAATGTTCAAATTTCAAAACCAGCAGCTAAGGATGATCTTACCCTCACACATGCGAGAATCATGGAAGAGCTGCCTGGTTACCTTTTAGATAATGACATCCTCATTGCTCAAGCACCCCCTGCGAGTATAAATAAGCTGATTGAACCGCAAGAAAAAGTACTGCCCACTCCTACACGTAAAGCTCGTCGTAGGAGAACGTACAACATGCCACGAAAAGTTGCTACCAGGCTCTCTTCAAAGCCTGGTTCACCTCTCCCCTCCTCTTCCAATTGACATGGATTTAGTCCTCATATGGAACATCCGAGGAGTCGGTAATAAATCTTCACTCAGAAGACTCAAAATTTTAGTTAAATCCCACAAAATAAAAGTTTTAGCCTTAATGGAACCTATGGTGGACAAGGCTCGGATTGACGTAATTGCTCAAAGATTAGGAGCCTGTTTCAATTCTGTACAACAAACACCAATGGCCAAATATGGCTATTTTGGAGTGCTGCACATGATGCTTCAGTCATCCACAGCTCAGACTAGTTTCTTCATGTTTCCATTTCACCGAAAAACGTCCAACAACCATGCATGGCCTCTTTCATTTACGCCAAATGCACCAAGCTTGAGAGGAGAAGGTTGTGGAACGGGCTTCGAGATCTTCACCAACCTACCATCCCATGGATTGTAGGAGGTGACTTCAATGTCATTACCTCGACGGATGAATACAAAGGGGTTTCAACACTAGATTTGGAGGCAATGCATGAGTTTAATGATTGCCTGCGAGACTGTGGATTGATAAATTTAGCTTTGCAAGGCTGCAAATTCACTTGGCGGGGAAATCGTCTTGGTCACACTATTTGGAAAAGGCTTGATAGATATGTTTGCAATAATGCTTTCTTGTCAACTTTCCATAACATTACAGTGGAACATCTGTCACGCCCCAAAAACGGGACCGTAACAGCGCCGCGCTAATGGTACACCGGACCAAAGCGCAAGGCACAAACGAACAGAGCAACAAATTTAACCGCAATGTAATAGAACCATCAAACCATTCTTAACTATAAAACTGAATATTTCATTTTACACAAAAAATACGAATTACAAAATTTCTTCTTAGTACAAAAGATGCTACAACAAAAACAAAGTTCATCAATACAAAACCAATCTAATACACTACCCCTCTCCAAACAAAAGAGAAGCTTGGAAGATTATCCGCAGAGTCCTACCAGTAATGTGGAATCTGGAGAAAATCTAAAAGCTGCTAACGCGGTTGAGAGTAAAAAATGAGCACCTAATCTGAAAAATTATAAGTCACGTGGGGTGAGCATAACTAGCTCAGTGGATATCATAAAAGCTCTTCAAATGGGGCCAAGCATTTGCGATAAAAAGGAAACATAAAGATAATAACATTTGTGAAAACCATAGTCATGAAGCAGTTTCTAAAATGTCTCATGCCATTTAAAAGATAATCTTCAAGCATGTCCAAAACATAGTCAAAAAGATCCAATCATTTCAAAACATAGTATGCTAAAGCATAACGTAGCCAAAAAGATTCAATCATTTCAAAACATAGTATGCTAAAGCATAGCGTAGCCAAAAATATCCAATCATTTCAAAACATAGTATGCTAAAGCATAGCGTACAAATCCAAGTACAGTTTCAATCCGGAATATAATAAAATAGCATGAGTATCTTTTAGGCTCGAAGGTATGACTTTCAGTACTAGCCGATCTAGTAATCTACCACACCTACTAGTCTGACCTTTAGTATCTAAGTTATCCCATCACAAGACCCCGTATCAGAGAGTTCATAACATTCACAGAAGTCACCACGGCGTCCCATGGATGACTATAGAACCGGTTCTCCACAATTCACACATTTCTAAACACATCCAAAATTATATACCTAGGTCACCTATGAGCCAAAACAGTTATAAAATACTTTCATATCAAAAGAGTTTGCAAACATATCATTTGATATCCAAAACTTAACATAAAATAGCTTGGTCCCGATTTCATATGTAATAGTTCCAAAACTTGGTAAAAGTGAAGTTCCAAACATCATACACATTTTAAAATCCATCCAAACATATTTCGAAAGTCTTTAAACAAAATAAAAGTGGAAGAGGGTCTATGTTACCCACCTATCAAAGCAAAAACTACACAATGATCACTGAACGCGATCGCCGGCGGTAGGTGGCGTGGTACCTAAAACAGATATAAGAGGACTCTTAGAAGAGATGTAGAAGTTAAAGAATGACTAGGGAAACGAAAACGACGTGAAACGATAGAAAACGACACCAAAAGCTCTTTGGTCAAAAATGACCTTTTCACAAATTCTGACCAAATTCGACAAGCTAAAACCCTAGTCAAAACACTTAGTTAACCCCTCAAATTCGTATTACAGCTAGATTAGGAGATAATAAGTTCCAGTTTTCCAGAAAAACCGAATAAACTTCGCCCCTCTCTAGGCTATAAGTAGGTTATCCTCCCTGCCACGTTAATAAAATCCAATTCCAAGGTATTCAAGGGACCTTGGTTACAACCCAACTCAAACAACATATTCAACCAACCAACAAAATCCATAAACGGAAAGATTCACCGGAGCAATAGCCGGAACTATATCAATAGCATTCCACAACAATCCATACTCCATAACCACTACAATTAACTCTATTACAACATTAGAGCAACAACCTATGGGTGGAATTCCTCTTTACTACCAAACTGAAATTTTTACCGATTAGCCACATGCATGATTCAAACATGCTTCCTAACCATTCCACTACCAAGGAAACACTTAAAACCATCAAAAGATCACTAAAGATCCTTCAAACATAACCAATTATCCAAATTATCCTAGTTGCGCCAAACTTCCTCTTACTTACAAAATGAAGGGAAATCAATTCCACTTGGTTTCAAGTCTCAATTCCTATCCAAACTAACCTTAAAACACTCTTAAAACATCATTATATGCAAAGACATAAGCATTCATAGAATAACCTGACTCTAGGTCACATATGGAAGACAAAACCCTAACTCATAATCTTAAAATTTGTAATCTAACCATGGAAAGTTGTTAAAAATCAACCCCAATCACTTCCCAACCTCCAAAACACTAAAAACAACCCATAACATACATAAATCATAACTTATAAGGCTGCAAAGAGGGTTTTCTCAGCCATAAATAATCCTACAAAACTTGAAATTAAAGCTTAAATCATAAAGCCCATAAGCCATAAATGCTAAAATACATAAAATCTTACCTTCCAAGTGATTTCTACTTAATATCCAAGAAAATTTTTGGGGAAAAAGGAGGAGAGAATTTCGACCAGCAGCTGGAGAAAATGAGGAAGAAAAACAACAAGAAGAAGACTAAAAAGAAATTCTAAAGTTGACCCAAATAGTACCCCATTGACCAAATAGTCTCCAAGTTGACTATTTGACCCAAAAACTAATTTTTTCTTAATTTGCTACTAAATAACATTATAAATCAGCCATCAAACAAGACACTCACACACCACAATGCACTAATTACACTTAGTCCAACTTTTGATCCGTTTACCCGCCGGAACCGAAATCGCGTAAATCGAAAAATTTTATTCTTGAAAAACGAATAAGTTGAAGTACTTTATGACTAAAAATAATATGAAAAAATATTTTAAACCAGTCTAAAACACAAGAAGATGTGTATAAGAGACATACTGGGTTTCACATCTTACAGATGGACCTGTCTCTTAACGCCCAGCGGGTCCTCACAACATGTGTCCAAAACTTGCTCGGAGACTCTCCACTTCTTCTCTGCTCTTCCTCAATGAGTTTCTCGGGTCCTAAACAATTTTGTTTCTTAAACATGTGGACTAAACACCATAATTTCTTGCAGGTAGTAGATGTAAACTGGAATCTTCCTTGTGTTGGCTCTCCCCTCTTTATCCTAGCTGCAAAACTAAGATGACTCAAAGCAGAATTGCATAATTGGAATCATACAATCTTTGGAAACATCTTTAACCGGGTCAAAGAAGCAGACTCAAAGGTGAAAGAATGTGAGGAAAATTTCTTGAATCATCCAAACCAAAGCACCCAAATTGCTCTATCCCATGCCCAAGCTCTCTACACAAAATGCCTAGCAAAGGAAGAGGCATATTGGAAGAAAAAGGCTGGTCTCAAGTGGCTAAAAGAAAGGGACCAGAGCACTCACTTCTTCCACTCTTCACTCAAGGCTAAATGGCAAAGGTTGCACATATTTTAAAATTAAGGTCAATGGTGCGTGGACAGACAATATTGTGGATATAGAATCGGAAGGGATCAATTTCTTTCAAACCCTCTTGCAGCGTGACAATGATGTTGTCGTTGATCAATCTCTACTAGCCAACATTCCTCAAATGATTTCACAGGAGGATAACAACATCTTATTGGCCGAACCTACTCTAGATGAAGTAAAGCAAGCCACATTCGCTTTAAATCCAAAAGGGGCAGCAGGGACAGATGGTTATAATGGAACATTCTTCACATGTTGCTGGCACATCATTCATAAGGACTTACACAACGCTGTAAAAGATTTTGCTAAGGGCACTCAACTCCCAAGGACTTTCACTAGTACACTAATCGCATTGATTCCAAAGGTGGTCAACCCAACAACTTTCAATGAATTTTGGCCAATTAGCCTTTGCACATTTTTCAACAAAATATGCACAAAGCTGCTAGCTAACCGACTATCTTCCATATTGCCTAAAATTATTTCCGAGGAGCCAAGTGGTTTACGTGAAAGGGTGAGATATTACGAATACCATTCTTCTTGCTCAAGAAATGGTGGATTATATGGATAGGAAAACACGAGGAGGAAACCTCATTATCAAGTTGGACCTCTCAAAAGCTTTTGATCGGCTTTCTTGGACCAGTCTATACTCCATAATGTGTAAGATAGGATTCAATGACACCTGAATTTCACTCATACACAATGCTATTGAACATTGCTGGTTCTCTGTGCTCATTAATGGAATCCCAAAAGGGTTCTTTCAATCCTCAAGAGGAATTGGCAAGGAGATCCCCTTTCACCTATGCTTTTCATCATTATGATGGAAGCTATCTCCAGGAACCTAAACAACCTGGTTTGGCAAGGAAGAATAATGGAATTTGGTCTCCCCAGTCATTGCCTACCAATCTCCCATCTTGCTTTTGCAGATGATGTAGTCATCTTCACAAAAGGAAATGCAAAATCAGTAAACAATCTAGTGTTATTCCTGGAAAAATTCGAGTCATCTTTCACTGGCCAATAGGTGAACAAAGCTAAATGTTCATTTTTCCTCCCCAAGACAACACGTTTATCTTGAACACGCATGATCCAACATAAGACGGGATTTGCTAAGAAATCTTTCCCATTCACTGCCCCATCCAAAAAGCAAAGAAAAGAAGAGCACTCTTCTAGCCGATGATTGATAAAATTATAGCTCGGATTAGTGGTTGGCATTCCAAGCTTATCTCTCCAGGGGGGAAAACTAATCCTCATAAAGCATGTCCTCACTAGCATTCGTATCTATCTTTTGGCGGTCCTCCAACCACCAAAAGCTGTAATCCAAGAGGTGAATCGGCAAATTGCAAACTTTTTTTGGGAAGAATCTGCCCTAGGAAAGAGACGATATTGGGTCGCTTGGAAAGAGGTTTGTAAACCTACGTCATCAAATGGTCTAGGAATTCCTTCTCTCAAAGACATAGCACACGGTTTCAGCCTCAAGCTTTGGTTGAAATTTCGTCAAGGCAATTGACTCACTATGGTGCAGCTTTCTTCAAGCAAGATACAAATGCGGTTCAATGCACCCGTGCACAATAAAAGAAAAGCAGACCGCCTCCTCAACATGGAAAAGAATGTTAAAGGTTCGAGAGGAAGTTGAACTTAACCTTGTGGTGCTCCTGCGAAGTGGAAACTCCTTTTTTTGGTATAACTCATGGACAGAAAGTGGCCCTTTAGCTCAAGACATGGAACAAGTTTTTGACCAAGACATCACAATTGCGCAAGTTTGGAGTACTACGGCCTGGAAACTCAATGCGTTGGACACTAGATACACACAAGCAGATCAGGATAGAATATTTCACGCCATCTCGAGGAAATCATTGACCACTTCACAAGCAAAAGATGTGCTGATATGGAAGCTTACATCAAGAGGAACCTTTTCCATCTCATCCACCCTGCCAACCTTTCCTTCAAGCTTTACAAGGACAATGATTTGGGATGCAAGGTTATAGACAAAAATCTCTTTTTTCATGTGGAGGTTCTTGCTAAATAGAAAGCTCCCAATTGATGATATACTCCTGCAGCACGGCTTTGCTCTTACCTCACGATGTAGCTTTTGCAAAGCATCACAAGAAACCCTGAATCACCTCTTCACAACATGTCTTTGGTCCTCACGGATATGGCACTTTTTGAGTTTTGGTTGGAACTGGAGTTCCCGCAATCAAATACAATTGTAGAAAAGCTCAATTTTTGGTGGTGGCGGCATCCTACCCCTTCACCCAAAATGGTGGTGATTCACATAATCATTCCAAACCTGATTTGCTGGTCCATATGGAAAGGCCGAAACACGCTGCTCTATGAAAGCAAAAAGACCCACCCAAGCAACATCATAACTGAAATATGTGTTGCCTTGGAAAATCTTTCCACAATTCAACCTTTCACACGCTACTGCCAAGTGGATGAACTCCTCCTATCTCGAGTTTTAAGACATGGTTTCATCCACCACAAACTGAGGAATCTTATTGCAGTGAGCTGGTCACCCCCATTCCTCAAGGAGTGGCAAAGCTTAATGTTGACGGTGCGTCTAAAGGAAACCCGGGGAATGCGACTGGAGGAAGAATCATCCGAGATCATAATGGTCAGTTTTATGGTGCATTTTCCAACTTCTATCACAATCAATCCAACCTTAAAGAAGAAATGATGGCCCTGATAGATGGATTAAAACTCTGTGCCAAGTTTCAACTCTTATCAGTTCAAGTAGAGATGGACTCACTCTTAATCATTAACATTTTGAATGGCAAAGCAACACCGCCTTGGAGTATTGATCACCTCGTGCAACTTATTATCATCTTGTCATAGGAAAGAATTTTTCTTTTGTACATGTTTTTAGGGAAGCAAACCAAGTAGCAGACACCCTAGCCATTGAGGGTATAAAAAATGAGACATATCTTGAGTATAACCAGTACACAATCCCAAACATGGTAAAAGGCTTGGTGCGGCTGGATGCTCAAAAATGTCCCTACATCCGACGTTGTAAAAATTGAATTTGGTTAATACACTTAAAAAATTAATCACCCGTGTTGGGAAAAAAAAGAACATTAAACAAATATTTAAATTTAAGAACAGATTTATATTAAACTCCAATAGAACAAAATAATGAATTATCTCGAATATACTAAGAAAAGTGATAACTCTAGAGAATAGAGTTATTACACTTGTTAAATTGCTCGATTTTGATAATATTTTCCTAGTTTAAGTGTCTAATCATGTGTGTTTTCTTTAGTTTAATTGTATTTAGTAATTTCATTTGCATTAAGTATATATTAGACTTTTAGAAGTAGTTTTATGAAATTTTGATAGAATTTTGTTACTTATTGAATTTTAGGTGTATAGAGTGTAAGATTGGATTACAAGGACTAAAGATGGAAGGATTGAGAAGTCATGGGCCAAATTGTAAAAAAAAAAAAAAGAAATTTGAAACATCTATTTGAAGATTATTCAGACTGCAGTGTCAAGCTCAACCGTAAGGAAATGATACCACGGTATTGATTGCTTTGTTTAGCTGGTAGAGGTCAACTTTAAAAACAAACAAGCAATAATTAACCTCATCAATTCACTATACTCTACCTAATTTCCGCAAGTATATGGAGTTGATAGTAGTATAGGATGAGTGGGTATCGTTCCCACAAGGATTGTTGGCAAACAATTACCAAGATTTACGGATCTTTGTATAGTTAAGCAATTTCAAACAATAGGAAATAAAGCTACACTACTCAAATCCATAATTAAACTCAAGAAATTAAAACCTAATTTTAAGCTAAATCATCTATTAAAGCAAGTAAATGAGACTAAATAATTATAAAATTGAGAAACTAGCTACTATATTCTAACAAAAGCAATTAACTAAAAACACTTAATTCTACTCTAAATTGACCAAAATAAGACTAAAATTAAAAGCAAGTACGGGACCCAATTAAAAGACTACAATAAAGAAGCTTTGAAGGCTAAAAGCAACCATTTCTAAACTAGAATTTGAAAAGAGTTAAAATTGAAATCTAAATATTATTTGGATTTTTGATAATAATAAAGAAAGCCCACTAAAAATTAACTAGAAACTAATGCAAGGAATTGAGAATTCTTGAATAAAAAGTAATAAATCAACAAGAACCCTAATTTCTCTATAAAACCCTAAAATGAAAGCAAAGAGATTCTCACTAATTTAAACTAGAAATCAAGTAAACATTATATCTGTTGAAGCTAATGATTAACCCACTAAAATTATCTAATCAAAATTTAAACTTGCAAAGAAATTAAAAATAGATCTAAAAGATGATTAAAGAGAACTTTTCATTAAAGAGGAAACTTGAAAGTTAAGCTATCCTAATCTTATCCTAAAAATTACTAACTACCTACTTTCTATTCCTACTTACTTCTATTACACTTTAAAAGTAGCTTAAATAGTGGAGTATTATACTAGGCAAAATTAAAAATTGGTTGCTATAATATTACAAAATTGCCCTTACAACTTAAACCACTAGCAAGTCCATATCGCGATATGGACTCTATGTTTATTCATTTAAGTCATTTTCCGAGTCTAGATTGCGATATGGACTTTCTTCTCAGCAATTATTCAATTCTGCTATAATTGCATTCTGGTCTTTAATCTTTGTTCATTCCAGCTTCCAATCTCTAATTTAGACCTACATAATATTAACCCAATTAAGCAATTAATTAAGCTAAAATTTTAATAAAAACTTATCATATTTAACAAGAACAAAAATATAAGCACATATGAAAGAAATTAACTAAAACCTTCAATTAATTACTCAAAGTTCAGAATTTAAACTATCAAAATGCCATAATTTAGAGTAAAATGACTCTAGTTTACTAGAGTTATCAAGTATCAAACTAGAAAACCTTAAACTAAATTGTTATTTGGACCATTGTATCAAATTCGTAAAGAGAAATTCAATACCATAGTCCAAAACCTCATTTTGTAAGGAAAATTGAAGAAATTGTAATCATTGGAGGTCAAATATTTGTAAAAACAATCTTGGAAATGACACTAGTACAACATAGTAAGTATCGTAGTTAGTGGAATAGCTACCCTTGCTTTCTTTTCAAGTTTCTCATTAGTAGTAAATTTTTAGGTTTAATATACTTAAATTTCTAGTTTAATCCATTTGCAAGTTTTAGTTTTTCTTAATTTAATCTAGTGGGTTTTCTCTTAACTTTAATTTGATATAAAATTTGGTTGATTCATTTAAAATTTCTCATTTAGCAAGTATATTTAGCCTTACTTTAATTTGTGTTTTCTTGATTTTATGCATGGTCTATGTTTTCTTGTTTTCTAGCTTAATCATGGGTATCTAAATAGCTTGTGGATGGGTTAAGAAAATGTGATGTTACCTATGTAGGGATAATTTTAGTTAGTAGTACATAAAGGTAGAGGAAAATTGGATAATAATTATTGTTTTGAGAAGTTAGGTGATTTGGGATGACCAACCTTTGAGCTTAACTGGTAGGGTTAACACTAGATATTGCCGTGCATAGTAATCTTAGAATAAACAATTATCTTACCATTACACTATGACGAATGGTACTTGGGCCATGATGCATTTTGTTTTGGTTGGTTTGTAGAATTCCATGCTGTGTGATTGAATTTGATAACCCTAAGAAATTTGGGTTATTCCTACTCTTTTTCATATGACTTTGTACTAGTTTCGATGTTTTTAGAGTTTATGTGTTTGTTTTCATACATTTTCGTTTCTAGATGTTCATATATGTTTAATGTAGGGTTTTAGTATTTATTTAATGTTATTTAACTTATATTTATGTGTCAAATGTGTATAGGGTTATGTTTAGGTTGTTCTCTAATTTCTCATCTAAATTAGTGTTCTTTGTGCATTTGATAACTCTAGGAAACTATGTCTATTTTACTTAATCATCTTAGCATTTTGTTTGTATTTTGAGTTTTATATTGGAATGTGTGTTTTTAGTTAGTTTCTTTATATTTAATATTGGCGTTTGCATTTTGTGTAAATATCAAGATTTTAGTGATAATTTTAGTATACTTATTTACTATGTACTAGGTTTAATGGTATTTTGAACAAAAAATGTTTAATTGTATTTTGCAGGTTTAAATTTAACACGGTATGGAGTTTAGGTTAAAGATTCAAGTGGATAAAGGGGAAAAAAGACAAATCGAAGCAGCTGGATAGGATTTCATACGTGGTATCGAGTTTGTAATTGAAAATGATATCGCAGTATCGCACAGAATTTACAAGACTTATTTTAGGTTTGAGACCACGTAATCGATTTGAGTACTAGAAATGATCCCGCAATATGGACACGGGGATAGTTGTTTAAGTTTTGCCATTTGTAATCTTTTGTTGAAGCAACCTTTTTAAATTTGCTCTTGTACTATACCACAAAACACATAGCGTAGGTATATGTGATAAATTGTAGTGTAGTTTAACTATCAAGTCTTCTTTTAACTAAAAAGTTCTCTTTAATTTCATCTTAGATATACTATTTAAATTCTAGCAAGTTTTAATCGTGGTTAATTTTGTGGGCCTTCAGTTAGCTTCTAGATATTTGTCTAGATATAATTTTTACTTACTTTCTATTTAAATTTCTTGCAATCCATTTTGGGTAAAAATCTAGCTTTTTTAAAAAGTTCTTTGTGTTCTAGCATGTAGCCAAACATATAAATCAGAATAGAAAAGGGGCGTTGTAGTTTCATGCTCAATCTAGTTCTGTTTCTGTTTAGCAAAAAGTGTGGATGTCCATTTGGCAACTGCTAATTAAAAATAAAATAAAATATTTTCTTTGGAGATGTCTTCATAACATTGTCTATATTAGGAAGGCTTTTTCATCTAGGTTTCAGATTCGTGACATTAAATGTCCTAAGTGTGGGGAGAGTGAAAAGTCTTCGGAGCATTTGTTTTTTCAGTGTTCCTCTTCACAAATTATTTGGAAGCTTTCACCTATTCGCTGGCCAAACCTGGAAGGGTTGCAATCTAATTTTTAGACATGGTGGTAGGCTTTGATTAATCTTACTGACTTTGCAGATCTCACCCAGCAAATTTCTTTTATAGCGTATCTTTAAGTACGGCATATTAGGAAGTCCATAAATAAATGGGTTTTTGATCATCTATGGATTTCTGAATTGAATTGTGTTAATGAGACGCAATCAAAATGGATTGAGTTTATGGAGTTGAGTTCAAGTGTTACATCTATTGCTATTCTAGAGCAGGATGTTCATCTTGCATTTTAGCAATGTCCTTCGCCGGGTATTGTTAAATTGAATGTTGATACTACTGTCAATCATTGGAACGGAGAAGCTGGGATGGGTATTGTGGCTCGTGGTTCTTCTAGCTCCTTGCTTGGTGCTTGTGCTTTTGTTTGTCCTTGCTACATGCAAGTTAAAGTGGCCGCGGCAGCTACTGTATGCTTTACTCTTTAAAAAGCTCGCTTAGAAGGTTTTATTGATGTGGAGGTTCAATCTGATAACTTATCAGTTATCAATATGTTGCAGTAGCACAGGTGAATGATTTGGGTATGGGAGTTTTTTAGCTGATATTTTAGAGTTGTCCTTAGGATTTATTTCATGTTCCTTTATTTCAATTATTGAAAGGGATGGCAATTGATATAGTCATAGATTATCTTCTTTTGCTCTTAAATTTCGTCATGAAGTTGTATGAAAGACTTCTTTTCCCTTGTGGCCTCAGTTGGAAGCACAAGATGACATAAACCATATGGCCATATTTGACTTTTATGAACAAAATCTTTGTCGTTGGTTAAAAAAATGTGCTTTGCAATCTTCCGAATCTTAGTAATTTGTTAGTTTAAAGTTTGTCTTGTTTTAACTTCCTTAAAAATTAGTGGGCTTTCCTTTAATTCTCTTTTATAAACAAAAAATTTCAAAAATTCTAGTTTCGAGTTCCATTTTTTTGAACCAAAAATGTTTTTCATTAAATCGTAGAATTTTTTTAGAGCATTGATGTACTAGTAGAATACAAACTAGAGGCTCAAAAGTTGAAGATACGTAAGATCCCACACGTCTTGGGTGGACAGCTCGTGCAAATCTAGATTTAAAAATTGCTGAACAAATGGAGACAATGCTGGCGTATATAAGAAGAGTACAAAAGGGTGCGTCTACTACACAACATGTTTAGCAAGACAATCCACCGCCTGATTAAGCTCTCTATAGACATGCATAACCCAAATGCTCCATGTCTCTGGCCGAGTAAGGACCTGCAATCCAATATTAGCGACAATGAGAGGGGTGGGGGTGGGGGTGGATGAGTAGTATCAGTAAGTTGTTGGGAGTATAGTGAATGAATCCAAGGATAAATCAATATGTCTGTAACCCTTATTCCAAGCAATCTGTAAACCGTCGCGGATAGCCCAGAGTTTTGCCACTAGAACTATAGTGGCACTAAGACGTCTACTAAAGCCTAAAACCTAGTTACCCTTATGATCTTTAAAGGCCCCTGCTGCACCGGCTAGATTTGATTTCAAGACGCTACCGTCACACTATAGTGACATAAAGGGAGGGGGAAAAGAGGTTGCCATTTGAGTAGAATTGTATGGAAGTTGGTACTTTTAGAGGGATGGGCTAGATAGTAATCCTCTTGGACTACTTGGGATCGAATGTCGTTCAGGATATCAAGTAGCCAAGGACTTTGATGTTGAAACATTTTCTTGTTAGGTGTATTCCAGATCAGGTACAATGAATACATGAACCAAAGGCACCAGGGTTGATCATATACAAGAGTCTGCTTGGTGAGGTTTTTTTTTTTCTAGCCAAGGAAACAGAAGTGTGGAGAAGAAGTTGAAGGAGGAATAGTGAGAAAATTTTGAAGTTGTACCTGTTTTGAGAATGATTCTTTTTGGGTTTTGATTTGAAAATGGTATTCTGGTAGGGAGAAACTCGCATTCATGAAATGCAAGTTCACTGACCTCGCACTTGTTGAATGCGAGATCAAGTAAAATTGATTTTTTTAAAAAAAATTATTTTCTTGACCTCGGATTCAACAAATGCGAGGTTATGGGGAATTTTTTTTTTAAAAAAAAATTGGCTGACCTTGCACTTGAAAAATTGCTTCTTAGTCGCAGATTACTCACCCTACTCAAGAGCAAGCCACATCACAATTCTATCTTTTTGTCCGTTGGTCAAAAAGGATTCCTAAACCTAGAGAATGTGGTATGGGGGAGAGATTTGGGAATCATAGACATTGACATGTTTTATTATTTTTGACAATCTTGTGCGATTGATGTCTGTTATTTGTATATTGTTGTTTGCCCTTGTCTGGTGTTTTTTATATTATTGTTGGGTTTTTATTTATGTTAGCTCTTGTCGGGCTTTTAATGATATTTTTTGCCCTTATTGGGTATGGTTGTTGGCAGGGAGAATGTTCATAAAATAGGGGAGGTTATGTCAAAATTTTATCAGAAAATATGATAAGCTAATAAATTTGCTTTCTTACAAAACTTCATTTGTGTTATATTTTCTTAAAGTTAGAGTTTATAGTTTGGAGATAACGGTTTAGTGATCCTATATATGGTATCAGAATTAGGGTTTAGAATTTAGCGTTTAGGGTATTTTTGCCTTAGGGTCAAGTCCTTTTTTAAATAATAAAAAAACGAAACATTTTTTTTTTGTAATTATGCAATGTAAAACAAAAATTCCCTATGACCTCACATTTGTTAAATGCGAGGTCATGGAAATAATTTAAAAAAAAAATTAAAAAAAGTCCCTATGACATCGCATTCAACGAATACGAGGTCATGGAATTTTTCTAAAAAAAAAAATTCAAAAAAATTCCCCATGACTTGGGATTCAAAAAATGCGAGGTCATGCATAATTTTTTTAAAAAAAATCAAATTCTGTATGACCTCGCTTTTAATAAATACGAGGTCATAGAACTCCCATTTATTAAATGAGAGTTTCACTTTGACAGAAACCCAATTTCAGATCATCATCCAAAAAGGATGAATACCAAAACAAGCACAACTTCAAAATTTTCTTAGGAATGGTGGAGTAGGAGGACGGAGGTGTATAACTTACGGAGCCAACCACAATCTCTGATGGCGTGAATTGGAGTTTCTTCCATGGCATGGCACAATGGACATCGATTATAAAGTAGGCCATGTAAAATTGAGGCTGTGGGAAATCTATCGTGACTTAGGCGCCAATTAAGAGGAAATGGAGAATCATTGGAGGGCAATGGAGATGCCATAACCATATTCAAGGAGGGTGAAGAGTGAGGTGATTTGGGAGCGACCGGTAAGCAGAGAGGGAAGTGCATTGCCCAGTCCGATTAGGCTAGTATGGTTGATTTCGGTGATGGTAAAGAGCGGTATTGTTAGAATGCTTGAAGTACTGAACTTGGGTGAAAATGTCTGAGGGATTCAAGTTTCCTATTCCTTGTGGTTGAAATAATATCTTGTACCTTTAATTGTTCCCAGTCTCTTAATAGCGGGCCACTGACTAGACTCCTTAAGGTATACGGGCCCAACCAATTATCGAACCAAAGCGAAATAGTATTTTCTGTACCGTTGTGCCATTGAATTTTTGTTTTGAGGAGATCTCGAACTGAAATGATGGCTTTCCAATACGGGCTGTGGTGACAGGCGGAAGTGGCAAACCAAATATCCAAGTGAGGAAAGTATTTAAGTGTTTGGGTCTAAAGAAGGTGATGGGGTGTGTCCGTAGTTTCCAAACAAGATTCAGGAAGTGGGAGGTATTGACAAGTTTAGTAGCACGTAAGCCAAGGCCCCCAAAAGACTTCAGTTTCGTACGCATTTTCCAGGAAATAGGGTGCCAAAGTTTGTGGGTAGCTACTTGTCCCCAGATGAAGTTATATATGGTTCGATCTAATTGTTGGGTAACTCTAACCGAGACGGGTGTGGTTCGGAGGGCATAGGTGGATGTGGTACTGAGGGTTGCCTAAGCTAGTTGCGCACGACTGGCTATTGAAAAGGAGGAAGCCTTCCACTGAGTGAGTTCACGGACCCTGATGCGGCCAAAATAAAAGGGGATACCTAAGTATTTATCAAAGCTTGTTACATTTTGGATATTAGTAGCCGAAATAATGCGGGTACGCAATTCTCGCGGTGTATTAGGTGAGAAAAGGAGTTTTGATTTATGTAAATTGATTTCCATGTTGGAGTCGTTCAATAAATTTTGGAAAACAGTCATAGAGACCCATGCAATCTTTCAAAGTGGCACGAGTGCAAAGGAGAAGATCATCAGCAAACATGAGATGTGAAAAGCCAGAGCTACTCTGGGACAGTTTAAAAAGATGGAATAGTTTGCTGTCTAAACCTTCTTGGAGACAAAGACAGAGCTCATTCATACATAGGATGAATAGATAAGGGGAAAGAGGGATGCCTTGTCAGAGTCCACATGAAGGCTTGAAGGAAGTCGAACATTTGCCTTGCCAAAGAATCGCACAAGTACTGGTAGTCACACAAGACATGATAAGTGTTATGAGCTGACTTGGGAGGGGGAGATTAGAGAGAGTGTTATATAAAAAAAACCAGGAAATATTGTCATACGCTTTGGCGAGATCAATTTTTGCCATAAGGAAACCATCTTTGCCTTTATTACGACAGAGAGAGTGAAGTAATTCGTTGGCAATAAGTATGTTATCCTGGGCCTTACGACCTCACAAAAAACTGCTTGGAAAGAGGATATATTCTATGCTATAAAATGAAAGGACAGAGTCTTTGGACGAGTACTTTGGATAGGATTTTGTAAGTGGGGTTACATAGGTTAATAGGCCGATAATCTTATGGTTGTGCAGGATTTGGGATTTTAGGAATGAAAGTGAGGAAGGTTTGATTAATGTTTTCCGGAAAAAAGGCAGTAATGAAGATGGTTTGTATAGCTTGATATATATGGGGTTTGATGATGGACCAAGATTTTTGAAAATATCTTGGGTGAAAACCATTCGGACTAGGTGATTTATCTGGGAGTATGGAAAAGAAAGCTGTGGCAAGTTCTTGTGACGTTAGGGTCATAGTGAGGGGATCAGAAGCTGAATTATCGTGATTGATGGGGTAAATGTAGAAATGAGGGGTGGGAGAATGTGTATCAAAAAGCCGGAAACGCAGTTCATAAATTGTGAGAGAATGATTTGTTTATCGAACGTCCAGTCCCCAGAGGGTAGCTTGAGTCCAAGGATCGGATTTGAACATCGACAAAGGGTGATGGTACGTGGAAAAAAGTTGTGTTGTGGTCACCGTCGTTCAACCATCGAACTTTAGCACGTAAAGCCCAGAAATCTTTTTCTTGGTCAAGAAGAGTAATCTAATTGGAGAGAATGGCGAAGTCGAGTTAAAAAATTTGAGGGATTAATACAAAGGGAGTATTGGATGTGCTCAAGTCGTCAAAGCAACGATTTCTTGCGACCGAAGAAATCTCCAAAATGTTCATGGAACCACATTTTGAGAAAAGCAGGTAGGGTATCCAAGGATGAAAGTGAGGCACCAGTGTTTCGCAAGGAATGATTCCAAAACTCACGAAGTTTTACTAATTTAAGCTTTCTTAAATTAGTAAAAATGATGATTTGCAATCTTTTTGGTTCAATTAATGTTTTTCTAGCTAAGGTACCTTTTCTATTTCAATTAAGATTTCTTATATCTAGTTAACTAGTGATAATTTTACTTGCTATATTGTATTAGATTTGCTTGTCTTCTTAGATTAACTTTTCCTAATCAAGTTTTGTTTGGGTAAGTTATTTGCTTTTCTTAGAAGAGACCATTATATGGTTTGATAGAGTAAAAATTTCTTACTTAATTATGTTCCCTAGTTTAGTATTTAGTGTTATTTTCTTACTTGCATTCTTATAATAAACTCTTTACATGCTTTCTAGTTAATTTAGTGTTTAATTAATTGCTTTTAACCAGTAGTTTAGTGGCAAAACTATTTGTGCTTTTATCTAAATAGAACAAGGGTTCATAACCCTAGTAGTTTCTATCCTCAATTCTCAAGAGAACGATACTCACTTGACACTACCTACAAACCCACGTCGTATATTTACAAGCGTGTGGCTGAGGTTTGGTATTGGTTGAGTTATTTTTATTGCTTGTAGTTTGAGTTTTTTATTTTCAATCACATCACACACAAACCACTCAATAACAAAAAGTTTTTTTGGCGCCGTTGTCTGAGATTGTATGGCTGATATTGCAATATGAGACCCTTATGAATCATGCTATTAAGAGATTGGACACTTTTCTTGTTTGTTAGCTAATCTTAGTTTATATTAGTTGTTGTTTTCTTGTTTAGGACTCAATCTTGGCTTGTGGTGAAATTGGCACTTGAAATTAACTTGATTGATTTGTTTTTGTAGTGCATGCTGCTTGACTACGAAGAGTTCATTAGGCTTGATTCTTGAAAGAGAAAAAGAACTAAGAAGGATTAGAAAGGAGAAGAAAGTGCAACAAGAACTAGAAAGGCTTAAAATTGCAAATCCACAAAACAATACAAGGGGCCTTAATGAAAATCCAAGTTTAGAGGATAATGAAGAAGGTATAGGAAACCATGGACTAGGAGGTATTGGTAATGGAATGCGAGCTAATGGAAATGGTAATGGAAAAGTGGGAAATGGTAATGGATTGCATGAAAATGAAAAGCCACTTCGAGATTATGCTATGCGAAATTTTGAAAGAGCAAATTCAAGTATAGAAAGAATGTCGGTTCAAGTCAATAATATTCAGCTAATCAAGGCCGTACTTATTCAAATATTACAAACTCATGTAATATTTGTGAATGGTCCCAATGAAGACCCTTATAGTCATTTATTGAACTTTGTGCAAATCTTGAATACTTTTAAGTTCAATGGGGTTCTTCCTGATTGCATTCGTATAAGGGTATTTCCATTTTTGTTGAGGATTGTGGCTCCAATCACATGAACAAGAAACATTCACAATATTGAACGAGCTTGGACAAGAATTTTTGGCAAAGTACTTTCCTCCATCTAGAACTGTAAGGCTAAGGAATGAAATAACATCATTTAAGCAAGATGCGGGAGAAAGTTTAAGTGAAGTTTGGGAATGGTTCAAGGAACTTCTTAGAAGGTGTCCCTATCATGCCATTTCCTTGTGGCTCCAAATACAAACCTTCTACAATGGACTCTACCAAGAGACAAAATCCATTATAGATGCTTCAACGGGAGGGTCCCTATCATTTAGGACACCGGAGGAAGCTCAAAAACTTCTGAAAATAATGGTTTCAAATTATTACCAACACGACCCCATAGATCGACCCTATATGCAACAAGTTCAAGTCCAAGGAGGTGTTCTTAACTTGAATCATAATGATGTTCTTTTGGCACAAACTGGTATAATGGTGAATATGATTGCAAACTTGACAAGATCTATTGAGAACCTTGGAAAGGGAAACAATGTGCATGCCGTGTCATCTTTTCTCAAGGGCCTTTGGTATGTGACTTTTGCTCCGAAACCATTTGAATGTAATGTGAATTATCAGTGGGTGGTAGTGAACAAATGAATTATATGTCCAATCAAGCCTCATCTTCAAGGAATCATCCCATTATGTATGGTAACATTTACAATCCTTCTTGGAGAAATCATCCAAATTTCTCATGGAGTAATCAAGCCTCTCACAAAATGCCCCTCAATGATCAGACTTCCAAAATCAAGCTCTTTATCTTCCATATCTCGACCATATCAAGCTCTACACCAAAAAAAATCCTTCGTCAAATTTCCATCGTTGAAGACTCTCAACCCCACTTCCAATACCCTCGACCAAATACCTCATACCAAAACCATCAATCAAGGCATTCATATCAGTATTCTAACCAATCCCAACCACTGTACCATGATCAATATGCTTAAAGGGAAGGGAATAATTCTCCTAATGAAAATCTTGGGAAGGAAATTGAATCTTTAAGGAGGGAAAACGACACATGGAAGAGAGATTATGAGAATTTTAGAAAGGAGCAAGAAGCCTTCATGAGAAATCAAAGGGCATTTATAAGGAACTTGGAAAATCAATTGGGCCAAGTAGCAAGCCATACTAATGAAAGGCCATTAGAGACACTTCCAAGTGATAGAATATCCAACCTAAGAGATCAACATAACAAAGACCACAATGGAAGAGAGCAAGTTCAAGCCATTACACTTAGGAGTGATAAAACATTGGATGATAAGGTTGGAGAGAATTCAATTTCAAAGGGAAAAGAGAATGGAAAGCTTGTGGATAATGATGTAGAAGAAGGGATTCCATGAGTGTTCAAAGGGCAAAGGTAAAATGATTGAAGAGCCTAATAAGTCCCTTAATCAACAAAATGAAGGCAAGGATCCACCATTAGAATTGACCAAGCAAGGGAAGATTCCATTTCCTCAAAGGTTAAAAGAAGATGAAAAAGCCAAAAAGTTCAAGAGATTTCTAAATATTTTCAAGAAGGTTGAAATTAACATCCCTTTTATGGAGGCACTGAAAAATATGGATATTGAAATTAACATCCCTTTCATGGAGGTACTGAAAGATATGCATAGTTTTGCCAAATTTATGAAGCAAGTCCTTACTTCAAAGAGTAAAGTCTATGGAGATGAAATTCTATGCGTAACGAAGGTCGTAGTGCATTAATCACAAGAAAGTTGCCTCCAAAGCTCAAAGATTTGAGTTCATTTTCAATACCTTGTGAAATAGGAGGTATCCAATTTGAAAGGGCACTTGTGACTTTGGAGTTTTGATTAACCTCTTGCCTTTCTTGGTCTACAAGCATTTTTGACCCATTTGCACTGATAGCAGGGATTCTTCAAAACCTCTCAAAGAAGTTATCCATCATTACGGTGCTCGCATTTCTCTTGTTTTTTATATGTTTCCTCTACCGTAAGTTCCAATTTCGTTGTTTTTTGTTATCTCTGATTATAAAAATTGATTAATTCCCCTTTATTTTAAGCAATTATAAAAGAATTTTAATTTTGACCTTCATGTGATCCTGCAATTGTAATTCATTGTGTTTCTGGGAAAGGCAACAATTATCTTTTCTGATACAAAATGCCTATGTTGGTTGTGAATGTGATTTGTAATTAAACTAACAAAGTTTAAGCACCAATTCTCTATTGGGAAGCAGCTCTTATTTTGCTCATTTGATATCACTGTATAAATCTATTATACAGTCATTAACCTCTTTTTTATTTTCCTTCTCTTTTTAAATTTTTTAATATTAATAACACTCGAAGAGCGAACCAGAAGGCATTTATATTAAGATGTTGTTTTGTACTATTCCCTAATATATAGATTGAATAGCATTTGTTTAAATCATTTATAATCTGGCAAACTATCCTAGAATGGGGACCAATTTAATAAAAATTTGTAAAGATTGGGGACCAATTTTGCACACAAATATATAAACTTTGATAAAACCTTTTAAAGTTAACGGCCATGTGCACCACACTTGACAAAAATCATTAGGACTTTGGACTTTTCCGTTTTTTGTCTTATTTTTACACATAATTGATAGTTTGGGGACCAAAACCGCAAGTTCACATAGATTAGAGATCAATTTGCAGCACTACCCATGGTTTGGGGACCATAACTGTAATTCTTCTTTTTGTCAAATACTAGTACTAAATCATGGGATTAAATGCCTTTTTTTAGAAAAAAGAAGACTAAACTAATAGCTTGGACATAAAAGAACAAATATTTGGGGAAAAAAAAAACTTGGGATAAAAGTTTTCTAAGAGCTTCCATTGTCTATTGATAAAAGGAACATTTCCAAGCACACCAACTATGGTTGACCTACAAAATGAAGGGTGAAGTTTCATCTTAAATTCTATGCAAAAAGGTATTCCATTGTGTCAATTAGGCCAACAACAGCATTACTGTATCACTCCTTGTTAGAAGCCCATAAGACATCAACTTTGTGTAAATTCCCTATACACAACATACAAATCCAAAAGTTAGCTATATCAAGAAAAATCACAACTATTAGTTACAATCGTGGATTAAGCATATTCGTTTGATTTTGGCTGAATCACTAGATTATTTAAGACCCTAAAAGGAAATGGTCATGTTCCATCGAAAGGTTTAATGAAAAGTCCTAAGAATGAATGCAAATTTAAGCAAAACAATTAAAGTTTGTGTTCAAATTCAACAAGCACATGCTAAAGACAAAAGCTTTATTCACAGCGGCAAACCTCTCAAGAAGAAAAATGATCGTAGTAGTGAACCAAGCAGAGCAAGGCTAATTTTGAAAATTTTCATTGTGATGGGATTTCAGTTTCTCACTCGTAATAGGACTGTTTCATTTTTGGAAGTTTTATCTAATTAGAAAACCTCCTAATTTTTAAAAGTTGAGTAAGGAATAAATTGTAAACTCCTAGACTTATTAGGGTGTCTTTTTTTTTTTTGTCATCAATTGGCAATTAGGAGTAGTAGTATTACAACATTTTTATTCAGTTCTTCTTAGTTTCTCCATTGCACTATTTTAGTTTTAATTTTTACTTTTGTGGAAAACAAGTTCAAGCAATTCAATATTTTTACTTCAAGATAATTATTGGTATTGTCTTTCACTCGCATAGTTAAATTCTGTTATTACTTTTACTATTATTATTTTTCTGTAATACATATTATCAAACCCTAGTTTAGTGGCTATTTCATTTTCTTGCATTAGTATTATTTCTGTGTTTTTATTTCATCAGGCATGAACTAATTTCGTTAGGGTTAGGTACTAGTAATGCGATTTTCTGATGAATCGACTTAATTAATCATCAATCGAATCAATAGCACTCTTAGGTAATAATTATCTACAATACAACTTAGACAATTCTAGATAACAGCTAACTCAAGTTTTGGGTAGATTGGTCAAGGTAACACGGGAGTCAACCCTACACTATAGATCCATGATAGTTATTATATTGGGTAATTTATAGTAATGTCCGATATGAATTTCTAGTTGGTTCTCGATAATTCTATATCCCTACTACTCGATTTAACTAGAACTACTTCCGAGAGTGATCTTCCCCTAAAGAAGAGATAAATTGATAGGACTCTTCTTCACAAGGGTTCAAGGTTGAGTTAATATTTGGGAATTAAATCTCCATAAATATGCGATTGATTTAAATGATTGGTGCATTAAGTCAATTTAGGAAATTGCTAGTCTAGTACCTAACCCATTTCCTTAATAGTTGGTAATTTGCTCTTTTAATTTTAGTTGTCTTATCTTAAATTTTTCAGTACTATAGCATTTTTAATTAAAGTTCTACCAACCTTGTTGACTATATAGATAGAAATTTTTAGTCATTTTTGGTACTTGTGTAAATCAATATTTTTGCTTGTGAGAACAATCTCTATTCACTTTACGACATTAATACGGCACTTGCAGAATCAGTGGGAAATTGCAAGTAAAATAATTTAACTTTTTTGCCATGCATCCCATATTTGCTTATATGACTTCCATGAAACAGTACCTCCATTGAGAGTAAAAATATTACCACTTGTAAAGTTAGGCTCATCATTATCAAATACCCAATTAGCATCACAATAAGCTTCCAAGCACAGGACTACCAAGAAATAAAACCCTATACACATGGTGCCTTTTAAATATCTAAGCAATTTATTTAATGCATTCCAATGACTTCTATCAGGATTATGTGTATATCTACTTAATATACCACCAATATATGCAATATCAGGATGAGTATAATTTTTCAAATACATAACACTCCCAATAATTTTGTCATATTCAATTTGAGACACTATCGCATTTATTCTTTCTCAAGTGCACACAAAAATCACAATGTATACTAACAGGACCTAAATGGTAACAAAGTGATCAAACTTTTTGAAGATTTTTTCCACATAGTGTGACTGAGAAAGCGTGAAACCGTTGTTAAATTTAGTCAATTTAAGACCGAAAGTAACATTAGTTCCACCCATGTCTTTCATATCAAAATTAGAAGTAAAGAAAGACTTTGTTTGTTTAATAATAGTTTCATCAGTTCCAAAAATAAGAATGTCATCAATATACAACATATCAAGACTCCAAAATTTCCATGAAGTAGACACATCTATCATATTCATTTACATTAAAGCCATCAGAAATATGAGTCTATCAAACTTTTCATTTCATTGTTTAGGAGCTTGTTTTAAACCATACAATAATTTAACAAGTCTATACACTATATGTTCTTGTCCTTCAACAACAAATCTCTCATATTGATGCATGTTTATTTTCTCGTCTAAATCATCATTCAGAAAAGTAGTTTTCACATCCATTTGGTGCACAATCAAATTATACATAGAAGCAATAGCAACAAGAACCCTAATTCTGAAGTGGTGCTTCTTGAAATAGGTGAATAGTGTCAAAATAATCAGTGCCTTCTTTTTGTGTAAATTCCTTGGCCACTAAATGTGTCTTAAATTTATCAAACAGGACTAATTTCTTTCTAAATAGCCAATTACATCCAATGGATTTATACCCTCTAGGCAAATCTACCAATTCCCAGGTGTGATTACTTATTATGGGCTCAAGTTTATTTCTAACAGATCTTGAGATGCCTGACTGAGGACCATGTTGTAAGAAGAAGATTTTGTAACCAACTCAAAGTTAATCATCTCAGTTTGACATTGGAGTAGTTCTCGAGCTACAAGGGAAATTGTTTAGTGGTCATTTAGTCCCCAGTAAAGCCTACTAAAGGATTTTAGACTGGGTGGATATGCTCAATATTGATGCCTATCTGTTCCTAAACATGCCAAAATATGATGTTTAGAAGAACTGGGTCAAGGTCGAAGAAGAAGATATTTAGATTTAGACTGACCCTTTTTGATGGATTTTCTCCTCAGTAGAACTAGTCAGACATATCTTTTTCTGGCATTTGCGGATCTAGTAGCCTCTCATGCCACCTTCTGCAATTGTGTTATCACTCCAGAGACATCATTATTGTTGGTTTGGGGCCCCATCTATTTGTTGTTGTTGATAATTATAGAAAACTAGAGTTATATGTACCCTAAATTTGAGTGTTTTGTCTTTACTTTCAAACATTTTTAGGGTTTAAGTTTTGTTTTTGTTTTTATGTCCTGCAATGTGTTAGTTGTGATAGTTCAATGTTTCTATGTTATTTTAGTGTTTTTATTGTAACCAATAGAGTATGTATATATGTAGGATTTGGTCAGAGAAAATGGTGTGACAATCAGACGAGAAACGAACCAAATCAAGCCTTAATTGTATGACGGAACCAAGGCAAATTCTGGGGAAAAAGACTAAGTATTGGTGACTGAGGTTACCAATTTCGTAGCCGCAGGCACCAAACTCCAAATGGATACTGGAAGCTTGACCGAGCTTCATGTTATACCAACAAAAGGTTTTTGCTATCGCAGTTATAAATTTGAAAAAGAAACATCCATAGCCACAACAACCCAAGTATTTGACACTGCAGTGATGGAACTGAAGAAGGAAAATTGATAATCACAGGATCAAGAAGGAGTCAATCTAAGTGTTTGACACCACAATGATGAAACTAAAGGAGCAAAATCCGTATTTGCGGTTCACGACCTCCTAGGGTAAAAATATCCAGATCGGCACAAATTATTCCTGCAGCCATTTCCTCCAACCCTAACACTATAAATACATCATTTAAACCTTCTTGGGGGCTAAGTAGACATAGTTTGGGTATGTTAGTAGGTTCTAGTGTAGGCTAGAGTTATTCTTGGGGAGGATTTTATTAGATTAGATTAGTTTAATGTAATTTCTAATCTCCTAGTTGTAGATTAAAGACTTCTAGTGTAAGACCTCTTTAGTTTCTGTTTAATTTCATTTGCTTTGTGTTAAATTAATGTGATTTAGTTTAAAGGACAGATTTTCTTTATTTGTTTTCTTAGATTAATTGGTATATTAATTTGTTGTCGTCTTTCTTAATAATAGTTTGTAGTTAGTAGATTTAAAAGAGTATGTTACCCGATCGGCTAGGAGTTCTGTGTATTCCCCTAATTGGTTTGGCTATTCAGCTGGGGTTAATTCAAGCTTTCAGTTACCTTTTACCTTTTTTCTTGGGGCCTACTGTCTAAGGTATCCCCAAATTACCTCTTTCCCTTTTGTTTAGCTCATAAACCTCCCTTTTGGTGCAATTTGATTCTTTTCCTTGGATAAAGCTTTATGCTCTCTAGAGGAGTTAATTGAAAGATGATGTTTTCCAAACCTTATTTTGATGATGACATAAACACTTAACTCTGTAAACAAGTTTTTGCAGGTCTCTTACTTGTTTTGCTAGAGACAAGGTTTTCGGATGCACTGTACCGTCTGAACTATGTCAAGCTTCTCGGACGCATTCCACCGTCCGAACCAACAGGCAGAAAGAAAGATCTTATGCAGCTGCTTCTCCAAACGGACGCACACAATTGTCCGAACAAAGTCTTCTTCGGACGAACATGACCGTCCGAAGCTTCTCTCGGATGATGGAACAGACGCATGCACGGTCCTCCGAACGATGTTCTTCACCAACTGCATGGAGATCGGACGCTGTGTCGGACGCATCCTATCTATCTCGGACGTTCGAAACCCCAACGGCTACTTTTTGTGCATTTATTATTTAGTCGTTAGGAAGTAGTTGCAACCACCATTTGTTGCTCTTATAAATAACTGCTTTGATATTCTGTAAAATCCATCTAATATATTGAATACAAGCCTTAGAAAAGATCAATTTTAGTACAAATTGGCTATAGTGCTTTATTGTATTAGTGTGCAGTTTAGAGTGCAATTCAACTTTTAGTGGAGTAATAATGTACGAAAGTGAGGTTGTAAGTAAGATTCTTGGCTCAACTAAAAGAGTTTTAGTGTGAGCAAGAATTTTCCTACTTTGTAAAGATTAATGGCTCACCGCTAACCAAGTGTGTGAAGCATTTTAGTGATTTGATACTTCAAGCTTGTTAGCTTAGAAGTATTGGCTGTTTAATTTTATCTCTTTCTTACTTCACTATTTCATTGATTCTATTATATCTAGATGTGTCCAATAAAAATCTTAATATTTCTAAAAGTATTTTTAGAAACCTAATTCACCCCCCCTCTTAGGTTGCTTTGGGACCAACAAAAGATTTGGGAACTTTTGAAGCTAGATCGGCAATGAATGCCCTGGCTTTACATCGCTCATAAATGTGGCAACCATGATAGCTTCATCGGCATCCTGACTATGACCGCCTCATCATTAAATTTGTCGATGTATAGCTTCATCGGCATCCCTGCCAAAGTTAAAGTGTTTCTGTCTATTAGCTATTAAACTCGGAGTTCAACCTTAGCCATTAGTTCCTCCTCTTTAGGAACAATAGGAGATCTTTGCAAACTTTGGTATGATCTTTTACATTTTTTTGGTTTGGACCTGTCCGATCAAAAATTACCGAACCCTCACATTGTGACCTAGGGACGTCAAGCATAGCGCTTTGTTCGGTGGTGAGAACTGCTTGCTGTGTCCTTGCATTCTCTGTGTCCCTTTGTTTTTGGAGTTTGTTGAGGATTTTTAGTTTAGTTCTTTTCAAATTCCTGGAACTACTTAAAAGCTTAGAAATTATAGAAGTTTGTTGTTCACCGACATATGATGTTTCAACATTTTGGTGTACTTATTCATGAGTAATATGCTCATGAACCGCCACAATATCCCTGTTGTTTCTCGCTTTCTGTTGTTGGTGGTGGTGGTAGTAGGGGTTGTTGGCCCCAAAGAGCAACCTAAGAGGGGGGTGAATTAGGTTGTATCTAAAATAAACCTTTTATATGCTTAATAGAAATTCAAACTTTATGCACCAAATAAAAACTTAAGCACAAATGAATACAATAGATATTCAACTATTTAAGCTTAAAGAACAAATAAGAATATTGAGATTAAGAGAATCAAACCAAACTCTCAAGCTTCACTCAAGCTTGGAACTTACAACTGCAAAGAGCTTCTTACAAGGCAACTACCAAGTTCACAACTTGAAGTTTAACCACTAAAAGTCTCTTCAAAGTAGGTGAGACAATAACCTCTTGTACACAAATGAGGATCACTCTTGCTCACACTAATTTCCTTTAGTTGAGCCAAGAGTTTTAAACTCACAACCTCCCTTTGTTACAATTGTTATTTCTCCACTATTACACTTAAAGAACTCTTACACTTCTAAGCTCTTTTCACAAAATTACCTACACTTTTACAACACTTGTACCCACTATTTCTCCCAAATAGCTCAAGTATTATTTGTAATCAATGTAGAAGTCTCTTCCTATTTAATTCAGGTTTAGGGGTATTTATAATTGCCCAAAATCTGCTTCCAACAACTTTTCAAAGGCTATTTTCTGTTTACTGGAAAACTAGCCGTTGGACCTTTCAGATGGCCGATGCAGCAAATGTGCGTCCGAACGAACTAGCCGTTGGACCTGGACCTAGCAAATTTTGTAAGATCTAGCTGTTGTGTTCGGACGATCATTTGCGTCCGAAATGACCTGTTTTTCTGCACACTTGTTTTCAAACCATTAGTGTGATTTGGTTATCATCAAAATATGATTAATACACATCTAGTGTGGATTCACTTAGTGGTGGTATTATAGTTGTTGTTGTTGGTCATTGTTTGAAATGAAATTTGAAGAATTTGTGCTTGAATTCAAGTGAGAAATTGACATAAAACTAGAAAAATTTACATAAAATTGAGCTAATTTTTTGTTCGATTCCCACCGACAGTGAGAACTAAACCTAGTGGGAGAAAGTAAAGAGAAAATGAATTTATATTAATGAAAATTGAATAAGCACATTAAAAGGATAAAACCCTATAAATAATATCGACTAGGCTCGATCACGGTCAACCCGAACCGACTGCCTAATGGTCGAACAAGCCCTCTGAGATTTAATAGACAGATTTATGATTACGTCCTTAATAAGCCGTTAAAATAATGTACCATGTCACTTCTCATTTGGATCATTCCTTGTATCTTTATTAGACAACATGCCAAGCTCTATTTTTCCCTCGAGCCTTTTCTCCCGCTTCCCGTCACGGTTACTCACCTCCAGTTCATTTTCCTCTCCTCCAAGAATCGTCCTGACCCCAAAAATGGATACAACAAAATCCTACAATAAAACAATTACTTCAAATTCAACTTCTGCTCCATCATCCAGTAAAGTTGACAAATTCCAACAAGTCTTCCACTCTGATTCCACTGGTATTATTTTCTTTACCAAGATTAATAGAAGTATTACTTTCTTTCTGCTTCCTTGTGTAATTGCAATATTCAAGATGAAACTGATTAAAAAATGGTTTTTTTTTTTTTTTTTTTAAATTTTGGGTAGATGGTTGGCAAAGGTGCTGGGAACAAGGGGTGACGCCATGGGACCTGGGGCAGCCTACCCCAGCTCTTGTTCATCTTCATAAGACAGGTGCCCTTCCGAAGGGGAGGGCTTTAATCCCTGGTTGTGGTAGTGTGAGTACTTATTTCTAATTTTTTCCGTCTTTTATTACTCTTCTGCGATGCTGTAATATATGCTAAGAAGGCTTCTATTGTTGTACTGTGTGCTTCGTGGGTTGTACTTTCTTTTCTTTGGTTATTTTTTCTACTGGTTCTGTGTGCTATCTATTTCTATAGATGATGAATCTAGCGTTTGTAAAGTATAGGACATGGAAAAAGGATTTTTTTTTTTTTGAGGGGGGGGGGGGGGGGTGGTGTTCAAGAATGAAGGTTTAAAGATGATTATTGTGAATTTTAAAATAGGGAAGGGAAAGGCACAAGATAATTCGTTTGGTTGATAAAGTATTCCCACGTAGCTGCAGACGTATGTGCTTTAGGTTCATTGTAAACCATATGTATGTTCATCAAGGAAAAGGATGAATTTAGTTCTGTGGATGCAAAATTATGCACTTGCTGGCATTCACTATACTGATTGGGAAATCCAGGTGCTTAAGTTTGGTAGGCAAATAAAATTGAGGTTCTTTTAGGTTCACCAGAGTGCTGGTTTTATCTTTATCCTTTTGGTTTGCCCCTTAATTTGCTTTTAGCAAAATCAAGTATTGAGAAAAAACCCTGTCGATTTTAGTAATCCTAGGTTAGATGCTTTTTTTTCCCCCTAGGTATCCTACCTTAGACGTTAAGGAGTGTAGGCAGAAATTTGTTTACAAGTACAGCTTTTGAATTGGTATTCATCTTCTTTTTCTACTGTTGTGGTAGGTAATCAGTAGGAATATATGTTTTGCAGCCTGTTTGCTAATTTTAGTTGTAGATGTCCTTTCTTGCTTCCATGACCATATCCTCCTTGGCTTAGCTGATGGCAGTCCTGTGCTGCAGGGTCATGATGTGGTCGCAATTGCATGCCCTGATCGTTATGTTGTTGGCCTGGAATTATCAGAAGTAGCTATTGAAAAAGCCAAAAGGTAAGTACTTGGTTTCTGAATGTCTAGTATGTGTGTTCCCCATTGTGAAGAGTCATTTCATTCGTTGCAAAGGTGGACAATCTTAATTCCAGACAATGAGCAACGAAAGACTTTTATCTCACTAATGCTAATGTAAGACCATTTGCTAAATGTTTGTCACTTAATTCACACATCATGTGTCAAATCTTGCCTTTTTTGTACGTTGACCATGATAAAGTTAATGAGAAGTGTAAAAACTTGAGGCTAATGAGTTAAGTATTCTTTTTATACACTTGGAAGGCCAAATGTATTAGATTGGAAATCATTGGAATTTCTTAATTTAAAACCTTTAATCACTGTTTATTAATTCTCAAAGTCAAGGTTGTTGTGAATAGAACAAGAAGATACGTCTTAAGTACTTCAGATCCTTATCGTTATCCATGTTCTCATACTCTCATGGTAATTTTTGCTTTAATGTTGGCACTCCAAGGCAGTTGTCCTCATCGTCAAGTGAAGAATATCTTGAATTATTGAAGACAGACTTTTTCACTTGGTGTCCGACTGAGTTGTTTGATCTCATCTTTGACTACACGTGAGTATTAGATGACAATAGCTCATTGTCCTATCAGAAGAAGTTTTGTTCTTGTTAACAATCTCACAAATTTGGTGTTGCAGATTCTTTTGTGCCATTGAACCAGAGATGAGATCTGCTTGGGCTGTCAAAATTCGAGATCTTCTAAAACCAGATGGAGAGCTCATAACTTTGATTTTTCCGGTTTGCCATCATCTCGTTTTGTTTCCTTTCTCAATGTTTTCGTCTTAAATTGATTTTGCCCTATTAGCGCAAGAATAAGCGTGATGTGATTATAAAAGGACTTCAAGAATCTTATTAGTTTCAAAGTAATGCAGTTCATCCACTAAACATGCCTATGCTTATAAGGGGGATAAATCCTTTTTTGCAATTTGTAGAGACAATTGACTGAAAGTAAAGGTTGCTCATTTTTTTTTTTTTTAATATTTTTTATAGCATTGTTTTATCCTAGAGAGAATTCTAGTCTGGTGTGTCTATCTATTGTGTTTGATAGCATGGTTGGGAACATCTTATATGAAATTGCATTATGTTATTCTATAGAAAATTGTGTGTTCTAAGTTTGGTCAAGGTTGGTCTAAAAGTATTTCTCTCGAGTTATTGAGATTCCAATAGCATTAACTTTCTCTTTCAACAGATCAGTGATCACGAAGGGGGCCCCCCCTACAAAGTATCAGTTACAGAGTATGTCTCTCTGTTTTGTTCTGTTCAATTGTACATCTGTTTAGTTTCTTCTGATGATTTGCATCTTGTTGCTTAAAAAAATGACACTTGGTGCAATAAATCATTGAATCCGTGTATTTAGTTACGAAGAAGTGTTGCACCGAACTTTGGGTTTCGAGGCAATATCTGTCGTGGAAAATGATCTGGCTGTTGCACCTCGCATGGTAAGATTTATCAACTCATTTGATGCGAATTCCATGGAATTGCATACAGATAAATGGTGTTATTTTATGATATTTTGATATGTATATCTGGTAAAGAAACCATCAGTTACTTTGCTGTGCTTTCTTTATGTCTATCCTTTCACAGGTAATAGAATCAACAAAAACATTGTAGGAGATAATTCCAATTAGAAAAATAGATATTTGATCTTTTCACATAGATTGCTCTCGTTGGCACAAGAAATAAGGCTGATTCTTGGACAATGTATGTTTTCAATAATGAGAGTAAATAAATTTCAAGTTATCTCATTAGCTTTAGTTTTGTTCATTTTAATTTCATGCCAATCTTTGACTGTATAGAGAGCTTTCTGTTGTGGTACTCCATTTTTTGATCAGTGTGGTACTTCAATTGGCATTAGAATTCATTCCTCATTTACAGGAAAAAAGACCTTTTTATGGTAATTGCTTTCCTTAATTTCTTCGCAGGGCAGAGAGAAGCTTGCAAGATGGAAAAGATCACTCTGGCATTCCTCTTTGTGATTGTCATTTCAGTAAATACCTTCGAAGTGTTTTAATGTGGTCGTTTAATTGATTTACTTATTTAGAATTTCAGTGTGATAATTTTTCTAAAACAATGGTAAAGACATTTTCATTAGTTTCCTTTGGTTGTGTTTGATATGTGGTGGTAGAGAGTGCACGCGTGGCAGTGGTGAGTAGATTGCAGGAGGTGGTGGGGAGAAAACTACGTGGCAGTGGTGAGTAGATTGTTGGAGGTGGAGGGTAGTGGAGAGGAGGTGGAGGGGGAGATATGATGGGTGGTGGTGGGGAGAAAACTGAGGGGAAGGGGAGTACTGGTGGTGGGAATAAGTTGGAGTGGTTTTCTGGTGGAGAATGTACTGCAGGTGGTGGCAGGCATGGGGAGGAGACTGGTAGTTGTGGAGAACAGATACACAGGTGGGGAGGAAGATGTTGACCTTGAAGGGGGCAATGTTTTTTAGTTTTCAAATAATTGGGGTGGAGACTAATAGTCGTGGAGAACAAATAACGGGTGGGGAGGAAGATGCTGAGTTTGAAGGGGGCAATTTCTTTTAATTTTCGAATATTTTTTTGGTAAAAAAAATGCTCTGGACTTGCATTTGCCGAATGTGATGATCTCCTCATTAAATTCACAATGCAAAGCAAGAGCCTTTCATAATGATCTCAATTTTGTTCACTACAAGTTGCGGAACTTATTTATATCGCGCTTATGATCAATCTTTCTTTTCTAGCCATATATAGATGTAAACAATCCCAATCAAAAATTCCTAATTAGCATAAGAAGACAACTCTCCACACAATGAACAAATTAATACTACTTGTTAATATCATGCAAACATAATAAAACACAAATTCATCTTCAAGTTAAAATCTTAAAGTAATTAACTAAAATGGAGGACTTTGCCGTATTTGTTATTCAACGTCAAAACTAAAGACCTCTATCCCATTGCTTTGTGCCAACTCAAGTATAAATTTGGGATAATGTACTCAAAATTAATTCCATTTGAATGCCTCAGTATATGCACAAAGCACCACAAAAATTTGCAACTTTGGAGCAAAAATAAATAAATAAATGTGGGCTTCAGTATTATGTAATTAATCATTCAGTTAAAATTCAGACCTTGATAAGATGGAGAAGTAGTGAAATAATGTAGTTTTTCCATCAAATCTGTAGACCTAAAGAAACTAAACCAATTTTACTATTCTTCTAGCATCAAGTTGGATACAACTATCAGGTAATGCATAGGACCTGTCAATTAATAACCCTTGCTAAATGGCAAAACCTTTATTTTTTATTTTGAATTCTAGCAATCTTCGATTACAGTGTACTGTATTTTCTATTCAAAAAATTTCGAAATCAATTTTTTTCTTACATATACATTCAAACTCTTTAACAATTTTGGGCAAAATTGTAAAGAATNACACTTTTTTTTCAAGAACCACATGTCTACTTAAGCTAACAAAAGCATGAAATGTAAGCTTTTTACAAAGTTTTTTCTCTAGCAAATTCTTAAGATTGATACTTACTCAAAAAATCTGAAGCTTGAAGGACCTAGTAGTCAGGTCATCACTAAGTGTAAAAGAACCAACAATTTAGGCAGCAAACAATATGGCAAAAGAATTATCATCACACTAATGGACGAGTAAATGGATTAGTTCATTTAGGAAGAGATATATGGAACTCAAATATGTTGACACGGCATTTTTATTCCAACCACACCACTTGGATACAAAACCTGTGAAATTAATAATTGAACTGTTTAAGCAAAAACCACTAATTTAACATCATTTGTAATTGTCATGAAAATATATCTAAACCCATAGAAATAACCATGGCATTGTAATAAAGATACAAATCAAAATTCAAAAATAGAGAAACTCTATCTTTACATCTAAGCCACATTCTAAGAACAAAAAAAAAGAGCAAACAAATGCATTTGACATTTTTGTTAATTACAACATAAAAGGAAGAAATTACTACAAATCTAAAACTGCATTAAGGACATAGAAGAAAAAAACTTTCCAACTTTTTATAATTTTTAACTTGAACTCGAAAAATACTCTTTTTCTTCCAAAAGTATAACATATACAGAAAATATCCACATTTCAACAAAATAGATCTACAACCAAAAACCTCATGTTCTAATGAAAAATTGCACAAAATAGAGAGGGGAAAAAAAAACGATACCTATTTTTGTTGTTAGGGACTTGAACTATTTTTTGTGAAGATCTCTTATGTTGCATCTTTCCATGCAATGAAGATATACACACACACACACATACATATATCAAAAAATGACGTCAGTATATCATTAATGATGTCCCTTGCAAAAGGCATTTACCATTTAAAGAAACCAAACGACAGAGATATACCTCCAAAATGGGAAAATTAAAAATAAAAAATAATTTAGCATTTTTTAGTTGTAAAACCATAATCTATGATCAAGTATACGTAGCTAATTAGTGCGAATATGACGGCAAAAATAGATCATGAAAGGATCAGACAGGGGAGTTTTTTTCTCATATATGTGGAAAGGAGGAATTTTTTTTTTTTTTTTTTTTGGCTCTAGTATCTATTTTCACCATCGTATTTGCAAATAGAGTACACAGAGTTTGAAGTGAAAGAATTACTATGCTTAGGGAATATAGTTCAACCACGGAGCCCAGATCAACTCACTTGTAAGAATAGTGTATCAGTCCCTCATATGCTTTTCAAAATTTTTGCATTTTTAGGCATATTGTAATATAGTTTCAAAAAGAATTTATAGCCAACTACACAACCAAATTGGAGTACAACTTAACACGGTAATAGGTGGATTTCAGTAATTAACAAGCAATAATGATATCATAAAACAATCAGCTTAGGTAGCTTGCAAAGTGAAACAGAAATGCAAGTTCCTGTTATTATTGCATCATGTAAATTAATTAAATAATGTATCATTAAGACATTTAAGGGGATTAATCTAAATGTTTCAGATATGAGCATGGCATGTAATAGATTCATACAAATTCCTATCAGGCAAAAGCATTATTCACATCAACAAAATAGTAGGATCTAATTACTCTTAAACTCCTAAAGCTAATCAATAAGAAATTTAGAAGAAGAAATAAAATTTAAACCTATCGAGCAGATGTGGCAAGAGTAGGTTTTGCAATAGTTCCACCAATTACTATATTCCTATTGCACCTTGGAATGATTTCTACAGCAAAATCAAACTCAAAGAATAATTGCTTTCCTACACATTGCTAGAGTAATTTAGATTAGATTTGAAACACAATAGTTAGTTCTTCTAAAACCATTTATTACACCATACTGAATCTCACCATTAATCATTATATTTATAAATGAAAAAAAAGAGGGCAAATATTGTGAAACAAAAATAAATATTTCTCCATCAACAAGTAAAGAAATGGAAAAAAAATCTCAGATATAAAAACACATAAAAATCTCGAAATAATCCAAATTTTGTACATTTTCGGGAACATGGATTGTATTTAAAAAGAAAACTAATCCTTCATTTGTGCAAGATAGTTACATAAAATTAAAAAAAAACGAACAATCAAAGGTAAAATTGAATTAATATCTCCATTTGTGCAACTCCACCCACTTTACCTTTTTTTTTTTTTTTTACTTTCATCACTTTTTTTTTTTTTTGGTTTTCCTGTTATGATAAATTAGTCCAACAGAAAAAGTACACAAAATGCACAAAAACTTAAAAATACATAAATAATTTAGAAAATTTATAGAAAAGAAAAAGAGAAAATACTTTGTCAACTCCAACAGGACCCAAAGAATATTTGGCAATATAAGCCACTACTCGATAAAACATCATTGAGAATTTCCACCAAACGTAAAAATCATCAAAGCAAAAACAAACAAATTATATTCATAATATTCAACTATATTTAAAAAAAAACTAAAATACAAAAATTTACAACTTTAAGTACGTACGTGGACTGGAAGTTACTGAGGATATTACTAGGAGTTTGTAGTAATCACCATTTAATTTCCCAAAAAGAAATCTAAGAAAATTATAGAAATCTTAGATTAGGGCTTGAGTTGACACGGGAGATTCACACTCAGAATATCACTAAAAAAATAAAAAGAAAAAAGAAAAATAGAGAACATACAGAACAAATCAAATCGTTACAGATCATATTAGAAGATGAAACAAAAAAGAAAAAAATATAGAGAGAAGAGAACATTCCTTCTTGGTGGTTGGAATAAAGTTTCGTTACCAAAATAGCAGAGCAGGAAAGTAAATGATGAGAAGAGAAGATGGGAAGAAGAAAAGAGAAGATAAGAGAAGTAGGGAGAGAAGGGAGATGAAACAGCAGTGGCGCACAAATGAGAGAGTGGAACGAAGACATCTGACCCCTTAATCCATGAAACCCTAATGGTTGAAATTACAAGCCTATCCCTACCCAAAGCTGTGTTTTGTCTATTTTGTCCTTAATTTTGGTGCCAAAAAGGACAGGCTAGCCGAAAGTCGGATACACACCTTTCGCTCGTTATCTATTTATGTTTATGACACGAATGTTGGTCCCAAAGCAACCTAAGAGGGGAGGGGGGTGAATTAGGTTTCTAAAAATTATGCTTTCAGAAAATAGTAAGCTTTTTAAATTCAAATGCAGATATAATAAATTTACTAGAACAGTAAAGTAAAGAGAGAAAAATTGAACAAACAATACTTCCAAGCTAGCAAGCTTGAAGTATCAATTTTCTTGAATGCTTCACACACTTGGTGAGCCAATAATCTTTACAAAGTTGGGAAGTTCTTGCTCACACTAAAACTCTTTTAGTTGAGCCAAGATTCTTACTTACAACCACACTTTCATACAAGATTATCACTCCATTCAAAGTTGAATTGCACTCACAACTTCACACTAATACAACAAACCACTATAGTCAATTTGCACTCAAATTACTCTTTTCTTAGGCTTGTATTCAATGTATTAGATGATCTTTTCACCGTGATCTGATTAGCTATTTATAAGAGACAGATTTACTACCATCACAAAAAAATGTACTACGGCTAAGTAATAAATGCACAAAAATAGCCGTTGGGGTTCGGACGTCCGAGGAAGAGAAGAGCATCCGATACAAGAATCCGATCTTCTTTCAGTTTGTTGAGATGCTTCGTTCGGACGTCCATGCATGCGTCCGGTCCTTCGTCCGACAGAGATTTCGGACGGTCCTGAGCGTCCGAAGAAAAGGCAGTAGGATCCCATTCTTTTTGCCAGTTTGTTCGGACGATGCAATGCGTCCGAGGAGCTTTTGACCTAGTTCGGACGGTTATGTGCGTCCGAAAGATCTGTTCCTGCAAAAGCTTGTTTTACAGAGTTAAGTGTTTATTATACATCATCAAAATAAGGTTTGGAAAACATCAATCTCCCCCTTTTTGATGATGACAAACCTCAATTGGATATGACTAATCAATTTGCAATATCTCATAATTGGATATCAATTATCAACATAACAACCATATCAAAGCATAACATATATCAAAGCATAACAATATAACTACTCCCCCTTTTGACATCAATAAAAAAGACTCCCCCTTAGACACATGCATTGTTATAATAGAAATGAAACAAGTTTAATACATTCAACTAAGATGTTCCAATGCAAGAGTCAAATACATAACCAAGCCACAGAGTTGCTGAAAAACAAAAGAATACAATGGTAAAAGAACTAATGAGAGTCATTGTGCTTTTTGGAGCGCTTTTCAGTTTTTTGTCGTTTGGATGGAACATCTTCAGCGGTGGCTTCACTGTCATCCTCCTCCCCGGTACGACGTTGCATGATAAACTCAAACGTGTCATCAATATCTTCATCATCGTCGTCATCGTCATCGGCAGCTCCTTGAGCAGCTTCTGCATTGTCTTCACGTGTATGTTCATCTTCAGGTTCATCACTGTCAGAAGATGACTCAAGTGGATGTTGGGACTGAAGATCAGCAAATTGGACTTGAGCCGAAGCAGACATGCCAAGACTGAGTGCCTCTTGGAGAATTATTTGACGAGTTTCAACTTCTCCTCTCCACTGTCCACAGATATGTGAAAGAGATGGTTCAGAAGATGGCTTAGAAGTAGATGGTGCAGATGTGAGTGGAGGTGGTTGAGGAGTAGGAGAATGAGGGATAGCAAAATCAGATGTGGAGGCATGGGATTGTGACTGGGCAATATCAAAGGCTGCCTTAGTGAGCCATTGATCATTAAAAAAACGGAGACCTTTTCGTTCAATGTAGGATTTATTAAAATAAAGAGGATATTGTTTGTTTCCAGTAAAGGGAACGTTGAGGAAATCAAAAACCTTGGTGAGAAATTTTCCAAAAGGAATGTTTCTGCGAGTATCAGTGAGAAACACTTTAGGGAACAAAAAAGACACCCAAAGTCAAGAGGCCTCCACATCTGATTTTGCTAAAAATCAGTATAGTTGCATCTTTCCGGGCTCAGTACGATGCCCGTCAGTTGGCAATAAAAGATTTGTGTAACAAGGGTATACAGTTAATATTAAGTTCAGGGACGAGCAAAGTAGTTTTGGCTTCCGCAGCCTGTTTAAAATGGATGTTAAAAATGTTTCGAACTTCATCTATATGTTTGAGTAATTTAAAAAGAAGTTCAAATCGATGTGAAAAGTGCTTTAGGAAATGGTTTTATCGACCAAGAGGGGTTTGAGATTTTTATTTCAACCCTGACCTTGATTGTGTCTGATGAAATCTCAAGATCAGTGTTGTTAACACGAGAAATGAGGCTGCGAATAGTAGGACCTTTCCGAAGATCTGTCCGTGAATTGAAGCACCATGTCATGATAAACAGGTAAATCGAGATGCACTAAATGACCCCAATTTTGTTTTTCAAAACAGGATTTGATAATTGGAAGATTATATTCATCAAAAAGACTATTAGAAGCAGGACGCTGAACGATGATGGATTTACTGAGAAGAGAAGTATACTGTTCGGATGCCTTGGCATCGATAAATTTGGATAAAGTTGGAGTGGTGGAAACTTGATTTCGAAGTTCTCTCGGACGAAGCTGTGCGTCCGGAAGATTTCCAGAGAGTTTAAGAGAAAAAAGGAATATTGTTCGGACGAATATGAGCGTCCGAGGAGTAACAGATGCTTTCGGACGATCCAGAGCGTGATGTCCGAAAGGAAAGTTGTTCGGACGAAGGAGTGCGTCCGAACTGTGAACCTATGCCAAATTTATCTGTAAAATCCCCAAACTTTTTCTGAAACGATGGAAATCGATCTAGAGCTAAGGGCTTTGTAAAAAAATCAGCCAATTGATCTGAAGTAGGCACATAATCAACACGAATTTCCTTTTTACAAACGAGGTCTCTAATGAAATGATGCTTAACATCAATGTGTTTGGTTCTAGAGTGCAAAACAGGATTTTTTGTGAGATTAATTGCACTAGTGTTGTCACACAATATAGGAACACAATCAAAAATTACACCAAAATCTTTCAGAGTATGTTTCATCCAAAGAAGTTGAGCACAACAATTTCCGGCAGCAATGTATTCGGCTTCAGCCTTAGAAAGAGAAATGAAATTTTGTTTTTTACTAAATCAAGACACAAGACAATTTCCCAGAAAATAACACATTCCACTGGTACTTTTTCTATCAATTTTACACCAAGCAAAGTCAGCATCAAAATCTGTAGCTAATCAGATCAAATGTAGAGGACTTTGGATACCACAGACCAAAATTCGTTGTTCCTTTTAGATATCTAAAAATTCTTTTAACTGCCATCAAATGTGGTTCTTTAGGACAAGATTAAAATCTAGCACATAAACAAACAGCAAACATGATATCTGGTCTACTGGCAGTTAAGTAAAGTAGACTTCCGATCATACCTCTATAGTGTTTTTCATCAACACTATTACCTTCTTCGTCTTTATCAAGTTTGGTTGAAGTACACAACTTGTTTGCAATCTTCCATACCAAATAGTTTGAGCAGCTCCTTTGTGTACTTGATTTGTGTAATAAATGTTCCTTCCTTAGTTTGATGAATTTGTAGTCCGAGGAAAAATTGCAACTTGCCCATCATACTCATCTCAAACTCTTCTTGCATTAGTTGTGAAAAATCCTTGCACAAACTTTCATTAGTTGCTCCAAAAATAATATCATCAACATAAATTTGAACAATTAACAATCCTTTTAAATCTGTTTTTGATGAAAGTGTGGTGTCAACTATACCTCTTTTGAAACCATTTTCTATCAAGAAGCCACTTAATCTTTCATACCAAGCTCTTGGAGCTTGTTTCAAACCATATAAAGCTTTGGAAAGTTTGAAAACATAATTTGGAAGATTCTTATTTTCAAAGCCCGGAGGTTGTTCGACGAAAACTTCTTGGTCGATAAAACCATTTAAAAAGCACTTTTGACATCCATTTGAAATAATTTTAAATTATTGAAACATGCAAATGCAAGAAACATGCGGATGGATTCTAATCTAGCCACGGGTGCAAAGGTTTCATCAAAGTCAATACCTTCTTCTTGAGCGTAACCTTTTGCAACAAGTCTAGCTTTGTTTCTTATGATCTCACCTTTGTCATTTAATTTGTTTCTAAACACCCATTTAGTACCAATAACGGGATGAGAAGAAGGTCTTTCAACTAAGGTCCATACATTATTTTTCTCAAATTGACTAAGTTCATCTCTTGATCTATGCATAGCATTAACCCAAGATTCATCACTCAAGGCAATATCTATATGTTTGGGTTCAATGTGAGAAAGTAATGCACAATTATTATTCAAAGGTTTATGAGAACGAGTAGTTACCCCATCGGAAAGATCACCTATGATTAAATCTTGAGGATGATTAGAGACGAATCTCCAAGCTTTCGGAAGATCGTTTTGAGCATCCTCATTCTTTTCATCATCAATTTGATGGTTGTTGATATCAATGCTTGATGTAACCTCTTGATGATCTTTATGAATAACGAGCTTTTCGAGCTCCTTTAAGCTCTTCTAATTCATCTTCACATAAATTCTTTGAGATAACATCATTAGTTTCATCAAATGTCACATGCACAACTTCTTCAATTAAAAGCGTTCTTCTATTGTAAACTCGGTATGCTTTCTTGTCACTAGAATATCCTAGAAAAATTCCTTCATCCGATTTTTTGTCAAATTTTCCAAGGTTCTCTTTGATTTTTAAAATAAAGGTGAAACTCATTTGCAACCAAAAACTTTGAAATAGCTCACAACGGATTTTCTACAAAAAATGAGTTCATAAGGAGTTTTATTTAAAGAAGATCTTAATAAAACTCGATTCATGACATAACAAGCCGTGTTAACCGCTTCGGCCCAAAAGTATTGTGGTAGGTCACACTCACTAATCATAGTTCTAGCCGTTTCTTGAAGAGTCCTATTTTTTCTTTCAACAACACCATTTTGTTGAGGAACTCTAACAACCGAAAATTCATGAAAGATACCGTTGTGATCACAAAAGTCGGGAAAACCCCCAAATTTAAATTCGGCACCATTGTCACTCCTTAAACGAACAATTTTTGTATCCAATAAATTTTGAATTTTGGAAAACAATTTTACAAATTTTTCAAATGCTTCATTTTTGTGAACAAGAAATAATACCCAAGTAAACCTAGAATAGTCATCTACGATAACAAATGCATATTTGCAACCACCTAGACTAGCATATTGAGTAGGTCCAAATAACATGCGTCTAAATGCAACAATTCTAAAGGTTTATGAGTAGACACAAAATTCTTAGGTTTGAAAGAAACTTTGACTTGTTTACCAAATTGACAAGCATCACAAATTTTATTTTTCAGAAATTTCAGTTTTGGCAAGCCTCTTACCAAATCTTTCTTGGCTATTTTTTTAATCAAATCCATATTAAAATGACAAAGTCTTCTATGCCAAAGACAAGGATCATCTATGGAAGCGGTAAGACATTTTACATTGCTATTGCTAATTTTATCAAGATGAATCACATAAACATCATTGTGCCTCGTGCCTTTGAACAAAACAACATGATTTTTATCAAGGATAAGACATTCATGCTTGGTAAAGAAAACATATAAATTTTTTTCACAAAGTTGACTAACACTTAATAAATTATAGTTCAAATTATCAACAAGAAGTACATTCTTAATCAAGGTTTCACCATTTTTACCTACATCACCAATGCCGATTGATTTTGCTTTGTTGTTGTCTCCAAAAGTGCATGTGACTTTTCCACTGTTTTTGGATGTAAGGTTTGTGAAGAGAGAGGCATCACCCGTCATGTGCCTTGAACATCCACTATCTATGAACCACTTAGCATTGTTGGCGATGTTAAGTACCTACACAATAAATCAATTGAATAATTTTTGGTACCCATATCTTTTGATATCATGAGCGTTAGTGAAATTGCTTACTAGTATGCAACTTTCATTCCAAGTTTTTCATTTTTCTTGACATAACACATATTCTTAGTATGTCCATGTTGTTGGCAATATCTACAAATAATACTTTTATTACCATATAAAGAAGATTTTGGTTTTACAATGCATAGGTCATCCCTTCTAAACATGACAAAATTTTTGTTGATTGCTACATTTCTATTTCTTTTCATATCAACAACATTTTCTTTCTTGCTAGCTAAGAGAGCATTCAAATCATCCATTCTTTTCTTCAAGGAGGCTTGTTCTTCCTTGACCTTTGATCTCACATGCATTCTTTTCTTCAAAAATTTCAAATCACGATTTTCTTGTGATAGCCTATTGTTTTCATTCACAAGTTTAGAGTTAGCATTCAATAAGGCATTTGACTTTTTTACTAACTCCTTATTTCTAGCATATGATTCTTTTAAGCTATCATGCAATTTTAAAATGAAGGCTTCAAGATCATCTTCATCATTTTCATCATTAGAGTCATAGTTATAATTTACCTCATCATCTCCAATAGCCATAAAGGCCATTTGTGCCGACTCCATTTCTTCTTCAACTTCTCCTTCGGAGTTGCAATCGTCCCATGTGATTTGAAAGTTGTTGAATCTTGGTTTTCTTCCTTCCTTCTTTTTCTTGGAAGGACACTCATTTGCAAAATGCCCGAGTTGACCGCATTCAAAGCATTTATCATTTTGCTTCTTTATTTCAAGTCTTGACTTCCCTTTGAATTGTCAATTATTTGTGTTTGCAGCTCCGCCTCTTCTCATTCTTCGTTTGTTGATGTAATGTTTAAGAAATCCTTTGGTGATGAGTGCTCAAAGATCTCCTTCATCAAGATCTTCATCTTCTAGATTGATGGAGCTGTTTTCATCTTCCTCTTGAGATGTCTTTAGAGCAATGCCCCTTCTTAGCCTTGCTTCTTCATCATCCACAACCTTGGCCTTTAGCTTGAGTTCATAAGATGTAAGAGAATTGATTAGTGATTCAATAGGCATTAAATTTAAATTCTTAGCTTCCTCTATGGCAATTGTTTTGGCATCCCATTCTTTGGATAGAGCATTCAGGATTTTTCTATTTTTCTCACCCAAAGAGTACTCCTTACTCAAGGCTTCAAGATCTTTTATAATGTCATTGAACCTGCAGTACATTTTGTCTATGTTCTCATGTGGTTCCATCTTGAAGGACTCATACTTGGCAACAAGTAGAGATTTCTTTTGCTCACGAACATCATCGCTCCCTTCATGAATTTCCTTCAACTTATCCCATATTTCTTTAGCAGAACTGCAACCCTTCACGCGAGTTGATTCATTTGCATCCAAGAAACTGCATTATATAATACATTCATGGCTTTTGCATTTAACGTCAAGTTTGCCTTGTCTTGTGGAGTGAGCTCATTCCTTGTCTTTTCTCTTCTTCTATTTGTGTGATCATCAATGATAGAAGCTTCAAATGTACCTTCATTGACAACATACCACAACTCAATGTCAATAGATTGCACAAATATTTTCATTCTATCTCTCCAACTAATAAAATTTGCCCCATTAAACATGAGAGGCCTAGTAACAGATTGGCCTTCAAAAAATAGAGCATTGTTGGTTGCCATAGTTCTTTTCTCAATAGCAGTTTAAGCAATATAATGAGACCAAGCTCTGATACCAATTGTTGGTCCCAAAGCAACCTAAGAGGGGGGGGTGAATTAGGTTTCTAAAAATTATGCTTTCAGAAAATAGTAAGCTTTTTAAATTCAAATGCAGATATAATAAATTTACTAGAACAGTAAAGTAAAGAGAGAAAAATTGAACAAACAATACTTCCAAGCTAGCAAGCTCAATGAAGTATCAATTTTCTTGAATGCTTCACACACTTGGTGAGCCAATAATCTTTACAAAGTTGGGAAGTTCTTGCTCACACTAAAACTCTTTTAGTTGAGCCAAGATTCTTACTTACAACCACACTTTCATACAAGATTATCACTCCACTCAAAGTTGAATTGCACTCACAACTTCACACTAATACAACAAACCACTATAGTCAATTTGCACTCAAATTACTCTTTTCTTAGGCTTGTATTCAATGTATTAGATGATCTTTTCAGGTTCTTAAAGCACCTATTTATAAGAGCAATGAATAGAGCTTTCAACTACTTCCTAACGGCTAAGTAATAAATGCACAAAAAATAGCCGTTGGGGTTTCGAACGTCCGAGGAGGATTGAATGCGTCCGAGGAAGCGTCCGATCTTCTTTCAGTTTGTTGAGATGCTTCGTTCGGACGTCCGTGCATGCGTCCGGTCCTTCGTCCGACAGAGGTTTCGGACGGTCCTGAGCGTCCGAATGTCAGGAAAAGACAGTAGGATCCCATTCTTTCTGCCAGTTTGTTCGGATGATGCAATGCGTCCGAGGAGCTTTTGACCTAGTTCGGACGGTTATGTGCGTCCGAAAGATCTGTTCCTGCAAAAGCTTGTTTTACAGAGTTAAGTGTTTATGTCATCATCAAAATAAGGTTTGGAAAACATTAACGAACAATACAAACATGCATTCTAAGATAAATTCTTCAAGTTCCCATTAAGGATGAAAATAACTAGCATAGCTGAAATGATGTTGTTTTGGTTGAATTACTGTAACAATATTAAAATTGTGTTCCTATCAGGTCTTTGTTTTCTAAACTAGTCTGGACAAACTTTTATCAAATTTTGAGCAAGTCTCTCTCGTGTGTATTTGTTTTACTTTATTCTTCTCAAATTTAGCCCGAATAAAATATGACAATCTTAGAAGTTTTAAAAACTTGGTTTGATTTTCTTTCTCCCTAATTCCATATGGATAATCATTGTACGTGGTTGATCTTACCTTAAGAAGTGATAATACATGAAAATATTCACCCAATAAATTAGTGATACGTGTCATGTAAAGTTCATAAGGATAATTCTGTAATGTAGTAATATTTCTTACATGTTGAGGAAATCGGATAAGCTTGGTTGGCAAACTAAGCAAAACTGACCTCTTTTTAGGCCAAAAATCTTGATCTAAGTGGTGCGAATCTTCGCCTATAAATTATAATCCAATCTATGTAAACAAGCAAGCAGAATCAAGCCAAAATAGGCAAATAATCAACGGCAAAGACCCCAAACAAATACAAAGTCTACGGGCCATTCACACATTCTTTCTTTCATTTTCTCTCTTTTTCTACTACTCTCTCCCTCTCTTTGACAGGGCACTCCCCAGGAAAATCTAGCCATGTTTTGTCAAATGGCACCGTCCGCAGGAATTGAGCAAAAAGCCTTTTCCTAAAATGTCTTTCATCTTGTCGCAAAAATTTAAAAAAAACTCTATAGAGCATTTCTCACGTGAACTCCAGCAACCACCATAGATAAACTACACAAATTCATCCACTAATTTTTTTATTTTTATTTTTATTTTCAGATGGGAAAACACAAAAAGAAACCAAGCAACAAGACTGCACAATCCTAGCACGAAACTGTACTTCCCGAGTCTACTCCTGGATCTGCACAATATACACTAGGACCAACTCAAGAGGAAATGCTATAGTTTCTTTCCCGAAATTTCTCAACTTTCGAAAACTTCGTAAAAAATATGGATCAAAAAAGAAAGCCACACATGAGGATACAGAAAACCTAGCTCAAGATGATGATGCTAGCAGCAGTCATCATCACTCTATGAAACTTTCATTAGAAGTACCAGCACCTCTAACCCAAAAACAAGGTTCTATCTTCAATTACATGGGTCCTAACCTAATGTCCATCAAAAATTTATTAGAAGATATTGTCAAGATCCCGCAACAAGCTGAGTTGTAGTTTAGAGTTTGCAATCACTAATAAAGATCTCTTTATACAAGCTATTCAATAGGAACACATTCCAAGTTTTCAGCTTCAAACAACTAGATCGAGATCCCTACAAAGGGACTACTGATCCTGTTGACCATGTAGCTCATGTAACCATGGGTAATCTGACGCTATAAAATGTAAGCTCTTTGCTACTACCTTGAGAGATTCAGCTCAGAAATGGTTCAAGGAGTTACCCCCCAACTTAGTCAACTCTTTTGCTGATGTTGCCCAAGAGTTTGTTAGACACTTCATAAGTAAGCAAGTCATCTAAAAGGAACCTACATACCTCATGAACATCAGGCGAAAGCCTGATGAAACATTAAAGCAATATATTGGTCGTTTTAATGACGAAGTCATCCTAGTGGGAGACGTCGATAAAACAATCATGATCATGACCTTTATGAGCGGGGTCAAGCATGGAAACTTTAACACTGAGTTAGCCGCGAAGATCCCAAGAATTTTAGTGAACTCCTTGGAAGGGCCGATAGTCATATCCATGGAGAAAAGCCAAATCGAACAAAACGAGAGCTCTACAACCTCAAAGTAAATGACAAAGGAACTCTAGAGACCGGATCTGACAAAACTAGACATCAAGGGGATAATGGCAATAAAAGCGGGAAAAGTTTATAAAAAATAACCAACAAAATTTTTCCCCTAGGGTTCATCAGAACAATCTTCAGAGGCCATTGGCCTGTAGAATCACCTTTCCAAGGAAAACTACTTTCTAGCCGCCACGAACTCCAGTTCTTCCAGATATAGACTTCACTCCACTTAATACTTCATGAAAGCAGATCTTTTTTTAGATACAAAATGAAATGATCATTCAGCCAAACCAGAGAAACCAACCCAAAGAACGGTCAAATCAAAGATGTGGAACAACGTTAGGCCTCCTGGACCTTACTACCCAAACCAAAGAAAGCATCAAAGAGGACTATTTGCTGACAACAATGACGTGGCGGGGGTAATCAACATGATTCTCAAGGCTGAAAACCCATGCTTGATATCCAAGAAGGTATGATTAAAGCCATTGTTAGAGGTGGAATTGGTGGGGATTCTACTAATACCTGAAAACTCTATTGCCCGACCAGTACCACTTGGAGAAACACTTCCAAAGAAAGCTCAGGCCAATCTCAGTATCAGTTTCCAAAGAAAACCTATCCAAAAGGCAGTTTCCTTTTGCCTCGGATCGATATAGTAGCTGATTCATTAGTAGGCTTTGTAATAGGACGTTTCCTAAATACATATAAAGGGTGCCATCAGATCTTTCTCGGTAAGGAATACGAGGAGAAGACCTCATTTATCATAGACAAAGGGACGTATTGTTATCAAATAATGCCATTTGGACTAAAAACTATAGCAACGACATATCACAGGCTCATCAAAAAAAATCGAAAGAAATATGGAGGTCTACATCGATGATATGGTGGTGAAAAGTCCATCTCATAATTACACTATCAATGACTTAAAGGAAACATTTGAGACATTGAGAAGTGTTAACATGAGGTTGAACTCCTACAAATATACCTTTGGGATTCCTTCAAGAAAGTTCTTAGGTTTTATTATCTCTGAAAGAGGTATTGAAGCCAATCCTAAGAAGGTTCGTGCTATGTTGGACATGAAACCTCCCTCGTCCATCAAAGAGAGACAATGCCTTATCAAGAAAATGGAACCTAAATAGATTCCTATCTAAATCAACTGAGAAAGGTTTGTCGTTCTTTTAAGTGTTCAAAAAAGCAAAAAAACTTTAACTGGATAGAATAGTGCTAGCAAGACTTCAATAAGCTAAAAGAGTATCTAGCCAACATTTCTACATTGACCGTACCACATCAAGAAGAGATATTGTGTCTCTATTTATCAGCCTCAGAAAAAGCTGTGAGTGCTTCCTTGATCTCTGAATGAGATTTGATCCAAAGACCTATCTACTTTGTCAGTAGAGTTCTACAAGGACCTGAGGTCAATTACTCAACAATAAAAAAATGGCCTTCTTCCTTTTATTGCTTCTTGAAAATTGGGGCCCTATTTCCAAGGAAATAAAATCACCGTTACACTAATTTTGCCTAACTCTAAAGAATATCTTGGAAAAATCAAAAATTTCGAGGTAAATGCTTAAGTGGTCAGTAGACCTACTCGAACACGATATAGCACTTAAACCCAGGCCAACCATAAAAGCATAAGCGTTAGTAGATTTCCTTGTGCAAAGTATAGCCCAACACAAAGAGGTCAATTCCATCTCTTTAGAGCACAATACAACAAAAGATGACCAAAACTATCTAGTCTGGGAGTTGCATGAAGATGGAGCCGCCTGCGAATCCAGGTCAGGTGCTGGAATAATCATCATATCCCCAGCAAGCCAATGCTACACTTAATACTCTCATATTCAATTTCTAGGATACCAACAATGAAGCTGAGTATGAAGCCATCTTGCCTAGTCTGAAGCTAGCAAAAAGGATGGAAATTTAGGGAGTTAAAATTAACTGCGATTCCTCCCTAGTGATTAATCAAATTCTCGGCAATTTTGAAACCCGAGTAGTCATCTTACAAAGGGATCTTCAAAAGGTACAACAGATAACCTCTTAAGCGTTATTCAAGGAAGTGGAATTCGTCAAAATTCCCCAAGAGAGAAACAACCATGCAAATGCTTTAGTAAAACTAGCATCAACCATATATACTCATTTGACAAAAAAGGTATTAGTAGAGGTCCAAACTCAAAGGTCAATCGATCAATAAGAAATCCTGAATATCGAAGAAGTCCTGGGTTAGATAAAATCAATACTGGACTATTTAATGCAAGGTATCTTCCTAGATAATAGAGTAAAAGCTCGAAGACCCAAATACTAGTAATGAAATATGAAGTGGTCAAAAGCACCCTATATAGAAAATCCTACTTGTCTCATTTACTTCGATGTTTGGCTCCTAGAGAAGTCAAATATATAATCCAAGATCTGTGGGCATTACATTAAAGTAAGGCGCCTAGTTAGAAAGGCCATTTTGATGGGATATTATTGGCCAACCATGCAAAAAAATGCTTATCAGCTTGTCGCGAGTTACTACAAGTGTCAAATTTATGCGCCGATTTCACTTGGGAAGACCAGCCAGGAATCTCAATTTGATTACAAATTCATGGCCATTCTAACAGTAGGATAATGATATTCTGGATCCTCTTCCAAAAAGGACAGGAGGACATAAGTTCTTGACAGTAGCCTTTGACTATTTCTCTAAATGGATAAAGGCCGAACCACTCAGATCTATCTCAGAAATGAATATTAAAACTTTCTTTTGAAGAGCATTGAAAGACTGAAATACCTGGGTACTCATTTCAAATAATGGAACACAGTTTGTAGGAGAGACTTTTAGTCTTTTGTGAGGATCTGAGAGTTCGACTATACACTACTTCCGTTGGACATCCACAAGCGAATGGTTAGACTAAAGTTTCCAACAGAACTTTATTGCTTGGAATCAAGACATGACTTGGCAAAGCCAAAAGAGACTAGATTGAGAAACTGCTAATTGTGTTGTGGTCATACCGAACCACGCCAAGAACAGCCAATGGAATGACCGCTTTTGGTCTCGTATATGGAACTGAAGTTGTAATCTGAGATCTCTATAGAGATTGGAATACCTACATTGTGAATAATTCATCATGATGCAACTTCTGATGATCAAGCACAAATAACAAACTTAGATTTCTTAGAAGAAAGAAGACTTGTAACTGCCATCCGAGAAGCAAATTCAAACAAAAGATGATGAAACATTACAATACAAGAGTCTAACAAAGGTATTTTCGACTAGGCAACTTGGTTCTTCAAAGAAACGAGGTCAGCTGGGCTAATGGTACTAGAAAATTAGATGCCAATGGGGAAGACCCTATCAAGTTGTAGAAGCCTATCAACAGGCTTCTATAATAGAGCTGATCATCCAGGCAAGCCTATTCCTAGAACTTAGAATGTTTTCAATTTGAAAAAATATTACTTAAAAAATTAAGTAATATTTTGGGAAGATGATTAGAAGAAAGCAATCATTGTATATTCTAAAATGTAAATAGAAATTCTTTACAAAAATTGTCAATAAGCTACCACAAAAAGATCACCCTATACATATAATACTTCTCCCTCTTCATCAAAAGAAGTATCAGGAGTAGAAGGCAACAAAGGAATGAACATCTTTAGTCATGCGAGGTCTTGTGAAGAGATCTCATAGCTCGTTTAGCAACTCAACAGTGACTGATGGATGATGATTTAGGAAGGAATAAAAATTCTAGGAAAGATCTGGAAACCTTTTTTGAACTTCCTTCAAACCTTTGATAAATGTCATCTTCCCTGTATGTTAACAAAAAGACTTTAGATCTTTTTGAAGAACTTTTGAGTTGAGAAATTGGTTAACTCCTTTGATAAGAAGTTCTGGCTCAGTGGGCCTAGTTTCACTTTGTTTGAAAATTAACTCCGTGGCAGCTTGTTGTACTTCTTGAAGAGTCTTCTATAGTTCCTCTAGCTCTCTTTTAGCCCTTTCAGTCTCAACAGTCTGGACATAAATTTGCTCAATCAATAAGCCGACCACGTGTCATATTTCTTCTTTAGCTTGGTCAAAGTTGTCTCCTTCTCAAACATAGTTTTTGAAATGTTGTGCACAACAGAAGTCTATTTCTTCAAGTCACTTCTAAATTTGTCTATTCTAAGACTTTCTCTCAGAAGGCGTTGTTGAGCGAAGGCAGAGCTCTTTTTCACCTAAGCAAAGAAAGATTAGGGGATTATTCATAAGAAAATTCACAAAAATATCAAACTGACATTAAAACTTATAGCTTGAAGATTATCGCTAAATCGCTCAACTACCTAATCATTGCTCATCCTTTTGGAATAATTAGTATTATGAGGAGGCACAATAGAATTTAGCCATTCAGGGGACTTTCCTAAGGATTTTAACCTCTCAACAGTATTATGAGGAACCAGAGCTGGCACTAGAGGATCGACTTGTGGCCTTCTCAGTTGTTTTCTTCTTTGCAGGAGGAAGAGGGAAAAATGGTCCACCACTTGGACTCGAGATCTCTTGGGAAGGGAAATCACTTGAGCTTCCATGACTGTGTCCTTTTCTTACTCACAAGAGACATAAGTTCGGGTCCCCTTGAATGCATGTTCTCGAGAGGAACAATCTGGATAGAAATCATTTCAACTATCCCTGAGGTTTTATTCTAATTGGCTTCGAACAATCCATGCCTCAAAGATTTCATTACCTTCTGAGTTATAGAAACCTGATCAGAGTTAATGAAGGCCATAAAGTCATATGTGGGATTATAATGTCAAGGAAGCAGCTTGGCATCAAAACCTGGCACCAAGTTCGCCCAGATTAGCAAACCCTACTCCATCTTTGTATGACTACCCTGAAAAATCAAAAACCATCCCAAACTTCTTAATATTAGATATGAAATCTTTCATGCCCAAAGGAATTGCATTCAAAGTCTTTGGGATCGCTTGATTCCTCTATTTCATTCAAACTTTAGACATATCTGTCCACCGAGCAAAGAAAAATTGTGCTTCTCGTTGAATTAAAAATATCCTTTTTCTAGCAAGATTGAAAATGGAAGATGCCAAAGCTTCTACTACTTAGATTCAACTTATAAAAAGCCCTAAAACCATCGTTGGATTATGGGTCCTTTGTCCAAATGCTTGCATAATATGCAAAAGCAGACCATAAATCTAATGGCATTGGGTGCTAATGTGATACACAAATCCCAAAATGGAAACACAATAGAATGAAGAAATAAGGGATTGGAAGCCAAAGGCCAGATCTCAGTTGATTCTTGAAAGTAGTAACAAAATCTTCTGGTAGAGTATCTGTTTTGTCACCTTCAATGGTGAGCTGAATAGTTACATCAGGAAGAAGACTATAATTCTCCTAGAGGCTCTTGAAAAAAGTAACTACTGGCAAAATAGGTGAAAGGATGTGGCATTAAAAAATGCACAAATATCGAGAGCATGACCCTTCGTAGCCCTATCATGATAATTCATGACTAACTTGAAAGTTGCTTAAACAAATATTAAGGATACACTCAAGAAAAACAAAAAATCATCCAAAAATAGCAATTACGAGGTCAAGGGGACGCTCAAGAATTTGAAGTTCCTGATTGGTCAAAATTAGTTTGGTTAGAAGATTCTCACCAAAGTGCCGTAAGAGATTCTAGAAGACCAAATCAAGAAAGAAAATTAGTTTGGTCAGAAGTCGCCAAAGTGCCTTAAGAGGTTCTAGAAGACCAAATTGAGAAAAAAAATCAATTTGGTCAGAACTCGTCGAAATACTTTAAGAGGTTTTGGAAGATCATATCGAGAAAGAAAATAGTTTGGTAAAACTCACCAAAGTGCCTTAAGAGGTTCTGGAAGACCGAATCAAGAAAGAAAAATAGTTTAGTCATAGCTCGTTGAATGCCTTAAAGAAACTCTTTTGAAAGACGTAAAAATGACTGAGGACTTTGCCAAAGCTCAGTTCACCAAAAAGTTGGCCTAAATGTTTCTTTAGAGACAATTGAAAGGTAGAAGCCTGGCCTAAGTACAGGTCAGTAAAAGAAATACATAATCATTAGAGTATATTTGAATTCAGAGGATCTGCGTAGAAATGACCAAAGCACTAGTCAGTAAAGTTAGCTAAATCAATAAAGATCGAATATTTAACTCTTTTTGTGAAACAAACCAACCTGGGTCTGAATCACTATGTCTAGTTAGTTCATTTATTACTAATTGATAAAAAAAAAGAGAAGGAATACAGCCATTTAAAAAAGAAATTCCATTAATCACAAAAATGGATTACAAGGTACAGCTCATCTTAAAAGATGGCAAAAACCTATAAAGCAATAGTTATTACAATGAAGATCTTCCTATTTGTTCCAAGGGAGCAAAGGTCCATGGTCTTTAGATCAAGTTAAAGCATCTCCCCAAATCTTGTCCAAAGCAGGAGGGTCCTTTTGCAAAGTCAAATGGTTACTTGAAGCCGATCCTACCAAAAAAGCATGAGAGGGGAAACGAAAAAAGAAAAAAGAAAAACTACTTGGCAACATGTCAAAGACCAGAGAAGTCTTTAACGGCTTCTAGGTAGATGAAAAAAAAAGAGAAGAAGAGATGAATGGGGAGAAGACCCACTCACTGTCACGTCGCATACTTGGAATAGAGGAACCAAGAATGCAGGATACAGTCTTCTCTCGCCTCACCTCTCTTATTACGGAGTTCTCAAGCAAGACGTGCACTAGCATGTGTGGGAACTGAGGGCCAAGCTTCAAAGCCCAAACAAGCTTGCTTCCTCACTGAGATACTCCATCATTTTCCATATTCAAGCATCCAAGATAGCCATCTTAGCCAGAAACAAGTATCATATCCCAAGACCTATAATATGGGAAAAGAGAACGGATGTTTGATTCTGGCAAAAAAAGCACTCTCATGCCTGAACTATTGCAAGGGTTTCTTAATGAAATCATAAAGAAATGCAGAAAATTTGGTGGGTTCAAACAACAATACTAGCCTATTTATAAGTGGAAAGGCAGATAAAATGATGAGATGTGAAATGATTGCTCGAATATTTTGCCTTGACATTCATGATAGATAGTAAATGAAGACATGTATTCCAGAAAAGACTCCTTAAAAAAAGGAAAAGATACTTAGTAACGAGGGAGTCCCTTCGTGCTTATCTAATACATATTATCCAGTCAATGACCCAAATGTTTACCGAAGATGGGTAAGACGAGGTCAGACAAACATATAAATTAGACCCGAATGTCCATTGAAGCAGGGCAAGAAGAGATAAGGTGAACACATAAATTAGACCCAAATATCCACTAAAGTTGGGCAAGAAGAGGTTAGATGCACATCTAAATTAGACACAAATGTCCACTGAAGCTTGACAAGAATAGGTCAGATGAACATATAAATTAGACCTAAATGTCCACGAAAGTTGGACAAGAAGAGGTTAGACAAACATATAAATACCCATCCTGTAGACATCAAATTTTGATGTGTTTTTACTGTTAAGGGTGAAATTGGGGCAAATTTTTAAGTTTTTTGAATATTTCGAGACGAAGTCCCAATTTCATAAAAATTTGCATTTTTGGATAAAATAATTATTTTTTTAAGGCAAGGACGAGATGGTCTTTTTGGTTTTGAGTATTAATCACATCAAACCAACACTATCCTCTCATGGTCTACATAGACCAGCAATTCGCTGAATGATTACACTTAACCCAACCTTTTCCCCTAAAATCCACACCATCAGATGTAACATCACAACTCCTCCATCAAGATAACCCTTACCAACATTCATTCTCATTTTTCTGCCTTTCTCATACGTTTCTCTCATGATTCCTATCACTTAACACAATCCCTTTCCTATTTAATTCTCACTATCAGCAAAAATAGTAGATGACATTTTTTATCAGGGACTACGACACTTTTTTTTATCCTTTCTCCATTTTCCAAAATCCTCACCTAAAAAAAAGGGCCAGGATCGGTGGATTCAAGCCCACATTGAAGATTTGGCACCACCTTTTGCTTCATTTTTGTATAAGATAAGTGTGATTTACATTGCTATGTTATTTTGTTACAAATTAATATTATGTCTATTTTTATGAAATTTTGAACTTGATTTTGATTAGTGCAAGTGTTCTTATTTTGGTTCAATTTATAGTTTATTTATGATTATATGTTGTGATAAATGTTTTGTATTTGATTTACGTTATGGGGTTTGGTTGAAATTTTGGGCATGTGAATAAAAGAAACCTAGTTGTCCAGGCATTTTACAATTATACCAAGCCCATTGTTTCTTATATTCTATAATTGCATTTTAGCCCCTAGAACTGTATGAAATTGTATTTTAGCCCTTAGAGCTTTTCTACAATTATAATTTTAGCCCCTGGAACTATCGAAAATTATATTTTAGCCCTTAAAACTTTCTGTAATTGAATTTTAGCCCCTGAAATTGTCCAAAATTATATTTTATCCCTAAATTTCACTAAAATTGTACTACAATCCCTAAACTTTGCAAAAATTGTATTTTAGCCCTTGAACTTTGCTGAAATTGCACTTTAGTCCCTAAACTTTGCTAAATTACATTTCAGTCCCTGACCTTTGCTGTAATTGCATTTTAGTTCCTAAAATTTTGTGAAGTGCAATTTTGACCCCCAAGACATTGTAGATTTTTTAATGAAGTCCTTAGAGGTTTAGATTAGTTCTAATTGAGTTTCTTTTATTTGTATCAATTGTCATTGTAGCGTTATAATTTTATGGTTTCTTGCATTTTTGCCTTTTTATTTGTTTAGAAACTTTGCGAGTTGGTTTCTAGAGTTTAGATTTTGTTTCAATTAAGTTCTATTCCTTTCAATCATTTAGCTTCTTTTTTTGATATTTTGACTTTATTTTTAGTTGTTTTTATTATCCTTAATCTTGTTTGAGTTATGGTTATTTACCTTTAGTTTTCTTAGCATTGTTAGTGTTGGGATAGAAGTGATGGGGTACTTTTAACCCGTTTGTTCATCTTTAGTTAAGGTTAGAACCACAAGCATTTTTGTGCTCCAAAAAGGTACGTTTTTGAACTCTTTTATGTGCAATATGTGTTTTACTTGCTAATTGTTTATTTTGTTTTATGTAATTTTTATTCATTTACCACTTTCTTAGAGTATTTGTATAGGGTAACGCCTTATGTAGGTACGCATATGTTGGTCCCAAAGCAACCTAAGAGGGGGAGTGAATTAGGCTCTATTGTTTCTAAAAAATACTTTTAGAAATATTAATCTTATTAAGATTTTTCAATTAAAAATTGATATAATAGAATCGATGAAACAGTGAAGTAAGAAAGAGAGGAAATTAAACAGCCAATACTTCCAAACTAACAAGTATCAAATCACTAGAATGCTTCACACACTTGGTGAGCCAGTAATCTTTACAAAGTAGGGAAATTCTTGCTCACACTAAAACTCTTTTAGTTGAGCCAAGAATTTTACTCACAACCACACTTTCATATAAGATTATTACTCCACTCAAAATTGAATTGCACTCTAAACTGCATACTAATACAATAAAGCACTATAGCCAATTTGTACTAAAATTGCTCTTTTCTAAAGCTTGTATTCAATGTATTAGATGATCTTTACAGAATATCAAAGCAGTTATTTATAGGAGCAATAAATGGTGGTTGCAATCACTTCTTAACGGCTAAATAATAAATGCACAAAAAGCAGCCATTGGGGTTTCGGACGTCCGAGATAAGTAGGATGCGTCCGACACAGCGTCCGATCTCTATGCAGTTGGTGAAGAACTTCATTCGGACGTCCGTGCATGAATCCGTTCCATCATCCGAATGGAGCTTCGGACGGTCATGTATCCGAAAGAGACTTTGTTCAGACAGTTGTGTGCGTCCTTTGGAGAAGCAGTAAGATCCTTGCTTTCTGCCAGTTGGTTCGGACGGTGGAATGCGTCCGAGAAGCTTGACATAGTTCGGACGGTGCAATGCGTCCGAACACCCTGTCTCCAGCAAAACAAGTAACAGACCTACAAAACTTGTTTATAGAGTTAAGTGCTTATGTCATCATCAAAATAAGGTTTGGAAAATATCAATCTCCCCCTTTTTGATGATGACAAACATTCATGGAATAATTATGTAAAATCAATCATATATGAGTGATGACCAATCATTTTGCAATATAAATTACTACTCCCCCTTTGACATCATCAAACAAAGCTCCCCCTGAGAACATGCAAATATTCAACAAAAATAGCGTCACACATCAAAAATTCATAAAAAGGATAAAGCCCAAATATTCAACAGGAGAAAACCTAAATATTCGACAGGACTAGTTCAAAGTAATACATAAAATGGTAAATCTGAGAGCAATTCTAACTAAGCAAAGGAAAAAATCAGCGAATTGCCAAAACCTAAAAAATAGATTATTAAAGGAACTAATTAGAGTCATTTTTCTTCTTGGAGCACTTTTCGATCTTTCGGCGTTTGGAAGGAGCATCATCATCAGTAGCCTCACTGTCTTCATCTTCTTCAGTATGGCGTTGCATGATGAAATTGAACGTGTCATCAACATCCTCATCGTCGCCTTCATCTTGATTGGTAGCACCTTGATTATTTGCGTCCTCTTCGTCGTCCTCACGAACATCCTCATCTTCAGTATTGTCATCACTGTCGGTAGAGGAGTCGAGTGGATTTTGTGATTGAATGTTGGAAAATTAAACTTGAGCCGAAGCAGACATGCCTAGGCTAAGTGCCACTTGGAGAATCACCTGACATTCCGAGTTTCAAGTCGCTTTAACTTTGATTAGTGCGACATTGAAAGGAACTTATTTGAGTGCTCAAGGAAGTGAGAAGGCCATAGATTTGAGAAATTTAGGGTTCAGAGGAAGATGGATGAGGATCATGGAATGGTGGAGGTGTTTGAGGAGGAGGAGAATGTGGAATTGCCAAACCAGAGGTAGAGGCCTGGGATTTTGAATGTTGAATATCAAAAGCTGCCTTAGTTAACCATTGATCATTGAAAAAATAGAGGCCTTTTCGTTCAACATAAGATTTGTTGAAATAAGAGAGAAATTTTTTGTTGCCGCTGAAAGGGACACCAAGGAAATCAAAAACTTTGGTGAGAAATTTTTCAAAAGGAATGTTTCTTCGGGTATCAGTAAGAAAGAGTTCCCACAGGGAGCATAAGAGATACCCAAATTCAAGAGGAATGCCCTTGAAAACACAAAAAAATAAGTAAAGCTGCATTTTTTCGGGCTCAGTGCGATGCCCATCGGTTGGTAATTGCACAGCAAATTCATGACAAGAGTGTACAGAATGTTTAGTTCAGGAGTTAGCAATGTGGTTTTGGCTTCCGAGACCTGTTTGAAATTGATGTTAAAAATAGCTCTGACCTCATCAATGTCAAATCGAGTATCAATAGTGGGCCATTTATCTAAAGAAAAGAAACAAGAGAAATCATTTGGATTTGAGACTTCACATTCAAAAATAATGTTGATGATGTTGGAGGAAATCTCAAGATTGGTGTTGTTTACACGAGAAATTAATGTGCGAACAGTGGGGCCTTTCCGAAGATTGGCTGTGAATTGAAGCACCATGTCATGATACACGAGTAAATCAATACGCACTAGGTGACCCCAATTTTGTTTTTCAAAGCATGATTTGACAATGGGAAGATTATATTCATCAGAAGGACTCTGAGAAATAGGACGTTGAATGATTATAGATTTGCTCAGAAGAGATGTATACCGTTCGGATGCCTTGGCATCGATGAATTTTGGTAAGGTTGGATTTAGTGGATGAGACTTAAGGATTAGCAGACGATTCCCCAAGCACCGGAGCTTTCCCTTTTGTTTTTCGTCCACGAGTTGCTGTAGAAGAACCTCCATGGGATTTAACCATTGTGAATGAAAGGAAGAAAGAGGAGAAAATTTTAATTTTTTGAAAGGTTAGTGGGAATTTGATGAAATGAGATGGTAGAAGGGTGGAATTAGGTACAATAATGGTGATGAATACTTCGGAAATGACAATTTTCCAAACAATTTGTGGAGAGAATGAAGGAATTTGGAGGAGATTTTGGCACCAGAGAGGGTTTCGGGGTTTAGGGTGAGTCCAAAATGGGGGAAAATGGACGGTTTTAATCGAACAGGGAGACCGTTCGGACGGCCGAACAATTGGTGTGCTTCTGATGAAACATCCAAAAGCTGATGAACGGACGACCGATGGAAGAGCCAGTGCGTCCGATGTTCTTTCGAATGATGGTAAGCGTCCGGAAGAATCCAGAGAATAAGTGAAGAAATTGAATGAGGAGCGTTCAGACGATTATAAGCGTCCGAGGCAAAAAGGAGGCTTTCGGACGATAAAGAGCGTCCGAAAGATAGTGTTGTTCGGACGAGCGAGTGTGTCCGAACGAAGAGATTATGCCAAATTGATCTGTAAAATCCCCAAACATTTTCTGAGAGATTCAAAGCAATCTAGAGCCAAGGGTTCTGTAAAAATATCAGCCAGTTGATCTGAAGTAGGCACAAAATCAACACGAATTTCTTTTTTACAAACAATATCTCTAATAAAATGATGCTTAACATCAATGTGTTTGGTTCTAGAGTGCATAACAGAATTTTTTGTGAGATTAATTGCACTAGTGTTGTTACACTTTATAGGCACACAATCAAAAACAACACCAAAATCTTTCAGAGTATGTTTCATCCAAAGAAGTTGAGCACAACAAGTTCCAGCAGCAATGTATTCGGCTTCAGCCGTAGAAAGAGAAATAGAATTTTGTTTTTTGCTAAACTAAGACACAAGACAATTTCCCAAGAATGATAATGACACATACCATTGGTATTTTTTCTATCAATTTTACACCCAACAAAGTCAGCGTCAGAATAACTAATTAAATCAAATGTAGAGGACTTTGGATACCACAAACCAAAATTTATTGTACCCTTCAGATATCTAAAAATTATTTTTACAGCTATCAAGTACGATTCTTTGGGGCAAGATTGAAATCTAGCACATAAACAAACAGCAAACATAATTTTGGTCTACTGGCTGTTAAGTAAAATAGGCTTCCAATCATACCTCTATAGTTTTTTTCATCAACACCATTACCTCCTTCGTCTTTATCAAGTTTGGTTGAAGTGCACATAGGCGTACCAACTTGTTTGCAATCTTCCATTCCAAATCGTTTGAGGAGCTCCTTTGTAATAAACGTTCCTTCCTCTGTTTGGTGAACTTGTAGTCTGAGGAAAAATTGTAACTTGCCCATCATACTCATCTCAAACTCTTTTTGCATTAAATGTGAAAATTCCTTGCACAAACTTTCATTATGATGTTGCTCCAAAAACAATATCATCAACATAAATTTGAACAATTAACAAACCATTTAAATCTATTTTTGTAAAAAGAGTGGTGTCAACTACACCTCTTTTAAATCCATTTTCAATCAAGAAACCACTTAAACTTTCATACCAAGCTCTTGGAGCTTGTTTCAAACCATATAAGGCTTTAGAGAGTTTGAAAACATGATTTGGAAAATTTTTATTTTCAAAGCCCGGAGGTTGTTCAACGAAAACTTCTTGATCTATAAAACCATTTAAAAATCCGCTTTTGACATCCATTTGAAATAATTTGAAATCATTGAAACATGCAAATGCGAGAAACATGCGAATGGATTCTAATCTAGCCATGGGTGCAAAGGTTTCATCAAAGTCAATACCTTCTTCTTGAGCATAACCTTTTGCACATGTCTAGCTTTGTTTCTTATGATTTCACCTTTGTCATTTAATTTGTTTCTAAAGACCCATTTTGTTCCAATTACGGGATGAGAAGATGGGGGTCTGTCAACCAAGGTCCATACGTTATTTTTCTCAAATTGACTATGTTTATCTTGCATGGCATTAACCCAAGATTCATCATTCAAAGAAACATCGACATGTTTAGGTTCAATGTGAGAAAGTAATGCACAATTACTATTCAAAGGTTTATGAGAACGAGTAGTTACCCCATCGGATAGATCACCTATGATTAAATCTTGAGGGTGACTAGAGATGAATTTCCGAGCTTTCGAAAGATCTTTTGGAGTATCCTCGTTCTTTTCTTTTTCAACATCTATTTGATGGTCGTTGACATCATTGCTTGATGTGATCTCTTGATGATCTTCATGAATAGTGAGCTTTTCGAGCTCCTTTAGAATACCTACATCTTCATCTTCGCACAAATTCTTTGAGATAACATTATTAGCTTCATCAAATGTAACATGCACAACTTCTTCAATTAAGAGCGTTCTGCTATTGTAAACTCGATATGCTTTCTTGTCACTAGAATATCCTAGAAAAATTATACCTTCATCCAATTTTTTGTCAAATTTTCCAAGGTTTTCTTTGATTTTTAAAATAAAACATTTGCAACCAAAAACTTTGAAATAGCTCACAATGGGTTTTTCACAAAAAAGGAGTTCATAAGGAGTTTTGTTTAAAAAGGATCTTAATAAAACTCGATTCATGACATAACAAGCCGTGTTAACAGCTTCGGCCCAAAAGTATTGTGGTAAGTCGCATTCACTAATCACAGTTCTAGCGGTTTCTTGAAGAGTCCTATTTTTTCTTTCAACAACACCATTTTGTTGAGGGACTCTAACAACCGAAAATTCATGAAAAATACCGTTGTGATCACAAAAATCAGGAAAACCTCCAAATTTAAATTCGGCAACATTGTCACTTCTTAAACGAATGATCTTTAAATTCAATAAATTTTGAATTTTGGAAAACAATTTTACAAATTTTTCAAAAGCCTCATTTTTGTGAACAAGAAATAATACCCAAGTGTACCTAGAATAGTCATCTACAATTAACAAAGGCATATTTGCAACCACCAAGACTAGCATGTTGAGTAGGTCCAAATAAGTCTAAATGCAACAATTCTAAAGGTTTATGAGTGGACACAAAATTCTTTGGTTTAAAAGAAACTTTGACTTGTTTACCAAATTGGCATGCATCGCAAATTTTATTTTTCAAAAATTTTAGTTTTGGCAAACCTCTTACCAAATCCTTCTTAGCAAGTTTTTCAATCAAATCCATGTTAAAATGACAAAGCCTTCTATGCCAAAGCCACGGATCATCTATGGAAGCGGTAAGATATTTTGCATTGCTATTGCTAATTTTATCAAGATGAAACACATAAACATCATTGTGCCTAGTGCCCTTGAATAAAACAACACGATTTTTATCAAAGATAAGACATTCATGCTTGGTAAAAAATACATATAAATTTTTATCACAAAGTTGACTTACACTTAATAAATTATAGTTCAAATTATCAACAAGAAGCACATTCTTAATCAAGGTTTCACCATTTTTAGCTACATCACCAATGACGATTGATTTTGCTTTATTGTTATCTCCAAATGTGACTTTTCCACTGTTTTTGGATATGAGATTTGTGAAGAGAGAAGCATCACCCGTCATGTGCCTTGAACATCCACTATCTATGAACTACTTAGCATTGTTGGTGATGTTAAGTACCTACACAATAAATCAATTGATAACTTTTGGTACCCACATTTTCTTTGATCCATTTGAGTTAGTGAAATTGCTATCAATCCATGCGACTTTCATTCCAAGTTTTTCATTCTCCTTGACATAACACATATTCTTAACATGTCCTTGTTGTTGGCAATATCTACAAATAGTATTTTTATTTCCATATAAAGATGATTTTGATTTTACAAAACATAAGTCATCCCTTCTAAACATGATAAAATTTTTGTTGATTAATACATTTATATTCCTTTTCAAATCAACAACATTTTCTTTCTTTCTAGTCAAGAGAACATCCAAATCATCCAATATTTTCGCTTCAAGGAGGCTTGTTCTTCCTTGACCTTTGATCTCACATGCATTCTTTTCTTCAAGTCACAATTTTCTTGTGATAGCCTATTATTTTCATTCACAAGTTTAGAGTTAGCATTCAATAGAGCATTTGATTTCTTCACTAACTCCTTATTTCTAGCATATGATTCCTTTAAGCTATCATGGAATTTCAAAATGAAATCTTCAAGATCACTTTCATCATTTTCATCATTAGAGTCATAGTTAGAATTTACCTTATCATCTCCAATGGCCATAAAGGCCATTTGTGCTGACTCCATTTCTTCTTTGACTTCTTCTTCGGAGTTGCAATCATCCCATGTTATTTGAAAGTTATTGAATCTAGGTTTTCTTCCTTCCTTCTTTTTCTTGGAAGGGCACTCATTTGCAAAGTGTCCGAGTTGACCGCATTCAAAACATTTTTTGTTTTGCTTTTTCATTTCATGCCTTGTCTTTCCTTTGAAATTATTTGAATTTGTAGCTCCACCGTGTGTCTTCTCATTTTTCGTTTGTTGATGAAAGTTCAAGAAATCCTTTGGTGATGAGTGCAAGATCTCCTTCATCAGGATCTTCATCTTCTAGATTGATGGAGCTATTTTCCTCCTCTTCTTGAGAGGTCTTTAGAGCAATGCTCCTTCTTGGCCTTGCTTCTTCATCATCCACCACTTTGGCCTTCAACTTCAATTCATAAGATGTAAGAGAATTGATTAGCGATATAATAGGCATTGAATTTAAATTCTTGGCTTCCTCTATTGCAATTGTTTTGGCATCCCATTCTTTGGATAGAGCATTTAGGATTTTTCTATTTTTTTCACCCAAAGAATACTCCTTACCCAAGGCTTCAAGATCCTTAATGATGTCATTGAACCTACAATACATTTTTTCAATATGTTCATGTGGTTCCATCTTGAAGAACTCATAATTGGCAACAAGTAAGGATTGCTTTTGCTCACGAACATCGTCGCTCCCTTCTTGGATTTCCTTCAATTTATCCCGCCATGCCAGATTTCTTTAGTAGAAATGCATCCCTTTATGCGAGTTGATTCATTTGTATCCAAGGCATTATATAGCACATTCATGGCTTTTGCATTTAACGTCAAGTTTGCCTTGTCTTGTGGAGTGAGCTCATCCCTTGTCTTTTCTCTTTTTCTATTTGTATGATCATCAATGATAGTAACTTCAAAAGGACCTTCATTGACAATATACCACAAGTCAATGTCAATAGATTACAAAAATATTTTCATTCTATCTTTCCAACTAATAAAATTTGCCCCGTTAAAAGATAGAGCATTGTTGGTCGCCATAATAGTTCTTTTCTCAAAAGTAATTTAAGCAATAAAATGAGACCAAGCTCTGATACCAATTGTTGGTCCCAAAGCAACCTAAGAGGGGGAGTGAATTAGGTTTCTAAAAAATACTTTTAGAAATATTAATCTTATTAAGATTTTTCAATTAAAAATTGATATAATAGAATCGATGAAACAGTGAAGTAAGAAAGAGAGGAAAATTAAACAGCCAATACTTCCAAGCTAACAAGTTTGAAGTATCAAATCACTAGAATGCTTCACACACTTGGTGAGCTAGTAATCTTTACAAAGTAGGGAAATTCTTGCTCACACTAAAAATCTTTTAGTTGAGCCAAGAATTTTACTCACAACCACACTTTCGTACAAGATTATTACTCCACTCAAAATTGAATTGCACTCTAAACTACACACTAATACAATAAAGCACTATAGCCAATTTGTACTAAAATTGCTCTTTTCTAAAGCTTGTATTCAATGTATTAGATGATCTTTACAGAATATCAAAGCAGTTATTTATAGGAGCAATAAATGGTGGTTGCAACCACTTCTTAACGGCTAAATAATAAATGCACAAAAAGTAGCCGTTGGGGTTTCGGACGTCCGAGATAAGTAGGATGCGTCCGACACAGCGTCCGATCTCCATGCAGTTGGTGAAGAACTTCATTCGGACGTCCGTGCATGCGTCCGTTCCATCGTCCGAAGTTGGAGTTTCGGACGGTCATGTTCATCCGAAAGAGACTTTGTTCGGACAGTTGTGTGCGTCCGATGGAGAAGCAGTAAGATCCTTACTTTCTGCCTGTTGGTTCGAACGGTGGAATGCGTCCGAGAAGCTTGACATAGTTCGGACGGTGCAATGCGTCCGAACACCCTGTCTCCAGCAAAACAAGTAACAGACCTGCAAAACTTGTTTATAGAGTTAAGTGCTTATGTTATCATCAAAATAAGGTTTGGAAAACATCAGCATAGGCGTCGAGCCCAAAAATGGGGCAACTTTTTGTAAAGGAGGCTTATGCATATTGTTATAGATAGGGTACGTACTATGTGTTAACCGCTTTTAGTAGGATTTGCATGCTAGAATATTATCTTTTATGTTCTGATGTGTTTTTATGTGCATATATGTTTCTTATTCTATTCTATTATGTCTACTTTTGTAAATAGTTTTTATGCATGCTATTATTGAAAATTTTCCCTCCTGTGTTAGTCCAACGCTGACATCACACAGTGAGTTCTGCCATTCCCCGCGCTTCATATATATGTTCACTATTTATTCGGTTTTATTTTTATTCTATCCAAACTTAATATATATTTGGGTTAATTTTTAGAAATATGAATTAAATCTCGCAACCAATTTTTGCCAGGGGTGAGAGGGTGCCCAGGTTGCATTTAGAGTAGTCTAGCCTTCCCTTTCCTCAATAGGACTCACGAACCTTTTTCTTTTGTTTTCATTGACTAGGAGTCATCTAGTTTAGGGTTTTTTCAACTTATTTCAACTTATCTTTATTTGTCTATTTTATTTCATTTTTTATGTTTTAAAATCTTTTTCCTCAACCTCTAGGAATTTTCTTTTCCCTAAGGTTTGAGTTAGTGTCCCAATGCACTTCAGACACCGGGTGTGACTCCATTATTCATTTATTTATTTTTCAAAAAACCCTATTCTATATTATTTTTGGGTCTTCTAACGTCGCTTATAAAAAGTCCCATTTTAGACCCTATTTTTGCACTATTCTTATAAGTATTATTTATTTTTATACTTATCATTTTATTTTTTCCACCGAAAAATGGGGCGCGACAGCTTGGTGATTCTACTAGGGATAATAGAGAGTTCGAGCACCTGATTTGGTCATGTTTCCTAAATTTTACTCTTCTTTACACTAGGTTTGGATGTTTTCTTGTTATTTGCTCCTATGTGTTTATTTTGTAACATTAATACTGGACATGTTTATTTATTTGTCAATTGCGGGATTGGAAGGGCTAAAGGGTAGAATAACCCGGTATTTTAAAGCCTCTAATTGTTACGAAGGTAATTAAATCCCTCCGCCTCCAAGGAGCACATCATGCATCACTCATCTACAAAACCTAGTGGGCATCGTCCCACCTCCTTTTTAGTATTTGGACCTTACGTAGGCTTGCAGGTACAGGTCCCGACGCTCTGTATCCGTGTTGGACGGGTCCAACTCGAACCACCAACCTGGGACCCTTGGAATTAACAGAAATGCTATTTTTTGGGTCCTACTCAGTCTGAAGTTTCGAGAACCATATACCTTTGTGGAGTCTAGATTCCATTAGTGAGCCCAAACTCATGCAACATATATATTACCTATAAGATAGAGCCTCACGAATCCCTAATAGGATAGTAGGCACGAGGGGAGGAATAATTCCTGTGTATACTTTTATGATGTTCTGATTTTCTGATTCTACTTTCTTTATTTATTGCTTTTCGCATCTAATGAGCCCTAGAATAAGAGCCTTTGGGAAAAGTACTCTTCTAGTATGCCACTTCTGATTCCCAATTTTGCATGTTTAGATTTCGTCTCATGCCCCAAGAATCAAAATAACGTCATGGTTTTATTATAAATTCAAGAGTTTAGATATGTTACCCCCAATGTTTCCTCATCATACTTGTACCCTTAGATTGAGTTGTAATGTTTTCTCCGAACAATTGTATCCTTGATTTATGTTTGTACCCCTATAGAATTTTCTTTTGAATTCATTTTTTTTATAGATGTTAAGTTACATTTTTAGGGGGACACCGCATTTCACTTTAGGCTTACCCTGGCTACTTAATGGGGCACCTAGGGCACGTTTTAATTTTTGCATTTTTTAATTGCTTTAATAACTAACATTATGCATCAGCCATAGAGGGAACACCATTTCGGATATTCCGCGATAGGAATAAACCCTCCCTTTTGTCTTCGGTATATAACCCAATAAGACGTGCACATTTATATATTTTGTACCATCCAAAGGGGATGTGAACAAGGTAAGGACCCAAATTCAAGACCTACTTCAAAATCAAGCGACATGAGGGCACAAGTCGAGTCTCAGTTTAATTTACTAGAATATGAGATTTTGATAATCGTCATTTGGCCATCTTAACAAAGTCAATAAAATTCCCCAGCACGTGGACACTAAGTGTTAAGAATTAATCAAGTAAGTGTGTACTTCTCCAAGAACAAATAATCAGGGCCAAATTTTGATTGCAAATAACTCATAGAGTAAGTAAATTGCAAAACAATTCAAGACAATCGAGGCCCTATCAAGAGTCAAATCAATAATCCTGTCAATCTTTGATAGACCTTCGAAACTATCCAATCCATTCGAACAAAAGTTCTCATAGACTATGCCCAAGGGAAAAGACACTGATCAATAGTTTACAAAACATATAACGTATCTCAGGTCTTTTGAGTGATATTCTCTACACTTGTTCATGAGCCATTCAAGGTACTCAAAATCCATTCGAACATACCTCTCTCAAAACTCCATTACCCAATGGCAAAGACATTGATCACATTCCTACAAATAGATATGATGTGTTTTTTAACCTTTTAATATTCTATTTTTATGACCCACCCAATGGGCCTATTCTATTCAATCACAAATCCTTCTTTGAGGTGCACATATACTCGATCCATCCATTTCCCTTGTACACCTTTTCATAAGTCATACAAATTGGCCATTCTAATTGGAGTTTTTCCTTTTTTGAAAAGTGTGCCCCAAAATGAAGTTGTCACACTCATTATCAGATGGGGACAATAGGTCAAGAACTATAGCAGTCAAGCACTACCAAGTGAGTGGGTAGGGTCCATCAGGTATTGTATAGTACCTACCCCGAAGGATTGCATTTCCATGCTAGGCCAACCCTTGGCATAATAAGGGTTCCCCAATAGGGCATGCATACCGTGTTGTGTTTCTAATTACTAACTCTTTGTTTTTTTCTTTTTCTTTTTGCTTCCCCTTGATTGCACCCATAAAATGATATTTTGTTAAATGCTTCTGAAACACTTGTTTTGCATGGTGTATCTGTTCATGGTTCTTTTTATTTTTTCTTAAAGGTTTTGACAATTTGAAAATGGTGTATTGCTCGATTTTTAACAAAACCTCTGCGATTCACTCTATGGCGAACTAGAATCCGTCAGTTCCCATGGTAACAGATTCAGTACAAGGGTTTAAGAATCGTATTTGAGGTGCAAAAATGAAGGGTAATATTTCAAATGTGAGATTCACTAGTCTGATATCAAGCCATCCACCCTTTTCCCATAATTGGTCATAAATTTGTTCCACAGCCTTCTGAAGAGCCATTTATCCTTTATCTCCCAAATTCTCCCCCTTCCCGAAACCTCACTGCTAATCATCATGTTGTTAAGGACCCCACAACAAATGATATGGATTTTGAAAGTTTGTGTTTGTTCCCAGATGTGAAGGTTCCTCAAAATTTGAGATTCCAAATTTCTCTAAACATGGAAGAGATGGAAACCCTCTTGCACATGTCAAGGTTTTCTGTAATGAGTTGGGAGCACATGGAAAGGATGAAGGTCTGAGAATGTGTTTTTTTTAGAGGAGTTTGTGTGGCGATGTGCTTCAGTGGTTTATACTTTGAATAGATCAGAGTTACAAAGTTGAAATGGTTTTATCAGAGCATTTTTGGATAGATTTCAAATTGGCAGTGAAAGTTCTCTGGATCGAATAGATTTGATGGATATGAAGAGGAGGCAACATGAAAGTTTCAGAAAATATGCTCACCATTGGAGGAATGTGGCGGTAAAAGTTGAACCACCATCGGTCAATGACTGACCGAGAAATGGTTAAAGCTTTCATTTGTACACTAGAAGAACCGTTTCATGAGAAGCGATTGGGTCTTGTTAATCATCATTTCTCTGAAGCAGTGGAACAAGGTGAAATTCTTGAACAAAGAAGCAAATCTGGGAAGTTTGCCAATATCTCTGTAACAAAAGTGTTGTCGAAAAGAGAAACAAAAGGCAAGGAAAAGAAAGACAGGGGTAGTACAGTGATTGAGCGAGAAAGGTTCAAAGGAGGAAAGTCATCCCGATCTCGCAGATTTCATTCACTTCCTCCCATGCAGCTTACTTCCCAAGACCAGAACATTCACTCAAAAAGACCTAAAAATTGTGTTTTTACACCATTACCAAAGTCTCTGTCTCAGATATTCATAGATCTACATGCAGTAGGAAAACTCGAACCACTCCCACCTAGTGTAAAAATGACCCCTTCTAAAAGACACAATGCCGACCAAACTTGTGCTTTCCATTCCAATATCTCAGGACATGCATATGAACTGATAATTGCCATGCACTCCATCATGAAATTCAAGATTTGATTGATAATGGTGAATTCATACCCTTGATTGATGTGAAGCAAGCCTATGATCCAAGTATCAACATGATTCAGTTGAGGAAAGTTCGGATGATGGTGCAAAGTTAACCATACCTGAGAGTGAGATTATCGAGAAATTTAGTCAAATGCATATTCGACTAAAAGGAAAAACTACTATCTGTTGGTCCCAAAGGGCAACCTAAGAGGGGGGTGAATTATGTTGTATCTAAAACAAACTTTTTATGTGCTTAATAGAAATTCAAACTTTATGCACCAAATAAAAACTTAAGCACAAATGAATACAATAGATATTCAACAATTTAAGCTTAAAGAACAAATAAGAATATAGAGATTAAGAGAATCAAACCAAACTCCCAAGCTTCTCAAGCTTGGAGCTTACAACTTCAAAGAGTTTTTTACAAGGCAACTACCAAGTTCACAACTTGAAGTTTAGCCACTAAAAGTGTTGTTCTTTAAAGTAGGTGAGACAATAACCTCTTGTACACAAATGAGGATCACTCTTGCTCACACTAATTTCCTTTAGTTGAGCCAAGAGTTTTACACTTACAACCTCCCTTTGTTACAGTTGTTATCTCTCCACTCTTACACTTGAAGAACTCTTACACTTCTAAACTCTTTTCACCAACCTACCTACACTATTACAACACTTGTACCCACTATTTCTCCCAAATAGCTGAAGTATTACTTGTAATCAATGCAGAAATCTATGTCTATTTAATTTAGGCTTAGGGGTATTTATAGTTGCCCAAAATCTGCTTCCAACAACTTTCCAACGGCTATTTTCTGTTTACTGGAAAACTAGCCGTTGGACCTTTCGGACGGCCGATGCAGCAAGTGTGCATCCGAACGAACTAGCCGTTGGACCGTTCGGACGGCCGCTGCTAATCCCTGCGTCCGATGCTGCGTCCGTTCTCTGAGGATATCCGATCGAAGCAAAGTCTTCTAAAAATATGATACGGACGCTATTCTTCGTCCGAGACTTGCTTCAAATTCTTTGTGTCAGACGATTACCATCGTCCGAAGCTCTATCTTTCAGACAGTCATTTGTGTCCATGAAGTCTTCTGGTTGTTTTGTTTGGACGATCATTTGCGTCCGAACCTACCTATTTTTCTGCACACTTGTTTTCAAACCATTAGTGTGATTTGGTCATCCTCAAAACATGATTAACATAACTGGGGTTCAACACTATCAGCAAGGAGTCCAAGCCAGTGCAGGAAATGGTCACCAAGAGGAGTTCTTGAGACTAGAAGGACAATTGGAGAACATGCAGTTGGTGAATGAAATCCTTTGGGATAGAATTCGAGCATTAGAGGAAAAGATGGCCGAATTGACAATCCGGAAACAATCCAACATGGGTATGTTTGGTCATTCTACTTCAAAAGAAATGCCAACTCCTACTCAATCACAATGTGTTGCCACAAATGTAAAACCAAAAAAGAACAGAGGATCCTTACTTCCTTACCCTTCTGAAGCAGACTAACACTAATGGAGTTGTTTCAGCATCTTCAAAGAATGGGCACGATGTTTCCAATCCTTGCAAATCTAGTACATAAGTCTAGGGTAGCAGAGGTGATTGCACAAGGAAAATACAAATCGGGTATATACTGTGCTTATCATTCGTTTGTAGAAGGTCACCCCACAGAAGAATGTTGGGCAATAAAAAATAAGGTGCAAGATTTGATAGAAGGGGACGGGCTAATTTTGTGAACACTACGAGTGAGCAACCGATGCCTGTTGTTGTGAAATCCCAAGGGTCGTTACCATCAATCATATCTCTAAATACTTACACTAGGATGGCTACAAATAGATTTGTGGCATGGTATCAATTGGCTGGAATGATTGAGCAGGGCATTTCTAATTCTAAGCTATTACACCTTCCAGCTTTTTCTCTGATCCCACCGAGTTATACCATGAACAACTACAGTGAAAGACCCATCGTTAGTAGAAAGAATGCTCCGTGAGTCTTTATTGTAGACTTTTAAAAGATTGCTTTTTGTGCCTGCGAGCTTTTTGACTGTATTTCTTTTAATGTCTTTTTAATGATCTTCTCCTTATATGCAATTTTCTGTTTAATTTCCTAATAAAGTGTGAATGAGTTTTACGTTTTAATATTCTATTTGGAATGTCATCCATGATTCTGTAAATAAAGGTTCACGGTTTGAAGGAATTTCTAAATGAGCCTTGAAGAACAAGATTGAGTTAAAAAGTCCACGTACATGTCCTACATGCAATTCTTATTCATATATGTTTGGCTATCAAAATTACCTGCATCGTTTTGGAAATTTTGACCTATCCCGCTTCATGAGAAAAAATCCACTATCCAAACATTATTTACCTCGGCAACCAGTTGAATATCTTGAATCGATAGATACAATTTGATCAATTACCTAGCCGATCACAGCCCATAGTGGGGCAATTTTTGAAGGTAAAGTTCATCTAGTTTGACTCATATCATATCTTTTGAAAGCATAATGTGTTCTTTGTCTCGATTGTTATGAGAATTTTCGATGACGCTTTGAGCATTCGTTTCTCTATCCAAATACAATACATCCTTTGTTGTCCCCTTTGAACTGTTAGATATGAAAATTTTGTTTCACTAAAATCCTTGATGATCACACCCCTATATTGGGAGAATTGCAGATGATGAAGTTAAGTAAATCTGGTCTTGACCACACATCACTTACATTGGTTGCCATGAAAGTTTAGAATGACGTTCTAGCATTCATTTCTGCTATCTATACACTATATATCCCTCACATCCCCTTTGAGCCTCCAAAGCTGAATCTTTCGTTTCATGTGTACCTATTGATCGCACCTCTATACTGGGGAAATATTTGAGGAAATGTTGACATGAAAGTGACGTTGTTTGTTTAAAAGAGTGAATTTCAAAAAAGAGAGAGAGAGAGAGAGAGAGAGAGAGAGAGTTGAATTTTAAAAAAAGAAGAAGAGAAAGATAGAGAATTAATCAAGGTCAAATCAAGTGACTCAGCGTGCCGCGCATAAAAAGCCTTCAGCGATGTGGAATTGCGATTTTGAAATAAAGTGGTTCAGCATGCCAAAGATGCGTTAATAATATAGGAGTATGATTTTCCAATCAAGTGACTCAATCGGCCAAATGCACCACTAATTTGAAGTGCATGGTTTGTGATTTTTCCCCTGTACTTAAAAAAACATCAAAGAAAATCAAATTTAATCAAAATGAATCTCTTGTTTGCTCATGTTACTTGCTTATGTCTTTTTCCTCCATATAATCATGGAGCATCTTTTTGGGGCGGTTATCGTTGTAGTTCATGAATGCCAACACTGGGGAAAATTTTCTTATGAAAATGGTAGGGTTTGGATCCATATTTTTGAGATTTCAGTCAGAAGATTTCAACGGGAAGGAATTTGAAATGCGATTTGAAAACTGGGACAAGTTTTTGAATTTAAGTATCTGAGATTTTGAAGAGAAACTAGGGCAAATTGTTGTGAGTCTCAATTTTGTTGATTTTCAACAAGGTCATATTAACATGCTATGCCAGTGAATCTGTGGGGTATACTGGAAAATCGAGTAATGCACTGTCCGACTCTTTACCATGAACTATAGCATAATGTTCTTATTATGATTTTGAAAAGAAAAATACATTGCTTGCATTCCCCTCCTGCCTTGCACAGGTACGACTCATTGAAGAATGAGTAAAGTGTTGCATCAAGTCGAGGAACAAGATTTCATATTTCTTCAGAATACTTGGTGTTAGATGTTCACTTCCTTCGATGCGGAAAGCACTTTATTAGTTTTATTTCAGCTCGAACTTGATCCTCAAAGTTTCAAGGTTTCAATTGTTTTCAATTTCAAAACTAAGTTGAATTTTCAAAATCCGCCTTCAAGTCTACTTCTAAAATTCCAAACTTCTCTAACTTGTCAAGATTTCAGAAGAATTTCAATTGCATTTTCAAACTTTTGATTTCAAAAAGTTACTTTCATTTACCTTCGATTAATCATCTCTTCCCGATTTTACAGCGGTCGAGATCCTTATGCCCGAATTTTGACCGTGGGAATCTCCCCGATTTTACCATGGTTGAGATCTTTATGCCTGATTTTACCATGGCAATCTCTCCGATTTTACCGAGATGGCATTGCATTCCCTGATTCTACCAAGGGAAGTTTGATTCTACCGTGGCTATCACCCAATTTTACCGAGGTTACATTGCAATCCCTGATTATACCAAGGGAAGCTCAATTCTACCATGGTTATCACCCAATTTTACAGAAGTGACATTTCAATCCTCGATTCTATTGAGGGAAGCCCAATTCTACCGTGGCTATTACCTGATTCTACCAATGTGACATTGCAATCCCTGGTTATACCGAGAGAAGCCCGATTCTATCGTGGCTATCATCCGATTCTACCAAGGTAGTATTTCAATCCCTGATTCTACCGAGGGAAGCCTGATTCTACCGTGGCTATCACCCGATTTTATCGTGGTAAAAGTTCAATCCCCCATTATACCGAGGAAAGCCCAACTCTACTGTGGCAAAACACTCGATTTTATCGAAGGTGGTATTTTAATCCCCAATTCTATTGAGGGAAGTGCCCAACTATACCATGACAAATATAGATTTCATGTTATTTTAATTTCAAAGTTATTTCAATTCCAGTCATTTAATTTAAATGTTTAAATTCCAGAGTTGTTTAAATTTCAAAGTCATTTCAATTCCAGTATTTCAATCCTAGCATTGAAATTTCAAATTCATTTTAATTCTAATTTATGAATTTGAATGTTTAAATTTGAATGTTATTTTGACTCCAGCTTGTCCACTTGATGTTTAAATTCGAAAGTTGCAGCATAAATTCCAGTTTGTTGATTCGATATTTAAATTTCGAAAGTCATTTCAATTTTGTCATTCAATTATAACGTTTAAAATTTTGAGTTGTTTAAATTTCAATGCCATTTAATTCTAGTCTTTCAATTTGAATGATTAAATGTCAATGTCATTTAATCCCTAGTTATTTTGTTAATAGGGATGATAGTATCCCTAGCTTTTCGTCCATCGGGAGGACTATAATAGCCCTAGTTATTTCATCCATAGGGAGGACAGTATCCCTTGTTATTTCCTCCATCGGGAGGATAGTATCCCTTGTTATTTCGTTCATCTGGAGGATAGTATCTCTAGTTAATTTCGTCCATCGGGAGGGCAATATCCCTTGTTACTATTTAGTCCATTGGGAGGATAGTATCTCTTGTTACTATTTCGTCCATCGGGAGGACAGTATCCCCAAGTTGTTATCTCGTTTGGTTTCAATTTCAATGTCCTTTCAAATTTCAAGTCAGTAGTTGAGCATTGAATTCCAAAGTCATTTCAATTTTAGTTTAGCAGCCTGAACATGTAAGTAAATTGTCTGTCGGGAAGACAGTATTCCAAGTCATTTCAATTTCGACTCAACAGCCTGAACATTTAATTCCAGTTGTGTCAATTTAAGTCCAGCGCCTGGGCATTTAAATTTGAAAGTCGTTCAAATTTTGGCTCAGCAGCCTGAGCATTTAATTTCAGTTACGTCATTTTAAATCAACACCAGTCTGGGCATTTAAATTTCAGTCGTTTCAGTTTCATCTTAGCAGCCTGAGCATTTAACTAAATCGTCCATTTGGGAGGACAATATCCCTTGTTATGTCGTCCGTCGAGGAGGACAGTATCCTGAATTATCATTTCAATGCCTGAATTAGTTCCCAGTTTTGAGCCTGAACTACGTTTGACCTGATTCTCAAGGTGGGATACGTAGGTAGCTCAATTAGAATCAGGTCACAATTTTTAGCACTTTCATGGTTATGTTTGTTCATATCATTTTATGTTATTGTTATCTTAGTTCATGTCATTTTATGTTATTGTTTATATCTCCTATCCAAAAAAAAATAATAATAATAATAATAAAATTGAGTCGGTTATTTGGTGTTTGTTTTTGTCTTCGTTTCTTGTGCCTTTTCGTTCTAACATCCATGTTAAAGAAATAGGGGCAAGTTCATACTTTGTCTTTCCATGAAGGTGAAATAGGAATACGATGATTGCGTTTGGAGGAGTAGCATGCAAAATGATAAAATTCAAGGGCCTTGCAAGAATTCTTGCACCAAAAGGCGGAATTTCAGAGAATCAAATAAACGTCTAGCAAAAAAAATTTGCAACTCTCAAAGTTGTAACAAGAGTGCAAGTTACTCAAAAGACGGAAGGATGCAGAAACGGCCAAGCCAAAAGCATGGAAGCATAACATAGACTTTGTTTTGTATTTCGTTATTATAATAGATAGAATAGGAAGCGACAAGGGTGGTGGCAATGGCAATGGCAATGACAACGTTAGAATCCCCCTTTTGTGGCAACATCCTTCTTCACTCAAATCTTCTCTTCCTTAATTCAAAACCTTTAATTCACCTAATGGTCTCAATAGTTTTTCGTTCTTATCCAAGTAATGTCAATTTGATCTATTTGCCGATAGCTTGGTCAAAATTCGATGTTCTACAATCTTTGTCTGGAACTTCTTCGAGCTTTCAACAAAGAGGGGCAAACTGTAGACACCAAATTTTGATGCGTTTTTTCTACTGTTAAGGGTGAAATTGGGACAAATTTTTAAGTTTCTTGAATATTTCGAGACGAAGTCCCAATTTCATAAAAAATTGATTTTTTTGGATAAAATAATTATTTTTTTAAGGCAAGGACGAGATGGTCTTTTTGGTTTTGAGTATTAATCACATCAAACCAACACTATCCTCTCATGGTCTAGATAGACCAACTACACTTAACCCAACCCTTTCCCCTAAAATCCATACCATCATATGTAACATCACAACTCCTCCATCAAGATAACCCTTATCAACATTCATTCTCATTTTTCTGCCTTTCTCATACGTTTCTCTCCTGATTCCTATCACTTAACACAATCCCCTTCCTATTTAATTCTCGCTCTCAGTAAAAATAGTAGACGACATATTTTATTAGGGACTACAACACTTTTTTTTATCCTTTCTCCATTTTCCAAAATCCTCACCTAAAAAAAAGGGCCAAGAGAGGTGGATTCAAGCCTACATTGAAGATCTGCCACCACCTTCTCGAATATTTTGCTTAATTTTTTTATAAGGTAAGTGTGATTTTCATTACTATGTTATTTTATTCCAAATTTGTATTATGTTTATTTCTATGAAATTTTGAATCTTGATTTTGATTAGTGCAAGTGTTCTTATTTTGGTTAAATTTATAGTTTATTTATGATTATATGTTGTGATAAATATTTTGTGTTTGATTTACGTTATTTTGGTTGAAATTTTGGGCATGTGAATAAGAGAAACCCGGCTGTCCGAGTACTTTCGACCACTTTTTATTCACTTTTGGTCAAATCTGAGACCAAAATCGCAATCTACTAGAAAAATCGAGTAGGGGTGCAAATTTCACTTTAGTTCGACACTGAAATTTTTTTCTGGTAATCGTTGATGGTGGTGCTGCCACCGGACTGCCACTGGTGGTTGCCTTTGAGCAGCCATGGTTGGTTGTTTGTTATTTAGGAGGTAGGGTTTTAAAAACAAAGAAGATGGGCTTTTGGTTTTGGGTTATAATGTTTAGTTGGGTTTGAGAGCTTAATTTATGTAGGTTTATTTTTAGTATGCTTTGTTTGGATTTGGGTTTGGGTTTAGTTGAGTAGACTTTGGTTTAATTTAGATAGATTTTGGAGTTCTATGGGCCTTTTAATTTTTGTATAGGCTTGTTGTGTATTTCATTGTTGGACTAGTTAATTTTCATGGGCTTTGATAGTTATTTGTGTGTTGAGTTTATTTGGATTGGTCTAGTTTAACAGAAAGTGGGTTAGGTCATATTTTTTAATTTTCTTTGGCAATAATATCAAGCCCATTGTTGCTGACTTTTTATAATTATATTTTAGCCCCTGGAACTATCTAAAATTGCATTTTAGCCTTTAGGGCTTTTCTATAACTACATTTTAGACCCTAAAATTGTCTAAAATTATATTTTAGACCTTAAAACTTTTTGTAATTGCATTTTAGCCCCTAAAACTGTGGAAGATTATATTTTAGCCCTCAGAACTTACTAAAATTACATTTTACTCCATAAATTTTGCTAAAATACAATCGCTGTCTGCACTTTAGTCCCTCAACTTTGCTAAAATTTCATTTTAGTCCTTAAACTTGGTTGAAATTTCATTTTGGTCCCTAAACTTGGCTGAAATTGCACTTTAGTCCCTAAACTTTACTAAAATTACATTTTGGTCCCTAAGCTTTGCTGTAATTGCATTTTAGTTCCTAAAATTTTGTGAAATGCATTTTTGACCTCCAAGACTTTGTAGATTTTTTAATTAAGTCCTTAGAGGTTTAGATTAGTTCTAATTGAGTTTCTTGTTTTGTATTAATTGTCATCGTAGCATTATAATTTTATGGTTTCTTGCATTTTTGCCCTTTTATTTGTTTAGAAACTTTGCGAGTTGGTTTCTAGAGTTTAGATTTTGTTTCAATTAAGTTATTTTGGGCTTTTCTATCATTTAGCTCCTTTTTTGATATTTTGACTTTATTTTTAGTTGTTTTATTATTTTTATTATCCTTATTCTTGTTTGAGTCATAGTTATTTATCTTTAGTATTCTTAGTCATTGTTAGTGTTGGGATAGAAGGGAAGGGGTACTTTTAACCCGTTTTTTCATCTTTAGTTAAGGTTAGAACCACAAGCATTTTTGTGCTCCAAAAAGGTACGTTTCTGAACTCTTTTATGTGCAATATGTGTTTTACTTGCTAATTGTTTATTTTGCTTTATGTAATTTTTATTCATTTACCGCTTTCTTAGAGTATTTATATAGGATAACGCCTTATGTAGGTACGCATAGGCGTTGACCCCAGAAATGGGGCAATTTTTTATAAAGGAGGCTTATGCGTATTGTAATAGATAGGGTACGTGCTATGTGTTAACCACTTTTAGTAGGATTTTCATGCTAGAATATTATGTTTTATGTTTTGATGTCTTTTTATGTGCATATATGTTTCTTATTCTATTCTATTATGTCTACTTTTGTAAATATTTTTTGTGCATGCTATTATTGAAAATTTCCCCTCCTGTGCTGGTTCAACGATGACACAGTGAGTTCTCCCATTCCTCGCGCTGAAATGCATATATATGCTCACTATTTATTCACTTTATTTTTATTCTATCCAAACTTAATATAAATTTGGGTTAATTTTTAGAAATATGAATTAAATCTTGCAACCGATTTTTGCCAAGTGTGAAAGGGTACCAGGTTGCATTTAAAGTAGTCTAGCCTTCCCTTTCCTCAATAGGACTCCCGAACCTTTTTCATTTGTTTTTGTAAACCAGGAGTCATCTAGCTTAGGGTTTTTTCAACTTATTTCAACTTATCTTTATTTGTCTATTTTATTTCATTGTTTATGTTTTAAAATCTTTTTCCTCAACCTCTAGGAATTTCCTTTTCCCTTAGGTTTGATTTAGTGTCCCGATGCACTTCACACGCCGGGTGGCGACTCCATTATTTATTTATTTATTTTTCAAAAAATCCCATTCTAGATTATTTTTGGGTCTTCTAATGTAGCTTTTAAAAAGTCCCATTTTAGACCCTATTTTTGTACTATTCTTATAAGTATTATTTATTTTTATACTTTAATCATTTTATTTTTCCCACCAAAAAATGGGGCATGACACATGCTAGACTCAAGGACTCATACAAGGTGAAAACCGAGAAGTCAGGCCAACATTCAATCTAGCCTGGAAGTCTTTAGAAGAAAGACAACAAGAGGCTATATATATATTTGGATCCAAATCGTATCACGATAAACTCCAAAAGATTCGCAAAGGAATTCAAGAATATGTAAAGATCTCAATAACATGCATTAAATTGGTAAGATAAGGGTACGTAGTTTGGAGTTCGCATTGGAAGAACATCCAACATCCTCGAATTACTACATTAGAATACACTTTCACACAAGCGGAGGTTTATTCTTATTACAAATCCTATACAGAAAAAAAAAGAAAAGAAAATTATTTACTGCCAGGCACCAAGCCATCCTCGCGAAACAAATGAATAAAAGAAAAGTAAATAAATGTATTATTGTTGGGGAGCTGATATAAAAGACTCCTAAACTACATAGGGGCCTGATGCTATCGCTTTCTTCGCCTGACTTTGATTCTGATCAATGAGAGGCTAACCAAAATTAGGGAAGGAACGCTAAAAGAAATAGGTGTCCTAGCCCAAGCCTGACCAAAGATATCAAAAGTATAATTCAGAACATCCATATCGAAAGGATGTACAGAAAGCAGAAGATCAAAAAGGCAGACTACCTCAGAAGATTGCCCTTGTTCTGAATTACCTACTAAACACTTGAACAAGATGCTGCAAACTATATTTTGTTTTGTACAAGTCGCCCTGAAAAGGTCTCCCAAGGCCTCCATGGACTCCTTATATATTGAGGGGTCAAACAGATTGCTATTCAACCACTGCATGGGCATACTTGGAAGCTCTTTTTTTGTTAGATCACCTGCATCCTTAAACCCTAGCCTATGAGCTTCTTGACAAAGGTTCAGGAGGTTATCTTCTACAGCAGTAGAAGAAAAGAAGTTATTGATGCTCTGCAGGGACAGTTTTGCCTTTAAATTTGAAAGCTCTAGTTTAATCTGCTTATCTCAGCTTTAGGTCTTTCGGCCTCAGACTTATGAGATTCAATTTCAGCACGAGCAGCTTTCAGATCCTCAGATATCTGTGAAGAAGCTTGCTTCAACTTTTCTAATGTAGATTGGTATAGTCTCTCCAGCTCCTTCTTGAGGGCATTCAAAGCTCATTTGCTCTTCCTTCTAAAATTTTCCTCATAAAGCATTAAAGCCTTAGTGCTTTACTTCGGGAACTTCTCAGATAGCTCTTAACGCTGATGTAGCAATCTTGCGCGCGTGGCTAGGCACTTGATCAAGCAGTGTGAAGCTGAGATGGATGAGACGCTATCTATGGCTACTTGAGTGCGAAGGTCGTCGTCTGAACATTTCTTTAGAAACTTTATCTCATTTGGAGGGAAAGCGTGATGTCCATATTGTGAACGGTGCTTAATGTGTTCAGACGGCTGTGGGTGTTAACCTCCCAATTGGGGACATACTTCTCAGCGACAGAATCCTCACTTGGTTGATTATGGAATTTTTTGGGATGGGCTGATAACCTGAATAGGCTTAAAGGCCAAACGGCCCGGCTCAACGCCCTAATTTATAACTCAATGGATAGATGCACTTCGAGAATGACCAACTAACGGTTCGAATTCTAAGCAGGTCATTAGAGAAGGAAGATTTTTCTTCTTCTGAGGTAGGACTATGGCAACCTGAGAACAAGTGGGTTGAGAAAAAGTTACTATCACAGTCGAAGAAGAAGGGACAGTTACTACAGAAAGAAGTTTCTTGCAAGCAACTGAAGTCTCCTGACTAGCAATTGAGAACACCACAGGAACGAAGGATAAGGGGGCTATAGTCGCAGAGGCATCTGCTCTTCTTCTGCACCCATAAATACCTTTTTCCATTGAAAATTTGCGACGGGCAGGATTCGCATCAGGTGTTTCTCCAGATTTATCTCCTTGGTAAGAAGCTATTAGTTACCAAATTTACTCTTTTACTTTTAGAAAAAGAAAACATCTTGAAACAAGTTTTGAGACGAAAGAGCAATATCTATGAAAGTAGTCAAGCAAACTTGAAGGCTTCATTGTCAGATCTAGAATTTGGATTAGATAAATAAGCCAAGTATCAAAGGGACACTCTGATGAACACAAAAGTCGAAGCAATAAGAGAACACTAGCAAAAGAGACACAACCCACGTCTGGGGACTCGTGTTAGTTAAATAAAGCCCCCAAGGTGGAAGGCTTAGAAGAATTGAATGCTCTGTCGAGCGACATCATTGTAAAGAGTCATCCTGGAAACTAGACAAGAATGCGAAAGATCGGCTAGACCTGACTCAAGCTCAAATCTAGCTGAGGGGATTTTTGATAATATATGAAAATGTTCACCCAATAGACTAGTGACGTGTCATATAAGTCTTATAAGAGTAATTTTGTAACGTCTAATATCATTTGTGTAGTTGCACATAGAGGTGATTGTGTAAGTTTGGTCGGCAGACTGAGCAAAACTGACTATCTTTTAGGTCAAAGATCCTAATTTGAGTGGCAGAAATCTTTGCCTATAAATAATAGTCTCAATCTATATAAACAAGCACTCAGAAACAAAGCAAAATAGGCCAATAATCAAGGGCAAAGTGCCCAAATGAAATACAAAACCTATGAGTCATTCAAACATTCTCTCGTTTTCTCTCTTTTTTTACTACTTTCTCTCTTTGACTGGATGCTCCTGAGAAATTCGACCGTGTTCCATCAGGAAGCATGTGCAGCACCTAATATACCTTGAGATTCAGCATCACAAATCGTATTGATGCACATGTGTTATATACATTACACTTCATATACTAAAAATTTTGTGCAGATGAAAGAAAACATAACTAAACACCACCTATTCTAATTTATAGAGAGTTGGTCTCAACTATTGATACTCTTAATCTGTTCACTTGTAGTGCTACTTTTGGCCCATTGCACAGAACTATAAATGATCAAAAAACTTGCTTGGCCCCAGAGGAATTATAATTATGATGAGTTGATTATCAGTCTTTGCATCATGCAAAGGTTATTCATAAAATAAAATAAATACCACAACTTATCGGTCATTTTTAAGTAAACTACGGCACTATATTGTAAATTTTATAATTTAAAATCAATGATATCATTATAAACTCAATCTTATAAACTCAATCCGGTTGATTTTAAATTTTTTTAAAATTTACAACTATACCACGGAAAATAAGATGAAACCACGTTCTTGTTCGTAAAATCCTAGAATGCCCCGCCTCCCTCCTCGCAATCCCATGCAATCTTTCTCCACTTGGCACTCAGCGATCACCAACATCACCAACCCCCAAACCAGCAAAAAAGAAAAGAAAAAACACCTCCTCCCTCTTCCTTCTCCCTCCATTTTGACTTTGACATTTTCTCCCTGGCCTTAGCCATATCTCTTATTCTCTTTCTTTCATTCAAAGTTCTGAAACTCACATCTATTGACCTCATCAATCAGTCATTACATATTAAATTGAAGAAAAAAATAGAACAATCATATATAATACTAATGGAGGAGGAGCAGAGCTTGGAAGAGGACGACAAGAATGCATTAGCAGGATTATCAATCGCCCCACCACCCAGAAAAACTCATTCATACAGCCAACAGCTACGTTCGACCACAGGGACCAATCATCACAAGAAACATCGCCAATTTCGTAAACACAGTTTAGATGATGCTGCGACCATTAAGATTGCCAGCAGCAATAGTTACAGCCATTTTCTGGAGGACGAAGACAACGACGATGATGATTTTTATCCTTATTCGACTAATACTAGTGCGGATGGTACCGGTGATTGCAATATTAATCAGAGGATCGATGGGTTGGCAATGGGGGATGGTGCTGGGAATGAGGAGTTTGGACATTTTCAGAATCAGCAGTCATTGCCGGAGTTTATGGGGAGCGGTGGTGGTGTTGGGATTTTCAAGGTGCCTACTCGGGCTGCAGTTCACCCCGGCTGCCCCCCTTTCCTGGAGCTTAGGCCTCATCCTCTCAGAGAAACTCAGGTAAGTAACTCCTTTTTTTTTTTTCTCCCTTGTAAGTTTTTAGAAGGATGGAAAGAAAAGAGGGAAGAGATGATAATGTCACTGAGGATCGAATCATCAATCTGATCAGTGTCTTATAAATGAAATTATTTGTTCTGAAATGATTTACCGTTTCTTTAGTTTATGGCATGGTTTCTGTATTTTTGTGGGTGAGAGTGTAATTAGTTTGTGGAATAAATTGCAGTGATTTTAAAAACATTGCAAAAATGGTACATGTTGTAGCTTCTTTTGTTGTCTTTTCAATTGATGAAAAAGTCTTTTAAGTTAATCAGGCTATAAATGAAATGAGAAAAATCATGATATAATTAATTTTGTTATTTTGGTAAATGTATATCAGAATTTTATGAAGAAATTAAACCAACCGAAATTTGTCAACATAGATTAGAATGCAGTGTTTTTGTGCTTTATGTACACAGTACAGTGTAAATCATGATTGCATAGTATGTGGAGTAGTCTGTGTTTCCTTTCTCTTCCCCCCCTCCCCCTCTCTCTTCAGAAACAAGTGTGGATTTTAATGTGAACATCTTTACAGGTTGGGAAGTTTTTGAGAACAATTGCTTCCACGGAGACTGAATTATGGGGAGGACAAGAATGTGGCATAAGAGTTTGGAATTTATCAGATGCATACAAGCCAGGAAGTGGAATAGGAGGAAGGGCAAGGAGAGGGGATGAGTATGCAGCACCCTTTTATGAGTCAGTAAATACTTCTCCAGCACTCTGTCTGATGGTGGATCCGGGAACTAAGTTGGTTTGGAGTGGGCATAAGGATGGTAAGATTAGGTCTTGGAGGATGGACCAGACGCATTCTGACAATACACCTTTCAAGGAAGGTCTTTCTTGGCTGGCTCACCGTGGTCCTGTTCTTTCCATGGTGATATCTTCTTATGGTAAAAAATCAGCTAGCCTTGGAATTCATGATTACCTATAAACTTTCTATTGCTTTTCATGGCTGTCAGATTTTACTATGAATTAATGTAGGTAATATTGATTGCTAATTAGCATTCTTGACACTTGCACTCTCTTATATTAGGCAAGGCATCAGTTCGTCGACGAAAGAAAACAATTTATGCTGCTAACTTGGAATTATTGTAGGTGTTTACTTATTACTTGAGTTTCTTTTTCAATTATTCTTGTAAGATAGCTTATTTAGGACAGATATTCTCTGAATTTCCGCATTGTTGTTGTTCAGCTTTGGTGTAATCTTCATTTGTTGCACTTTGATGCAGGTGACATCTGGTCAGGTTCTGAGGGTGGTATTATAAAGGTCTGGCCATGGGAAGCAGTTGAAAAATCTTTATCTTTATCTCCAGAAGAAAGGCACATGGCTGCTTTACTGGTGGAGCGGTCATTTGTGGACCTCCGAAGCCAAGTTACTGTAAATGGTGCATGCAATATTTCATCTTCAGATATAAAGTGCTTGTTATCTGATAATAACAGAGCTAGAATCTGGGCAGTTGGGTCTTTATCATTTTCATTGTGGTATGTACATCTTACTGCGTCTGCACATGCAATCTTGTTAGCCTTTGCAGATAAGAGTTATAATCCAATTCTTGAGTCCTAATTCTTCATAGTTTCCAAACTATAGGGAGGCTCGCACACGAGAACTTATTAAAGTTTTCAATATAGAAGGTCAGATTGAGAATCGAGTTGACATTTCTTCTGTACAAGACCAAGCAGTAGAAGATGAAATGAACGTCAAGTTTGTCTCCAAATCAAAGAAGGAAAAATCCCAATATAGCTTTTTGCAGCGGTCACGTATTGCCATCATGGGAGCAGCAGATGCAGTGCGTCGCGTTGCCACAAAGGGAGCAGGGGCATTTGTTGAAGATACTAAGAAAACAGAAGCTCTAGTACTTGCTGCAGATGGAATTATTTGGAGTGGATGTTCAAATGGCTTACTTGTGCAGTGGGATGGAAGTGGCAATCGCTTGCAAGATTTCCTTCATCATCCTTGTGCTGTTCTAAGCTTTTGCAGTTATGGCGCAAGAATATGGGTGAGCTATATAAGTGGTTTGGTCCAAGTTTTGGACATCTATATAACAAACCTTGAAGGAAATTTAATTGCAAGTTGGGTGGCTCATAATGGCCCTGTTATAAAATTGGTAGTAGGAAATGGTTATGTTTTCAGCATGGCCAATCATGGTGGTATACGTGGTTGGAGTATAGCCTCTCCAGGGCCCATTGATAACATACTACGACCAGAATTAGCTGAGAAAGAAGACATGTACACAACAAAAAAGTATCTCAGAATTTTAGTTGGCACATGGAATGTTGGTCAAGGAAGAGCCTCTCAGGATGCACTTATGGCATGGCTGGGATCTGCAGTGTCAGATGTTGACATTGTAGTTGTTGGACTGCAAGAAGTGGAAATGGGTGCTGGTTTTCTTGCAATGTCTGCAGCAAAAGAAACTGTAAGTTCTGCACCAGAACTTCTAACATAAAGTTTGTTTTTCTTCTCATGCGCAGCAACAACTGAACAGGTAATATTTCAGTACACTTTTAGTTGTTACCCAAAGAAATATCTAGACAGAGAGACACTAAAACCAGTGAAGCAACCAATTAGAATGTTTTCTTGGTACCCAAGTGAATTTGTTATATTTGACTTTATACCAGATTTACAATCTAATTTGCTTATTTATGTTCACTTATTGTTTGCTTTTTTCCTTCTTTTTGATCTCTGAATGTGTTGACTGCTGTGAAGCTTTTATCTGTTAAGGGAAATAGCACTTAATAGTAAGTGTCATTAGCACTCTGCAGAATGACTACGTTCAGTAATAAAATGTTCTTTCACAGTCGGAGATTTTTAGTTTGAAAATTTTGAGATACTTAAGAGGGGTGTTTATATTACAGCGGAAGGTGAAGAAAGTACTTGTGAATTTATTATGGAAGGGCAAATCCAATTACAGGAAATTTCTTCATATCTGATCACACTGTACATGATTGATTTTCAGGAAAGAAAGTTAAGAGTGCCGAAAACTAAAAGAGGTGGATCGAGATTTACTTTTTATCTTTGATTTTAGATGTCACTTCCTATGAAATAAGGAGTAATTGATTTTTGGAAGAGCATTACGATTTTGATGAGCCAAAAATTTGTTATATTGTTTCATTTTCGTCTACCCAACCTGTTCCAGTCTTTTACTTTGTTATAATCTTCAGCGATTATTAATTTCTGACTTTTGTTTTGGAATCTTCTCCTTGCCAGTGATGGAGTAACCTTTTTAATAAATATGATTATAATTAGTAAAATCTATTACATTTATGTTACTTTTAGCATATTTAATTGGTTTTCCCTCAAAAAAAAAGACAAACAAGTTGACTTGATAGAAGTTTTGCCTAGATAAGATCACCGAGATCAAAAACCATTTCCACATAGTCAGCAAAACAAAAGTCGATTTTGCTTTATTTTTCTTCTTATATTTTCAATCATACAATTCATTAGCTCTGTCTGACTTCTTTTCACATCGGTACTTTTAGTAATTACTTCTGAATCTTGGTCAGGTAATTAATTAGAGCATCATTAATCCTCTCATTCTGTACTGTTACTAGTTCTCCTCAGCAATAATACAGAGACCTGTCTGTTTATTTCTTCTTTTCTTAAAATGATTTGACCTTATTTGGTCAAATTTTTGCTTGGACCCTTGCAAAGTTTTATTGATAACCCAAGATGTATTTTAGTTAAAATAGTAGGTGTATCTCTTACCTCTTAAAAGAAGAAACAAACATGAGTTAGGAAATAAACAATGTTCTCTTTTTTAACATGTTGTGTAAATTTATATTGTGTTTCATGGTTACCACTACTTCTATTGTAGGTAGGACTGGAAGGAAGTTCTATTGGGCAATGGTGGCAGGATGCTATAGGAAAGACCTTGGATGAAGGATCAACATTTGAGCGTGTAGGGTCAAGGCAGCTGGCTGGCTTGCTTATAGCAATCTGGTAAGAATTTATTCAAGGTCCTGTAATGATTTTTTTTAAAGTTTTTTTTATTTTTTATTTTTTTGGGGCACAGAGATTGTCTTTGGTCCTATATTCATTTGTCCTGTGACTATATCTTGTTCATTTATTCTGCTTAAACAGGGTGAGAAAGACTCTCCGAACACATGTTGGGGACCTTGATGTGGCCGCAGTTGCATGTGGGTTAGGCCGTGCCATTGGTAATAAGGTAGTGAAATCTTCCTTTGTAACACTGAAATAATATGTTTTACGTTTGAATTTGTATAGCTTTGTCTCTTAAAAACACCAATGTTGTATTTTTTTCCCAAAGTATTCTTTTATATCTTGATAATGATAGGGTGTTATTTTATAACAGGACTGTTTAAAGTATAATTTATAAACCTTTTTGAGTTTTTCAATTTTTACAGTGGTATATTTGGTAGCCTATTATTATGATTTTTCCAGTTCATAATGGTAATTTGGTGCATAGCAAATGAAAGCAGTTAGTGGGGGCAGTAAATAGTTTTATGTAGCTTGCAGTATTCAATTGATGTTATGTCCCATTGCAGCATATAACATAAAACTCAGAAACTGAGAATAGCTTACTAATATCAGGATCTGGTGGAGATGACTTTTGTTTCAAGATTTAGTCTTCTCGAATATGTACTACAACGATTGGACACTTCATATGCATATTTTCTTTTATTTCTTTCTTTTCCCCCCCTTTACTCTGGTCAACTATATTAAAAAAAAAAAAAAAAAACTATATAACCATATGGACAGAGAGAAATCGAGAGCAAATTGCATGTTGTTTGATGTACTCATATCAAACTCTGCAGGTAAAGAAGGACATTTCTCATCTTTTGAAGTGCTACAGTTTACTTAATCGTCTCTCTCCTTTTTAAATAACTTTCAGAGGACACGTAATTCACATCAATTAAATTCAAGGAAGTTTCTTCTAATATTATCAAAGGATCAACTGTCTAGTCTGGCTGTAAATACATTTTACATTTTCAGGTTCTCTTCTAGGCAAAAAGGGCTAAACTTTGATTTACAATTTTGGTCTTCTTTTATGTTCCTATCAATAAAAGGAAAAGGGAAACTACTGTGCTCTTATTCATGATAATTAATTGGAGAAATGTAAATCACCATAAGTCTCCCTTATATTGACTCCCTTTAGCTCTTATTCCTTTAATTCAGAAATGGAAAAATGTGAGAACAGAAAGATTTGTTTCTTTACATCTTCCTCATTCAGATACAAATATCTAGAGTCTGAGAAATGTGTGATTTCTGAATCCACTGAAATGTTAATGATGTCAAGATATGGCATTTATTTCTTTTTATTCTTTTTCCCCCTAAAGACCAAGATCTGGCTTTCACTTGTCTCCTTCCGCTGCCAAATTTCTTCTGTTGATACTCCGCTCTTGGTTATGGATTGATTATGAGAGTGTGATACGGAGATCAAGTCTATTTTTCCAATTAATCTTTCTTCAGCATTGTTATGCATTTCTGTCAAAGGTTTATGATAAAAAGCAAGTGCGAAATAAACTTTGATCAATACCCTGTAATGTCCAAGGAAATAAGAATCCAAGTCCTTTTGTTCTTTAAGATAGCTTGAGTTCTGATGCATTACCGTATATGTTCTTTAGTTTTTCCTTTAAACACCAATAACCAGAAAGAATAAATCTTCTTGACATTCATGATCGATAATAAAAGCTAATGCTGCTTCAGATGTTTACTATTTTTTCTATTTGTCGCATTTTTTCATTTGAACTTGATAGAGATATTCATGCTTTATAGTTTTCTTTGGCTTTAATCTCCATATGAAGATCTGTAATGCCAGCTAATTGCTCTAATTTTTATCAGAAGATAGCTTCAATAATTGTCCGGAGTATTTTATAGGTGTTACACAAATATTTATGGAAAGTATATAGTGCTAAATTCCTGGATTGTTACTTGATTATGAAGCTTTGTTCTTCGGATTTCAAACATCAGAAACATGGTCAAAGGTACTGAGGTCTTTGTGAAGGCCGTTGGTTTAATCATCATAAGTGACAGCTTTTTTATGTATCGCTTGAAAATTTGCACTTATTAAATAGATTACTTTTAGCATATATCTAATTTTGAAAAGTTGCTTTGATTATTATATCTAAATTCGAGCAATTGTTGATTCACTTATTGATATTCCTTTAAGTTGATCTATTAGTATTTTAGAGCAAAAGAATAATGATTCTGCAAAACTTTAAAGCAAACTCTCAAAGTAACAACATTTAGATTTATGCATTTGAGGAGGATCATTGCTTGAAGTATTTACACAGTGTTTTGGCCATCCTGGCCTCTCTGCATCTCTTACACAACAAATTTACAGCTTGCTTCGATTTCATGTATAAAGTGATTTTCTTAACATTTATCTTATGCATTATATATTCTGTCTGATAATACCACATATCTTTATGCAGGGTGGTGTGGGATTGAGGTTGAGAGTATTTGATCGCATAATGTGCTTTGTAAATTGTCATCTTGCTGCACATTTGGAAGCAGTTAACCGACGGAATGCTGATTTTGACCATATATTTCGAACAATGACTTTCTCCCGATCTTCGAACCTCCTTAACAATGCTGCTGGTATGCTGCCGTACCTGTTTTTGTGTTGCTCTCTCATCTTCTCCACGTATTTATAGATTTGGCTGCTTTATTCTTCTGGATTTCCATGGATCCTCTCTGTTGCAGCTGGTGTCTCATCTGCTGCCCAAATGCTTCGGGGTACAAATGTATGAATATAAGATATGTATATTAGGAAAGCAATATTTCTGTTTCTCTATAGGATAGGCTTTGAGTGTCTGTGCCTCTTCTGTAATGACAGAGTGCTGGAATTAACCCTGAAGAAGGGAAACCAGATCTCACTGATGCTGATATGGTTATGTTTTGTGGTGATTTCAATTATCGCCTTTTTGGAATATCTTATGATGAAGCAAGAGACTTTGTCTCCCAAAGAAGTTTTGATTGGCTTCGTCAAAACGACCAGTTGAGAGCAGAAATGAAAGCTGGTAAAGTTTTCCAAGGAATGCGTGAGGCCCTTATTAGGTTCCCTCCAACCTACAAATTTGAAAGGGGAAAGCCAGGTTTAGGAGGTAAGAATGTTATCATAGTATAAAGACATAGCAACAATCTCTTATATGAGTCAATTCAAAATGGACAATCTTCTATGAGAGTGTCATATTGGTCTTCTGGTGTTTGTTCTGCTCAATAAACTAGTAAGGCAAAATTTGTTCAAAAAATAAAAATAAAATCTAGTCATGCAAAATATTGTAACCAAGAATCTGATGTTTCTCATTTTCAGGATATGATTCTGGGGAGAAGAAACGGATTCCTGCATGGTGTGATAGGGTACTGTATAGAGATAATCGAGCAGCTCCAGCAGAGGAGTGCAGCTTAGAGTGTCCAGTGGTTGCTTCTATTGTAGAGTAGGTTTCCTGGGAAACTAGCTTTGCTTTTAACCTACCAGGCTACTATTCTCTGTCTGCAAAATTTTCACTTTCCCCTATGCTACAGGTATGAGGCTATCATGGAGATAACTGAAAGTGATCACAAACCTGTACGTTGCAAGTTCAATGTTGCAATTGCCCATGTTGATAGATCAATACGAAGACAAGAGTTTGGGAAAATCTTAGAGTCCAATGCAAATTATCAGGTCTTGCTTAGATGAGCTACATTATGTTCCAGAAACCATTGTTAGCATTGACAGGATTGTTCTTCAAAACCAAGACACATACAATCTAAGAATAACCAACAGAAGTGGGAAAGACAAAGCTTTCTTCCAAATTGCATGTGAAGGTCAATCCACCATCAAGGAGGATGAACAACCATCAGATTATCGTCCCAGAGGTTTCTTTGGTCTCCCTCGTTGGCTTGAGGTAAATCAAAATGCTTTTTTGCCAGACTTGGCACTTGTTTTGTCTGAGACTTTACGATTATGTTATTTAGAAAGAAACCACAGCAGTAAATAGACTTCCCAGACACTTAAATATTCACATCCCCTAAGGTAAGTGTATTAGCGTCAAACCACTTCATTGTATCCACCAAACCTCGGCCTGGCTGATTATTGATACTGTCTCCTCTTGAGGTGTAGTCCATCTAGAGAACTTACTCTTCCATGTCAAGTTTCCTTGTCAAAGTTCTTAGCAGTTGTCGTACTAAAAAAATTCCTACTGAAATCCACTCTCAGATTGCAAGCAGGTCACTTTGGACATTAACCATACAACTGACTGCAGATCATGTAGTTTTTAATTTCATGTCTAAAGTTGATGTAACTTTCTAGTCTCAGCTGTCCAAATGGTCAATATTGATTAAGGAATCTGAGTTCCGAAAGGTGCTTTCTAGGTGTGATCTTGTGACTGATAAAACGAGGGAGGCTCGGTTCTTGAGTATGATTTTTCTTTTGATCTAGCATAGACAAACTCATTCCTATTTAGAACAGAACATATGACAACAAAATTGAAGGGTATCCAAGGGCTTTGAAAGATATTTGACACAGTATCACTTTTGACAAGTGCTCAACTTCAAACCTTTTTATTTGTTCTGTTTTTGTTCTTTCTTCATGATTGTCGATTATTTTCATTGGACAGAACCATAACTCTTGATATTTGATTTTTAGGTCACACCAGCAGCAGGCAGCCTAAAACCCGATCAAGTTCCTGTTGAGATCTCAATACATCACGAGGAGTTCCACACCTTGGAAGAGTTTGTTGATGGAATTCCACAAAGCTGGCGGTCTGAAGACACTAGAGATAAGGAAGTGGTTTTGTTGGTAAATGTACGAGGAAGTTCCACTCTTGAGACAGGGACTCACCGAGTACATGTGCGTCACTGCTTCACTGCCAATACTGTTCGCCTCGACTCAAAAAGCAACAGTGCTAGGAAAATCCAAGGAAGTTCTCATCAAAGATGTGTACAAAAGCATGTAGGTGCTGCCTCTGATACAATTGATGACCATCGAAGTTTACGTGGTCCTTGAGGCTAAAGGAAAGAGTTCGAAAAACAGAAATATATAGATGACCTGGCAGTTTTTGACAAAATGATATCCAGTGTAAGGCTACATTAGCTAGCATCATGGTGTAAATACTTGGACTGTAGGCTTAGAGCTAGGCCTCATGTTCGGAAAAAGTAGTTGAAATTCGAAAATAACCTGATCCTGATTTATCTTTCATTCTTTCACATATTTTTGTTCAAAACTTTTCAACCGAGGTCTACTGTAGTTCGTAGGAAAAGCTGTTTCTTCTACAGAAGCATAAAAGGTTGGTTGTTCCATTAGATAGGTGTTAAATACATGAAAGATGACGGAGGAATATAGTAGTAGGAAATTTCCCATAAAGATAGGTAAAATTTCCCGTAGTAGTAGAAAATTTTACTTTTGAAATCCCGGACAAATGTCAGACATTATGATTGATGCTATTTTGTGATACATTGTTGATGCACACAGGGATGACATCCTATTTTGCCTCCAACCACTTGTTCCCCTCTCAACTAACAAAAGAAAAAAAAAAAAAAGCAAAAAGCGATGGAAAATACACAAAACAGAAATGCCACTTACCAGCCAAAGGCGTATGGACCAAGAAATTGTGCAAATCTTGCATTTTAAGTCGAACAGGTTTCTCTGGAAGAAAGAGGAACTTGTCCAATGGCTTTGATGGAGGTGTAGCATGTAAAAATTCTGATCCTATCGACCCTTGGTCGACGCCTTCACATTCAATCCCCTCGTTTGTCTTATGCCGACTCTACAACACATCTCAAATAAATTAGCAAAATAATTAGGTCTATTTAGCTCTAGGAATTCACTAAGGAAAATGAAGGAAAAGTAAACTAAATTCTTTGAAAATGCTAATCCATTGCATTGTTTGGTTATTGAGGACATTACTAAAGAAAGGAAAATGATTCATAACGAAGTGATTTTTCTATTTGATTTGTAAATTTGAAGGAAGAAATGGAAAAGAATTTTTTTTTTTTTTTTGAAAGACATAACAAATTAATAGATATATATTGTTAATTGAAATGGAGTTCAATTAAAATATTTTAATTTGATTTTTTTTTTTAAATTAACAGATAAGTAAACATAATCAATTGACTTTAGTTGTCTAAAATATTTTAATTTGATTATCATCAATAAACTTTTTTAATTGCCACATTCTCAATCGTACATCCAAGTTTTACAAATAAACTGTGAAAGTGTATGACCTTATTTGGATTCCAGTTCGACATCATCGTTGAAATCGTTATATATTATCCATAATTTTTCTCTACTTATAAATGGAAATTCAAGTTAAAACACATAAAATGATATAGAGTATTAATTGTGGTAGATTAACATAACAAGAAAACATATAATTTAAAATCTTATTCGATGAATTAAATAAATAACATGTTACCAAAATATAGAGTTTTTTTTAGTATCTGTCTATATTTGAAATTAAAAAAAATGTCGATTTTTCTTTAATTTTATATTGCATTTTTTTATTTGGACCAACACAATGTACTTTCGTTAATATGCCACTACAAAATAGTACATGTTTCTTTCCTACATCTACCAAAGATGTAATTCACTCACGTAAAGAATATTTTTCTAGTACAATTTAACCTCTATACTTATTCTTAAACAAGAAAATTGCATTTTATAGTTAACAAATTATTACTAATAATTGTCATTATTCTTAAACAAGAAAATTGTACTTTTATAGCTAACAAATTATTACTAATAATTGTCATTATCCTCTATTGGGGAAACTTCTTTTGTCACTTGCAAAATTGTTGTTTGAACTCAAATTTCTTATTCTGCATATCATGCTCCACATTGTAATTCTACACATGAAAGTTCCCAAAATGATTGATGGCACTATTATCATTTGACTCAGCAGAATCTGTCACCATATATATATAGTCAAACGCACCCTCATTATCCAGAAAGTATTGTTACATTCTTAAGTATTATACAAAATCATAGTGTAAAATATTAAAATGCCAAGTACTAATATTTTAATACCTACTTAATGTCTCAATTTATTACAAATAGATTGTGAATATAGGCTTTTTTTTTTTTTGGGCAAAGAACATGGGAAGCTAAAAATGCACATACCCAAGTCCCAAATCATGGGTCACTTCCCAGTAGAAAGAATACAAAGAGTTCAAAACACCATAAAGAAGTCATAAAGTTCGGTAAACGCTCATCCACTTGTTATACTTGAGGCATTATAGAAAGATTGTTGGTACTGCTCTCAAATAATTTGAATTATGTTGAAAGTACAAGTAAACTTATTCATATAGTATTAAGTACTCAAAGTATATGAAGAGTTCACAAAAGGATTTCTTTTATTGTGTCTAACAGTTAAATAACACTTGCAAAATACTATATACAAGATTAGACATGAAAAAACTCTCATATTTCCTGTCTTCCCCTCCAAAAATGCAAGATATGCTAAAGATAAGTGTATCAGTAATAGCATCATAAGTTTATGCTTAACTTCTTCTCCACAATTCTAAATAATGTTAGCTACAAAGAAAACATTTTCTTAAAGATGGTGTCTTTTCACAAAGTTTCACGGATGAAAGTTGGTGTCGATTGAAAATTAGAAGCTTTCATTAACCATACTAGAGCCTCTTGCTGCAATTTTAAAAGAGTAAACTATATTGAAAACAAAAGGCCATAGAAAAGAATTTCTAACATTATGGTTTCTATCCATCCAAAAAAAAAAAAAAAGTATTGATCAAATAACTAATACAATTGATCCTCTTAGAACCAAGGGGAAGAAAGCTAACTTTAGCACATTCTAAAACGAAACTTCAATCATATTATCCTTTAGGCAGAGAACAAAAGTGTACACTACCAATATACGACATGCATATATATGATACATCTCCAAGATCCACTCCAAAGAAGTCAATGAGAAAAAACTATTTGAGTCCATTAAATTCAATATAATTATTGCATGACATATTTGTATGACTTATTCTCACGCCATATTTCTTAAAAATGCCTAAGCATGTCTACTATGGTGGTGCCACGAGAAATATATCACAGAGAAAACTAACCCAAACATTTAATGACAAGGTGATTATATACATGAAAAAAAAAAAGCAATCTAAAAATAGAAAAATGAAGATTCCAAATCCCCATTTCGAATTCTAAAGTCAGCATTGCAAAACTGATGCCCAAACCATCAAACGTCATCAAACGAAATAAACAAATCCCATCAAGAACCTTAGATTCTGTTTGATTGGGTTGAAAATATTTTTTTAAAAATATTTTTCAGAAATTTTCTTGGCGCCAAACACAAAAAAATATTTTCCGGTATAAAACATTCTTTAATTTTCTTTCCCCTGACTAAAAATAATTGACAAAAATTTTAAACGTAAGTTATTTTACAGATAATTCAAAAATGACATTAAATATCAAATACTTATTTTTATAACTTTCTTTACTAAATTTATTTTTATTTCCAATTATTGTCTATTCATTTTTCTTTTCATTGTGAGTCCCACAATAATATAGCTATCATTATGTTTATTTTACAACTATATTATATTATGATTTAATTTTTAAAAAAATTAATTTTTATTGGCCACAATCACATGTAAAGTGTTCATTGTGTTTTAATTTATATTCATAAAATTAAGAATGAAAAACCTTAGAAAGTTATATTTCAAAATATTTACATTTTCTCAATCAAACACCAGTGTATAAAAAATAGAATTCGTTTTCATGTAAAATATTTTTCAAGAAAAATATTTTTCTTAAGAAAATATTTTACATCTAACCAAATGGATCCTTAATTCTAGAATTTTTCATAATGGAACCCAATGATTCATAAACAAAATAATTACATGCGGGCATGCTGGATGTTATAGAATTGATAACGTGTGCGTGTTTGTTATAATAAGCTTACACCGTACACGGACATTTCATCAAACAAAAGATGGTTTTTTTTTTTTCAAATGTTAACAATCTAACCTAATCCTATTTATCTAAATCTAAGAGCAAGGAGAGGCTCAACAGGACTAGGGAGACAGAGAAGCTAATCTCTATTCTAAGAATGCAAGGAGATTCGAACTCTCAACCTCACACTCAAACAAAGTGTTTCGTGGTTAACTCACCTAATGTGAGTTGGTTATCAAACAAAAGATGGTCATTTGAGTACTTTAATCAACTCAAGGAACAAACCCAAAAGAAACTTGAAAGAGAGGGAAGGGGAATATACACATCTGTTGAGATCATAGCAATTCCTGAGGGTCTTTGAAGAGGGGGTCGATCGTCGGACGACGAAAATTGCTATTCATTGCTGTAGCCGAAAATTGATGAGAGAGATGAGAAAAGTGAAAGAGGGGTGATTAGGACTTCGAAAACACATCTATTTTGTGAGGGGATAATGTTCTTTTATTTGGCCCGTATATTCACTTAACCCACTTAAGGTCTACGCATAAATCCGATTTATCCCGTTTCCTCACCAAAACAAGAAGAAATGAGTTTTAGGCAAAATTAGTTTCCAATTTCCATAGAAATTTCCTTCATTTTCTTTTCATAGCGTTTTCTCTTACAACCAAACAAAGGAAATTATTTGTGAGGGAATTGCTTTCTATTTCCTTAGCAAATTTTGAGAAGCAAATTGACCCTTAGGCAAATGATCTCTAGGTAGTACAAAAATTACACAGCAAAATATAAATTTATTTAACACATACAAAAATATGCAGAAGAAGAGTTACAAAATAATGCACATCTAAGTGTAATTCTCATATTGAGATCGGCATAAACCGACGGCATAATAACCTTTATCTATTCTCTAGAATTTTCTTATTCTAGACTCTCAATTTAACTCTTCTTAGCTAAATAAACTAACAGACGCTTTATTTATGGGCTAACAAAGTTGACTACCAAGAAATCAGTTGTATTGAGAGTAACAAGTCTAAACATAATCCTTGTTGGTCCTAAAGCAACCTAAGAGGGGGGGTGAATTAGGTTTCTAAAAATTATGCTTTCAGAAAATAGTAACCTTTTTAAATTCAAATGCAGATATAATAAATTTACTAGAACAGTAAAGTAAAGAGAGAAAATTGAACAAACAATACTTCCAAGCTATTGCAAGCTGTCTCTTATACAATCTAGATTGAATAAGAGACACACTTGGTGAGCCAATAATCTTTACAAAGTTGGTAAGTTCTTGCTCACACTAAAACTCTTTTAGTTGAGCCAAGATTCTTACTTACAACCACACTTTCATACAAGATTATCACTCCTGATTAACTCAAAGTTGAATTGCACTCACAACTTCACACTAATACAACAAACCACTATAGTCAATTTGCACTCAAATTACTCTTGTCTTAGGCTTGTATTCAATGTATTAGATGATTTTTACAGACTTAAAGCACCTATTTATAAGAGCAATAAATAGAGCTTTCAACTACTTCCTAACGGCTAAGTAATAAATGCACAAAAAATAGCCGTTGGGGTTTCGGACGTCCGAGGAGGATTGAATGCGTCCGAGGAAGCGTCCGATCTTCTTTCAGTTTATTGAGATGCTTCGTTCGGACGTCCGTGCATGCGTTCGGTCCTTCGTCCGACAGAGGTTTCAGACGGTCCTGAGCGTCCGAAGAAAAGGCAGGAGACTTCCATTCTTTCTGCCAATTTCCTCGGACGATGCAGGACGTCCGAGGAGCTTTTGACCTAGTGTTACGGTTCTGTGCGTCCGAAAGAGCTGTTCCTGCAAAAGCTTGTTTTACAGAGTTAAGTGTTTATGTCATCATCAAACCATAAGGTTTGGAAAACATCAATCTCCCCCTTTTTGATGATGACAAATCTCAATTGGATATGACTAATCAATTTGCGATATCACATAATTGGATATCAATTATCACCATAACAACCATATCAAAGCATAACATATATCAAGGCATAATTGGATATCAACATAACAACCATATCAAAGCATGACATATAACTACTCCCCCTTTTGACATCAATCAAAAAAGGCTCCCCCTTAGATTATGCAGGTATTTTGACAGAAATGAAACAAGTTTAATTCATTCACGTATAATCCCTGTCTCTTATACAACAGTCTAGATGTGTATATGTCTACTTTCAAGCTTCTTGATACACTTCTGCACTGTGTAAAACGTAATATGTTGATGAAAATCTTCAAGTTCATCACTGTCAGAAGATGACTCAAGTGGATGTTGGGACTGAAGATCAGCAAACTCGACTTGAGCCGAAGCAGACATGCCGCGACTGAGTGCCTCTTGGAGAATTATTTGACGAGTCTCAAGTCGTTTTAACTTGCGATTTGTGCGACGTTGAAAAGAACTGACTTGAGTGCTCAGAGATTGGAGAAGTCCACAGATATGTGAAAGGGATGGTTCAGAAGATGGCTCAGAAGTAGATGGTGCAGATGTGAGTGGAGGTGGTTGAGAAGTAGGAGAAGGAGGGATAGCAACATCAGATGTGGCTTCATCTCATTGTGACTGAGCAATATCAAAGGCTGCCTTAGTGAGCCATTGATCATTAAAAAATCGGAGACCTTTTCGTTCAATGTAGGATTTATTAAAATACGGAGGATATTGTTTGTTTTCGGTAAAGAGAACGTTGAGCCTGACATCAAAAACCTTGGTGAGAAATTTTCCAAAAGGAATGTTTCTGCGAGTATCAGTGAGAAAGAGTTCCCATAGGGAACAAAAAAGATACCCAAAGTCAAGTGGGATACCCTTGAAGACACAGAAAAATAAGTATAGTTGCATTTTTCCGAAAACAAACAATATCCTCCGTATTTTAATAAATCCTATTTGTGTCCCTATCACACCCTCTTTCTTCTCAGGGGCGAGCAAAGTAGTTTTGGCAAAGCCTGTTTAAAATGGATTTTAAAAATGGCTCGAACTTCATCTATATCAAACTGAGTATCCTCAGCGGGCCATTTATCTAGTGAAAAGAAGTAGAAAAAATCAGAGGGATTTGAGATTTCACATTCAAAAATGGTGTTGATTATGTTCGATGAAATCTCAAGATCAGTGTTGTTAACATGAGAAATGAGGGTGCGAATAGTAGGACCTTTCCGAAGATTGGCCGTGAATTGAAGCACCATATCATGATAAACAGGTAAATCGATCGGATGCACTAAATGACCCCAATTTTGTTTTTCAAAACAAGTTTTGATAATTGGAAGATTATATTCATCAAAAAGACTGTTAGAAGCAGGACGTTGAACAATGATGGATTTACTGAGAAGAGAAGTATACCGGTCGGATGCCTTGGCATCGATAAATTTGGATAAAGTTAGAGTGGTGGAAACTTGAGGATTTGCCGATGATTCTCCTCGCACAGGAGCCTTCCCTTTAGTTTTGCGACCCCGAACTGCCGTAGAGGAACCGCAACGAGATTTCACCATTGTAGTGGAAGAAGAGAAAATTGAAAAAATTTAAAAAAAAATGAAGATTGGTGAGATTTTGAGGAAATGAGATGGTGAATAGGGGAAATGAGATGTGATTTAGGTGATAAGGGTTATGGGTAGGATGATTTTGCAATCAATTTTGGAAGAGAGAGTGGGAATTTGGAGGGGGTAGGGAAGAGAAGAAAAATCGCCTAAGGGTTTTCGGGGGGAAGGGTAAGTCCGAAAAGGGGAACAAGCCTCCTTGAAGAAAAGAATGGATGATTTGTAAAATCCTAAGCATTTTCTCGAGTGATTCAAAGCGATCTAGAGCTAAGGGTTTTGTAAAAATATCAGCCAATTGATCTGAAGTAGGCACATAATCAACACGAATTTCCTTTTTACAAACGAGGTCTCTAATGAAATGATGCTTAACATCAATGTGTTTGGTTCTAGAGTGCAAAACAGGATTTTTTGTGAGATTAATTGCACTAGTGTTGTCACATAATATAGGAACACAATCAAAAATTACACCAAAATCTTTTAGAGTATGTTTCATCCAAAGAAGTTGAGCACAACAATTTCCGCAGCAATGTATTCGGCTTTGTAGAAAGAGAAATGGAATTTTGTTTTTACTGAACCAAGACACAAGACAATTTCCCGAGAAAATAACACATTCCACTGGTACTTTTTCTATCAATTTTACACCCAACAAAGTCAGCATCAGAATAGCTAATCAGATCAAAAGTAGAAGACTTTGGATACCACAGACCAAAATCCGTTGTTCCTTTTAGATATCTAAAAATTCTTTTAACTGCCATCAAATGTGATTCTTTAGGGTAAGATTGAAATCTAGCACATAAACAAACAGCAAACATGATATCTGGTCTACTGGCAGTTAAGTAAAGTAGGCTTCCGATCATACCTCTATAGTGTTTTTCATCAACACTATTACCTTCTTCGTCTTTATCAAGTTTGGTTGAAGTACACATTGGTGTACGGGCAACTTGTTTGCAATCTTCCATACCAAATCGTTTGAGCAGCTCCTTTGTGTACTTGATTTGTGTAATAAATGTTCCTTCCTTAGTTTGATGAATTTGTAGTCCGAGGAAAAATTGCAACTTGCCCATCATACTCGTCTCAAACTCTTCTTGCATTAGTTGGGAGAAATCCTTGCACAAACTTTCATTAGTTGCTCCAAAAATAATATCATCAACATAAATTTGAACAATTAACAATCCTTTCAAATCAGTTTTTGTGAAAAGTGTGGTGTCAACTATACCTCTTTTCAAACCATTTTCTATCAAGAAGCCACTTAATCTTTCATACCAAGCTCTTGGAGCTTGTTTCAAACCATATAAAGCTTTGGAAAGTTTGAAAACATAATTTGGAAGATTCTTATTTTCAAAGCCCGGAGGTTGTTCGACGAAAACTTCTTGGTCGATAAAACCATTCAAAAAAGCACTTTTGACATCCATTTGAAATAATTTTAAATTATTGAAATCATGCAAATGCAAGAAACATGCGGATGGATTCTAATCTAGCCACGGGTGCAAAGGTTTCATCAAAGTCAATACCTTCTTCTTGAGTGTAACCTTTTGCAACAAGTCTAGCTTTGTTTCTTATGATCTCACCTTTGTCATTTAATTTGTTTCTAAACACCCATTTAGTACCAATAACGGGATGAGAAGAAGGTCTTTCAACTAAGGTCCATACATTATTTTTCTCAAATTGACTAAGTTCATCTTGCATAGCATTAACCCAAGATTCATCACTCAAAGCAACATCTATATGTTTGGGTTCAATGTGAGAAAGTAATGCACAATTATTATTCAAAGGTTTATGAGAACGAGTGGTTACCCCATCGGATAGATCACCTATGATTAAATCTTGAGGATGATTAGAGACGAATCTCCAAAATTTGGAAGATCGTTTTGAGCATCCTCATTCTTTTCATCATCAATTTGATGGTTGTTGATATCAACGCTTGATGTAATCTCTTGATTCTTGATCTTTATGAATAACGAGCTTTTCGAGCTCCTTTAGAATACCTGTATCTTCATCTTCACATAAATTCTTTGAGATAACATCATTAGTTTCATCAAATGTAACATGCACAACTTCTTCAATTAAAAGCGTTCTTCTATTGTAAACTCCGTATGCTTTCTTGTCACTAGAATATCCTAGAAAAATTCCTTCATCCGATTTTTTGTCAAATTTTCCAAGGTTCTCTTTGATTTTTAAAATAAAGCATTTGCAACCAAAAACTTTGAAATAGCTCACAACGGGTTTTCTACAAAAAATGAGTTCATAAGGAGTTTTATTTAAAGAAGATCTTAATAAAACTCGATTCATGACATAACAAGCCGTGTTAACCGCTTCGGCCCAAAAGTATTGTGGAAGGTCACACTCACTAATCATAGTTCTAGCCGTTTCTTGAAGAGTCCTATTTTTCCTTTCAACAACACCATTTTGTTGAGGAACTCTAACAACTGAAAATTCATGAAAGAATACCGTTATGATCACAAAAGTCGGTTAGATGTGTATTATACAAATTTAAATGTGCATAATTGTCACTCTATTAACCGAACAATTTTTGTATCCAATAAATTTTGAATTTTGGAAAATCTCTTTACAAATTTTTCAAATGCTTCATTTTTGTGAACAAGAAATAATACCCAAGTAAACCTAGAATAGTCATTTACGATAACAAATGCATATTTGCAACCACCTAGACTAGCATATTGAGTGGGTCCAAATAAGTCTAAATGCAACAATTCTAAAGGTTTATGAGTAGACACAAAATTCTTAGGTTTGAAAGAAACTTTGACTTGTTTACCAAATTGACAAGCATCACAAATTTTATTTTTCAGAAATTTCAGTTTTGGCAAGCCTCTTACCAAATCTTTCTTGGCTATTTTTTCAATCAAATCCATATTAAAATGACAAAGTCTTCTATGCCAAAGCCAAGGATCATCCATGGAAGCGGTAAGACATTTTACATTGCTATTGCTAATTTTAGTGTATCATCAAGATAAATCACATAAACATCATTGTGCCTAGTGCCTTTGAACAAAACAACATGATTTTTATCAAGGATAAGACATTCATGCTTGGTAAAGAAAACATATAAATTTTTGTCACAAAGTTGACTAACACTTAATAAATTATAGTTCAAATTATCAACAAGAAGTACATTCTTAATCAAGGTTTCACCATTTTTACCTACATCACCAATGCCGATTGATTTTGCTTTGTTGTTGTCTCCAAAAGTGACTTTTCCACTGTTTTTGGATGTAAAGTTTGTGAAGAGAGAGGCATCACCCGTCATGTGCCTTGAACATCCACTATCTATGAACCACTTAGCATTGTTGGCGATGTTAAGTACCTACACAATAAATCAATTGATAACTTTTGGTACCCATATCTTTTTGGGTCCATGAGTGTTAGTGAAATTGCTTACTATCCATGCAACTTTCATTCCAAGTTTTTCATTTTTCTTGACATAACACATATTCTTAGTATGTCCGCAATGTTGTTGGCAATATCTACAAACAATGCTTTTATTACCATATAAGGAAGATTTTGGTTTTAGAATACATAAGTCATCCTTTCTAAACATGACAAAATTTTTGTTGATTGCTACATTTCTATTTCTTTTCATATCAACAACATTTTCTTTCTTTCTAGCTAAGAGAGCATTCAAATCATCCATTCTTTTCTTCAAGGAGGCTTGTTCTTCCTTGACCTTTGATCTCACATGCATTCTTTTCTTCAAATCACGATTTTCTTGTGATAGCCTATTGTTTTCATTCACAAGTTTAGAGTTAGCATTCAATAAGGCATTTGACTTTTTTACTAACTCCTTATTTCTAGCATATGATTCTTTTAAGCTATCATGCAATTTTAAAATGAAAGCTTCAAGATCATCTTCATCATTTTCATCATTGGAGTCATAGTTAGAATTTACCTCATCATCTCCAATAGCCATAAAGGCCATTTGTGCCGACTCCATTTCTTCTTCAACTTCTCCTTTGGAGTTGCAATCGTCCCAAGTGATTTGAAAGTTGTTGAATCTTGGTTTTCTTCCTTCCTTCTTTTTCTTGGAAGGACACTCATTTGCAAAATGCCCGAGTTGACCGCATTCAAAGCATTTGTCATTTTGCTTCTTTATTTCTAGTCTTGACTTCCCTTTGAAATTATTTGTGTTTGCAGCTCCGCCTCTTCTCATTCTTCGTTTGTTGATGTAATGTTTAAGAAATCCTTTAGTGATGAGTGCAAGATCTCCTTCATCAAGATCTTCATCTTCTAGATTGATGGAGCTGTTTTCATCTTCCTCTTGAGAGGTCTTTAGAGCAATGCCCCTTCTTGGCCTTGCTTCTTCATCATCCACAACCTTTGCCTTTAGCTTGAGTTCATAAGATGTAAGAGAATTGATTAGTGATTCAATAGGCATTAAATTTAAATTCTTAGCTTCCTCTACGACAATTGTTTTGGCATCCCATTCTTTGGATAGAGCATTCAGGATTTTTCAACCTATTTTTCTCACCCAAAGAGTACTCCTTACTCAAGGCTTCAAGATCTTTGATAATGTCATTGAACCTGCAGTACATTTTGTCTATGTTCTCATGTGGTTCCATCTTGTAGGACTCATACTTGGCAACAAGTAGAGATTTCTTTTGCTCACGAACATCATCGCTCCCTTCATGAATTTCCTTCAACTTATCCCATATTTCTTTAGCAGAACTGCAACCCTTCACACGAGTTGATTCATTTGCATCCAAGGCATTATATAATACATTCATGGCTTTTGCATTCAACGTCAAGTTTGCCTTGTCTTGTGGAGTGAGCTCATTTCTTGTCTTTTCTCTTCTTCTATTTGTGTGATCATCAATGATAGAAGCTTCAAATGGACCTTCATTGACAACATACCATAACTCAATGTCAATAGATTGCAGAAAAATTTTCATTCTATCTCTCCAACTAATAAAATTTGCCCCATTAAACATGGGAGGCCTAGTAATATTGGTCAAAAAACAGAGCATTGTTGGTTGCCATAGTTCTTTTCTCAATAGCAGTTTAAGCAATATAATGAGACCAAGCTCTGATACCAATTGTTGGTCCCAAAGCAACCTAAGAGGGGGGGTGAATTAGGTTTCTAAAAATTATGCTTTCAGAAAATAGTAACCTTTTTAAATTCAAATGGAGATATAATAAATTTACTAGAACAGTAAAGTAAAGAGAGAAAAATTGAACAAACAATACTTCCAAGCTAGCAAGCTTGAAGTATCAATTTTCTTGAATGCTTCACACACTTGGTGAGCCAATAATCTTTACAAAGTTGGTAAGTTCTTGCTCACACTAAAACTCTTTTAGTTGAGCCAAGATTCTTACTTACAACCACACTTTCATACAAGATTATCACTCCACTCAAAGTTGAATTGCACTCACAACTTCACACTAATACAACAAACCACTATAGTCAATTTGCACTCAAATTACTCTTGTCTTAGGCTTGTATTCAATGTATTAAATGATTAGTACTGGTTCTTAAAGCACCTATTTATAAGAGCAATAAATAGAGCTTTCAACTACTTCCTAACGGCTAAGTAATAAATGCACAAAAAATAACCGTTGGGGTTTCGGATGTCCGAGGAGGATTGAATGCGTCCGAGGAAGCGTCCGATCTTCTTTCAGTTTATTGAGATGCTTCGTTCGGACGTCCGTGCATGCGTCCGGTCCTTCGTCCGACAGATGTTTCGGATGTGTATAAGAGACAGGCGGTGGAAAGAGAAGACAAAATCAATGAAAAATATTCTTGTTCATGTTTTCTTTACCAAGCATGAATTTTGACCTAGTTCGGACGGTTCTGTGCGTCCGAAAGGCTGTTCCTGCAAAAGCTTGTTTTACAGAGTTAAGTGTTTATGTCATCATCAAAATAAGGTTTGGAAAACATCAATCCTGATAGGAAACTAAATTTCTCTAATAACTAAACTACTAAATTTTAACTATTACATAATTTCTAGATGGTAAGGAGTTTGGTTTAGCCATTATGCTAATAATGCCTTCGTGAAACCAAATTTTCCATGGAAGCAATCCATGCTATCCGCGGACAACATGAACAAGAATATTTTTCATTGATTTTGTCTTCTCTTTCCACCGCAATCTAGCACCATCAATTTGATTTGATTTTCATCTTCTGAATTTTGGAAATAATCCATACATCTAGATACATAAATATTCGTTGCTCACTTTTTTCTTCAATTTATCAACCTCTTCCATTGATGACAACTGGCATCAATATTGTCAATTTTGTAATCATAACAAACAATTTGATAGGATTTTTTCCTTCACTATCCAGCTCTACACAAAATAATAATCACGACATGATATTTTTTCTTAGATGTCTATCCTAACTAGGGTCAATTTTATTACACTCTAATTGTCAACAAGCGAGTATCCTAGAAACCAAGCTCTCGTAGTTCAATTTTGAATATTCGAGTACTCTAACACAACAATTTTTTTCTTCAATTTTTTGACAAATGCCCCACGAAAATCAAACTCTTGAACCTAGAGCTTTGATACCGCTTATTAGCACAAAAAATTACATAGTGAAAGATAAATTTATTTAACACATAAAAATATGCAGGAGAAGAGGAAGAGTTAAAAAATAATGCACAACCGACTCTTGTATTGAGACTGGCATAAACCCACAGTATAATACCTTTATCTCTACTCTAGAATTTTCTTATTCTAGACTCTCAATTCAACTTTTCTCAATCGAATAAACTAACAGACCTTCTATTTATAGGATAACAAACTTGAATACAAAGAAACCCAATTACATTATGAATAACAAGTCTAAATATAATCCCGATAAGAAACTAAAATTTTTCTAATAATTAAACTACTAAATTCTAACTATTACATAATTTTTAATTGATAAGGAGTTTGATTTAATTATGTCAACATCTTTCAAACTAATTTCCTGCAAAGTTGGTTGCACACACCATTGTTTGTATATCAAATCATCTCACTTTATATTTTTTGATATTGTTTTTGCTACTTGCAAGTATTTAAGAGGCTCAATCTGTTTACTATGGCAAAGCTTTCTTATGCTTACAAGAAAGTCCAGTATGGGTAATATTTGTTACCTATATTGATATTGAAATTGATTAACAAGTTATATAAGTAATATTCATATTTGAATTTCACTTGCAGAAGAACAAACCTAATGCTTGTGTGATGTAAACTTCATTTTGTTTATTTAGTAGAAAATGGTTGTCCCAATTAAATTGTGGCATTGAGTTTGCATCTGTTTTTAAGTGTCACAACACCAAAACAATCTGTACTAGTATGTCTGTAGAAGAATTGCTTTTGAGTTTCTACAATAACTATGAAGTTATTTAACAAGGGAATAGATTAGGGACTTGGTGAATTTCTTAGGTAAGAGATCCAGTTTTTTAAGAAATAATGGATTTCTCATAGGTAAGAAACCAAGAATTTTTAAAATAGTTATAGTTTTAAAAAAATGATGTTTTTAAAATAGTTATAGTTTTAAAGACTTAATATGATATTTTTAAAATAGTTGTAGTTTTAAAAAGATATTGTTATAATTAAAATAAGATTCTAGGTTGACTCATTGTTGACAATGATTGTGCACTCAAGAGCAAGGTACATTAGTTTGAACTTTACTCTCTAACTATGAAGAGAAAGTGCACAGATTTTTTTCCTTATACATTTTAATTTGTGTAAATTTTAAATTGTGGTATGATTTAGGGTAGTTTACCTCATAATTAATGCTAGACGATAATTTAAAATAGTTGTGACTAGGAGTGATGCGGTATTAAATTCTTCAAAGATTAATATTTCATTTCCATTATGGTCAATAGATCATACTTTGTTATGGATGACATGAGTTATTTAAGATGAATAAAGGAAAATAAGAATTGAGAAACTCAACAGACCCCAAACCAATTACATATATCAAATTGAGGCATTGGGTTTACGATTTAGATATAATTCACTTCGATAAATTATTTTATTTTCATACCCTCTGTTGAACTTATTTATTTATTCTATTTAAAATTATGATTGATTTAGCTACTAATTTTTTTACAACTTTTTGCAGATGGCTCCTAACTTGATTAAACGGATTCTACAATTTCAAAGGCTCCCGAATTGGTTAAGATGTAACACGTTTTATAAAACCGGTATCCTCATTCTCTTTTTTTATTCAATATATATGTACTCATTGAAAATTTTTAACAAATCCAAAATAAAATAGAGTAGTCTTTTATTGCTATTCCTTTGACTTATAAGTGATGATTTATTTATTTACTTGTACCATCACAATGAAACATTTATATTTAAGTAATAGTAAATAAGGAAGAGTTTTTGTAGGAGAAAGAAAAGAAGATGAAGTCTTGATTGCTTACGGTGTTGAAATGAAGAAGTTTGAAATAGAATTGTTTCAAATAGTAGACGCCTTTTGACTATAGGATAATTTGCTTTACTAGGGAGTTTTATTCAGTCAGATGACAGAAGTAAATTTCTATAGTTGAAGAATGAGATGAAGACAGTAATCACTAACTCTATAAGGGATGAGACAGTCCAACTATACCTGAATGCCAGATACATTCCACTTTACTTTGTTAGTGAATTGGGAACCACTAGATAGTGTAGTATTTCATTATTTTCTTCCCATTTATTTAAATTCTTATGTTTTTTTTTTCTATTTTTTATTTTTTTAATGTTTTTAAGCTTGAAATTCAAGGTGGATGCAGGTTTTCGGGGAATTGATAGTGTTATTGCTAGTATCTGCTGTAATGTGCGTGATAGTAAACGTTTCAGTGAGCCTGATACTGGCATGTCAATTGTAGAGATGGAAGTTAAAGCTCTTTTGTATGCTTTTAACAAAACACTTAAAAGTGAAAAGATGCTCAATTGTGATGATAAAATTATAATTTTTGAGCATTATAACCTCAAGTTTGTGAGGATAGCCAATGGTGATTACATAGAAGAGCTCGACAACAATTTGGTCTCCCATAAATTAATTCTGTGATTATTTTGCCCCTTTGACTATGCATGTGACTTTGACAAGGTGATTTATAGGACAAACTTAGTACATAAAGTAAAATAAGGTAAACTTAGTACATAAGATAAACTTAGTACACAAGTTTTTATTTGATTGAAAAATCTAACTTTGAGGGAATTTTGTGAGATTATGAAAATAAGGTTACCAATCTTTGAGTTAGCAATCCGACTTAAGTATCAAAGTGAACCCACAAGGTAATGCCATCAAATCCTTCGATTCTGTTTTGTGAAAATAGTGTATGAATCTCTATAGGTTAGAAACAATAATAGAGGGACGAAAAAAGTTATAAAAAACTTAGAGGACTACTTTTTGGCAAAAATAATAGTTGAGGGATTCAAAAGTATAAAATCATTAAAGAACATGGACTTCCATGTAAAAATCAATTGGCAATGAGTGGAGTGATCCAAGAATCTTATTAATTAGTTTAGGATCTCGTGGCCAAACAATGTGGGATATTTTATACTTAACACCCTTTCATACGTGACTCGGGTTGGAAATAGAAAAATAGAACTAGATTCGGGCAAGGTAGAAATAATCGAGCCAAGTCCATAAACATATGTATTGACATGATTGACACCCATGAACTCAAGTCCAATACCAAAACAAAGACAAGAAGCATTGGCTTGGTAAAAACCCAAGAAGTCAAACCCAAAAGGCCAAAGAGTCAAAGTCAAGTGCGGATGAGAGAACACGTGAGACAAGTTCTAGTACCATGTGAAAGAACATGGGTCTTTATCTCAATATCAATTAGAAATGAGTGGAGTGACCCATAAATTTTATTAATTAGTTTGAGATCTCTTGAAAAACCAATATGGGACTTTTTGTTATTTAACACTTCATTTTATATGTGACTTGGGTTAGTTAAGAATACATGGTTTGGGTAGGTTGAGAGCCCAGAGTTAGAGGGAACTTGAGACGTGTGAAATTGTGCAGTGTTTTGTCAGTTAAACCCAATGCTTAGCTGTGGTACTATATTAAAAAACACGAGTTTCCATTTTAAACTTAATTGACAATGACAAGTTCCCTGAGTGGAAGAACCCATAAACCATATTAATTAGTATAGGATCTCTTGGGCAATCAATGTCGGGTAATTTATACTCCTATTAAACAAAAATAAAATGTGAAGGATCTTGGCTTCATTTTGATGAAATTTTTTCCTTATTTTGTGAATAATATTTTGTAATCATTACTCATACTTATTTTTCAACCACTTTTTTTTTTCATCTCATATATATATATATATTCAAAATAGCTTCATTATTATTACAAATAATACTTATTATTCTAAATAAAGTTGTCAAGAAAATGAGCCTTTACTTCTATGTCTCACCATACCTTAAATACCTAGAGCTCAAAGTTAAGTGTCCCTCCGTCTTGTCAAACCCTCTGCCCCCAGTCTCAGTTGCTCTTCCATTGTAAAGATCTGCCCTGTACCCAATTTTAGAATCATTTATTTATTTGCATTCACAATTTAACATTATATTGTGTGCAGATTGCAAGAGAAAGGTTTGGAGTTTCATATCTAAAATCCGTATAGTTAGGTATAAGTCTTCTATTATATCTTAGAACCACATTTTAGAATATTAGGCTCTATTTTATTTTTTAAGCTCATCAATTGAGGCAGATTACTGAGCATTGAATGTGCAGATCGATAGTTACAAAATACACTTTTGTGGCATTATGTGAAGGCATGTAGGCAAAGGTTTCAATTGTGTAAATTTGTAAGTTGTGGTATGATTTATGGTAGATTACCTTATGATTAATGTTAGACGATAATTTAGACTAGTTGTGACTAGGAGTATTGGGGTATTAAATTCTTCAAAGATTAAGATTCCCTTGACTATATAGTCAACTGATCCCTGGTTGTTATGGGTGACATAAGTTGTTTAAGATGAACAAAGGAAAATCACAATTGAGAAACTCAATAGACCCAAACCATTTATGCATATTATACACTGAGGCATTGGGTTGATGATTTAGCCAGAATTCACTCTAATATACTATTTTATTTTCATTTGCTCTATTAAACTTAATCATTTGTTCCATGTTAAAATTGTTACTTATTTATCTACTAACTATTTTACAACTTTTTGCAGATGGTTCTTAATTTGGTTAAACGAAGTCCACAATTTAAAAGGCTCCGGAGTTGGCTAAGATGTAACACTTTTACGAAATTGGTATCCCTATCTTTTTTTTTTTCCAATATCTATGCACTCATTGGAAATTTTTAGCAAATGGGAAATAAAATAGTGAATTCTTTTATTTCTATTTCTTTAACCTATAAATGATGACTTATTTATTTATTTGTTCCATCATAGTGAAACACTTATATTGAATAATTGATATGAGTGGTAGTAAATAAGGGAGAGTCTTTTGTAGGAGAAAGAAAAGGAAGATGTAGTCTTGACTACTTACGGTGCATGAAATAAAGAAGTTTGAAGTAGAACTTCTCCCAGATAGTGGCACCTTTTGAATAGAGGAGAATTTGCTTCAATAGTGAGTTCTATTCAATCAGATGGTAGAAAGAAATTTCTACAATTGTTGAAGAATGATAACATCTTTGTGTTGAGTGATAAGAGGGACGAACTATCCCAAATGCCAAATACATTCCACTTTACATTCCCTTGTTGGTGAATTCGGAACCACTAGAAAGAGGGTAGTATTTCATTATTTTTCCTAGTTGTTTACAATTATAGTTTTTTTCTTATTCTTTTTCTAATGTTTTTTAGGTTGAAATTCAAGGTGAACGTAGGTTTTTAGGGAACTGATAGGTATCAGTTGCAATATGATTGTAGTGAACTGAATTGTTTCAGTGAGCCTAATATTGCCATGTCAATTGTAGAGGTGGAAGTTAAAGTTCTTTTGCATGCCTTTTACAGGACACTTAAAATTGAGAAGACACTCAATTGTGAGGATAAAATCACAGTTTTTGAGTGTGATAACCTCAAGGCTCTAAGGATAGCCAATGGTGATTACATAGAAGAGCGAGACAACCATTTGTTCTCTCATAAACTAATTACATGAGTCTTCCCCTTACGCTTTTTTTCTGCACACTGGTTCATATATCTTAACCTTCATCCACTCTTTGTTTTGTTCTTGTGTTAGTGAAGTTGAAAAAATTAAGAGAAAACTAGAAGAAGCCTAGTTCAGTTTAACAATTGAACACATATATTCAGAAGAGAACAAGGTTGTCGGTGCTTAATGAATTTAAGAATATTAAGAAGTGTGATGTGGAACATCTTAGAAACAAAGAGCAAGTTGATTAGAAACTCGCTTGTAATTATATTTTTTTTCCTGATTTGATTAGCAAAAAAATTTATCGTTAGTAGAATATGAATTAGATCGGGACAATCATGATACAATTCTTTATAAAAATACGAATTTGGGAGACCTTTGTGAGATTGTGAAAAAAATAACTAATTATTTTGCCCCTTTGACTATACATGTGAGAGTCACATGTTTCTATTTGATTGAAAAATATAACTTTTACAACGAGAAGGACAAACTTAAGACAAAATAAAAAGTTGAGGGAGTTTTGAGTGATTATGAAAATAGGGTTACCAGCATCTTTGAGTTTGTACTTTGACTTAAGCATCAAAGTGAATTCACAAGGCAATTATGTCAAATCCTTTGATTTTGTTTTGTGAAAATAATTTAGGGATATGTATAGGTTAGAAATAATAGTAGAGGGATGAAAAAGTTTAAGAAAAAACTTTAGGGGACTTATCTTTGGTTAAAATAATAGATGAGATATGAAAAAGTATAAAATCATTAATGAACAAGGTTTCCATCTAAAATTAAATTAGCAATGAGTGGAGTAATCTAAGAAACTTATTAATTAGTTCATGATCTCTTTGCCAACCAATGTGAGATATTTTATACTTAAAACACTTTCACGGATGACTCGGATTGAAATGAGGACAAGGGAACTAGATTGGCTAGGCAGAAATAATCAAGCCAAATCCAAACAAGTGAACATATATATTGTCATGACCAATATCTATGAATTCAAGTCCAATACCAGAACCAAGATAAGAAGTTTGGCTTGATCAAAACCCATGATCAAAATGACTCCCATACGTAGATGAGTCCAAGTCATATATATGCGGATGAGTGAACACCTCAGACTAGCTCTAACACCATGTTAAAGAACATAGGGTCCCATCTCAAAACCAATTAACAATGAGTAGAATGAAGAATTAATTTCATTAATTAGTTTGGGATCTTTGGGCAACCAATATGGGACTATTTCTTATTTAACACTCTATTTTACGAGTGAGCTGGGTTAGTTAAGAACACGTGACTTAGGTTAGTTGAGAGTTTGAAACTATTAGAGAGCTCAGTTAAAAGGGCTAGAGGGAACTCAAGGCATGTGTGGAATTGTGCGGTTTTTTGTGAGTTAAACCCAATGCCTAACTATAGTATTATGTTAAAGACATGAATTCCCATTTTAAACCGGATTGACAATGACAATTAGTAAAGTGACCCATAAACTTTATTAATTAGTACAGGATCTCCGAAAAGTCGATGTCAGGTATTTTATACTCCTAGTAAACAAAAAAAAAATATAAAGGACCTTATCGAAGCATCATTTGGATGTCTATTTTTTTTTTTTTTATTCTGTGAATAATATTTTGTTATCATTACTCATACTCATTTTCAACCTTTTTTTTTTCTTTTCTCATATATATTGCATTAAAAATACCTACGTTATTATTACAAATAATACTTATTACTCTAAATAATATTATCAAAAAATAGAGCCTTCTGCTTCTCACCGTAACCTAAATACCTAGAGCTCAAAGTAAAATGTCCTTCCATTCCTTCCATCTTGTCATCTTATCAAACCAGTTTCAGGTGCTCTTCCATTGTAAAGAACTCCCAGTACCCACTTTTATAATCATTTGTTTATTTGCATTTACAATTTAACATTATATTGTGTGCAGATTGCAGGAAAAGGTTAGAATTTCAGATCTAAAATCCATATAGGTGTAAGTCATCTATTACATCTGAGAACCACAGATTTCGAATATCATGTTTTACTTTCTTTTGTAAAGTCAACAATTAAGCCGGATTACTATGCAGATCTATAGTTGCCGATAACAAAATACTCTTTTGTGGCATTGTGCGAAGGCATATAGGCAAAGGTTTAAATTGTGTAAATTTTGAAGTTTTGGTATGACTAAAATCACCCTATATTTAATGTTAGACGATAATTTAGAACAGCTATGATTAGGAGTATTGGAGTATTAAATTCTTCAAATATTAAGATTCCCTTGCCAGTATAGTCAATTGATTACAATTTGTAATGGGTGACATGATTTGTTTAAGATGAATAAAGGAAAATAAGAATTGAGAAACTCAACAGACCAAAACTATTTACAAATATTGCACATTGAGGCATTAGATTGATGATTTAGGTGAAATTCACTGAGATAAATTATTTTATTTCCATGCGTTCTACTTAACTTATTTATTTGTTTCATTTAAAATTTTGACTGATTTAGATACTAATTTTTTTTACAACTTTTTGTACATGGATCTTAGTTTGGTTAAATCGAGTCCACAGTTTCAAAGGCTTCAAACTTGGTTAAGATGTAACATGATTTACAATTTTTTTTTTTTAATGTCTATGTACTCATTGAAAATTTTTGGCAAATGATAAATAAAATAGATAGTTTTTATTGCTATTTCTTTGATCCATAAGTGATGATTTATTTATTTGTTTGTACCAAAACAGTGACAAAGAAAAGAAAGATGAAGTCTTGATTGCTTACAGCGGTGAAATGAAGAAGTTTGAAATAGAACATGTCTTGGATAGTGGACGCCTTTTGACTAGAGGAGAATTTGCTTCAATAGTGAGTTTTATTCAATTAGATGACTGAGTAAAATTTTTGTAGTTGTTGAAGATTGAGAACTTCTTCAAATTGAATGATGAGAGGGTCGAACTGTACCGGAATGCCAGATTCATTCCACTTTACTTTCACTTGCTGGTGAATTGGGAACCACTAGAGAGAGTGTAGTATTCATTATTTTCTTCCTAGTTGTTTACACTCATATTTTTTTTCTTTTTCTTTTTATTTTTATGTTTTTAATTAAGCTTTAAATTTAAGGGTAGAGCAAGTTTTTTGGGGAATTAATAGTGTTGTTTTTGGTATCTGCCGTGATGTGCATGGTAGTGAACTAATTTGTTTTACTGAGGATGATACTGCCATGTCAATTATAGAGGTAGAAGTTAAAGCTCTTTTGCACGCTTTTAACAAGATGATTTAATGTGAGAAGACACACAATTGTAATGACAAAATCATAGTTTTTGAGTGTGATAATCTCAAGGCTATAAGGATGGCCAATGGTGATAATATAGAAGATCGCAAAAACCATCTAGTCTCCCATAAATTAATAATGTGAGTCTTCCCCTTACACTTTTTTTTGCATACTCATATATCTTAACTCTCGTCCACCTTTATTTTGTTTTTTGTTAGTGACATTGAAAAAGTCAAAAGAAAACTAGAAAAAGTTGGATTCAGTTTAACAATTAAACATATATATATTCAGAAGAGAACTAGGTTGCTGATACCTCGGTCAATGAATTTAAGAATATTAAGAAGTATGAAATTGAACATCTTAGAAACAAAGAGCAAGATGATTAGAAACAAAAGACTGAAGATACTGCTATTGAGAAGGGTATAAAACATTTAATGGTATTGGACTTGGAAAGGTTCCGTACGTGCATATCTTCAAACCAAAAGGCAAAGCAAAAAAGAAGAAAGATGGGGAGCAAGGATAAACTTTTATAATTTAGTAATTTTGAATAATTCGTAGATGAAGTTTGACTTTTCTATAAGTGTGTCTTGGATTTGACTAGGAAAGATAATCACTAATAGAGTGATAGTTAAAAGTTACAGTTGTTTTACATTCTTGAATTAAACAAAGGAATGTTTTGCATGCCAGAATCACTTGTTCAACTGTTATAAAATATCGATACAAATACCATTGAAATTGTTGTATGTAAATATGGTTTACGTTCACATGCCTTACAACATGGATAACTAGATATATTCTAATTGATCAATGAATCTATTTTGACAACTAATTAGTTGCAGGTGATAATTATTGAGTCAAAATTAATAATTATCTACGTTATTATTATAGTGACCAAATCGATTATCACTACGTCTTATCAAATTAAGTTTAAAAAAGGGATTCTCCAGATTTATGTAATCCGGACTCTATCAGAAGACTGATATAAGGAGGTCTCTTAAAGTAATTTTTCTCTTCATCCTAACTCCCTATTGAATAAAATCCCTATACCTACTTTTTCTAGAGAAACCATCATAGTCTCTGAAACTTGAAAATTGTAGATAGAAATTGTAGATAGTTCTAGTAGCCGCTCCGTTCGATTGAGAAAGGTGGCAATTGCCATCGTGAAAAGATTGAATTTGTAAAGTTAGTCATATTCTTGGGTGCATTTTTAGAGGTTTAATTTCTTGAAGGAATTAATATACTAACATTGATATCAATTCTATTTAAAAAAAATGATCTGTTTACTTTGTTTCAAGGATGAACAAGATGTGTTTTGATCCGGAATCGAAAATAGAAACAATAAAATAGTGGTAGTCTGTAGAACTTAAACTAGGATTCAAAATAGTGATTGACTGTGTTGAAGTAGTAATTTCATATATCTGAAACGTTGATGTCTAGAACAAAGAATACTAGGGGAACATCATACTGAAAGTTGGTATGTGTTCTTGTTCTCCCACATATTCTTGTTAATTTGCAGTTGAATATAAATTATTTTATACTTTATACACATATTATGTCCAAGACAAATCCAACTAACTATTGCACCAACATCATACTAAGGGGCCTAAAAAATACCTCATTGTGTGAGAGTTGAACATACGTCGTCGTCATTAGTTAGATTAGGAAAAATCATAGACTAGGGTTTTTTTCTTCTTGTTCAAAATTTCAAGCACATCAACTCTTATTTTGTCTATACTATTAAATTTTGTTTCTTCTTTTAAATTAATTTAAATTTAGTTTTTATTTCAATTCCATTGTTTTAATTTGATCTTATTGCATTTACTTTTCTAATTCATTAATTTAAGTTTGCTTCCGATAAATTTTATTTCTTTCTTTAGTTTGTTTAAAGAACTAGATTCGCTATTTGTTCTTATTTTATTGTGATTAGAATCACTTCAGTTAGGTAGAATGAAATCTTGCAATTAATTTGTCTAACTAGTATAAAGATTCCTAAACTCTAGTACTTGTCCAATAGTTTTCGTGGGAACAATTCTTACTCAACTGATCTACAAACATACCTCGTATCCTTGCGAGTGTGTGTAGGTATTGATTAGTGTTATTAAGGCTTAATTATTACTTGTTTGTGAATTGAATTGCCTAATCAATATTACCCGAACAAGTTTTTGGTGCCGTTGCCGGAGACTAAGCAATATTAGGTTTAGCGAGCCTTACTAGATTAAATTTTTTATTTTCTTTCAATTATTTTCAATTGCTTTTTGTTCTTTTAATTTTCCTTTGGAAATTTTCCTTTAATATTCAAACTTTGGTATTTTTTTTTTGTAATTTATGGTAAATACTCGTTCTTCCAACCAACCGCTACTTTGCAGATGATTTGTCGATTGAACGAACTATAATCATCAGAAATTGTAGAAAATCACAGGAATCAAGCCAAGGAGAAAATATAATGGAGAATCCAAATCATAATTTTGGGGATCAAGATAAATTAGTGGGTAATCATGACAATGGAGGTAATGCTGTTCCCCGACCCGTTAGAGATTATGTCATACCAAACTTTGAAGGGGCAAGTTCTAGCATTTCTCAAATACCCGTACTAGCCAACAACTTTGAGATCAAACCAGTTTTAATTCAAATGCTCCAAACCTATGCTATGTTTGGAGGGGGGGGCGAACAAGGATCCCTATGCTCATTTGGTGAATTTTGAAGAAGTCATTGACACATTTAAATACAATGGAGTACATCTAGATTATATTCAAATTAGAGCTTTTCCATTTTCTTTGAGGGGTAGGGTAAAGGTTTGGTTGCAATCATTCCAGTAAGGTACTTTCACCATGTGGAATTAGTTAGCTGAAGAAGTTGTGGGAGAAAACTTAAGTGAATCATGGGAGCATTTCAAGAAGTTGTTTATCTGCGAAAGTGTCCACATCATGCCATTTCATTATGGCTACAGGTACAGATGTTCTATAGTGGATTATTTTCGGAAAGTGTCGATACAAGTGCAAGAGGCGCTTTTCCTCTTAAAAGTCCGAAAGAGGCACAAGAACTGTTGGAGAGGATGGCATCAATGCATTACTACCATGGAACAATTACTCCTTTAGTTGGGCAACAACAATAACAACAAGTCCATGAAGTGAATGCCCAACAAAGAGGTATGATTAATCTCAATGATGTCTTCTTAGCTCAACAAAGCATGATGTTGAATATGATGACCAATCTGACAAAGGCCTTAGAGAATTTGGGACGGCATTCGGTAAACTACATAGATTTAGTACCTTAAGGGATTTTAACTTGTGTGTTCTGTGGAAGAAACCATTAGAATGGCCTTTGTGAAAAACCCATACTACAAGGTGAGTAGGTTCAATTCATTGCCAATCAAAATTTAAGGCCAAGAAATACGCCTAATTCCTATGGTAACACTTCCTATACCCTATCTTGGCGTAACCATCCGAACTTTTCTTGGACTAATCAAAATAATGTTCAAAATCCATCATTCCAACCCAATTGAATAACTCATACCAATCTCTATCACCAAGACCCCTACCTCAAAATCTCAATTATCATTCTTGTGTAAATCATGATCAATCCGTTGAGAATAATTTGAGAAGGGACTTTGAAGCTTGGCAAAGGGAGTGAGAGAATTTGCGAGATTCTACAAGGAACATGGAACTATAGTTGGGGCAACTAGCTCGACAGAATAATGAGAGGTAGGCTGGGACATTATCAAGTGACACCATTTCGATCCCAAGGGATAACAACCATGGGAGGAAGGAAGTGCAAGCAGTTACCTTAAGGAGTGGTAGAACTATGGACCAAGAAAAGTTAACGAGAATGATGCAAGGACTGTGGAGAAAAGTGAGGCAAAGGAAAAGGGAGAGGCATCCAAGAGCAATGATGATCAAGAAGGACCTAACTAAGCTCTTGATGGTTCCTTATTCAACAAGGTAGAACTAAGGACCTCTCAACTGCACTAGGTAAGCAGGTAAGTAATCCTTTCCCTCCAACAAATGAAGGACGATGAGAAAACCTAGATTTCAAAAAAAATTTGGAAATTTTTAAAACGAATGAAATTCACATTGCTTTCATTGAGACTATTGAAAACATGCTTAATTATGCCAAGTTCATGAAACAGACTCTATCAAGAAAGAGGAAGGTAACGGGGGACAAAATTTTGTGCCTAAATGAAGGATGTAGTGCCATCATTCAAAAGAATCTTTCCCCCAAGCTTAAGGATCCTGGCTCATTTTCCATCCCATGCGAGATAAGAGGAGTGACATTTTAAGAAGCCATTTGTGATTTGGGTGCCTTCGTCAATCTTATACCTCATTCCACTTACAAGAAGCAGAATGGAGGAGGACTCAAACCCACAAACGTCACTCTTTAATTGGCAGACCGAAGTGTAAGGCAATCGGTAGGAGTGGTTAAGGACCTTATCATCAAAGGTCTAGATGGGCCAAGTATTCCTACCGGCATTTCATAGTGCTCGACATGGAAAAAGATTTGGTGAACCCGTTAATTCTAGGAAGATCTTTCTTGGCCATCAGACGAGCAATCATATATGTCCAAGCTAGAAATTTGCAATTTAGAGTCAATGATGACATCGTGTCATTTAATGTTTTTGACTCTTTTAAATTTTCTTCAGAATATGATGATGTGATTTGGTTATGGATTTTTACAAGAAATCTGTGGAGGATGATACCAAAGACATGGAAGACATCCATAAAGATGTGATGGAGTCTAGTGAACAAGAAAACACTGAAAAGAAGGGTTGGATGAAGTTCTGAAAGAGAGCAAGTTGGAGAGTAAAAGTAAAGGGAGTCTCTGACCAACGAACCTCCCCAAGGTTGAACTTAAACCACTTATTTCTCATCTCAAATATGTTTTTCTTGGAGAACATGATACATATCCTATCATTGTGAATGCTTGACTTTCAGAAATTGAATTAGGAAAATTTTGGTTTGATTTTTGTTCTAAAGAAGATTAAATTTGACCTTAAAAGAGGTAATTAAAAAGGAGATTTTGAAACTGCTGGAGGTCGGCATCATTTATCCCATAGGTCATAAGTGACTAATAAGCCTAGTTCAAGTAGTTCCAAAGAAAGAAGGGATCACGATAGTTTTAAATGAGAAAAATGAGCTAATTCCCTCTAGATTAGTGATGGGGTGACGGATATGCATTGACTATAAGAAACATAATGAAGCCACTAGGAAAGACAAGCTTTTTATTGCTTTTTTGACTGTTATTCAGGTTATTTCCAAATAGCCATTGCCACTAAAGATCAAGAGAAAACTACTTTACTTTTCCATATGGAACTTTTGCTTACCAGCGTATGCCTTTTGGTTTGTGCAATGCTCATAGCACTTTCCAACGATACATGTTTGTTATTTTTCATGACATGATTGAGAAATTTATTGAGATTTTTGTAGATGATTTCAGTATTTTTGGTGATTCTTTTGATTCATTCTTGTTTAGGTAATCTTGCTTGTGTTTTAGAAAGATGTAAATCTTCCAATTTGGTACTAAACTAGGAAAAGTGTCATTTCAGTGTAAAAGAAGAGATTGTGTTAGGCCATCGAATTTTAGCTAAGGGCATAGATGTAGATAAGTTGAAAGTAGGAGAAATTTTTAAAACTGTGCTTGTTTTGAGAATCGTTCTTTTTTTATGTCAATTGGAAGGGGGATTTCCGGAGGGAGGAACTCGCATTTGGGAGATGCGAGCTCATTGAGCTCTCATTTCCCGAATGCGAACTCATCGAAATTTAATTCGTCAAAATTAAAAAAAAAAAAAAAAATTTCTGACCTCGCATTCAGTGAATGCGAGGTCTAAGTATTTTTTTTAAAAAAAGTTTTATGACCTCGATTAGTGCCTGTAGATCTTCAAAAACAAAGCTGAGGACCAAGGAGGAAGTAGCCAAACAGGACAGTTGGCAATCATCATTCTCTCCAAACCCCAACAAAGAAGTCTTGTCACCTACTTCCCATCAACAATTCCTTCACCCCAAAGATGAAATCAATTGGAAAATATCTGAACACGTCAAGATATGCTCAAAGTAAAGAGGAAATATCAAGCAGGAAGCTCTCTTTCTTTTCCCCTTGGCAAGTTTTATTCTACAACATTAAATATTGTGTCAATTGTCTCTTGTTTTTATCCTTTTCTTTTATCCCCACAAGTAAATGATGCATTGTTTTCATTGTCAGGAGAATCCAGAGGGAAACAAGTATCTTCCCCACTCGTATTCCAAAGGAAATGAGCATAATTAGCTGCATAGTATGAGTTGCTGGGTTCTGCAGATATGGCTTCTAGATATGTCTCTTCGGCAGCCCAAAGGCATTTCCTTACTTTATTGAATCTAGCTTGCTCATTATCCTTCAGTGCCTCTGCATCCTTGGGTTCTACTTTTGCTGCCCTCTTGAAGTAGTCCTCAGCTCTGTTTTTACCAAAACAAAAACAAGTTCAACATCCACTTTTCGAGACCAACCAAAAAATGAACAAGTTTTACTAATTTTTCACTTATTTTCATAACATCATTTGCTTTAGAGATAGAATCCGAGACATGATGTCAAGTTTGAAGTCTATGTTGATTTAGGGCCTACATATAGCAGAAGACCTTTCCTAAGCCACCTAAGCAGAATATAGCACAAGAAGAAAGCTACAACTAAAAATAATAATATTTCAGACTTCGCATTCACCGAATGCGAGGTCATGAATTTTTTTTTTTTTTTAAAACAATTTCACAATTTTAATTCGCCATGAGCTCGCATTCACTGAATGCAAGTTCCCCTGTCCCGGATATCCAATTTTTAATTGACATGAGAAAAGAATAATTTTGAAAACAAGCACAGTTTCAGAAATTTTTCTTGAAAGTAGAAGCCATTGAAAAGCTGCCTCTTCCTACTAATATGAAGGAGATGAGGAGCTTTCTTGGTCACGCCAATTTTTACTAATGTTTCATTAAAATTTTTTCTTTAATTTCTCGCCCTTTATGCACTTTGTTGCAAGGTAGTAAAAATGTGCCTTTTGATTTTAATGATGAATGTTTGTCTGCTTTTAAAACATTGAAAAATGCTCTGATTACTGCACCAATCATAGTCGCCCCAAACTAGAATTTGCCCTCTGAGTTAATATGTGATGCAAGCGACTATGCCGTGAGAGCAATTTTATGTCAAAAGAAAGATAAAGTCTTGCATATGATGTACTATGCTAGTCATATTATTAATGAAGCTCAAATGAACTATTCCACCACTGAAAAAAAGTTGCTAGTAGTAGTGTTTGCATTGGATAAGTTTAGGTCATACCTCATAGGTGATAAGGTGATTGTTTATACAGATCACGCGACTCTTAAATACCTATTGACTAAAAATGATGCAAAACCTAGACTAATTAGGTGGATTTTACTATTGCAGGAATTTGTCTGGGAGGTGGTAGATAAGAAGAGACCTGAGAACACAGTGGCAGACCACCTATCGAGATTAGAGCAACTGAAGCCGGAAATAAGTGAGGAGATGCCCTCGATCAATGATACCTTTTCGGAAGAACACTTGATGCTAGTGGATAGTAGTGCACCTTGGTATGTGGATATTGTTAATTTCTTCATGGCCAAGGTGATTCCATCCACTATGGACTCAAATTAGCAAAAAAAGTTCCTTTTGGAGATGAAGTATTACATTTTGGATGATCCTTATCTATACTGTCGGTGAAAAGACTATGTGATCTAGAGATGTAATCCAAAAAGTGAAATTAAAAATGTTTAATATCATTGTCACTCTTTACCGGTAGGAGGGTACCATGACTCTCAAAGAACGGTGGCAAAGATCCTTCAGAGTAGGCTCTACTGACCTACACTATTTCGAGATGCAAGAGACTTTGTGCTATAATGTGATGAATAATATCTTAGTTTACGAAGTCTTTGGACAATCAAAAGTCTCAACTATGACTTGAAGGAGGCTGGGGAGAAAAGGCTTCTAGATTTGAACGAATTGCATGAGTTTCAAAGGGAAGCCTATGAACATGCAACATTAACTTTATAAAGAAAAGACAAAGGATTGGCATGACAAGCATATTTCTGGTAAAGAATTCAAGACCAGGGAAATGGTTTTATTGTACAATTCAAGACTAAAATTGTTCCCCAAAAAGTTGAAGTCAAGATGGTCTGGACCATTCGAAGTAGTGCGGACATTCCCGTGTGGTGTAGTGGAGTTCAAAGGAAACCAAGGAAATTTCAAGGTTCATGGTCACCAGGTGAAGCGCTACTATGGAAGAATCATAAATGGGGAACAGGAAACCATTTACCTCATCAATGGTTGATTTCACGTGTCAAAGTTGAGCATGAGACTATAAACAAAGGCCCTGCATAGGAGGCAACCCATGTCCTTTTATAATTTTATTTTTGTACTTGCTTTTGATTTTATTTCATTTTTGTGTTATTTGTGTGCATATCATCCTAAAATGCATGTTAAACAGACTAAAATGTGATTTTATGGTTTTGTGGTTGGTTTGAGTAGTTAGGAACTGATTTTACTTGTCATCTAGGGCTTTTAATTTATGTACATGCACACCAATTGGTGCACATGTGTGCAAATTCCAGAAGCCAAAATTTTAAGTTTTCGACTCGCACACATGCACGAGCTTAGATGTGCAAATGTGAACAAATAGTAGAACTGTTTTTGTCCGCTGGGCTTCTGTGCACATGCACGAGTAAAGTATAAGCAGCCATATGAGTTCTTGTTCTAGGTAGAGTTCAACTTTAAAAACAAACAAGCAATGATTAACTCCACCATATCACTATACTCTACCTAACTTCCATATGTATACGGTGTTGATAGTAGTATAAGATGAGTGGGTATCGTTCCCACGAAGATTGTTTGGCAAGCAATTACCAAGATTTACGGATCCTTGCATAGTTAAACAAATTCAAATAATAGAAGATGAAACTACACTACTCAAAACCATAATTAAACTCAAGCAACTAAAACCTAATTTTAAGCTAAACTATCTACTAAAGCAAGTAAATGAAACTAAGCAATTACATAGATGTAGAAATTAAGAAACAAGCTACTATATTCTAATAAAAGCACTTAATTCTACTCTAAATTGACCAAAATAAGACTAAAGTTAAAAAACAAGTCACCCAATTAAAAAGACTACATAAAAGAAGCTTTGAAGGCCAAAAGCAACCATTTCTAAACTAGAATTTGGAAAGAGTTAAACTTGAAATCTAAATATTTTTGGATTTTTGACAATAATAAAGAAGTCCACTAAAAATTAACTAGAAATTAATGCAAGGAATTGAGAAATTTTAACTAAAAAGTAATAAATCAACAAGAACCCTAATTTCTCTATGAAACCCTAAAATGGAAGCAAAGAAATTCTCACTAATTTAAACTAGAAAGCAAGTAAAAATTATATCTACTTGAAGCTAATGATTAACCCACTACAATTATCCAATCAAAATTTAAACTTGCAAGGAAATTAAAACTAGATCTAAAAGATATTTAAAGAGAACTTTTCATGAAAAGGAACTTGAAAGTTAAGCTATTCGTCAATTCCTTGTAATCTATTCTAAAAATTACTAACTACCTACTTACTCTATTCCTACTTGTTTATACTACAACTTTAAAATAGTTTATATAGCGAAATATAACACAAGGCAAAATCAGAAATTGGTTGTTAGAATATTACAAAATTGCCCTTACAACTGAAGCTAACAACGAGTCCATATTGCGATATGGACTGCAAAATCAGTTGAGTCATTTTCTCGAATCCAGATCGCGATCTGGACTCTCTTCCCAGCAAGCCTTCATTTCTTCTTTAATTACATTTTGGTCCTTGAGCTTTGTTCATTCCATCTTCCAACCTCTAATTTAGACTAGCATAATATTAGTCCAATTAAGCCATTAATTAGCTAAAATTTTAGTAAAAACTTATCATATTTAGCAAGAACAAAAATAAAAACATATATGAAAGAAATTAACCAAAACCTTCAATTAATTAACCAAAGTTCGGAGTTTAAACTATCAAAATGGCATAATTTAGAGTAAAATAACTCTAGCTCGTTTACTATAGTTATCACACCCCCAAACTTAGCGTTTTGCTAGTACCGAGCAAAACAAAAATTAGAAGAAGCCTTCTAACACTTAAACACATAAACACCACCAAAATTGACAAAACACTTGATGAATTGTGGATGTATTTAGAACAATTAAGAAACCTCTCAAGAGGATTTCAATACTATTTGATAAGTGAAGTATTTAAATGAGTCAATCCAAAATTGCAATTTTTTCTACAAAGAAGCACACGTTCATTTACTACACAAGATTTCAAATCATCAAGAATTACTATTCTCAAAAATAGTTACCAAACATTTTAGTTCTATCTATTTAAAACATCATTGCTTCTCAAATTACAAATATTATGAAGTTAGCCAATTATCCCGACTATGTCTCATGAAAATGGAAGTCCATTTAGGAACTACTTAAATGCAAATGTCATATATTTTGGGAATAGACCTCTAACAAGGAATAAGTAATATGAGATTAATGATAAGTATTACAAACAATTTACTTCTTAACTTATTGGTATACTAAAATGCAATTCCTAATCGCTTAATTTAGAGAAATAACATGGGTACATGTCGGAATCCCGTACTCGCCTTATTTCTACTCTAATGGCTTATTTCGGAGAAACAACTTGGGTATATGTTGGAATCCCGTACTTGCCTTATTCCTAAAAAAAAAAAATTTTGATAAGGTGACCCTAAACCAAGGAAAAGGAGTGAAATTTACTTAAAAATTAATCTCAAATACCAATTATTCACAAATTAGAAGAACATTCTCTATGCAAACACACAAAATGTCCCAAAATTCCTTATATTTCATTTAACTCAATTTTTTTTTCCAAAAGATAAATTGTCTAACAAAATAATATAAGTGATTTAATCAGAAACAATATTTCAAATAAATTTTCTTAAATTTTCAGTTTTTTTTTTTCGAAAAAATAGTAATGCCAAGTTTTGAAATCTTTATGCTGTAAAAGAACGACTCACTCATACTTAAATCCATGAAATGATCCCAATCAAATACTTCAATCAAATAGTATTGTACATCAAAATTCATCATCATCGAGTACTTATTTGATCACTTTTTTATCCATTATACATCAAGTGACATCAATATGCACAAACTAACCATTCCCAACACGAAAAATAAACACCCCCAAACTTGTCTCTTTTATTGAAGTTGATGAATAAATCATCCTTCCACTCACCCAAAATCTAACAATAAGACATGTCCAACAATAACAAGAACTACTCAAACTACGACAATTTTAAGCTAACAATTAAAACTGAGTAAACTACTAATAGTATTTAACCAAGCCATGCATCTCATCAATTAAGCTCCATAAAAATCAACATCCACTTCAAATCATCAATTGCAAACATGGCATCAGCTTAAAGCCCTTAACCAATCTATTCTTATTGTCAATAACATGACCAAAAACCACACCAAGTATCCAACAAACAATTCTCAAAAAGATTTAATCCATGAAACATCAAAAAGATATCTACTTAGAGCATCAGCTTAAGGCTATTAGCCAATCTACAAGAAAAACTAAAATATCCCATACTAAAATACTGAAAATAAGAGTAATTAAAAGTCAAGGTGCTAAATTATAAAAAACAAAGAAAATGTTCATGTTCAATATCCTTGCCTTGATGCTCCTAGGAGGAAATAGAAAGATGTTAGTGGTGAGTTATGATGGTTGAAGTGATTTTGAATGGAAGAAAATGGAAATTTTTTTTTGGGATTGGGGAAGGGTTTTTTTGGTTGAAAGAGAAGAAGATTGGAAAATTTTGAGAAAAGAAGAAGAAGAGTTGAATAAGTGGTTGTTTCTTCTTGTCGAGATCACGATCTGGACTGATCTCGAGATCTCGATCTCGATTCTGAGATCGCGATCTAGATGGAGTTGAGATCGTGATATCGAATTTGAGTCACGATCTCGACTCGGATGAAGAATAGCCTTTGTAGAAGTTTGAGTTCCATAGTGCGATCTGGAATTTGAAATCGTAATCTGGAGCTGAACAGTTTCTGCAAAGTTTATTTTCAACACCTAGCCAAAATTTCTCGACTCTTCATCACTTTTCTCCAATTCCAGGCACAATCTATAAACACAAAATTAACAAGTTAAGATGACGATTTCCCTCATTCTTTAGCACCATTTATTCAATTTAAAAACTTATGTTTTTAGGCTAAAATTCAAACCTAATTCAAACCAAATTACTCAATATAAAAAACTAATAGAAAAATCACACCAAAAGAAAACAATAACAACTAAATCAAAGATTTGGGTTGCCTCCTAAGAATCGTTCTTTTATAGTCATTAGCTTGACTATGGCATGGGCGTTCATTCCAAGTACTTGTGAATGATTGACCCTCATTTTCCTTTTGGTTTCCACGGAAAAAGCTTGATGCCCTTTTTCCTCACGATTAAAGCTCGATTCTCGGTTCTTCCGCACACAAGACCTTTCTTCCAAGCCTTAGCCATTGCTAGTGCCCGAATTAGCATCTCCAATTGTTTCTCAAACCATCGGAACTGTCTTTCTTTTCTTTTTGTTACTTTTCAACTTCTTGAAATCACCATTTTGCCGATCCTTAGCAAAAATCTCTTGATCCTTTGGCAACACACATCCCTTATTGGGTGGTTTTTCCTTCAATTCATTTATCGGATCTTCTTTTATTTCCAGCACTTGCTTGAGCGAATTGCCTTGGTTAACTTCATTTTGCTCGTCATTTGACCTAGCAAGGAAAGAATTAAGAGATGGGTTAGCACATTTTTCTTAAAGAATGGGAATATTATCATTATATTAAAACACATCAAATTCAATTGATTCATTTTCAACTCGTAAAACCAATTTCCCATCGTTCACGTCAATTAATGCATGAGCGGTAGACATGAAAGGACTCCCTAGAATCAATGGAATCTCACTCTCTTCACCGTATATAGCACAAAGAAATCAACAAGAAATACCAACTTTTAAACTTGTACAATCACATACTCCAACAAGCCAGATGCTTTCCTCTTGGATAAATCCTCTTGGAGCTGTCTCTTATGATATTAGTTGGCTTGACATTGTTGATCCCTAATTTGTCATAGATGGCCTTTGACATGATATTTTTGCTTGCCCTCAAATCACAAAGTGATCGATGCCACATTTTTCCTCCAATATTCACCGGTATCATGAAACTACAGGGATCTTTGGGTTTAGGGGCTAACCTCCTTTGAACAATGGTGCTACATTGGACATCAAGGCATACCTTCTCATCATCATCCCATTTTCGTTTCCATGCCAAAAGATCTTTCATGAAACGAGCATAGTTGGGCATCTTGGTAAGGACATCAATTAGAGGAATGTTGACATTAATCTTTTTCAACATATCTAAGAAGTGGGTGAATTGCTTCTCTTTTTTCTCCTTTCTTGGATCAATGAGCCTTTGAGGGAATGGCACTTTTAGCGATGAGTCCATCTTCAAAGGTTCCTCCACATGCTTCTTCTTAGATACCTTGATCTCATTCTTTTGTTCCTCCTTGTCTTCATTATCAACAACTTCCATTCTTTCATTCTCAATTGCCTTCAACTTTTGTTCCTTATTTTCTTCCTCCATCTTTTTCTTCTCCATAGATTTCACTATTTCTTTTCCATTCCTTAGGGTTATGGCATTGTATTGCTCTTTGGGGGAATGGTATCACTCGGAAGTTCCCTAGAGTTCTTTCATTATTCAACCTTGCCAATTGCCCCAATTGAACTCGTCGAAGCCTTCAAAATATCATAATCTCTCTTATGTTCTTCCTTTTTCCTTTCCAACTCTCTTTTCAAATACTCGGCTTATCTTTTCCAACCATCTTCACACGCATTTGCTCTTGAAGTATATTGCTCATGATATATGGGTTGGGAAGAATTTGCATATTGGAAAGGAGGTCTTAGTTGTTGGTTTTGAAATGAAGGGTTAGGGAAAGATTGATATGAGTTAGGTTGGAAATTTCTTTGATGTGGTGGTTGATAAGATCTAGGTGAGGAACTTGAAGTTTGATTTTGTTGGACTTTTTGAGGCGGGGGAAGGCCTGTTTGGTTGATAAGGAAGATTGGATTGATTGTTGGTGTTGCTTCACGAAAATTAGGATGATTCCTCCAAGAGGGATTATATGTATTCCCATAAACTCCAAATGGGTTCCTTGGAAATGATATTGATTAGACACATAATTAAGTTGCTCATTGGATCCATAAGGCATTTCACATTGTCCATTTGCATGACCGCCTCCACAAAAATCACATACCATACTTGGTTGGGTTGGAGAAGAAGACATTGCATTCACACTACTTGGTTTCCCTAAGTTCTCCAATGCCTTTGCAACGTTCTTCATCACACTCATGAACATACTTAGTTGTGCCAAAAGAGCATCTTGCATGTTCAAATTCAACACTCCACTTTGTGCATTAGCTTGATTAACTTGGTGTTGAACCACCAATGGAGTCATCGGTCCATGATAATGATGTTTGTATGGAATCCCATTGAGCAACTCTTGAGCTTCCTTCAGTGTCTAGTAAGAGATGGAATCATCGTTAGAGAGGCATCCACTGTGAAGTTTGTCTCGAGTAAAACCATTATAGAAAGTTTGGATTTGAAGCCACAAAGGAATCGCATGGTGAGAACATTTCCTTAGCAACTCCTTGAACCACTCCCAAGCTTCTCCTAATTCACCAACATCTTTCTTAAAGAAGGTAATTTCATTTCTCAATTTGGCGGTTCTTGCAGGTGGAAAATGCTTTCCCAAGAATTCTTGAGCAAGTTGATTCCAAGTGGTAAACGTTGCTGGGGCGTGAGATTGAAGCCATGATTTTGCCCTATCCCTTATACGTAGAATTTGCCCCATCAAAGTTTGGCAAGGCCTATAGAGAGAAATGGCCTTCCATTCCTATTCATGCCATTTCCATTACCATTTCCATTTCTGTTGTGACCTATTCCATTATTTCCAACAACTTCTTCTTCATCGTTCTCCATGTTCAAATTCCTTTGATTGCCATTAGCATTTGCCATTTCAGTTCTTTCTTAATCTTGTTGAACTATTCTAAGCTTCAGGATTTCCCTTAACTCTTTTTCCATTTCCTTGTCCAAGCAAATAAATGGCCCTTTATCTCATCTTACAACTTAAGAATATTACAAAATTGCCTTTACAACTTATGCTAACAGTGAATCCATATCGCGATATGGAATTTGAGATCGCGACATGGACTGCTAAATCACTTGAGTCATTTTCCCGAATCCAGATCGCGATATGGAGGAATCCAGATCGCGAACTGGACTCTCCTCCCAGCAAGCCTTTATTTCTTCTTTAATTGCATTTTGGTCCTTGAACTTTGTTCATTCCAGCTTCCAACCTCTAATTTAGACCTACATAATATTAATCCAATTAAGCCATTAATTTAGCTAAAATTTTAATAAAATCGTATCATATTAACAAGAACAAAATATAAACACATATTAAAGAAATTAACTAAAACCTTCAATTAATTAACCAAAGTTTAGAATTTAAACTATCAAAATGCCATAATTTAGAGAAAAATAACTCTATGTTTACTAGAGTTATAACCAAACGAGGGTTTTCTTCTCCTCATTCCAATGCAAATTCTTTTCCTTCAACAATCCTTTTTCTTATATTCTCATCTCCTCTTAAAACCCTCTCATCTTCAATCATCTTTTTACCCACAATTCACTCATTTTTCTCTTTAGTCCACATCAAATTTTCTTCTTTATTGCGAACATAAATATCTTTAAGGTATGAATTTCTTTGACTTCCTTAATTTTTTTTTTTTTTTTTGGGTTAGTAATTACATGGAAGGAAAGTTTTGATTTTTCATACTTTGATTGTGTTTATTTTTCATGAATTGCATAATTAGTTGTTGATGTGTTTGATTTTTTCTTGGTTAGTTTAATTGGGAAGTAATTGTACGATCTTTACATATAGAAAAATCCATAACTTGTTTATGTATTCCAAGTGTTCGATAAAATGCCTCAATGAAGAAAACTATTAAAACACTTGGCATTTGTGAATGGATTTAATTTCTAGGACTTCCCTCTCCATTATGTCATATGCTTATTACCCATTCAATTTTTGTAGTTGAAAAGGTCTAGGAGTGTCTTCAATATATATATGCATAACTTAGTATAAGCATTACCATGTTTGATTTTCTCTTGTGAATACTAAGTTTCATTTTTAGTTTGTGGGTATATAATTGAATAAGTGTGGGGAGGTGGTATTGTTTTTTGCGTGTCTTGTATCTCATATGGCATTCTTTTAGGCCTGGCAAGAAAAGGCAAGCAACCAGCAGGTCGAGAAACGGCTAGGGCCTTTTCTTTTGCAGTACCACAATAGGCACATCAAGAGTAGCATGAGGAGGAGAATGTTCCAAATCATTTTCTCAATGCTGCTACCTAAAAATAGGTTAAGTTAGATATTTTAGGAAGGGTAGCAATTAAAGAGATAGGTATACAAATACCACTGGAGCCCTTGAAATTTGCAATGTCGTTAGGATGCGTAGGTGGAATTAATTCGTCTCCACCCCTAAGGAAGCCGAGCTCCCAATTGTTATCACGTGAGTTCTATGCCAATTTAATAGTGTATGAGGAGACTAATGTATATGTTAGAGAGAAATCTGTGGATATTTTTGGGAACGCGATTAATCAGCTATTGTGAGTGAACCAAGTTTGCAATAATTAATGGTTGACTATTCATGACGCTAATATGGAGCTCAACGACATCACTAGCCTTATTTGCACAGGTGAAGTAGAATAGACACGGGGAACTAGGGGAGTTGCGCATCATTTTGATGCTAATAATTTTCAGTTAGTTTGGTTCGTTTGGTTCAAATTCATATGTGCTCGTATCTTTTTGGTAAGTCATCTTACTACTCGGGTAAATATTGATTAGTAATCCTATTCATGAACAAGTAATAAATTAAGATTTAATAACCCTAATCAATACTTATACACGCTCACAAGGATACGAGGTGAGTTTATAGATCAGGTAAGTAAGGATCGTTCCCACATGGACTATTGGTCAAGCACTAGGGTTCACAAACTTACGAACTAGTTTGACAGAATTAATTGCAAGGGTTTTGTTCTACCTAACTAAATTAATTTTAATCACTAAGAAATCAAGAACAAATATCGAAACCAATTAAAACTAGAGAAAGTAATAAAATTTATAGTAAGCAAACTTAAATTTAATGAACTAGAAAAGTAAACGTAATAAGATCAAATTAAAACTATGAAATTGCAATAAAAACTAGAATTAAATTGAATTTACACAGAGAAAGCAAACTCAAGAGCGTAGCTGGATCAAAAGTTGATGTGCTTGAAGTTTTAAACAAGAACAATAAACCCTAGTGTGTGATTTTCCTTATCTAATATCTAACCTAACTAATAGCAGTTACGTATGTTCAACTCTCATACAATGGGGTATTTAGAGGGGATACATCAGGGTTTGACCTCTAAGATGACAAAAATATGCCAAAACACGAAAAGGAGTCCAACCGGGTGGAGAAAACTTTCAAAACTTGTAATTTACGTCACCAGCTGCTCGCACACATGTGCACCCTTCGCTTTTCTCAAGCATGTGCGCAATTTCCAGTAGCCAAAATTATTTTTCCTTGGCTTGTGCTCATGCGCAAGCTTTTCTTCACGCACTTGCGCGATTCACATTATGCCAGTTTCAAATTTCATCTCAGTTTTGATCTTGATGTTGATGCAATCTAGGAAAACTCAAAACATGAAAGTTTTAGCTCTATCTCTTAGCTTTCGAAAGCCTCTAGAATCACTTCAATTAGATCTCAGACAAGAAAGTTATGCTCAAAATTCCGAATAGCGTCCAAATTCACTCCCTGTTGTGCATGTTTTTCCTCATCTTGATTTTTCTCATATTTTTTGATCATTTTGGCTCTTTTTTTCAGGCAAAACCTTCACAAACTAAAAATAAAATAATAAGCTCATAATTCACTCAATTATTGCTCAAATTACATGAAAACAGAGGTAAACGATACATAAAATATACGACATTTATGAGCTTATCAAATGCCCCACACTTAGCTTTTGATTGTCCTCAAGCAAAATCGTACATGTTGGAGAATTAAAATAGATAAGCTCATTGCAAATACATCCAGCATATCTCAACAATTGTCTACACGAATAATCAAGAATTATACCATCATAAGATGTCACGCCCCCAAAACGGGACAATGGCACGCGGCACTTTGGGACCACCCCAAGTATGCAAGGCACAGTACAAGATCAATAAACAACCCATAATATCTATTGTTATACTTCAAATTCATCCAAGAAAAATCCCAAGAGGTATACACAACAAACATAACCTCAATCATTCGCGACATAATCAAATCACACTTATATACAAATATCGAACCATAAACAAAATGACAACCAGACATTTGATATACAAGACAATTCTAACGAGTCCTTGGGCACACAGGCCCAAGCATAAGAACAAAGCTCACACTAAGACGGCAAACAGGAAAACTCTAGCTCCAGTAATTGGGGTCCGCACTGTAACTCCCTCCCAAGTTAACACTTGACTGAGGACCTGCTATGTCTCCTGTTGGTCCTTGATGAACCTACAAACAAAAGGGAAAAACAATATCGGAGTAAGCACATAGTGCTTAGTAAATAACATTTAAGCCCAATTATAAATAACACGCATACAATCAGTGCATGAAATAATATACGAGACATTTTCAATAATTAAAATATCAATGTCAATCAAGGAGCTCATGGTTCACAAAAGTCTTCCCAGCACTGGATCAAGGTCTACCTATTATTTGCCCAAGTGGACAAGACTATCACTTGTCTTCTCGATAGATTGGGTATAACATTTACAAAGCAGAGTATTCAATATATCATTTCATTCACTCACTCATAGCCAACTCCACTCAAGTGACCTATTGAACTCTTCACAATAATCATTCATTAACACACAGTGCAATAATGAACAAATAACACATTACATAATGAACATATAAATTATAAACGTACTTACCTTATAACCATTACTCAAAATAATTATACTTACCTTAATATCAATTATTCTCGGGCTACAAAACCAATCATATACATTTTAGTAGGTATCGGTAAAAGGCCTAAACGTTACTTATCTCAAAAATTGATTTCGTAGATGTATTCTAATTTCGATGGCCGAAAACTCTAACCCCAAATCACCTAAACCAGGAGAGTGTTATACCGTTAGGATAAAAATTGAGGTAGGGGTGCACTTTTGGGCATTATCCCAAATTCTCAAATTAGGCAATAATCGAACACAAACAAGTAAGGGTTGACTTAAATTCATGAAATAAGATAAAAATCTAAGAATTAGGGTTCATAATTTCAAATATATCACCAGGTTAGGAATTGTCAAAATCCTGATTCAAATCTCACCAAAATAGCAGGTTAAAGACTCATTTTAAATCACAAATCACGTCCCAGTAGCTCATAAACATATTTTGTAATAAAATCAAACCGTAAACAACAAAATTAAACAAATTAATTTCTTGAGGAACTTGAAATTTAACATGAAAACCATGCAAAATTGAAGTAAAACTTACTTGTGAAGTTGGATTAAAGGTCTTTATGAGTATTCCTAGATCACCAATTTGATTTAGGAACAAAATTTCCAAAACTAATTTGTATGATTTAGGATTTGAAATAAGGGTTTGAGAAGAAATGTTCTCTTTCGTTGGAGATCTTGGGAGATAAAAGGAACAAATGAATCAAGAATCGAGAATCTTCACAGGTAAATTTTAATAACTTTTCAAAATTTGCACTTTTGTCCCTTAAGTTTTAAGAAATTATACTTTTGTCCAAAAATTTTAGAAAATGTTTAAAATGGGTGAAACGATTATTTAATATAAGAAAGGGATATTAATGAGTATTGAAAGAGATAAGATCAAGTACCAAAATATGTGGAATGAGCAGAAAAGTCGAGTATTACATAAGAAGTAATCTAAGAACTCAAGTTTAAATGCTAATAAAACCCTACACATGAAAACTCTTAGAAATTTTCACGACAGTTGAATACAATCATGCAAACTCTTAGAAATTTTTAAATACCTCATAGCTCACATTTCTTCCACACATATCCACTAATATAGACAACTAAATTAGTTTAATCAGATAGGATTTTTTATTTTGCAACGAAAGGCTAGGGTATTGACTAATCAAGGAAGGGAGAAGGATATCACAAGAAAAGGAAAGAGCTTTAAATTAATGCTGGCCACACATAAAAATAAAACTTCTTCTCCAACACATTAAATACCAATCCTTCATAGAAATGACTTCACACATAACCAACAAATACCCATAAAAATTTCACACCACAAACAAAGGTCTTCCTTTTTCAATTTTAACCCAACATGCCAACCTTTCCCTCAGACATTTATTTATTAATTTTTTTTAATGTTCACTTCTAATATGGGTACCTGTGATATACACTACCAGAAAACACACCAATACAGGTACCAGTGATGGGCACTACCTACAAATACATGTACTAGTGATAGGCACTACTTGTATCACCACAATGCTTGTATTGGTGATAGGCACTACTTGCACTTGTCAAAACTTTCTTCAATTTTTTCCAGTTTCATACAATATCCCTTCCATGTCCCATTAATGACACCACTCACTCTTATAATTTTATCCCTATTTAACTACCTTTTACCCTTATATCCCCAAATAAATGTGTACAAAAGTTTTGAAAATTTCATATCTATATTCAACCAATTTGAACAAAAAATTTCAAAAATCTTAAAAGCTTTCATATCAAATGAAAAGTTAAAATATGGCAGCAAAAATTGAGTAAACTAAACCAAGCAAATATAAATCCAAATAACTCCCTACCCATATTTAGAAAGAAATATTGTCCAAAAATAAAAGCACAAAAAAGAAAGCTTAGCTTCTCTGGCAATATAGAATGGTTGGTGTGGTGTATCCTGATATAAATATCTTTGAAGCGAGTTGAAACACGTCATTAGCACTAAAAAAAAAACACAATGTTAAACACATTAAGACATTAAGAAAACAAGAAAATCGAGGAGTAAAACTCCACAATATTCAGGAAAAACTTAATCCTTTATGGGCATTTATAAGAGATGATCCGTTTGTATAAAATAAACCAAAAGGCAAGATAAACGGAAAGGAATCAGTCTAGCTACAATAATAACAAATCCCAAAGCCTCATTGACATGAAAATGAGGAAATCAGGACCCGTCATTAGAGGAAGCCAAATCTTGTGAAAAAGGAAGAAAAGGCAGGAAGGTAGAGGAATCCATCCCACGCTCCCGAGCTAACTATCTAGCCTCCATTGTCTGCTGCCACTAATGTTGATATTGAACAAATGTAGAAAAGTGGTGTTCCGGGTGCCGTTGTTCTTCCAAAATCTACCCAAGCATCTCTTCTTGGCTGGGTCTCGGAACTGGCTCACTAGTCGATACCGACACTTGGGAACAACTACTTCAACCTAGAGTCCTCACACCACCATCCAATGCGATAAGATTACTGAGCTTCAACTGCTCTTTAGCTAGATCCATCATGACACCATCATCAAGACATGACATAGTGATGAGATGCAGAAACCACAATCTAGATTGCTTAACTTCTGTATCGTATACCGGATTTGCTAGCTCATAAAATGGCCCACATCTACCGGCCGACGAGAAGCAATAGCTTATAATAATTTGGCTCGCTCTAGAGTCACAAGAGATGAGCAATATAAATTTAAACCAAACAAACCAGACCGGTTGAAGCTTATTGGCATCAAAATGATGAGCAAGTCCTCCATCACCCTTAGTCCATTCCATTTCTTCTGTGTAGATAAGGCTCGAGAGCTCCATATTAGTGTCACGAATAGTCAGCCATTCATCATTGCACAGCCGATTCTTTTTCAACAGTCGATTAATCGCATTCCTAAAATATCCACCGACTTCCTCCTAACAAACACCTTAGTTCCTGCAAATTAGTTAGATTGGCATAGAACTTGCATATACCGATAACACAACTTCTTTGGGAATGGTGACAAAGGAATTCCAGCCTCAAGCTCTGACGAGATCACAAATTTTAGGGGCTCCAGTGGTTAGGATTTGTATACCCCTCTCTTTAATCGCTGCCGTCCCCAAGAGAACATCGGACTCAGACTGTTTATAGGTAGCGACATTTATAAAATGCCTTGGAACATGCTCCTTCTCATTTTGCTCAGTATCTTATCGGTGGGGTGCCATAGAGGACGATGCCCTTGTCATTCCTCGGCCTACTGGTTCCTTGCCTTTGTGCGTCCCCCCTACAAAAAGTGCCCTTATGTTATATAAGATATGCAAATTAAAACACCACCACCCCACACTTATTCAATTTTATAACTTCAAACAAAGAATCAAACTTAGTATTCACAAGAGAATATCAAATACGACAATTCCAATACTTTACATGAGAGAGCCCTAAGAGTTAAATCCATGCACAAACGTCAAGTGTTATAACAATTTTTTTCATTAAGAATTGTATCGAACACTTGGCGTGGATAAACAAATCATGAATTTTTCTATATGTAACAAACACATAATTACTTGCCAATTCAACTAAACAAACAAAAACAAATACACCAACAATTAGATATGCAATTCAACACAAATATAGACACAATTAAAGTATGAAAATTCAAATCTTTCCTTCCATGCAATTATCAACCCATCAAGAAAAAGTTAAGGAAATTAATGAATTTCATACCTCAATGATGTTTATTCTTACAAGAAAGAAGAAATACTAATGTGAATTGAGAAGAAAAATGAGTGGTTTGAGGGTAAATAGATGATTAGGATGAGAAGGTATTGAGAAGAGAGGAGAAGAAGAGTTATAGATGAAGAAAAATTTATGTTGGAATGAATATAAGAAAACACTTCTATGGCTTTATATTGGCTTGCACACATGCACAAGCTTAAGTTGAACCCAGGAAAAAACCATTTCTATGATTTGTGCACACATGCAAGCTTAAGCTCGCCCATGTGCCCGACTCGAGAGGTGACACTTTCAGCTTCTGGAATTTACACACATGCACACCAATTGGTATGCATGTGCGTAAATTAAATCCCCCAGACACACAAAACCAGTTCTTTACTACTCAAACTAACCTTAAGAAGTCTTCATAAAACCACATTTTTGTCCATTTAACATACATTTTAGGCTGATATGCACACAAATAACACAGAAACAAAATAAAATCACAAACAAACACAAAGAAAAATGAAATTATAAAAGGACATTGGTTGATTCCCATGTAGCGCCCTTGTTTATAGTCTTAGGCTCAACTTTGGTACGTCCTATCAAGCATTGACGAGATGAACGGTTTCGCGTTCCTCGTTGATAATTTCTCCATGGTAGTGCTTCACTCGATGGTCATTAAATTTAAAATTTCCTTGGCTTTCTTTGAGTTCCATTATGCCATATGAGAATTTCCGCACTACTTCAAATGGTCCAGACCATCTTGACTTTGACTTTCTGGGGAACAATTTTAATCTTGAGTTGTACTACAAAACCATTTCCCCTGTTTTGAATTCTTTACCAGAAATATACTTGTTGTGCCAATCCTTCATCTTCTCCTACAAAGCTTTGCATTTTCATAGGTTTCTCGTCAAAATTAATCCAATTATCATTTAGATCTAGAAGCCTTTTCTCCCAGTCTCCTTCAGATCATAGTTGAGATTTTTAATCGCCCAATATGTCTTGTGCTAGATTTCAACTGGGAGATGACAAGCCTTACCATAAACCGTTTGACAAGAAGACATCCCAATTGGATTCTTGAAGGCTTTCCTATATGCCGATAGTGCATTATCAAGCTTTTTGGACCAGTCTTTCTATGAAGAGTTCACGATTTTCTCAACAATGCACTTCAACTCTCAATTAGACACTTCCACTTGCCCAAAAGTTTGTGGATGATAATTTATGGCTATCTTGTGGGTTACACCATATTTGGATAAGATGGATTCAAATAAAGAATTTTTAAAGTGCGATCCTCCATCACTTATGATTGCTCACGGGACACCAAACTTGAAAAAAAATTTCTTTCTTACAAAATTCTCTACCACTCGAGCATCATTGGTTGGTAGAGCCCCTGTTTCCAGCTACTTGGGTGTGTAATCCACCACCACAAGAATAAAGAAATGACAATCTATTGTTGTACGATGGTGAAAAAGGGCCCACAAAATCAATATCCCACATGTCAAAAACTTTGAAAACTAAGATATTGTTTAATGGCATTTCATCTCTTCTAGACAGGTTACCGGCATGTTGACATTCATAACACTGTAGCACAAGTTCTCTTGCACCTTGGAATAATGTAGACCAGTAGAGTCCAATCTGAAGCATCTTTGTCGTTGTCCTTTGAGAGCCATGGTGCCTTCTTACCGGTGAAAAGTGACAATGATATAAGACACTTTAAATTTTACTTTCTGGAATACATCTCCAGATCACTTGGTCCTTGCATCGGCAGTATAGATAAAGATCATTACAGATGTAGTGTTTTGTCTTCGAAAGGAACTTTTTCTATTAATTTGAGTCCATTGTGAATGGGAGCACCTTGGCCATGAGAAAATTAACAATATCCACGTACCAAGGTGCACTACTATCCACTCGCATCAAGTGTTCTTCCGGAAAGGGCTCTTCCGGAAAGCATGGTTTTATTGATCGGCATCTCCTTACCTAATTCCGCCTTTGACTACTCTAATCTTGATAGGTGATCTACCACTGTGTTTTTAGCTCCCTTCTTATCTACCACCTCCCAATCAAATTCCTATAATAGTAAAATCGACCTGATTAGTCTAGGTTTTGTATCATTTTATAAGTCAATAGGTATTCAAGGGCCGCATGATCTGTATGAAAAATCACCGTATTACCTGCATGATCTATATGAACAATCACCTTATTACGTATAAGATATGACCTAAACTTATCAAATGCAAATATTACTGCTAGCAACTCTTTCTCAGTAGTGGAATAGTTCACTTGAGCTTCATGCAGGATATGGCTATCATAATAAATCACATGCAAAACTTTATCTTTCTTTTGACATAAAGCCGCACCCACGGCATAGTCATTTTACATCACATGTTAACTTGAAATGCAAATTCCAATTTGGAACAACTATGACTGGTCCAATAATCAAAATTTTTTTAGTTTCTCTAGCCTATCCTGAAAAGTAGACAAACATTTATCATTAAAAACAAAAGGCACATCTTTTTGCAACAAAGTACATAAAGGGCGAGAAATCAAAGAAATTTTTTTTAATGAAACATCTGTAAAAACCAACGTGACCAAGAAAGCTCCCACCCCATTCACATTAGTAGGAGGAGGCAATTTTTCAATGACTTCTACTTTAGACTTATCTACTTCAATGCACTTAGTAGAAATCCGATGGCCTGACGCAATTCCTTCTTTTACCATGGAATGACACTTTTCCCAGTTTAGTGCCAAGTTGGTAGACTCATATCTTTCTAAAACATGAACAAGATTATCTAAACAAGAACAAAAAGAATCACCAGAAACACTGTAATCATCCATGAAAATCTCAATAAATCTCTCAATCATGTCAGGGAAAATTGCAAACATACATCGCTAGAAAGTGTTAGGAGCATTGCACAACCCAAAAGGCATACGCCAATTAGCAAAAATATCATATGCACAAGTGAAAGTGGTTTTCTGATGCTCTTGATCTTCAGGGGCAATGGCTATTTGGAAATACCCAAAATAACCATCAAGAAAACAATAAAAAGCATGTCCGTATAAGCACTCAAGCATTTGATTAATGAATGGCAAGGGACAGTGGTCTTTCCTAGTGGCTTTGTTAAGTTTCCTATAGTCAATGCACAAGTGCTACCACGTCACTAATCTAGAGGGAATTAGTTCATTTTTCTGATTTAAAACCATCATGATCCCTTCTTTCTTTGAACTAGTTGAGTTGGACTTACCTATTCACTATCACTTATGGGATAAATGATCCCAGCGTCTAGCAATTTCAAAACTTTCTTTTAATTACCCTTTTTAAAGTTGGATTTAACCTTCTTTGAGGTTGTCTAATTGGATTGTAGTCATCATTAAGGAGTATTTTTGCATGCAAATTGAAGGGCTAGTTCCTTTTATGTTCTCAATGCTCCATGTAATTACCCCACGATTCTGTTTAAGAACAAAAATCAATTTTCCTAATTCATTAAAAATGTCTGAAAGTGAAGCACTCACAATGATAGGATATGTATCATGTTCTCTAAGAAAAACGTATTTGGGATAAGAGAAAACTGGTTTGAGTTCAACCTTTGGGGGTTTGTTGGTTGGAGACCCCCCTTTAACTTTACTTTTCAATTTGCTCTCCTCAGTAACTTCCTCGAACTCTTATTTTTAAGTGCTTTCTTGTTCACTAGATTCCATTACAGCTTCAAGGATGTCTTCCTTGTCTTTGGTATCATCCTTCATCGATTTCCTATAAAAATCGATTATTAAATCATTAATGATATCAATACTCATTACATCATTATATTCTGAAGGAAATTTAAAAGAATCAAACACATTAAATGACACAATGTCATCATTGATTCTAAATTGTAGATTTCTAGCTTGGACATCTATGATGGCTCATCCGGTGGCCAAGAAAGGTTCTTCCTAAAATCAACAGGGACATCTTCCTCCATGTCGAGCACTACAAAATCTGCCGGTGAAAATAACACTTTGCCTACTTTTACAATGAGGTCGTCGATCACTCCTACTAGTTGCCTCACACTTTGATCAGCCAATTGAAAAGTGACATTTGTTGGTTTGAGTCCTCTTCCATTTAACTTCTTGTATGTGGAATATAGCATAAGGTTGATGGAGGCGTCCAAATCACAAAGGGTTCTTTGAAATGTTACTCTTCCTATCTTGCATGGAATGGAAAACAAGCTAGGATCCTTAAGCTTAGAGGGAAGGTTCTTTTGAATAATGGCACTGCATCATTCGTTTAAGTGCAAAATCTTGTCTCTCATCAGCTTCTTTTTCCTTGATAAAATATGTTTCATGAACTTGGCATAGCTAGGCATGTTTTTAATGGCTTCAACGAAAGGAATGCTAATTTCAATATTTTTGAAAATTTTCAAAAATTTCTTGAAGTTTTTTGTTTTTTTCATCCTCCTTCATCCTTTGAGGGAAAGGAATGCTTACCTGTTTACCTGGTGCAATCGAGAGGTCCTTTGTTTTAATTATATTGATGAGTACCTTGTTGGTCAAGAGCTTGGGTAGGTTGTTCTTGATCATCACTGCTCTTGGACAACCTTCTCTTTTTCTTTGCCTCACTCTTCTCTATTGTTCTTGCATCATCCTCATCAACATTCTTTGGCTCCATAGGTCTACCACTCATCAATATAATTACTTTCACTTTCTCCCTCCATGGGTGTTGTCCCTTGGGTTGGAAATAGTGTCACTCGACAATATCCTAGCCAGTTTCTCATTGTTTTGTTGAGCTGGTTCTTACATATTCCTAGTAGAAGCTCGCAAATTTTCATACTCTCTCGGCAAAGCTTCCAAGTCCCTCCTCAAATTATCCTCAGTGGATTGATCATGGTTTAAATATAAATGATAATTGAGATTTTGAGGTGAGGGTCGTGGTGGTAGAGGTTGGTATGAGTTATTTGGCCAAGGCAGCAAGTTTTGGAAATTCCTTTAATGAGGTAGTTGATATGGTCGAGAGGATGAAGTTTGATTGGAAAAATTATATTTGTGGCTGATTTGGTTGAAATGATGGATTTTGAACATTGTTTTGATTTATCGAAGAAAAATTTGGATGTTGCGCCAAGATGGGCTATAAGTGTTGCCATATGAGCTAGGCAGATTTCTTGGCCTTGAATTCTAGTTGGCAATGAATTAGACTTGCTCACCTTCCATCTTGGGTGTTTCACAAAGGCCGTTTTGATGGTTTCCTTCATAAAAATCACAAGTTAAGTTCTCTTGTGGTGTTGAATTTATGGAATTCACCGAATTCCTTCTCAAATTCTCTATAGCCTTTGTCAGATTGGTCATCATATTCAACATCATGTCTTGTTGAGCTAAGAAGGCATCATTGACATTAATCATACCTCCTTGTTGGGTATAAACTTTATGGACATGTTGTTGCAATTGTTTTCTAGCCAAAAGAGTAATTTTTCCATGGTAGTAATGCGTTGATGCCATCCTTTCCAATAACTCTTGTGCCTCTTCCAAAGTTTTAAGAGGAAAAGTGCCGTCCTCAATCTTGCGATTGTATCGACAATCAATCTTGTCTCTGGAAACAACCTATTATAAAATGTTTGTACTTTTAACCACAATGGAATGGCATGATATGGACACTTCCTAAGCAACTCTTGAAATGCTCCATGCTACACTTAGACTCTCCCTAATTATTTGCCGGAATGATGTAATGTCATTGCGGAGCTTTGCAGTTCTTGACGGTGGAAAGTACTTGGCCAAAAATTCTTGAGCTAATTGATTCCATGTCATTAAAATACCTTGCTAGAATGATTGTAACCAAGCCTTTGCCCTATCCCCCAGAGAAAACGAAAAAGCTCTCATTTCAAATACAATCAGGGTGTACCCCGTTGTAATTAAATGTATCACGACTTCTTCAAAATTCATCAGACGGGCATAGGGATCCTCATTGGGCCCACCTCTAAACATAGCATGGATTTGGAGCATTTGAATCAAAGTTGGCTTGATCTCAAAGTTGTTGGCCTGTATAGGTATTTGATCAATGCTAGAACTTTATTCTTGCCCCCTCACAATTTGGTATGGCATAATCTCTACATGGTCGGGGATTAGCGTTACCTTCATTGCCATGATTACCTGCCACTTCTTCTTGATCCTGAATATTACAGTTTGGATTCTCCATTAAATTCTCTTGTGGCTTGATTCCTGTGGTTTTCTGCTATTTCTGGTTATTGTTCGTTCATTCTCCAAATCACCTGGAAGTAGTGGTTGGTTGGAAGACGAGTATTTACCATAAACTACAAGAAAAAAACCAAAGTTCAAATATTAAAGTAGGAATCCAAAGAAAAATTAAAAAGAACAAAAGCAACTGTAGCTAATTAAAAGAAAATAAAAAGTCTAATCTAGTAAGGCTCACTAAACCTAATGTTGTACCAAAAATAATCCCCTAATAAATTAAGCCTTAATAACCCTAATCAATACTTATGCACGCTCGCAAGGATACGAGATGAGTTTGTAAATCGGGTGAGTAAGGATCGTTCCCACGAGAACTAGTGGTCAAGCGCTCATCTAGGGTTCACAAACTTACGAACTAGTTAGACAAATTAATTGCAAGGGTTTTGTTCTACCTAACTAAATTAATTTTAACCACTAAAAAATCAAGAACAAATATCAAAACTAATTAAAACTAGAGAAAGCAATAAATTTACCGTAAGCAAACTTAAATTTAATGTTCTAGAAAAGGAAATGTAATAAGATCAAATTAAAACTATGGAATTGCAATAAAAACAAGAATTAGATTGAATTTAAATAAAGAAAGCAAACCCAAGAGCGTAGTTGGATAAAAAATACATATGCTTGAAGTCTTGAACAAGAAGAAAAAACCCTAGTCTATGATTTTTGTAATCTAGTGTCTAACCTAACTAATAGCTGCTACGTATGTTCAACTCTCATACAATAGGATATTTATAGGGGATATGTCAGGGTTTTGACCCCTAACATGACAAAAATACGCCAAAACACGAAAATGTGTCCAACTAGGTAGAGAAAATTTTAAAAACAAGTAATTCATATGCACCAGCTGCTCGGCTCATGCATATGCGCACCTTTTTTCTCTTGCACATGCGCAATTTCCAGTAGCCAAAATTCTTTTTCCTCAGTAGCTTTTCCTCGTGCACGTGCGAGATTCACAGTATGCTAGTTTCAACTTCCACCTCAATTTTGACTTTGATGCTAGTGCAATTTGAAAAACTCAAAATGTAAACGTTGTAGCTCTCAGCTTTCCAAAACTTCTTAAATCACCTCAATTGGAGTTCGGACAAGAAAGTTATGTTCAAAATGCCGAACAATTTCCAAATTCACTCCCTGCCAATGCACGTTTTTCCTTCTTTTGATTTTTTACCAACTTTTTTTTTATCATTTTTGATCTTTTATCATGCAAAACCTTCACAAACTAAAAATAAAATAATTAAACGCATAATTCACTCAATTATTACTCAAATTACATGGAAACAGAGGTAAACGACACATAAAATATACGACATTTATGAGCTTATCACTTACTCTTGTCAATTTGGAGCAAGCGTTCAAGTTGTTATAAGCTATTGTTTCTGGTCGTTCGGTAGTGTGGGTCGCTTGATTAGTTAGTAGATCTTGTATAACACAATAGTTAAACAATTTGGCTTATGGTTCTCACATTTAGCTACTATGTTATGTCTTGATGTTGGTGTTGTGATTGACCCGGTTGAAGAAAAGTTGAAACCCAGTAAGCTTATAGCATTAAACGGTGATGCGAGGGCTACAGTTCGAAGGACCCATTCTCAGGCTTTTGTATCGACCAGTGAACCAATTTCAAGATTGAGCCAAGAGGAGATGTTTGAAGGGATTATGGAGGAACAACAGCTCATGCGACGCCACTTTAATACTTTTGTTCATTATCAACATGCGTGGCAGCAAACACTAGAAGGTCAATAGTTAGCCTGGGAGCATAGGGAGGATTCCTCTACATTTTCACCTTTTCTTTCATTTCCACCGGAGTTAGCACCCTCTAACGATGAGTCTTGAACTCCCCGTTCTTGCATCAATGCACCATGTTCCTTGGGATTTTCTTATTATTGAAGAAGGACTTAATGCTTTGTCTTTTTTTCTTGCCTTTTAGCTTATTTTAGGATGATGTCATACTTTTTGTTATTTTCTTTTTAGCTTATTCGTGTTGTTAGTTGTGCATGCCCATAAGAGATTAAGTTTTTTTCTGACTATTGTGGAATTTTATTCCTTGATTTTCTTATTTTTCTTAATGTCTTAATGGGTTTGACATTTTGATTTTGTTTTCGTGTTAATGATGTATTTCAACTTGTCTGATGAATATTTTTGTCGAGATACACTATGCCAATCGTTCTACATTGCGAGAGAAACTTTCGCTTTCCCTTTTTGTGCTTTTATTTTCATTAACATTGGGGACAATGTTTATTTCCAAGAGTGGGGTGGGGAGTTATCTGGATTTATATTTGCTTGGTGTAACTTGCTCAATTTTTGCCTCAATATTTTAACTTTTCTTTTGATCAGAGGGCTTTTTAAGATTTTTGAAAATTTTTGTTCAGAACAAAATTAGCTAAGAATCTTTGAAATTTTGAAAGTTTTGCAATTGCTTAGCATGTCTCTTTGATTTTCTACGTGATAGTTTTTTAGTTGAACCATCATAAGTGAGTAGTCAATGTTAATAATTTCCTTGCATGATTTCTGAGAATTTTTCAGCACTAATAGCCATAAAATATTTTATTTTTGACACTTAGAGATAATTGTATAAACTCATTTATATTGCATCTTGGAACTTGTTTTCTTAAATTTTTGAAGCAAATTTTATAGGCAATTTGATTTAGTTTAAAGATGAGGGTCGAGCATTTGTTTGGATGTTTGAGCTTTTTAAGCCAACTCGTGTTGAAATTTTTATCCCTAATACCCTATTTGAGCCTTAATGTATAATGAATGTAGAGAAACACCATTCACTTTTTTTTTTTTTTAATAAAACTCATTTTACCTATCTTTAGCAGTTTAATAATTTCTTTAATTTTTCTGTCCCAAAATGTTTTTTAGGAGCTTTGTTTCACACATAAATTTGTTTATTTGTAAAAAAAAATAAGAGGGTGAAAGATAGTTAAATGAGGATGGAAGATTATGTGAGAGAGTGGTGTACATTAATGTGGCAAGGGGTACTGGAAAAAATTGAGAAGAAAATTTTTGGAAAGTGCAGGTAGTGCCTATCATTGGTACCTGCCTTATTATATTTATAGGTAGGGCCTAAAGCTAGTAGGTGGTGCCCATCACTGTTTGCAGGTAGTGCCTATCACTAGTAGTCGTATTGGTAGCGGACCTAAAAAAAAAATGATAAATATTTGTCTGGGAAAAAGGCTGACATATTGGGTTGAAATTGATAAAGGAAAACTTTTTGTTTGTTGTATGAAATTTTTATGGGTGTTTGTTAATTGTGGGGTTATTCATCTGTAAGGATATGTGGTTTAACATGTTGGAGAAGCAGTTTTATTTTGATGCGTGGCCAACATTGATTTAAAGCTCTTGCTTTTATTTTGTGATATCCTTATCCCTTCTTTGATTAGCCAATACCCTAGCCTCCGAATGTTACAAGCTAAAAAGTCTTACCTGATTTAAATTGAGTTGATTGTCTATATTAGTAGAGAAGTATAAGAAAAGTGAGCTATGGGTGTTCAGAAAAATTTTAAGAGTTTGCATGATTTGACCCTAGCGTCTTGAAAATCGAGTGTTTATTAAATGGTTATATTTACACACACACAACGGATTTTATGTGTAGGGTTTTATTGGCATTTGAACTCTTGAGTTCTTAGATTACTTCTGATGATGGCATGGTTCTTCATTAATCATGTGGACAATTGTTGATATATGTTGGGTATATTTGTTATGAGCTTATATGTTTAAATTCTATTTTTTCTTGAGAACGATCAAAAGCAAAGTTTTGGGCATTTGATATGCTCATAAATGTCATATATTTTATGTATCATTTACTTCAGTTTTAATGTAATGCGAGCAATAATTGAGTGAATTATGAGCCTAATTGTTTATTTTAGTTTGTGAAGGTTTTGCATGAAAAAAAAGCCAAAAAGTTAAACTAAAAAGTTGGAGAAAATTAGAAGGATGGAGCGAATTTGGATACTGTTCGGCATTTTGATCATAACTTTCTTGTCCAAGCTCTGATTGAGGTGATTTAAGCTAGAAAGCTAAGAGAAAGAGTTACAACTTTCATGTTTAAAGTTTTGCCAAATTCTATTGGCATCAAGGTCATAGTTGAGGTGGAAACTGGTGTAGTGCATTATGCGAGTTGTGAGCGAAATTCTATTGCACAACTTTTAGTGAGCGAAATTCCAGGAGCCTCTTCTCGTGCACATGTGCCAGAAAATTGTGTGTATGTGCGCATGATGTACAACAAGTTACAAAAATTACTTGTTTTTTGAAGTTTTCTCCACCCGGTTGGACTTCTTTATGAATTTTATTGTATTTCTATTATCTAAGGGAATTAAACTCTAATGTATCCCCTATAAATACCCCATTGTGTGAGAGTTGAACATATGTACTCATAATTAGTTAGATTAGACATTAGACTTGGAAAAATCAATAGACTAGGATTTTATTCTTCTTTTTTCAAAACTTCTAGCACATCAACTCTTGTTCCAACTATGCTATTGTGTTTTCTTTCTTCATTTAAATTCAATTTAATTCCACTTTTTACTTCAATTCCGTAGCTTTAATTTGATCTTATTGCATTTACTTTACTAGTCATTAATTTAAGTTTGCTTCTTTAAATTTTATTGCTTTCTTTAGTTTTAACTAGACTTGGTATTTGTTCTTATTTTCTAGCAATTAGAATTACTTTAGTTAGGTAGAACAAATATTGCAATTAATTTGTCTAACTAGTATAAAGATTCGTACACCCTAGTACTTGTCCAATAGTTCTTGTGAGAACGATCCTTACTCACCCGATCTACAAACATACCTCGTAACTGTTGGCCCCAAAGCAACCTAAGAGTGGGGGTGAATTAGGTTTCTTAAAATTATTTTACAAAATAATCACCAATACAATCTTTTAAACTATCAAATGGATAGATAGATATAAAGACTGATTTAACAATAAAGCTTATGGAATATAAAAAGGGTAAAGAGAGAAATTAAACAAGCAGCACTTCCAAGCTACCAAGCTTGAAGTGTTGATCCACTAGAATGCTTCACAAAATTGGTGAGTCAATAATCTTCTAATGTACACAAAGTAGGACAATCCTTGCTCACACTAATTCACTTTAGTTGAGCCAAGGATTTTGCTCTTAACCTCACTTTAGTACAAGATTATGACTCCACTCAATATTTTTTAATTGCACTTCAATGTACACACTAATACAATATTGCTCAATTGCTAATTTGCACTCAAATTGCTTTTCTACTAGCTTGTATTCAATGTGTTGAAGTATTTTTACAGTATCAATAGAGTTGGTATTTATAGGTGCCATAAATTTGGTTGTAATTATTTCCCAATGACTCAATAATAAATGCACAAAAACTAGCCGTTATGCGTTTCGGACGTGTGATATTATAACTGTGTCTGACCCAGCATCCGATCTCACTTAAGTGTGTGTGGCAATATTATGATGCCGTTCGGACGGCCGAGTATGCATCCGTTCCATCATCCGAACTAGATGTATGTGAGAGTTTCACACTTCGGACGATATATTTCGTCCGAGTGGTTTTAATGCTATATCAGGGAATAATTATTTCGGACAGTCTTGTTCGTCCGAAGTAGACTTCGTTCGGACGGTTGTATGCGTCCATTGAGGAGCTTGAAAAAAATGCTCCTACGCCTATCCGTTCGGACTGTGAAATGCGTCCATTGAAACCTTTATCGGACGCTCCTGTTCGTTCGAGAAATTTAGTACAGTTCGGACGGTGTACTGCGTCCGAAAATCCTATTTCCAGCAGACAAAATAGCAGACCTACACAGCTTGATATCAGAGTTTAGTACATATGTCATCATCAAAATAAGGTTTGGGAATCATCAATCTCCCTCTTTTTGATGATGACAAACTATGATTAAACATATACAACCAATTTCTATTACAATTAACAGATATGATCAATTAATAGATAAATCCATACATATTCAAGGAAAATCTACTCCATTTTTTGACATCATCAAAATAAGCTCCCCCTGAGAAGGTGCACTGTAAATAGTTCATAAGTAAATCATCAATAGTTTCATAAGCAGATCAACAACAGTTTCATAATCCCAATAGTCAATTAATGAGAATAATGTCAATAATTACACACAAGTGTCAATCTATTAACAAAATGTAAACGAGATATCCAAAGAAGAATAGAAAATCTAAGTGGAGTCATTTTTCTTCTTGGAATGTTTTTCGAGCTTGCACTTTTTGGTGGGTGCAGCGTCATCAGTAGCTTCACTATCAGGATCACCCGAATTGCGTCATTGCAGATATAGTTGAATGTGTCGTCGACATCCTCGTCTTCATCATCATCAGTGCCTTGAGTGGTAGTTTTGTCAGCAGCACCTTGAGCTGTAGTGTCCTCATGATCAGCCTTCTCACCATCATTGTCATTTGTTTCATTGGCATCACTTTCGGAGGATGATTCAAGAGTGTACTATGACTGGATGTTGGCGAGAATTGAACTTGAGCGGAAGCAGACATGCCAAGGCTAAGTGCCTCTTGCAGGATAGTCTGATGAGTTTCAAGACGCTACAACTTGCGAGTAGTGCGATGCTGAAAGGAGCTCATTTGATCCGTCAAAGAAGTAAGAAGGCTGCAAATATGCGAAAGGAAAGGTTTGGAAGAAGAAGGACAGGGATCATGGGATGGTGGAGGAGTTTGAGAAGGAGGGGAATGAGGAAGTGCAAGTCCTGAGAAAGAGGCTTGATTTTTAGACCGTTTAATCTCATAAGCAGTTTTTGTAAATCATTGGTCATTAAAAAATCTCAATCCCTTTCGCTCAATATATGCTTTGTTGAAGTAGGGAGGGTATTATTTTTTTCCAATGAGGATGTCAAGATAATCAAAAACTCTTGTAAGGAATTTGATGAAGGAAATGTTTCGGCGAGTGTCAGTTAGAAAGAGTTCCCACAGAGAACAGAAGAGATAACCAAAATCAAGCCGAATTCCCTTGAAAACACAGCTAAAATAAGTAAAGCTGCATTTTTTCGGGCTCAATGCGATGCTTGTCAGTTGGTAATAGCAAATTTGTGACTAGAGAGTACAAAATGTTCTGTTCAGGAGTAAGTAAAGTAGTTTTGGCTTTTGAAACCTATTTGAAATTGACATTGACGATTGCTCGGACCTCGTCAATGTCAAAACGAGCATCCAAGGCAGGCCATTTATCTAGTGAGAAAAAATAGGAAAAATCATTAGGTGAAGGAACCTTACATTCAAAAATGGTGTTTATGACATTTGATGAAATTTCAAGATCTTTGTTGTTCACTTGAGATGTTAATGATGAACAGTGGGACAGAATTTCTATAAGATAATCTGCCATTGCTACAAAGTACCATGTCATGAACTATTTGGTGAGATCAATATGTATTGTAAATGATACAATTTTGTTTTTCAAAGTAGGATTTGACAATCGGCAGATTAAACTCATCAAAAAGACCTTGGGAAATAGGTCTTTGAGCAATGATGGATTTACTAAGTTATTGAAGAGATGTGTACCGTTCTGATGCCTTGGCATCAATAAATTTGGGAAGAGGATGAGTGGTAGAAGTTTGAGGATTTGTGGACGTTTTCCCTTGCATCGGAGCCTTTCCTTTTGATTTTCGTCCCCGGGTTGCTGTTGAAGAACCGCCACGAGATCGAACCATTGTTATTTTTGAAACTTGAGAGAAAAAGAAAAAAGTAGTTTTGAGGAAAGTTGGTGGAAATTCGAAGAAGTTTGATGGTAAAGTGGTGAAATGAAGTACAATAGAGATGATTAACAATTTGGGAATGAAAATTCCTCAATCAATTTTGCAGGAGGGGGAAGAAGATGAAAGAATTTTGAAGAGGAAAATTTTCGCCAGAGTAGGGTTCGGTGGGTTGAGTAAGTCCGAAAGAAGGAAAATGAACTGTCAGAAACAAGTAGAGCAATCATTCGAATGTCTGAACGATGTGTATGCGTCCGACCGTGCGTCCGAACCATGATGAACTAACGGCCGAACCTCTATTGTAAGCCAGTGCGTCCGAGAATGTCTCGGATGATGAAGAGCGTCCGTTGGAATTCTAGAGAGTTGAGAAGAACGGGGTGAGAGTACGGACAATTCAAAGGGTCCGAAACAGAGAGGAGGGTTTCGGACATGTAAGAGTGTCTGACAGAGTATGTGGTTCGGACGATCATGTGTGTCCAAACACAGAATTTATACAGATGTGAAATTAATGATGCCCAAATGAGTTCTGAGAGATTCAAAGCGATGTAAAGCCAAAGGTTTAGTTAAAATATCAGCAAATTGATCATTTGAACACACAAATTCAACACAAATTTCCTTTTTGCATACAAGATCTCTAATAAAATAGTGCTTGACATCTATGTGTTTGGTTGTAGAATGCGTGACAGGATTTTTTGTGAGATTAATTGCACTAGTGTTATCACATTTTATAGGCACACAAACAAAAATAACACCAAAGTCTTTTAATGTATGTTTCATCCACAGAAGCTGAGCACAACAGTTTCTAGCAGCAATTGTATATACTCGGCTTCTGTCGTAGAAAGTGAAATAGAATTTTGCTTTTTGCTAAACCAAGACACTAGACAGTTACCCAAGAAATGACACATACCACTAGTACTTTTTCTATCAATTTTACAACCAGCAAAGTCAGCATCAGAATAACTAATTAAATCAAAAGTGGAGGATTTTGGATACCAAAGACCAAAATTCATTGAACCTTTTAGGTATCTAAAAATTCTTTTTACAGCAATTAAATGTGACTCTTTAGGAGAAGATTGAAATCTAGCACATAGACAAACAGTAAACATAATATCCGGTCTGCTAGCTGTTAAGTAAAGTAGGCTTCCGATCATACCTCTATAGTATTTTTCATCAACACTAGTACCTTCTTCATCTTTGTCAAGTTTAGTTGAGGTGCATATTGGTGTCCCGACTTGTTTGCAATCTTCCATTCCAAATCGCTTGAGTAGCTCTTTTGTGTATTTAATTTATGTGATGAATGTTCCTTTCTTTGTTTGGAGAACTTGTGGAGTCCAAGAAAAAATTGTAATTCTCCCATCATACTCATTTCAAATTCTTTTTGCATCAAGTTCGAGAATTCCCTGCACAAGTTTTCATTAGTTGCTCCAAAGATAATATCATCAACATAAATTTGAACAATTAACATAAATTTGAACAATTAGCAAACAACTAAAATTAGTTTTGGTGAAGAGAGTGGTATCAACAACACCTACCACTTTCAATAAAAAAAACCACTTAGCCTCTCATACCAAGATCTAGGAGCTTGTTTCAAACCATACAAAGCTTTGGAAAGTTTGAAAACATGATTTGGAAAATTTTTGTTTTCAAAACCAGGAGGTTGTTCAACAAAAACTTCTTGATCAATAAAACCATTTAAAAATGCACTTTTAACATCCATTGGGAATAATTTGAATTTGTTGACACATGCATATGCAAGAAACATGCAAATAGATTCTAAACAAAGGTTTCATCAAAATCAATACCTTCTTCTTGAGCATAACCTTTTGCACTCATCATAAGTTTAGCTTTGTTCCTAATGATTTCACCTTTATCATTTAATTTATTTCTAAAAACCCATTTTGTTCCAATTACGGGTTGAGTTGATGGTCTTTCAACTAAAGTCCATACTTTGTTTTTCTCAAATTGGCTAAGTTCATCTTGCATAGAAAAGACCCAAGATTCATCATTTAATGCATCATCCACATATTTTGGTTCAATATGAGAAAGTAATGAACAAATACTATTCAAAGGCTTATGAGATCGAGTTTTTACTCCATCGGACGGATCACCTATGATCAAATCTTGAGGGTGACTAGAAACAAATCTCCATGCTTTAGGAAGATCTTGTGGAGTATCTTCGTCCTTTTCTCCTTCTTCACACAAGTGATTTTTATTGCCCACATTGTTTGGAGAGATCCCTTGATGTTCTTCATGAATAGTGATCTTTTCAAGCTCTTTTTAATACCTACATCTTCATCTTCGCACACATTCTTTGGAATAATATCATTAGTTTCATCGAATGTAACATGCACAACTTCTTCAATCAAAAGTGTTCTTCTATTGTACACTCACTATGCTTTCTTGTCACCAGAATATCCAAAAAAAATTCCTTCAACCGATTTTTTGTCAAATTTTCTAAGATTTTCTTTGATTTTTAAAATAAAACATTTACAACCAAAAACTTTGAAATAGCTCACAACGGGTTTTTTATAAAACAAGAGTTCATATGGTGTTTTATTTAAAATAGGCCTTAACAAAACTTGATTCATAACGTAACAAGCCATATTAACGGCTTCGGCCCAAAAAGATTTTGGTAAGTTACATTCACTAATCATAGTTCTAGCGACCTCTTGAAGTGTTCTATTTTTTCTTTCAACAACACCATTTTGTTGAGGCACTCGAACAACGAAAAATTCAAGTGAAATACCTTTGTGATCACAAAATTCGATAAAACCTCCAAATTTAAATTCGGCTCCATTATCACTTCTCAAACAGATGATTTTTAAATTCAACAAATTTTGAATTTTGGAAAACAATTTCACAAAATTTTCAAAAGCTTCATTTTTGTGAACAAGAAATAGTACCCAAGTATACCTAGAATAATCATTAACAATCACAAATGGATATTTACTACCACCGAGACTAGCATATTGAGTTGGACCAAACGAGTCTAAATGCAATAATTCTACGGGTTTAGAAGTACACACAATTTTTCGGTTTAAAAGACACTTTAACTTGTTTCCCAAATTGACATGCGTCACAAATCTTATTTTTCAAAAACTTCAATTTTGGTAAGCCTCTTACCAATTTCTTCTTGGCAAGTTTTTCAATTAAATCCAAGTTAAAATGACAAAACCTTCTATTCCAAAGCCAAGGATCATCTATAGAGGCGGTTAGACATTTTACATTGTTACTACTAATATTGTCAAGATAGATCACATTAACATCATTGTGCCTAGTACCTTTAAGCAAAACCACATAATTTTTATCAAGAATTAGACATTCATGTTTGGTAAATAACAGCGCATATAGATTTTTATCACATAGTTGACTTACACTTAATAGATTGTAATTCAAATCATCAACAAGAAGCACATTTTTAATCAGGGTCTCACCATTTTTACCTACATCACCAATGCCGATTGATTTTGCTTTCATGTTATCCCCAAATGTTACTTTTCCACTATTTTTGGATTTGAGGTTTGTGAAGATAGATGCATCACTGGTCATATGTCTTGAGCACCCACTATCTATGAACCATTTTGCATCCTTGGTGATATTCATTTCCTACACAAAAAATTAATTGATAACTTTTGGTACCCATATTTTCTTGGGTCCATAAGAGTTAGTAAAATGACTACAAATCCTTATGAAATTCATACCAAGTTTTTCATTTCTCTTGACATAACAATTATTTTTCACATGACCATGTTGTTGACAATAATTGCAAATAACATTTTTATTTCCGTATAAGGATGATTTTGATTTACAAAGCATAAACCATTCCTTCTAAAGGTGACAAAATTCTATAATGTTGATCAATACATTTCTATACCTTTTCAAATCAAGAATATTTTCTTTTTTTCTATGCAAAAGAATATTCAAGTCATCCAATCTTTTCTTCAAGGAGGCTTGATCTTCTTTGATCCTTGTTTTCACATGTATTCTTTTCTTCAAATCACTGTTTTCTTGTGATAACCTATTATTTTTATTCACAAGTTTTGAGTTAGCATTTAATAGAGCATTTGATTTCTTAACTAACTCCTGATTTCTAGCATGTGACTCCTTCAAGCTATCATGTAAATTTAAAATGAAAGCTTCAAGATCATTGTCATCATTTTCATCATTAGAATCATAATTAGAAGTTACCTCATCATCACCAATGGCCATAAATGCCATTTGTGAGTCTCCATTTCTTCTTCAACTTCTCCTTCGGAATTGCAATCATCCCATGTGATTTGGAAATTATTGAAGCGGGGATTTCTTCCTTCTTTTTTCTTTTTGGAAGGACACTCATTTGTAAAGTGTCCGGGTTAATCGCATTCAAAGCACATTTCATTTTGCTTTTTTATTTCTAGCTTGGTCTTTCCTTTGAAGTTATTTGATTTGATTGCTCCACCTCTTCTCATTCTCCGTTTGTTGATGTAGTGTTTGAGAAATCCTTTGGTGATGAGTGCAAGATCTCCTTCATCAAGATCTTCATCTTCTAGGTTGATGGAAGCATTTTCATCTTCTTCTTGAGAAGTCTTTAATGCAATGCTCCTTTTTGGTCTTGCTTCTTCATCATCCACCACTTTAGCCTTTAGCTCCAACTCATAGGATGTAAGAGAGTTAATTACATATTCAATAAGCATGGAATTTAAATTCTTGGCTTCCTCTATAGCGATAGTTTTAGCCTCCCATTCTTTGGACAGAGCATTCAAGATTTTTCTATTCTTTTCTCCCAAAGAATATTCCTCAAACAAGACTTCAAGATCCTTAATGATGTCATTCAACCTACAATACATTTTGTCAATATTTTCATGTGGTTTTATCTTATAAAAAGACTCATACTTGGAAACAAGTAATGATTTCTTTTGCTCTCGAACATCATCGCTCCCTTCATGAATCTCTTTCAATTTGTCCCAAACTTCTTTAGCGGAAGCACATCCTTTGACAAGAGTTGATTCATTTGCATCCAAGGCGTTGTATAGCACGTTCATAACTTTCGTGTTTAAGGTCAAGTATGCCTTATCTTGTGGAGTGAGCTTATCCCTTGTCTTTTCTCTTCTTTGATTTGTATGATCATCAATGATGGTAGCTTCAAAAGGACCTTCATTTACAACATATCATAAGTCAATATCAATAGATTGAAAAAATATCTTCATTCTATCTCTCCAACTAATAAAATTTACTCCATTAAACATAGTGGGTCTTGTTATAGATTGACCCTCAAAAAATAATGCATTATTGGTTGCCATAATCTTTTGTTAAAAGATAGTTAAGCTCAAGATAAGAGACCAAGCTCTGATACCAATCGTTGGCCCCAAAGCAACATAAGAGGGGGGCTAGGTGAATTAGGTTTCTTAAAAATTACTTGACAAAATAATCACCAATAAAATCTTTTAAATTATCAAATGGATAGATATATATAAAGACAATAAATCTTATGGAATATAAAAAGGGTAAAGAGAGAAATTAAACAAGCAACACTTCCAAGCTATCAAGCTTGAAGTGTTGATCCACTAGAATGCTTCACAAAATTGGTGAGTCAATAATCTTCTAATGTACACAAAGTAGGACAATCCTAGCTCACACTAATTCACTTTAGTTGAGCCAAGGATTTTACTCTTAACCTCACTTTAGTACAAGATTATCACTCCACTCAATATTTTTGAATTGCACTTCAATGTACACACTAATACAATACTGCTCAATTGCTAATTTGCACTCAAATTGCTTTTCTACTAGCTTGTATTCAATGTGTTGAAGTGTTTTTACAGTATCAATAGAGTTGGTATTTATAGGAGCAATAAATTTGGTTGTAATTACTTACCAACGGCTCAATAATCGATAAATGCACAAAAACTAGCCGTTATGAGTTTTGGACGTTCGATATTAAACTGTGCGTTCGACCCAGCGTTTGATCTCACTTAAGTGTGTGTGGTGATACTGTTCGGACGGCCGAGTATGCATCGTTCCATCATCTGAACTAGATGCATGTGAGAGTTTCACACTTCGGACGATATATTTCATCCGAGTGGTTTTAATGCTATATCAGGGAATAATTATTTTGGGCAGTCGTGTTCGTCTGAAGCAGCCTTTGTTCGGACGGTTGTATGCGTCCGTTGAGGAGCTTGAAAAAAATGCTCCTCTGCTTATCTTTTCAAACGGTGAAATGCGTCCGTTGAAACCTTTATCGGACGCTCCTGTTCCTCTGAGAAATTTAGTACAGTTTGGACGGTGTACTGCATCCGAAAGCCCTGTTTCTAGCAAACAAAATAGCAGACCTGCACAGCTTGATATCAGAGTTTAGTACATATGTCATCATCAAAATAAGGTTTGGGAATCATCAGTAACCTTGCAAGCGTGTGTAGGTATTGATTAGGGTTATTAAGGCTTAATTATTACTTGTTTGTAAATTGAATTACCTAATCAATATTTATCCGAACAATTGCTACTCGCACTTGCTTGATGCCTTCGGTTATCTGAACTTTGGTTGGTGATTAGTTGCTTATTATTCTATTGATGTTAAGAGGTTATGGTTGGTGTGAACATATACATGTAAAGTGTATATTTAGTGTATATTTGATTTAATCTTAATTGATTAGCCTTGATTTAGTCTTAATTAGCAGGATGTTAGTTTCCTTTTATATGTTGTACATAAGCCTATATAAAGGCTCATTTGTATTGTTATTGTATAGTATAATATACATACAAATTCATTCCTTATTTCTATCATGGTATCAGAGCCCCACCTTTGGGCCTCACTTGTCTATTGTTCTGGTCAAACTTTTGACAAAAGCTTCCAATCAAATTGTGTTGGTTTGTAAGTTCTTTGTTCGCCTTTCCTTGTCCAATTTCCTAAAAATATTATTAAGACCCAAATCCATCATATAAATCTTTCTGCTGCCTCGGTGAACATTCCCATCAAATTTCATCCCCAATTAGCCTTCCATGCATCTTCACATGCTCAAAACCCATTGATAAGTCTAGTAAACTAGACTTATTTTACTTCTAAAATATGGTTTTTTGATAGTTTTAAGTATAATTTTTAGTGTTTATTTAAGTGTTTTAATTTTCTTTCTTTCATTAAGTAATTGAATTTGTATTATTTGTATATATTGAGATATTAGCATGAGTATTTGCTTAATTTTAGTATAATTTGACTACTTATTAAGTGGTGTGCTTTGCAGGATAGGATTTAAGGGGTGAAAGTTCAAGATTACAAGAGACAAAGGAGCAAAATGCAAAGAATAGAGATTCAAGACTTGAGTTGGAAGAAGTTCAATGATACAACATGGAATGTTTGATGTCACAATATCGAGACGGAAGTGCAAGATTAATTTTTAGCTTGACGTCGCACACCAGTATGAATATTGCATGTCACGACATCGAGGCGTGACAGCTTAAGTTGTGAGGGCATTATTGTAATTTTGGGCACTGCTTCTTTAAATCATATCTTGTAACCTACTATATTACACATAGTGTAGGTGTAGTTAGTAATTAGAGTAGTTTAGTGTAGCTTAACATTCAAGTTTCATTTTAGTGTAGAAGTTCTCCTTCTTTTACTCTTAGATCCAATCTTTAAATTCTTGCAAGTTTTTAACTTTTGTAATTAATCTTAGTGGGTTTTTAATTGGCTTCAAGTAGATATGATTTTTACATATTTTAGCTTTAAATTTCTTGTAAATCAAGTTGCTTTCATTTCAAGTTTCTTTTAAAGTTCTTAAAGTCTTTGCTTATTTAGTGAATGTCTAATTCTTCAATTTCTTGCATTAGTCTTTAGTAAATTTTAGTGTGCTTTTTTTTAATTAAATAAAAAATCTAAAAAATTTTAGTATTAACCATCTTTTCAAATTTCTATAACTTCAATTTACTAAGTTAAAATGGAGATCTCTTAGCTTTCATGTTTCTTTTAAGTTTCCTTTTGTCAATTTAGTTTTACTTGCTTTTTAATTCTCGTCTTGTTTTAGTTAATTTAGTTGATTTGTAATAGATTTACTTACTTTCAATAGAGTTACTTAGTTCTTTACTTAGTAGTTTACTTGCTTAATTAGAATACAGTTTGCTTGCTTCATTGTCTTACTTTTAGTAGTTTTATCAATTTCTTAATCTCAATGTGTTTGAATATTTGGTTTATAGATATGCTTAGGGTTAGTTTTATCTCCATTTCGATTTGGCCTAACTATGCAATGATCTTTGAATCCTATTACTTACCATCCAACAACCCTTGTCAGACAATACCCACTTACTAAATACTACTACCTATTTCGTATACTTGCGGGCATAAGGATAGAGATAAAAGGTTTAATGTGCTCTTTATTACTTAATTTGGTTTGATTTAAACTTTACCTGAGAAAGTGAATGACAACGGTTGTGGAAATGAGAAGCAAAACACCCATTATCTGACCTGCTTGATTAAACGGGTTTGCCTTCAAGAAGAAGAAAACGAAGATGTGTTCCATAACACACCTCTAGGAGTTACTTATCATAGGTGTAATTAGACAACACACGTTCACTCTAGTCAGCAGAACCACATCATCTGGCATGTGTTAGCCATGTCACTATTCTGCCACTTCTGTGCCACGTCATCCAGATACTTCAGTTTTCCATATCATCGATACGCCATCTGCTATGTGTTTGACACGTCATTCAGGTTCTGCCACATGTAGTGATGTGAGTCTTTGGTCTATTCTGCCTTGGTTCACTCCTGGTCTGATTTGGTCCAATTCACTAGTTAGAAATCTATTTTCGCTCTGTTCAGTTATGTGTAGTCTAGATTTTTCTGGTTCAACTTGGTTCTCTACTATTTTTGACATTTTGAATCTATCTTTCATCTTGGTTTCCTAAACACAGGCTTCTAAGGTGCTATTTTTGTTTACTTTTGACTTCATTGCTCTCGACTTTAACCTTTACTATTATCCTAATGCCTTCATATAGTTTTATAGTATCTGGTATATCTCCTTATACTCCTATAGCTCTCGATAAAATTGGATTGATAATAAAGCGGGGACTGTCTAAGTTTCTCTAATCCTACAATTACGCACACTCTATCATCTCAAATTCTTGTTGGTATCTTGATTCTGTGCGTTCAATCGCATGACATCTGACTCTATCATTTTTCTTCAACACATGACTCACATACACCATCCATTCAAACTATTGTGAATCACTCATCTATGTTAATCATATGGGCCTAATTCTACGTCTTTTTTTTCCTTGCTAGATACACTCATGTCTTTAAATTAACCTTAAATCTGATCTACATTGGCCGATTAGTTAAACTTGGAATTGATGATCTATTTCTCTATTACTGGTTTTTGTTTACAAGATCGACAGATTAGACAACTTCTTAGAACAGGTCGCAAGGTCGGTCATCTCTTTGAGTTAGATAAAGTTAAACTTCATAAGCATCTTCTTTTCAAGTTTAATTTGTTGTTTTTACATCTACCATTCCTTCCTTAAGGCTCTTTCACTATAATTTAGGTCATGCTTCTTTTGGTTGTGTTAAAATGTTACTCTCTAGTGTCACTTCGGATCTGTATAAATTGACTTTATTGATTGTGTCCATTGTCAACGTGCTAAAAATCATACTCTATCATTTCCAATCAATGATTCTATTTTGACTGTACCATTTGACTTATTGAATTTAGATATCTAGGATCTTTTCCTAACCCCTACTATGAGTGGTTTTAGGTACTTTTTTTATCTTTATTGATGATTTTACTCATTACACATGTTTTCTCCTTATAACAAATAAGTTTGATGTACCTAAAATTTATCGTGATTTTACTACTATGGTCAAAACTCAATTTTCCAGTAGCATCAAAATTCTCCATACTGATAATGCCACACAATAGATGGGAACCTTCCTTCTTAACTTTCTTCGCAAACAGGGAACCAATGTTCATCAGGTTCTTGTCTAGGTACTTTCGAACGAACTGGTCATGCATAGCGTAAACACCGCCTCATTCTTGACATAACTTGTGCTCTCTTGACTTTCTCCTCTTGTCCAAAAATTTTTAGGGTGAAGCTGACTTTCTCCATCCCTATTTACTTTTCCCATACCCAATCTTTTGTCAGATACTGTCCCTATCATAGATTCTCCAAGTTCCATTCATAAGGTATACAATTTTTGTCTCACTTCATTCAAGGCATACCCAATCTTTTGTCAGATACTGTCCCTATGATAGATTCTCCAAGTTCCATTCATAAGGTATACAATTTTTGTCTCACTTCATTCAAGGATCAACGTCCAGCTAACGGCCTGAGCACATTCACTCTTCTTGAGTCTCTATCGCATGACCACCTCTGCTTCCTTACTGATCTACTAGAACAAGGAAACCTTTTACTCATCTTCGTGATTTTCATTGTTTCGCTACTATTCCTATTTTGCATAAGCCTACATCCTATAGATAAGCTTGTCTTAATATTGTATGGCAAGAAGCTATGTCTAATGAGTTGCATACTCTTGAGCAAACTAACACATGAGACTTAGTTGATTTTTCTCCAAACAATTCTCTTGTCGATTGCAAATGGATTTAGAGAATTAAAACCCATTCAGATGGTAGTGTGGACTACTACAAAGCCTATTTTGTTGCTAAGGGTTTTATGCAAGAATATGGCATTGACTATGAGAAAACTTTTGGACCTGTTGCTCAACTTACCTCTATTAAAAGTTGACTTGTTGTTACTACTGCATGACATTGGGAGCAGTTACAGATGGATGTGAAAAATTCCTTTTTCAATGATGATCTTTTAGAAAAAGTCCATATGCAGCCATTATCAAGATATTCTAAAGACTTGATAACTCTAGTAAACTAGAGTTATTTCCCTCTAAATCATGGCATTTTGTTAGTCTAAAATCCAAATTTTGGTTAATAATTGAGTGTATTAGTTAATTTTCTTATTATGTGTTTACATACTTAACTATTAGTTAATTTTATGAGTTTTTATTAGAATTTTAATTAAATTAGTTACTTATTTGGTTTAATATTATGCAGGTTATAAATTGGAGGTTGGAAGCTGGAATGAACAAAGTACGAGGGCCAAAATGCTATTTAAGAAGAATTGAAGATTTACTGGAAATGGTGTCCATGTCGCGACATCAATTTCTCCATGTCGCGACATGGAGAGAAAATTGGTCAATGTATTTGTGAGCCATGTCGCGACATCAATACATCCATGTCACAACATGGACTTAGTTTTCAACATATGAGTAATGGTATTTTTGTAATATTCTAATAGCCAACTATCAATTTTTGCTTGTGTAATATTCTAACTATTTAAGATACAATTAGTGTGTGCTAGTACACACATTAGATAGTGTAGTTAGTCATTTTTCACATAGTAATAGTGTAGATAGTTTGAACCTCAAGTTTCCTTTAGGTTAATTTAAAAGTTCTCTTTAATTTTAATTTAGATCTATTGTTCTCAATTCTTTGCAAGTTTAAATTTTGATTACATAGTTTTAACGGGTTAATCATTAGCTACAAGTAGATACAATTTTTACTTATTTTCTAGTTTAATTTCTTAAAAAATCTTATTACTTTCATTTCAAGTTTTCTTAGAATACTTAGGGTTCTTGTTAATTTATTGCTTTCTAGTAAAACATTTTCAAATCCTTGCATAATCTCTGATTAATTTTTAGTCGACTTTCTTAATTATTATCAAAAATCAAAAAATATTTAGATTTCAATATATCTCTTTGCAAATTCTAGGTTAGAAATGGCATTTTCTTATTTTTGAAGCTTTCTTAGCGTTCTCTTTAGTTAGATTAATTACTTGCACTTTAATTCTAATCTCATTTTAGTCAAATTAGAGTAGAATTAAGTCCTTTACTTACTTGCTTTCATTAGAACAGGTTAATTAGTTTCTTAATTTCTTAGTTACTTAATGTTATTTACTTGCCTTAGTATGTGGATTAGTATAATCTAATTTTTGGTTTTAACTTGTTTACATGCATTATGGCTTTGATTAAAATAGAACTTTTCCGCTCAATTTGATTCACTTAACTATACAAAGGTCCATAAATCTCGGTAATTGCTTGCCAAACAATCTTTAGGGGAACGATATCCATTCATCCTATGCTACTACCAACTCCGTATACTTGCGGAAGTGAGGTAGAGGTTTTATTATTATTTGTTTGCTTTAAATTGACCTCTACCAAGAGGCTTGACAAGACTCTGGAAAGGTTTGTAAACTTCGCAAGACTCTCTATGGTTTCAAGTAAGATCTAAGATCCTGACTCTCTAAATTCAATTGCACAGTCGAACAGTGGGGTTTCAAATCTAGTTATTATGACTCTACTGTATTTGTTTGTCGATATGATTAGGTTGTCATTCTTTCGCTCCTATATGTTGATGATATGATCATTACTAGAGATTATCTAACTGGCATTACTAAACTTAAGCAGTATTTGAATTGTCATTTAGAGATCTGAAAGATCTTAGTTTACTTAATTACTTCCTAGGCCTTGATTACCATCCATATCTGATGGCTACTATCTTACTCAGGCCAAGTATGCTTCAGACCTTCTTACTTGTGCTAGCTTGATACAAGTGTTTGTATTGAATATATTAGTTCCACACATCATTTGGATGACCTTGGGTTATTTATAGATGAAAGATGTGCTAAAATTTGAGATCCAATAGTAAAAAAACTAGCCGTTGGGGTTCGACGGTCGTATGCATCCTACAGCTTGATGAACAGTGTCTCGGACAATCATATGCGTCCTACAGCTTGATGAATAGTGTCTCAGACGGTCATATGAGTCCTATAGGTTTGACAGAAAATTTCTTCATTTCGAGCTCCTTTCTTTTGACGGTCTTCAACGTCCGATTCTTTTGTCTTTCGGATTCCTTGTCTCGGACGGTCTTTTGTGTCCAAAGCACTTTCTTCGGACGGTTATCTGTGTCTGAAATATGTGTTCTTCTTCGGTGTTGTCTGGTCATGTTTCGGACGCTCGCTTGCGTCCAAACTCCTTTCTTTCGGAAGCTCTTCATCGTCCGTAAGGTATTGTTCAACTTTTGGTTATTTTTCTTGACTGTGTTCGGCTGATCATTTTCATCCGAACCTTCTTGTTTTTCTGCACACTTGTTTTCAAGCCATTAGTACGATTTGGTCATCATCAAAACATGATTATCATAACTGGAGTCCAACAATCTCCCCCTTTTTGATGATGACAAATCAATTGGGCAATTCAAAAAAAAAAAAAAACAACCAAAACATACGAACCACAAGACAAGAGGTTTTGTCCATTATTTTCTCCCCATTTTAGCATCATCAAAACATTAGAGTAAAAATAATTTATACACACAATCTCCCCCTTAAACTGTGCATACAATTCAAGTGAGTGTATAGAGGATAAGTCAAGTTCAAAACATTTTTCCCTTCAAGAATATAAAATCAAGTAGAAATGAGGAAATCTATGCAAAGGATTAAGATCAAGGTCCTAACCTGCATTTATCACTCATTCCTTACCAAAAAGCATCATCAAAACAATAAAGCATATGTGATGCAATTTCTTGTTACGCAAATTAATTTCTAATAAATAAGCCATTTAGAAATGAGAATACTCCCCCATTTCTTTTGCAAGTAATGATTTAATATTGATAAAATTTGGGGATACTCATACCCAAGCATTCTAAACAAATTTAAACACATAGTTGACAAATATTCAAGAGATCATAGTTCACATTAACACATTTTCAAAGAATTTAAATGTTACCAATTTTAATGTCATCTTAGCTTATATGCTTTGAACACCCTCCATGATGATCCATCTTGAATTTCTTGGTGCTCTCTAAGCATACCTACGTACAAAAATTAGACAACTTTTGGTACCCAAACTTTCTTGGGTCCAATTGGGTTAGTAGCATGTTTGATCACCCACATAGAATTTGTTCCCAACTTTTCATTTTTGTTGACATGACAATCCCTTTTTATATGTCCATGTTGACACGAACTACAATAATTGCATACAATATTTTTGTTGCTATAAAAAGAATATTTAGATTTTATAAAGCACAAATCATCCTTTCTATAGGTGACAAACTTTTTGTTGATAAGCATATTTCTAATCCATTTCTTTTCAAAAACATTTTCCTTTTTATTTTGTAAAAGAGCATCAAGATCATCTAATCTCTCTTTAATAAAGCTTGTTCTTCCTTGATCTTGGTTTTCACATCAAATCCCTTTTTTAAAGAATCATTTTCTTTTGTCAACAAATTATTTTCATGCATAAGTTTTGAGTTAGCTCTCAATAAAGCATTAGTCTTGATTTTTAGCTCCTTGTTCCTAGCATATGATTCTTTCAAACATTCATGCATTTTAAAAATAAATGATTCAACATCATCATCATTATCACAAGAATCATAACTAGAGGATACCTCATTATTTCCAAGAGCCATAAAAGCCATTTGATCTGCCTGAAGTTCTTCTTCAACTTCTCCATCCGAATTACAATCATACACAAACCCATGTAATTTGGAAGTTGTTGAAGTGAGGCTTCCTTGAGTCTTTCTTCTTCTTGGATGGACACTCATTTGCAAGATGTCTCGATTTGCCATATTCATAGCATTTTTCACTTGGCTTCTTGCTTGTATCTTTTTGTGAAGCCTTCAATGCTATGCCTCTTTTTGCCCTTGCCTCCTCAACATCTTGTACCTTATATTTCAACTTCAATTCAAAGGAGGTAAGTGAATTAATCAAAGATTCAATAGGTATACAATTTAAAATTGTAGACTCTTCTATGGCAATGGATTTAGAATCTCATTCCTTAGGTAAAGCATGCAAAACCTTTCTATTCTTTTCACCCAAAGAATATTCTTTACCTAAACCTTCCAAATCCTTTACAATATCAATAAACCTACAACACATTTTGTCAATATTCTCATGAGGTTCCATTTTGAAGGATTCATATTTAGCCACAAGAAGTGACTTATTTTTCTCTCTTATATCTTCACTTCCTTCATGGATTTTCTTTCAATTTGTCTCATATCTCCTTAGCTGATTTGCAACCTTTCACTTTAGTAGATTTATCTGCATCCAAAACATTATACAAAATATTCATGCCTTGACATTTAAAGATAAATTTGCTCTATCTTGTGCATTTAACTCATATCTAGTCTTAGGCCTTAATCTATGTGTATTTTCATAAAAAATATTAGCCTCAGAAGAACCTTCATTAACAATATACCACAAATCAATATCAATGGATTGTATGAAAATTTTTATTCTTTCCCTCCAACAAACAAAATTAATTCCATTAAACATGGGAGGTCTAGTAATGGAATGCCCCTCTAAAAATAAAGAATTATTCGATGCCATAATGATCTTTTCTCAAAAGCTAGTTAAGCTCAATATAAGAGACCAAGCTTTGATACCAATTGTTGGCCCAAAAGCAACCTAAGAGAGGGGTGACTTAGGTTTTCTCAAAAAACAAACCTTTCGAAGTGCTTAAAGAAAATGCAAACTTTGTGCAAGTAAAAACAAATGAATACTTAAGCATAAATGATCAAAGATAAATATTTAACAATCAAAGCTTAAAGAACAAATAAAAGATTGAGATAAAGAATATCAAACCAAACTCCCAAGCTTCTCAAACTTGGAGTACATCCACTAGTAGTGCCTCTTCAAAGAAGGTGAGGCAATAACCTTCTAGTACACAAAGTAGGCTCACCCCTGCACCAACTAAGTTCCTCTAGTTGAGCCAAAGGGTTTTACACTACAACCTCACTTTTGTATACTTGTTATCCCTCCACTCTTACACTTGAAGGTCACTCACTAGTCTACTCTTGCTCACACTAATTCCCTCTAGTTGAGCCAAGAGAACTATACTACCCAAACCAATACAACCCACAATATTTTAGCCTATTTCTCCCCAAAATAGCTCTTACAAGTGTTTGCATTGAATGTAGTAGTTCCACACATTATTTGGATGACCTTGGGTTAATTATAGATGAAAGATGTGCTGAAATTTGAGCTCCAACTAGACTTGATCTTATATCAGGGTAAAAAAACTAGCTGTTAAAAAATTGGCCGTTAGGAGTTCGAACGGTCATATGCGTCCTACAGTTTGATGAACAGTGTCTCGGATGGTCATATGCTTTCTACAGCTTGATGAACAGTGTCTCAGACGGTCATATGCGTCCTATAGCTTTGATAGAAAATTTCTTCATTCCGAGCTCCTTTCTTCGGACGGTCTTCAACGTCCGATTCTTGTTATTCGGATTCCTTGTCTCGGACGGTCTTTTGCATCTGAAGCACTTTTTTGAGGTGATTATCTACGTCTGAAAGATGTGTTCTTCTTCGATGTTGTCAGGTCATGTTTCAGACGCTCCCTTGCGTCCGAACTCCTTTCTTTCGGACGCTCTTCATCTCCGTAAGGTGTTGTTCAACTTTTGGTTGTTTTTCTTGATTGTGTTCGGATGATCATTTTTGTCCGAACCTTCCTATTTTTTTGCACACTTGTTTTCAAGCCTTTAGTACGATTGGTCATTATCAAAACATGATTATCATTTTGTCATAACTGGAGTCCAACAGTAGAGGCATGGTGTTAGCACACAACATAACTTTTCCTCCGCCAAGCCTTTTAGTTCTAACCTTTCTCAAATCAAATGGCATAATGCATGTGTGTATGCACCTGAATGAAGTTTTCCACTCTAGTGTCCTATATCTTTGTTTTTTCATTGGTATTGTCCTTCCACTATTCAGGAGATACTACCATATTTTGATTACTTTCTTTCTTGCCTGTGTGTTTTTAGTTTGTCTTGTGAACAAGAGCAAGATTCGTACCAAGAAGCTGGCCATTATCTAAGTGTTTTTTTTCTTAACTTGCCTTTTAAAGGTTTCTTGTGTTTTCTATATCCTTATGTGTATTTTGATGTTATTTGACACTGGCTACTGCGTAATGTATTCATATTTTATTTTTTCATTTGACCATTTTATTCTTCTTTTGAAACAATCCAATGTATTAAATAAGCAATACTTCTTTGATTTGGCCTTTTTAGGATAATCATGTTGTGAGAATTCCAAGGCAAAGCCTCTTTGTACTCTCTTTTTGTCCTAGTATGAGTTTTATGTATATTTGTGGTTTAACATATTAACCTAATAAATATAGTAATTGCTTTTATTTGACTACACAAATGATATTAATGTAACTCCTCACATTCTTGCCTCACAATCATTGGGAATGTCATCTGGGAAAATATTGAACTCAAAACCCCACCTCCCATAAGGCTCGCTGGTCCTAGCCAGTTTCTCATCATGAATATTTTTGACTTCATGGCTAACAAATCAGTTACGATCATATTTAACAAGAGGTGTGGTGTGTGTGGCCCAGCCACAAGTTTCAATAGTGGAAGAAGTTTTTTAGTTTTTAGCCATGGAAATCTCAAAGAGCAACAACCAATTGGAAACAACTATCACCCAAAAAAGAACCAAATAATCTAGAAAAGCAAACAAAATATTCACCACCTATCGCACAAAATTAATTCAACTAAATCAATATATTCAAAAAGAGTTTAATAATAATAAGAGACCCAAAGGGTATATAGGAGAGATCTTACTTGCCTAAGGAAGAAGAGGAAAAAGACGTTAGGTTAAAAAGAAAAATTACTCCCTTGAAAGATGAAAAATTCCCACCTTTACCTTGAAAATAACTTGGATGATGATGAAGATAGAGGATTTTGGGTGTGGGATATGGTGTTTTTGAGAAATATTATGGGTATTCTTGGTGAAGAATATACAGAGATTGATTGATTTAGAGTGACTTTTGGTTTGGGGTTTTGAGAAGAAAAAGGAAAGAAAGAAAAAAGAAGAAGAAGAAGAAGAAAAAGAAGAAAAAAGAAGAAGAAGAGCTTGAGAAGACAAGGGAAAGAAGAAGAAAAAATAATAGGGTGAAAAGGGGGTGATTTCAGTTGTTTAGGGGAAGTAAGGGGAGAAAATTTTAGCTAGGGTAATTTTAAAAGATTGGTACTCGATCTAGGGTATTTGTCAAGGCGAACAGGTTAGTCTAGAATTAGTTTGCTGCAACAAAGTATACCTTCTAGTTCTGAGTTTAGGGTATTCACCATGGCAAACATTCTTGCCTTGGGTTGGTTCACCGTGACAAACTTTGCCACTGGTGAAATTTAAATTGGATTTTCTGCTATGAACAAAAAGGGATGGGCTAATTTGCTGTTGTTCTTGTTTTTCTGCTGACATACCCTATGCATCTTTATGTTCCCTTATTTGCAATTAATAAAACAAGAAAATCAATAAAAAATTTAGACAAACAACTAATTAAGAAGAAAAAGAAATTAAATTAAAATTCTTGGATTGCCTTCCAAGTAGACGCTTCTTTAGAGTTAATAGCTTGGCTTTTATTTATACTCATGCCAATGGGACAATTTGAGTCGACCACCATTAAATGTGAATATGGAATCCTTGCCCTTAATCTCGATCACTTCATAAGGAAATGCTTGTACTACCTGATTTAGTCTAGTCTACCAAAATTTAAGGTTTCTAGAAAATAAATGAAGTCAACAATTATAAAGTAACACTTAGTCATCTGATCTGAATGGAATTCCTTGTACAGAATGTTCCTATCATGCTAATTTTTTATTCTCTCCTTGTAAAGCCTTGCATTGTCATAAGCTTCTTTTTAGAATTCCTCCAATTTGCGAAGTTCCAGTAACCTCTCTTCACCAACTAATTTATTTTTAGAAAATCAAGTAATTCCAAAATCCTTCAACACTTTAGCAAAAGACGACACCCTCCCCAAGGATGCTAGCTTATCCATCCCACGAGAACGATTCCTGGTCAGCTTTTCTCACGGGTTAGGTAAATTTTCTCTCTTTTTCCACTATGCTTGGCTCTTGTCCTCTTAAAAAATCTTCTAATGTAACAGAAAAGTTTTCTCTAATGCTCAAAAAGTCATACTTATCGCCTTGGTAGTAGAAAAAGTTCAACATATGTCTTTCCCTCACCTATACAATTAGTTTAAGTCTATAAGACTATCATCTGGAAAAATACACAAGTAGAAAAGTAAAACTACTTATACAGGAGTAGAAAAATAACATCCTTGCATATTACGAAAATGACTTTGACAACCAATACTCTCCAGAATATTGATGTAATACTACACGCAGAAAGCAGACCTTTATACAAAAAAGTCAGACTTCAACTGCCCAGGCTTACCTTTCTAGCAGCCCCATATTGATCTACAATCTTGGTTTTGATGATGACAAATGCAATCTAACAATCTAAACTCAAGTTGTGTAGGAATTCTATTTTATTTGCTCATAACAGGGTTTTCGAACCCTGAACATCGTCTGAACAGAACAAAGTTGCTCGAACGCAGAACTTCGTCCAAACAGAATTTTCTCGGACGCAACACACCGTCCGAAAGGTCAGGCAGAGAGCAAGATTCTGAGACACTTACAACAGACGCTCCTAATTGTCTGAAGGAAATTTTATCAGACACACCTGACTGTCCGAAGGTAGAGCAACCCTGGACAAGCCCCAAACCTTTCGGACGCACTACTCTATTCGAGGGTTTGACTCATCAATCTACTTGTTTCGAACTAAGGAACAGATGCATTCAATCCCGGTCATGCCCCCAAAATGGGACAATGACACGCCGTACCTCGGGATCACCCCAAGCATGCAAGGCACAGTACAAGAGTAATATGCAAACCATAATACATGTCATTAGACCTCAAGATCAACCAATACTAGACCACAAAGTATATTCAATAGCCATATCCGTAACAATCCACAATGACCAAATCATAGTCATATACAAACAACAAACCACAATCCCACAACAGTCAGAAATTCGATCACAAGACAAATCTAACAAGTCCATAGGCACAAAGGCCCAAGCATAAAAACCAACCTCACCCAATTATAGATAAAAACCAACCTCACCCAATTATACATTTTCTGTAAGGAGCCTTAGAGATTGGGGCAGTGTCTGGTGGAAGATTAATTTCAAACTCTATTTCTCGCTCTGGTGGTAAGCCTGAAAAATCTTCTGGAGAGACATCTAGAAACTCTCAGACCATTGGAATGTCTTCTAGCTTAGCACCTTCTTTTTCTGTATTGATCGTCACGTAAACCAAGAATGCTTCACAACCTTTCCACGATGCCCTATGTGCCTGTAATGCTGACAGTAATGGTATAGGTTGTCTGTCTAATTTCTTGATACCACCTTGATACACAATTTCCTCTTTTTCTAGAAAACAGAACCTGACTTTCTTCTCCCCACAGTCTAAGTGAGCATAATTGCGAGACAACCAATCCATACCCAATATTACATCAAAATCAGACATATTAAGTTGCACTAAAGTAGCATCAGACTCATAATCACCCAATGATACCTTACAACTAGGATATACCCATCGAGATTCAAGAATCCTATCCCTTGGTATACCCACTCTATAAGGTATCAAGCCAATCAGGTTTAACATTCAACTTTCTACCGAGTTTTCTAGAAATGAAAGAATGAGTGGCACCACTATCAAATAGATCATTCGCAGACATATTATTTATTAATATCATACTTGCCACAACTTGGCCCCATCCATCTGCTTCTTGCGGGGTCAAAGCATAAACTCGAAGTGTAGCTGGTATTGTGTCGCTACCGCTCCTCTCCTATGGCATCTACCACTGTGATGGTCCTAGCTTGGCAGTAGGGCAGTCTCTGATCCTGTGCTCAAAACTGCCATAGGCTAAGCATGCTCCAGACCCCCATCTGCACTCTCCCACATGATAACGATGACAATAACTATACTCTGGAATACGAGGTCGTGCCTGAAGTGGGGCTAGTGTTGAGACTATCCCTCCCCTCTTGTCAATAACCCGAGAGGGTCCAGCGATAGCTAATGGTGGTCGCTGTCTCACCTGTGGTGGCTGGGGCCTAAAACCACAAAAATGTGAAAATAGTGGCTGCAGGGGTCGTACATTGACAGTTGGAGGTGCTGCAGGTCTATAAATTGGTCTCTACGGTGGAACATATAGACCTCGGTCATCCTTCTCTTCCTCTGCCTGTCGTCTCAGGTATGTATCTACACGAGCACTAACATCATACAACTTTTCAAATATTTTTGTGTCTATGGCTGCTTTTTGTCCCGAATATCTTTCAGCAATCCCCTTCTGAACCGATCACATTTTTCCATCATGTCACTCATGAATCCCAGAGCAAACATCCCCAACGCATGAAATCTATTTGAATATTCCACTACGAACATTCCTGGAGTCTATCTAAATGAATTAAATTTGTCTCTCCGCTTAATTCTGAGGTGTGAAGGGCAGAAGTGCTCCAAAAATGCCTCTCTAAAAGCCACCCATGCAATCTGTCCTGTAGGGAAAAGTATAGGTCTTACCCCTTTCCACCATCTTGCTGCATCTCTAACCAAATAGGGCTTCACTATCGGGACCCTATACTCATCAGTTCAACAATTCTAAATTTTCTTCAATTTGGCCAGCCATTTTTCTGCTTCATCCGGATCATGTCTACCCTCAAAGGTAGGAATATTGATCTTCGTGATTGCTCAATAATAGTAATCAACATCCTTAGCCTCTGGTTGTGGTGGTGAATTAGATGCAGAAGTCACAGGACTAGTATGAAGGGCTGTATACATGCACAGCTCGCCCTACAATCGCCACAATGGTGGCGTAATCTATCACTGGCACAGGTGTTTGTGACGGTTGAGACTGTTGTAATTGCTGTAATTACTGGGTCTGCAACTAAATCTGAATCTTTTCTCTTGCCCCTTGATCTATTCCAATAGATTCCTCAACTTGTAATTGACTGGTCCATGTTTCTTGCCCAGGTGTCCCCTCCTAAGATATAACAATCTGTCTCTGTTTATTCAATTCGGATTCCATTTTCTGCATATTTCATATTAGGTAAGTATCACAGTCAATTCTTATTCAGACATTAAACATGAAATGACACACTTACACACTTCAACCACTCCCCACCTAAGTATTTCGAACAAGGAATCGCAGTAACTCCTAGTTTAGGTTGGCCCATCCTAAACCCTGAGTTACTGACAAGCCCAAGTCCTTAATACTACACTCATAACAGTAACAGTTCACCTTAATACTAGACACAGGATTGAATAACCTATGCTTTGATACCACTTGTCAATGTCACGCCCCCAAAATGGAACAATGAAATGCCGCACCTCGGGGATCACCCCAAGCATGCAAGGCATAATACAAGAGCAATATACAAACCATAATACCTGTCATTAGATCTCAAGATCAACCAATACAAGATCACAAAGTATATTCAACAGCCATATCCATAACAATCTATAATGAACAAATCACAGTCATATACAAACAACAAACCACAATCCCACAACAGTCAGAAATTCGATCACAAGACAAATCTAACAAGTCTATAGGCACACAGGCCCAAGCATAAAAACCAACGTCACACTAGGATGGTAAACAGGAAATCTCTATCTCCAATAACTGGGATTTGTACTGTAATCCCCTCCCTGGTCAGCACTCGACTTAGGACCTGCAAATGTCTCCGTTGGTCCTCGACTTCAAACAAAGGGAAAAATAATAACGGAGTAAGCACATCGTGCTTAGTAAATAACATTTAAACCCAATTATAAATAACATGTATACAATCAGTACAGGGCCAAATAACAATATACAATACACTATCCATATTTAAAATGTAAATGTTAATCAATGAGCTCATGGTCGACAAAAGTCTTCCCAGCACTGGATCCAGGTCTACCTATTATCCGCCCGAATAGACAAGGCATAACGGAGTGTCTGTCACTTGTCTTCCCGATAGATTGGGTATAACATTTACGAAGCAGAGTACTCAGTATATCATTTCATTCACTCACTCATAGCCAAATCTACTAAAGTGACCCATTGAGCCCTTCACAGTAATCATTCATTAACACATAGCACAATAATGAACAAATGGTATATTACATAACGAATATATAATTTATAAATGTACTTACCTTATAAACATTATTCAAAATAAATATACTTACCTTAATATCAATTATTCTAGGATTACAATACCAATCATATACAGGGTATCGATAAAAAGGTATAAACGTTACTTACCTCGAAAATCGATTTCGTAGACGTATCCTAATTCAATGGTCTAAAATTCTAACTCCGAGCATCTAGATCACCTAAATCGGGAGAGTGTTATACCGTTAGGATAAAAAAAAATCAAGATAGGGGTTCACTTTTGGGTATCACCCAAATTCTCAAATTAGACAATAATCGAATACAAACAAATAAGGGTTGATTTAAATTTATGAAAATAAGATAAAAATCTAAGAATTAGGGTTCATAATTTCAAATATATCACTAGGTTAAGAATTGTCAAAACCCTAATTCAAATATCACAAAAACAATAGTTAAAAAGTAATTCCAACCCATAAATCGAATCCCAGTAGGTCATAAACATAGTTGGTAATAAAATTAATTCACAAAACAACAAAATTAAAGAATTAATTTCTTGAGAAACTTGAAATTTAACATAAAAATCATACAGATCTGGAAGTAAAACTTACTTTTGAAGTTGGATTAAAGGTCTACGACGATTCCCGAACCACCAATTTGATTTGGGAGTAAATTTTTCAAACTAAATATAGGATTTGAGGAATTGGATGATGGAGTTTAGAAGGAACTTAGCTCTGGAGGTTACTTGGAGAAACAGAAGGAAATATGAATCAGGAGACTTCAAGATGATGTTTTTAATAGGTTTTCAAGATTTTTACTTTAGTCCCTCAAGTTTTATAAAATTATACTTTTACCCGAAAGCTTTAGAAAATATTTAGAAAGGGTAAAATGATTATTTAATATTTGAAAGGGATATTAATGAGTATTTAAAAGAATAAAATCAAGTAATGTGAAATGATCAAAAATGTCGAGTATTACAATCTCGGTAGTCCGAACGAAGATTTCAACTCTATGATATTCCTGATCAAAAACTTGTTCGGATGCTTAAGAAAGATCTCGAACGTCCAAAACCTATAACGGCTAGTTTCTCAGCATATATTAATTAGCTGTTAGTAAGTGGTTGGTAGCAGATTTATTGCATCTGTAAATGTCAACCGATTTGCATTTTTGTTATACCAACTTACACATTGAATACTTGCAAGTAAAAAAGCAATTTGAGTACAAATTAGTAAGCTCTTTAGTGATATTGTATTAGTGTATCCTTAAGAGTGCTATTCAAAAGCATTGAGTGGAGTGATAATCTGGTACAAAAGTGAGGTTGAGTATAAAATTTTTGGCTCAACTAAAGGCAATTAGCGTGAGTAAGGGTTGTCCTACTTTATGTACATTTGGGATTATTGACTCACCAATTTTGAAGGACCATCTTAGTGAACTACTACTCCAAGCTTGCTAGCTTGGGAGTGTTGTTTGTTTAATATTTCTCTTTTTACTCATTCTATACATTTTGTGCTTAATTGATTATATTGCAATCAACTTACTTGTTAGAGTAAAAGATTTTATTTGTGCATCATTTGCAAATTAATTTTTGAGAAACCTAATTCACCCCTCTCTTAGGTTGCTTTAGGGCCAACAATTGGTATTAGAGCATTGGTCTCTTTATTTTGCTTAAATTGAATTTGAGTAAAGATCTTTTATGGCAAGCAGTAATGCTTTGTTTTTTGAAGGTCAATCTATCATTACTAAACCTCCTATGTATAATGGGTTGGAAAGATAGAATGAAATTTTTTTTGCAATCTATTGATATTGACTTGTGATATGTTGTCAATGAATTGTGATATGTTGTCAATAAAGGTCCTTTTGAAGCCACCATTGTTGATGACAAACAGAAGAAGAGAAAAAACATGGGATGAGCTCACTCCACAAGATAAAGCAAACTTGACTTTAAATGCTAAAGCCATGTGCTATACAATGCCTTGGATGCTAACGAGTCTACTCGTGTCAAATGATGTGTTTTTACTAAGAAAATTTGGGACAAATTGAAAGAAATTCATGAAAGGAGCGATGATGTTAGAGAACAAAAGAAATCCTTACTTGTTGCCAAGTATGAGTCTTTCAAGATGGAACCCATGAAAATATTGATAAACTGTATCGTAGATTCAATGATATCATTAAGGATCTTGAAGCCTTAGGTAAGGAATATTCTTTGGGTGAAAAGAATAGAAAAATATTGAATGCTCTAGCTCTAAAGAATGTGAGGCAAAAATTATTCCTATAAAGGAAGAAAAGAACTTAAATTCCATACCTATTGAGTCATTGATCAACTCTCTCACTTCATATGAATTGAAGGTCAAAGCTAAAGTGGTGGATGATGAAGAAGCAAGACCAAAGAGAAGCATTTCCTTGAAGACTTCTCAAGAAGAAGATGAAAATGGCTCCATCAATTTAGAAGATGAAGCTTTTGATGGAGGTAATCTTGCACTCATCACCAAAGGATTCCTCAAACACTACATCAATAAACGGAGAATGAGAAAATGAGGAGCAATCAACTCAAATAATTTCAAAGGGAAGACCAAACTTGAAATAAGAAGCAAAATGAAAAATTCTTTAAATGTGGTCAACCCGAACACTTTGCAAATGAGTGTCCTTCAAAGATGAGGAAGGAAGGAAGAAAGCCTCGCTTCATCAATTTTCAAATTACATGGGATTATTGCAATTCCAAAGGAGAAGTTGAAGAAGAGATGTGAATCGGCACAAATGGCCTTTTGGCCATTGGTAATGATGAGGTAACAACTAATTATGATTCTATCATGAAAATGATGATCTTGAAGCTTTCATTTTAAAATTGCATGATAGCTTAAAGGAATCATATGCCAAAAATAAGGAGTTAGTCAAAAATATTGAATGCTTACTCCAAACTTGTGAATGAAAATAATAGGTTATCACAAGAAAAATACTGATTTGAAGAAAAGAATGCATATGAAAACAAAGAACAAGGAAGAACAAGCCTCCTTGAAGAAAAGATTGGATGATTTTGATGTTATCTTGCATAGAAAAAGAAAAATATTATTGATATGAAAAAAGAATAGAAATATGTTGATCAACAAAAATTTTGTCACTTTTAGAATGAATGATTTATGTTTTGTAAAATCAAAATCTTCTTTATATGCAAATAAAAATATTATTTGCAACTATTGCCAACAACATGGACATGTGAAAAATAATTGTTATGTCAAGAGAAATGAAATAATTTTGGAATAAATACCGTATGGATTTGTAGTCAATTTACTAACTCTTATGGACCCAAGAAATTATGGATACCAAAAGTTATCACCTAATTTCTTGTGTAGGTAATGAGCATCACCAAAAATGCTAAATGGTTCATAGATAGTAGATGCTCAAGACATATGACCGGCAATGCATCTCTCTTCACCAATGTCAAGTCCAAAAATAGTGGAAAGGTAACTTTTGGGGATAACATGAAAGCAAAATCAATTGGCATTGGTGATGTAGGTAACTAGTGAGACTTTGATTAAAAATGTGCTTCCAGTTGATAATTTAAATTACAATCTCTTAAGTGTGAGCCAATTATGTGATAAAAATCTATATGTCTTCTTTACCAAGCATGAATGTTTAATTCTTGATAAGAGTTTTGCTGTTTTATTTAAAGGTACTAGGTACAATGATGTTTATGTGATATATCTTGATAACATTGGTGGTGACAATGTAAAGTGTTTAACCGCTTCTATATAGATGATCCTTGGCTTTGGCATAGAAGGCTTGTCATTTCAATATGGATTTAATTGAAAATCTTGCTAAGAAAGAATTGGTAATAGATTTGCCAAAATTAAAGTTTGTGAAAAACAGAATTTGTGATGCATGCCAATTTGGTAAACAAGTGAAAGTTTCTTTTAAACCAAAAAATTTTGTGTCTACTTCTAAACCTTTGGGATTATTGCATATGGACGTGTTTTGTCCAACTCAACATGCTAGTCTCAGTGGTAGTAAATATTCTTTTGTGATTGTTGATGACTATTCTAGGTATACTTGGTTACTATTTCTTGTTCACAAAAATGAAGCCTTTGAAAATTTCGTAAAATGGTTTTCCAAAATACAAAATTTAATAAATTCGAAAGTTGTTCGTTTTAGAAGTGATAATAGAGCTGAATTTTAATTTGGAGGTTTTCTCGAGCTTTGTGATCACAACGGTATTTCGCATGAATTTTCGGTTTTTAGAGTGCCTCAACGAAATGTCTCTTATTGGTGTTGTTGAAAGGAAAAATAAAACACTTCAAGAGGCCGCTAAAACTATGATTAGTGAGTGTGACTTACCAAAGCATTTTTGGGTCAAAGCCGTTAACACGGCATGTTATGTTATGAATCGAGTTCTTTTGAGGCATATTTTAAAACATCTTATGAACTCTTGTTTTGCAAAAAACCCGTTGTGATTTATTTCAAGCCTTTTGGTTGTAAATGTTTTATTTTAAAAATTAAAGAGAATCTGGAAAATTTGACAAAAATTTGGATGAAGGGATTTTCTTAGAATATTCTAGAGACAAGAAAGCATACTGAATATATAGTAGTAAAACTCTTTTGATTGAAGAAGTTGTACATGTTACGTTTGATGAGGCTAATGATGTTATTTCAAGAAATGTTTGTGAAGATGAAGATGTAGGTATGCAAAAGAAACTTGAAAAGTTCACTATACAGAAGAACATCAAGAGACCAAGGCAAGCAATGACGACAATGCTCATCACTTTGATTTTTGAAGAATGAGAAAAGAACGAAGATTCTCCAAAAGATCTTCCAAAATCATGGAGATTTGTGTCTAGCCACCCTCAAGAATTAATCATAGGTGATCCGTCCAATGGGGTAAAAACTATTGAATAATAATTGTGCCTTACTTTCTCACATTGAACCTAAACGTGTGAATGATGCCTTGAATGAAAAATCTTGGGTTCTTGCTATGCAAGAAGAACATAGTCAATTCGAGAAAAACAATGTGTGGACTTTAGTTGAAAGACCCTCAACTCATCCCGTAATAGGAACAAAATGGGTTTTTACAAACAAACTAAATGATAAAGGTGTAATTAGAAATAAAGCTAGACTTGTTGCAAAGGCTTATGCTCAAGAAGAAGGAATTGATTTTGATGAAACCTTTGCACCCATTGCTCGTTTAGAATCTATTCGGATGTTTCTTGCATATGCATGCTTTAAAAATTTCAAATTATTTCAAATGGACATCAAAAGTACCTTTTTAAATGGTTAGAATCATTGATCAAGAAGTTTTTGATTGAACAACCCCCTAGTTTGGAAAGTAAAAATTTTCCAAATCATGTCTTCAAACTATCAGAGGCTTTATATGGGCTGAAACAATCTCCTAGAGCTCGGAATGACAGATTAAGTGGTTTTTAATTGAAAATGGTTTTAAAAGGGGTGTTGTTGATACTACTCTTTACACTAAAACTAGTCTTAATGATTATTTGATTGTTCAAATTTACGTTGATGATATTATTTTTGGAGCTACTAATGAAAGTTTGTGCAATGAATTTTCTTGTTTAATGCAAAAGGTATTTGAAATGAGTATGACGGGAGAATTACAATTCTTCCTTAGACTTCAAATTCACCAAACAAAAGAAAGAACCTTCATCACACAAATCAAGTACACAAAGGAGTTTCTCAAGTGCTTTGGAATAGAGGATTGCAAACAAGTTGGAATGCCAATATGCACCTCAACCAAGCTTGACAAGGATGCAGAATGTAATTCTGTTGATGACAAAAACACTATAGAGGTATGATCGGATGCCTACTTTATTTAATAGCTAGTAGACCAGATATTATATATGTAGTTTGTCTTTGTGATAGGTTTCAATCTTTTCCTAAGGAATAACATTTAATTGCTGTAAAAAGAATTTTTAGATACTTGAAAGGGACGTTGAATTTTGGTCTCGGTATTCTAAATCCACTAGTTTTGATTTGATTAGCTACTCGGATGCCGACTTTGCTGGTTGTAAAATTGATAGAAAAATTACTAGTGGTATGTGTCACTTTTTGGGTAATTTTTTGGTGTCCTGGTTTAGCAAGAAGCAAAACTCTATCTCTCTATCTACGGAAGAAGCCGAATATATTGCTGCTAGAAATTGTTGTGCTCAACTTCTTTAGATGAACCACACTGTGAAAGATTTCGGTGTTATTTTTTATTGTGTGCCTATTAGATGCAATAATACTAGTGCAATTAATCTTTCTAAAAATCCTATTTTGCATTCTAGAACAAAACACATCTTAAGATGATGTCCAGCATCATTTTATAAGAGATCTTGCTGGCAAAAAGGAAATTTGTGTTGAATTTGTTTGCACAAAAGATCAATTGGCTGATATTTTTACCGTTGAATCGTTTTAAATCTCTCAGAACTTGCTTGGGAATTATTGAATTCAAACATTTGTGAGTTGTGTTTTCGGACGCATAGTTCTCTGATCTTTCAGACAAATATATCTGTGTGAACTTCCTATATTTCTTACTTTTGTCTTTGACATTTTCCTTCGTCCGAACTGTTCCCTTTCTCACCACACTCTCTAGAAAATCGAACGGACGATCACAATCGTCCAACATCCCTTTGGACACATAGTTTAGAATTTTGGCCGTACGTTCATTTGAGATCGAACGTACGAACTAATGTTTATAAATCGTCCGGACGACCGAACAACTGTTCTATTCATTTAAAATCTCTTAATCACTGTTCTATTCGTTTAAAATCTTTCATTTTCCCCATTTCGAACATTCCACCCCTAGAGTTGAACCCTAGCTCTGGCGAAATAGGAGAAAATCCCCAAATTCCTTCAATTTGTCCTTTTTTCTTTAAAATTCATCAAGCAATTTAGCTTCCTATTTCTTCACCTACCCCATTTGAACTCTTTCTCACCTTATTAAGATTCTCCATCTTTCAATTTCTTTAAAATCCTTTCACTCTCATTTTTACACTCTTCAACTTATTCTTTGATTCAAGATGGTTCATTCGCGTGAAAGATCTTCAGCAGGCACCAGAGGCAAGAAATCGAAGGGAAAGACTCCAGTACAAGGAAAAATATCAACAAATCCTCAACCCACTCCAAACCCACTTTGCCTAAATTCATTGATGCCAAGCCATCTGATAGGTATACTTCTCTCTTAGTAAATCCATTATAGTGCAACGTCCTGTTTCTCAAGGCTTTTTTGACAAATTAAACTTACCTTTTATCAAGGATTGTTTTGAAAAACAAAAATGGGGGGATTTAATTCATCTTGATTTGCCTGTGTATCATTTATCTAATATGGTATTAAAATTCACCGTTAATCTTAGCAAAGATTCAACTGTTCAAACCTTAGTTTCTCGTGTCAATCACATGAATCTTGAATATACTTCCAATGTCATTAATTCAATTTTTGAATGTGAAGTTTTTCCTTCCGATGAAATTTCATATTTCTTTTCTTTAGATAAATGGCCTGCTGTTGATACTCGATTTGACATCGAGAAAGTCAAACAAATTTTTCATGTTGATTTTAAACAAGCTTCAAAAGCCAAAACCACTTTTTTTGTACTCAATGGTTACAAATTTGTTATTGCCTACTGATGGACATCGTACTGAGCCAGGAAAAATGCAATTGCATTTGTTCTACTGTATTTTTAAGGGAATCAAACTTGATTTTGGATATTTATTTTGTTTCTTATGGGAATTATTCCTGACTGGCACTCGAATGAACATCCCTTTTGGGAAATTCTTAACTAAAGTTTCGATCATTTTTGGTATCCCATTTACTAGAAAAAAGCAACTTAATCCCCCATATTTTAGTAAAGCTTACATTGAACGTAAAGGTTTGCTTTTTTTAGTGACAAATGGTTCACTAAGGCTGATTATGAAATTGAGAAATCAAAAGAGCATGCTTCAAGTTCAGGACATGTACTACCCTATTTCACTCCTCCTCAACCCTCCTCTTCCATCCTCCACTGCCCCATTCCTCACACACTCCCTCTTTCGAACCCTTTCTTTCATAACTGTGCATACTAGTCACAATTATCAACAACCAAATGAGCTCTTTTCAACACCGCACACTTCAGAAATTAAAAAGGTTGGAGACAAAACAAACCATTCTTCAAGAAGCCTTATGTCTCAGTATGTCTGCATCAGCTCAAGTTCAATTTGCCAACGTTCAGTCGCATTACATTCTCAAGTCCTCTTCCAATAGTGACAACGACAACATTGAAGATATCAACAATTCCAATCCTGAGCCCGAAGCACGTGAAGATCCGGTTGGTGCAACCCATCATGAGAAATCCATGTCTGTTCCTCGAGTTGATGATGATGATGATGATGAAGATGTTGATGACACATTCAATTACATCATGCAATGTTGTGATCCTCAAGACCTAAGTGAACATGATATTGAGGCTACGAATGATGGTTTGCCCACTAAAAAGTGCAAACGCGAGGAGCCCTCCAAGAAGAAAAATGATTTAGATTCTATCCCCTAGTCTACTTCTTTTTTAATACCTTTGTTTTGTTTATCCTTGGATTCATGTGTTTGAACTTAAATTACATTTACTGAACTTAGATGTAACTTCTTGACTATCTCTTCTATTTAATAGTGATCTGTTTACCTTTATTTTATCCCTTCTTGTGGTTTGCGAAAGGGGGAGCTTGTTTTGTTTTGATGATGCCAAAAGGGGGAAAAATATAGTTGATTGCTTATGATTATGCGTTTGATTGGTCTTGGTTGATGGATTATGATTGTTGGATTAATTATTTGAGCTGTGATTGGGTTTAATTGGTTTTCTTTTCCCTATGCAAACTTGTCATCATCAAAAAGGGGGAGATTATTGACCTACAATCTTGGTTTCGATGATGACAAATGCAATCTAACAATCTTAAATTAAGTTGTGCAGGAATTCTATTTTACCTTCTCATAATAGGATTTTCGGACGCTGCATGTTGTTCGAACAGAAAAAAGTTGCTCAGACGCAAAACTTCATCTGAACAGAATTTTCTCAGATGCAACACACCATCTGAAAGGTCAGGCAGAGAGCAAGATTCTAGGCACTTACAACGGACGCATCTGACTGTCCGAAGGTAGAGCAACCCCAGACAAGCACTAAACCTTTCGGATGCACTACTCTATCCAACAGTCAGACTCATCAATCTAATTGTTTCGGATGTAGGAACGGACATAATCTTGGCCTCCAAACGAAGATTTCAACTCCCTGATATCGCTAATCGGACGCTTGTTTAGACGCTTAAAAAAGATCTCGAACGTCCGAAACTTGCAACAGCTAGTTTCCTATAATTTATTACTTAGCCCAATTAGGAAGTGGTTGAGAGTAGATTTCTTGAATCTATAAATGCCAACCCATCTGCATTATTGTTACACCAACTTACACATTGAATACAAGCAAGTAAAAAAGTAATTGAGTGCAAATTAGCTTTTTAGTGATACTGTATTAGTGTGTACTTAAGAGTGCTAGTCAAAAGCATTGAGTGGAGTGATAATCTGGTACAAAAGTGAGGTTGAGTATAAAATACTTGGCTCAACTAAAGAGAAATATTGTGAGCAAGGGTTATCCTACTTTGGGTACATTTGGGATTATTGACTCACCAAATTTGAAAGAGCATCTTAGTGAATTACTACTCCAAGCTTGCTCGCTTGGGAGTGTTGTTTGTTTAATCTTTCTCTCTTTACTTACTCTATACATTTTGGGCTTAATTGATTATATTGCTATCAACTTACTTGTTAGTGTAAAAGATTTTATTTGTGTGTCATTGGCAAATTAATTTTTAAGAAACCTACTTCACCCCACTCTTAGGTCGTCCCTTTACTTTGGGGCCAACACCCCATTCATTCATAGCTCTATGGTAGCCCCCTCTGGACATGCCACTCTAATAGCCCCCTCCAAGCATTGCTCTCTGGTAACCCTTTCAAAACCTGGCCCTTTCTAGCCCCTTCTAGGACCGTCTCTCTAGTTGCCTCCTCAACCTCAACTCTCTGGCATCCTCTTCTTGGACAGCCCTCTTTAAGGGTCTAGACTTCCATTTGGTTGTGCTTTGGTTGCCACTCAATGTGCCATTATTCCTTTGCCTCTGTCTGAGCAACCATTTTCACTTCCTCGATTTGAACAAGCCTCGTATCAAAATAAGTTCCAATTGCGTATCAATCATACGTAAGGCCGGCCGTCCCCTCCCCTCCTCTTGATAGCTCAAGTGCTTGGTATTTTTTGTAAAAAACTACCATATACAAATAAATTTTTTTGCAATATTTGTATTGCTCCATGCCCAGAGAGAAATGTATCATTCCTCCCGCACAAACACAGGCCTCACAAAAATCCAGTCTTTTCGTAGCACCACAAAATTTTTCAATTCAGGTCACAACTCGGTCTATGAAAGAATATCCAAAATTCAGGTCACATTACACAATATCTACCTTTTCCTTTCATAGCTGATGAACAAGACATCAAGAGTAGGGGGATCTATTACAAATAATTTACTTGCCAATAAAATACCGCCATGCTATGCGGACCACATGGACTCGAGGTATTTGATCCTTCTCACTTAGTAGGTTTAGACCTTCAAATTAAGCCTAATATTTTTGTAAGACCGGTATGCCCATTATCTTCTATAAATATGGTATGATTTCTCATAACTCTGTACAAAAAATGCACAATCACATAATTCTCTCTGTCAATTACAAGGCCCAATCCCTCTATCATTTACAACTCTTACTGACCAAAGTATCGAAATATTTCCGGGAGGTAGACTCAGCCCTTTTTACAAGCACTTTGTGGCAGAAGGAGTGAGTTGGGACCCAAGCAAATTGCACAAAAAATAGTTATATTTCTAAGTATTAGTGGTAATCTAAGTAAATAGAAAATAGCATAGTTAGTCTTATGTAAATTTTCTTTCCACCAGTTTTTTATATTAGTATATACTACATTCTCCGAGACTAATAATTCTACAAGTTTTTGGATTAATTACACTTTACACTCTAAAGTTTAGCTATCACTTTAGTCTGTAACATTATCTTTTGAGCACTTAACCTTTTTTGTTATGCCAACTGCAAATTTTGTCCATTCTACCCATGTGAGGACCCGCTGGGCGTTACGTATCGCCGTCCCCAGCGGACCCTACAAATCCAGATATACTAGCTCAGTGGGTACTCAGGATGCTTCCCAATCGAGTATAAGGCCGTTTGGTTGTGGGTTCGAATCCTGGGGAAGGCGAAAGAAACTCCCTTCGGCAAGGAGTATATCTACGGATCGCCGTCCCCAGCGGACCTGGGGACGGCGATGCGCCAGTGGTCCTCACAAAAGGCGTCTTTTTGTGAGGACCCGCTGGGCGTTACGTATCGCCGTCCCCAGCGGACCCTACAAATACCATCCAGATATACTCCTTGCCGAAGGGAGTTTCTTTCGCCTTCCCCAGGATTCGAACCCACAACCAAACGGCCTTATACTCGATTGGGAAGCATCCTGAGTATCCACTGAGCTACTAATCACAAAGCTCTGATACCACTAAATAATGTGAAACCCAGTATTTTAATAGCCTTGTTCTTTAATTTTAACTGGTTTAAAATGTTTTTCATATTATTTTTAGTCATAAAGTACTTCAACTTATTCGTTTTTCAATTCGGCAAATTTTTCGGTTTACGCGATTTAGACCGGCGGGTAAACGGGTCAAAAGTTGGACTAAGTGTAATTAATGCATTGTGGTGTGTGAGTGTTGTTTGATGGCTCATTTATAATGTTATTTAGTAGCAAATTAAGAAAAAAATTAGTTTTTGGGTCAAATAGTCAACTTGGAGACTATTTGGTCAATGGGGTACTATTTGGGTCAACTTTAGAATTTCTTTTTTAGTCTTCTTCTTCTTGTTTTTCTTCCTCATTTTCATCCAGCTGCTGGCCGAATTTTCCTCTCCATTTTTCCCCAAAAAATTTTCTTGGATTTCAAGTAGAAATCACTTGGAAGGTAAGATTTTATGTATTTTAGCATTTATGGCTTATGGGCTTTATGATTTAAGCTTTAATTTCAAGTTTTGTAGGATTATTCATGGCTGAGAAAACCCTCTTTGCAGCCTTATAAGTTGTGATTTATGTATGTTTTGGGTTGTTTTTAGTGTTTTGGAGGTTGGGAAGTGATTGGGGTTGATTTTTAACAACTTTCCATGGTTAGATTACAAATTTTAAGATTATGAATTAGGGTTTTGTTTTCCATATGTGACCTAGAGTGTTATGCTATGAATGCTTATGTCTATGCACATAATGATGTTTTAGGAGTGTTTTAAGGTTAGTTTGGATAGGAATTGAGACTTGAAACCAAGTGGAATTGATTTCCCTTCATTTTGTAAGTAAGCGGAAGTTTGGCGCAACTAGGATAATTTGGATAATTGGTTATCTTAAATCAAACTACAAATGTTTGAAGGATCTTTAATGATCTTTTGATGGTTTTAAGTGTTTCCTTGGTAGTGGGATGGTTAGGAAGCATGTTTGAATCATGCGTGTGGCTAATCGGTAAAAATTTCAGTTTGGTAGTAAAGAGGAATTCCAACCATAGGTTGTTGCTCTAATGTTGTAATAGAGTTAATTGTAGTGGTTATGGGGTATGAATTGTTGTGGAATGCTATTGATATAGTCCCGGCTATTGCTCCGGTGAATCTTTCCGTTTATGGATTTTGTTGGTTGGTTGAATATGTTGTTTGAGTTGGGTTGTAACCAAGGTCCCTTGAATACCTTGGAATTGGATTTTGTTGGCAGGGAGGATAACCTACTTATAGCCTAGGGAGGGGCGAAGTTTTTCGGTTTTTCTGGAAAACTGAGCTTATTATCTCCTAATCTAGTTGTAATACGAATTTGAGGGGTTAACTAAGTGTTTTGACTGGGGTTTTAGCTTGTCGAAGTTGGTCAGAAATTGTGAATTAAAGGTCATTTTTGACCAAAGAGCTTTTGGTGTCGTTTTATATCGTTTCGCGTCGTTTTCGTTTCCCTAGTCATTCTTTAACTTCTACATCTCTTCTAAGAGTCCTCTTATATCTATTTTAGGTACCACGCCACCTACCGCCGGCGATCGCGTTCTGTGATCATTTGTACAGTTTTGCTTTGATAGGTGGGTAACATAGATTCTCTTCCACTTGTATTTTGTTTAACGACTTTCGAAATATGTTTGAATGGATTTTAGAATGTGTATGATGTTTGGAACTGCACTTTTACCAAGTTTTGGAATTATTATATATGAAATCGGGACCAAGCTATTTTATGTTAATCAATTGATATATTTGCAAACTCTTTTGATATGAAAGCATTTTATGACTGTTTTGGCTCATAGGTGACCGAGGTATATAATTTTGGATGTATTTGGAAATGTTTGATTTGGGGTGCACCGGTTCTATAGTCATCCATGGGACGCCGTGGTGACTTCTGTGAATGTCTAGATGATGAACTATTTGATACGGGGCTTGTGATGGGATAACTTGACCTCCCGGTCAGACTAGTAGGTGTGGTAGATTACTAGATCTGGCTAGTACTGAAAGTCATACTTTTGAGCCTAAAAGATACTCATGCTATTTTATTATATTCTGGATTGAAACTGTACTTGGATTTGTTCGCTATGCTTTAGCATAATATGTTTTGAAATGATTGGATCTTTTTAGCTATGTTTTGGACATGCCTGAAGTTTAAATGGCATGAGACATTTTTGAAATGATTGGATCTTTTTGGCTATGTTTTGGACATGCCTGACTTTTAAATGGCATGATACATTTTAGAAACTACTTATGATTATGGTTTATTGACGTTTAAATGGCATGAGACATTTTAGAAACTGCTTCATGACTATGGTTTTCACAAATGTTATTATCTTTATGTTTTCTTTTTTTTTTGTGAGGACTGGGCGTTACGTATCGCCGTCTCCACCGGACCTCTTAAGCCAGATATACTCCTTGCCGTCAGGGTCCTTCTTTCGCCTTCCCCAGGACTCGAACCCACAACCAAACGGCCTTATACTCGATTGGGAAGCATCCTGAGTACCCACTGAGCTAGTAGCTCAGTGGTTACTCAGGATGCTTCCCAATCGAGTATAAGGCCGTTTGGTTGTGGGTTCGAGTCCTGGGGAAGGCGAAAGAAACTCCCTTCGGCAAGGAGTATATCTGGCTTTGTAGGGTCCGCTGGGGATGGCGATACGTAACGCCCAGCGGGTCGTTACAACCCATATTACATTTTATTCTTTTTTGATTCAATTATACTTTACCATTGTAAATTTTAGTGCGACTAACACTTTAGTCCCTTACGTTATTTTTTATCACTAAAGTCTTTTGATTATGCAAGTTTTTTAGTTTGAAAATTCTAATCTTATTTATTGTAATCTCTTTTTTGGTTTATTCTGATTTTATGAGTTTATTTTACATCAAGAGAAAATTTTATTCACGGACAATTTAATCCGAAGAGACGCTTGTAAGTTGAATTTGGAAGTATATGTTGCCCTTTTTGGTCAGAATTAGTTGAAAAATGTGACATAAAATAAACGACATAATTTTTTGAGAATTAAATCCTCTAGATTGATTGTCAATTATATACATGTCATAATCTCATCTAAAATGGCTTTCGTAATTTGAAATTTCAACTAAATAGGTGGATATACCAATGAATCTAGAAATTTGAAATAAATTTTTATTCTGTAAATTGATTTATGCCCATAGAATATAAAGTGATAATTTAAAAAAAAAGAAAAAATAGTACATTATTTTAATTGTTTGGTGTTGGTAGTAGTTAGTGGAATATTCTTACGTGGACCCGATCTCCAACATCACTTGTGGACCTTGCGGTTCAAATAGGATATAGATATTGTTAAATGAAGTATGCCAATGTAAGAAAGTAAGGTATGGTTATTATCTTAACCACAAAGTCCATAGGTCAAACCGTGTATCAAGTCCAAATAAGAATTTTCGGTAGTCAGTAGAGGAATTTAGAGTAAATAGGAGAAAAAAATATAAAAATAATGGAATACAATAAGGATAGAAAGGCCAAAATAAAGGAAGGGGTTAAATGCTCCAAAAATAATATTAGAGATTAAACTATTAGTGACTCTAACATTTAAAAGGGGTAAAGTGCAACTAACCCAGGGGTATATTTTTTCATTTAGCTAAATTTTCACACATCGTTAAAATTTACTTTAGTCCAGCAACTTTAGTGCCTAGAAAATAACATGAGAAACTAAATAAATGAACCCTAAATTTTAGGGAACCTAGTTCAAATATACCCAAACATTACGATGGATATCCTATTTTCTTTATATCAATCTTTTGTTTTTAAATTCAAACTAAGGAGTAGTAATTGGTAATTGATGTGTTCATGCAATTATTATTACTAGATATGACTCACAAATTATGCAAGTATACGTATTGAACAAGTAATATAATAATGAAATAAGTATTGTTCCCTTAGGGACTACGCTAACACCCTACTAAGCACCTAAATGTAATTTCACACTTTTGATCTTATCTAAACTAAGAAAGAATAGAGCGGAAAATAATAGAAACGTGGAACAAGAACAAGGCAATAATTCAAGTAAAGAGTAGAAAAAGTTGATAATTGAGTTGTTTAGAATTTACTTATTCCTTACCAATTCCCTGAATTGATCCATTTGTTCGTTCTATCATTGCTTGATTCACTTATTCCGTTTACTAGTCTAGACTCTTACGTAATTGTGTGTTATCTTTCAACTTCTCTCACAAGTCTACTAAATCTAGCCAATTCGCTATATTTGTATATAAATTCGAGCCAAACTTAATGCATAAATGACCACTCTATAGGACTACATAAAATGAATAGGTATCATTCGATTCGTATTCATGAAACATCCATCATTTCCTATATAACTTCTGAACAAAAGTTAATTAGACCTATTCCCAACCTTAAAGCTACTCTTACGATTTCTAAATTAGGGTTATAAATCAACTTATAAGTCGATCAGGCTTACAAATTGTACAATCTGTTTAATACCATGTAATTAATCAAATCAAGCATAAGATTATAATAATGAACAAAATAAATTACATAAACTAAGATTCATGACAAGTCATGAATAAAATCCTAGAATTAAGGTTCAGTGCATCATCTGACTAATTAATACAACACAAGATTCAATTACAATTGTGAATAGCATATCGAATACAAGAATAGTGAAAAGAATGAAAAACTAGGTTTGTCAAGCCGAGCCTTCTCTTCTTCTCTGGCCTTGCTTTCTTCACCAACAATCGTTACTTGTGTTGATTCTCTTGTTTGCAACTATTTGATGTTTTCTGTCCAATGCCTCACACTCTCTATATTTAATTAATGACCTAACATTACCCATAAGTAGTGCCTATGAGAGTTCACAAGAAAATAAGTTAAAAATATCCAAAACTCGGATCGAAATCATCAAACCTGTAAAAACGCTAGTGCAAGGTGCTGAGTGCCCTGCCAACCTTTTCGATGCTGGCAGTACCCAGACACCAATGTTTTTAGCTAGGCACTCCAGCCACACCTCTAGGTGCGTCTAGCGTCCAGCTTTTGCTAGATGTGGCTGGTCTTGTTCTTCATTGAAAATAAAACCCGCAAAAACACATTTTAAAGGCAAAAATATACTTTTTTTTATGCAAAAACAATAGAAACCTAGTTCCTATACTAGGGGTATAAGATATGAAAATGACCCACTTTATAAACTAAAACGGTCAAATTACGAATAAAAACCAAACTAAAAGTACATAAAAATATCCTCTTTTGGAAAGCTAACATAATGTTTTGAGAACATATAGGAAAAAGAAAGTCAAGGAGATTGATGGCGTACATCCCTCCTTGACAAAGCCAAGCTTCTATGGAACGAGTGGAATCCTTGTGCAACAATTCTAATTAGTCTCTTTGTCCAAATATTCTTAATATTCACTAGAAATTAAGAAAACGAGGACACGAATTAGTGATCGCTTCAATATGGTCGGCTTATTTGCCAGCATATTGGATTGCTATCTTTGCACAGCAATTGGCTCATTTGTAATGGTCAAAGGAATGATTTATCTGAGGAATTAAGAATCAATGATGATCTTGCAGCCTTTTGGGCTTCATATCTCTTATTACATCTTGATGGTCCAGATGATATAACTGCATTTTCTCTTTAAGATAATGAATTGTGGATTAGACATTCAGTTTTGTTATTAAGGTTGTTGCTATTGTTATTGTCTTTTCAAAATCTATTTCAAACGAGTTCACCAGCCCCACATTGCTGATTCTTATTGTTGGAGTTTTCATATATGTTGAACAAACGCGAGCTCAATATTTGGCTTGCATGCGTTATTTTATGTCTTCCATTCTCTCAAAGCCGAATGTTGGGCCAAACTATCTCAACCTATGGAGAAATACACCTTAAGGGAAGTTGCTGAGTTCCCAGTTGAGATAGAAATAATAAACATTGAATACCAGAATATTTCTCAGGTGTCTGAGCAAATTGGAGATGATGAAAGGCCTTTGGATGATGACAAGGATCAAATACAAGCTTTGTGTTTTAGAAAATGAGTATGAATTTGTTAAAATTTTAGGGGCGACTCATCGTTGACTATATGTGGACCTCAAGATCGTGATGGAAGTCAAAATTTCTTCCTTCAAAGGTCTCCTAGATATGCTTTTCGAGTAATGGAAGTGGAGATCAATTTTATCTACTTTTTTAAACAAAGATGGCTGTGGTACACAAGAATGTAAGGTGGTACATTTTCTGCTTGATTTGCACTGGTTTGATAGTGGTTTGTGATGCCTTAACACACCTAGTTATTAATTAATGAAACATCTAAATCCTACTACTAACTAGATGGCATCTCGCAAGTATACGGTTGTCAACTAGTAGTAAAGGGAAGCAAAGATTGTTCCCACGAGGATTGTCGGAAAGCAATTACCAAGATTTATGGGTGCTTGTGTAGTTAAGCAAAATCAAACGATAAGTGATAGAACTATTCTAATAAAAACCATAATCTTAATTCTAACCTAAATTAATCGACCAAATTAAGACTAAAATTAAAAACAAGCAAATCACCCAACTAAAAGGACTACAAAAGAAAAACCTTGAATATTAAAAGCAACCATTTCAAAACTATAAATTGGAAAGACTTAAACTAGAAATCTAAATAGTTTTGGATTTTTGATTGAAATTAAGAAAGCCCACAAAGAATTAACAAGGAATTAAAGCAAGAAATTGAAAATTCTAACCAGAAATGCAAGAAATTAACAAAAACCCTAATTTTCCTAAGAAATCCTAATTTGCAAGTAAAGAAATTCTTACTAAATTAGACAAGAAAGCGAGTAAAAATTATATCTACGTGAACTACAATTATCTAATCAAAATTTGAACTTGACAAGAAATTAAAAGAATATCTAAGATAAATGTAAAGAGAAATTTCTATTAAAAAGTAAACTTGGAATTCAAGCTATCCTAAACTATCTAAAAACTAACTAAAACTATCTACTACTTACTCTTACTAATTTTTAAGTAGCTTAAATCAAGAAGTCTAATATTACACTAGGCAAAACAAAAAATTAGGAGTTACTGGCTAAAAGTTTACAAAATTGCCCTTACAACTTAATTCTCAGCAAGTCGAGATCGCGGTCTGGAACATTTGAGACCGCAATCTCGACTCTAATACAGTAAGATAATTTCCTGAGTCGAGATTGTGGTCTGGAACAGTCGAGACCGCGATCTCGACTCTCCTCCCAACATTCTTCATTTTATCCATTTTTGCAATCTGGTCCCTTTAGCTTTGTTCCTTTCAGCTTCTAACCGTTAATTTTTAACCTACATAATATTAACACCATTAAGCACTTAATTAAACTAAAAAATTAACACAAACTTATCACAATGAATTCAAGAATGAAAATACCAATACATATGAAAGAAATGATCTAAAATCCTCAATTACTTATCCAATTTCGGAATTTAAACTATCAAAATGCTATAATTTAGAGGAAAATAACTCTAGTTTACTAGAGTTATCACACCCTCAAACTTAGCGAGGTTTTGCTAGTCCCGAGCAAAACAAAGATTAACATTAACATCCAAACATATAAACACCTCCAAAGTTGACGTGACACTTGTTGAATCGTGGATGTACTTAGAGCAATTAAGCAATCCCTCAAGAAATGTTCAACACGACGTGATATGTGAAGTATATGAGTAAATCAATCCAAAATTGAAATTTCGTTTTACAAAGAAGCACAAGTTCATTCACTGCACAAGATTTCACATCACCAAGCATTACCATTCTCGAAAAGAGTTACCAAAAGTTTAAGTTCTTTTCATTTGAAACATCATTACTTCTCAAATCACAAATATTATGAAGTTAATCAACTCTCTCGACTAGGCATCATGAAAATAGAAGTTCAATTAGGAATCAACTTAAATGCAATTGTCACACATTTCAGGAATAAACCTCTAATAAGGAATAAGTAATATGAGATTAATGATAAGTATTACAAACATTTACTCCTTAACTTATTGGTATATTAAAACGCAATTGTCCCTCCTCATGGCTTAATTCAGAGAAACAACATAGGTACATGTCAGAGTCTCGTACTCGCCTTATTACTACTCTAATGGCTTATTTCGAAAAAACAACATGGGTATATATCAGAATCCCGTACTCGTCTTATTCCTAAAACTTTATTTATTTTTTATTTTTATTTTTTTTAAAAGATAAATTCTAACCTAAGTCAAACCAATTTACTCAAAATCAAGCCAATTAAAAATCACACCAAAAGAAAACAATAACAACTAAATTAAAGACTTGGGTTGCCTGCCAAGAAGCGCTCTTTTATAGTCACTAGCTTGACTATGGCATGACCCTCATTCTTGTGTTAATCGGACGATTTCTCATCCACCTTCAATGATTCCTCAAAAGTAGGGTTTAAGCAGATGTCCATTGACCTTGAAAGCTCCCTCTTTTCCCTTTATCTCCACCGTTCCATGAGAAAAGGTTTGGATCACTTCAAAGGGACCACTCTATCTTGACTTAAGCTTTCCCGGAAATAACTTGAGTCTTGAATTATAAAGGAGCACCAAATCACCGACTTTAAATTCCTTCCTTTGGATATGCTTATCATGCCATGCCTTTGTCTTCTTCTTATAGATTAAAAAAATTTCAAATGCCTCCCTCCAGAATTCATCCAACTCATTCAAATCAAGCATCCTTTTTTCATATGCTTCCTTCAACTCAAAATTCAAGTTCTTTATGGCCCAGTATGCCCTATGTTCAAGTTTCACCAGCAAGTGACACGCTTTTCCATACACAATACGGTACGGAGACATGCCTATAGGAGTTTTAAATGCCGCACGATAAGCCCACAAAGTGTCATCTAACTTTAGTGTCCAATCTTTCCTAGCATTATTCACTGTTTTTCTCTAGGATTCTCTTCAATTCTCGGTTTGACACCTCCATTTGACCCGATGTTTGTGGGTGATAAGCTAAAGCAACCTTGTGTTTCACTCCATATTTTGTCATTAATGCCTCAAATTGAGAATTCTTGAAATGTGATCCAACCCATCACTAATGATAGCCCGAGGAACTCCAAACTATGCAAAGATATTCTTGTGAAGGAATTTAGTAACCACCTTGGCCTCATTGGTTGGAGTAGCAATTGCTTCAACCCACTTTGACACATAGTCCACCGCAACCAAAATGTACTTATTGGAGTATGAGACCGGAAAAGGTCCCATGAAATCAATCCCCCATGCATCAAATACCTCCAACTCAATAATGCCATGAAGGGGCATTTCATGTTTCCTTGAAATATTACCTACCCTTTGACATTCATCACATTTGAGCACAAAATCCCGGGAATCCTTGAATATAGTTGGCCAATATAAACCCCTTTGTAAGACCTTGAAAGTCGTCCGTTGAGTTCCATAGTCCCTCCCAATCGCAGATGAATGACAATGTCTTAATATAACGGATACTTCACATTCCGAAACACATCTCCTTAGGACTTTATCATTGCACTTTCGGAACAAATACGGTTCTTCCCAAAAATAATGTTTAAGTTCCTCAAAGAATTTTCTCCTCTCATTGATGTTTAGCATCCTTGGTATTATCCTTGCCACAAGATAATTCACAATATCCGCATACCATGGACTCATCTCCTTCACCTCGAACAACTTCTCAATTGGAGATTCTTCATTGATTATCCCTTCTTCAAGATTAACAAGTCTAGATTCCTCAATTCTTCACAAATGGTCGGCTACCATGTTTTCCACACCCTTTTTGTCAACCCCCTCCCAATCAAACTCTTGCAACAAAAGTATCCATCTCAATAAACGTGGCTTAGCATCTTGCTTAAAAAACAAATACTTTAATGCGGAGTGATCAGTATGAACAATTACCTTTGATCCAATCAAATATGATCTAAACTTATCAAATGCAAAAACTATAGCAAGTAGTTCCTTCTATGTTGTTGAATAATTAATTTGTGCATCATTTAAGGTCCTACTAGCATAATAAATGACATTCAACATCTTGTTCACTTTTTGACATAGCACGGCACCTATTGACCATAGTCACTAGCATCACACATGAGCTCAAAGGGAAGAGACCAATTTGGTGCTACAATAACCGGTGCAATCACTAGAGTGTGTTTTAACTCATTGAATGATTTCAAACAAGAATCATCAAAATGAAATGGACAATCTTTTTGAAGTAAGGAACACAATGGTCTAGCAATATGAGAGAAATTCCTAATGAATCTTCTATAAAAACTCGCATGACCTAAGAAACTTCTCACCCCTTCAACATTGATCGGAGGAGGTAACTTTTCAATTACCTCCACCTTTGCCCTATCAACTTCTATTCCCTTTGATGAGACCTTGTGCCCCAAAATGATTCCTTCTCTCACCATGAAATGACATTTTTCCCAATTGAGAACTAAATTAGTTTTCACACACCTCTTTAACACCTTGGACAAATTTGCAAGACAATCATCAAATGAGCCACCAAAAACACTAAAGTCATCCATGAAAATCTCTATGTTCTTTCAACCATGTCATGAAAAATAGAAAACATATAACGTTGAAATGTACTTGGAGCATTGCAAAGTCCAAATGGCATTCTCCTATATACAAAGGTACCAAATGGGCATGTGAAAGTTGTTTTATCTTGGTCTTCCAGAGAAATGACAATTTGAAGGTATCCGGAATAACCATCAAGAAAACAGTAATATGCAAAACCGACCAACCTCTCAAGCATTTGATCAATAAAAGGCAAGGGAAAATGATCCTTTCGGGTAGCTTCATTCAAGTTTCAAAAATCAATGCACATTCGCCAACCCGTAACCAATCTAGAGGGGAGGAGCTCATTGGTTTCACTTATGATTACGGTAATACCACCCTTTTTGGGAACAACTTGAGGAGGGCTAACCCACTTACTATCGCTAATAGGGTAAGTAATACCGGCTTTCAAAAGCTTAAGAACCTCCTTCCTTACAACCCATTTTAAAGTAGGATTCAATCTCCTTTGAGGTTGCCTTACCGGTTTATTCCCTTCATTCATCAAAATTTATGCAGGATTATACATATGGAAGGACTTATTCCCTTTATATTATCAACAGACCAAGCAATGGCATTTTTATTCCTTTTAAGCACCACAATCAATCTTTCAAGTTGCTCATTTGTCAAGATGCATTCACAATCACAGAGTATGTCTCATTTTCACCAAGATATGCATACATTAAGTGGGTAGGAAGGGGTTTTAGCTCCAAATTGGGGGGTTCGTTGGTCGGAGACCCCCTTTTACCTTCCTCTTGATTCTCTTCATCTTCTTTTGGCAATAAGTTCTCATCCTCCAAGTGATTCACATCCTTCATTCCTTCTTCATCATCTTGATTTGGTGCATTTGACTCCAAGACCTCTTCCTCCATTAAGAAATTCTCAATTGCATTCCTACAACAATCATCAATTAAGTTATCTATCACATTTATATTCATAACATCTTCAAAAATTGAAGGAAGCTTTAAAGAATTAAAAACATTAAATGTAACAATTTCATCATTTATTCGGAATTTCAACTTCCCTTATGCTTGAACATCAATAAGTGCACGGCCGGTAGCAAGGAAAGGTCCCCCAAGAGTGATTGACATCTCTTCATCCTCTTCCATTTCAAGCACAATGAAATAGGCCGGAAGGTAAAGTTTGTCAATTTTCAAAATCACATCTTCAATGATCCCCTTTGGAAACTATAAGCTTCGATCCGCAAGTTGCAATGAGACACTTGTTGGCTTCAATTGACCTCCATTTAGCTTCTTCAATACTCCAAAAGGAAGGAGATTTATTGAAGCTCCCAAGTCACATAATGCTCTTCCAAATTGCAAACCCCCAATCTCACAAGATATAGAAAATGAACCGAGATGTTTGAACTTTGGTGGCAACTTCTTTGTAAGTACTGCCCTACAATGTTCCGTTAAGCACAAAATTTCATCGCCATGCAATTTTCTTTTTTAAGTAAGGACTTGTTTCATGAATTTGTCATAGGTAGGCATGTTCTCAAGTGACTCCAAGAAGGGGATGTTGATTTCAAGCTTTCATTTTGAAAATGTCTAGAAATTTCTTGAATTTCTTTGCCTTTTCTTCATCCCTTAGCCCTTGAGGAAATGGCACATTAACATGTTTTGGCTCATGATGCTTAGGATCCTTGCCTTCATTTCTTTGTGAGTTGGGCATAATAGACTCATTCATCATTTTGTCTTGCCTATTTGAAGACTCCCCTTTTTCTTTATCTTTATCCTCAACCCCTTCTTGTTCTCCATTCTTCATTGAATTTCTCCAAACTGTTTCTTCCAACTCTTTACCACTCCTAAGGGTAATAGCCTTGCATTACTCCTTAGGGTTTGGAATGGTGTCACTCGGAAGCACTCCTAAACGCCTCTCATTGTTCAACCTTGCCAATTGTCCCAATTGAATCTCCAAATTTCTTCTTGAAGCTTTCAAATTCTCATAATCTCTTTTATGCCCTTCTGCTAGTCTATCCAATTCTCTTCTCAAATACTCGGCTCCTCTTTTCCAACCTTCTTCACCCAAATTCTCTCTAGGAAGACACAGCATATTGATCATGCTACATGAGTTGGGAAGAATTTGCATAATGGAAAGGAGGTCTTTGTTGTTGGTTTTGAAATGAAGGATTGGGAAAATTTTGATATGAGTTGGGTTGGACATTTCTTTGATGTGGCGGTTGATAAGGTCTAGATGAGGAATTCGGGGCTTGAGTGTATTGGGCATTTTGAGGTGGGGGATTTGGTTGGTAAGGAGGATTGGATTGGTTGTTGGTGTTACTCCATGAGAAATTTGGGTGATTCCTCCAAGAAGGATTGTAAGTGTTCCCATTAACTCCGGATTGGTTCCTTGGAATTGAAGATTAATTAGCCACATAATTGATTTACTCATTAGCTCCATATGGCATCTCACAATTCCCATTGGCATGGCTGCCTCCACAAAAATCACATGTCATGCTTGGTTGAGTTGGAGAAGAAGTCATGACATTTACACTACTAGGTTTCCCTAGATTCTCCAACGCTTTTGCCATGTTATTCATCACACTCATCACCGAACATGCCTTGTTGAGCTAAAAGGGCATCTTGCATGTTTAGATTCAATGCTCCACTACTTGCATTGGCTTGAGTAGCTTGGTGTTCAACCACCGGTGGAGTTATCGGTCCATGATGGTAGTGGTTGTATGCCATCCTATTTAACAACTCTTAAACTTCTTCCGGAGTCTTATATGAGATAGAGCCATCGGCAGAGGCATCTACGATGAATTTCGTCTCTTGAAGTAAACCATTATAAAAGGTTTGGACTTTAAGCCACAAAGGAATGGCGTGATGCGGGCATTTTCTTAACAACTCTTTGAATCTTTCCCAAGCTTCCCCTAGGCTATCACCAACATCTTGTTTGAACGATGTAATCTCATTCCTTAATTTACCGATTCTTGCGGGAGGAAAGTACTTCGCCAAGAACTCTTGAGCAAGTTGGTTCCAAGTGGTGAATGTTCCTTGGGCGTGGGATTGCAACCATGACTTTGTCCTATCACGAAGAGAAAAGGAAACACCAATCACATCCGCACACAATTCAGGTGTACTCCATTAAACTTAAATGTGTCTAAAAGTTCTTCAAAATTCATGAGCTGTCTGTAGGGGTCCTCATTTGGTCCACCTCCGAACATGGCATGGACTTGGAGCATTTGGATTAGGGTGGGTTTGATTTTGAAATTGTTGGCTTGCACGGGAATCCATTCAATGCTTGAATTTGCCCCATCAAAATTAGGTAAAGCATACTCCCTCAATGGCCTTCCATTCCTATTCATGCCATTTCCATTCCTATAGCCACCCATTCCATTATTTCCAACTACCTCTTCTTCTTCGTTTTCCATGTTCGCATTCCCCTGATGAGCATTAATATTTGCCATTTCTATCCTTTCTTGCTTTTGTTGTACCCTTCTCAATCTTCTAAGTTCTCTTAGTTCTTTCTCCTTTTCCTTGTCTAAGCCAATGAATGGCTCTTGAGCACCTCTTACCATGCACTACACAACCAAGGCAAATAGTCAATTGAAATTCCAAGTCAATTCCACAAGACAACCAAATCAAACATAAAAATCAACAAAATTAACAATTAAATTAAACTAAACTAAAGTGCTTAATGTACATGACCCGTAAAGCACTTGATATTGCCAAAAACCAAAGACAATCCTCGGCAACGGCACCAAAAACTTGATGCCTTAACACACCTAATTACAAATTAATGAAACACCTAAATTCTACTACTAACTAGATGACATTTCGCAAGTATACGGTTGTCAACTAGTAGTAAAGGGAAGTAGGGATCGTTCCCACGAGAATTGTTGGAAAGCAATTACCAACATTTATGGGTGTTTGTGTAGTTAAGCAAAATCAAACGATAAGTGATAGAACTATTCTAATAAAAACCATAATCTTAATTCTAACATAAATTAACCAAATTAAGACTAAAATTAAAAACAAGCAAATCACCCAACTAAAAGGACTACAAAAGAAAAACCTTGAATATTAAAAGCAACCATTTGTAAACTATAAATTGGAAAGAGTATGTGTAAACTAGAAATCTAAATATTTTTGGATTTTTGATTAAAATTAAGAAAGACCGCGAAGAATTAACTAGGAATTAAAGCAAAAAATTGAAAATTCTAACTAGAAATGCAAGAAATTAACAAGAACCCTAATTTGCAAGTAAAGAAATTCTTACTAAATTAGACAAGAAAGCGAGTAAAAATTATATCTACGCGAAACTTGCGATTAACACACCACAATTATCTAATCAAAATTTGAACTTGACAAGAAATTAAAAGAAGATCTAATATAAAAGTAAAGAGAAATTTCTATTAAAGAAGTAAACTTGGAGTTCAATCTATCCTAAACTATCTAAAAACTAACTAAAACTATCTACTACTTACTCTTACTAATTTTTAAGTAGCTTAAATAGTCTAATATTACACTAGCCAAAAAAAATCAAGACTTACTGGCTGAAAGTTCACAAAATTGCCCTTACAACTTAACCCTCAGCGAGTCGAGATCGCGGTCTGGAATATTTGAGACCGCACGATATCTCAACTCTAATACAGTAAGATAATTTCTCGAGTCGAGATCACGGTCTGGAACAGTCAAGACGGCGATCTCGACTCTCCTCCCAACATTCTTCGTTTTATCCATTTTGCAATCTGGTCCCTTGAGTTTTGTTCCTTTTAGCTTCTAACCTTTAATTTTTAAGTTGCATAATATTAACACCAATAAGCACTTAATTAAACTAAAAATTTAACACAAACTTATCACAATTAATTCAAGAACGAAAATACCAATACATATGAAAGAAATTAACTAAAATTCTCAATTACTTATGCAATTTCGGAATTTAAACTATCAAAATGCTATAATTTAGAGGAAAATAACTCTAATTTACTAGAGTTATCAGTTTGTTTTGTTCTTTTGCATCACATCCTTGTGATATGCTTATATCATTCCATTTTATGCTAATGTTACCTACATCTTACTTTTTGGTTTTGTTTTTTTTTTTTTTTTTTTGAACTCTTAGGCTTGGGCTACGCTAATTTTCTCTTCAAATCAATTGGATATAGTTTTGATAAAAAGTTCCAGGGCTATATTAGTTTTCTCTACAGTGCGTGAAAAGTTGCCATTGAGGAAAAGAGTCATCCTTGAAAAGTTGTCACTGGGAAAATATCCTGCCAATGGTCTAAAACCATCGGACAACATAACTTGAGAAGTTTTGGCTAAAGCAAAGATCGAAACGGATAGATAAGATAGCAAATACATTCGGACTCAAACAACTCCAGACGAACTCCAATACTAAAGGAACACATCTATTGAGGATAATATTAATGAAGTCGCCTTAAAAAATCTGAAGTTCAAAGGTCTAAATGCAAAAATCAGATGAGATGTCAAAAAGATATGTTCGGGCAAAGGTAATTTAGCTCTATCAGATGGATATTCTGAAATCTCATCAATTGTAAGCGACAGTGTTGAATATGACAAAAGCCTGTTGCTATAGCATATTGCCAACCTATATTATACAACAAGCCCAGAGAGTAACAATGCCAATCGCAAATATTCGCAAGGAAATATCGGATTATATGTTGTATCTTTTGGTCATGCGGCCAGCAATGATGTTGACTGTAGCAAGGATTGGGCAAATTCGGTTTTAGGATACAATTGAAGAAGCTAAGAAGTTCTTTAGCAATTGGAAATCAGAACTTTTTCCCCTAAAAAAGGGATGCGTTTGGATTCAGAATAGCATAATGAAGCATGTAAAAGGATACTTAACGTAAATACATTTGTTAAACCCATTGAGATGAAGGGGATAGAAGAAAACAGTGTTGTTTGCTGCCTGTATGCTTTCAAAAGAACTCTTAAATTGGAGGATTCAATGTGGGATATAATGAACGAAGTGTGGGTGGAACTATTTGCTATGCTACCTGTCCCTTGCCGGCAAATGGTCAGGCTTACCAACCAAGTAAAGGTGGTTAGCTGATAACTTTTGTTTGGTTACTAATGTCTCATTTTGGCTTGGGAGAACAGTTTAGAATCGAGGCAGGAACTATGTAAGAGCCAAACATCATTGTTGGAAACTCATCATGATTTTAGTTGTGCAATGCGACAGGCTTTTCTACCTCAATTTAGCTTTGAGTTAATGAGAAATTGCAACCGTTAAAAATTTTTCTTATTTCAGACCATATTTTATCTATTTTTTTGTTGGTTGTCATTGTTCCTAATTCGAATCCGGCCTTGCTACTTGATATATGAAAATATTGGAACAATTTCTAGCGTACAATTAGAACACGAAGATGTTACGTGTTTCTCAGGAGTCCGGAGGCTCTTATGGACATTTTTTTGCAACTTTTGTTAATTATTAGAAAAAGTGCACGTACTTTACATATGTGTCATCAACTAATTAAAATATACTTTTTTTAATTTTTGTTTAAAAATAATATTTATTTTAGGTATTAAAATTTTGTAAATAAAAGGAGCCCATGTTCTTATTCTTTTAAGATGTGATAAATTTAAATATCACAAAAATTTCTTTGTTTTTATCCCTCTAAATGTTGTTTTAGATTTGAGATAAGTTTGTTTTGTCTTTACCTTCAAACATATAATTCTACAATTCTACGGTAATATCATGCCGTTTTTTTAGGCTGTGTTAATTAATCCTATGGTGTTTTTTCCTTATACTATAGCATATCTTGAAGATTATTTCACCATTGCCATTGTTAACTAATCACTATTGTATTTGACGACAATGTGTAATGTAGTTGGTAACACGCTTTTCTTGTGATTTATGATTATGGATTCAAATCATCAAGATCTTACTTCACTTTGCACCGCCTAATTTGTAATTGATTCTCACTTTATACCCTATATTAGTTTTTTGGCTATATTGCACCTTGAATTCTCAGATTTATCCTATTTAAATTCAATTTTTAACACTATTATCAAGGTTAATGGATGCTAAGTATATGCATATCACGCGCTTATTTAGGAGCACAATGCACCAATAGAAGTTCTCATGACTAATTCCACTTTACACTACTAACGCATGGTCAATTCTCACTTTGTATCCCAATTCTAAGACAAATATTTGACACATTATACCCGTAACTCTTAGATTCATCCCACTTTGATCTAAAGTTTATTAGTGTTCAAAAAATTTGATGAATGTTCCACTTTAGGTGCCTGTGTGGACGGTTGAAACATAAGTTAGTTTTGTTAGTAATATTAAAAATTAGATTGAAATGGATACATATGAGACTTTGGGGTGCAATATGTCCAAAAAATAAATATAGGATGCAAAATGAGAATTGGGTACAAGTTAAAGGGTGCAAAGTGGAATAAGCCCAATCATCAATAGGGAAATGAAAATTCATTAAAAATTACTATTGTGTATGATTTACTATTATCTTTTTCAGTAATTATTAATTAATTCTCTAATTTTTGTTTTTTGGTACTAACATATAGTTTTATTTCTCCTTTTGGATAATAAATTTCTTTTGTGGGAAAAATTTCATAGTATAATATTATCTCACTTCGTTTTGTGACAGAGAACTTATACATTTAAGTTTTTTGTAGTCTAACTCTCAACCATTATTTCCATCTTAAATAATTTACTATAAATAAACTACATGATTTTCTTAGATTCTTCTACCATATTGATGCTAGTGAAAATTGTGATTAATTGCTGAAGTTGTGAATAGCTAAATGTTTACCTTACATGTTTATTTGATTTTTTTAATCCTAACATTCCAATATCCCTTTATGCTTTTGAGAATTATGCATAGGTTAGGTTTGATGTTTTCCAAACATTATTTTGATGATGACATAAGCACTTAACTATGTAAACAAGTTTTGCAGGTCTATTACTTGTTTTGCTGGAGACAGGGTGTTCGGACGCATTGCACCGTCTGAACTATGTCAAGCTTCTCGGATGCATTCCACCGTCCGAACCAACAGGCAGAAAGCAAGGATCTTACTGCTTCTCCAACGGACGCACACAACTGTCCAAACGAAGTCACTTTCGGACGAACATGACCGTCCGAAGCACCCTTCGGACGATGGAACGGATGCATGCACGGACGTCCGAACGAAGTTATAATCGAACACCTCACCAACTACATGGAGATCGGACGCTGTGTCGAACGCTTCCTACTTATCTCGGACGTCCGAAACCCCAACGGCTACTTTTTGTGCATTTATTATTTAGCCATTGGGAAGTAGTTGCAACCACCATTTATTGCTCCTATAAATAACTGGTTTGATATTCTGTTAAGAGATCTAATACATTGAATACAAGCTTTAGAAAAAAGCAATTTTAGTAAAAATTGGCTATAGTGCTTTATTGTATTAGTGTACAGTTTAGAGTGCAATTCAATTTTGAGTGGAGTAATAATCTTGTACGAAAGTGTGGTTGTAAGTAAAATTTTTGGCTCAACTAAAAGAGTTTTAATGTGAGCAAGAATTTCCCTACTTTGTAAAGATTATTGGCTCACCAAGTGTGTGACGCATTCTAATGATTTGATACTACAAGCTTGTTAGCTTGGAAGTGTTGGCTGTTTAATTTTCTCTCTTTCTTATTTCACTGTTTCATTGATTCTATTATATCAATTTTTTATTTGGAAAATCTAAATATTTCTAAAAGTATTTTTAGAAACCCAATTCATCCCCCCCTCTTAGGTTACTTTGGGACCAACAATTAGTATCAGTGCTTGGTATCATTTTATTGCTTAAATTACTTTTGAGAAAAGAACTATTATGGCAACCAACAATGCTCTATTTTTTTAGGGTCAATCCGTTACTAGGCCCCCTATGTTTAATGGGGCAAATTTTATTAGTTGAAGAGATAGAATGAAAATATTTTTGCAATCTATTGAGATTGACTTGTGGTATGTTCTCAATGAAGGTCCTTTTGAAGCTACTATCATTGATGATCACACAAATAGAAGAAGAGAAAAGAAAGGGATGAGCTCACTCCACAAGACAAAGCAAACTTGACGTTAAACGCAAAAGCCATGAATGTGCTATATAATGCCTTGGATGCAAATGAATCAACTAGCGTGAAGGGATGCATTTCTGCTAAAGAAATCTGGGATAAATTGAAGAAAATCCATGAAGGGAGCAAGACGACGTTCGAGAGCAAAAGAAATCCTTACTTGTTGCCAAGTATGAGTCCTTCAAGATGGAACCACGTGAAAATATTGACAAAATGTATTGTAGGTTCAATGACATCATTAAGGATCTTGAAGCCTTGGGTAAGGAGTATTCTTTGGGTAAAAAAAATAGAAAAATCCTAAATGCTCTATCCAAAGAATGGGATGCCAAAACAATTGCTATAGAGGAAGCAAGAATTTAAATTCAATGTCTATTGAATCGCTAATCAATTCTCTTACATCTTATGAATTGAAGTTGAAGGCCAAAGTGGTGGATGATAAAGAATCAAGGCCAAGAAGGAGTATTGCTCTAAAGACCTCTCAAGAAGAGGATGAAAATAGCTCCATCAATCTAGAAGATGAAGATCTTGATGAAGGAGATCTTGCACTCATCACCAAAGGATTTCTTAAACATTACATCAACAAACGAAGAATGAGAAGAAGAGGAGCTCTAAATTCAAATAATTTCAAAGACAATGAAAGACAAGGCTTAAAATGAAGAAGCAAAACGAAAAATGTTTTCAATGTGGTCAACTCGGTCACTTTGCAAATGAGTGCCCTTCCAAGAAAAAGAATGAAGGAAGAAAACCTAGATTCAATAACCTTCAAATCACATGGGATGATTGCAACTTCGAAGGAGAAGTCGAAGAAGAAATGGAGTCGGCAGAAATGGCCTTTATGGCCATTGGAGATGATGAGGTAAGTTCTAACTATGACTCTAATGATGAAAATGATGAAAGTGATCTTGAAACTTTCATTTTGAAATTGCATGATAGCTTAAAGGAATCATATGCTAGAAATAAGGAGTTAGTGAAGAAATCAGTGAAGAAATCAAATGCTTTATTGAATGCTAACTCTAAACTTGTGAATGAAAATAATAGGCTATCACAAGAAAATTGTGACTTGAAGAAAAGAACGCATGTGAGATCAAAGGTCAAGGAAGAACGAGCCTCCTTGAAGAAAAGATTGGATGATTTGGTCTAGTGTTCTCTTGACTAAAGAAAGAAAATGTTGTTGATTTGAAAAGAAATATAAATGTATTAATCAACAAAAATTTTATCATGTTTAGAAGGGATGACTTATGTTTTGTAAAATCAAAATCATCTTTATATGGAAATACAAATACTATTTGTAGATATTGCCAATAACATGGACATGTTAAGAAAATGTGTTATGTCAAGAAGAATGAAAAACTTGGAATAAAAGTCGCATGGATTGATAGCAATTTCACTAACTCAAATGGACCCAAAAAAATGTGGGTACCAAAAGTTATCAATTGATTTATTGTAACCTGTACTTATACACATCTACAATGTATAAGAGGTTCATAGATAGTGGACGTTCAAGGCACATGACGGGTGATGCTTCTCTCTTCACAAATCTCATATCCCAAAATAGTTGAAAAGTCACATTTGGAGATAACAATAAAGCAAAATCAATCGGCATTGGTGTAGGTAAAAATGGTGAAACCTTGATTAAGAATGTGCTTTCTTGTTGATAATTTGAACTATAATTTATTAAGTGTAAGTCAACTTTGTGATAAAAATTTATATGTATTTTTTACCAAGCATGAATGTCTTATCCTTGATAAAAATCATGTTGTTTTATTCAAGGGCACTAGGCACAATGATGTTTATGTGATTCATCTTGATAAAATTAGCAATAGCAATGTAAAATGTCTTACCGCTTCCATAGATGATCCTTGGCTTTGGCATAGAAGACTTTGTCATTTTAACATGAATTTGATTGAAAAACTTGCTAAAACGGATTTGGTAAGAGGTTTGCCAAAACTAAAATTTTTTAAAAACAAAATTTGCGATGCATGCCAATTTGGTAAACAAGTCAAAGTTTATTTTAAACCAAAGAATTTTGTGTCCACTCATAAACCTTTAGAATTGTTACATTTAGACTTATTTGGACCTACTCAACATGCTAGTCTTGGTGGTTGCAAATATGCCTTTGTTATTGTAGATGACTATTCTAGGTACATGACTTGGGTATTATTTCTTGTTCATAAAAATGAGGCTTTTGAAAAATTTGTAAAATTATTTTCCAAAATTCAAAATTTATTGAATTTAAAAATCATTCATTTAAGAAGGGACAATGGTGCCGAATTTAAATTTGGAGGTTTTCCCGATTTTTGTGATCACAACAGTATTTTTCATGAATTTTCGGTTGTCAGAGGCCCTCAACAAAATGATGTTGTTGAAAGGAAAAATAGGACTCTTCAAGAAACCGCTACAACTATGATTAGTGAATGTGACTTACCACAATACTTTTGGGCCGAAGCTGTTAACACAGCTTATTATGTCATCTCTTCGAGTTTTATTAAGATCCTTTTTAAACAAAACTCCTTATTATCCTTTTTTGTAAAAAAACCCGTTGTGAGCTATTTCAAATTTTTTGGTTGCAAATGTTTTATTTTAAAAATCAAAGAAAACCTTGGAAAATTTGACAAAAAATCGGATAAAGGAATTTTTCTAGGATATTCTAGTGACAAGAATAAGCATACCGAGTTTACAATAGAAGAACACTCTTGATTGAAGAAGTTGTGCATGTTACATTTGATGAAGCTAATGATGTTATCTCAAAGAATTTGTGCGAACATGAAGATGTAGGTATTCTAAAGGAGCTCGAAAAGCTCACTATTCATGAAGATCATCAAGAGATCACATCAAGCAATGATGTCAACGACCATCAAATAGATGATGAAAAGGAAAAGAACGAGGATGCTCCAAAAGATCTTCCGAAAGCTTGGAGATTCGTCTCTAGTCACCCTCAAAATTTAATCATAGATGATCTATCCGATGGGGTAACTACTCGTTCTCATAAACCTTTGAATAGTAATTGTGCATTACTTTCTCACATTGAACCCAAACATGTAGATTTTGCTTTGAATGATGAATCTTGGGTTAATGCCATGCAAGATGAACTTAGTCAATTTGAGAAAAATAATGTATGGACCTTGGTTAAAAGACCATCTTCTCATCCCGTAATTGGAACAATAATGGGAATGGGTCCTTAGAAACAAATTAAATGACAAAGGTGAAATCATAAGAAACAAAGCTAGACTTGTTGCAAAAGGTTATGCTCAAGAAGAAGGTATTGACTTTGATGAAACCTTTGCACCCGTGGCTAGATTAGAATCCATTCGCATGTTTCTCGCATTTGCATGTTTCAATGATTTCAAATTATTTCAAATGGATGTTAAAAGCGCATTTTTAAATGGTTTTATCGATCAAGAAGTTTTCGTTGAACAACCTCCGGGTTTTGAAAATAAAAATTTTCTAAATCATGTTTTCAAACTCTCTCAAGTTTTATATGGTTTGAAACAAGCTCCAAGAGCTTGGTACGAAAGATTAAGTGGTTTCTTTTGAAAATGGATTTAAAATAGGTGTAGTTGACACCACTCTTTTTACAAAAATAGATTTAAATGGGTTGTTAATTGTTCAAATTTATGTTGATGATATTATTTTTGGAGCAACTAATGAAAGTTTGTGCAAGGACTTTTCGAACATTTAATGCAAAAAGAGTTTAGATGAGTATGATGGGCAAGTTACAATTTTTCCTCGAACTACAAGTTCACCAAACAAAGGAAGGAACGTTTATTACACAAATCAAGTATACAATGGAGCTACTCAAACGACTTGGAATGGAAGACTGCAAACAAGTTGGTACGCCTATGTGCACTTCAACCAAACTCTGATAAAGACGAAGGAGGTAAGGGTGTTGATGAAAAACACAATAGAGGTATGATCGGAAGCCTGCTTTACTTAACAGCCAGTAGACCAGATTATGTTTCCTGTTTGTTTATGTGCTAGATTCAATCTTGCCCCAAAGAATCGCACTTGATAGATGTAAAAGAATTTTTATATATTTGAAGGGTACAACGAATTTTGGTTTGTGGTATCCAAAGTCCTCTACATTTGATTTAATTAGTTATTCTGACGCTGACTTTGCTGGGTGTAAAATTGATAGAAAAAGTACCAGTGGTATGTGTCATTTCCTGGGAAATTGTGCTTGTGTGTCTTGGTTTAGCAAAAAACAAAATTCTATTTCTCTTTCTACGGCTGAAGCCGAATACATTGCTGCTGCAAATTGTTGTGCTCAACTTCTTTGGATGAAACATACTCTGAAAGATTTTGGTGTTGTTTTTGATTGTGTGCCTATACAGTGCGACAACACTAGTGCAATTAGTCTCACAAAAAATCTTGTTATGCACTCTAGAACCAAACACATTGATGTTAAGTATCATTTTATCAGAGATCTTGTGTGTAAAAAGGAAATTCGTGTTGATTTCGTGCCTACTTCAGATCAACTGGCTGATATTTTTACAAAACCCTTGGCTCTAGATCGCTTTGAATCTCTCTGAAAATGTTTGGGGATTTTACAGATCAATTTGGCAAAATCTCTTAGTTCGAGTCCGAACAACACTATCTTTCGGACGCTCTGTATCGTCCGAAAACCTCCTTTCTTCCTTGGACGCTTATAATCATCCGAACGCTATTCAATTTCTTCATTTATTCTCTGGTCGGCCCAAATTCTTCCAGACGCTTACCATCATCCGAAAGAACATCAGACGCACTGGCTCTTCCATCGGTCGTCCATTCATTAGCTTTCGGACGCTTCATCGGACACATACCAATCGTTCGGCCGTCCGAACGATCTCCATGTTCGATTAAAATCGTCCATTTTCCCCCATTTCGGACTCACCATAACCCCCGAAACCCTCTCTGGCGAAAATTTGTCTCCAAAATCTCCTCCAAATTCCTTCCTTCTCCCACAAATTGTTTCGAAAATTGTCATTTCCAACATATTCATCACCCTTATTGTACCTAATTCCACCCATCTACCATCTCATTTCATCAAATTCCCACCAACCTTTCAAAAAAAATTACATTTTTTTTCTCCTCTTTCTTCCTTTCATTTACAATAGTTTGGTCCCGTGCAGGCTCTTCTACAGCAACTCGTGGACGAAAAACAAAAGGGAAAGCTCCGGTGCGTGGGGAATCGTCTGCTAATCCTCAAGTCTCCTCAAATCCAACCTTGAACCAAAATTCATCGATGCCAAGGCATCCGAACGGTATACATCTCTTCTGAGCAAGTCTATAATCGTTCAACGTCCTGCTTCTCAGAGTCTTTTTGATGAATATAATCTTCCCATTGTCAAATCATGCTTTGAAAAACAAAATTGGGGTCACCTAGTGCATATTAATTTACCCGTGTATCATGATATGGTACTTCAATTCACAGCCAATCTTCGGAAAGGCCCCACTGTTCGTACATTAATTTCTCGTGTAAACAGCACCAATCTTGAGATTTCCTCCAACATCATCCACACTATTTTTGAATGTGAAGTCTCAAATCAAAATGATTTCTCTTATTTCTTTTCTTTAGATAAATGGCCCGCTATTGATACTCGATTTGACATTGATGAGGTCAGAGCTATTTTTAACATCAATTTCAAACAGGTCTCGGAAGCCAAAACCACATTGCTAACTCCTGAACTAAACATTCTGTACACTCTTGTCACGAATTTGCTGTTACCAACCGATGGGGCACATCCATCGCACTGAGCCCCGAAAAATGCAGCTTTACTTATTTTTTTGTGTTTTCAAGGGCACTCCTCTTGACTTTGGGTATCCCTTTTGCTCCCTGTGGGAACTCTTTCTTACTGACATCCGAAGAAACATTCCTTTTGGAAAATTTCTCACCAAAGTGTTTGATTTCCTTGATGTCCCTTTCAGCGGCAACAAACAATTTCCCTCTTATTTCAACAAATCTTATATTGAACGAAAAGGCCTCCATTTTTTCAATGATCAATGGTTAACTAAGGCAGCTTTTGATATTGAACGTTCAAAATCCCAGGCCTCTACCTCTGGTTTGGCAATTCCACATTCTCCTCCTCCTCAAACACCTCCACCATTCCATGATCCTCATCCATCTTCCTCTGAACCCTCACTTTCTCAAATCTGTAGCCTTCTCACTTCCTTGAGCACTCAAGTAAGTTCCTTTCAACATCGCACTAATCGTAAGTTAAAGCGACTTGAAACTCGTCAGGTAATTCTCCAAGGAGGCACTTAGCCTAGGCATGTCTTCTTCGGCTCAGGTTCAATTTGCCAACATTCAATCACAATATCCACGACTCCTCTACCGACAATGATGACAATGCTGAAGATGGGGATGTTTGTGAGGATGACAAAGAGGACGCAAATAATCAAGGTACTGCCAATGAAGATGAAGGCGACGATGAGGATGTTGACGACACGTTCAATTTCATCATGCAACGCCGTACTGAAGCAGATGAAGACAGTGAGGTACTGATGATGATACTCCTTCCAAACACCGCAAGATCGAAAAGTGCTCCAAGATGAAAAATGACTCCAATTAGTTCCTTTAATATTCTGTTTTTTACTTTTTGGCATTTCTCTTTTTTTTTTTTCTTTGCTTAGTTAGAATTGCTCTCAGGTTTACCAATTTATGTATTACTTTGAACTAGTCCTATTGAATATTTGGGTTTTTCTCCTATTGAATACTTGGGCTTTAATCCTTTTTATGAATTTTTTCGCTAGTTCTGTTGAATAATGTCACTTGCACGTTCTCAAGAGGAGCTTTGTTTGATGATGTCAAAAGGGGGAGTAGTAACTTATATTGCAAAATGATTGGTCATCACTCATATCTAATTGATTTTACATAATTATTCCATAAATGTTTGTCATCATCAAAAAGGGGGAGATTGATGTTTTCCAAACCTTATTTTGATGATGACATAAGCACTTAACTATGTAAACAAGTTTTGCAGGTCATTACTTGTTTTTTGAGACAGGTGTTAGGACGCATTGCACCGCATTTAACTTGTCGCACTGTCAGAGGCATTCCACCGTCCGAACCAACAGGCAGAAAGCAAGGATCTTACTGCTTCTCCAACGGACGCACACAACTGTCCAAACGAAGTCACTTTCGGACGAACATGACCGTCCGAAACACCCTTCGGACGATAGAACGGACGCATGCACGGACGTCCGAACGAAATTCCTCACCAACTACATGGAGATCGGACGCTGTGTCGAACGCTTCCTACTTATCTCGGACGTCATGGACACATTCGAAACCCCAACGGCTACTTTTTGTGCATTTATTATTTAGCCATTGGGAAGTAGTTGCAACCACCATTTATTGCTCCTATAAATAACTGGTTTGATATTCTGCTGGTTAAGAGATCTAATACATTGAATACAAGCTTTAGAAAAAAGCAATTTTAGTAAAAATTGGCTATAGTGCTTTATTGTATTAGTGTACAGTTTAGAGTGCAATTCAATTTTGAGTGGAGTAATAATCTTGTACGAAAGTGTGGTTGTAAGTAAAATTTTTGGCTCAACTAAAAGAGTTTTAATGTGAGCAAGAATTTCCCTACTTTGTAAAGATTATTGGCTCACCAAGTGTGTGACGCATTCTAATGATTTGATACTACAAGCTTGTTAGCTTGGAAGTGTTGGCTGTTTAATTTTCTCTCTTTCTTATTTCACTGTTTCATTGATTCTATTATATCAATTTTTATTTGGAAAATCTAAATATTTCTAAAAGTATTTTTAGAAACCCAATTCATCCCCCCCTCTTCCCAGGTTGCTTTGGGACCAACAAGGTTAGTAAGGGGGTGTTTGATAACTTCAAATGTTTAAATTTAATTCATTAAGTACTTTTTGTATCAAGTTTTTTTTATAATAAAATTCTCCTACCACTAAATATATTAATTGTCACTTAATTTCTATACAAAATTTTAAGTGAAAAATCTATCTATCACTTAATTTGTTGAATTCTTTACTAATATACCAAAATTCACCCAATTTTTCTTTATTTCACATTCGTACTCTTTTTTACATATACAAACATACTTAAAAATACACAGTTGCATAGACTATATTCATTTTCTCTCACACATAAAGACATACTTGAACACACTATATTTATTCTCACAGGAGAATTGCAATTTTGGTCCTCGAATTATTGAAGTGCATAGAATTAGTCCCCAATCTATTCAAATTTATAATTTTAGTCCCCAATCTATCAAATAACCATAGAAATAGGACAAATAACCGCAGAATTGGTTCCCAATCCATTCAAAATTTTAACCTTAGTTTGAAAATTTGGGGGCTAGAACTACAATTTTGAATAAATTGATGGCCAATTCTACGAACTTTCATAGTTTGACGAACAAAATTGCAATGCTCCCTTATTCTCACACATAACACACACTATATTTATTCTTTCTCACCCATAAACATATACTTGAACACACTATATTCCTTTTCTCTCACATATAAATACACTTGCATACACTATATTCCTTCTCTCACACACACTAACGCACACTTGCACACATTGTATTCTTTCTTTCTCACACATGAATACACACTTGCATATATTATATTCCTTTTCTCTAATACATAATCACACACTTCCACACGCTATATTTCTTTTCCACACAAAAATATAAACTTGTACAAATTATATTCCTTCTCTCCCACATGTAAACACACACTTGTATATAGTATCTTTCTCTCACACACATATTATATTAATTATTTATTTATTTGTATGAAAAATATAATATTAAAAAATTAACCTACTCAATTACATAAAAATATAATGTAATATAGTATTATCATTGAACTGTATAATATATATGGGGTAAAATATTTTAACTTACTGCTCAAATTTAACTAATTATCAAATAGTACGACTTAATGAATTCAACAAATTAAGATTTCAACACTTAGTTTTCAGTGTTCAGATTTCATATTTCACTTTTATCAAACGCATCCTAAATTGGAATTTTTTTTTTTTTTTTTTTTTGCCTTTTGGTTGTAAGTCAAACCTTATTCAGTATTTATAGGTTTCTTAACTATATTGCATATCATAGGACTAATATAATTTTGCACCGTCTAAATATTAAAAATCCATATATAGTTTACATGCTAAAGGTAAATTTACAATTTTTATCTCTTTAACTCTATGAATAGTTAATTGTAACTCTTGGACTAAAAATTGTACAAGCTTATTTTTCTTTCCAATATCGGACCATCATGATTCCCAACCGGTACAATATTAATGTGCAACTCAAATGCATAATTAGAAAAAATTCATTTCATTTCTACCATTACCTAAGAATTAGAAATAACTTATCTATTGGATAAAACTGGTAAGGATTAGAGGTGTAAAACGTAAAGGTCTCGTTAAAGTTATGATAGACTATTTTTTAATACATTGTATTCAAATTAGAAAATGAGATTTATAAACTACTTTAAGGCAATAATTATGCGTTAATTCTTCTATTATACTTTTTGGTGTTATATTTGTGTTACACCATACTTGTTCCTCATTTAATATTTTTATATTAAAAATACACCAAAAAGTATAATAAAGGATCGAAATCCTAATAATTAACTATTTATTTTTTTTAGTAAATCAACACATGTTAACTAACTCTAAAGGAGCAGAAGAACAATAAGAATTGGAATTAGATGAACAGTTGGATAAATGGAACTACAAACTGCATATACTTAAGTTAGTCGGAGCTAGTTGTAATCTTCCAATTGATGATCACACTTAAAAGATATGCAAATACTTCTAATATATAGGTTATGAGCTACAAAAAACTATAATAGAATCCGCTCTATAGGGTCATTACGCAATTTGATGCATAGGGAAAAGCCGGTCAAATGAGGAAGTACCCGACCCAACTTAATATTATATTTTTTAGTATCAAAATTTTAAAAAATATATAAAAACTGATTACTGGTTGCACATATACCCCATTTATGGGAAGGGGGGAAGAATATATCCATTAATATTAAGTTATAATATGTAAAATTATAGAGTTATCTTTATATATGGATCGGCTCTGGTAACCGCCGGGTCACATATCTGTCGGGTCATAAATCTCTGACCTGCTACCCAACACGTAATAGTAATATCCAACCCGCTATCCGACCCACTTTTATTAACTGGTTTGGTACCTTATTTTTAGGATTCGGAATGAATTAGTTCAATATTTTTTTTAGATCTACGGGTCAAGATAAACACCCCTAGCAGCAGCACTGCTAGATAGAAACAAATAGAAATTAATGCTAGAATCATTAATGTATCTTTACATGAAAATTTGTTAGAGTCATTCAGTGCTCTCGTGTGAAAAATGTTTAACAAAGGAACAAATTCTCCAAGTTCTGACTCCATTTTGTTTAAGATTGGTGTTGGTGTCGTAGACACCCAAAAACTAATTGAATTCACTCTTATTCATGTAGCATTGGCGAGTCCGAGTCGTCCTACAGAAAACGGGAATTATTCTTATGCTTAATATAAAAAGGGGATTTTGAATAATTTAAAACTAAAAACTACTGCAAGAAGTAAAATTGAAGAGAATTCAATAAAAGAAGGATCTTGCCTCCGGTCATATCCACTATGAAAATTCTCTTAGTTGATTATCGACACCGAATGTAATTTAATTTTTATACCAAGCACTAATTGAAGAATTAACTCAAATTACAATTCAAAGTCGATTCTTATATCTCTTCATCAATTGGTTGATTTTCAACATGCAATACAATTAACTCTAACTATTAAACTCATCCAGACACGTATCGAAGATTAATTAATAGAAACATTAAAACCAAGCAAGAACAACTAGGCTAATATAGCATAAACACACACAGTTATATCAATTAGTTGATTATTTCCCCTAAATTCAACAACGCTAATCAAGCAATTATTAAACTTAGTTACTTTACAGATTGAATTGAACAAAGCAGTCAAAAACAATCTAACTATAGACTAATTCCTACAATTCACCATTCTGCAGCAATAGCAAATTAACAAGAACAATCATAAAATTAAAACAGAAAAATAATCAGTACTTGATATAAAAACACATAAATTCAAATACAAAGGTCTCACAATATAGTAGAATCGATCACGGCTTCAATTGCCTCGACCAACAAAAGGGTTTTAGGCACTAAGTGCTATGGAAGAATACCCAAGAATTTTCTGCTAAAAACTCACGATAAAAACCAAAGAAAAGAATGTCGTCCTCTTCTATTTACCCTACATGGGGTATTTATAGTGAATACTAGGGTTACAATCCCTACCCTACGATAAGAACATAAAATTAGTTGAAAAATTAAAGTCCAACTGGATGAAAAAATCTATCAAAAATAAAAATTCTGAAACCCCACTGTGTCGCGTGCATGTGCGTGCCCCAATCCTCGCATATGTGCTATCGACCTTAACTCAAAAAATTGCTCTTTGGAAATAGCACACATACACAATTTAATGGTCACGCATGTACGCGAAACTCTAATAGTTGTGCACCACCTTCGACTCCAATTTTGACCATGATGCTCTTCAAATTTGAAAAAGTGTAAAACACGAAAGTTATAGAACTTTCTCTTATCTTCCGAACTTATTTTGAATCAAATCAATCGGAGTTCGGACAAGAAAGTTGCTTTGAAAATATGAAATAAAATCTATCTTTGCTCTATCTTTTCGTCCTTGGAATTTCTTTCCATCTTTTTCAGTCTTTTTTGTCCTTTTCCAATTTAACCCTACAAAAACTAAAATAAACAAATTGAGCCCAATATTAATTCCAATATTGCCTACAATACATACAAATATAGTAAATGACACGAAATATAAAATATAGAATAATTATGAGCTTATTAAAGATCAAACAAATCAAACTATTATAATCGTGTAACATGGAATAGATTTCTATTAGCTTTTGGAGGATGAAGGACGAATATATGCTTCCTTGCTCTTTCTTAGTTTCATAAGCGCCACAGTAGTCTTTTCAGATGGATACTATGCGGGTTGACTATGGTCATCTTTTATGATTTCTTCCCATATCATCAATATAATACCTTGATAATAAAATTACAAGTGACGTAGGGTTTTAGTATTATTCCAATTCTAAGACTTGATAGAAAGTTGTATACAACTATTCTTCCTTGTTCAAGTCTTTTGTTGAGTAAAATTCTTCATTAAAATGAAATTCAATAGATTAAGATGGTTAATAATGTAGAAAAAGTCATCCCTGAATGTCTATGAATTAGAATTAGAATTCACATATTTGTCCCTCATAACCCCATGTAATAATTAAACCATGAATTCTTTAATCATAGGCAAATTTGTANTAATGATATTATCAAAAAGGAAGAAACACCCAAAAAGAAAAATACAACCCATACTTTTATAATCGTGTAGATATCTTTTACTATTAACATTATCTGCTACAGTAATCTGAAAAGCTATTTAGTTACCTTTAATTTTCTTTAGTTAATTTCTTTGTCTTTCGTTAATAATTATTTCAACAATTTACCATTATTTACATTATTGATCTTTACACGTACTTTAGTATTCAAACATAATTGCATTAATATTTTTGTACTATGCATTACTTTTTATTGGTCTGAATATTTTTCAGCAAATAAAAAATAGGAATGTAGATTTGGACTATCGAACCTAGGTTAAGAGGCCCAGACTATGGGCAAGAAAAGTAAAAATTTTAAATTGTATTTATAATTTGTTTAATTAAATAAATACATATTTAACAAAAGCATACGATCGTACATTGCTTTTTGAGATTTAAATTTTGAAAAAGAAGTTGCGTATGATTTTTAGTGCATGGTTTAATACTGCAAAAGAAAATAGCAAGTGAACGAGATTTTGTATTTTCATATTGGTAATTTCATACAAATTTGTGTGCATTTTGTCTTAGAGTGCAAAAAATGTTATCCAAGTGCTTATTTGTAAAAAAATTATTTATATTATTCACTATCCAAACATTTGTTCAATTTTTTTGTTATCTATCAAATAATTCAAATAATGCCTCGACTAATGTGTTAAAATAATACCCCACATAATGCTATTTATAACGACATTTATCTGCTTCACATATAGTTTGAAGACTGGAATAAGAAACCCCAAATCCAGTTTTGTTCTCTCAAAAAATTAGTACAAGAAATAGAAAGAAAATTTCTTGCAAATGCAATCTCGTACAAGTTTGAAAAATGGCAAAAACGTCCCTAACATTTGTAAAAATCATTTTTTTTGTTCCCTACATTTTAAACAATGAACATTCATCTATAAAATTTTCAAAGCGTACCAATTTTGTCCCTCATATTTGTGAAATATTTTTTTCCCCCCTCATTTAAAATGATACAAATTCAACCCTCGCATTTTCAAACTACACCAATTTCATCCAACACTAAACTCTAGTCAATTTTATTGCTGACAATTGTCAGAAAATCAATTTCTTGGCTAAGACTTGGTCAAAATAGCTAGTTCACATTCTAAGAAACATGCTTGTGTTACTTAATTGCAACTAATATTATAATTAAATAATTTAAATTTTCAAAATAATGTTTATTATTTTGTGGTGAACAAATTTAGTCTTTCTATTTTAATTTCTTGACTTATTTATAACTTTTAAATGTTCTACAAACTTTAAGATAGATTTATGTATTTTTAATACAAATTTTTCTAAGAATCTAAACAAACTTTTTGGAATGTCTTTACTGGCATCAATAACTTTACACTGAAAAAATCGTTAAAAAATTTTGATTTCATATTGGGACACAATTAATATGTTTGGAAAATATGAGGGATAAAATTGATTTTAAAAACGTTATAAATGAAATTGGTTCTAATCTTATCCCCTACAATTGATCATCATAGCATCAATATAATCAAAGATAACTTACTAAAATAATCACTCCATAATTACCAATTCCCAATTCCTAGGAGTCTCTTCTTCTTTCTAGTCTCCTTGGCCACAAAAGCATTCCCAATTCCCGATTAAAAAATTTGATCAAATATTAGAGTTGAGTTTGGGAAACAAGTAGAAGAAGATTCCCAAAGTTAAAATTTAGAGTCGAGTTACCGATTTTGGCTCAGCTACCAACATGATGATCAATTGGGCCATTGAAATGATTAATCTCAAGCTCCAATATTGCCACCTCTAATTAAATGAATGAATTGAGGCCAAGAAAATAAGATTTTATTAGGTGGAGCTTTATTAAGAGGAAGAATAACAGTTGAAAGCATATTTTAGACTTTCATCATCTATTTTTGGTAAATTTCACTAATAATCCTAGAAAACTAGTGTTTTTTATGACCTAAAATGATCGGGATTTTTCCTAGTTTTGAACATTTCTACTTTTTAAGCGTGTGCTTTTTGTGCATTTCCATCTCTATGTGTTAGTATGATTTTACATAGTGTTTTAGTATTTATTTAATGTTATTTAGCATTTGCTTAAGGTTTGTAATTAGGGTTTTACCTAATTCATCCCGGAATTAGTCGGATGCAAATCAAGAGCAAACTGTGCAATCAGGCAAGCATAGATAAACCTGCCAAGGGGCAGTCACCAGCCATCCCTTGGCCAGCAGTGGAAATGACCAAAAAAGGGTTGGACGCCAGTGAACAATCGAAGGCAAAAAGGTTGGCTGGCAACCAACCTAGGCGGGAAGCTCAAAAGTGCAATTTTTTAGGCTTTTTCCTTAGGCAACGATGTAATTTGACTCCCAACACCTAACCCTACTATAAATACCCCTTTAAGGACTAAAATTATTGCGTGCCTACTTTGTGTTTTTCCCTTTCTTTTCTCCTTACCCCTTGGGGAGTAATTTTTAGTTCTTTTACTTCAATTGCTTACTAGTTTTCTTCCATTTGTGTAACTTCATAAATTCCACAACTTTGTAAAACTTCATTTATTTGATGTACTTTGTCTTGCCTAAAGTTTCATGCCCACCTAGTTAATATGCCTTCTTTAATTGTTTCCATCTACCAAGTCTTCCATTAAATGCTTTCTTTACTAGTTTTGTTATTTTCTTGCATTGTTTACTTTAATTGTCTTGTCGTGCTTTTATTTATTTTCTTGATGTTAAATATGTTCTAAATAGTTATGGGTTAGGGTTTTGTGACATGAATTTCATATGGGCAAAGGTTAATGAGTTGATTATGTGGTCAATGAACTAATTAGACATTATTAATGGGCTTAAGAGTTGATTAAGGAATTAAATTAACCACTTCCTTAGTTTGGATTAGTTGAGGGGATATGACCATTCAAACCTCCATTACATACCTAGGTTAGTATTGAACTGGGGTTAGCATTTGATCTTGGCAGACTAATTCACCTAGTTGGTTATTAGAATTCTATGGGTAGGTAATCAAGTTTGGGAGGTCTAGCCTGTCGTATTAGGAGGGATCCACATTTAGCCTAATTAAATTGATAGGCCTATTTACACGAGGGATCGGGATTAGGTCATGTTGATGCAAAATTAATTAGTAGGCCTAATTAAGCTAGGCAATACACCAAGTGCAATGTAGTCCAAGCTTAGGTTGAGCGCCATGCATAGTACCCACGTCCAGATCATATGAAAAGAAAATGGCAAAGCTTTGTCCTTCTGAGGTAGGCTTCGACACTCAAGTTAGTACTTCGACCAGAGAGTAAATTTCAAAGAGAAATCAGTCCTTAAGAAATTAGTAAAGTGATTAATGAATCTGACCCACCATTTTGATATTTATACCTATGGTTGATGAGTTGAACACTCAAGACTTGACTCGTTTAGGCATATTTGAACTACAAGGATAAAATTACTAAAATACCCCTAACAGACTCGAGTCTGGAGTCACATGTAATATTTTTAGTCGGAGTATTATTCCAACATCATCATCTGCCCCCCAATCTCAAGTCAAGACAATTTTTGGGTTGAGATTTACAAGTATTTGATGGGGTAATTGTTGGTCCCAAACCAACCTAAGAAAGGGGGTGAATTAGGTTTCTAAAAATACTTTTAAAAATATTAAACTTATTGAGATTTTTCAACTAACAATTAATATAATAGAATCAATGAAACTGTGAAGTAAGAAAGAGAGGAAATTAAATAACCAATACTTCCAAGCTAACAAGCCTGAAGTATTAATTCACTAGAATGCTTTACATACTTGGTGAGCCAATAATCTTTACAAAGCAGGAAAATTCTTGCTCACACAAAACTCTTTTAGTTAAGCCAAGAATTTTACTCACAACCTCACTTTCGTACAAGATTATCACTCCACTCAAAATTGAATTGCACTCTGCACACTAATACAATATAGCACTATAGCCAATTTGTACTAAATTGCTCTTTTCTAAGGCTTGTATTCAATGTATTAGATAATTTTTACAGAATGGTAAAGCAGGTATTTATAAGAGTAATAAATGCTAGAATAATGGTTGTAACCACTTCCTAACGGCTAAATAATAAATGCACAAAAAACTAGCCGTTGAGGTTTCGGACGTCCGAGATAAGTATGATGCGTCCGACACAATCTCCGATCTCTCTGCAGTAGGTGAAGGACATCGTTCGAACGGTCGTGCATGCGTCTGTTCCATTGTCTGATCAGAGTTTCGTACGGTCGTGTTCGTCCGAAAGAAACTTCGTTCGGACAGTTGTATGCGTCTGTAGAGAAGCATTAAGAAACTTGCTTTCTGGCTGTTAGTTCGGACAGTGAAATGCGTCCGAGAAGCTTGACATAGTTCGGACGGTTTACTGCGTCCGAACACCCTATTTCCAGTAGAAAAAGTAATAGACCTGCAAAGCTTGTTTTCAGAGTTTAGTGCTTCTGTCATCATCAAAATAAGGTTTGGAAAACATCAATCTCTCCATTTTTGATAATGACAAATAGTCATAGAATAATTAACATGTAAAATTAACAGATATGAGTGATAACCAATCAGATAGGAAACTGACTGTTTGAGATGTTGCTTTGCGATATATTCCTACTCCCTGTTCTGACATCATCTAGATGTGTAAGGCTCCCCCTGAGAAAGTGTACTTAAATAACCAATATGAATTAATATCAAGGTTAAGCTTGGATCATCATCAACACCAATAAAAAAAGGTCAAAGTAATTCATAAAATGATAATGAGAGCAAATCCAACTAGTCAAAAAAATTCAAAGAAATGCCAAAACTAAAATACATATTATCATAGAATCTAAGTCGAGTCATTTTTCTTCTTAGAGTGTTTTTTGATCTTGCGACATTTGGAATGAGCGTCATCATGAGTAGCCTCACTGTCTTCATCTTCTTCATCACGACGTTGCATGATAAAATTGAATGTGTCATCAATGTCCTCATCGTCGCCTTCATCTTCATTGGCATCACCTTGATTATTTGTGTCCTCTTCGTCATCCTTACGAACATCCCCTTCTTCGGCATTGTCATCACTTTTAGTAGAGGAGTCGAGTGGATCCTGTGATTGAATATTGTCTGGCAAATTGAACTTGAGCTGAAGCAGACATGCCCAACCTAAGTGCCTCTTGGAGGATGAACTGACGAGTTTCAAGTCGCTTTAACTTACGATTAGTGCGATGTTGAAAGGAGCTTACTTGAGTGCTCAAAGAATTGAGAAGGTCACAGATTTGAGAAAGTGAAGGTTCGGAGGAAGATGGACGTAGATCATGGACTGGTGGAGGTGTTTGAGGAGGAGGAGAAAGGTGCAGTACCAAACCAGAGATAGATGCCTGGGATTTTGAACGTTCAATATCAAAGGCTGTCTTAGATAACCATTGATCATTAAAAAAATGGAGGTCTTTTCGCTCAATATAAGATTTGTTGAACTAGGGAGGAAATTGTTTGTTTCCACTAAAAGGTACATCAAGGAAATCAAATACTTTGGTGAGAAATTTTCAAAAAAGAATGTTACGTCGGGTATCAATAAGAAAGAGTTCCCACAGGGAGCAGAAGAGATACCCAAAGTGAAGAGGAATTCCTTTGAAAGGTTTCAACACAATAAAATAGGCAAAGCAGCATCTTTCTAGGCTCAGTGCGATGCCCATCTGTTGGTAACAGCAAATTTGTGAAAAGAGTGTACAGAATATTCAGTTCAGGAGTGAGCAATGTAGTTTGAAATTGATATTAAAAATTGCTCTGACCTCATCAAATCAAAGCGAGTGTCAAGAGCGGGACATTTATCTAAAGAAAAGAAATAAGAAAATTCATTCGCATTTGAGACTTCACATTCAAAAATAGTATTGATGATGTTGGAGGAAATTTCAAGATTAGTGTTATTTACACGAGAAACCAATGTGCGAACAGTGGGGCCTTTCCTAAGATTGGCTATGAATTGGAGCACCATGTCATGATAAACGGGTAAGTCAGTATGAACTAAGTGACCCCAATTTTGTTTTTCAAAACACGATTTGACAATGGGAAGATTAAATTCATCGAAAAGACTCTAAGAAGCAGGGCGTTGAACGATGATAAATTTGCTAAGAAGAGATGTACACCGTTCGGATGCCTTGGCATTAATGAATTTTGGTAAGGTTGGATTTGATGAGGCTTGAGGATTAGCAGATGATTCCCCACGCACCGGAGCTTTCCCTTTTGATTTACTTCTACGAGTTGCTGTTGAAGAACCTCCACGGGATTTAACCATTGTGAATGAAAGGTATAAAAAAGAAATTTTAATTTTTTTTGGAAAGTTGGTGGGAATTTGATGAAATGAGATGGTAGATGGGTGAAATTAGGTGTAATAATGGTGATGAATACTTTGGGAATGACAATTTTCCAAACAATTTGCGGAGATAAGGAAGACATTGGAGGAATTTTTTTGGAGAAAAAATTTGCCAGAAAGGGTTTCGGTGGTCAGGGTGAGTCCGAAAAGGGGGAAAGTGGACGGTTTTAATCGAGCAGAGAGACCGTTCGGACACCTGAACGATTGGTGTGCGTCCGATAATGCGTCCGAAAGCTGATGAACGGACGGCCAATCGAAGAGCTAGTGCGTCCGATATTCTTTCGCTCTGACGATGGGAAGCGTCTGGTAGAATTCCAGTGAGAAAGTGAAGAAATTGAGGAACATCCGGACGATCGTAAGTGTTCGAGGTAGAGAAGAGGTTTTCGGATGAGTTACAGCATCCGAGAAAGAGTGTTGTTCGGACGATTGGGTGCGTCCGACTGAAGAGATTATGCTGAATTGAACTGTAAAATCCCCAAACATTTTCTGAGAGATTCAAAACGATCTAGAGCCAAGAGTTTTGTAAAAATGTCAGCCAATTGATCTAAAGTAGACAAAATCAACTTTGATTTCCTTTTTACAAACAAAATCTCTAATAAAATGGTGTTTCACATTAATGTGTTTGGTCCTAGAGTGCATAACAGGATTTTTAGTGAGATTGATAGCACTAGTGTTGTCACAACTTATAGGCACAAAATTAAAAACAACACCAAAATCTTTTAGAGTATGTTTCATCCACACAAGTTGAGATTAACAATTTCCAACAGCAATGTATTCGGCTTCAGCCGTAGAAAGGCAGAAATAGAATTTTGTTTTTTGCTAAACCAAGACACAAGACAATTACCCAGGAAATGACACATACCACTAGTACTTTTTCTATCAATTTTACACCCAGCAAAGTCAGCGTCAGAATAACTAATTAAATCAAATTTAGAGAACTTTGGATACCACAGACCAAAATTCATTGTACCGTTCAAATATCTAAAAATCCTTTTTACAGCTATCAAGTGCGATTCTTTGGGACAAGATTGAAATCTAGCACATAAACAAACAGCAAACATAATATCTGGTATACTAGCTGTTAAGTAAAGTCTGGCTTCTGATCATACTTCTATAGTGTTTTTCATCAACACTATTACCTCCTTCATCTTTATCAAGTTTGGTTGAAGTGCACATAGGCGCACCAACTTGATTGCAATCTTCCATTCCAAATCATTTGAGTAGCTCCTTTGTATACTTGATTTGTGTAATAAACGTTCCTTCCTTTGTTTGGTGAACTTGTACTCCAAGGAAAAATTGTAACTTTGAACCCATCATACTCATCTCAAACTCTTTTTGCATTAAATGTGAAAAATCCTTGCACAAGCTTTCATTAGTTGCTCCAAAAATAATATCATTAAAATAAATTTGAACAATTAGCAAACCATTGGATTTTTTTTTGTAAAAAGAAAGGTGTCAACTACACCTCTTTTAAATCCATTTTCAATCAAGAAACCACTTAATCTTTCATACCAAGCTCTTGAAGCTTGTTTCAAACCATATAAAGCTTTAGAGAGTTTGAAAACATGATTTGGGAAATTTTTATTTTTAAAGCCCGGAGGTTGTTCAACGAAAACTTCTTGATCAATAAAACTATTTAAAAATGCACTTTTGACATCCGTTTGAAATAATTTGAAATAATTGAAACATGCAAATGCGAGAAACATGCGAATGGATTTTAATCTAGCCACGGGTGCAAAGGTTTCATCAAAGTCAATACCTTCTTCTTGAGCATAACCTTTTGGAACAAGTCTAGCTTTGTTCCTTATGATAATTCACCTTTATCATTTAATTTGTTACTAAAAACCCATTTTGTTCCAATTACGGGATGAGAAGATGGTCTTTCAACTAAGGTCCATAAGTTATTTTTCTCAAATTGACTAAGTTCATCTTGCTTGGCAATGACCCAAGATTCATCATTCAAAGCAACATCTACGTGTTTAGGTTCAATGAGAGAAAGTAATGCACAATTACTACTCAAAGGTTTATGAGAACGAGTGGTTACCCCATCGGATAGATCACCTATGATTAAATCTTGAGGGTGACTAGAGACGAATCTTCAAGCTTTTGGAAGATCTTTTGGAGTATCCTCGTTCTTTTCTTCTTCATCTTCTACTTGATGGTTGTTGACATCATTGCTTGATGTGATCTCTTGATGATCTTCATGGATAGTGAGCTTCTCGAGCTCCTTTTGAATACCTACATCTTCATCTTCACATAAATTCTTTGAGATAACACCATTAGCTTCATCAAAAGTAACATGTACAAGTTCTTATCTTTTCCCAATCAAGAGCGTTCTCTTATTGTATACTCGGTATTATTTCATGTCACTAGAATATCCTAAAAAGATCCCTTCATCCGATTTTTTGTCAAATTTACCAAGATTTTCTTCGATTTTTAAAACAAAACATTTGCAACCAAAGACTTTAAAATAGTTCACAATGGGTATTTTACAAAAAAGAGTTCATAAGGAGTTTTGTTTAAAAAGGATCTTAACAAAACTCGATTCATGACATAACAAACCGTGTTAACGGCTTCGGCCCAAAAACATTGTGGTAAGTCGCATTCACTAATCATAGTTCTAGCGGTTTCTTGGAGAGTCCTATTTTTCCTTTCAACAACACCATTTTGTTGAGGGACTCTAACAAACGAAAATTCATGTGAAATATCGTTGTGATCAAAAAATTCGGGAAAACCTCCAAATTTAAATTCGGCACCATTGTCACTTCTCAAACAAATGATCTTTAAATTCAATAAATTTTGAATTTTGGAAAACAATTTTACAAATTTTTCAAAAGCTTCATTTTTGTGAACATGAAATATTACCCAAGTGTACCTAGAATAGTCATCTACAATAACAAAGGCATATTTGCAACCACCAAGACTAGCATGTTGAGTAGGTCCAAACAAGTATAAATGCAACAATTCTAAAGGTTTACGAGTGGACACAAAATTCTTTGGTTTAAAAGAAACTTTAACTTGTTTACCAAATTGGCATGCAAATTTTATTTTTCAAAAACTTTAATTTTGGCAAACCTCTTACCAAATCCGTTTTAGCAAATTTTTCAATTAAATCCATATTAAAATGACAAAGTCTTCTATGCCAAAGCCAAGGATCATCTATGGAAGCGGTAAGACATTTTACATTGCTATTGCTAATTTTATCAAGATGAATCACATAAACATCATTGTGCCTAGTGCCCTTAAATAAAACAACATGATTTTTATCAAGGATAAGACATTAATGCTTGGTAAGAAACACATATAAATTTTTATCACGATGTTTACTTAATACAATTAATAAATTTTAGTTCAAATTATCAACAAGAAGCACATTCTTTATCAAGGTTTCACCATTTTTACCTACATCACCAATGCCGACTGATTTTGCTTTATTGTTATCTCCAAATGTTACTTTTCCACTGTTTTTGGATTTGAGATTTGTGAAGAGAGAAGCATCACCCATCATGTGCCTTGAACATCCACTATCTATGAACCACTTAGCATTGTTGGCGATGTTAAGTACCTACACAATAGATCAATTGATAACTTTTGATACCCACAATTTCTTGGGTCAATTTGAGTTAGTGAAATTGCTATTAATCCATGCGGCTTTGATTCCAAGTTTCTCATTTTTCTTGACATAACACATATTCTTGACATGTCCATGTTGTTGGCAATATCTACAAATAATATTTTTATTTCCATATAAAGAGGATTTTGATTTTACAAAATATAAGTCATCCCTTCTAAACATGATAAAATTTTTGTTGATTAATACATTTCTACTTCTGGGTTTTCAAATCAACAACATTTTCTCCCTTTCTAGTCAAGAGAACATTCAAATCATCCAATCTTTTCTTCAAGCAGGTTTGTTCTTCCTTGACCTTTGATCTCACATGCATTCTTTTCTTCAAGTCACTATTTTCTTGTGATAGCCTATTATTTTCATTCACAAGTTTAGAGTTAGCATTCAATAGAGCATTTGATTTCTTCACTAACTCCTTATTTCTAGCATATGATTCCTTTAAGCTATGATGCAATTTCAAAATGAAAGTTTCAAGATCACTTTCATCATTTTCATAATTAGAGTCATAGTTAGAACTTACCTCATCATCTCCAATGGCCATAAAGGCCATTTGTGCCGACTCCATTTCTTCTTCGACTTCTCCTTCGAAGTTGCAATCATCCCATGTGATTTGAAAGTTATTGAATCTAGGTTTTCTTCCTTCATTCTTTTTCTTGGAAGGGCACTCATTTGCAAAGTGACCGAGTTCACCACATTCAAAACATTTTTCTGTTTTGCTTCTTCATTTCACGCCTTGTCTTTCCTTTGAAATTATTTGAATTTGTATCTCCTCCTCTTCTCATTCTTCATTTGTTGATGTAATGTTTAAGAAATCCTTTGGTGATGAGTGCAAGATCTCCTTCATCAAGATCTTCATCTTCTAGATTGATGGAGCTATTTTCATCCTCTTCTTGAGAGGTCTTTAGAGCAATACTCCTTCTTGGCCTTGATTCTTCATCATCCACCACTTTGGCCTTCAACTTCAATTCATAAGATGTAAGAGAATTGATTAGCGATTCAATAGACATTGAATTTAAATTCTTGCTTCCTCTATAGCAATTGTTTTGGCATCCCATTCTTTGGATAGAGCATTTAGGATTTTTCTATTTTTTCACCCAAAGAATACTCCTTACCCAAGGCTTCAAGATCCCTAATGATGTCATTGAACCTACAATACATTTTGTCAATATTTTCACGTGGTTCCATCTTGAAGGACTCATACTTGGCAACAAGTAAAGATTTCTTTTGCTCACGAACATCGTCGCTCCCTTCATGGATTTCCTTCAATTTATCCCAGATTTCTTTAGCAGAAATGCATCCCTTCACGCTAGTTGATTCATTTGCATCCAAGGCATTATATAGCACATTCATGGCTTTTGCATTTAACGTCAAGTTTGCTTTGTCTTGTGGAGTGAGCTCATCCCTTGTCTTTTCTCTTCTTCTATTTGTGTGATCATCAATGATAGTAGCTTCAAAAGGACCTTCATTGAGAACATACCACAAGTCAATCTCAATAGATTGCAAAAATATTTTCATTCTATCTCTTCAACTAATAAAATTTGCCCCATTAAATATAGGGGGCCTAGTAACGGATTGACCCTAAAAAAATATAGCATTGTTGGTTGCCATAATAGTTCTTTTCTCAAAAGCAATTTAAGCAATAAAATGATACCAAGCACTGATACTAATTGTTGGTCCCAAAGCAACCTAAGAGGGGGGGTGATTGGGTTTCTAAAAATACTTTTAGAAATATTAAGATTTTCCAAATAAAAATTGATATAATAGAATCAATGAAACAGTGAAATAAGAAAGAGAGAAAATTAAACAGCCAACACTTCCAAGCTAACAAGCTTGTAGTATCAAATCATTAGAATGCTTCACACACTTGGTGAGCCAATAATCTTTACAAAGTAGGGAAATTCTTGCTCACATTAAAACTCTTTTAGTTGAGCCAAAAATTTTACTTACAACCACACTTTCGTACAAGATTATTACTCCACTCAAAATTGAATTGCACTCTAAACTGCACACTAATACAATAAAGCACTATAGCCAATTTGTACTAAAATTGCTCTTTTCTAAAGCTTGTATTCAATGTATTAGATCTCTTAACAGAATATCAAACCAGTTATTTACAGGAGCAATAAATGGTGGTTGCAACTACTTCCCAATGGCTAAATAATAAATGCACAAAAAGTAGGTAGTTTTGTATAATACACTTCCCTAGTTTGGTTATGTGTATATTATTAGTGATGTGAAGACAAGTGTCCTACCGTAATTGAGGGTTAATCATTAAAGCTATGGTAATTGGCCAATAATTTAACATAAATTTACAATTCAAGGGAGTAGCTAACCATGGTTTTGGTTAGGTTGATTGAGGTAAAAATGATTTTGAACCTTTTTCAATGACCAGTGTTTATTTATTGGGCTAATTAATCTAGTACAAGTCGATTGATTTAATTAGTTGATTCGACAAGTTTTTTGGAACGAAATTCAAATTCAAGCAATTAATGACTCAGATTAATTGGGTAGATTATAGAAGGTTTCACGATCCTATTTAAATTAATTTGATAGGGTTCATTTATCAAAAGTTTTGGGGTTGGATTGAAATATGGGAATAAAATCATCATTAACTATAATTAATTTATTGATTAATCTAGATGTGTTTGATTAACCCTAAATGATTTCTAACCTTGAATTCAACTTGCCTTAATTATTAATGTTAGTTCATTTAAATTTAATTGTTTTCTTAATTTTAGTCATTCTAATTGTTTTGACCGAATTGATTTCCATTACCAAAAATATTGCAAATCAGCCATCTAAATAGAAGTTTAATTAGACTCTCGATACTTGAAATAGCCCTCGTGGGATCGACCCTTGTTCACCCTAGTACCTTGATAACTGTATACTTGCAGAATCAGTGCAAGTGTAGGATATGAAATTTAAAACTTGCCCAACATGTATTAGTAGGATCTTCGATATAGAGTATTTCCAATGATTAAATATTTGGCTGACCTTTTCTCAACCCTTTGGGCTTCTACCTTAATCTCTAACAGTTTACCTTCTTAAATATATTGAATGATCAGAATCATCCAATTTGGAGTAGTATCAATGTCCATGAATTCTACCTATTTAACACTCTTTTCCTTCAATACCTCAAGGAAAACTTTCTTTAGAACATTCGAGTGCACTAAGTTAGCTATTTTGGAAAGGGCATCTGCCTCCCTGTTTTCTTCCCTAGTTACATGAGTTCAATATCTCAAATTGGTCAAAGTGAGAGATCAAACTCTCCACCTTAGTCCCTTTTAACTTGTTGCACTACCAAATTGGAGTCCATGCTCACCACCAAGTTCTTCACTCCTAACTCTTTGGCTAGCCAAAGTCTAGAGACCAAGGCCTTATACTCTGCTTTGTTATTACTTGCATGGAATTCAAACCTTAGGGCATAGCTTGTTTTGAGTCCCTCCAGAGAGATAAGAATTATGCCTACACAATAACCTTCAGCATTGCTTGCTCCATTCACATGCATAATCCACTGAGGGGAATGCTTGACTTGGCCTTGGGCTTCTCTTCCTCTACCCCTTCAATGATGAAATTTGCTAAGGCTTGAGCCTTAATAGCTTTTCTCAGCTAAAAACGGATGTCATACTCACTTTGTTCAATGGACCACTTCACCAACCTTTTCAAAGCTTTTGGTTTTTTTATAACAGTCTTAAGTTGATGGTTAATCAATAACACCATAGGATGACGTAGAAAACATTGGCTTGAGTTTTCTTGCCACCGTCATTAAGGCTAAAGCTAACTTTTCAATAGTGGGATATAGGGTCTCAAGATCACTCAGTACCTTGCTAACATAATATACTGGCTTCTGAACTTTGTCTTTCTCTTTGATAAGAATTGCACATATTTCCGCGGTTGAGCAGGTCAAGTACAAGTAAAGGATTTTTCTAGGCTCAAGCTAGGTAAGGAGTAGAGGAGAAGCTAAGTAAACCTATAATTCTTCAAAGTTCTTGGACAAGGAACAACTTAAAGCTACAAGGTGATCAGTCAATCTTTGAACGTCTTTCACTCGTTTAAGAAGTTCCATGTCTTGAATTTCTTTTATTTAGCAGGGTTTGCCTCAACTCCCCACTTAGTCACCATGAATCCTAAGAACTTGTCGCCTACCACCTCGAAGTCACAATTCTCAGGGTTAAGTCTCATCTTGAATTTTCTCATTGTAGTGAAGGTATCCGGTAGGTCTTTCACATGATCAAGCTTTTTGCCACCTTTCTCTTGACGAGCATGTCATCAACATAAGCTTTCATATTACGTCCTAACTGATTAGCAAACATTTGATCTACCATTCACTAATAAGTCGCTCCAGCATTTTAAGTCCAAAGGGCATTAGCTTAAAACAATAATTGCCGGAGTCAGTGACAAAAGCTGTCTTGAATCGGTCCTTAGAATCTAGTTAAATTTTATAATACACTTTATGGGCATGTAGGAAAGACAGAACCTCGAATCCGGAGATTTGAGTCTACTACTTGGCCAATACGAGAGGTAGGGTAACAAGCCTTTGGACAAGCCTTGTTCAGGCTAGTGAAGTTGACACACATCCTCCATTTGGCCCGAGTCTTGGGAACCATGACTACATTCCTGAGCCACTCTGGGTATTAAAGTTTCTCTATGGCTTTCGCCTCTAGCAATTTCTTCACTTCCACCTCTACTGCTTGACCTCTTTCCCTGCCAAAGTTCCTTTTCTTTTGAATTATTGACTTGTACCTCGAATCGCACATTTAGGGATTGCATGGCTACTTTGGCGTCCATCCCCGGCATGTCTGACAGGTTCCAAGCAAAAAGATCTTTAAATTCCCTAAGTAGGTAAATGATTTTTTCCTTCAATTCTTCCAGGAGAGACTTTCCAACCTTTACCACTTTATTTGGTTCAAGTTTATCTAAGATGACCTCTTCCATCTCTTCGACTAGTTTTCCTTTCTTCTGGTTCTCTTCTACATCCTCCACAGCATGGATATTGCAAGAAGGGTTATCTCCTTTCCCTTTTGTTTCAGTGAGGCAATGTAACATTGCCTACCAACTTCTTGATCTCCTCGAATCTCCCTACCCGCTTCTCAGTAGGGAACTTCATCTTTATGTGGTGAGAAGATGGGACTGCATCGAGTGCCCCTATGGTCGGCTGGACAATGATGGCATTATAAGAAAATGCTGCCTTGGTCACTACAAAATCCACCATCACTTGAGCATCCCACAGAGCTATTCCAAACATTATTGGAAGAGTAGAATGTACCCAAATGGAATGACCGTTTCTCCGAATAAGCCTACCAAGGACATGGTCATAGATTTGAGATCTTTCACCTCCAACTTCAACCCCTTGAATACTAAATAGAACAGTATATCAGTAGAACTGTCATTGTCAATAAGTGTCCTTCTCATATCATAATTTGCTGAAGACAAGTTACCACCAACGAATCAATGTGAGAATGAACTATTTGTTGTGCCTCCTCCTCTGTAAAAACAATGCCTTGACACAACTTAGGCCGCTTCAAGCTTAGCTAGACTAAGTTCACCTGGTGAGCATAAGCCTTGCGGGATCACATGGAGTCACCATTTGCTGCTCCGCCAATAAGCTCATAAATGTTTTAAGTTTTATATATAATTTACCTTATTTTTATGTAACGTAAACAATATTTAAGTAAATTATGAGTTGAATTTCTTTATTTTTAGTTTGTGTAGGTTCAGAATGAAAAAAGAAGTAAAAAATGATCAAAAGGTCGAAGAAAAATCACAAGGATGGAAAACGTACAATAGCGAGGAGCAAATTTGGATATTGTTTGGTATTTTGAGCATAAATTTCTTATCTAAGCTCTAATTGAGTCGATTCAATATGCATTTGAATGCTAAGAAAAAGAGCTACAAATTTGATGTTTTGAGTTTTCCCAAGTTCCATTAGCATCAAGTTCAAAATTGAGGTGGAAATTGGGACAGCTATTCCAGAATTCATGCATATGCGTGAAATTCCTTGCGCATGTGTGCAAATTGTAGAGAGGAAGTTGTTGGTTAACTTAATTGCACACATGCACAAGTTTCCATGTGTATATACGCACGACACAACGGATTTCAGCAAAATTTGTTATTTTGGTAGCCTTTTTCATTCGGTTGGATTCCCTTTTAAGGGCTTTCAGGTTTCTATCATTAGAAAGTGGATTTTAACCCTCATATCCCCTATAAATACTCCATTGTAGGGAAGAGTTGACAGACATCGACGTACATCATTAGAAATAGATTAGTTCATCTAGAAAGCTCTCTAGAATAGCTTTATTCAAGACTCAAGAATCTTTGCCATTTTCATTCTTTGTCAAGATTTCACGCTTCATCAATGTTTATTTCGGCTACAATATTGAGTTTTCTTTCTTTATATTTAATTTAATTCAACGCACTTTTATTAATTCAATTTTCGTGTATTTATTTCTTTTAGTTCATTATTACAATTCATAGTTCTAATTTAATTCTATTGCATTTAAATTTCTTAATTACGCTCTTAGATTGTTAATCAAAGTTTTATTTCGCTATTCCAATAGTTGGTTGAATTAATCACTTTCCTTTAGACTTCATTAATTTCAATAATCGCCTTTAACTTAATCTTTCTAGGGATTAGAAAAAATTTAATTAGGTGGACATAGTAGGTAAAATTAAAACCTTTTTAATTAATTTGTCAAACTATTAGAAATGTTTGTGAACCCTAGTAATTGTTCCATAATTGTCATGGGAAAGATCGTTACTCACCTAATCTACAAAGGCTTACCTCGTATCCTTATGAGCGTGAGAATGTTGATTAAGGTTGTTAAGGTTTTTATTTTTTGCTTGTTTGTGAATTGAATTTCCTAATCAAATATTTAACCGAACAAATTTTTGGCGCCATTGCCAGGGAATATTCTTGGTAGCAATATTAGGTTTAGTGAGCCTTACTATATTAGAATTTTAATTTTCTTTTAATTATTTACAATTGCTTTCTATTTTTAATTTTTCTTTTGGATCTTGTTTTGATATTCAAATTTTGGATTTTCTTGTAGTTTATGTCTGTAGGTATTCATTCTTCTAAACAATCAGTACATTCTTGTGATTCGGAGATTGAATGAATTCGAACCAAAATCCATAAGGAACAACTAGAATTAACCCAACAAGAAAACATCATGGAAGAACGAATTCATAATAATAGGGAAGAAGAAGAGGTAGCGAGCAATAATGGCAATAGAGGTAATGCTAATCCCCGACCCCTTAGAGATTATGTTACACCAAACTTTTATTTAAGGGGGCGAGTTCTAGCATTGCCGGAATACCCGTACAAGCTAACAATTTTGAAATTAAGCCTGCCTTGATTCAAAAGCTCCAAACCCATGCTGTGTTTGGAGGTTAGCCAACAAGGATCCCTATGCACATTTGGTAAATTTTCAAAAAGTCATTGATACATTCAAGTACAATGGAGTGCATCCAGATTGTATTACAATGAGAGTCTTGCCATTTTTTTGAGAGATAGGGCGAAGTCTTGGTTGCAATCTTTTCAACAAGGCACTTTCACAGCCAAACACTTTTCATGGGCAAGGACTGCAAAGCTCCACAATGACATTACTTCATTCAAACAAATCACTGGGGAGAACTTAAGCAAGGTGTGGGAATGCTTCAATGAGTTACTCAGAAAGTGTCTACACCATGCTATTCCATTATCACTTCAATTTCAAATATTTAACAATAGATTATTTCTCGAGACGAGATTGATTATTGATGCAAGCACAGGAGGTGCTTTCCTTTTATGACCCCTGAAAAAGCACAAGAACTGTTGGAAAGAATGACATCAACCCAGTACTACCATGGGACAGTCACTTTTTCAGTTAGACAACAACCACAACAGCAAGTGCATCAAGTAAAGGCCAACAAGGAGGTATGATTAATCTCAATAATATTTTCTTAGCTCAACAGGGTATGATGATGAATGTGATGGCAAATTTGACAAAAATCCTAGAGAATATAGGAAGGAGTCCGGTGAATTCCATTGCTTCAACATCTTAAGGGATGCTCAGTTGTGATTTTTGCAAACGGAATCATCAGAATGGCTTTTATGAAGCGTCAATGATACAAGGTGAGCAAGTTTAGTATAGCTCAAGAAATCAACCTACCTCCTATAGTAATACCTATAACCCATCTTGGCGTAATCATCCAAATTTCTCATGGAGGAATCAAAACAATATTCGAAATCTGTCTTTCCAATCTAACTAGCCACAACCAAATTTTTTCAACCAAGCTTCATTCGCTAGAGTATATCGTGCAAACCACCTCATCAAAGGAATATCCAAAACTTTCTGGCTCAACAAAATAACTCATACCAACCACCACCACCAAGACCAAACCTGAAAATCCCAATTATCCTTCACGTGTAATCCATGATCAATCCAACGAAGATAACTTGAGGAAGGGATCAGAAGCTTTGCAAAGGGACCACAAATAGCAAGGGAGGGAATATGAGAATTTGCAAACTTCTACAAGGAACATGGAACTCCAATTGGAATAATTTGCTTGGCAAAATAATGAGAGATTGGTTGGGACATTGCCAAGTGACACCATTCTAAACCCAAAGGATAACACCCATGGGAGAGAGCATGTTCAAGCAATTACTTTGAGGAGTGGAAAAACCATGGAACCAAGGAGAGTTGAAGATGATGATGCAAGAATTATGGAGAAGAGTAGGGAAGAGGGAAAGGGAGAATCCTCCAAGAGCAAGAGTAGGGAAGAGGGAAAGGGAGAATCCTCCAAGAGCAAGGATAACAAAGAGGAAACGCATCCTACCAAACCAAAGCTCATGACCACCAAAGTGAGAACTAGGATCTCTTGGCTAGGAAGCGAAATGGGATGGTGATGAGAAAGTTTTCCTCGATGCCAAGTGTAGTGCCATTATTCAATGGCGATTACCTCCTAAGCTAAAGGATCCTGGTAGTTTCTCTATACCACTGAATATAAGAGATAAAACATTGCATCGTTCACTTTGTGATTTGGAGGCTAGCATCAATATAATACCAAAACCCATCTATGACAAGTTAGGGATCACCAATACAGAACCAACCAACATTACACTCCAATTGGCTAATTTGTCCGAGAGAAAATCATATGGCTTGTTAGGGGATGTGCTTGTTCAAGTAGAAAAGTTGGTGTTTCCCGTTGATTTCTTGGTATTGGACACCTACAAAGATAATGAGATTTCGTTGATTCTAAGGGGGCCGTTTTTATCAACCACACATGCTTTAATTGACGTTAACAAACGGAAGTTGATTTTGCAAGTCAAAAATGAAGTTGCTTGAAATTGATGTTTTTAATTATAATGACAATATCCCAATATTTAAAGAAAAATGTGTTAATTATTTCCTTGGTTCATTTGTTGATAGTTTTGAAGAAGAAGCACCCAAAGTGGGTAAAAGCAATGTACTCAAAGAGGTTGTTAAAACAAAGGAATATTCCAAAATTGAGTTGGAGAAAAAATCACCTGATGATGAAAGTGTGATGAAAAAGAATCAAAAAATAGTTTCACAAGAGCGAAAAAGTGAGGATATGAGCAAAGTGACAAGAGCATAAAGAAGAAAAAGCAGTTTGAGAAGCAACTTGATGCGTATAATCTAAGCACTAGCTTAGGTAAATGCATGGAGAAAAGGACAAGTTCGAGTTAAACGCCTAGATTTATCAAACTTTAATAGTAGAGAAAAATGGTGTCAAGCTTTTCTTATGGAAGCCAAAAGGAAAAGGATGGCCGACCATCCTTAAGTGCTTGGAATGATCAAACATGCCAAAGTCGAGCCTAAAACTATAAAAGTCTACGAGAGCGCTTCTTGGGAGGCAACCCAAGCTTTTATTTCTTTCTTATTATTCTTTTCATTGAGTTAAATATTTTAGATTGTATTTGTTTTCCTTTTCTTAATTTCTTGAAAGGCTTATCGTTTTGTTTTTGTTCTAGTGATTAAACTCCAAGTCACATGAAGGTTATTTATGAGGGGATACACTACATCAAACATTCTTCATTGCCAAAGAAGCTTTCCCTTTTCCTCTTTATGCTCTTATTTTCTTTAACATTGAGGACAATGCTTATTTTTAAGTGTGGGGTGGGGAGTTATCTAGATTTATAGTTGTTTGGTATAGTTTGCTCATTTTTGCTACAATATCTTAGTTTTTCTTTTGATTTGAGAGCTTTTCAATATTTGTGAAAATTTTTGTTCGAATTAGCTAAAAGTCTTTATAATTTTCATGAATTTTGCAATGCTTAGCATGTCTCGTTGATTTTCTACATGATGATTCTTGAGCTAAACCATTCATGAGATGAGCGTAGTCGGTGTTAATATTTTCCTTGCTTGATTTCTAAGAATTCTTGAGCACTTACCCATACATTATTTGTATTTTTGACACTTTGAGATAATTATGTAGAATCACCTACAATGCATTCCAGAAACTTGCTTTATTACATTTTTTAGGCAAAATTTATAGACAACTTGATTTGGTTCAAAGATAAGGGTAAAGCATTTCTTTGAATGTTTGACCCTTTCAAGCCAACCCTTATCGAAATTTTTATCCATAGTACCCTACTTGAGCCTTAATTTGTAATGAATAGAGAGAAACATCATTTGTTTTCTTTTATGGAAACTCATTTACCTACCTTTACGAGCTTAATAATTTCTTTCATTTTCTATCCCAAAATGTCCCTTAAGAGCTTTATTGCACATAATTATTTGTTAAAGAGATATAAGGGTGGAAGGTAGTTGAATGAGGGTGGTAAATTGTATGAATGAGTGGTGTACATTTACGGAGCAAGAAAGGGATATTGAAAAAATTCTTGGAAAAATTTTCTTGAAAATTGCAGGTAGTGCCTATCACTGGTACATGTATTGATGTGATTGTAGGTAGTACCTATCACTAGTACTTACATTGGTGTGTTTGCGAGTAGTGCCTATCACTAGTAACCGTTTTGGGAGTGGACATGAAAAAATTGATGAAAATGAATATGAAAGAAATGTCTAGAAAAATTTTGGCACGTTGGGCTAAAGTTGAAGAAGGAGGATTTTTTTAATGTTTTTTGTATTATAAAATTCTTCACGGGTGTTTGTTGATTAAGTGTGGGGTGCTTTCTCTATAAGGATAGGTGGTTTAAAGTGTTGGAGAAGTAGTTTTATTTTGATGTATGACCAGCATTAATTTAAAACTCTTTCTTTTGTTTTGTGATATCCTTATCCCTTCTCTAATTAGCCAATACCCTACCCCAATGTTACAAGCTAAAAAGTCTGACCTGATTTAAATTGAGTTGGTTGTTTACACTAACAGAGAGTTGTAAGAAAAGTGAGCTAAATCTCATAGGGTATTTAAAAAAATTCTAAGAGTTTGCAAGATTTGATCTAAGTGTCTTGAAAATTGAGTTTTTATTGAATGGCTATATTCACACAAGCACCGGATTTCATGTTTAGGTTTTATTAGCATTTGAGCTCTTGAATTCTTAGACTACTCTCGATAGTGGATTGGTTCTTGATTATTTATGCGAACAATTGTTGATATGTGTTGGGTGCAATTTTAATGAACTTATTTGTTTAAATTCTATTTTTATTTGAGGACGATCAAAAGCTAAGTATCGGGTATTTTATAAACTCATAATTGTCTTAAGTTTTATGTATCATTTACCTCATTTTTATGTAATGCAAGAAATATCTGAGTTAATTATGAGTTTAATTGTTTTATTTTTAGTTTGTGTAGGTTTGGAATGAAAAAGGAGTCAAAAAAGATCAAAAGGTTTGAGACAAATAATAAGGATGGAAAACATACACCAGCGAAGAGCGAATTTGGACACTATTTGATATTTTTAGTACCAATAACTTTCTTGTCTAAACATCAACTGCGTTGATTCATGATGAATTAGAAAGCTAAAAGAGAGAACTACAACTTTTATGTTCTGAATTTTTTCTAATTCCATCAACATCAACTTCAAAATCGAGGTGGAAGTTAGGATAGTTGTTGTGCGAAATTCCTTGTGCATGTGTGCAAATTGCAGAGAGTTTTTGGTTCTATTAATCTCATACATGCATGAGTTTCCATGCGCATGTGCACACGATGCAGTAGACTAAGCGAAATTTGTTTTGCTAGTCTTTTTTATTCGGTTGGACTCCCTTTCAAAGGCTTTCACGTTTCAATTATTAAAGAGGGGATTTTAACCCTAATATCCCCTATAAATACTCCATTGTAGAGAGGAGTAGAGAGACATTGACATACATCATTAGATATAGATAGTTAGAGTTAGCATTAAAGTATATTACTCTAGAAAAACTCTCTAGAATAGCTTTATTAAAGACTTAAGAATCTTTGTAATTTTCATTCTTTGAGTCAAGATTTCACACTTCATCAATGTTTATTTTGGCTACAATATGAGTTTTCTTTCTTTAGATTAAATTTAATTCAACACACTTTCATTTATTCAATTTTTACGTATTTATTTCGATTAGTTCTTTATTACAATTCGTAGCTCTAATTTAATTCTATAGAGTTTAAATTTCTTAATTACACTCTTAGACTGTTAATCAAAGTTTTATTTTGCTATTCTAATTTCCTTCAGACTTCATTGATTTAATTATCGCTTTTACCTTTAATCTTTCTAGGGATTAGAATGAATTTAATTAGGTAGGCATAGTGGGTAAAATTAAAACCTTTTAATTAATTTGTCTAACTAGTAGAAAGGTTTGTGAACCCTATCAATTGTTCCATAATACACGTGGGAACAATCCTTATTCACCCAATCTACAAACTTATCTCATATCCTTACAAGCGTGTGAATGTTGGTTAGGGTTATTAAGGTTTTTATTTATTGCTTTTTTGTGAATTGAATTCAAATCTAATCAAATATCTACCCAAAAACTACCAGTGATGGTTTGTATAACTATTCTTCCTTGATTCTCCACCCCAACTACTTCTTCTCCCCAAGATGGGCCTTGGTCTTTCCTATTCGGGCTCCTGGCCTGTCGTTGGGGTGACCTTCCTCTATCCATTTCTGGGATGACCTGCCTAAAATATCCTCTTCAGATCAAATTTTTGATTACATTCATTAATGAAATGCAATCATTAGTATCATAACGGTGGTCTTTGTGAAAGTAGCACCACTTGTTTTAGTTGCGATGCTCTGGATCGCTCCTCTTTGCTCCTGGCCACTTTACATATGGCTCCTTCTCAATCACTACCAAAATTCGTGAAGGTTTGGTATTAAGTGGGGTTTAGGCTATAGGAATGTCAGGACTCCTATGGGGCACAGTTACGGATAGCCGGTACCTCACATTACTCTTCTTTGAAGACCCTGCAGCATTGGTCATACCATTAACCTTTTCCTCCTTGCTATCCATGGCTCCACCTGCTCCAATCTCTCTCTTTTTCTTCTCATCTTTATCTGCTTGAGCATACATCTCAGCCCTATAAAATAGGCCACTAGGAGTTCCTGGAGGTTTGAAGTTGAGGTCAAGGGAAAAATTTTCGGGCTTCACCCCAATTTGGAAAGCCATGATCTACATGTCTTCTGTAACTCCTTGTATTCTAATAATTTCCTTTTGAACCTATCCATACAATCCATGAGTGATTTATTGGATTTTTTCTTAAGTGTAAGCAGGTTTGTTGTCTTTGGGATTCTCTTTTGATTTCCAAACTTGTTCAAAAACAAGTCTATTAGTTGATCAAAGTTTTTCATATCATCCTTCTTGTATCCTCTGAACTAGTCTGATGCGGAGCCCTTAAGGGTCCGGGGAATCCTTGGCAGATGATGGCATTTGATGCTTCTTGGAGGTACGTCTTGGAGTGGTAGTTGTTTAGGAGCTCCCATGGATTAGTGCTCCTATCATAGGAGTCAAAGTTTGGAGTCCGCCGCCTTCTCAGAAAAGGCTCTTGTATGATATTATCGGTGAAAGAAAATGAATACTTGTATCTGGTACTCCTTCCTTCTCTTTCATCAATTCTATCAATTCTAGCTTGTAATTCATCCAATCTCTTCCTTGGGTCCTCCTACCTTTCTAGGACTAGTACCATGCTGCAATCCCTCTCTTGACACGTTTTCCTTTTGTGAGCTATGGAAGCTGCTTCACCCAAGCTCCTCTCCCTGGTACCACTCGGTCTCTAGGAAGCAATTCTCCTTGATTCATGATGAATAGACCGACCTGCATGTTCCCACTTGGTGAACCCAGCTAAGGTGAGCTCATACATCCTTTGCTCATTCTGGCTCCTTTCCCCTTCACTAGTATGAGGCTGGGAGTGGACAATTTGGGGATTGCCACCTAAGTTGCGCAGGGGGCCTTCATCCTAGAAGAAGTGAAACTCAAGCTGTTGCCCTATAAGTATCTTCTTCAACAAAGTATTCTGGTGCCACAACTGTCTGTGAATCTCTTCATCCTTGTTCACAACGTGGGGACCGAAATTCTAGTCGAGTCCTTCCTGTCGATCCAATACCCTCTAGGATTAGTTGAAGTGATGTTGGGTTGAAATCTCTTTGCCCTTGTCGGCATTGCTCCTGTGACTGTTATGCATGGTAAGTGACATTCTAGAGTATGACTTTTAGTTCAAGTTTTCCACAGATGATACCAAATATTGATGCAAAAAATTAGGCTAGGCAATACACTAGGTGCAAATTAGTCCAAGCTTAGGTTTAGCACCACATGTAGTACCCACGTTCGGATCACCTAAAAAGATAAGGGTGGGACTTTATTCCAAAAGGTAGGCTCCGACACTCAAGTCAGTACTTCGACCAAAGAGTAAATTTTAGAGAGAAATCAGAGCTTAAGAAAAGTGATTAATGAATCTAACCTGCTCTTTTGATATTTATACCTATGGTTGATGGGTTGAACACTCATGACTTGATTCATTTAGGCATATTTGAGCCATCAAGGGTAAAATTGCTAAAATATCCCTGACAAACCCAGGCCTAGAGCCACATGTAATATTTCTAAGGGGCGTATTATTTTAACATCATTAGGTAACATTTAGGAATCGACCTCTAATTTTGGCTCATGAAATCATTTGATTGATCTAATTAACCAAAACACAAGTAATTGGTTAGTATAAACCCAATCCCCCTTTTACTCAATTCTAGTTGTTAGCTTAATTTTAAACCTAAATTTCTTTCAAATGAATCCTTTAAATAGCATTTGAACTAAATCATGGGTAATTGACATTCAATCCTCGTGGGATTCATCATGCCCCAAAATTGGGACCATGACACACTACAACCCAGGCTTGACCCGAGCATGCAAGGCTCAATAATAAGAGCATTTGATAATCATAATTCTAAATTTACTCTTCAAATTCAGCCAGCTAACACAAAATACACAACTAGGGTAATACTCTTTAATACAGACATACTCATACACAACTAAGAGGTAAGGGAGAGTTCAAAGCATCGAACATACTATTCAATAGTAAAAACAAACATTATTTATACAACATTGGCATGTAGGCCAAACATACAGAAAAAACCTCATATTATGCAATCAGCAACACCCTGGCTCCAAGATCTAGGGCCCCTTACCAAGATTCCCTTCCCAACTCTAGTCCATGCTCAAACCAACAAAAACACATAGGCAACACTTCGACGGCAAAATAATATTTACAACATGGGATGAGCAAATCATTGCCTAGTAAATGGAACTCAAACCTAATTATTGATAAGTAGAGTATACAACTAGTGCAGTGCTATAGGTGAACATTATAAACTCGGATTCAAGTATACATGGCAAACAAGATAAGCTTATCATTCATGTAAGTCTTCCAATTACTAGATCCAGGTTTATCTATTATCTATCCGAATAGACTAGTCATAACGATGTAACATTGATCAATAACATTGAACATTGTAATGGTGCTACATTCATCATTAACATTGAATATTTTATCCCCATTACGGTGTAACATTGATCATTGATATTGAATATTGTAACAGTGCAACATTGATCATTGAACATACTAAAATTGAACATTGACCTTAAACATTGTAAAACCAGTCTACCTACATGACCCATTGAGCTTATAACAAACATCATTCACATAATCCAGGATACATAACATTTGACATTGTATATTATCATATTAAGCTTAACTTGTATTTCCCATCTATAAACCCATATATAAACAATCGTACTTACCTTAGTTGTACATATTTCATGGCTGCACAATCAACTAAATGCAATACGATCAATAAAAAATGCAAGAACTACTTACCTTGGGATTCACTTCGCGGAACCTTAACTTCTGGTGGTCAAAAATCGTAACTCTTTGACCTAACACCTAGGAGGGTAATACTGCACATTAGAGAAGAATTAAGGATACATTATAGAACCAAGAAAGAATAAAAAGGAAAACAAAAATACGGAACATATCATGGAATGCCGCGGGATTGCAAAATATCAAGCTTATTGGAGTGCCACGGTACTGGGCATTCTCTACGCAACTTTGAATAAGCTGGTTGGTCACTTGAGCCATCCCCGAACCAGCCAAAAATTAAGTACAAACACGTAGGGGTTGAACTAGTCAAGGCAAAACAAGCTTAAACCTTAGAAATCATAAGGCAAGACCCTTGAATACAATTAAGTGTTCATGACCAGCCCAAAACCCTTATTCAAATCTTTTATAAATGTTTCAAACCATAAATCAAGGCCTGGTAGCTCAAGAACACATTAGTAATAAGAAAAATTCCAAAAACGACAAAGATTTGATAAGTTTGATTCTTGGAAGAACTAGAAAGCTTTACCATCAAACCATTCAATAATTTGTGTAAAATATTCCTTTCAAGATAGAAAATCAGTCTTGAAAAACATACCTTTCAAGATAGAAAATCAGTCTCGAAATACTTATATGCTATCAATTTAGTTTTGAAATCTTCAATTCTTGCTAGAGTTGAAAATTGAGGTAATTTGAGAAGTTGTAGGAAAGTTTTGAGCAAAAAACTTGTTTGAAAATGATTTGTAGGATACAAATAGATAGGGAGATGCTTGCTTAAAGTTTGATAATAAATCACACACTTTTCAAGACTTGAAAATAATGTTCACGCCTTTCAACACTTAAAAAAGTTCACATTTTTCAAGGTTTGAGAACTAAATAAAACAAGATAAGTTTGGTAGCAATCACAAGAGAATACGCTTCACAATTTTCAGAGAACAAATATAAGTTTTACGTATTTCAAGGCATAAGATATGGTTTATGTGTTTAAGATTTAAATATTATATTCACAACTTTCAAAGCTTGAAGATAAGCTTCAGCTTGTTTGGTAACAAGCGCGAGAGGATTAGGCTCACACTTTTCAAAGATCAAAGATAAGTTTCATGTGTTTCAAGACTTAAAGATAGGGGTCACCCTTTTCAAGGCTTCAAGATAAGCTTCACACATTTCACGATTTAAAAATAAAATTCATGCCTTTCAAAAGCCTCTTCTTAGATAACCTTCACAATTTTCAAAACTTGAGGATATATATGAGAACATAAACTTGGAGAAAAGATTGGAGATAAACATGAGAAGATAAGCTTCATAAAATTACACTTTGTTCCCTCAAAATTACTCCTATACCACTTACTACCCCGAACTATAATAAAAATTAGGAAGGGGAAATAGTCACTGGACATTAAAAGAGATCTCTAGGAATGTTTCTAAAAGATAAATGCAAAGATAGATGGACATGGAATGGTTGGTAAAGTCCCCAAAAAATGGTTAGAAAATTACAATGAAATGATTAAAAAAGATCCAAGTGTTACACTAAAGACTAGGAAAGGTAGATTGGTCAATGAGCATAATATTGAACAATAATAAATAAATAAAATTTAGGAGTTCTAAATTGACAGAAAATGTGTGGGTATTACAGAATCAACCCCTACTTCCACTTACTACTATTTGATGTTGTATACTTATAGCATGACTTCCAGTTAGTAGTAGGATCTAAGGTGATTTATAAATGTATAACTATATATGAAGTGCATCAATCACTAATGGAGAAGAGGTCAATGTTATTTGATTAAAGGTCTCACCGTTGAAATTCTCGTAAGCGTAATGGTATAAGCCTGCTTGACTGTGAGACTGACTAGTCGAACAGGGACGAAAGCTGACCATAGTGATCTAGGAGTCCCGTGTGCAAAGGCTCTCACTCAACAGATCAAACGTACGCCGGGGATAACAGACTGATGACTCCCAAGATAATCCTCTCACGGAACACTCTTTTATCATTACTCTGATGAGGGCCAAAGCTTTGCTTTGGTTCACCTCCTAGGCTCGCTCAGAATGGCTTTCTTCGCTCGAAGCCTTCACTCCAGAGACAGGAAAGAAGGTTTGGGAAACCCTCTAACTGACTCGACCTTTGAGTTAAGAGTTGTTGTTTTTGTTGTTGCTAGTATCAGGAAGGAAGAGTTGGTAATTCCTCTGTCTGTGGTCCAATCGTCAATGACCCAATTTATGGAGTTTTTATGTAGATATCGCCTAATGACCCAATTTGTGGAGTTTATGTAGATATCGCCTTCTCCTTCATCAACAACTGGCCTTCCATCTAAGAGCAGTTTTTTGGATGTTAAATACTATTGGATGGGTTACTTTTTATTGGCATTGGAAGCACATCACATTATGGCAGGGTAACGTTTCACAATTTAATGAATCTTCCACCTATTTGATGGAAGCTTTACGTGGCTATATGTTAATTAGCTAAATCTTAAGATTTGATTGGTAGTTTGGTCAAACCTCATAGAGGTAAATGTAACAACCCTTTTTTATATGGAATTTGGTATTTGATAAATATAGCTAATTTTTTAGGGTTGTGATGTAGATTGAGTGGAATGTTATATTGGGAACTATCATCAAATGTATATGGGAAACTGAAATGGATAGTATGTGTTTCTTTATAGGATTGATCAACATTGTATATAGTAAAATTTTTATTATGATTTATCAACAAATTTAACTTTCCTCTTCGTTACATTGTATTTGTTAATTATTCGTAAAGATTTTTTATTTGTTAGTGTTACTTTTCTTTAATATTTCTAGTACTATCATATTCTCTTATTTTATATTGTTTTGCTATATAATATGAGAAATGGAAATGGTTTGAATCCCACTCTAAAAGATTGCGTAAACCCAAAGCCAAGAATGTGGTAATGAAGCTCATTGCCATGTTCGAACCAAGTAGAGAAATCCACTGAAAAACTCTAATCCATTTTCAGGGTCTATGAATCCATTTTTAATTCTAATTTTGGAGTCTGAACCAATCACCCCAAACACATAATTACCAAAATCCCATTGCAATACCCAAATTGATGTCTACTAATGTCAGCATCACCATACACCAGGAAACCCCCAAAATAGAAAAGAAAAAAAAATAGATTTGCATGCATGATAGCTTTAGAGATGTCAGACAAGTGCTCAAGTTTCACATATTATATGTTTATTTCTTTAAACATCGATTTTCTTTCAACTGTTGATAAGTGTAGAAAGCTAGAGAGAGAAAGTAGACAAATTGCCTTGAATTGAGTGAGTTATGGGAGAATAAGATATAGATTAATTTTAAGGACCCCCTATTTGTAAACATTGACGGGCCTTGACTATGTTAGAGTCAGCTAAACATAGTGACTAATTACATAAATGCCCTTAATGAGCATGTCACGTAAGTAGCTATACACAAATATCTAGTGCCATGTAAGCAGTTAACTTTGGTATCATCAATAGTCCTCTCAGTCCAACACTGAGCTTAGCCTCAGGGCTAGGTTGATATCTATTCATGGAGTCCCCATCTTTAGCCCCTTGATGCTTGGAGTCCCAATCTAAGGCTCTTAATGCATGGAGTCCCCAATCCAAGGCTCTTAATGCTTAGAGTCCCAAATTCAAGGATCTTAATTCTTGGAGCCCCCGATCCGAGGTTTTTACTACTTGGAGTCTCTTATCCGAGGCTCTTAATGCATGGAGTCCCTGATCCATTGCTCTGAAGCTTGAGGTTCAACTCTTGAGCTATCACAAACTGGAAGCTTTTAGAACCTCCCTTTTCAAACTCCAAAGTCTTTCTAGCTTCTTGTCATGCATTCATCCCCTTGAGTGTGTCAGTTTCCTTATACGTGTGCCAACTAGGTTACTATCCCTTCAAGCACTCCTTATGATTACTTAGTAACTGCAACAGAATCCTTGAATGTTGTGCCCATATTTAATGCCTTCGTGCTCTAATAAATCCTCCACTTTGTAGTAAACCTACTCCAATATCTCTCCCAATTTGCAGTAAACCCGGGTTTACCCATAATAAAGCAACCGAACCGGTCCATTAAACAGCAACTGCATCAATTTTGACTTCATTTTCCCTTTATTTTCCTTCTCTTTCTACAAAATCATTTTCCCTTTCTTTTACTCCATTTACCATTTCCCAGTCCTACTAATTTCAATTTCTACTCCATGTTTCTTGATTCACACTACTATTGCCCAGAACACAGTCACTAATTACATAAGTAAATTTGTGCCTTGATTTAAACTAGTTAGCTATCATTGCCATTTCTAGAAAAAAACTTCAACCTTTCTGCTTCAACTTCAACCCAAATGCACAAATGGCTTTTGGATCTAACTCTTGTAGGTTTACTCTTTGTTCACTCATTAGTGTCCTACTACCCATGAGCCCAAGGGACCCCATTGCTCTACTATTAAAGAGCAACGAATCTTCTTTACTAGCTGCCATTCCCTTAGTTTTTTCTGGGAATGCAACTCCTGAGCCTTCTCTTCCTGTCAATCATCACTCTAACATTGCCACTCGTGATTTGGAGTCCTAAGGCAATTAGACAGCTTCAAGGTTCTTATCACTTCCCTTCAAAGGTTGACTTCAAACTTCCAAAGTCCTAGAACCAAGGTCATCTACCCCCCAGGGTACGTGAAAATCTATGTAGATTAGCTTTTAGTCGAGTTGCTGATGTGCTCGAAGTTGTAGTATATTTTATCTATCGCTTAACTCATTTTTAGTGATGTATAAGGAAGAATTGAGTAATTATGAGCTAAAATATTATTATTTTGAGTTTTTTAGGGTTTGAGTGAAGAAAGAGTTGAAAAAGATCACAAAAGTGGAGGAAAATTGCAAAATTAGAATTTATGTGCATCGGCGAGGAGCAATTTTGGTACACTCTGATAGATTAAGCATAACTTTCTTGTCCAAGATCCAATTGAGGTGATTCAAGATATTTTAGAAACCTAAGACATAGAGCTACAACTTTTAGGTTTTGAGTTTTCCCAAATTCTGCCTACATTATGGCTAAAATTGAAGATGAAGTGAACACATCTTTCTCGAACTAGTGCCCAGGCGCAAATTCCAGAAAGACAGTTCCAACATTGTGGAAGCAACACCCAGACGCCGATCAACTGACAGGTTTCACAAGGTTGCTTATTTTGCATGAAAAATCATCCCGTGGGTCCGGTTACATGGAAACATATTTACTTATCATCCCGGGTCCCAAAACCCTAAAACATCTATAAAAACACCAAGAAAAGAGGAGGAAACAATAATAATCATCACCCATCATTACTTTCTTAGGTTTTCAATAGTGAGAATGATAATTTAGTCGTAGGTTAGATTTTCTTAAACATTCAAGCTAGGATTTTGTTTTCTTGTTAAGAATTCAAGACTCGACAATCACCAATATTTGTTTTTGCTGCAATTACTGAGTTTGATTTATTTTTATGCAATTTAATTTTTGTTCTTATTGCTTTCTTCTTCCTTAATTATCATTCTTGCTTTATCGCTTTTAAAATTCTTAATTATTTCCATAGTTTATTAATTAGGGTTTTATTAGATCATTTTTAATTGCTCTTATAGAGTAGACTAATTTAAATTCTTGTTCTTCATTAAATTCTTGCAAGTAGGGTAGATTTAAATTAGTGTTTTCGTCAATTAGTTTTAATTGCTTTCCATAGGATTAGAATTTTACATTCTTGTCTTTATTTTAATTTCACGTGATTAAATTTAGTTAGTTTAGTTAAAAACTCTTGATTAATTTGTCTAACTAGTAAATAGACTTTGTGAACCTAGTAATTGTTCCAATAGTTCTCGTGGGAACGATCCTTACTCATCACATATACAAACTCACCTCGTATACTTGCGAGTGTGTAGGAGTTGATTAGGATAATTAAGGTTTTTACTACTTGTTCATTGTTTTCAAAAACCTAATCAATATTCTACCGAACAAGTTTTTGGTGCTATTTCCATGAATATTTTTGTTTGGTAACAATATTAAGTATAATGAGTCTTACTAGATTAGACTTTTTATTTCTTTTGTTATTTATTTATTTACAATTATTTCTTATTCTCTCGAGTTTGTTTGGATTTGGTCTTCGATATTTGATATTTGGTTTTCTATTATTGTAGTTTATGGTCGATACTCGTTCATCCAATCCACCACTTCATTTGATTGATTTGGAAATTGAATGGACGATAAGTAGAAACCGCAGATGACAAGACTCAAACCAAGGTGACCATGTAATGGAGAACCCAAATCGTGTTGTTAATGAACAAGAGGAGCTGACAAGGTTGCAGGAAACAATGGCAACTTGGTTAATGCTAATGCTAACCCCCGGCATCTTAGAGATCATGCGATACCTAATTTCGAGGAGGCGAGTTCTAGCATTGCTCGGCTACCCGTGCTAGCAAACAACTTTGAGATCAAGCCTGCACTGATACAAATAGTCCAAATACACGCTATGTTTGGAGGAGGACCCAATGAAGATCCCTATGAGCATTTAATCAGATTTGAGAAGGTCATTGATACATTCTAGTACAATGGAGTCCACCCTAACTGTATCCAGATGAAAGCATTCCTTTTTTCTTTATGGATAGAGCAAGGTCATGGTTGCAGTCATATAGACAAGGAACTTTCACAATATGGGATCAACTCACTCAAGAATTCCTAGCCAAACACTTTCCACCGACTAGGACACTAAGCTCCGAAACGAGATCACATCATTTGGACAAATCATTGGAGAGAGCTTAGGTGAAGCGTCGGACCGTTTCAAGAAGCTGTTGAGAAAGTGTTCATGTTACCATGTTGTACCACTATGGTTGCAAGTCTAAACCTTCTATAATGAACTATTTCCGGAGACTAGATTGATAGTTGATGCTAGTACGGGAGGTTCTTTTCCCTTCAAGACTCCGAAGGATGTACAAGAATTGCTGGAGAGAATGGCATCTATTCATTACTATCATGGAGCAATAACTCCTTCAGTTGGACAACAGCAACAAGTGCATCAAGCCAATGTCCAACAAGGAAATATGTCTAACTATGATTCTTTCTTATCTCAATAGAACATGATGATGAGCGCCATTACAAACTTAACCAAAGCTATAGAGAATATGGAGAAAAGTTCCGTGAACTCCATTGGTTCGACCAACTAAGGGAACTTGAATTGTGATTTCTGCGGAAGAAATCACTAGAATGACTTTTGTGAAACATCAGTGATGCAAGGTAAGAAGATTCAATTTATTTCTAATCACAATCCCACCTCAAGAAATTAGCCCACCAATTATGGAAACACATATAACCTGAATTACATCTCTTGGTGAAACCATCCAAATTTTTCTTGGTCAAACTAAGCAAATGTTCAAAATCCGTCATTTTAGTCAAATGCACCTCAACAACATTTGTCCAATCAACCATCGTCATCTAGACCATATTTATCACCACATAAAATGAATCCCCAGAATTTTCCACATTATCAAACAACTCATACCAACCTCCACAACCAAGACTACTATTTCAAAATCCAAATTATCCCACACATGTGAGTCGTGAGGCATCCAATGATGATAATTTGAGAAGGGATTTTGAGAGGTTTCAAAGGGAGTATGAGAATCTACGTACTACCACAAGAATCCTTGAGATGCAATTGGGGCAGATAACTGGCCAAGACAATGAGTGACCAGCGGGAACATTATCAAGTGATATAATTACTAACCCATGAGATAATAACAAAGGGATAGAACATGTTCAAGCAATCACATTGAGGAGTAGAAAAACACTAGAGCCAAAGAAATCGGAGGATGATGAGTCGAAGAAGAGTCTTAGTGAATGGTTCAAAGGGAAAAGAAGACATATTAAAAAGCAAGGACGACAATGAGAAACCATCTAAAGCTCTTGACCAACAAGGTAAGTCCGAGGAACATTCGGCATCTACAGGTAAGCAGATAAGTGTTCCTTTTCCCCAAAGATTGAAAGAGGATGAAAAGATAAAAAAGATCAAGAAATTTTTTAAAATTTTTAAGAAAATTAAAATTACCTTTCTTTCATTGAAGCAATAGAAAATATGTCCAGTTATACTAAGTTTATGAAGCACATATTATCTAGCAATAGGAGATTGATGGGAGACAAAATTTTATGCTTGAACGAAGGGTGTACTGTCATCATTCAGAGAAATCTTTCCCCTAAGCTCAAGAACCCCGGCTCGTTCTCAATTCCATGTGAAATTGGAGAAGTGACATTCCATCGAGCTCTATGTGATTTTGAAGCTTCTATTAACCTCATGTCTCATTCCACCTTTAAGAGGTTAAATGGAAGAGGATTGAAGTCAACCAAACGTCATTCTCCAATTAGCCGATAGAAGTGTGAGGCAACCGATAGGAGTAGTGGAAGATCTTATTGTCAAAGTAGGAAAAGTATTTCTACGAGAGGATTTCATCATTCTTGACATGGAAGAAGACGTGGTGGCCCCGCTCATATTAGGAAGACTTTCTTGGCCACCGGGCGAGCCATCATTAATGTCCAAGCTAGAAACCTATAATTTAGAGTCAATGATGATATTGTTTCTTTTAATGTTTTTTATTCTTTTAAATTTCCAACTGAATATGATGATGTTTTGAGTATAGATATCATTGATGATCTGGTTAATAATTTTTGTAGGAAATCCCTGAAATAGGAGACTGAAGACATGAACAACATCTATGAAAAAGAGATGGAAGGTAGCAACAAAGAGAGCGTGATGGATGATGAGATGGAAAAGGCAATTGAGGAGAGCAAGATGAGGAATAAAGGTAAAGGGGGGTATCCAAACAACGCACCCCTTAAGGTTGAGCTCAATGGGAACCACTGCCTTCTAATCTTAAATATGCTTTTCTATGAGGGAATGATACATATCCAATCATTGTAAATGCTTATCTTTCTGAAATTGAATTAGGCAAATTAATCTTTGTGTTGAAGAAGCATCGTGGAGCCATTACATGGAGCATGGAGCATATAAAAGGCATAAGTGGCACTATTTGCATGCATAAAATACTCCTTAATGACACTTGTAAACCCATTAGAAAACCTCAAAGGCAGTTAAATCCAAATTTAAAAGAAGTAGTCAAAAATGAGGTTTTAAAATTGCTAGATATCGGGATTATATATCCTATCAATGTTAGTGAGTAGGTAAGCCCAACACAAGTAGTGCCAAAGAAAGGAGGAATGACTGTGGTAGTAAACAAAAAGAATGAATTAATTCCCTCTAGATTAGTGATGGGGTGGCAGATGTGTATCGACTATAAAAAACTTAATGAAACCACTAGGAAAGACCATATTCCTTTACCCTTCATTGATCAAATGCTCCTTTGTGAAATACTTTCTAGATATGCATTTTATTGCTTTCTCAATGGTTATTCATGGAATTTTCAAATTGCAATACCCCCTGAAAACCAAGAGAAAACTACTTTTACTTGTCCATATGGCACATTTGCATATAGGCTCATGCCTTTTGGTTTATATAATGCTCCTAGTACTTTTCAGATATGTATGTTTGCTATCTTCTATGATATGATTTATATATTTATTGATGTCTGGATGATTTTAGTGTATTTTGTGACTCTTTTGATTCATGTTTAAATAATCTTGCATGTGTGTTACAAAGATGTGAGTCTTCAAACTTGGCACTTAATTGGGAAAAGTGTCATTTTATAGTTCAGGAATGGATTATTTTAGATCATTGTATTTCATCTAAGGGCATAAAGATAGATAAAAGTAAATTAGAGATCATTGAAAAATTACCACCCCCCACGAATGTGAAGAGAGTGAGGAGTTTTCTTGGTCATGTCGATTTTTACCAGCATTTCATTAAAAATTTATTCTTTGATTTCTCGCCCTTTATGTGCTTTATTGCAAAAGGATGTGCCTTTTATTTTTGATGATAAATGTTTGTCTACATTTAATAAATTAAAAGAAGCTTTGATTACCGCACCCACGATAGTCGCACCAAATTGGAATTTACCTTTCGAATTACTGTGTGGTGCAAGCGACTATGCCGTAGGTGCGCCATTGTGTCAAAAGAAAGGTCTTGCATGTTGTGTATTATGCCGTCCGAATCTTTAATGAAATACAAATAATAATTATTCCACCACAGAAAATGAGTTGTTAGCAGTAGTTTTTGCATTTGATAAGTTGAGGTCATATTTGATAGGTAATAAGGTGATAGTTCATACTGATCATTCAGCCCTTAATACCTATTGACTAAAAATGATGCTAAACCTAGACTTATTCGATGGATTTTACTATTGCAGGAATTTGATTGGGAAGTGGTGGACAAGAAAAGAGCCGAAAATACTGTGGCAAATCACCTTCATGACTTGAACAGGACCCATGGCAAGAAAAGGTGATAAATGCCCATAAATGAGACATTTTCGGAAGAACATTTGATGATAATAGAGAATGGGGCACCTTGGTATGCAGATATAGTCAATTTCTTAGCCGCCAAGATCATTCCATCCACCATGGATCTAAATCAAAGAAAGAAATTTCTTTCGGAAATGAAGTACTATATTTGGGATGACATATTCATCTTTTTCCATACATCCCAGTATATGATATCTATTGAACTGCCAATGTCTTAGAATACACTAAGCATTTGATAACCAGCCACCTAAACATGGATGACGATAGGATCAATATGTAGTATTCTGCTAAGGACTAGGTCGTCTTCTAAATAGACAAGCTTTTCAAGGGGCTTAATGCACTTGTCACGACATTCACCCTCGGGGACATAGCGGACACATGTATTTTCCTTGCATTACCCGAGTCTCCTATGGTTGGCCCTCCAGCAATGCCGCTTATTACCCCAGCCGCATTTGGGGAATGATTTGCGCTAGGGAAAGAGGTCAGTTATTCCGAGGCTGAAACTGGCGGGGAGGGCATCTGTTATCATTATTGTTGTTTTGACGAAATTAACCAGCCGCGTTTCTAATGAATTCCTAAAGGTGTCTGTCCTATATGGCCCTCTCAATGCCAATTTTTAAGTGATTGCAACCCTCAATGTCATGCCCGTGCTGCTCGTGAAACATGTAATATTTGGATTTGTCCCTCTGGTCTGGGAAAGCACGCATTGGTAGTGGAGGTTCAAGCACCCCAGGGTGCTGGTCCTGATAAAGGATCTCCCTTCTTGTTGTATTTAAAGGCGTGAAATTTGCATCAGAGAGCTCCGTAGTTCGGATTGGCTTGTCCACAATAGTATTGTTGGGATATACTACCTGTCCAACTAAGAGCCTATGGCTCGAATAGGCCAATCTTTTTGAAACTTTCTATTTTTTTGAATGAAAAGGATTTAATTTCATATTCATCTTTGGGCTTCTTTTGTTCGTACAACTCCCTCTTCGATCTAATTAGATTCTTCACCTTAGATATAACCTGAAGCTTTTTCCAGCAGCTCAACGTAAGATGCTAGCAAATTCTTGGCCAACTTAGTATTAAATCGTCCTAGCTTAACTCCACTGTAGACGCAGCAGCCATGATTTTTCATCAACATTTTTTATCTGGACCCTATCCACATATTCGGGCAAAGACTCCTCAATCTTTTGTCTAAGTTCATCAAGTGCAAGGTGTCTTTCAGAACTACAGATTTACTCCTTAAACGACCTAGTAACCTCTTGGAAATGTCATGGAAGGTTGCAATTGAATTCATAAAGAGCCCATAGAACCATTTTTGTGTCGGACCTCTAAATATGATAGAGAAATAGCTTACACTTATGGCATCGCTGTAGCTATAAAGGCTTGTAACAGCTGCCATATGGGATATGTGGCCAGGTGGATCAGAATCACCTTTATATCGGTCTAGGTCCAGCTATTTGAATTGAGCGGGCAGTAGCTCTATTTTGATGGACATTGTGTTCTAGAATGAATCTCTATCCACCTCGGAGAAAAAGGAAGCATAAGTCACCAGATTACTCTTTTGGAGAATTTCTTAGATTTTTAATTCTGGGCTCTTACTCCTCGAGCTATTAGTAAACAACTAGGAACAAGTCAGGAATTTGTTGGACTGATTTTGCCTTTGAATTGGATCGATTCACTCATGAATTAAGACCTGTTTCGGCCTGCTGTTAACTGAAAAGAACTGTTCAGGTCTTTCCAAAGATCTACTTTGAAGGATTTTGTACCTCAGATCAGTGCTACTCAAAGTCGAAGCATGTTGTTTACCATGATGCCAATTGGGACGAGGAGTTTCAGACCAGTTTCCTTCGGGTGTGTTGTATTCTCTTTACTCAATGAAAGCTCTAAAGGACTCCACATGATCGGCAATAAACTAGAGTATATTTTCATGCCTCTGTTAAAACAATATGGATGTTCCAGCCTCGTCTTGATTTTCTACTCCTATCAGCAAGTGCTAGTTTTATATATCTCCTTTAGCCTTTTTGCTTTCAACACGATGAGCGGTAATGCATTTCTTCATTTTTATACAAAATTCAATTGGTAGAAAGTGTAGAAAAGCTTTGACATTAAAGCTTCAAAAAGTAAGGAAAAAGAACCAAAAACAGAGAGGAAACACGAGCTTTTGTTGTTAATTTTCCAAGCTAAATAATGACTGTCGAAAGCTAGAGAGAGAAAGTAGACAAATTGTCTTGAATTGAGTGAGTTATGGGAGAATAAGATACGGATTTGTCTTAAGAACCCCTTATTTAGACATTGATGGGAAGTGCCTTGATTGTCTTAAAACCTGCTAAGCATAGTGGCCGATTACATAAATACCCTTAAAGAACTTGTCAAGTAACTATACACATATGTCTGGTTCCATGTAAGCAGCTAACTTTGGTGTCATCAACTGTTTTTGTTTTTCAATATATCTAGCTTATTCTTAAAAATAAATGTATATGAGCAATTAATACACTATTATAGCATTGGTCTATAATTGAAGCAAAACGCAAAAAAAAAAATGTCTAGAAATAACAATTTTCTTCATTTTTTTTTTTTTTTTTTTATTTCATAGAGGCCCTTTGAAGCCAAATCACACAATGCAACTTTACAGTTTTTAATTTTAGATAGTACAAATAAGTTCTCGTCAGTTGATTCGAATCTTTCTTTAATAAAAGAAAAAATCGATCAACTTTGTCAATGGAGGATAAACCCTTACATATATACAATTTTTTTTTTTTTTTTTTTTTGGGGTGTTTAAGTACTTATAAATATACATATTCACAACTTCATAATCCAAGAATAGCAGCTTTCTTTGGCATAATTCACCAACATGTGCAGGTAACCTAATCAACAGAAGCAACGCTTAGATGACCAACTCATTCTCAGAAAACGTTATTCTTTTCCTTCTTCAGAAAAGAAATGTATGTTCATTAGAAACCATAAACATAATTGATGTCAGGCTTATCACGACATCATACTACAATCACAGAACAAACATAAACGATCATTAAAAACCAAAAAAAATGAATCAAACTAAAGCTTATTGCGAGTGCGTTGCAACAACCATTTGAAAAAACAATCTTAACTAAGAAGAGTGATAAGAATTTTTTTTTTTTTTTTTTTTAAAAAAGAAAAAAGTAGGATGACAAGAACAAATGAGAATAATATAGCTGAAACATTATTTATTTGCATATGAAAAGAGAAAGATTTTAGCAATCTATCAAATATTTCGAAGTTCGAATTAATTTAGAAGATGGAAAAACAATAAGAGAGATTGTCTTGACACTGACTGGTATAATCATATGTTTGAAAAACTAGGCAATCAAAAGGGTTAAATATTATAACAGAGTGTAACTCATATGATAAGAGTATATTTTTATTATAATTTAGATCGTGAATTCGATTCATTAGAAGGTGAGTATATATTCACTATAAATTCTCTTTTTTATTTACAAAAAAAGGATAATATTATAGTCGGATCACATGATTTTTTCATCAGCTACACAAACTAGGGAATGTATAATAGGATACCTTTGGAAAACTAAACTTAATGCGAATGGTAGGATTTTTTTAAGAATGGTAATCTACACAAATCCCAAAGTTGATAGGAATAAGGGGATTAGACAATGTTAAATCAGCACAATGCCTTTGCATGTGTATCATTAAAAAAAAAAAAAGAACATATAAACAACATAGCAAACAGAGCATGTTACGGAGAATAAGAGTAAAAGCCCTTTCATTGAAAACGTAACACTAGGAAAAATAATAAGGAGAGTCGATGTAATCAACAAAATGATACCCAACTTTTAATTTCTTTAATTTAGTCTTTAAACTTTGAATGTCGAGTCAATTTAGACATTTGAATTTCATATTAGACTAAATTAATGTTTTTGGCAAAAAAACATGATTACAGTTTGACCCAAGATATTAATGCAAATAACAAATCTACCATATAAAATTTTACTACTAAGAAAAATAAGAAGATAAATTATACAGTGAAAGATCCTTAAAATGTAATCAAGTAATTGTGTTTAATACTTGTAAACTCATTATGAATAAGGTATAAAGATCAACAAATCCAATTAAAATTTTCATGCAAAAAATTTATCACTAAAATGTCTATTGATCTTATGCGAATATTATGTTAAATAATTTTATCTCAACTACTTACAAAACAAATTATCTCAACTTAGAAGGAAAAAAACAATTGGTCTAATATTTAAATCCATATATTCTCTTGCTTTACAGTTCTTTATAGGAAAAGTTTTAGGGTATATGTGAGATAATACTCAGGGTTTGAAGCTAAGAAACCAAATTGATTATTTAACACAATTTGGAGACTTATTCAAATTTTTTTGTAGCTTAAGGACTAAACGAGAAAATTTTGAAAAAGTTTACAGACATTCAGTGCAATTTGCTATAGAAATTAACTAGAAGTTAATAAATTAAAATGACATCCTCATACTTATTATTTTAATATTTATTGTATATTTTGTTTTTATAATAATCCATCAATTCTTGATATTATGTAAATGTGTCATTGACAGCTTTCCAAGAAGCGATTTAGAGACCAAGAGGGAGAGTTAGACATGCATAATGGAAATTAATCATGATAATTGTGCTAACAATCCTCCATTCTACTTCCTATTTCACTATCAATGAACTATTAAATTTTTAATTATAATTTTTAGTGAAGAAATCTTGACAATTCATTTGATAGTAAAATTGAAAGTAAGAATAAAAGTGAGATAGAAGATCCTTAGTGAGTTACGTGCATATTACCCACATCCAAAATTGATTATTTTACCCTTGATTTAAATATTGTAAGTTATTTTTTTGATATTTTAAAACACCATCAAAATCGCTATCTTCATTTCCATAGTTTATAGACTAAGCAAAGCTAGATGGCTGGAACAAAGAGATTAATTAACTAATGCCATATGAAACTTGCATTGCATGAAAGATACGTACAGAATGATTTTGATCTTCTATTACATTTTTAGTATTATATGTATGTTATGCTATTTGAAAATATTACTTATGTCTCTCATTTAATATTAAATATTAAATGAAGTGCACGTAATACATAGCATAACACAAACAATAACACGAGAAGTGTAATAGAAAATCTAATGATGACGGAAAGCATTTCTTTAAATATCATTTTTCAGTTCCAAATTGAAACTGAAACTGCATTCTGCTCCATTCCATTTAAGCCCGAGCTTTCTAACACTCTCATTAAATCTTTTTGGCATGGACCAAGTGCTCAACTGTTTCAGTGTACTGCTGAAGTTGTTCAGGCCATCAGGAAGTTTCAGGTTCAAACATCGCTTGATTACAAGCCTGCTTAGATTGGGCATGGCTCCATTTGCAATAGTCCACTGGTGTAAGTTAGCCAATTCTGTGAGGCAAATAGATTTGAGACTAGGAAAACCTGATTGGGAGCAAACCATTTCTTGTCCCAAGAAGGCGCGGTTCCCCAGAACGAGTCTTTGTAGTTTGGGAAACTTCTCCAGTGTTTTCATGGGATCGTGTTCTTGTTTTTATAGATGAATTTCAGAAAGCACCAATACTAATTCCAACAAGCTTGAGCTTATGTCCAGTATATATGTGGGTAATTTGTTCCCTCTTAAAGTCTCGAGAATCTCCAAGAATTGCAGTTTTGGGCTCTCTGCTTCTTTTTCCCCTAGTTTGCGGATATCTTCGGAATCACAGCCCCTTATACGGAGGTACAAATCACATTTCAATTCGTGGTTGACTATCCAAGAAAGGCTATTATTGTCCCGAACAACAGCTTTCAACACTCGAAGATTTTCCAATTTTGAAATGTCTCCAATTTCCATAACATCACTTTGAAAATTCACCAGCACCTCAAGATTATCCAAGCCACTTAATCTCAATTTCTTCCCATCCACCACTTCCATACTAGTATCACTAAAGTAGAGGTACCTTAATTTCTTTGCCTTCCAAAAGGTGTTTGATATTCTAATATGATACCCCCACGCCACCCTCAGATCCAGGGCCTCTAAGTAGGGTGAAGAAGTGCACGTGCTGATGATGGCAGCTCATCCAACTCGGAGTTTTTGAAACTTAGAAACCTCAAAAGGATTAGATTCTCCAAAACCTTTTCCAACTCTTTGTTGTCCTCAAATTTGTAAGATTCAAACACGAGAATTCTAACACCCTTGATCAATTCCACTAATGACTCATCCGACAGAGTGATACGTGGGGGAAGCTCTCCCGCTCCACTAGTATTACGGAATAGAAGGGATCTCATCATAGGTTCATCAATAGTACTACTGTACGGTTGAGATTGAGCAAGTTGAACTACTTTATCTGCAACTTTCTTACAATCATTTCCATTCAGGCCTCTATTGGTGGAGATAGCCATTCTATATGCATTAGCAACAGTAGTAACATTCCGAGTACTACTAATGTTCTGCGAGGAGGTTTCTTCTTTATCTGAAACAAGATTACCTCTGAAAACCTTGAGATATCCGCTTTGTTCTCTCAACTCCTCCAACCAAGGTCCTCTCATACGACTAGTTACACAAGGCAAGACTCGTACCTCGATCGAAAATCTCTCACTGCTGCAACTTTTACCTCAACCAAATGCCTCCTAGCCAGCACGGTCAAATACAATTCTGCAACATCCATTAATGTCAACATTTCTGATCGAGGGATCACCAAGCCTTCCGCAATCCACATCAAGTACAATGTTTCTACGTCTACATAATCATCCTCTGCAAAGTGAGACAAATAAAGGAAACATTCTCTCAATTCATCTGTCAATTCATCATAACTCCAAAAGAATAAGCTATTCAACCTATCCCCAACTGCCTCTTTATCTGCTGGATGTTCATGATTACTCATCCCATCGCCTAATAAGCTATGCTTCAAAATCGTCATTCTCGGTTCATTTATAAGATGGAGCTGTTCGCCCACATGTTTCCACTTATACGAGAATCTTAAAATCTCTGCCAGTACTAAGATTGCTATTGGCAGATATCCACAACTGCGTATCATAATCCTTCCCACATGCTCCTTTATTCGAGTTATATACCCTAAAAAGTCTTATAGAGTCTACTCAGACTGACCTGGCAGAGGTGGACGATATGCCCTCTTTTTCAGTATCTCCCAGGCTTGATCTTCACTTAAGCCGATGATTTTGTGAATGAATCCCTGTTGGGCTACTTCACGATTGGGACTTGTAAGCAAAAGTTTAGTATTTCGTCCCAAGCAAGATTTTATGCTCTCCACAACTTGTTTATTCCGAATGTCCTCCAGAACAAGCAGACTACACTTATTCTCTTCGTCATATTCATGCAGTTTTCTACGCAATTCGGTGCTCAACAACTTCTTCCGAAGAATTATCATTATTAATTTTCCTATTGGTTGAATTAGATTTGGACAGCTGCTTTAAAATATCCTTCAAAGCAATTGTGATATCATTCTGATAATTTGTCATAGATAACCAGGCAAATGCAGCAAAATGTATCCGAGTTTTTATATGGTAATAGATCTTTCTTGCCACTGTGGTCTTCCCAGAACCCCCAACGCCCAAGATTGAAACAATTTGATGATCCTGATTATTACATAGCAAAAGGGACAACAACTTGTCGATATCCCCCTTCATCTCAAACATTATTGATTCTTGATGATCATCATCAATCTCATGGCCATAATATTCCTCAACTCTTACTCTCACATCAATATCATCAACCTCATGGCTTCGGTCAATTCCTTTAGTTTTTGCGAAACTAAGAAGTTCAATTATTCGGGGTTTAATCAATTCAACCACTTCACTACATTTATCAACTTCTTTGATCGCATAAGCCTGTTTAGAAGAAACACATTGGTAGTTTTTTTCAAGCAGCCCTTTTGTGCAGCTGTTTTGTATTGATGAATTTGATGTGCAAACAAATCGATCACATTCTCAACAAGATAAACAAGACATCTGACTTCTTGTATCCAACTTCGCACATCCTCATCCTTTTGGTTTTGTGTTGCATCTGCTAGAAATTTTCGAAGATAATATCGCAACGACATAAAACGATCACAGAGTTTGGCCACAATTTCAACCTCGAAGATTTCTCCAGGCGAAGTACCCGAATGGGGAAAAGGAAGATTAGGAATAATTGCCTCAGCCATGATATGATATATTTTTATCTGGACATACAAAACTCAAATAACAAATTAATTAACAACTTGGTTAATTTCACCCACGATGTAGCTTTTAAATCGAAAACAAGAAATTAGGTACTAGTAATACTCTACATCCGGGAAAAAAAAAAAAAAAAAACCTCACCTTAAATATTTAAAAACTTTGGGAAAAAAAATATACAAGTACTAATTCTCAATTAAGTTGTGGTAGTATCCCAACGAAGTATTAAAATTTTTTCTTTATTATTGTTACACTAGCTAGCTTGTGATTGATATGATGGAAATTTTATTTGTACTCTCGTCAAAGTAAAAAGCCTCTGTTTGGACAAGAATAATTGTTCATTATTGTTCAAATAATAGCATGTAATTTCCAATTACTTTTTTTATCTATACATACATTCCATCACAAAAGTTGATACAATATTATTATAGATAATATAGTATTTCAAAAATTAGAACCATCCAAACGGATTCTTTTCCTGGCTATAGTTCATTTCTTTTATTTTCAAACAAAAATTTTGTAGATTTAGTCTGTGTCAATGTGCCATATATAAACAAGCAGTATCGTTATGGATCTAGGGCAGAATTGGTGGTGGATATTACTTGTTTTTGACAAATGCAAATGCACCTTTCGTTATCATGAAACACATGCATAGATCGAGGTTTTGACACCACTCTCCACAAAGATTAACAGGAAAAAAAAAATATTTGAATTCATTCAAAATGTACTTACAGTTATAAATCTTGATGTTTAGCACAATTCTTGATAAAATGTTGCAACACAAGAATTTTTGGAATATATACTCGGGGTTTGAGACAATATGTGAAAAATGTAGATATGGTTTTAAGGAATAAACTTTGCATTACCGTCCTTTTTATATAGCTAGCCATTCATGGCCACAGAATGAGTTTTTGGAAGCAATCGTTTTAGATAACTTAGATACATGTATTAGGTAAATTTTGGAATACATGCTTAGGGTGTGTGCAAAGTCTTTTTGCTCTTTCAGACATAAAGTCTTTTAATAGTATTCGGAATCAAACTTCCGTGTAATCCAAGCATTATTTTACTACAAAAGATGAGGGTTTGCTTTTTCCAATTTCAAAAACAAAATAATACTATTAGTTAAGGAAAGAACTTGTGCCTTGCTTTTGGAAATAAAAGTAGTATGTATGACAGGTTAATGTACCTTGCTTCTGTCTGCAAGAGAGAACCAGAAAAGTATGAAAAAGGACAAAAAAAAAAAAAAATATTTCCTCCATCCCAAAAAATATACATCTCTTTTAAGAAATTGTGCATCTTATCAACAGATCACACACGGGCCTCAAGTTCCAATTTTTTTCCTTTCGCAATAGGCAGCATATTAGTCGCAATTTGTGGAATTTCGAATGGTTCATCTTGTAAAGTGGGAGGTGGGGTCAAAATATTTGGTTGTTTTGAAAATTTTCATTTCATATTAGTGCGCGTCTGCACGGTAATATTAGAAGTTGATTTCTTATACTACATTTGTTTCAAAATAACTGTCATTTTTTATTAGTGTATACAGAATACAAAAAATTATTAGATTTTATCAATTTTACAAAAAAATAATTTAAAATGGCAAACTTATCTTTTTACATTAATATCTAACTACATAATCCTCCTTCTATTAATATAGTGTTGAGGATAAAAATTAATATATATATCATTTAATAATTCCTTGGTTTTCTAAACAAATAATTTGACACAAGATATATATATATATATATATATTATATATGCGAGTTATTTCTTCTAATTTTTGTTTCTCCCTTCAAAGTATTTCTCTCCTATTTTATAATGCCAAAAATACCCCCCTTAATGAAATATAATTCCTAGAAAAAACATAATAATAGATTTAAGTGTTTCTCCCATTTATTTGTAATGTTTAAAATATCCGCCGTTAATGAAATATAATTTCCAATTCCTAATTGGAAAACACAATTAAATTATTCATCATATATTCTACCTATTTTCAAGATATGCCTAATATATCATTAATGATTAATTAAATAGTTCATTCCTAGCATATTCTTAATGAAGAATAACTGACATTAGTGTTAATAACTTTGACTACAATCCTATTCAAGATAATCTATTTTTCTCCTTTTTCGTCCTACCAAATATATCTTTAATTAAATAGTTATATATAACATGCTCTTCATGGAGTATAATTGGCCTATTTAAACTACTATATCCATTTAATATCAAAATAAGATTGTCTATCTTTTATAATACTACTATTATTAATTATATATATTTCAAACTGCCACAACATAATTCTTTAGATTTATATGAAAATTTGGGCATAAATGCATAATAAGATAGTAAAAAAATTATTTGGAAAAATAATTTATATTTGAAATAAAATATAATTAATAAAAGTAGTTTTAATAGCTATTATATATTTTCAAATTGTTTTTTTCCTAAATTATTACAAAATTTGGCATAAATACGTAATATGAAGGTATAAATTTTTAAAAGTAGAGATATTATTTATGCTTGAGCAAAGAATATATAAAAATATTATTAAAATTAGATACAAATTGTCTCTTATAACTATTTTATATATATTATAAATTCAATGTATAATAAATAATTAGTTGTTCATTGTAGCAAATAAGTTAAATTGTTGAATTTTCAAATTTATTGGTATTAATAGCTTCTTTAAATTATGGAATTAAGCTTACTTTTGCCAAAAAAAAAAGTTCAATCCTACTAACATTTAACAAAAAATAAATAAAAGAAGAGAAAATGCCTCTGAAAAAATTTTGTGCATTGTATTTAACTTGATTGGATTTGAATTCAATAAAATATCTTTTTAATATCAAAGTTTTCCTCCAACTTAAAAATTACAAAATTAATAATCATATAAATAAAAAATTTAATATTTATAAAAGTGAAAAAAGCAGTGTAGTATGTAATCCTATTTTCTTATCTCATTTAAATTTTTATTACGATGAATTTAGATTTGTTTTTCCCTTCCATACACAAAAAAAAAAGAAGAAAATTAACCAAGCAGTTTGTTAATAATAATAATCTATCTATCTATCTATACTATTATATATATGCATGTTGTTTCTCCAATTTTTTGTTTATCTCAATTTTTGTTTTTCCTCTCAAAGTATTTCTCCTATTTTTTGTGATGACTAAAATACCTGCCTTTAATAATAACAAAATACACAAATCCTAATATTATTACCGCCCTTAATAATAACACAATATTTAACATACACAAATCCTATTATTAGTAAACAAGTCCTCTTAAAACACGCAATTATTAAACAAGTCCTCTTATAACACGCAATTACACAAGTCCTCTTAAAACATATTTCTAAGACAATACACAAATCCTATATTTATTACACAAAAAATCCTACTAAAATACGCATTCCTTTTCGAACTGACATTTTGCCTATTTCCTACGACTATACAAAATATTTTTAACGACATAAGATTTGTATATTACATGATGATTTCATTGATCATCTGTCTTCCACTCCAAATTAAAAATCTCGGCCAATCATCCAATATACTTAATTTAAAGATTCTTAATCCATGTATATGTCGTTTTGTGTATCATATATGTTTTTTTTTTTTTTTAATTTTTAAATAATGCTTTGACTAATTTTACCATACTTTCGAATTGAGCTTCCCCTTTTAATTGGAGGGGATAATTCTTATCATGTGTAATATCGTTCGCATTTTTTATTTTTTTTTTTTGAAAGAAAAATGGTTGCTATTAAACTATTTGCCATTAGTGTCTTACTTTCTACAAAGCTTGTTGGTAAATCTTGGAGGGAGATCTCATCACAATGAAACTTATAAATCTATACTATTACATATGTCTCAAAAGCATAATTCATAAAACATATACAATAAGTAATCTCCCAACAATTTAACATAAAAATCCTCACAATTAAAATCTTCAAATTTAACTTTTCGCCTTTAATGAAATATAATTTCCAAATCCCAATAGGAATATAATATTTTCCGCCCTTATATATACATGTGTGTATGTGTTTGTGTGTGTGTGTTAATAACTTTTTTGCCAAAAGAATTTAACTCCATTAAACATTTAACATAAAAGAAATTGAAGAACATGAACTACCTCTAGCAAACTTTATGCATTCTGTTAGATTTTATTTGGTATGAATTCAATAACACATCTTTTTATATTAAAGTTTTACTCTAACTTAAAAATCACAAATTAATAATCATGGCAATTAAAAATTTAAAAGTTTAACACGTATTTTTAATATCAAATTATTGATCCAACTTAGAAAGCACAAAATTAATAATCATATGAAATAAAATTTTAAAATTTATAAAAGTGTAAAAATTATACAATATTTTCTTATCTCATTTAAATTTAAATTACGATTAATTTAAATTTGTTTTCCCCTGACCTACATGAAAAAAACAAAATTGGCCAAGCAATGAGTAAAACTCGGGAAAAAAATAGAAAACTCACAATCTTTCCCTTGGCCTACATGAAGGAAAGAAAACTAACCAAACAATGAAAGTAAAACCGAAAACAAAATAAAAAGCTCACAATCTTTAATTGAGATTACAATATTTCTTAATTTTATATCTCTTTAATATATAGTATATTCAATTACTAAATTCTTATCTTTAATAATATCATTTTATAGAATATTGATTTACAATAACTATTTTATTGATAAAGTAGAAAATAGGTTCAATCCATAATACGCCCAAAATATTCTAAAATAATCATTGTCAAACACATACAAATATTCTAAAATAATCTATGCTCAATTTTTGGAGTGACAATATAGAAAAAATGCTTAAGTAAGTAATTAATATAAAACAACTCAATGTATGCATTGGCGGAGATAGGGTGGGGGCAGTGGGGGCACCCCAACTAAAATTACAAAAATACGCTAGAATTTAAAAAAAATTTAAACTTTGCCGCCACTAATTTGAATAAATTACAACATGCAATGTTATTTTTTGGTCATTGAAGTTCAAGTACTACCTCGTAACTACCAAATGCAATTAATTTCTAATATTTATTTTAGTGTTGAGATTTGCAATTAAATACAACTATCAATAACACCAAATACAAGTGTAAAAGAATTACGACCTAAGAGTTATTTTTAATCTTTCTTTTACCCATTTACTATTATTCTGTACTTTCCTGTCTTTGATTTTATCTTTGATTCTAATACACAAGACTCAAGTAATCTAATTTTCATTTATTTATAAGTTATGAATGAAGAAAATACAAATGAGCACTCATTTTGTTGTTGTAGTTTGTATAATTTTCAATTAATAAAATAAAATTGCTAAACTATATTTTATTTTTATTTTGTTTTAATTAATTTGTGCGTGCTAAGAGAATATATACTTAATTGAAATATAACATGTGAATTATAGTTTGTATTTTGACTAGTTCATTGAAATTTCAATTCAACATATTTATTTTAAGTATATTTAGGTATTTTTTCATTCATAAATTTCTAATTTGTTTAGCTCCTTGTTATAAAATTTTGAAAAGTTACAGTTATTTGTTTTGAAAAGATATTTTCGGTAATGGATTATAATTGAAAATTCCAAATAAAGAATCATTTAATACCTAAGATGTAAAAGATTAAAATAATTAGAGTAAGTAAACCGACAAAAATTATAGCAAAGAAAAACATGACTCAAATGATGAGTTTTATGGTACAATTTTGTAAACTTTATTATCTATTAATATGTATACTACTATTTTAGAAATATAAATACTTTGTAAAATTTTTACGCTAGTTCAGACAAAATTAATATCCGAATTATATGACATTTGCCCCCACTAAAGAACATTTCGGCTACACACCTGAGTGTATGCAAATAAATAATATTATTAAATACTCTTAATAGTTGTAGGTATTTATTGAGTTTATGTATCAACTTTAGAAACTACGATACAAGTTGTTATAATATTTAATAAAACAACAAAGAAATATTGGTTTAACGTAACTATTGAAGAGGTAAACAAAATTTTCAAACCACGATATGATGTATGCCCAAAATATTCTAGAATAATTATTGCAAGACCTATAACAATATTGAGTATAAATTGTAGGAATGACAATATAGAAAAAATAAGTAGGTAAGTAGTTTAAAAGACAACATAAATTTTGAAAATAAAACCATACTATTAATTGCTCTAAAATAATTGCAGACATAGATTAAGTTTACATGTCAACTTTAGAAAATACATTACAATTGTTACACTATTTAATAAAACAAGAATATTAAATGTCTCTAGATATATATTAAATGTCTTGATAAGCAATACAAGGAATTAATAGAAAAAGAAGGTAAAAATTTAAAAAAAAAAGCATACATTTTTATTAGATTTAATTTTGTTTATATATTTATAAATACATATTTAATTTCATAGTAAAATACTATATTAAAATATACTTTGGAGTTGACTACATTCGATATTATTTTAAATGAATATGAGAGTTTAGAACGTTAATGGAGCCATATAGTGAAATGTTATCATGAACTTAAGAAATATGGCAAAGTACCAATATATTCTCTATATGCGTACATATTTTACACTATATGTTTAAAAAAAAAAATTAATTGTGATAGAAATTTTATAAAACTTACGTGTTATTTTGGATGTCTTTTAAACAAATTTCATCTATAAAGTGATGTTTTATACTTGATACTGATTTTATCTTTTAATAATAATAAATAATATATAAATATATTTAAAAGTTCAATATATGAAAAAGTCTTTATCTTAAATTGATCAAGGAATAATTTAGGAATTTGAAAAAGAAATAGAAACTATTTTGAATCGGAATTAACTACATTTTATACCATTCAAGATGAATGGATAATATAGAGCTTTAATTGATTACAAAAGTGAATTTATCATAAGTTTAATAAATATGAAAAGAACCAATATATTCTGTATATGTATACATATTTTACATAATATGTTAATGAAATTTAATTATTGTAGAAATTTATGTAAAATCTCACTTAAAGTAATTGCATATGTAATTTTGAATATCTTTAGAGTAATATATTTTTTTATTAGCATTGCGTGCATTTTATAATAAAATAAAAGATGCATTTTAAAGTAAGATAAAAGAACAACTGATTATTTCAAATTTTTATAATGATTTTAATATACTATGTGATATCTATATATAATTTAGAGAATATATTAATTTAATCAATTTAGATTTTAATACATAAGGCATAATTTTTGTTTGATGTATTTCTTTTTATATTTTAATTAGATTCATTTCTGAATCCAAAAAAGAAAAATATGACACTTCCAAAAAAAATTCGCATAATCAATTGTCAAGCATTAAAAAATAAAACTAACCTTAAAAAAAAATTAAGTAATATGGGGCTTCAAAAAACTTAATATTAGTTATTAGCATCACTTTGTTTAACAAATATTTGTTCGTCACTCATAAATATATACAGAGAGGTTATTACATAGATGTCACGACTCCAAATCCGACAATTTTCAGCACCTTACCCGCGTAGCATCTCACTCATGTGGAAGTCATTACTACAGCGTCCTAATATATTCCTCGGGAGTAGTAATAGAATGGCTGAGAGAATATTCAAGTCCATATCCTCTTAGTGCAGATACGAATATTACAGCAGAAGTCATCGAAGGTACCTTTCTGCAGCAGATGCCCTTCCTCGAATGATCTTGAATGTCCCTAAACTGCATACATCCGCTTATATTTTTCATTATAAAGCTCAGAATCTGAAACCATTGACATCGAAAAGGAACGTGAGAGAGTGTCTCGGCTTTCCTTATGTTCCTCATCTTCGACTCTTCCAACCTATGACGAATCACACAATAGCCCATTGAGCCAATTGTAGCAAGCATTATAGTACCACCAATTACAGTTGCACAAACAGCAAGCCATCTTTCATGACGTCCAACTACCACATAGGTGAGGGAAATAAAGGCAACTGAAATGAAAAGGCATGCTGACCACATGAGCTTGTTTATTACAAACATGAGTTGCTTCTTCGCCTTCTGTTCTATCACGACTAGAGATGTCTGGACCACAACAACAGCAAGGGAGATAAACAATGCAACACTATCAAACAAAATGAAGATTAAGAAAGCAGCATCTTTTGCTATATGGGCTTGGCCAAGTGATACTCCTCGTGTTTTCTCCTCAACGTATTGGCCAGGTACAGTGAAGATGGCTGCAAAAGCAACAGTTGCAATAAGGACAGCAACAACTGTTGCTGAGTTGATTGCATTGTTAAGGCCACCGATATGGAGCGTTTTCTTCACTTTCTTAGCAATTTTCCTCACTCTAAAGCCCGTCTGACGGCTTTGTTGGAGTTGGGACTGCACATCATGTTTTATGTCACTGACAGTCTGTTTGAGGTGCTTTGCAGCATTTGGTGGTTTTCCGTGATCTTCAGAATGAAGAGCTCCTGCCTCTTTTAAAATAGTATCCAGTTCTGGCATTGCAAGCTTTTCAGAGATATCAAGAGCGGTCTCTCCAGCCTTGTTAACTGCATTGATTTCGATGCCTTCACTGGAGATCAGACATTGTACAATCTGCCACAGCACAGCACCAAATTACAACATGGATATCATAATCATACAATAATAAGAAATTTTCCGGGTTTTGCCAAATTCAGTTCGTAATATTCAATAAAAACTAGTTATTTCCTGATACATCATTCCCTCAGCTGATCTTTTCATCCCAAGAAATGTCAAATTACATATCAGTTAGGGAGTAAAATTTGCAATTAGATTCTGATTACACTATAATCAACACTCCATGCGCATAAGAAAGAAGTCTGCTCTTAGACAAAGAAATGTCAGAACCACATCAAAGTTGCCAAGTTATTGGCTTATTGCGATGGAATGTTTGCTTAGGACTACAATGTAATAAAGCTTGTGATACTCTAACATCAAGGAAGTTAATTCCTGTCAGCATGTTAACAGACCAGAACCAAGCTTGGGAGTACGTTAGGATATTACAGTTCCTTGTGAAAAATGGCAGTTGAACATGATCTATTGGAAGTAAAATGCAGAAGAGATGCCTTAAAAAACTTCAGCTTCGGGATTAGATTGCAGTTCAACATGAAGTTAAAGAAGGCAAAGGTCCTAGGTTCAATCATCCCTGCTACCCTTAATAGTGTTAAGCTTTTAGATAACATGGTAATTCACATTCCTTCAGTAATCATGTGAAGTTCCAACAAAGAAGAAAATTAGAAAAGATATTCTGAAATGTGGATTAAAGGTGAATGTGATCCTAGGTAGAGCTGAATGGAGATCTTTATAAAACAATTTACCAGATTTACATTGCCAATGGCTTGATAGTATGAGATAAAGATTTTTTGGATTTGAATGTAGTACTTTGACGCCATGACAACCAACTGTGTAGTAACCTCAGTTTTGGTCACAGTGAATAAAATAACTCCTGAACACAACAATTTGTCCCTATAATTCAGCAAAAACTATGTTGAGAGTTCTTGTTTTTAAGAGCATGATCCAAACCTACATGATTCCCCTCAAAAGGAATCCTTATCATGGATTCAGTAGACGTTTCCACAAAGGGGAAGGATGAAGAGGGGAAGGAAGCATTGGATCAGCCATAATTGAACCCTAATTTTAAGATGAGGAAACATGGCACTTGACCATGGGGCCAGATTCGACTCTTGAAATTTATGATGCTTTTTTGAGCAAACTTACAAATAAATACCTTATTTTTACGCCGGGCACTGAATTTTCTTTTCTTGAGGGCATCAAATCAAATCCATTTAGAGCCATGTTTTCTTAACTTAGGTAAGATTAGATGCCCTCCGCCGTATCACTACACAGTCTACACTAATATAGATTAATGGGAAAGAGTTGGTGGAATGAAAAATAAGCTATTCTCCATCAATGTGAAAAACATGAGAAAGGACACACAGCGGGAGGAGAGGGTGAACAACACAGTCTACACTAATACAGGGGAAAGAGTTAGTGGAATGAAAAATAAGCTATTCTCCATCAATGTGAAAAACATGAGAAAGGGCACACAGTAGGAGGAGAGGGTGAACAACCATTACAGCTATCAGTTATTCTCCTCATAAAGGCATCAAGGCTTAGACATAGCATAGAGTCAAATTTACAACTAAAAGTTTCAAATGTTTCTCCCAGAATAGCTTCATAATGATCCTGATCTACACATCAGCTCCACCAACAATTCTAATATCATTTTAAATCTTCACATATGAATCACAACCAATAATAGCAGGACACTTTTCATGTAAGCCAGAGGGTATTATGCACGCTGGTCGGGAAATCAAAAGGGCTAGCCATAATCTCAGATCGGAAAACAAGGGAATCAAAAATTATTCTCGTATACAGGTATATCCTAATAGTTTTGTATGTGTACTACAATAACAGTAAGGCAACTTAACATGATGTCAAGACTTTGTACAGCAAATTATTCACAACTCATATCTTGAGACCTTTTGCTGTTGCACATAGATTAAAATCTTTCTGTGCACATAAATTTTACAATTTCTCTCTATACAGAGAAGATAAAATCTATCCCCGCAACTTTTCTATTCTCTTTGTTTTGAACACCTCCCACTCACGGAAACCAAAAAATAATTGAAGCAATAGCTCTTTTATTTAGGAGGGGAGGCTGCGGCAATCATAGAGTTCCACTTCCTTAAATACATCCTCCATTGTAAACTGTTACATCACAAATTCCCAGACAAAAAGAAAGACAAACAGAGAACAAGAAGAAACCCAGGTGACTTAAGCCAAGCATGAAGAAAAAATAGATAAACATTTACCAACCTGAAAAAGTTCGACCCTTCCTGGTAGCAATGTGGAGTGCCGTGCTTCCCTTGTTATCTTCCAAACCCAGCACGGAGGGATCAGGTCTAATTAATTCCTGCACAATCTCCACATTTTGTCCCTTCACAGCCATGTGCAGTGCTGTTTGACCTTTCTTATCAGTCCTAAATCCTATACTAGGATCTTTGCTTAGAAGTGACTTCACCACTTCCAAGTGACCCATTCTTGCAGCTGTATGGAGCACAGTTTTGCCATTGTTCCGAGCTATCTTAGCGATGTTAGGATCAATATCCAGCAGCAGATTAACTACATCGATGTGTCCTTGAGCAGCTGCTGTGTGTAAAGCAGTAGTATTCGATGAATCTGTGGTCATGTTCAGGTTGGGAAAAAACCGCAAAAGTTCTTTCAGCACCTCTGCAATATTATACCAAAAGATTCTCCAGTAAGATGAAATAAAAATACAAAATGGAACAGACATCTAACACACGACTAGATAAACCATTCTTAAAAATACATTTCAGTTCAGCACACCTTTTGCGATTCCAGCACCAATAACCACTTGCCAAAATAATTAGAGTACTATTTCTTGTAAAATAATTTTTTACCACCACAATAAAGTTATGATCTGCCCAGTATAATCCTTTTGCAGACAATAAGAACTCCAATGGAAAACAGAAGCAAAACAATTTTCCTTTTAGTAAAAAAGATATGACTACAAGAAAAAACTGACTCCAGCATCAGTAATCAAAAGCGCAAGAGAAAATTACTGCATTAAGTGGTACCTCCTCACACCCTTAAAACGAAACCCACGAAAAGGAAGGTGCAAGGTTGTAGTCAGATCTTTCATTGCCTCTAATATGGGGGAAAACTTCAAATTATCACCACATGATATTACAAGCATCAGAACCCTAATTATATTAAGAAAATATTTGCTGAGGGCATCCCTCAAGTTCCAGGAGGATAAATGTTTAAAAGCAACATGCTGTATCTCTTATGTACTGGCAGGACGAAACGGTGGTCTCACATGGCTCCAAGAAAATAATGAAGGTGAATTATGCATCAGGTTGTTTTCATTCATGAACAAGTGCCATAGCCTAGAACTGAAGACAGGTCAAATGGAAGTTTCTTGAGGAATAAAATCCTTTTGTATCTCAGATCAGAATATACCTAGGCAGGCAGAGATGCCTCTTCAAGCCTAGGGTCAAATATCATATTGTATCTTGTGTTTATTTCCACATATGATCTTTGCATTGACGGCACCTTCCAAAAACATGTCATATTGACCTACTCCAAATCTTCAAAATGAAACATAACCAGAACTAATGAACTCCATTATCCCCTCAATAATCTAACAAATGTTTGAACAATTGGAGTTCATGAAAGTTAGAACACTCAGTATGTCGTTTCACATAAATATAAAGAAGCGGATTATTTTGTTAATAATAGTAGACAAAATTATTAGTATAGTAATGACTACTATTAGTGCCTCTGACAACAAAGAAATCCTAAGCAACCATCACATGTGGGAAAGTACAGAATATCAATTGAAAGGGTAGTTAAATTTACGGCAAAAGGAACATCAAACAAACATAACTGTTATGAAAATTCAGCATTTCTATACACCAAAAGAACATTTATCATGACTGACAAGGCTTTATCAAATACAGCTGGAAAACCAAGGAAAAAGGACAAAAAGGATCCCAAATATACATTACAGATCATATAGAAAGAAAAGGGAGATAGCACTCACCAAGATGGCCTTGCTTTGCAGCAACATGGAATGGGTCATAACCATTATTTGCTCCAATGGAAGCAGTTTCAACATCCACATATTTCAAAAACTCTCCAACAACAAAGGAATGTCCATTCTCAGCAGCCACAAACAGAGCAGTCTCACCCTCCTGGTTCTGCTTGGATAGCGAATCCTTTATGACACCGCCATCAAACTTCTGAAAAATCTCTTTCACCTTAGTCAAATTCCCAGCTCTTGCAGCAAGATGAAGAGGGGAATCCCCTCGTTTTCCAGCGGTGAGTCTTTGCTTCTTTTCTTCTCACCACCAAAGCTCAGCTGCCTCTCCATTGCTATCCTAAAACTCTTCTGCTTTTCCATCAATCCCCTAAAGCTCTTCTGCTTCTCCATTACCACACCACCTCGAAAACTCTGCTGTTGCTCAATCACCCCATGAAAACTCGGATGCTTTTCCATTCTTGCAGGCCGAAAACTATTCTGCTTCTCCATGATCACATCTAAAATTTCAAAAAAAGAGACTCTTCCCAGTAAATTTTCAAAAATTAATTTTTCAACAACAAAATTTTATCCCAAAATTGTACTGTATCAAAAACCCCACTTTCAGTACAATCAAGAAGCTAAAATTGAGAGCGGCTGAGGAGAAATCCCCAAACCAAATAAATTATTTCTTCATAAAGCAATTACAGATAAATTTGCTTTAAACTAGGACAACCTAAATAGGACAAAGCACAGGAGAACATCATCCACATGTGTTTTACAGTGATTGAGTACACCAAGAACGTAAGATAACTGGAATATTTTTCACATTTTTTTAAATTTTTGCAACAGTTAGATATTTTAAGTTTTTTAACTGTCACTGTATATAAAGTTCCCCACTTAAATTCTAACATTTTGGTTTGGAGAAAGATTTCGGTAAATTTAATTTTTAATTCTATTTATATATTTTGTAGTTTAAATTAATTATTATAGAATCTATAATAATTAATTTTTAGTTTTATTTATAGATTTTGTAATTTAAATTAATTATTATAGAATCTATAATAATGAATATAAATAAATTTATAAGTAAAATTAATGATAGATTTATATAAGTATTTTCCTTTGATATGATTGGTCCTCTTTGTATCATCCCACCATCCCGTCATCCACTATAAGGAAAAATGCTTGCTATTTTGCTAAAATTGTCACCTTTGTCCCTCTTTTCTCGTACAACAAATTATTTTTGTAATCAAAATTTCATGTGAGGTAACTTATATGACTGCTAAAATAATATTTATTTTTGAATAATTGGTTTAAAAATAGCAAGCAAAATAAAGCTTCTAAAATCTAGTAATAAATTGACTAAAAAATCAGTTGTGATAAGTATAAAAAAGAAAAAAAAATGAAATTATTAGATAGGGACACCATTAAGTTAAGATTTTAGAAAAAATATTTATTACTCACTTCTATAGAGTAAGTATTTTAAACTGTTAAATGAACGAAAAGTAATACGACTCTTTGCTTTTAAGTAATTTCAATAATTATTATGTCCATCTTGATATCTTACATTTATGAGAGTGAATAATCGAGACTTATTCAAAATTTTAACATAAACATAGATAGATGTATATATTCATGTAGTCAGTGTCATATGATAGGCTTTGGATTGTTATTGTTAATAATTATCTTTCAAATGATATTTTGTAACAATTTCTTAAGTACAATTTTATTTATTTTATTTTACGTCTATAAATATTTCAAAAAATTGCTACCTTATCCATTCTAAATAATATTTTCAAAGTCTCCTAAATATGAGTCATCTCCAAACTAAATGTAACAAATGGATATATTCCAAGACAAAGTACATGAATTTGTTACCAGATTGGTATGTATTAAAAATTCAGGTCTGGATCGAGTGTATAACTGCTAAGGAACTCATGTTTCAACACAAGGCATGCCATAATTTTCTTACATAATCATGCATGATGAACTCGTATTTATTCTTTTTTTTTTTGGGGAGGGAACAACAAGATACACAAGCGAATTTATATCAAAATTTTCTTTAAACATTGCTTACATAAAATTAAAGATAGCTTTGAATAGATCGGATGCATAACATAATAGTATAAATTTTGTTCTTTTGAGAATTTTTCTATTTATTATTTTTTAATTATTTAACATCTAAAAAAATTCATTCCACAATGCTACTTAGCAAGAGTTTTCCTAGAAGTAGATGGCATGCATATGATATACGCAACAGAGATATTTTTCTAGAAACAAGAGAATAAGAAATTGCATTTATAATTAGTTAGTGCAAATGATGGCCGCCATAGGTGATAACATCAGGAATGCAATAAACGAAATTGCCAGAAGGAAGGGGGCTGGGGGGCCGCCACTAGCAGCACTAGGCACATTGCGCCATTTTAGTGGTCTAAGTGGACCCCAATGTTAGGACCCATCTTCTTGTGAGGACATGCATGTGGCCTTCGATTATTACAAGCAAGAAAACAAAGAAAGGTCACACAGCCCACGATGGCTAAAGTCCGGTAGATCTAATTTTAGTTTTTATTTGTATAGTAAATTAAATATTATAAAATTTATTATTTTAATTGATAAATAATATTTTATAAAATTTAATTTTAATTATAAATTTTACAGATAAAACTTAAAATTATGTCTATATTAATATTTCCCTAAAGTAATGTCCATTGAACAAATTTTCATGATTATTATATTAACTTTTTGGCCCTTTTGGGGAAAAAACTTTTCTCATTAATTAGTTTCATCAATATCAAAATTTAAAATTACTTTTACTGCATCAAATTACCTTCGGGTCCTTTAGATGGGTGGATTTAGAGCATAAGTGAAGCTAAGATCCCATGGTTGGTGGTGTAATTTTTTTAACATATAGTAAACCAAAAATTATGTTAATGATGAAATACAAATAAAATTAAATAAATTCGATAATTTATAGTTTAATTAAATTCAGAAAAATTTTATGATTTCATTAAGATATAATATTGTTAGACTTTGAATTCTTGTACAAATACAATACTATATATTTTAAATACTTGTACAATATAAAATTTAAAGTACAACCGTATGACTATTGAATTCTCCTTAAATTTATAGCAAAGCAAGATATAATAAATGGAAAAATTACCTCAATAGTCCTCCAACTATTTTACTAAAATCGGAATAGTCCTTCAATTTAAATTTTAGTTTAATTAGTTTCTCAACTAAATAGTTGTATCTAATTTGGTCCCTAATTGGCGGCGGCGCCCAAAAGATAAGTTTTTTGAATTTTGACCTATATTATAGGACTAAGGACAAAACAATCAATTTACCTACATTTGACAATTTAAGTGTTAAGTCATCACTCAAATAGTCCTCCAGCTTTTTTATTAAACCAAATTGGTCCATCAATTAAAAATTTAGCCAAATTTGTCCCTTAATTAAAATAAAAAAAAAACCTAACCTTTACCCTTCCCTCCCCTCCTTATCCTTCCATCAACTATACCCCTTCTACCCTCCCCTTCAACCTCTACCAACAACCATCTTTTCCACCCATCCTATCTAACTGCACTCCCTTCACTTCCCCTCCATCTACCATCCGCCGTCCTCTTGAACCTCCCTTCTTCATTTACCAACAGCCACCGTTTCCACCAACTCTAACCACTGCCAACCTCTTTTCCTCTCCATCTCACTTTACCAGCTGCCATTACCTCAACCTACCCCAACCACCGCCAATAAACTTAAACTAGACTGATTAATTTATTTCAAATTCATGGCCAATTTTGAATCGTTTGAAGTACATGTATGAACCAATTCTCCTCAAAGGAACTCATACGGTGATTTCTACATTGTGAAAAAAAATTTCAAGTAAGAAAATTTTCAATTGTTGGGAACTTAGAGGGACAAAAGATTCAAGTGGTTTAAACATATTCGAAAGAAAAACTAAACCTACCGAGTCAAAGTGTCCCAAACATCAAAAGAGATATAATCCCATTTTTCTTATGCATGTTTTTCTCTAAATCTTCCTGAACCTCCCAGTTAACTTGCAAGGGGAATAATCATTTGAGCCAGAGCAATGGATGTTGGAGTTTAAAATTTTATACCCTAAAAGCTTATAAGAATTTGTACTGATTTAATTTGTATTAGTTATCCGTAACATCATTTTGTCCCAAAGAGTATTTTTGAAAAGTTTCACACTAAGCCTTGAGACTAGTGTTTTCAATAGCAATAGAGAAATTTTTGTTATTTTTGTTATTAGCATGGTCATCATGGTTAGCAGACGTTAGGAGTGGTGTTAGCTGGGATGAGTGGAGGAAATGGTTTCTGTTGATAGAGTAGGATGTAGAGGAAAGGGGCTTGCAGTGGTTGAAGTGGGCAAGAAAGATGGTTGTTGGTAGATGGGGAAGGGAGGTTCGAGGGGACGGTGGATGATATATATATAGAGAGAGAGAGAGAAAAAGAGGAAGTAGAGGGAGTGGAGGTGGATGGGGTGGGTAGAATAAGTGGTTGCTGGTAGAGGTTAAGAGGGAAGGTAGAAGGAGTGGCGGCTGATGAAAAGAGAAAGAGGAGACAAGAGAGTAAAAGTTAGGGATTTTTTAATTAAGAGACTAATTTGGCTAAATTTTTAGTTGAGGTACCATTTCGATTTTAATAAAAAGGTTTGAGGACTATTTGAGTAATGATTTAACACTTAAAATATCAGGTCTAGGTAAATTGATAGTTTGTCCTTAATCACGACCAATCAAAATTAAAAAAACATATATTTTGGTTGCACTGCTATTTACGGAGCAAATTGGATACAACTATCTAGGATAAAATTTAAGTTGGGGGACTATTCCGCTTTTAGTAAAATACTTGGAGGACTATTGAGGTATTTTCCTTATAATAAATATTCAATTGGGGTAATTATGCATTATGAATATTTTTCATGATCAAGTAACATCCTTTGTATATGAAATAATTACAAATATTTGTGATAAATAGGCAATTAAACATGTTTTAAATTTTAAAAGGGCAAAACATGGAAAAAAAAAAACTTCTTTTAAGACAGGGAAAACAGCTGTAGAGCCCACTAAACTTTCCCAAGTTACTAAATTTTTCATCCAAATTTTTTTTTTGGGCTAAAATAGTCACCCAAGTCTTAAAATCATCAATCAACGCCCATTCCGTCTATTTGGATGTTAGGATGAACATTATGTGGAAAATGTGAGGTGCAACTTAGGACTTTTAAAGGGTAAAATTTTGTAGGACAAAACAAGATTTTTAAATGTTATCATCTATTAAGTCGGTCAAACTAGTAGTTTATAAAAAATTGGGTAGATCAAAATATAAGTTTCAAAAGTTTCGTGTCTTCTTCTTCTTCCTTTTAATGCCAATTCATGTTGCATGTTTTCCGGCAATGGTTCCAACAACTTCCATCGGTGTTTGACCTCTATAATTAAATTTTATTTTACTTACAAATCCCGTTTTTCATGTAGATCACAAATCTATCACAAGTTTTATCAAAGTCCACCCATAAAATGTCCAGATCAAACTAATCATGATGGATCTACCATTAGATCACCATGAAATCCAACAAATTCGTCATTCAAATCTTAAGTCTAATGATGAAGATATTCGAAACCCACCAAGATTTCACCTCAAAATCACTCAACTTGAATCCCATGATTGATAACAAATTTTGATTTTTTTAGCAAAATATGAAGAATGAAAGGCTGGGGAATGAAAGAGAAAAAAAGATAGATACTTGTGGAGAAATATGGTGGTGTTGGGAGGTTGTGATGTTAAGGAGGTGGTGGTGTTGGCCGTTGGAGGACATAGTGGTGACTGGTTGCTGGAAAAATTAAAAAGAAAAAATTAACACGGAAAGAGAAAAAAAAAAAAGATAAAAAGGAGGAGGTAGCGTGATTGGTTATTGGAGGAATTTAGAAAAAAAGAAAAAAACAAAAGGAGAAAGAAAAGAAAAAAACCACTCTAGTAAGGCAAATGTTGGGATGGTTGTGGAAGAGGGGAAGAAAGCGTATGATAGGGATTGGAAATATGAAAAGGGAAACAGAAAAATACGATAAAGGAAATAGAAACTTTTATTGGCAACAGATCATGCAAGAATCTTAAATACAATCATAGCCTATAAACTTGTCCATATGGAGAGAACAAAACTCCAATGATAACAAATAACAATAATCTTGAAGATGAAAACTAAAACATATCCTATAGATATTTATACTAAATATCCATGGAGTATATCATTAGCTAACAAACAGAAACAAACTCCTAGAAACCGGGAAATAGTTGCTGAAATAGCTAGAGTGGAGTTATGGAGGTTGTGGGATGGTTATGGAAGATCCTTGACCACTTCCCGAGGCCAAATACTGAATAAGTAACCCCAATAGTTGACTAAGATAGACTTGGTCAATTGAAATTTGATCCCTTTTCCTATCTTCATCACTTTTTCTCCACCTTCTTCCTAAATAAGTAGCAAGGATGGTGGTGGTACCGTATCAGTACATCTCTCCTGGAAAAGTGCCTTATCTTCATAGTGAAAAGAGGGATATTGACCAGCATGAAGATCGTACTTTTCCCAACTAGCTTCTTCAAAAGGACGACCGTCCCATTGAACCAACAGTTCCAAAGTAAGGATACCTCCTTCTTTAACCCAGTGATGGGCTAATATTTTGACAGTGTTGAGAATTATTTCGCAGTCAGAAGTAATGGGAAGTGGAGCTGGAGGGAAAGAGAATTTGTCCTATAGCATGGCGTAACAATGAAAAATGAAAGATGGGATGAACTTTGGAAGAAACAAGGAGTTTTAATTCATAAGCCACTAGTCCAACACATCTCATGATCTTGTAAGGGCCAAAAAATTGAGGAGAACGATAAGTTTCTCATACCTTCTTTTAACAAGAGTTTTCGGCAATGTGGTTGAACACTTAAAGAGATAGAAGGGTGGTAAGAGGTGCTTATTCTCAAACTAGTGTTGCTTAATCTAAAAAGTTCCTACCAGAAAGCACTAAGAAATATGACATCTCGATTTGAAAGGATAGATCTTGGAATGCTGTGAAGTCTTACTATCTCCCAACAAAAAAAATATCAGCCATTGTTTTGGCATTAAATGGATTAGTTAATTGAAGAAAAAGTGGGAATTTATTGAGGTGATTCACTACCACTCGGATGGTAATAAACCCTTCAAAATTTGGGAGGCCAACGATGAAATCTAGAGAGATATCTTCCTATATTCTCTTTGGTACAGGTAGAGGTTGTAGAAGAGCCGCTTGTGCCAAGGCTTGGTATTTGTTCTGTTGACAAGTTAAATAATTTTGAACAAATAACCTAACATCTTGCTTCTGAAAGGAAATATGAAAGAAAGACAGTGAAAATTAAAAAAATCAAAAAATATTTCCAATCCCATATATCTACTTGAAAATTCTTATGACTAGAAAAGAAGATAAGAGATGATTGCCTCTTAGAGAAACACTTTTTCCTTGAGAGTAATGTTGTTGTAAGATGTAGAACACCTCAGGAAGACAGCTATCACCAAGCCATCCAAGTGTTATGGAAGTCCATACTATCTCATTTCCAAAGGAAACCACCAAGGTTATGAATGCACTTGTGCAGATTGAGTGTTAGCTCAAGATTTAGCCTTCTTCTATCTTGGTGAGATGAAAATTCTCATTTTTCTTCTTGATTTATCTGGCCAAGGAAAAGAGAAAAATCTTATTTTTCTTCTTCTTGTGTTCAGCCAAGATAAGAGATGTTCAACCAAGAGAAGTATATGATTTTCTTGCCTTTTCACAAGACCAGAGAAGGTTTCTTAATGTACAATTGAATAATGAGTATATATAGTGAACAAGTAAAACCCTAATAGCTTTAGGTAATGACACTATAACTCTTTTAAGGTTTATTTTGTCTCTACAAAATGACCTCTTAAGTATCATATACTTGTTTATTAAGTCCTACTTAATATCATTCTAATCCTTCAAGAAGTGTTTATGTGTGTGACCCAATAGGTTATTACAGAACTTGGTAATGAAGATGAATTATATTCCTATTAATTTAATTAGGTAAGATAAATTAAAACTCTTTTAATTTATCATTAATGCATATTCATAAATCAAGATTGACATCTAGCAATGTGTCATGACCACCCAAGTCTAGAGAAAAGTCAAGTGGTTCGACTATACCTTTTCATGAACTAGTTTTCGTGTAACTAATATCCTTTCAAAATTAACATATTCCATTTAGCATAAAAGTGGTTATTAGATAGTGTCATTCTCTTTGAGTCTTATGCTATTTATTACTTCCTTATTCCAGAAATATAACTTCTTGAAGTTGAAATGAGAAACATACTTTTCAATTTCACTTCCACTCTATGCAGAGATTCATTGAGTTATCATTATTTCCTATAAAAGGCCATAGCGACATCTCTCATATAATTAGGAGTGGTGAATCCTTTATTGATCACTCATCCCCCTTCCATACTTCATATTATATCCAACATTTATGGTATAATTATCCAATTAAGAATAGCGGCTAATAGAGTCAAAATATAATAATCCATAATCAAGTTACTGTGGTGATCTCAAATTTAAGGATCACTTACACCTACTATTACATAGAGAATTAATTTCATTGACACTATTAAATTCTTAACTGGTCAATACAATGTACTTATTATCCACAAGCATTCATATACTAGTTTTGATGTCCCCACGTCATAGTCAATGAGCTCAATTACTTCCTTCAAAAGGAAGAAATTTAGTATATGTTAACCTATCTGTATTAGTAATGCCCTTTTTCACTAATACTATGGTTAGAGATATTTAAGAATTAATAATCATAAATATGAGAAGAATCTCATCATCATACCACTTATGATTTCCTCTCAAGGTTATTAATTGAAGCCAAAGGCTTTATTATTTAAATTGCAGTAAAATAACAACGAGAATAAATAATAAAGATTGCCACAAATCAATATGCATAAATAGAAAAGTGCCTTTAATGCTCCAAATTGATTGGGTTTAGGGCATAACACTAACAGCTTCACACCTGCCCAGTAAAAGTTAGAAAATATTCTTGTTAGAGTTTTCAAATAACCTCCATGTCCCACAAATAATAAGTCATGAGCTTCAAATAAAATCTTTTGCCTAAGAAGAGTGTTATTCGAGATGGTCAAACGATTTTTGAAGTACAACGTTTTGGCCACTACCTAAAAATTTGGGTAAGAATTTGAATCCTACTCAAGTGAAGCTATTATTTCTCGAATATATGGATCCACCTGATGCTTCCTGAAAATCTATAAAATCCAATGAAAGAGGAATAGCCAAAGTTAAAAAATCTGCTTACTGTGGACGCTAGGAAAGTGCATCGAAACCCCTTATTTTCTTTTCTAGCTCTATAAATGATAGTTAAAAATCATACTCCAGAAATTTCATAATGAGTCTTTGTTGCTCGTTCATTGTAACCCATTGTTCCAATAAATATTTAATGCTAAAATGATATGTTTTGAAAAAGAAGTGACGATCCCAACAGCTAATGCTTCCACTTTTGTAAGGTGAGTACAAGCGCCATCAACTCCCAATCATAAGTAGATTTTAAATGATTTGAGAAAGAAAAGCCCGTAATAAAATATGCAATCAGGTGGTTAGATTAGAAAAGTATTAATTGCACCGATGTCTTCAAAAGAGGCATCACATTCAACTATGAATGGTTGACTAAAATCTGGTAATCTCAAAATAGGAACTGAAGTCAACAATTGCTTTAGGTTTTGGAAAGCCATATTAGCCACAGAAGACCATGCAAAGCCATTTTTCCTGGTGAGATCTGTTAAAGGCCTTTCTAGAACCCCTAATTCTTCACAAACCCAGTAATAACCTATTAATACTTTCACATTGGTTGGGATTGGCCATTCTCTGTACAGAACTAATTGAGGAGAGTTGTGGAGGTTGTGGGATGGTTATGGAAGATATTTGACCACTTCTTGAGGATACTGAATAAGTAACCCAAATAGTTGACTAAGTTGGACTTAGTTAATTGAAATATGATCCCTGTCCCTATTTTCATCACTTTTTCTCCATCTTCTTCGGAATAAGTTAGCAAGGGTGGTGGTGGTACCATATAAAGGTATTTAAGGAGCTACAGAAAAAAGAAAGAAAGGGAGGTGAAAAGAAAAAAATAAATTAAAAAATGCCCTCTATCTTTTGGACCATTTTATCCTTTTAGAAATCACATGCAAGGCACATTAATGAGATAACACCTCAATTAATAGTCTAAATAGACGAAAGGGATTTTGGTAAACAATTTTGCAAGTTTAGTGAATATTTTGGCCCTAGAAAAGTTCAATAACCAAACTCAGTAACTTAGAAAAGTTTGGCGAGGTATATGGTCGTTTACCCTTTAAGAAATTTAGGGGGGAAAACTGTAAACAGTAAACAACTTAAAAAAATTCTAAAATTCTCTATACTATTCTAAATTTTTTTCAAAGTTAAGGAAGCAAACTGCCCACCATCAAGGCCTTAACACCATGTGTCTTTGCTCTGATTTGAATTGTAAGGCGATTTTTAAATTAATGATTTGAAATGTGCGAATTAAAATGACATGTAATCGGGTAAGTTTATAATTAATTATTTTTACCATCTCACTTATTGTAATTTTGAAATTTCAATTAAATCTCTTAACTTGTTTGGATCAATATTTAAAAAATTAAAATTTGGACTCGAATCAAAAAACTAATGAATCGAGTGTATTCGAAAACTCAATTGAATTTCACCGACTTAAAAATTAAAAATTCAAAATTGTAAGCCATGCGTATTTATTATTTTATTTATTGAGAATAAAATTATGCTAATAATTTAGTTAAGTTTACAAAATTTTAGATTTCTTATCCTTTACATATTATTCATTATCAACTCTGAAATTTAAGTTGAAAAAATTTTGCTTAACAATTTATCTATTTTTGAATATTAAATAAAATCGATTCAGACAAAAACTCATAATTATTTGGTAAGTTTATCAAATTTAATCTAAAACTCAATATTTATCGAGTCACCTATAATTCTACCTAGTTGAGTCAACTCGGTACAATTCAGATGAATTTTTCTGAGTTTTTGATCTATGTTTTTGATGGCATATGAGAATTTGTATTTGAAATTCAATCACTCAAATCCTTCCATCCAAATAGTTTTAGAATTATTCATATTACTCAAGGTTGTACAGATAACTTCAAAATTTTGGTGGCATTACAAATATAGTAGTATTAACATTAGTACAAGAACATTTTATCTCTCATTATCCTTTCTCCAATAAAATATTGTAACTTTATGATATGTAGTTGTTAAATGTATAATGGATTAGAATCATTACATGTTGTATGTAAATGATAGATAACGAAATATGTGTATTTACATGTTTAAGGGGTACGATTAATTTTTTTGATAAGAAATCAATGTTTAATTTTGCTAAATTCTTGTTGCCAAATGATTGGTATTTGTTCTATTGAATAATATAAGGGGACACTTCAGTACAAGAAGTGATAGCACAAGTGGAAAATTGATATAGAACATAGTTTGAAGGGGCAAAGATGTAATACAATTCACCCTTTGGGATTTTTTTTTCTTTTCTGAAAATAAATCATTTAACTATAATTCTCTCCATGGTGTCATATACTGAATTTGGATCATCGCCATTTATTTGTCCAATTACCTATATTTAAATAATTAAAACTCAAGAAAATAATTTGGACATAATGTTAGTTTATCTCACGGAATATATCATTAATATCCAGAAATCAATCCATTCAGAAAAAGTTTTACTAATGAATTTATATGTCACATTTGAACAATGCAATTTTTTTTTTTAATTTTAATGAAAAAATTATTTATTCAAATGATAAATTGATATTATTTTCTTATGATCTTGTGTGATGTATTTATATGAAACATGATATGAACATTATGAATATTTTTTATGGCCAATAATTTTTGACACTCCAACAAAAGTTTTAGGCACTCCACAATAACTCTTACTTAATCAATTTGATGAAAACACCCTTGAGATAGATTATAATTCCAATTTTATATTTACCTCATATATATATGGATCTGAATTTGCCAAAATCCTGACTTCATATCGAATTTTGAGAATATGTTTGCTACAATCTCAAGACCAAACAATTCCAATTGGAAAAATCCGAATAAACTATATTATCAAGAGCAACCTATCCAGACATTGTTCTAGAAGAAAACCCAACTTACTCCAAAATACGTATAATGCAAACAGCATTTACGAATGGAGTATATACGGGGTATCAGAATACAACATGATTACAGTCCTATAACAAATGACAATGGTAGCAACAGCATACAGAACAGCACATGGCTGTACAGACCAATTAGCGGCTCATATCCTCATCACAGGATTTACAGGATAGCTTAAAGGATGGTGGGATGAGCATCTAATCCACTCTAAGTTCTGATGAATTCTTTTGGTATGGCCCCAAAAGATCTTGGATTTCTTATTTACAATATTTCATAAGCTGTTGGTTCATTTGGATAGGACGAGCTTTTGTAGGAATATGGGTTTCGTCGAAATCCTTATCGTAAGGCATGTTGACTGTATGTTGTTTTCGTTGCCAGAATGCTGTTGGTACCACAACACATATGTCTTGTTCAATTTGTTTCTGAATGGTTTGATATATATATATGTATGTGTGTGTGTATATATATATATGTGTGTGTGTGTGTGTATAATAATATGCTATTACACGTGACTTTGGGTCCGAGTCCACCAGGAGTATTTTAATAATTTTATCCTCATGGTTCAAATAAACCCAAATGGGTGAAATATTAAATATTTGACCATAGATCGATCAGACCCAACAACCCTAAGTATAAATATTGAAATAGTAGGTTAGGTTCATAAAAGATTTTCCTAATTTTTTTAAGCTTTGAATTTTTATTGAATTTTAGTATTCTCTTTGGTTTAAGTGTTGACATGAGTGTTACAACCTACCTCGGGAGACAAAACACTACTCTTTCTTTTCAGGTGATTCGAAAGTGGGTACTACATGCGGTACTCAACCCTAGTTTTGGACTATTCTACACTTGGTGCATACCCTAGCTCAAAAATTGCATCAATATATATATATATATATACATACATATATGTGTGTGTGTGTGTGGGCAAATACATAGGTAGACCAGATCTTTGACCCCATTTGTAGACCCTGTGGTGTGGATTAACCTTAAAAAATCTATGACATCAGCTGATGTAAGCAAGATTCTTTAATGTTTAATCCTGACCACAGGATCTACAGGTGGGGCCAAAGACCGGATCTACCAAGTATTTTCTATATATGTGTGTGTGTGTGAAATATATATATGTGTGTATGTGTGTGTATGTGTGTGTGTATATATATATATGTATATGTATATGTATGCATATGTGTGTACATATCGTATATGTGTGTGTATATATGTATATATACCAGTATATGTATCTATGTGTGTATATATATATATATATATATATATATAAAGCAATTAATTACTTTTATGTAATAATTGCTCTAACTAGATTATGTTATAATTTAGATACTACATCAATTATAATTTTAATATATATAAACTCAATTTTATATAATTAAACAAATAAAATTTTTCGTGCTATCTCATCCGAAATAAAAAATTTTGAAAAATAGAGCACAAGATACAATTGGATTCATAGTATTATAAATTCCTATTTCCATGACATCTAGGAAATCTTTGATATAATTTTTTTTTATTATTAGGATGATATTTAAGTTGAGAAAAGGTGTAGGGCTTTAGACAATTTAACATTAAAAAGAAGAATACAAAAATTAACTTGTAGAGATAATGTGAACCCTCTTATTTTGATGAGTTTTGGATTTTAGAATAGTTACTAGATGATGTAAGCATTTGAAATTAAGGAATTAATAAAAGAAAAAAAAACATAGGGAAAAATATTTTTTTGTATACTTATGGCATAAAAGTTTTTAAGAAATTTAGTCCATGAGTTGGTTTTTGTCAAATTAGTTAAAATGTAAGTAATGTGGATGTCTAAAATTTTTATTAGAACGTCAAAAATTGTTGAGCTTTTTTATTCTAAAAAGTATTTTTCAAATTTTATTTTGTAGGGGGTAGAATAAAACCTCGGAATCAACATATACCAAGTATCTCATGAATGATGCGGAAACGTTTTTTGTGTTTAGATCCGTAGGACCACATGTTTAATATGCAAAACACGTGGGCAAATATGAAATACCCATTGAACAGTGTTTGATTTCTTTTTTTGGTACGCGTTCCTCTTTGAATTGACACATGCCTAAGTTAGATACAATCATGCAGAACTTTACTACTACGCGTTCCTCTTTGAAGTTTGAACACATGCCTAAGTTAGATATAATCATGCAGAACTTTACTACTATTCTTGATCTTTTGTATGGGCTCACTGAATAATCAATTGTACATATTTTCAGTCAAAAATAACACGGCAAAATCGTCTAGTGTGCGACATTGATTTACGGTTGACGGAATGTTATGAATGATGATGGGGTCAAAAACCTTGCAGGCTTTGCAGCTTCAAGTTGAATTAGGAAGGTTGATTGAAATTTCAAACAAAAGAGAACAATAGAAAATGGCATACGAGTAAGGATAAATTTTTTAGAGTAAATCTTTACAATATAGTTGGTGTATACAATTTTTTATATTACCAGAGTTAAATGTATGTTACTTGTATATTATTTAAATTTTAAAAGTTATTTTATATACATATAGCATGCATCTAAATTCGATGATATAAAAATATATGAAAGATTTACTCATTTTTTTAATACATCCACTTGTAAATATTGTGATATAAATTAAATATTATAGAATTTATGATATCAGTTGATGTAAACAAGATTTTATAAAATTTAATCTTGACCGCGGATCTATAAGTAAGGTCTAAAATCGGGTTTATAGTAGTATTTTGCAAGGGTTAATAACACTGTACTTACCTCCCAAACTAGTGGGCAATTACACTTTGTCACTATGAACTTAAAAAATAGGCACTTTACCCCTATGTCAACTAGTCAACCATTACATTTTCAAGTTTGTCAAAATAATAGATTTATGGACAAAAGTATCCCTTAAAGTAAATAACACTTTGCCCCTAAGTATGAGTGATTCCACTTTACTCCTTAAAACTAAAAAAAGAGTACATTTTACCTCCTCTGCAACAATTAGATATTAAATGCATAAATTCAATAAAAATAATTTAGTTTAATGGTTGAATACCCATACTAAACTGACGTGGGAGAAATTTTTTTTTATATATTTTATTTTTTACAATAGAATGACAATTATTAAAAATTTTGAAAAAACAAAACTAACAAAATAAATTGACAGTTGGTGTCTTTAGAGAGAGAAAATATGATACAAGTAATGCAATTTATTCTACTTTGACAAAACATATAAAAATGTAAAATGTACAGGAACATAAAAAAACTAAGGTTATACGTTGAATTTTTTTTTCACATAAGAAACTTACAAAAAAAAAAACAATCAATAAAGAATTCCACCAAAGATGCTGCTTTGGAAAACGTTTGAGTAATGTAAAAAAAGAGTAAATTTTGACAATAATATAAAGAAAATTAAAAAAAAAACATATTTGTGCAAAAATTATACTGATATGAAGAAAATTTATCTAAAATTTTCACTAAAAATGTAATCAAAAAGCCACTTTGAAAAGCATGTAAAATTGTAAAAAATGGTCAAAATTCAAATTGTACTAATCGGGATTCGAAGATTGCAAAAATTTGAAAACATGTTTAACAATATTAAAAACAAATTAAAAAAATTTAAGCACTAAGAAAACTTTTAAATTTTGCAGAAAGGCCTTTTAAATTCACAGAATGAATTTCAAAATCTAAAATTGTGCCATATTTTTATTTTACTTTAGTTTTTTTTTACAAGACTTATCATTTAAAGACTCCCAAACCTTTAAAATAAAGAAAAGATATTTGAAAATTAGGAGATAATTATGAAAAAAGAAATATTAGGCATTCTTATGTATTGGACAAAAAGGTTTACAAATATAATTATAACTTAAATAGTTTTTTTGGAGTAAAAGTATATATTATTTTAATTTAGGAGGTAAAAAAATACTTAGGGGCAAATTGTTATTAGCTTTAAGGAGTACTTTTATCCATAAACCTATTATTTTGACCAACTTGAAAAAGGTTACGATTGATTAGTTGACATAGGAGGCAAAGTGCTTATTTTTAAGTTCAGGGTGGCAAAGTTTAATTACCCCTAGTTTGGGGGGTGTAAAGTGTTATTCACCCTAAAGTATATGTTTAAGTTTGTGGGACGTTATTACACTTCTGGCAAACATGCAAACTACTTGGTTAAATAATTAAGCACATAAAGATTATTGTGTTTTCCTCAATTAAATTAATATTATACGAGGACTAGTCACACTTGGCTTTGACAAATATGAAGAAATTAGTTAGCTGAACTCTGTAGCTATAATTATTCCTTCAAATCAAGTCCAATCCTTGTGGTTGCGGGAAAAAAGATTTCCAGTCAACTTGCTCTAGTCATTTTTGACTTAACTTTGGCAAAGAAGACAACTCACTAACCTGTGACTTTATTCTTGCCTATCTATGCATTTGACTATAACTTCAGAAAATTAATAACAAAGTTAAAGTTGCTTATGTAAATTGGTCTCAGTTTACAAATAAATCAATCATGCATTCCTGCGGTTTGTATTCAAGAAAGAACGAGTCTGCAGCATTCACTACTAGTAGTCCAAAATATTTTCAAACTACTTGCATAGATTTTGTAGGATGACATTTACAAATCTGAACTTAATAACTATGAGGAGCGGACGCAGAAATGTGGCTTGGGGAGAGAGGAATACGCTATAAAGAGCAATACGGAGCACAAAATTTCTGCTATTATTAAGAGTGTTAAAATTTAACCCAACCCGAAAATCTAATCCCAATAAATTTGGGGCTAAATGGGTTGGGTTACCTGAATTTGGTTGAGTTAGGTTGGGTTTTATTTTTTAAAATCCAACCCAATCCGATAACCTGAATACCCAATAAAATTTAATTATATTTTTTAATTTTCATTTTTGTCCTAATTAGTTCATTTAATTTTTATTTTTTTCCTTTTTATTTGTGAAATAACATCTAATTTATCATATTGTTTATTTTTTCTTTTTATTCATGACCTAATCATTTTATTTTTATCTAAACAAATATTTTTTTATAGATAATCTTGCAATTTTAAATTTTTAAAATTTTTTTATTAATATTGATTTTTAACCCAAATAACCCGAAGACCCGCCCGATTAATACTTAGGTTGAGTTTAATTGGGTAGCTATATTGGTTAGGTTGGATTGAGTTTTATTTTTTAGATCCAAAATCCAAAAATTCGAACCCGAAAACCCACTAACCCGCCAACCCAACTCATGAACACCCCTAATCAAGAGGCTGCTTTTACGCCTCCAGGTCTACATAATAAAAGAAGGCAAAGACTTTAGGTAAACCTGGTTTTTGACCCCACTTGTAAACCCTGTGGTGTAGATTAAATCTTAAATAATCTATGACATCAGTTGATGTAAGTAAGATTTTTTAAGGTTTAACCTTGACTACAGGGTCTACAGGTGGGACAAAAAATCGAGTCTATCTCAGTATTTTCCATAAAAGAAACATTACATCGAAGGTCTACATAATAAAAGAAACATTACACTGAAATATGATTACGCAATATAACCAAGACAGTTAATAGTTTTTTACCATTGAATAAAATATTAATGAGTTATTTTTTAAAAGAGTTATTTGTTTTGGAGCATTGTTTACTTAATTAAGATAATACCTTAAAATGTTAACGAATATTACATTTGTAGACAATAACATTGACAAAGAAAATTAATTAGATAACTTATACTACATATTACTAAAACATATTATGCACTTATAATTATCAAATGAGTCTTTGAATGGAATAAAGCATAAAGTGATAACATAATTTGAAGTGAGGCCGTAGAAACCAACACAACAATTTGTCTACAATCAAAACAGTCTTAAAACTCTTAATTATTATGAATAAAATAACACTTAAACATAATTAACTTTTTTTTAGTCAACATAATTAATTTTTTAAAGGTCAACATAACTAAGTTGATAATCGATATTTTAACGTAAAATAAGTTAACCAACAATTGACTTGAAAGAATAATAGTTTTAAAAGAGCTTACCAATATAAAATGTTTTGAATTTGTACTCTTATTAAATTTGTTTTGCAACATTGATGGAAGCTTTTAAAACTTTTCATAATTTTGGCCAAATAACAATGCCTTCATCTTATAAAATTTGTTCAATCATTTAATAAGAGATCTTTGGAGATAGTGAAAGAAATAACAAGTTTCGTTATCTTTTCAAATATAGGCCTTTGTATGGTTTTAAATAAAACCAGGTTGGTGGTTCGAAATTTAGCATCTTGGGAAAAAAAAAAGATTTGGAATTTCATGATGTGAAACTCATTTCCACACATTTCATCTATATTATTAATTATAAAAGTGTGAGTGGTGTTTTTCCTTTTAAGTGTTTCTTCCTATTTTAGATTACCTAAATTATCCATAAAACAAACATTATTTACTCCTTGATTGATAGACAAAACCGTAATTAATTATATAGTTAATTCTACCATAAAACAAACATTATTTACTCCTTGATTGATAGACAAAACCGTAATTAATTATATAGTTAATTCTATGTTATTTATATATAAAACAATTTTAAGGATTTTAGAATTTGACTTCAGAAATACTTACTCTATAGAAGTATGACTAGGGTCCTAATTAACTAATAACACTATGAACTAATTATTCAAAAAAGATAAATATCAAAATGGATTTTAGTAAGCCAGCCACTGATCTTGACTTAGTTGTTGTCTATTCTTTCAAAAAAAAAAAAATGAAATAGACTTTTCAACTACTTTCAAGGAGTGGAGAAGAAAATTTACTGTCACTGCTTTCACATAAAATTATATGAGATGGAGAGATGTAGTTTCTCGAGGTAATATTTTTTCTTTAATTCCATATCAAAAATTAAAACTTTTAATGTGATTCACTTTATTCTTTAAGTTATTGTAGCATAATTTTTATTTTTATTTTTGCTTTTGGGGTAAAAACCACATAAGTGGCTAATTTATTGAATTAGAATAGAAAAGAATACAATTGAAACAAGTCTCAAGCATAAGGCTGAGTTACAGAAACTTTTCGGAGGTTATTGTAGTATATGTATTTTAAATGACAACTCAGCTTTTAGAACTCTCATAAAAATTTTATATTTTAGATGTATTTTACATATCACTAATTTTGATTTTATTGAATCTCCTTATTTTATGATTGAAAAAAAATAGAATTATAATTTTTTTGAAACAATTATAAATTTTGACGGGAGAGTTAACTGATATAATTTAGTGTTTTAGGTATAGGTCACGATTTGAATGCCAGTTTTACTATGTGCACATTGGATGGCAAATTTGATAAACCCTTAATCATATCATCCATGTTATTTCTTACAAATTTCCTATTTGCTTAATTTGTCGGTTGCAATAAATTATGCAATTCAAGTCAACCATGCTTGATACAAACTTTCTTGCTCGGAATGTAAGATGCATTTTTAATGGGATTCTATATGACATGGTACTAAATCTATGAACCACACCGATCTCATAAAAAATTTATCAAATCATTTAAGAATTGACAAAAAAACTTCAAGCATTAAATCAGAAGACACATATTAATCATAAGGATTAATGAAAGAATACTCAGAAATCAAGAATCATAATTCACAATTAGGCTTGCCTATACACTAGTTTCCACACTAGATCATAATAAACTATAAAAAAAATAAAACTTAAACTAAACATCATAATAAAGTGTAGAAAATAGTTAAAGAATGCTTCTACATTAGAAGAATGGCAAGAATTTGGTCCAAAGTTGCAATCTTTAACCTTCTCTTTAATTTATTCTCTACAAAAAGATAGCCTAATCTAAGTTTATAACCCCCAAATGGGTGCTAAAAGAGGTCTTAAAAGTGTTCTAGGAACCCCTATCTATAGGTTTTGAAAAGCTCAAACTATTACGATTTGATATAGCTCGAAAACTTCAAAAATGGAATCAAAATGCAAAAATCGAACATCTATAAGGGGTCTAGCACCGGCGGCACCAGAGCCTGCCAGAATCTTTGCCTTTCAGCCTTAACTTGCTCAGGTCATCTCTACTCCACTCACTCTATTTTCTTGCCTGTTATGCATCCCTTTACTCGAACATGTTCCAAACTCCATCCAACCTACAAAACACTTTAAACATAATAGCTAACTATAGAAATATGTTAATAAACATTAAAATACAAATTAGTAAAAACAATTGACAATATGAAAAACCACACCATAAACCCTAAAAACCAAAGAAAATTAGCAAAAGTTAGAAAAATAATTAAATAATAACTTTATTAACTAGATTATCATAGGCTTTATATTATGCCTTCATGAATTGTTCACGACCAGGTTGATTCATGCTTGCCACGTTTACTTTATTATGGAAAATCTCACTAAAAATAGCGAACACTGGAGATTAGGCCAAGTTGAAGGCTCATACATTGCAATAGGTTAAAAATCCTTCTATGTATGTCACTCTCTAAAGTGTTATAAGGTAGACATGAGTTGTCTGATTCAAAGTGCCTCTAGATGACTCCTCAAGTGCACGTCCTCAAGTTAAAGTGATGCTTCAATTCTTCTCTTTCTAAAAGATTTTTACCTTAATTGCCAACTTATGCAACTTTATCCCAATCATCACGATACCTCAAGGTTGGCAATTTTGCAGCTACAATTTGCCTAATTGCAAATTTATCATGAGTTCGACTCTATCTATGATAAGTCATTTTACAGCTTAATCTTTGCCGATTAGTGCAACATTAATTTTGGAACTACAACAGATACTTTAAGATGGAAACTCGTTTAAAGAAAAGAAGTTTACCTATACTTTTGGAAAACAAATCAACGAATCCTTAATGGCTTTTTTATGGATTATTCCTTCTCAAGTTAGATTTCCTTGCACAATAGTTTTGGCTTGTAAATGATTCCTGGAAATATGCTTATGTTTCTCTCATGCACTCGCAACTCCAATGGTTATTCGATCAATGAATAATTGTTGAGAGAGTTAAGGTAAAATAGTAGGAATCTCCTGGCAAGTGTTGGATGCAATCAATTTAAAGACGACCTATGTTCAAAAATTTGAAACATAGCTTGTGATCTGATGATCTTGTGTGATTTGATAGCCAAATCATAAAATCAAAGTCCAAAATTTTTTCACGGAAAACTATTTAAAAAATTTTAAACATTCCCAAGTTAACTCATTCTAAATAATTAAAAGCAAACAAACTATATTCACTACACAGATAGTGAAAAACTAATTACTTCGTACATAGGAAAATGATCTAATCTATAGTTGACTCTTCGCCCAATTTATAAAGAAATATTTAAAAAAGATAATGTGCAATCTTACTAGAATTAATGTTAGAATACATGCACCTATTGGTGCCTAAAGAAAGATTACAACGTGTAAATAATGAATAAGGAATATAAGAAAAGTGCAAAAGTAATTGTTAAATAGACTAATAGATGAATAGTGCTAATAATAGATTAATAATGCAGAATATGAATAGGGATTATTTTGGAATAATGTCCATCAATCTAAACACCGCCCTTCCTTTGACCAAATACTATTTGGCATTATTTGCCTGTCCAAATGAAGTCTTTTCTAGTTTGGAGTTGTTGGAACAAAATTTCAGGATCATATGAAATCGTGAACCTTAAATAATCCCAAATTTTGATGATGAAGTAGAACACAACCTCGGTAAAATTGTACTATAAATTAGTGATAGTCCAATTATCAATGATAGTTAAATTGCTTAACTGACAGTATTTGACCTACTTACAAATAAATAGTTAACCCTAGAAAAATGGAATTAAATGATCTTTAAAGAGTTAGGGTAGTTTCAATTGGGAATGGATGATATTTTGTGGCATCCCATTTAGATCTCCTACCTCTAGTCATCTAATACTCTCGCTACGACTAAGTAAATAAAACTACCTACAATAAATAACTGACAATCCAAACCTATTGCATACATATCTCAAACCAACTTTAATACATAGTACAACCATCTAGGTTTCCAAAACATAAATAAAATACAACCATAGTACTTATACAAATATACAACCAACCTATAGTTACAAACTAGAAAAACTACAAATATTAAGCTAATAATTACAATCAGCACAAACAAATACGAATAGTCAAGAAAAAATTTCATTTTTCATACGATCTTCTCACAAAATCCTTGGATCTGTAAGGAAAATCAAATTTCAAAGATACTATGAGCTTATGCTCAGTGAGATCCGTAAACGAAAGTAGTTTTATGTTAATCATAAGCGGAACTTATTAATGTAGCTAAAGAAGCAACACATAATAGTAAAATGCACACATATGGAGCAAAGTATAATTCACATAGAGGTAGATACAGTCGGCCTTAAATGGAAGCCATATAAGAGTCATATCTCTGACTTGTTCACCAAGATAACAAAAAAAACTCCAATATTCAACTTTCAATTCTTTAATGTGGATAATATCATCCAAATAATAAATCTCCAGCAATAAAACTCAACACAAGCGGCCATAATAAGATTGGTAAACTCGAGAATACTGATATAAATCACATGCCCAATTAACATAGGTGATCGTCTCCTCCAAAGTGCTTGGGTATAGCCATCATAGGTAGACCGTTTCAACCAAATCTATTACTGATTTGATGTATCTAACCTACAGATAACAAGGGCCTAGTTCCTCCCAATGTAATAAAGTATACAACCGGGTGTACAACAAGCGCAAGTAGTTTTATATATTCAATGGAATCGTATTCAAGGAGTTCAAAGAAAACTAATCACATTGTGAGATAAACTTAATCACCTGCACAACATATAAAGTCACTAAAAGTATTAATAATGTCATGAAATTCACCATAGAAATATTTGTTAAAGCAAGAACTAGGAACACTCACATTTCAAATGCTCTTATCAACCTCTCGCAAAACACCTTTCTTTTCTTTTCTCTTTAACCTGTTTAGTTAAACAAAAGGATTCAATCTATATTATTTTTCTCCACTAAGACATTAAAGTGATGAACATTTATATATGAACCCATAACATAGCCTAGCGTAAGAAGAATACTTTGAAATCAGTTTTAGTGTTGTTAGTGACTAGTTGTTAATTTTTGTATTATGTTCATATAGTTTAGCTATAGTTAGCATGAAATTATTATTCCAGCCACCGATAATCAAGAAAATCTAAGGAAAATTGTTGGATTAAGCAGCTGCTTACTACACATACTTGAATTCCCTCAACTACAAATTTTCTTATTATGATGTTAATGAAATAGTCTTAAACAAAGTTTAGTCTTTAAGCTTAATCCATCATAATTACACTAAGTATAGCACCAAAAGCTAACCTAACAAGCTAAATATACCAGCATACCTAAGTGTAGAAACAACCCCTACAAAAGTGTAGAAATAGCCCTTGGGCAAAGCTTTATAAAACAGTATGCATTCCTACACATAAAGCATGGGCCTAATATTTTAAAATAGGTATTACTGAATATTATTGATATTAATTTATTCCAACCTAATTATGTTAAGTATACAACACTTAATTAGAACAAAAAAAAAAGGTCAAACTCAGTAGTTCTCATAGGTATAGAATTCAGCCCCAGGAAAGCTTTATAGAACAAACACAGACCACAACATATATTCATACACATTGGGCAAATCTCCAACACTTTAAACTAGATCCTACTTGATTTATTTGAAACCATTTATTCCAATTCTACCAAGATTTAAGAAAGTTAAGTTATACTATTCTAAATTAATATTTTAGGTTTGTTCGCTTATATAAAACTAAATTAACCTTACCCTAGGTTAAACAACACCTAAATCACATAACAAATTGGTTCCAAGTTGATTTGTGCAACTAATTAAGAATTAAACACTTAATACAGTCCATTACAACATCAATTACAATTGCACAAATATATGAATTCCAGCAGTCATAACATGTGACATAAACTAATAAAAAATTCATATTTACAGTATCTAATCAATCATATAGGTTTAGAATTATAGTAGACTAAGTAAAGAAATTGATTACCTTTCAAGGGTTCTTGTTTTCTCTCATTCTTCCTCGCAGCACTCTTACTTTTCCTTTCTTCTCTTTTGTTCTGGTTTTGCTTATGCTAATCTACTACTTCTATTTAGTTAATAGTACATATATGTCTATATATGTGTGTGTGTGTGTGTGTGTGTGGTAGACTGGTGGCTATAAGGCTAGTTTAAGAGGTGACACCTCTTACTAGTTTAAACTTAGTCATCAATCTAATTTTTAGATTATTTTTTTTTAATTTTGTTTTACTACTACTACTATTATTATTATTATTATTATTATTATTATTATTATTATTATTTTCTCCCTAAGCTATAAATTGTACTATAGTCCTCAAGTTCTCTATTCTTATTTTACTTCCCTAATGTTTAAGGAGTTTAGTAACTTACCAGATTTTTAGCCACCAAAACAGTTTATAAGAAGGAATTCAAGTAATCACACATAATAGATAATATACAATTGAATTAATTTTATATATATCCTCACATAATTTTTTGGAATTGTGCATGTTTTATATGCTATGTTAGTGTTTTTTTTTAGTTTCATGTATTGTAGAATAATAGTTTATGCTATTCTTGTATGAGAGTTGGTGTCCATAATGAAAATATTCTACAGGTTCAAGAGTATAACATTGTGGTGTCATTGAACACTACGTCGTAAGTATGGGATCCAAATTTCATTTGACTATTACCGACTATACTTGCTCAAGGTCGAATTTTACCAAAGTTGAGTAATTTTTTTTATTTATTTCTTCAAAATAAATCCCTTTTCTTTTATAGAAATGATGGATTTGAATGTTTAATTATTTTTTCTATGACTAAATGTACAAAATAATACAAGAATTTGAAATCATATCATTTTTGGATGAATTTATGGGGTTGGCCTTTATATTGAGAGAGATGTTAAAAATTTTAAAAAATGTATACTTATCTTAGTAATTTGATAGAAAACAGGATCAAATTTTATGCAAAAATTTATAATTCAAGTCATCAATTGGCTATGAATAAATTTAAGTTGTTTGAGATACTTGAATCTACGTTGATCCACCCCAAGGTCATAAACTAGTATGTGGATGTTGCCAATTAGAAAGATACACACGGGACTATTACTATGAGAGGTAATGTATTGAAATGGTTTCCTGTAGTAGACACTAGATTTTGGTAGGCAAGAACGATACGAAATGGAAAGGCCTTTCCATCATTTCATTTCATGTTTGGTATGAGAAGTTTAAATTGAAAATATTATTACACATGAAAAGCTCATTCCAATTAAATCTTGCAAATCTCAATACCCAAAAAAACTTAAGAAAAGCCCTTTCAACTTCAGTTAGGAAATATAAAATCATAAGATACCAAGTGTTTCTAATTTTTTTCAATATTTTTACTTGAAATTTTCATAGTTGTAATCTTGTTGCTAATATATAATTGTTTTTTAACAATATATATAGTATTTTTTATAATTAATTAAAATATATATTTTAATTATTTAAATGCAAACAAAAAATTTAATATATAATTTGTAATGTTTTTATCTTTAATGCAAAATATTTAAAGTTTCTCACAATTGCAAAAATAGTACATAATATGAATTAAAAAAAAAAGAAAAAATTTTATATTTAAAATCCATTATATTCTATCAAACATTACACATTCCATTCTAAAATCCATTATTTAAATTCTTTTCGCGGCATAGTTGTTCTGTAAATTCTCCTGTGGTAATATTAGAAGGAATGGTAATAAAGTCAGACATTGGCTAACTTATTTTGTTAAATAATGTATTTAGTTGAGTGAAGGAGTCCTTCCCCTTATGCCTTTTTAATGAAGCTCAAGCCTCAAGTTCATGTAGGTCCTTCAACCAACATTTGTTTAGTACTATAAGCATTCTATAATTGTTTGTCAACCATGTCTAAACTATAGAATTCGTGTAAACATATTGTTATGAATGCAAAGTAATTTGGAATGTCATATTTTATGAAAAATTGACATTAAAGTGTACACAAAGCAAAAGAAAAAGAAAAAGGAAAAAGAATAAGATTGTAATCATTACCTATATGAAAAGCGAGGATGGAAATTGATACAAAAAATCACAATTTCACACTTATTTTACCCTCTATGACATTCTTTCCCTTAGTTTAATCTTATTCCATGTTTAAAATTCTAATTATGTTCCAAATCTTTACATGGGTCATAGGGCCAGATAGAATGCTAAGGCACTTAGAATATTGAGGCAAATTCAATGGTCATAATATATATTGTGATTTACTTTATTGCCTCTTTTTTCTCCTTCATTTTTCTTTCTTGACCTTTAAAATCAAGGTAAAATGTTGATTTTCCTTCTTTTATTGTTATGTGATAATGTATAGTTAATAAGAATTTATTTTTCTACTCAAGGTTTATTATTATTTAGTGGTATTGTCAAGCAATTGGTATAGAAAATTCATTAAAAGGGGTACTACATGTTAATATTGAACTGATGACAATAATGAAAATATATGGATTTAGATGGTGAGTTATATTTATTAGTAGTTGCATTTAGGAAAATATTTATTTATTTAAAATCAGTCATATTATTCATTCTCAATTTATGAGTCACTATTTTATTGTTATGAAATCACACTTAATGTAGATGCAATTCTTATCGATATTACCTTATAACTGGAAAAAAGGAAACATTATTTGTTAATGTTGACGTTGAATAAATGGTAAAATAGGAACAAATTTAGTAATGATAATTAGGTGCACTTTTGTATAACTTAGAATTTAATTGGTAAAATGACGTGTTTATTCCTGATATTTAAATTTTCACAACTCATGTGACAAAAAGTTTACCATAAGATTGAAAACTAATGACTTCATGTGGATAGAAATTATTCAAAATTTTATTTGGAATAGTATTAGAATAATTATTGTAACACCTACTTTTTGGATGTGATGCATATGAGATAAAAAAGTTGATTGAAAAATGTGTTAAGCAATAATTGCGAAATATTATTTGGAAAATAATGAAAAAAATTTCTTTCCAAATAAAACTAATTAATATTCTGAAACTAAACTCTAAGGTGTATGATTTTTTCTATTTTTTGAATTAGAAAACCATACAGATTTTTTAGTGATTGAATTTGCATTGTAATTATATATCTTACTTTCTATTACACGGGTTGGTTAATCCCATAAATTGCTATATTTCATTATTGACTCTAGATATCAAAGTTAATTGTTTCTCTAAAATTAACTTTATAACTAAAAAATATATATATATATTCAATCATGTTTATTCAATAATTTCACAAATTTAGTAAAAATAAAAAAAAATCAGCAAATGGCATCTACGTACTATGCTGCTTCTAGAAACTGGAGTGCTAAAAAGATTGAGAAAGTCAGAACAAAAAGAATAGTAGAAGGTGGTACAACCGGTAGTAAGTGAAAATAGATGATCTGTGGAGTTCATTTGGAAGTTGGATATCAAGTTCAAGATTAAATACTTTCTCTAAAAGTGTCTCCATCAGGTATTACCTATAAAGATGTTTTGCACAGAAGGATAATAAAAGGCCTACCAATTTTGTGGGGTGTGGTGAAGATAGCATTAGGGGTTTTCATTGGTCAGTATTTAGTTATTTGGTTTAATTATTTTTTGATTATTCTCCAAAAAACTCGTATTTGATTCCAATCCATATTTAATTTTTGTTTAATTATATAACCGAAAATTTAAATAGGTTGGATATCGGTTATAACAATATACCCAAAGTTTATATTCTTGTAATAAAAAATACAAATACTAACTTTCTTCAAACCACATCCAAAGCTTGATTTAAATAGTGCAATAAATACATCCTCAATAATGCTAAAAATCACAATTTCACATAACGAAGAAATTTTTTTTTGTTCAAATGTAAATATATATATATGTATATATATATACACAAAACATATTATAAATCTATTAGTATTACTATGTTAGATCACTATTAATCTGTTAGTACTATACAATATATACTTATTTTACAAAAAAATATACTATTAGAAACAGAATTCACTAATATTAGATAATTATTATTTATTAATTTAGTTAGCGCTAATAAGTTTTATCATTTGGTGAATAATATATAACCAAATTACCAATGACAAATCAAAACTTCGGTTGGTTATTTAGTTATTCAATTATTAAATTTCAGAAACTAATTCAAATCTGTTTTATCCAATATTTTAATTTAGATATAAATCAACTTATCCGATATCCAATTAACCGAACATCGATATTCAAATTAAAAAAATTTGGTCGGTTAATTTCAGTTTATCCAAACTTTGAACACCCCTATATTGCATGTTCTTTTGCAAAATTGCAGAGGAAACTTGGAGGTATGCTCCAGTTAAGTAGATGGTCTAGATCACTTGAGAACAAATTTCTAGAGTTGGATGGAAGGATTGATGTGTGCTGCTCACAAGAATTACAATTCCTGTTTTAATTTTCCACATTATTCTATTGTAAATATTATGTGGCATATGAAAAAAATAGGAATAACAAAGTTTTTGTAAGGAAGCAAGCAACTGGTATTTCTATGTTATAGAAGGCATTATCAAAATGAGAAGAATTTGAGAGTAACAAGACCAAAGAAACAATCATTAGGACACAAGGAGCAATTGCAAACTTGGAAAAAGTCAGGTGGACTCTTCCAATAGTTGGATCAATCAAAATAAATACTGTAGTTTTGCCCAACTTGGAAAGCTATAGAACAAGCATTGGGGCAGTAGTTAGAGATGGTAAAGGAAAAAAACTAGTTGCATAGGGTTTCTCTGGGAATCAGGAGCTAGCAGGAGAAATTTGAAACAATTAAACTAGCCTTGATCAAAGATAGAATAGAAAGATGGAGTTGGACTGAGTACAATCACAGAACAAAATGATGATCAATAGAATCAATTCTTTGAACTGTCAGCACTACTAACTAATTACAATTTTAAGATATAAAGAAGACATTATAATTTTTAATTCCTTGTTTGCAGGTTATTCCTTTTCTTTTGTGAACAAAGTAGGAAATATTGTTACTAGAAGTTTAGCAAAATATGCATTTACAAGAACTACTGACTTTGTTAGAAATGATCTCTCCCTATTGTGTTAATAGAATGTATAGATTTAGACGTGGGATTTCTACCTCCCACGCTGTAAAGTCATTAATCATGAACGAACACTTGTGACTTTTGACAGAAAAAAGGACAATTGTTTTATATTGTTATTTCAATTTAGGAGAAGTATATATTTATCCCTCAACCATTTCAAAATATCAGAGAAATCCTTCAAGTATTTTTTGTACCAATATCATTCTTAAAGTTTTTTTTTTTATTTGTAGCACATTGGTCTGGCTATCTACCAAAATTAAAATTTTCAAACAAAAAAAATGCTTTTTGATTCTTTTATCCTCCCATATTCTCACTCTACAGAACACCATAAAAGTTGAAACAAGCCAATAGCCCCGTAGCGTACACCCTACCCCAAAAAATACTTTCCCCTATTTAGGCCATGCACTGCCTATCACCGTCCTCCTATCCCAAAAAAACATAAAAAAATTAAAATCTCAGTTCAGTTGATTACCGCTCCTTCTCCCAGTTCTGATCCACAATCTCTACCATCAAGTTAATTCAATTTCAAGCAAATATTATATTTTTGAAGAATCTCGATAGTAGTTCCATGAAGAATCCTTCGTAGAATTGGATATTTGTTTATAATAGTGAAATGTCATAAAATGCGAACCAAGATCCATGATACGAAAACCAAAATTAGAATGAGGAAGAAAAATATATTGTGATGTAAGTCTATTATTCCTTGCATCACAGGTGTTGTTGCATCTTGAGATCCTAATTGTCATGGTCCAATGCATCATAAGGAGCAATTATAAGGAATAACCATTCAAGGACACCCATTTTCTTTGATTCATTGTTTGACTACTTCTATCCTCTAAAAAAGAGAGACTTTCTTACTAAAAATGAGAGCTTTTCTTGGTTGTTAACTAAGGGAAAAAGAAAGAATGACGTAGAAAAGGAAAGGAAGAAGGGCAGGAATTATTTCTTTGCATCAAAGAAGAAAAGAAAAAGAAAACATGCTGAAATGTTCCAGAGCCCAACCCATCATCACTGTAATAGCTAAGCGAGTGCAAACAAAATAAATCATCCAATGTGCACATAAATCTATCGACGCTAATCACTTTATCAGGCGATTTTTTAGGTTTTCCACCTCTACATATTTCAAAGAAGCAACAAAAAACCTTCAAATTTCTTATAATAAATCATGACAAGGCTAAAATTTTATTTGATTAATGCATCAATTAGCCAACGAACACACAAATCACTATGAATAATCATTTGGGTAGGCATTTAAGCATATGGTTTATGGGCATACACAATTCAATTTACTCAGCTTAATTTAAATTCTTTTGAACCCAAACTTTTTATACGAAACTAGATATCACCAACATATATCATTCATGGATACAATAATATGATAAAAAAGGCCAAGTTTCACGTCAATAATAAAACAAAAAAATAACTTAGCAACAATATAAATTTCGGCCATTGTGAGTGCATTTATATAGGTGTTTGTATGTAAAGAGCAATGCAAATCTTAAGCCAATTTTCAAGAATTGTGATTAAGAAAATGGAGAAGAAAAATTTGAAGAAAAAGAGTAATTTTATTGGCTGAAAGAGATGTGAATATAATAGAGACATAATATCAAGAAGGAATTCAGATTTGAACAATACATGAGTGACTCTCTCATCTCCAATGTTTACTTATTTATACTACATTCTGTGAACATAATAAACAAATGGTTTAAAAGAAGTCCAATTATTTGCTATTACAAATAACTAACTATAACAGAAAAGTACCATCATGTTGATGTATATCTGAGCATAGTTAGTTAACAAACCCAATTGCCATTACTAACTTCAACTTCTTTTACCAATTTCAACTACCATGAATTGGAAATCATGATGAGAATCTCCTGCTATGAAATTATTGAACTTGGACTGAAGTAGCTGCTAAAGTTTTTTAGTTGTAGCTCATGCCTTTTCTAAGAAAATTCCTTGTCCTCAAGGACTTAAAAAAAATTTGGAGATCTTCTGTGTTAACAAGCTAAAGTTCCCAATTCATTGTCTCTAGAACTCTAGACTATCTTATATGCAACAAATTTTAAAACAATAGTTGTGTAAGAATCTCTAGTAAACTTTAATTTGAAATAACTTCCAGGAGAAGTTTAACCATTCCAATTTTTCATAGCACCACTTAATTGAACTAAATGTGTCAAAACTTGGGATTGGAACTTAGTGATTCCCTTTACTAATTCCTTCCTAGAATCCCACTACCATTTCACACCATGATTTAATATGGATATTCGTTGTTGTCAATTCAAGTACCTGTGTTGGAAAAATAAGTATAGGTAAACTTTCTATTGTAAAACTTGAATATCATAGCATAAAAAGAAACGAAGTCCTTTTAGAATTTTGTTCTTCTTTTGAATATTTTCTGAACATACCTTGTTTTTCCTAGCATATGTATTGGTAAACAGAATAGACTTTATTTAAGAACTAGACAATGATATTCTGCATCGAAAGTGAATGTTGAATTGTTCTTGAAAAAATTATTTTCTATCCAAGATTCACCGTTTTCCTTAATCTTTTTTCGCACTGTCATAATTCTGGACTAATTTTTTGTATTTAATGGCCTTAATTCTTCCAATAGTATCATTATACCAATAATTATAAAATCTAGAAGGCATCTCCTTAGTATACTCTTCCTAAGTTAGGATTTTCATTGTTAATCTTGATTTGATGTAAATTTGGTGCCATTAAAGGGTTTTACCTACCAAATACATAGCAGCAAGTTTCACTTTAGCATGAGTAGGAGTTACATCAATTTTAGAAATTTGATTATATTTGCATTGTCATCCACTGAAAATGTTCCCTAGAAAACTTGGGAAATTCAATTGTAAAAATTTGATTTAGAGCTTCCCTTATGATATAAATCTCTTGGAATTAAAAATTTAAAACATGGAAATTTGTTTCAAGCTAATTTCTTTGAGAATGAATATCAAGAAATAAAGTTCTCATTGTTGCAATTTCTTTTTGAAAATAATCATGATGTTCATACAACATTTGTTTGATGTTTTCTTCAAATTCTTGCACATTATAAGATCTCTAGTGTCCTCTGCTAAGGTTTCTTGAACCAAAATCTGATATCACTAATGCAAATAGTAGAGGAAATCTCAACCCAATCTACAAGAATTGTGATTAAAAAAATGGAGAAGAAGAGATGTGAATGTAATAGAGGATTCACAGAACATCAAGAAGGAATTTAGATTTGAACAATACATGAATACTTCTCTCAACTCCCTTGTTTATGTATTTATACTATACCCTATAAATATAACAAACAAATAGTTTTACTATTACAACCAACTAACCGTAACATAAAGGTACCATCATACAATACTTGTACAACTGAACATAACTAGTTAACAAACCCAAATCTTATTGATTTCAACTTCTTCTACTAATTTCAATTACCATGAATTATAAACCATGAGCTGATGAGAATTTTTCATGAACTTGCTGGACTTGAAATGAAGTAGCTATCAAAGTTTTTCAATTATAAGAATTCTACTATGTGTGATTGAGTGATTGCATTTGTTTATGTTGTTGGTTCATTGGTGTGGATATGTTGGCTGGTGAAGAGAGAGAAGGATAAGGTTAAAGAATATGGGGTCTGGTGAATAAAAAAAGACTGTTATGAGGAATTGAGAACGGAGTCTATTGTATGGACGCTTCGTACTTCTTAGATTGGCACTCAAATTTTGATCTTGATTTGATTATAAGTGTAGTTAATCAACACTGGTAGTGATTTGGCCCCCTTCTTTTCTTGTGATAGAGGTTGATGGATTTGTACCAATATTGATGAGAGGGAGGAGGAGGGAAGACATAGTGGAATCCAATATTTGCTCCTTACTTTTTAGGCACATGTGTATGTTTGCCTCGAAACGATTCCTAAAAATTTATTTTGGCACATACAATAAAGTATAAAATATTGTAAACCCCCATATAGTTAGGCCTTATGGCCCATGAATCCAACATATTTTGAAAATGTACGTTAAACACTCATGTCCTGTGGGCTTAAACGTTAAGTAGAAGGAATCCAACCAAATTGTCGTTGTTGTCTAAAATTGCTTGTGTGCGCTAATATAAATAGCCCAAAAAACCTTCTACAAATTTTCCCCTTTCTAGCAAGAGAATCGAATAAGAAATAGCTGCAAAACTTCAACTACTCTAATAATTTTAAATAGGAAACACCCACAAAAAATTCATGAATTTCTACATCCCACATATGATTTTATACTTTATATTAGTACTAGTTTCTGCAGGCAATTTAGGTATTCTTTTAACTGTAAACCCATTAATGACCATGATAGATTGAAAAAGTTTTTTATCAGAATAACCAAAATACTAATTTATCTATTATCTTTATACCAAAGGTAGCAGTAGCATTTTCCATTTATTTTTTTTTTTAACAAAGCAGTAGCATTTTCCTTGGTGAAATAATACTAGAAGGTTGATCTATTGATGATATCACCTATAAAAGGCTTACATATGTGCATAATTTGATGGGTCTGTCTCGATTATTGGAATAGCCGCTGACGCATAGATTATGTTACTATATATAAGGGAGAGCCCCAATCGGTATGGTGGCCTCTCCCTTTGATTTCCTAATTAGTTATTTAATTTTTTTTAAAAAAATAACTATCATCAAGTCAAAAAAAAAAAAAACTACCATCAAGTAACAAAAAAGGGCAAAATGCAAATAATCACCTTGTGATTAGGCAAATAAACACTTTAACTCCATGTGATTTTTAAATGTGCGTTTAACCCCTTCTTGTGGTTTATTTTATTTTTTATTTTTTGCAAAATTGACATTGTGAAACCCAGTATTTTAATAGCCTTGTTCTTTGATTTTAATTGGTTTAAAATGTTTTTCATATTATTTTTAGTCATAAAGTACTTCAACTTATTCGTTCTTCAATTCGGCAAATTTTTCGATTTACGCGATTTCGAAGAGATGGAAAGTGGGACTTTTTTCCATTTAAAATGTAATTAGTGCATTGTGGTGTGTGAGTGTTGTTTGATGACTGATTTATAATGTTAATTTAGTAGCAAAAATTAGTTTTTGGGTCAAATAGTCAACTTGGAGACTATTTGGTCAATGGGGTACTATTTGGTCAAGTTATTGGAATTAGTTTTTAAGTTAAATGTCTAATTATACAAATCTAGAAGTGGAGAGGAGACATACCGATTGGTCATCTCCCTTATATCTGTCTCTTATCTTGGTTTTCAAGTAGGAATCACTTGGAAGGTAAGAACATAAGTATTTTAGCATTTATGGCTTATGGGCTCTATGATTTAAGCTTTAATTTCAAGTTTTGTAGGATTATTTATGGCTGAGAAAACCCTCTTTGCAGCCTTATAAGTTGTAATTTATGTATGTTATGGGTTGTTTTTAGTGTTTTGGAGGTTGGGAAGAGTGATTGGGGTTGATTTTTAACAACTTTCCATGGTTAGATTACAAATTTTAAGATTATGAGTTAGGGTTTTGTCTTCCATATGAGCCTAGAATGTTATGCTATGAATGCTTATGTCTATGCTTGTAATGATGTTTTAAGAGTGTTTTAAGGTTAGTTTGGATAGGAATTTAGACTTGAAACCAAGTGGAATTGATTTCCCTTCATTTTGTAAGTAAGCGGAAGTTTGGCCCAACTAGGATAATTTGGATAATTGGTTATGTTTAAAGGGTCTTTAATGATCTTTTGATGGTTTTAGGTGTTTTCCATTGTTGTGGAATGCTATTGATATAAGAGCAAGCACATTATCTCCTAATCTCCTGCTGTAATACGAATTTGAGATGTTAACTAAGTGACAGACTGGGGTTTTAGCTTGTCGAAGTTCAAAGTTTTTGTGAATAGGTCATTTTGACCAAAGAGTTGTTGGTGTCGTTTTCTATCGTTTCGCGTCGTTTTCGCTTCCCTAGTCATTCTTTAACTTCTACATCTCTTCTAAGAGTCCTCTTATACCTGTTTTAGGTACCACGCCACCTACCACCGGCGATCGCGTTCTGTGATCTTTGTGCAGTTTTTGCTTTAATAGGTGGGTAACATAGATTCTCTTCCACTTGCACTTTGTTTAACAACTTTCGAAATATGTTTGGATGGATTTGTGGGTAACATAGACCCTCTTCCACTTGTATTTTGTTTAACGACTTTCGAAATATGTTTGGATGGATTTTAAAATAGTGTATGATGTTTGGAACTGCACTTTTACCAAGTTTTGGAATTATTATATATGAAATCGGGACCAAGATATTTTATGTTAATCAATTGATATATTTGCAAACTCTTTTGATATGAAAGCATTTTATGACTGTTTTGGCTCATAGGTGACCGAGGTATATAATTTTGGATGTATTTGGAAATGTTTGATTTGGGGTGCACGGTTCTATAGTCATCCATGGGACGCCATGGTGACTTCGTGAATGTTATGAACTCTCGATACGGGGTCTTGTGATGGGATAACTTGACCTCCCGGTCGGACTAGTAGGTGTGGTAGATTACTAGATCGGCTAGTCTTGTAGGTCATCTTGTTGAGCCTAAAAGATACTCATGCTATTTTATTATATTCTGGATTGAAACTGTACTTGGATTTGTTCGCTATGCTTTAGCATACTATGTTTTGAAATGATTGGATCTTTTTGACTATGTTTTGGACATGCCTGACGTTTAAATGGCATGATACTATCAATAATTTTAGAAACTACTTATGATTATGGTTTATTGACTTTTAAATGGCATGAGACATTTTAGAAACTGCTTCATAACTATGGTTTTCACAAATGTTATTATCTTTATGTTTTCTTTTTTAGTGGTCTTGGTATGAAAAACATACTTGCAACATAATTATCATGATATCCCTTATGTTCTTATACACGTATCTAGATGTGTATAAGAGACAGGTAAGAAATATACGCTTTGGTCCGGTGTACCATTAGCGCGGCGTGTTACGGTCCCGTTTTTGGGGCGTGACAGACATAATCCGTCAAAAGTAATGGACTGTGGATGTCACGCGCCTATAATGTGTGTGAAAATTTTTAAAAAAGGAATAAACTTTAAAATAATATTTAAATTTACCATTTTACCCAAAACCCTTCCCACTTTCCATCTCTTCTCACGACTTGTCATCTTCTCTTCCTTCCTACCTTAACCACCACAACCCCTCACTACAAAGTAGCCCACCACCACCCCACTCCTAATTGTAGCCCAACCTACTCATAGATGATCAACCACCCAAGCCTCGCCAATCCTCTCCTCCCTTCCCTAACCATCACCCTATTCCCAGATTCACCACCCTCCTCAATAGCCAGTGCCATGACTGTAATTTTTTGTCTATGACTTGCTTCTAGTTATTAGTATTGCCATGGTTGTATCATTGTGCTTAACAACTAGTAGCATAACCCGATGTTGATTTTCTAAAATATTTGCTATGACATCCTATGTAAATCAAAATAAAACTTATGAACATAATGATCAATATTTTTGTGATCTTACTCTTGTCAGTTTCTCATCTCTTTTTGATGTGATGGTGAACTAAGAGTTTTTATTAAATAGTTCTTATAAACCAAATCCCTTTCCATTTTTTTGAACCCAAATCTAGAATGGATGGGTTTTAATTGGTTAAGATTTTGCTTGTTTATTTGGTTTGAAATCGAAGATTGTTTTCGTATTTTTTGGTTTGAAATTTTAGAGTTAAAAAGGGAAGATCATGAGGTGTGTTGGATTGGGCTCTTTGGGAAGAAGGGTGACGTTAAGGAGATCGAGGGGTTAGAGAAGATGGAAAAAGGGAGTGGTAGAGGGAGATCGAGGGATTGGAGGAGAAGAAAGGAGTAGTGGGAAGGGGGCTAGGGTGGGGAGGGAGATTGATGTTTAGAGAAGAAGGAAGAGGTAGCAAGAGGGAAGGTTGAGGAAGGAGCTTTGTGGGGAAAGCAAGAAGAAATGGACGGTGGCGGGATATAGTGGTGGTGGGAGTGGTTGGTGGTGACATTGTAGAGAATGAGGAAGAAGGGCTAGGAATTTTTCTTATTTTCAATTTGACCCTTTCTTTATTTTTAATTTGACGCCAACATTTTGTAATCCTTGTTTTATTTTTAATCTGACACCAGAACTTGTTAGACACTTAAATTGTTAGGGCTATATATGACATTTCACAAGTCAATGTTAGTTTAGCCAATTTTCATCCATCCTGCAAAAAAAAAAAAAAAATTAAACCACAATGGGGTCAAATGCACATTTGAAAACCACAGGGGATTGAAGTGCTTATTTCCCTAACCACAAGGGGTTAATTGCATTTTACTCCAAAAAAAGGATTTTAAGATTACCCAATTTTTTAATTACTTACAAAATTTATTTTAAATTTTTTTTCTAATTTAACAATACAAATTATTTAATTAAAGTTACATTTATAATTTTTCTTTTAATTGGCACAAATATACAGTATGCAGAAAACAAAGTGCAAGTTGGACAAAATTACTAGTGTAAATAGTCCTCTTTCAAGTCCAACCAAATTGCACGTGCAATGAAGTGTCATGGAACAGACAATTCAATACAAGAAATTTCAATCAAATGAAATCGAAATCAAATGTTGGGATCAAACTAGCAAATTCTCATTCGATTTTTGATAATAAACAGCCACCAAAATACAAAATAGAAACCGAATAAAATAAAAAGGGGATAAGATTGTGTAAAAAAGGAAGAAAATTAGATCACATGAACTTACATGAGCAAATCCAGAGAAAATTTTCACAAATCACAAGATTCCAAAAAATATTCAAAATAAAAATAAAAAACGAAATAAAAAGAGGAGAAGAGACCTTCTGCTCTAAGATTAGGGGTGGCAACGAACCGAGCTGCTCGCGAGTAGCTCGGTCAAAAACTCGACTCGAGTTTGAGTTGACCGAACTCGAGTCGAGCGAGCTCGAGCTCGAACTCGAGTCGAGCGAGCTCGAGCTCGAGCTCGAAACTCTTGAGCACAGCCCTACGAATCGATCTCGAGCATAGAGATGTTATGCTCGAATGCTCGTTGAGCTTTTCGAGCACCATATAATTTTTATTTTTTATTTTTTTATTATATATAAAATTACTAAAATGTCCATACTTTTTAGAAAAATTACATATTTTACCTAAGAAAAAAAATTTGACTATGCCAAATAAAATAGAATGGAGAGAGTATAAGATTATGGGTCAAAAGGCCTAACCACATGGGGGTTTGCGGTATGTTACCCGTAGTAAAAAAACTTCAATGATATTGGTAAAAAAAAAAAAAAAAAAACTTATAACACATCTTGATATTTAAAAATGTCTTAAGGGATGAAATACGCTATTCTTCCTTCTAGTTGCCATGGGAAAATTTCTAAGATTATGCCAGTTTTCAAATTTATTCTATTTGTGTGCCTATTTCAAAGTGGAATTCCGAAGCAGTGGAACTCGCATTCGGAGAATGCGAGTTCCAGACAAAAAAAAATTAAAAAAAAAATGTGGTTGACTTACCTCGCATTTTTCGAGGAATGCGAGGTCAGTCAAAATTGACCGACCTCGCATGCGAGGTCAACAAGACCCTTATCTTCTATGAGGCCAGAAGGCCTCGCAGAAGATAAGGCCCCAAATACCACCGCCCTCTTCCTTCCTCCTCCTCGCCCTCCTCCTTCCTCCTCCTCCTCCTCGTGGTCCTCCTCCTCCTCCTTCTCCTTCTCCTTCTCGTGGTCCTCCTCCTCCCCATCACCATCTATTTTTCCTTCCCTCTACAACAATCACCATCTCCATTCCACTACCACCACCACCACCACTACAACCAACACAATCACCGCCACCACTACAACCAACACAACCACCGCCACCGCAACCCACCACCAAAATATTTCAGGTAAATTTAATTTTTTTATGGAGTCCAATAATTTTAATTAATATATTTTTTTAATTTTGTTTAAATAATTAATTTTGTTAATGTAAATGTTTTATAAATATATTTTGTGTAGGTAGTTTATATTTTTTATGTTTTTGTATTTTTAGTTTAACAATATGCTGCTTTGATTATATCCCATATTTTTTTTAATATTTAGAAAGAATGATCTTTGTCTCGGGATATATGTTGTAGGTTTGATTTCTGTTGATTGCGGTAAAATTTGTGGTTATGTTGTTTGTTATACTGAAATTGTGGGATATTATTGCATTTTTTGTAGTACTTGTCGGGCATATATTACTTGTAACCCTTACGGGTTATTGCATTGGTCGTAGCCCTTGTCGGGCATGTATTAGTTATAAGTGTTGCCGATTTGTTGTGTTGTTTGTAACCCTTATTGGGTATGATCGACGTTAGAGGGAATCTTAAAGATATAGAGGAACTCTGTCAAATTTTAAAAAAATATATATATATTCGGTATCAAAAAATGGGGTCTAAACATGTTCCATCCTTATAGGAAAATGGCATTTGATAGACTCCGTCACATTCTCCTTTATTGGGGAGGAGAAATAACCTATGAAGGCGGTACTATATCCTACCGGCCAATGATGAGCACCTACACTTTAGTTGCTGTCTCTTATACACATCTAGATGATGATGGTATGGAAGGTATTTTTGATTTGTTTGATGCCGATCCAAATTTTTGTGCTGAATTGTTTATCGAGACGGAGGAAATTCCGCACGTACATGTAAGCAACAATGTAGGGGTGTATGGTATGGGGCCAATGATGTCTCTCATGCATTCGACCATGGACGACCAGCCGTTGCAGTCCAATGCGCAGACTCTTTTTGAACATCCGTGGTCGTTTGAGTTTTACAACCCAACTTGTTCGTTTTCAATGTCAAACTCAATGCAATCTGATCAAGCTATTGGCGCGCAGTATAATAGAGACACTAGAGAAGGTGAAGGCCCAAGTACCATGCAATATCAACATATGGATGAAAGGCCTCGTAGATGAGGGTTTGTCAGTGGATAGTGGTAATAGTGACTCGTCGTGGCATGCATTAGACGAGGATTACGAGTCTGGTTCAGACTCGGATTCGGATGATGATTCTGACGAGAATTTGGGGACAAATAACGATGAATGTCATACACAAGAGGATGTTCCTGCTTATCAACCTAGGGGGATGGCTTTTTTCAATGATCTTGGTAACTACGGTGAGTACGATCCCATGAACCGCAGTGATAAAGATGGGCTGATTTATTGGAATGAAGAAAAAAATGATATTCAGTTGCACATGTACTTTGAAAGCAAGGAACAAGTTACTAAGGCAGTTACAATGTGGTCTATAGCTCAACAACGAGAATTCAAAGTCATAGAGAGCCGGAAGAGAACATGGGCTGCTGAATGCAAGACTGCGTCCTCCGGCAGATTAGCGGCTGGAGATTGTGATTGGAGTATTCGGGTACGTGAAAATGAATCTCTTACTGTGTGGAAGGTCACGAATATGGGTAAAAGATCACGTATGTCTCGGTGAAATATCCGGTAACAACAACAGAAATCTTACATCCACAGTCATTGCTAACCAAATTATGCACTTAATTGAAAATGATCCTGGGCACAAGGTCAAACAAATTCAGGCATATGTGAAGAACAGTTTGAAGGTTGATATCACTTACAAGAAAGCGATTGTGCTTGCATATGGAAGTTGGGCATCTAATTTTTAACAATTACCCCAATACGTTGCACAACTACTACGCTCCAATCCCCAAACTGTGGTGCAATGGCTACATCATCCCAACAGTAACGAGGATGTGAGACCATATTCAAGCACAATCGCTTTCTTGCTCCCCAAGTGATATCAACCCTGTCTCTTATACACATCTAGATGTGTATAAGAGACAGTCTCTGATCTGGTATGGGTTGGTGCATAAGAGAACTGTCGCAGTAATGGGGAAGGATGCTAACAATCAAATTTTACCCGTGCTTATGCAATTGTTGATGAGGAAACAATCCAAAGTAAATAGATGGTGATGGGGAGGAGGATTGTAGAGGAGGAGGAAATACTGCATCTTATACACAGTAATAGATGACAAAATAGAAGAATGTAGAAATGAAGAAGTTGTGTTGGTCTCTTATGGTGTCAAGTTACAGAGGCGGAAATGGAATTTGTACCAACAAACGATACAGCTGCAACATGCAGAGGCATGTTAGATATCTGGTACATATTGGGCTTGACCGGTGGTGCCTTGCTCACGATGGAAATCGAATGTGGGGAATACATGGTACAAATTCTTCTGAGAGCTACAATAACGTGTTGCGCGGAGTTAGACTACTTCCGATAAAGGCTATAATTGATAGTACATTCCATCGGTGCGTAAAAGTATTTGTTGATAATAGTGCACGGGGTGCACACTGTCGCACGTCAATTTGAGACACCAAAGAATTGGAAAAGGTTGTTCTTAGCAGACAAAAAAGGTGCAGGACACACAGTCATGGTTTTTGATCAGTCTATTAGTGTGTACCGAATTAAAACACCTCGTCGTGTCACTGGTCGTGGTGGGATGTACAAACTGTCAATTATGTACAGCAGACATGTACTTGTGGTAAATGACAAATGTATAGGTTTCCATGTTCGCATGCTTTGGCAGTTTGCAGGCATAAGGGTGATGAACCAACCCGCCTGATTGCGGACCATTACACAACTCGCACATATCGAGTGCAGTACAACGTTAGTAAATTTGTTCCACAATCTAATCCAGATGAGTTGCCTCCTATTCATTGGCGATTACGTGGTGATGACAATATGTCATTGAACGCCGGGCAGGTCGGGTACGTGCGAGACGCATACTAAACGAGATGGATATTAGGGATCCCCGAGAACCTAGGAGATGTACGAATTGTCATGAACGGGGACATAATCGCAGGAGTTGCCACTTCACGACAATAATGATTTGTCTTTGTATTGTGTTGTCTACATACTCACTGTATTATACGAATGTAGTCTGTTTTTAATGTATTCGTTCATCAAAAAATGTTGTATTATCAAAAAATGTTTGTCTGATCATTGATTACTATCAAAACATATCGTACAATCATTCATTCTTTCCATGACACATCTGTAATAGACAACATTCGTATAACAGACAGTGAGTAGGTATGGACAATATGTACCTGTCTCTTATACACATCTAGATGTGTATAAGAGACAGATCTATTTTTGACGGTCTTATCGATGATTCCATATTACAGGTTAAGCGTTGTGATGGGACTTTTTGGGATTACATGCCTATACCGGCGCGGGTATGGCATTATATTTGTTTGGCAGGTTTCGAGGGTGTCGCATCTTTAGGACGCATTTTAGTGGATCATGCTTTGATCACCAGTCTTGTTGAGCGATGGCGACCCGAGACACATTCTTTTCATCTGCCCATTGGAGAGGCGGCACTATCACGTTACAGGATGTAGAGGTCCTGTGGGGTTTACACATTGACGGCCCGCCCGTGACGGGTAGAGACACTACTCATTCCGCAGATGTTTGGAGCCAATTATGCATGGAGCTATTGGGTTTCATGCCTGCCAGATCAGACATTGACGGTGGTCGTTTAAAAGTTGGATGTTTGTCCGCCGCATTAGATCGTCTGCTTCCCGATGATGCGACTGATGACATGTGTCGGCAGATGGCACGTACATACTTACTTATACTTATTGGAGGCATTTTAATTTCGGATAATTCAGGCAATAAAGTGCCACTACTGTATCTTCAGTTGCTTAGGGACTTGGAGACTGTGGGCCGTTATAGTTGGGGATCAGCTGTTTTAGGCACACTGTATCGCAGTTTGTGTAATGCCACTTCACCAACAGCTAGAACTATTTGCGGTCCAGTACTATTAGTATAGGTATATTCCAATAGTTTATATGCAAATAATTTTTTTTTGAGTACTTCATCTTCATTCTATTTGTATACAGTTATGGCTTGGGAGCGCATGCCGACACTGCGTCCTATCCGGTTAGAGCCTCAACAGGAGCATCACGGAGCATATGGATCTCGGTACATATGTTTTGTTGAACTGTTTAATTAAATATGTTAATATTGGATTTGATATTTATTAATTTTTATTGCAGGTGGGATGTTGGATTTGATCTGCGCAATGCTCCTCGGCATGTTTTATCTATTTTTCGAGATCAGTTACACACTTTGCGATCCAATGAGGTACATCAGTCGATTTCATTTCTTGTGCACATTGTTGTCCTCGAATTTCGTTTATTTACTAACTTTTTTTAGACTTCTTTGGTATTAGTTTATATGGCAGCCATTTTCTGATGAGCTGCTTGATATGTTTCCCCATTACTGCACGGCTGGTCGTGACATATGGCGTGCAGTTACTTATTTGATATGTTGGGAGATCGTGGAATGTTATCTCCCTCATCGGGTTATGCGACAGTTCGGTTTGCACCAACCCGTGCGAGACATACCAGATCAGAGATTGATTGGTAATCAAGCGGCATTGCATTTGATAGACCGCCGTGATCGGGCGAACACTGATTGAGAGTTGACACACCGACAATATATAGATATTTGGGGCGCAAGAACGGATACAGTTGAGGTTGGTCTCACATGTATTGATACTATACATGCATCGGGTGATTACATGCAATGGTACCGAGCGAGGACGGTGATGTACATATCCAATCTCTAGTATAACGCCCTAGATGTGTCAAGAGACAAATTGAATGGTGCACTTGCAGACATCTTGTAAGTAATTATTCATTTTTTCTTATTGTTTTTCTTTTTCAAATTACTTCAGTAAAACTAATGTTGAACTTTCACGGCGGATGGATACCATGGCTAGATTGTACTACATGTCGTTAGACAACATGATCATGAGACGATACTCGGATAGTAGTACATGGGCACAGATCGACCATTTCGCTTCTCAATCACTACATGCAGTAGGCGAATCTACTCGTCTTGATCTTCGGCCTCCGCCAGTTCCTGTTTACGTTAGACATCCACACTAGGCACATGATCCACATAGAGTAGAGCGGGCTCCGCGGCGAGGCTAGCAACACGGCGGTGGTCGTCGACGTCGTCGAGTTCCATCCCCGCGACCCCATGTAGATGCTGGATCCCCTCATGTTAACATACCATTTGAGGGCGATACTTCACACGTACTTTCGCCAATGCGCACTCCGGTGGGACCATCATCTTTCAAACAGTTGTCACTGCGCCTGACTCCAGAACATACTGGTCCAACCGTTTCAGATGAACAACATGAACACGAACAAAGCATACATTCGCAGGCGGAAATTGCTCACCATCATGCAACAGCATGTCACTCCTTTATTTTATGTCCGTACCAAGGGTGCCTAAACCAGAAACTGCGGTACGGGCGGCAGATTTGGTGATCATGGACATTGACATTTGTTATTACTTATCGCAATATTGTGTGATTGATGTATGTTATTCGTATATCATTGTTCGGTGAATTTTCCCTAGTCGGGTGATTTTTTATTGTTATTAGGTGTGTATTTATGTTTTTTAACCCTTGTTGGGCTTTTATGGATGTTTGTTGCCCTTGTTGGGTTTGGTTGTTGGCAGGGAGAATGTTCGTAAAATAGGACAGATTCTGTCAAAATTTTATAAAAAATACGATAAATTAATAAATTAACGGGTTTACACATTTCATTCGCGTACTATTTCGTTAATGTTATAGTTTATGATTTAAAGATAATGGTTTACTATTCCCAAATATCGTACAACTTCTTTAATGTTATAGTTTATAATTTACGATTTACTATTTAAATGATTTTATCTTACAGTCAAATCCTTCATTTTTCTATTTTTGTAATAGTGCACAATTTCCATTCGCAATATACATAGTCAAATTTGCTAAATTATTCATTTTTTCTATTTTTGTAATAGTGCACGATTTCTATTCGTAATATACATAGTCAAATTTGCTAAATTCTAAAAAATATATATATATATACATACATAGTCAAGAGATTTGCTATAACCAAAAAAAAAAAAAAAAAAAATCATTACAATGCATTTTTTAAATGCGAATAAAAAAAAAATAAAAGAATGCGAGGTCAGTGAATGTGAGGTCATTCAAATTGACCTCGCATCAAGAAATGCGAGTCAGTCAAAAACAATTTTTTTTTTTTAGAAATTTTCTGGAACTCGCATCGGAATTCTACTTTGAAATAAGCACACAAATAGAAGAAATTTGAAAAAGAGGCATATTCTTACAAATTTTCCGGTTGCCATGAAGGATAAAATCCATTTTCTTTCTCTCGATTTTTTTTGAGCTAACCAGAAATGGCTTTCTATCTCTCTTTATCCTCTTCTTCATGTTACTGCTCTTCTTCATCTCTATGCAATAGACTAAACCCTTTAATCTTCTCTCAGCGGCGCCGTAGACTCACTTCATCATTCTCCCGCCGTCCCCAGCACAACAGACTAAGGAGCAAAACGAAATTCTTCACTGGCAAGTCTTTTTTTCCCCTACTTTATGCAAAACATAAAAAGTATTCCGCCAAAGATTGGCAAACAACCAATATTCTTAAGTTCATGTACTTCAATTTTCTTGCTGGTTGATTAAAATCCAGAAATTTTTTACTTGTTTTTTCAAATTTCTTGTAGTGGAAAAGCAAGAATTTTTGTCATTTTAGTGTTGCTAATGACAATGTGCTCTGTTTTGAAAAGTTTGTCTTTTGATTGGTCATGAATTGGACTAAGATTCCCTTTGCAAGAAATGACTTGGGGAAAAAATAGCCAAAAGATTGAAGTGTTTGAGAGCTTATGGAGTTTGTTTTGCTTTCAACGCTTATGCCCAAGTTAAAGAATCCAAAAATCTGTTTCCTGTTCCTTTTTTTTTTTTTTTTTGGCTTTTTGGTTGTTGTCCTATGGGGTTCTGATGAAAGTTGAAAGGTATAAGAAGATTTTAAGGTAGAAGACGGTTAGGATCTAATTTTTTGCTGTGTATAAATTCAGTTGCTACAGCAGCAGAAGAAAATGGGGGCGTTAATTTACTTCACCAGAGACGGCAAAGTCATTTGATTTTGCTAATGAGGAGCGCATATACAAATGGTAATGCTAAATATATATATATATTTTTTAAACAAGAGTATAGTCACTTTTCTTTTTGTCTCTGTATATGTTCTTTCATTCGGTAGTCTCACTTCTTGCTTGGATTTTTTTTCATTGTTTGCTTCTTAGTATATTCTAAACATTGATTTTCTTGTGCGTTTATTTTGTCACTCATTTAATGCTTAGTTTACAAAAATAGATGCCTATCTGCAGGGCACATTTTTTTTCTGATTGGTTTTATTTTATAGGCAAATGAGCTTAGAGACATCTGCACAATCCTCAAATATATTGTGGATATTATGCGTAAATAATTTTGTGGACTCCTTCAATGTAATCAACTTTTAATTATTGTTTTCTTTATAATTGAAAATTGATAGGATGTTGAGAAAAACCTCAATGGATCAACACATTATGATCTTATTTGAAGCTATAACATTCATATATAGGAGAAACAGGGACAGATTGATGTTCTCTTTCTTTCTTAAAATATAAGTGGCGAGGGATTTCAGTATTCAGCCTTGCACTGTCTATTGACAAGATTATTCCTGGAGAGTTTGGGCAATACATGCAGAAAATTTCCAAAATAAATTTGCTAATTGCAAGGGAAGATCAGTAGACTGTTTCTGATCCACAACTACAAAAGGATGAGAACCAATGCTGTCATCCTAAATGCAGCGATTTAGGACTTAATGAAGTACGTCATCAATTGTCCATTTGATATCTCTTCATTTTCTGATAGGGGATGGTTGTCTAGAAGTAAACATTCTAAAGAATAACATTCTTTGTTCACCAATACCACAAAATAAGGAAAAAATATGAACCAGGTTTGAGATTCCGGAATAAACATTGGAACACCAAAATCTTTTCCTAAATTGTAAAAGTAGTTCATCAGCATGTCATTACAACTATCCTAGTAATCCAGTGCACCCCTGCATCAAACATTGCCTTGACTAATCGTTTACTTTTATTTTAATGGCAATTGGTTTTGAAAAGATTGAAATATTTTTTCTTGACACTTCTTCTTGATGGTAGTGCACAGTTATTGGTATTAACAATCCACCAAATTTATAATTTTTTTTCTTTTTTTGGGGGAAGGGGGGTTCGGATGCAGATTTGTTATTTTTGTGTCTTTTCTCAAGTTTACTTTTAAAGGTATTTATCTAGATATTTGTACTATTGGCTATTGGCTTCTGCATCATAAAAATCTTGGTTTACATTTGGTATATCTATTTCAACTCTGCTAACTCGATACGACCTGATTGGTGCTATGCGAGTTTCTTTTTCTCCATTGTGCTTATTCAAAGCTATATTGTACTAAACAAGGGCTTTATTAGAATGTTTACTAGTGAGCATGTTGCATATCAGGTGGGAGTCTCAAGGATATTTCAAGCCAAAGTTTGATAGGGGAAGTGATCCTTTTGTAGTTTCAATGCCGCCTCCTAATGTTACCGGTTCGTTGCACATGGGGCATGCTATGTTTGTGACTCTCGAGGTTTGACAAAATGGTTCATTGATATTGGTTTAGCCTCTGTTTCTTTTATCAATAATTGTAAGAAGATTTGCTTACAAGCTTTGTTTTTCTCTTTTTTTTTTTCATGTCAAATCATCTAAACATGGTGATTTGAGGTTGATCAAAGCTTGCTTTGGTCTGGCGATTTATTATTCTTTAACTTTGAAATTTTTGGTTATCTGTGGAAGCTAATTTATTACCTTTATGATCATCCATATCTAAGATATCATGTATCTGTTTGTTATTTTTCTATGGGGATGAGATTTTTTTTAGGGCAATATCTATTCTTTGTGGCTGATTTTGGGAGTTTCAGAAAAGTTGATCTCAGCTCATCTTATTTTTAAGATTTCTCTCTTACTTCCTCCCCCTTCTCTTAAGGATTCAGATATACAATCCTTATAATTTTGCTTTACCAGCTCCTTCTTGATGCGAGGTCAGTCTAATGTTCATTGGAATTTCAGATGTCTCTTTTTGTTTCAATGCTAGATCTGTTGTCTGTCCTTCTTAAGTGCTGAAGCTCTGAAGTTTTACGAAGACTTTCACATAGGATCTTTAGTTGATACTGAGAAATAGTGATGTGATAATGGATTAGTTTTTCAAGTTTAGCCTATGTTCTAAATTTATTGTTGCACTTGGCTGTGCAGCTTCCGATTGAAAGTGTAATTGTGAGTGGATGTTCTTGAGTTTCATTTATCCATCTTGATTAAAAAAAAAAAACTAGTTGGATAACTGGTTGAAGTTGATTAGTCATGCAATATACTTCATGTTTCTAGTACCGAACTTCATGTTTCTAGTTCCAAAGAAACCAAAGAAGAAAGCAATGGGGTTGGAGGTGTGCAAGAAAGTTAGGTTCTGGATATTCGCTTCAATTTTGTTGCTATTTGTGATTAGGAACTTTCTAATGTTTTTAGTTTTATAAGTTGCAAACTTTCTGACATTTACTTAATTTTTGTTGAGAGCTAAAGTTTTTTTGGAATGAGTGTCAGTGGTAACAAAGAGGTGCCGAATGCAGCAATTACTATAGAAATCTCATAGCTGCCTCTTCAGAACACCAGTGTAAATTTTGAAACTCTAACATTATACTGATCCTGTAGGTCCTGTATGGGGAACTCCTCTGAGTTCGAATTTTTGCAATATTCGCCTTTGTATATGTTAGTAAATAACCTCTTCGAAAGTTGTAAAAGGGAAAGCCAAGGTGAAATTTTTTCTGTTTGAGAAATAACTTGAAGCAAATCAGATATGATTTGAAGTATTCATTTTGAGTGCCTATGATATCCAGACTATAGAATGTGGTAGTGGGACTTCATTTGGAAATAATTCCTCATTGCTTGCTGTTTGAGAAATAACTTGAAGCAAATCAGATATGATTTGAAGTATTCATTTTGAGTGCCTATGATATCCAGACTATAGAATGTGGTAGTGGGACTTCATTTGGAAATAATTCCTCATTGCTTACCTGAGGATTTTAGGAGAAAATTTTACTGTGTATGCATGAACAACTTGGTGACGTAAAACAAAAGTGGGAAAGAAAACAGTGGGAGAAATGGGGGTTCTTGGGGGTAATAATAGGACCAATTTAATGAAACTTGTTCTTGATTATCTATCATTAACTGTGGCAAAGTGATTTTACTAAAAATTCTTTTAGTCGTTTTGTCACCTATAAATAGATCGAATTTCCAATCTAATGAAATATGAAATTATATTGGTTTGCTTGCTCTTTTGTTTTTATATTATCTTGTTCTTCCTGGGGTTGCTTGCAGATACAGTTTATATTTGTTAAAGAGAAAAAAAATATCTTGTTTATTCTCACTGTATTGTTAAGAGTACATAAGATCTATCTATCTGTCTATCTATCCATCTCTCTCTCTTTCTCTCTCTCTCTCTCTATATATATATATATCTATATATCTATATATAGACATACACACAAAAACAAGTGTAGAATAATCTAGATCCTAAAAGATAATCAATTTATATCCTAGAACCCCACAATCTAGATCCTACACTCAAGGTAAATGAATCAGCCTACAATTAAGTAAATATTTTCATTTACTATATTTACAACGCTCCCCCTCAAGAGGGAGCATAGATGTTAATCATGGTCATCTTATTATAAATGTAATCAACCCTTAACAGAATCGTCAGGGTTAACTATAACAAACGCCCATTTACAACCAACAGCCTTCTTACCCGTTGTTAGATGTACCAAGTCCCAAGTACCATTGTTGTCTAAAGCCATCATCTCTTCTTCCATAGAAGCGCGCCAACTAGGATGAGCCAAAGCCTTAGGGAGATTATTAGGAACAAACATTGAATCTAAAGAAGCCATTGAACACCGCAAAGGAGACAAATGTTTATATGGAGCAAATGAAGAGATTGGATGAGAACATTTTCTTTTAACTTTTCGAAGAGCAATAGGTAGGTCGAGACTTGGATCTGTAGACGCAGGAGCTGGTAGAGCATGTGAGTCTGTATGTTGAGTCCGACGATCAGAGTACACTTGAGTGATAGGCAGTCTTGTGGGAATAGGACTAATAGGGGTTGTCATAGTATAAATTAGAATATTATCTTCCTCTCCCTCACAACCATTAAACATTAGATTCATGAAAGAATGGGGTGGTCTCAAAAAATATAACATCAGCAAAAATTAAATAGCGACCAAAAGTAGGGAAATAGCATCTATATCCTTTTTGAAGACGAGAATATCCCAAAAAGATGCACTTGAGAAACTTAAGATCCAATTTGGATACTTGAGAGCAAACATCACGAGCAAAATAAGTACACCAAAAATACGTGGTCCAATCAAGAATAAGGGTCAAGAAGGAAACAAAATCGAGTAAGGAATCTCACCAGCAATTATAGATGATGGCATGCGATTAATTAAGAAACTAGCAACTTCTAGTGTTGTCCTTCCTTTCTGTAGCACTATTTTGGGATGGTGTGTTAACACATGAAGATTGGTAAAGAATTCCATTTTTGACATGTAGGAATCAAAAAAGGATGAGAAAAGTACTCTTTTGCATTATCACTTCCTAGACTGAACACAGGGACATTAAATTGTGTTCTGATTTAAGCACAAACGGAACAACAGATGTTGAATAATTCTGAACTATTTTTCATTAACTATAACCAAGTAACATGAGAATAGTCATTAACAAAGGTGACAAAATACCTAAAACTAGATTTGGAAACCACTGGATAAGGACCCCAAACATCAAAGTGCACTAATTCAAAGGGGGACGCAACCCGTTTATTGACCCTAGGCAAATAAGCAACACGATGATGTTTGGCAATCTGAAACGTCTCACAATCTAAATGGGATAAACTTTGAAAATTTGGAAATAACTACTTCAACATAGACAAAGGTTGCCCTAATCGATAGTGAACTTCTAGAGGTGTCATGGTGCTTGAACATGCAACACATTTTGGCACTTTCATTGAGGGAGTTTCGAGTAAATAAAGATCGCTAGACACACGTCCTCTACCAATAATCTTCCTCGTCCAATAAGATCTTGAAACACACAATGATCGCGAAAAATGAGACAAAACAATTGAGAGCGTGAGTAATTTTACTAATTGAAAGTAGATTGAATGAAGAATTAGGCAAACACAAAATAGATGACAGTGAGATAGACAGTGTAGGAACGGCTGTTCCAGAACCCACAATAGAAGTCATTGACCCATCAGCCAAAGTAAAACTTCAAAGATTTGTGTGAGAATTAAAGGAGAAAAGGATACCTGTATCACCTGAATCAATGACCCATTTGCTAGAGGATGACACAGGACACGAAGTAGGTTTACCTGGTTCATTAAGAGAAGATGGAGTAGCTGACTTTATTGAGGCTTGGTACTCGGTTAAGCAAGCAAATTCATCAACAGAAACAAGTACGGATTTATCCATAGATGAAGGCTTTGCAGACCCACGGTTACTCTCTTGAGATGCAAAGCTAACAATTTGAGAATGTTGTTGAGGTTTGCCATGAAGTAACCAACATGTATGCTTCATGTGAAACTACGTTTTTGACAATGATAATAGACACGTTGATTTTTGTCATACTGTTCATGATTGGCATTCCTTCCACCTTGAAAACCATGTCCATTTCAAACCCCACTACTACTGCTTTTTCCTCGACCAGCCTCATTCAAAGTATTTTGGCTCACAAGGGTACTAGTAACACTAGGGGGAGAAGGTTGAGATCCCTCAACCCGCAACACTTGAGTGGAGGTGTCATGGAGAGAGACAATCTCTGGATTGGAAAGTATGTGCTCGAGTAGCATCAAACTCTGATGGCAATACTGCAAGGAAAGTCGTAATATCCATTTGTTCACGTTGAGGCTGTTGAGTTTTCACATCAACACTCAAAGGAAGAACAACATTCAACTCGTCATACACCCATTTAAAATTCATATAGTATTCAGTAAGAGATCTTTCCAGCTTTTTTGGACGATAAAACTCCTTAAAAACATCATATATATGATTGAGATTACCCTTACCAGAATACAAGAAAGTCAAGTAGCCATCCATAAGATCTTTAACAAATTCACAGTGATTAATCAAACCGATTACCTCAATATCGTTAGAATTTCGAATCTGCAAGAATATTCTTGCATCTTCTGTTAACCAAGCCTTCTTTGCTGCATTATTTGATGGTGGTTCATCAATTAGATAATCATCTTTATCAATACTACGGAGATGCACCCGCAAAGTTTTACTCCAATCCAAATAGTTTCTGCCATTGAGTTTGTGTTCTGTGATTTTTGTAGTCATAGGAATAACATTAGAGAAACCTGTCTTTATTTCTCTATTATTACCCACTTTGTTGTCTACCGTTACAACTCAGTGTAAGAATTTTAATGTACCAAACTAGAGGATGAAAGAGTGATCAACAGGTTCACGCCGCATAAAAGATAGCAGAGCCTAATGCTCTAATACCATTTTAAAGAGAGAAAAATATCTTGTTTATTCTCACTTTATTGTCAAGAGTACATACGATCTGTATATATACACACACACAAGTATACGAGAATAATCTAAATCCTAAAATTAAGCTAATCAATTTACATCCTAAAATCTAATTATTTAGATTCTACAATCAAGGTAAATAAATCAGCCTACAATCAAATCTTACAATTAAGTAAATATATTCACTTACTATATTTACTACAATATTCTCTCTATTCAATGTGTTCTTTGGTCTCTATTTTGACATACTTATGTTTTGTACCCCGTCATGCATCACTATCATTTATGTTACTCTTAAGTCTTAAATGTTTTAACTTTTCAGGATATCATGGTAAGATACAATCGCATGATGGGAAGACCTACACTTTGGCTCCCCGGTACTGATCATGCTGGTATTGCAACTCAGGTCTTTCTCTAGATCTGGAAAAAGTAGTTTAGTATCATATTTTTCTGAATGTGTCGTCAGATGATTACTTCTTCTTTTCATCAACTGCTCCATAAATGTTAATCTTGCAATCTTAACGAAACTATGATGCTGTCTGATTTTCCGTTTGCTTCTAGACTATGTTGAATCATGTGAATCTATACTGAATCAATTTATCATATTAGTGATTCTATGAATCTGATGTCCTTTACTTTCAGTTGGTTGTGGAGAAAATGCTGGCATCTGAAGGAATAAAAAGGGTTGATTTGGGTAGAGAAGAGTTTACAAAACGAATCTGGGAGTGGAAAGAGAAGTACATCTTCTTGTCCTTCTTCCTCCTAAAATTGTTTACTCTATTTCGCTCCCCCTACAAAATTGTGGGGACCCCTAAAATTGCATACTTATATTACATGCCTTATGGGTGTTCAATTATTGTCAGGTAGAGACTATTTGAATATCTGCACATAATTTTAGGATAATTTGGTAGTTTTCTTTCTTCTTTGGGTTACAGCAAAAATGTCATTGCTTGTCATATGGAAAATATTTGTGCTGTAGTTTTGGATTTTGGCTGTCAATTCAGAATTCTAAGTTTAAATGGGCAGAGAAAGAACTATCTTGATTGTTACTTGTTAGGAAAACAAGTAATAAGGTGAACCCTATTGGGTTGTAAGTGGGATAAAATAATTTTTTGAGTAAGTAATCGCTTTGGAAGATTCAGAAATCTACATAAGCTGGAAAAATTCATTCTTAGTATTAGCTTATTGTTCTTGTCAATAGTTGACCAAGTGCATGTGGGAGTGAAACTTCCAGCTCCTTAAATATGCTTCTCAAACAGCAATCAGTATGACTTATGTTTTGAAGGGTAATGACTTCATCTATCTTGTTTTGGAGGTTTTGGTTTGGTCCCCCCTCCTTGTACTCATTTTTTTCAAATCACTAAAATTTGGAAGTGAGGCTGTCTGAGCACCCCCAACCAATGTATAGGTGGTTACTAAAAAAAAAAAAAATCTTGATGTGCATTATTTTTTCTTCCTGTTGGATAATCTTGGTGCTCAAGATAATTTCATCACACTCTGCTTCTGTGGATTTAGATGAATTTTTTTTTTAAGCCAAGCTAGAGTCTTTTTTTTGTTTGTTTTCATTCTAGATTTTAAGTTAAAAGCTTTTATCATCTTTTCATTTGCTTTCCAAAGAAAGAAATTCTTTTTATCAGAAAATGAGACACCTCGGTGGTGTAAGTAGTTATCTATGCAACTCAACTTAGAATATAGTGATGCTCAATCAAAGAACTTCAGATTAGATTACATGCCACCTAAGTGACCATTATTTATCTTTTAAGTACTTGCTAATACATAATGCAGTTTTCAGCTGTTGCGTTTTAGAGCCCCCATGGAGACCTCATTATTTCTCTCTGGAGAATCCAAAAGATGCACAGGGGCACTATATCTAAGATTCAGACTTCTTTATTCCATAGAGGCTGAGGCTCCTACACATTGAAAAGCAGAGAAGAAATTTTTTATTGTTTGACATAAGAAGCAGCAATTCAAATATATCTACTTCCTTTTTGTCAATTTGTCACCAGAAAGGATGCTTTCATGGGCTCCTTCACAACCAAAAGACGCCACTCCCAAATGGGGCCTCTGGTTGCACAAAACTCATTGTCTGGCTTGCTCCTTGTCATGGTTTTAGAGGACTTACCCTAAAATCTCATCTTTAGTGCCATCATCATACTGTTTGGTTGCTGATTCCAACATCAGATTAAGTATGAGCCATCAAGGAATCCTTGCAAGGACTGCTCGCGGTCCTGAAAGTTACTCCTAAATTACAGCTCCCATGATACTTGATTACTTATTCACAGTAAATATTCCAGCATTGGTTTTCTCTTGGTTGACTGCCATGTCAAATGCAAAAGGGCTTTTCATCTGGAGCTGTATCCCCGCATAAGATGTCGCTGTAAAAATTGGTATCTTGGTTCTCTCCCCAAAACTGATAAGTTTACTCTTGAAAATGTTCCATTCTCTTTTAGTGCTCTTCCGAACGACCACAGCAAAATACAAACAAACAAACCAAGCCTTATTCCCACTAAATAGGGTCGGTTGCATGAATCCTGCTAGGCCATTGTGTTCTGTCATGGACCATATCCTTCTCAATTCTTAGATGGGTACTATATCTTTCCTACAAGTTACCCACCAAGTCTCTTTTGGTCTTCCTCTACCCCTCTTATGTTGACTACTCTATCTAAAATCTACTCGTCTGACAGGCACTTCTATTGATCGTTTTAACACATGACCTAACCACTTTAAGCGTGTTCCTCTCATCTTTTCATAAATGGATGCTACTCCAATCTTCTCATGAATATGCTCATTCCGTATCTTGTCCATCCTAGTGTTCCCACACATCCTCTTAAGATTTGCATTTCTACTACTCTCATCTTTTGCTCATGTGTGTGATTCATTGCCCAACACTCAGACCCATAGAGCTTCGCTGGCCTAATTACCGTTCTATAGAATTTGCCTCTAAGTTGTAAAGGAATTTTGCGGTCACAGCAAAATACATTGTTAATAATTTCTTCAGTCCATTTGTGTCTACTTTTGGCTTAAAATAATTGTTCTAAAAAGGGCCTCCATACGAGCTTTTTCCCATAAAATTTTACGATTCAAATGCCCAAGTGAAAGTTAATCCTCGTAACAATTCTTTCAGGATATTTCCCTTAAATTAGCTTTAGAAAGCTAAATCAAACGAAACACATGTTTGGTGTTTTGGCTAAGCCGCTAATCCAGAGTCAATTGGAGTTGCTACATGGTTGGTAAGGTTGTTTCTAAAATTGTATTTCCAGAATACCATCCAATATTTTTTTTTTTTTTTTTTTAAGTTTCTAACCTTGAGTCTTTTGTTTTGTTTTCGCAATTCTTGACCTCAAAGTTCTGTATCTTTGGTAGCAAATTTTATCTGGCAAGATATTTGGTGCCTGGTTGGGTGCAATTTTCCTTTTGACAGCATAAATTTCTAACTTTTGACTATTTTTGGTGAATAGAATCCATTTTTTTTTTAATGTCCTTGAGTAGTGAGTTTCTTGGAGTACACCTTCTCGAGTTAGAAAAATGAAACAAGGTACACTCTTTGGCTTGGATCATCTGAAATCCACTCCTTTATTAGATATGCCTTGGACTCCATTATTTGAGTTTGAATGTACTCGAAGAGAGAAAAATATCTTGTTTATTCTCACTATCTTGTCAAGAGTACATAAGATCTATCTATCTATCTATCTATATATATATATATATATGTATATAGAATAATCTAGATCCTAAAACTAAGCTAATCAATTTACATCCAAGAATCAAGCTATCTAGATCCTACAATCAAGGTAAATAAATTAGCCTACAATCAAATCCTACAATTAAGTAAATATATTCACTTACTATATTTACAACACTCCCCTCAAGATGGAGCATAGATATTAACCATGCCCATCTTCTTACAAATATAATCAATCCCAAGACCACTCAAAGCTTTGGTGAAAAAGTTAGCTAATTGCTCTCCAGTTTTTTAATGACTTTCTTGAGATTAAGTTTTGCTGAATCTTCTCATGAATAAAGTGACAATCAACTTCAATATGTTTGATCCTCTCATGAAAAACCAAATTTGATGCAATGTGGAGAGCAGCTTGATTGTCACACTATAACTTCATAGGTTCTAATGAACTATCTAGACCAATCTTACTTTAACAATTGATGTATCCATATTAGCTCGCAAGTGGATTGTGCCATGGCTCTATATTCTCATTCTGCACTAGATTGAGACACTACATTTTGCTTCTTATTTTTCCATAATACCGAAATACCTTCAACAATAACACAATACCCCGTAGTGGATCTCCTATCAATTTTAGAACTGCCCAATCTGCATCTGAGAAATACTCAATACGAGAATGACCATGATTACTATATAATATACCACGTCTTAGAACTTCCTTGAGATACCACAAGATGTGCTCTAAAGCTGCCCAATGAGTGGTTCTTGCTGAAGACATAAACTAGCTCACAATACTCATTGGATATGCAATGTTAGGATGAGTCATCGTAAGATAATTCAATTTCCCAGCTAATCTTCGGTACATTGCAAGATTTGAAAACAACTCCCTATCATCTCTTGAAAGTTGCATATTGGTGATCATTAGTGCACTACAAAGTTTAGCACGCCAGCTTCCCTGTTGTTGTCAAAAGATCAAGGATATCCTTTGTGACAGAAAGATACTCGTTTTACGCCTAGTAACCTCAATGGCCAAGAAGTACTTCAACATCCCTAAGTCATTTGTTTGGAAACGAGTTTGAAGAAAAGATTTAAGGGCTGTAATACTTGCACTATTGCTTTATTACTATTAGTAATAACAATGTCATCAACATAAACAACCAACAAGATAAGGCCGGCTCTAGATTGTTGATAAAAAATAGAATGGTAACAATTACTTTTTCTTCATGCCAAACTCTTGAACAACCTCACTAAATTGCCTAAACCAAGCACAAGGGTTCTATTTTAAACAATATAATGACTTTCAAAGTCCACAAACCTTACCTTACTCCCCCTGAGCAACAAACCCAAGTTGCTCCATATGTACTTCCTCTCACAAGTCCCCATGCAAAAAGGCATTTTTGACATCTAATTGGTGCAAAGGCCAATCATTAGTAGCAGCAAGAGAAATAAAAAAACGAACTGAAACAAGTTTTGCCATAGGAGAGAAAGTATCAGAATAATCTACCCCATATGTCTGAGTAGACCCTTTTGTAACAAGACGAGCTTTTAGATGCACAACAGAACCATCATGGTTAACTTTAACAACAAACTTCTATTTACAACCATTAGCCTCCTTACCGGTTGGTAGATATACCAAGTCCCAAGTATCATTGTTGTCTAAAGCCATCATCTCTTTTTCCATAGCAGTTCACCAACCAATATGAGCCAAAGCCTTAGGGAGATTATTAGGAATTGACACTGAATCTAAAGAAGCAATGAAACACCGCAAAGAAGACAAATATCCATATGAAGCAAATGAAGAGATTGGACGAGAATATTGTCTTTTACCTTTTCGAAGAACAATAGGTAGGTCAAGACTCGGACTTGTAGGTGCAGGAGTTGGTGGAGGATGCGAGTCTGTATGTTGAGTCCAACGAGAGTACACTTGAGTGATAGGTGGTCTCGTCGGGTTGTCATAGTAGGATAAACTAGAATATTATCTTCCTCTCCCTCACAACCAGTAAACATTAGATTTAGGAAAGAATGGGGTGGTCTCAAAAAATGTAACATCAGCATAAATTAAATAACGACCAAAAGTAGGGGAATAGCATCTATATCCTTTTTGAAGGCGAGAATATCATAAAAAGACACACTTGAGAGACTTAGGATCCAATTTCGATACTTGACGGCGAACATCATGAACAAAACAAGTACACCAAAAATACGTGGTTTAATCGGGAATAAGGGTCGGGAAGGAAACAAAATCAGGTAAGGAATCTCACTAGCAAGTACAAATGATGGCATGTGGTTAATTAAGAAATAAACTATTGAAATAGCATCGGCCCAAAATTGGTTAGAGACCTCCATTTGAAAAAGGAGGGCTCTAGCAACTTCTAGTAAGTGTCTGTTTTTCCTTTCAGCAACACCATTTTGGGGTGGTGTGTCAACACATGAAGATTGATGAAGAATTCCATTTCTTGACATGTAGGACAATCAAAAGGATGAGAAAAGTACTCTTGCATTATTAGTTCTCAGAGTGCGCGTGGAGACATTAAATTGTGTTCTGATTTCAACACAAAAAGAACAAAAAATGTTGAATAATTCTGATCTATTTTTCATTAATAAATATAACCAAGTAACTCAAGAATAGACATCAACAAAGGTGACAAAATACCTAAAATTAGATTTAGAAACCACTGGACAAGGGCCTCAAACATCAGGATATACTAATTCAAAAGGGGACGCAACCTGTTTATGAACCCTAGGCAAATAAGAGACACGATGATTCAAAGCAAACTGACGCGTCTCACAATCTAAATGGGATAAACTTTGAAAATTCAGAAATAACTTCTTCAAAATAGACAAAGGAGGATGCCCTAAACAGTAGTGAACTTAAAGTGGTGTCAAGATGCTTGAACATGAAATGGGTTTTGGCACTTCCATTGAATGAGTTTTGAGTAGATAAAGATCGCCGGACTCACGTCCTTTACAAATATTAGATCTTCCTCGTCATAAGACCCTGAAACACACAATTATTAGGGAAAAATGAGACAAAACAATTTAGAGCACGAGAAATTTTATTGACTGAAAGTATATTGATCGAAAAATTAATCAAACACAAAACTGATGACAATGAGATAGATGTTGTAGGAATGGCTGTTCTAGAACCCACAATAGAAGTTATTGACCCATAACCAAAGTAACACTCGGAAGATTTGCGTGAGAACTAAAGGAGGAAAGGATACCTATATCACCTGCCATGTGGACTATAGCACTTGAATCAATGACCCATTTGCTAGAGGATGACACAAGACACGAAGTAGGTTTACCTGACTGAGAAGATGGAGTAGTTGACTTTAGTGACGCTTGGTACTAAGTAAAGCGGCAAATTCATCAGCAGAAACGAGTATGGATTTATCCACAGATGAAGGCTTTGTAGACCCTTGGTTACTCTCTTGGGATGCAAAGCTACGAATGGTATTGAGGTTTGCCATGAAGTAACCACAACATGTATGTTTCGTGTGACTAGGTTTTTGACAATGATAACAGACACGATTTTCGTCATGTTCTTCATGACTAGCATTCCTTCCACCTTGAAAACCATGTCCATTTTGAACCCACTACCACTGCTTTTTCCTTGGCCAGCCTCATTCAAAGTACCTCAGCTCACAAGGGCACTAGTAACACTAGGGGTAGATGGTCGGATCCCTCAACTCATAACACTTGAGTGGAGGTGTCACGGAGAGAGAATCTCTGGACTGCAAAGAATCTGTGCTCGAGCAGCATTAAACTCAGATGACAATCCTGCAAGGGAAGTCATAACATCCATTTGCTCACATTGAGGTTGTTGAGTTTTCACATTAGCACTCAAAGGAAGAAGAGCATTCAACTCATCATACACCCGTTTAAAATCCATGAAGTATTTAGTAAGAGATCTTTCCAGCTTTTCTAGACAATAAAACTCCTTAAAACATCATATATTTGATTGAGATTACCCTTACCAGAATACAATATGTGAGAAAGCCAAGTAATCTATAAGATTTTTAACAAATTCACAATAATTAATCAAACCGATTACCTCAGTATTGATAGAATTCCGAATATGCAAGAATATTCTTGCTTCTTCTCTTAACCAAGCCTTCTTTGCTGCATCATCTGATGGTGGTTCATCAATAAGATGATCATCTTTATCAATACTACAGAGTTACATCCGCACAGTTTTACTCCAATCCAAATATTTTCTGCCATTGAGTTTATGTTATGTGATTTTTGTAGTCATAGGAATAATATCAAAGAGAACTGCCTTCATTTCTCTATTATTACCCACTGTGTTGTCAGCCATTACAACTCAGTGTAGGAATTTTAATGTACCAAACTAGAGGATGAAAAAGTGACTCAATAGGGTCCCACGAAAAGATAACAGAGGCTAAAGTTCTGATACCTTGTCAAAGAGAGAAAAATATCTTGTTTATTCTCACTATATTGTCAAGAGTACATAAGATCCATATGTATACAAGTGTTATAGAATTATCTAGATCCTAAAATTAAGCTATTCAATTTCCATCTTAGAATCAAGCTATCTAGATCGTACAATCAAGGTAAATAAATCAGCCTACAATCAAATCCTACAATTAAGTAAATATATTCACTACTATATTTACAATAGAGTTCAATTACTGCCAATAGTAAATATCATGGAGCTACCATGCTTGTAATTATGGAGTATAATAACAAGCTCAACTTTAAGTTGATGGAAGATCAGATTAAGATTTAACAACTGAGGTATAGATTTATTTGATGCTCGTTGCACACTGAATTTGCATTTGATTATCCCATAGGCTATGATCTTTTATGCCTTTTATTCAAAGTTTTTAATCATTCACCTTTCTTCCTTAGTTTTCCTTTTTCTCTGTATCCATCCGTTGAAAAGAAGCTGCATAGGACATGCATGCCAAAAAGCGCTTAAACTTTTTCCTCTTTTTCTTTAGTAGAAAATTCTACATGGTAACACAGATTCATGCATCACCTGAGTGGAATTGATTTATCCTTGAATTTCCACTCAGATTTGACATTTTCCTCTTGTACCAAATGCATGACATTACTAAATAAGTTCATTGGTTTCCTGGAACCAAATTCATATATATTGTGTGTGAAGAGCGCTACATAAATTGCTCATATTGTGAGAACTTTATATAATTGACTGATCTTTATTTGTGTCCATACTGGTGTAATTAAATTTTGTAGCGGTAAGAAAAAAAAAGCTTTTATCCTCAAATATACAAAAAGGAGGAATTTCATTGCTGAGTTATTTGCTGGTGTTATGCAACATTCTCAGTCAGCATTGTTATCCAATAACTGAAAAACTACTGTATGTGTTGTTATAAAAGGTGAAATGAACATGAAGTTTACAGTAGCTTCTTTTTTCACCAGGATTTTTTCATAATTCTTCTTGTCATATACTGCATCCTTAGAATCTAGACTAACATATTGATGTCGCATAAGATTGGGGTGATCTTGCCTACAAGCGCGAGTATTGAAGAATAGAGGGAATTCAGGACTGTTTTGTGGCTTTGAACAGTATATGGAGAAATCAGCAAGGATTAAGAAGGAATCTGAGAGAATCTTTAGAAGAAAACAAGCTAACTAAAAACCACAAATAAATGAAATTTCTTTCATCCATTCTCTGTCTAAAGTAATCTAACAACAATATCTATATATAAACTGCAAACCACCTAACAAAATAGCATCACATTGTGATTATGATTTCTTTACTCCTATCCTGAACATCACTAACTATCCTACATCAACTAGGCTCTAATTATGAACCTAATACAATTAGAATACTGCTTAAGATTTGAAAACATATTTGCTGAAATTTCCAGCACTAAAGAAAAGACTCAAGTATCCTTTAGGACCTAAACTCAAATAAACCAGACATCTAATATGTTCCAGCTTCAAACCAGTGTTTGATTTTCACTGGATTCCTGATGGAAGCTTCAGGAAACTCATTAAAATCTTTCTTGGAGTTCTTTGTTACAAGCCGCATCACATATTCATTACATTAGCTGAAGGAAGACTTGTAGAACGGATATAGATGCAAGTATGAAATTGGTGCTATGGATATGTAGAGTAATGGTTTATGTTTTATTATTCTTTAAAAAATTGATCCAACAGTAATCTGTTTATGTTGTGATTGGTGCCTTTATACTTATATCATATCAATTTGCCTGTCAAGTTTTTCCGGTGGTTTGAGAAGCATTTATTTACTGTTGTTTAGTGAAAGTATCTTTCCCTGACTGAAATACTACTTCTGATCTAGAAGAACTGGTGGTTACTGTTGGAATGAATATTTCAGTTAAATGGAACAGTCGTTTCACGTATTGGCCCAACTCCAGATTTTCTTAATTTAATGGATGCCATTTATAACATGCTTATGGTGTTTTGTTTCTGTGAGGAATTCTTGGTGCTCGTGTAAAAATAGCAGCTCAAATTTTAGTTGTTTATCCTATTTTTGTGCTATTGGCATTCTATTTTTAGGTCTCTTTCCATGGTGGAACCATTACAAATCAGATTAAGAGACTTGGTGCTTCTTGTGATTGGACTAGAGAACGATTTACCCTTGATGCAGAGCTGAGTCGTAAGACACTTCTGATCCGAATAAACTTCATCTGAATGTGATTACTGTTAGGGACCAGGAAAATTAAGGTTTAGCGTGAGAGTTTCATTTGTTGACCTTTGAATTATGTTCTTTCCTCTGTCATATGGGTTCTGCTTTTCTACTTAAAGAATTTATTCTTCTTAGTTCTTGTAAAATAGATATTAGTTGTACATTTTTTGAAACATAGAAAAGACATCCTGAGAAACTGATAATCTTGATCTTTGTAGGAGCTGTTGTTGAGGCCTTTGTGCGGCTTCACGAGAAAGGACTAATTTATCAAGGTGCATGCTATTCTTCTCTTAAATATAAATATAAACCCTTTTTGCCTGCTAGCAGATAAACCTAGTATATGAGTGGAATAGTCCCACTGTTGAAATCATAGCCAGCAAGTCATTGGACTTGGGCTATTTTAAGCTTTTCATTTGTTCCCATATTGTGCTTGCTGAAGCTAGTTTATTACAAAAATAGATGAACTGAGAAAAAGAAGGTCATCACATGCAAAGATGGTGGTGATAACATATAGAATGTTGGATGTAAGTTTTTTTCACTGAATCACCATAACAATGAGAAAAAAGACTTTAGGTCCTTATGCAACTCATGATAGTTAACGAACCAGTCCTGTACCAAGGGGTTACTTCCTAAGGATCTCGTGGTGATTTTGGTGCAGGTTCATACATGGTCAACTGGTCCCCAAATTTGCAGACTGCTGTTTCTGACTTGGTATGTTCAGTTGTGTGGTAATCTCCATTGGTTGCAGCTATTAGTGTTCACATTTGTCTCTCCATATCAAGTTAGTTTCTTTCATAGGAAGTAGAATATTCTGAAGAACCTGGTGCTCTTTATTACATCAAATACCGTGTTGCTGGTGGTTCGAGGTAAATATCATCCACTTCCCAGTGAATCTTAAGATGGTAGTCTTTTTCCTTTTTGACTTGGTATCTGTAATGCGTTTTTGTTAGAAGATTACAAATTTTTTGGCTCATGAATTTTGATACACATTTCTTACATGGATGTTACGGAACATCGGCTCTATCGATCTCATTCTTTTTATTTTACCTTGTCAGAATCTGTAATCAGTAGAATTCACTCGGAATATGGTACAGCCAGTTTGGAATGTCTATTGAAACTTAAAAGGTGTTCTCCTATTTGTTCTGCAAATATGTTCTTTGGCCTTTGAGAAATTACGGACTAATTTCGATGCAAATCCATAACATAGTATTCTTTTGTATTTTATGAAATATGAATGTTATTGAGTTTAATTGTTGTTTGGTAGGCCAAAAAAAATTTGTCAGTTTTAAATACAGGTGGTGTTATTTATGTTATAACTCAAATATCATCGCTCCTATTTTTGGCTTTTTCAATAAATTCAATCGAAGGTATCTTGTGTTTTAAGTTTTTTTCCCTGGGCTTTCCGTTTCTATGTGTTGGAGAACATACTTAAAATCTTGAATCCAACTTTTAGTTGTTACTAGGAATATAGTTTGAGGTCGTTCAATTACTTTGCACAAATAACTTGTATTGCTTCATTTACCTTGCATAATACTGTGCTATACTATCTCAAATTTCAAAATTTATAGTCCCTGTTCTCAAGTTGCTTGTTTGTAGATAATGGTGCTTTTGAGTTGACACACCTCAAATTTCAAAATATATAGTCCTTGTTCTCAAATTGTCTATTGTACATAGTGATTTGTGTTTGTTTGTCAATCCAGTGTCTCAAAACTATCTGAGGTAGAGTAAATTGGATAATATTATACACACATGGCTTATCCATGCGAAACATGCAAATGTAGAATTCATATCCTAGAGTACAAATCTCAGCTGAGCAATCAACTTGATCACCTACAAAAGGCTTTGCATGGAATATGACAGTGTAGTACTAGTCATGGTTGTTCAGCATGCCTTGATCTTAAGCATTACCTTTAAAATAGTAGCCTTGCGCTTTTGTATGGAAGAGTATCTCTCTTTGCTTCCCTTCATGGTTTGTGCTATTAGAGTATAAAAGCCATCTATTTCAGAGATGCTATTAAGAATTAGCAGTGGTAGCAAGAATTCATTTGCATAAAATACGGATTATTAGATAATAATAATGCACTGTCAATATTGAGTTAATATGGGCAGCTTGAAGATCCAATACAAGGATATAACTTATTTGGAACATCTTCAACTTCGTAGGGTGAAACCTAGCAGCACCCAACCAAGAGAAGGAAAAAAAAGAATTTGTATTGCCTTTCTTTTGTTCAAACTATTTATACACAAGTAAATATCACTTTCCTTGTTGGGAACTATATCCATTGCTGACTCTAGTCACTAAAGCTGTGTCTGTATATGGTTTAAGGATCTGTAAATGTCTGAACCATAGGAAAGATGTAAGCAGATTGAGGAGAATCTGGATTGGTTTTTTCTTTCCTTTCAATCTTTTTGTTGGGAGACTGTTTTTGTTACATGTAAATGCAAGTGCAAAGTGTTTTTGCTTGATACTTTGCATTTCCACCTGGAGATACTTGTTGGAAAAAGGAACCACAAATCTGGAAAGAGTAAATTGATGCGTCCTCTAAATGAGACCTGAACTCACTTTTGTCATCTCCGTATTTCTGACATGAGAAACCTCAGTGTGGACCTGACTATTTGTGCCAGTTCAGTCTCATCAAGAGCAAACTGACGTTTATCTGCTGTGTTACCATTTGTCTGAGTCTCTATACTTTGCTTGGATAGAGGAAACCACAAATAAAAGATCTTGGCTTATTGTGGTTCAATAATGTGTTCTATTCTTTTTGTTGTAGGGATGACTACTTGACAATTGCAACCACACGTCCAGAGACCTTATTTGGTGATACAGCAGTTGCAGTGAATCCTGAGGTATGTTTCTGCCATAAATTATTATTTAGATCATTAGATGGACAGAAATAGGTTTTAGTAAGAGTGAGTCAATAAAATGGTCTGCTAGGGTACTATTCTGACTGGAACTCACTACGTATTGATATTGAGTTTAAGCTCTTTTCTTTTGTCTGTTTTTTCTTTTCCCTCTTTATGCTTTGTTTTAAATACTTTGTTCATCCGTTCAACTCCTAATAGCTCTTTCATATTTTATTCATTGACCTACCTGAATTTTGTGGTGTATCAATAATTTCCGAAGGTTGAGAAATTTATATCTCAATAAAGAAACTGCAAGGGCATTCTTAGGCATGTTTGCTGATCTGTTTATGAAGACATCTAGATTGTAACATGGTTTATGGTGACTGTCTTTTATCAGCAAATATGAAGTTAGAAGAACCAAAGCTAACTTCTGTAACAACCACATTTTTTATTCTTTACTTCTGTGACCATCAAGTGCTGCTTAGCCTGGAGGAGTCTTGTGATTTTGTTAGTGTATTTTCTGTCACCTGTTATTTGTACCTTTTTCCAGAATACTTGACGAGTCAAGATCTCACTTCATTTTCTTCTGCAGTCAAAACCAAATTTAGATTACCAAAGCTTGTGGGGAATGACCCCTTCAGTTGTCTTACATCAGCTTGAGTCCTCAGTTATGTAACTCAAAATTCATATAAAAAGAAAATAAAAATCATGATTCTTGATTTTTGATATTACTCTCCCCTAATTGAAAATTGAGATGTGACAGAATTGCACAATTGGGAAAATTTATCACTTAAATAACAAGTGAAAACTTAGAGATGCTAAGGTTTCATCTAGACATTGGTATATTAAAAACTCAACCTAGTATTATATTTCTATCAGATGATACTGCCATTAGTGACAACAGTGGACAAATCTAACAGCAATATTCTGAAAATTGATGAGAAGATTTTGGTTAAACAGGTCGATTGAAATAATGCACATCGGATAGAGTTACAGGTTTACGGTTGTTAGTGGTAGCTCTTAAGAAACGACATCTAAGCGAACTAAGAGTTCATGGGCCACTCCACCCATTATCCAATTGGTTTTGAGTTGGATGCCAATGCTCTTTAACAGTAGCGAAGATGAAATTTCTTATAGAGCTTATCATGGTTCCAGTTTCTTAACTTCATTAAGTGCTTTGCTGTTCTTACATACAAATTCTCTACAAGGCAAAGAACTGAATTCTTTGTGCCCAATTGACTTTTACAGGTTGCTATGCTGTAATTTACCTCATTAAACAATAAAAGCTAATCTGAATCCTTTCTACAAAATTCAATGATATCTGATGCCCATGCCTTGTTCATGATTTGTCCTGTAATTATAAACTTCACAAATCATTAGTATTCAATTGCATATAATTCTGAATGTCACTGGATTATAAATTTTTAATTAGCTTGCATACTTCTTTCCTGTTTGAATTTCCCAAGTCTGTAAATTAGGATTCTAGAACTACAAAGAGATTGATTCCATAGGAGCTGTGGGCGATGAAGTAATTTATGCTGGAGATTTATTGAACAAAATTTGGAATATAAGCTTATGAACAGAATGAAATGGAGCGATCAGGGACCAGTAAATTTGTCGGTGATGTCTCATTTTAGTAGTTCCAACAAAACAAAACAAACAAACAAACCAAGCCTTAATCCCACTAAGTAGGGATTCTAGTAGTTCTAACATGCTGCCAAAATTTAATTTTCCTTGAATATAATAAATCTGGAAGTCTACATCTCGATCTAAAGGTCACCCTTTTAATTTGAGAGGACCACCCATACTGCTGCTGGGTCAATCAAGTTATCTCTAAGCAAAGTGCTAGAGTCTTCTTAGTAAGCTAGTGCATCACATCTCAAAGGGGCTGGTAGATTGAAATCCATTTATTTAACTTTTCTGTGTAGTTTGATTTTTTTTTTTCATTGCAGAGCAGCATGCATCAAACCTATGGTGTTTCATTTTCCCCTTTTGCAGGATGAACGCTATTCTAAGTATATTGGAAAGCAGGCTATTGTGCCTTTGACGTTTGGACGGCATGTTCCCATAATCTCAGAACACAAGGTAGAGTGTTATAAATTTTCTTTTTCCCCTGCGAGTCAAGTTCCCTGGAGATCTAAAGGTGATAGAAAAGTTGCTCTTATGCTGTTTTTTAAGGTGAAAGATTGAATGATGGAAAGAATTGCATCATTGTAGCTGGAATCTCAATACTCATTGCAACTTACTCAGTTGTCATTTTCATATACATGAACATTTTTTTCATTCATTTTTAATGAATATTTTGGCACAAGAGACGTGGCTAATCCTTTATCAGTTACCTTCTTCCTTCCTTTAATTGTTCTTTGTACCACTACTTTTTCTTCTGCTTGTTACTCTAAACCCTCTTAAGCCCTGTGTCTGTTCCACTTACTTTTTTTATGGATAATTTTGTTTACAATGCTGTAGGCTAGAGAAGTTGATGCATCTATAATTTTGTGGGGAACTTTCAGGATAGGACAGAAAGGCTTTTGCATGTTCCTTTTGAGACGATAGTCTATGAACTTACTTTTTTCTGTCTTTGTGTACCCAGCCCTAAGGGTGGTCCTTAAAGCTGTTTACTTTTACTTTGTATCAGTTACATGATCTCTAAATGGAATTTTTAAAAATTTGGCAGTGTGTTGATAAAGACTTTGGAACTGGTGTGTTGAAGATAAGCCCTGGGCATGATCACAATGACTACCTTCTTGCTCGAAAACTTGGTCTTCCTATGCTTAATGTGATGAACAAGGATGGAACGCTAAATGAAGTTGCCGGTTTGTATTGGTAAGTTTCAAAATGCACTTTCAGAAAATTGAACAATTATTGGATTGAATATATCTTTTGTCTGCTATGAATTGAACTTGCATTTTCAGTGGTCTTGATCGGTTTGAGGCAAGAAAGAAACTCTGGTCAGATCTCGAAGAGACTGGCTTGGCTGTTAAAAAAGAGGCGTACACTTTACGAGTTCCTAGATCCCAACGTGGTGGAGAAGTATGATTTTCTCTTTTTACCCATGTACATTTTTGAAGTTCTTAAAAATGCTTATTTAAGAGATTGGGCTTCTGTTCTCATTTTTGGATTGTTGTTATGAGCAGATAATAGAGCCTCTCATTAGTAAGCAGTGGTTCGTAACAATGGATCCCCTAGCTGAGAATGCCCTCAAAGTTGTTGAAAAAGGAGAATTGACTATTATGCCTGAGAGATTTGAGAAGGTGTATAAATTTCTGAAGTTTTTCTACTTCATTGGTTTGAGTGTATAATGATGAATTCCTTTTGCACTCCCTGTTCAATGCTTTGCTTGTGCTTTGATGTGGTAATCATGCCTGTTTTGAAATGAACCTTTAACCCGGATATAGTTATTCAAGGGCATCAAAAGCACCAATATGTTCAAGTAACATTCCCAGAGGTTCTTTCTCCTCTGTCTTTACTGTATATTTTCAAGGAAAAAGTCTTCTCCGAGACTTGGACTAGGAGTTTACTAGTTTTGAGAAGACGGCTGGCAGCATACAGTGCTTTGTTTATGTATTTATTAAATGAAGTGGGATAAATTAGGTGGCATCTATCATCATTCTATATACTTTTATTAAGCTGGTCCTATTTGTTTTCTTGGGTCAATCATGTCCTGTATATAACTACATCCTGTGGCTTACACGTACTACTTGCTGACTGTAGATATACAATCATTGGCTGTCAAATATCAAGGACTGGTGCATAAGCAGACAGCTGTGGTGGGGACACCGTATCCCTGTCTGGTACATAATTGGTAAAGATTCTGAAGAAGAATATATAGTTGCAAGGAGTGCAGAGGAAGCCCTTGAAAAAGCTCGTGAGAAGTATGGAAAACAAGTTGAAATATATCAGGATCCTGATGTGCTTGACACTTGGTTTTCGAGGTTAGTGGCGTAAATTTATTGTTGTGCAGTGGTAGTTTTGTCTAGATTATTACTTTCCAAAGATTTTGCAGCTTCATTTCTTGCAAATGAATTTCTTGTGAATAATACTCCTCTATCCACCTTCGATCTTTAAGTTTTTTGAAGCAGTATTCAAAAACTAGTCTAATGCATAGGTTGTTTTTGTATCCCTGAATAAAATTAATGAAGTTTTTAATTATAGTCATATTCTGGATGAATCTCATCCCGTATGAGGTGTTAATTTAAATTTGTTGCTCATGGAAAGTTGGCTTAACCAAAAACATTTAACAAGATCTCCGTTTCTGGAAGGAGTAATTGATTACTGGCTTATACATCCTGCAATGGATTTGGCTCAGCCTGAAACTATGTTTGCTGTTCTTAGGAAAATCCAAGTTTTTAGCAGTTCAATTTGTTTCTGTCTGCATCTGCCTCATAGTTGAAATTATGAATTACTTTTGTGAATTGGTGATGATGTATCTTTGTTAGTTATTCCTCTTGCTGTATGCACTGGAAGTGTCTCAATCGATTTGCTTGCACAAGAAGGCCTTTTTATTTGCTAAAGAAAATCATCTTCTTAAGTAATGCAATGACTGATTTAAATGGGGTTTCACATGGTCTTTATTGTTATTGTAACTGTGTCATTAAACTAAAAGTTTTTGAATTCTGATGTTTGTCAGTTTAAAAAGTAAGGGCATGTTTGTTAACTCTACTTAATGCTTTTAACTAACGGGCCTTTTGAAGTTAGCATGTTTGATAACATAATTCCCTTACATTAAGCTCAAATTTTAAGTGAAATTTTTTACCAATTTTTCAAACACACGCAGACACACACACTCTCTCTCTCTCTCTCACACACACACACACACACACAAGCACACTCTCTTTCACACACCACAGAACTCTCTTTCATACACCATACACACTCTCTGACACATAGAGGTAATCTTTCTCTCTCTCTCTCTCACACACACACACAAACTTTGTGGTATATACACCCTGTCATGTAGACACACTCTCTTGTTGAGAACATGCTCCCTCTGGCATCACACTCACATGCACATACTCTATTACACTCGCACACACTCTCTCCACACACACGAAAACTCTCTCATACACTAGATTCAAAGACTTTCCTTCTCACAAACATACACTTGCAAAACACAATCTGTGATACACATGCACACCACCACACACATACACCGACACTCTTATCACACACACACACACACCTATGCTCTCTAACACATGCACATTCTCTCAGTCATACATTTTCACTATCTTCGTTTCTTTCTCACACAGATAATAACTATCTTTTTATAATAAATTAACATATTTATGAAGTTAGATATTTTATCTCAATGCAAAAATTCAGATGATTATCAACTAGATATCACTTTATCAATGCAGCGACCTCATACTTTCAACACTTAAATTTCTAATTTCAGAATTCAGTTTTCATATTCAGTGTATCAAACAGGCCCTAAATCTGGTATTTCCTTATAACGTGTACAGTTTATTTTTTCTCAAGAAATTTCTATTAAATCTTTTGCTGCTTACTTGCATCAAGGCTCATAAACTTCTTGCAAGAACAGTTTCTTTTTGGTGAGGTAGGAGAATGCGTTTTAAAGGACGAAGAGCAAAGACTATGAACAACCAAGGTATATTTTTCTCTCTGCCTTCTCTCTAAATACTGTTTCTGTCTCTAGAATTTTTTACTGGTTGGCCATGCCAGCCACAGCTGCCCCTCAGGATTCTGCTGAAGGGGCAAACACTTTGTCATTTGCTGAAGCTTTGCAAGGTAAGAAAACTGCCAACAATTCTAACATCTTCAATGAGAGTATGGTTCTCAAGGAATTGCAATCCTTTAAAGGTGTTATAGAGAGAAAAATATCTTGTTTATTCCCACTCACGTCTGTCAAGAGTACATAAGATCTGTATATATACAAGTGTAGAAAAATCTAGATCCTAAAATTAAGCTAATCAATTTACATCCTTACATCCTAAAATCAAGCTATCTAAATTCTACAATCAAGGTAAATCAATTAGCCTACAATCAAGGTAAATCAATTAGCCTGCAATCAAGGTAAATCAATGAGCCTGCAATCAAGGTAAATCAATTAGCCTACAATCAAATCCTACAATTAAGTAAATATATTTACTTACCGCATTATTTACAACACTCCCCCTCAAGATGGAGCATAGATGTTAATCAGGCCCATCTTGTACAAATATAATCAATCCTCGGACCACTAAAAGCCTTGGCGAAAAAGTCAGCTAAGTGTTCTCCAGTTTTTACATGATTGGTAGAGATTAAATTTTGTTGGATCTTCTCACGAATAAAGTGACAATCAACTTCAATATGTTTGGTCCTCTCATGAAGAACCGGATTTGATGCAATATGGATAGCAGCTTGATTGTCACACCATAACTTCATAGGCAATGAACTACTAGACCAGTCTCACTTAACAATTGATGTATCCATATCAGCTCACAAGTTGATTGTGCCATGGCTCTATATTCTGATTCTGCACTAGATCGAGACACTACATTTTGCTTCTTGCTTTTCCACGATACCAAATTACCTCCAACAAAAACACAATACCCCGTGATGGATCTCCTATCAATTTTAGTACCTGCCCAATCTGCGTCTAAGAAACACTCAATACGAGAATGGAACCATGATTACAGTATAGTATACCACGTCCTGGAGCTCCCTTGAGATAACACAAGATTTGCTCTAAAGCTGCCCAATGAGTGGTTCTTGGTGAAGACATAAACTTGCTCACAATGTTGACGGGATATGCAATGTCAGGACGAGTCACCGTAAGTTAATTCAATTTTCCAACTAATCTTTGGTACATTGTAGGATTTGAAAACAACTCCCCATCATCTGCTGTAAGTTGCATATTAGTGATCATTGGTGAACTACAAGGTTTAGCACCCAACTTCCCTGTTGTTGTCCAAAGGTCAAGGATATACTTTCTTTGAGACAGAAAGATACCCTTTTTACACCTAGTAACCTTAATGCCCAAGAAGTACTTTAACATCCCCAAGTCTTTGGTTTGGAAATGAGTTTGAAGAAAAGATTTAGGGCTGTAATACCTGCACTATTACTACCAGTAATAACAATGTCATCAACGTAAACAACCAACAAGATAAGGCTAGCTTTAGATTGTTGATAGACTAAACAGAATGATCACAGTTACTCTTCTTCATGCCAAACTCTCGAACAACCTCACTAAACCACCCACACCAAGCACGAGGACTCTGTTTTAAGCCATATAATGTCTTTTGAAGTCTACAAACCTTCCTAGACTACCCTTAAGCAACAAACCCAGGTGGTTGCTCCATACATGCTTCTTCTTGCATGTCCCCATGCAAAAATGCATTTTTGACATCTAACTGGTGCAAAGGCCAATCATTAGTAGCAGCAAGAGAAATAAATAAACGGACAAAAGCAAGTTTTCCCACAGGAGAGAAAGTATCAGAATAATCTACCCCATATGTCTGAGCATACCCTTTTGCTACAAGACGAGCTTTTAGCCGTGCAATAGACCCATCAGGGTTAACTTTAACAACAAACACCCATTTACAACCAATAGCCTCCTTATTAGCTGGTAGATGTACCAAGTCCCAAGTACCATTGTTGTCTAAAGCCATCATCTCTTCTTCCATAGCAGCTCGCCAACCAGGATGAGCCAAAGCCTCAGGAAGATTATTAGGAACCGACACTGAATCTAAAGAAGTAATGAAACACCGCAAAGAAGGAGACAAATGTTCATATGAAGCAAATGAAGAGATTGGATGAGATATTGTCTTTTACCTTTTCGAAGAGCAATAGGTAGATCAATACTCAGATCTATAGACGGAGGAGCTGGTGGAGGATGTGAGTCTGTGTGTTGAGTCCGACGAGTGTACACTTGAGTGATAGGTAGTCTCGTAGGAATAGAAGAACTAACAGGGGTTGTCATAGTATAAACTAGAATATTATCTTCCTTCCCCTCACAACCATAAACATTAGATTCAGGAAAGAATGGAGTGGTTTCAAAAAATGTAACATCAGCAGAAATTAAATAACGACCCAAAGTAGGAGAATAGCTTCTATATCATTTTTGAAGACGAGAATATCCTAAAAAGACACTTGAGAGACTTAGGATCCAATTTAGATACTTGAGAGCGAACATCACGAACAAAACACCAGTACACCCAAAAATACGTGGTTCAATTGGAAATAAGAGTCGAGAAGGAAACAAAGTCGAGTAAATAATCTCACTAGCAAGTACAGATGATGGCATGCGATTAATTAAGAAACAGGCTATTGAAATAGCATCCGCCCAAAATTTCTTTGGGACCTTCATCTGAAAAATGAGAGCTCTAGCAACTTCTAGTAAGTGTCTATTTTTCCTCTCGGCAACACCATTTTGGGGTGGTGTGTCAACACATGAAGATTGGTGAAGAATTTCATTTTTTGACATGTAGGAATCAAAAGGATGAGAAAAGTACTCTTGTATTATCACTTCTTAGAGTGCGCACGGAGATATTAAATTGTATTTTTATTTCAACACAAAAGGAACAAAAGATGTTGAATAATTCTGATCTATTTTTCATTAAATATAACCAAGTAACAAGAGAATAGTCATCCACAAAGGTGACAAAATACCTAAAATCAGACTCAGAAACCACTGGACAAGGACCCCAAACAACATCAGAATGAACTAATTCAAAAGGGGACGCAACCCGTTTATTGACCCTAGGCAAATAAGAGACACACTGATGTTTGGCAAATTGACACGTCTCACAATCTAAATAGGATAAATTTTGAAAATTCGGAAACAACTTATTCAAAATCGTCAAAGAAGGATGCCCTAATCGATAGTAAACTTCAAGAGGTGTCAAAGTGCTTGAACATGCAATGGGTTTTGGCACTTTCATTGAAGGAGTTTCAAGTAAATAAAGACCGCCAGACTCACATCCTCTACCAATAATCTTCCTCATCATAAGATCCTGAAATACACAATGATCACGAAAAAATGAGACAAAACAATTGAGAGCACGAGTAATTTTACTGATTGAAAGTAGGTTGAATGAAAAATTGGGCAAACACAAAACAGATGACAATGAGATAGATATTGTAGGATTGGCTGTTCCAGAACCCACAACAGAAGTCATTGACCCATCAGCCAAAGTAACACTCGGAAGATTTGTGTGACTGATTTTATGAACTAAAGGAGGAAATGATACCTATATCACCTGTCATATGGTCTGTAGCACCTGAATCAATGACGAATTTGTTAGAGGATGACACAAGACATGAAGTAGGTTTACTTGACCATTAAGAGAAGATGGAATAGTTGACTTTAGTGAGGCTTGATACTCGGTAAAACGAGCAAATTCATCAGCAGAAACAAATGCAGATTTATCTACAGATGAAGGCTTTGTAGACTCATGGTTACTCTCTTGAGATGCAAAGCTGGCAATCTGAGAATGCTGTTGAGGTTTGCCATGAAATAACCAACATGTACGCTTCGTGTGACCAGGTTTTTGACAATAATAACAGACACGTTGATTTTGGTCATGTTGTCCATGACTAGCATTCCCTCCACCTTGAAAACCATGTCCATTTCGACTACCATTGCTTTTTCCTTGACTAGCCTCATTCAAAGTATCTCGGCTCACGAGGGCACTAGTAACACTAGGAGGAGAAGGTCGAGATCCCTAAACTTCTATGTTCACTGAGTAACTCTCGAGTGAAGGTGTCACGGAGAGAGACAATCTCTGGATTGGAAAGAATCTGTGTTCGAGCAGCATCAAACTCATATGGCAATCCTGCAAGGAAACTCATAACAGCCATTTGCTCACGTTGAGACTGTTGAGTTTTCACATCAGCACTCAAAGGAAGAAGAGCATTCAACTCCTCATACACCCTTTTAAAATCCATAAAATACTCGGTAAGAGATCTTTCCTGTTTTTCTGGACGATAAAACTCCTTACAAACATCATATATATGATTGAGATTATCCTTACCAGAATACAGGAAAGCCAAGTAATCCATAAGATCTTTAACAAATTCACAGTGATTAATCAAACCGATTACCTTGGTATCGATAGAATTTCGAAACTGCTATAATATTCTTGCATCTTCTCTTAACCAAGCCTTCTTTGCAGCATGGTGGTTCATCAATAAGATGATCATCTTTATCAATACTACGGAGATACACCCGCACAGTTTTACTTTAATTCAACATAGTTCTTGCCATTGAGTTTGTGTTCTGTGATTTTTGTAGTCATAGGAATAACATCAGAGATAACTGCCTTCATCTCTCTGCTATTACCCACTGTGTTGTTTGCCATTATAACTCAGTGTAGGAATTTTAATGCACCAAACTAGAAATTGAAAATTGACTCAACAGGGTCACAAAAAAGATAACAAAGCCTAAAGCTCTGATACCATGTTATAGAGAGAAAAATATCTTGTTGATTCTCACTCACGTCTGTCAAGAGTACATAAGATCTGTTTATATACAAGTGTAAAATAATTTAGATCCTGAAATTAAGCTAATCAATTTACATCCTTACATCCTAAAATCAAGCTATCTAAATCCCACAATCAAGGTAAATTAATTAGCCTGCAATCAAGGTAAATCAATTAGCCTACAATCAAATCCTACAATTAAGTAAATATATTTACTTACCATATTTACAACAAAAGCAGAACCAGCCTTACACTTCTCGGAGGAGGAAATTCAGACTCAATCTATCTGAGCCACTGAAGCTTGCTTTGATTGGGAAGTTTGATCATGGTATGCCTAGCATGGAGACCCTTCCTAAGAGCTTTCACACCATTGGATTTGTAGGGGACTTCACACTGGGTTTTATGGATCATAAACATATTCTGATTCGCTTTCAATTAGAAGAGGATTATTTAAGATGTTGGTTGAAAAGCAATTGGTTTATTAATGGCTTTCATATGAGAGCTTTTAAATGGCATCCAATGTTCAGAACTGGAGTTGAGCCGTCCATTGTTCCAATTTGGATCACTTTTGAGGATTTGCCATTGTGTTTCTTTAACACGCATTCGGTATTTTCAATGGCACACTCGGTTGGGAAGCCATTGAAAATAGATTTGGCTACATCCACTTTATCCGGGCCAAACCTAGCTAAGGTTTGTGTTAAAACAGCCCTCAAGAAACTTCTTCCACATTGAATCAGGCTTACTTTGGGAGAAGAGGGTTTCTGGCGGAAAATTAGTTAGTCTGAAGACCTCCCTTTGTATGGTTCTAAATGTTTGAAACAAGGTCATCAGGCAGCCAACTGCTGAATTGGCATGCCTTCAGCTCCAGAACAGCAGCCTCTTGAGCACGATCATCACCACAAACAGCAGCCAGTGCACCAGAAGCAGCAGAGTGCAGTAGTAACATATCAGAGAGGAAAGGGGAAAATGGTTGAGAAGAAAAAGGAGTGGGTTCAAGTTCAAACTCAAGCTGGGCCATCAGGAGTGAAGCAATCTGAAGTATCTCAACAACCTCCTGAATTTCAGCAAACTCAAACAGCCGCACACTCATTGGAAGTGCAGGATGTTCGGATGTTGAATGATTTGGAGACCAACAAAACCCCAGAAAATCAGGAAGAGCCACATATTCAGCAAACTCAATCAGCACCAATCTCTTCTGATCTGGGAGTGCAGGATGCTCAGATCTCAAAAGATTTGGAGCCTAACAAGACCCCAGAAGTTCAGGAAGTTATTCAGTTAGAGGTCTATAGTATCAGCTGGATTCCCCTCCAGTAGGGATTCAACTACCAGATGATAACGGATTAATGGAAAGGGTTTCTGATGACAATGCAGCAGATTTTTTCATAAAGGATTGTAATGATGATGACCCTCACTCATACTCAGATACTGATCAGGTGGACAGGCCAGTGGTTGATAGGGCAACCCAACTGAAAGAATGGACAACCACTAGTCAGGAGCTGAGCACAAAGTTACATGTAAAACCTGCAAACGAATTCACTTTGGTAGTATACAAGAGGACTAGAAAAAGAAAAAAGTATGTTGTAGGACCTTCGGTTGTGACTAGGGCAGCCTTGAGAACATTCACACCGCTCCCCCCTCCAAATGTTTCACAATGAATTGCCTCTTTTGGAACATCAGGGGGGTGGGCAATAAACCCTCCATTAGACGTTTGAAGAAGTTAATAAAGATGTACCAAATTAGTTTTTTAGCTCTTTTTGAAACTTTGGTTGGTGTGGACCAACTGGAGGTAGTAAAGAATATCTAGATGTAAATTAGGGTTTACTGGGATGACTAGTAATCCTACAAATAAAATTTGGGTTTTTTGGAACTCTTATATTTCAGTTCAAGTAGTATCTAGTGAAGATCAGGTGGTGCATTCCTTGGTGGATTCCCCAGGTTTCTCTATGCCAATAAACATCTTAGATGTCTATGGCAAATGCACAAGACACGAGAGGGTAGGGTTGTGGAGTTCTTTGAAGCTAAGTTACATCTCCTCTCACCCCCAAAGTACCCGTGTCCTGCCGTGTCGACATGGGTGTGGGTGTGGGTGTGGGATCCGTGTCCGTGTGGTCAACTTTCAATTGGGGACTTTGACTTTTTACCAAGCCAAAAATTATATTGACTTCGACATGGTTGTGACTTCATCACATGAAAGGACTGATAAGATAGGGAGGAAGATTAAATATGAGGGAGAAACATATGAGAATTGTTTATCAAATTACTAAATCGTATTATAGTTATATCCTTCTAATGTCTTCTTTTTCTCAGTGCAACCACTATTCTTTAATATTACACATAAACATATTTATTTTTTGAAAAATGAGTTATAAAATAATGTTAAGTTGCTTTATGTCATCAAATTGCATTACTACTATACTAACTACACTATCATATACAAGTATACAATACGCATCCCCGCACCCGCGTCCGACTCTTTTAGAGTATCCCTGTATCCTCAATTTATGAAATTAACGAATCCGACACCTAGACATGTACCCATACCCGACAGCCGTATTTGAGTCCGGGTAACTTAGCTTTGAAGACTTTCTCATCCAATTGCAAAAGTCCATGGCTTGCTGCTGGAGATTTAATGTAGTACTATCCTCAGATGAGTACTTGGGCAGAAGTCGACCACATTCGGCCACCATGCAAGACTTTGAAGACACATTGACTCAGTGTTCTCTTTTGGGGTTGCCATACACTGGTTCAAAGTTCACCTGGGTAGGACAACGCATGGGGGATTTGGTTTGGAAGAGGCTAGATAGGGGTGCTTGTAATCTCCTCAGATCATGTTCAGTCAATTTCAATCCTTATCTTTTGCTCATCTAAGCAAAACCTGTTCACATCACTCGCCTTTGCTTCTTCCCCCAACTCCTAATAGTTATAATGGTCCAAAACTCTTTAGATTCCTTAATGTGTGGAGTAGACGCAACTCTTTTCTGTAAGCTGTAGAGAAGAGTTGGAAGCAACAAAGCCAGGGAACTCCTTCACAGTCATTTTCAGCTAAACTGAAAAGACTTAAATTTGATCTCAAATGTTGGAATAAGATGCACTTTGGTGATATTTTCAAGAAAACCAAGGAAGCTGAGGAGAGGGTTTTGCAAAGAGAAGCTGAGTTACTTCAAAACCCTAGTCCTATGGCTCAAGTTGAACTTGCCCAGGCTCAAGCAAGCTTAACTAAACACCTAGCTGATGAAGAAAATTATTGGAGGCAGAAGGCAGGAGGGAAGTGGTTGCTAGAAGGAGATAACACCACCAAATTTTTCCATTCTCATCTTCAAGCATTCTCAGTGAAAAGGAATAATTTGAGTATCAGGAGAATAAAGGGAGCTAATGGAGATTGGATTGAAGAAATGGACAAGATCAAACAGGAATCAGTTTCATTCTTTCAAAAGCTCTTTGATGCTGACCGTACTCAACCTATTGGAGACTCACTTGATTTTATTCCAAGAATTGTGACTGAAGAAGATAATGCTAACTTAGTAACTGCTCCAACCATGGAGGAAGTTAAGGAGGCAGTGTTTTCTCTAAGCTCCGATAGTGCAGCAGGTGTGGATGGCTTTAATGGGGTTTTCTATAAACCTGTTGGCACATCATTGAAGATGACCTTTTTAAGGCCGTGGAGGATTTCTTCTCTGGTGGTTGCTTGCCAAAGGCAATCACTAGTAGCCTTTTGTGCTTAATTCCAAAGGTGAAAAATCCAGCAACTTTTGTGGATTTTAGGCTATATGTCTTTGCACTTTTGCTAGTAAAGTTTTCTCCAAAATTTTGGCTAACAGGATGGGTAAGTTGTTAAGCCAAAGATTATTTCACCTGAAGAAGGAGGATTTGTACAAGGTAGGGTCATTTCAGAAAACATCTTTCTAGCTCAGGAATTGGTGGATTTCATTGATAAGAAAACTAGGGGAGGTAATGTTATTCTGAAGCTAGACATGACCAAGGCATTTGATAGGGTTTCCTGGTAGTAATTCTACGCAATTTTGAAACAATTTGGTTTTTCAGATAACTGGATTACTTTGGTGGCAAGTAACTTAGAAACTTGTTGGTATTCAGTCCTATCGAATGGAGTTCCAACTGGTTTTTTCAATTCTTCTAGGGGGGTGAGGCAAGGTGACCCCCTCTCTCCTTCTCTCTTTATTATAGCTGCTGAGGCTTTATCAAGGGGATTAAAATGAGAATTTCATGAAGGCAGATTGGTTGGGTATGTTACAAGAAGGAATTGCATTCCAATCACACATCTTTCATATGCAGATGATGTGATTATTTTACTAATGGGCAAAGGAGTAATTTGAAGAATTTAAATGAAGTTTATCAATCACTTTGACAATATTTCAGGGCAGCTTGTCAATGTTTCAAAGAGTAGCTTTATGGAAATGATTAGAGTCATTTCCAGGATCACAAGTTTTGTTCACAAGACTTTACCTTTTACATATTTGGGTTGTCCACTGCACAAAGGAAGGAAGAAGAAACGGGTTTTTCAGACTATGGTGGGGAAGGTTAAACAGAAGATTGTGGGATGGAACTCAAAGATGCTATCTCCAGGAGGCAAGCTTATTCTCATTAAGCACGTTTTGAGCTCAATCCCTTATATTTGTTGACTGTTTTAGCTCCACCTAAATGTACACTTCTGGAAATTGAGCAATGCTTTGCTAATTTCTTTTGGGGGGAGACTGATTTTGGAAATAGGAAGCACTGGATATCATGGAAAAAAGTTTGTAGGCCCATAGAAGGAGGACTAGGCATTAACAGTTTGGAGGTTGTTAAGAAAGCTTCTTCAGTTAAGCTCTTGTGGAACTTTCGAATGTCTCATCCCTCTCTATGGAGTCAATTTATGGCCTCAAGATACTCGCACAAAGTTTTACATCCAGCTGTTGGGGTAGTAAAAGGAGTAACTTCTTCAACTTGGAGGAGAATGATGAAGGTTAAAGACTTGACAGAAGAGCATATGGTATCTCTTATAAGGCAAGGAAATTCTTCTTTGTGGTTTGACAATTGGATTCAAGGAGCTATGATAAATCTTCCTCAATATGATGCACCAGTAGCTGATTTATCCCTTGCAGAAGCTTGGACTGGTCTTGGCTGGAATGAAGAAGCTGTTCTAGCAACTTGGCCCAATTCCCAATGCATTTGTTAAGAGGGAAATCTTTACTGTTGACAGAAGGTAAGGACGAATTTGCTTGGAAGGAAACTACTGGTGGTAGTTTTACAACTTCATCAGCAATTCAGGTAATTGGAAATAAATCATCACCCTTATTCTCCAGGAGGATGATTTGGTCACACAAACTGCCTAAGAAGGTATCCATTTGTTGCTTATGTGGAAGTTGCTCAATAATGCCTTACGTCTAGATGATAAATTGCAAACTATTTGGTTTTCACTGGCTTCCAAATGTCAATTTGCTCTTCTGAGGAGACTTTTGAACATCTTTTTAAAGATTGTTCTTTGGTTAATGAAGTTTGGATTTTCTTTATGAGAGTGTTGCACATTTATCCAGAAGTGGGCACATTGAAGCTGTTGCTAAACGTATGGTGGTTTAATTCAACAGATACTACTGCTCATGGTAATCTTTGTAGATTGATTCCAAGTGTTATCTGTTGGACTATTTGGAAAGCTAGAGTTGCCAGTTTTTTGATGGAAAGAAGACAACCTCAGCTGCTATGATTTCATCAGTTAAAGGGATGCTCAGTTCCATTTCTCAGGCCTTTCCATTCTACAGCTCAAGTGCACCTCCAGTAAACTACTTCAAGCTTAATACTGATGGAGTATCAAGAGGGAACCCAGGTTTAGCTGCAAGAGGGGGAGCAATCAGGGATTATGAATGGGAAACTTATAGCTGCTTTCTCATGCTTCTATGATGGCATTCACTCAAATCTCTTTGCAGAGTTAATGGCATTACTCGAAGGAATTCAGTTATGTCAAAAGTTGGAACTGCAGAAGGTTGTCATTGATGTTGACTCCATGATGGCCTTGAATCTGATAACTAAGAAAGTCAAATCACCATGGCAGTTAGATAGTTTGGTTCAATTCATTCAGCAACATCTTTCCGTTATGGACTTCACAGCTTTACATGTTTTAAGGGAAGGGAACAAGTTAGCAGATTGCTGGCAAATATAGGATGTGATGAGAAGTTTAATAGATTGTACGATTCGTCCAATTTGCCTTTTCCAGCTAGGGGGTTCTTAGATTAGACAGGATATCTTGTTTGTATCTTAGGATTTCCAATAAGAACCCAAGGTAATTTTTAGGGCAAAAACAAGAAAATTAGTTGCTTTAATAAAAAAAAAAAAAATCAACCAAGCCGAGTCAATATAGAAAAAAAAAAACCCCAATTGCACAAGTTGAAATCAGCTGATCCTGAGAAAGTATCACCTTATGAACCTCTTGGAAAAAATTATACTTGAATTAAAAAGATGAATAAAAACGTCAAAAATTCAAAATAGATTGATGACTGAATCAATGTTACTTAATATGCCCCTCCCCCATACTGGTACATGCGTATTGAAACGCAATACATTCGTGTACCAAAGCAAACATAGCAGTGTCCCGAACAGCAAACATACCTAAAATTCTAATAAAACTAAAATTATAGTACAACTAAGTCTAGCACAATTAAGTAATAACTTATATGTATACATGAAAACTTTAGCAACAATCAACTATGTACCCAAATTTTCTAGTACAACTATACAGCCACATAAGAATAGTACAATTGTACCACAAACAGAAAAACGCATACCACCTAAGTCTATCTCTAGGCCCCGTATTACGAATTATAAAAACCACTATAACTTGTACCTGTACACGTAACGCATACTGCAGCGACCTGCTTATGCCTTACGCAACTCTAGGCTGTGCTTTCTCGGGGTGTAAACCTATGATTTGTTGGTTTTGCTGTATAGTCTATTTAATGCCTGCCTGCTGAAACAGTAAGAGCTTAATCAACATTGTGACTTGCAGTTTGATTACTGGAATTCTGAATGCTGCTTATAAATCATTGATATGTTTCTGCTATGTGATCTGATCGAACCTTTCCTATTGTGCCTTTTTTTCTAGCGCGCTATGGCCATTCAGTACTCTTGGTTGGCCTGACGTGTCAGCAGAAGATTTCAAGCTGTTCTATCCCACGTCGATTCTTGAAACTGGGTATAAATCTCCTATACATTATATGATTTGTTCTGATTGGTCAAATGTAGTAAATAACATTATTTGCATTTTCTTCTGCTTGTATGCTATTTTTGCTGAAATGAAATAATTTTGTTTGTTAAGAAATACAAACTTGTTTAAAAAGAAAAGGGCTTATCACATGTGATGCTTTTTAAATATATAATTAAGGTCATGACAATATTTTCAGTTCATGCCAGCAATCTGTTAATTACATATACTAGGAACTCACAGTTGGCATTTTGGAGGGAATATTTTATTTCCTTTTTACTCATTATCTAATTCATGTTCTTTGTGGGATGTAGCCAACAAGGGTGCTACAGGGGTCTTTTGTCTGCTTAATTTTTGCAGCCAGATTTTATTTCTACTTTTACTGTATGAACTGCACCATTACTCACAGCATTTGTTTGTTTCTGTTTTCTTTCAACATGAAACTCCAATATCATACGCTTGTCATACATGTCCAAGGTGTTTATGAACCGGTTGGATTCCAGACTCCATAAGACTTGTCTAATTGGAAAATGTACTTGTCATTGAGAATGTGTCATTACCCTCCCTGGCCATTGGTATCCTGTTCAATTCACTGGACACATCTATCATATAATCTGAGTCTTGCCTAAAGCTATTCAATTTCTTTCTTGGGAAGGAGACCTTTCTTGCTTTCTTTGTTTTATTAATTTAACATCAGACCTTATTTTTTTATGCAAATGGTTTGTTAATTTTGTAATTCAGATTAATCACATTTTCTATCTAAACAGGCACGACATATTGTTTTTCTGGGTTGCCAGAATGGTGATGATGGGAATTGAGTTTACTGGGACTATTCCATTTACAAATGTCTACCTGCATGGACTTATTCGTGACTCTCAAGTTAAGAGTAATTTTTTTCAGTTGTTATTAGTGCATGCATTTCTCAACTAAAGTGAGCCATTGACACCCTTAATTTTCTTGTCAAGGACACTATACAATAATAACTGATGCAACTTTTTTATTCTCTCAATGCTTCAATTGGTATTCTTTTGAATTATCATTTACTTTTTATTTAGCAGTTAAATTTGGTAGTTCAATTATGTCTTTTTCAATGACAGTAGATCTGCCCTGAAAGAAATTTTGTGCATCATTCAGCTTGATCTCTTAGGAAAGTAACTCTTGAAATGGACCTCAGTAGTGATTGTTGGAGTGGTGACCATTTGCACTCATAGGGATTCAGTTTCTTGCTCCTCAGTCTTCAAACTTGCACTCGTGGCCAGATCCTTTCTTTTTGTGCTTCTTTAATTTTTCCCGTGTCCTTTCTCCAGTGGCTAGTGCTGTCGTAAACTTGTTAATCAACATGTTTCAGGGCCGAAAAATGTCGAAAACATTGGGGAATGTTATAGACCCACTTGACACAATTCGAGAGTATGGTACTGATGCTCTGCGCTTCACTCTTGCTTTAGGAACTCCTGGACAGGTTTGTCTCACTTGAGAAGTTTATAAGTCATGCAGCTTGGCTATTGATGTTCATGCTAAGAAAATGATGCAGGTGGTTTCCGTGTAGCCTATAATGGAAACTCTTCACATGTTTGGTGTCTGCTTTATTGCAGGATCTGAATTTATCAGTTGAGAGGTTAGCCTCTAACAAGGCATTCACTAACAAATTATGGAATGCTGGCAAGTTCATACTGCAAAATGTGCCCCGTGAAAGTGGTGTGTCTTCTCTGAGGTGGGAATCTTTGATGGCTTATAAGGTTCGCATTGATTAATTTGATGTCACTTGACATGTTGCTAGAACTGTTTGCTTATTGAAGACTACCCACTAAAGAATAATGGTAAAAAATGGGAACAAATGGAAAAGCAAAAATAGCTATAGGCTTAACATTAAGTTATGGCAATGTGAATTCATACTCTTGCGTCTTGGCTGTGTATTGCTGCATCACTTCAGTAAAATTAAACAATGTTTAATGTACATTCTCGCTAATATAATTTTTGCTTTGGGGGTCAGAATTTCATGGAATGCATTCCCACATTTTTAGAAGTATTATGATAGTTTCTGTGGGTTCCGCAATTTAATGTATGTTGATCCCTTTCTAGGGGAGAGAGTGTATCTGTATGTGTTTGTTTTGCGTGTCGGTGTGTAATTTGAGGAACTAGTGATGTTTAAATCAGATAATCAAGGGTTGGCCATGGAATAGATGTAAAATTCAGTCTGCATTAATGCAAAAATTGGCTAAATAGACTTATAGGTGTTAAAGTTAGCCAGAGTTTATGGATTGTCTACATTGCCAAGCATAAGCGTAGGGTTCCTTTTTGCAGCTTTTGATTGTGCTTTGAAAGAATGCATATTTTTGGTGAGATTTCTTCACATATTTCAAGTGTATTTGCATCTGCAGTCCTTTTTTTTGAACGTCTTGCTGTTTCTTTGTGGGATTTAGATGATATTCTTGTTTCTTTTTTTTTTTTTTTCCTTATCTAAGTTATAGACAGACTAGGGGGTCTGACCGATCTTTAAGATAGATGTATTCTGAGTTTTCTTACAATTAAAAGGCGAACATTCATATCTGGATCTTTAAGATACTTGCATTTTATGTCATCCATGCTGTTGGCAATCTAGATTTGGTATAGAGGCTTGCAGTCTAGAAATGAAGTAGGTTGTATGTTGTGCACTCTATTGTTGGATTTTTTGTGCCCATGTTCAAGTCTTTGATATATGAAGTCGCAAACAAAAGTTTTATGACTTCACAGAGTTTGATTACATAAAGGGTAGTCTTATGCAGAAGCTTTGCTGACTATGTAGAGAGCTGTTTGTTTTTTAGGCCTTCTATTTATTTCATATACATGACATGCTGGGTGCACTAATGATGCATTAATGGGGTGCCATCTTGCCAGTACTTATCTCTTCAATAAGAAGAAAACTACTCTCGATGGTATCATGAAGACATAAAGAGGCTTTTCTTTTCTTTTTCCCCCCTTCTTTCCCTTCTTTTTGTTAATCAATTTCAGTTATATTCACAACTTATAGAAGGGCTTCAATATTGTGACAATGGTGTGTTAATTTTGACCGTGCTTCATGATATGTATTTTGACATCTCTTGGAGAGTACATATTGCTGAAATTGTTCACTCCTTTCTCAGTTTGATACAGTGGAGTCTCTGAGCAAACTACCTTTGGCAGAATGTTGGGTGGTAAGAAACATCTAATTCATGCATGAAGTCCCAAACTATTACCTCATAGACTAACTCTTTTGTGCAATATTTAGGTAATGATCATTAGATGTGTATCGAAACTTCACAATCTTATTGACACAGTTACAGCAAGTTATGACAAATATTTCTTTGGAGATGTTGGAAGAGAACTATATGATTTCTTTTGGGCTGATTTTGCTGATTGGTATGTTACTTCATGTTCCAACAACTTCTATCGCTTGTGGAATCTTTTAAGGGGCTGTTATTTTTTTGAAAAGTACGCATCATATCAAGGGTACTACAAAGTCAGCTCTTTCGAAAACAAATTTGTAACTAATTTGGAATTTTTGGACATGTTTAGGCTATGATTTTCCCAATTGCATGGACTTTAGTTTAATATGTTTCTTTTGCATTCTCTTATATCAGCCAGAAAAATGGATCAATCATACATATGAAGAATTTGGAGAAAGCATTTTGAGTCTCTTACAATCCAGGATCTTTAAAAATTTCCGAGTGTTTAACAAAGCGATTATGACATCCTTTTATATACCTCATATGTCTCTGTATGTGTGTAGATTCTAGGTTTAAGTGGTGTTCTATCTGTCCCTTTGAATGCTAATAAAAGTAAATCTTTGGGTCATATAGGTCCTAAATTGTATACATGCATGCATTACATAATTTCCTTGTCATTATTTATTTCTTAGCTGGGAAGGTACAAGTCTTATTGTTAAACATTAAGTTACATTAGAAAGAGAGCTGTCTTTTTATTGTAAGTAGTTTGAAACTCATTAAATGGGGCAGTTGGAAAAGTTTAAGCCATGAACTCCTATCCAATTAGTAAAACTTCCAAAGAAAAGCTGATGTGCCTTTGGAAGCAATGGATTTTATTTTTTTATTTTTGGGTCCCCGTGGGGGGGAATGGAGGACTGAAATCTTTCTTCCGTACAAAGTCTTAAATTCGAATCTTTCCTTGTGTTGTTTTCACGTAGGATTATGGTGCTGGGCTTGCTAACTATTCACTGGAGTGTTTGTTGTTTTCCAAGCTTTTAATCAATCAGTTATTCTTATCTTAGGTATTGCAAGTGCGCTTAGTCTGAAGAAGGCCAATCTCCCAATAATTGACATAAATCTGAAAGTTGTAAAGCTATATACTTAGTTTGCATTGACATCATCCCTATTTTCTGGAAATATTTAATATGATTATCACATTTTTTTGGAAGGCAAGATGTTTAACTTAATCAAGATCTACATTTTCCTCTTACTAATCCAAAATGAAGAATTCTAATATTTTTCATCATTGGACCTCTAATTTGTCTTCTGACACATCAGAAAATATGAAACTCCTAAAATTCCCTCCATTACAATACCAATGAGAAATAGTTATGGATAAGGTACGTGGATAACATGTTCGCTAATTGTTGCCATCTTATTTCTCAGACGTTTAGCAGTTACTTTATGATATAATTAGCACATGTGAGCTTATACCACTCTTTATCCACCAAGAAAGCTTGAGATTTGAATGTTTCACTATTTGCTTCTCACATTCTCTTTTAGGTACATTGAAGCTAGTAAAGCTCGGCTTTATCACTCTGAAAGTCAGTCATGTGCTTCTGTGTAGCACAGTCAGTTCTCTTGTACGTTTTTGGAAACATATTGAAAATGTTACATCCATTTATGCCATTTGTAACAGAAGAGCTTTGGCAGGTAATCTTCTCTCATCTCTCTCTCTCTCTCTCTCTCTCTCTCTCTCTGTGATGTTAAATTATGAATTCTACATATTTATACACACCTATAGAAGTCAATATAATCTTTCTTAGTCATCAACTGCTTCTTTAAGAAGCCGTTTGGATTCTTAACGATAATATAAAGTTGAAAGTCCATGATTATTTAACAATGCAATATTTTATTCTTGGGTAATTAAATTTCTAATCGTCTTTGTTTCTTTATCATACAATCATACTTGCATGAATAAGATAGCATATATAATTGGGAGAAATTTAAGATATCTAACTATGTGTTTCATATGAACATACTTGGTGATTGTCTTTTGAAGTTGAGAAAGCTAATTCATGATTTTTAGAAATTATGGCATATATAATTTCCGGGTAAAATGAGTATGTAGGATAAGTAATTGTTTTCCTTTTGAGCATCATTGGTATTATCTTCAAATGTAATCTCTGTGATTTCTTAACTTCAGAAAAGAATGATAAATGAGTAGCTCTAATTAACATTTCAACAATTGGCGTAACTCATCATACTTTCTTTTCCTTCTAGCCTATGTGTATGATGTAAATAGCACTAATTCAACTTCAGGGGGCTAGTCAGCCAGGCCTCTGAAGATTACTAGTTTGCTCATTGCCATGATCCTTCTCAATGCTATCTTCCACTGGCTCAAAAAGAAAATGAGACTCAAAACCCTCTCTGCCTATACCTGCCTCTGCCTCCTTAGCTTTTGCGTTGCTGTGGGTGCAATCCAGTACATAGATACTATAATGCAGAAAACTTATTTATGAGTGTCAAATTTGATTCATAGATGCACAGTGATGAAGCATAATTCCATTAGTGCAAGAAATTCACCTAAAATACATCAAAAACAGTTGCAATGCCCAGAAACTTGACATAATTGATTAAATCCCTGAACCAGGTTCCTTGCTGTATATGCAGCATTTAAAAAAAATATTAAATCCATCTTATTTTGGCTTTCAATCAATAGTCATTATGTGCTTTGACATTACTTGGTTCTCATATTGATGCTTATTATGTGCATTCGTATCAGTCTTTTTGCTTTCAGTAGGGTACTCTTTAGTGCTTTGATTCACTATTTCAATCCTCTTGATTTCGTCCATGTTAGACTCGTTTCATGGACTAATTAATAATCAACATCCTTGGTGTGTTTGGTTTGTGGGTTAAATCTTTCATCCCATCTCTAACATCAAATTTTATGTTACCCAGAAAATATCCTGGTCAATCTTTGACAAATTTAACAAAGTCTGCCTAAAATTAATATGTTGAATTGCAAACCAGTATATAGACTAGATTTTTCTGTTCAATTATAAACCACAGGGATTGAAACTTTGCTCATATTTATTTAGTAAAGCAGTGAACTGTGTCCTATGTCATGCCAATCAAATCAAGTTTTAGTGGTGAATATCATTCTAAAACTACTTTTAGTTCACATTGTGTTTTCCATGGCTTTTTGCTATTACAGTACATTTCTGTTCAAAGCAGATTATTCTTGGTAAATCTTGAACGCGGGATAACTAATGCACACACTAGCATGTACATCCATAGATGTATATGGAAATTGGCATAAATGTTATGTTACCCAGCGGTTTTGATCTTATTCTCATGGATAATGGAACATGTGGAACTGCAGTTTCCACCACGTGCTGGGTACCTGGGGGAAACCCAATGAGTTATGCCTTTCCTTCACTTGATCTCTTGGTTTCACAGAACAAAATTCATTATTTGTGATTGATGTTCATGTTCGAACTCTTCTGGTCAGTTATATATCCATAGAACATTGTAATGTTCATTTAGCAGTTAGATATCTTCTAGAGCATTGTAATGTCCATTATTAGTTGAGATGTAGCTTAAATTTTGGTAAAATGTTTGCAACTATCAGAAGAGCATTATTCTAAATGGTTTTAGAGTGTGGCTGTTATTCATTGTTAATTCAGCACTGAAGGTAATTATGATAGTAATAATAATGGAATAATTCTAGTCTGCCTCTGCAGTAGTAGGTTCCACCGGTACCTAATACTAGTGATTACCAATAAAATACCGAGTTTTATCGTTCTTCACAATTAACCCATAACCTAGCCATCAAATCAAAGTCATATGACGAGATTCTTCTTTGTGGATTTTTGATACCTATTCTCGTTGCTTGTTTAGAGCAGTATAACTTTTGGAGATCAAACATTGTTTTGTTAATCCTGCGCAGGTCAATATCTGCCTTTGAGAGTTTTGAATGGCTTCTGATAGAACTGTGCTGATAACCTTCAATTGTGAAGCTTAAAATTTTAATTTAACTCCTTAGGTTGGCTTTTCTTTAAAAAAAAAAATTAAATTACATTTTTTGTTTCTCTATCACTTTAATATAATATATTTTTCCTTTATGTTTATCCGTTTTGTTACTTTAAGCTTTGGACACTTGCATAAAATTTACCAACAGGCACTACCTTTTCAAGAGGAAGCCCTCATGGTATCTGCTTGGCCATTGACTTCACTGCCAAAGGATGTTGACTCCATTAAGCAATTTGAGAACTTACAGGTTTTGGTAAGTTTTTCAAAAATTTCCTACGTATCAAGCACCACATCCATATAACTAGGGCCAAAATGTTCATTAGAATGCAATGACTTTTTTTTCATTGACTGTTGGCTTACTTTTTCAAATTCCATGAGTTAGACGAGAGCAATCAGAAATGTTCGAGCAGAATATTCTGTTGAGCCAGCAAAACGAATATCTGCATCAATAATTGCAAGTTCAGAAGTAATCCAATATATATCAGTAAGTTTTTCACTTTCCTATTCCGTACGTCGCTCTACTGTATGATTGATTTGTATGTTTTGAAAATGTATGCTGTAGTTTTCCCTTCACTGCTTTCTTATTGTACATTGATGAGCAAGTGTACACGTGGAAGTGTCATACAAGGAAAGATAAAATCTTTGATATCCTCTCCTTAGTTATATATTTCACTTGGATATTGGTATCTGATTTAAGATGTTAGACCTTTCTTGTAGACTTTTGCAAGTAAGGTCTATTATTGAATATGTAGTACTTGCTGGATGCCAGCATTAGCAAGTGAAAATGTACCGAACCTTTTGTAAGCTATTTATCTAATCAAGTGAAATAATGAGTATACTGTGGTCCTAAATACAGATAAATTAAATTGTCTCAAATATTTCTGCAATCATGTTAATCACCCAAGTAGCTATCCAGATAATAAATAGTACCTGTATTGTGTAGTTGTTGTCTTTTGAAGACAGAAAACTTGACAATCTAAAATACGGATGCAAGTAAGCTGTTCATTCATAAGGCAGCTAATATTGGGATACAAGTTAGTTTCTTTTATCTGTGTACGTCTGTACCATGCATATACTCCCAGTAGCCAAAAAGGTAAGATTCCGCATTAAAATGTGGGAAGATCTACCCGGAGAGGAAAAGCTACCATAGGCCCTAGCTTGAATTAACGGACTATTTAGAGGTTTCTGTGAGGCTGATACAGGAGAGAAATTTGCAGAGCCCAAGAGGTTTCGAACAAATGGAAAACGTATAATTTTCTTATTTTCAACTCTCAAACTAACTTGAGGGAAACCTATTCTCAAAACCAATTGGCATTGAGCATAGTAGTTAAAAGCAAGAACAAGCGTGAGAAGCAAGGCTACTTGATAAGTCATCACTTCTTCATAGTCGAAGCGAGTGCTTGTGAGAAAGTGATGCTAAAGCGCAAAAAGCGCAGAAAAATCGAGAAGCGAGGGGCTACAAAAAGCGGAGCTTATTTATCTTTTTTAGGGTTTGAATGTTTTCTTTAATCTTAACAGTTGGATTAATTTCTTTTTAATCTTGACCATTATTGTAGTGGTGCATGATAATAATATATGGTGAGAAAGATTAGATAAACTCTATAGGTCAAATGTATTACGTGTATTTCTCAACGACTTCTATTAGTTTACCAGAGGAGAAACTTCTTCTACTGAAACCAGGTACGGCTCTCTCTTTTCCCCTCCCCTCCCCTCCCCTCTGGTAATCTAGATCTCCAAGACTCTTGTAACCAGACTAGAAACTTCTTTTTTCTGTGATAGCTGTGCCCTCCCTTCTCTCTCTATATCTCTTGCTTCTGTATCTCTCTCTTCCCCTCCTCTATTTTTTACTTTCATAATAGTGCACTTTAGATAAAAAAGCATGCTTAAGCCCTAGAAGGTCTCTTTGCTCTAAGTCACTTTTCGCTTTTAACTACTATGGCAATGAGTGGAGTGGCTATGAACATTATTAATTAGTCCAGAATCTTTAGACTAACTAATGTGCGATATTTGTGTTTAACACCTCTCTTACTCGTGATTTGGGTTAGTTGAGAACTTGTGATTTGGGTTTGTTAAGCTCCCGGGACTAGAGCGAGCCCATTGGAAGGGGCACGAGAGAGCCCGTGGCTTGGGTTGGTTGAGCTTCGTACGAGGCTAGAGAGAGCCAGTGGGCATGGGCTAGAGATAACTGAAGACACATCTGGATGATACAAAACCTGAGGCTAGCTCTGATGCCATGTTAAGTCGGGGAGTATGAGAGAGACTGTTTCGGAAAAACTGAGTGATCTCATTATCTTATAAGAGCACCTGTATATACAAGAGGATATGGGCCTTGGGCCTTAGTACAACTACGTGGTACAATTACTGTTTAGTACAACTATACAATACTATAGACTAATTCTAACATATATCTTGTGATTTCAAAAGAATATTACTGTAGAGTAAGAATCTGTGAATGCTTTGGTTTTAGGACTATTATAAGAGAGTACATATGATCCAAATGCAACTTAAAGCATAAAGCACTCAACTCAAGTTTAAAACTGTTAAAAGAAAATCTCCAGAATTTATAGCAAATGACAGAATTACCACAATTGCCACAATGTCTAATACTTCATAGCATATGACAAAATATAAATAAAGTTTGCCAGCTGACCTACTAAACACTACATACTTCAGCCCTAGCTTAAAAAAGTAAAGCATAAAGCCTCTCCATCTTGCATCAAATATGCTGCAACTCTGTGACTCTAACTCTGTTTTCTCAAGCTCTTTTCTAATCAGCTTAACTGTCCCTCTACAATTATGTGTTCCAAGGATAATTTAGAATCTTCGTGATGTGAAGTCTCAACTCAACCTCTCTTGACAAAACAGTCTTTAACCATCCTGAATTCATCCATCTAGAATTCCCTCCAAATAGTATCATTGCTTGACATCAAGTTCCCTCCCTCAGTTAGCCTCATTTAATGCTTCATCTCTGTATATGCAACCCTCTGCTTTGTCGTGCACTTCCACTTAAGTGTCCTTTAATTAGAAATCAAAGATTAAGGAAGTTTCTTGCTGCTTCAGTACTATTAATAATAGTTGGGTAAAAAAGAGAAGGAGCATATTTGGACTGCTATTATTTTTGAGTTAAAGTTGTAGTGTTCGACTTGCTTCCACATATTAAGACACCTTTCCTTGGGGAACATTAGTAGGAAATCTAACAAACCTTACCTTGGCCTTTGTTTGTCTCCAAGGAGAAGTCCTAATTTAAGAAATTACCTATGTTGACTAGATCACACAGAACTGACCGATTCCATCAATCGCTGAGGTATAGAGGTACCTGTGGCTGTGGGCACTAAAATCTAATAGAACATAATGGTAGTACTACTGTGGAATTAAGAAAGAATATATTGAAATTGATCATAGTTGCAGCCAGGAATTCCATAGATCCAGCATTATGTGAAATTGCCAAATTGTGCATTCTGCATGAAATTAACAATGAAATGCTCTCTTCAGAAATAAAAATAATAAAGTTTAAAAAGGTGTTATGAAGAACTTGGCACCTGCTTTCTAGAATCAAAATGAGAGAACCAAAGATGATGTTGCATTGTGGAAGCTGCACTAGAAAGTGCTTGTGTTTAGTTTTGGCATCATTTATGGTTATCCTAACTACTACGATACAAGAAAATGTGGAAGACAGAAAGCAGAAAGTCAAACAGACATCCTTTCACTCCTTCTTGCACAGAAGTTAACAGTTAACTGTGTATCTGCATATACAACACTGTAACAGAAAATGAAACCTGAATGACTCCGGTTGGTGCTGTAAGCACTAATTTTTGTACTCTTTGGGTTCTTTAATCTATTATTTCAGTTTAATATCACAAAATCATAGGCACAGGCACATTCAAGGTATGTGTTCCTATATTTCAGTGTAAAATGATGAAGTAAATTTTAGGTTTTTGACCTAGATTTTAATGAATTGTAGAAAAAAACAGAGAGCAAAGAGAAGGTGGCCCAAGTCCTGCACCTTAGTTATCTAGACATGAGCCATTTCTAGATTTTCAATCATTATTGATTAAAAGGTGTATCAACTTTACAATAGTCGGATTATATCACAGGATCAGGTTTTCTAATACTTGGTCAGACTGAATTAATATTGTTTTGTCAAGGTTTTGCAGCAGCATTTGACTCTCTCTTCTTAGAAACTAAATTGATGTGAGGCCTTTGCACTGAGATTGCAGTTCACAACCTGTTTGACGGGTGCCTAGAATACCTAGAGCATTTTTCTGGTAAAATTTGGAGATCAATATTCACTATTATCCGCAAGTTTGGGCCTTTGAGTTAGAAACAACTGAGAAATTTTTATGACTTATTAGTGTTTAGTTTACTGGGATTTGGCTGTCATGCAAATAGTTTTGTGGTTGTAATAGTAACCTTCCTTTTCTTTGTTTCTTTGCCCAATGGAAGCATGTCTCCTATCAAGGGCCAAAACTCATGCCTTATCAACTGGTCTTTAGATATCACTCTCCTATTGTTGCCTGATGCAGAGAGAAAAAGAAGTTCTAGCTCTTCTCTCCAGATTGGATCTGCAAAACATCATCTTTACAGATTCTGCCCCAGGTACATGTCCTGGGGGATTTACTTATTGGTTAAAGTTGGATAGCCAAATTTATCTTCCTCCATTTTCTTTTTAGTACTTTTTCATTTTTTTTGGCTGGACTTCATTTTAGGTGATATTTGTTCTGAGCTGTATATGATCTTATAAACATTGGTTGATTTTCAGGGAATGCCAATCAATCTGTACATATTGTTGCCAGTGAAGGTCTAGAGGCATATCTTCCACTTGCTGACATGGTGGATATCTCTGCTGAAATCCAGCGGCTTTCCAAGCGCCTTGTTAAAATGAAAGCCGAATATGATGGACTAGTGGCTCGTCTCAGTTCACCTAGTGTAAATATTTTGCTTCTCATTACCTATTCTTAGCTCTCAGATAAGCATGATAATTATCAAATTTAATTATTAAATATTTTTGCTTCTATTGTCTAAGTGTACGCAAAGAATGTGCTAAATGAAGGAAAAAGGGAAGAAATTGCAGCATTGTCATACACGGAATTGATTTACTTGCAGTAAGAAATTTCAGCAAATAATTCTTGCTTCATCATTTTTTTGGTATAATTTTCAGTTCAAGATTCTCTAAAAAGAAATTGATATTATTTTAGTGTAGGCCTTAAGCCCGAGATACATATAGCTAAATTATTCTAATTAAGAAAAATCGCTAACAATGGAGCCCATTATGAACTCCCTGTTTGGTTCTCTTCATGTATATTGTTGTTGGTTCATCTCTGTTTCTTCCCATCTGTGTTTTTCACATAACCAGAGATAACAGGCTGATTCTAGTGACTTTCTGGTGAGTGGAGGGGCAAAGAACTGTTACCAAGACTGTTTTGGATGGACCAAGGCTTTTTGGACAAAGAGCCATGTACTTGTCCAACCTTAACTTTAACTACCCAAGGTGAATAGATTGGCGTAAAAGCCCCTGGCTTTACCAATCAAAGCCCAGTGCTCAAGATAATATTATCATGTATTAGGGCCCCCCTTGATTGTAGAGTGAAGTTCCTAATTATGGGACTCATTAAATGTTTGCCATGAACTGGTAGACTTCTCTCCACTGTGCATTGTAGAAGGCAAGTATTGTTGCACAGTGACTATAAAACTACCAGTAACTGGTAATGTTTGCACCATGAGAAATGTTTGTCACGTGTATGTCAAATTATCAATGCTAACCTGTGCAATTAAAGAGCGTTCATTTGCTTTTATTTTCATTTTCCTTGTGTCATGCCCTCGTTAAAGTTTTTATTGGCTCTATACAGTTTGTAGAGAAAGCTCCTGAGGAAATTGTTCGTGGTGTCCAAGAAAAAGCAAGAGAAGCTAAAGAGAAGTTAACGCTAACTAGAAATCAGCTAGCATTTCTCGAATCCACGATTTTGATTCCAAAATAAATCTTTTTGCCTTCGATAAGGATGCATTGTGATGAAGTCGGAAGATCCGGCTGATTTTCTTGTATCATTTCTCATTCTCAGGCACATGGAGTTTGCTTGGTGTATTCATTCTGGTCCCAACTCCCATGTCTTTCATTATGAAGGTGGTAGTGTTTCCTATTTGACTTTAATAGTAGATGCTATTAATTGAACTGGTGGAATACCACGGGATTCTGTCCACTGTCTCTGGTAGTGGTAGGATTTTGCTTCAGTGAGAGAATCAGGAATTGGGAGAATGTGAATCAAGAGGTGGTAACAGTTCTTCGCTGCATGATAACCAGAGGGAAAATATTGGAGCCATTGATGTGCAGCTATTTTTTGAAGACGTGGATAAATTAGATTTGTAAACTTTCTAGGTTGATTTCCATGTAAAATAGCTTTAACGAAGTTTCCCCCATCCAACCCAACCATGAGTGAAAAACAAAACAAATAGATGCATATTTTTTTGGGTGTGGGGACTCTCTCTTATGAGATTTTGCTCCTTTTTTCCCCCATTTGGGAAAACAAAACTTGACCAATTGCAATTACTCCTTTGTCCTGTTTATGATATCACACTTCTCATTTTGAAAAGTCACAATAAAAATGTTACATTACCTAAAGTGAAATGTTTTTCTTATTTAAATTTAAAATTTACCCTTCCAACCATTTAAAAAATTTTCAATTTCAATAATCAATGGGTTCCAATGCATCGTACATTAATCTCCTTCTTTCCTATCTCTTCTCTTCTGTCTTCTCTCAATAAAGTTATCAAATTGCAAATATTTGTCCTTCAATGCTATGAAGTCAATACAATTTAATAAGGCCATTTGTGAAAATTTGATAGAAATATAGAGTTGCCTAAATATTTGTGTAAATGTATAAGGTAACAATTATATTGGGGCAGAGGTAGTATTTTTATCTCGGTAATTGCCAACCAACAATACTCGTGGGAATGATACCTGTTTATCACTATCTATTACCTTCCCCGTATACTTGTAGGAGTGTGGATAGAAATTAGTGAAAAAGTGAGGTTTATTATATGTTTGAATACTTAGTTTATTTGAATTCTACCTAGCACACAAACAAGTTTTTGGCGTTGTTGTCGAGAATTGTCTTTGCTATATTGGCAATATTGAGTGCTTTACGGGTTGGGCACTTTTTATTTCTTTAGTTATTAATTTTGGTCTTTTATTAGTAGTTGTTAATGTTGGTGATCTATTATCTTGTGAATTGATTTGCCACTTGTGACTAATTACTTGAATTTACTCTTTGTAGTGCATGATAAGAAAGGACAAAGAAACTTTGATTTATTGGATTACGAAAGAGAGAAAGAACTTCAAAAAATCCAGAAGCAAAGAAGAGTTGAACACGAGTTGTGGAAATGGCTAACCTCAATCAAAATCAATGTATTTGAATAACGAGAATGATGAGCAAGAAGAAGTTATGGGTAATCATGGAATAGGTAGCTTTGGAAATGGAAACAAGATGAACATGAATGGTCATCCTTTGAGAAAGTATGATGGGGCCAATTCGAGTATTACACGCATTCCCATGCAAGTAAATAATTTTGAATAAAGCCCATATTGATTAAAATGTTGCAATCACACACTATGTTTGGAGAAGGTCCTCATGAAGACACTCATTTGATGAACTTTGAGGAGGTATTGGATTTATTCAAATTGTACATCCGAATTGCGTGAGGATGCGAGTTTTTCCCTTCTTTAATTGAGGGATAGAGCAAAGGCATGGTTTCAATCTTATACTCAAGGCACTTTCACTACATGGAATCAACTAGCACATGAGTTCGTGGCAAAGTATTTCCCACCATCAAGGACCACCAAGTTGTGTAATAAGATCACTTCTTTCAAACAAGATGTTGGTGAAAGCCTAAGTGAAGCTTGGGAATTCTTTAAAGAGTTGTTGAGAAAATGTCCCACAATGTCATCTCGCTATGGTTGCAAATTCAAATATTCTACAGCAGGTTGGCAAAAGAAACAAAGTCTATAGTTGATGCATCTGCTAATTGTTCCATTTCATTCCAAACACTAGAAGAGACCCAAGAGTTGCTTAACAAATAGCTTCAAATTATTACTATCATTGGCCCATGACTCACCCGGTGGTGCAATAACAATTCAATCAAACCAATACTCAACAAGGTGGCATGATGAATTTGAATCTTAATGCTTTCCTTGCCCAACAACATATGCTTATAAATGTTATGAACATAACTTTACAAAAGTATTAGAGAACTTTGTAAAGCCAAGCACCGTAAATATGTTGGCTTTTCATTTCAATCAAATTTAATTTGTGATTTTGTGGTGGTAAGCACTCCAATGGACAATGTGAGGTTCCTATGGGTGAAAATGAGCAAGTCCACTATGTATCAAATCAGCCTTCATATTCAAGGAACTCATAAGGAGTTTATGGAAATATTTACAATCCTCCATGGAGAAATCATCCAAACTTCTCTTGGAACAACCCAAACAATCAACAAAACCCACCACACCAACATAATCCTCCATCTCAAAATTTTCAAAACGAAACCCCAAGTTCCTTTTGTAGACCTTATCAACCCCCACACCAAAGAAACTTCCAAGCCAATTCTTTTCAATCTCCATCCAATCCTCCATTTCAACAACAGCAGCCAAGACCTCCATTCTAACCTTCTAACTTTTCTCAACCTATGCATAATGACCAATTTACTCTAAGAGAAAATGCATATGAAGATTAGTTTGAAAAGAGAGGTGGAGTACTTTAGAAGAGAACTGGAAAGAGAGAAGAGCCAAAAAGAGACTGAAAATTTGAGAGCATCAACAAGGAACTTGAAAATTCAATTGGGACAATTGGCAAGAGTGAACAATGAGAGACCTATAGGGTCCCTTCTAAGTGACACCATTCCAAATCCAAAGGACCAATGCCATGCCATAACTTTAAGGAGTAAAAAAGAGTTGGGAGAGCCTGATGATAAGAAAAAGGTGGATAGAGAATGTGAGGAACAAAAATCCAAGATAATTGAAGATGAAATGGAAGTTGTTGGTGATCAGAACAAAAAGAAAAAAGAGGATGAAATCAAGGTGTCCAAGAAGAAACAATTCAAAGAACCCTTGAAGTTGGACTTGTCGGTAAAAGTGTCATTCCCTCAAAGACTCATTGATCCAAGAAAGGAGGAAAGAGAGAAGCAATTCAACCAATTCCTAGATATGTTTAAAAAGCTTAATATCAACATTCCTTTAGTCTTACTGATATTCTCACCAAGATGCCCAACTATACTCGTTTCATGAAAGATCTTTTGGCCAGAAAATGAAGAGGGGATGATAATGAGAAATTATGCCCTGATACTAAATGTAGTGCCATTTTTCAAAGAAGACTACCCCCTAAACTCAAAGATCCCGATAGTTTTTCTATACCGATGAATATTGGTAGTAAAACATTACATCAGTCATTTTGTGATTTGGAGATTAGCATTAATATTATGCCCAAAACTATCTATGACAAGTTGAGAATTACTAATGCTAAACCAACTAGAATCACCCTTCAATTGATGGATTTGTCTGAGAGAAAAATGTATGGCTTATTGGAGGATGTGCTTATACAAATGGATAAGTTGGTGTTCCCAGTTGATTTCTTGGTGTTAGATACTGGTGAAGGAATGAAGCACCATTGATCTTGGAGAGGCTATTTTTGTCAATATGCATTAATTGATGTCAATGAAGGGAAGTTAATTTTACAAGTTGAAAATGATTTGGCCTTGAGATTGAGATTTTTTATTATAATGATAATATTTCAATTTTTGATGAAAATTGTGCTAATTATTCTCTTAATTCTCTTGTTGATAGGACAATTGACGAACATTTCAAAGTTCATGATGGGTAATCACCCAAAAAGGTGGTGGAAACAAAAGAAAATACAAAAATTGAATTGAAGGAAAAACCAACGAATGATGAGTGTAGTAAATGAATGATCAAGAGAACTATGTAAAGATACACAAAATTGATTGTATGGCAAAAAGCGGAAAAGTCATAAGAAGAAAAGGAAATGGTTTGAGAATGTTGATTGGATGTAATCATTGGAGCACTAGTTTTTGCAAAGGCATAGAAGGGAGGAAAAATTCAAGTGAATAATGAGAATCAAGCTTTAAAAGTCGAGAGGAATAATGTTGGAGTTTCTCCTTGGAAACCAAAGGCCAAAGGGGGCCAACAACCTTCAAGGACTCACACATAATCAATCATTGCCAAAGTCAAGCCAATGACTATAATAAATGTTAAGAGCGCTTCTTCGGAGGCAACCCAAGCTTTAATTTCATGTTTTTGGTTAATTTTGGCATTAATTTGTGCTTAATTTCAATTAAGTATGATTGAGTTTAATTTAGGTTATAATAGGTTTCAGAAGTTTTGCTTTTAATTTCAATAATTGGAACTTAAAAAATGGATGGAAGCTGTCTCTAATATTTGTGTTTTTAATGTTTTCAGGTGATAAAAAGATGTGGCTTGAAGTAGGAAAGAAGTTGAAAAATATTGGCCAAGTGTTGAATTTGAACTATCCAAAAGTTTGGCTCCATGTCACGACATCAAATTTGATGTCCTGACATCTACCTCAAACTTCTGTAAGGGCAAAAAAATTGAACCCCATTTCTATGTCACGATATCACAGCACGCGGGGGACACATAACATATTTCATGTCGCGACATCGAAACGCTGGTTCGAAATTCAAATTTAAAGCGATGTTGTGACATCAACTTCGAACAGAATTAAAAATAATTCAACTTCTTCTTCTTCCATTCTTCCCCAATTATAACCCTAGTCGTACACCCTTTTTCCTCAATTCCAAAATTTCCTAAATTCCTCGATCAATTCACCCTCCGACACCTTTAGTTCATCTCCTCAATACATCTTCTTCATCAATTGCTCACAATAGGTGAACTTTTCAAAGGATTCTACAATGTTCAATCAGGAGTTTCTTCATCAACAATTGAAGGATTTTTTTCAAACACGGATAATAACTTCCAATTTTTATGTGCTTAGGTCACTTCTAATTTTTATGTGTTTAGGCCCGTGAGAACTTTAATTGTGGATAATTTGGTTGAATTATTGGTGAATATTTTGGATAATTAATGTTTGGAATAGTTGGCCAATTTTGAGCCATTGGTGTACAATTTTGATGGAAATTTTGACGTAATTCCTGTTAACTTGATTGTGATTCATTTGGAGATAACTGGTATTGGGAAATTTTGTAATAATTGTTTGAAGTGTTTATTGTGTTGGAATTGTTTTAATCACATTGGAGGGGTAAATAATTTTTCACTTTTTAGCAATTATTGACTGTTTTTGGACTGATAAAAATGACTAGCTGAGTTTATAGAAGTGCATAGAGGAGAGCAAGAATGAGAGGTAGGAAAAGAGGGGAAGGTTCAATAAAAAGAAATGCGGGTGAGGGAATGAGTAGTGAAGGATTAATTGGTGAATCGAGTAGGGCGAGTGAACGGGTAGTAGAGCCTCAATTTTCAGCTGATCGGGCTAAGATTTTATTTCAAAATAATGAAAAGTATGAGATTATAAAGAAGTGTGGCTTTGATTTGTCTATGCATAGGAGGGGCTTATGAAGAGGCAAGAAAAGAGATAGAAACCCAAATTAGAGCAAGGCATTGGGAGAGTTTTGATAGGGCAGTTGAACCCAGTTATACCCAGTTAGTCAAAGAGTTCCATTGCAACTTGTGTGATTTAGAGGATGGCAAGGTGAGAGTCTGGGGAGTTCTAGTTGATTTTAGTGCTGATGCAATAAATGTCTGTTTCAAGCATAATGTACGTTCTACTCCATCTGATGAGTACCATGAGCTTGTTCATAACAAGATCAAGGTTATGAATGAAATTAAAAGAATGTTGTGCAATGTTGATGTTGCTTGGGTGATGAATATGACAGGAATAGTTGTATTAAGGTTTATCCCTTGCAACAAAATTCTGATTTATTTTGTAAATTGTAGAATATGGGAATCTAATTCTTTGAGCTATATTCAAAGGGATCAAATGGTATTGGTTTATGCCATTATGACAGGGATGCCAGTGGATGTTGGTAGTTTGATTAGATAGGGATTTATTGATAGTGGGAGGTCCAAGAGATCTATTTTTTATGCCCTTAGTCTAATCACCCATCTATGTATTGCTGTGGAATGTCCTTATTCTGTTAATGAACCAATGACGCATCAAAGAGGCAAAATTAATAAGAAGTACGTGTACAAGATGGTCCGGGATATGAGAAACATCATCCCGTAGAGGGTCAAATGCCTCTACCACCACTCCCAAGTAATGAACATCATTCATTCCTTTACCACTAGGATATGTATGCAATGCATCAGTCACAAAAGAGGAGCGAAATGAATTACAAGGACACTGGACTTATAGCTAATTAGTGATGCATAACAATCTAGCAGTAATAAGAGAGGCTCGACACATGGATTCAACCACTGCAACCTCTATTGTGGCATTATGAACTATCTCATGGGCAGCATCACACATTACCCGCAGTTCTGATACATCACGGTGAAGCACAACAAACTAGTGAACCTATTGAAACACAAGACGAGGACTTTGAGAGTCAAGAAGGCGGTGATGAGGAGCCTATTTGATAAAATTTTGAGATTTTTTTAGACATTTCTATTCGTATTTCTTACCACTTTAGTAGTTTATTATATTTTATACTTTTAGATATTTTAATTTGGATAATTTGCTTTTGATTAGATTGGCCAAGGGACTTAGGTTTAATGCCAAGTTACTCATGTTGATATTGAATTTGAGTTTTATCCCTTTGAATAGTTGAATACTTGGCTTGATGCCTATTGTGTTCTTAGTTGATTTATGTGTTAGACTGGTGATAATGGCTAAGGGCTTTAGCTGATTCCATGTAGATTACTATTGATACTAAAATGTTGGATAATTGTCAGTTTAATGGATTGATTGCATGACATGGTTTTTGTACTTTTTACATTGTCCTTTGGGTTTTTTGTACTTCTTACATTTTCCCTTGGTAGTATTAGTTAGGGTAAGATTTTGTCGTAGTTTATTTGGCTTTCATTTAGTGTCTTTTATATCGTTATGTTGAAATTTTGGGTGAGTGGTAGGATAAGTTTGCTCATCAATTAGAATAAAAGAGTCAGGTTTGGAGATGTTTACTTCTTGTATCAAGAATGGTTATTTGATATTTATTTGTATGTTTGATGACTTTTGAATAGAAAATTCTCACTGATGATATTTGAATTGTAATATTGTATGATTAAACTATTTGAATTGGTCATTTCATGAATTTAAGTGTGCGTGATATTTAGTTGTTCGTTTACAACATAAGAATTTCAAAAACATGGTATTACCATTCTTTCAAAAACATGGTATTACCATTCTTTCAAAAAGAGGTACCAATATTTTGGGTGAAATTTTACTTGAAATATTATTTTTGATCAAATCATTAATATTACTTTGTTAGTCAATTTATCTTTTGGAAAATTAGGTTAAACGGAATAGAAGGAATTTAGGATGTTTTGTATGATTGCATAGGGAATGTTGATCTAATTCGTGAATGTTTGGTATTAGATATTAATTTTAGATATATTTTACTCCTCTTCCTTGGTTTAGGGTTGTGCGAAAAAAATTGTAGTTAAGAATAAGGCGAGTACGAGATTCTGGTATATACCTATGTTGTTTCTCCGAATTAAGCCACTAGGAATTACAATTTAGAATGCCAAAAAATTGAGAGGGGAATATTTGTAATACTCATCATTGATATCATGCTGCTCATTCCTCAATAAATTAATGTTCTCAACTTGTGTGACAGGCTGTACATATAAGTAGATTCCTAATGAACTTCTGTTTCCATCCGATCTCCTCGAGATAGTTGACCAACTTTGTAATGTTTTTTATTTGAGAAAAAAATGATGTTTTCAATGAATTAAAACTCAATTTGTGGGAATCTTTTTGAGAATGATTAAGGCTTAGTAATTTGAAGTCTTGTGCAGTAAATGAACTTTTGATTTTTGGGAATTCGAAAACTTGGATTGACTAATTGAATAGTTCAATTGTCATATAATATTTGAGGTCTTTTGAGAGAATTCCATATTGATCATGAGTACATCCATTGTTCATCAGTTGTTTTGTTATATAGGTGATGTACTTGTTAATTGGTTAGTAAGGTTCTTTTTATTTCTTTGTTTTACTCAGAACTAGAAATACGCTAAGTTTGGGGGTGTAATAATTCTAGTAAACTAGAGTTATTTACGTCTAAATCATAGTATTTTGTTGGTTTAAATTCTGAACTTTGTTGTTTATTTGAGTACTTTAGTTAATCCATCTTTTACATTTTGTGCTTGCATTTTTATTCTTAGTGAATATTATGAGTTTTTATTAAATTTTAGTCAATTTAGTTACTTATTTAGTTTAATATTATGCAGATTAATAGTTAGAAGCTACAAGTCAAAATAAGAAAAGTTTGAGGGTCAAAAAGAGATTAGAGAAGAATTGAAGATCTTTACTGAAACAGTGTTGATGTCGCGACATGAAAATCGATGTCTTGATATCGAGGCAGAATTTGGCTTATGTAACTTTAGTTCAAAGTCGCAATATCGAATCTAATATCGCGACATCGAGATGCATCCAGCAAATGTACTTATGGCATTTTTGTAAATTTTGGCTACCAGATTTTAAGTATTAATTTGTGTAATATAGCTTAAAACTTCAAACCCTTTTAGTTTAATATTAGTTCTCTTTCAATTTCCCCTAGATCTTGTCTTTAATTTCTTGCAAGTTTCAATTTTGATTAGATAGTTTTAGTGGGTTAATCTTTAGCTACAAGTAGGGGATATAATTTTTACTTGCTTTTCAGTTTAATTTCTTGAAATTCTCTTTACTTCCATTTCAAGCTTTCTTAGTAAGTTTTAGGTTTCTTCCAATATTAGACAAGATAACTAAAATCTTTCAATTACTTGCTTTAATTTCTAGTGATTTTCATTGGGCTTTCTTTTATTAATCTAAAAATCCAAAAATACTTAGTTTAAACTTAGTTTTACTTACTAATTTCATTACGTCAATAGTAATAAAAAATGGAGTTTACTTGTTTTACATTCTTTCTATTTGCTTTCCTTAGTCAAGTCAGATTTATTTGTCTTTCTAGGTAATTTAGAAGTAATTTACTTTCTTTCAATTATTTGCTTTCTTTAAATTAGGTTGGTTAATCCTTTAATTAGTTTGTCCGGTAGCTTCCTTTAATCGCTTCAATAGATAAATTAGTCTTTAGTCTTAATTTACTTGCTTGTTCAATTCATGACTTTTAGTAGAATTGGTACTTGCTCTCCTTTATGAATTGCTTAACTATACAATGACCCCTAAATCTTGATAATTGCCAACCAAACAATCCTCGTAGGAACGATACCCACTTACCACTATCTACTACTTTCCCAATATACTTGCGAAAGTGTGGGTATAAATTAGTGAAAAAGTAAGGTTTACTACTTGTTCGAGTTCTTAATTAATTTTAATTCTACTTAGCACACGAAAAAAAGATGCAAAGCCAAGATTGCTAAGATGAATCATTCTCTAGCAAGGATTCGATTAGGAGGTAAAGAACAAGAAAGGAAGTGAGAATGTTGTAGTAGATCACATGTCAAGGATAAAAAAGATAAACTTGTTCAAGAAGAGTCACCTATCCAAGAAGAATTCCCAGTGGAAAAAAATTGCTTGTAGTAAAAGAGAGCCAACCATGGTATGCCGATTTGGTGAATCTTCTTGTGGCCAAGGTGGTTCCACTAACTTTGAACCTCAATCAAAGAAGGAAGTTCTTTGTCAAAGTAAAGCATTATTATTGAGATGAATCATACCTCTTCCGACAATGTAAGGATCAAATGCATAGAAGATGCTTTTCAGAGGAAAAGATTGGGGATATCTTGGCACAATGTCAATCATCTCCCGTAAGTGGCTATCATGAAGCCCAAAGGACCGCTGCAAAGGTATTGCAAAGAAGTTTCTATTGTCCGGATCCTTTAAAGACTCAAGGAGTCTTATACTAAATTGTGACAAATGCCAACAGGTCAATAATATCTCAAGAAGGCATTAAATGCCACTAAAAAGAATTCTAGAGCTTGAAGTCTTTGATGCTTGGGGAATTGATTCCATGGATTTGTTTCCAAGTTCCTTCTCTAATAAGTACATCTTGGTCACGATGGACTTTGTGTCAAAATGTTTGGAGGCAATCACCTCACCAACCAATGAGGCTAGGGTGGTCACTAAATTCCATAGACGAGACAACTTCTCTCGTTTTGGAGTGCTTCGAGCAATTATAAGCAATGGAGGATCTCATTGCGAATTAAGAATGCCCAATTCGAGTCCTTGTTAGCTAAGTATGGGTTAAAACATAAAATTCCTAGACTTAACATTCCCAAACTTCCGGGTAGGTGGAGGTCTCCCATAGAGAGTTGAAAAAGATTGTGAAGAAGACCGTGGGCAAATCAAGACAAGATTGGTAACAAAAGTTAGAAGATGCTCTTTGGTTGTAGTGCACAGCACATAAGGCCCCAATTGGCATATCGCCATACCGCATGGTATGGAAAAGCTTGTTACTTCCTGGTGGGGTTGGAACACCGAGCTTATTGGGCTATAAAGACTTTGAATTTTGACATGAAAGATGCATGTGAAAAGAGACTTTTATATTTCAATGAGTTTGATGAGTTTAGGAGGGATTCCTTTGAAACTTCAATGATGTACAAGGAAAGGACAAAGGCTAGGCACAACAAATTATCTTGAAGAAGGACTTCAAAACCGAGGACCAAGTATTAGTGTACAACTCAAGATCAAGTTCTTTCTCAGAAAGTTTAAATCCAGGTAGGATGGTCTATTTGATATTATTCAAGTGTTATCATATGGGACCGTGGAGTTAAAAAGGGTAAATCAAACTTCAAGGTCAATGGACAACAAGTAAAGCTTTATTATGGGGAATGGAAGGAGAAAGGACGTACATTCGTCCTTCATTGTGTCACTTGAAGCTCAACATTACCATAGTCAAACAAATTACTATAAATAAGCTCTCTTAGGAGGCACCCCAGGCTTTATTTTCTTGTTTATGTTTTACATTAAGTTAATTTTTATGTTATTCAGTGTTAACATTTGATTAGGTTAAACATCATTAAATTAGTTTAATATAATTAGCTATGTTTATTTAAATGTTTTGAAGGGAACATGAGTAGAAATGTGCATTAATTTTGTGATTTAAATATTTGCTTGTGATTGGCAAAGTTTTGGAATCAAGTGAGTTCAAGTTGGAAACAAGGCCAAAAATTGGAGTGTGAAAAAAGTTGGCATTACTGAAGTTCATACAGGTCCGTACCGCAGTATCAAAAAGTCCATTCCACCGTATCAAATACACTTCTAGAAGTCTATTTCTAATTTCAATCAATAGCACGATATGAAGAAATAAAAACCGCAGCATTAAAGACAACATCCAAGAGCTAATTTTTTTATCTCAGTCGATGCCATGGTATCAATTTCATGAAGAGAAATTCGATAAGATGGTCCAAATTTAAAAATTCTGAAGGCGTTTAATATTCAGACCGTGTATCATTTTTCCTTCTTGAAAAATGATATTGCAACCCGAAATGCTCCTGGAATATAAAAACAAAGCCTTGGCCTATTTTCAGAAGTAGAAATCGAATTCCAACATTCCTAAAACCCTAAACCCTTTCTTCTCTCTCCTTTCATGAAATTTTCCTTCTTCTACTCCCAAATTCAACCAATTCAACCAAAATCCACAAATTCCAAATCCCTTAAATCAATTGAACCATCATAGTCATTCAAGGGGATTTTTTAAAGCTTTTAAGAGGTGATACCCTCAAGCGGTTCAAGGGGTTGTTCATGGTCTTACTCCTTGAATAATGTGTTCTAATTTTTGCCCAAATCCGTAAGTTTTTATGGTTAATTTCTTATTGGGTATATTTCTGTGGATTTTTGTTAGACGAAATTTGTCAATATCATTTGAGCTTTGATTGATTGAGGATTATTGATTGTTGGACCTGATTGGACTGTTTTGTTTTTAAATTATGGATTAGTTGTTGTTAAATTCTTTTATTGTTTGAGTTAATTTTCATATTTAAACATGCCAAGAGGTCGAGGTAGAAGTAGAGGTGTTGCTTCCACCTCTGGTTCTAAGAAACAGAAAATAGATGAGGGAACTAGTAGGTCTAATTTTAAACCAATTTTCGCAATTGACCGAGGAAAAGCTTCATTTGAAACTAATAAAAAACATGAGGTTATTAGGGATAGAGGGTTTGATTTATCACAAAATTGGGAGTAATATGAAAGTATTAGAATGGAAATACAGGCTCAGATAAAAGATTCTGCATATTGGGAATGTTTTGACAAGTCAGTCAATCCATGTTATGTAAATTTGGTAAAAGAATTTTATTGTAACTTATGTGACCTTGAGGATAGAAAGTATCAAGTCAGAGGGCAGTTGGTTGATTTTAGCTTTGAAAAGATAAATGTTTTTTATGACTTGCCTATATTTCCAATAAAGAGTATAGAGATTTTATGAATGAAAAAAATGACATGATGATAATAATAGATGTTTGTGCTTTAACAATATTGCTAAGGATAAGTATCTGAGATTCCCTGGAAGTGGTCTACAATTATTACCAAAAATTTGGTTTTACTTTGTCAGTTGCCAAATCTGGAGGTCAAGAATAGTTAGTTATGTTCAGAGGGATAAGGGATGTCTCATTTATGACATTCTTGAGGGCAAGACCATCAATGTGGGGAGGATCATTATGCAGGGTTTTCTAAATAATGGAAGGACGAGTCGACTAGCATTTTATTTACCCAATTTAGTTTCTTACCTCTGTGTTGATGCCTAGGTTGTCAAATCATCCCCAGTGAGCCTCAAACCTTCCATGGAGAAAGGATTAATCGAGATTACATGCATAACATGGTGAAGAAGTTCGATAGGAATCACCGTGCCATTAAAATACCAATGCAATCACCTGTCTGTCAACAAGCTCATTATGTTAACATGCCAATAGAGAATGTCTTCAATGCACACAGACTAATAAGAAAAGGAACAAGCTTCAAGGCTATTTGAGCTATAGTCACATGGTCCACCAGAACAATATTGGCCTCATTGGTCAAGCTCTTACGGCCACCGCACACAATACCTAGACTCATTCGAGGTCACCTCCAGCTTGGCATTTTAGACCAACTGGTGGACAACCATTCTATTGACCATCCGAGGAGCCCACACAAGAACCACATCAAAGTTTAGTCGTGGAGCAGAAAGAGCCCGAGATGATTATTTTGTGGAGAGTCAACATAATGGCGATAAATAAGGCAACAACTCCAATAGAAAGGACCAATAGACTGTACAATGTCACCTCTATAGATGGCTTGCTAAACCATAAGAAGACTTTCCTATCTTTACTTTTACCCCCATTTCCCCATTTTAGATTTATGATGAGATTGAGAGTTGACACATTTTTATTTACATTTCTATACTTATTTCCATTCTTATTTCCTTGCTTTTCGTTTGGTTTGATAGATTGCTATTAGTTTATTTTGCATGAATAACTGGCTGAGGATAAGTAGTTTATTCTCTTCTTGGATTAATTGTTGATTTTTATTCTTGTTGGATTGATAAGATAAGTAGTTGACTTGATTTGATTATTCCTTGGTTATTTGAATAAATATTTATGTTTATTTTTGTGTGAGTAAGTCTTTGGGCCGGTTTGATAGGATTTTATTCTTAATCATGCTTTTATATGCTTTATTTTGGTAGTTGTGTTTTATGTTTTGTTTTATTTTCGGCGAGTGGTAGGATGAGTTGTACTCATTATTTGAATAAATTGTCATGTTTAGTGGTGTTCTTTTTGAGACATGTTATTTCCTACTTAAGAAAAAGGTTTTTGTGCTTGTTAATACTTATTGGTGATTGTTGGATGGACAAAGAGTCATGATGTTAATCAATGATGATAATTGACTTGTAATAGCATGTGATTGTGGTATAATGATTAACCATTTCAAATTTTGGCATGAGTTGCATTGATTCTTTTGTGAACAATGAGTTCAAAAACTACTTATTGCTAATGTCAAAAAAAAGAGTGCATCGTAGATTTTTAAGGATTTATTTGAAACATTTTTTGTTTGTTCTCAAAAGTACTATTTGTTGTCAACTATATCTTTTGGAAAAGTATTTAAGTAATTAGAAATGAGTTAGGCCATTTGTGTGATTGCATTGTGGAGTATTATTCTATCTTGTAGGTGTGTAGTTCTTGATATGATTTTGGGTACATTTCATCCCCTACTTTGGTTTAGGTCATGTTCAAAAGAAAAATATTTTACTTTTAAGAATAAGGCAAGTAAAGAAATCGGCATCACAAATGTTGTGCCTTCAAAATATTATTTTAACCTTATATAGAAAATAAGGCTAGTAGAGGAATCAGCATCACAAATGTCGTGCCGTTGAAACAACCATTGAGATTGCTTCTAAAATGAGGCAAGTAGAAGCAAAATCTATAGAATAAGCCTCTCTACTTTTAGTATACCAAAAAGCTAGGGATAGGAAGTTATGTATTCTCTATCATTAATATAGATCTAAACACCCCTTGCTAGATTAATACTTCTTTTTGTGTGAAATCAGCATCATAGGTAGAGTCCTAACGATCATTCCACTTCCAAGTGTTTTATCGAGATGGCTTGATTAACTTGTGGTTCTTTTGAGTTGAATAAAATGCGTTTTGCATAAATCAGGAAGTTCTTTTGGAAAACAGTTTTTATTGAGGACAATGATTAGTACTTTAAAAGTATTGTTAATGATTGAACCATTCTTTTGGGCAAAATGAACAGTTAATTGGAATGATTATTTTGAATGCTTCAATTATCATATGCTATTTGAGTTTAACTATTGTTATTCAAAGTACATCCCGTGGTCACCTTTTGTGTTGTGACCTTGGTGATGTTTATCGTATCTATGTATTTAGTTTTCTTCTTTTCTTTATTGTTTTACTCGCGACTAGCAAAATGCAAGGTTTAAAAACTTAGTGTGGACTAATAGATGGTACATAAATATCAAGCACTCAAGTAATAAAACAAAACTCTGTCAAACACTACACTACCATCCACATACGAGCAAGTATATGGGGTAGATAAGTAGTAAGTAGTGAGGTATATCATACCACGAGGATTGCCGATGACTACAACTAGATTTTTGGGACAATTGTACTATTTAGACAATTAAATGGTTTAAAATGATAATTGCCACTAAAAACCAACCTAACAACAATAATAAGAGAGAAGTGGACTAGACTAGGAAAACATTCTCTTTACCATGGGTGTCATTCCAATCGATTGTCTAAGTAGCGGGTCAAAATAGAGGTTCATGCCCAAAAAAAAACCAACCCCTGGCCGGTAGTTTATTTTAATTCAAATATACAATATGGAATTCTACGAACCAACAAAAACAAATAGCATATTGGCCTGACTATCACTCATTTTAGTCTAATAATTGCTCGGTCTAGGATTAACACACAACTGTTGTATCTAGTGTTAAACTCACAAATTAAGCTCAAATGTTGGCCACCATTTTTACTCAACTCCCAAAACAACAATTTATTATCTAATTTTCTTCCATTTAATGGACTACCACCTAGAATTTTCTCCACAAAGGTAAAGATCACATTTTCTTAACCCAATCCACAAGCTATTTTACTACTCATGATTAAGCTAGAAACCAAGAAAACATAAACAATATATAAAAACAAGAAAGCAAAAATTAAACTAAGATTAAACATACTTGCTAAACAAGAAATAGTAATAAGAGAAAACCCACTAAACTAAACTAAGAAAGATTTGAATTTGCAATGGATTAAGCTAAGGAAATTAAATGCAAATAAGGTGAAAATTATAATTAATCTCTAAGAAACTTGAATATAAAGTAAGGTTCTAAACAATTCGACTAACTACACTACTCACTATGTGTGGTAGGTGTACTATCTAGGAGTATATTACAAGCCATCAGCTAAGGAAGTTCAAATTCACCTAATTTCCTACACAAATTACATCTCGAACTGACCATCCATGAAAAATTTGTGGGCCCTAGAATCCTCGACCTTGACATGAATAGTCACTAGATCAACATGTGGAAGCCAACCGAGAAATGGGTCCTCATCAGTGAAGGAAATGCTTAGATTGAGAATGACCCTTTTGGTCATATTTTCCCAAGTAAGATCAATGAGCAATAACGTTTCTTGGCACTTGTAAAGTCTCTGTTGATGCCACCACCAGCACTAGTGTTGATAACCCCAGCCACATCATTCTTCTTGGTCAGGGGCCTCCTCTGATTGTTGTAATTATTGTTCGGCCTTTTGGAATTGGTTCTGATTATTGTAAGGCCAAGGAGATCTATTGTCATTACGAAAAACAGAAACTAATTCTAAGGATTGTTCTGTCTTATTTGATCAGTCATTTAGAAGATATATTCTTGTAGGAACCCGTCTCAAATTGCTTTTTCTATTCCAACTTTTTAGGTCATTATAATCCTAAGTGTCATGACAATGGTCCCTATGGTAAGCACATTAACGAGATTGGTCCCATTTTTAGTATTTTGAATTTGGAAAAGAATTTCCCTCATAGAAGTATTGAGAAGAGTGAGATCCTCATTGAGAATAACCTTGATCCTATTATGTTTGAAATTATTGGCACCAGAGTTGACTACCTGATTGGCCAAAAAGTTCTATTGGTTGCTTGGTTGATTATTCTGCTGGGGATAGGTCAGGCATTCATTGGCCTTGTCTTTCTTATCAAAATAGGGTTTGTTGTTAGAGACCTTCCCAGCAGGCTTCTTTCCTTCTGTTTGGGATCATAAGGATCTCTTTTCGTTTGATTGGACTCTTTCCCCCCAAATGCGATCTTCATCTCGTGGAGGAATTCGTTAATTATATGAAGATTCTGGCACTTTGAAAGTAAGCTCAGCATTGAACAACCCTGGTTTAACTCCACTCATGAACACTGCAACCATGAGTGTTTCATCGACATCTCGGGCCTAAACTACTTTGTCATTAAACCTACCGATGTATTTTTTAGGCTCTCCTCGATCTTTTATCTCACACTCATCAAATAAGAAACCTCTTTTTTTATTGTTTGTCGGCTCACGAAATGTCGAAGGAATTTCTTAGCCAAGTCAACAAAAGAACTAATGACTCGAGAGGTAGTTCTTTGAATTGCTTTTGAGCAGATTCCCTCAGGATAGTAGCAAAAAATTTACACTTTACAGCATCATAGAGTTTAGTTACAGCCGACACATGTGCCAAGTGATCGACTGGATTTGTAGCTCAATTATAACGATTAAGATTAGGCTATCTGAAGTTCGATGCAATTTGCTCCATCCAATGGCCAAAGTAAAGGGTTCTCTATCCACGTCAATGATCTAGGCCAAACTCAAAGAATTATGTACTCGTCCAGTAGCTGTTGAACACACAGCTCGACCTTGGCCATCAGTTCTTCTTCAATGGTCACAAGAGATTTTTCAGTTTTTTTTTCTAGAACTTTTAAGAACACTCAGATTAGGACCTATCTAATTAAGATCGGATCCTTCCCGATGTTACTGAGAAATTGAAGAACAAGCCCGACGTTGAGTTCAGTGCTAGGTACTACTAGCAGTGTCCTCATGTTCCAAATGTCCTCTGGTTTGTGGAGTTTCTCAGTCGCATCAACTTGCTTTTCCTAAGCATCGTATTTGAAAGATTGGAAATTGTTAGAAAAAATTTGAAGCAATTTCTCGTTGTTGTTGTCCACCGATGGCTGTGCTATCATAGGCACCCAAAATTAGTAATTTTCAATAATAATGTAGTAGTGGTGAGTATAGATCGTCTCACATAGAACGGAATTTATTCTTGTGCTAAAAAAAAAGGGAATTTTTTGAATGCTTTTAAACTAAAACTAAAACACTAAAGTAAATTGGAAGCCTGAATTCAATGTAAGAAGAATCTTGGTTTTGGTCATATCCACCATGACAATTTACTAGTCTATCATTGACACCAAAGTAATTCAATTTCGACACCAAGTACTAATTGAAGAATTAACCCGATAAATTCAAAGTTGATTCTTATTTCTTTCTAAAGTGTCTAATTTTCAACACACGATCCAATTAATCCTAACCAATAATTTAATCTAGACATGCGCCAAAGATTAATTAATAAAAGCATTAAAATCAACAAGAACAATTAGGCTAAATAAACATAAACACACACGGTTATACCAATTAGTTGATTATTTTCTCTAAATTCAATAACACTAATCGAGCAATTATCAAACTTAGTTGCTTCACAGATTGAATTAAGCACATGCAGTTAAAACAATCTAGTTGTAGATTAATTCTAATAACTTATTATTCTGTAGCAATAGCAAGTTAAAAAGAAAAATCATGAAGTTAATCGTAGAAAAATAATCAATACTTGATATAAAAGTGATCTAGATAAATTCAAGAACAAAAAGTCTCACAATATAGTAGAATTGACCGTTGCTTCAAATCTTTCGACCAAGAAAAGAGGTTTAGGCACTAAGTGCCATGAAAGAATAACCAAGAATTTTCTCCGCTGAAAACCCTAGTTAAATCGAGAAAATAAAGTGTCCATCTTCTTCTAATCACCTTACATGGGGTATTTATAATGAATACTAGGGTTACAATCATTGTCTCATTATAAGAACGTGAAATCATATGAAAAAGAGTCCAATTGGATGAAGAAATAGGCCGAAAAAATAAAAATAAAAAAATAAAAATCATGTAACATCACGGTATCGGGCGCACATGCTCTAGCTGATTGTGCGCATGTGCGCCCCTAGGCAATGCTGAAATTTTCCCTTCTGGAAACCCCAACACATGTGCGTTGGGCTTAATGTTGTACTTCACCTTCGCCTTCAATTTTGACCTTGATACTTTTGGAATTTGAAAAAGTATAAAATACAAAAATTGTAACTCTCCTCTCTCTTAGCTTTCCAACTCGTCTTGAATCACATTGATCAGAGCTTGGACTCGAAATTTAGGCTTAAAACACGAAATAGTGTACAAAATGACTTCATACTCGTGCATGTTTCGTCCTTAGCATTTCCTTTCATTTTTCCCGTCTTTTTCAGCTCTTTTTCACTTTAACCCTACAAAAACTAAGAATAACCAAATTAAACTCAATAATAACTCAAAACTTGCTTACAACACATAAAAACGCAGTAAATGATACATAAAATATAGCACAATTATGAACTTATCAACCGGCTTGCGACGTTTCAGCATTTTGTTGAACCAATTCATGAGTAGTGGGCTCAAGAATCATCTCAATGTCTCGGCTGTTAGCTCTTTTTCAATTGTTGTTATTGTTCTTCATAGTTTTCTAATGAATTCTAGTGTAGATGTTTAGACAGAATCACAACAAAATTGAAAGAACAAAACGAAATCAAGTAGGTAATTTGTTTGATTCCCACAGATGGCAAGGTTCACTTGATGAGAGCTAAACTAGAGAGAAAAAGTAGTGAGAGAATGGGTTTATATTAATGAGGGTTGAATAGGTACATTTAAAGGGTGAGACCCTATTTATACATATGGGTCAAGGATGGTTATCAAACAACTTTACAATATTTCCTTTACTAGGCGTAAGTTATATGCCACATGAGCTTAATACTACCAGGGGATCATTTCCAGTATTATCATAATGACAACCTAAAATGGATGATTGATCAAGAAATAAAAATGGTTTTCCGAGTCTTCACAATAATACGGCCTAAAATGTAGGTTTAATTTCACTTTACTCCCTTAACATTTAGGGTCACAATTATTTTAATCCCTAATGTTATATTTTAGACACTTAAATCCTTAGACTAATAGTCAAGCTAATTGTATTAATTTTTTTATTTAAAATGACATTTCTACTATCTTTTCCATGACACGTAAAATATTTTTTTTCCATAAATAGAATTTGATGAAATTTAACATGGTGATGAATGATAGAAAATTATTGAATTATGTCAACAAAATATGAAAGAAGGTAAAAATAAAAAAGAGAATAAGGGTATTTTTGTCAAAAAAGAGAATGTTGTGTTTAATTGAACGGATGGACTTAAGTGCCAAAAAAATAACGTTAGGGAGTAAAATAATAGTGATTCTAAACATTAAGGGGTAAAGTGAAATTAACCGTAAAATGGCAAAAAGTAACTTGGTGCAAGGGCAATTTTGGTATTTGAGCAAAATCAACAGCCACTTCACTCGGACCCTCCTCGGTCACAGCTTGCGTCTATTTCCTGTCCAAAATTGCCACAGGATCAAATCAGATTGTTGTGGTGTGGTCTGTACTCCCAACAAAGAAAGCAACTTCATTTATTTTCCCTTTCGTTTTCTGCTTAATAATCCACTCAAATAATCTGCATCATCATTTCTTCAATTCTGCAATTGCTATAACTTGAAAGTTTGAAGAGAGGACAGCTACAGAAGGCCCACAAATCACTCTCCCAACATTTGTCAAACTCGGTTTTACGTGAGTAATCTTTCCGACAAAATTTGGGTTTTATATTGTTCTTCTACTCTTGATCTTTATTGATTGTTTCACTATCTCTTTGTATGGATTATATATATTATTATTTGAATAATAATCTTGATATGGCCGTCGGTTAGGTTGTTACTTCATCTCATTTTTTGCTTAGCTTCCCTGAGTTTTCAATTTCTTCATTAGCTAATGATGTGAAAAATCTGCAAATAATTCTAAGCACAATCTTGTGGAGTAGCTAGCATTTTAGATCAGAACTGAAGATACATTCCGGGACAAGTTGAGATTCCAAAACAAAAGAAGTTCCCTAACTTTTTCAACTTAAGCTCAGAGAGGTAGCAGAAAATTGATATCAAATAGTTGTTAGTTCTCAAAATGGTTCTCCCGGCATTGGATACAGCTGCCGTGGAAGAGGTTAAAAGATTCTATAATAGCTAAATCAAGATTTAACGCAGATTGTTTGTAACAGGTTAAAAGAATTAATTTCTGGCCATGTTTGCAAGGTCTAAATACAATGCACTCTTCAGATACTCTAAAACCAATAAGCAAAAAAAAAAATTGGTCTCATGAACCACAAGTCAATCAAGTATCACTGGTTATTGTTACCTTCACTTTCTTTGATTTAGGATAAATTGTTAATACCTTTCTTTTGCTTTAATATTGCAACATTTAACCACGAAGTTGAATCAAAACAAGATTCAAAAGGTAAACTTGCATTTGTTCTTTCGGCAGGGTAAAAAAGGAGGATGACTTGTTTATCGTGCCAAATTAGGTCTTTTGAGAGAAACTACCTGCTCATAGTACACAGAAGGCTCATAAGATACTGTAAAAAGTAGTTGAACATGAATAATACATAGAATTTTTAATTATAGAGCTTGATTGAGGAGCAATTGCTCAACTGAAGGGCTCAATTTTATGACAAATGCAAGACAAACTTGAATTAATTTTTTTAATATGTATTTCATAAATAAAAAGTGTAATCCTTTTGTGCATATCTAATAGTTACTGGGCAAATCTAATATGGTATCTGGATTAGATGAGTTAGATGAATCTAAATCTACTTTTTTAAGTGTAATATTGGGTTTTATGTGTACACACCCTTGATAGTTAAGACAGTCGACTTAGAACCTTTCAATTGCATGGAGCTTTTAATACTTCTTAATGATGGTTATGGTACCTTGTTTTGTTTAAGCCTATTAGTTTCTTTCGTCTTTCTTGCTTTGTTTTGATTACTGTGGTCTATCCTGGATAAGGTTAAAGGACTGAGGTTCTCATATTATCTCTTACACAAATAGAGGGGGTGCTTTATTCTGCTTCCAATATTCAAGGGGATTTGCAAAGTTTGTCAATATTACATATATAGTATAGATGATATACTACTTTTTAACAAGGTTTTGGCTCGATGGTCTGTCTATTATGATCCATCAATAGCAACATTCTTTGGTTATACCACTGAGTCTGATTATTTTTGTTTGAAGAGCAAACAAACATTGAAGTGCGGCTGGTTTAAGTTCCTGACTTAAAGTACTCCTCTTTTAATTACAGTCCAGTTAGAATGCTCATTCTTAAGAGTATGCATTCTAGAGAAGTTGCATATCTCTCTACTTTTTTCAATTTGGTGTATAGAACAATTCCCGTGATCTTTTTGTAGTCACTAACATTTCTCTGTATACAAGAGTATGTACAAATGGAATGTATTACATTCCTCTGTATCCTGGGGTTTGTACAAATCAAGTGTATGTTGTGGTGAACATTCCAGTCCCTCCATTATTGTGTAATGTCAGAAAAGATTAATTTCATATGTAATTCCACTGAAATTTTCATACACTTGGCACATCCATTAGACCCTAACTCACACTTGGGTATGCTTAACTACTATGTACGTGCGAGCATCCACGTGTTTTGTGTGTCACATAGTGTATCTATTTCTCTATAGATGGCAAAATCCCTAGGAACATTAAAATTCTTGTTTGGTTACTTACTGCTGTTGTTGCCACGGTGGCTACAAATTGGTTATTTTCCTGTCTCTTCTCAATTGATTTCTTTGTTTATGAGATAAATGACTTGTTACTATGGCTAGATAAATTGTTTCTTTGTCATTTTTGTCCTCCTTTACTTATGTTTCTGACATCTACAGCTTTTCTTGGCAATTTCAATCCCTGTTGTATTTCAAACTCCATTGGGAAATTTTTGGGCCATTACAGTGGTGGTTGTTTGTCTTGGTGACCCACCAAGAGATCAGCATCAACCTTCTAGGAATCTTCCTTCATTGACCACACCTCCTTCTTTACTTCCCTTCGCTTTAGCCATTATCAGATTGTGTTTGAAGATAGGCTGTATTGTTTTTCGTCCTCTTTCTTCGCCTTCCCGTTATCTCAACTGAGTTTAAAAGGTTTTAGTTTCTGCTGGTAAGAAACATCTAGCTTTTTGTCCCTTTCTCATTATTCACTTATCTTATCCTTACTTTTTGATCCTTTGAGTATATTCCCTGTTTTATTTTTTTCTTTTCTTTAGTAAAGTCTGAGGTAAAATCCAACTCCTTTCCCATCTTGATCTGGTGAAGTTCAAGTTTGGTCTTTAATACTCTTTTATGTGTTGAGACAAAAAATAAAAAATATAAAATTAAAATAGATCCATGGCAACATGCTTTTGTTTAATCCATTTCCTTTGTTGAGATTTGGTTCTTTTCATTTTTTGCTTTCTTAATTTTGAAAAATGTAGGAAAGGACAAATAAGTTATGGCTCTTATGAAGTTCATGTATTGCTTTGTTTGTAGAGTAGTGCAATTCTCATTTTTTGCTTCTTTTCATTGGGAATGTGTATTGATAAATACACATATGCATACACACACTAGTGCATACCCACAGATGCACAAAGTTATCTATGCATTCATTCTTTTGGGTCATACACAGTTTGATAATTCGCTGTCTGTAATCAATTGATGGAAGCAAAGGCTTTTATGTTTCAGCAGTAAATGGCTGCCATCAGTCACTGGGAATAGAAGCTACAACTGCTCTTTTTTTGGCCAATTCCAACAAGTTTCTCTTTTCATCTTGTGGATCATCACTCTCAGGTGAGCTCCATTTTGTTTCAAATGTTCAACATTTAATGCGACTTACATGGATATGTTATTATAATTTTAAATGCTGGTTTTTTTTTACTTACGTTCTTTTGACTCTCTATTTTCTTGGTCTAATTTCTGTGTCATTTATTGCATACATTGCCTAATTTAGTCCTACTTTTTCTTTTTCAATTTTCTCATGAAAATCAAAATAAATTCTACGGGATTTTAGCAAAATGGGTTTTCGTTTTCTTGTTGAAGATGTTACGTTGCCTTGTTTTCTCTTTTCTTCTTTTCTTTTGTTTCCAATCTTAAATTGTTGGTGCTACTTTATTTAAATTAGTTTCTGAGAACTTGGAAAGCAGTTTCTGGAATTTGCTAAAATGTATCTGTTTTTCCCTTTCCTGGTGGAATGCTTTCTTGTTCGGTTTATTTTGTCATTCTTTTCTTTTTCTTCTTAAATAGCCATTGAGCATTGTTTTTTGTATGATGTTTATATTTGTTTTGTTGTTTGTGTTTGCTGCAGAGAAGAAAAGGAACTTCTTTGTTGTTAAATCAGATGGAAAATCCTACTCTGGTTTAAACCAGCAACAGAGGAGAGCTCAAAAAGTGGTCACCAAAGCCGTTGCTGTTAGTCTCCACTCTCCCTATTTATCTCTCTCTGTACAAATATGTATTGACCAATATTATATAATGTGCTTGGAACTCTAACTTACATTTTTGATCGTACAGACAAAGAAAGATAAAGCACCAAGCTCTACAGCCTCCAAGCCTGGGTATGATTTTCTTTCCTCTATATCGATGATTATGCAATCTTAGACTGTCATTTTCATGCTTATTTAGTTTCATTGTCTGTTTCCTTCTGTCTTCTTCTTCTTTTCTTTTATTTTTCCCCGTTTTGCAACTACACGTGCATTTCAGACACAATCAATTTGCAGTATACAATGCCATTTGATTGCTTCTTCCTTGATAAATGAGAAAATAAACCCAATAATTGCGTTGCATGCAGTGGTTTTTGGACTGCTCATATGATCACATTGTATTGAACCTGGGTGGGCGTGCAGGTGATTTGATTTGCCTGAGTGAGCAGTAGTTGGTGTGACTGAATATCATTAGTCTTATCAGTTGAATGTTCCAAAATCATTTTCCTTTTCTTCTCGTATCGTAATAGAATATGTTAGATCAATTCATTAAAAAATCCCCTGTAATATAGTTTTACCCCACCTTAAAATGGATTATAGGAGGCTCCCATTTTGTTGATATCCATCTCTCATCTAGGAATCTTAAAACAATATCTATTTGCAGAAATTGCTCATTCAAGAACAAATGGCAAGTTATCCTCTACCTTTTGTATTTTTATATTGTTAGAAAAACTTCATCAACCTGAAGAAGCAATGGATAACTGGGGGCTTGTCGCTAGTTGGTTGGTTTAGCTTTTCTTCTCTAAATCAAAACTTTCAGTTTAAATCTATTTGGTTGCTGAGAGCCTTTACTTCACAGTTAATTTGATCAACTGACTTGATTCTGAGTCTGAAAGTCCAGTTTGATATGGAAAAAACGATTTAGTACAGATTATATCCAGTTGTAGAGTAGAAGAGGAGTGTACAGCTATAAATCTCCAGTTGAATACTAAGAGTGAAACGTGGTTGAGATATTACCCACTCTCTTAACAATCAAGGAGAATGAAAGACTGAAACATGGTTGAGATATTACCATTCTTTTTATTGTCTGCTCTCCTAACAATCAAGAAGAATGAAAGGCTAAAGAGAAATTAAAACAATACTCCAAAATGAGCTCCGTTAACAATTAGCCACGACAACTTCAACTACTTCCTGTGGGTATTTCTTTTCTTGCTTTCATAGTTCATATCAATAGTTTTCTTTGTTATAAATATCAAAGTTCTCTGTATCTATAAGTGTCAAATGCTTCTGAGTTTATCTGCATTTAAAAACATAAACTCAAGTACTCCAATCTACATGCTAGGGTTATTGTTTGGTTGGTCCGTCAGGAGCTATACAAGTATTATAGTTAATTGTTCATCTTTAGGCATGAGCTGCTGCTTTTTGAAGCCCTAAGGGAAGGCCTTGAAGAGGAGATGGATAGAGATCCCTGTGTTTGTGTAATGGGTGAGGATGTGGGTCATTATGGAGGGTCATATAAGGTGACCAAAGGCCTGGCTGAAAAGTATGGAGATCTCAGAGTTCTTGACACCCCTATTGCTGAGAACTCCTTCACTGGCATGGGAATTGGAGCAGCCATGACTGGCCTTCGACCAATTGTTGAGGGAATGAACATGGGATTTCTCCTCTTAGCTTTTAACCAGATTTCCAACAATTGTGGCATGCTCCACTATACTTCTGGTGGTCAGTTCAAAATACCAATTGTCATCCGGGGACCTGGCGGGGTTGGTCGTCAACTGGGGGCAGAGCATTCACAGCGGCTTGAGTCTTATTTCCAACCTCATTCAATACCAGGAATCCAAATGGTGGCCTGCTCAACCGCTTATAATGCCAAGGGGTTAATGAAAGCTGCCATCAGAAGTGAGAACCCTGTGATTCTATTCGAGCATGTGTTACTTTACAACCTAAAGGAAAGGATTCCAGATGAAGAATATGTATTGAATCTTGAGGAAGCTGAGATGGTTAGACCCGGTGAGCATGTTACTATTCTTACATATTCACGGATGAGGTATCACGTAATGCAGGCTGCCAAAACTCTAGTGAACAAAGGGTATGATCCCGAGGTTATTGATATCAGGTCGCTGAAGCCATTTGATCTTTACACAATTGGGAATTCAGTGAAGAAGACTCATCGTGTGCTAATTGTGGAGGAGTGCATGCGCACTGGTGGAATTGGTGCCAGCTTGACTGCAGCTATCACTGAAAATTTCCATGATTATTTAGATGCCCCAATTGTATGTTTGTCATCACAGGATGTGCCAACCCCATACTCAGGGACATTGGACCACATCTGGAATGGACTGTCGTCCAGCCTGCACAGATTGTAGCCGCTGTTGAGCAGCTTTGCCAGTAGTTGCGGTGAGAAAAGCATCACAATGAAGAGAAATTCTAGCTCGTTATCGATTGTGTTTGTAACGACTAACGTGATTGACAATTTCGTCTTGACATTGTTGTTCAATACCAAATTCTGTGGGATAGTTTAGTTTTCAGTTTGTAAGATATGAGTGACAGTGAGATTTAGACTGGATGTTTTCGATAGATATAATTTTATTTGTGCTCCTTTCGATGGATGATAACTTTACTTCGATGGAATTTTTCAATGTCTTGTAACCATTGTAATGTGCTCCTTTTGTCCAGCATTAACTATGTAACTAAGTTTTTTGTTGAAATTGCTAGCAGATCTACTCCCACTAATTTCTGTTCCCTCTCCCTGTGGCCTTTATACATGATTTAGTTCCAAGGCGAAATTGTCGAAGGGTTGATTAAAAAACATATAAATGAACTAGAAAATTCGGAATATTTTGGTTGAGATTTGTGAAACCCAGTGTTTTAATAGCCTTGTTCTTTGATTTTAACTGGTTTAAAATGTTTTTCATATTATTTTTAGTCATTAAGTACTTCAACTTATTCGTTTTTCAATTCGGCAAATTTTTCGATTTACGCGATTTCGGTACCGGCGGGTAAACGGGTCAAAAGTTGGATTAAGTGTAATTAGTGCATTGTGGTGTGTGAGTGTTGTTTGATGGCTGATTTATAATGCTATTTAGTAGCAAATTAAGAAAAAATTAGTTTTTGGGTCCAAATAATAACTCTATTTGGGTCAACTTTGGAAGCTTTTTAAGTCTTCTTCTTGTTGTTTCTTCCTCATTTCTTCCTAGCAGCAGCTGAACTCTCTTTCTCCATTTTCCCCAAAAAATTTTCTTGGATTTCAAGTAGGAATCACTTGGAAGGTAAGATTTTATGTATTTTAGCATTTATGGCTTATGGGCTTTATGATCCAAGCTTTAATTTCAAGTCATTTGTAGGATTCTTTATGGCTGAGAAAACCCTCTTTGCAACCTTATAAGTTATGATTTATGTATGTTATGGGTTATTTTTAGTGTTTTGGAGGTTGGGAAGTGATTAGGGTTGATTTTTAACAACTTTCCATGGTTAGATTACAAATTTTAAGATTATGAGTTAGGGTTTTGTCTTCCATATGTGACCTAGAGTGTTATGCTATGAATGCTTATGTCTATGCTCATAATGATGTTTTAAGAGTGTTTTAAGGTTCCATATTTGGATAGGAATTGAGACTTGAAACCAAGTGGAATTGATCTCTTATACATTTTCTGAGTAAGCGGAAATTTGGCGTGTTCTAAGATAGTGTTAAATTGGTTATGTTATACACATCTAGATGATTCTAGTCAGAGACTCTTTTGGGTTTTGGAAAACACCTAAAATGCTATTGATATAGTCCCGCTATTGCTCGGTGAATCTCATGGCCTGTCTCTTTTACACATGAATATGTTGTTTTGAGTTGGGTGTGTATAAGAGACAGTCTCTTATAGGGATTAACTAGGATTTTGACTGGGGTTTTAGCTTGTCGAAGTTGGTCAGAAATTGTGAAAAGGTCATTTTTGACCAAAGAGCTGTTGGTGTCGTTTTCTATCGTTTCGTGTCGTTTTCGCTTCCCTAGTCATTCTTTAACTTCTACATCTCTCCTAAGAGTCCTCTTATATCTGTTTTAGGTACCACGCCACCTACCGCCGGCGATCGCGTTCAGTGATCATTTGTGCAATTTTTGCTTTGATAGGTGGGTAACATAGACTCTCTTCCACGTGTATTTTGTTTTATCAAACGACTTTCGAAATATGTTTGAATGGATTTTAGAATGTGTATGATGTTTGGAACTGCACTTTTACCAAGTTTTGGAATTATTATATATGAAATCGGGACCAAGCTATTTTATGTTAATCAATTGATATGTTTGCAAACTCTTTTGAAATGAAAGCATTTTATGACTGTTTTGGCTCATAGGTGACCGAGGTATATAATTCTGGATGTGTTAATGTTTGATTTGTGGAGAACCGGTTCTATAGTCATCCATGGGACGCCGTGGTGACTTCTGTGAATGTTATGAACTATTTGATACGGGGTCTTGTGATGGGATAACTTGACCTCCCGGTCGGACTAGTAGGTGTGGTAGATTACTAGATCCGCTAGATCTTGAAAGTCATACCTTTGAGCCTAAAAGATACTCATGCTATTTTATTATATTCGGATTGAAAGCGTAGGTTCTTTTGTTCGCTATGCTTTAGCATACTATGTTTTGAAATGATTGGATCTTTTTGGCTATGTTGTTGGACATGCCTGACGTTTAAATGGCATGATACACTTTAGAAACTACTTATGATTATGGTTTATTGACGTTTAAATGGCATGAGACATTTTAAAAACTGCTTCATGACTATGGTTTTCACAAATGTTATTATCTTTATGTTTCCTTTTTATCGCAAATGCTTGGCCCCATTTGAAGAGCTTTTATGATATCCACTGAGCTAGTTATGCTCACCCCACGTGATTTATAATTTTTCCGATTAGGTGCTCGTTTTGACTCTCCACCGCGTTAGCAGCTTTTAGATTTTCTCCAGATTCCACATTGCTGGTAGGACTCTGCGGATAATCTTCCAAGTTTCTCTTTTGTTTGGAGAGGGGTAGTGTATTAGATAAGTTTTGTATTGATGAACTTTATTTTTGTTGTAGCATCTTTTGTACTAAGAAGGAATTTTGTAACTCGTATTTTTGTGTAAAATAAAATATACACATCTAGATGTGTATAAGCTTGACATAAGATTACATTGAGTACAAGTTACAGTTTGTTGCTCTGTTCGTTTGTGCCTTGCGCTTTGGTCCGGTGTACCATTAGCGCGGCGTGTTACGGTCCCGTTTTTGGGGCGTGACAAGATTACTCTCTCTCACGGGATCAATTCCACAACTAAACTCAATGTTAAGCTCAACAATTATGTTGCCATACAGCCACCAGACTAAATTACAGTGAAATATCCATTCCCTTTTACTTTTTGTGATATATTCTTAATTTGTGTTTCGCCTCTTTCAAATAGTTTTCCATCTACAATGCTAGAGTTCATTATTACCATTAACATATGAAAGATTACCTCTCGGGTCTCAACTTCAGCACATCTATATGAAATTGTATGGAAGGCATAAATAATCTTTAATTCCCTTGCAAAACTAAAACAATTTATATAATTCGATTAATGGCAGGGTTTTATTGGGTCTGAATTCATGTGGCTTGTATGTTAATTATTTATTATTCCAAAAACTAATAGTTATACTTCTTGAAGTATGCTTAATTAGCTCAATTAAAGGTGGTTGTTGTTTTTTATTTTTTTTATTTTTGTTTTTGGAAAAAAAAAAACGAGTCAAGTACGAAAGCTCTATTATTGCGCTGTTTTGAGAAATAAATTATTAGTATCATTTTTTGCTAGGAAAGATGTTTTTTGGTTTGTTTTCAATGGTAGCTTATAAAACTAATTTGAGACCTATTTGGAATTTGGTTAGTATGTGATTAAATATTAAAAATATGATATAAAACTTTAAAACTTCTCTTGTGATGAATTGGTGCAAATTTAAATAAAAATGTAGCACCTCTCCATTGAATATTGTTGAAAATTCATGAACATTCATCCTAAAGAGTGCAAGTTTATTTTTTTATGTTGCTAATCAATTGGGACAATTTTTGATGAAGTGTTTGGTGGGTCTATAAATATAAGACACCATCAACTCAAAGACTTAAAAGATAACACAAAATCATATTTTCTTCTTCTCTTCTTTTTCTTCTTTTTCTTAATCTCATATTTGGTAGTTATTGAGTATTTAAGGGAAGAACACTTGTATTATTGAATAAGTGTTCTTGGTGTGATTTTGGTGAATCTTGAAAGTCTTATTTGCCTAAATCCATCAATAACTATTTCATAGTAGGGGCAAATACACTTTAAAAATAGAAATCACTCGCACCAAAAATTTGTTCTTTATTTTAGTGTTCATAGTAAATTTCCCGAATAATTTGAAGTGTTAATTCTTCCTCGTTGACATAGAGAATAATGATCCTATTACTACTATAAAAGTGGACAATCATGAGTTCAAACTAGACTATTTTGATAGAAATGGTCTTAACTTTGCTCAACGGAAGGACAAAATCAAATTCCTTCAAATTAAGTGATACGTGTGAAACACTAATTTAAAAATTAACTCAAGAATCAAATTAGGTCAATTACCGAATACCTAGTATCAATTACTATTTAGATAATCACAATTTGAGAAGAATTATTTTTGGATTTTTATAAAAATAAATTAAATAACGAATTTACTAACCCTAGAAAATTACAAAAGGATAAATTTGTGTAAATTGAATGATGAACTAGACTAATTTAACTACAAAAGAATTAATTGATGGAAACCCTAACTAGAACTAATCAAAAATTTAAAGAAAGCAAATTAAAATAAATAACAAAATTAAACTACGAATTAACCGTAAATAAAATTTAATTAAAATAAACAAAAAGCAATTCAATAATTAAAAGACAAAATTGAAGTGAATATAATTAACTGATAAATAATGAAGTACTTGACCCTTCCAAAAATTATCATAGGTTCTCTGAAAAATCTACAAATCCAAAATCACAAAGTGTAGAACAAATTCCCAAAATTGAGATTCAAAAATTGCTAAAGAAATTTTAATGCACTAGAGTATAAAATTTACCTAGAGAAAACCCTAACGGCTACTCTCAAAAATACCTAAAAATTAACTTCTAACATAATAAAGGGAAATGGCTATTTATAGAGGTATGTGGACCTATTTTGTTAATAACCTTGCAAATTATGGCTCAAAATTACTTCCTTGTTTGTCACAATTCCGCTAGCCGCGTTGGACTACTTTGGCATTGGATACCTTTGCATGCCTTGCTTAATCTTTGCTGTGGCAAGTAAAATCCTTGTTGCAGCAAGGATCTTCATTGTCAAATTCTTTTGGCCAAGCTTGTTTGAACCTGGCTTTCCTTTTATTTTTTTTTTCTTTTTTACTTTTCTCCGTCCAAGATTGCAAGTTTCTACTCCTGAACTTTCAAAATTACCCCCTCATGCACAATACAAAAATACGAACATTACTAATAATTTTAACAAAAAATGAATACTAAAAATTATCAAACACACATTAAATCACACAAAAACTAATTTTAACCTAATACTCCTAAATCTCACACAAACACCTAAAATTAGGGTTACAAAACATCAAATCAGGGTTCATAATAAATAATTATTCCCAAATTCTTGTAGTTATCAACTCCATCCAACTTAATGTTTTGCACGTCCCAAACAAAAAGAAAAAGAAAAAAACTAATACAATAACACGAACACTAACAACAAGAAATCTATACAAAACTAACTCTTCCCATGTATCAATAACGAATTAATTCAGATCAAAGATCAAATAAGACATTATCGACTTGTAATGTAGGCTTAGGAACAAAGGTAGGATAAACTTAGATAAAGCAGCTCAAATCACCTTAGTTACATCACCTTGACGACATCTAACCGAATCCCCCAAATATATGTCCAAACCACATCATCATTTAACCAACAACATTTTTAGATTATAATATGCCTTCTTTATTCCCAAAACTAAATAATACAAAACTTGAACTTGAATAACAAATAAAATTTTTTCGTCTTTTTTTTATCAAACTTTTTTTCTTTTTCTTTTTTTTTCACTTTTTTTTTTTAATAATAACACTACCAACTAGCATTCACAATAACTTCATAATAAATAGGGACTTCAACTAATTAATATCCTCTTGAATTTCCAATCCCAATAAATAGCATATCACAATCTTCCTTGTGTAAGGACCAAAACAACTTAACAGTATCAATGTCATCAACACTAACTAAGGTGATGGGTAGAAAGATGAGAAAATAAAACAAAAGGATAACGTGGTTAAATAATGTGGTTACCAGCAAAAAAAAGGTTTATAGGTTCAAAAAGGGACACTAGGGACAATCATAAAAGATAGGCTATTTTGGCTCAAATTGTCTAAAGAAATTGCCTAAATCATCTATTTAGTCCAAACTTCATTCATACTTCGCAAAAATGAAACTACCTTGACTAATATGTCACAAGTTAAATTGAAGTCGCAATAAGTGGTCAAGACTATCACTCATTTAAAAATTAACGAAACTACCACACATACTCACACATTGTCCTATAAGGGTGATGTCACATTCCATGAATCAATGGGATGAAAGAACAAAAGTTTCTATACACAAGTGGATTCAACAATTTAATTTTTTTTTCCACAAAGATTGATATAGAAAAGAGCCAATTATATATAAAAATTCTCCTAAGACAAACTTAATTAACAAAACATACACAACTAAAATACCTAAAACAACCTATATGATGAAAATACACACTTATACTATAGACCTCTCCTTTCAACTTGAGTGAAATATTGTCCCCAATGTTCCACAAAAGTGAGAGAAGAAACAAACACAACACAAATAGAACCACAGCACAACTCCACTACCAATTGTAAGCAACACAAAATTCACAACAAATCTCAACAAAACAAACATTCATAAATTAAGGCAAAAAGTTTACAAGTAAAATTAATTGTTCAGAATATAAGCACTAGTTAATAATTAAAATAATAATTAACAAAAAAATCTTGATTCTTACTCAAACCATCAATTGCAAAAAATTAACGGTGATAAGATCTTATTTGAACCAATGGAAAAGCAATTTGGTGGTGACAAACCCCGTTGGTGAAATAAAATAATTTTGCCCCAACTTTATTTGAACCCCTTGACGTTATGGAGGAAAACCCACACAAAGAATGGAGTTTTGCAGTGAAGCAGAAAAGAAGAGATTGTGGTGGTGCTATAAGAAGAAAAAAAAAAGGAGGAGAAGAGTTGGAGATTGGGGTGGTGGCTTATGGAGAAAAAAAAAAGGAAGAAAATAAGAAGAATAGGGAGATAAGAAGAAGAAAAAGAAAAGTAAAGAAGGGGGATCAAGGGAAATGTCGGTTTTAGAGGAGGAGGTAGGGGAATTTTTTTTTTCTGGGGAGGAGGAGGGTTGAGTTCGGTTGCTGTAGCAAGTAGCAAACAACCTTACTGCAAGGCAACGGTGCCAAAAACTTGATACATGTCAAACCCTAATTTAAAAATTAACTATGTATTAGCACACGTCTCCGCAAGTGCATGGGTCGCGTAGTAGTATATAGGTAATAGAGATTGTTTCCACGAGGAACAAATTAGATCAATTACCAAATAACTAGTATCAATTACTATTTAGATTATCAAAATTTGAGAAGAATTATTTTTGGATTTTTTATAAAAATAAATTAAATTACGAACTAACCCAAGGAAAATTATGGAAGAATAAATTTGCAAAAATTGAACGACGAACTACACTGATTTAACTACAAAAGAATTAATTGACTAAAACCCTAACTAGAACTAATTAAAAATTTAAATAAAGCAAATTAAAATAAATAACAAAATTAAACTACGAATTAACTGTAAGTAAAATTAATTAAAATAAACAGAAAGCAATTAAACAACTAAAAGAGAAAATTGAAGTAAAAATAATTAAGTGATAAATAATGAAGTATTTGAACCATTCAAAGATTGTCATAGGTTCTCCAAAAAATCTACGAATCCAAATCACAAATTGTAGAACAAATTCCCAAAATTAAAATTCAAAAATTGCTAAAGAAAGGTTAATGCACTAGAGTATAAAATTTGCCAAGAGAAAACCCTTGTGGCTACTCTTAAAAATATCTTAAAACTAACTTCTAACTTAATGAGAGGAAAGAACTATTTATAGAGTTATGTGGACCTTTTTTTTGTTAATAAGCAAATTGTGGATCCCCAAAATTACTTCCTTGTTTGTCACAATCTTGCTGGCCACATTGGACTACTTTGGCGTTGGATTCCTTTGCATGCCTTGCTTAATCCTTGCTGCAGCAAGTAAAATCCTTGTTGCAGCAAGGATTTCACTACCAAATTCTTTTGGCCTGGGTCGTTCCAGCTTGGCATTCCTTTTTTTTTCTTTTCTTTTCTTTGTCCAAGATTGCAAGTTTCCACTCTTGAACTTCCATAATTACCCTTTCCAACACAACACAAATATACAAACATTACTAATAATTTTAACAAAAAATTAATATTAAAAATTACGAAAACACATTATAACAAACAAACCTAATTGTAACCTAATACTCCTAAATTAGATACAAAACACCTAAACTTAGTGTTACAAAACATCAAATTGGGGTTCATATTAAATAATTTACCCCTAAATTCCTATAGTTATCATAGAGTTAAGCATTTTCTTTATTTTGGATGGAAGTCATCATAAGCCAATGGTGCCAAATGGCTTAGAAAGAACGGATGTTGAGAAGGTTGGTTATCAAAATATGATCAAGATTGTGTTAGATGTCGTGGCTACATCATGGAAACACTTTCCAACTAGCTATATGAGTTCTTCCAAGAAGTGAAGATTTGGTAGAACGTTGGAAGGTCTTGGAGACAAAATACGCCAATGAGAAGTAAGGTGTCAATAAATTTGTTTCTTTGAAGTATTTCGAATTCACTACGGTAGACAAGAAATCAATTCTGACTCAAGTAGATGAATTACAAGTCATAGTTTTTAAATTCAAATATCTTAAAATTGATATTTCTGAGAAAATGCAAGTGGTTGCAATTATTTCAAAATTACCACCTACTTGGGCAAAATATTGTAAAAAAACTCATGCACTTTAATGAAAACATCACCGTTTATCAACTATTGTTGCACATTTGAACCGAGAAAGAAACTCGAATTAGTGAAGGTAAAAGTACTTTAGTGAGTGATAAAAAAGTGAATATCGTTGAGACTGGAACTAGAAGAATAAAAACAAATATGGTAAAAGAAAATTTGTTGACAAGAGGTTCACTAATAATGATGGAAATTCTGATAATACTTCTAATAATGTTAAAAAGAATAGAATGTGCTTTCATTGTATAAAAAAGGCCAATATAAGAAATAGTGTAGAATTCTCAAGAAGCAAAAGGTGAAGACCCTAACAATGCAAAAATTGGTGGAGAAAATGAGGAGATATTGGTAACTATGGTATCAAATTTGTACATTGGCATGATATCCGACATAAATATAGTTTCTAACACTACAACATTTGATTGGTGGCATACTCTGATGCAACCATCCATAATTACAAGGATAAGTTTCAAGTCAAGGAGTTTGAAGATTCCAAGGAAGATCAACATGTTCTCATAGGAAATCATGCCAAGGCAAAAGTCTTAGGTAAAGGGGTTATAGAACTACAATTCACATGCAGGAAAAAAAAAACCTACTTTTGTAATGTACTATATGTTCCCAATTTGAAGAAAAATCTTACGGCCGTACCATAAATCTTACCATTTAAAAAAGGTATAAAGGCCGTAACATAGGTCGAAAAGTTGATCCTAACTAATCATGGAATCTTTATGGGAAAGGGTTACTCATGTAATGGGATGATTAAACTAACAACAGTATTGTTTATGCCTACTTGGTTGAGGCTATTTCTTTCTGGTATAATTGTTTAGCACATATTAGTTTTAAGACTTTAAAATTTATGTTTAATCATGGTTTAATTTCTTATGATAAAAAATGATTGTGATAAATGTGAAATATGTATATACAAGCAAAAATGACTAAGAAATCATTTGCTAGTGTAGAAAGAGATAGCAATCTTTTAGATCTTATTCATTTTAATATTTGTGAATTATATGATATGTTAACAAGAGGGGAAATAGATACTTCATAACATTCATAAATGACAAGTCTAAATATACACAAGGCCATTTGATAAAAGCTAAAAACCAAGCATTTAAAAAGTTTAAAATCTACAAAGTTGAAGTAGATCACCTGTCTAGACAAAGTTAGAAAGAAAATCTGGGCGTGCTTGGTTAGAAGACATGGGAATAAGGAATTGGATTAATTCTCATACTTGCTGCTCACCCCTTTCCCATCCTCATCTCTTCCTCTTGGTCGATTTGACTTGTACCTCTAATTTTTTCAAAAAAAAAATCCTTACTAATTTACTGATCTTAAGAGGATGACAATTTGACTTCTAATGAAGATGAACAAAGGTAGATAAAAGACTATTTTACTTTTCTTTCCCTTGAACATTGAGGATCCATGAGTTGCATGGGTTATTCTACTCTCTATTTCTTCATTAGGCATCATCAATCTTGTTCCTGCTTCTATTTTTCCCATATTCTTTGATAATAAACAAATAATCTTCCCACTACTAATAGATAAAGGGTTGCTAATAATTAAGAATATATCCTATTTAAGTTTAGAAGTCTGAAAAAAGGTTGTATCTTGTATGGATAAAAGTCACTACTTGCAGAAGCGGGGTGGAGTTGAGTTAACAAAATGTATATAAAAAATAGTAAAAATAAAAAATTTAATATGATACCCTTTACTTAACAACTTTTACCAAGTACTAGTGATTGCAATAAACCTTTGATCAATACCCATACTTGTGGCAAACGGGGTGGAGTTGAGTTAATAAAATATAAAAAATAGTAAAAATACAAAATTTAATATGATACCCTTTACTTAACAACTTTTACCAAGTATTAGTGATGCAATGATACCTTTGATCAATACCCATACTGAATTTATGACAATAATATCGATTCCAGTTCTAATTTTAATGCATGAACCAAGCACCCCCTCAAATGTTTAAGAAATGATAGAAGAGGTAAATACTTCATCAAAGAGTTTCTTCTTATTGTGAAACAAACGGTATTATACATCAAATAAGGGCACTTTATACCCCATAATAAAATGGTTTGGCTGAAAGAAAAGAATAGGACATTAGTAGAAATGGTAAATGCCATGTTACTAAATACCAAGTTCCTAATTAACCTCTGGGGTGAACGGCTTTATTAACGACTTATTTTGTACATAGTAAATACTTTCTAAAAAATGTAGAATATCTCTTTATGAAGTATGGAAAGGAAGAAAACCAAACCAAATTATTTTAGATTTTGTGGTTGCCTAACTTTCAATAGGGTAATAGACCCTAAAAGAACTAAATTAGGACCAAAAGCAAAAAAAAAAAATTGTCTTTGTAGGATATGTTGAAAATTCAAAAGTATATAGACTAAATGATGTAAATGTAATTGTGGAATCTAGAGATGTTGATTTCGTTAAGGATAAGTTCCTCAGTGATACTTATAATTCTTATGATCAAGAGTCTAGTACTCCACAAGATATGTATTCTACTTTTGATGATTCTTTTAATAAAAGAAAACAAAGTCATTTGTCAATCGATATTAAAAGAAGTCAAAGAAGTTGAATTAAAAAACAATTGGATCCTAATTTTATGTCTATACAAGAAGTAACTTATCATGTAGAAGGAGATAAGAAATATGTATACATGATATCTACAAGTAATTTATCTTGTAGTAGGAGATAAGAAATATGTCTATATATAATATATATATGTGTATATATTCACACACACACTTGTTGATTTGTCTCCCGATTCAAAGCCTATTAACTGTAGATGGGTATTTAGAAGAAAATATAATATAGATGGTTCGATAACCCTTTATGGCTAGGTTAGTAGCAAAAGGATTTAAACAAAAGGAAAGTATAGACTATTTTGATACATATGCCCCTGTAGTAAGAATAACTTCACTTAATGTGTTGCTTACTTTATCTTTTTGCATGGTTTATATATTCATCAAATGGATATTAAAACTGCATTTTTGAATGGTGAATTGGACGACGAGGTGTACATAGAACAACCCAAGGGTTATGTACTACCGGAAAATAAAAATAAAGTTCGCAAATTGATTAAATCCTAATATGGACTAAAGCAAGCACCAAAACAATTGCATTAAAAGTTTGACTCTGTTATCTTGCAAGATGTTTCAAACACAAAAATGACTAATAAGTGCATTTATTCCATGTTTGCAAAAGACTATGGTAGGATTGTATGTCTCCATGTTAATGACATGCTCATAGTTGTTACAAACTTGAGACATAATGAAGAAACCCTGAAGTATCTAACTTCTAAATTCAAAATTAAGGATTTTTATGATGTTGTTACTACATTAGGTATAAAAGTAATTAAACATAGTGGGGTTTATACTCTAAATCAAACTCACTATGTTAAGAAAGTGTTTCAAAAGTTCAATCATTTGAACATAAAGGAAGTTTCATCTCTATATGATGTAACAAGTAAACTTTCGGTAAATATCAAAAGATCAATAGCACAACTAGAATATATGACTACTATTGGTAGTATAATGTATCTTATGCATTGTACAAGATCAGAAATATCATCTGCTATTTGTAAGTTGTCAAAATTTACAAATAATACCAGTATTACTCAATAGAAAGCAATAGGAAGACTTCTCAATTACATAAAGAGAATATCAAATTTTATGATTGTTTTATAATAACTATCCAAGTGTGTTAGAAGGATACAGTGATGCTGGTTAGACAACTAGTGCAAGTGATAATAGTTCTGCATCTGATTGGATGATTATGCTTGGTGGTGCAGTTTCTTGGGCATCAAAGAAACAAACAAGTATAACACATTCTAACATAGACGTTCAATTTGTAACCCTGGCGGTGGTCGGCAAAGAAGTAGAATGACTAAGAAATCTATTATAAGATATAGATTTGTGGCCACATGATATGCCAACTATCTTTTGGCATTGTGATAGTGAAGTTACAATGTCTAAAGCATTGAATAAAATATACAATAGTAAATGTAGACATATAAGTTTGAGATGCTTATGTCAGACAATTAGTCATGGAAGGTGAGATCACAATTGTCAATGTAAAATCAATAAAGCACTTGGCGGATCCATTTACTAAAACATTTTCAAGAGATATGAGTGATAGGATAACCAAGGATATGAAGGTTAAACCAATGGAACAACACTTAAATTAATCACCATAGTGGGAATTCAACCTTTACTAGTTCACAAACTAACTTAAAGGTTTAATAAGAAAAACCAGTATGCTTTGTGATTGTGGGAAAATACTAGGGCACATATATTTATTAATTGTGTTTACATGTATTGTGGAAGGATGAGCAAGTGCTTTTAATGAAGTACAAATTTAGTAAAGAATTTATATGCATATCTAGTACTTATGCTTTGACACTTCACTTATATGAACATAAGCAATTGTTTCATTTCTAACAAACATAGGTATAAATTTTGTAAATATTTATGAAACCAAGAGGACACAATAGCCATAACGATGCAAAAATATCGGTGAATATTTCAAGAAATATGGATGAGTTTAAGGCACATTTTTCCAGTTTGAACATATTGAATCATGGTTTAACGTTTAAGTACAACCATTGATTTAGTTCAAATTTTGAAATTTTATCACCACTTAAGGTTAAAACTTAACAAGTACCTTAACATTTAAATTCAGGCCTAATTAAAAAATTAGTCTTATAAGTTAAGTCGGGGATTGTTGTTTGTCTTGTTTCCAATTGTAGCTTATAAAACTGATTTGAAACTTGTTTAGAAGTTGTTTAACAAGTGATTAAGTGTTAAAAAATATGATTTAAATTGTTTAAAACTTCTCCTGTAATGAATTATTACAAATTCAAATGAAAAAATAGCACCTCTTCATTTGAATATTGTCAAAAAATCATGAACATTCATACTAAAAAATGTATGTTTAATTCTTGGGATTGCTAATAACTCTAGTAAATTAGAGTTATTTTTCTTCTAAATTATGGCATTTTGTTAGTTTAATCTTGACTTTTGGTGTCGAATTACATGTTTTAATTTAATTGGTTGCATTTGTATTTCATGTGAATGTCATGAATTTTTAATCAATTTTAGTTAATTTAATTACTTATTTAGTTAAGTGTATTTGCACGTTCGGAATCGAAGAATGGAGGTCAAGATTACAAAAGTTGAAGGGCCAAAGTGAAACTTTATGGCTATTGTTTAATAATTGAAGACTTGAGCTGAAATAGGCTTGATGTCATGACATGAGATTTCGAAACCACGACATCAAGGTGGAGAATGGTTATGTAATTTCCAACTTAATGTCGCGATATCAAAATTCCATGTCGCAATATCGAGGCACGATCAATTTAAGTAATTATGTCATTTTTGTAATTTTTGGCCAACAAATTTTTATTCTTGGCTTGTAAAATACTCCAATATATATATTAGGCATTAGTGAGTGATAGCATACATAGTGGTAATGTAGTTAGTTAATTAGAGTGGTAGATAGATTAGTGTTAACTTAAACTCTAATTTTCTAATTTAATACAAACTTCTTTTTCAATTTTCTGTAGATCTTGTTTTCAATTCCTTGCAAGTTTTAATTTTGAATAGTTAGTCTTAGTGGGTTAATCTTTAGTTTCAAATAGATATAATTTTTACTTTCTTTATTTACATTTTCATAAAAAATTAGTTACTTCTATTTCAAGATTTTTTAAAGTTCTTTAGGTTCTCAGTAATTTAGTATTTTTAGTTAAAAATCTCAATTTCCTTGCTTTAAATCCTAGTAATTTTTAGTGCACTTTCTTTATTCTCATAAAAAATCTAAAAATATTTAATTTAAAGTATTTTTTTTCGTTGCAAATTTTAGTTTTGAAATGGTAATGTCTTCCTTTGCATGCTTTCTTTAGTTACTATAGATTAATGGCTTTCCAATTCTAGTTTCAATTTAATTATAATAGAGTAATTTTAAGTTCTTTCCTTTACTTGTCTTTAGTAGAGTAAAGTAGTTGATCTTCTAGCTAGTTGTTAACTTGTTCAATTTATTTGTTTTAGTAGATTTGTTTGCTTTATAGTTTTCTTTAATTACATGTTTAAAATGGTGAGTTTGATTAGAGTTAGTTTTCCCTTTATTATTGAATTGCCTAACTATGCAAAGGCCTCTAAATCCTAGTACTTGCTAATCAGTTAATCTTCATGGGAATGATCCTGCTCACTCTACACATTTGCGGTTTTTATTACTTGTTGAATTGAAAATTTTATTCTATCCTATCAAAAGAACAAGTTTTTGGCGCCATTGTCGGGGATTGTCCTTGGTATATTGGCAACATTAGGCGCTTTACAGGTCGTGTAGATTAGACATTTTTATTTTGTTTAGTTGTTATTTTTAGTTTTTCTTTAGTAGTAATTACTTGTTTATGTCGGTGATCTTGCTTGGTAAAGTGAATTAGTACTTGAGACTAATTGATTGAATTGTCTTTTGTTGTGTATGGTAAGAAGAGATAAAGGGCCTCTAATTTGCTTAGACGATGAAAAAGAGAAAGAGTTCAGGGAAATTCGAAAAGCAAAAAAAGTGCAACAAGAGTTTGGAGAGCCTTGAAATGGTTAATCATCAACAAAATCCAAGAATTGGGAATCAGAATTTGGTTAATAATGGCGACGATGAGCAAGTTGAGTGGATTGGAAAACATGGAATAGGAGTCAATTTTAATGGAGGAGTTGGGAACAATAGGTAATAGAATTCATGGACATGGTAGATCTCTTAAAGACTATCCAATGCTGAGTTTCGATTAAGCGAATTCTAGTATTGCAAGGATGCCTGTTCAAGCGAACAATTTTGAAATCAAGCCCGGCTCAATTCAAATGTTGCAAACACATGTCATGTTCAGATGTAGTCCTAATGAAGACCCATACGTGTATTTAATAAATTTCGAAGAGGTGTTGGACACATTTAAATTCAACAGAGTCCATTCGAATTGTGCGCGTACGAGAGTTTTCCTTTTCTCATTGAGAGATAGAGTGTGTGGTTTCAATCACATGCTTAAGGCACGTTTATGATGTGGAATTAATTGACCCAAGAGTTCTTGTCCAAACATTTTCCTCCCTCAAGGACAATCAAACTCTACAATGAGATTATTTCATTTAAGCAAGATATTGGTTAAAGTTTGAGTGAGAATTGGGAACGCTTCAAAGAGTTGTAAAGAAAATGCTCCCATCACGCCATCCCACTTTGGCTTACAAATCTGAACTTTCTATAATGGATTGGTACAAGAAACAAAGTCCATTGTTGATGTATTTACCGATGGCTACATTTCTTTCAAAACACCGAAAGATTCTCAAGAATTGCTTAATAGAATAGCTTCAAACTATTACTATCATGTCCTATGACACAATCGGTAGCTCAACAATAAGTCAATTAAGCAAATGCCCTACAAGGTGGTGTGTTGAATTTGAACTTAGATGATGCTCTCCTTACTCAACAAGGCATGTTTATGAATGTAATGAATAACTTCAAAGGGGCTTTGGAGAATTTTGAGAGACCAAGTACCGTAAATGCCGTTGGCTCTTCATTCCAATCAACCCTTGTATGTGACTTTTGTGGTAGTGGGCACTCGAATGGTAAATGTGAGGCTCATTGTGGTACAAGTAAGCAAATCATTTATGCATCTAATCAACCTTCAACTTCAAGGAATCCTCAAGAAGCTTTTGGAAATACTTACAACCCTTCATGGAGGCCAACCATCCAAACTTTTTTTGGAGCAATTCCAACAACCAACAAAATCCACCATACCAACATAATGTTCCACCTCAAAATTTTCAAAACCAAGCTTCAACTTCATCATCTTCTAGACCTTATCAACCACTTCACCAAAGAAATTTCCTATCCACCTCAAGCAAATCCTTCCTGTCATAACAATCAACCAAGGCCTCAATTTCGACAATGTAACCCTCCACCACCCATGAATTACAATCAAAATCTCCATAGAGAGGGTAATGATCTCCAAGCACAATTTGAGAATTTAAGGAGAGAAAATGATAACCAAAGGAAGGATATTGAAAACCAAAAGAGGGAGTATAAAAGTTTGAGAGCTATGGCAAGGAATTTGGATGTTCAATTGGGGCAATTAGCTAGGCAACAAAATGAAAGACATTTGGGTACCTTGCCAAGCGATATAATTCCCAACCTAAGAGAGTAAAATGGAAGGGAACAATATAATGCCATATCTTTGAGGAGTGGTGAAAGTGTTGGTTGAGCAAAATAAAATGTATAAGGTTCACAGAGAAGATGAGAAACAAAAATCCAATGGGTTGAGGACAAAAGTAAAGCGGATTGTGATGACCCAAAGAAGAAAAAAGAGGATAAAAGCAAAGTTCAAAAGAAGAAAGAATGCAAAGATAGGCATGGTGAAAAATCATGGAATCCATACTCTTTGATTAAAGTGCCTTTTTCTCAAAGGCTAATTGATCCAAGAAAGGAGGAAAAAGAGAAACAATTCAACCAATTCCTCGATATGTTTAAAAAGCTTAATGTTAATATTCTTTTGGTTGGTGTTCTCACCAAGATGCCCAATTATGATGCTTTTATGAAGGATCTTTTGGCTAGAAAGCAAAAATAGGACGATGATGAGAAAGTATGCCTTGTTGCTAAATGTAGTGCCATTGTTCAACGGATATTACACCCTAAACTCAAAGATCTGGGTAGTTTCTACATACCGATGAATATAGGAGGTCAAACGTTGCCTGTCTATCATTCACTATATGACTTGGGGGCTAGCATGAATATTATGTCGATAGCTATTTACGATAAGTTGAGAATTACCAATGCAAATATGACCAAAATTACCCTTTAATTGATGGATTTATCCAAAAAGAAATCATATGGCTTGTTGGAAGACGTGCTATTTTCAAGTAGACAAATTGGTTTTCCCAATTGATTTCTTAGTGTCAGATATCGGAGAAGAAAGTGAAACTCAATTGATATTAGAGAGGCCTTTCTTTTCCACCGTGCATGCTTTGATTGATGTAAATAAAGAGAAGCTGGTTTTACAAGTTGATCATATGAATTAGTTGAATTCGATGTATTTGAGTATAACGATAATGTTTCCATTTTTCAAGAAAGTTATGCTAACTATTCTCTTGGTTCATTTGTTTGATAGGTTTGAAGAGAAGGTATCCAAAATGGAGAAAAGCAATTTACTTGAAAAGATGGATGAGGCAAAGAAAGATAAAAGATTGATTTGAAGGAAAAACCATCCGATGATGGAAGTAAGGTCAAATAAACCAAGAGATTGTCTCACGTGAGAGGAAAAGTAAGATTATGAGCAAAGTGAAACTATGTAAAAAAAAAAATGATTACAAGCAAATTAGGGTGACCATTGATCCATTGATTTTGACAAAAGTTTGGACGAAAGGACTTGTGCATGGGAGAACCGGGAGTCAAGCTTCAATCATAGAGAAGAAAGGGATCAAGATTTTCCCATGAAAACCAAAAGGAAAAGGATGGCCAACCATCCTAAGTGCTTTATATGATCATCATTGCCCTAGTCAATCTAATAACTATAAAAGAGCGCTTCTTGGGAAGCAACCCAAGCCTTTTAATTCCTTTAATTTGCTTAATTTTACTATTCTTTCTTGTTAAATTTGATTTAGATTCATTTTGATAGGTTCAGCTAAATTTTTGTTAGAAAAAGCTAATTTTTATTTCAAAAAATGGTGCTAAAGAATGAATGTGAATGGTCTTCTAAACTTGTATATTTTGATGTTTGTAGGTGGATCATGGCTTTGAAGAGAAGTGGTGAAGAAGAAGGAAAAATTTTCTAAGTGTTGAAAATCAAATGTTGCTAAAACAAGGTCCATGTTGTGACATCAGATTTGATGTCACGACATCAAATGCAATCTTTTGGAGGGCATTTTGGTCTTTTGTTCGATGTCTTGACACTAAATTCCATGTTGTGACATTGAAAACGAACTTCCAGGACTTAGGAAAATTTTAGCCAGGCTTAATGTCGCGACATCGAAGCACATGGGAAGCACATGTATCAATCATTGAATTCTGATGTCGTGACATCAAAACTAGCAGAATCAAAACTATAAACAATTTCTTTCATCCTCTTCTTCAATATTTTCCCTTGATTCCTGACCCTAGCCTTACACCTTCCCTTTCAATTCTTCAAATTTCTTCCACTAGTTGCTGCACGAACTCACATAATCCACCCCCACAAATCATCTTCATCATCATCAATTTGAGGCTTTTCAAGGGACAGATTTTTCAAATTTCAAAGGGTTTGTTCAACCAATCAAGTGGGATTTTCACCAACCATACGGATAATATCTTCCAAGTTATTTGTGCTTAGGCCCATAAGACCATCATTTTGGAATAAATTGGTTGGATTGTGCTAAGTTTATAATTGTTAAATGTTTGGAATTGTCAATAATTTTTGGTGAATTTTGGGTATTCTATTGGTACGAATTTTTGTGGATATTTTCTACCAATTTGACTATGAATTACCTAGGCATAATTTTGTGGTGGATTGTTGTTAATTGCTTTCAAAAATATTCTTAATTTTTGGAATTTTGGTGGATTGTAATTACAGTCAGTTGTGCTTGAATTGTTTGTGAATTGAGCATCTTTGATTATTGTTTTTGAATCCTTTGTGAGGAATATTTTAATTGTTTCTGTTGAATTTGTTTGGAAAAATGACAAGGAGAGTTTATGGTAATGGTGTAGGAGAGGAAGAAGTAGGGTAAAGGAGAAAATCGTAAGGAAAAAAAAGTAGGGAAAGGTACAAGTAGTGAGGGAACGATTGATGAGCCGAGTAGAACCAATGAACAAGTTGTAGAACCTCAATTCTTGAGTGAGTGAGCAAAAGTGTTATTTGAAAATAATAAGAAGCACGAGGTCATTAAGGAAAGGGGTTTTGATTTTTCTATGCACTGGGGGGATTTTGAGGATGTGAGAAAGAAAATAGAGGCATAAATTAAGTTAAGGAACTGGAAGAGGTTTGATAGTGGAGTCGAGCCAGGGTATACCAAGTTAGTCAAGGAGTTTCATTGCAATCTATGTGATCTAGAGGATGGTAAGTGAGAGTCAAGGGGTATTGGTTGATTTTAGTGCCAATGTGATTAATGCCTATTTTAATGTACTTTCTATTCTGTTTGTTGAATACCAAGCTCTTGTGGATAATAAGGACAAAGATATAAATGAAATTAAATAAGTTTCGTGTGATGTTGATGTTGATTGGGTATTAAATACTTCAAAGATGGATGGTTGAAGTTGAAATTATCTAGTCATGGTTTATCTCTTGTAGTAAAATTATGATTTTATCTCATTAGTTGTCGACGAGGGTAAAATTCTATGAGTTATATTCAGAGGGATAAATTATTATTGGTCTATGCTATACTAACGTGGATGCCATTGGATGTGGGCAATTTCATTAGATAGGGATTCTTTGATAATGGGAGGTCCGGGATATCTATTTTTTATGCACCTAGTCTAATCAGATATTTATGTATTGCCGCAAGATGCCCCATTGCTCTTGACGAACCTATGACATATTAGAGAGGTAGAATCAATAGGGAATATGTCTACTAGATGATTCACGAGTATGAAAAGCATCATCCCAAAGGAGCTCACATGCATCCACCACCCTCTCAAGAACATTATACATCCCTTTACCACCAGGCTATGTTTACAATAAACCAGCTACAAAAGAAGAGCGTAATAAATTGCAAGGATATTGGACATACAGTTAACTGGTAATGCACAACATGTATTTGCCTGTGGCAAGAGAAGTTTTGAGGACCACATCACTCAATACTTGGGTACAACCACATAGCCTCCACTTTGGCATTATGGCCTACCTCGTGGACAGTCTACATACCATTGGAGATACTTGTGCATCGAGGCGATCCACAATAAGCTGATGCTACTGGTGTAGCACAAGATGAGGAGTTCAAGAAAAACTAGCATAGAGGAGTGGAGGATGGTCATGAGAAGATGCAGCAAGACAAAAATAACGAAGAATGACAGATTTTGGGGAAATATGGAGAAGACACCATTCTACAACAATGCTTCATGATTTATTCACTTGATGAATTTAGAGTGAAAAATATTTTTATTTTCATTTCCTTTGTATTTAGTACTTTTTCGTGTTTATTTTATGATTTTAAATATTTTGATTTGGATACTTTACTTTGAAGTAGATTGGCTAAGGACCTTAAATTGACACCAAGTGACCTTTTATTTATGCTTGACTTGAATTGATCATTTTGAGGCTTAATTTTGTGGATAAATGCTTGGTTTGACTTTATTGTGCTCTTAATTGATTTACTTGTTCGAGTTGTGATAGTGACTAAAGGCCTTAAGGTAATGCCACGTAGATTTTTGTTGATATTTTAACATTGGAATTAACTATTGTGAACTCATTTGATTCATTACATAGCATGGGTTTAATGTTGCTCTTAGTGAATCATTTAATGGTATTTATCTGGCTAGAATATTGTTTGGTTTATTTTGTTCTTACTTTTAGAAGTAGTTTTTATGTGTTATGATGTTTGAATTTTAGGTGAGTGGATGGATGAGTTTTACTCATCAAATTACTAAAAGAGTTAAGTTTGGGAGTGTTCTTTTCTTTTGTTAGGAATGGTCATGATGCAAACTCCACAAAAAAACTGACGAGACCCGGATTCAATGCGGAACCCAAGAATGCCTAAATAAATTCGATTTGACGGATTCAAACTCGTTGATTAAGAAATCAAGAATTTGAAGTAGGTGCTCTCGATCAGGCTGTACGCGATATCGACCCGTTGTCTATAACAAGACAAGAACCGATAGTGTTCAAAATAGGTAGTCGCAAGAATCAATCTTGCAAAATACCCAAGTTTTTGGAAGACAAGTTGGAGAATTTTCTCACAAATTTTTTTCTGAATATTGATCAATGAATAACCGGTTGGGGGTATTTTTAACGTAACAAGGGACTAGCCAAACCCTACAAAATAGGCCTAATACTAATAGGAAACAACCTGCCAAATCCTAGAAGGCTCAGGATTGGAATACTAGACATAAAACCAGCTAAACTAACATTGATATAGGTTGATATTTTCGCCCCAAATAAAACAAAAATCCTATAAACAAATGTTGAAAAATAAATGCTAATTTAATTAGGAATGGATGGCCGAAAAGGGCCTATGGCTGAATTAGGGTTTTCTCAAACCTTTCATTTTCTCGAACCCTTCTTGGAGCTCTTCAATTCTTGGGCTCGAAAACTCTTGGACTTGAACTTTATATGGGCCACTTGTGCTTCTCTTTAAAGAATTGGACTTTATGTAATGAATTGAGGATAGTCTAATCCAACTTGATTATAACACAATGAATATGCTCCAATCTTAGCGAGCTTCAGTCCAAGTTGGCTCTAATTTTTATCTCCTGAACTTGGTACATCCTTAACCTATCCATACTCGTATCATTCCCTCCCTTCTCGAAAAGATTTGTCCTCGAATCCAATCCTGGATAGAACGGACAAACATGAAACAAAGTAGGCAAAAATTTAAACAAACAATTTCGCCAAAGCAAGAAAATATGCAATATATGTGGCTGAAATGCAAACGTACCAAACACAAATGTTGAAAATGAATGGTGGGAAAATTCTTGTGAATTAAAGACATCATAGATTACACGAACCCTAAATCATGGAGCATTTTTCTTTTGGCTACCATATTAAAGAAAACTAGAAGATAGTTTTGAAACATTGAACCAATTATGCTCAAAAAGATTATTATGCCACTTTGAAAATTGATGCATATTGAAAGAACAAATGAACCTATTCACACTATCATGTAGAAACACACAATTGTTATTCAAAACATTATTAAATTTAACACAAAAGAATGGCAATCAAAAGGCTCACAATTTAGCTCAAGAAAAACAAATGTACAAGAAGAATTAGAAACATTAACAAGTAAGGAAAAGGACACACTATGAGTACTTAAAAAACTTAAATTATAAGATTTTGACAAATCATAATTTCTAAGTACTCCTTTTACCAAACCATTGGCACTTAATTTCAAATGAGGTACAAAAATCACTAAAGCTTTGCACGTGGAAGGTGCAAAGTCAAACTTTTTATTGTTTCCACTAGCGTCTTTGAATGGCTGCACAAAAGAATTTGGAAGAAAATTATTAGGTAATAAAGATAAAGAGACTTAAAAAAAATTTCCTTGACAAACAAGTTTTCTTCCTTTGGAATGACCATTAAAGCTGATTTTTCCTTATAATTAGAGATAGCTTTCTCCTTTTAACCTTTCTTCCGATTTTCAGCCAACAATTTAGCTTGTTCTTCATATGATCTTTTGATGTAAAGTTGCTCTTTATGGACTACATCCGAAAGTAATGACTTAAAAGTAATCTTTTTCCCATCTTTCTCAAAACTATACTTATTTGCAAATCCATCATATGTAGATTTTAAACTATATTTCCATGGCCTACCAAACAAAATATGACTAGAATGCATAGGCACTACATCACATAAAACCTCATCCTTATATTTTCCAGGGGTTAGAGAAATTAAGGCTTGCTTAGTGACTTTTAATTCACCACCTTCATTTAACCATTGTAAACTATATGGATGTGGATGTTTAGTTGTTGGCAAATTCAATTTATATACCATGAGTTGGCTAGCTACATTCATGCAACTACGAAAGATCAATGATCAAACCACATGCATTATTTTGAACCACACAATTAGTGAAGAAAATATTAGAACATTGTACCTCATTTTGGTCATTGTTTGGTTGAGCATAAAGTGCCCACAAAATCACCAAGTGGGTTTTTTAGAAATATCTACCTCCTACTCAATATTCTGAGTATGTCGGTGATTCCTTGACCTTGCACCTGTATCATACAATTCGTCATTAGATTCATAGTAATTGGAATCATAATTAAGACACATACCTCGATGAGCTTGTCTCATTGTGCGAGCATAAGACTTAGCTTGGCCAGATTGCTGACTTAGCTCGGCCAGATTGCTGACTGAGCTCATTTCATGCCTTAGTTAATATTTCAAGAAAGCATTGAATACTTTCAAGAGACCTTGCCATTTTGTCAAAATAAGATTCTAAGACATTAAACCTTGAACTCTCTCCTTATTGGGACATTTTAGACGTACAAAAGAACAAAAACAAGAAGAAACAAAAGATTTTTTATAGTTAGGGTTGGTAAAATAAAGAAGGACTTCATAACATTCCCTAAGTGTTTACGCTCCAATTTAAAGATGTCACATAATTTCACTCGTGTTTCATTCAAATCCAAAGGCTTTTACCCTCTAATGAACTCACCACTGTTTCATTTTTCCTCTCATTTAAATTCTCCTCAAAGTCTTTCGCAGACTTGAAAGCACAAAGCAAGAAAGACGTAAACAATTACCAACAGTTAGAACACAATCGGTAGTTGTAGACTAAAGAAGAAAAGAAATAACAAAGTAATGGCAAATCGATTTAACAAAGACACTACGTAATTTAGAAAGTCAAACAATAAGAAAGTCAAACAAACTAAGGTTTTGGGCTGGAAAGAATTAACCCAAGGGAACAAGGGTATTCTTGGTATTTCACCAATTTTTTATGTAACTTGAGAGCAAAATGTGGACAAAAATTGAAAAGAATATAAACAAATTTCAGTCGAGAATTATGCCCTAGAAAAGTAGAAAATTTGCAACACTTTACTTCAAATCTCAGTAGGAAAAGGACTAGAATTACTCCTAGATGGAAATAGGAATTAGTTTAATCCAAGTGGAACAATGATTCAAGTGAATGTGTTTGTTTATTCCAACTAAGACAAGGATTGAAAATATGCAAGAATATGGAATAAGGAATTAACACGAATTTTCTAACACAAGAAGGAATTGGAAACCCTAATTCGACTAGGGTTGGAATTTGGCCTCTTTTTTCTTTTTTTTTACTCGACTGTTTTTTTTTTTTTTGACAGCCTAGAGCACGAATTAGATGCAAGAAAATACCTCCAAAATTTGGCAAAAAAAATAGCCACAAGATTTGAAGCACAAGAAAATCGCAAATAAGGAAACTTGAGAAACAATTAAGGTTGAACGTTTTTTTTTTTGCATTTTTTTCTGGATTTTCTCATAAAGAAATATGAAAAAAATCAAAAGCCAATCGCAGCAAAATTTGCATAAAAATATCGATGGGAAGAATCAAGAACAAAGCTTCAGCCAGCGAAACCCTAAAAAAACTGTTTAGGGATTTCCTTTTTGAATTAGATTCTTTTTGTGTCAAAAGAACACAACAAGAACCAACAATATATGAACAAGCTGAATTTTTTATTTTTATTTTTTTATGAGGAACATTAATGATTTTTTTGAATAAACTAACAAAATAGCAAGAAAACAATTTAAAGATGTATTAAACAAGAAAACAAACGTGTTTATGAACCAAAGTTCTAATACCACTCTAATGCAAACCCTGCAAATAAACTAACGAGACTCAAAATCGACGTGGAACTCAAGAATGCTTAAATAAATCCGACTTGACAAATTCAAACCTGTTGATTAAGAAATCAAGAATTTGAAGTATCTATTCTCGACTGTTCGAGATATCAATCTATTGTCTATAATGAGATAAGAACTGATAGTGTTCAAGATAGGCAGTCGCAAGAATCAATTTTGCAAAATAGCCAAGTCTTTGGAAGACAAGTTGAAGAATTTTCTCACTAAGTTTTTTCAAAATATTGATCAATGAATCATTGGCTGGGGATGTTTTTAACGTAACAAGGGGCTGGCCAAACCCTACAAAATAGGCATAATACTAATAGGAAACAATCAAATTGCCAAATATTAGCAGGCTTAAGATTAGAACATTAGACATAATACCGGCTAAACTAATATTGCTATAGCCTGATATTTTCACCCCAAATAAAACAAAAATCCTATAAATAAATGCTAAAAAATAAATCCTATTTTAATTAGGAACGGATAGCCGAATAGGGCCTATAGCTGAATTAGGGTTTTCTCGAACCCTTCTTGGATCTCTTCAATTCTTGGGCTCGAAAACTCTTGCACTTGGACTTTATCAAGCCATTTGTACTTCACTTTGAAGAATTAAACTTTATGTATTAATGAATTGAAGATAGTCTAATCTAACTTGATCATAACACCACGAATATGCTCTAATCTTGGCGAGTTTGAGTCCAAACTTGCTCTAATTTTTATCTCTTGAACTTGGTTTATCCTTAGTGTATCCATACTCGCTCAGGTCATTTTATTTGTGTGTGTGTTGGATGGCTCTTGGATGGAAAATTGATCAATTTGGTACTCGATGATGATACTCTACTTCATGACTTATAATACTATATGATTAAACTATATGAATCGGACATTCTATGAACTTAAGTGTGTGTGAGTAGTTCTTTTGCAATGCAAGAATTTCAAAAACTTGGTATTATCATTTTCAAAAAGGGGGACTAATATTTTGGCAAAAATCCATTTGAAATATTATTTTTTTGATCAAATCATAAATATTACTTTGTTGGCCAATTTATCTTTTGAAAAAATAGTTTAAATATAATAGAAGGAATTTAGGACATTTTGTGTATTTGCATATGGAATATTATTCTAATTTACGAATGATTGGTATTATATACTAATCTTAGGTAGGTTTAACTTCTCTTCCTTGGTTTAGAGTTGTGAAAAAAAAAATTTGCATTTAAGAATAAGGAGAGTACGAGATTCCAGCATGTACTCACGTTGTTTCTCCGAATTAAGCCATTAGATTAGTGATAAAGCGAGTATGGGATTTCGGTATATACCTATATTACTTCTCCAAATTAAGCCATTAGGAATGTGATAATACGTTTTAGAATACCAGCAAGTCGATGGAGGAATGTTTATAATATTTACCATTGATATCATACTACTCATTCTTTGATAGATTAATGTTCTCGACTTCTATGACTCGTAGATATAGGTAAATTTCTAATGAACTTTTATTTCCATGCAATCTCGTCAGGATGGTTGAACAACTTGTAATAGTTGTGATTTGAGAAAAGATAATGTTTTGAATGAATAAAACTTACGTTTTGGGAACCTTTTTGAGGACGGTAAATACTTAGTAATTTAAAATTTTGTGTAGTACTTGAACTTATGGTTTTTGGGAAAATTAGAAAACTTGACGTGACTAATTGAATAGTTCAATTGTCATACGGTATTTGAGACCCTTTGAGAGATTCTTTATTGTCCATAAGTACATCCAATGTTCATCTTTTGTATTGTCAATTTGGTGGTGTCAGTATTTTAGTATTTAGTAAAGTCCTTTTTATTTCTTGTTTTGATCAGGACTAGCAAAAGACTAAGTTTAGGGGTGTGATAACTCTAATAAACTAGAGTAATTTTGCTTTTAAATTATGTCATTTTGTTAATTTAATCCCAATTTTTTATGTCAAATTACGTGTTTTAATTTAATTAGTTACATTTCATAGTTGAACTTGCATTCGTGTAAATATCATGAATTTTTAATCTATTTAAGTTAATTTAGTTACTTATGTAGTTAAGCGTGTTTGCAGGTTAGGAATCGAAAAATGGAAGTCAAGATTACAAAAGTTCAAGAGCCAAAGTAAAATTAATGAAGAATTGAATATTTGAGCTAAAATAGACCCGATGTTGTGACATGGGATTTCGATGTCGTGACATTGAGGCGGAGAATGGTTATGTAATTTTTAGCTCGATATCACGACATCAAAATTCAATGTCGCGACATTGAGGCGCGGTTAGCTCAAGTAATTATGGCATTTTTTTGTAATTTTTGGCCAATAGATTTTTATTCTTGGCTTGCAAAACACTCCTCCCCCCCACCACACACAATAAGAGACAGCACACACACACACACACACACACACACATATATATATATATATATATATATAAGGCATTAATGAGTGATACTACACATAATAGTAGTGTAGTTAGTTAATGAGAGTAGTAGATAGATTAGTATTGGGTTAAACTACAAGTTTCTAGTTTAGTACAAAGTTCTCTTTCAATTTTCTTTAGATCTTGTTTTCAATTCCTTGCAAGTTTTAATTTTGAATAGTTAGTTTTAGTAGGTTAATCATTAGATTCAAATATATATAATTTTTGCTTGCTTTAATTTATATTTTCTTGCAAAATTAGTTACTTCTATTTCAACCTTTTTATAAGTTCTTAAGGTTTTTGGTAATTTAGTGATTTTTAGTTAAAAATTTCAATTGGCTTTAAATCATAGTAATTTTTAGTGGGCTTTTTCTATTCTCATAAAAAATCTAAAAATATTTAGTTTAAAGCATTTTTTTTTTTTTTTTGCAAATTTTTATTTGGAAATGACAATTTCTTCCTTTACATATGCTTCCTTATTGTTTTCTTTTGTTAGTTTAGATTAATTGCTTTCTAATTCTGGTTTCAATTTAATTAAATTTGAGTAATTTTAAGTTCTTTACTTTACTTATCTTTAGTAGAGTAAAGTAGTCGATTTTCAACCTAATTGTTAACTTGTTTAATTTACTTGTTTTAGTAGATAGTTTGCTTTGTGGTTTTCTTTAATTACATGTTTAAAATGGTGCGTTTGATTAGAGTTGACTTTCTCTTTAGTATTGAATTGCCTAACTATGCAAAGGCACCTAAATTCTAGTACTCGCTAATCTGACAATTTTCATGAGAACGATCTCACTCACCCTACACTATTATCTAGATTCTAGCATCGTATACTTGTGGGCGTGAGGGTAGAAATTAAGAGTTAATATAGTTTTTGTTACTTGTTGAATTGAAATTTTTATTCTACCCGAGTTGAAGAACAATTAACAATCAATTGGGACAACCTTTGGTGAATATAAGATGCTATCAAAGGGTCTTTAAAAGATAACACAAAAATTAAATTTTATTTTTCTCCTTTTTCGTAGTCTCATATTTGTTTTTGAATGTTCAACGGAAAAACACTTGTATTGTTGAACAAGTATTTTTGGTATGCCTTTGGTGAATATCAAAAATCATATTTGCTTGAATCCGTCAACAACTATTTCATAACACTTTAAAGATAAATATCACTCACATCCAAGTTTCAAAAAATTATTTTTCATTTTAGTGTTCATGGTAAATGTGCATTTTAATATGGTGGGAGAGAAGGTTGTGTGGAGGAGGTTATTTGGTAGTGATGATGGTGGTGGTGGTGCTTGCTGTGGTAGGTGCTAGGGTGAGGAAGAGAAAATTATGGGGAGAAGTTGTTTGGTGGTGACGGGGGCTACAGAGGTGGTTGATGTTTACTGCTGGTAGCTGTTAGAGTAGGAGGTAGTGGCGGGCTGTGTTGGGAAGGAAGGGGAAGGGTGGAGTTTTTTTTATTTTCAATTTTTCCCCTTTCTTTGTTTTTTACTTTTAATTGGACTCCAATATTTGTCAATTTTATTTTATTCCAATGTATATTATTATACAATTCAATTAGTTAGGATAAAATACGATATTTCATAAGTTAATATTAGATTTAATGGTTTTTATTTATTTTGTTAAAAAAAATTAAAATATTAAAAGTCAACTGTACATTTAATAACTATAAAAAATTAAATCGCTTATTAGACTAACTATTTTTTTCCCTTTAAGTTGGAATTCAAGCCTAGATATCATTTTTTTTTTCCGAATTATTTAGTAATAACACACATACCATAATTATCTTTCGAAAAACAAAAAGCTACTAAGTTTGGGAAAATTAAGCTTAAACCAGCTCATATTCAAGAACTCGAAACGGGTCGGATTAGCTCAAACTCAAACCCGAACATAAGGATGACGTAGGTGGATCGTCTGATACTCAGGAGTACGCATTTCTATGCAAAATTTATTCAGTAATCCATTACTGCACTCTTCTACACACAACTACACACACTAGAGGAAGGATCCAAATTCCAAATTCAATGGGAATGGATGGTGCTGGTGGTGGCGGCCTGGTTAATGGAATTTTGTTGGACGCCTCACTGCTTTTTGCGTCCGACCATAATAACCAAAATCTCTCCTCCGCCTCCGCCTCTCTCCTGCCTGCTGCTGATTCTCTACTTCGCAAGCTTCGCTACTCCAAAATCCGCACCGTAATATTTTTCTCCTATTTCCGCAGACACTTGAGTTGATGCATTTGTGCATGCACTGATTAATTAATAAATTGGATCATTAGACAACATGAATTGTTTTACACACTATGTGATTATGGTTGTTGAAATTGTTAATTTTGTAATAAGATTGTGAAGAAATGTCATAAAGTTGATAGTTTGGGTAATTATATATAATTGTTATGACAATTTTGCCTGGAAGCCCCGCCTCGCTTTACTGTCTGGTAGATATTTTATCAATGTCGAATGATTGTAGGCTTGAAAGTCAAAATGATTAATTGTACAAAACATTTATCATCTTAAATGTATGGCAGATGCCTTTTTTCCCCCTTTCTTCTCCATTGTTTTGAACTTTTGATATTGTTTATGCTATTGCTTCCAATGGGTGCTCCACTGCTCTTGCAATAAGATAAACTTGGATAATTAGATGTGTTTCAAGAAGTCGCTGAAAAGGTAGAGTTGGTTTAGATTAAATTAACTGAAGTTGTTTTGTTTTGTTTTTTCCCCATGTTACGTGATTATAGTTTCAAATCTGAATTTTGTATCTGCTATTCATACATGTGCACAGGCATGACCACTTAGACTGAGTATATGTTATAACTGTTTCTTGTTGGTTCTGCCTTTGTTCTACTTTTTAACCTATCTAATCTACGAACTTTGCAGGGTATATTTTATGAACCAGAACTTTCAGCTATCAAGGTGATGTGATGTTTCTGCATTCTACTTGCATACCATTTCAGTTTCTTCGTCTTTCATTTGTGATCATTGAGAGTACTTTTGCTGGGAGCTGGGGAGATGATATGAACAATCCTTGTGCATAGTATATGTTGATTGTTGTACAAAATCTTCCCAGAGTGCCAAAACAATCAAGCTATGATCTATCTAATTGTCTGGAAGCATTTACAACCTTCCAGAGTTCAACTGGAAAACAAGACATACATATTGTTGCTAGTTATTAGGGGTTGCTGATTCTTGTAGAAAGTCCTTTCATAGATTCTCATGCATTGGGATCAGGAAGAAGTTGTAGGAAAATAATTTACGCGAAAAAGAAATTGTTACTGTTTAAAATTGTTATGTGAATAATAATAACCACTATTCGGAACTGTAAAGTTATGTTAGGAATGATGGATCCGGACGATGAATAGCATTGTTTACACAGCAAGAGGATTTTAAGGAGTATTTGAAACATAGCAAACTTGAAGCTACAATAATTTAGAAGCTTTCACATTATACCTATTTTAGGTGAGTTTGTTTTGAGTATGTTAAAGTGACCCCAAATCCTTGATCTCCTCTATTTAGCAAAATTTGAAATTGATAATAATCCAGATTTGTTTTGTATAGTGGGAACTCTTTGGTGTTCATTTATTAATCTAAACTAACCCAAGAAAAAAAAAATCGTGCAAATGGTGTGCTTTCATTTCCTATTGACATGCAACCAGTTTATGATTTTAATAGAACCAGCACGGTATTTTTCTCCTGTTCAAAGTGGAAAAATATTTACATTTTTCCAGTTCTTGTCATGAGTAAAATTTTATATTTCCAAAGTTAGCATTTTTTATTTGTAAGAAAACCGTTGATGAGCCATCTTTTATGAAGCAGATTTGTCATTTTCATAATCTCAAAGTTTCTTATGTTCTCTTTCATTCACTGTAAATGACTTTTCTCTGTTCCTGATATGACTATGATGAATGGGAAATAGGTTTTGATGTTCAGATCATTATTCTAGTGCCTTGATGCTTTTTCTTTTCCAGTTAGTATGCGACAATGCTGCTGTGTAACCAATTATCTGGCTTATTGCAGGTGGAAGTCTTCTAGAAGAGATGACACGATTAAAATTGTTCGATTCTTTGATAGCGGTGGCATCATCAATTGAAAATGTTGTAAGTGAGGTAGCACTGACTTGGGGTGAAAATATAGCAAGTCATGCTCTTGTCGTGTCTGGTCAAGAGGAGCTCTGTCTGAAGCTAAGGAATTCTGGCTGGATGACTGCCATTCTACGTGAGTTTGGCTTTTTACATGTTTTGTCGCAAAATACTTTATTGATTCAGAGACTAGGAATATTTTGGACTTGCAAAAGAAGGCTAGTCACTTTATGACATGATGAATGTAAATTCTGGTTCCTGGATTAGGCAGAAAAAGTTGAGGGAAAAGAGTTTCGGTTCCCTCAACTTATAAAATGGTTTTACTTCTGCAGATTATAAGATAATATGTGAGAGAAAAATATATGGTGTTGTTCTTCAGGAATAGCGTAATTAAAGGGTACTAGCTTCATATTGATTGCATAAGTTTACTTGAATGGAATTCGAAAATGATCTTGTGATGCAGAAGGGGAGATAATCAAAAGGTGATGTAGTTGATGGAAAGATTTCCCTCTAAAAATCTTTTAAGAACCTTACTGAAGATTCAAAATTATACCTTTAAAACCTTTGTGGTTTCTTTTGGTGAATGGGCTAGCTTTTGCTTTTGCAGGTTCTCCTGGACACGGACCATCTAATGGTATGAATTACTACCTTTCGCTCTTCATTCTTTGGACATCATTGTGGAGCTTTTGCATTTCTCTTTATTGCTGTTTCAGTGAAGGCTCTGGAATTCTTTACTTTTTAAGCAGTAAGTGGTTTGCCCGCTTCTAAACTTATTTCTGCTTCTGTCTCAGATATTGAATTTAGATGTGGATAAGAAACTTCAAGCTCTATTCTTATTAACAAGCTTGAAGAGTTGCCTATGACTGTTTGCCATTTGAATAAGAAGGTAGAAATTGTTAACTACTACTTGAAGATTATACAATTATTATTTAATGTAGTGTTTACTTAAGTTTCATCTGATATGATCTTTTCTGCATTTGTTGTTCACACAAAACAAATTTGATATTCTAGTCTTAAGCTGATAAAAAGTGAGTGGACGATAATATCCTATTCTTCTTGCTTATGATTTTATTATTTCTAAGTTTCTAATTCTACAATTGAATTCGGAACTTTGACAGAAATGATCTGCAAAATTATGACTGGTGAGGTTCCATTTGTTGATATTGCTTTACTTTTTCTTTTTCCACCCTGTAATGCTATATCGAAAGCATCACCTCTGTTACTTTTAACATCTCAAGCTCTTTGATGTTTGTGTTTGGACCAATTTGTTCAGCTAAGTTCTACTTTGTTTGAGGTGTTGTGTGCTGTCAAAGGAGTTTTTGTAGTGAATGCCTGAGTGAATAAATATTTTAGAAATTGGCATCCCATGGTAGAAGAAAGGATATGACTCTCTCTTTGGAAGGCAATAGGTTGTGACAGTATACATCTAGCAACTTTGTTGGTTGATTGATGTCTTGATGCATGTTTTCTAAATTAAATGATTTACATGTTAGAACACAAATGTGCCCGTGCCCACCATAGATATATTAGGTTAATTCAACTACTAGTTTTTCTGCAACTGTTATTATGTCAACTACATCATACCTGGTTTATGACTATAGGGAAATAGAAAACTTTTCTTTTGCAGGTTTACAATTAAATGATCTATTCGTTTTTCTTTTTCATGGTTTTGGTGATTTTTTAAGAGGGGGGTTTGGGGTTTGGCAGTTGATTAAACTGCAGGGTAATGCGAAATTTTTCAAATTTTTGTAGTAACTTTAGAGTTCATACTTCAAATCAGTTGCATAAGATCATACAAGTCAACCTTATATGTATTGTTATAGAGAGAAAAATATCTTGTTTATTCTCACACTTCTGTCAAGAGTACATAAGATCTATATATATACAAGTGTAGAATAATCTAGATCCTAAACATTAAGCTAATCAGTTTTACACATTCTACAGCCAGGAAGATCCGAAACTAGTCCTTGAAATCTGTAAATCAATTAGCCTACAATCAAGGTAAATCAATTAGCCTACAATCAAATCCTACAATTAAGTAAATATATTTACTTGCCATATTTACAACACTCCCCCTCAAGATGGAGCGTAGATGTTAATCATGCCCATCTTGTTACAAATATAATCAATCCTCGGACCACTCAAAGCCTTGGTGAAAAAGTCAGCTAACTGTTCTCCAGTTTTTACATGATTGGTAGAGATAAAATTTTGCTGAATCTGCTCACGGATAAAGTGACAATCAACTTCAATATGTTTGGTCCTCTCATGAAAAACCGGATTTGATGCAATATGGATAGCAGCTTGATTGTCACACCATAACTTCATAGGCAATGAACTATCTAGACCAATCTCACTTAACAATTGATGTATCCATATCAGCTCACAAGTTGATTGTGCCATGGCTCTATATTCTGATTCTGCACTAGATCGAGACACTACATTTTGTTTCTTGCTTTTCCATATCTGTCTCTTATACACATCTAGATGTCCCTAAGAGATAGAGCACAAGATCTGCCTAAAGCTGCCCAATGAGTGGTTCTTGGTGTATGTGCGTGTACCTGTCTCTTAATAGACATCTCTAATATTGATAAAGATACATCAGATTATGGGATGTTGTNTTCAGATCCTGCAATGTAAAAGATCGAAAACAACTCCCATCATCTCTGTAAGTTGCATATTAGTGATCATTGGTGCACTACAAGGTTTAGCACCCAACTTCCCTGTTGCTGTCAAAAGGTCAAGGATATACTTTTTTTGAGACAGAAAGATACCCTTTTTACACCTAGTAACCTCAATGCCCAAGAAGTACTCTAACATCCCCAAGTCTTTGGTTTGGAAATGAGTTTGAAGCATGAAAAGATTTAAGGGCAGCAATAACTGCACTATTATTACCAGTAATAACAATGTCATCAACATAAACAACCAACAAGATAAGGCTTCTTGGGCATTGACTAGAAACCAAATCCTGTCTCTTATACACATCTAGATGTGTATAAGAGACTCTTGAACAACCTCACTAAACCGTCCAAACCAAGCACGAGGACTCTGTTTTAAACCACATAATGACTTTCGAAGTCTACAAACCTTACCATTCTCCCCCTGAGCAACAAACCCAGGTGGTTGCTCCGTATATACTTCTTCTTGCAAGTCCCCATGCAAAAATGCATTTTTGACATCTAACTGGTGCAAAGGCCAATCATTAGTAGCAGCAAGGGAAATAAACAAACGGACAGAAGCAAGTTTTGCCACAGGAGAAAAAGTATCAGAATAATCTATCCCATATGTCTGAGCATACCCTTTTGCTACAAGACGAGCTTTTAGCCGTGGTTGGCGAGCTGCTATTTAACAACAGACACCCATTTAAGAAGAGATGATGGCTTTAGAGCTGGTAAATGTACCAAGAGAATGGTACCATTGTTGTCTAAAGCCATCATCTCTTCTTCCATAGCAGCTCGCCAACCAAGATGAGCCAAAGCCTCAGGAAGATTATTAGGAACCGACACTGAATCTAAAGAAGCAATGAAACACCGCAAAGAAGGAGACAAATGTTCATATGAAGCGAATGAAGAGATTGGATGAGAACATTGTCTTTTACCTTTTCGAAGAGCAATAGGTAGATCAAGACTCGGATCGTAGACGGTCTTCTTCTTTGCGGTGTTTCATTGCTCAGTCCGACGAGTATACACTTGAGTGATAGGTGGTCTCGTAGGAATAGGACTAACAGGGGTTGTCACAGATAAAGAAGATCATGAAGGCAGTTAGACCACCATCTTATGATGCTGCATAAACAAGAGATTCAGGAAAGAATGGAATGGTCTCAAAAAATGTAACATCAGTAGAAATTAAATAACGACCCAAAGTAGGAGAATAGCATCTAATATCCTTTTTGAAGACGAGAATATCCTAAAAAGACACACTTAAGACACTTAGGATCCAATTTAGACACTTGAGGGCGAACATCACGAACAAAACAAGTACTCCCAAAAATACGTGGTTCAATCGGGAATAAGGGTCGAGAAGGAAACAAAGTCGAGTAAGGAATCTCACCAGCAAGTACAGATGATGGCATGCGATTAATTAAGAAACAAGCTGTTGAAATAGCATCCGCCCAAATTGATTTGGGACCTTCATTTGAAAAATGAGAGCTCTAGCAACTTCTAGTAAGTGTCTATTTTTTCTCTCGGCAACACCATTTTGGGGTGGTGTGTCAACACATGAAGATTTTTGAAGAATTCCATTTTCTGACATGTAGGAATCAAAAGGATGAGAAAAGTACTCTTTTGCATTATCACTTCTTAGAGTGCGCACGGAGATATTAAATTGTGTTTTTATTTCAGCACAAAAGGAACGAAAGATGTTGAATAACTCTTGATATATTTTTCATTAAATATAACCAAGTAACACGAGAATAGTCATCCACAAAGGTGACAAAATGACCTAAAACCAACTCAGAAATCACTGGCCAAGGACCCCAAACATCAGAATGAACTAATACAAAAGGTACGCAACCCGTTTATTGACTCTAGGCAAATAAGAGACACGATGATGTTTGGCAAATTGACACGTCTCACAATCTAAATAGGATAAATTTTGAAAATTTGGAAACAACTTCTTCAAAATCGACAAAGGAGGATGCCCTAATCGATAGTGAACTTCAAGAGGTGTCAAAGTGCTTGAACATGCAATGGGTTTCGGCATTTTCATTGAAGGAGTTTCGAGTCATTATAAAGACCAGGATGTGTATAAGAGACAGCTGTCCCCTAAGATCCCGAAACACACAATGATCGGGAAAAATGAGACAAAACAATTGAGAGCACGAGTAATTTCTTGACCGAAAGTAGGTTGAACGAAAAATTAGGCAAACACAAAACAGATGACAATGAGATAGATGTTGTGGGATTGGCTATTCCAGAACCCATAATCTAGAGTCATTGACCCATCAGCCAAAGTAACACTTGAAAGATTTGTGTGAGAACTAAAGGAGGAAAGGATACCTGTATCACCTGTCATATGGTCTGTAGCACCTGAATCAATGACCCATTTGCTAGAGGATGACACAAGACATGAAGTAGGTTTACCTGACTCATTAAGAGAAGATGGAATAGTTGACTTTAGTGAGGCTTGGTACTCGGTAAAGCGAGCAAATTCATCAGCAGAAACAAGAACGGATTTATCCACAGATGAAGGCTTTGTAGACTCATGGTTACTCTCTTGAGATGCAAAGCTGGCAATCTGAGAATGCTGTTGAGGTTTGCCATGAAGTAACCAACATGTACGCTTCGTGTGACCAGGTTTTTGACAATGATAACAGACACGTTGATTTTGGTCATGTTGTCCATGACTAGCATTCCCTCCACCTGGACAACCATGTCCATTTCGACTACCATTGATCAGACTTTTTCCTCGACTAGCCTCATTCAAAGTACCTCGGCTCACGAGGGCACTAGTAACACTAGGAAGAGAAGGTCGAGATCCCTCAACTCGTAACACTCGAGTGAAGGTGTCACGGAGAGAGACAATCTCTGGACTGGAAAGAATCTGTGTTCGAGCAGCATCAAACTCAGATGGCAATCCTGCAAGGAAACTCATAACAGCCATTTGCTCACGGTGAGACTGTTGAGTTTTCACATCAGCACTCAAAGGAAGAAGAGTATTCAACTCCTCATACACCCGTTTAAAATCCATAAAATACTCGGTAAGAGATCTTTCCTGTTTTTCTGGACGATATGACTCCTTACAAACATCATATATATGATTGAGATTATCCTTACCAGAATACAAGAAAGCCAAGTAATCCATAAGATCTTTAACAAATTCACAGTGATTAATCAAACCGATTACCTCGGTATCGATAGAATTTCGAATCTGCAAGAATATTCTTGCATCTTCTCTTAACTAAGACCTTCTTTGCAGCATCATCTGATGGTGGTTCATCAATAAGATGATCATCTTTATCAATACTACGGAGATACACTTGCACAGTTTTACTCCAATCCAAATAATTCCTGCCATTGAGTTTGTGTTTTGTGATTTTTGTAGTCATAGGAATAACATCAGAGATAACTGCCTTCATCTCTTTGCTATTACCCACTGTGTTGTTTGCCATTACAACTCAGTGTAGGAATTTTAATGTACCAAACTAGAGATTGAAAATTGACTCAACAGGGTCACGAAAAAGATAACAAAGCCTAAAGCTCTGATACCATGTTATAGAGAGAAAAATATCTTGTTTATTCTCACACTTCTGTCAAGAGTACATAAGATCTATATATATACAAGTGTAGAATAATCTAGATCCTAAAATTAAGCTAATCAATTTACATCCTTACATCCTAAAATCAAGCTATCTAAATCCTACAATCAGGTAAATCAATTAGCCTACAATCAAGGTAAATCAATTAGCCTACGTAATCAAATCCTACAATTAAGTAAATATATTTACTTGCCATATTTACAACATGTATGTTCGACCATCTCTTGTTACTGAATGAAAAGTTCTTCATTGTCTACTGTGATTTGATCAAGGGGAATAAGTCCTGTAAGATAACTGTAGAAAGCCACATGATGTTAGATATCTTGTTATGCTATTGAAGAAACATTTCTCTTTTCCTAAACTTGATCTTACAGGTTGTGTGTTCGTTATAATGGAACTTGTCAATTAATCTAGAAAGCACAATAACTAAGTAAAGGGATATGTATATATGTTTTTGAACAACTATAAGTGATATTAACCTTTGCTATCCCAAAAGCAAATGATATTCTTCTTGCCAACCATGCTTGCTTCTGTAATTCTGTTGTTTATAAGATCCAGATATATTTATGGTTGGGGTGAGGGGTCCAATAGCAAAGCCTAGTTATACCGCTTCCATACTAACAAATCCCTGAAAAGATTTATTTCATTGAGTTGAGCTGGGTCAACTGTATTATTTCATAATTAATTAACAATCTTTATTCTAAAGGCTTGATTTTCATCTTTTTGGTCAAATAGGCAGAAAGCAAGGAGAATATCTTGGTGGTTGGTTACATAATGAAGCCATCTCGGGAAGAAGACTTTGCTAAGGTGAGTACAGGCAAGAGTATGGAAGCTTATAAGTTAGATTCTTTTTGTTTGCCTTTTGATTACAATGGAGGAAATGAGACGGCATAAGTTTTTTTTTGGTTAAGTTAGTACAAGACTGATGGCTTTCAGTATAGAGCATAACTGAATAAATGACAAATAATGGCCTTATACTGTAATTTATTACTTCCATCGTGGTTGTAAGTCCCTGGAAAGTTGAAGTATAATTAACCATATATGTGTTTTTGATAGTCAATTATAATGCATTTATTGAAGTGCAGGGGACTAGATGGCTCTAGCATTGATTTAGTTTTAGGGAAAAGAGCTCTTTATGTTTGGTCCAATCGGTTCCTTTGTGTTGAATGCTTCAGACGGCGTTCTATTTATTAGTTGAACTTTTAGGTAACAATTTTCTATATTGCTGCACCAAAATATGCTTATAGTCTTTTGGACTTGCAGAGAGGTGCATTCCCTTTATATCCAACACAAGATGGGTTGATATTTTTGCCCCTTAATTATGAACTTCCAATACCAGCTCAGTTGCAACAAGTAGATATCCTGCTTCATAAAGCAACTGATGAGATTGTTGATGTTGAAATGAGCACTGCTTCAGAGTTTGTTAATACAATTGAGTACACCAAGGGCATGCAAGAGTTACAAAGGTAACTTCAACCAAAGCAATATTATTGTTACTTTATGTGCATGAACCAAATTATAAGGGTAAAATGTTATCATGATCACCATCTTCAATGAGTTTTCTTATTACAAATTCTCATAGTTTCTCATTAGTTGCCTTACTGATGCAGCTTATGACCTTCATAATGGAACTATGCCACCATGTTAACATCTTAAATCAGTTAAGGAATTATAGTTTGAGTTCTTGTTATGTACATGGTTGTTTCTGTTTTGAAACCTTGAAACCTTGTCCACTGACCTAATAACTATTAGAATTGTCACAGCCTCATAATACATGAGAATCAAGGTCACGGTCTGATAATCAATTGTATATTTGAGTTTGTAGTGTAACTTCGTTCATGCAAATGTGAACCTTACATAGATGTAGACTATACTGTTTGAAGAAATTATTTTTGAAGGACTTGTTTTAATCGCTTATCCTTGTGAGCATACATGTAAAAGTACCAAACTTGTTCACCAAATGATACGACAACCAACTATAAGAAAAGTATCGGTTTTCTGCTGGATTCTATCATATTCAGAATCTGATGGCAGATCTTAGTAATGCTTGAATCTGTTTGCCTATGAAATACTCCAATTTCTGTTTCAAATGCTTTGAGCTGTTTTCATTTGCAAGAAGATTTCCCTTTATGTTACACATGGTTAGTGAAGCGTAAATATTATGTCAGTGTTAATGTTTGTTTTAACTTACAAACTTGGTAGAGATACACAGTATCTCTGTTTAATGTTCGATATGCTGGAGCAAGAAATAATATCTTTCTGCACACAAGCCTTGTTATCAGCATAAGAGTTGCATATGCTCCCTCCCTAGGAAAACCCAAGTTATCCTCATGGTTAGGCCCAATTATACTGGCTTTTACCTGTAATTGACTCCCAACTTCTTTGTCAAGGACCAGCAGAAATGCTCTGTTAAATATACATATATCCCACATTGGTTAGCCTAAAGATCCTAGATTAATTAATAAGGTTCATGGGTCACACCACTCATTGCCAATTAGTTTTGAGATGGAAGCCCATGTTCTTTAACACTGTCAGTTAGTTGTTAATTCAGAAATCTCTCTATTTTTTTTTTTTTTTTGGAAGTTCTTCCCATGATTTGGAGCTAAGATGATAAGACATTGTCTCAATTATGAACTTTCCAGGTACATTGAGCACCATCTGGACTGCTGTGTGATATATGATCCATTTCCTAACATTTGCCCTGTACTGGATCGGCTGAAAATCCAACAGATCCTATTTGGTTTGGAAAATCTCTGCCTTAAAAGCTGTTATAAAATCAGAGGTATATCGTTTTCTCAAGGTCCTTTAGCTAGAATGTTATTTATGATACACTTACATCATAAGCAACCTATTATCATATCTAAGAGTATTAGCTTCATATGGTGAATAATTAGAATAGTATACGTATATCCTGTCGGTTCATCTGTCTATTCACAAGCTGCATTATTTGTTTCTCAATTGTTGAGATTATTTAAACCATGCTTGATTGAGGTCTCACCTGTACCATGTGTCAGAAACAAGTGACTGCTCTCTTTCTTAAATTTTATTTCCAGAAAATCTTTTTAGAACATGTTATGGTGGAAATAAGTGAAATGGATTTTCTTTATGAAACAGTAAGGGATTACAGCATCATCTACCTGTTATTTTTTCCTTTTAAGCATAAAGGTTCTTGTAGAGACTGAGATATCTAGCATTCCTCTTTGGAATGGCTTATGTCTCAGTCCGTAGAGGTCATCCGTAGAAGAGGCTATTACTAGCAAACCCTTTAATAAACACATGGGCCTCAGCATGCCATCACTTCATCCTGTGGGGTTTGAGACAACTAAGACATCCTAATTATCTGAAGGCAAAAATTTTCCACTAACTAGATACGTTTCATTTTCTTTTTTTTTCTAAGTTACACAAGTGGACTTTTTCTCTGAAAGGAAATGCGGCTGTACATGTCAAGGGGGGTTATCCTGATTAATAGTTGTAACTGTGCATTCTTGGATGCTAAAATGGTAAATATGTGGAAATTTTTTAAATAAAAGCAATGAGCCCCAATCAACTTTTTCTAGATTAGTTTGGGAAACATAAAACAATTAATATTTTTTTTTCTGGAACAAACCACAAAGAAAGAGGAAAAATATTTTCAACAAAGGAATTACATGTTGACAGGCTGCTATGAAGAAAAAAAAGAAATGGCTAATACAAATAGACAAACTGTACTGCAAAAACTTGTCATAGAATTTTTGTTAGATAATTGGGTTAAGCTTATACGTAGGAAATTTCCATTTGTTGCTTTAAGTTGATTCTTTTACTTGGTTAGTGCGATTGGTATAAATTACCATCCTCTTTGATCCTCTTAGAAGTGTTTGGCATCACACTAGTAGTATGGAATATGGACGTATCAAGTTTGCCTTCAAGTGGGATGAATTTCAATTCTAGGGTGCCAAATTATGCAGTGCGAGATGTCATTTCTTTCGGTGTAGAAATGAGAGTTCATTATGTATTTATCTTTTTTACTTCTATGTATAGTTCTAAGGTCCAGCTGTTCAAAGGACATAATTTTATCTCTGATAATAAATTTTTGCTTCTAGCACTTAGGCTAAGGGTGAAAAAGAAAATCACTGAAGATTCTATAAGCACTTGGATGCACCTTCCAATTAAACAACCTCCCAACACGTGAAGGGAGAAAGTTACTTCTTTTGGTTATTATACTTTGAACCTCCTAATTCTTCACTCTCCCTTTTTTCTTCATCAGCAGTCGAATTACTTTATGATCTTCATCGTGTAGGTTGAGAGCTTTAAGGAGCCCAATTTGCAAGACAGGTTGTTTGAAGCCAAGCTCTCTCTTCCAAATATAGTAAAACCTCAAGTTGCTTGTGGTGTAGCTGTTGCTCATAGTATGGTAATTATCAATTCAATATTTATCGTTTTTGAGTTCGTATTCTTGCAAACCAAGCAAGTTTAATATCATAAAAGTTTTATGCTCCAAACTTGTTTCTTTAATTTTCTTCTTGTTATGTATCTGGTAGCAATACAATATATGTTGTTTTTCTGAATTTTCCTTAGATCATTTATGAGGTTTGTGAATTCAAGTATGAAATGTCAGTTTTCTATGTGTTTAGGTGAAAGTAGGCATATGTGTTGCTTAATCAGGTTTGGCTCTAATGGAATTTAAATAAAAAATGGGGTTTCTTCTTCTAACACAGAAAAGTGATGATCCGTTTCTAGTTTATGGAGCCGTAAAAAGCCCAGCAGCATTCTCGCATGTTAGCTGTTATGTACTTCGAAATTAAGCACCTCACCCAGGTTGGTAGTTGTAGACATATTCACTAGACCACAGTGGAAGAAGCATATTTGACACCAAGTGATGCAGCTATCAAAAACTCACAAGTTGACATGCTCTTCTCAAGTCCTTATCCAAAAATATTACTCTTGTCAATTTTTGTCTTGAAGTTGCAATATTATTCATATTCTAGAACCATAAGTTTCTTATTAAATAAATGTTATTACTCTCATGGGATTCTTGAGAAACCACATGGATATTATCAAATTAATGCTTCATCTTCACAAAGCTTATAGTTTGATGATTTTACAATGTGTTTTGACAATTCCATTTTGTGTATTCTTCTGTTTGTTATAGAAATCTTGAATCTTAAATGTTACAAAATTCAGACTGAAGGGAAAAGGAAGTAAAGAATTACAGCTTTAATTCTCGAATACACTAGGGACATCTCTGTCAAATTGTTGATATGACTGCTTCATTATCATGGATGCCGTTGTGTCAAAAGGCTCTATTGACTAGAGAATGCAATGAAGTGCTCCAAATTATCTAAAACTGGTTTATTTCTCTAAATCTAGTCCTCTGTCTTTCAACACTTCAACAAGTGTAAGCCATGCTCAAGAACTGCCATCTCCACAAGTTCAGTGATAGAAAGCTCCTAAGCAAAAGTTCTCAAATTTACGCCCTATATTTTCCTTTATTTCAAAGGGAGAAGTTTCCATATGCTTGTAAATAGACATTGGATGTACAGTTGGTTTTATGTTTTCCTTTTTCCCTAATTTCAGTCCACTTAACTTGCCGACTTAGGCTGTTTGAGAGACTTGGTATCTTTGTCTTTTCTTGTGATAGCATTGCCCCAAATAATTGACACCCTGAATAACTTCAACAATTGTTTGCAATAATTTATGCTATCAAATTTCCCCCCATGCATATAGATCCTGTGTCTGCTGTCTGCTTCTCCATACATTCAATAGATGCAAAAAGTTGTTGCATCTACAAATACAATCTCTTAAAACTTGAGACTCAAAGTGTATATATTAGTTAAGTTCTATTAAATTCCCCATTGAGTCACCAATTCTGTCTCAATATTTTTACATCTCAAGATGGGCTAGTTATGCAAATGAAAATATGGTATAGGAGACAGCTAATTGCATGAGAATTACACTAAATTAAAGCAAAGATTCTAATGACTTATTTGTGCAACGCCGTTAGGATTTACCAAATCTGAGAACCCAATCACCAAGGGCATTGCAAATATCCCTTGAAATCTAGTAAGGTGTAAACTTTTTTGGAAAAATTCTTCCAACAAAAATTCTGTGTCTTTGCTTGTTTAACATGCATTAGTTACTCATTCTCAGCCTCTTTTATTGTTTTTTTGTGCTTTTGACTGATATAGAGATCCAGCTTGGTATTTTACTTTGATCTATTTGTTATTTTAATTAGCTGTAATTGGCAAAAATGAACAGGGCAATTGTCTTTAAGATGGAGGATTACAAGGATCTCAATGTTCCCCTTCCAGCAGTTGTGCAGGTAAGCAAGAATAATATAGCTCTGGCAACAACTTATAAAGCACTCTTGTAGTGCAACCCTCACTCCTTGGTTCTGTATTTAACTTGCTATCATGAAAGTTCTGTATAGTTCCTGATATCATGCATATTTATTGTTGTATGTATGTGCATCTACATCGTAGTACCATGAATGTGGTTTACCACATACTGTAGTAAAATTGCAAGTCCATAAAACCATTTTGAGTTGTCTGATGTGACGACCAAGGAATCTGTCATAGTAACAATGAAATGGACATCGAGACAAAAGGATTATTACTTATGTTTGTCTGCCCCTTTATAGTTTTCTATTGGAAATTCTTTATTTGACCAATTTTCCAGCAACCTCCTCAAGAAACACATTTACAACTGCAGGAATATGTTGATCATTCATCCTGTCTGTTTAAGTTCTATGTCTTGGGGAAGAAAAGGTTTACTATGCAATTAAAAAGTCAACGCCTAATGCAGCTACTTTGATTAGCTTATCAGAGGAGGGTGATCTCAAGCCAATCCTCTTTGATAGGTACTGCTTTTTCTTATTTCTTATTCTCATCCTTCATCATCATATTTTTTTTATACCAATAAGTAGCATATGGTAACCAATGATTACTGCTGTCTTTGCTTTCAGCTTGAAATCTTTACCTATTGACAAGAAAAATCAGCAGCTTGAGGATGGGGTCAACAATGCTGGCAATCATCAAATTGACCTCGAACTCGTGACTGATGCAGCAAATTGGCTCAGAAATGTTCTCAACCTTACCATATTTGGCTTTGATGTTGTTGTGAGTTCATGTTCACCTTATTTATCTGCTTTATTTAGTTCTTTTTTCTTCTGACTGGCAGTTTATCCATTCAACAAGTTTGGCATAATCTTTGCAAAAAGGCTGGATTTGCTTCTAGAAGGCTTATTTTTCAAAATTCGTGGGATATTTGATAAACTGAAAAATATCGGAAATTGTGCAATTAGTTCTGCTACAGAACAAGGACGTGAAACTAGGAGAGTAGAAGCCTAAGTTCGTTTTTAATGTTCTGATGGAAAACCAGCCTCTGTGAATGTGTGACATGATGTATCAATTAATAATATGCAAGAAAGCTGATAATATCTTTTAGGCTGTTGTGATTGTTAAACTCATTTTTGTCCTTTTTGGATCTTGAATTGATTAATTTTGTGGAATAAATAAAGGAGGAACAAAAAAATGTCCACAATGTGATTCCGTCAACCGTTAGTAATAGTGTGAAAACTGAACTTATTAAGTACTCCCTCCGTTGCGACATTTTTTGATGCATTTAGGGGTATTATGTATAGAGTAGAGTTGTGAAGTATATGGTTTTGTTTTTTAAAATTGTTCATAATGTTGGCGTACTCAATTGTCTCTAGGATGCTAGAGATTGACTGTAAGGGTCTCGTATTTTGATGTTTGCCATCTAAACAACATTCACAATTGTGAAGGCACACATCCAATGTCATGATTATCAGTTGGATTGTGCATATCACGCGCATTGAATTTGATTAACAAGAGTAGATGGGTCCACAAATAGATGTACACAAATTAAAAGAATTTAGAGTAGAGAGATAGAACAGTTGCAGTGATAAACATTTTAGACAACCCAAAGAAAGAATAATAACAGTAATAGTTTCTATAGGGATGGAGGGAGTATTTTATTTATAGGCATGGCTCAGATAGTGCTAAACCACTGCTAGTTTCTTGAGAAGATGAGCTCATGGATGAATCTTAAAGATCTGTTTGAGCCACTGTTTCCAATATATAGAGGCTTCAGTTATTTAAGTGCCTTGGTTCACTAATTATATGAATATGAATGTAACTCGTATACTCTACTGTCGATGCGTCAAATTACTACTTGTGTAGCATCTGTGCTTTTTCTTGTCTGGCTTCCCATTTTCCTGTTGGATATTAATAGTTTGCTTTACATAAAATTTTTATTGATTCAGGAAGCCACTGGTGACCATGTCGTTGTGGATTTAAACTACCTGCCATCTTTTAAGGAGGTCCCAGATGATGTTGCAGTACCAGCATTTTGGGAAGCTATAAAGTGGCGATTCAGGTTGTGGAAAGGAGTAGAAAAGGCGTAATGGATGGTTGATTTTGATAATGTTGCTTGTTGCTGACATGTTGATGAAATCATGAAAGAACTCGACGGAGATGACATTGTATCTTTTTGGTTGTATGATTATATGAATGTATGAAAAAAAAAAAAAATCATGAATTCGCATTGACTAAAATCCGACAGAAAATATTCAATTTTATTCTACACAGCTTATTGGAAGCAAAATAGCAATTCACAGCAAATATTCACATTCGCAGCAAATGTTCACATTTAACAGTTTCAAAACAGTAGGCGGTTGATTCATCCTCAACATCTCTCTTTAATGCTAGAAGTAAAATGCATTTGGTTTTTTTCCTCAAGTCTTTTCACGCTCGGAAAACGTAACAAGCGTCGATCATCCATTGAGAAAGATAAAGTCTATATATTTGTAGTCATACTTAAATCTTATGGATCTTCTTACATCAGTCGATGTTATGTATTCAATAAGATTTAATTTACACCATCTGGTCAACAAATAGGGTTCAAAACCAAATTTGCTAAGTATTTTCTTAGACGATATATTTGCCAAAGCTACTTTGAACTTAAGCTGGCATCCACATTCATCATAGAGGTCAATAACCAGTTCCACGAGTCGGACGATTTTAAGATTAGCATAATTCAGACAACGGCAGTTTGAACCTCAGAAAATAACGTTATCCTAGCCTGTCATGGCTTCATTATGGCCGTTAGCAGGTAAAACAACTAAAATTGATACTTATATTCTCATTTATATACCACAATGCCCAGTAAATGCAATTGGAACAGTCCGATTAACTATATATGACATTAGGCTAGCTGAAGTGATAGTTCACAAGTAGAATTTGCCTCTCCAGTAACATGTCCAATGCATGTCCTGAAATGACATAATGGGACATGTTAGGCTTTCAACTAAATTGACCAAGTGCCCTTGGGTGGCAACATAGTTGCTAGCGCACATTAACCTCAAATCCAATTCAATTTACATCAAAATACGCAAATATGTTAAGTTCGTGATAAGCAAATTTGCAGACTCTGACAAATAATCACTGCCAAGAGTGTGTTTAAAATTTGACAAATTCACCGCAGATTAAGTAGATGTACGGTACGGCAGGCTCACAATACCAGAGAAGACACTGTGCCGGTCATAATATTCAAATGCCCAGATATTAAGTTGCACAGGTATCGTCATTGTCGGACCTGTCCAAAGTACGTCTAAAATAAGTGGCTGGAATTTCATATCCGGACATCGATTCTTATTAGACATTTAATCAAACCAGAATATTGGGAGGATGGGCTCTCATCGCTCAGCCCAATTATCCAATTGGTCTTAGTCGTACTAAGACCAAATGAGTTTGCTCATTGGCTCTATAATATATAGTCAAGGCTGTGTGCTTGAAGACCAGTACTCCAAAACCAAGTGCTAGAATTCACGGGCAAAATTAATGTTTTTTTTTTTAAAAATAAATTTGAGCACTCAAATTTATCTTCCTTTTCGATGATTCACTACTTGTTTTCAGTTCTTAAAAAAATTTAATTGCTTTTCTGCAAGAGAATCTTGAACACGCTAAGGTATTCTGGCTGAATCATTAAACTGGTTTGAATCCAATATTTTTTTTTTTCTTATCATCATCTATGGTATAAGGATGCTGAACACATCATCGAATTCAGTTATTTAAAGGGGTTAGGAGAAAGGAGAAAAAAAAAATCCTTATATACCAATAAACCGATTGAGAGCTGGACTGGTTTCCTACATCATATTATACAACCATATTTAGGAAACTAGTTAGGCTCTTAACCATTTGCACGTGAATGGGGTGTGGGTGGAGTAGCAAAACGATGTCACTTTTGGCGAGGCGGTGGTTGAGGAAATTCGTTACAACATTATTGATGGAGCCCGTGAAATACGGCACATGATTTTCTATCTCACTTTTTATATCAGTATCTGTCATACTACTTAATGAACTGTCAAGATTATTTGGAGTAATTTGACAATTCATTAGGTGATGTGAAAAAGTGGCACAAGATGTGAGATCGAAAATCCTTAGCGGTGAAATACTCATGTCTACTTATATCATTTATAAAATATCTAAATTTTACTACTAACTAGATGGTGCATCGCAAGGCACTGCAAATATACAGGGTCAAATAGTAACAAGTAGGAGTAACGATCGAACCCACAATAATTAGTCGATAATTACCGATTATTTGGTTGAATAATTTGATTTAAGAAAATAGATATAATTAAAACTAGATTTAAAAATACTAAGAAAACAACTAACAAAAAGAAGTAAAGGTGGATTGGGCTCGACTTGTCATTTTAATTGGTTGTCCAACCAATGAATCCAATTAAGATTTCACTTCTAACTATGAATCATCCTCTTGGCCTACCTTATTGATTTTTAGTCATTCATACATCAAGAAGTTTTATGAACCAACTAAGAAATGTAGCATCTTGACCCAACTACCACTTGTCCTAATCAAGCAAAGGTTTAATCTAGGAATTAACACTTCTTGTTCTATATCACAAAAATCATGTTAATCACAATCAACATATCAAATAAATTAAGCTCAAAATACATTAACAGATAAACATTACCTCATTTTACAATAAAAGAGAAAAATATTTAGTACCATTTTACATGAACGATCTGCTACTAAAAAGTATGGTTGAGGTAAGGCGCGTATTCGTTCTCTTTAACACGATTCGCACTCCTACGAAGTTTTTACTCTGATACATTAGGTTATAGCAGGTCGCCTACAGGATACAACAGATCAACTCAAGGTTATTGCTTCCTTTGATATGTACAATTAAGGGAAGTAGAAACCTTGTCACACACATTACTTTGCCCATAGAATATTTTGGTAGTGATAACTAGAAAATATTATTTGTAGGAAAGTAACATTGTTAGAAAATTGTTCACTAGTCTTCCATTCACACTTATATTTATAACCTTCAAAAATATTTTTTTGTCTAAATGCAATGTATAATAGTTTTAATTTCGTAATAATAAAAATTATAATTCATAATGAATAGCTTTTATTTCATAATAATGAGGATTATAATCCATGTAATAAATAAATATTTATTACCTAGATATAATGACATAAGATTTATAATAGAATTTAAAAATATCATAAATCATTATATTGAAAATTTAAAAGGATGTAACTCCTAAAATAAATTTCAATAATTTATTCTGAAATGTCAAGAATTTATTTATTCTATTAAAATATTCTAACAAATCCCCACTTATTTTAATAGAAGATAAACATTATATACTTATGGATAAAGTGAGAACACCATGCATAATGAAAGTGGCAATGCCTTGAAACCTTCACTTAGTGTTTTTATAATCTTATACTAGAGTCAAAGTGGCTGAGTCTTAAAACTTAGACTACTATAGGGATATATGTAGGATTATATCGCACACATGATATTCAAGGTGTTAATATAAACTTTTCAAGCCAGCACCTTGTGCTTTCTCCCAGATTCATTAGTGCTCCAGAGAATTAGCCAAATTCTCATAGGATGCGGCCCCACTTCCATACTCATTAGGTGAATCTATCAAGGATACTCTTATGACTAAGACACCCACCCATAAGGGCTATAGTACTCATTAAGAGATTAAATCTCAACCTTTCCATCATAGGATCAGATGCATGCTTTACACAATAGGAATGGACTTATAGAATTGATCACTAACACTACAAGAAAAAAGGTCTTTAATGACGATGGAATGTTATCACAGAAAAATAAAAAAATTGTCACTAATTGGTTTTATTGACAATCCAAAAGTTGACATTGTTTCGTCACTGAAGCCGGTGTGAAATAATAATGCCGAGTTGCAATGCTGTCGTAGGCATCCAAAATTAAAAACTCTCAATTATACTGTAGTAGTGGTAAGTACAGGTCGTGTTCCCACAGAGAACGTAGTTTATTCTTGTGCTAAATGAAAAAAATGGGGTTTTCTTGAATGCTTTTAAACTAAAACTAAAACAAGAAAATAATTGAAGAAAATTTGATATAAGAAAAGTCTTGGTTTTGGTCATATCCACCATGGCAATTTCACTAGTCGATCTTTGACACATCAAGCTAATTCAATTTTATATCAATACACTAATTGAAGAATTTACCCGAACGAATACTAATTCAAAGTTGATTCTTATTTCTTTCTAAAATTGGTTAATTTTCAACACGCGATCCAATTAACCCTAACTTTTAAATTAATCCAGACACGCGCCAAAGATTAATTAATTGAAGCTTTAAAATCAATAGGAACAATTAGGCTAATTAAACATAAACACACGCGGTTAAGCCAATTAGATGATTAATTTCCCTAAATTCAATAACACTAATCGAGTAATTTTCAAAATAAGTTGCTTCACAGGTTGAATTAAACATACGCGGTTAAAACAATCTAGCTAGTAGTATTTTTTTATAGATTAATTCTAATAACTTAATATTCTGCAGCAATAATAAGTTAAAAAGAACAACCATAAAATTAATCGCAGAAAAATAATCAATACTTGAGATAAAAGTGAATAATTCAAGCACAAGAAGTCTCACAACTTTGTAGAATTGACCATGGCTTCAATTCCATCTACCAAGAAAAAGGTTTAGGCACAAAGTGCAATGAAAGAATAAAGAAGAATTTTCTACTGAAAACCCTAGCTAAAAGAAAATAAAAATGTCGATTTTTTTCTCACACCCTAAATGGGGCATTTATAATGAGTACTTAGGGTTACAATTAATGCCTACAGATAAGAACATGAAATCGGGTGAAAAAGAGTTCAACCGGGCGAAGAAATCTGTCAAAAACTCAACTTACGCCATCCCACTGCCTCGGGCGCACATGCGTTGGAAGCGTAGCGCTCATGTGCGCGTGAGGCAGAACCTCTCTTTGCTCTTTTGTCTTCCGCACACATGCACGGAGTTCTTAGCAGAGACGCATGTGTGCGTGAACTTAACTTAGAAATCTCGCTTTTGGACGCAGCGCACATGCGCTGCACAGCTCCAGCGCATGTGCTCTGGCTTTACAATTGTGCTCCGCCTTCGGCTTCAATTTTGACCTTGATGCTTTTCGAATTTGAGAAAGTGTAAAACACAAAAGTTGTAGCTCTATCCCTTAGCTTTCCAATTCATCTCAAATCACTTCAATTAGAGCTCGGACTCAAAAGTTATCCTTGAAATACACAATAGCATCCGATTTGGCTTCATACTCGTGCATGTTCCGCTCTTAGCATTTTCTTTAACCTTTTCCATATTTTTCAGCTCTTTTTCACTATAACCCTACAAAAACTGAGAATAACCAAATTAAACTCAATAATAACTCAAATATTGCTTACAACACATAAAAATGTGGTAAATAACACATAAAATATAGCACAATTATGAACTTATCAGATTACCCCACACTTAGCCTTTGATCGTCCTCGATCAAATATAAAATTATTAAACATTTAAACTTAACACATTCCACTTAACATATTCCTTCAAATATCCACATAACTAATCAACAATCAATCCACCAGTCAAAGTAGTCAAAGAACCCAAGAGCTCAAATGCTAATAAAAAACAAAACATGAAATTCGTGTGTATGTGTGTATAGCCATTCAAAAATTCAGATTTGAAAATATTTAGATTAAATCATGAAGACCTTATAATTTTTTTCTAAACACCCCATAACTCACTCTTCTTACACCCCTCCACTAATCTAGACAACCAATTTTATTAAAATGCGGTAGGAATTTTAGCTCGAACTATAGGTTAGGATATTTGTTAGGCAAAGAAGGGATAGGATATAGCAAATAAGAACAAGTGCTTTATAGTAATGGTGGCCACACATTAAAATAAAACTTTTCTTCACATACAGAATATCAAACATCCACAACCCTACACTTAAGTAACAAACACCCATGAAAAATTCTGAACAACCAACATGCCAACCTCCCTCAGACATATATATATACATCACGTAGTGATTTTAGTTTTATGTCCACTCCTAGTACGGGTGCCAGTGGTAGGCACTACTCGCAATTATCAACACGCAGGTACCAGAGATGGGCACCACTTGCAAATACAAGTACCAGTGATAGGCACTACCTGTAAACATCAAATAAACACGCAGGTACCAGTGATGGGCACTACCTGCATATACCAACAATTCCATATTTATTTTTTCTCAACAATTTTTTCCAATACCCCATTTCGCAACAAAAATGTACATTACTCACTTCTCACAAACTTCCACCCTTATATCCCCTTAACAAATAATGTGCACCATAAGCTCTTAAAGGGAAAATTTAGGATAAAACAATGAAAAGAACATTAAACTCAATAAGGGTAGGTAAATTGAGTTTATGTGAAAGAAGGTAAATGATATTTCATTCACAAGAACAAGGTTCAAATAAAGTACTTAGAAATAAAATGTTAAAATGGTTGGCTAGAAAGGCTCATCAAACAGAAAAGCACTAGCCTTATTTTTAAACTAAATTGGGTCGTCTAAGAATTAGCCTAAAAAATGTAATAAAGTGAGTTTTTGGGATGCAACATAATTGAGTCTACATAAATTTCTCTAAATATCCCAAATCAAAAATTAAAGTATGGCTTAGTGCTCAAAAATCTTGAAAATCATGAATGAAAAATATTAACACTGACTACTCATTCATGCATGGTTCAAATAAAGATTTATTTTACATAAAAATGGGAAAAATACATTAAGCAAATTTTTTTGAAAATTTCAAAAAATGGTCAATTAATCCACAAAATTTTCAAAAATTTCAACAAACTCACAGATCAAAGAAAAAGTCAAAATATTGCAACAAAATTGAGTAAAATATACCCCACAACTTAAAAAATCAAAATCTCTTCTCCCACCCCACAATTAAAAATAAGCATTGTCCTCAATGCAAAAATAAAAACATAAAATGGGAAAATGTAAAAGTTTTATTTAATTCGCGTTTGGAGCAGTATCCGCTATAAATAACCCCCTTGTTGCGAAAGAAAGTTGGAGAACACTAAACAAAATAGAACAAAACAAATAAATAATTCCCTTGAGACAATAAGAAAAACAAGAAAATTGTAGAAAAGAATCCTACAATAATCAAGAAAAAACTTATTCCCTTAAGGGAATACACAACTAAAAATAAACGAAACACACGATTACGTAAATAAAACCTAACTAACTAAAATGAAACCTAACTAACAAGAATGAATGGTAATATAGTCTAGAAAATCAATAACGATAAATATCAAACAAAGAAAATGGCCCAACACATAGGCATAAACAAATCAAGGCGCATGGGGCCCCAAATCTTGTGGAAAATGAGGAAAGGGAGAAAATGTAAAAGGGTCCTCTCCCCGCTCTCTGGCCATCTGATGAGCCTCCGTGGTCTGCTGCCAGGTAAACTGATATTGCATAAACGAATCAAAACACTGGCACATCCGCTGTTGTTCTGCCAAGATTTGATGTAGAAGCTCCTCCTGAGATAATTTGCTGTGGAGTAGGTACCGGCTCATCATCTGAATCATCAGCTTCCTCTACGTGTGACGTAGAAGTTTGGGACCGAGTGCGTTTAACTGGAGGTCGTATACCCTCCATTGCAATCATTTGGCCTGGCCTCAATTTTTCTTCAGAAGGCTTAATCACCACACCACTTTTCAAACATAGAGTCGTAATCAAATGGGGAAATCATAATCCCGGTTGCCTACTAGTAGCGGAGTAGCAGATTTGTTGACGTATGAGCTGACGACATCTATGGCTTTCTCGGTAGCAATACAATACAGCAATTTGGCCTTTTCCATTGTAACATGGGTGAGATGGTTTACTGGTAGAAGGAGGCCACAAAGGAATTTAAACCAGACAAACCATACTGGCTTAAGTTTATTTGCTTGGAAATGCCGAGGGTCATGCCATCTGCCCTAAAAGTCCAGTCCACGTCTCCGTCACAAAGAATGCTTGTGATCTATTGAAGCATTACAGGTGTCGGGCCATTCATCGTTANATTCGAACACAAGTGACCTTCAAACTCTGTTGATTTCATTGGTAGAGACATCCACTTCTTTTTCCCGTACATATATTCTGGTGGAGCTATAATGATCAAAATTAGAATAAAACTCACCCACCGCCGGAAGGACGGCATCTATGGGTGTTGAAGTGAAAAGCTCCCATCCACGATTGTGAATGGCTAACTTTATTTCTGGAACCCTTGCCAATGGAACTTGTATGCCCCTTTCCTTAATTGTAGCCCGTTTTGAGATATCATTATCACATTTCTGGTTGACTGCCGCAGTTAAAAGCCGTAACCCACCACCAACTCTTGGTTGTGGAGCCCCAGATGATGAGGATTCTCTAGTACCCTTGCCTGTGGCTATTTTCTTTGTTGTTCTTCCCATTCCTATAAAACATAAACATGCGTCATGACCCCCAAACAAACAATTACAACACCCCACACTTAAATAAAAGGCCATTCCCCCAAATCATAAGCCTTAGATTATACATGAAAATCCAAGCAACTATCAAAGAATGCCTAAAACTAAGGCTTGTATACAATGCATGAACTTCCCTATGCATGAAAACTAATTAGCAAGAATTCACATGGCATAATCAATGGTCTAGGAAATAAATTCGTGCATCAATGCCTTGTGTTTGAATATTTTTATTCATTGAGACATTTTATCGAACACATGGCATGCATAAAGAAAGAGGAACTTTTGTGTATATTATGAACATGCAATCCATCCTCAATCAACAATCCAAACAATAATCACACCAAATTTATGATTGAAATTCAATCCATATGAGATTTCATTAATCAAAGCATAAAAAGACTCAAAATATTCTTGAAAATTAATTGAAACCCATAAGAAAAAATTGTAGAAAGAGAGAGAAATTCATACCTTGACTTCATTTTCCCTTAAGGAAGAAGAAATTGAGGTGTAAAATTGATGGAAATAGGGAGAGTTTTGGAAAATTTAGAGTGGAGGATTTGAGGGTTTGAGAGGAATTTGAAAGAGAAGAGGGTTTCAATGCGAAGAAACAAAAGGGATTTGGATCGCGCACACGTGCGCTGCTTCCTCAGCGAGCATGTACGGGTGAGACAGTGTATCTGGATGATAATCAGCCCCGCGCACATGCGCTGGGATTTTAACGAGCATGTGCGCTCAAGGCAGAAGCCAAAATTCTAATTGGTCTCAGCATACATGCACTGGGCTTTTAGCGTGCATGTGCGCTCGAGGTAGAACAAAAATTACTTTTTTTTTTTTTGAATTAAGACATAAACATTCTACCCTAAATCACTCACATAAAACACATAAACTCCTCAAAGGTCCATTTTATCATTGTAGCCTTTTAATGCAATCGATTTCCCAATTAACAACGAAATTAAAGTATGTTGTCCCTTTAAACTAAAATAAGCCAAAAATAAAGTTGTAAAAATATTAAATAATGGAACGAAATTCAAATAGACATGGGTTGCCTCCCATGAAGCGCCTTTGTTTACTGTCGTTGGCTCGACTTGATGCTCTTTCACACAATTCCAAGTAACTCCCATGTTAAGGAGTTCAAGGATCTTCCGCTTCACTATTTTCACAAATGATGGATTCAATCTCCTTTGCTCTTTTAGAACCCGAACAAGTTGCTCTTCTTGCGAGTTGCTAAGTTGACTTGAGATTATCACCCCCTTCTTATCCTTCAAACATATGTATTTAAGGTGACCAAGAAGGTGATTGTAATCCGGAATTGTTCCCTGCACAACAGATAACTTCGATTTCTTGTTAGAAAGTAGTAAAGCATTAGAACTTCCATTACTTGTTTCCTGAAACAAGTCCTTATTCTTTTCCTCGAGATGTTTTTCACAGTTTGTGTCCACCTCCTGATTGTTGGTATGTTCATGAATTTCCTGTATTGGAGGCTTACACATATCAATTACCGAAACAAGTTTTGTATGGTCAGACGGTTCAACATCATCATAAATGCTAAACTTAACACTTGTATCTCCAAATTCCATACTAAGAGTTCCATTAAGAACATCTATCTTGGTTTGGAATGGCATTGAGTAATTAGAAATGGTCTTCCTAACAAAATAGGAGCATTAGAATCACCTTGTTCTATTTCTAGAACGTAAAAATCAGCAGGAAAAACTAGACTTCCCAGTTGAACTAATATATCCTCTACAATTCCCTTAGGATAGGCTAAAGATCTATCAGCCAGCTGAATTACCACATCGATTTTACTAATGGTCCGACTTTCAATCCATCATAAACAGAATATGGCATTACATTAATAGATGCACCTAAGTCCAGCATGGCTTTTTCAAAATTGGTATTTCCTATCTTACAAGCAACAGAGAACATACCTGGGTCCTTATGCTTTTCAGGTAGGGATTTTTGAATAATAGACGAGACATTCCTCCCAACCTCTACCTTTCTAACCTTATTCTCTTTTTGCTTTCGTTTTTGGGTCCACAATTCCTTCAAAAACTTAGCATAACGAGGTATTTGTTTAATAGCATCTAATAAAGGAATATTTACCTCGCACTTACAAAATGTATCATACAACTCTTTGTCGGGATCCTCCTTTGAAAACTGTTTCAACACCTCAGAAAATGAGGGTTTGGGCTTATATTCTGGCCATACAGGAACTCCTTTGTCTTCACTGCCGCTGCTTCTCTTCTCGCTTGGGCCAACCTCTTTTTCAGCTTTGGTCTCCTTCTCCTCGGCCTTAACACGTTCAGGAACTATGTTGCGTTGCACTTCAACCTCTTTACCACTCCTCAACATAATTTCACTCACATGCTCCTTGGGGTTGATGATTGTTTGAGATGGAAACTTTCCAGAATTTTGTGATTCCAACCGGCTAATTGCAGTCGCCATTTGTCCCATTTGTTGCTGCTACTGCTGAATACTGGCCTTGGTATCCTGCTGAAATTGAATAGTATTATCAGTTAAAGCATTCAACCTTTCCTCTAAAGACTTAACAGACTGATTATCCAAATTGGCTTGTTGTCTTTGAGCGAATGGCGGCCTGTATGGTTGGAAGTTCTATCGATTCTGTTGAGGCTGAGGTTGAGGTGCTGGATTCTCGTATCTCAAATTAGGATGATCCCTCCATCCAGGATTATACGTGTTCGAGTAGGGATCATAATTTGGTCGTGGTTGCACAAGGAATCCTCCCACTATATTTACTTGTTCATGAGCTTCCACTTGTAATGTGGGGCACATATCTGTCGAGTGTCCCTCATTTGAGCAAATGCCGCAGGGTTGAACTGTTGTTGCTGTTCTTGAAGCCAATTGTCATACGAAAGAAGTCAAGCCATTTGCTGTTGTAAAGATGAAATATTTACCTCATTAACGCGTTTGAGAGGTTGATCACGTCGTGTCCTTAACTTTTGAGAACCCGCGGCCATATTCGATATAAGGTCACGAGCAGCATCTATGGTCAAATTGTCTAACGCCCCTCCACTTGAGGCGTCGACCATGTTCCTTTCGTTCGACAACAAACCTTCATAAATATATTGAATTAATAAGCAATCACTTATCTGATGATGTGGACAGCTTGGACACAATTTCTTGAATCGGCTCCCAATACTCATACAAGGATTCTTCATTGAACTGCCTTATGCCACAAATTTCCTTGCGAATATTCGTAGATGAGAAGCTGAAAAATATTTGGCCAAGAACAATTTGTTCATCTTCTCCCAAGTTGTGATACTACCCGAAGGTAAATCGAACAGCCAATCCTTCGCCTCATCCTTGAGCGAGAACGAAAATGCTTTCAACTTGATATGCTCCTCTGACACTCCGGTGGGTTTCATACCTGTTCAAACTACATGGAACTCCTTAAGATGCTTGTTTGGATCTTCACCTGGCAATCCATGAAAGGAAGGTAATAAATGGATTAGTCCAGATTTTAATTCAAATGTGACATTAGCATCTAATTCTGGATATGTAATGCATAAAGGTTGTTGATTTAATGTGGGCGCTGCTAATTCTCTCAATGTCCATTGCGCCATGTTTGTTTGCCCTTGATCTTCCTTATCACCTGCAAAGATAAAATTAAACAATTGTGCTTCCCCTAACTATCGAAGTTCTCTTAATTCTTTTCCCAATCTGCGTAACGTTCTCTGTATTTCTGGATCAAATTGGAATTCAACTTGTCCAGCAAATCATGTTACCGGCATACACAATTAGCGAAAGAATAACAATAAAAAGACAGAAAATAAAAACTGGAATAAATAGCACAAAAATAATTCAAACCGCTCCCCGGCAACGACGCCAAAATTTTGGTGTGAAATAATAATGCCGAGTTGCAATGCTGTCGTAGACACCCAAAATTAACAACTCTCAATTATATTGTAGTAGTGGTAAGTACAGGTCATCCCACAGAGAACGTAGTTTATTCTTGTGCTAAATGAAAAAAATGGGTTTTCTTGAATGCTTTTAAACTAAAACTAAAACAAGAAAATAATTGAAGAAAATTTGATATAAGAAAAGTCTTGGTTTTGGTCATATCCACCATGCCAATTTCACCAGTCGATCCTTGACACACAAGATAATTCAATTTTACATCAAATACTAATTGAAGAATTTACCTTATGTACGAACGAATACCATTTCAAAGTTTATTCTTATTTTTTTCTAAAGTTGGTTAATTTTTAACACGCGATCCAATTAACCCTAACTATTAAATTAGTCCAGACACGCGCCAAAGATTAATTAATAGAAGCTTTAAAATCAATAGGAACAATTAGGCTAATTAAACATAAACACACGCGGTTAAGCCAATTAGATGATTAATTTCCCTAAATTCAATAACACTAATCGAGTAAATTTCAAAATCAGTTGCTTCACAGGTTGAATTAAACACACGCGGTTAAAACAATCTAGCTATAGATTAATTCTAATAACTTAATATTCTGCAGCAATAATAAGTTAAAAAGAACAACCATAAAATTAATCGCAGAAAAATAATCAACACTTGAGATAAAAGTGAATAATTCAAGCACAAGAAGTCTCACAACTTTGTAGAATTGACCATGGCTTCAATTCCATCTACCAAGAAAAAGGTTTAGGTACAAAGTGACATGAAAGAATAAAGAACAGAATTTTTTACTGAAAACCCTAGCCAAAAGAAAATAAAAGTGTCGATCTTTTTCTCACACCCTAAATGGGATATTTATAATTAGTACTTAGGGTTACAATTAATGCCTACAGATAAAAATGTGAAATCGGGTGAAAAAGAGTCCAATCAGGCGAAGAAATCTGTCAAAAACTCAACTTACGCCATCCCACCGCCTCAGGCGCACATGCGCTGGCAGAACCTCCATTTGCTCTTTTGTCTTTCGTACACATGCGTGGAGTTCTTAGCGTGCATGTGCGCATGAACTTAACCTAGTAATCTTGCTTCTGGACGCAGCACATATGCGCTGCACAGCTCCAACGCATGTGCGCTGGCTTTACAATTGTGCTCTGCCTTCGGCTTCAATTTTGACCTTGATGCTTTTGGAATTTGAAAAAGTGTAAAACATGAAAGTTGTAGTTCTATGCCTTAAATTTCCAATTCATCTCAAATCACTTCAATTGGATCTCTAACTAAAAAGTTATGCTTGAAAGTAACGCAACAGCATCCGATTTGGCTTCATACTCGTGCATGTTCCGCTCTTAGCATTTTCTTTCATCTTTTCCATCTTTTCCAGCTCTTTTTCACTGTAACCCTACAAAAACTAAGAATAACCAAATTAAACTCAATAATAACTCAAATCTAGCTTACAACACATAAAAACGTGGTAAATGACACATAAAATATAGCACAATTATGAACTTATCAAAAGCCTCGTCACTAAAAGTATTTTGTGACAACATAGTGAGTTGTCACTAAAGAATGGATATTAGTGACAACATTTCTTGTCATAAAACACCATCAAATACAATGACTAGTATGAAGTTGTCACAGAAGGCAGGTAAAATGTCGTCTCTAATATACATAATCTTGTCACAAAAGACTGAGTCTATAGTGTCAACTTAGTTTCCACTACAGAGCTTCTAGTCAGTGATAAAAGACCTGTTGTCACAAAATATTTAGTTGAGATAACCTGCTGAATCACTAATTCGACATGAGTATAACTAAACAAGTATATCCAATAATAACAGATAACCTTTCTTTCATTAGAAAATTACCAAAAACCATAATCAAACTGAACCATAACATAAGTATAATTGGTGAGTAGTTGAAGTTTCAACATCAAATACATCTAGATAAGTTATCACAAAGTTTACGTTTAGATAAGTTATCACAAATTTACATCTGAATAAAAGTTGATATCAACAAAAGACCCCTACACTAGAAGAAAATATGCTATAGCCCCAAAACAACCATCATGAACAAAAAGGGCTACAACTTTACTTCTCTTCGTCTAATTTCTTTGCAAGTTTGAATTGTATATCTTCACAAATCTGCATTAAAGTAATACAACAATTATTTTAAGACAAAGTAAAGGATATCACAAAAGAAACATAAAGTTCAACCAAGAACCAAGACATGTGCTAAAAAAAAAAAAAACATCTATAGCAAACCAAAAGGCTTTCACAGAAGGCATAAAATCATTCCATGAACCAAGAGAAGAAAAATGGACTTTAGTAACCAACTATAGAAAGCCATAAAGGCTATCACAAATAACACAAGGTTTCCATGAACCAAGAGGACTAAACCATTTCCAGAAAATCAATCCATAACATATTTTATATATCTAACTATGTATTGTAATTTACTAAAAGCATTACTTTCATACTCGAAAATCACTAAATGCTCCTAATATAAACTGTACACAACACAACTGAATAAACTTGGACTAACGAAAACTTCAAGGTTCCCAAGTAAAATGAAACATGAGGCATATAGGAAATATGTCAAAAATAGAGTACTTCAACCAAGCAAATTCGAAGGTTTTTGTTATACTTCAACCAGATTATTAAGTTTGTGGCGCCATAATAAAAGAAAAGAATAAAATTAAATAATGAGGTACACTGAACTTCCCCATATCATACTCATGTTACTGATATTACGAGAAATGTTTGTTTACCGATTAGTACTAGTGGATGCATCTATATTGCCTTGCTTCGCCATTTGCAATTACAATAGCTAAATCTTGAAGAAGATTGTTTGTCTCCCTTTGCTAGTTCTCAAGCTTTTCCATAAGTTCTTGTTGAGCTTTTACTTGAACTTCCAATTCAGCGGCGCGTTGCTCAGCTTGTTCAGCTTTTTTCCTCGTTTCTTCAATCTCTGCAATGTTTTTTGCTGATAATCTAGGCTTTTGGGGACCACGACCGCGTATATACCCAGGTACATGTCCAACTACTTCAACGCACACGTCGTCCTCAGTCTTGTTTGAACCTTCATCTTTATACTTAGATAGCAAATCCTTCATTTTGGTCTACAATGATATTTTTAAAGTTAGGTATACATAAGAGTTATGCACATCATATTCTCGCAAAAGTTATGTATATGCATTGTGGACTACAAAAGTAGTTAAATTGGAATATAGATTATGATTAAAAAACTATTGAAACATACTTAACTAGATTGTTTGAAATATACTTACTAGATTGTTTGCTGCAAGCTCGTCAATCGGACCATTCTTGAATACTTTCTACTAAAGTGAGTCATGTCATAGAGCTCTATAGGTCCAATGACTCTTTCTTCTTTTGCTTCCTATAACCAAAAAATTGTTAAATTAAAGACTACACAACATAAAGTAAATTAGCTACAATAGTAATTTACCCGTTCTTCCTTATGACGTAGGTATGATTTCGTTCCTGTTGTAAGCGTACTTTTTGCTTTGCTCTATTTTGCTTATTTCGTTCACTTATCTCCTACAGTTCACAAATTTAGTGTTGCTTAAATAATCAGAATCACATGTACAATGAATGAACAATTAAGGAAAACACATATAATACAATCACAAGAAACCAATTTTAAGGAAAACAATGTTTGAATACAATCACAAGAAACCAGTTTTACAATTGATCATTTTTATTAGAGATAATCACATATAATAGTCTAAGCAGTAAAAACAATTTCTATTAGAGACCAAATGGTCTCAAATTAACGTGAGGACTGATAATTAATTTCCTCTTCTTTTGCTTCTATTTTCTTTGGTAGCAAGACGGTTTTCTTGTCTAATCTACATAACACATATTAGATCTTTGTAAGAACTAGTAGAAACTCGTTCTTTTCTAATTTCCACTAACATTCTGTAACAACTTAATCCTTCTTGTTAGATTGTATCTCAAACTATCAAAACGTGCAACAGTACTATAAAAGAATCAAATTAGCATTTCCAACTAACACTAGTTCTACTTGTCAGGAACCAGCCAAACTTCTAGGGAGATCTAGCGAAGTCACAAGAAATCCCAGGAAGAATTAATTGCTAGTTCGGGATATGGAAGAAAAGTCGAAAGATTTTTTGAGGAATTTGATGGAGTCTTTCAAAGATTAATTAGACCGCGTTCCACAAACTAACTAATGTAACAGTCTTGAACATTGACTTCCATAATTAGTTTATACCCAACAGTTAATCAACATGCCATTGCCAACCAAAAGTTGATCCTGCAGTAAAGGATTACAGGCTCAAGAAAAGCATCAAACGATAGCTTAAACTGATTTGTTGTATATGTTGTTATTGATGTGCGAGTATTTTTTAATTTTTTTTTAAAGAAGTTTTATTTAGTCTAGGAAACATAGAGCATGTAGAAGTTGAGCATATTCAAATGGAAATCAAAGAATATAATTTTCAAATAAAATATTCACATGCATGTATAAATAATACAAATAAACTATTGAAAAGGGTTCTCATTAGTAATAAACTAGACAAAATAACCTCTATGTACCCTCACAAAACATGAAAAAAAAAAAAAAAAAACAGAAATAGATGGTGGACAACAGGGGCATAGGGAAGAGGTGGGCATGTAGGCAAAGAAACAACACAAATTTGGGAATTTCGCAAATTTCAGAAAAAAGGTTTGATTTTTGTGTCCATTACAAAACATCTATTGCAATTCCTGACCCAAAATTTGCATCAATTGGAAGATTTCTAACATATTAAAGCAACCAAAAAAAGAGGCAGAAAATTTAATAGAAGAAATAGCTTACTTGTTTTGCAGAGATGGACTTATTGCCGAGAAGAAAGGGAAGAGTTGATTGATTGTGACGATCCAATTGATGGGAGGCGCTGAGAGCTTCTCTTCTCCTCTGTTGATGGTTTTCAATGAAATAGTCGGTTGAGGGTTTTTCTTCTCTTTTCTAGGCTTTTGTTTTGCTTGCTCTCTCTGTTTTTTTTTTTCCCCACGCATTCTTCTCTTCTCCTGGCTTTTGTTTTGTTTGCTCTTTTTTTTTTTTTTTTTTTTGTGTTTCGTGTACTCGCGCCTTTTGCTTAGTTTTTTTTTTTTTTCCCACACTTTTGTTTCGTATACTTGCCTTTTTTTTCATTTAAAATTTTGGCAATAAATTATCACTACTAATAGATGCCTAAAAATCACAATCATAAAGATAAAATGTTGTCACTAATACACCATCATATTAATGACAACTTTTCTTAATTTGTCACTATTATCGAGTCAATTTTTGAATCCGGGAAAAAAATTTAGGTGGGAAAGAATTTGTGGCGATAATTTAAATATTGTCACTGAACCTAATTTGCTCCTGAAAAATATTTGTGACAACGTAAAAACTTGTCGGTAAATATTCAATTTAGTGACAATTTTTAAGTCGCCACTCCAAAAATTGTCACTAATTACCAATTTTCTTGTAGTGTAAGTACATGTTTTTCTCCCAAATCATTCTATAATTCATTTTTCTCCAACCTAGTTTTTGGGATCTCTAGTCCCTAGGTAGAAGTATCCTCATACATGGTTTTAGTTTAAAAATTTTAGACGAAATTTCATTTCCCTCGATGTACCTCATATCTTTGCCCCAAACTTGGCATTTATATTTTCACAAATTATTATAACAAAGTTATGAGTTTTCGATATTTAAGCCAAAACATTTCAATAAGTCTCATGAGAATAAATTCACATTATATTATTATTTTAATGAGAAAATATCTCACACATATTTCTAATTGCCAAGTAATATATACAAGCAAATATTCACATTAAGTGCAGTCACATATCTCTTAATATGCTCCTCTAGTAGATAGTAGCTAATAGATTTGCTATTAAGAATCATCATATAGATGACTAATAGTCTACTATTAGGAGCCACTTTATTTTTTACATATTTCATTCACCTTTTGGATAGGCAGTAGTCTAATTATCTACTCGAAGTCATTAATAAATCTCTAACATTTTCTTTTTGCAAGAAAATATCACATTTACCATGAGTGCTTCATCATTATTTTTTTTTCAAATTTTGATCCCTAAGATATCGATATCTGCCACACTTGTTTGTGAGTATAAATCTGCACATACTCAAATAGGGATTAATAAAATTCTACTCATAATATTCAGTGTCATATTATAAACTTAAAAATTTATACTCACAAGTTGAGAACACCATATTTATATATCACATAAGTTTTATTTTCTTATCATATATATAGATAAGAATTGCTTCAAACCATGTTATTTCTTAGGAAGTTTTAAGTATCCTCATTTTTATTTTATTTTTTTAAAATCTATTCTTTTTCCTTGAAATAAAATTTTAAAAGAGTATTGAAAACCCTCACTATTTGTTATACTCTTATGACATGCAAGGCATTTCCTGTTTCAAGATAAAAATCATTAGACATTTAAATTTAAGCTAAAAAAACATCATCAGATATTTGGATAAAAATTATCATGGCAATATAATACACTATTGATGATGCCATACATGTAATTTACAAAATGCAATATAATTACTTTGCATTTCGTATGGTTTTAATATTCCCATCATAGCTGTCTAAATAAAATAGACTCATGGCAAAAGTTGAAAATCAAGACATGCCTTCTGAAAATCAATATTGTCTAAACACATTTATGTCTAGTAATATCCCTGTTTTATGCTTTTAAATAGTTAGGGTTTTATTTTTAAGCACATAAATATAGGCACGAAGACATAATAATATGATATCATTCATACTCACAAGTTGAGTAAATATCACTCATATAATTTTTCTCCCTTATGGCTATCAATAATCTTTGTCACAATTCCATAATAATAGAAGTAATTGTAAAAGTTATGTACGTAATTATGCTGGTAATAAAAAGTATAAACTCTCCTTAATATAATATTGTTTTTATTTATTTAGTTGTGCACATGAGTAGTAGCTCAAAGCAAATGCATATATACCAACCATATAAATTGACACCTACTATCTCATTTTATTTCTTAAGTCTCCATTGTTTATTTATCAACTACATATAATAAAAGATAAGTGGTACCTTTCTCCTGCAAGTATCAATGGAACCCCATTGAACCTCAATGAAGAGTATGTTCCAGATGGTTAATAACACAAATTCACAATACTTTAGACATGCACTTCGGTAGCAATAGCAAGCAAGCTTTGGACATTTAGGAACGATCAAAATTCAAACCAAAGCCAAATCACCTCAACTTAAATGGACATAAGCATGTAGTTCCAGAAGAAGAGCACATAATTTCAAGAACATTTGTTTTGGAAGAACACATGATAATATATAATTCCTAAACCATACTAATTTTTTTTTTATGCATTCATGAACCTGATACTATATCAGAATGAAACAATCAAATTTCTTGAAAGGTTCTGGAGATTTATTGTCAAAGTGATGTCCAACATGTTAATTATAGGTACAATCATTTGATGTTCATATGCAATTTTGCACATTTAACAGTCTAATATAAGTCACCTTATCTACTGAATTTTGATGTTAGCAGACCATTATAAGTTCTTAAGAAATTGTTATGGTAATTTTTTTCTTTTTTAAAAAAAACATCCAAAAAAATAAATAAATATTACCAAACAAATTTGAAGTTCCAATCCCACAAACACATGCTCAAAGGATCACTCATATATTTGGTTCATCTTATTCATTCTCCCTCTTCTAGTTTTGATAACAAGCCATGGTTTTCATATGTGCCTCATTCTAATGGTGCTTATTTATATGCACTCACAAGTATTGCAAATTCTTAAAAATACAGGAAATAGTATTTATACACTTGAACCCTTGAAAAATTATTTAATTTCATTGACTGACTTGGACAAATAGAGATTTAGTTAGTAAGTCTTACTAGAAACTAACTAATTGCTTCTTATGCAAAAATCATTGTATCCAACTAAGATTCTAGAGCAAAGAGGAAAATGAAGACATATTAATGGTGTAAAACAAGATCTTAATCTATAGGAGAAACAACAAAACTGACGGTTATTCTTGTTAAATAACATGGGTTTTTATTTCAAAACTAATTAGCAATGAGTGGTGTGGCTAATGAACCTTATTAATTACTCCATAATTTTTGGGCTAACTAATATTAGATATTTTATATTTAACACCCCTTCTCACATGTAACTTGAATTGGTTGAGCGCTCGGGTTAGAGAGAACCCATTACTTGAGTTGGTTGAACTCCCGAGGAATTGAGTGCTCGGGGATAGAGAGAGAACTTCCCGTGACTTGGGTTGAGCTTTTGGAGAGTTGAGCGAGCCCGTTGAACTGGTTAGAGAAAACCCACAACACATGTGAAATAGAAGGGAGAAAACTTGAAGTAACTCTGAGCTACTATATCAAAGAACATGAGTTTCCATCTCAAAACCAATTTGTAATGAGTGGTGTGTAGCCCATGAACCTCGTTACATGAGTTGGACATGGATTAGAATCTTGTTACACGCGGGTTAGACGTTAACTTGGAACCCTGTCAAAGTATCCACAGTAGGTAGCCTAAAGATCTTGGACTAGTTAATAAAGTTCCTGGATCACTCCACTTATCACCAATTAGTTTTGAGATGTAAGCCCCATATTCTTTAACATAGTATCACAGCTAGTCTAAGTTTTTCTCACATCCACACGTGCTGTGGGTTCTGTCTAGTTGTCTAGCCTCTTCCAATAGGTTCTTACGTTCAGCCCACGTAATGGATTCTCAATTAATTCAAGTCACGTGTGAGTGAGGGTGTCAAAGTATAAGTATCCGCATTAGGTAGCTTAAAGATCTTGGACTAGTTAATAAAGTTCTTGGACCACTCCACTTATCACTAATTGGTTTTGAGAAAAATTCCATATTTTTCCACCTTAAACAATTCTAACCTCTTAATTAGCTTGGACCCTTTTTGGTTCATCATCAGAAAACTTTAATTGGGTACAAAATTTGATCAACGAGATCTCTCGCTTCTACATTTTTACAAGGATCAAATGTTCACTTGTATTAATTTTTTGAGAAAAGACTACATGGAGGAAACAGACTAATTAAGTTCTAGACCCATTCACTTACTTCGTTGTTTTTTTCGGTGATCATAATATCAAATAAATATATAGAAGGCAGTCAAAGCACATATAGTTATAAACTTATAATAGTGACTAAATTATTTACGTCAAATGTGCCAAAATCAATCTCTTTTTTTTCATTTTTTCCCTACTTGGAAGACTTATCTAAGTCTTATTCCACACCAAATAATTTATACTACTTAGAGAAATAGAATAGTACCATTGAGCAGTAGACTATTGTACACATCATAAAGTTTAGAAGTAGAACAATCATTTATTTATCTCACCACATGAAAAATTCTAACTCATAGGGCATTAACCGTCTTAAAATTGATGGATCTACATCACAAAAATTATGTTAATTATAATTAACATATCAAATAAATTAAACTCAACATACATTAATAGATAAATATTACCTCATTTTTCACAATAAAAGAAAAAAATATTTAGTACCATTTTGCACGAATGATTTGCAACTAAAAAGTACGATAGGGATGAGGCATCTATTTGCTCTCTTTAAAACGATTCGCTCTCTTACGGATTTTTTACTCTGATGCATTAAGTTATAGCGTGTCGCTTCAGAATATAACAACCCAACTCAAGGTTGTTACTTTCCTTTGATATGCACAATCAAGGGAAGTAGATACCTTGTCACATACCTTACTTTGCCCATATGATTTTTTAGTAGTGATAACTAGAAAATATTATTTGTAGGAAAGTTGTTAGAAAATTATTCACTAGTTTTCCACTCACATTTATATTTATAGCCTTCAAGAACACATTTTTGTCCAAATACAATGGTTTTAATTTCATATTACGATGAGAATTATAATTCATAATGAATAGCTTTTATTCCATAATAATGAGAATTATAACCCATGTAATAAATAAATATTTATTACCAAGACATAATGACATAGGATTTATAATAGAATTTAAAAACATCATAAATGATTATATTGAAAATTTAAAGGGATGTAACTCTTAAAATAAATATTAATAATTTATTCTTAAACGTCAAGAATTTATTTTTTCTATTACAATATTCCAACAACACTCAACGCTTGTATACTGTATCAAAACATATTAAATTAGTTCAAGAAGGAGCCCTCTTCTTTTCTCAACTCTCAAATCACCAATTGCACTTAATTATCCATCACTTTAAGAACATCTAATTAGAACTACTCATACAATTAGAAATTGCTTCTTAACCCAATCCAAAACTAACTAATGCATAATTAAAGATAAGAAATAGAAAGAAAACATTTAAATAAAGAAATTAAAGAAAACAAGTAAAGAGAAAGCATTTTATGGGAGCAATTTTAACTAACCTAAACTATAATTTACTATGAAGAAAACATATTTCAAGAAACTCCATAAACTAGTCCAACAATTACACTAAGAAAGCAAGTAAAGAGAGAAATTAAACAAAGCAACTAAACTAATATTAACATAAGTAGCACAAAATAAAAGCCCTCCACTAAGGGTCTTCAAATCTTCAACATGGGGATTAGAAATTACAACTAAACTAAATATTATTTAAGAAAACCCTCCCAAAATAGAAGGAAAAAGAGAACTATAACTAATCTTAACCTAATCTACTATCTACCCTAAAGCTTACTGTTTCCTAACACCTCAAAATGAGGGTTAAAGAATGTATATATAGTGCTAGTATTGAGGAGAATTGGTGTAGCAACATTCTGCCCCGAAAATAGACGTCTTTGCCCTCAGATGAGTTTAGATTGCAATGTCAAAACTAGTCTTGTAAACTCCACACCGCGGTCCGAAAACGAGCTCACTAAGCTTGATGAGGTTCTCGAACTTCACGGTGTCAAAATTTTGTTCTTTAAATTAACGTCACGATTTCGAAGGCAGTGTCACCCCAGAAGTTTGAGATAGTGTGGTATTTATGCCTTGCATTCCCACACTGCAATTAAGCCTTGTACTTGATTTTGTCTATTTCTCATTTAATTGATGCGTCATTTTCTCCGACCAAACTCTGCATAAAAACACACTTTGTTATTCACAATAAAAATACTTAAAATAACATCATAAATACTAAAATAACATAAACTAACACAAAAAAAAAAGGTAAGAAAAAATACCATTTAATGTTGACCTCAAAGCAACCTAAGAGGGGGGGTGAATTAGGTTGTCTCAAAAAACAAACCTTTTGAAGTGCTTAATGAAAATACAAACTTTGTGCAACAAATGAATAGTTAACCACAAACGATCAAAGATAAATATTTAACAATCAAAGCTTAAAGAACAAATAAAAGATTGAGATAAAGAATATCAAACCAAACTCCCAAGCTTCTCAAGCTTGGAGTACATCCACTAGTAGTGCCGCTTCAAAGAAGGTGAGGCAATAACCTTCTTGTACACAAAGTAGGCTCACCCTTGCACCAACTAAGTTCCTCTAGTTGAGCCAAAGGGTTTTACACTACAACCTCACTTTTGTACACTTGTTATCCCTCCACTCTTACACTTGAAGATCACTCACTAGTCTACTCTTGCTCACACTAATTCCCACTAGTTGAGCCAAGAGAACTATATTACTCAAACCAATACAACCCACAATATTTTAGCCTATTTCTCTCCAAATAGCACTTACAAGTGTTTGTATTGAATGTTGTAGTTCCCCTCATCATTTGGAAGTCCTTGGGCTATTTATAGATGAAAGATGTGCTCAAATTTGAGCTCTAACGGTAAAAAAACTAGCTGTTAAAAACTAGCCGTTAAGGGTTCGGACAGTGGGTTCAGACGTCCGTTCATGCATCCTACAACTTGATGAACAGTGTCTCAGACGGTCATATGCGTCTTACAGCTTGATGAAGAGCAGTGTCTCGGACGGTCATATGCGTCCTACAGCTCTGAAAAAAATTACTTCATTTTGAGCTCCTTTCTTCGGACAGTCTTCAACGTCCGATCTTTTTGGTTTTGGACGGTCTTCAACGTCCGATCATCATACTTTCAAATTTCTTTTCTCGGACGGTCTTTTGCATCCGAAGCACTATCCTTCGGACAGTTTTCTATGTCTGAAAGATGTGTTCTTCCTCGGTGTTGTCTGGTCATGTTTCGGATGCTCCCTTGCGTCTGAGCTCCTTTCTTTCGGACGCTCTTCATCATCCGTAAGGTGTTGTTCAACTTTTGGTCATTTTTCTTGATTGTGTTCGGATGATCATTTTCATCCGATCCTTCCTTTTTTTCTACGCACTTGTTTGCAAACCATTAGTATGATTTGGTCATCATCAAAACATGATTATCATAATTGGGGTTCAACAATCTCTCCCTTTTTGATGATGACAAATCATTTGGACAATTCTAAAAACAATCATAAAATATGATGTGAGCATCAATCAAGAAGTTTTGTCCATTATTTTCTCCCCCTTTTGGCATCATCAAAACATAAGAAAGATAATGAAATTTAAGCTCCCCCTTAGTTTATTCCCCCCCTTGAAAGGTGAATATAATTCAATATGAGTACATGGAGAATAAGTCAAGTTATGCAAAACGTTTCTTCTCTTCAAGAATATGTAATCAAGTAGATATGAGGGAATTCATGCAAAGAATTAGGATCAGAACATTTTTTGCTCATTCCTTGCTAAAAAGCATCATCAAAACAATAAAGTATATGTAATGCAAAATAATCCATTTAAAAAAGAGAATGCTCCCCCTTTCTTTTGCAAGTAATGACTTACTATAGATAACAATTTGGGGATACATATTTCCTATCATTCTAAACAAATTCAATCACATATATGAGTAACATTCAAGAGAACATAGTTCAACTTGAAAAATGAAAGCACACAAAATTTTAGATGTTACCCATTTCAATATCATCTTAGCTCATATGCCTTGTAACACCCTTCGTAGATAATCTATTTTGAATTCCTTGGTGCTCTCCAAGCATGCCTACATACAAAGTTAAGCAATAACTTTTGGTACCCAAACTTTCTTGGGTCCAATTGGATTAGTAACATGCTTAATCACCCAAATAGAATTTATTCCCAATTTTTCATTTCTTTTAACATAACAATTTTTCTTTATATGGCCATGTTGATGACAATAATTACAAATAATATCCTTATTGCCATAAAAAGAATATTTAGATTTAACAAACACAAATTAATTTTTTTTTTAAAGGTGATAAAATTTTTGTTCAAAAACATATTTCTAGTTCTTTTATTTTCAAAAAAATTTTCTTTCTTCTTTTTCAAAATATCATCAAGATCATCTAATCTCTTCTTCAAAGAAGCTTGTTCTTCCATGATCTTGGTTTTTCCAACAAATTTTTCTTTCAACACATCATTTTCTTTTGTCAAGGAATTATTTTCATACACAAGTTTTGAGTTGGTACTTAATAAAGAGCATTAACTTTAATTTTTAACTCTTTGTTCTTAGCATATGATTCTTTCAAACATTCATGCATTTTAAAAATAAATGATTCAACATCATCATCATCTTTATCACATGAATCATCACAAGAATCACAGCTAGAGGATACCTCATTGTTGCCAAGTGCCATAAAAGCCATTTGAGCCTCCTCATATTCTTCTTCAACCTCTCCATCCGAATTGCAATCATCCCAAGTGATTTGGAAGTTGTTGAAGTGAGGCTTCCTTGAGTCTTTTCTCATTTAGATGTGTATAAGAGACAGGCTTCTTTTTTCCTTTGCCTCCTCATTTTGTACCTTGTATTTCAACTTCAATTCAAAGGAGGTTAGAGAATTGATCAATGAATCAATAGGCATAGAATTTAAATTTTTAGACTCTTCTATGGCAATGGATTTAGGTTCCCATTCCTTAGGTAAAGCATTCAAAATTTTTCTATTCTTTTCACCCAAGGAATATTCTTTACGCAAACCTATATCCAAATCCTTTACCATATCATTAAACCTACAATACATCTTGTCAATGTTCTCATGAGGTTCCATTTTGAAAGATTCATATTTAGCCACAAGAAGTGACTTCTTTTGCTCTCTTATATCTTCACTTCCTTCATGAATTTCTTTTAATTTGTCCCATATCTCCTTGGCCGATATGCAACCTTTTACTTTAGAAAACTCATCTGCATCCAAAGCATTATACAAAATATTAATGGCTTTAGCATTTAAAGATAAATTTATTTTATCTTGTGCATTCAACTCATATCTAGTCTTAGGCCTTAATCTATGAGTATTTTTATCAAGAATATTTGCTTCAAAAGGACCTTCATAAATAATATACCACAATTCAATATTAATAGATTGAACAAAAATTTTCATTATATCCCTCCAATAAACAAAATTAATGCCATTAAACATGGGAGGTCTAGTGATAGAATGCCCCTCTAAAAACAAAGCATTATTGGTTGCCATAATGATCTTTACTCAAAAGCAATTAAGCTCAATATATGAGACCAAGCTCTGATACCAATTGTTGGCCTCAAAGCAACCTAAGAGGGGGGGTGAATTAGGTTGTCTCAAAAAACAAACCTTTTGAAGTGCTTAATGAAAATACAAACTTTGTGCAACAAATGAATACTTAACCACAAATGATCAAAGATAAATATTTAACAATCAAAGCTTAAAGAGCAAATAAAAGATTGAGATAAAGAATATCAAACCAAACTCCCAAGCTTCTCAAGCTTGGAGTACATCCACTAGTAGTGCCTCTTCAAAGAAGGTGAGGCAATAACCTTCTTGTACACAAAGTAGGCTCACCCTTGCACCAACTAAGTTCCTCTAGTTGAGCCAAAGGGTTTTACACTACAACCTCACTTTTGTACACTTGTTATCCCTCCACTCTTACACTTGAAGATCACTCACTAGTCTACTCTTGCTCACACTAATTCCCACTAGTTGAGCCAAGAGAACTATACTACTCAAACCAATACCGGTAAGAGATTTTCAAGATGCAACCCACAATATTTTAGCCTATTTCTCTCCAAATAGCTCTTACAAGTGTTTGTATTGAATGTTGTAGTTCCCCTCATCATTTGGAAGTCCTTGGGCTATTTATAGATGAAAGATATGCTCAAATTTGAGCTCTAATGGTAAAAACTAGCTGTTAAAAACTAGCCGTTAGGGGTTCGGACGGTGGGTTCGGACGTCCGTTCATGCATCCTACAGCTTGATGAACAGTGTCTCGAACGGCCATATGCGTCCTACAGCTTGATGAAAAGTGTCTCGGACGGTCATATTCCTACAACTCTGACAGAAAATTACTTCATTTTGAGCTCCTTTTGTCGTCTTCAACGTCCGATCTTTTTGGTTTCGGACGGTCTTCAACGTCCGATCATCATACTTTCAAATTCCTTTTCTCGGACGGTCTTTTGCGTCCGAAGCACTATCCTTCGGATAGTTTTCTAAGTCCGAAAGATGTGTTCTTCCTCGGTGTTGTCTGGTCATGTTTCGGATGCACCCTTGCGTCCGAGCTCCTTTCTTTCGGACGCTCTTCATCGTCCATAAGGTGTTGTTCAACTTTTGGTCATTTTTCTTGATTGTGTTCGGATGACCATTTTCATCCGATCCTTCCTGTTTTTCTGCACACTTGTTTGCAAACCATTAGTGTGATTTGGTCATCATCAAAACATGATTATCATAACTGGGGTTCAACATTTAAAACACTAAAGATACTCAAAACTTGCAGTTATCAATTATATGTGGCAAAGGGAGGTTGGAGGTTATCAATACCATTTCTCTTTCGGCGAGTCTATTGTAGGATTTTTCATTATTGTTTTGTGATTTTACTGTGGAAATCCATTGTAATTGCTCTCTCTAAAAATTCTTACAATCTTTACGCCTTCTATTTTTCACCATCCTTCTTTTTTTGCCGCTGTTTTGGAGATTTAACTGTTTAAAATTCTCATTGTAAGCCTTTTTTTGAGTTCCATATTAATGAAGTTTGATCCTAATTCCTCTTGACTAGTATTTTCTGTGAATTTTATTGATTGACTTGGTTGTTTAGTTATAGATTTGAAAAATGGATTAACGTTGAGGTAAAGCTCACATGATTCCGTTCACAATCTTCATCCCACCGATCAGACTTTGAGAGCTTTTCGGGGGTTGACATTACGATTGAACTAGTTACCAACCATTGAATGAAGAATCAATCTTTATTCCATTTGACTAAAGAATCAATCTATATACGCATGAATAAAGTATAAACAATCAATTTGAATTAAGGATGAATCTCTATTCAATTTGAATGAAGAATCAATGTCTATGCAGCTGGTAATGGGTGGCATTGAGTTGAAAGTACAGTCCGAGTACTGGCATGGTATTTTTTTTTTCTCTGTAAAACCAATTTCACCTTCTTGATGATGGAGTGTATTAGATAATTAGTTATCCATTTACAATCTTCTTCCTAAGCCTCATGTTTTATCATTTGTGTGCATACGTCAGAGGAGAACTACACCCGCGGGATTTCGAGAGAGGGATGGTATCTACGACATGATGGGTTTTTATAAGGAGTGGTTGCGCACGTGAGAAGGTAGAGTTGGTGTAGGCCCATAAAATTGGCTAATGATTTGACTACATATGGGCAAAATTGTCCAGATAATAACCATCCAAGGCTAATTGAGTCTATTTTGGAGGTTTGTTAAGCGGTGCTAGAGATAGGGGGCATTTGTAATTTGGCCAAATCTCGGCGTTCATTAATTTGGTAGTTTAGTCAAATTTCAAAGGAAGTAAATATAATTAACTCTAATATTTTTAAGTATTTACAAAAGAATTTTGGGTTCAAAAGGTGTATAAACAATAGCATTTTTTTGTTGTTGTTAACAAATAGAGATGCTATGATCCTTCACATTTTTTAGAATTAGTGAGGTGCACGTGCGATGCACGTGTTAACCCAAATATTTATATTTTATTATACAAATTGTGTAAGTGAATCTATATATTAATACTAAATTCTTGTACGATACACATGGTGAATTTACACATAGTTCTTAATTTTGTTTGTTCAATTTATGCCATGGTATTTTAATAGAAGAAAGCACGTGCAATGCAATTATATCTCAAGTATTAGATTTAGCGCATTAAATAAGGTTAAGCAATTTTGAATTTGGAATTGTAAACATTATATAAATTAATATAAGAACAAAGACCATAGTTAATCAACTAAAAGAGAAGTGTAAATAGTGTTATATGGATCGTGGTAGGGACTTTTTCGGGTACATGGTATAGAGGGGTAGACTTAGATGGGTCGCTTTTTTAGAATCAAAATTCGTTATTTAGAATTGTTATTTAGGCTTAAAATTGAACAGTTAAAAAATTATGAGTACTAATAAGTAATAAGTTTACCTATAATTTCCTAATCTTATTAAATAACAAAATTACAAATAAAAATAAATAAATGCTTTCTTAGATTTAGTGAAATTTATAGGATTATGAAACACCGTTCTTAAGAAGAAAAGTAAATTGAAAATAATTTTTCTATTATATTTAGTTTCAAATTAAATAGACTTATATATAATTCATATATGTTGACAATGGCATCCTCTCAAATCTCAAGAATTGTTTAGTCATCTTTTAGTTGCAAATGTGGTCTAGTTGGAAAAAATAATTTAATGTTTATAATTCCAGATTTGATATTGCTTAATGTAATAGTATTATCTTATGTACTAAATTTATACTACAGGAAATATAATTGCAACACACTGCTTTCTTCTACAAAAAAAAGGTTAATAATCTTGTTTCTATTATTTATTCTTTCATATATAACATCTACTTTCCCTAAAAGAAGTTGATAAATAGAAAACATTTTGTTTCTATTATTTTCTATTATTTTCTCTATCCTATCTGACTCTTAATCTCCTTCTTCCTTACAACTCTTTAAGAATATTAAAAGTAGCATTTTTACAAACGATAAAGAAGTAAATATATAGTCTTTATTCTTTTTAATTCCCGACTTTTTAGTTTTTCCATGATTATGAATCGGATATTTTTTATTAGCAACTTTCAAAGGTTCAGTCTCTAACTTTTTAATCTCACTATTAATTAGCTATATGGTTATATTATCATAGTAGACATGTTATGATCACGATCATGTGAATTATGAGTTTGAAGCATTATAATAGAAATGATATTATGGATTGAATGCCCTATATCCTATTTCATAGATTTCATTTTTCTTTACGATTTTCACTATGATTAACTTAATGCTATATGGTACATATGATTACATATACGTATTAATTGGACTCGGATATAATATTGAGATATATCTGTGGCAAAATCTAACTAAAACTAAACAATATGTTCAAACCTAATTCTATCAAATAATGTGACTTAGGTCATGAATTCAAGTCGCCAAGGGGTATGTGATGATCCACTATAAATCCCCTTTTTAAAAAAAAAAAAAAAAACCTAAAACCTATTTAGGGATCAACAAATACTATTAAATAATAGCCGGAACATGTCAGTGCAAGAAACTCATAGAAATAGGATTATTTGAAATTGATACACAGCTTTTTTATTATTATTTTTTTTTTGAGTTTTATCTTGACGACAATTGTTTTATTTTTTAATGATTTTTGTAGGATTAAATGGAAGTTAGCTCTATGATCAATGACAACTATTTTATTTATTTATGGTATGATTTTAATGCAAATTGTAGTATCTTACTTTTCCATTAATTTCACTTCTTCCGTGTGTAGGATTCTGTGAAATTAATATCACTTCATGATTATCTAATACATTTAATTATCCTTGTTTATGTTGGAAGAGTCCCAATCTCAATATAACTAACATAAAATACTATTGGCTACAATTGAGAATTCATATATTAATAAAACATTTGACGTTTTTGATATTTATCCATTAGAAATACATATATTCTTAAGTTACAATTTTCTAAATTATGACCAAATTAGGTAGATCAAAAAAAGAGGAAACACTTAAAAGAAAAACACACTCACATTTTTTATAATAGTATTAGGAAAGTGCACGTACTTTGTACGCATACGAAGCGTGAGATAGATCAAAAAGAACTACATTTTGTATGTAATATAAAACAATACTTAGTTGTGGCTAAAAGCTAATGAAAGTTGATAAAATAGATATAAATACTCTCTGTTTATTATGCTTATTGTGTTCTTTAATTTTTAAGTACTTTGGTTGCCTTCTTCGTGAAATCTTAAAAACTAATTGAATGTCTCTTAAAAAGAATTGCATTTTTTTTTTCTAAATGAGCAATAGATTTGACTTAATAAACACATACATAATTTTACTTGTTCTTTTAAATTATCCGATTCAAAACCGAATCAATATATTAGAAAAAAATCAATTTATGGCTGCTAGGGAAGTCAAAAAGTCAACTTATGATCCTTAGGAAGTTTTTCTTTACCTATGTGTGTCTTGCAATAATATTTAATTACTTTTATTCCATTTCTTGCTTTTATCATATATATTTAATATCATAAATATTAATAATATTAGATTAATGGTTGCTATGTTTTAAATTTTTATGTTATTTAAATTTGCAATATCTATATATATATATATATATATATATATTGTAAATTGGACACCTTCACTTTATTCTACTAATTTTTTTTTAATCTTGAATATCAACTAAATCTTTTTTGGTTCTTTTCTATTGAGCACTTATTTAGGCTTTATAAGTTTTATCTTCTATTTAGTCACTTTTATATTGGTTTTATCTATTCTCTTTAAGATCATGAATATTATCACTATCAAATTATTGGTTATATATTTTAGTTTTTCATTTTATTTAAGATTTGCAGCATTTTACATAATTTGGATTATTAACTTCAAAAACTCCAGCAGTAAAATTTCCTTTCTTGAGGTCTCTTATAACTTTTTGGATTTGTTGTGATACTTCATAAATTTTTTTTTTTCATATTTTATTCTCTTGACTTCTTAATCACGCTTTTGTAGAATTTTATATAAATATTTTTAAAAAAAATCTTACATTCACTTTTTAATTTCTTTAGATGCTAACTAAGTCACCATTAATCACTCTTAAACCTTTGACACAAGCAATACTATGTCTATTTTTTTTGGGATTGACAATTTCTGACACGACACGATGACACGACCCGTACACAATGCAAAATTAAGATGTTATAATAAGACCTGAATTTTATCCAAATTAAGAGGTTATAATAAGATCTAAATTTTATCCGGTCATTATCGAGTTAACTTATTTATAACATGAAAGTAAAGGATTTGGTAAGTTACTGAATAAACAGATTTTACTGAAATGTTATCCCAATATAATTAAATATAACATATTTTAAAATTGTGAATAATAGTTTTAGTGTAAAATTATTAAATCAAATGTAATAATAATTTTAAATACTACATGAAAATTTTCAAAAAGTTTAATAATATATTCTAAATTGCTATAAGGACAAGGTTGGTACAAATAATTATTTTAATTATTCAAGAATTAAAATTTGAGATTTTAATTCAAGTGATTCGTAAATTATTTAACTTTTCAAATAGGCTAGCTAGTACATCTTTGGAGATATAAATCGATGTGGGTCGAACAAGAACACGATACAATCTTGAATGAGCTCATACGAATACGATACGATAAAAAACGGGTCTCACATGACACAACACGATAAAAAATGGGTCACACCTGATACGACATGATAATAACACGATACAATCAGGCAGAGAACAAAATTTTGAAGCATCCACAATGAACGCACTAGCTCGTCCGAAGGAATTTTCCTCAGACGTATTTCACCGTCCAAAAGAGTCAGGAAAAATGCAATTTTATTTGTTTTCTAGTGTTTTTAAAGGAATCAAACTTGATTACCCATTACCCACCCTTAATTTCTTGCATTAACTTAAAATTAATATAAGATTACCCAATTAGCTAAAATTTTGTCAAAACTTACCTCCATTTTTGTAAATTTTTAATGTTACCTCTAACTCTTTTTGGTGAGATAGTACCATATGTCAATATAAAAGATAATTTTCATGCTAAAATCATTGTAATGATATAATAATTACAAGAAATAATAGGAATTAGGCTAACTATAAGTAAGTAGTCAATTGAGCTCATGTTCATTTAAATAATGTTCCCTAAACCTGTAAAGAGTAGTTGGTTTTGGAGGTAAAACTTAAATCAAATATTTTTTTTATTTAATACCATGCACTCCCTCTTTGTCCTTTTCTTTTTGGAAAATATTTGTTTGGGTGTTTAACATATTAATTTTGTCAAAAAAATAATAAGGTGCTAGAGGCATTTGTTGACACTTTGATATAATTTTTAAAATAACAAATAAATTATATAAAGCCTAACAAATAACTAATTCTTTCCATTTTTTCTAATGTGATTCTACATTTTTTTTTACCTCAGTATATTAACCAAAATATTCTTTTTTTTTTCTTTTTGTAATAAAAAAAGTTTAGGTGGTCACACAAAAGTTCTTATAGATGACCCCGGAACCAAAAATTCCGTTGCTTATTGCATGCTTGAATTCTATCGTAATCAAACAACACACAATTGTCTATTGATTATCTTTATATAATTTATGTGTAATTTTACAACTAAAACTTTAGACAATGTTAGTTATCTTTTAATAATTTACCTGTAACTAAAACTTTAGACAATGTTAGTTATCTTTTAATAATTTACGTGTAACTAAAACTTTAAACAAAGAAAGGCAGTTTTTTTTTTTTTTTTGTACTTATGTAGTAAGCAGTGTTTACTTTTAAAGAAAGAACTGTTTGAAAAAGGATACTTAAATTAGGACGAAGCAAATAATATATGAGAGTTGAAATAAAGATGAAAGTTACAACACATTACTATATACAAATTAGAATTTTAAGAGAAAAGATTATGTAGAATAGTATATCTATGCATAACAGATAGACCTTATTTATAATCTGCACCATGTGTGGTTGATTGCTAAAAAATTTAATTGCTTGTCAAATATGACTAACGAATATTAAAAAAAAAAAAACTAGGCAGTTTGTTTGTATTTGTAGAAAACTAATGTCTAATGACATCAAATTATTATTTAGGACTTAAGAAAATTTAAGTTATTTATATCATATATAGTGAGAACATGGATTAGTATGTATACAAAAAAAATATAAAATAACTACCGTTTTAAGAATTAATAATAGTCAAGTAGAATGTAACAATATCACCAACCTAAATATTAATTAAGGATAAGCTAAAAAACTTTAGTAAATTTGATTCATGAAGTTACTACTAAGGAATTGAAGAACTGACCATCCAACTTACAGCAGTAAATTTTCTCCATTGTTTGATTATTTTGTGCTTAAACATTTGGCGGTGCATGCGCTAGAATACAAGTAGAAAAAAACCCAATAAATGTTTTCTATTATACAAACAAATCAAATTCATCCTATTATTAATTTTCTTTGCTCAATTGTGCTCGCATGCTAATCGAATTCTGTACTTTGGTATGAGCATTTGAAGCACATAATCGTGCAATTACCTTGAGGGAGTGGTTGTAGGCATTGGAACAACATATGCCGATTGTACTTCTAGTTTTTTTTTTGTTTACCTGAATAAATTCCATATGAATATTATCATTTTTTGAATTGGGTCCTTATCCTTCTTTAGAATTTGTATTCAAGTTGTATTCTTTTACTCACACGTATGAATTCTAGTAGATCTCAAGTCCAATTCAAAAGCCCTTAAAATTGTTTTGTGTATGTAAATAACATAAAATAAAATTAGTTGTAATATAATTACGGTTCCATCCATCAATTAAGGATTGAATAATATTTACTTGATGTACAATTTAGGTAATTCAAAATAGGAAAAAACACTCACATGGAAAAATAGCATTCAGACTTTTATAATAGTATAGACTATTATAATGACGTTCACTAAAAAAGGGAAATTAGGGTTTTTAAAAGAATTTGTTGAAAAGTATGGACATGAATTGTCCAATATTGTCTTTGTTGGGAGCTAATGGTTTAATTGCTTCTTCATTTGGTGGTCAAAAGGTTATGCAAGTAAATACATGCCAAATAAAGGGAAAAACTCAAGTCAAACTGACAAGGTAGAACCTTTTGTTAAAAGGAAAATTCTATGAGAATTCTAAATTCTCATATTTCTTTGTTGTGATATATGGGCATAGTCTCGTTTACAGTCATATTGTCTATATTCTTGCTGTTTTTTTTTATTTTTTTATTTTTTTATTTTAATACGTATCTGCATAACTTTCCTAAAATTGTTGAAATTTGTGATGTCAGTAACGGAACATGGAGAGTGAAAACTATTAGTAAAAGTGACAAAGTGTTTGCTTTAAGTAGTAGTTGGTTAGAAATTGCAACAATTGTGCTCAAGATATAAATGTGTCTTTTAATTGGTCGAACTAAATTCTACTATACTGATAATTACTGTATTCTGCGCTGCAGAATTCGTTCAAGCTGTAGACATATAAATAATTGCTTTACCTATCTCCTAATGTTTTGTATTTTGGTTTTGCTACCTTATGTTAGGAGAGTAATTTATATGAATATTAATATCACATGTACAACGTTGACTTATCATTGATGACAGATTAAAAAAAAAAAAAGTACAATGATGGCTTCGTTATCGCTAATTAATGCTATTGTAATATAGTATATGTTTAAGAAAAATATTTAAGTAAATTTAATTTTAAGCTTCACTTATAAATTTTATAATCAAAATTAAAATTTATAAAACTTTACTTATATCAATTGATGTCATTTATTCAGTAAGGTTTAATCCATACCATTTAAACTTTCATATGATTAATGTGCATATAAATTGATTGTGACATTAATTTTCTATATTTTATAAATTTTTTTTTTTAAATTTTTAGTTCAACTTTTATACATATTTCTTGGTCAAAAACTCGTGACATTAATTTACAAAGCTAATGATACATTTTACCGTTTTTACACTTGGAATCTTTGCTAACTCTTTTCAACTTAAGCACAACACCCGGTTCTCGCCTATGTTACCCGGACTCGCCCTTCACCCCAGCGCACCCGTGTCGACACTACACGGGTGTGGGTGCTGGATACGTGCCTGATCTAGTCAACGTCAGATGGGTGCTTTGGTGATAAGAGGAGAAGAAGATCGGTATCCATTGACGTTCACCCGCCAGGTGTCGATGGTGGGAGGAGAGAGGAGATCTAAAGCTGCTGTCTTTATTGGCTTCTAGGTGGGAGAAGAGAGGAGATCTAAAGCTATTGTTTTGCTGTCGGTTACTGTTTTGCCATAGTGGCGATGTACAGATGCTGAAGGAAGAAGATGAGAAGGTTTGAGGGAATCGGCTCTATTTTAAGATAGAGATAGGTTTCCCTTCTTACGAAAATTGCAACTAAGCCCCCACATTTTCATTTCTCTTTCTTATTTATATATGACTTAAATTCTTTGCCGTTTTAACCTTTTGTAATGTTAATTTGGCCCTCATACTTGCCAAATTATATTTTTGACCTGTTTGTGACCAATTTCCTTCCCCTACCATTTCTTTTAGAAGACTTTATTTTATTTATCATCAACTACCCTAAAATAAAAATTATTCCAAGAAAACAGGACAAACATTTATGAAAATTTATATGGGCACTGTCTATATGTGTTTTGTGACGTATCCCGTACCCGTATCCTACTCTTTCGCCGAGTCCCCATATCTCAAAATATGAAAATTAATGAATCCGACACCTAGACACGTACCCGCATCCGACTCTTGTACCCGAGTCCAGGTAACATAGGTTCTAGCGCCTTGCATGAAATAGTGTCTTAATAATTGAAATAAATAAGAACTTTTTTCATATTAGATTAGATATCAGGATGGAATCATAACAGTGCATTGCTAGTACAACTTGCATTAGCCCACTAAAACAAGGAACGGGCAAAAACAGATTAGATAACAGGTCCATAAGGCATGACTATCAATAGCCACCATCTACCCCCAAATAACATTATTCAGAAAGCCAATCAAAGCTTCCAGTCCATGCACAGAACCTCACATTTTTACTCTTGCAGAAAACCCGTTTGGAACTAAAGCAGCAAAGAAACCAAACGCTGCACTTCGAGTTCTCTCAGATTCATTTACATGTTGATTAGGAACTGGCGGTAAACTCAGGCTCGAAATGCCATGTCAGGGTTGGAATACATTTTATTCCTACAAAGAATCCCATACCTTTCAGCCCCTTCTTCTCCAGTCCAAGAAAGCTGGTGGAGTTTCAGTAAACTCTTATTCACACAAGTTACAGGAATATCACCACAAAGGCAAAGGCTGAAACTACAGAGACAGGGAACCACTCCCACTAGGACTCATCTAAAGGATCTTGCATAAGCTATTAACACATGGGGCACTGCCGTCTGTGTCCACTTCTTCCCTACTTATGCTACCTAGAAAAGAAGAGAGATCATTATCCGAAAAATAAGAGCAAAGATCCTAAAAAAAAGGGGGGAAAAAATCAATACCGGAGGCTAAGTTCTACTCTAGATAATAAAGAGCAAAAGAGATAACAGGGTGCATGCTCAAAAAGATCACTAATATTAATTCGCAAAGAAGTAGCAGGAACCTAAAATATAAAGATGCCCAGAAAAATGACAGCATAAACTCCAGGACATGATGTTTGAATATTATAGATAACCCTTATATTTCACATTAATTTTCCTACTCCATTTTCCAATCAGATCCAAAGTATGAGAAATCAATAGAAACTACACAATCAAGTCGACACAACATATGCAGTTCCTACCCCAATATCAAAAGATCCAGTACAGAACTACAGATGAATTGATCTTCTTAGACCACACAATAATTCCTACCCCAATTGAATCATGGTTGTTCCTGGGTGCTAAACAAATTCATTGCAAGAGAAATAATTTAAGTCGCATCTTTTCTTGCTAGAGATCTCCAATTGAAATAGTTTTGGTCTGGTTTACTCTATAGCTGGCACACCCAAATAAATGTCAGCTTGCAGTAATGGTTCACAGAACCTCAGACTCGGTGGTTTACCATTTTCCTTATCCTCACTACACCCACTGATAATTTTGGAACGAGAAATGACGCTATAATTTGGATCTTTTCTGAAACCTTCATAAAAGAACATATTACTGCTGACGTACAGGATAACAGTTGAAAGCAATGATTTCAGCAGTAAGATTCTTTTCTGGTTCCTCCTCTATCCTTCCCCTACTCAAATTCCATTATCCGTGTATGCGTGTATGTGTGAAAATGGCATTCCCTTTAATGCCTGAGTAGTTAGCTATGTAACCAAACAATGTACTTCTACCATTATTTGAACTTATTTACCTACCAATTCTAATACGTGCATATTCGTCCTCTTCAGTGTCATGCATGACATTACCACCACATCTAATCATCCACTCATTTTGAAAGGCTTGTACTGTTAGCACAACACCAAGATTCATTGCAATAAAAAACTTATTTGTTTACTTTAGATTTCCAATTTCCTGTACCTCGTTCAAAGGACCTCCTTAGGTCAAATCATAATTCATGTGGATAGGAGTAAAGTTTTTTTAATCAAAATGAGCAATAGCTAATAAAAGATTATATCATCGCTCTTACATTATCGCCTAAACAAGAATTCTTAGCTTGAAATAGAAACATATACTTTTGTTCACATATTTAGAGTTAGTCAATAAAAATCTACCTAGAGGCAAGAAATTTGAAATTTACGAATTTTAGTTAAAACCCTTTAACAATCATAGAAATAATGAGCAGCAACAAGTTAGAAGGAAATCAAACTAAATGAAGAACTGTAAAACGTTTCTGACAAAACAAGAATGCTACCTTCAATTTCACACAAATCACACAAGTAATGAATGCAAATGTTATACCCGTAAACTTCACTTGGACAATATGTTTGACCTTACTCAAACTGTGTAGGACAAAATACAAGTACTCAAATTCTTAAATTTAGCATAATCATCTAATGGTTATTCATTCAACTCATCCTGCTACAGAAAATAAAAGATCATCAAACTAGTAGAACCGTCTAATCCCCAACAAGCACAAATACTTCTCCACTTTATTTAGCCAAGCGCCAAAGAATACCAATCTTTCAACATAAAGAAGGATGGGAACTTTCTGACATTTGAATATTTTATTTTATCCATTTACCCAACTTCTAACCCTGACACCACTTCTTCAAATCCAAAGCTGTTCATTTTGCTATTCTAACTTCATCCATGATAAACAGACTGAAATTGCCTTGTCATTGAACATAAGTGCTGCATGATAATAAATAAAAGACAAACAGAAAGTTGTGCAATCCAGTCTACCCATCACAGAAACAACCTTCAGAATTTCATTCGAAAATCGTTCTATGAAAAATATCAGGTCTTTCTATTTATTAATCTACAGTAACCTATCATCAAACATGTAGAACTTTATTCTAAGCAAGTCCTGCACTGGTGAGAACCTGAGCTAGCGGTAGGAAATACAGAATATATTTAAACATTAGTCTCTGTTATTTCGAGACAAAAGTCCACGTTCAGATGTCACCTATCATAAAAAGAAATTAAATGGAAAAGGCGAGGAAAGGAACATACGCTTTAACTGTCAGACAGTTAAAACAAGAAAAGTTAGAAGAAGAATAAAAGTTACGCAGCACTATAACAAATTTAGTAAAGAGGGTACGAGGTAAAAACAAAGAAGAAACTATCTTTATTCCCCTGAAGTCATGGTTAATCTTAGTATTACGTGCCTATTGGTTAGGAAGTATAGAAAGGGGCTCAAATGCAAGCTCTGAGATTCTTGCTACTTCATTCTCTTCGTTGTGATATAGATAGAGGTTTCCCTTTTCCTTTTCCCTTCTCTTTTACAGGGCATGGCCAAGGGAGAAAGGACCAAAACCTAGAGAGGTTGTCAAATCATATAATTCAATAGTAGAGACTTCACATTATGCAAAGGGAACATAGATACCCCTGTTGCAGATTTCTGTTGATCTATCGGTCTATCTACCGTTGTCTTAATCCATTACGTCAGCTATGGGCTGTGGCTACTTCAGGCTTCATAATTAGGCACCTCAGTAATGATGGTCTTCCAATTATCATCACTGTCCACTAAATACTCAACATCACCTGCACAACATATATTTCCAACTAATCTGAGCTCTTAACTGTTCCTTATCTACTTGCATAGTATCTGGAGTCAACTGCCATACCAATGCAAAATGCCTAATCCGGACTCATGTAACAAGCATGAACAGTGGCGACAGCCTCATTCTGCAGTAAAAGCATGCCATCTCTCCCACATAGGACTAACTATTTCCTTCTGTTACCTGCCAGTTTACCAACATCTTTTGAAGAACGACAAGGGCTAGAAGACAATTTGACGGCTTTCTCAGGGTCTTCTATTAAATCCAAATGTAAAGCTATTTACTCGTTCCCCATCACTCACTCACCCACCCCCGACCCGCCCCCCCAAAAAAAAAAAAAAAAAAAAAAAATCCTTTCCTTCATATAGAACTTTGAAGCTGTACTACTATAAAGCAGGTGATTCTCTAATATAGTACTCCCTCCGTCCCATTGAAAGTGTCGTGCTTTCCTTTTTGGTCTGTCCCAAAATGTTTGTCAGTTCCAAATTTGGCAATAGATTTCTCAATTATTTCCCCTCTTGGTTCCCTTTGTTTGAAAATTAAATTGTATTAGGGGCCCAATTACTTTTCTATCAAATCTTGGTATTTTGCATTTAAAGTGCGCGGGTAGCACACATGCCAATAAAAAGCCATCCCTTCCCTGCGTGTACTCACGATTTTGGAGATTTGTCCTCAGCTTGGAGTTGTTCAGATGATATGCATTCAATGATCGGGCCCACACGTCATTAAATGCATAGCTTCAAACTGAAGTGTTGGAGATTTCAGTAAACTTTCTTGTTGGTAAATTTGGAAAACAAAAGCCAAGTTTTAAACAATTATCCATTGTACATAAAAAAGCACAATTCCCTAAAACAACAATAATTTTGGGACGGAGGGTGTAATATCTAGTTAGATCCCTTAAGGTACCAAAGAAAGTATCACTTCACAACTCTTCGTAGAAAGCAACATTTAGACCCTTCCGTCCATTATTCTATAGAAATTTTGTTATTCAACCACTTAAAAGACAGTTGCACTCTCATTTTACATTTTGTATATTTTTTATCCTCTTATAAGGATTAAAACTTCAAATACTTGTATAATAAAATACATACTGGTAAAAATATGTTTTTATTTTAAAAGTGTGTAAATCCCATAGAAATATAAACAGTAGTTGTAATATCACTGTTCCGAATTTTTCCCACTTCCAAGCTTACAAAGGAAGCATTTGACAGTAAAATTTACTTGTATCTCTAAGCCCCACAAATTCTTTAGTTTCTTCATAAGTACTATACTTTAGAAATTTTCCAGGTATAGCAAAGTATAATTAAAGGGCATAAATTGTCAAACAAGGGTATCATCATCCTTTAAGTGGCAAATCAACAATTTTTCAACTGGAGGAACAATTCTTAGTGCAATATACAGTAGCTAGTGGGACATAAAAAACTAGGTCTTGGTGGAATTCCCATTACCCAATCAAAGGCCTTTCTGCAACTCAAAATCTATTAAACTCTCAAACCAGCATTTTCTCTTCTTCATTATAACATCAATCATGCAACTGTCTAAACCTATGTACCTTATAAACTTGAGAGTTCATACAATTTCTTCCACTATTTATCAGTAGAAGGAGCCAGCAGATGCTGAGGAAATAAATGTATTTCTTTGTCTGTCGTCATTTACATTTAGGCACCAGAAGCATCTTTGTCCAATAAATTATCAAACTCACTCGCTTATTAAGCCTGAAGTTAAAACCAACAAACATAAGGATATTTGAAAGCGTATCAGCTTCTTCTGAATTTTCAAGTGAGCGTTCTGTACAGAATTCCTCAAACGATCAAATGAAGAATCCATTTTCTTAATCAAGGTAATATATCTCTTATTTCTGGATTCCACAAATGCGATGGCTGAAGCTAATATCATCTATAAGAACAGATTATGCTAATTTATTCTTGTCAATGAAAGGTAGATAAAATAAATGTTATTGTGAAAAATGATCATTGTAATGAAAATAAGAGTGGTATAAGAAAATACATCTAAACTGGGAACTCGTTAAGCAGACGTTAAATGCATAAAATTCTGAAACTACTGAAACTATAAAAGGCAAATCAGTGCAAAGATAAAACATTATATGCGGTACAACATATTAGAAGGCACTGGAAACAACACAAAATCTGAAATTTGAAGATGCTTGGCTGAAGGAACGAGAGACAGACGGGGAGAGATCAAGTTAATGTTTGAACTAGATGTACTCCACTGTTTTAATTCATGCAACTATTGCCACTCTTCTTTCAGTCTATGGAAAAGAATTACTAGAAAGTGCAACCTCAATTGAAAAAAGCCTGGTGTATTTTTTGGTACTGGAAGAAAACTTATTGAAAAACTTTGTTATACATGCAAGTAAAACCAGCAAAAGGAATCAAACATTTAACAGAAACTAGATGTAAAAGAAAAGTAAAGGTGGAACAGTAAGATAAATTAAAGAGAGATATACCTTATAAACTTGTTTTGGAGATGGACCTCCCATCTATCATTACTGAGTGCAATCCATTTCGTCATCAGAACCACCAGCTAAGTCCTCAATTCTTCATGAGAAGTACCCGTCAAATCCAGTTCGTCACTAGAACCAGTCACATTTTTGTAATAATAGTAAGCCTTTGCCTGCTAAAAAATTATAATATAAAATTACCAGTTGAACCACAAATACAACTCATAATCATCCCTCTAGGAAAATGGACCAGAATTTCAATCCTAACTATCCTAAGTGGCAAAGGTGAAGAAGCAAAAGTAAACAAGTACTACAAGAAGTTAAAGATACAATTCTTCCCAGTCTAAATACAGGTTCTAACAGAGCAATTTCTGATAGATTCTTTGCAAAGTGAGCTGGAAACAGTACCTTGGGTCTTTGAGTAACTGCTTCAAAAATACATACAGATGGAGTGTCAAAATCAGGGTGGTCCAAAACAACATATGCTCCTTTATTTTGGTAACTAGCCTCTTTGTCCTGCTACATAGAGAAAATATATAATTTAGGTAATATGTACATATGTGTGTGTTTGTGTACATGCATATATTGGAACATTTGTAAAGCTTTCACAGTTCTGTAATTTACAGTAATCAATAAATTCATAGTAAAATGGAAGATTAGGTAAATTTATTATTACTTTTTGCTGATATCAAGAATTATGCTTATCAAGACACCAATTTCACTCTTCTTTAAGCATCACAACTGCTTTGACAGTTAAATAGTGGGACATTTTAGTTGTTTGATAAAAGGCCAAGTTCAAACAATTTGCACTGAAGTTGTTAGAAACCAACAAGTGAAGCAGAAGAAAAATAGTTACAGAACCATGTAGCAAGTAGAAACATCTAGTTTAACATAGGTAATTTCCCAAATTGAGGCCAGCCATACCAACTTCTCAAGTTTTACTTGAACCATCCTATCCGTACTAGTTTAACGTTAGTGATTCCCCAAATTGATTCCATACATACAAACTTCTCAAGTCTTACTTAAACTGTGTTGACTCCATCCCACATTGGATAGGGAATAGAAAATTGTTTGATATATAATATCTTAGGCTTCGGGCTGGCTCATAACTTGGCTGAAGCATTTTGGCCCAATGGTTTAGGGCTAAAAGTTATTGGGCCAACTCAGGGCCCCGTGTGTTACAAATGGTATTAGAGTGAATCTTGTGTAGTCTGTGCACGAAGTAAGACTAATGATATTGGCTGCAACTACACAAGGGGGTGCAGGAGCTAAGTCCTGTGCAGGGCTAAATGCTATGTCGACCTAAGGGTGAGAGCCACCTCTGGAGCCCATACGAGCCACCTCTAGAGTCCTATACAACCGCGGGTGTTCAGGTGTGGGCCTTGCAAGGACGCAAGGCCTTAAGGGAGAGCGAATGTGATGACCCCACCCCACATTGGATGGGAATAGAGAAGTGTTTGATAGACAATATCCTAGGCTTCGGGCTATCAATAACTTGGCTTAAGCATTTTAGCCCAATGATTTATGGCTAAAAGTTATTGGGCCAGCCCAGGATCTCGGGTGTTACAAATGGTATTAGAGCGAATCTCATGTAGTTTCTGCACCAATGTATCAGGGTGAGACTGGGCTAATGATATTGGGTTGCAACTATGCAAGGGGGTGCAGGAGCTAAATGATGTGCAGGGCTAAATGCTACATCAACCTAAGGGCAGGAGCCATCTCTAGAGCCCGTACGAACCACATCTAGAGTGCTGTACAGTCAGGGGTGGTCAGGTGTGGGACTTGCAAGGATGCAAGGCCTTAAGGGAAAGCGAATGTGATGACCCTACCCGACATCGGATGGGGAATAGAAAAGTGTTTGATAAATAATATCCTAGGCTTTGAGCTACTAATAACTTGGTTTAAGCATTTTGGCCCAAAGGTATAGGGCCAAAAGTTATTGGGTCAGCCTAGGGCATGGGGTGTTACATAAATCATCCAATCCATACTAAAAGCTACATTTGAAAACATAAAAATAGAAAACATTTAACACATGAGTCACAAAAATATAGAAAAGTACACATGCATAGAAAGTTAGCTTATGTTTTATAACCTTGCACCATAGAGTTAGCTTTGATGTTTTATAACCTTGCACCATAGAGTTAGCTTATGTTTTATAACCTTGCACCATAGAGATCCATACTTAGAAAAATATAGAAAATATTTCTCAGTTCACGGCTCACTGATCTTAAAGAAGGATTACCAATTGGGCTGACCGGTAGCAGAAAGGAACATCTCCTATTGTAGAGGAATGTACACAATATCCCAATCAACCAGCTAAGAGAGGTCAACCGTTGCTACTATGTCGAAAACTTTCAACAAAACATAAAACGATATTTAACGTAACAATAACTCCTGCTGCACTCGTAGCAGGACACATAAAGACCTGCCTTTTAACATTGGATCTTTCATTTTAGGTAGATTTTCCACCCAAATGAAATAGTCAACTATATTCCACATATATAGAATAAAGATACAACAGATCTGCTGCCATGGAAATTTTCAATAATTTTTTAGAATTAAAATGCTAAAAAATGAGAATGAATCCTGAACCACCAAAAAAATGTTACTTCATATGGTTAAAGAAGAAAAACAAAAGGAAAGAATTAAAAAACCTGAAATTCCGTATAGTCTGGAGCACTAATTATTGTTATTAGCCTTCCAGATCCCACTTCATGTTCAATGGTGTATCCTTCATCTGTTCCTACAGGGCCAAGCCGCTTATTTCTTGCATCAGGATCTTCATGTGCCCTGATAATCAACTGATGGCGAAAGGCCAGAAATAATAGACAAAGCCAAAATTGTTAACTTTTACATAAAAATATGAAATAGAAAGATGATAGAATAAATTAAATCAAAAAATGTTGATCTACAGTATTCACCTTTAAACTTGAGTTCTTTAAAAATTCTTCAGTGCAGTCTGGGCCCCACAACAGGCCGAATGATTGTTCATCAGTCTTGGACAGTCCAGGGCTCATTGACGGGGCAGACCACAATATATCACCAATAATTGCATTCCTACCATTCAAAGGAGGATCTTGGATGAATCTCCTTATCTTAGATAGGTCCTCTAAAGAACCAATTTTGGATTGATCTCCTTGGGGTAATTTACTGAATTCTTACTCCTATTTCCTTTACTAATGCTACGAAAGAGTCCTCCGTGTGTTGTATAAGTTTTCCCAGCAATGACAGAAGCAAGAGGAAGCTTTGTAAAGCAATTTAAACATTTCTGGTAGACATCTTTTCCTTTTGTTCCATACTTAACCAAAATTTCTTGTTTGAACCCATATTTGGTAGAACAAAGCTTGGTCTCATGATTGCCACGTAGGAGGTGTACCCTATTGGGCATAAGAACCTAGAAAAACCCATGAAGTTGTTAGCTACTTTAATCAAACTCAGCATTTATGATATAAGCTTAAATGCCATAAGCAAGTTTAACTTTTCTTACCTCCTGCCACTCCCCTCCCCGCCCCCACCCAAAAAAAAAAAAAAATAAATATTATTACCTTCCAAGCCAACAAGATAAGAAAGGTTTCAAGCCCCCAAGCCCCTCTATCCGCATAATTCCCGTTAAAGATGAAGAATCTATCATCAATCAGGGTATCCAGCATCTCTTAACAAGAATAGCAAATGATGCAACTGTCCGTGCAAATCTCCAACCACGACAACCTTGGATCCTGGGTTCAATCCCAATTCATCATCTATTCTCAGACAGTTGGGCTCAGTAGACATGATACTTGATGCTGATAAAACCAAATGATTGAAAACCTCTTCAGGAACCACAGAGGAAAATTCTTCAGGAGACATGTTTGTAGAGGACCAATCAAGGGCAATCTCTAAGTCCATGACCCATTCATGAGTTAAAAGACCAGTAGAAGGCCATGATAGGGGAAGAGGAGGACAAGAACGTAGCACAGGTAAAACTGAGGAGGAAAGCTCTTCAACTACTATTGGTAAGGTTAAGTTATTTTTTGGAAGGCAATGTACTGACGGGGATGGAAATTCATCAATAGGCATTGATGGAGGTTCATGTGATAATCCGACTGCTGAGGTTGCAAGAACACTAAGTGGTGAATGAACTGAAATGGATGGAGCATGGTTTCTCCTGGCAATGAAGGTGAAATGGATGGAGCATCTGTAGGCACCGCGGGTGAAGCTTTATTAACATTTTTCTTCCTTGATTTCCTTGGAGGTCGTGGAGCAACTAGACCTCTGTGTCTCTTACAGGGAGGCATATCTGAAGACGAGGGAGCAGGGGTTTGTTTTGATACAAGGATCTCTGATGCAAGATGTCCAGCTGGACCATGGTGCTTCTTAATCGTCTCCAGTGAATTAAGGCATATCCTTCGGATTTGTACAAGTGATTGCAATCCCAAATCATCATTATAATCCTTGATGGTTCCATCACTTTTCTCAAAGATGCTCACAATGGTCTGTGCCTGGAAATAAAAATTTGAGAAAAGAGTACTTTACTATATCCAGTAAGGTTCACCAACTAATTATAATGCAAAATCTAGCTTAACATGTACCATTGATTTAATTATTTCTTCCTTCTCAACAGATCTTTCCTCTTGTTTTTGACCTGGACTCCCAATCCTTAAGCGAGCTCTGATCCCACGGTACCACACAAGATAAGGATCATCATCTACCATTATACCATTGAATGGCTCTCCTTGAATTATATGCTGATTACGATCTCTCCACAGTAGAACATGGTGCAGATGAAGTTTTTCAAAGTCATAACCTTCCCTTCCACGCATATCAGTCCGATGAAGGTCCCTGCGAGTGTCACATTGAGTTGGCATTGTCTGCTTAAGCCCAAACTGGCGCATTACACGATTTGGAAGATGCCACTCCACTATACTAAAGCAAATAAGTGGTGACACTGTATGCCAAATTCCTTGTCCAGATAAACAATATGAAGGCATTTGTGCTGTAATTTCAGGAGTATAAGGTTTCCATATAAACTGAGGAGGAGAAAAGAAAAGAAAGCTCAAGTTACCTTAGAATAAGTGTAAAGGTTAATGAAACAGAGAATCAAATATATTGGACAGGTTACTAACCTCACCCTCCTTGAGCCTATCTAGCTGGTTTCTATAAAGCTCCAAAATTATGTGCAACACCTTTTTTATGCCTGAATCTCTCTCTCCACCTTCTCAAGATATAGATAAACATTAGAAGTTCTATTCATGGAAACATAACAATTACTGAATTCGGAGTTTTCCATCACATGCTTACTTACCTACTTCCCAAAGGTTTCCCAGGTAAATCATGGTCTCTTTGAGAAATAACATGTGTTTCAACATCCTTTGTAGCAACAATGTCAGAGGCAATTGCCTCAACTCCAGTGTATGGCAGCTTCGCTCTTGGAAGTTTTCTCTCCAAACGAACTGGCAAAAGCCTTTCCCATGCCCATAACTGAATAAAATCCAGTCACCAATAACTATTATGCCAAAAAGGGAAACAGATTATCAATAATCATTCTTGTACCTGCAACAAAATGAGTGGGCCTCCAATCTCCTTGGCTTTAGACTTACTAGCTCGACACATTTCACGATATAAGCAAGCTAATACAGCACTTCCCCAGCTGAGTTTCCCACATGCCTCTAAATGCTCTGAGGAATGGTAGATACATGAGTTTTACCTTTGACTGAGATTTGTCAGGGAACAACAATCCACCAATCATGCGCAGAATATGAGCTCTCGTATGACATAAAATTATAGTGTCATCAGCATCCAATGGAAGGCTCTTAAACTTTTCATTGAGACAACGAAGCCTGAGTCTATTACCATTAAAATCTTTAGCTGGAGGAGCGAATCCTAATAACTCCCGACACTCAGCCTGCCATTCCTGCATCTTCTTTGAAGACTCTGGTGAAGTAATTGGATCACCATCTATAGGGAGGCCTAAAAGAATTACAACATCCTGCAGTGTGATTGTGCACTCTCCCACTGGAAAATGGAAAGAATGTGTTTCCTCTCTCCATCTCTCAACTAGTGCAGTGATAAGCGAATGGTCTAAAGGTAATTGCCCAATGCAGTATACACCATAAAATCCTGCTTGTGAGAGATGATGAAGCACACGCTCATCCAAAGGCTTCATTTTCCAAAACGTGCCTATCAGCTCGTCTACATGTCAGTGGTGCCAGGTCCTGTCATAGTAATAGATTTAAACTCGATTTTAAATGTCAAACAATGTTGACGACGAACATAAAGAAGATACCTTCCCTTTCTCTATCTCACTAGATCGATGCTCAGCCTGCAAAGTGAGCACAGAACTCTCACTTGATGCCAGTCCCAATGCTGATTCTGGCAGATTGCCATCGATACGCTCATGTTCGTCAATATGGGGCATTGAATCTACAACCACCTAACCATATATGAAACATGTACTAGTGTAAATAGCATACAAATATTTCTCTGAAAAGAAATGCACATAAGTATATAAGGCAAACAAATATTTCTTGAGAATAGCACGGATTTACAAGAGCCTTAAAGGATGGAGTCCAGTTATTATCTTTTTCTTTCATGTAATTTCATAAGAATTATACAATGTAAATACCGGAAAGAATTGTTAAAACTGATCTAGATTGGTATTTTTTATTTATACGAGGGTCAAACCTGTGTTATTTTATTATGATAAAGCTTTCATATTGGAGTGCTAGAAATGCAGAGGCACGTACATAAACTTCAAAAGGCAGTTAAAGATGTTATTACTAGGAAAAACCCATTCACCACTGACATATACTCTAAAGTGGGTACAAGATGGGAAGAACCATCCCTCACATGTACACAAGTTTTTAATTTATTATCACAATTTCATAGATTATGTATTAAAATAGCATGAAATTGAAATTCAGAATTTTTTGTACACCTTTTGAAAGAAGTGGAAGTGTTACATGGATCGTGGTACGGATTGGTACGTGGTTCGGGTACGGGTAAGCAGTACGGGACTTTTCCCGGTACGTGGTACGGAGAGGTAGGCTTAGGTAGGCTTAGGATCGAAATTCGTTATTTGGGATCGTTATTTAGTTTAGAATTGAGTAGTTAAAAAATTATAAGTACTGGAAAGTAATAAGTTTACCTACAATTTCCTAATCTCGTTAAATAACTGTATTCTTATCCATAGTTCTTAAAAAGAAGTTGACAAGCATTTAAATTCTTGTTTCTATTATTTTCGCTTTCCTATATGACCTCTACTCTCCCTAAAAGAAGTTGACAAGTACAAAACTTCTATTTCTATTCTTTTCCCTATTCTATTTGACTCTTAATCTCCCTCTCCCTTACACCTCTTCGGGAACACTCAAAACAGCATTCTGGATAGCAAACGATTCATGTTTCGGAACGACCGTACCCGGAACGCGGATCGCAAGGGAAAAGAGCGATTCATGTAACACTAAGTGGAACCAAAATGGCATTTGCAAAATATAGGGACTACATAACATAAATTTTATGAAAAGTAAAAATGGAACAACATTCAACATCAATGAAGTTAGAAGGAAAAAATGGCAAATCAACAAATGAAAATACAACGTTAACTCACAAGTCATTGACATCCATAACTTGCCAAAATATAAAAGGCATAGGTTCCAATTTCATATGCTGCAGAATGAGATGTGAAGCCTGTTGTATGGCACCTGTTTAGATTGCCCTGCAAGGCTACATCCCAAGTTCGTGGACTTCTTGGTTATTAAATCCTTTCCTTCCCCTTTCCTCCCCTCAATTATCGTTGCTGGCTGGGGATTGGAGGAAGCTAAAGATTTTCTCTTTTTAGTTAAACATCATTTTGGTTTCATATTACAATTTTTTCTTCTGTTGCAATATGATCGCTTGTCAAAAACAGAAAGTAGTACGACTAGATAAAAGTTCATTTTTGCTTCAACATGCTACAAAGCTAATGAGGATATTGACATTGGAATTTTGAAGGCCATATGATTGTTCGGATTAACTCAATTGGTTAACACTCTTTTCCAATTTGAGCCTGTCTTGTATTCTCCGAACTATCAAGTATGTTTCCAGTTATCCTACTAAAGAGCTTCTAATATAAGGTGGTGAAGCAAAAGAATAGATATTTACAGATTTAAGATCGACTTCTTTCAGTAGCAAACTTTAAATAAAGCAGATAAGGTTTCACTCCAATGCGAAGTTGACCATGTAAACTGTTGACACCTAAAAGAACATATATTTTGCATCAATGGTTAACTCAAATAGAACAAAGAAATTTGTTCTTAAAACCAAGGAGCTATCAGCAGCAAACAAGATGGTTTTGGTAAATGCAAGCAATCACATAAAGCATAAAACTTTTAGTATCAATCATCACTCAACTCACACTTTCAGGTAACCCTGCACACACATCAGCAGCCAACACAAAGATTTATACTTTTCCTCATCGAAAATAACTTTGATTGATGACCAGATAATGCATAACTTGGATATTCAAAAATGGAGGAAAAAAACACCAACACTTGGGTTGCATAAATCCCACAGCTTTTCATCACAAATATCAATGTACAGAGACTTGTCTTTGCTCCATCACATTCACCTAGTTTACAAGCTTTTTCCATCACAAATTGGAGAAAATACATTCACCACTTAAATTTACAGTAGAAAGTAACAACATTTATTGCAATATACTATGTCATCATACATGCATGCATTATCAACCAATTCCAGTAAAGAAAAATAAAGGACAACAAAAACCCATAGGAGGAAACACTTCTAGAAGCATCTCCAGAAGTTTAACACAGTTACATATGCAGCATATCTTACTAGTAACTTTCAGGAATAAAAATAAATATATAAAACTGAAGGAGAAACTGAGCTGGAAAAAAGGAAAATTGAAAGATAAAATTCTGCAAGTTGGTATTTGAGGCACCTTCAGCGGAAAAACGAGATAAACAACACTTTTCAGCGGATTCGTCAGGTGATTTTGTCACCGGCGGCCAAACAAGTATTTGAATTTTGGGAACAATCCGGTGAAGGCGTGAATTTTCGGTTTAGGGTTCCGACGCACGCCTTTTGGGAAAGAGGTTTTTCGAGAAGGCGTAGGTTTGTTTATACAACGGTGACAACACGCCTTCGTTGGGGGAGTGGAGCCATGCCAGCCCACGACCATCTGAAAGGAGCCGATGTTAAATTTTGTGTATCAAAATTACATATATGCCCTCCAACTGCAATCCATTCTCAAATTTATACCTTCATATATCTTGTAGTTAGGTTTTAATTTTATATAATCTTATTTACATAAACTGATATCATATATTTCACATGATTTTTAATTTATATTATAAGATTTATAAGTGGAATTAAAAATTAACTCAGTATTTGCCTCTATTTTATGTTGCCAATCTGTCCTTATTATAATTTTCAATTGGGAAAAATATAGTTTTGGTCCCGAGGTTTGGAAGAGAGGACAAAAAGTCTCCAAAGTTTCAATAAAACAAATTTGGTCCTTAATAGTCATATTTTGGCAAAAAACATAGAAGACAATTAATAGAATTCATAATGACTAATGGTCAAAATAAAAATGGCATTAGTCAAACGGTTTGACTTTGTGTTTTTTGTTTGAATGTTTAGGATTTAAATTATATATGATTCCGCAATTTTGAAATAATGATAGTTAGGATTTTAGAATGAATGAGTTGAAAACTGAATTAAAGAAATATAAGTCAGATGTGTACAAGGATTTCAAATAATGAAACTATGGAAAACTTAATTAAACCTTATTTAACAAGATCATGAATTTTTTTAGTGATAAAATACTTAATAGAATAGTGATACTTAAAAGGAATTTTTTCAAAAATCTCTACAAAAATCTCTAAAAGTCCTTCACATCAATATAAGACTAAAATATTCCTTATTTATTAAATTAGTTCCCGTGATAAATAACACACACAAACTCCGCCTGTATCGAGTTTTTCTTAGCATAGCCGGTCCCAAGTCCAAGTAAAGGAGGAAGGTCGCGTTAGGTCGACAGTCAGCGTAAAATTTTGTCAATCTTATGAGATGAATTCACTACAATATTGCTCTAATGCTAGGGTGTTCCCCGTAAGCGGTGCGTCACATTACCTAAGTGCGGCGAATAGTGGGCAAGGGCCGTTACATCTCCATAGGGGGTTCGGGTGTAGTGAAAAATATGCAAGGGTCCTCACATAATAAGGGAAAGGTACCTTATTGTGGGGAAGAAAAATATTTTGGAGAATATGATTAGAATAGGAATTTGGAATATTGGAACTCTTATTGGTAAATCAATAGAGGTGGTAGATACAATGATTAGGAGAAAAATTAATATTTTGTGTTTACAAGAGACAAAATGGGAAGGGCAAAAGGATAAACTATTAGATAATTCAGGATTTAAACTTTGGTACTCAAGAGTAAACAGGACTAGAAATAGGCTAGGTATTATTGTCGATGGGTTGATAAAGGATGATGTAGTGCAGGTGATTAGGAAAGAACATAGGATTATGTCCTCTAAACTAATTTTAGGACGTGAAACTATTAGTATCTTTAGTATCTATGTGCCTCAAGTAGGTCTAGATGAGTCCATTGAGGCTAAATTTTTGGAGAATTTAGATGGGTTGATAGGTAGTGTCTCTCAAGGAGAGCAAATTTTTATATGAGGTGATCTAAATGGACATGTGGGAAGAGATAATAAGGATTGTGAAGAAGTGCACGCTAGCTGTCTCTTGGATATGGTTATGGGGGAAGAAATAAAGAAGGAAATCAATCTTATAGTTTGGAATGGCATTCGATCTTTACATTATCAATACTTTTTTCAAGAAGAGGGATGAACATTTAGTTACCTTTAAAAGTGGTTCAATAAAGTCATAGATTGACTTTGTCCTCACAAGAAAGAGAGATAGAAGGGTTTGTAGAGATTGTAAAATTATACCTAGAGAAAGTTTAACCTCACAACATAGGTTTTTGGTGGTGGACTTGAAATTTAAACACCACATTAGGCGAGGGAACCTACATAGATCACATAGAATTAAGTGGAGGAATTTAAAGATGGAAAAAGAAGAATTTTTTAAGGTAGATTTGTTAGGGCAAAGTATTTGGGACTTACAAGGAAAATCTGACACTTTATGGAATGACATGGCAACTAGAGTGAGAACAGTGGCTAAGAAGATACTTGGAGAGTCAAGAGATTATGCCCCCATGAACAAGGAATCTTGGTGGTAGGATGAAAGTGTACAATTTATACAAAATAAAATCAAAGTTAAGACTATAAGGCTCTATATAGTTGTAGAAGTGACGAAATATTGAGAAATATAAGCTTGCTAAAAAGGAGGCAAAAAAGGCTATAAGTGAAGCGAGGGATAGGCTTTTGAAGATTTTTATCAAAAATTAGAATCTAAGGAGAGGGAGCGAGATATTTATAAAATTGCTAAAACAAGAGCCCATTGGACAAAGGATTTTACCCAAGTCAAGTGCATGAAGGATGAAAATAATAAGGTGCTAGTAAGAGATGAAGAAATTAAAGAAAGATGGGAGAGATACTTCCATCAACAATTCAATGAAGGCAATGGAAACGATATCATTCTAGGAGAGTTAGCTAAGTCTGAGAAGTATAGAAACATAATGTATTATCCAAGGATTCAGGAATCAGAGGTGGAGGAGGCTTTGGAGAAGATTAAGAAAGCAAAAACAATTGACCTCGATGATATCCCAATCAAGGTATAGAAATGCTTAGGAAAGAAGGGCATATGTATAGTTGGCTTACCAATCTTTCCAATAAAATATTGAAGAGTAGAAAGATGCTTGACCAGTGGAAGAATAGTACTCTAATATCCATATTAAAAAATAAAGGGGATATACAAAATTGTGCGAATTAAAGAGGTATTAAGTTAATGAGCCATACGATGAAACTTTGGGAGAGAGTGATAGAAAAAAGGTTAAGAAATGAGACTAAAGTGTCAAATAATCAGTTTGATTTTATGCCAGGGAGATCGACTACTGAAGCCATACATCTCTTAAGGAGACTTACCGAGAGATACCTAGATAAAGAAAAGGATTTACATATCATTTTTATTCATCTTGAAAAGGCATACGATAGAGTCTCTAGAGAAGTTATGTGGAAAGTTTTAGAAAAAAGAGGAGTTAGAGTAGCATACCTAGAATCAATAAAGGAGATGTATAGGGATGTGGTTACAAGTCTGAAAACACCAGGAGGGTTGACACGAGAGTTCTTTATAAATATAGGTTTACACCAAAGTTCATTACCTCCTCTAAGTCCTTATTTTTTTACATTGGTCATAAATGAACTTACAAGGCACATATAGGAGAAAATACCATAGTGTTTGTTATTCGCAGATGACATTATATTATTAGATGAAACAAAAGATGGGGTTAATACTAAATTCGAGGTTTGGAGAGAGACACTTGAGGCAAAAGAGTTTAGAATTAGTAGATCAAAAATAGAATATATAGAATTTAAATTTAGCAATGGTGCACGTAGGAATGAAATAGGGGTTAGTATCGGAGATCAAGAGACATCCATAAGTAAAAATTTTAAATATTTAGGATCAGTTCTTTAGAATAATGGTGGTATAGATCGATATGTTACACATCGGATACAAGCGAAATGGACTAAATGGAGAATGGCATCGGGAATATTATGTGACCGCAAAATTTCTTTACGAATTAAGGGTAAATTCTATAGAATGGTAAATAGGCTAGTGATGCTCTATGGGTTTGAGTGTTGGGCAGTGAATCACACACATGAGGTAAAAGATGATAGTAGCATAAATGCGAATGTTAAGATGGATATGTGGGTATACTAGGATGGACAAGATACGGAATGAGCATATTCATGAGAATATTGAAGTAGCATCTATTGACGAGAAGATGAGAGAAACATGCTTAAGGTGGTTAGGTCATGTGTTAAGACGACCAGTAGAAGGCTTGTCAGGCGAGTAGATTCTAGAAAGAATAGTCAACATAAAAAGGGTAGAGGAAGATCGAAAAAGACTTGGTGGGTAATTTGTAGGAAAGATATAGCCCATCAAGGAATTGATGAGGATATAGTCCATGACATAGCACAATGGCGTAGCAAGATTCTTGCAGCTGACCCTACTTAGTGGGATTAAGGTTTGGTTTGGTTTGTTTGTTTGTTTGTGATGAATAACACACACAATAAATAAAAATTATTAGTAGAATAGGGGAGACGTCTAATTGTAATGCTGTAACTTAATTCTAATTACTACTATTATATAAATTCTTATATAACTGTGTGGATACAAATTTTAAAAATGATTTTACTTTGAGTTTGTGATCGTAATAACTTGTGAAGGTAAGTTTTAAACAATGCTACCAATGTAAAGTGTTCTCTTTTTTGTTTTCTAAAAAATGTCATTTGTATTTTATTCTCTTTCCATCCTATTAAAAATATAACATTCTAATAATGAAATTTTAGAGTATTTCTTTTTATGTACTTTTACATTAATAATTCTAATAAATAAATCAAATATTTTACAAAAAAATATTTTATTTTGGGAGTAAATTGATAAACCTGTTGTGACATTATAAAAATTATTGGATTATCAATTGTACAATATATATATATATATATATAAATTCTAACGGATTGTTCAATCGATTATATAATTACTATATTATGTGAAAATATATCATAACTCATTATCAAGTAATTGCACATAGTGCAAAATTTACAAATATAAATCGAGAAAATGAGGTTAAATAAATAAAAGAGTTTATTCCAAATATGTAAATGATCAAAGAAACATGCGAGATAAGTACTAGCATGAAAATATAGATAAAACAATAAAAAGGTAAAAGAGAAAATCCAATGAGTTTTTCCATGTTTTGGTTATTAGAGTTTCGAATCATTTTCTAAACCACAAACTCAAGGCCATTTGCCAAGACCAATACACCTGTCAAAATCGTATTAAATTACCAACTTCACGAATTTAGATACTTCGTTGAATTTCGTCTCTTCTTTCACGAATCTAGTAATACATTAGTTGTTTTTCTCAGATTGTATGGAAGTATTGTTAGAGTTTCTAGTATATATATAACATATTTTTAATTCAATTCATATATCATTTTATTTTAAATCCCTAACTATCTATTTAAAATATAGGGACCATATTTCTCAAAACTTCAAACTTTGGGGACTAAAAAATGCAAAGACAAAATGCTTTACTAACGTCAATTTGATTTTGAGCTTTAATGATTATTGAATTTATGATAATTGTCTTTTTTGGCTAAAATTTGAAAGACATTAGAGACTAAACTTATTTTTATTAAAACTTTGAGGGTTTTTGGCCTCTCTCCCAAATATTGGGGACCAATATTGCATTTTTCCATTGTCAATTCAGTATTATTATGTATGTATAAGTAAATGTGCAAGGTAAACCTCAACTCCGACCCTGACGCCATGTAGGGTAGAGTAGAACTCCTCATAGGATAGGTTATGACTATGAAATTCAAAACTAGTAGGATAAGCACAACTCACATGGGGTAGAGTAAAACTACAAAATTCATATATGGTTTCTAATAGGGTAGAATACAAGTTTGAGCATGTAGGATAGAAAGTGTACCTTGTAGAACCAACAAAAGGGTTAGATTTAGTATATTAAGAATCCAATTCGATTAATATTGCCAAATAAATTTAAAAATTGTTCACTAAAATTATTTGAGCATTTAAAAAATTGATAATGTTTGCTTTAGAGGTTCAATTATAAGTTTTATTCAATAAGTATGTGTAAACATTATTCACCCAAAAATATTTTACAAGGTTATCAGGTTTCTTCTATGTTTAATAATGGAAAACATATTAATAATGAAAAAGTGATAGGTTTTGTAAGGTTACCTGGTACTATACCTTGCAAAAATAGGGTAGGGTAAAACTTGGATAGAGCTTTGCATGTTTTTATAACCATTTCAAATTATGGTAAGTCTTCCCTGCCCTACTCTATCTTATTCGTGCTTTACCCTTCATATTATACCAAAGATGCTCTCAAATTTTCACTCATCTCTATACTTTTTCACAATATCAATAGACCAATTTTTACTATTAAAAAAACAAAAAACTTTCCCCAAACATATCAAACATAGTAATAAAAAGTTTTAAATTAGGGACAATAAGTTTTTAACACAGATTTATGACAATTTTAGAGGCGTGGACAATGTGGGCGTAACAAAAAAATGGTCACAAGCCTCTAACTGTGACAATAACTTTTTTGTCACAGATTTGACACATTTTTGTTAGTGTGACAAAAAAATCATGCTCTTATGTACTCTTAAATTCTTATCACGATTTTGTCACGGTCTAATGTAAGTGACAAAAAATTTATAATTATGAACATAAAACTGTTACAATATTATGCTTTCTTGTCACAGAATTTGATCATTTGTAAAACTTTTTATACTATTTTATCATCACTGTATAGGAATTATGGAAATAAATCTGATAGTGTAAAAGTTTTATACAAAAATAACTTTTGTCATGGATGATCATGACAAAATTAATTTCTCGAAAGACCTATATACTCATTGCATTCCAGACAAAAAGCACTTCTCACATAATTTTACAAATAATTATTTCTCCTTCTCATCTAGTATTATAAACAAATACTTCTTATTTCATAACATGTAAATAGACAACGTCTCAAAATTTCTAATATATGTCCTTCCAACAAATATGTTTAATAAACAACATATCAAAATCTTAATATCCTTCCAACAAACAATTTCCAAAGTTCCAACAGTCACAAATTCATTTATTGCTATGAGAATTAGATAACATCTCAACTATGAAAATTATAACACATAACATCTCAGTTGTTAAAAGAAATATTAGATAACAAAGTTTCAAGAAAGTAAGATTGAAAAATATTCAGCAACAATAACAAGATTTTTCTCCTCTCATTCATCATCATCTTCATCATCTATATCCTGAAAATAACAAGGATCATTCATATGCATTAGTGTGTAGTAAAGGAATATATGTAAGTTATAAATGCAATTATCCCAGATACAATTAGCATAGAACCATCTAAAAAGAAAATAGAATTGCATAATATAAATATCCACACAATAAAAGGTTGGGGTAAATGGGTTAAATCAAGCAATTGTCTTTGAAAAGAAGCGATGTGTATCATAATAAATGCATCATACAATTATCCCACCCTATTGAATAATTAAGTTTGAATAGTATATATAAATAAATTTGCGGAAATAGTTGAGCTTATGTATGCATGCCATACCATTATGCTGTTATCTTTCTTCTTCTACAACTAACTTAACAATATTATCATATTACTTCTTACTGGCACAAACTTATATATTTCTTGTTAAAAAAGAAAATTCTCTATGTTGCTATGGAGCTTATGTCGTACTAAAAAACAATGTTCTCCATTAATATTATATCACTTAAGGTTGTTATTTTTTCTTAGAGTTACTAGTAATGATGATTGAACATATATAATGGCAACTTTCACGTGCAATATAGAATAACAAATTATTAAAGATAAAAACGAAAAAGAAAGATTGGAAAAATGGGAGAGAGAAGGAAAAAAGATAAAATGATCACATCTTTCCTTTCTGAGAAAAAAATGTTAGATGCACAATACCTTAAGAACAAATAAAATTCCACTATTTCTTTATATTTTATATGCAATAAGAAAAAAAATGCTCATATGCAACATCACAAATGTTACGCTAAATTTCATTAATTTTCTATAATATTATGTGTTTCATTTAAAACGACAACAAAGTGCAGTTTAAGTGGTAAGATATTTTTTCTATGACCTATTATGTTATGGGTTTGAGTCACTAACGGGTAGGCTGAGAGGTGGGTTTAAAGAGAATATTTGATTTGAACACTACTCATATTTTCAAATTGGAATAAAATATTTTTAACTTGATTTTTATCAAGCATTTAGGTTTTCTATCTCTCTCTCCCCTTTTTTTTTGGGTAAGGAAGAGGTCATTCTCAAGGTTTCCTTGAAGTAAAACCTGCAATAGGCCCACGCCCATTATCAAAAATAGGTTTCGTATGATCAAGGTTAATGGAATAAAATGACAACTAACTTTAAATTGAGGCTTGACATAGAATTAAGTATTTGGTTGATAAAGATTCTTGTTTCATGAAAAGATCAACTTAGTGAGAGAGTGATAAGTTGACATTGTCTTTTTTTTTTTCTTTGAAAATTAAACAAATGAACATAAATAACAAAAAATAAGCTTTTAAAGGAATAACTTGTTCTTTGTTTTCATTTTAATTTTCCTTCTTTATTACTTCATTCCTACATGAACCCATCTTCTTCTATCTTTTTTCCTACCTCCTTTTTCTTTTTTCTTTTAATTGCTTCTTTACTTATTTCTTCATCCTGATGCCAGTTCCCGAAAAGTCTCAGTCCTGATCGGATTCAACAAATCTATCTAAAGCACTAAGAAATAGCGGACCCTCACAAAAGCTATTCCAAGAGCTCGGATCAAATCAGTATATCTGGTAAACCTCGCATTCTAATTCAGTGCTCACTGAACTGTGCGGGAAGGTTTCCCATCACATGGGGTTGGGAAAAGCTTGAATCCAATTCCTACACTTACGAATATGAGTGCAATTGAAATTCCTAGGGAGTTATACATTTGTATATTAGTAGTACTAGTGTGGAAAAAAGTTCAGGCTGACTAGAGGGGAGTAGACTTGTACGCTTGCCACTGTGGAAAGGCCTTACAAAAGTCATGTTTTCACCTATTTGTTAGTGTCTTCTAAACCCAGCGATCGGCCATGGTATCCAGAGCGTTGCTTCTTTTTTAGCCAAATATCCTGCTTTCATTTTTTCTTTTCTTGATGTCAAGCCTGATCGATTTGAGTCTTTTTACTGCCTCTCGACCTCTACTTCGCTTCGTTCTTCTTCTGTATTGTCATTTGAATTTAAACTATGATTGAGGAAACAAATCTTGTAGCATGCTAAAACAAAACCTTTTGCTAAATACACTCAAGATATATGTTTCCTTTTTTTCTTTTTTTTTTTTGTCTGGAATTTGCTTTTGGCCTAAGATTGTCAAAACTTTCCAATTCTTATCCCAATTCATAACCCCAAATTTTCTTGAAATCTACTATGAATTGGATATCTTAGCTAGTTGGAAATATTTAAAATTAATTTGCCAAAAAAATAACAAATAATTTAGTCATAAGATTGTATTTGTTTAAACCCAAAAATCATAGACAAAAGTCTTACAATTCAACAATCACTAAAGAGCTATTCATGCTGAAGGAATTTTTTTCACTAAAAATGAAAACAAATTAACTAAATAGTCTTAAGCTAGTAAACTATTATAAATTTCATCATTCATCAGCCCCAATCTTCGTCTACATCCTTATAAACATATTCATATTCACCTTCTGCAAAAATATTGAATACATGGATGAGTGAAACATCTCTCAACAAGTAACTCATAACCATCCATAATGAACCACACACACACACACACACACACACACACATACATATATATAATCACATAAAAGGAGTTTTCAGTCATGTAATCATTCATATATGTATAGTACCACATACATAGCTTGTAAAAACATCATGCACTTAATCTGAAACATATAGTTTTACATTAACAAATAGGCATGTCATAACTTTTTAAAAGGTTCATAAATCAATTTGGCTCATCTACTAATTTCCATGCATTGACCAACACTGAGTACATAATATAGTATTTTCTCAATTGAAAAGATTGCCTCGACACTCAGTCGAGCACACAGGACCACAGACGTGAAATAACTAAGGGACTGCACTTGTGCGAACACAATTTTTAATAACATGACTCAAAACGCTATGTGTGTGCAATCCAAACAGCTGTAGGTGCTAGCGCTATGACATTATAATTTACATTACAATCCAATGTCATGACATTCATCATTAAAGTTCTGAGAATTTGAAACTGGGACATCATGGAGCTCAAAGTTGATAAAATCATGAAAAGTCCTGATCAAGAAATTGTCGCAACACTGCAGCATTGAAATTCCTCCTTATTAGGACGGCGTGGCATTGTAGTCTTAGATTCTCAGAACTTTAGTGATGAACGCTGTGGCACTAGATTATATTGGAAATTATAATGCTGCAACACTAACACCGTTTTACATCTTGATCTTTGTTTTGCTTCGCATTCTTCCCACACTTTGCATCTTCAAATCTTCCACCAATTCTAAAAAAACATAAACAATACATAAAAATAATGAAAACACACAAAAAAAAACCTTAAACACAAAAAGTATGGAAAATACATTTTATAAGCCCTAAATATCACTGTGATTTTCAAGATTCACAATATAAAGCACTAAGTATCGCACGCCACAAATTCAGAGTATCATCATAGGCATCACTGTGATTTCTTGATTCCACAGTTTCACTAAAACTACCTTATCTTTAGATATAGAAATCAAGTTACTATGACTCTAAGGCCCCGTTTGGGGTTGTAGTGGCTTATTTCAAAGTATTTTACCTAGTAGAACTTCGGAGAAAGTGCTTAGTAAGTTCTCAAATTTTGTTTTTTGCGTGCAATGTTGCATAAGTACTTTTTATATTTGGTAATATATAAATTTGAATTTTAAAAAGTCTCTTATCTTTATTTAATCCTAAATTTATGGTAAAATGATCAAATTTTATCTTTAATTATTTTAAAAAAGAAAAGCTAATTCAAAAGTACTAATTTTTAACTTTTGTTAAAAGTTCTTTTGAGAGAAAAAGTTCTACTCCTAAATTTGAGGATAATACTTACCAAACACTTGAAAAATTGCTTTTACCATCTAAAAGTACTTTTTTAGCAAGAGTACCACAACCCCAAACGGGCCTAAGAAATTCAAAAACAAAATTCATAACATAAAACTCTCCAAGATTAATCATTGTGTGATTCAAATCATAACATAATTAAAATTGATCCTAAAATCCACACAACAAATCTAAAAAATCTGTTTTAGGCTAGTTGATCACTAAAACTCAATCTAATATATAACTCGTAACTAGGATCCTTATAAATATGAAAACTAGAGTTAATAAACTAAAAATCTTATGAACAAATAATTCTGATATTCAAATCGTATCCTATTCAAAAAATTACTCTGAGGTTAGTACATAATTAATTTTGAATTTGTCCAAGTTCTTTTTTTGGGAGGGAGGGACCACCGGAAACTTGGTGGGGGTTGGACACCCATATTATTAATAATTTAAGCAAAAAAAATTACAATGAGGGGAACTAGACCAAAACCTCCAAGAAATTGTACAAGCGAAACCCTAGATAGCAAGGCAATATCTAGCTTGGATAGAGGGGTAACCCTCTAAATCCAAACTAAAAATACCTCTAATAATATAATGAACAACATCACGTTGCAAAACTTTAATATTACAAGAAGATCAACTACTTCCTAACTTAGCTAAAGTATCACCAACACTATTGCCTTCTCTAAACATGTGATGGAGAGTGTAGTTTCCTTGTTAGAGGAAAGATCGAATCCTGCATAAAATTGCAATTATATGGCATGGGATAATTCCTGAGCCTGAGATAATGTTTAAAAAAGCCTGAGAATCAACTTCAACGATAGCTTGATAATACCCCATTTGTATACAATGCTACATGGCTTCTAACAAACTATGTGCTTCAACTTCCATATTAGTTGTACTACCAATCAATTCTGCAAATCCAAATAATAGCTAACCTTGATGATCATGAAGTACACCTCCACATCCTACCATATATCACTACCACAAAATAAGCTATCAGTGTCGAGAGAATATTGTCACAGAAAGTCAGAAAGTCAAAAAGTCATCACAAAATATGATCAATGACGACTTTTGGTGTCGTCACAGAGTTGTCAATGACAAATTTTATGTCACAAAAGAGTCTTTGTGACAACTCTAAAGTGTCATCACAAAAGAAGACCCTTTTATAACAACTTTGAGTCATCACAATTACAAGAAGTATTTGTGACAATTATTTTATCACTGGTTTAGAACCTTTCTTGTCACAATAAATACACATTTCATCACTAAATTGAGTACACTAGTAACAACTTGTCACAAAAAGCTCCTAACGATTGTGACAAAATTTGTCGTTACTGACTTACTTCTACTATAGGTCCTATATTCAACTTGTTAGTGACAACTTTTCATCACAAATGTTCCTGTTATTAGTCTTTGGTTTTTACTCTGTGACAACTTGTTCCATTATTGTTATCACTAGTTTTTTTCATAATCCTGTTCTTTCCACATATTTATTAAAGCCTAATAAATCATCTAATTCAATAGAACATCGTAATTATCACAAAGTCAGAATACACATATATTATCATCAAAAGCATCCACATCAATTAAAGCAACCATGGTTATTTACACCAATAGCATTCATAATAGTCATAAAATTAAAATGCTAACCATGGTATTACTAATAACATAGAGAGCATGAAATATCCATTCTAATTAAGAGTATCATAAGAAAAATCATATTTCTATCTAACAAGGTATAGCTTGCTTGTTGATGTCAAAAAACTTATCTTCTTGATGACTCCATACGACGGTCAGTGACATAGCACTGCATTCGTACCAAAAAGTGAGCCCAATTAGAATGCGATAAAGAAATATGTAAACTAGGAAATGATAGGGGTCACAACAAATAAAATATTAATATTCATTAAAAGAAATAAATATTAGCAACTAAAAAATTGTCAATCAATATGTTGATAAACTAAGGCGTCCACTCTAAATGATGCAGCAGAGAATAAAATAGTTTATGCATTGTCGTAGTTATACGTTTCAATTACTTCACCAATTACTATCAAGATCCATCCTTGGGACGCAGTAACCAGTTAAAAGAGCTCCTTTAAAAATAGTATCTAAATACTTTTTTTTTTATTTTTAAAAAACGCCCCTCATAATGAGTCAAACCCATAACCAATAGGTCATAGGCGAAGCGTCTTACTAGATAAATTGCATAACACCTAACAAACATAATAAAACAATGAAATATTGACGACTAATACTATAATTTCCTCCACATGCATGCTTTATTAGACTCATTTAGAAACAAACAAGCAACAAATGAACCGTCTTAGTTTCAAATCACAGTCCCTTAGTTTTCAATTCAAATGAGTTTTAATCTAAATTTAATAATGTATACAAATTCTATAGGCAACATTACAAAAATTGAGTCTCATATGGTGTATATAAGAAAAATCAACTTATGATTGTACAAAAAGGAGAAAGATACCCATTGCGGTCAATACAGCCAGAACCACATCGTAACCCAAGTCTAGTCATTCAGCATTGGATTTTTCATTTTTAACTATCTACATTATGCAATTTTTTAAGCATTTTATTCACTTTTTAAAAATTACTTCACCTTTTTTTATCTCTGTTGCCTTTGATTTTTTAATTTTCTTTACCATACACAATGAAGCTCTAAATTCATATTGTTTAGTAATTTAGTGATTTGAACATGTATAAACACAAAGAGCAAAATCATTTACCTCTTATGTTATAAAATTGACATATTTTGTAAGAGGATAGAGAGACAAAATTGTGGTAGAGCAAATCTATGCAAAAAAAAAAAAAACAATTGATTTAATATACTACAAGTTAGATTGCAATCAAAATAGAGAAAGAAAAACTAAAAGTTTGGTATCAAGAACACAAGCTAGTACAAGTTCTATCTTCTAATATGTATAATGTAGCCTTTGCCATCAATCTTTACCACGTCAAAGCATCTACACCATGAAAGAATGATACAATTTTAATAAATACATACAAGTAGTTTAACACCTTAATAGCAACATACCTAACTAGTTTTTGTTGTTCCCAAAGCAACCTAAGAGAGGGGGGGTTAATTAGGTTTCTAAAAATACTTTTAGAAAGATTATAGAACTTATTGAGATTTTTCAACTAACAATTAATATAATAGAATCAATGAAACTGTGAAGTAAGGAAGAGAGGAAATTAAACAACCAATACTTCCAAGCTAACAAGCTTGAAGTATTAATTCACTAGAATGCTTCACACACTTGGTGAGCCAATAATCTTTACAAATTAGGGAAATTCTTGCTCACATTAAAACTCTTTTAGTTGAGTCAAGAATTTTATTCACAACCTCACTTTCGTACAAGATTATCACTCCACTCAAAATTGAATTGCACTCTAAGTTGCACAGTAATACAATATAGCACTATAGCCAATTTGTACTAAAATTGCTTTTTTCTAAGGCTTGTATTCAATGTATTACATGATCTTTACAGAATAATAGAGCAGGTATTTATAGGAGCAATAAATGGTGGTTGTAACTACTTCCTAACGGCTAAATAATAAATACAAAAAAACTAGCCGTTGAGGTTTCGGACATCCGAAATAAGTATGATGCATCCGACACAAGGAAAAACGTCCGATCTCCGTGCAGTTGGTGAAGGACATCGATTGGACGATCGTGCATGCGTTCGTTCCATCGTCCGAACAGAGTTTTGGACGGTCGTGTTCCTCTGAAAGAAATTTCTTTCGGATAGTTGTATCCGTCCGTAGAGAAGCATTAAGAAACTTGCTTTTGCCTGTTAGTTCAGACGGTGAAATGCGTCCGAGAAACTTGACATAGTTCGGACGTTGTACTGTGTCCGAACACCCTATTTCCAGCAGAAAAAGTAACAGACCTACAAAGCTTGTTTTCAGAGTTTAGTGCTTATGTCATCATCAAAATAAGGTTTGGAAAACATCAATCTCTCCCTTTTTGATGATGACAAACAGTCATAGAATAATCAATATGTAAAATCAACAGATATGAGTGATAACCAATCATTTTGCAATATATTCCTACTCTCCCTTTTGACATCATCAAACAAGCTCCCCCTGAGAAAGTGTACTCAAATATCCAATATGAATTAACAACAGATTAAGCTTGGATTATCATCATCAACACCAATAGTACAAAAAGTCAAAGTAATTCATCAAATGATAATGAGAGCAAATCCAACTAGTCAAAGGAAAAATTCAAAGAAATGCCAAAACTAAAATACATAATATCATAGAATCTAAGTCGAGTCATTTTTCTTCTTAGATCGTTTTTGATCTTGCGGCATTTGGAAGGAGCGTCATCATCAGTAGCCTCACTATCTTCATCTTCTTCATTACGTCGTTGCATGATGAAATTGAATGTGTCGTCAACGTCCTCATCGTCGCCTTCATCTTCATTGGCATCATCTTGATTATTTGTGTCCTCTTCGTCATCCTCACGAACATCCCCTTCTTCGGCATTGTCATCACTTTCGGTAGAGGAGTCGAGTGGATATTGTGATTGAACATTGGCAAGTTGAACTTGAGCTGAAGCAGACATGCCCAAGCTAAGTGCCTTTTGGAAGATCAACTGACGAGTTTCAATTCGTTTTAACTTACGATTAGTGCACGCTTTTGAAAGGAGCTTACTTGAGTGCTCAAAGAACTGAGAAGGCCACAGATTTGAGAAGGTGAAGGTTCAGAGGAAGATCGACGTGGATCATGGACTGTTGGAGGTATTTGAGGAGAATGAGAATCGTGAGGTGCCAAACCAGAGGTAGAGGCCTGGGATTTTGAACGTTCAATATCAAAGGCTGACTTAGTTAACCATTGATCATTAAAATAACGGAGGCATTTTCGCTCAATATAAGATTTGTTGAAATAGGGAGGAAATTGTTTGTTTCCACTGAAAGGTACATCAAGGAAATCAAATACTTTGGTGAGAAATTTTTCGGAAGGAATGTTTCGTCGAGTATCAGTAAGAAAGAGTTCCCACAGGGAGCAGAAAAGATACCCAAAGTCAAGAGGAATTCCATTGAAAACACAATAAAATAGGTAAAGCTGCATCTTTCCGGGCTCAGTGCGATGCCCATCTGTTGGTAACATCAAATTTGTGACAAGAGTGTACAGAATATTCAGTTCCTAGGAGTGAGCAATATAGTTTTGGCTTTCGAGGCCTGTTTGAAATTGATGTTAAAAATTGCTCTGACCTCATCAATGTCAAATCGAGTATCAAGGACGGGCCATTTATCTAAAGAAAAGAAATAAGAAAATTCATTCGAATTTGAGACTTCACATTCAAAAATAGTATTGATGATGTTGGAGGAAATTTCAAGATTTGTGCTGTTTACACGAGAAACTAATGTGCGAAAAGTGGGTCCTTTCCTAAGATTAGCTGTGAATTGGAGCACCATGTCATGATAAACGGGTAAGTCAGTATGAACTAAGTGACCCCAATTTTGTTTTTCAAAACACGATTTGACAATGGGAAGATTAAATTCATCGAAAAGACTCTGAGAAGCAGGGCGTTGAACGATTATAGATTTGCTAAGAAGAGATGTATACTGTTCGGATGCCTTGGCGTCGATGAATTTTGGTAAGGTTCGATTTGATGAAGCTTGAGGATTAGCGGATGATTCCCCACGCACCTTGGAGCTTTCCCTTTTGATTTACGTCCACGAGTTGCTGTTGAAGATCCTCCACGGGATTTAACCATTGTGAATAGAAGGTGTAATTTTTTTTTGATTTTTTGGAAAGTTGGTGAAAATTTGATGAAATGAGATGGTAGATGGGTGAAATTAGGAGCAATAATGGTGATGAATACTTTGGGAATGACATTTTTCCTAACAATTTGTCAAGAGAAGGAAGAAGTTGGAGGAATTTTTGAGGAGAAAAATTTCGCCAGAGAGGGTTTCGGTGCTTAGGGTAAGTCCGAAAAGAGGGAAAGTCTGACGGTTTTAATTGAGTAGAGAGACCGTTCGGACGTCCGAATGATTGGTGTGCGTTCGATGATTCGTCCAGAAGCTGATGAACGGACGGCCGATCGAAGAGCTAGTGCGTCCGATATTTTTTCGGACGACGGGAAGCGTTCGGTAGAATTCCAATGAGAAAGTGAAGAAATTGAGGAACATTTGGACGATCATAAGCGTCCGAGGCAGAGCAGAGAGGAGGTTTTCGGACGAGTGAGAGCTTCCAAGAAAGAGTGTTGTTCGGATGAACGGGTGCGTCCGAACTAAGAGATTATGCCAAATTGAACTGTAAAATCCCCAAACATTTTCTGAGAGATTCAAAACGATCTAGGGCCAAGGGTTTTGTAAAAATGTCAGCCAGTTGATCTAAAGTAGACACAAAATCAACACATTTCCTTTTTACAAACAAGATCTCTAATAAAATGGTGCTTAACTAGTCCTAGAGTGTATTACAGGATTTTTTGTGAGATTAATTGCACTAGTGTTTTCACACCTTATAGGCACACAATAAAAAATAACACCAAAACCTTTTAGAGTATGTTTCATCCACAGAAGTTGAGCGCAATAATTTCCAGCAGCAACGTATTCGGCTTCAGCTGTAGAAAGAGAAATAGAATTTTATTTTTTGCTAAACCAAGACACAAGACAATTACCCAGGAAATGACACATACCACTGATGCTTTTTCTATCTGTTGGCCCCAAACAACAATCTAAGAGGGGGGGTGAATTAGGTTGTATCTAAAACAAACCTTTTTATGTGCTTAATAGAAATTCAAACTTTATGCACCAAATAAAAACTTAAGCACAAATGAATACAATAGATATTCAACAATTTAAGCTTAAAGAACAAATAAGAATATTGAGATTAAGAGAATCAAACCAAACTCCCAAGCTTCTCAAGGTTGGAGCTTTCAACTACAAAGAGCTTCTTACAAGGCAACTACCAAGTTCTCAACTTGAAGTTTAGCCACTAAAAGTCTCTTCAAAGTAGGTGAGACAATAACCTCTTGTACACAAATGAGGATCACTCTTGCTCACACTAATTTCCTTTAGTTGAGCCAATAGTTTTACACTCACAACCTCCCTTTGTTACAATTGTTATCTCTCCACTCTTACACTTGAAGAACCCTTACACTTCTAAGCTCTTTTCACAAAACTACCTACACTATTACAACACTTGTACCCACTATTTCTCCCAAATAGCTACAAATATACTTGTAATCAATGTAGAAGTCTCTTGTTAATTAATTCAGGCTTAGGGGTATTTATAGTTGCCAAAAATCTGCTTCCAACAACTTCCTAACGGCTATTTTCTGTTTACTGGAAAACTAGCCGTTGGACCTTCGGACGGCCGATGCATCAAGTGTGCGTCCGAATGAACAAGCCGTTGGACCGTTCGGATGGCCGCTGCTAAACCCTGCGTCCAACGTTGCGTCCGTTTGTCTGAGGGTATTCGTTCGGACGTCCGAGGATGCGTCCGAACCTGCGTCCGATCGAAGCAAAGTCTTCTGGAAATATGATTGGACGCTATTCTTTGTCCGAGACTTGCTTCAAATTCTTTGTGTCGGACGATGGTTTTGTCATTCGGACAGTCATTTGTGTTCGTGGAATCTTCTGGTTGTTTTGTTCGGACGATCATTTGCGTCCGAACCTACCTGTTTTTCTGCACTTGTTTTCAAACTATTAGTGTGATTTGGTCATCATCAAAACATGCGGATTAACATAACTGGGGTTCAACACTATCAATTTTACACCCAACAAAGTCAGCGTGAGAATAACTAATTAAATCAAATGTAGAGGACTTTGGATACCACAGACCAAAATTCATTATACCCTTCAAATATCTAAAAATCTTTTTTACAGCTATCAAGTGCGATTCTTTAGGGCAAGATTGAAATCTAGCACATAAATAAACACCAAACATAATATCTGGTCTGCTAGCTGTTAAGTAAAGTAGGCTTCCGATCATTCCGCTATAGCGTTTTTCATCAACACTATTACCTCCTTCATCTTTATCAAGTTTGGTTGAAGTGCACATAGGCGTACCAACTTGTTTGCAATCTTCCATTCCGAATCGTTTGAGTAGCTCCTCTGTATACTTGATTTGTGTTATAAACATTCCTTCCTTTGTTTGGTGAACTTGTAATCCAAGGAAAAATTGTAACTTTCCCATCATGCTCATCTCAAACTCTTTTTGCATTAAATGCGAAAAATCCTTGTCATCACAAGTTTTCATTAGTTGCTCCAAAAATAATATCATCAACATAAATTTGAACAATTAACAAACCATTGGAATTTGTTTTCGTAAAAAGAATGGTGTCAACTATACCTCTTTTAAATCCATTTTCAATCAAGAAAACACTTAATCTTTCATACCAAACTCTCGGAGCTTGTTTCAGACCATATAAAGCTTTAGAGAGTTTGAAAACATGATTTGAAAAATTTTTATTTTCAAAGCCCGGAGGTTGTTCATCGAAAACTTCTTGATCAATAAAACCATTTAAAAATGCACTTTTGACATCCATTTGAAATAATTTGAAATCATTGAAACATGCAAATGTGAGAAACATGTGAATGGATTCTAATCTAGCCACGGGTGCAAAGGTTTCATCAAAGTCAATACCTTCTTCTTGAGCATAACCTTTTACAACAAGTCTAGCTTTGTTTCTTATGATTTCACCTTTATCATTTAATTTGTTTCTAAAAACCCATTTTGTTCCAATGTATTACGGGATGAGAAGATGGTCTTTCAACTAAGGTCCATACATTATTTTTCTTAAATTGACTAAGTTCTTTTTGCATGGCAATGACCCAATAGTCATCATTCAAAGCAACATCTACATGTTTAGGTTCAATGAGAGAAAGTAATGCACAATTACTATTCAAAGGTTTATGAGAATGAGTAGTTACCCCATCGGATAAATCACCTATGATTAAATTTTGAGGGTGACTAGAGACGAATTTCCAAGCTTTTGGAAGATCTTTTGGAGTATCCTCGTTCTTTTCTTCTTCATCATCTACTTGATGGTTGTTGACATCATTGCTTAATGTGATCTCTTGATGATCTTCATGGATAGTGAGCTTCTCGAGATCCTTTTGAATACCTACATCTACATCACCAATACCGATTGATTTTGCTTTATTGTTATCTTCAAATGTTACTTTTCCACTATTTTTGGATTTGAGGTTTGTGAAGACAGAAGCATCACCCGTAATGTGCCTTGAGCTTATCAATCCACTATTGGTAACTTTTGGTGTGTTGGTGATGTTAAGTACCTACACAATAGATCAATTGATAACTTTTGGTACCCACATTTTCTTGGGTCCATTTGAGTTAGTGAAATTGCTATTAATCCATGCAGCTTTCATTCAAGTTTCTCATTTTTCTTGACATAACACATATTCCTGACATGTCCATGTTGTTGGCAATATCTACAAATAATATTTTTATTTCCATAGAAAGAGGATTTTGATTTTAAAAGACATAAGTCATCCCTTCTAAACATGATAAAAATTTTGTTGATTAATACATTCTTATTTCTTTTCAAATCAACAACATTTTGTCTCTTTCTAGTCAAGAGAACATTCAAATCATCCAATCTTTTCTTCAAGGAGGCTTGTTCTTCCTTGACCTTTGATCTCACATGCATTCTTTTCTTCAAGTCACTATTTTCTTGTGATAGCCTATTATTTTCATTCACAAGTTTAGAGTTAGTATTCAATAGAGCATTTGACTTTCTTCACTAACTCCTTATTTCTAGCATATGATTCCTTTAAGCTATCATGCAATTTTAAAATGAAAGCTTCAAGATCATTTTCATCATTGGAGTCATAGTTAGAATTAACCTAATCATCTCCAATGGCCATAAAGGCCATTTGTGCCGACTCCATTTCTTCTTCAACTTCTCCTTCGGAGTTGCAATCATCCCATGTAATTTGAAAGTTATTGAATCGAGGCTTTCTTCCTTCCTTCTTTTTCTTGGAAGGACACTCATTTGCAAAGTGTCCGAGTTGACCGCATTTAAAGCACTTTTCATTTTGCTTCTTCATTTCTAGCTTAGTCTTTCCTTTGAAATTATTTGAATTGGTAGCTCCACCTATTCTCATTCTCCGTTTGTGATGTAATGTTTAAAAAATTTCTTTGGTGATGAGTGCAAGATCTCCTTCATCAAGATCTTCGTCTTCTAGATTGATGGAGCCATTTTCATCCTCTTCTTGAGAGGTCTTTAGTGCAATGATGCCTACTCCTTCTTGGTCTTGCTTCTTCATCATCCACCACTTTGGCCTTCAACTTCAATTCATAAGAGGCAAGAGAGTTGATTAGTGTTTCAATAGGCATTGAATTTAAATTCTTGGCTTCCTCTATGGCGATTGTTTTGGCATCTCATTCTTTGGATAGAGCATTTAGGATTTTTCTATTCTTTTCACCCAAAGAATACTCCTTACCCAAGGGTTCAAGATCGTTAATGATGTCATTGAACCTACAATACATTTTGTCAATAATTTCATGTGGATCCATCTTGAAGGACCTATACTTGGCAACAAGTAAGGATTTCTTTTGCTCACAAACATCGTCGCTCCCTTAATAGATTTCCTTCAATTTATCCCAAATTTCTTTAGTGGAAATGCATCCCTTGACGCGAGTTGGTTCATTAGCATCCAAGGCATTATATAGCACATTCATGGCTTTTGCATTTAAAGTCAAGTTTGCCTTGTCTTGTGGAGTGAGCTCATCCCTTGTCTTTAATTCTCTTTTTCTATTTGTGTGATCATCAATGATAGTAGCTTCAAATGGACCTTCATTCACAACATACCACAAGTCAATATCAATAGATTGCAAAAATATTTTCATTCTATCTCTCCAACTAATAAAATTTGCCCCATTGAACATAGGTGCCTAGTAACGGATTGACCCTCAAAAAATAGAGCATTGTTGGTGGCCATAATAGTTCTTTTCTCAAAAGCAATTTAAGCAATAAAATGAGACCAAGCTCTGATACCAATTGTTGGTCCCAAAGCAACCTAATAGGGGAGGTGAATTAGATTTCTAAAAATACTTTTAGAAAGATTAAACTTATTGATATTTTTCAACTAACAATTAATATAATAGAATCAATGAAGCTGTGGAGTAAGAAAGAGAGGAAATTAAACAACCAATACTTCCAAGCTAACAAGCTTGAAGTATTAATTCACTAGAATGCTTCACACAATTGGTGAGCCAATAATCTTTACAAAGTAGGGAAATTCTTGCTCTCACACTAAACCTCTTTTAGTTGAGCCAAGAATTTTATTTACAACCTCACTTTCTTACAAGATTGTCACTCCACTCAAAATTGAATTGCACTCTAAGCTGCACACTAATACAATATAGCAATATAGCCAATTTGTACTAAAATTGCTCTTTTCTAAGGCTTGTATTTAATGTATTAGATGATCTTTACAGAATAATATAGCAGGAGGTTTATAGGAGCAATAAATGGTGGTTGTAACTACTTTCTAATTGGCTAAATAATGAAATACACAAAAACTAGCCTGAGGTTTCGGACGTCCGAGATAAGTATGATGCATCCGACACAACGTCCGATCTCTGTGCAATTGGTGAAGGACATCATTCGGACGGCCGTGCATGCGTCCGTTCCATCGTCTGAACAGAGATTCAGACAGTTGTGTTCGTCCGAAAGAAACTTCGTTCGGATAGTTGTATGCGTCCGTAGAGAAGCATTAAGAAACTTGCTTTCTGCTTGTTAGTTCGAATGGATAAAAAGCGTCCGAGAAACTTGACATAGTTCGGACGGTGTACTGCGTCCGAACACCTTATTTCCAGCAAAAAAAGTAACAGACCTACAAAACTTGTTTTCAGAGTTTAGTGCTTATGTCATCGTCAAAATAAGGTTTGGAAAATATCAGTTTTAACAAAAATGAAAGGAACAAAAAAAATCTTAGTTTATACATCAAGTGGTTTAACAGTCATAGGATTATTGCAGAATCTTAGCTATAGACACCTAATTGGTTTAACAAATTCTTTTTAACAAAAGAACCCATACCATGAAGAAAGGAACTTCTAGAACATATAAAAGAAAGAAAAAAAATGAACTTGACCAAAATCTAGAAAAAGAAAACTCAATTATATAATAATACGAATTAACATGAAAAGGAAATTTAAAAGTTAAAATTCAATTTTTGAACACTATGGCCAATCAAAGAAAAAGTCCAAACTAAAAAATACAACACAATAAGATGTATGCTATATGACTGTACTAGCATTATATAACACTAATTTATCATGGAATTCAATGTTAAACTGTCTAGTTCTCAATCTCTTTACCGATTACTTAACTAGAATCATCATCTTTGAAGGCTGACTTTCCTAGTGCTTGTAAGATAGAAACTAGGCAATATCTTTGTACATAATGAGAAAAAATTCCAAGTGCATTGTCTGCAACTCCACCATATACCCTTGACTTAGGATTTAATCTTTAATGAAATTACATCAATTTCAAACATCCTACTTACATTTTCAGGCATAAATTATGTAAAACTCAACAATTGTAGCAATTCAACTTTAAAATCTTCAATTTCAGCACATCAAATTTAATTTTCACAAACAATCTATACGATGAATTATCAAGGATTTTGGTAGTAATCATCACCAAAAACAATATGAAACTTTGATTACAAAAATTGAATATATGTGACAAACCTCATAAATTGTAGCAAGTATTAAACTTTACCAGTCTTAGGATTTCACATAGCAGAAAGGCTTCCTCCACCAATCTTATTATAAAAAACTTGTGCCAAGCATCCATGTGCGGCTACTATAGCCAAAGAATTGGCTAATATAGTAGTCTTTATCCAGTCAAAAGTAAATAATAGTTTTTATGAAACTGAAAAACAATATAAACTCCAAACAAATTGTAAATGGAGCCAAAAAAATTATTTTGTATAAATGGATTTAAGATGAATTTCCACTAAAGTAATCCCAAGAAACAAAAAAGGAAAAAAAACTTCATATATCAGTACAAATATGTGGAAAATCACGATAATACATGTTAAATTTAAGTATTTCCTAGATAAAATTTACCATAGATTTGAAATAGGACTAAGCCTTTTTAGGACAAAAAGGTCTCATCTATTGTGATTTCTCTTCTTTTAGCTCTTCAATCTTCTAGCTTAGTCTCTTGCCACCAGTCTCTTTCCTTCGTGATTTATTCCATCATTTGTCTATTGCTCTCTTACTTTCTATCTATCCTTTGCTTCATATACTTGGAACAAAGATAAAGCCCTTCCCTACTTTATTCACTCTTCACATATATAGAGAAAGTAAACGATTTAAGGAGGCAAAGAGTTTGTTCTAAAAGGGTGGGGAAGTCAGCAACTGATGAGAGGGAACGTGAAGTCTAGGGTGCACATGACAGTGTTTAGAAAGGAAGAAGACATGGAGATTATCAGAGATTCAGGGCCATTAGGGACTTAAAATGGGTGTAATGTTTGTTTTAGGCTCTCTTGGTCTATAATTTCAAAATAATATATTTGTTCAAAATATTCTTTAGCTTTATTTATTTTAGAGATTTATACTTAAAAATTTGTGGATATATGAAAGCACAGGATGTTCAAAATTAGTCAAATCCAACTATCAAGTTGAGTTGAATCAAATTTTTTTTTTTAACTCGTTCGACTTTTGACTCAAAACCAATTAATTAATCGATTCCTTGACTCTACTTTGACTTCAACTTTTAAGTCAAATTGCCATTCGAATGCCAATCTACAAATAGACTAGTTTGATTGGTTTACCATTCGAACAAGTCATTTGACTTTGCTGACCAAATATCGATCAAATAAGTCAAATAATTATTTTTTTAATATTTTAGCCATATATTGTAATAATATATTAATATATTTGTGTACATAATTTTTGGCCATAATATAGTTAATTCTTAATAATTAAATATAATAATAACTAATAATATTTATATTCTTAATACTTAAAATATCTTTTCTTGGTATAATTGTTGAAGTTACTAATTTAATACTTCACATTATGTAAAATTTATATACTTATATATTAATATGGATGTATAACTTATGAATGCAATACTTTTATTTCAATAATTAATTAAATAGGTTACTAATTTCCTTTTATTACATATTAAGAAGTTTAGGTTCCAACAAACAAGCATAAGGTATATTAAAGATAACCTTCTTTTGATAATAACACTCAACTGTTAAAGATAACCTTTTTTGATAATAACACTCAACTTTTGAGTCTATCGTAGTAGATCCATATATATAAGTATCCATTAGATCTTGTCAGATGATATTATTTTTATTACTTGAAAATGTTAACATAAAATTTTTCTTATAGAATTTTTTTATAAAAATAATATGCGTGAGTACATATTATTTTTATATGTCAGATATCCATTTATAAAAATCCATCATATCTTGTCCGATCAGAATCCACATCTGGATCTGGGACTTGACATTATTTTTATTACCTTAAAATTTTATATACAATTTTATCTTATACAATAGTTTTGGTATACGGGTTCGAAAAAAAGATCTAGACTCGACCCATTGATATCTCTACTTAAAAGCCGTAAACCACTAAATCCTAATGTAACCGCAAATACTCCTAGTGAAAGTCATTGTCCTAAAATTCAAATAAACGCATTGCATATTTCAAATAAACACACTGCACTTAGTATTTTTAATTTTTCATTAGATTTATTATTCTCAACAATTATTTATGAAAATGAAATATATTTATAAAATATTTTAAGAAAATATTATTTAGATTCTATACAGTGACAATAATTCTTATCACTAAATTACAAAGATATTTGTGATGACAATTTTTGTCACAAATCTAGATAAGAGCGACAAAATAAAAATTGTCATAGATATTTTGAGCTTTAGTGATTACGTTATTACTAACGTGCATTCCTTCCTTGTTCGACTTATGTTCTGTGACAATATCTGTGTGACAACAATTGGGTTGTCACTGAATGGTTATCATTTGTGAAAACAATTAGTGTGTAGTCACCGTGTCCCTTTCATAAGTGATAGATGAATCTTGTCACTCAAGTTTGCGACAACAATGAATCTCGTCACAATAAGTATAACATAGTGACAAGATTGTCATTGTCACAAAAAATGTTGTCACTAAAGGCCCATTTTCTTGTAGTATGTATTCCCTGCTGTTGATCCATCAACATTGAGCTTCATCTATCCAGCAGTAAGCTTTATCTAAGAGATCACCTGGATAGTTCTTTGTCTTTGAGTAAGGTTGCTGTTTGAAATAAACTGTCTAAAACATAGAAATCGAATGAGATCTTTATAACTATTTAATGCTCTATAAGCTTAGTTTCAAGTCCAATAAATGGTGATCAATTATTATATTCTTACACTAAGATATAGCCACTATCTTCAGAGTGTATAGTGCTGATGGATATCCTTTCAACTATAGAATTTTTACCAAATTTTAAAATTTATTGGAATAGATTACTAAATCATGAAAACTCTAAAAAATTAAAGATAAGTAAGTCTAATTTTGAACATAATATACATGGATCAAATTAGAGTTTTATACACCATGTTATGATCTCTTAAAGAAAATTACTCAACCCGCTAAGATTTTCTACAATTTTGGAATTCAATTCTAAACTTTATAAATGAATTTCAAGTTGAAATACACTTTAAAAATAGGGTAAATTACAAGAAATCCCCCTGTGGTTTGACTAATGTTCATTTTACCTCCCTATTTTTTGAAAACCTACAATCTCCCCTATTTAATTTTTATTAAAGTGAAACTGTTAAATTTTTCCATTAAGTGGCCATTAGGAGGATAAATTTTTAATTAAAGGGTTATTTTTATCATTTAAAGCCTAAAGTTAAGGTTAGTTAGGTATTTTATCATAAAAGACTTCCTTCCAGCGAAGGGGTTTCTGGGTAGTAGAGAGTGGGTATTTTTGACTTTTTGTACACATTTATTAGGTTTTTAACTCATCATTCATTTTATAAACAAACCGAACCACAAGGACACAGATTTGAATGTATGAAAATTATAAGGGGGTAACGTAAACATTAGCCTAACTATAAGGGATTCCTTGTAATTTACTCTTTAAAATATTAAAAACTCTTGTTTAAACTTGGTAAACATAAGAGATACAAAATATACAATAGTTTATGGAAAAATTCTCACCTTACGATTGAAGGTCTTGTTTAATACGTTCATAGTAGTTTACTACATTCTCTTCCCTTCTCGCTCTTCTCTTTTTGCTTTTCCATCCATAGTAGCATTCATCTTCCGTTAACTTCCAACATCAATAGTTCTTGTCTTTGGTTTCTCTCTCTCTCTCTCTCTCACACACACACACTCTCTCTCTCGACTTCTTGATTTCTTTTTTTCCCATACGTTTTGAAGTATCAACTAATGAAAGACGGAGTAGTTTATATAGCATAGGATTCCTATAAACTAACTATTAAATATATATGTTACCGTCAATCTTTCTCACTTATCCCACAAATTAAAATACTTATCGTATCAATTAGTTAGTATAATGAAGTTCCCTTTTCCTATTAAAGTGTTGGGTATTTCGTATGTCACTTGTATCCATTTATTCTTCATCCCAACAGAAATATTTTTTCCATAAAGAGCTTCATATAGTGCCATGCCAATAGTTCTCTGACTGTTGTTGTGTGCTTACTCGAAAAATGCAACATATTGATCCCTATTTCCTTCCAAATTCAGAACACTGGCTTGCATCATATCCTCTAAAACTTGAATAGTCCTCTTGAATTTTCCATCAGTTTGGGGATGTGCTATAATACTTAACTTTAATTTGGGGGTTCTGATAGCTTCTTATAAATAGGGGCAAAATCAAGAAATAGAATGAAGGTCTCTGTTAGAAACAATGCTTATTGGCACTCCTTGTTGCCTTATGATTTCACTTAAATAAAGTTGAGCGAGTTTCTTCTATGAGTACCTTATATTTATTTATAGAAAATGAACCTCTTTTGTAAGATGATCCACTATAAACCAAATGGAATCATGATTTTTGTGGGTACAGGGCATCCAGTTACAAAGTCCCTAATTAGTGATATGCTCCCATTTCTGCTCCGGTAAAGGTAATGGTTGTAACAACCCAACTAGTTTTTGATGGTCTACCTTGACTTGTTGATATATTAAACACGTGGAAATAAACTTTACAATCTCATTTCTCCTATTTTCCATGAAAAACTGTCTTGAGATCATGATACATTTTAGTACTTCTAGAATGAATGGCATACATGGAATGATGAACTTTTTCAAGAATTTTATAGCATGGCTATTTTAGACCCTCCCAAAGACAAATCGTCATTAATTCATTGGAATGGCTAGTGGCAATATTCTTTTGGGATGAGTCAAAGAATGGTCATTGCCAATATTGGATTAGATGGAGAATGTTTGCTACTTGACCGTGAAAAGTGGTCTAAGGCAAATCATAACCTAATAAAAAATAGCTCCAAAATTTGAATAATATCAAACCAAATCTAATCATCACCAACAGAGTGATTTTCCACCAATTTCAAAGATTCATTGAAGTCAGTACATACGTAATTGGATCATGACCTTATATAGAATTAGCTCAATGAGTCTAGTTTCTAGAACAACAAAAAGAGATCAATTTGGAGTTTCTACAAGAAATTACAGCCTATTACAAATCACTACCCCAAACTGTCTAAAATTTGTAGTTTTGGGAATTTTGACTTCAAAGTTTGATTTCATGCATTCAAGTCACCTCCAAATCATGTTTATTTCTTCAAAAACTCTTAATATTTATAAATATAGATATATCATTTATTCTAGAAAATAAAATTGGAAAATTCTCACCTAAAAAAGAAGAACATGATAATACCAAATTGTCTAGTTATCCTTCTCCTCTTCCTTTTTAGAGTTCTTATTTATCTCTCTCAAACCTCTTTCCTTCTGTACTTCTTTTGCTTCTATTTTCATTTCTTATTTGCTTCTATTTTCATTTCTTATTTCTAATTTGCTTCTATTTCATTTCTTATTTCTAATTTCTACTACTCCTATTTGGTTAGTAGTAATATAAGTGTATAATAAAGTAAAACTAACTTGGTGGCTTGGTGGCTTGGTGGTTTCAAGACTATCTTAGGTGGTGACACCTCCTACTAGCTTGACCTTAGCACCACTTGCTGGTTTTTTTATTTGATTTAACTAATTAATAGGTAGAAGAATTAAGATACGTAAATTAATAGTAAGGAATGCTTAGCCGGTCATGGTGGTTCTCAAAGAATGCACCTCCAACTGATGATGTTGTTTTGTTGGAATGAAGATATATAAACACCTCATGCTTGCTATGTCCAACTAATAGAAATTATATCTTCTTCCACAAAGTTTAAAATAAAAAAAACTTATTTTAAGTCCTCAATGAAATTTGAATACATGAAAGGATCCCATAAATTGGTCTAAACTTTCATTCAAGTCAATTCCATAAACTCAAGATGCCTAATCATACATCCCCAAGTTAACTTCAAAATAATCACTAATAATCAAACTTATAAAATTTGAACCCTTAAGATTAGGGGCTATCATAAGTATCCATCTGGTATGATAAATGGATGGGAGATGGTGCACTATCGAACAAATTGATTATATTTTGGAGGCCAACTTGTGCATCAAGGATCAATTTTCAAATGGCTTTGGTTGGAATTTGAACTTTGTGCAACAAAATATTTCAATAGAGCTACTTCCTTAGATTTATCAGTTTCCCATGTTCTTGTCTTCAGATGTTGATAGTTTTATCTAGATATAGACTTATCAAGGGATGTTTTCAGCCTCAACAAATTATGACTTAGTTTACCGAAGAATGCTAAATTGTGTAAGTTGAATTCAAGAAAATTTATTTAGGGAAATTGGCTTCAACTCAAAATTTCTTTCTGTGGAAGCTTTTAAACAACTTCCTCCCTTGTGCATATTCGCTCTCTCTTAATTTAAGTATAATCTTCCTTCTAAATGTTCATTTTGTAGTTCTATTGAATCTATTGACCATTGTTTCCACGACTCCTAATACGCACAACACGATTTGCAATGTTTTGAATCAATACTTATGTTTTGAGAGTTTCAGTTACAAAAAAAACTAAAAGATGCAAGTCTGGTGGCTAAGTTCTCCTTTTTAAATGGTCAACTCATTCATGTTGTTCTTGGTTTAATAGCTTGACATTTGTGGCTGCTAGAGAATTTACAAAATAAGAAGAGTTGCAACTTTATGTAATTAATAGTTGTTGTGTCTATTCAATTTAATGAATGTGGCTATTCACTAAACCATAGTTGGATGAACGAGTGTATCTCACAATGAAAAGATATTTAAACATCAGATATAAATATATTGACATGTATGTGGTAGACAAGATATATTTTTTCTCCTACAAAATAAGACAAATTTGTTAAAGGTTTGAGTGCTTAGTGGATTGATTTCATTAATGTGAATTGTAGTCAATCACTAGGCTTCATTGTATATATCCTAAAAGTTAATTTGCGAAACTCTTTTGCATACCAATTATAATTGGGGCAAATTAATCCTTTAGAAAAGTGACAATGTAACACACCTTGAAGCCATCTCTTGTTCCAACTCATGGTATTGTGGTACGCTTTTATGCTTTTGTTATTTTTGCTCTTACAATCTTAAGGTTTAACTTTGCCCATGAAAGTTGAATTTTTTAGAAAATTATGATAGATGTCAATGGCATATTGGTGGAGGAAATTGGAGAAGAAAAGTTGGAAAGGAATATTTTGCACTTGCTACAATCATGAGAGTTTATATACTTTCTCGGTGAGAACCAATTTCTAAAACCTATGTCTAGTACACTTTTAGACATGTAATAAAATGACACTTTTTTAAAAGAGTAGTGAAAGGTACAAATATGTTAAGGAAGATGCTACAAGTAAGCTATGACTATCTTCAGTTTTGCAATTATAGAATATAGATGATCAAGATCTATTATTGCAATGCTTGTTCAAAATGTTAAAAAGAGGTTTATTGTTACATCTTAGAATGCGTTTAAAAATATGTTGATGCATTCATGGTAATATGTTGGATCTAATGGATATGGAATTCAAATGGAATTCTTGAATTGATTTTCTATTGGTTTTTGGATTAAAGGTTACCCTAATTAATAAAATGACTCCTGAGTAAAACCTAGCTTGTATAAAAAAGAGTAAAATGATCTTCTAATTAAACCAAGGAATGAAAGAAGCATAATTAAAGAAAATTTTTGGTACAAAATTCTCTTGGTAAAGTCTTCGTAAAGGAAGATTTTGAGATAATATTTGAATGCAAATTTGGATTATAAATATTCTTATACTATATGAAAAACATGCTAAAAGATAATAATACAAGAGTCTTGTCTTTTTTTTTGAAAAGGTTTGCGTCCTTTTATGAAGTGATACTTACAAATAGTTGTGACTTTTAATTAAAAGGATATGTCTTCAATGATGTGTCATTTCAATGAAAGACACATGACCAAAAATATTATGACCTTTAACAAATAAGACACATTGTTTAAAATTTGATTGTATAGAAAGATCATTTATCAATTAATGGATTGATGTTTATATTTGGTGGAGGTGTAATTTTTTAAAGATATGAGAAATACATGTTTACAATTGATTCCACCAAGGTTGAATTAGTAGAATTGACTTCTACAAACAAAATAAAAAGTGGAGTGATTAAGGAATTTATTTCTATTGGTGTCTAAAAAAATTCTGAAATATTATTGTAATAGGAAAATTATACTTTGAAGAGTATATATTCAAGTTTACAATGAAAGTAGAGACACATAAATTAATTGCATAGCTATGTCAAATAATTAGTTTTAATATATGAAGTGACAGATCACTTCATTCCCAGACTATTTATTTGCAGGATCTGATAACAAAATGGATTGATTAATGTCAAAAAGTTTTACACAATCTTATGAATCAAAGGGAATAGGGTAAAGCTTTTATCATAAAATCACTAGTAGTGGAACCTCGATTTAATGCTTGATACAATGTCATTTTTTAAGTTCACTAGACACATTACACTATATGTCTGATTCCAAATACTATAATATAATTGATATCTATCCCAAGTGCTTGGTTAGCATAGATTTGAAGAAGGATAAGTAATAAGCTCTTAAGACTAATATTCAATTAAAGTGCTGGCTATAGAAACATTTTTGATGATGTCTACCTATGTAATTGAGAAATGCGGCTGCTTCTAAGAGTTTAAGAGCTTTAACTCTTATAGAACTCATTAAAGAGATACCGACACATGGCCAGAATAGTATTAGTAAATACTAATTTGCTCAAATTATAGAAGTTATTGTGTGAAGTAGATACAACTTGTCGATTAAGGCTTTCTAGTTCAAAGAATTTCAATCATTACATCTACCACGCTATTCAGACTTGTTGGAAATATGCTTGACTAAATAAAGATTCAAATTGCAGATATCTTTACGATGCACTAATTTCCAGATTTGTCAAGCTCACACTATTTTGAAAATGGTGGAGGATTGTTGGAGAAGTTCAAAGTAAGAAGAGTAACAACTTTATGTAATTGGTAGTTGTTTTGTCTATTCAATTTAATTGATGTGCTTATTCATTAAGCCATGGTTAGATTAAATAGGTATGTCTCACAATGAAGAGACATTTAAATATCTATAAATATATTGGCATGTATGTTGTAAAAAAGATATTATTTCTCATATTCTTTTTATTTCTCCTACGAATAAGACAAGTTTGTCAAAGGTTTGATTGCTTAGTGGATTGATTAAATTGGTGCAAAATGCTGTCAATTACTAGACTTCATTGTATATATCTTAAAGGTTAATATGCAGGACTCTTTTGAACTCCAATTATAGTTGGGATAAATTAAACCTAACTAAGAAAAATGACAATATAATAGCCTTGAAGCCATTTCTTATTCCAACTCGCAATATTGAGGCACGCTTTTATAGTCTTATTATTTTTGCTCTTACAATTCTCGTGAGTATTGCTGCTTTCTTTGATAGTAGAGTAGATTCATCTACTATAATTATTTGAAAGTAAAGCGATACTTACTTTAGCTAAGCTCTAAACCTTTTCAATCAGCTTTAGAGCCGCATCATGTTTTCCCAATACATGTGCTCGAGCTGTCTCATTCTCAACCTTCATTGGTATATTGGACTAAGCCTCTTGCTGGTCATTTGAATCTCAAATCAACGACTCCTTGATTGGGAATCCGAGAATGGCTGGGAGTAGAGAACTAATTTGTGACTTGTCTAGTTCTGTGTTGCATGGTTATGCTCTTCCATTTCGTATTTGCTCAAACATGAAAGCTGAAGCTCTAGAACATAAAAAATAAAGCTCTAGCTCATTTAGAAGGCTTAAAGTTATGGACATTCAAGGTAGCTTTCCTTCATAATTTGGTCACTAGTCTTCTGGCTATACTGAGTATGGACTGAATTTACGGAAGATTATTTCACTATTCTAGTCTAGAGCTTCTCAAATACATCATATTCACAGAGATGCAAAATTCTGTGATTGAATCTCTAGCTAAGCTAACTGTGCTTTGCTTGTTAATTCTACTTGTTTTGCTACTTCTATTGAAGGCTTGCTAGCTAGCTTAGACACTATTCAAATGTCTTCAATTAGGCTAGGAAAGTTAAAAATTGGTTCATAATAAAAGCGCAGTTAGCATATATATATATATATGTGTGTGTGTGTGTGTGTGTGTGTGTGTATACACAAACACACACATATATATACACACCCCATAATTTTATCTTTTTAGGTTGAAGTTAGAAAGGGCTATGCTCAGGTTTTATTAAGAAATAAGGTTTCTAGTAGCTAGATGGAATCGTTTTCCAAACCAAATTCCATACCAAATATAAGAATGGAATAAATAAGTTGGAAACCATGCCTTTCCATTTCGAGTCATTCCCGCATACCAAACGTACACACACACACACACACACACACACATATATACATGCCATAATTTTCTCCTTTTAAGTTGAAGTTAGAAAGGGTTATCCTCAAGTTTTATTGAGAAATAAGATTTCTAGTATCTAGATGGAATCCTTTTCCAAACCAAAATTCCATACCAAACATATGAATGGAATAAATAAGTTGGAAAACCTTTTCCGTTTCAAGTCATTCCCACATACCAAACGTGGAATAAGTGCATTTGGTGATAATGAAATTATGCAATTACTTAGATGGCACACCATACTTTTATAAGGATGGGTTTCTTGATGGTTGTTAGAGAGCTTGAATGTTGTTTAATATAGGCATGAGTTAAACATTTGTCATCCATATATTTTTCAAATTTTTGGGTTATAACAATTGGAAAAGGAAATTTGCTTGTTTTGTGTGTGTTCTTGATGTATTGCGTAGGACTAGGGCGAAGATTTAATTGGTTTATTTATAACAATTGGAAAAGGAAATTTGCTTGTTTTGTGTGTGTACTTGATGTATTGCATAGGACTAGGGCGTAGATTTAATTGGTTTATTTTATATATATATTCAAGTTTGTATTTTCTTATCCATGTTTATCATAATATTAACCAAAATATTAGGAAGGCTCTTACCTTTATTTCTTAATTGCTTCGAATTTCATATATAGCCAATAAACCAATTAAATCTTCACCCTAGTCCTACGCAATACATCGAGAATATATATATGTCCGCACACGCGCGCGCACACATACACATATATAAAACCCTTTATTTATCTATACTAATTTATCTAGATATGAACTTATAGGTGACATATTCTACTTAAGAGTGTAACAGATGAATTTTATTATACTTCTAGTACTTTTATCCAAATAAAAGTTCTCGGAGACTAGATTTATTTTGAAAGTCATATAAATTTTTGGTAATAACAAAATACATCTTCGAGAACTTTAAGATATTCTTTCTGTAAATTGCAAAGAACTTATCCAAAATTATAATCAACACATCTTTCGACATATAAGTTCTATGTAGTTGTACTTATTATTGAAAAGTTTTATGATTTTTGTTCTTGTTTCTTGTATTCAGGATTGAAGTTAGCATGATTGCTTTTACTATACATTCTTTATATAAACTTTTTTGGGTCATAACTTTTGAATGAGCCTCGAATCTTCACATATGTGATTCTTTCTATTCTTTTGAAAATTTGTAAGTAACTGAATTTATTGAGATAATCAAATTATTCTTATCTTGATTGTTGGATTGGAATAACTAGACATACTATTGCAAATTTTAATGATTTTAGTTCTTGAAGTTAGAATTTTTAATTTTATATGTGTCGTTTGTTTTTAAATTTTTTTGGGTAATAACCTTTGTGTACGCCTAAATATATATGACTCTTTCTATGCTTACAAAAATTGAAAAGTACCTGAGGAATTGCTGAATGATGAAAATTTTCTTATTTTGATTATTATCGCTTGGAATAAGTGTACTTGTGGTTGCAAATTTTAATAATTTTGGTAATTGCTTCTTGGACATAGTAGATGAGATAGAATTATTGCTTTTATTGTGTTTTGTTTGTTTGTAAACTTTTCTAGGTCATAGCTTCTCTATACTCCCTAATCGTACGCAGAAATATATGACTTTTTCTATACCTTTAAAAATTGGAAGGTACCCGATGAATTATTAATATAGTAAAAATGTTCTTATTTTTATTATTGGCTTGGAACTACTACTTTTGATCTATGTGTCATTTTCTCAAGGAGTTGTTGTACTACCTACTTGTACTTGTTTAGTTGTATGTGAACTCAATTAGTAAACTTGGTAGGCACATCCAGAGATTGTATAATTTACAATTGTGTGAACTATTAAATGGGGCTCAGTTATTGCGATCAAGTGTTGTCGAGAATGCATTAGGCCAACGATTTACCATGAATTCACTCAAGCTATCCAATAAGGTTAGGATGTTTAGTTTTAATTTAGCTAATTAGTCTGAAACAAGTTAAACATTTGTGATAGCCCGTATATTTATTGTGATTTTGATAAAATATAATTATGGAATGATGAGGTAGATTCAAATCGTGCAGGCAATAAAGGGATATAGGTTTTTAAAATAAAGTGATAAGTTTCTATTTATTGCTAATAATTAATTTTGTACCCATTCTTTGAACGAGAATATATAAGGAATGGTGTCCATTCTTACAATTAAATCATCTATTTGATATAATAAGAATTCAATTAAAGAATTTATGATCAAATAAAAAAAAAAGTAATTTCAGTATATGTAGTTCCTGAAAATAAAATATGAAAAATTCTTCCAATAAATCTAATCATAAAAAATCATAACATACATCCTAATACGCAAAACATTCGTGGTAAAATGTAATTATGAGAAGCACTAAGAAGAATAGACAAAGAACAAATATTATAACAACTCTTTTGACATTAACTGTTACTATACATACTTAATAAAAAAACCTTAATATACACATCAAAAGCCTTCCTTGTCTGCAGTTAACATTAGGAAAAAATTTATGCAGTCAAAAAATTAAAAAACTTTAAAAGGTAAATGAAAGAAAAAGAGTATCTACTTCGTGAATCCTATTGATGTAGTTTTACCAAAATTAGACAGGTTTTTCAAGCATGAATCCATGTCAGCACCCTGGTTCTAAGCCATTTCGTTGCATAGAAAAATATATAAAGATCAATGTCCTTCATTATTAAATTTTTAAAAAACATTTGCTTTCCTATAACTTTATCTTACATGATTTTAACTACTCATATAAACTGAAAATGGAGAAAAAAACAATTATGTTAAGCAAACAAAGAATATGTTGATCAAAAGGTTGAAGTTTATAGAATATATAGTGGTTATTCCTTAGTAGAAATTAATCTTTATCATCATTTATATAATGGTCATTGATTAGTGGAGTTTATTAGTTATCATCATCTATCTCATGGGTTGATTGAGTCACATGTGATAAATCATAACCATCCACTGAAAAGGAGGATAGTAAATAATCAATTATTATTTATATTCACATTTTAGGTAACTCCACCAACAATATTAAAAACTAAAAAAACAACCAATAGATAGCTTTGTAGTTCAGATAGTTTAATAAGTAAAAACTGAGTATTAACAAATATAACTTTAAGAAAAAATACTATTAATATTTCAGTTTGTGAAAAAACATTGACTTGGATACTTCGAAGAATGTTCCAAGTAAATGCAATTAAAATTTGATAATTATAGAATCATGCTTAAATCTAATCATGTATATTTTATTCATTAGCTATGAAAATCAATTCTTCATAACACTATATTGCAACTTTATTGGCTGTTAAATGAATCGGAAGAAAGAAAGCCAGTTGTGAATGTATATAGATTTTTAAGTCACTTTTTTCAAAAATGAAGTTGGCTAATTTAAACCATGTTTTCAATGCATCTTACAATCTAAATATGATACATGTGACAATATGGTAAATGTATCTACTGTTGACATGATGGTGTGTTGAACCCCAGTTGTCATAATCATGTTTTGATGATGACCAAATTATTCTAATGGTTTGTAAACAAGTGTGTAGATAAACAGGAAGGTTCGGATCAAGAAAACAACCAAAAGACAATTCAGACGATGATGACTGTCCGAAAGGAAGACAGGTCGGACGATGATAAGCGTCCGACACAAAGTACCATCATCTGACACAAAGTACCTAAAGCCACGGACGAAGAATAGTTTATCATCGTCCGACACAAAGTACCATCATCTGACACAAAGTACCTAAAGCCACGGACGAAGAATAGCGTCCGATCAATATTCCAGAATCATTGACATCGATCGGATGCAAGTTCAGACACATTCTCGGACGGACGCAGCGTCAGACGCTGAGTTTAGTAGCGGCCGTCTGAAAGGTCCAACGGCTAGTTAGTTCAGACGCACACCCACTGCATCAGCCGTCCGAGAGATCCAACGGGTAGTTTTCTAGTAAACAGAAAATAGCCGTTAGAGAATTGTACATCTAGACTCAGTAAAGTGAAGGCAGTTTTTGGGCATTTATAATACCCCCAAGACTGTAAATGATAAATATGGAGAGTAGAACTACTGCATTCAATACAAACACTTGTAAGAGCTATTTGGAAAGAAATAAGCTAAAATACTGTGGGTTGTATTGGTTTGGGTAGTGTAGTTCTCTTGGCTCAACTAGAGGGAATTAGTGTAAGCAAGAGTAGACTAGTGAGTGGTCTTCAAGTGTAAGAATGGAGGGATAACAAGTGTACAAAAGTGAGGTTGTACAGTAAAACCCTTTAGCTCAACTAGAGGGACTTAGTTGGTGCAAGGGTGAGCCTACTTTGTGTACAAGAAAGTTATTGCCTCACCTTCTTTGAAGAGGCACTACTAGTGGATATACTCCAAAGTTGAGAAGTTTGGGAGTTTGGTTTGATAATCTCTATCTCAATCTTTATATTTGTCCTTTGAGTTTCAATTGATTGAATATCTATTGTATTCATTTGTGCTTACGTGTTTATTTGTTGCATCAAAAGTGTGCATTTCTTATTAAGCACATTAAAAGGTTTGTTTTTTGAAACAACCCAGTTCACCCTCCTTTTAGGTTGCTTTTTGGGCCAACAATTGGTATCCGAGCTTGTTGGTCTCTTTCTTTTGGTTTCATCACCTATGAGTAAAGATCATTATGGTAACCAATAATGCTTTGTTTTAGAGGGGCATTGCATTTCTAGACTTCCCATGTTTAATGGCATTAATTTTATTTTTTGGAGGGAAAGAATGAAAATTTTCATACAATCCATTGATATCGATTTATGGTATATTGTTGATGATGGTCCTTTTGAGGCAATATTTTTGATGAAAATACACATAGATTGAGGCCTAAGACCAGATATGAGTTAAATGCATAAGATAGAATAAATTTATCTTTAAATGCTAAAGCCATATTTTGTATAATGCTTTGGATGCAGATGAATCTTCCAAAGTGAGAGGTTGCAAATCGGCCAAGGAGTTTTGGGACAAATTGAAAGAAATCCATGTAACTAAGGAAATGAAGATATTAGAGAGAAAAAGAAGTCAATTCTTGTGGCTAAATATGAATCCTTCAAAATGGAATCTCATGAGAACATTGACAAGATGTATTGTAGGTTCAATGATATTGTAAAGGATTTGGAAGGTTTAGGTAAAGAATATTCTTTAGGTGAAAAGAATAGAAAGATTTTGATTGCTTTACCAAAGGAATGGGATTCTATATCCATTGCCATAGAAGAGTCTAAAAATTTAAATTCTATACCTATTGAGTCTTTGATTAATTCACTAACCTCCTTTGAATTGAAGTTGCAATATATGGTACAAGATGATAAGGAGGCAAGGACAAAAAGAAGCATAGCATTAAAGGCTTCACAAAAAGATGCAAGCAAGAAGCCAAGTGAAAAATGCTATAAATATGGCCAATTGGAATACTTTCCAAATGTGTGTCCATCCAAGAAGAAGAAGAAGGAAGAAAGCCTCACTTCAACAACTTCCAAATCACATGGGATGATTGTTCAATTCGGATGGAGAAGTTGAAGAAGAATATGAGGAGGATCAAATGGCTTTTATGGCTCATGGCAATAATGAGGTATCCTCTAGTTATGATTCTTGTGATCATGATGATGATGTTGAATCATTTATTTTTAAAATGCATGAATGTTTGAAAGAATCATATGCTAGGAACAAGGAGCTAAAAATCAAGATGAATGCTTTATTCAGTACAAACTCAAAACTTGTGCATGAAAATAATTTATTGACAAAAGAAAATGATTCTTTAAAAAAGGGATTTGATGTGAAAACTACGATCAAGGAAGAACAAGCTTCATTGAAAAAGAAATTAGATGATCTTGATGTACTTTCACAAAAGAAAAAGGAAAAGTTTTTTTAAAAGAAAAGTACTAGAAATATGCTTATCAACAAAAATTTTACCACCTTTAGAAAGGATGGTTTATGCTTTGTTAAATCTCATTTTCTTTTTATGGCGACAAAAATATTGTATACAATTATTATTGTCAACATCATGGACATATATAAAGGGATTGTTATGTCAAAAGAAATGAAAAGTTGGGAATAAACTCTATTTGGGTGCTTAAGCATGTTACTAACCCAATTGGACCCAAGAAAGTTTAGGTACCAAAAGTTGTTTCCTAATTTTGTTTGTAGCTATGATTGGAGAGCACCAAGGAATTCAAGATGGATCATCAATGGAGGGTGTTCAAAGCATATCGGTAAAGATGACATGAAAACAAAATAATTCGAATTGGGTAACATTTTTTTAAGTCTCTACTTGCAAAAGAAAGGGAAAGCATTTTTAAATGGTTGCTCAATTTCAGGGGGATATTAAATTTAGGAGGAGCCTTGAATGTCTTTTACTATTGTTTTGATGATGTCAAAAGGGGGAGAAAAATTATGGACAAAATCTCTTGTCTTGTATTTTCTTATGGTTGTTTTTAGAATTGTCCAATTGATTTGTCATCATCAAAAATGGGGAGATTGTTGAACCCCAGTTGTGATAATCATGTTTCATTGATGATGACCAAATCATTCTAATGGTTTGTAAACAAGTGTGCAGATAAACGGAAGGTTCAGATCAAGAAAACAACCAAAAGATAATTCGAACGATGATGACTGTCCGAAAGGAAGACAGGTCGGACGATGATAAGCGTCCGACACAAAATACCATCGTCCGACACAAAGTACCTAAAGCCTCGGACGAAGAATAGCGTCCGATCAATATTCCAGAATCATTGACATCGATCGGATGCAGGTTCGGACGCATTCTCGGACGTCCGAACAAATACCCTCAGAGAACGGACGCAGCGTTGGACGAAAAGTGTAGTAGCGGCCGTCCGAAAGGTCCAATGGCTAGTTCGTTCGGACGCACACGCACTGCATCAGCCGTCTGAAAGATCTAATGGGTAGTTTTCTAGTAAACAGAAAATAGCCGTTAGAGAATTGTTGAAGGCAGTTTTTGGGCATTTATAATACCCCCAAGACTGTAAATGATAAATATGGAGAGTAGAACTACTGCTAGCATTCAATACAAACACTTGTAAGAGCTATTTGGAAAGAAATAAGCTAAAATACTGTGGGTTGTATTGGTTTGGGTAGTGTAGTTCTCTTGGCTCAACTAGAGGGAATTAGTGTAAGCAAGAGTAGACTAGTGAGTGGTCTTCAAGTGTAAGAATGGAGGGATAACAAGTGTACAAAAGTGAGGTTGTACTGTAAAACCCTTTAGCTCAACCAGAGGGACTTAGTTGGTGCAAGGGTGAGCCTACTTTGTGTACAAGAAAGTTATTGCCTCACCTTCTTTGAAGAGGCACTACTAGTGGATATATTCCAAAGTTGAGAAGTTTGGGAGTTTGGTTTGATAATCTCTATCTCAATCTTTATATTTGTTCTTTAGTTTCAATTGATTGAATATCTATTGTATTCATTTGTGCTTAAGTGTTTATTTGTTGCATAAAGTGTGCATTTCTCATTAAACACATTAAAAGGTTTATTTTTTGAAAACAACCTAATTCACCCCCCTCTTAGGTTGCTTTTTGGACCAACAGATGGTATGTTTGAGATAACTAAAAACCTTGTCATAATATTTGTAAATGAAAATATGAAGATCATAGCCAACAATCTCACAGATAGTTTTTGAATAATTATGTTCTTACTTGATATTGTAAAACTTTAATTAGTGTTACTTAAATTTTGTTTGTCTTTCTTTGTTTTAATTATTGAAAACTTTATGCTATCAATAATTACTATTCCATTAATTATTTTGAGATACTACATAAATTGTACAAATAATATAATCGCATGCGTTGAATGTTGGTTATTTAAAAATAAAATGAAATCTATACTATATGTTAAAGAAAATGCTATTTTTGTGAGAAATTACAAAAAAATTGTCTTGTGTAACATAATTTACTTATTTATTTCTTTATCTTCTCGTGCATAACAAGGGTTATCAAACTAGTTTGTAAATGAAATTACAAACAAGATTTGATTTTTCATCAATTTCACTACTACAAATGAGGACATTGCCCATCTATATAGACAGACAATGATGGCGTAAGCTCTTCATAGTACAGAATCACAAAAAAGAAAAAGAAAATTGTGAAAGATCATTAAACTAAACAAAAGATATCTTATTGTTGCCAAATATCTACGAACTGAGTATATTTCTATTTTCTTTTTTTGGGACTAATTTAGTGGAATTCTATCACCACTGTTCAGATAACAAACTTTTGTTATAGTAGAATAAGATGCCATCACTAGAATAAAAATACCAAAGAAAGCAACTCTTCAGATTGTCCAAATTTTCTACTAATCCTACTATCTTGATGTTTTGGTCCCTCAGTAGGCTGAACTAGTTCGTCCGCTTCCCATAAAAAAATTGAAGCTTTACCTGTTTTAGCAGTTTCATGACCAAAGTAGAAAAAGAATTAAATAAACTAAGAATCTAAAAGTTTCGGATACATTTAGATTTTTTAGTTGCATCCACAAAATGAATTTGGTTGATCTAAACTATGTTTAGAATGCTTGGTGTTCAACGTCAGTGTCAGCTCATCAACTATTGAAATAGTGCTCTATAGCAAGACAACATCATCCAACTCTTTCTTCTCACTATAATAAATTGTAGAAAATAAGTGTTAAAATCCTTTTTAAACCAGCAAATAAGTAATTGAGACAATGTCATTGTTGAACAGAGAACACATATTTAGCAAAAGTAATTTTTCTTTTCATTTTTAGATTTTCTAGAATAAAATAGAAAAACTTGAAAAAATATGTCGAATCAAACAGTCATTAGTTGCTTTTTGGCTAATGAGCAATATGTACATCATATTGCGCTCTAGAAAGCTTATGTGAAGGGTTCATAAACAAACATTTCTAGCTGCTTTCCTATTTTTTATAGGTAGATTGCCAGGTACAAACTCTTCCTTTGATGCTAAAATAATGTCTACAAAAATAAAAAGGGTAAAATGCCAAAAAAACCCCTTATGGTATCTCAAATATTCACTTTGCTCCCTATGATTTTCAAATGTGCGCTTGACCTCCTTATACTGCTTCAAATCTTTTTGCAAAATTGATGGATTCTGTCAAAACTAACACTATCTTGTGAAATGCCATTTATGCCCCTAACTTATTCAAGTGTATGACAAATTCTGTGTCAAATTAAAAATTAAAAAAAGGGTCGGGAAAAGAACACCGGCTTTCTTTAAAATTGGGGAAAAAATGACTCAAAGGAGTGAGTTAGGGCACAGTTGCCAGTTTTCCCAACATCTCAAGTGATTAGGCGGTGATGGGATTAGAAATCGATTCTAAATGGGTTATAGGGCTTAAAATTAGAAAAATCTATCGCTTCCCATCTACCACACAGCAGCCAGGCCTACCACCATCCTAGCTACTACCACCAGCCTCTTCTTTCCCAGCCCCAGCCTCCATCACGCCACCGCTCTTGAAGAAGAGATTTCCCAAGATCTCCCACCGACTGTCCCCTCCATGCCCCTTTCTTCCTTTCCCCATTCCTTAATTCCATCTCTGTTATTAATCAACTAAAAATGTAACTTCAATTTGGGATCTGAAGAGCAGCAGATACCACCTAGAAAAACATGAACATGGCTAGCAACGGAGACAGATAAGAAAGGGAGATCTGGGTAGCGGAGGGAGCGTGAAGGGCGAAAGGAGTTCAGAGGGGCATGGAGGGAACAGATGGAAGGTAATCGGGGAGTCATGCAGGGGGACAGGAGAGGGAGATTGGGTAGGGGGACAAAGGGGAAGGAAATCGAGGTGAGGAGACGGGGAGAGATTAGGGATCATGATAAGGGCGGGGTTGGTGGTTGGGAAGGGGGAAAGGAGGAAAGTGGCGATGTTAAGGTCGAAAGGAGAGTGGAGGGGCTAGGTTGGGGATGGGTAGTGGCTCGGTTACTATAGAGGTGGTATTGGTTAGGATGGGAGAGGAACAGGTGATGGAGCTATGATGGTAGTCATGATTGCTGGTGTGGGAGAGATGAGGAGATGGCAGCCAAAATTGTGTGGAGAAAGGATGTAAGGTTAGGTTTTTTATGGTTAAAAAGTCAATTCAAATGTTAATTTACCTTTTTAAAACAACTCCAAATGCGCTATGGACGCGTGACCATCAAAACTAGTTAGTTTTAACGGTTTTCATCCATTTTATAAAAAAAAAATTAAAGAACAAAGGGATCAAACGCACATTTAATAACTACAAGAGAATAAAATGCATATTTAGAATACCACATGATTTTTTTTTATTTTACCCAATAAAAGAAAAAGAAAAACAATGAAGTTTTGCCATTTAACTTTTGATAATCCACCTCCATTTAATAAATTGCAAAGTTAGCAAACAATAAGATTCCATAGTCATTTGGTGCATTATCTTACATATATATAAGAAGCTAAGGAACTCCCCACAATTGCCATGTGGCACCTCTGGCTGACGTGGATGTTGACGTGGAAATGAGGGACAACTTCAATTTTTTCTTTTTTTTTCTTTTTTTGGGAATGAAAAATGACTTTTTTATGCCCTTTATGTCTTGCACATGCTTTGAGTCTTCTTGGATATGTTTGTCAATTTACCCTTTTTGCTACTATTTCACTTCAGTAGGAATTTACACTTTACGCATGAAATCACAAAATTAACCTTTAAACATAAATAGTGTTGAACTGTGCAGGGATATTATGGATAATTCACAGTCCTTATGACTTGGAAATATAAATTATTCCTACCTTACAGACTACAACAATCTACGGCTAATTAACCCCCCCTTAATTAAAGCTACTCCACCCAGCCACAACTTCTCCTTTCTTTTTTCAGAAGACAATTGTCTTCTTTTCCTTAATTTATGCACACTGTAAATTTATTTTATCACCAAAATCTGTACGATCTTATCTTTTGCCCATTCCATTTTGTCAGTCTTGCGATCTTTTCCTAGATTTTTGCACCTTTCCCCTAGATTTTCTGCCCGATTTGGAGCAACTTGCACCTCTTTTTAATTTTTTGTCACACCTCTTTCATTGATTTTCTACCCCATTTAGAGGGACGGTTGAGAACCCTTTTACATGGGTTGGTGAACTAAAGATGGAAAACATGGAAGTTTTCATTCATATCTTAGAAGCTTTTTGTTCATCTCTCATCTCTCATCTCTCTTCCTTTCTTTGATTTTTTCTCCATCAATGATCTTTGTGTTTGTGATAATCTAATTAAACTTTGGTTTTGATTTTGCAGATCATTGCTTTCCCTGCTTCTAATTCCCAGTACATCTCTTTGCCAAACCTTAGCTGGAACAAAAATAATGCCAACCTGAAAAGGATGACAACTGTTGTTTAGGATTTTTTTTTTTTTCAAGTTATTATAATATTTTTTAAGTTCAACAAATCTCCATGACTTTTGATTTTTTTTTTTTTTTTAAAATCATGTTTATGTGAATCGAGAATTGGGATTTTTCTATTTTTTTTTATTCTCTTGTTTATAATGGATATTGACTCTTGCTTATGTGTCTAGGTGAAATTAGCAAAAATCAGAGAAAGGCAGAGAGACAAAAGGGATGAACATACAATTGATAGTTCATCTTCATCTAAAGACCCTTTTTATATTATAAAGAAAAAGAGGATCTAAGATCCTGTAATTCTATTTTCTATTTCTTTTAGGGATTGTATGTTTAGTTTTTAGATTGATAGAATTATATTGTCAAAATTGAGTCTCTTCTACCGCACTAATCCAGACAACATCCACCATGGTCATCATCTGTAACTCACAAACCTTTAGAATCCCCTTCCCTTCTTTCTCTAATTTCCAATTTGGTTAATTTTTTAGTTAATAACTGAGAAAAATTAATAATTGCAAAAGAAGATCCATGTTAGCATCAATAGGCTGCATAGGTTGTCTTTGTAATGATTGGAAATATAGTCTTGGTTACAAGACTGTGCTCAAGACCTTCACAAGCTCAAATGGTAAAGATTCTTGATCTTATTTATTTTTTATATGATAATTTAAAATGATTGGCTTTTTTATTTTGGGTTAGATAAAAATGTAATAAATTTTGCAGTGAAGTTAATTTCAATATCTGGCTTTTTTCACCCCCAAATTAAGTGCAAATCTGAGATTGAATATTGCATGCTATGCTTGATAAGATTAAAGTCCACCATTTCCATGAAATAAGTGCTATTGGTTTTTTTTTTTAATTAAGTGGTGTTTGATATTTATTCCTAACAGATACAAATTTGCATTTCAGAAAAGTATTTCCTTTGTATGGATAACTGTGGATAGTTACATATTTTCTTGAAAATTTTTTGGGCGTTAGATCTAGTATGAGTAAATATTTATGTGTGGATCATGTTTTTTGACCCCATTGCATTTTAACTGAGTGATTGTGGTAGTTGTAGCTTTAAACAAGTTCATACATTAAAGAATATGTGTAAACACAGATTCTTATAAAAAAATGGGGAAACAAATTTTATAGCCTGAATTTATCAAATAGGAGAAGAAAATAAAACATAACTAAAATTCTGACCAGATTGATCATTTGATCTTATTCAACCTGTCATTACATACTTTGTAAGAAAATGTTCAAGTAATCTTTTTGAGGTGAGTGCTTAAATTATCTTCTTTTCCCCTATTTATGAAGCTATGAGCTCAAATTTATTAATAGGAACTTAGCAAGAATTACACATATTATGCATTTAAGACACTTATCATAATCTATTTCATTTAAATTTTTGGGACAAAAGTGCATTTTTCCTTCGTGTCGATGACAATGATCTATATTACATTTCTTGCTAAGATGAATACTAAGTTAGGGAAACTATAGTATTTTATTTGATTTTGCTTGCATTTTGCAGATACACTTTATCATGTGTTCATGTGTCTTTTGGAAATTCTAGGTCTTGTTTCTAAAGTTTGCATTGTTAGAACTTTTGGGAAAATTATTGTTTATTTGTTTATTTTATATACGTATTTGAGGTTCTAATGGTATTATACTTTTCTACTTCTAAGATCCCTTGAATTCAGTTGTGATTATGAAACTCAAAAAAAATAGCTATTATGTATGATGCAGAACTACACAATCTTTTTGGAAGTCCAAGTATTTCAGCCATGCAAATTTCTTTTCTTTAGAATTCACCAGAAAAAGGCAAAAATTTTCTTGAATACAACTCCTTAGGGAACTTTTTGTTGATTGTAGATATAGTGTGCAATTATTAAATCATGCAACGTTGTTTATTCCGTATTCTTTTTCATGCTCAACAACTGCCGAAATTAGGATATATTATAACAAATTTCTTAGAGTTGTCAAATTAAGGTGTAATAAGATGCTTACATAATTAAATTGGATTTTTTCAATCTTTTCAAACTCCATCTTTCTGTACAATTTGTTTTTCCCCTTTTCCTACTTTAGCAAAATCTATGTGTCTGTATGTGACGATATGTTCGAAGAACTGATAATGAAATGGTGTAAGAATTTCTCCTCGGAAGGTGAGAAATTTGTACTGTGAGTAGTATTATTGATGAATCTTTAATGATTTTGTTTCGCTTAGCTATTGGATGACATGATGATATAAGTAGTATGGTAATTTCCTTTGAAAAATGTTCTATTTTCATAGCTTTCTTATTTTGCACAGAATAATTCTCTTCTCTCTCTCTACACATGCTTTTCAATCTATGGAGGTATATCAGATAAAATAATTCTCTTCCCTTTCCTACAGATGCTTCTCAATCTATTGAGCTATATCAGATGGCATGGGATTCAGGCATCATATACTTCAGATAGAGAGATCACAATTACATATTGATGTTGTCAAACATATATTTGAAAATTTTCCTTTTAGAATAGGGTCTTCAGAATTTGATCCATTCTATCATCATCTATATACAGTTATTTGGAAAGGTAAAATGTAAATTTAGATCATCTTATTGCCTTAGTTTTGGATTATGTTGGAATTAATGTTTTTTTGCCCATATGTACACATAATTTTATTTTTTATATTTTGATATTTTATATCAATAAAGAATTACTATATTATTTATGAAAATGTCGTCTTTTTAAAAAATGAAAAATAGTGGGCACCGACCGTGCGTTGCACGGGCAGGTTTTACTAGTATCAACATAACAAGACATGCACAAGTATTCTTTTTTGAGGACCATCTAAAAAGCTATTATTTTAATAGATTTAAAATTAATGATAACTTTCTGGGATATTTTCTCCAGAGAGATTCTTCCATAACTTGATAAACAAGGCTAATTGCTAAGAGAGTTTATCCCAACTGCAATTTGAAAGCAGTACCGTTATTGACAAAATTTAAAATTTCAAAGCCAATAGTTGTTACAACAATAAATATTGTGTTAATCCCAACAATTACAGATCCAATATTTCAAATACTTGAAGCCAGTTGATTCCCAAATACTTGATAATCCCAGCAATTGCATATCAGAGTTTTTAGAATGTAAAAGAAAAATAGGTAAAACTTGCCATTGTGTGGGTGATGATTTAATGATGGTAATCCTTTGAAAAGAGATTAGATAATAAATGATAATTTTTTATTTGAATTTGAATTTAAATTTGGATTTGGATATTGTTTTGGATTTGCATTGGAATTTTGAACAAAATTTCAAAGCGCAAATCATTTGAGATGAAGAAAATATTTTATATTGTATTTATACTATATATAAAGCAAGAGTCTCTATCTGGTGTGATGTCATTTTGTATTATTTCTATTGTATCCTTCAAGATAAACTATTCTATTAAAAAATCAATAACCCATTATAATTTCTAATAACTTTACTCTTTTTATATATATTTTTCTTTTAATTTTCACACATATTGTGTGCGCCTTACCCACTAATTTTATATATAAAAGGAGAGTTATCTTTAGTACAGTGGTCTCCCACTTGAACTCTTTTTAATTTTTAAAATTAAAATTTAAAAAAAAGAATGTAACTTCCGCTACCCACTATATCCGTTAATTTGCATAATGGATATGCTAAAATCATTCCCTTATTTTTAAAAGTATAAATTTTTAAATTATATAATATGGAAAAATTCTACTATTCCTTTTAGGAAATCATTTTTTTTGTTTTAAATACCTGTACAGTACAACACCATTTGTTTAAAAAATTTGTAATGTACAAATTTTAAAGTCAAAGAAATGATTACTGTAGAATAATTTAATCCTCATATTATACTGTACAACAAAGGAAATACTTTCCATGAAAGCTTTCTCATGTTTGGTTAGAAAGGAAAAGTGTAAGGAAGGAAAATTCTTACATAGATCCGATTTTTTATTATACTTGTAGATTTTACGGTCAAAATTAAATTTTATAAAAAAAAATTTACATCAACTGATATCATATATTTCATAATATTTAATTTATATTACAGAATTTACAAGTGAACTTAAAAATCAAATCTACCTAAATATTTTTCGGAAAACTAATCCGAGAAACTAACGAGGAAACACACCCAGTTCATTTTGTCACAAATCCTCGTATTTTAGTGAGAAAACGGTGGAAAGTGGGAGAGACGAAATAAATAGGTCAACACGCGGACTTTAGTCGAATTAAAATTACAGACGGGTCATCTTAAGTAAAAGATCAAGAAATGTATAAAACACTTTCTCAATACCTAATTTCTATCGAATACTTCTTCTCTGCTATTCCTAAGAGTTCTTCTAAACCTTCTCTTCTTTTTTCGTCGATTTTCCCCTCCATCCATGGTAAATAATCGGTCTCAAATAAAAGAGTAACAAAAATTCTAATTAAACCATCTTTATAGAAGTCAAATTAAGCAGGATGGAAGTGAAAATCTCCTACAATTTTGACTTCAGATCCATCTGTGATTGCTTCCGACAAAGCGGAAGAGTAAGGTTCTGATCATTTTCTTGAGCTTTTCTTGATGGTTTTATGGCACTTACATTGATAGACTTTTATGTGCAGTTCTTCCTTCTTTGATGTTATTTTCTTCGTAACTGTGGATGGCTGATTAGCTTTGGTAGAGAATGAATTAGGTTGAAAAAATATTTGGATAGGTTGTCAAATTTTGTTGCTTAAATCAGGAAAAAAACTTTTTCGTCTATCAAGTGTTTGTTAAAAAGGTAAAAACGAAAAAATTAGAAAGAGCTAAAAAACATTTTGCTTATTTTTTGTGTAGTTTGTGAATCTCACATGGGCTACCTAACTTTACCTCAAGTGTAATGAGTTGAAAAAACCTTTACTAAGAGAGTTCCTATGCTAATTTTTCCAACTACTAGGCCTAATTGGGCATAGTTTGCTGTCTGTCGAAAAGTTTTTAATTCTTTGGAATATACACTATTTGGAATAAAGCTATGACCCTTAATTCAGAAGCCATATATCAAGGTGAAATATCAATAATGTTGAAAATGATGTCTAATACTCTAATTCAAACATCAACAAGACAACAATTAAGCTTCTTGCATACCAATATATACCTGGAAATGGTGGATTTTTTTTTTTGATGTGTAAATATCCCACTCTCATGTGTAAGTTTGATTTTAAGGGATTTGTCTGTGATTAGTCCAATGATAATGATATCGATTTATTGCCTGTAAAAATGCTTTTGATCACTGGAAATGCCAATTCTTTCCTGCATCAATATACAGAAGCAGTAAAGCTACATTTAGGAACTTTTAGTACAAGGAGAAAAAATAGTAGTAGTTTTATGTAAGAAATGGGAAAATGTCCAGTGTGGTGTTTTATCATGGATTAAAATTTCTGGATCAATTAACCTACTTTCAACTGGGGAAAAAATGTTCATAGAATCAACTGGGAAATTCTCTAGTTTTATTTTGCTTGAGTTGATATTCTTGACCTCAGAAGTTTGTACCCCATTTCTTCCCTTTTTGTTAATTGTTATTCCCTGCATGCTTAGTCTTTGTTTCTTCTCTATGCAAGGGGCAAATTATTTCCACCAGAGAGCTTTGACATATCATCTTCATCCCACTAATATCTTGTCTGTATTATGTAGTTATGGTGGTGGGTTGTTGGAGTCTAGTCTCATGGATATTATTTATTCATTCAATTAATCCCTCGAGGGGATGATGGGAGCCTGGTAAGCACCATTAAAGAGACCCAAATAATTTGCATTTAGTTGAACTTAGAGGAGTGTATAATGCTTGAGTAAGTGTTGTTTATTACTTCAAAACTCTTGAAACTTGTATGTTTATCTAACTTTACTCTCTTACTTCAGTTCTAGTTACTAACTTCTTTTATTTTCTTTTTTCTTATGAAAGGAAAAAAAATTACAATGGTTATCATCAGTGAATAGATGACACTTGATATAGAGTGATGAGATGGAAGACTTGCACGTTGACACACTTTTTGAGAAAATTCCAAAAGGACAAAATAGTCCTACTCGAGCACTTTCGGCTTGTCAAGTTAGAGCATAGAAAGCTATGGCTATCTGTGAAATATGGACATTTTTGTTTGCAATATGAGATTATTATTAGTACATATATGGTTATTTTAAGATTGACTTTTGAATCTTATTTTTCCTTATTTATTTATATATATTTTTTATATTTATGTGTGTTTACTGTATGCCATAAAAGTTGTGACTAGAAGTACTGATATTCTGAAACTTGTTGTCTAGCCCTTAGGTGTAGAGATCAATTCAAAGCAAATAAGTAATAAGAAACTTTACAAAACTACTACACTCTATTTCACTTTTGCAAGTATGCCGAGTTGGAAGTAGTATTTAGGATGAGTGGATATTGTTTCCACAAGGATTGTTAGAAAGTAATTACCAAGTTTTTCAAGTATTTGTATAGTTAAGCAAGATCAAATAATAGATGGTGAAATTACTCTACTAAAAATTATAATTCAATACAAGCAATTAAAATTTAATTTTAAGCTAGATTATCAACTAAAGCAAATAAGTGAATTAAATAATTACGAAATTGAGAAATTACTTAATCTATTCTAGTAAAAGCAAGTAAATAAAACATTTAATTTTAAAATAAACTGATTAAAATAGAATTAAAACTAAAGAGTAAGTAAATTAATCCAATAAAAACACTATAAAAAGACATTGCAAAGTTAGAAATTATCAATTCTAAACTAGAAATTGAAAGAGGTTAACTTAAATCAAAATATTTTTGGATTTTTTGATAAAAATAAAGAAAGCTCACTAAAAATTATCTAGGACATAATGCAAGAAATGGAGAATTTTTGACTAAAAAGCAAGAATTTAACAAAGATCCTAATTTTTCTAATAACCCTAATTTGCAAGCAAAGAGATTTTTTACTACTTTAAACTAGAAAGCAAGTAAAAATTATATCTACTTGAAGGTAAAGATTAACCCACTACAATTATCTAATCAAAATTTAAACTTGCTAAGAAATGAAAAGTAGATCTAAGAGACAATTAAATAGAAATTTCTATTAAAGAAAAAGTTTGAGATTCAATATATTCTAAATTATCCTAACACTTCCTAATTCTAATCCTATTTGCCTATTACAAAATTTAAAAGTAACTTAAATAGTATAGCATTATACAAGGTAAAAATCATGAGTTATTGGCTAGAAGATTACAAAATTATTCTCACAACTTATCCCTTAGGGAGTTGAAATTGCGATATGGAAATTTTGAGATCGTGATCTCTAATCTAATACAATTTGAGCAATTTCCCGAGTCGAGATTGCAATCTAGGATTTTTAGATCGCAATCTCGACTCACTAATCATTTAAATGATTTTCTCGAGATCCAGATCGCGATATGGAGAATTTCAGATTGCAATTTGAACTCTCTTCCTAGCAATCCTTCTATTCTTTGATAATTGCAATTCAGTCCTTTGAGCTTTGTTCATCCCAGCTTCCAACCTTTGATTTTTAACATGCATAATATTAACACAATTAAGCAATCAATTAAGTTAAAATTTTAATAAAAACTTATCATATTTAATAGGAACAAAAATATAAATACATATGAGAAAAATTAACTTAAACTGTCAATTACCTACATAAAGTTTGAGATTTAAGTTATCAAAATGCCACAATTTAGGAAAAAATAACTCTAGTTTACTAGAGTTATCACACTCCCAAATTTAGAGTTTTGCCAGTCCCGAGTAAAACAAAAATTAAAATAAACTTACTACAATTAAACACATAAACACCACCAAAATTGACATGACATTTGATGAATCGTGAATATACTTAGAACAATTAAGAAATCTCTCAAGAAACGTTCAATATTTATATGATATGTGCATAGAAATATCTAAGTGAATCAATCCAAAATTGCAATTGTTCGACATAGAAACACACATTCATTCACTACATAAGATTTCACATCACCAAGAATTGCTATTCTCAAAAAGATTTACCAAAAGTTTTAGTTCTATTTATTTAAAATATCATTGCTTCTCAAATCACAAATATTATGAAATTAGTCAATTATCTCGAATAGACATCATGAAAATAGAAGTTCATTCAGGAATCAATTTAAATGTAAATGTCACACATTTCGGGAATAGATCTCTAACAAAGAATAAGTAATATGAGATCAATGATAAGTATTATAAACATTTACTCCTTAACTTATTGGTCTATTAAATCGTAATTTCTAATGGCTTAATTTGGAGAAATAACATGGGTGCATGTCGGAATCCCGTACTCGCCTTATTACTAATCTAATGGCTTATTTTGGACAAATAACATGGGTACTTGTCGGAATCCCATACTTGCCTTATTCCTAAATACAAATTTTTTTTTAAGTTTATTACGGTCCTAAACCAAGGAAAAGGAGTGAAATGTACCTAAAATTAATCTCGAATATCAATTATTCACAAGTTAGAAGAACATTCCCTATGCAAACACACAAAATGTCCTAAAATTCCTTTTATTTCATTTAACTCATTTCTTTCCAAAAGATACATCATCTAACCAAATAATATAAGTGATTTGATCAGAAACAACATTTCAAAAAAAATTTCCTAAATTTTCAGCACTTCTTTCTGAAAAATAGTGATGCCAAGTTTATGAAATCTTTATGTTGCAAACAAACTACTCACTCACACAAAACTTCTTGGAATGACTCAATCAAATATTTCAATCATAGAGTATTGAATGTCAAAATTCATCATCATTGAGTATCCAATTGATCAATTTTTCATCCATTATACATCAAGTGACATTAACTTACACAAAATAACCGATTCCAAAACAAAAATTAAGCACCTCCAACTTGTCATTTATTCAAATAATGAGTACAACTCATCCTACTGTATATGCTTACTCAAAATCCAACACAAAGACAAATCTAAAAATAATAAGAGCTACTCAATTACGACACTATTTAAATCTGAAAATTAAAATTGAGTAAAAGAGCTAAGAGTATTAAACCATGCCATGCATTTCATCAATTAACTCCCATAAAAATCAACATCTAATTCAATTTATCAATAAATGCAAAAATGGCATCAACTTAGGGTCCTTAGTCATTCTATTCTTATTCAGTAATAATCATGATTAAAACTACACCAAGTATCGAACAAGAAACTCCCACAAAGATTTAATTCATGAAGCATCACAATAGATATCTACTTGGCGTCAGTTTAAGGCAATTAGTCAATCTACTAAAAAGAAAAATTAAACTACTCCAAATCAAAAGACTAAAAATAAAGTAAAATGATGGTTGAAATGATTTTTGAATGGAAGAAAATGAATTTTTCTTTCTTTTCTTTTAGATCTAAGAGAAGAAGATTGGAAAATTTTGGGAAAAGAAGAAGAACTAAGCTACATAAGTAGACGTTCCAGCAATTCGAGAACACAATATGGATTTTCCAGTTCCATGCATAACCTGCAAGCACAAAATTAACAAGTTAGGATGACAATTTTCACTCATTCTTTAGCACAATTTATTCATCTAAATTTTATTTAGATTTTTAACTAAATTCTAACCTAATTGAAACTATCTTATTCAAAATTAAACTAATGAAAAATCAGACCAAAAAGAACACAATAATAATTAAATCAAAGACTTGGGTTGCCCTTGGAAGCTCCATCTTTCTCTTTTATTTCCACCACTCCATGAGAAAAAGTTTGAACCACTTCAAAGGGGCCACTCAACCTTGACTTGAGTTTTCTCGGGAATAACTTGAACCGTGAATTGTAAAGTAGCATCAAATCACCAATTTTAAATTCCTTCCTTAGGATGAGTTTGCATGCCATGCCTTAGTTTTCTCCTTATAGATCAAAAAAATTTCAAATGCTTCCTTTCGGAATTCATCAAACTCATTCAAATCAAGCATCCTCTTTTCATATGCTTCATTCAAATCAAAATTTAAGTTCTTGATTGCCCAATATGCTCTATGCTTGTTTCTAAAACAAACCTTTTTATGTGCTTAATAAAAATACAAACTTTATGCACCAAATAAAAACTTAAGCACAAATGAATACAATAGATATTCAACACTTTAAGCTTAAAGAACAAATAAGAATATTGAGATTAAGAGAATCAAACCAAACTCCCAAGCTTCTCAAGTTTGGAGCTTACAACTATAAAGAGCTTTTTACAAGGCAACTACCAAGTTCACAACTTGAAGTTTAGCCACTAAAAATCTCTTCAAAGTAGGTGAGACAATAACCTCTTGTACACAAATTAGGATCACTTTTGCTCACACTAATTTCCTTTAGTTGAGCCAAGAGTTTTACACTCACAACCTCCATTTGTTACAATTGTTATCTCTCCACTCTTACACTTGAAGAACTCTTACACTTCTAAACTCTTTTCACAAAGTTACCTACACTATTACAACACTTGTATCCACTATTTCTCCCAAATAGCTCAAGAATTACTTGTAATCAATTTAGAAGTCTCTACTTAATTAATTCAGGCTTAGGGGTATTTATAGTTGCCAAAAATCTGCTTCCAACAACTTCCCAACGGCTATTTTTTGTTTACTGGAAAACTAGTCGTTGGACCTTTCGGATGGCCGATACAGCAAGTGTGCATCTGAACGAACTAGCCGTTGGACCGTTCGGACGGCCGCTGCTAAACCCTGCGTCTGACGCTGCGTCCATTCTCTGAGGGTATTCGTTCGGACGTCCGAGGATGCGTCCGAACCTGCGTCCGATCGAAGCAAAGTCTTCTGTAAATATGATCGTACGCTGTTCTTTGTCCGAGACTTGCTTCAAATTCTTTGTGTCGGACGATTACCATTGTCCGAAGCTCTATTTTTCGGACAGTCATTTGCGTCCGTGGAGTCTTCTGGTTGTTTTGTTTGGACGATCATTTGCGTTCGAAGAGAAACCTACCTGTTTTTCTGCACACTTGTTTTCAAACTATTAGTGCAATTTGGTCATCATCAAAACATGATTAACACAACTGGGGTTCAACACTTACAATGTGTCATCTAACTTAAGTGCCCAATCCTTCCTAGCCTTATTCACCGTCTTCTCTAAGATCTTCTTCAATTCTCGATTTGAAATCTCAACTTGACCCGATATTTGAGGATGATAGGCTAAAGCAACTTTGTGTTTCACACCATACTTTGTCATCAAGGCCTCAAAATATAAATTTTTGAAGTGAGAGCCCCCATCACGAATGATAGCCTGAGGCACTCCAAACCGAGAGAAGATGTTCTTTCTAAGGAATTTGGTGACCACTTTGGCTTCATTGGTTGGGGTGGCGATTGCTTCAACCCACTTTGACACATAGTCCAGCACAATCAAAATGTACTTGTTAGAAAATGAAACCAGGAACGGTCCCAAAAAATTAATTTCCCATGCATCATATACCTCCAACTCAATAATGCTCATGAAAGGGCATTTCATTTTTCCTAAAAATATTTCCCACCCTTTGAAATTCATTACACTTGATCACAAATTTTCGAGAATCCTTGAACATAGTTGGCCAATACAAATCACTTTGAAGAAGCTTAAAAGCCGTTCGTTGAGCTCCATGGTGTCCACTAACCGGAGATGAATGACAATGTCTCAACACATCGGTAATTTCACATTCCAGGACATATCTCCTAAGAACTTGATCATTGCACCTTCGGAACAAATATGGCTCTTCCCAAAAATAATGTTTAATCTTGGTGAAGAATTTCCTTTTCTCATTGACATTTAACATCTTTGGTACTATCCTTGCTACAAGATAATTTACAATGTCCGCATACCATGGACTCACTTCCTTCACCTCAAATAATTTCTCAATTGATGATTCTTCATTGATGGCTAGATGCTTCATTGATGATTCTTCATGATTGACAAGTCTAAATGCTTCAATCCTTGGCAAATGATCGGCTACCATGGTTTTCCACACCCTTCTTGTCCATTACCTCCCAATCAAACTCCTGCAACAAAAGTATCCATCTCAATAAACGTGGCTTGACACCTTGTTTAGAAAATAAATACTTTAATGTTGAGTGATCGGTATGAACAATTACCTTAGATCTAATCAAGTATGATCTAAACTTATCAAATGCAAAAATTATAGCAAGTAGTTCCTTCTCCCATTGTATAATAATTAAGTTGTGCATCATTTAAGGTCCTACTTGCATAGTAAATGACATGCAATATCTTATTCACCTTTTGACATAAAACAGCATCTATTGTATAGTCACTAGCATCACACATAAGCTCAAATGAAAGAAGCCAATTTGGCGCTATGATGGCCGGTGCAATCACAAGAGCATGTTTTAACTCATTGAATGCTTTTAAACAAGAATCACTAAAATGAAAAGGACAATCTTTTTGAAGTAATAAGCACAAAAGTCTAGCGATATGTGAAAAATTCCTAATGAATCTTCTATGAGTGTAAAAGCCTGCATGACCTAAGAAACTTCTTACCCCCTTAACATTAATTGCATGAGGCAACTTTTCAATCACCTTCACCTTTGCCCTATCAACTTCTATCCCCTTTGAAGAAATTTTGTGATCCAAAACAATTCCTTCAGTCACCATGAAATGACACTTTTTCCAATTGAGAACCAAATTAGTTTCTACACATCTTTTCAACACATTGGACAAATTTGCAAGACAATCATCAAATAAGACACAAAATATACTAAAATCATCCATGAAGATCTCTATGCTCTTTTCAACCATGTCATGAAAAATGGAAAACATACAACGTTGAAATGTACTTGGTGCATTGCAAAGCCCAAAAGGCATTCTCTTATATGCAAAGGTACCAAATGGGCATGTAAAAGTTGTTTTGTCTTGATCTTCCAAACAAATGACAATTTGTAGATAACCAGAATAATTTTCAAGGAAACAATAATATGATCCTTCCGGGTGGCTTCATTCAACCTTCGAAAATATAATGCACATTCGCCAACCCGTAACCAATCTAGAGGGGAGGAGTTCATTGGTTTCACTTATGATTATGGTAATATCACCCCTCTTTGGAACAACTTGAGTGGGAGTAATCCACTCACTATCGCTAATAGGGTAAATAATACTGACTTTCAAAAGTTTGAGAACCTCCTTCCTCACAACCTTTTTTAAAGTAGGATTCAATGTCCTTTGAGGTTGCCTTATCAGTTTATTTCCATTATTCAACAAGATTTTATGCATACATATGGAAGGGCTACTTCCCTTAATATCATCAATGGACCAAGCAATGGCATCTTTATGCAATTTAAGCACCACAATCAATCTTTCAAGTTGCTCACTTGTCAAAGATGCATTCATAATCACCGGGTATGTCTCATTTTCACCAAGATATGCATACATTAAGTTGGGGGGTTCGTTGGTTAGAGACCCCCTTTACCTTTTTCTTGATTCTCCTCATCTTCCTTTTGCAATAAAGTCTCATCCTCCAAATCTGGATTAACATTCCTCATCCTTTCTTCACCATCTTGACTTAGGGCATTTGACTCTAAAACCTCTTCTTCCATTGAGAAATTCTCCATTGCATTCCTACAACAATCATCAATTAAATCATCTACCACATTTATATTCATAACATCTTCTAAAATTGAAGAAAGTTTCAATGAACTAAAAACATTAAATGTAACAATTTCATCATTTATCCGAAATTCCAACTTTCCTTCTTGAACATCAATAAGTGCATGACCGGTAGCAAGGAAAGGTCTCCCAATAATGATTGGCATCTTTTCATCCTCTTATATTTCAAGCACAATGAAATCAGTTGGAAGGTAGAGTTTATCAGTTTTCATAATCATATCTTCAATGATCCCCTTTGGGAACTTTATGCTCCGGTCCGCAAGTTGCAATGAGATACTTGTTGGCTTCAATTGTCCTCCATTTAACTTCTTGAATATCACAAAAGACATGAGATTTATTGAAGCTCCCAAGTCACACAATACGCTCTTCCAAATTGTAAACTCCCAATCTCACAAGGTATAGAAAATGATCCGGGGTCCTTGACTTTGGTGGCAACCGTTTTGTAAGGAGATGCACTATAATTCTTCGTTAAGCATAAAATTGATCCCCATGCAATTTCCTTTTGAAGTAAGGACTTGTTTCATAAATTTAGCATAGGCGGGCATGTTCTCAAGTGCCTCCATGAATGGAATGTTGATTTCAAACTTTTTGAAGATCTCAAGAAACTTCTTGAACTTCTTTGCTTTTTCTTCATCCCATAGCCTTTGAGGAAAGGCACATTAACGTGCTTCGGCTCATGATGCTTCGGATCCTCGCCTTCTTTGCTTAGTGAATTGGGCTTAATAGACTCATTCATCATTTTGTCTTGCTTATTTGATGACTTCCCTTTTTATTTCTCTTCATCCTCAACTCCTTTTTTCCACTTTTCAACAAAATTTTCCCAACTCTTTACCACGTCTAAGAGTGATGGCCTTGCATTGTTCCTTGGGGTTGGTTTGGAATGGTATCACTTGGAAGTCCCCGTAAAGGCCTCTCATTATTCAACCTCACCAATTGGCCCAATTGAATATCCAAATTCCTTGTAGATGCCTTCAAGTTCTCATAATCTCTCTTGTTTTCCTCATTTTTACTGTCCAACTCCCTTCTCAAGTACTCGGCTTCTCTTTTCCAACCATCTTCTCCCACATTCTCTCTTGGAACATATTGGTCATGATACATAGGTTGGGGAGAGTTTGCATATTGAAATTGAGGCCTCAGTTGTGGGTTTTGAAATGAGAAATTAGGAAAAGATTGATATGAGTTAGGTTAGAAATTTCTTTGATGTGGCGGTTGATAAGGTCTAGGTGAGTAACTTGAGGCTTGAGTGTGTTGGATATTTTGAGGTGGGGGATTTGATTGGTAAGGAGGATTGGATTGATTGTTGGAATTGCTCCATGAAACATGAGGATGGTTTCTTCAAGAAGGATTATATGTGTTTCCGTAAGCTCCGGATGGGTATGTTCGTGGAAATGATGATTGATTAGACACATAATTGAGTTGCTCATTGGACCCATAAGGCATCTCACATTGTCCATTTGCATGATCGCCTCCACAAAAATCACATACCATGCTTGGTTGGGTTGGAGAAGGAGACATGGGAATTACACTATTTGGTTTTCCCAAATTCTCCAACGCCTACTTTGTTGTGCCAAAAGATTTGTTGTGCCAAAAGAGTATCTTGCTCGTTCAAATTCAACACTTCACTATTGGCATTGGATTGATTGGCTTGGTGTTGAGTCACCAGTGAGTTCATCGGTCCATGATAATAGTGATTATAAGCCATCCTATTAAGCAATTCTTGAGTTTCTTTTGGAGTCTTGTATGAGATGGACCCATAGGTGGAAGCATTCACTATGGATTTGGTCTCTTGAGTCAAACCATTATAGAAAGTTTGGATTTGAAGCCACAAAGGAATCGCATGATGAGGACATTTTCTCCAAGAGTCATCAAATACAAACATCCTGCAAACATAAAAAAAACCATTCCCAATACAAGTAACGAACACCCCCAAACTTTACACTTTTATTTACTTGATGAGTAAAACTCATCTATCCACCTACCCAAAAGTCAACAAACAAAAACCAACATACAATTAAACTCAAAGCTGTAATAATATAATCTAAGATAAAATCTATTCAAAAGAAGTCACAAAGAGCAAAATTAAGTTAAAAACCAAGTAGACATATATGTAGGCTGACAAAAGTCAATCTAATCACTTAAACGTCACAAATAGAATTCTTGGCATCAACCTAAGGCCTTTAACCACTATAACGACTCAATTAAGTAAACCACTAGAGGCATAAAAAGCTCAAAAACTAAGCATTCATCACTAAAGTTCAAAGTGATCAAACCTAATTCAAGGATCAATAATAATAAGTACTTGGCATTAACTTAAGGCGCAAGAAACAAACATAATAAAGTGCTAAAAGTGACTAAATAATGAAAGTAAAAGCAGTTTTCAATTCTTTAAAAACATATAAGTTCATAAACTAAAGTCAAGTAAAGAGCATTGTTGTGAGTGGTCTCTTCTTAAAATCTTCATTCTTCATCGTCTACTGCATTGAGGTCCCACTCCATCTCATCATCTTGCCTATCTTCTACACCACTATTCTGGCTTTCCTCAAAATCTTCATCTTGGGCTCCACCAATGTCCCCTGCTTGATGTGATTCTCCTTGATGCGATAGTCCCTCGGGTGGTTGTAGTATGCATGACCACGAGATGGACCAAAGTGCCAAGTTGGAGACGGTCTAGGTTGAGTCTAAATGTTGAGCATCGAGACCCTGAGAGCCTCACTAATGACGCTAAATTGTTGTGGAGGACAAGCTAGTTGTACATCCAATATCCTTGATGTGATGCCCCACATTACAAGTTGAAACTTAAGGAGAATTTTTATATGATATTTATAAATTTTGAACACAAATTATAAAGTTCTTTCAGAAAAAAATCAATTAAAGTAACTTAACAATTTAATAGGCACATATTATGATGAAAAGTATATTATCAAAAAATACAATAAATAAAAGGATAAGAAGGAATATGAATCACTACAAGAATTTATTAGGATGAAATAAACACTAAAAAGGATAAGTATTAGTTAAGTACTAAATGTTGATAGGTAGCAAACTATTCGATTTCTGTAATTGAAATAGATATAAGTAATAAAAGTTAATGGTGAATTCTATCTTTTTCTTCTAAATTAATGGTGGAGGAATAATGGGGATATTAACTATGAAAATTGAATGAAAGGAAGACAAAATAATAGTCAGAAGACAAAGAGAATGGTTAGAAGACTTTTTGTGTACTATAACGGTAAGTATTATGATATGCATAAAAATAATAGGAAGTGATAAGTATTAAAATTATTGGGAAGGGTTACAAAACCTTTTGCTTTCTCAATTAATAGACGTCGGCAATGTGATTGTTATATAAAGATGGGAAGCTTTTGAGGATGCAACACATAGCTAGTAAGTTAGGAATAAAGAGCTTTAATGAAAGAATCGAGAGAAAGAAAACATTGCGAGTTTGAATTTCAAGTTGTCATCAACCTTCATATCATCAAAGGTGAGTACTCCTTTTAAAATATATATTTGTAAAATCATATATTTTGCAAATGAATTTTGCAAGAACTATTCTTGAAAATCATATTTGAAAACTGGAAACATATGTTTTGAGAAAATTTTGCTATACGTGATAGAGAATTGTTACTCTTCTTTTACCTTATGTAATACAGGAAATTGTTTAAGTCTTCTTTTGTTTGCAACTGAAAGAATGTTGACTTCTAAAGTTTTTATCGAACTCTTGAAAAATCGCTTTATCACTATCCAAGTTGTTCTTCTTCATTTGCTTTAATATATTCATAACCTTATTTGAATACTTCAGTGAAAGGAAAAACGGCTTTTGGAGAAATTACACTTTTTACGAAAATCTATTTTCCTGCCAATTTTTGTAATTTATGTTTTTTTTCTTTGTTGTAAAATTTATATCTATTTTGTGTGAACCCCAAAATAAATTTTTGGGGAGGCTATGAATCCAACTTTGTTGGGGAGGTTTTGAGCCCTGTCATGTGCTAACTTATGAAAATCGAGAAAGCGTTGGGCTAATGATGAGTAATATGTTTGCCATGACTGTCTTTCCAACAAGACTAGAAGGATTGGTCTTATATGATTTGATGAATTTTTGTGGGGATATTCCGGATATCACGATCTACTGTTGGCTGTCGTTTAGGCAAAATTTGGTGTGTTGAGGTTGTTTAAAGCACGCACAATCAATGAGAGGTATAAGGTTGGTCAATGAGTTGGCTATGCCAATCAAGTATCTGACAATATTCATGTGATTCTCTAAGGTTGTAACTAACATATCTATTTGATCAATCATGTTTTCACTTATTGTTAAGGATATTTCCAAAGGTGATGTGATTCTGGCCGAAAAGTTTTGAGTATCTTATTCTAACTTTTCATAGGAAAAATACGAAATTGAATATTGAAATGGTAAATGTTTTACAAAGATTTTTGGTTTGGTATGTAGTATTTGTAATTAAGTTATTATGCTTATTTTTGACTTCTTTTTTTTTTTTGCAAACTCTTACATTTTTGGGAAAAAATGATATTGATAATTTTTTATTTAAGCATCATTTGCACCCACAATGACTCTCACTGGGATTTCACTCATCACAGTTTAAAAATTGTTTCCAAAATGAGAGACTTGACTTACAGTAATTACCGGGATGATACCTAAGTGAAAACGATATCAGAAAGTTTAACGTTTCATTCAAGAGAAATTGATCGATAGAAGAGGAATTGAAATAACGTACAGGAGGCTTATATGTATTTATATTAAAGTTCATTTTATGTAAGTCATGGGATTAGAATTTCTTTATTATCATTGTGATTGGATTATTTTGGAGAAATGTATTTTTGTTTGCTGAAAATTTTGAACTCAGCAAGAAATTTAAAGATTTTTATTATGTAAAGTTCGTGATTTTAGTTTTCGAGCCCTGGTGAGAACCAGAAAGGCAAGCAACCTATTCGGTCCTTTTTTAGGAGGGTCAAGTTGGGTCATTACAAATGGTATCAGAGTTTTTGGGATATGGTCCTTAGGCTGTGGTTTAGACAACCTACTAATTATGCATACTACGAGATTAATGTATGACATCTTATGAGATATTTTTTTAGAGAAGACTAAGAGATGACTATATTAACTTAATTATTTTAGCCTTTGAGGTGGAAGTAAGTTGCTCAATTTTAGAATTTGATATGATCTTTTGTTTAGAATGTCAATGCAATATGACAGATAAATGTGATTCTATGATTTGGAGCAATCAGTTAGTCACGATTAGTAAACCTCTAAAATTGAGATGTTTGAACTATATAGGCTTTAACCTTGGAAAAAAGAAACTTGTAATCATTTTTTACCAGTTTTTGAGGTATTGAATAGAAAAGATTTAACTTATCTTTCCAAGTTGGTTATCAATGCAAATATATGGATTACAAATTAAGTTTTAACACTTAATAGTGATGTCCAAAAATCCTTATCTCCAAATGAGGAAGAAAGTATAACTGCATGAATCTATGAGACTAGCAATCTATAGGTTGAAGATATTGGTTTTCATGTGATAAGATTATAACTTAATTAGGAGACAAAAATTAGACGAATACACTAGATTACCTGCAAAGATGTTTGGCCAGACATGTGGTTGGAAAATATACACACACACACACACACACATATATATAGAGATATATATTAATGGTGATTTATAAAGAGATTATTTGGAAGATTTGAAATTCTCTGAGTCTATCTTTGGAAAGTCCGCCATCATCTAGAAGTTAAGTTGAGAAATCAAACAAAAAAAAATTGATATTGAGGAATAGTACTGAATATTGATAGTAATATGAGAAATTGTAATACTTTCATATTATTGATGCCATTGGAATTGGAAAATTATGGATTGAACTTACGGGAAGCAAGAAACCAAACTTTATAGTACAAGGGTTCCAAAATAACAAATTGAAGCAAATCAAATATTGGATTATTTGAAAGAGAATTACAAGAAAGGTATAGCAGATGTTATTGCTCGAAATATTGATGACTCGGTTTGAGTACTAAAATTCTACTATGTAGGGGATTAAGGCCGTTGTAATTATGAAAATTTAGAATTCTCATGCTAAATTTTACCAAATGGAATTGCGAGGACGCAACTCTATGTCCTAAAATAATTCCCTCTTGTACCATAAAATGACATTTTTCCCTATTGAGAGCTAAATTGGTTTCTAAACATCTTTTCAAAATACGAGCATGTTCAAAAGACAATCATCAAAAGATACACCAAAAACACCAAAATCATCCATAAAAATATATATACATTTTTTCACCATGACATGAAAAATGGCAAATATGAAACGTTGAAATATGCTACGAGCATTACAAATCCCAAAAGGCATTCTCCTATATGCAAAAGTTCCATGCAGGCATGTAAGAGTTGCCTTTTCTTGATTCTCCAGGCAAATCACAATTTCAAGGTACATGATAGAGTATCCATCTAAGAAGCAATAATATACAAAAACGGCCAACTTTTCAAGCATTTGATCGATGAAGGGGAGGGAAAATGGTCTTTACGGGTAGCTTCATTCAATTTTCGAAAATTAATGCACATTTGCCATCCCGTGAACAATTTAGAGGGAAGGAACTCATTGGTTTCGCTAAGTGTAACGGTGATACTACCCTCTTTAGGAACTTGAGTGGGACTAACCCCCTTGCTATCACTAAGGGGTAGATTATACCGGAATCCAATAGTTTCATTACCTCATTCTTCACAACCTCTTTCAAAGTAGGATTCAACCTCCTTTGAGGTTGCCTTACCAATTTATTCCCTTCATTTAACAAAATCTTATATATGTACATGGAAGGGCTAATTCCTTTAACGTCATCAATATACCAAGCAGTAGTATTTCTATACATTTTGAGCACCACAGCCAACTTATCTAATTGTTCACTAGTCAAAGAAGCATTAATAATCGTCGGGTAAGTCTCAAGTGTATAACCAAGATAAATATACAACAAGTTAGTAGGGAGAGGTTTAAGTTCCACCTTGGGAGGTTTGTTGTTTGGAGACCCCCACTTTACCTTTACCATTATTTCCCTCCTCACTCTCTTGCATTGGAACGTTGTTCTCCAATTAGTGCAAACATTCCATTACTTCTTCATTTCCTTGAACTACATCACTTGGATTCAACAAAACTCTTTCTGATGAAGATTCTCTAACTTGTACATACGATAGTCATCAACTAAATTTATGTTCATAACATCTTCACAAATTGAAGGAAGTTTTAATGAATCAAAAACATTGAAAGTAACAATTCCACCATTTATTCGAAATGCCAACTTTCCTTCTTGTACATCTATAAGTGCACGCCCGGTTGCAAGGAACGACCTTCCAAGGATAATAGGCATTTCCTTATCTTTCTTCATATCCAAAATTATGAAATTTGCCGAAAGTTAAAGCTTGCCTATCTTTATGATCACATCTTCAACATTTCCAGTTGGAAATTTAATAATCCAGTCTACAAGTTGTAAGGATACACTTGTGGGCTTCAAATCTCCTCCACTAAGCTTCTCATAGACCAAATAAGGCATGATATTTATGGAGGCTCCCAAATCACACAAGGCCTTCTCAAATTGAACACCACCAATTTCGCAAGGAATGGAAAAAGAACTGGGATCATTACAATTTTTTGTCAAGCATAAGATTTCATCTCCATGCAATTTATTCTTTAACGTGAGAACTTGTTTTATGAACTTGGCATATGAGGGTATATTTTCATGTCCTCCATCAATGGTATGTTGATTTCAATATTTTTAAACATTGAGAAACTTTTTGAATTTCTTTGTCTTTTCTTCTTCTCTCAATCTTTGTGGAAATGGAACTCTAACTTGCTTTGATAATTAGTACATTGGATCCTTGCCTTCCTTTTATTGCTCGTTGGACTTGGTAGGTTCTTCAATCTTCTTACCTTAGCCCTTGAAAACTCCCTCTTAGTTTCAAACACTATCCACAACCACTCCATTTTCTTGGTTCTTTGACAATAATCTTTCACCAACTTTCCCCTCCAATGCTTTGCCACTTGTATGTATGATAGCTTGAACTTTCTCTCTACGATTTTGCTCTCTTGGATTGGGGATTGTGCTACTATGCAAAAATCTCAAAGACCTTTTATTTGTTGCCTATCCAATTGCCCCAATTGAACCTCCAAAGTCCTTGTCATGGCTCTTAAGTTCTCATACTCCTTCTTTTGGTTTTCACTTTCCCTTCTTTGATTTTCCATTTCTCTCCTTTGATTCTCCAATTCTCTTCTTTGATTTTCAATTTCTCTTCTTTGACTCTCATTTTCCCTTCTCAAGTTATCACATAGCATTTGGAATTCATCACCTTCTTTATGAAAATTTTGATTGTAATTCAAAGATGGAGGAAGTTTATGATGTTGAACTTGAGACCTTGGTTGATTGTTATGATAAGGAGGATTCGATTGAGATGGATAGGAGTTAGCTTTGGTTTCTTTGGAAATTTCTTTGGTGAGGGAGTTGATAAGGCCTAGAAGAAGAAGTTGAGGTTTAGCTTTGAAAGTTTTGTAGTTGGAGATTGTGTAGATAGGGAGGATTTTGTTGGTTGTTGGGATTGCTCCAAGAGAAGTTTGTGTGATTCCTCCATGATGATTGTAAGTATTTTCATGAACTCTGGGATGATTCCTTGAAGATGATGGACGATTAGAAATATCATTCACTCATTCACTTGGCCCAAAAAAAACGTCACATTGGCCATTTCAATGTCCACCACTATAAAAGTCACACACAAGAGGTAATTGGGATGATATAGTCACTGCATTTACGGTATTTGATCTCCCAAAATTCTCCAAAAAATCTTGTAAAGTTATTCATGGCATTCATAAATATGCCTTGTTGAGCAAGTAATGCATCATTTAAATTCAAATTCAAGACACCTCTATGTTGAGCATTGACTTGGTTAACATGTTGAGCCACCGATTGAGCAATAGGACCATAAGATCTAAATATACTTAGATGCCTCTTATTAAGTAGTACTTGAACTTTTTCCGGCATTTTAAAGAAATTGAACCATCTGTGGTTACATCCATAGTTGATCTGGTCTCTTGAGTCAAACCATTATAAAATGCTTAGATTTCCAACCAAAGAGGAATAGTGTGATGTGGGCATTTTCTCAAATAATTCTTTGAATCTTTCCTACACCTCACTAATACCTTCACCCATATCTTACTTGAATGATGTGATCTCATTTCGAAGTTTGGCGATCGTTGAGGGAGTAAAATGTTTGGCCAATAATTCTTGGAACAATTGATTTCACGTCATAAATTTCCCTTGAGCATATGATTGCAACCGAGCTTTTGGTCTATCCCTCAATTAGAAAGGAAAAACTCTTATGTGGACGCAATTCAGATAGACTCTATTGAATTTAATGTGTCTAACACTTTTTCAAAGTTCATCAAATTTGTATATGGATCCTCAGTAAGGTCTCCACCAACCATCATGAGGGCTTGTTTCTCAACATTTGTATAAGAGCGGGCTTCATTTCAAAACTATTCGCTTGCACCAGTATACGTGCAATACTACAAGTAGCCCCGTCCAAATTAGGCATTGCATAGTCTCTAAGAGGACAACCATTTCCATTGCCATTATTCCCATGTCCTCCAGTGAAATTAGCTCCTATACCATGATTTCCAATCCCCTCTACATGATCATCACCATTATTACCCAAATTCTCATTCAACATTCTAGGATTTTGTTGAGGATTCTCCATTTGAAGTCTTTCCAACTCTTGTTGTACTCTTTTTGCTTTCCGAATTTCCCTTAATTCCTTCTCTCTTTTGTCATCTAAACAAATCAAAGGCTCTTTGTCTCTTCTAACCATGCACTACAAAGAGCAAATTCAATCAATTAGTCACAAGTATTACTCTAATTCACAAACAAGAACTAGCAACATAAACAATTTTAAACTACTAACTAAGAAATAAGATTAACTACTAAACAAGAAAAAGTACCTAATCATACACGATCCTTAAAGCGCTCAATATTGCCAAAATTCCAAGGACAATCCTCGACACTGGTGCCAAAAACTTGTTCATGTTCTAAAGGTAGAATGCAATCAAAACAAAACAAACAATAAATAAACTGCACAAATTCCTTATACTTTACCCTCACTCCCGCAAGTATACGGGATAGGTAGTACTATAGGATGAGTGGGTGTCGTTCTCCCGAGGATTGCTTGTTTGGCCATTACCAAGAATTAAAGATCATTGCATAGTTAGGTGACATCAATATAGAGAAGAAACTAAGCATAAACAAAGCCATAATTCAAACTTCAAAAATTAGAATAAAGAACTAGTTTAACTACTGAGAACAAGAAATTCAATCGAGTAAATTCTATTCTAATTAAGCAAATAAACAACTAATTAAAGGAATAACTAAACTAGTCTAATGAAAGCAAGTAAAATTACTTCTAAATTAACTAAAGCAAAATAAGAACTAAAAAGCAAATATTCCTAGATTTACTAGAGAAAACAATAACAAAGCATGAAAACAAAGCAAATTCCATTTTTCTTCTAATTGAAAGTTCAAATTAGTGAGACTTGTAAAGAAATTAGATTAAAAACTAGATATTTTTGGATTTTTGGTTTAATAAAATAATACCCACTACAAATTACATTAGATTTACGGCAAAGAAATGAAATTCTATGTTAGAAATCATTAAATTATCAAGAACCCTAAGAAAGTTTGGAATAAAAGTAACTAGATTTTCAAGAACTTTAACTAGAAAGCAAGTAAAAATTATATCCATTTGTAGCAATTGAAAAGCCCACTAAGATTAACTAATCGAAAATAAAAATTGCTAAGCTAAGATCTAAAGGAAAAATTAAAGAGAACTTTTTGTATTGAGAGAAACTTGTGTTCTAAGTTAAAACTACGATTATACTAATCTAAAAACTAACTACACTACTACTATGTATACGTGGTTGTTCTAAAAGAGAGTATTTGGAGAGCTATCAATCAGAAATTACAAGATTGCCCTATACATTATGCAAACGTGCTTTGATGTTGCGATGCCGAATAGTTGGTGTCACGACATTGAGCTGAAAATTGAACTTCAAACTTCCACCACGATGTCTTGAATCAACTATTTGATGTCGCGACATCGAGCTCTTTCTAGCTCATATCTTGAATCTTCATTAAATTGCACTTTGCTACTCGGCCACTTATAATCTTGACTTTCATCTCCTAATTCTTCTCATGCAAAACAATTAGTAAAATAAGTTATTCTAATTAAACTCAAAATTAACAAAGGGTCATACTAATAACTAAATACTTAAAAATAAAACTAATGCAAGAACAAAATAAACACAATTAGATCAAAACACTCAATTAAAAACCAAAAACACAAGATAAACTACTCAAAAGCTATACTTTAAAGATAAAATAACTCTACTTTACTAGAGTTATCACACCACATTATTATCACCTTTGAAGTTAAAAATAATTAAAAAGGACAATAAACTAGTTTGTTATTTATTGTACTAATTCTATAATTATACAAATTTATAAAATAGCTAGTGAAATTTAAATGGGTTGGATGGGTTGAACAAGACACGACACGACAATAAACGAGTTTGACACGAATCAATTATTAATTGGGTAGGGTTAGGGTTTGGATTTCTCTACCCAAACACGATTATGACATGAAACGATTACTTACGACACGACCCGATTAATAGCCCTACATGACCCCGGAGGGTGGTATTTTTTATCTTTGGAAGTGTGATCCTCACTCTTAGGGCGAGACTTAGGTTTTAGAAGGATTTACTTGTGAACTTAGGTTTGCCTCCAGAGGGGTGTGGTAATCTCAGAAGATGAGATTCTTAACCCTCGGTTGGTGAACCTCACTTTTAGGGTGAGACTTAGCTCGATAAGTATTACCTTGGAAGACTTAGCTAAACATTGGAGGGGTGAGGTTATCACGGAGGATGAGGTTTTTTATCCTCGAAAAGGTGAGCGTCACTCTTGGAAAAGGTGAAACTTAGCTTTATAAGCCTTCATTTGAGAAGACTTAGCTTCGCTCTTAGAGGAGTGAGGTAATCCCAGATGATGAGATTTTGACACTCGAAAGTGTTTGGCTCACTCTTGGGGGTGAGACTGAGCTTATAGAAGCACTCATTTGGGAAGACATAGGTTTGTCATTGGAGAAGATGAGGTGATCCCGAAGGATGAAATTTTTTGCTCTCGAAAGGATGAACAGAGAGCTATCTAGGAAGGCGTGAGTTTGGCGTAACATAGGAGGGTTTCAGTAGGGCTCAACTCGGAAGGTGTGAGCAAGTCTTATGCCTCGGAGGGCGTGAGTAGGGAGCGACCTTGGAAGGCACAAACAAGACATGAACCTGGAAGGTATTAACCCTAGAAGGCTTAAGCAGGGTGGACATTGAAAGGCGTGACCTCAGAGCAGGAAGCTAACTTTGAAACCACGAGCAAGGCATGACCCCAAAGGGTGTTAGTAAGGCTTAACTCTAAAAGACGTGATGGCAGGGAGTGACCTCTGAAGGCGCAAATAAGGCATGACCCTAGAACGTGTCAGGAGGGTTCAACTGCAGAAGGCATGAGCAAGAAGCGGCCTCGGAAGGCGTGAGCAAGGCATGACCCCAAAGGGCAGAAAAGATGCTTAGAAACTACTTCATTGCTTTTGTCGGTGTTGTTCTCGTGAGTGTTACACGTGTTAGGTGTCATGACCTATAATGACTTTTAGTCCAATTTCCCACAAACCTTGCCAAATGTTGATGCTAAAATTTTTCAAGTACAGAGTTGCCCAGTACTTAGGTAAGGAACCGCACATAGTACCCACATCCGGAACACTTGATAAAAACTAAAGTGGGGATTTGTCCCCCAAAGTAAGGTCCGACGCTCAAATTAGTACTTTGACCAGAGAGAATAATTTAATAAGAATATAAAACTTAAGAAATTAGGAAAGAGATATATTAACCTGACCCATCATTTTGATATTTATACCTGTGACTGATGGATCAGATCGATCTACACAGGTCGATGCCTTATTATTTGAACCATTAAACATCTATGGAGACCACGAGGATAAAATTATTAAAATACCCCTAATTGACTCGAACTCGAAGCTACTTGTATCATTATCAATGAGTTTTTTTTTGACATCATGAGTTGTAAATCTTGGTTTACTCTTCTTGAACTTATCTAACATTTTTTAATGGATTGATGGATGTTTTGACTTAGTAAGTATAATTCAGTATTTGCTCTGGAAAAACTTATAAAAGTAGAAAGTTAATTGCTTAGGGAAAAAAAATAAACAACCAATGTGTGGATACAATTTACAGAATGATTAATGAAATTTAAATAGGTTAAATAGATTGAACACAACATGACACGACAATAAACAAATCAAACATGAAATGACTCAATTATTAATTGGACAATATTAAGGTCGGAAATTATGACAAGACAAAATTATCAGCATGACATAATTGGCACTCCCAATGAAAACCCATTCTATAAGTTTCATAATTAACTAATCTTTGAGGGTTTCATACCCTATAAATTAGTTTTCATTTTAGAAAAACAATAAGAAATGGGGAAAAAAACCATACCCTATCTCTACCATCACTTCCAACTTCCTTATCATTAAATTCTGAATCTCAAAACCCTAAACCTAACCCCAAATTCCCCTCTATCACCAACTCCTCTACCGCATCTCCTTTTTTCTCAAGTATATAAAACATGAAATCAGACTCTATACTCAGAAATTACAATTGGGATCTTGAGAATTCAACACTAGTTTGAGAAAAGAAACGACCATCTGTCATTAACCTAGAATTGGGAGCAAAAATAATTAGAATCAGAAGCTAGATGTTGAGGTTGGAGAGTCCAAAATTATATATACTCTACATTAGAATCTCATACTTCCAAGTAGAATCTAAATCCCATATCTTGCAATTAAGCTCATAACAAATCCACCATGCTTTGTAGCATTGGCGCCCGCGTGGGATGGCTTTGCACTAGTATGGTGTTGCACTAGATTAGCTCCCAACTCTAGGCGAGCACTGCACTTTTGACGTTATCACCTGGTCTCGAACGAACACTGAGCTCCCAAGTAGTGGGACGAGCCCAAGGCAGCGTCACCAACCATGCTACACGATTGCAACTCTAAGGGGTGAAGGATGGCTCTGATACCAATAGATATGAATTTTGAGAGAATCTACCTCAAAAACTAGCTGTTGAGTTAGAGATTCTAAAGTCATACAAACCCTACATTGAAATCCCATACTTCTAATGTGAAATCCAAATCCCATACTTTTTATACTTGGACTCATAACATGCTTTCAATTTCAGCTTTAAGTTTCAACTTTCGAGAAAAGTGAATTCACTCTGAAACTTGTGAATTCGTAATCGAGGCTTTGGTTCCAAGGCCTGGTAATTGACCCTTCGAGCCGCCTTTTTCCCCTGATTCCTTCCTTTTGCTAACACCATCTTCTCTTCTTTTGTGTTTCTCTCTCTCTATTTTATTTTTCAGTTTTTGTTATCTCAACAACAATTATTCTTAGTTTTTCCTTCTTCTTTTTTTAAATTTCCTTCATTCTGGACATCTCATGTCTAATTCCATCTATCTGTCTAGATTTGTTTCTCTTTAATTTTCCCATCTAAGCTGTAAACCATTTGTAGAGAATTCATTACTGGGGGTTTCAATTACAAGTCCATTTCCATTGAATTCAGCTTAATCAGTACCTTAGATTTTCTGTAAATTCCAGTTGTTTGTTACACCATCAGCCGCTCAAAGACTTGCAAGGCCAGCTTGAATCTGGGGAACTAAATTTCAACTCCTGATCCTTAATAGAGATTGCTGCGATTTGGAAATTTCTGGTGAAAATTTGATAACGTTGACCCTAAAATTGGATCTACAAAGCTTCTCTCGTCTGTTTCTCCCCTAAATTCCCAAAATAGGCTAAAAAGCAAATGTCAAAGAGATTGCATTTTAAGATCTCTTTCTCAGCAAATGAATTGAGGCCAAGATTAATTTCCAAAGTAGTAAGATGGAGAAGAGTAGAATAAACAAACTGGTATCCGTAAGAGATGTAAACAATTGAACAAACTAACCAAACCCAACAACAATGCAATTCATTAGATATGATCAATTCAGAAAATATGTTCGAGTCCTGGCATTGCAGTTCAAAAGAAAGAAAAATATCTGCTTCTCCTTTGTCTACCCTTTTTGCTAGGAAAAGTGGAGAACAGACTCAAATAAGTTCATTGTAAATAACTCATGAATTCATAAGCCGTTCCATGACCAAGTTGACAACTGCAGGAGCATCAACTGTGACTGCCACCTTGATTGAGGGTTTATCTGACCATTCCGTGACTTCACCAAACCTTGTTCATCACAAAACGGTAAAGATGATACTATTAAGGAAATATTTAAAAGCCAGAGAACATTGTTCAATTATTGCAAATTTCAGAATGCATGGGTTTTTTTCCCCCTTCTAACACCTTGTCAATACCTTAACCTTTCAAAAACAACACTGCTGTGAGTGGTGTTTTCTTTCCTTATACCATGATCTCATTTCCACGTTTAAGCTGGTTAAGCACATTTGTGTCTGCTGAATGGATCCAAATGGAAGTTTTTTACTGTTTGAATGTCTTTTTCCTTATTGTCCGTTTCACTTTCAATCAACTGTCTATGATAAAGCTAGATATTATTCTATGGTTTCCAAAGAACTTGGTTTCTCATGTTAATTAGTCGGGTGGATGTATCAATCTTAACAGAAATTGTTGTATCTTCCCAGTACACTTTGTAGCTATACTTGTGAGCATGACATTATTTTGTGTATTTATGGGTCATTGTCATGTCGAACGAAAAAGGGGATTTGGCAACAGGGATTTTGAAATGTCAAGCTCATCAGAGTACTGAATGTAATATCTAAGAGAAAACAATATTTTACCTTTTCTGTTTGTTATAAAATAGAGTTAGACCCCTTGTAATCCCAATCGTCTGGACACGAACAACACCTTCTGTATAAGTGACTAATGAGGGATTAACAGCAGCTAAAAGGGCCTGTTGGATCATGAAGGTAAACACCTGCATCAAATCCAAATACTGATTGTAAGGATTGAAAGAACAGAACCCTATAATCTCTGTAGTTCCAACCAAACCTTTTGTGCTGTAAGCATCATGATGATATGAATAGTACACATCCAAGATCTTGCACAAGTATTGAGCAAACCTTCCATTGGACATTGCCAACTTTTCTCGATCAGCATCTACACAAACACAAAAAAAAAAAAAAAAAAGGCAACTCTATGTGATGAACAGGGGAAAGTAATGACTTAGGTAAGTTAACAAGTTCTTGTGTATGCCACGTTTCTACTTGAACATGAAGTCAACAACAGATGTCGCATGATGCACAACAAAACTGACCTATAACTTTGACTTATGCCAAAAAGAACAGATGGAAAACAAGGTAGAAACAAACAGTTTGCAGTCATGAGCTTTATCCAAAATCTATTATCAGCAAGTGGAGATGATAATAAAGGTGGCAATCAAGAATTGTCAAACCCCACCACTATATAGACGTACAGTGCTGTTGCTATCACACAAGTCTAATGTAGTGATTTCAAAATAGATATGGTTGTCTTTTTGTAAACATCTCTACAGATCTGTAAGTATGAGAATGCTAAGCAACATGCAAGTTCAAGTGGACAGATTATTGTAGGATCCACTCTGTCTGGTATAAATCTGAACTTTCAGTTCAATTTTCATTTAAGTATTAATTAGAGAAATGAGAACCAGAAAGCTATTATTGACACATATTGCATCATTAACACATCCTTTTCTGAAGCGAATGGAAGAAAAATAGGAAGTATTACGGCAGAAAAGAAAGGAGGCATCAATATTCAGGAGAAAGCATGTGTGGAAATCAGGTTGACCCTTTTTCTTCTTGAGCAAATCACGTTGATCCTAGAAGAGAGGATAAGAAATATTCCCAAAAAGGCTCAATGCTCAATAGATCTCTAAAGAAGTCATTCTAAGTGAGTTTATCTAACTTCTAATATTTAGTTTATAGCTTACTTCTCCTCGTGAAACAAATATTCACAGCCAGAACTGAAACCTACAAACTCCCTCCCTCCCTCCCTCCTTCCCCCTCTCTCTCTCTCTCTCAATGCTACAAAGCATGGTACAAATGGTTTATGAGCTTAATTGAAAGATATGTAGAAGAGATTCTACTTGGAAAGGGATAAGAGACTCTCTGTCTCTTATACACATCTAGATGTGTATTATTCATTTCTTCTTTCTGTAAACCCACGACTACATTATAGACATTCCCGTGGACCTTTTGTCTAATTGTTGAACTTTCCCTTTCCATACACTGTTTGCACTTTTTAGAGTAATAAAATTATTTCAACGATCAATCAAAACTATTCCTCGTTTTACTGCATATTTCCAGTTTGAAAACCAAATATATTTTACAAACAGCAAAGATACTCCACAAAACAGATCCATAAAACACCCATACTAAATGCAATATATTCTCCCAATACAGAGATGACAAATATTCCATCTTATGCCTGCCTTTACTTCATAATGACCTGGAGAAAATGGAACCTGGTTACATATGTACAAAGATTACAACGCGATTCCTGGTGCCACGCAATCTGCCTCCTAAAATTATTTCAGTATTTTGAATTCATTCTTCTAGTCCTTATAGAAACAAACATTTTTGTCGAGAGAGATTTCTCAATAAACTTCGAGAGAGATTTCTCAATAAACTTAGGTCTTAATTGGTTAGAGATTGACAGTATTTGTATGTGAAGAAACAAGCCACCTGGTTATTAGACCGATCTTATTGAAGATCTTAACAGCATTTTAAGTATATACCCCAAGAACTCCGATACCATAAATCCCACAAATATGAAAAATCACAGCTGCTTGGATGACAAGTTAAGTGATATGACTAAAAACCAGAGAAACTAAGAAACTGAACTTCCTTAACCCTCCTGTAAATTGGCAAGTAATATTAGCCATTTTTACCATAATTAGAAAAGTAAGTAGTCAGCAAGTGTAGAGATTGTTAAGTATAAATATCCGACATCTGTTAGCCAAAAGTCTGAACGTTCAAGGGCCTCTCCACTCATTGTTAATTGGTTTTGAGATGGAAACCCATGTTCTTTAACATGATATCAAAGCTAGCCTCAGGTTTCTCTCATCCACACGTGCCTTTGGGTTCTCTCTAAAGCCCGAGAGCTTAACCAACACAATTCGCGGGTTCTTTCTCCAACCCCTTCCAATGGGCTAGCTCTAGCCCTAGGAGCTCAACCAACCCAAATCACGGGTTCTCAACTAACTCAAATCACATGTGAGAGGGAGTATTAAGTAAAAAAAATCTAACATCGGTTAGCCAAAAGATCAAATAATTAATAATATTTGTGGCCAATCCATTCATTGACGATTGGTTTTGAGATGGAAGCACATATTCTTTAACATAGGTAATCCTCAAAAATAGGTTACACTATGTGTTAGACATGGGGAAAAAAAAGGATTACCAGTCAATACAACTTGATGAGTGACATTGGTATTATTCCAACAGCCAGAACATCAGCTCCACTAGCGAAAACAACATCTGCTGCATCTGGATCTCCAAAGATCTAGTTTTCCAATTCAGCAACAAAAGGAAAATGTGCAAAATGTTTCAAGCTAAATTAAAGCATGGGGATTCCACCAAAAAAAAAAAAAAAGGAAGAAGTTGAAATCTAGCAGCTTACATTTGCCTCAGCTGCAGGATTGACATTCCCATTTACAGCAAAAGCACCACCAAGAATAACAATCTGCCCAATATTTTTGATAAATTCAGGATCTGATTGAATAGCCTGTTTCAATGATCAATCTAGTTAGAAACTCTACCTTACAATCTTGTCCATAAAATGCAAAAACATTTTATAAAAAAATAAATAAATAAAACAGACCAGTGCAATATTTGTAAGGGGACCCAATGCGACTACAGTGACCTTGCCGGGGTAACAACTTGCTTGCTCGATGAGAAAATCAGCAGCAGACTGTTCAATTGGCTTTCCTTTTGGTGGAGGAAAATTTTGATTTCCAAGCCCATCCGTACCATGTACAAAATCGGCTATTCGAAGTTTTGTACCTTTCTTCACATGAAAAGAAAAAAAAATATTGGATTGACTGCAATCGGAAGGGCAAACTCAATTTCCTTCATATGGTTGCACTATCACAAGTGAGTTAATCCAGTTAAAGTTCTTATGAGACTCAAAGCTGGAATGAATTGTGGCAGGTTAAATTATTTGTTGAATGGCAAAATTCTACAGTCACCTACCTTACAAGTGGCAACAAAAATCAGCAAATGTTGACTTATTCCATTGTCACTTGTAGTCTTAACAGTATAATCACCAGTGGGCAAGAATTCTCTTTACTTAACAACTTCACACCAAATCCCAGTAACAAAAGAAGGAAAGAAAAAAGGAAGTAGATGGGGTGTACTGAACAATTCATGCTCAGACAGATGTGGAAGAGCAAAGCCGATCTTGGTAAAACTGTTGCATAACATTAATACCCAACAGTTACATCTTAGAAATCTATCTTAGTCTTTTAGTCCTTGAGCCACAGAAGAATGAAGCATCTCTGCGTCCTTGTATGAAAAAAAAAAAAAAAAAAAAAGACATCCATACCAACTCCCATAAGCTTTCACAGTAAAGCTCCTTCAGTTAGGTAAAACCCCTAGTAGAGACAAGTACTCAGGTTTGAAGAGTTAATTCTTGGGAATTCAATTACTAGCTTAAGGAATGGAAAGCAGAAAAGAAAAAACCCCAGAGTATCTTAGTCATATAGTTTCAGATTAGAGTGTTCTTTGGTAAGAAATTATGCTCCCTTATCTTTCCAAATAGTCGTTATTTTTTCTTTTATAACGCATATCACAGTTAATCAATTCTAGGCCAAAGATTTGATTCATTAGGCTCAGAATATACAGAAAGGGGTGCCAAGTCATGCATATGATGAATAATCCATGCTCCAACCATCTTGCCAAGTTAACCACCCTGATTTCACCAAGCTCTCTGATTTTTTCTCAAGGTCGCAATACCATTCTCACAGTAACCTAGGACTTCTATCCAAAAATTTAGTTCCTTTTTGAAGAAATACGGAAGGCCAAGATGTATGGCCTTAGTTCCAACCAAGAAAGTTTGACTTCATTACTTTTGGGCCTGCTGCCTTAAATGGAAGACCCTAATCTTTGAAATGCAAGTGAGAAATGTGGGATTCTCATAAGACAGCGAAAAGACTTCAATCTTGAGTTGACTAAGTAAACCAGCCCCTAGAGTTTATCAGCTGGCAGTGTCCACTCGATGAAAGCCAAAAAGGAGAAATCACAACAACAACAGCTTTTCAGCATATTATCGCTTTGACATATTAGTGATCTGTAGTACTAGTTCATTGGCCATAGTACCTCCTATAGTAGTTAAATCAATTCTTCCCTTCTTTTCTTAGTCCTCAACTAGAATGTAATTTATCGTTTATTCAACTGAGAATGCAAAAGGTGAGTCCAGAATTCTTGCTGATACTACATCAGAAATAGCAATATCTCTCGTCATATGAAGATTAGTTGGATAAGCCATCTTGATGTCAAGCTTAAGGAGACACAGTCAAACATCACAGTGACAGCAATGCGTACCCAGATCAAATCAAAGTTCACCCTGAACGTAAGTGAGATGGGCTACAGGTCTGAAAAATGATTATTCCCAGTGCCTTCATAGGAATGTCATTTTTTGCCTGTTCAAATTTGCATCGCCTAAACAATTTAGACTCTCTCACACACATTATATTCTCGGTGTTTTAGGACTTCTTTATCTTCGACATGGCAAGTTAAGATAATTTCGACATAATATTGCAATGGATAGGGAAAATAAAAATGAAGAAAGAAATATATTACATACAGTGATAGTGACATGGGATCCTTCAGCTACAGGAATATCCGTCCTCCCTGCTATCTCCAGCTGAATCATGAGATATAAAACATCAAACAGTAATAATCCCAATAAGGTAAAATATATTACTAGTACCTAGTAAATTGGTAAAACGAGAGAAACTTTAAGTGTAGTAAACAAATTAGAAATTAAAACATCAGGACTGCAAGAACATTTGTTGTTAGAAATTAAAAAGGCCCATTTGGAATTGGAGCTCCAAAAGAATTTATCTTTCTTGATCATGTGGATGGATGGATAGATTACCAAATGTAAAGCATTTCTTGTGGCAAGTGTGGTATAGACGTTGCCATAAATGGTGGTGAGTCCAATGACCTCAACTTCCGGTGATTCCAGCGCCACAAATATTGCCATGGCGTCATCTGAAAAATGACAACCAAAACACAGCACTCCATTAATTTTATTAATCAAATCCAAATCAACTCATTTAAAATAATAATCAAAGTAAACAGCAATAGCAGCAAATCTTATGCCATCATTCTCCTATTCTTTTTTCAATTTACCAATCCCAGGATCAGTATCTATGATGATCTTCTTGGGTTCTTCTGGCATACTGTTCTGTTATATGATGATTGATGGACGGAAGCCTCTTCGATTTTTGATTGTTTAGTACTCTGATGTAATAGTACTAATTGATAATACCTTTTTTCCAAATACAGGAGTAGCTGTTTTTCGTTTTCTTTTTTTTTTCTTCTTTCAAACTGCAACAATTTTTCCAATCACTATCTAAGTCAAATCTAAGAGAAAGATAGGCTTAATTGGATTAAGAATAAAAAAATCTAACTTTTATTCTAAAAATAATAAAGAATTCAAATTTTTAATCTCACATTTAATTAAAATATTTAGTAACCAATTCAATATGAGCGGATTAGGTGGAGCTGTTCTCACTTCTGTAGTTAGGTGCACTTCAGATTATGCGTATTAATTTTGTTTTGGTAAAATTGCGATTTTAATTTCTTTTATTTGGAGTGGTCTTCCAATTTAGTCCCCTCAAATTCTGTTTTACCTCATTTTTAGTCTTTTTACCTTTCTATAAATTCGAAAATAAGTAAATTTTACTTATACCTTGTGGTTTGCCCGTTAGTCACACTTCTTATGGTTTAAAAATTTAAAATATCTCTTTATACTTTTGGGTTAAGTATTTAATGGAAGAAAAATATTTTATGTTATGAATACTGCATCAATTGTGTGCTTGTTCGTGAAATTTTTGAAATTCTAACTATTATCTACCCAAAATACCCCTTATAAAATGCAAACCTAACATAATTGGGGAACAAATCACAATTTAAGGTTTACAATTTTTGGAATTTTTGCTATTATTTTTTGTCATGGTTGATTATTTGGGATTAACTGATAAAAAAGATGAAATTTTGTTTTGGATATGGAGAGTTATGAAAATTTAAAAATTTTGCATGTTCCAAGTCCACCCAACATGCATTTGTGGGGATTCAGTTGATCAAGTACCCTGTATGCATTGGATCCGCTACCGGGTTGAAAATTTTTTCACGGGTCAAATCAGTTGGGTACCTTTTTTGATATATAAACTGAGTATGCAGTCCATGAAAATCTTTAACTATTAGGCATCCTAGTAGTGTTTAGTAGTTATTCAATAATCAATAGAATGCACCATCTTAGAATGAATGGCTCACTTTTTTACAAAATATGGATGGCGACGTTTCCATCATTCCAAATAAGAATGTCTTACGAGTCTATTAAGATACCTACTAATTGGTCAATGACCAAAATAAATTTTACTTCCTCTCAACCCTTTCTAGGTTCTGTCCAGAAGGTTTTCCCTTGATTGATTGTATAATTTAAGGGAAGCAAAAATCACCCTTCGAAATAAAGTCATGTTAATTACCAAACCATTACTAGATACAAAAAATAAAATAAATAAATAAAAGGAGGAGAAGAAGAGACACTACAAAAATTACCATGTGATAAGCCTTCATTCTACTTTTAATAGTGCAATGAGGGAATTTTCAGAAGTTCCTAACCATATGAAAGATTGACCACAAAAAGTTGAAAATAAATAAATAAACTAAAGGCCATGCTGATGACAGCTAATCTTGACACTTAGCTTTGCTGAACCATGATTCCATCTTCATCTACAATAGAAAAGAAAATATAGTTTAATGAATGCAGGGATAGAATATTTATTACTCATTTGATGACACTTGGACGCCAAATCCATCATGTTTAGTGCACTTGAATACAAAAATTGTACAATGAAAGCCACAGTTTACCAAATCTCTAACTCATAACATTAAAAAAAAAAAAACAAGTGTCACTTTAGCTGTTGGTAGGAGCAAATAAATGGGAGTGACCATTCTCCTTCTTTTTTCTGGATTTTTATTACTCTTCTAAGTATAAATTAAATATTCATGAATTTGTCAAATCATTCGTATGATATACAACTATGTATTCATTTGTGAAACCATGTGTGCAAATTTGTCGTTATGAAAAATTGTGAAATTATTGCCCTTGATTTTTCCGTCTTCTTCTTTTCCGTCTCCTTATTTTTTTTTTTAAGCAAAAAGATAAGCATCTCGTTTCTTTTGCTACTTGGACGCCATCTATGTTTATACTTCAGAATAAAACGTGAAGGAATAATGTTATATTTATAAAAGATAATATGCTGGAAAATAAGAATTACAACATGAATAATTGTTTATAATCCTGTTTTTTAGATTATTATGTGTTTGTCCTTGTCATTTTATACATTTACAAATTTTAAAATGAGTTAATCTTTTATGTAGGTAGAGGATTTTTTTTTTTATACCACATGATATACATACATATTACGTGTACAAAAATATTTAAACTTTAAAATTTAATTACTTGGCATACATTCGTACCTAGTGAAAAAAAATTATTCAACAACGTTAGTGTAAAAAATATTATTCCTTTTCTAATTAATACTTTCCTAGTTGAACCAACAATTAAATAACATGGTTACTATGAAGGCTGAGTTTACTGATATACTCACGATTATTAGTAACAACTTTAGTTAAATCTTAATTTAGGGTTTGGTTTTTTTTTTTTTACACTTTTACTATTATATAGCCCAGAAAAAGACTAATTTGGTTCCTTATTATTAAGTATCAATCAATTTAGTCTCTTTCTTATCAATAAAACCAATTTGATCCAATATGCTTAAAACAATTAACTAATTTAAGCCTTATGACGAAAATTGTGGACAAACTAATGGAATCGTTGCCAACACATATTAACGATCACCTAATTATCATGTGGTTTGGTCTATTAATTTATCTATAATTTTCATCATAGGTCTAAGATTGATTATTTTTTAAAAAAAATAAGGGGCTAAATTGATCGTTTTCCTATATAGTTCATTAAGAGATAGTACTTAATTGTTGTGTTTTGGACACGCACACACATATTATGTATTATGTACTATCATCATTAAGTGGTTCAATTTGAAGTGATTTATTATACATTAAATTAAATGGGTCTAAATCATCTCATTAAAGTATGGGCTTTTATGCATAAAAAACCTAGTGTCTTGTTTTTTGCTTTATGACGGACAAAATAAAAAATTAGAAAAGTCAATGCAAATATATTAGGTTACTGTCCCCGAATTCTCCACATGTTACTTCTCTGACATTCCATTATCAAAAAAGGAAGAACTTTATTCTCTAAAATATATAAGCAAAGCATAATTTGGAAGATCAAGAAGCACAAGATTCAAGAATCAGATAAGTAGATTCAAGAATCACATTTATTCTTATGGATTCAGGTATGCTTTTATATCTAGTCTCTAGTTATTTTCTTGATGATTAAACTTAAAGGATTCGATTTATGATAATATTAGTTATCATGATATTAAAGTTTATTCAATTTACCAACAAATGGTATCAGAGTATTTTCATTTTGAATTATTGAGAAATCAATTTTTGGAATTGATTTTATGATGTGATTATTTATTGATCTAGTTCTTCCATTCGACAATTTTTTATCCTGATTTAATTTGTTGTGTTTAAGAATAATCATATATAAATATAATAAAATTGACGCATGCATTCTCTCTCCAATTCTCTTTCCTATGAGGCATAATTTAATTGGAGAGTGAATGCTCCCACATGCCTTTCACAAATTTCTCTCTCCAAGCTTACGCTTCTCTACCTTATCTCCAAATTTCTCTCTTCCGATTCGACCGGTATAAGTTTTGAAAACCAGATTGGACTGGCTAGTTCGATCGGTCAATCCACAAACCGATCAAGTTCTTTTATATATCTGATCTGTATTAAAAATCAAACAGAATTAGAAAAAATCGTCAACCTCCAAAAAATCGGTTTAACCAGACTTTGGCGATTTTTTAAACTTTTAGAATAAAAAATAATTTAAATAAATAGAGAAATTTAAAAAATCATGAAATAAACTCAAAAATGGCAAATAGTGAACACAACAAAACCTAAATTATTAAGTTATTGTTACAAATTCTTTTGGTTGTAGATGTTTATACATGTATTTTAATTTTGATAAGTTGTAGTGGAAATCTATCTATATCTAAGTATCTGATAACTGTAGATACAAGTTACGTTATTTACATTACGTAACTTATGGGTCATTTTACTCTTATAAATATATGCCCTACATGAGAAATAAAAATACAGACTGCCAAATTTTATATTTTTCTTTTCTCTCTTTCTCTCTCAACTCCATACTTTTGAATGACCTGTTTATATTTTTGCTTAACACATATAATGTGTTATCAGCACAGATCAATCCAGTAAAACTTGAAGATATTTAGGTATTTTCTTATCCCAATACTTATTATTTATTTCGATTATTACCTTGAATCATGTCAAATCTTATTAAACTCGAATTTACGGCCCTTGACATAACGGACAAGAATTATCTTTCATGATTTTGGATGCTGAAATTCATTTAGATTCTATGGGACTTGGAGACACTATTAAAAAGAAAAATACTGCATCCAACCAGGACAAGGCAAAATCAATGATTTTCCTTCGTCATCACATCCATGAAGGATTAAAAAGTGAGTATCTCACCGTAAAAAATCCTGTAGAACTATGAAAAAGTTTGAAAGATCGATTTGACCACTAGAAAAAACAGTAATTCTTCCCAAAACTCGTTATGAGTGGATGCATTTAAGGTTGCAAGATTTTAAATCTGTAAGTGATTATAACTCAGGAATGTTTAGAATCAGTTCCAAATTAAAATAAATCTGATTTGTGAAAAAATATTACTGATGAAGATATGATGAAAAAAATATTTTCTACTTTTCACGCTTCGAATGTGCTCTTGCATCAGTAATATCGTGAAAAAAATTTTGCTAGATATTCTCAACTAATTTCATGTCTTCTTATGGTTGAGTTAAATAACGAATTATTGATAAAAATCATGAATCTCGTCCCACTAAAACTGCTCCATTTCCTGACATGAATGCAAATATGTCTAGAAGTGCTTCATTCCTTGAAGTGAATGTAGTTAAGCATAACAATTCTACAAATAATTATGGTTATGGCCGTGGCCGTGGCTATACCCGTGGCCGCGGACATGGTCGTGGCAGTGAAAAATGTTGTAATAATTATCCATATCACTAGAAGTGAATTAATTATAAAGACAATGAGAAAGGAAAAGAAAAGGTTGGTCAAAATAATCTTACCAAAAATATTGAAGATTTGTGTTATCGATGCAGCATGAAAGGACATTGGTCACGTATTTGTCGTATTACTGAGTCTCAGCTTGTTAAATTTTATCAAGCATCCATCAAAGAAAAAGAGAAAAATGTAGAAGCAAATATGACTTATCAAGGTGATGGCGTTATGACAAATTTTATTGATAAAGCTGATGATTCAAACTATAATGTTGATGACTTCAATGACTTCACTGATATAACACATCTGGATACATCAGACTTCTTTGAGAGTTATGAATAAATTGTTGGAAAAAACTGTGGATTTTTTTGGTTTATTATGTTTTTTTAGTTTGTTTAGTTTAAATTGCAATATTTATTTTAGTATACTTGTTTCTTTTCTTTTTTTTTGCAATATTTATTTTGATTAAGTCTTTTTTTTTTATGAAGAATATGAATATTTCTCATTCAATGATTGGATTCAAGAATAATGAAGACTTGTGTCTTGCTGATAGTGCAACAACACATAAGATACTTAAAAATAAGAAATATTTTTCTCATTTAATAAAGGGTAATGCTAATACAATATCGGGTACTACTGAATTAATTGATGGTTCTGGTTAAGAAGAGTCACGATATTATTACTCGGAGGAACAAAATTCATAATGCATTATTTTTTGCTAAATTTCAAAGAAATTTATTAAGTTTTAAAGATATCTGCGAAATAAATATCATATTGAAACTGTCAATGAGTAAAATATTGAATATCTATATATCACAAAAATAAAATCTGAAAAGAAATGTGTTTTGGAAAAGTTATCTACTTTTTCTTCTAGTTTGTACTATACATATATTATTATAATTGAATTACATGTTACAGTAAACCAGAAATTTATTGATCCAAATACTTTTATTATTTGGCATGACTGGTTAGGTCATTCCGGGAACAATATGATGCGCAGAATAATTGCAATTGACATGGACATTTATCGAAAAATCTGAAAATTTCTCAATTTAGTGAATTTTCTTATGCTGCTTGTTTTCAAGAATTTTAGACCATCACCAATTAAAATCAAGATTGAATCTCCAACATTTCTGGAATGTATTCAAGGTGATATGTGTGGGCCTGCCATTCACCCGTCATGTGGACTGTTTAGATATTTCATGATTTTGCTAGATCCATCTACAAGATGGTCTCATGTGTGTTTATTATCTTCTCGCAACCTGACGTTTAAAAAATTACTTGCTCAAAAAATTCGATTAAGAGTACAATTTTCAAATTATACAATTAAGAAAATTCGTCTTGATAATACTGGCAAATTTACATTTCAGACATTTAATAATTTTTGTATGTCAATTGGTATAACAATTGAATATCTTGTAGCGCATGTTGACACTCAAAATGGTCTAACAGAATCATTCATAAAGCATCTCCAGTTAATAACTAGACCATTACTTATGAGAACAAAATTGTCTACTTCTGCGTAAGGACATGCTATTTTGCATGCCCCAACACTTGTATGTAACAGGCCAACAAGGTATTTGAAATTCTCTCAATTACAATTGGCTTTTGGTCAAAAACCTAATATATCCCATCTAAGAATTTTTGGTTGTGCGGGATATGTTCCAATTGCTGCCCATGCCTACCACAATGCACAAAGACAGGTTCTCAAAGAAGGTTGGGAAAATATGTTGGATATAAGTCTGCCTCTATAATTAAATATCTTGAACCATTAATAAGAGATCTATTTATGACATGTTTTGTTGATTGTCATTTTAATAAAAATATTTTTCCAACTTTAGGGGGAGAAGATAAACAGTTGGTTAGAAAAATTGAAGGGAATGAATTATCGTTATAGCACATTGATCCTCGTACAAAACAATGTGATCTAGAAGTTCAAAACATAATTTATTTACAAAATATTGTGAATCAACTGCCAGATTCATTTACTGACCTAAAACGAGTAACTAAATCTCATATACAAGTTGAAAATGCTCCAATTAGAATTAAAATTCCAGTAGAACAACCTATCAGTGGAAATGATGGTAAACACGCCTAAAGCGTGGTAGACCAATCGGTTCCAAAGATAAGAATTCTTGAAAGAAGAAAAGAGCAACTATTCAAGATGGTCATATAATGGAGACGGGAAGTGCTCCTGAAGAGAATCTAGACATAACTAATTATTGAATTCCAAAAGTGGATCAGATACCTAAATCTAATGAAAATGAAGATATCTCAATAAGTTATGTTTCTATTGGGAAAAAAATGGAATTGAAAACAACAACTTTGTTTATAATATAATTGCTGATGTTTTGAATAAAAACGAGGATCTCAAACCTAAATCTGTCGAAAAATGTCGACACAGAGATGATTAGCCAAAATGGAAATATGCAATTCAAATAGAATTAAATTCACTTTCAAAACGTGGAGTTTTTGGACATGTAATCCAAACACCTAAAGGTGTAAAGCCGATGGGTTACAAATAGGTATTTGTGCGAAAACGAAATGAGAAAAATAAAATTGTACGATACAAAGCACGCCTTGTCGCACAAGAATTTTCATAAAGACCCGGCATTGATTATGAAGAAACATATTCTTCTGTGGTGTATGCAATCACGTTTATATATCTTATTAGTTTAACAGTTCATGAAAACCAAAATTGAAATGCGTCTAATGAATATTGTGACAGCCTGTTTATATGGCTCGCTTGATACAGAAATCTATATAAAAATTCCTGAAGGATTTAACATGCCTGACACATATAAAGTTTTTCAAAAAATTGTTCAATAAAACTACGTAAATCCTTGTATGGATTAAAGCAATCTGGGAGTTTGTGGTATAATCGCCTCAGTGAGAATCTCCTGAAAGAAGGTTCCAAAAATGATCCAATTTGCCCATATGTTTTATAAAAAGAACTGGATCAGAATTTGTGATAATTACTGTAAATGTTGATGATATAAATATTATTGAAACTCTTGAAGAGTTTCAAAATTCAATGAATTATTTAAAGAAAGAATTTGAGATAAAAGACCTAGGTAAAACAAAATTCTGTATAGCTCTAAAATTTGAGCACTTAACGCATGAAATTTTCATTCATCAATCAACTTATACAAAAATATTATTAAAGCAATTCTATGTGGATAAAACACATCCATTGAGTACCCCAATTTATTGTTGTAAGATCGGTTGATGTGAAAAAATGATCATTTTTGTCCTCGGGAGAATGATGAAGAACTTCTTGGTCCCAAAGTATCATATCTAAGTACTATAGGAGCATTAATGTATTTTGCTAATAATACACGACTGGATATACCATTTGTTGTAAGTTTGTTAGCAAAATTTAGTTCTTCTCCAGTACGAAAACACTAGAATAATGTTAAACATATATTTAGATATCTCTGAGGGACTATTGATATGGATACTTTATTCAATTGAATATAAATTACAGTTAATTGGCTATGCAGATGTCGGATATTTATCTGACCCACATAAAGCTCGATCTCAAACAAGTTATTTATTCACATGTAGAGATATATCTATATCATGGCGTTCAACAAAACAAACTTTAGTCGTTACTTTTTTAAATCATGCAAAATTAATTGCTATACATGAGGCAAGTAGAGAATATATTTGGCAAAAGTTATTAATCCAACATATCTAGAAGATATGTGGTGACATTAACGTTAGAAGAGAAATTACCAACAATATTATATGAAGACAATGCAGCATGCAGCCCAGTTAGAGGGAGGTTATATTAAAGGAGATAGAACGAAACATATTTGTCTAAAGTTTTTTTACACTCATGATCTTCAGAAAATGGTGATATCAATATCCAACAGATTCGCTCATGTGATAATCTAACTGATTTATTCACAAAGGCGCTACCAATATCAATATTTGAGAAGATAGTTTACAATATCGGGATGCGCCGTTTCAAGGATATTACGTGAAATTTTCGTGAGGGGAGTAATAGTACACACGTTGTACTCTTTTTTTCTTGACCATGATTTTGTCCTAATGGATTTTTCAGGCAAGGTTTTTAATGAGGCAGTATGCAAAAGTGTATTACAAATTTTGTGTACTTTTTTTCCTTCACTAGGTTTTTGTTCCACCGGGTTTTTCCTAATAAGATTTTAACGAGTCACATGATCTTGTTATTAGACATCCAAGGGGGACTGTTACAAATTAGAGCTATTGGTTATGGATATCTACGCATGTATTTTAATTTTGATAAGTTGTAGTGGAGATCTGTCTATATCCAAGTATCTAATAACTGTAGATACAAGTTACATTATTTACATTACGTAACTTATGGGTCATTGTACTCTTATAAATATATGCACTACATAAGGAATAAAAATACAATCTACCAAAATTTTCATTTTTCTTTTCTCTCTTTCTCTCTCAACTCCATACATTTTTTTTTATATTTTTGTTTTACTTTTATAACAATTATTTTTTTTTAATCTTTTTTTATACTTATTCTTGTACATGTTTGTTTTTTTTTATTAGAAATTTGATTAGTTTTTTTGGGTATTAGGACTAAAATTCTCAAAAAATGGTGTGTTCTCTTTTATTTTGGATTTCATGGAAATATATTTTAGGTCATTTTAAATTATACCATACTAAAAAAAAAAAAACTAAATTAGTGAAAAAAAAAACTAAATTAGTGAACCGATTAGACTGGTTGAGCAGCGAACCAGATAGGCCACTGGTTCAATGCCCGGTCCAGTTTTTGAAACATTGGATTTTACACTTCTTCTCTACTTTATTTCCAAATTTCATGCATCTACTATTTTTTCTTATCTATCATAATATCTTGGTTAATTCTGACTTATAAATTTATTACAACTTTTTCTCTCTCTCATTTATTTGAAGTTTCTTTGTTGGGTCCTTTTGTTGGTTAACTTTAAGATTTCAAAACATGGTATTGATTTGCTAGCACTAACAGCTTAACTAAATATGGTATTTGTCTTTAAAGAAAAACTATATGTGGTATTTACCATTATAATAATGCTACATTAATCAATAGGAGTATAAATTATTTATTGCAATTTTCAAATTGATAAGGTCATTGATCATGTCAACCCAAAGTAATCGTCATTGAGTTTTAAATAATGTAACATGTTGGTCATGGTTTGGTTTTCTGTTTATTTGATGAATATTTTTTTTTTAAAAAAAAAAAACAAAGGGGAATTATGAAATATAGATAAATATACATGAAAAATCCTATCAATCTTTTTTTTTTACAACGATCTTAATACATTTTACAAGTGATTAAAATAAAATAAATACTATTGTGGATTTAAAGTGTACATTTAATAAGCACATAGAATCACACTACAATTAGACTCTTATGAATTTCAAGTATAGACATTATTTATCTAAAGAAACAAAAGTAGTTTATCTACAAAAGGAGATTACTATCATCATTCGTCATCAATCATCTTTATAGTACTTTTTACTTTTATTTTTCGTAAAATTTTAGTTTTAAGTTTTTATCTTTGTATGATAGAAGCAAGGGATAAAATGCTAGATTTTGGAATTTAAATATAAAAAGTCTATCACTAAATCTCAGGAGTAAATACTCTTACACTCTATAAATAAAAGTCAAGTATTCTTAACCAAAGTACACAATTCAGTCATTTAGGTACTTGATATACACATATCTTACTTTAATTAGTGCGGTGGGAAACTATAAGGCACCTTTTAACTATGTGTGCAGTTAGTATTTCATAATTAATCTTCTCATTAATGAATATTATTAATTTATGATTTAAAATTTCCTTTGTCAAAACTATAATTTGTCATAATATCTCTATTATGCAGATTTCTCAACATATACAAGCACACAAATCTCTACATATTTAATTTCTTTCTACATACAAAAGTTGATAGAAGATGCACCACTACAATATTATAAAATGGAGTTACTATACCACTACAATATTCTAAAATGGAGTTGCTATTTCATTTTGTTTGTAGTTGCTTAATTTTATTAATCATCGACTCTGTCCAAATTTTAATACTCCCTACTTTATCTACTTTAATCTATGAGATTTTGATATAGTATTGTGAGTAAGAGTGCAAGTAATGATTAGTAAATTTTCTATTTTTCTCTAAATATGTTTATTCAATTTTATAAGAATATAACAATACAAAATAAAAAGTCACATTCGTCCCATTCAATGATCAGGGTCAGAACTAGTTATAGTTATATTAAGGATATTTAGTTCTTGAGTACAATTTTTTTATTATTATTTTTATCAGAATTTATTGTTGGATTCAAAACAATTGTGGTTATATTATGAATTTAATGCAATAATTTTGTAGTATTTTCTGGATGTCATTGTTGGATTTAGAATTTCGAGCATGGCATTATATTTACTCATGGATAAAATGTTGCGACTTTCTACTCCCAGACTTCAGAATTTTTGCAAGAACATTGTGGAGCTGGAAGAAAGCCTACTTTGGAATGTTACAACTTTGAGCTTTCAGAATCATTTATTGATTTTGTGTTTTATTTTGGGAAGTTTTAAAAAGTTCAAATGTTGGCAAAATTATTTTGGAACTCGAATGTTCAAATATATTGATTGAAACAATATACTATTAAAAAATCATCGCTTGTATAGGTCAATTTATTTATAACATCAAGATAATGTGTGTATGTAAATCATGCGGATATTTACCGGTACAAAGGAAGGTCAATATTTAACCAAATTATATATACACATTTGTAGTAATCAATATGTGACAATTATTTGGTATTCAATATGAATTATATGTCAGTCCAAAGATAGACCTATTGCTTGACAGAATTTAATGTCAATATTTAGTTACCATATCAAAAGTATCAGTTACAAATTAATATTTCTATCCAAAACTAAAATGTTAATATCGTGTTAGATATTTTGTGATAAGAGCCTTTTATTATTTTAATTAATTAATTATAATTTAAAACTTGTGTAAATATGTTGTTTAGTTCTACTTTTAGTTAATCCATCTATTTCTATAATACTTGCTAACATCAACTCCATTACCATATTGAATTGAACCAATTTTAATGAATGGAAAGAGAATCCATAATTATTCTTGGCTGCATAGATTTAGACCTTACTCTAAGGATTGAACAGACAACTGCTCTTACAAAAAATAGTTCCAAAGAGGAAAAAAAGGTCTAAGAAATGGAACCGTTTAAATCATACGAGTCATATGATCTTGAAATGTGGAATTACAGAGAACCTTCAGGGTTGACATATCTGAAAAGATAACTGCCAAAGAATTCCTTAAAGAAATTGAGAAGCATTTTGCTAAAAACAATAAGGTTGAACAAATACAATTATATCAAACTTGATTTCAATAAAGGACATATAAAGGAAAAGAAAACATAAGGGAGATGGAGATGGAGATGTCTTATCTTGCTTCAAAACTTAATACACTAAAGTTAGAGATATCTTAGAACTTGCTCATGCATTTGGTTTTGACATCTCTTCTAGCAAAAAATTCAGTCAATTTAAGATCAGTTATAAATTCCAAAAGAACAAAAGATCTCTTAATGAGCTCTTTTCTCATTGTGTGCAAAAAGAAGAAAGGTTGAATTAAGAAAAGATTAAAAGTGTTCACTTGACAAGTACCTTTAAGGATAAAAGCAAGAAAATGAAAAATGATAAAGAAGTTATGAATGGTCCACCTCAAAAAAACAGTAAAAGAAACAAATTGAGGATTTTGGTTGTTACTTTTGTATGAAATTTCCTAGACATATGAAGAAAGATTTTACCGAATATTACGTTTGGCATGCAGAAAAAAGTATACTTGTAATTTTTGTTTATTCGAAGATTGATTTAACTTCAGTACCAGACATTCTTAGTGGACAGAATCTAGTGCTACTACTCGTGTAATTGTGTTTAAGTTGAGGCAAATTTGTCAAATGATGATATCGAAAGATTCATCTATGTTAGTGATAGCAAATTAGTCAAAGTTGAGGCAATAGTCTTTTAGATTATTATCAAAGACTGGTTATCATTTGGATTTAAAAAATACATATGTTGTACTATCATTAGATGAAATTTGGTTTCTGTTTCTGTTTTGAACAAATCCACTTATTTTTGTTTATTGGAAAATAATCAGTTTACTCTTTTTTTTTAATTTAAATATTGTTGGCACTGATTCCTAACTTTTTTATGATAAACCTTTATTTGCTTGACAATATTGTTTCTTCCAATGAAACCTTACATATAAATACATGTAATATAAAACGAACATTTTAAATTAACCAATGAGAATTCTGATTTACTATAGCACAAGCATTTAATGCATATATCTAAATAAAGGATTAAGAGACTTGTGTTAGACAAAATTCTTAATCCTCTTAATTTGTCAAACTTTCAAGTTTGTCTTGATTGCGTTAAAAGGAAACAAACAAACATAAGGAGATTGGTTGCTAATAGATCTTCAGATGTCTTAAAATTAATACACAAGATATTTATGGGCCATTCTCCATAGCTTCTTGGAATGGTCAACAATATTTTATAATATTCCTAGACGATTTCTCATGTTATGGTTAGCATTACCTATATCATGAGAAGTCTCAGTCACTAGACATGTTTAAGCCTTTCAAACCTGAATTTAAAAACCAATTTGGCAAAAGCATTAAGGCCTTTAGATGTAATTGTGATGATCAATATTATGATAGCTATGACATATCAGGTGAATAATATTCAGGGCCATTTGCCAAAATCCTGGAAGAGTGTAAAATTGTCCTATAGTACACTTTAATGTGTAGATAGACCATACTGGAAAGTCCTAACATGAATGTTGTTGTTAAAAGACGAAAAAGAACATTAAAAGACGTGACGAGGAGTACGATTAGTCATATTACCTTACCGGATTTACTCTAAAGAGAGACATTAAAGACTGCAGCTTATATCATTAACAGAGCTCCAACTAAGGTAATGATTAAAACCACTTATGAATTATAATTACTTATTTAGGGTTATTGAGTTGAGACATGGCCCTATAGGTCAAATGAAAAGAAATTGGTATTAAGAACAGTCAACACATGTTGGGTACTTTGAATGATTTCGGGAATACAAATTTTATAATCTCGCAACTAGGTCAATCTTTGAAATGGGAAATGTCTAGTCTTTCAGGATATTGAGTTAATGGGAGAGAGAAAAGGTTAGAGATTTTGTCTTCAAAGAGGAATCTATTTCTCTTCCTGCAATTGTCACTAATAGTGATCAAACTTCTATTCCTGATATTATTCAAGAAGCAATTCTAGAACCACAAGACACTTGATTAACCAATGTGAAAATTTTTTCTATCAATAATAGTAGGTTATTCTTGAATAACTCAACAACCTAAAAAAAATTACCATTTAAGAGATCCATTATAGAAAGGAGAAGTGCAGTTTTGGATTATTGCGTCTATTTCTCCAAGAACACAAGAATGACATTGGGTTGGTGGAAGATGATTCAATAAACTTTCATCAAACCATGCGAAGAACTAATTTTCAAAAGTGGATTGATATCATGAATGAGAAGATTAAATTCATGAAAGACTAGCATTTGGGAACTCGTTATATTACCCGAAGGTAATTATTGATTGCAAATAGATATTTAAAACCAAAAGAGATTCGGAAGGTTATGTGGAGATATATAAGCCTCGTCTTGTCGCAAAGGTCCTTACTCAAAAGGAAGGTATTGATTATAAAGAGATTTTCTCTATGGTTTCATCAAAAGACTCCTTTAGGATAACAATAGCATTAATGACATTTTTTGACCTTGAGTTACATCAGATGTTTGTAAAGATTGCATTTTTTAATAGTGACATTGATGAGACCTTCTATATGGTGTATCCAGAAACTTAGTGTCCCAAGATGCAAAGAATATAGTCTGCAAATTAAAAAAAAATTCATATATGGGAATAAGCAAATTTCTCGTCAATGGTATCACAAATTTCAAATTGTCATCGCGTTTGGTTTTAAGATAAATACGGTTGATGATTGTATATACCACAAGTTCAGTAGAAATAAGCATTTTTTTTTTAGTTTTATATGTCGATGACATAGTACTTGCCAGTAGTGATATAGACTTATTGCACGAAACTAAGAGATTTCTATCAAAGAAATGTGAGATGAAAAATCCTGAGAACACATTTTCTACGTTAGGAATTCAGATAGATTGAGATCGCTCTTGTAGTATTCTTGGATTATCATAAAAAAGCTATATCAAGAAGGTACTGAAGAGATTTGGCATGTATGATAGCAAACTAGGAGACAACGCCGTTGTTAAGGAATACAAGTTTTGTCTCGATTAGAGGTCCTAAGAATGATTTTTAAAGTAAGAAAATGTAGAAGATTCCTTATGCTTCAGTAGTACGAATCTTATATGCTCAAATTTGTACACGTCTAGATATTGCACATATTGTTAGAATGTTAGCTAGATATTTAAATAATCTAGGAATGGATCATTAGAAAGCAGCCAAACAGGTCATGCGGTATCTTTAGAGAATAAAACACTACATGCTCATATATAAGAAATTGGATAAATTAGAGATTATTGGACATTCAGCTCCAATTTTGCTGGTTGCCAAGATATTCATAGATCCACTTCAAGTTTTATCTATATGCTTGCTAGAGGAGCTATCTCATAGAACAGTGCTAAGCAACTACTCATAGCTTCTCCACCATGGAAATAAAGTTTATAGCGTGTTATTAGGCATCTAATTATGGAATATGGTTATGGAATTTTTGTCACGGGGATTGTGGATGGTATTTAAACGTCACTTAAGTTATTTTGTGATAATCGAAGCATATAGAGTATGTCAAATTCTTAGTTGTTAAAGAAAGAATTTAGAGTAGTTTATTCTCTGTAGAGCATATTGACACAAATTCTATGATTATGGATCCACTTAGTAATGGATTACTATTCAAGGTCTTTCATAAACACACTGTTTATATGGTTATGTTATTTGAGGATATGCTGGATTAGTGGGAGTTTGTATTTATATACTTTTCTATTTTAAGATACAACCTATGTTTATGAATATTTTTTTGTAGGATAAAGTATTCAATTTATTTATTTTTTTACTTTAATTCAGTTTAGTATGATCTCAATAAATAATAAAATTAGACTAGTTAGCAATATGCATGTTTAAGATCACAATGTATGTAATTTTCATACTACATATCTATACTTAATCTACATTATTTGGTTGTGGTAATATACGTGACTAAGAATAAATTTAGTTATGATTAACGTAACAAAAATTGTCGTAATCCTACATTGACATGATTGATGGACGAGATTATTCGAAGATAAACTTGGAATATGATGGTCATGATAGCATAAGATTTTGAACTTAGAAGGTTATATACAATGATATATATAGTCCAAGTAAGAGAATGGCGAATTTTAGATGTATATATACACACACACACGTCATCTAAGTAATTGGCCTAATTTAAAGTGATTTAATATGATTTAAATTAAATGAGTCTAAGTCATCTCATTGAAGTGTGAACTTTTATGTGTAGAAATCTTAGTGTCCTGTTTCCTACTTCATGATGGGCAAAATAGGAAATAAGATAAAGTGCATGCAATAATAGGTTATGGTCTTCAAATTCTACAAATGCTACTTCTCTGATATCTCATCGTCAGAAAAGTGAGAATCCTATTCTCTAAAATATATACATCATAATTTGGAAGATCAAGAATCACAAGGCTTAAGAATCAGATCTATAGACTCAAGAATCATATCAGTTCTTATGGATTTATGTATGCTTCTGCATCTAATGTCTAATTATTTTCTTGATGATTAAATATGAAGGATCTTGATCTATACATATGATAATATTGGTTATGATAATATCAAAGTTATTTAATACAAACATATTTAGTTATTTAATACCGACATTAATAACTAAGGGCCAAAAACACACTACCATTTGTTGTTTTATTATTGCATAAAATGTAAATAAGCTCCCGAGGTTAGCTAAAGAAGTACATTACCTGTTGTGGGTTTTTATTGTGTACCTTAGCCCTTTGTGTTTCAATTTTTTTCCCCAAAATGGACAAAAACTATCGTAACTAACCATATTTGAAGATCACATACTTATACTACGTTTGGAATTGTTTAAAAAATTAACACAAATAATACTTGAAATGCATTTTTTTACCCCTCCCAAAAAAAAAAAAAAAAAACTAACCCTTCTAATCCCTTCCACCATACAACCTGCCATTTCTTTGCCTTCCCTACCACAACTACCACTACCATTACAAACAATCTTGTCACCAATCACCCTATCCCAATTTAGCGAACCTCGTTTCCCATCCCAACCCCAACTCTACCATCCTTACATATGACCCCGACCTCTACTAACCATAGGCCACCCCTCAATCCCCTGACTCTCCCATTAGGCTCATTCCCAACAATACCCCTCAAATTCTTACCCAAATAGCGATGATAATGACAGTGGCAGTTGATGATGGCGATAACGGCGTTAATGCAAGCTTCTAGTCTTGTTTAAAGTCCTAGGGATGGAGTAGGTAGATCGGGGTAAAGTATGTATTACATTGAAAGATTTTGGTATGGAGTAGGGTTTTGAGTTTATGATTTAGGGCTATTGTCGAGCCCTAAAATCAGGATGGTAACATGCTGTACCTCAGGATAACCTCGAGTATGCAAGGCATGATACAAAAGCAACTATTAACTATCAATAAATTTAAAAACTTCCAACTGTCAACTATAAACCATAAAATGTAATAGAACAGGTCCTAAGATATTTTAAATATTCACTTTCACTAACATATGATCATATAGCAATAAAAGCAAGGCAAATAGAACAAACTAAACTAATACATTACGACAAATCAAACCTGTCTACATTGGCTTGTAGGCCAAACAAAAGGATAGAACCTCACACCCACAAAGCTTACACACTCTAGCCTCATACTAGAATCCCTTCCCAACTCAGGTTTACAACAAGTTTAGCAAGCACACCAAGTAGGCTTGCACTACCAAATAATAATATAGGTTGAGCAAAATAATGCTCAGTAAATAGCACTTGACCCCATCTATTGAATTCAAGTATACAATTATTGCAACATTTGATCTTATGATTATGCACTATAAATCACGGTTAGTGACTGCTTTCAATACAAATAACAGTTCAGGCACTTAGCACTTGAAGGTCACTCGAGTCGGGCACGTAGCCCATCAAACGTCAATAGCAATTGGAAATCAAGTAAATGACTATTTGAGTATACGAGTTCTTAGGTATTCAAGTACTTAGGTATTTGAGTATTTGAGTATTCAGGCATTCAGGTATCAGATGATTAGATGTTCAAGTAGTCAAGTTGGGTAACTAGTAGCCCTCAAACATCAACTGACATTTAGGTTGAGTGTTCAATACCTTAAACAAGCATATTAATCTGAGATCCACAACAATTGCCCTAAATATAAATATCAATCAAGTCCTGTATTCAATACTCAAAATAAATTATTCAAGTCGAGTATTCAGGTGATCAAATATTCAAGTTAGGTAACTAGTACCCTCATTCAAAATTATCATTTGGATTGGGGGTTCAATCCTTAAGCAAGCATGTCAATTTGGGTCGAGTACTTAGTACCCTTATATAGACATTAAGCAATCCAATTTCACTTTATGGCAATTCATACAAGTGACTTAATTCCAATCTCATGAACTTGTACAAGATTATACAAAATGCATGTCAAGCAATGTTCCACTAATCTACTATTCAAGACAGAACATAGAATTGAACCAAATCTAATTAAACAAACCTATGAACTTATGCAAAATGTATGCTAAAGCAATGCTCACTTGTTTAATGCATTTGATCATGTATATGTTCGTAACTGTAAGTTATCTACTTCTAGCTCAATTAGACCATCATCAATCATCTTCCATACACACACACACACACACACACACACACATCCCTATCCCTTGGTTTAACAAATTCTTGAGATTATCATTGAGCTTATGAGCACATAAAAAGTGAATGCTAAAGCAAGAGTTAATCACTTCTACTTATTCCATTGCTACCTCACAGATTACTTGTACTTATCTCGATTGAATGATATTCTACATTACAAATGCAAATACAAGAACAACCATGGATGTTATGCTCAACACAACTCATGTGCTACCACAAGCATATAACATATCGCAGAATTGAAATCATTCATTGAACTTGCCTTAACTCAAAAATCGACATAATGAATACTAAGTAGCTTTTACATTCAAGATTTTGAGGTTAAGCATGTCTCACATAATCCATATGCAAACCCTTTTGTAAAATTAATTACATTTTCTTTGATCTTACCTTATTCGCCACACTAATAGTATACAATACAAGTGTATTGACACAATAAAAAGGTTTAAGAATTACTTACCTTGCGATCATAGCCTTGAACTCTAACTTCACTTAGCCAAAAATTTTACTTCCTTAGCCTAAATTTATGGGAGGGTAATACCACTCATTATAGCTGGCCTAGAGGTACAATATAGGATCAAAAAGCAAAAAAAAAAAAGAAAGAAAGAAATTTTGGATCATTAAGCTAGCTGGTGAACACGAACAAGCTAGTAGGTGAATTATGAATAAGCTAGTTGGTCACTCTGATCCAACCATGAATTGGTCATTTTGGAGCTCATACAACATGCCAAAAGCTCAATAACCATGGTTAGAACAAGTACACATAAGTTGGGATTGGTCTAGACAAGTAAAAATAAGATTAAACACCAAAAAATCTAACTAGAAACTCTAAGAACCATGCAATAACATGCAAGCAACTCACACACCCAATCAAAAACCCTTCAAATAAGATGTTTAGAAAGTGTTTCAAACCACGAATCAAGGTTGAAAATGGACAAAGAATAATTCAGCAACAAGAAAAATTAAGCAAGAATAACAAGAATTAAACAGTTTTCAATTCTAGACAAAACTTGAAAAACCTAACTCAAGGGCTGTTGATGCACAAATTACTTACTTAAAAGTTGAATTCTTTGTTTAGGAATACTTTTGAAACTTCAATTCACTTCAAACAATTTATTTATTGGCTAAAAATTAAAGAAGAGGTAAAGAAAAGTTTGGGACGAAATGTTGGAAGAGCATGAAATTTTGATAATTAGAAATGAAAATGAAGAAGAAAATGAGCTACTATCTTAATTTATAGGATGAGGTTTTCAAAAATTTCATTTTAGAACCTCAACTTCAAACTTGTTTCACTTTCTACCCAAAACCTAAAATGAAAACCATGAAGGGAAGAATGGTTATTGAGCATCAAGTATAGACATTTAGGGATAGTTTTAAGAATTTCAAATTGATGGAAATGTATGGATGTTACGGTTATCAATCCTACCTTTGTTTTGACTTATATAGAAGTCTAGTAGTTGTAGTTCGTGTGAAGCGTGCGATGAATAGCAGATGAAAGGCAAACCATCCAAGGTGATTATAGTTTGCCAACAAGGCTAAGTGTTTTTCAATCCAAGTTCTACTTCTAGAAATGTACTTCTTAGCAATGAATAAGCTTTTGCGCTGTGGCAAATCCAAATTATCTATTCTAGTTCAGGATGAAAGTATGGGACCTGCTACTTAGACAGCCTTTAGCTTGGTTAAATAGGAGATGGCGATGAAACTAGGCTGAGAAAAGGGGAAGGAATGAGGGAATCCAGGAGTGGGCAAATGAGAAAGGCGTTGGCCAATTGGGTAGGTGTTCGGTAGAATATTGATTAGGTTTTGAAGATAATGAACATGTAATAATCAAAGAAAACTCTAATTATCCTAATCAACTCCCACACTCTCACAAGTATACGAGGTGAGTTTGCATATAGGATGAGTAAGGATCATTCCCACGAGAACTATTGGAACAATTACTATGAGTTCACAAGCCTATTTACTAGTTAGACAAAATAATCAGAGATTTTTGACTAAATTTAATTACAAGAATGTAAAATACTAATCCTACGGAAAGTAATTAAATATAATTGACTAAAACTCTAATTTAATCTAGCCTACTTGCGAGAATTTAATCAATAACAAGAATTCAAATTAATTTACTCTATAAAAGAAATCAAAAGCGATGGAAAAAAAGAACCCTAACTACTAAACAATGGAAGCAATAAGGCAAGAACAATAATTAAAGAATAAGAATGCAATGAAAACAAGAAGGAAATTGCATAAAATAAATCAAATTCAGTAATTGCAACAAGAATCAATGTTGATAATTGTTGAGTTTTGAATCCTTGACAAGAGAACAAAAATCTAGCTTTAAGCTTGAGAAAATTTACTCCATGACTAAACTATCGCTCTAACTATTGAAAACTAAAAAACTAAGAATATCTGATGATAATCTCTTGTTTACTCCCCTTCTCTTTGTGTATTTGATGATTCACATAGGTGTTTTTAGGATTTTGAGGCTCCGTGATGATAAGCTTACCATTTTCCATGTAAACAGACCTACAGGAAGACTTTTCTTGTAAAATAAGCAAACTTGTAAGACCTATCCGTCGATGGCGCATGTGCGCTGCAATTTTTTCACGCATGTGCACGCTGGGTAGAACCAAAAGTTGAGCTCCTGGAGCTGGCGCACATGCGCTGCAATTCTGGCGCACATGTGTGCATCTGGCAGAATTAGATTCAAGTTTCTCCTCAATTTTGACCACGATTCAAGCCAAATTTGGAAAGATTCAAAACACGAAAGTTATAGCTCTATGTCTTATCTTTCCAAAACATCTTAAATCACCTCAAAGAGAACTTAGAAAAAAAAGTTATGCTCAATCTACCAAACTGTATTAGAATTGCTCCACGTCGGTGCATATTTTCAAACTTTACAATTTTGAATGAGATTCCCATAGAATCCTGGAAAACTCAAAACATAAAAGTTGTAGAACTCTTCCTTATCTTTATAAATCATCTAAAATCACAGCAATCAGAGCTCGAACAAGGGAGTTATGCTTGATCTTCCAAACTATATTCGATTTGCTCCACGCTAGTGAACGTTTTCCTCCAATAACTCATTCTTCACTCAAACCCTACAAAACTGAAAATAAACTATTTTGACTTATAATTACTCAATTCTTGCTCAAATTACATTAAAAACTAAGGTAAACGACATACAAAATTTATGACATTTATGAGCTTATCAAATACCCCACACTTAATTTTTTATCGTCCACGAGCAAAATATAGAAATAAATCACAAACATACTTAACACATCTCATCAATTATCCACTTAAATAACCAAGAACCAAACCATCACAAGGAAAATAGTCTAATGATAATAAACCCCTATACATGAATTTCAATATAGGTGTGTGCATAGCCATACAAAAATAACTTTTAAAACACTTAGCTCAAATTAGCTCAAATCATGCTAACCCTTTTAATTTTTCTAAACATTCCATAGCTCTTGCTTACTCTTTTTATATTTTTCCACTAATGTAGACAATTGACTCGACTTAAATTAGGTAAGACTTTTAGCTTGTAACGTAATGCTAGGGTATTGGCTAACAAAGAAGGGAAAAAGGATAAACAAATAAGAAAAAGAACTTTAAATTGATGTTGGCCACACATTAATATAAAACTTCTTCTTGAATATTAAAACACCCATCCTTCAATGAAGTAACCCTACACTTAATTCTCCAAACACCCATAAAAATTTTGTGCAATGAGCAAAATAAAATTCTACTTTTTCAATTTCAACCTTTCTCGCCAATACTTTGCAAAAATACTACCATTTTTTTCTTCTTTTTCTTCTTTTTCAACGGGTACCAGTGGTAGGCACTACCCGCAAAAAATATCTATGCAGGTACCAATGATAGGCACTACCTGCTAACACTCTAATGCAGGTACCAGTGATGGGCACCACCTGCAATGGTCAGCACAAATTTTTTTTAACACCCCTACACCTTAAATTGTAGGCACATTCATTCAAACACTCTCATAAAATTACCTTCCATCCTTATATCGCCTAAATAATTAATATGACATTAAAACTCTTAAGGGACATATAGGATAACTCACATAGGTAGATAAAAAATAAGTTAGAAAAAAAAAATGAATAGTGCTTGTATCCATTCAAAACAAAATAAGGCTCGAGTAGGGTTCTAGGTATAAATTTTACAGTAGCGGTTGGATTGAAAGGCTCAAACGTCCAAGCAAATGTCTACCCTCATCTTTAAATCAAATCAAATTATCTAAAATTTTGCCTCGAAAATGTAATAAACCAAGTGTTTGGAGTTCAATATAAGTGAATCTACACAATTATCTCTTAGTGCCAAAAAAGTTATACATTGTAAGGCTATTAGTGCTCAAAAATTAGAAATCATGCTAGGAAAATATTAACACCGACTACCCTACGCATGAAAAATTAGCTCAAAAATTATCAAGTAGAAAATCAAAGAAACATACTAAGCAATTTGTGAACAAAATTTTCAAAAATTCAAAAAGCTTTCAAATCAAAAGCTAAGCTACAAATATAAAAGCAAAATTTGAACAAAATGAGCAAACAAAACACCAAACCAATAGAAATTAAGAAAACTATCCACCCCATACTTAGAGAATAGCATTGTCTCCAATGCCAAAAAAAAAAAAAGAGTAAAAAGGGTAAAAGAGAAGTTTTTCTGTCACGAAGAACATTTGGTGCCATTTATTTTGAAATAAATTCACCTGAGTCAAGGTGGAAAACATCAATCACTAAGGGTGTGTTCGTATGGATTGAAAATATTTTCTCTTTGGAAATATTTTACATGAAAAAGTTTAATTTTCCATACAATTTTTCAGTGTTCGATTGACAAAATGAAAATATTTTGAAATAAAAATTTTCAACGGTTTCATTCTTGTTTCCTCCCCTTCTCTTGGTATATTTAGAGGTGTTTTTAGGGTTCTGGGGCTCCGTGATGATAAGCTTACGATTTCCATGCAAACGAGCCCAACACAGGAGGACTTTTCTTGTCAAATAAGCAAACTTGTAAAACCTATCCATCGATCAGCGCATATGCGCTAAAATTTTGTCACGCATGTGCACGCTGAGCATAACCAAAAGTTGAGCTTCTAGAGCTGGCGCACATGCGCTGCAATTTTGTCGCACATGTGCATGTGTGGCAGAATAAGCTTCAATTTTCTCCTCGATTTTGACTATGATGCATGCCGAATTTGGTAAAATTCAAAACATGAAAATTGTAGCTCTATGTCTTATCTTTCTAAAATATATTGAATTACCTCAATTGGAGCTTAGAAAAAAAAAGTTATGCTTAATCTACTAATCTGTGTCAGAATCGCTCCTCGCCAGTGCATATTTTCTGACTTTGTAATTTTGAACGAGATGCTTATAGAATCTTGGAAAACTAAAACATGAAAGTTGTAGAACTCTTCCTTAGCTTTACAAATCATCTAAATCACAGAAATCGGAGCTCGAACAAGAGAGTTATGATTGATCTGTCTAAAACTATATTCGATTTGCTCTACGCCAGTAAACGTTTTCCTTCAATGTTGTGATCCATTTTAACTCATTCTTCACTCAAATCCTATAAAACTCAAAATAAACTATTTTAGCTCATAATTACTTAATTCTTGCTCAAATTACATTAAAAATGGAGGTAAACGATACATAAAATATATGACATTTACGAGCTTATCAGTAGGGAGATCAGGGAAAGGGCAAAGGGGAAGGGGCAGTGGGGGATAATAGTGGTAATGGGGCTAAGCTAGGGTGGCGGTAGTTGGGGTAGATAGAAGAGGAAAAAATAACTCAAAGTAAGCTCCAAGAATAAACTGGAAAGAATTTAAAAAATAGTTTATGTGTTGATTGATTTATACTTCAAAATGGTTTAATAGAGTTGCACATATGAAATTTTTAAAGAGAAGCAATGTGAATCATGTGATAATATCCAGTGGTGCACCTAAGAATTTTAGGTAGAGTAACGTTTACTTAATTTTATTTTTTGTATGTGGGGTGAGGTTATATTGAGTATGTTTAGTTCGCAATTTTTTTTTACCTATTTTCATATGTTATATGTCATACATATGGGTTAATTTTTGCACTTCCATATTTATGTTCATTCAAAAGCAATTATATATTGACTAAAGATCAACTTATTCATATTGAATGTGCACACTTTTTTCCATAAAATTTTCTTTCTATTTTTCTAGCATTTTCATAGTTGATTTTTAATTAAATAATCAAAATTTGAAATTTTTTGCATATGTTTTTGAAATTTTTGGTCTCAAAATCTCAAGTTTTAAAATAGTAATTTATGCTAAATATTTTACTATGTTTCAAATATTTTTTTCCAAAATCAAAATAAATCAAAATAACTATTAATTATACAAAATATGCATTTTACTACAAAAGACAAGTTTGTAGAACTATTAAATAGAAAGAGCAATGATTTTGTTTTCTTGATAAATTACAATTGCACAACATATCATTTCTCTATTGTTACGTTGCTCCATTTAATTGGATGGTAAATTTTTTCTATTATTCTCCAAATAATATTCTGCAATCATTTTATACACGTTTTTCAATTACCTTTTTATTTCATATATATATATATATATATATATATCACATCAAAAAAGTTACTACAGTACTTTTTAGCATAATATTCTAAAAATAATAATTGTCCAAACATATAAAAATTTAATATTATGCATTTGGACAATTATTATTTTTGGAATATTATTCTAAAAAGTAATATTCCTAAAATATATTATGCAAAAAATGATAAAAATATATTATTGTCGAGTGAAAATTTTTCATTCTATAATAATATAAACGAATGTAATCATTTCGCGGTAACATGTGATAAAAAAAATAGTTATTAAATCAAATTAATCTATTATATATCTTTTGCTATATTCATAAGAAATTTAATTAATCTTCAATTAGATTTATAAAACAAACAAGAATGTTATCTTTCTTTGTATATAGTAATATATGGATGTTGTCTAACCATATTTAAAAAATGAAAATTTTGGAATAGAATTTTGGGAGGGACAATAGTAATAATTTAATAAAATTTTAAAGGGCAAGCAGCGGATTTATGAGAAAATAATCAAAAAATTATAGGGCAAATTTCAAGTTTTCAAAAAGAAAGGGGATGCCGCCCCGCTTCGCCCTCTTTCTCCCTCCGCCATTGATAATAACTTAAAACTTTTAGAGGTTTTTATTTTATTTAGTTTTTTTTTTTTTGATTTGTACAAGAAACTAATTTTTTTTCTTTTCGTTTTTAGGACATGCAATGCACAAGATAAATTTTCCTCTAATGTAATGATAACAATGGAATTTAAAATTTTCATTTGACACAAAAATAATATTTATCAAGTAAATATTGAAGATTATTTTAGTCATTTTGCTTCATTGGACTAACAATCAAAATTACTATTTCTTTGGACCGTTAGTCAAAGTGATAAAAATATGTTTGGGGCAAAAGCAAGACAACATCCATATTACGGGGACAAAGTATAATTACGCTACCCTTTTCTCCTTCAATTTGACCTTTTTTATTTTTAGTTTGATCTCAAAACTTTGTGATCATTTTTTTATTTTCAATTTAACCCCAAAACTTTGTCTGGCAACTGAATTGGTTAGAGGCATATAAGGCATTTCACAAGTGGATGTTAATATAGAGGTTTTCCTCCACTTTGAAATACAAGAAGATAAGGTGAACTTTTGAAAATTACAGTAGAATAATGTACTTATTCGGTTAACTATATACAAGTAATTTGTATTTTACCCTTTTTCTTTCATTTGAGTAAGAAACCAAGTAACTGTGTTTTCTTATTAGGAAATTTTGGATTTAATTAAGTCATTATAATTGAAATTGAAGTAACTTTTACAATCTAAAAAAAAAAAAAGTAAACAAGTTGGATGTACCTTGTTCTAGTGTAAACCTTTAAATCCAATCTTAGTTTTCAATTCCTCCACGTGATCATAACTATGCTTCTACTTTCATTTCCTAATTTTTGTTTATCATACAAGCAAATTTTGGTCTCTAATTTGCTCTCTAATTTATCATTTACTTCAAAAGCACAAACACAATTTTATTAAATGTGCTCCATACTGCTTTAAAAAATAGAAAATTGAGATACTTTTTTTAAAAGAAAGATGAGAGAATAAATAAAAGTGAATTGATATATATATATATATATATATATATATAAAGAGGTTAAGAGTAATTAACCCCTTATTTCATTGCCCGAGCACTAAATTATAAAAATAAATAGGTCCAAAAGTTGCCATCGACATAATTATATTCATTTTCTTAGGAGTAGTCATTTTCTACTAGAGCTAAAGGCAATATGTGTGTGGAGTCTTACTCTCATAAAAATAATTTAGTGATAAATTAATTTATTTTTTAATTTAATAATAGGTATTTATTTGAAATAAGAAGAAAATGAATAAAATTAGTTATTTACCGAGGCTTCATGTAGTCTTTTTTTTTTTTTTACACAAAGTGGCTCTTGGGATATATGAAGTAGTAAGTGTACTAGTAGTAGCATCAACTCTTCAATGATTCACCACCAACAAATTAGTTTCAAATTTAAAAAGTTATAAAAACTCCCATGCCCATAAAAAATTGCAATTCCAAAAGTATAAAATTTAACAAGTAATTAAACCTTTTCTTTTGTTTAGTTTTGCTTTTTAATGTCATAGTTTAACATAGCTTCAAAGCAACAAATTGAAATACGAAGTCTCAAATTATTTTCCATGTATCTTAGTTGCATTGATAAATACATCGACTTAAGAGTACCACTATAGAATCTTTCTTGTTTGTTATGTCCAGAAAGAAAAGAAGAAACCTCAAATGGCCCAAAAACACCTTTAAAAAAAAAATGTCCAAGCCCAACAAAAATCCGTCGAAAACCAAAAAAGAGGGGGAAAAAAATCTAGCAAAAGCACCAAAAAAAAAAAAAAAAAAAAAAGAAAAAACCAAGGGTGGAAGCATGATTGATTGGTGAGGTGCCACTTGCCAGTTGCCATTGGCCCATCATTCATTCCTAATATATGGATCTCATCTGTTTCTCTCTCCTCCATTCCACACACAGACTACACTACGCCAGACACCTACAGGGCTCTACCACTCAGCCCTAACTCTCTCTTTTATCTCATTTTTCATCTCGCAATCCAATTAACTCCACCCCAAATTACCCAAACACCACCACCTCCAAGCTGCTTTCTTTCTTCTTCTCATCCATCCATCACCTTCAACACCATACATATAATATCAGGTATTCAATTATTCCTGAATTGTTTTTTCCTTATTATTGTCATTTTTTTATTGTCCGGATGCTTTAAAATAATAGTAAATGACCACTTCTTTTAATAGATCAATTTTGCTGTTTATTTATTGATCATTAATATTAGGAAAAAGTCAGATCGGTTATGATTTTGATGGTCTACTTATTAAGTACTCTTTTTTTTTTTGTTGGGGGTGGGGGGATAGAACAGACTGGTTTCTACCGTGATTTTAATCCAATCGCCTCTGCTCTGGTGGGTAACGGTCGATTGAATTTCAATTTAAATTGCAATTTATGGGTTTTAGAGTGTTATTATTATTATTATTGTTTTTGAAAAATTTTCTAGGGTTAAATTAATCAAATGATGAGAAATAAAAATTGTTTTACTTATTATTATTATTATTATTATTACCGTAGGTGGGATGCTCCTCATCCTGTTCATTGAATGAAGTTTTCAATTTGAATTAGCTTCCGAGTCTAATTCAGCTTGAAGACTCCGAGTTATCAATTCAAGATGTCTGACTCAAAATTCATTTGCTTTTTGATTCATGTTGGGAGGAATGATTCCTTCTGAGGGTGTCTATTCTAAAATTAACTTTATTTGACATTTCTCTGTGTTTTAACACAATTAACAAAGTAATGAACGTATTTCAAGATATGTTATGTAAACTTCTATGTAACGGTGACATTCTCATTGAGTAATACTTTGACTTTGTAGAAAATTCCATTGATAGGGTATTCTGAAAATTGCATTGTTACATGTTGAAGGGTCTGATCAGTTCTGGTTAGGAAAGCTATTTACTTCTTTTAAGATCCTAAATAGTTGAATGCAGCTGAAAACTTACAACAATTATGTGTTTCCATTTTTGCATCGTTTTCTATAAGTAGAGAATATTAGCTTTGAATCTTTGGTATTTAAGTTATGGCATGAATAAAAGAGCTTTTATATGCATGAGAACTTGGTTTGAATTTTGGTCGTTCTCATTGTAGCAACTTCTGAGATGTGATATATGTGTGAGATAAAAGATGGTTGGAAAACTTGCTTAAGAAATGATCACAAAGTATTATTTTAAAAACAATGAAAAAAACTTCCAATCCAAATGACAAGTGATTCTGTTTTTTTTTTTTTTTTGGGAAAGAGGAAAGGTCTTACTTTGTGCAATGTTATATAATGTTGTCTCAAGTGTTATATACCTGACATGCGGGTTATGTGTATAAAGCACATAAAAGCTTAAATGTGAGTAACTTGGTTGAGTATTTTTGGAGATTGGTGACTTAATCTCAAAAGTGAAGAGGGAAAAAAGAGAACAAATAGAAGTATATACATTCTTCCGCACTTAATGGATTAGCTTAATAATAACCGTACCAAAAAATGAAGAACAGAACTACTTCATAAACACAATTTTGCAACAAAGTTAATATAAAATATTTTCATTTATGGAATGTTTGTTTTTGTTTGAAGTGATGGTTTTTAGAGTAAATTATTGTCATAAACTATACATTATAAGAACAAGTTTAGCAGATGAATGACTGCCTCCTAGCCCAATGTTCTGGCTTTGCCACGGGATATGAGCCACCTCTATAGCTAATATGAGCAACCTAAAACCTGTATGCTTTTTGGTCTGTTATTTGGCTTTGAACTGGTTGGATCAGATCTTTAGCAAGTACAATATGGCTGTCTCACATTGGACCTTGATGCATGTAATGACTCAGATGCATATAACACCTTAGATAAGTTACTACTACTGTTTTGCTTATGCTTGTAGGCTAGTATTTGAGCAAGCTCCAATAAGTAGCTCAGTTTGGGGATCATTAATTTTATGACATACGGGTGCATGTGCATACACACACACACATAGGGAGAGAGAGTACCAAGTTTACAATGTACACCTTAGCAGGTCTCTGTCCATTCTCCATTTGTATGGTTTTCACTCCTTTAGTACAATAAGGGGGGGAAATGGGGATTGGGAGAACAGTTAGTGATAGATGCTTATATTCCCTTGGTTTCTTTTTCATTTTCAAAAGCATGTTTAACGTTGTCATAAATGACATTATCATAGTTCCCAAATTGATTCAAAAGAAATTATGGCATGGTGCAATAAATGGTCATCAGGACAACAAAATAGACTTAACAAAATACTTTGTTCACTTTTTTCCCATATCATTGCAAATGTGCAGTATGCCAGGAAACTTCGTAAATCTGAACAATTGCAATCCTCATGGGACTTTGGACCCATCTCTTATTCATGGTTTTCATAGAAATTTGGTATGATTAATGCAGGGACATCTCTGATCCTCTGCTTATGATAGATTCAGAGTCAGATGCTTATAAGATGTTGGGTAATCTCCCCCATGTGATAATAATTACTTGACAGTTTCAAATGCTTATAATCTCTTTGTCCGATACGATGTGAATAGTAACACTTCTAGGTTTTTGCTTTGTGTGGTAACTTGTTTGTTGTTGCTGTCTGGCAGGATCCTATTTCTTTGGAATGAAGGATTTTAAGGGTTGCTGCTGAAGTTGGTGGTTTTAATTATTATGCTTCTTATTTAAGCCTTCATTTTCAATCTGAAGAGCGCAGCAGATGTTTCTTGTGGTTATTTGCTAGATTTTTTACTTTGGTCGTCTTTTGAATGTTGCATTCCTTGTTAAGAAGGATGCATTGAGGGTTCTAAGTTGAATTAGAAGAAACATATTTGTTTGAGATTAAGGTGCTCTGAGTTGTAGTTTTTCAATTCACCGTTAATTATGGGGCTTCCTTTGAATAATTAAAAACCACTTTCATTATATGAGGTATAGAGTTGGTTGAGGAAAGGGGTGCAGGAAAATGCTAGATAAGAAAGTCATTATAGTAGGAAGCCCAGGCCTTGATATGGGCATTCAGAAAATTACGACAGAAGAGCCTCAGTGTTCTAAAATGGAAGTTGACACCAATGAGACCAGACTTTCTAATCCCAACAATGAGGTTGTAATTTTGGGCCCAGATGAAAATGAGAGAGGCAATAATAATGTTGGGTTTTCGACTGAAGCCTCACTTATTACTAAGGACTCGAGGAAATTTGATAGAGATGGAGGATGTTGTAGCTGTGGAGCTAAGAAACTTAAATCTAGATTAGTTACTTCTGATAATGAGTTGGGCAAGAATGAGAAATCTGCGCAAGAAAAGAAGCTCTGTAGGCAGGACAGATTGGAGTTGGGTCGGCTTTTTCAGGGTGCTTTGAGTGCCAATGATTGGGAGCTTGCTGAGAATCTGATCTTGTTGGCAGATCCACAGACTCTTAATGATGCATTGTATTAGCATCGCTCTGGATTCAGTTTGGTTTTTAAGCACTCAGCAAGAGTTGTATGGAATTACTAGATTGATTAAGAAGGTCATTGATGATGGTGCTTATGATTTCACGCGAGCTGCTCTCAGGACTTCATTTCTTGCTTCCTGTGTTTCAGCCTGTCAGAGTCGAACTATGAGTCTTGCAGATACTGTAACTGTGATGGCACAAAGGTAAAATATTTTCCGTTTCGCCATGCAAGTTTAGTAGCTAGGAAGATGGTTGGAAATAGGTAAATAGGACACCCATATCATGTGGCCTTGTTATGTTTCACTTATTTGAGCATTATAATTTGGCAGATGGTTGTAGGGTGAACTTAGAATTAAATTTCACTTTTCCCTCTTCAGGTTGCATGAAAGATTGCAGGAATGCAATGGAGATGAAATTTTGAAGGCAGAAGCTGGGGCAAAGGTCCAGAAGTTCACTGAATGGGCTCTTAAATGCATAGGTTTCCACTCTCGTAGCCAGGGACAACAGGGATAGGGTGGGTCATAACTCTGCTGTTGAAATCCAACTACAGTTGTCTGCTTTCAAGACCTTCCTTGATCTTGCGGGCAACCACTTGACTGGAAAGGACTTTACAGAAGCTTTTGATGCAGCTTGCTTTCCGCTTACACTCTTCTCCACTTCATTTGATCCTGGATGGGCATCAGGTACATCTGCAACTGCAATTCAAGGTTTGCTGGCCATGTTGGTAGAGGGTGGTGCTGACAATGTCAACCAATGTTTTCTTGAAGCTTCGCGCTTTGGAAGCACAGAGCTTGTTCGTATTTTATTACAGGTATGATAATCTGAATCTACTGAAACAAACTGTCACTAAAGTACTTCTGTTTCATAAGGTGTTACTTATCTAGGCACTTGATCACTTGCTTGTTCCCATGTGTTTAAAGCTTTTCTCTAGAAACATCTTATCAAACAGGTTCCAGCTATCAACAATTTCTCTTGATTTGTACAAGCGATTCCTTGATCTTTTTATTGTACCTCTTTCGAGTTGCACACTTTTGATTTATGTAATTTGGTTTTTCTATGTAGACATCAAAACAAAGCAGTGAGTACATTTTGAGATTGTTTATTTGGTTATTTTTCAAAATTTTCACGCTTTTTCTACTATTCTGGTTTAAGTAACAAGTCAAAACCGCTCGAAGTTGTAATCTTTGGAGCAACAACTGTTCTGCTCCCTAACAAGTTTGACATTATTAGGGATGCCATGCAACTTGGTAACAATCTTGACCTGATTGGGGAAATTTTCTCCAAATGACTGTTAACAGGTGGTGATTTAATAATTCAGTTTAATAGAGCCAAGAAAAATCAGCAAAGTGAGGACAGAACTTATTGGCAATACAAAAAGCTTAAGGGTTGGATAAGTTGGTCAGATTGTAAGAAACAAAATCTCTCTATAACTTGATTGGTGCTCAGAAATTCTAATTGGAATCCCAATGCATGTATTGCTTGTCAAGTTTGAGATACATAAACTACTGTTGTTTAAGAAAGTGCTCTATACAGTAGATCGACATCTGTTGGAATTTTTTATTTCCTAAACAATGACGAATTTTGAAAGTCCTCTTATGATTTCAGCTAAGCATATCTATCAACCTCCAGAAGGAGTAATGGAGCATATTTTCTGTTTTTATCTTTCCTATGGTCTTAAATTTGGATTATTCTTTGTCTTTTGCTTTGTTATCATGTATTTGCTCTTTAGTGTTTGCACTACTGTATTGAATTGTCATTCTCAGCCTTTTTTGGTTACTCTAATTTTCTTGTTGGCAGATTGCTCAAAGGAATAGCTTGGATGTTGATGTTGACCTGGCTTTGGGATTTGCTTCACACTATGGTAAAATTGGCACCATGGAATGCCTAGTGGAAGAGGGGAATGCTATGGCTTTCTTGGGTCCTTTGATGAGGGCGGCTGAGAGGGGTTGCATGCCAGTGGTTCAGTGGTTTGTGGGAAGGGGCTGCAGAGACATGGAACTTTGTCTTGCTCTTCAATCATCACGGCTGCTACCTCTAGCAGTCAGGTTGAGGTTGCTGCATATCTCCTTCCTCATGTACCACAGCATGTTCTTGCCGCTTTGAGCATTGAAATTCTCAAGGCTGCTGCTGAGAGAAGTGGGAGATCGCTTGATGGGGTTTCATTTCTTCTCCGATCAGACTTCCTGGGTGACCCTGCTGCTACTTATGCTGTTGCAGATAGCATTGCTAGGTCCAATGATGAATCTGTTGCTCCTGAGCTGAGGGCTTTTCTTCAAGAGCATTGGTCAGAGGCAGCTTTTGTGGATGGATTGAGGCAAGGACAAGAAAATTACATGAACTTAGTACGGATTTTGAAGTGGGGTGAATCTCCTATACGTTTAAGGGATCTTCCAGGTCCCTTGAGGGTGGCAATAGCATACCTGCCACTGTATAGGGAGTGTGTGAAGGCAGGAGGCTGCTTATTACCTCAAAAGCTGAGGGGCCAGCTTGTGGAAGCTGCAAGAAAGCTTGGAGGTGTGGACCCAATTGGAAGAGGCAAGCCAAGGAAGACAGCTCTTGGCTGTGTTAGAGCATCATCTCCCTTCCTTTTTGCTCAACGCACCAGATGTTGCCTAGTGAAATGGTTTTCTTTCATACCTAGTGTTGTGTTTCTTTTGCCCCAAAATTTTGGATCTCTCTCTCTCTCTCTCTCTCTCTCTCTCTCTCTCTCTCTCTCTCTCTCTCTCTCTCTCTCTCTCTCTCTCTCTCTCTCTCTCTCTCTCTCTCTCTCGTCATATATTATAATAAAATGGTAGCTGGGTTGGAAGCTGACAGAGTCCACAAGGTCTGTCAGTTTTCCTCTGCAAAGTGATTTGCTGTTGTATTAGATTTTAGGTTTCTCTGCAAATCATACCTTCGATGTGTATGTTAACTTTTTATGTATGCAAGAGAGCAACTGCCTTTCAGAAGGTTGATAATGTGATGATGCGCATGTATATTTTCTGGCTAGTTTGATACCTTATTCACTTGTTTGATGTTGCTGCCACTTTCTTTCATTTTAGTATGTATTTGACTGTAAATTTTATTCGAACACCAGATTTACCATAAGATGATGTTTATACTATGCAACAAAAGATGAGCATAAAACTCACGTACCTCAATACTAAGCACTGATTACTAAAATATCTATTAATACTAATGGCAAATATTTAGGTAGATCCGATCTTTGATCTCATTTGTAGATTTTGTGGTGTGGATTAAATTTTAAAAAATTTATGACATCAACTGATGTAAGTAAAATTTATTAAGATTTAATTTTGATCATAGGGTTTATAAGTAAGATCAGGTCTACCTAAATATTTTTCACTACTAATATATGCTTGATGAACTTTCGCTGTAATGTTAGAGCGAAAGAATTAGGTTTTTAGGCCAGTATGAAGTGTAAAACTTATAATTATTTTTTGGAAGTTCTTTAATGACAAAAAGTTGGAATTGATCATTTGGAAGTTCTTTAACGATAAAAAGTTGGGTTAAAGATTAGTTTGGTTCTTTATTTTTAGTAAAATATCGACTAATTTGGTAAATAAAAAAAATCAATTTGGTTTCACCTTAAAAAATTAACTAATTTAAGATTTGTGACAGAAATTGTAGATAAATTAATAAATTTGTTGACCATACATCTATTGTAAGTTAACGGTTAAGTGATTATCACGTGGTTTGATTCATTAATTTTGGTTTATTAATTTGTCTATAAATTTCATCATAAGTTTTAGATTAATTAATTTTTAAAAAAAAAATAAAAAATTAAATTAGTTTATTGTAATAGAGAAGGGACTAGATAGTTCAATACTAAAAAAATAAGGGATCACATTGGTTTTTTCCCTAAAAAGTTAATGAAGTAAAAGAGATCAAAACAAAATATTTAATTAGTGAAAAGAATGAAACAGAACCCAAAAAAAAAAAATATTACGCATCCTCTAAGAACCATTTTGTTGAGTTATTAAAATTTTGTATAATATAATATTATATTTTATAAAAATTTGTACGATAGAACTTGCCTCGAATTAAAAGGTCCCAATCAAATGTAGTAAGCGGTGAGACGGCATAATATTGAGAAAGCTTGACGCACAGAGATGGAGAATTGAAATCTTCCATTAGGAACACAGGGAAGAAGAAAAGTTGCATCTGGCATTATACAAAAGTTGCAGTTGGCATTATGCACGTACAAATGTCTTCGAGAAAGACAATCCTAGAAGATTATTTTTCAATTTGATATAATGCTCATGTTTTAATTCTGAATCGGGGATCATTAATAATGCATAAATAGACGCAAAATGATCGAGCGCCGCCTCGCATACCCACTTGCCTGCCATCGTCTGCATGGGCGGAGGGGACAGGGAGAGCAGCTGCTTTCCAAAAATTTTAAAATTATTATTATATTATTATAAAAATTAAATTTTGTCTCTTCAAAAGTTTTAAAAAATATAAAAAATTGTCTCCTAAATATTTATTTAGGGAAAATCGTTGAAATAGTCCTTCAACTTTTTTACTTTAGCCAAAATAGTCCCTCAATTTTTTTTGTCAGCCAGAATGGTCCTCCAACTTTTATTTTTTAGCCAAGATAGTTCTTTTATGTGAAATTTATCAAAAAAAAAAAGAAAAAGATTTTTATGGTGACTCCGCCATAAAAGGACTTTTTAGCTAAATGCTAAAAGTTGGAGGGACTATTCTTATAAAAAAAGGTTGATGGAATATTTTAACTATTTTCCCATTTATTTTTGCAGTCTTCTTTATGAGTTTTGAAAATATATTATTATTATTATTATTATTATTATTTAATTTTTAATAACACCCTTAAAAAAATTAAACTTACCCCTTAAAATTTTACATTCTCAAGAATATATATATAATTTTTACTTCCGATTTAGCTTCTGAGTCCACCTTAAAGATCTGTACATACCAAATTTTTACCTTTTCTGACTATCTATCCGGAACGGAACCTCGGGCAATGCTATCCTACGAGGCCTATACTCTGACTTGTTTGGCAAGTTACTTGGTGAAATAGGTGTAATTGCCGTGCGACCTGGTTGGCAGCCTTTCATCATAGAGTAAAGCTTTTCATCATAGAGTAAAATTAATTCTGTCGGCCAATTGTTTCAACTTAATTTCATTGTGGGGTTTGAGGTTTTTGTGGTCTATATTTGTTTACTCTACCCATTTCTCTTTTATAAGGATTTTGCCCACTAAATTTGCCTCCTATAAAATTCATATACTTGCAAATCCCTTCCACCAATATATAATTTTTTATTTTTTACATAATGTTTTTAGTCTTGGTTCAGCAAAGAAGGGTGCATGGCTGAATGACACAAATAAACATATCACTGATTGTGGTGCTAAATCTCTTTTCTTTCTTTTTTTTCTTTCTTTCGGAGAGTAGAGCAACAAGAAATCTGGAAAAAAAAAATTTAAAAATAACCCACAAGTAAAGGTGGAGAGTTAGAGAAAGAGAGTCAACTCTTTTTTCTTTCTCCTCTTCCTTTATTTTCGTTCTCCACTAATATTGTAAGGAAAATACTTATTCAAATTTAGTCTTTACCTTCGCTTACATGGACAATGAGGTGTAGATAACTTTATAAAATAAATGGCACCAATTAATGTAAGAAAAATTCTATAATATTTAATGAGAAAAACATCAAATTAGTACTCCAACTTTTTTTTGCTAAATTTGTAAAAGTTCTTCAACTTTAATTTTGTCTAATTCACTCTTTCAACAATTATTTAGCCATTGGTGGAGAAGCCACCAAAAGTTTTGAATCTTACCCACCAATGACTAGCCACTTGAGGTAAAATTGCCAACAAACTTTTTCCTTAACTTTGAAAAGGAAAAAATCCCTTCAAATTACAAAAATTAGCAGAGAAGAAAGAGAAAATCTTACTTAATTAACACGAAGCCACTTATCCAATCCCTGAAAATCATAAAGAATAAGTTAATCAGGTGGCAAGCAAAGGAATAGTCCAATTATATAATGAGGAGGGAAGACTTTGTAGGAAACTTTGGAAGAGAGGAAGCTCAGAAAGAGGTGGACATAGTTCTTGAATGGGAAAGATGGTTTTGTTTGGGAAAAATAAAAACGACAGAAATGGCTTTTTGTGTATAGGTCGCTTGTAGATTGGGATTGATGATGGTAGTGACTTTATGACTACTGAAGAAGGCTTGGAAACTAGTAGTTTTAATTTTGACTTGTTGATGGCATGAGTGGTCGAAGTAGTTTTTTCACTACTGGAAGTTTATACATTGGTGGTTTTATCTTTTGGATTTCGCTAGTAATTCAGCATTGGTGGTGGGGGTGGCTTGACAACCGGTGGTTTTGGTTTGTAGATTGGCATAAGGGGTGTAAGTGGTTTTATAACAGGAAGAGGCTTAATAATAATAATTGGAGGAGGAAATAGTTTCTTGATAGGATTTGTGATTGAAGTGGCTTTTTGTAAATAGGGATTGGAAGGGTGGTGCATTGAATTTAATTTGCTCTTTGTTTTTGCAATGTTATGGCCTTTTTTGTTTTTAAAATAAGGTACTAGAATTATTTTTTTTTTTGTTGATTTGAAAATGGGTATTTGTTAAAAGGTGAAATTCGTATTCAATAAATGCGAGTTTCATAATTTCGCATTTATTGAATGCGAGGTCATGGAGAATTTTATTTTTTAAATTTTTTGAAAAAAAAAACTAGCATTATCTCGCATACCTTTTTGTTTGGTATAAATCCAACAATATTCTTGTATTAGATTATCATATTACCTTTAACTATGATTGGCGTTAATCTTTTATGTTCGAGCGGTTCTTGGCTCGACCAACTTATTCAGCAGAGTAAAGCCACACGATGGATCTTTATGCTTGGCATTGTAATACTATTTTCCTGCGTTGACATAATTGGATACCTGTGTTGACATAATTTGTGCACATATTCACTCTTTAAAAAAAAAATCCCCATGACCTCGCATTCGTTAATGTGAGGTCATGGAAAAAAAAATTCAAAATTCAAAAAAAATACCCCATGACCTCGCATTTGTTGAATTCGAGGTCATGAAATTTTTTTCTTATGACCTCGCATTCAACAAATGCTAGGTCATGGTTTTTTTAAAGATTTAATATCCAATTCCGTATGACCTCGTACTCATTAAATACGAGGTCATAGAACTCGCATTTATTAAATGCGAGTTTCATTTTGACAGAAACTCACTTTCAAATCGACACTCAAAAAGAATAATCCCAAAATAATTACAATTTCAGAATTTTCTCGCGTAATTCCCGTCCCACACCTTAACCAATCGGCAAAATTAATCCCCCACTCATCTCTCTCCATCACCACAATTGGTCCCAAAGCAACCTAAGAGGGAGGGGGTGAATTAGGTTTCTCAAAAAATATACTTTTAGAAATATTGAGATTTTCAAATTAAATGCTGATATAATGAAATCAATAGAACAGTAAGGTAAAGAGAAAAATTAAACAACCAATACTTCCAAGCAAGCAAGCTTGAAGTATTCAATCACTAGTATGCTTCACACACTTGGTGAGCCAATAATCTTTATAAAGTTGGGAAGTTCTTGCTCACTCTTAAAAAACTTTTAGTTGAACCAAGAATATTACTTACAACCATTATAAACACTTTCATACAAGATTATCACTCCACTCAAAGTTAAATTGCACTCACAACTGCACACTAATACAACTAAGCACTATAGTCAATTTGCACTCAAATTGCTCTTTTCTAAGGCTTGTATTCAATGTATTAGATAATCTTTTCTTTGTTTTAAAGCAGCTATTTATAAGAGCAATAAATAGTGGTTGCAACTACTTCCTAAAGGCTAAATAATAAATGCACAAAAAATAGCAGTTGGGGTTTCGGACGTCCGAGATATATTGGATGCGTCCGAAACAGCGTCCGGACTTCATGCAGGACGTTGAAGAAGCTTCGTTCGGACTGTCTCTTATGCGTCTAGATGTGTATAAGAGACAGGCTTTCATGACGGTCATGTTCGTCAGAAAGAGAAGCAGTAGGATCCCATTTCTTTCTGCCAGTTCGTTCGGACGGTGCAATGCGTTCGAGAAGTTTTGACCTAGTTCGGACGGTTCAGTGCGTCCGAAAGCTCTGTTCCTGCAAAAACTTATTTTACAAAGTGATAAGTGTTTATGTCATCATCAAAATAAGGTTTGGAAAACATCAACCACCTCCCTCCACCAAAAAAGAAGAAGATTATTTTTAAAAAATGAACCGAAAAAATGAAAGTGAAAAAGTTGAAAACCCAAAAGTCATAAACTAAAAAAAAAAAAAAAAAAAAAAACTTTGCCATTCAAAAGCTTCTTTAATTTTTAAAATGTATTGATCAAACAAAAAGAAAGTACACTGTTCATTTTTCTACTAAAAATTTGTGTTGCAAAAAAAAAAAGGCAATTGATGGAAGAATAAAAAATCAAAATATGAAGAGATTCAATTTGGAGGATGAAAAGTTTTTGGGAAATATTAATTTTACTTTTCCTGAGGAAAAAGACGAACAAGAATTTTGTGCGAAACGAAATATTTCGAGTCTGTAAAAATTGAACAAACAAGAAATATAGCGATAAAAATATGAATATATGAATATATGAAATAAAGGATTACAATCTCTAGGATATTCTCAATATGTGGAGAAAATTCCTTCGATTCTTTACTTCAGACGCGATCCGAGGGCTTCACAGCTTATTCCCGAACCAAATATTGAATTCTTCAAGTCTTGATATGGGAGACCTGAAGAACACTTGATGAAGATCTTCAAACCTTGATATATGGAAGATTTGAAGAGAAAATTTGAAAACTCAGAGCTTCCACAGCTTGCAGACTTCAGAAATATATGTGTGTTGAACCTCTGAGGGATGACCCTTATTTATACATGTATGGAAGGGAGCAAGGTAGAAGACTTATAGTACATGTGTAACTTCTTACTTGCATACCAAGAAACAAATTCTTATCTCTTTACACACATAAGAGATATTAATACATAAGGACTGTACTACTTTGATATTATCTCCTTATTTTAATTTATTAATAAAGAGATAAATACTAGAGTACATATATCCTTATTGGCCAAGTCTTGTAGACATGTGACATGACACAATTTAATTGGAAGAGCGACACAAATTCATTTGATTGGTCGAACCACCTGCATCTTGACATGTGGAATAATATAATTGGTTTTAAATTAACCAATATTCCAAAATATATATGACATATGACATTATTTAATTGGACCATAAATATCCAATTCAATTTATTTATAGACAAATGATAATTTTAATTAAAATAAAATTTCATTGTCTACAATGCCCCCCTCGAAACTTGTTTACGAACGCCGACCTTCGAATTGTGGCTTGAGCAGACAAGTTTCGATATTCTTGGAGTATCAGTTTGTGTCGCCAAGAATTAATGTTGAATAAAACCATAAAGAAAAATGTATAAGAGACAAGTAAATTAAACGAATGGAATTACACTTTATTTTTTATTGTCTTAACTTTCGAATACCGAATCTAAAGACTTGAACCAATGCATGTACACCTTGATCTCCAAATTGCATGAAGCGAGTGAATTCATATAATCCAAACTCCATTGCTTAAAGACCAATTATTGGAATAGGATACGGACCATAATTACAAAAGATTTAGGTGTTTCGAGACTTAAATATTAGAACCTTCCACCGCCACTAAAATATTAGAAGTTGGCCTTATTCAATCACAAATAAAATTCTAGGTCAACCCAAATCAAAAAGCCGCTTTACATGCTGAGTTCCCTAATGGATTTGGAATTACAAAATTTTCTTTTGTTGATTATTTCCGCAATGGAGTTCCAATTAGGGAACTTATGTAAAGCGATTCTACAGCCATCAAAGTGATATTTCTTGTCTTGAATAAGACATCTGCACTACTCTAAGGAGTTGTGAAACCAATACCTTGTTGAACAAAATTCAAACCAACTCCTTGTCAAACTGAATTTTCCAATAACCAAGTGACAATACCAAAGGAATCAAATCCTTATGTTGCACGAATTCCAAAACTAATGCTCGGCTGACTTGAACTCCATTCGCATAAACAATGAAGTCTAATCCTTAATGAACCAAATTAACATGGGAAGCTTCCGATAATACATGAATAAGGAAAACCAACTCCTTGATGAATTCTAATAATTCACTTAAACTTATAAGATTGGAACAATTCTAATTCACAAGAAATTCAATAACGCACTCCTTTTATTCGAGTTGTATTGGATTCGAAAGATGCATGGCACCTATAAATTAGCCAATTTGCCAGCCATGGATACACATCACAAAGTAGAGCAAGTTCAATTTCCATCATACTGCTTGTGAATCTGCTTTGCCGTGGCTGCTGAGTTTTGCAATTACTGTCGAGCTTTGCTATTGTCACCGCAACCGCTGATTTTTCCCCTTGGCGTTGTGACTGCCCATTACTATTGCTGAATTTCATCCCTGCTGTTGTTAAATTTGTCGTAGTTGCTATTGCCCTGCCGACGTTGCCGGTGTTATTTTGCTGCTGCTGCAACTACTGTTGCAGTTTTGCTGCTGCCACTGCTGCTGTCTTGTTGCTGCGGTTGCTGCTGCCATTTTGCTACTGTCGCTGCTACTGCTGTTTTATTGCCGCACTGCTGCTGTCGTTTTGTTGTTGCGGCTGCTGCTGCTGCAGTTTTGCCGCTGCTTGCTTTTCTTGTGTCTATTACTATTGCAACTACGTTGCCGGTGTCGCTGATTTCTTTTTCTTTGATTCACCGACCGACCTCATAAAACTCAAGTACCTTATTTTTCTCTCTTTTTTTTTAATATATATATTTTTTTATTTTTTATTTTTTTTTGCCGTGCCGACATGTCTGATCAATGAGAAAATTCAGTCCATAATATCATATTGACTGAACTTATGAATCACGAATTGACTATTAGAACACAATAGCGAGCATATGCACAAACTTTTCATGAGCACTTTAACATCACAAATCCATGTATGTAGTATTTTATACAGATATCCCAAGCTTTAAGCTTTATAAATGTTTTTTTCAACCAAAAGGATTTTATGTTTCATGCCTAAATTTTGTTTGTTAGGTAGCCACATCTTCCGAACAGCCATGCAAATCAAGGATTATGAGACGCCAATGCTTCACACATATCTCCCTTTTCGATGAAAGAGAGGGATCTCGGTCCACGAGCTTGTCGTTGTATATCTACAAGCCAGCCATCGGTTCCTTAGCACAACCTTACATTCCTCTTAATGAGTCGCTACATCTTAAAGATTGGACAATCAAGTCAAACAAAGAAACAATCGCTGCATCGTCATTTTCTACTGCAACAAGAAGTGAAGAAGTGCTCATATTAAATTCCTCCCTTCATATCAAGGAGCTGAGTGCTGCTAAGTTCTCACTTCCCTTTTTCAGTTCTAACCTCGGCAAAATCACGTGGAATGGCCCTTCCTGATACTTTGGTGAAGCAAGACATACCTCCAACTACTGGGAATGGTCGGAAGATGTGCTCGTGCGACACAAGAAGACACTCTTGAGGCCCCATGTCTATGATGTTGTTTACGCATCACGGTACTCATATGATTGTTGCAATAACAACTTGCCTGCCTTTTGCAAATATTGGTGCCCCTCGACAAACAGCCTCCATACTAACCGAGTATATCTCGGCAGGCGAGTTATCAATTTCCCTTTGGGATCTTTATAAACTCGGAGGTCTTCCTATCTGTGGCTCATTTTACGATGAGGATTGTGCCAATAGCCAAAGAACTTCTCAACATCAATGGGGATGAAAAATATTTACTTACAGCAAGTTGCAGACACTTATTTGTGGCGTACTACAGGCTTACCAAAAATGATCATGACGAAGTTCATATTAAAGACTGGGTGCAGTTTTGGTTTCGAGGACAATCCAGATATCGAACTCCACCTCCAAGGGGTTAAAGACGAAGCATCAACACAAAGCCCAAGAAGACATTCAACCCATGTGGAAGCGTGGACAATTCTTATTTACTAAAAATCAATAACGAACACATCCCCTTTGATACGTTGAACATCGAAGACAATCTAAGGGGTGAAGTGTATGTGGGAGCCTTTCTAGCATGCTGGATTTACAAATTCCTCTTACCAAGTAGGGAGATGGATCACATACGTCCAAGTGTCTTCAAGAAGTGGCAAGCTTAATGGCAACGGGAGTGAAATTTTCTCTCGCAATCCAAGTTACTTGGAAAAGCATCTATGACGGCTTAAGAAAGGTCGTTCAAGCTCCAAACTTACGAGAGTGCCCAGCTGTTTTCCTATTTCACTATGTCTATGCATGGATCGGTCAATATTTAGATACTTATCACATAAATGATCGAACAAGCTGTCTTGCCCGAATGACTAAATTTAGTGGGAAAAAGATGGCACAATTCTTCAACACTACGGACGCAGAATATATCATTAAAAATGTGAACCCATCAAGCTTTCCTAGACTACGCATGACCCAAGAAGAGGAAAAAGTCCTCATAGATGATGGAAATCTATCACCGCAATGCATGGAATATTTCATCAGTCAACGATCATGTTTCTTGACCTTTCGATGGGACAACATTTTTATCATCTAGTTGTATGACCTGTGCAGATTCAGCAGGCAATTTGGTTTTTGCCAAAATATCCCAAACAAGTTGAAGGAGATCATGCTCAACTCACACTCACACCTTGGGAAAACTTGTTCAGTTGTAGGAATCCTCAATTCGTACATCAACTCATTCTATCCTGACCATACCTCCGCAAAGAAGACATCCATTAGTTACAAAAGAGTATGACACCTGGTGGTCGATGTGATCGAAGAGCGTTCCAAGCACAATCATCAAACTTAGCGTCAAGAGAGCAAATGAGGATGAAGCTCAAGACACGAGAGCGAGAACACCCCCATCAAAGAGATCCAAGCATGATGCCTCTCCAAAGTGTTTAAAGTATGGAAAAAATGACTATAATACAATTAAGAGAAAGGTAGCCAGGACGAATCCTAAGAAGACTGCAAAGACAAGGATAGACAAGGCTTCCCAAGAACTCATAGCAGTAGACAAACCTCCTTCAATGAGGCAAAAATGCCAAAATCTTGCATCAACTGGCTTGAGAGGAAAGCAAGTAACGGAGATAGGACGACCAACTTCGGTCAAACCCACAAATGTTGAGGCTCCGACATAAAGGTTATCGAAACACCCTTATTGAAAGGCATCGAGGACATGGAGATAAATATCAATAGCATATCTCCAAAGAATCATGAGGTCCTCTCGAACTCAACTTCTTGGGAAGCATCAAAAAATAATACGATCAAGATATTGGATGATAGAGAATTTGTTCAAGTAGAGGGTGAACATTCTGGAGAAAGCTGTAATAAAGATCGTCACTGGAATCGACCGAAAAAGAAGTCAAAACCTTCAAGTTTGGAGAACATTTCTATTAACTCATTATTTTTCAAAACAACACTTGCCTCAAAGATGTCACCAAAAGAATTGGCTGAATACGTAAATATATGTCATATATTTTCTTCCCTTTTTTGATGCGTCTCGACATTGCTCTGACTCTCCTTTTCTTTTCTTTTTTTTTTTTTTTAGTTCACTACCATTGAGGCGCCCATGGAAGGAGTTGGAGACCATTTATTCAGTAATCAAGACATTATCATCAATGAGATGAATATGGATAGAGAATTGCTCTTATGAGAATGTTACTGGCAATCCAAGTATAAGTGAATCCATAACTGACAAGCCGGCAGAGGATTATGCTCCATCACAGATACCATTGAATCACCATGGAAGTCTCCACAAGCAAGTTAGAACACCAATTTCTGAATTTCATGGCCGCAAGGATATAAAATCATGCCAACGAAAATATATACAAAGCCTGTGGGAAGAACTTTGCAATGATATCTCAAACACTTCCGTAGACCAAATCTCTTCTTTGGAGGAATGTATCAATGAGGTAGTTGAAGAAATAACAAGGATAGATTCTTCAATTGCCCTTCCTCTAATAGACTCTTTAGCAGGCTTGCTCACGAAAGCCAAGAAGTATGACTCTTCAAGAGCTTTAGCATCGGAGAAGATTTCAAGAGAAGCATATGCAGAAATTCTCTCCAAGGCAAATGCACACCTTTCGGAAGTCAAAGCCATGGAGGGAAAGGTAACCAACCATCTACAAAGTCTTCAAGGAAAGCGGGAATCTAGCTTTTGAGGATAGAAAAATCATTCTTCAAAAAGATCTTGATGATTTAGAGAAGCAAAACATGGAAATTAGCTCGACCATTGACCAAGAATATGAAAATCTCAAGCAAATGCAAGTTGAAGTATTAAGAGCACAAGATCAAATCTCTTCCATCAAAAGCACTACCTTCCTGACAAATGAAGACGCTAGGGAGTTTGAGAAGATGAGCAACATCCTTGAAGCCAGCAAGATAGCCGTAGTGGACCTCAAGTTTGATATTTGAATCATATCAAATCCCTTTTTTTATTCTTTTCCTTAAACTTCATTTGTTTGGAAACTTTTCTTTCAATAATAAAGACATTAATTACTGTTCCTTATCTTGCGATTTTTTTATTTTTATTATTATTATTTTTTTTCAAAACAAGTAAAGTAACTAACATCTATGAATTTAATTTGAAATATTGTTTCCATCATATTTTTCTTTAAGGAAAATTAGTTGGTTTTTTTTTTTGGGTGTAACTGAATTTAGAAGTTGCCCTCTAAGCTGCCTACGTATCCCAAAAGGGAATCAAGTCACACATAGTTCCTTTTTTTTGTGGAAAAATATGGAGGGTTTGCCGTTCACAGTTTAACCTCTTGCGGGCCAGGAGTATCTATTTGTTTACCACCTTAGACTTGGTGGAGTGTTTCGGCAGTTTAACCACATACTACACTATTGGTGGTTGCCGTCCACAATTTTAGCTCATGCGGGCCAGGAGCAACATGCAGTTTAGGCTCATGCTTATACAGCATCTAAAGATGTGTATAAGCTTCAAATATTGGCGATATGTCCTGGGGCTGTTCCTTAATCCATCATCAGCGATCACATTTGTACGAGCCATTTGTATAGACTTCTTGGACAACATAAGTGCCATCCCATTTTGAGACAAACTTCCTTTGACCTCCATGTGCAAGGATGATTGGTCTTCGAACAGTAAGGACGATATCGCCAATTTGAAAAGAGCGCAGCCGAACTCGCTTATTGAATGCTTTAGAAAGGCGACTTGGTAACACTCAAGAAGGTTGCTGAGCTTCCAACCTTTTCTCATCAAGTGCTTCCAACTCTTCAAGACGAAGGCGAGCATTGTCTTCTTCATTAAGTCCTTCTTGCACAGCAATCCTTAAAGAAGTTATTTGACATTCAAGTGGAAGAACTGCTTCGACACCTTAGACAAGTGCGTATGGAGTCGCCTGAGTAGGAGTTCGAAAAGTTATCCTATATGCCCAAAGAGCCTCACCAATCCTTTGATGCCAATCTCTTTTTGACTTGTCACATAACTCTTTGATGTGTATAAGAGTTTTGTTAAAAGCCTCAGCAAGTCCATTTGCAGCAGCATAGTACATAGAAGAATTATGTTGCTTAAAGCCGAACTTCTTGCAAAGCTTGTTCATTGCAGCATTGCTGAAAGGTTTTCCATTATCAGTGATGATATATTGTGGAACCCCGTATTGATAGATAATGTTCACGCGAATAAAATCGACCACATTTTCTTTTTTAGTAATACCTCTCTAAGTGCAATTGCTTCAGCCACTTCGAAAAATAATCAGTTGCAGCTAGGATAAAGATATGTCCACCAGAAGACTTTGGCAGTGGTCCTACTATGTCTAATCCCCAAGCATCAAATGGCCAAGAAGAAATAGTAGGATGTAACGGTTCTGGTGATTGATGAATGAAATTGGCATGAAACTGACAAGCTTGACATCTTCTTACATAGTCTATGCAATCCTTCACTATGGTCGGCCAGTAGTACCCCATCCTTTTAATTCGGAAGTGCAGCTTAGGGACGGATTGATGAGCGTCACATATTCCTGAGTGAGCCTCTTCCATTGCTTGCATAGCTTCATCCTCACTGAGACATCGCAGGAAAACTCCATCAAACGATCGCCGATAAAGAATCTCTTTATAGTAGATGAAGCGAGGTGCACGACGACGAATTTCTGTTCTTCTTTTTGCGTCATCAGGTAACTTTTCATAACTGAGATAATCAATTATTGGTTGTCGCCAATCCTTCCTTCTCCACTTCATAAATAGAAACCACGTGAGTATTTTCCTCTTTCACATCATCTCCTTCTTCAAAATGAGGAGGCACAACCCAACTTTGACATATGGGGCCTTAAACTTGTTGATTAGGCAAGATGAGCATCGAAGCTAATTTTGCTAAGGAGTCAGCTTGTCGATTGTCCCTCCTTGGAACATGCTCTATAGTCACATCACCTAGCCACCCCATTAGTTGCCTAGCATAATTATAATATGGCCACAACTCGGGATTCCTGACTTCATATTTGCCAAGGAGCTGATTGACTACTAACTTGGAATCTCCAAAAACTCTAAGTTGTAGTTGCTTCATATCAACCGCCATTTTGAAACCAAGGATAAGTGCTTGATACTCAGCGATATTATTTGAACATTGATGTGTTAAAGTGAATGAATATGGCAACATATCTCCTTCGGAAGTGATGAATATTACTCCAGCTCCAGCGCCCCCTTGATGTGCGGCACCATCAAAATGCCGCTCTACATTGTCCAAGGCGGAAGAACTTCGACCACGAAAACATCTTCATCTGGAAGTTTATCAATCAATTCCCACTCAGCTGGTATGGGATGATCGGTCAAGAAGTCAACCAACACTTGTCCTTTGACAGCCTTCGCAGGAAGGTAAACAATTTCAAATTATTGAATTTGAAGGTACCACCTTGGAGGACTGTCTGTGAATACACAGGCTTAGTCATAACATACTTGATCGGATTTGCCTTGGATATCAAACGGATAGTATGAGCTTGAAAGTAGTGCTTTAACTTTTGAATGGCAAATATGAGAGCCAAGCACAACTTCTCAATTGGCGTATAATTTAACTCATTTGGTGTCATCATCCGGCTTAAATAATATAGTGCATTTTCTTTACCCTCACCATTTTCTTGGGCAAGTAATGCTCCTACAGACCGTTCCTGTGTAGCAATATAAAGAATTAAAGGCTTACCAGGAATAGGTGCAGCTAATACGGGTGGTTTCGTGAGATATATTTTTATGCTTTTGAAAGCATTACTACATGCTTCATCCCACTCAAAAGGTACACCCTTCTTCATCAAATGGCTAAATGGTTGACATCTTCCTACCAAATTGGAGATAAATCTTCGAAGATAAGCCAATCTTCCTTGCAAACTTTTTAACTCATGAATATTGCGCGGTTCGGGCATCCTCAAAAGAGCATCGATTTTGGATTAATCAATTTCAATTCCTCGGCTATGTACGATAAACCCAAGAAACTTTCCAGAGGTAACTCCAAAAGCGCACTTTAAAGGATTCATCTTGAGTTGGTATCTTCGAAGTCTTTCGAACACCATTCTAAGATCTTGGACATGGTCAATTTGTTTCTTCGATTTGACAACGAGATCGTCAACATAGCACTCTATATTCTTGTGAAGCATGTCATCGAAGATCTTTTGCATGACCCTTTGATATGTGGCTCCCGCATTCTTTAAGCCAAAAGGCATGACCTTGTAGTTAAACTCTGCCTTTGGGAGTTCGAAGCGATAGTTCTTCAGGCCCTCGACTGCAATTCTTCTGGCTTAATATATGCTGGATCCATTCCATAAAGGCTAAGGTTTCATAACCACTTGTGGCATCGACCATCAATTCAGTAATCTGGGAGATAAACATCATCTGTCGGACAAGCTTCATTGAGATCTAGATGTGTCAACGCAAACACGAATCTGTCTATTCTTTTTCCTCACGGGGACTATACTTGAAATCCACGCTGGGTATTTTACTTCTCGGATGAAACCAGCTTCTATGAGCTTGTTCACCTCCATCTCAATTAATGGGATCAAATCAGGCCGAAAACGTCTTTGGGTTTGTTTAACGGGTCTTGCACCTCGCTTAATGGCCAAGTGATGAACAGCAATTTTCGGATCTAAGCCAGGCAACTCTTTGTAATTCCAAGCAAAAATATCCTTAAATTCGAGCAATAGTTCAACATATGCTTGTTCCTCTTCAGGAGTCAGCCAAGTACCTATGTAGATTGGGCGAGGATCATCATTATGTGTGCCGAGGTTGATTTCTCTCAACTCATCAACGGTTGCCTTCATGCCTTTTTCCAATTCAGGAGGAGCATCTCCGGCATCTTCGTTTCGAACAGTGATATGATTGCAGGAGGCAATGCTTTCCTTGTATTCTCCTTGATGCTTATATCAATGATGGTTTCCTTTCTCACATTTAACAAATCGCCGTAATGTATGAAAAGGTTAGTAACTTGTCTTCTTAAACTTCCATCATTGCAGGAAGTATTGTTTCCTTTCGTATTAAAAATATACTCTTGTGCCTTTGGAAAACTCAACCTTTCATGAATAGGTTGCTTCATCAAAACTCTTCCTCGTGGGCCAAACCTATCAAACACCGAAACACGTGGTGTAACTTTTCTCAATCTATCAAAGACTGATCGCCTTGAACCTTTCAACGCAGTTTCTTCTTTGATAGTAATATGATGCGTATTAGCCCTTTTAATTGCTATACGCACAGGAGAAGGTGGTCTATACCCCCATTGACAGGTTGTTGACAGCATATCCTTTGTCTTTCAACATCTTTTGGGTAAAAGTCATGCCATGTGTCTCTTCTCCATTTATCTCTGCAGGAAGCTTGCCCAAAGTTCCTTCTTTCTTAGGATCGTAACCAACTTTTACGAGCAACTTGTATGCATTTGGACCAAATATCTCGTCGGTTCGTGTTTTAGGTAATGAATTGTTCTCTATTTCGGACTCCACCTTTGGCCGAACAAAGCCTTCAAGAAGAGTTTCGCTATGGTTGACCACCTCAATTTTGGTGAGTGGTACAGTGAACTCCTTTAATTCATCGCTTCCAACAAAAGGAGATTGACCTTCTTTTCTCTTTGATTTTGGAACATAGCGTAAGACATGTGTCTTAGATTTTTGACCATCTTCCTTTGTTAACTCTTTCTTTGTGTTACCTTGCGGGTAGAATTTAGCATCAACAAAGTAACTCTTGGCTTCAGTGAACAGTTTTTCATCAGCAACTACTTTCTTTATGACGCCGTACGGTATGGCAATACTTGAAACATTGATGAAGAGTTGACGGTATAACATCATTTTTGTGAATCCATGGTCTCTCAAGAAGCATATTATAAGATGTTTTTGCATCGATAACATGAAATAGTGCACTTGAGGATAAATTGCCAATTAATAAATCAAGTGTTATAAGACCAATGGCTCTTTGCCCCCCTTGATTGAATCCTTGGATCATGAGAAGGCTTTGTAAGAGTTCATCACTTGTGATTGCAAGCTCCTTCATTGCACGTAAAGGCATTATATTCACAGCAGATCCTCCATCGAGAAGTATCCGATTCACTTTTTGCTCACGTGCATATCCATTTACAAACAAGGGTCGATTGTGAGCTTTCGTTCCGAGCAATAAATCTTCATCATAAAAAACAATCGTTGTGGCACATTTCTCAAGGACTTTATCAGCCACAGTGAGTTTCTTCTCAAATTCTTCATCAACTTTATCAATGTTCACAACATGGCAAGATGCAAGGACGTCGTCACATCTTTCAAGTATCCTCTTGGCATGAATTCTTTCAAAGTAAAAGGTCGACGGATATTTTGGAACATCACACCACTCAGAGGGATTGATGACAAAATTGTTATTCTTCTGGACTTTCTTTTTGCAATCCGTATTTTTACCATCCGAAATTTTGGCAGCAGACTAGTCTTTTGCGCTTTAATTTTTTGGCTTCTTTTGCGAGTGACGAGTGTCCATCCTTCATCTGACTGATCATTTGTGGCATCATCATTCTTCAATAATTTTTCAATTTGCCTTTCAAAAGGTACTTCATATTGTGAAAAGAGGTTGTCATATAATGGAATGGGATTGAAATTTCTAAATTTTATCGTAGGCTATATTGTTCTTATCTTCGATGGAAGACGAGATACTTTACCATTCTTCAACAAATTGTGGGAGTCAAGAATTATAGTGGTTTGATTTGCACTTGCTTTATCTTCCTCAAGCAAAATCTTACCTTGGCGGGCTAACTCTATCACCTTATGAACCCTTTAAAAACAAAACACCTTGTGAGGGAATGACCAACCAAGCGATTGTAACAACAATAGTTTGGATCATTAACTCGCCTAGCTTCCTCCGGCCGTTTCATCTCGGGGAGTTCAATGAGTTTGGCTTTGAGTAGATCATCGAACATGCGTCAAAGATCAGAGTCGAGGAAAGGATATTCTTTTTCTTGCATCTCCTTGAGTGTCGGTTTTCTTTGTGGCCTACCTTGCACAGGCTCTACCTTCTCGGACACCTTTTAACTGACTTTTGTCGCGATCTTAAAAGGTGCAGTATTTGTTGTCATAGTTTCTTTGTTTCCAGACTTGGGAGAAGGCTTGCCCCCTTTCTTAAAATCCTATTTTTCTTTATTATTGCGAGGATTAGGAACAGGCGGTTCTTGATTTCCAAGGCCAATTTCAAGACTATGAGCTTTTGTCGCCAATTTCTCAAATGTCGGAGGTTGGATGCCTTGTAGGATATAACGAAGTCCCCACTTCATGCCTTGAATGCACATTTCAATGGCGGACGTCTCGGAGAGTCGGTCTCTACAATTAAGGCTTAAAGTCCTCCATCGATCAATATAATCAACAATTGGTTCGTCTTTCCACTGACGGGCGTTGGAAAGTTCAGTCATAGAAACAGTCCTTTTAGTACTGTAGAACCGGTTGAGAAATTCCCGCTCCAATTGCTCCCAACTATCAATCGAACCGGCATCAAGATCAATGTACCAGTCGAATGCGTTACCTTTTAGTGAGCGGAGAAATTGCTTGACCAACCAATCACCATAAGTTCCGATATTATTACATGTCTCGACAAAGTGTGCCACATGCTGTTTCGCATTTTCTTTGCCGTCAAACTGCTGAAACTTGGGTGGTTGATATCCACAAGGCATCATCAAGCTGTCGATTCTTGCGGAATAAGGCTTAGCGTATATACGGTTTGATTTTGAACCATCTTCATATTTCACCTTGATCATACCTTCAACGAACTCCTTCAATTGATCAGTGGTAATTTTCTAAATCAAAATGTTATACATCGGATACAAGCGGGTTGGACTAAATAGAAAATGACATCAAAAATATTATGCAATTGCAAAATTCGTTTGCGACTTAAGGGTAAACTTTATAGAACGGAAATTAAGCCAAAGATACTTTATGGGTTTGACTGTTGGGCAATGAATTACACACATGAGCTAAAGATGAGAGCAGCAGAACTGCGAATGTTAAGATAGATGTGTAGGTACACTAGGATGAACAAAATACATAATGAGCATATTCGTAAGAAGATTGGAGTCGCACCTATTGATGAGAAGATGAGAGAAAAACACTTAAAGTAGTTAGGTCATCTGTTAAGACGACTAGTAGAAATGCTTGTTAGGCTAGTAGATTTTAGAGAGAGTAGTCAATATAAGAGGGGGTAGAAGAAGATTGAAAAAGACTTGGTCGGTAACTTGTAAGAAAGATATAGTCCATCTAGGAATTGAGGAGGATATAGTCCATGACAGAGTGCAATGACGTAACACAGAATTCATACAGCTGATTCTATTTAGTGGAAATAAGTTTTAATTTATTTGTTTTTTTACTCAAGTGATTCCTCATCATTGAAATAAGATAAGTCAAATAATTATAGTTTGAACGTTTAATAAGGGAAAAGTTGAAATATAATATGATAAAAGTATGATTTTTTTTTTGGAAAAAAAATGATAGTATTATTTTTGAAACATACCAGAATAATAAGTATAACCATGAAACAAAGAGGAGTATTACCTTATTTGCATAGTTATTAAATCCGGCCTGGGGAGGAACCCGACGAGGGAGGTGGATCAACGGGTTACTGGTTCAACCAGTGGATTATTGATTCAACCGGTGGGTCACTTAAATATATTTTTATTAATATATAATATCTGTAAATTATTAAATACAAGATATATAGTGAAAATATTGATAAAAATATATTTTATTAAAATGTTTTAAGGATAAATGTAACTTTTCAATATTTACATAACCTTTTCACATGAAGAGTTAAAAAGAAGTCGCTTAATGTATAAAGTGGAGTTTGAAAAGTATATAAATAAAAAAGATGTATATAATAACGAAAAATTTACGTGGTTATGTGGTAATACTTTTTATTACTATTTAACAATTTGTTTTTTTTTTTCTCAAATAAACAAACCTGTTGGGTTTCTCCAAACCCGACTTGATTTCCGAATTTATCGGTTGAACCGCCGGTTGCATGAAATTCGGTAATTTCCTTCCTTATCCGGTCATCAGAAGAAACCAACCCGATCTCATGTCCGGTTCACCGATTGAACCGTCGAATCGGACCAAGTTCTTTAACTATGCTTATTTGTTCCAAATAAAATTTTAAATAACGCATGCAAAAAGAGTCAATTGTCTTTTTAAATTATCCAGTCTAATAAACAGGTGGGGGTGGGGTCTTAGAAAAACAGCCTCGGACCCGACTATTGTGGTCATTGCAAGTTTTTTAGTTTTGTAACGTTGCCGAAAGAGACAAAGAATAAAGAAGTCCCTCCCTTTGCAAATTTGATACTTATAACTCTCACCCCACTTCACTACTTGTACCTTTTATCAGACTCCAAGATTGTCCTCCTCCAGTATAGCATTCATTTGCAAACAATACCACAACTCAATCAAACATTCCCCACCCACATTTTCCACAAGCAAATTGCAGGATCAGCAGGCAATGGAGAGGGACAATAAGAAAAAGAAGAAAAAGAAAGAGAGGGTGCAGCCAAGGTGTGATGAAAGAGCAACAAATCCCCTACAAGACTTCAACAGAATCCCCAGAAGTAGCAACAATAATAAGAATTTCTGCAACATTTGTTCCTCTTCAAGTTCTATTTCCGCTGAAGCCCCTAAAGGTTGCCTTAGCTTTCTATTATCATCCTCACCATCTACCTCAAACCCTTCTTCTATATCCCATCTTCAGAGAAATCCCAAATCTTTTTCTACATTACCAAATAGATCGCTTCTTTCCATAACCCCAAAATCAGCACCTAATTCAACTAGGCCTAGATCTAAAGAAAATGAACATATCCCAAAAAGAACCCTTCTTTCCTCTCCCAATGCCACTCTAGTAAAAAACCCACTTCAAAATCTAGTCTGAGCAATTCTCTGAAGAATTCGGCATCAGGGTCCGGAAGATTTGGGGTTAACAAAAAAGATTTGAAGCACAAGGATCAAAAAGCCCCCGATTTAGGTAATTTTAATAATAATGTTTCTGATAATTTGAATAACATTGAGAATTTTACTCCTGTTGGTAAGTTAGCTAATAATAGTGCAATTGTTAAAGATAATCAGCCTTTGGCTGTGGAAGAGTACTCAAACTCAGCTAATAGTGCTATTGTTAAAACTCCACCTGTTGAGGCCTCAGTGTCTCCTGAGATCCAATGTGGCTCTTCTAATGTTGTTGTAGCTTCAACTGCAACACCTGTTTGTTATGGTGCCGGACACCTAATATCAGGGGTCAGTGATAAAAGAAAATGTAGGCCTAGGGGGACTTTAACTATAGATGGTCCTACTGATTATTCGGGTTTTGGGAATTAAAATTAGTAGTGGTTTTGAGGATGATAGTAATGAAAATGCTGATCGAGTACTTACTAAGTCCAGAGCTTCTTTAATTCCGTTGCTCGCTGAGGCTTCAATGAGATGGCTGTTTTCTCCGCAGGGTAAGGAGGGTGAGGAGAATAAAGATGATAATGCAAACGCCTATAGGCCATATATGGATTCGTCCTCAATGTGTGTTTCATCTTCACCTTCGTTGTACTGCCAATTTTCTTCTGATTTAATATGTGATATTGATGACAAAAATGGTAGTTGTAATCCGGATGAGCTAACAAGTACTGGGAAAACTAGGATTGTTTTACCGACTCTGAGAAGTATTCCTAACTTCCAAGGCTTCTCAGAAAACTCGTGTGGTAAATATGGAGATTCATTAGTCACTCCCCAGGCTAGGTCTAGTTGTGAGACTGATAACATGAAGAAAGGAGGAGGCAGTTATTATGGATTTATAGGGGAGAAGACTCCATCTTCTGCTGATCCTTTACATTAGCAGCATTAATGTTGTTCAGACTCCGACATCAGACTCAAGTCAAGACAGGTGTGCTGGCATTTCCTGGATAGATGAGGATGATTGTCAAAAAAATGAATTTAATCCTGAGCTTGGCTCAGTGGCAGAGAATTTTCACAGGACAAGTATATCTCCAAGAAGTCAAATGCCAACGTGGGATCCTCCTGGTTTGAGTTCACAGTTTACTAACTTGGTTTCGCCCTCTCATTCAATAGACCACATACAATTTCAGAAGAGTTCGGATAACTGTGCTTCTTGGATATCTGATTCCACAGTAGGAAATGTGTCATTATCTCAAATGTGGATATCATGGAGGGAAGGTTTAGCGAGTCGAATTTTTGATATCGATGAATTAGATTGCTGCAGATGCTTGTCAGACGAAGAGCACAATGGTGATGGATCTGATGAATTCAAGAATAAATCATCAAAAGCTTTTGGGATGAAAGAACATGATTCCTTCAGACATGTTGGTCTTAGATCGCCTCCTGAGTTTCTTGAACAGGAACCAGAAATTCTTGGAAAAGTAAAGAAAGCATTGTCCCCTGTTAGACCTAATATTTGGGCAGAGTCCATAAGCACAGATGCAGGTGGTCTGGTTGCTTCTGAAGATTCAGATTGGGCTCTTTGCTACAAAAACCAACTGTTTGAAGTTTAAACGGTGCCTCTCATTTATCTGACACATGTGCAGTGTCCACGGAAGAAATCACCTAGTGCCTTAAAAGATTCAGGATGGACTGCTTTTTGCAAAACCATTAGCATGAAGGATGAGGTGCAACTATTTCCTTTTATTTCTTGTTAATTTATGTGAAAGTCTTTATCCTGACCCTAAAACGGTTATCTTTGTCCTATTAAGAACTGCCCCCTGGAGCTACTGATGTTTTATTTTCCTTTATAGTTACCGTCCAAATGTAGTCCTAGCTCTCATTAATCCTTTATACTTATTTGATCTAATTCCATTTTATCTATTACATTTTATTTGAATAACCTTTATGACATTGCTTTGTCAGGTCTATTAAGAATTTACACGCGTGATTAGTATTGTACCATATAGTTTTTCCAGTCTTGCGGAACTCCAAAACTACCTGTAGATATTATGTCATCTCAGAATTTCCTAATGCCTTTTAACACGGAAAACGGATCTTGCAATCCTGCTTATTACCCTTATTGTATACTTATTGGAACCCTTACCAGAAACTTTGCTCTGTTAACACTGTTGGTTACTAGTAGCATGCTGGAATCACCGGAATAAACACTAGAAATCAAGAACTGAATAATTTAATAGAAAAAGAAGTCGCAACATAAAATATGAATGACATCGTTCGATTTAATTATCAAGCCTACATTCATGAATAGAAGATCCAGTCTTTATTATGAGAGAAAATACGCATGTAAGAATATAATTTAAATTCCAAACCCAACCTTGTATAATCTCTTCACTCCAAAAATATTCTCACCACAAGTATAGAAACATACTATTACTAACTTGTGTTTTACCTCATTTTGTATTGTATCTTTGTAATTAGTCAATTAACCTATTTATAAGAACATTATTTGGTTACCACTCCAAATAATAATAAAAAATAACTTGTGTTACTACTTAAATCCTATACAAATAAGAAATTATTTCTCAATTATCCAAGTAAATAAACTATTAGAAAACTATTTGCTCCCCATATAAAAGAACTTTTCTAAAAGAAAATTAGGCAATTTCCTAACAAATTTCTGCCTTAATGAATATTTCTTTTATTCAACATGCAGACCAACAAAAATTACCCATTTGACTTTCACTAGGGGTGCGTATAGAGCGGGTACCCGCCTCTCAGGCTTTTTGATTGATCCGTTCCGTATTTTGCGGGTCAGTAAATTTTTGACCTTGATCTGCCTCTCATATCTTTGGATACCCAGATGTCGAGTACCTGCTAAAAGAAGATCGGAGTATGCAGATACCTGACCTTACACATCCTTCATTACAAAAAAAAAACCACCTTTGTTTCTCATTGCTCTCTTATACACAACAAACTAATCAATATCATCAAATTGCAAACTGCAACAACTCGACTTGGATGCTTGTCTATTGGGGGAATCTGGTGCATCAATGATGTTAACTCGAATACTAATGATGGAGATTTCAACAAGTCCAACTCAACAGAACTACTAGTAAAAGAATCAAACAATTCCCAAACCATAGCTTCTTGAGTCACCAAGACACGAGTGACTGTAGGAGTTAAGGGAGTGGCTTGGAAGAGAAAATGAGGAGAAGAGTAATTAGAGGATAAGGGAAGTGGCTTTGAGGAGGAATGGTGGAGACTAGTGGTTGGAGCTTGGAGGAACGGAGTGCCTTAGAGCAGGGAATGACTTGGAGAAGGAGAAGAAAAGTGGCGCTATAGGTGAATTGAAGGTCAGTAGTTGGTGGGAGGGGAAAATTTAGTAGTAATTAGGGTTTTTTGTAACTAAATGACTTGTATACCCCTAGGGTCAGGTACCTACGGGTTTTAGATTTTGTGATCCATATTTGGATCTACTAAGAATTTGTGGGTACCCGACCCTCAATTGATTCGGCTGATAGAGATCCACATTTTTCGGATCAGAGCGGGCAAGTTTTCGGATCTGCAAGTTTTTTTGCCTACTCTTACCTTTCACTATCAATTAACATAGTAACTAATTACACACACCAAATCTACACAGTCTAGTCTTCTGTTATTATAACTAACAAATAACTATGTGTAGTTAACCAAGTCCAACTTCCAATCAACTTGCAAGAAGGGTCTCAATTCACCATCTTCCTTAGCAACATTTTCTTTCTCACTACCATTTGTAACTTGGAAGCAATGTCGAACCCATACGCTCTCAACACTCTGAGGTAACCAAATAGTACAAATCACAATATTTCTTCTCTTCCAAAAGAACTCTTGAGCCATGTGTCGTTTTCAAAACTCTAATTGCAATGAAAAAATAGTAGCCCTCAGAGTCTACCGGCTAAAGAAAATTAGATTCTTTTGTATTTTTGGGATATGCCACAACATCCAAAATTACAAACCATTCCATATAATATTTTGATTTTCACCACTTTAACACCCATGAATGCAAACCATCACCGAAAGACAAGAACCCATGCCTTCTTTATTTGAAATGGATAAACATAAACAAGAACAAATGCGAAACACAATAAAAATCTAAAAGTATCCAAATGTTTGGAGACTGCTTGAACATTTCTACCGGATATATTATGTCCAAAATCAACATTAGACTTCACATTTTTCCTTAACCTTTGAATCACTTGCCTTAAATTCACCATCAAGTCTCATTCTTTTTTTATTCTTTCTTTGAGCAATCAACGCAACTTCTTATATCTCATTGTGGTTTGGTTTCTTTTAAGACAACAGATGTTGCACATTCTCAGGTTCCAAAGTATCTTTCATGTATAATAAGAACATTGCCACACTTTTGCAGGAATTAAGGACCCCGAGGTAAGGAGTAAAAGAGTCTAATCTTCTTCTTTGGTTTTGATACAAACTTTTTGGGGATAATCTAAAAAAATTTTATTTTGTCCGTAACAAATAGTCAAATTGAATTTATGCACCTCGATTTCAACTCTTCCTACTCATCATCCTTCATGGTTGTTGGCTTCTCATTCTTCCCTTTAATTCCTTTTGGCAAGTTTCATTGAAGAATGATGCCTTTTACTATTCAATTTCAAAAAGTAAAACTTGTTCACCATTAAATTACTAAACTAGAAATTTATCACCAACTCACTTGATCTCAATAATTGACCAAAACCGAACCCAAACTCTGATACCAATTTATCGAGATCAACGCGGAATAAACACAATTATTGAGAAGTTAAGAACGCAAAAATTTAATAGAAAAACAAGGCACAACATGAAATATGAGTGGCACACAAATTTAATATGGTTTAGCTTAATTACCAAGTTGATGCGTACTAATTACACTAGCAAGTGCCCTAATCAAACAAGTAATAAAGTGATCAAGTAAAGTATCAATCTCAAGAGGAAGAATAAATGAATAAACAATTAAGTACGAGAAGGTAATTAGACTATAGCGTTATCTTGAGCAATTGAATAGTTGAGAAGATTAACTAACTAATTAAACTAATAGCTAAACTAATTAAATAAATAAAAGACAAAATAATAAGACCTAAAAATGCTAGGGAATTAACTTCATCTAACTAACATAACCATGAGATTCAATTCAATTAAGAATCAATTAGAACACACATAAGATGATAAAGTTTCTAAATGTGTATTACACTTTCTCAATGCTCACAAATGAAAAGCACAATTCACTGGTACACACAAAATTGACACACTCAACAAAGAAAAATAACAAAATCATATATCAAAGGAATCACAAATCATAACATCCTATATACCCAAATAACCATTAATTTCCATACTCGCCAATAACTGAATATATTTAAACTATAGCAAAGATTATAAAAGTCAATTAAACTCAAGACAAAAACTAGACCCAATCCAACCATACTAAATTATGCTAAAAAGAAACAAAAACTAATATTTTTGTAACCCTCTAAATAATATAGGTAAAGAGGGTATAGAAATCCTAAAAGCTGCTATCCAATAGTTAAGGAGTCTTTTAAACAGTCAGATCCTCAAGATTGATAAATACAAATAAACACATAAAAAGATATATATATATATAACACACCACCATAAACCCATAAACAAGGAATTAAAAATAACACAATACTTATGTCAACACAAACATGACCAAAACAATACAAACACTTAAAATGAAGAATACTCCCCTCATGACGCCAAAATAATTTAGGAATCTTTAGGTATTGAACACCCACCGACCATTGGGAAGCTTTAGAGCAAAGCAAAGGTGGTTTTCCTATCATCAAATGATGGGATCCTGTCACCCATGAAGAAGTATCATCACAAATCTCATGTAGCTTTGTACTCTTTATGCAGTCATGGCCATGTACATTTGATGATATTATATCTTTATGGTAACTTCAATCAGTACTGTTATTCATAATTAAGGGCATCTCGTCAGTGAATTCTGGCTGTCACAGTTTGCTCCACCTCAATCCCCTTGATATTACCAGGTTCTTGAAGTTTTGTTTTAGGTGAAGTTTCCCCCAATACATTGACCAACTATATTTTGAAAATCTACAATAACATCATCATATTCATCAGGCATGCAATCCATGATGTTTTGCTCTAAGCAATTCTTAGTTGTGCACTTTCTATCCACTCTATAATATGAATCCATGCTAATAGGTGGCTCATCAAGTTGCTTTGCAAATACAATCCTAACTTTCTCAATTTGAATAGGAACACTAGACATTGTTGGTTCTAGTCACCTTTCAGAGGCCACAGGAACAAGTTGCTTATCTCAAATTGATTAATAGCCTTATCTCTCTTATTCAACCTAGCATCCATGGAGTTCATGAAATTAATCAATAAGTCTTTAAGGTTGGACTCTTTCTCCTCATGAGACCAGCATCCTCTAGTTGTGGCATGTATTTTGTATGCGGATCTATGTAATTTTGTTGATATTGGTACTACTAATACAGATCAGCATCCGAATTCTCCCCCTAACCGAGATTGTATGTAAGATCACACGAATAATCATACCTGTTGGAAGAATTTGAACCATAATCAGTGTATAATAGGAAGAAAAACTATAACAATTACATTTTTGACATTGAATGCTCAAGTGGTCACCATAACAATTGCTAGAAATAGATGGTAACAAATTATCCAACTTTCTATTCAATGGTTCAAAGTGAATTTCACTTTCTCTGAATTCATTATTATTGTAAGAATAAGCAGTTCCATGACGTGGTCATTTATAAGCATTATGAAATATATTAAATAAACAAATTAAAAATTAAAATTAAAAGAAAAACTTTGAGTAACAAGTCAAATTGCAATTAAAGTAATCAATCAAACTCTTTTCCGACACCAGTGTCAAAAACTTGATGCGTGCTAATTATATTAGTCGAACAAGTAATAAAGTGATCAAGTAGAATATCGATCCCACAAGAAAGAGTGAATGAATTAACAATTAAGTACAACTAGAACGCCAACTATGGCGTTATCTTGAGCAATAGAATAGGTAAAAAAATTAATTAACTAACTAAACTAACGGCTAAAGCAATTAAATAAATAAAAGACAAAAGAATAAGACCTAAAAATACTAAGGAATTGATTTCACCTAACTAACATAACCATGAGACTCAATTCAATTGAGATAAAATTTTGAAGTGTGTATTACACTTTTTCAAGCCGATATTGTCCCAATTAGATTGACTTTTGAATAAGTTATTTCAGAGTTAATCTCAGCAAAAATAATCAGAACATAAAACCTTTGGAATTTTGGGTTATTATACTCTTTTGAACTACTAAATAGACCACACAATTAATTTATGATCAAATTACTGCTGGAAACATAAACAAATTATAGCATATATTATCTTCGACTAATATTCAAATATCAATTCCTAAACATGATTATACAACAAGTCATATACAAAAAAGATATTAAGAACAATAACACAAGTTCTTACAGACAAACAGCATAAAAATATTGTAATCTTTATTGAATAAAAGTACTCATGAATTATGTAATGGGGCTACATCAACCCTTACCACAAACTACGAAATTAAAAGAGTTAAAAGATAGTAAACTCTAGAAGTCATGGCGAGTTGAAAAAGAAAATGTTAATTTGAACCTCTTTCCAGATGAAGAACCTAGTCTTCTTGACAAAACTCCAAGATCTTCTTAAGTTGTAAAATCTATTACCCTATGCTTACTCCTATAATTTTAATCTCAGCTATTACTCCTACTCCTATTTATAGTTGCAATGTATCTTGGGATATAGGATATCGTTTCTGATCGAGTTAGGCCCATATGGACCCAGAATTGGACTCATACGTTGTGAAAATCGCAAATTGACCGATCCAGATTTTGGCTGTATAGTCGCGACTCTTGATTCGGTCTCTACCAGATGTCGTGGCTTTCTGCTCTTGGAAGTTCTGGAATTTCTCGATGAATATTGTGGCGCTGGTTCTTTTGTATTTTGAATGCCATGGTGCAACTTGAGATGTATTTTTTTTTTCTTAATCTTCACTTTGCTCCACGTATTCTTAATCCGTTTAAGTTGCAAACCATCAACAAAAATACATAAACAACACATAAACACTACAACATCATATTAAAACACAAAAGATACGAAACCCTAAAAAATACTCGAATCATAGTAAGAAGTTATACCGAGATGAATGGAAAATAACTATAATTTATAGGGTCATCACAAGCCTACGTCCATGAAGAGAAAATCCACTCTTTGTTACGAGAGAAAATAAACATACAAGAATAAAATTTGAATCCCAAATCCAACTCTTGTATAATCTCTCTTAACCGCAAGAACATTCTCACAACAAGTATAGAATTACATGGCTCCTAACCAATGGCGAAGGGAGAAGAGGGGTCGAAGGGTCAGTCAGCCCCACTAATATTTAGGAAACTTGAAATTGGCCTTATAAATTTCTAATTATTTTTACATAAATCTCATTCTTGCCCCCTTCCCCCCGTAAAATTTTATTAAGTCATTCTTATTGTTGCCTAGGCCTGTCAATAACCACCCGATTCGGACCTGTTTATCCGGGTTTAGATCCATAAAAAATTTCAATTATTCGGATTTGTTTTGGACCCATTTAACTATTATAATAAATAGATCGCATATGGATCTTGTTGTTTTTACTCGATTAAGACCCGAATCTGATTAAAATATTTAATATATAATAAAATTATAAACTATTTGTATTATTCTACACACACGCGCACAGAGAGAGACATACATTCATACATATATACATATATATATATATATATATATATATATACATAAAATGTAGATCGTCAATGTAATTTATATTCTATTGTAGGACATATGCATAAATATAAATTTTGAAGTGAATATTTTTTTATAATTACAACAAAAAAAAAAAAAAATTCTATATAAAAATTTTGAAAGTTAGAAAATATACTATGAAACCCGAATGCGGATACAGATCCAATAAGATCCAACGAATTCGAGTATGGATTTACTTTGTAGCTCAGACAAATATTTGGATCCAGATCAGAATTGGTTTTGGGTCTGAATCTACTAGTTTCGACCTAAATTTGACCCGTTTATAGGCCTACTATTGCTGCCCAATATTTTGCTCTAAATTTTTTTTTTTAAGTGTGATTAAACAAAATCTCTACTTTCTTGTATTAAACACAATATTTCTAGTTAATTATATACTATAGATTTCATAAATCTAATTGATTTTCAAGTTAAATCTGTTATAAATATGTGAAAATTCTCTAATTGATTGATTTGATTTAACACTGCATTTTCTTCCATCGCAAGTGACCACGTCCATCGCAGGTGACCACAAAAAACATTGACATACCTATTGTTTATTATGGAAGGAAGAATTTTCATTTGAGAATTAGACCTTTTTATCGTGTTTTAGTTTTATTGAAGGATAGATAAACCCATTGTAATTTGATTGTTAACATAAAGAAATGATATACTAGGTAATTATATCTTGCAAACAAATAAAATCATCACTCTTGGTTGTTTGGCAGTGAAATAAGCTTTCACCTTTTGTAGTAAAACACATCATATGTATAAATAACAATCGGCTTTGATATATTTTGCTTTCTAAAATAAAGTTTGAAATATATTTAAAATTTTAGTACAAGTTATCATATAGAAACTTGAGATTTCGAGACAAAGAACATAATTTTTTACCGAATTTTGATTGACTAATAAAAAAAATCAACTACGACAATGCTAATTAATTAGAGAGTAAATTTTATGAAAAAGGATGTACACATTCAATATGAATAACTTAATATTTATATCGTATATGATTATTTCTAGAGGAAGAAAATATAGAAGCGCCAAAATTTAGCCCAAGTGTATAGCATATATCATAACATCCGGAGCAGCATGTTTGATGTTCAAGGGTATATTTAATAGAAAATCCATATTTACCTTGCTGGACACTAACAGCATCGAGGAACTTTTTGGTTTCATCAGCTTACTTTGTCATTCGATAGCATAGAGGAAAATTGGCCTCAAGGATATACATTTGGGTCTCTAAAATACCTTTAAAAATTTCGATTTTCTTGTGGAAAATGCTCAATGGATTTCTTCCATATGCTGATATTCTAACGTCTCTAGGATTCAAATTACCGTCTATATGTTTTTATTACAGCTCATTGGAATCCTTAGACCATTGTTTTGTTTCTTGTCCATTGGTGAGAAAGGTTTAGAGTCACTTTGGATCATTGCTGAGCATCCCATTGTGGCCAGTGACCACAACATCAACTACAATTGTGGTTGTTACACACTTTAGCAAGTTTGGAGGCCTACCACAACAAAACTGCCTATTTGTGACACAAAATTTGTCTCAAAAAGTCAAAAACTGTTGCAAAAAGGCATTTGCGGCACTATTTCAGAATAATACTTTTGTGTCACCAATGTAGCCATCACAAAACAAAGCGGTAGTTTTCAAGTTGTGCTGCAAGTATTTGTGGCACATTTTTAGCACATTTGCAGCACAATTTTATTGCTCGTTTGTCGCAAAGTTTTTGTGACACATTCATGGTACAATTTAACACATTCATGATTGGGGAGTGGATTATTGTTAACATTAGGTTGCTCGGCTCCCTTAAACACCAGCTGATTGGTATCTATCATATCTTGAATTTTATGTTTCAACTGATAGTATTTATTAGTAGAATGCTCAACTCCTCCAGAGGTAAGCACAAATTTCATTAGCATTATAGTTTCTCTAATCATTTTGTCCAAGTACAGGAATAGGAGATATTTTGTTTTGAGCCAACATAGCTTGATAAATCTATACTCATGGCATAGATAGAAGAGTGAAGTTCCTTGGGGGTCTCCTAGGAGCTTGTTGTTGATTACGAAAAAACTGTTGTGAAGGAAAATTTTGAGAATGAAAGTTGGGAGAGCCTTGAATTTGGTTGGCATGATAAGGTGACAATGTTGCATTGTAGGGTTGTGGGAGGGATAGATTGTGTGAAAAAGCAAATGGCATGTTTGGAATAAAAGTAGGACGGGTAAGGAGTCTGGTTTAAAAAAGTAAATTGAGCATTTTGAGAAATGAATTGATCATTTACCACATTAGTCTCGACTTCTTTCTTCTTTGAAAAGATTCTTTTTTTTTTCCATTAGAAGAGTTTGTGCATTCAGAGTCCACAACAATTTGTCTAGATCAGATTCCATCTTCAATCAAAATACCAGCACTAATCACTTCAACAAATGGATACTCCTGCATAGTCACAAACTCTTTGTAATATGGGTGTTGTAGAGCATGGATAAAGAGTTTCACCATTTCAGATTCATTCAAAGAAGAGAAAACTTGAGGGGCCACGTCTCTCCATCTCTGAGCACAAACTTTGAAGGATTTGCTTGGTTTCTTGAAAATGGACAACACTTTAAACCTATCTGGAGCATTATCTATGTTGTACTTGTATTGGGTCATGAAACAGTAGTAATGTCATCCAGGAACGAAATTTTGAAGGATCCAACTTCATATACCACTCTAGAGCACTGCTAGACAAACTTTTCGTGGAAATAGTTGTGTCCTCAATTGCTCATCTCCAACATAAGCCCCTAAATCATTAGCATAGATTCTTAAAAGTATGTAGGGGTTTCCAGTACCATCATATTTTGTAAAGTCAGGCATTTTGAACTTCTCGGGGTACTGCAATTTGGGAACAAAATCAAGTAAGAGAAACGAGCCTTTCATACAAATTGAACCCCTACATGGAGCGAATAGACTCTTCCAAAAATTATATTTTCGTTTGCAACCCTTTAACCTTTTCAGGCTGGGCTAAATAAGTCTCACCTACCATCACATTATCAGTAATGACTGGGAGAATAGGTGTTGTATTGATGACAAAAGGAATTTGATTATTAGGTATTGGTATTTGGACATTTGGTAAGGCAGGAGTGGAGTTCAAATTTTCTCTATTAGGATTCATGTTGTGACTAGGTAGAATAGTAGCAGAAGCCATAGGAGTAGCAGTTAGATGTGGATTTTGACCAATTGAGGGTTCGAAATTTGCAGCTTGAGGACGTGACCATTGAAAGGTATAGATCCATCATATTTATAAAGTTCTCTATTTTTGTGCTCATGTTATCCACTTTCGATTGCATCAAAGTAAACTCAGCTCTAGAAACTACCTCTTATATGGTTGAGAACTTAGGTGTTTGAACAGTAGAGAAACTTTGGTTGGTAAGGTCAATGGTCATTCTTTGCCTACAGTTTGATCGAGTAAGGATGGGATCATGGTTTGGAAAAACTTGCTTAAATGGAGCTATCTTAAAAATGGCTAAATTTGAAAAAAAAATAAAAATAAAGAATTTATTGAAATGAACAATGTGATTATGCAGATGTGATGTAATGCATGTAAAATACAATAAAAACAAAACAACGAGTTAGTAACTCAACTAAAAAAACATAAAAAATTATTTTTACAAGGCATTTTAAAGAAAATCATAACTCCTAAACAATACGCACTCAAATATAAGAGGTATAACTTTTCCTTTTAAAAGAAATCATGCCATAATTATTTGGAAAATGTAATTTATAAAATAAACAAAAAATGGATTTTTTTTTTTATTTTTAAAAACAACATGCATAAATTTTTTTTAATATGCAAAAAGGAAATTAAAGTAACCCCTTATGATTTTTTTTTATATTTTTAAAAAAGGCATTCTTTTTACTTTTTTTAGCAATAAAATAAAAATATAACAAAAAAAGAAAATTAAAAAAATCTATTATTTGACTTCACTCATATGTAAAATGTGCACAAAAGTAAACATGGACCATGAGGTTAGAGTTCACTAATGCATTCTAAATTCAGGGTTTAAGACTCCAGAACCTTCAGACTTAGGGACCCAAAAGTAGCATTTCATTAATTTTAAGGGGTCTTAGATCGGTGGTTTGAGTTGGACTTGCTCGACTGGCGAATTGCATCCCATACCCACGCGTCTAGATAAGGTCCGAATCCTAAAGGAAAAAATGAGTCAAGCCCACAGAGTTATGCAAATAAGTGATGCATGATGTGTCTCCTAGAGGCAGAGAAATTTAAAACAATTCATGTACTTAACGATTTATTTACAAACAACAATTTAACAAAACCAACAAAAGAAAAATCTTTAGCTAAACAAATAAAAATATAATTAAAAAAAAAAAATCAACTTGAAAAGCCTTAACATTAAAGAATAAACATAAATATTGCTCGAACTCGCTAGGGTCCCTAGTGTCGTGCCCCATTTTTAACAAAAGTTAGAAAAATAAAGAAATTAAATAAATGAAACTAAAAGTAAAAAAGGGGCCCAAAATGAGGTTGAAAAAAAGTACGACAGTAAGGGTGTGTTCGTTTGAACTGAAAATAATTTTAGGAATTTTGAGCATAAGTTATTTTCTAAATAATTCAAAACTGACATTATACCTCAAATACTTATTTTTATAATTTAATTTGCTAAACTTATTTTTGTTTTCAATTCTTTTCCATTCGTTTTTTCTCTTAATCATGGGTCCTACACTAATATAACTATTATTATGCATATTTTACTCCTACATTATACTATCATTTAATTTTGAACAAAATCACTTGTTGAATTTTTTATTAACCATAATTACTTGTAAGGTATTTACTACCATTGTTATTAACTCGTATTCATAAAATTAAAGATGAAACCGTTAAAAATTTCAAAATATTTTCATTTTATCAACCAAACACCGAAAAATTGCAAGAAAAATGAATTTTTTCATGTAAAATATTTTCCAAGGAGAAAATTCTGTCCAAACGAACACACCCTAGGTCCAGTTAATAAATCTAGGAAAAGGATTTTTCTATAAATAAGAGTCGTTGCTTAGTATTGGATTTTCGATATATCGAGTCACATAGATTGGATCATTCTCATACACCTAAACCCTTAACTAGATGACTCTTGGTCTTTCAAAAAAATTATGGAGAGGGAGTGGAGGGGATTGACAAATTTACCATTCTACTGGCCAGTCATGGGAGGCTAAATAATACTTTTGGGCGGCTTCTCACACAAGGATCAAACTGGTTCAAGAGAAATAGGTGAGGACTAATTTGGTGCAAAAAAAAAAACACAAGAATTCTTAAGGATTAAAAGTGCTTTAATAAAAAAATTTAGGGACCAAATAAGCCAAAATCCCCACCATTTTCTTGGCTCTAGATTTTTAACACCAGCTTGACACTATCATCATCTTTCTGAGTCTTTCTTTTTCATAGCACCACATCACTATTCAAATAACAAGCGTCAAATTACCACTACTCCTCCATCCCTCTGGTTTATTTCACATGCATAAATACAAACACAAACACAAACACACTACTCCATCATTCTGGAAAATTTCTATTATTATGTCATTTTTCAAATGTGTTCTATTTGTATGCCTATTTCAAAGTTGTGTTCCGAAACAGTGGAACTCGCATTCCTCGAATGCGAGTTCCAAAAAAAAAAAAAAAAAATTGTGTTGACCGACCTCGCATTCCTCGAATGCGAGGTCGGCAACCACTTATCTTCTGCGAGGCCTAAGATAAGTCCCCAAATTCCCCAAATTTCCCAAATTAATAAATGAACGGATTTACACATTTCATTCGCGTAGACTATTTCGTTAATGTTATAGTTTATGATTTAAAGATAATGATTTACTATTCCCAAATATCCTACAACTTCGTTAATGTTATAGTTTATAATTTACGATTTACTATTTAAATGATTTTATCTTACAGTCAAATCCTTCATTTTTCTATTTTTGTAATAGTCCACAATTTTCATTCGCAATATACATAGTCAAATTTCCGAAATCATTCATTTTTTCTATTTTTGTAATAGTGCACGATTTCCATTCGCAATATACATAATCAAATTTGCTAATTTCTAAATATTTATATATATATATATATATATATAGTCTCTTAGCTATAACCAAAAAAAAAAAACAAAACAAAAATTCATTACAAAGCATTTTTTTTTAAAAAAAAAAAAAAAAAAAAAATTATTACCTCGCATTCGCATTCAGTAAAATAGACCTCGCATTCGGCGAATGCGAGGTCACTCGAACAAATAAATTTTTTTTTTTTTTTAAATTTTTTTCTGGAACTCACATTCTCCGAGTGCATATGCGAGTTCCACTGCTTCGGAACACCACTTTCAAATATGCACACAAATAGAATAAATTTGGAAAAGAGGCATATTCTTAGAATTTTTTCCCATCATTCTCCACTGTCAAGTTGCTATCTTTGTTAAGGTATTTTATCCTTCATTCATCTTTTTTTAGTACAAAATTCCTTTTGCTGTATTTTATATTATTATTATTATTATTATTATTTGTTGTGATAGTAGATTGAAATCTTTTGGGTTAAATTGTGTACGAATGAAACTAAAAAAAATGACTGTCATGTGTTCACTGAAATTTCCAAAAGAATTTTTTAGGAACTCAAATGTCTAATCTTTAGTCTTGTCGATTTTTGTTATTTTATAGCATAATAAGATGTAAAGTTGCTTTTTTAAGTAGTTATAATGAATTTTGAGCATGATTTCGGGGATTTTAAGGATAAAATTGGTTTAATGGATCTCAAAAGTGGGGTTTTGGTTTTCTTCAAATTGGCATCTATTTAATTGATTTATTGATATAGTTGATGTTACACACGTATTCTACTAATTTTTTAGAATTATTTTGGCATAAAGTTTTCAAGATTTGGTTGAGCTTCTAGAGAAATATGAAAATAAGAATAAAAAAAAAATCTAAAAGAGCTAAATCTTGAACTTGAAGACGATGCAGAACGTTATCTTTCTATGAGTTTAAAAAATTTGCACTTTGACCCCTCATGTTTCTCCTAATTTTATTTTTGTTCCAGAAGTTTGTAAGACTTTCAAATTGACCCAACAAGGTTATTTTGAACAATTTCTACTTTAGTCCATAAAATTATTTGTTCCTAGACTCCAAAGCTATGTAGGATTTGGATTTTAACCCCTTAACTTTCTTAAATTACCATTTTACTCCTAGTAGTATTTCTAGTTTTCCAGTTAGGTCCCTAAGCTTTCACATAAGCAATTTAGGACCACTACACTTTTTAGATGTACAGTTTTGAGTTTAGGCTTTGTTGGAAAATACAATTTTGCCCCTAAAAAGTTTCTAATTTAAATTAATCTATCTTTGCAACTAAGCCCCTAGGTGTTTAGATTGTTCCGAATTGACTTTCATATTTCTTAGTATTTGTTATTGTAGCAATGTCGTTTCTTGTATTTTTGCCCTTTTAGTTGCTTAGAAATCTTGCAATTAAGTCTTTTAAGTTTTAATTTGTTCAATTAAGTCCCTTCTCCTTGAAATAACTATTATTTAGCTGCTTTTAGGATATATATAGCTTAATTTTAGTTAGTGAAATTGCTTTTGTTAGGTTAATAATATTATTTGGTTAGTTTAATTGTTACTTGTATTGGTAACTTGACCCATTTGTTCATATTTTTAGCAAAACATTATGATAATTTTTTACCTTTGACACTTCAAGAGCTATACTTCTAAACCTCCTATGTTAGACCAACGCTGGCACAGTGAGCCACCCATTTCCCTTGCTTTCCACGCATATTTCCTTTTATTTGCATTCTTATTTATCCATCCAAACTTGATAATATAAATTAGGGTTAATTTCTAGGAAACATCAGCAGTGAATTAAATCCCGCACTTGAGTTAAAAGGTTTTAGACTTAGTGGATCAAAAACAAAATATATGGAATTTGAGTTTAGCAAGAATGCACATAGGACTAGAATAGGGTTAGAACCGGAGATCAAGAGATATCCATAAGTGAAAATTTTAAGTATTTAGGTTCAATTTTTCAGAGTGATGGTGGTATAGATCCAGATGTTACATATGGGATACAAGCAGGTTGGACGAAATGGAGAATGGTTTTGGGAAAATTATACGACCGCAAATTTCCTTCAAGATTTATGGGTAAATTTTATAGAACAACCATTAGGCCAGCATTGTTTTATGGGTTTGGATGTTGGACAGTGAATTACACACATGAGCAAAAGATGGGAGTAGCAAAAAATGCGAATGTTAAGATGGATGTGTGGGTATACTATGATGGACAAGATACACAATGAGCATATACGTGACAAGGTTGGAGTAGCACCTATTGATGAGAAGATGAGAGAAACACGCTTAAGGCGAATTTTTGGTTAGGTCATGTGGTAAAACGACCAACAGATGCGTCAGTCTAGCGAGTAGATTTTAGAGAGGGTTGTTAACATAAGAGGGGTAGGGGAAGAGCGAAAAAGACTTGGTGGGTAACTTGCAAGAAAGATATAGCCCATTAGGAATTAAAGAGGATATGGTTCATGACAGAGCGCAATGACGTAGCAAAATTCGTGCAGCTGACCCTCTTTATAGGAATAAGGCTTGGTTTGTTTGTATGAATTAAATCCTGCAATGGTTTTATCGGGAGTGAAAGGATGCCTAGTTACCTGTAAAGTAGTCTAGCCTTCCTTCCATTTTCATGGATTAGAAGTCATTTAGTACAGCTTTGTCAACTTATTTATTTATGTATTTATTTTATTTATCCATTTTACTTCAAATTTTTTCCCTCAACTCTTAGGAATTCCCCTTCACCCCTAGGCTTGGATTAGTGTCTCGATGCACTTCACATAGCGGGTGGCGACTCCGTAATTTATTTATTTGTTTTTAGATTTTAAACCCTATTCTAGATTATTTTGGGGTCTTCAAAGTGTCGCTTTCTTAAAGTCCCATTTTAGACCCTCATTTTGTACTTTTTGTACTAGGTTTTTGTACTATTATGCTCTCTTTGTCCCAATTTGTTTGTCGCTTTTTGGGAATCCAACTTTTTAACAATATTGCTTTGATTGTGATGTTTGATGTTTTACTTTTCAATTTTGCCCTTCAAAATTCAAAATTTGAATTTGAATAACATGACTACAAAACTAATGGGGTATAGTATTGGGAAAAGTTTTGAAAGATTCTTTGACTTAATAAATATGACAAATATTTTGGAACATCCCGAAATAAAAGTATGACACTTTCAATAGGGCGGAGGGAGTTCCATTTAATGCTTTTTGTACTATTATACTATTTTATTTATTTTTATTCCTTTTTGTACTACAATCTTTCTAGCATTTGCTTTTCTTTCGACAAAGGGCATAGAAAAGAAAAAGCTAAAAAGATTGGAGGAAATTCGTTGCTCTACTGCTCCTCTCGAATGGATCTTCTCTTAATAACGATCCAAGAACTCTTTCTAGATTTTCTAAGAAAACCTACTCTAAAAATATGAAAACATGAAAAGTACCGCTAAATGTGAATAACAAGAAGATTTTTTGCTTCTAAATAACCCTATTTATGGATAGGAGATGTGGAAAAGTGTTTTGTTTCGAGGATAAAGTTGTGAAATTAGTTTGAGAAGGAAGGTTTACTTGAAGAAGAGAAAGTGAATGTCATTCAAGCAAGTTTCATCAATCTTTCAACTTTCCAAAGACGTATACTTCCATCCAATAAAGAGATACTTCCAAATGATTAAAGGAGTGTGCTCCTTAATACGAGACTAAATATCAAGATGACTCTTTGCACGAGTTGAAACTTATTTAAGATGAATCTTTTCACGAGTTAAAACTGTGTATAAAGTTTTAAGTGTTGTAATGAAAAACTCTTCGATATTATCTATATATGCTCCTTGAGTACAAGAGTGTCTTACTGTCTGCATATTTCAAATTCAAAACTCATTGAGAATAAACTATCCAGATATCTCAAATCAAGACTCCTTGACATGAGGGTAAACTGCCTACGTATTCAAATTAAAATTTCATGATTTGAGGATAAACTGTCTACAAAAGTTCATTGTAGGCTCCTTGGTACAAGTAAAAACCGTCTCAGATGTTTAACTAAATTACATTTGTTTTGATTCCCGAAAAAGGTATGTGGGCAGTTTATAAGCTAACTCCAAAAATTAGTTATAGCATATTAAAAAAATATAATTATCTCGTTGCATTTCTTTGGAACAACACCCCTACAAATGGATGGACAAGTTCGAGTTTCGAAACTCATTCAATTTCATACTCAAATTTTGCATTCATAAACAAGTCTTATGGGGGCATTTGTAGGCAATGAAAATTCTAAGCTGGTAGAAATTCCTACACTATTTTCTTGGTGTACTTTCCTAATTAGACTGCACCATGTTATAGATATATACACCTTAATAACCTGAATTTATCTCTTTATTACAAAAATTAAATAAAAATATTCTATTATGTGGCCAATAATTTTGGCACTCCAAAATTAGTTTTAGGCAATCCAACTTATCTTTTCATGAATAAAAATAACTTCAGCATCCATGTAAACCTTCTAAAGATTGTCTTTCCATTTCTAAATTCTTTCACTTGTGTATTTGAGAAAAATCTTTAAATATTGTGTGAACTAAATATATTATGACCCTTGAGCTATTTTTGAGGTAGTAAATTAGTGAAGCAATACAAAACTCTCTTTGCAAAATTTAGTTAATATTTGTAAATGCATTATATTGATAAGCAATTTTATAACTAATAGAAAAGAAGTATTTAAAAAAGCCAAATATTTGTAATACTGTAAAAATACTTTGATTGGATTTTAAAGTATCATTTGGTGTAAAACTTTTAGGCTTGATTAAAAATTACAATTTTTTTACGAATATAATGCAAGAAAAGTTAATTGAAAACTTAATTCGTTTTTGATTGTGTCATCATTGAAGCTTTAGGTAGTTTTGACATTTATTTTGTTAGAAAATCTAAGTTAGGGGTGCTTGAGTCATTTTGATTACTAAGTAAGGATGGTGTGCTTAAAGTTAATTGTGGAGTGTCAGAATTACTATAATAAAATTTGTTATGTAATTATAATTCTTTAAAAGGTAATATTACAATGGACTAATCCTTTTGTAAGTTTTTCTTTACGGGTTAAAGAGATGGTAGACAAGTAGTCTAATTCTTTTATACTTTGTGTTTCTTTGTAGAAAAGTTAAGAAAAGTATAATGTCAAATGACTCCAATCTCTGCCATCCTACAACTATAAATAAGGGTCACCCCTAGACATACATACATATTCTTGAAAGCTCTAAAAAGTTGCAAGAGCTCTCCAAATTTTGCATCAAGCTCTCAAGCCTTTTAGAAATCAAGGTTTGAAAGACAAAAAAGAAAAACAAAAAAAAAAGGTTCGAAATCAAGCAACCAAGATCTCTAATTCGAGATCAAGCTGCTATCAAACCCTCAAGTCAAAGTTTGAGATCAAGCTTCCAAAACCTCTAGTTGAAGTTTGAAATCTAGTTGTCAAACTCTCAAACTTTGGTTCGAGATCAATCTATCAAACCGTGGATTAAATCAAAGTTTTAAATCAAGCTATAAAACCCTCGAGTTATCAACTTAGGTGAAGAATCAGAGGAGATTCTGGGATTGTAACTTACTCTTTTATGATATAATTAAGTTATTCTTGTCATCATTTTGTGTATTGTTAAATTTTACGGACTTGAAATTTTGTTGCGCTCAATGTGTACAAAAGAAACAATAAGAAGGGAAATGGTTGAATAATGAATTGATCAAACATTGTTAGAAAAAGGCAAGTTTACAATTATTTAAGAAAATCACACATCTTTTGAGTAAAAGTTATGTCCTAATAAAAAGTGAAAAGGATGTGTGTGAATATCATTTCCGTTATTTAAGTGCACCTCAAAATGATATGTATGTGTGAATATGATTTTCATACTCTTGACAAAGTTTAAAATTTAAAAAGCTTGACTAGTTTCAGAGTTTACTCAATATAATAAAATAACATGTGACTCAATGACCATCTAAATTTACATTAAACTTGATGAATTCATTGAATAATCATGAATTTTAACTAAGTTGAATTTGTATAAAACTCACAAATATTGTAAATTGTAAACAAAAATTCTTGATTTAAATTTTCTAAATGTGTAATGTGTAAAAAGATTTTTTAAGAAACCTTTGACTAAATTCTTAAAGTAAGTTGTTGATAGATGAGATAAAAATATATATCACTTATATCTCCAAATTTTACCTTTTTACTCAAAAAAAGTAACTCGATCGAGTTTCTGATTATACTCAATCCATTAACTTTTTAAATCGGATCCAGATTCGTGCCTTTATCATTGGTTTCACTAGTAATATTAGTAGCTTGTAAAGTGTTAGGTCTTTGGTGCTTTGGGTATTAAAAAGATTTTATTTTTATTTATTGGTTGATTTTTAAAATTTTATACATTAGTTTGGTACTAGTTTAGTCACTGGTTCTATTTGCACGGTTGCACCACTACTATTTAATTGCATTCCAACTAATCTTTTGTTGGGTTTATCGACTTACCGCATCCAAAATATATTCATTGCAAATACTGAAGGATCGCGGTGGCCCTGCCCCAGATAACACTCTATTAACTACCGAAGGGCAACAGCAGCAAATTTTATTGGAGTTGTGGTGTTGAACCCAGCATCAGCCACTCGGAGTTCACTTCAAGTATGATTTACTAAAACTTTCTTACTCTCCTCTTTACTCACTCAACAATCTTCTAGTGACTCCCATTTCTTAATTACTTTGTTGTCTTGACTACTTACATCAAACTTCAAACTTCCAACTTCCAAGTTCGTTAATAGATTCTCTTCATTAGATTTTTTTTTTTTTTTTTTTTGGGTAATGATTCCCTTCATTAGATGATCAAGGGGATAACTTCTTGTTTTTTTTTTTGGGGGTATATATTGTGTATCTTGATGTTGCATCTTCTGTGTAGCAGCTATATACCATATACTGTTTTTGTTTTGTTTTGTTTTGTTTTGGTTTTTTTTTTTTAATGATTGTGCAACATATCAAATTGAATAGTTGAGCGAGCCTCCTGCCTTGATGTGTTTCATTTTTTGCTCAACTTGTAGGTAAAGGTCTTTTTTACAAGATAAACACTAACTGACTACCTCAGATTCAGACAAGACGGAGATGGAAGCATTGTTGCTACATACACATATCCCTAGTTTTCAAAGAACACCCTCCTTAGTTTCCACCTTGGTGCCTTCTGATACTACTGTAAAGCTAACAGCAGCTACAATTCCTATTATGAGTACAAAAACTAAGTCCTATCCCAATTTGGGTCTCCTTTTTTGTAGGAGTTGCAGCATTAGTTGTCGCAGGGACAATAACCCTGTAGGCGTTCAAACTTTTCAGTATGATCATGACATTGATGATGATAATGATGATGATGATGATGAAGTTGCTGATGACAATCATCTCAAAACAAGGAAGACTCTACTAGTATTGATTGGGAGGCAAAATTCCTTGGGGAGATGGGACATTTCGGGAATTTATCCCCTAGGAAGATGAAAGAGAAACAGAAATCTAGGTTGTTGCAAGATAATGATGTGATGGATTGGTGTGTGAGGGCTAGGAAGATTGCCCTCAAATCTATTGAATATAGAGACTTGACCTCTGCCTTGAAAAATTCCGTCAGTGGTAATAAGAAAAAGAGAAAGAAGAACAAAAAGAAATCCAAGATCGAGGATGTGGATCTAGAGCAATTGGACAAGGATTCAGATTTTGACATCCATGAGGAAGATTTTGATTTGGCTGATATACACTCTTCGGATGATACAACTGGCCTCAGGGAAATGGTGAGTATGATGACTGATGGAATGTTTGAACACAAGAAAGGACAAAAGCATGGAAACATTTGTTCAGAGGCTTTCTCAGTTTGCTGGGCCATCTGATCGCAGGAAAGAGATTAATTTGAATAAAGCCATTTGTTGGAGCACAGACTGCTGAGCAAGTATTGGAGGTTACTGCCGATACGATCATGGCTGTTGTGAAAGGGCTTAGCCCTTCCCCCCTTTCACCTTTGAATATTGCAACTGCATTACATAGAATTGCCAAAAACATGGAGAAAGTCTCCATGACAAGGGGCCATAGGTTGGCATTTGCTCGTCAAAAAGAGTTGTCTATACTTGTGGGAATTGCAATGACTGCATTACCTGAATGCTCAGCACAGGCTGTTTCAAATATTGCTTGGGCGTTGTCAAAGATAGGTGGCGAGCTTCTTTATATGTCAGAAATGGATAGAGTGGCAGAGGTAGCCTTGACCAAGATTGATGAGTTCAATTCACAAAATGTTGCCAACATTGCTGGTTCTTTTGCCTCTATGCAGCATTCTTCTCCAGGACTCTTTTCAGGTTTGGCCAGAAGGGCCTCAGAAATAATTTACTCCTTTCAGCCTCAAGAGCTTGCTCAATTGTTATGGGCTTTTGCTTTCTCTCTTTGAGCCTGCTGACCTTTTGCTGGATTCTCTGGATCATGTTTTCAATAATATCAACCAATTCAAGTATTCCATGATTGAAGTAACTTCAAATGCCAGTGTAGAAATAGGAAAGGATGTTAAAGGAGAAGCCACGTCTGGAGGCATCTTATGCAGCCCTGTCCTCAATTTCAATAGGGATCAGCTTGGGAATATATCCTGGTCCTATGCTGTTTTTGGACAAATGGATCGTGTCTTCTTTTCCCATGTTTGGAGAACTCTGAGCCAGCTTGAGGAACAAAAGATATCTGAGCAATACAGGGAGGATGTAGTATTTGCTTCTCAAGTTCATCTTGTGAACCTATGTCTGAAACTTGAATTTCCACATCTTAAGTTGTCCTTGAGGAGTGATTTGGAAGAGAAAGTTGCTCGTGCAGGAAGAACCAAGAGATTTAATCAAAAAATGACTTCCTCATTTCAGATGGAGGTAGCTCGTCTTCTTGTTAGCACAGGCTTAGCATATTGGGTCAAAGAATATGACGTGGAAGGATACACCTTGGATGCAGTTTTAGTTGATAGAAAAGTTGCACTTGAGATTGATGGCCCAACTCATTTTTCAAGAAATTCGGGTTGGTGGCATCTCACATATTCTGTCATCTAAAAAACTTTTAGTATCGAGTTTAATTTGAATTTTGTCTTTGTCATGAATGATCTGTATTCTTGACCTACTTTGTAGGTGTCCCACTTGGACATACTATGCTAAAACGCCATTACATTGCAGCTGCTGGTTGGAAGCTTTTATCCGTGTCCCACCAAGAAGTGAGTTTGCTAATGAGCTATTTTTTTCTTCTTCATATTCATATTCTGTGTGTTTGCCTTTTTTTTTTGTTGATAAAAATGTCTTATTCAATCATTTAGAATGAGTTAGAACCTAGGGACTCATACAGTTAAATGCTAACTACTCTCTATCTCTCTGCCCCTTATCATGCATTCCCCTTCCACCATAATTTACCGTCCTAAAAGACAGAAAAGTACACAGAAGAAAATTCTGGCATAGGTTTCCTATTTACACTTTTAAGAGACTTATTTGGTGTTCCTAGGTTACCATCTGTATGATGGTGATGTGTCGTACTTGTTGACTTGGTTTTCATATGGTCGATACATAATCAATCGGAGATCTAAGTAGGAAATTCGTGTATTGCCTATAATAATTCGTCTTCAGAAAGCAGAAGAAAAGGGGAATAAACTTTGGTACCCAGATTGTCATCTTTTAGCATTTGCGTTGAATTTTGCAATATTTTATCTTGTCTTCTCATGCTTGTAATGAGGTTATGCGCACCTCATCAGTTACGCAATGTAGACTTAATGAAGTTACCATAAAGTCTATTGTTCTCTCACACAGAACCTGTACATTGGGTATCCCATGAAATATTCACATTATGTTTCCCGAAATAACGGAAAACATGAAATATGTAAAAACACGAGTTTTGTACTTTGAATAGTTTGCTAACGAAAAATCAAAATACACATCTATCCCTAGAAGATAGTTTTATGCTCTTAAACAATAGATTTATGTCCTTGAAAAATAATATTCACACACTGAATGTTCAAGAAAAGATTCTTAAATTTTCATAATTTTTCATGGTGCAAGAAATTCCAATTTGAAAGCACCCTCTAGTTAGGAGAATTAAACTACAGAGCTTCGAGCAGCAGTGCAGGTCATGTACTAGGCCACCACTTTCATTATCCATTAGCTTTACTAGTTTCTCTTTAACTGGAATTTTAAAGCTCACTTATGATTTTATGTCTATATGCCTGTATTTTCCCATCGTTTGAATGGATTAATGCTATATTTAATAAGCAGTTGATTGAGTTAGAGAAAGTGTTAATCCAAACTGTTTTAGTTGTATGCCCTGTAGAGACAATGGTCATAAGAAAAAGTTCTTATTTTTGTATTTCCCTCTTTTTCAAAAGTAGAAGTTTGAAAAATGCAATCCATTCTACTTCTTTATGGCCCGAGTCCATCTGCTGGAGTTATGACCAGTTTACCAACTTTTATCACCGCAGATCAATATGTATAAGGATTCATTTGTTTTGGAAAAAGGATTACTAGTTCACATTTAATTTTATAAAAATGATTACCAGTTTGGTGCTTTCCTGAATCCAATAAACCCCGGTTATGAATGACAGCTTAGTAGACCACTTCTTGCATGGAGGCTTTTCTACATGGTGGAATGCTCCCCTAATTACTTGTAGATCATACACAAATCTTTTGTTCCATCGGACTTTTTCTCAATGATGTAACGTATTGTTCTCTGCATATCACCAATTCTTTGTTTTCTAAACAACATTTGTCCGTATTAGACAACAATTGTGTAATTGGTCTTGGTTACGTGATTGCAAATCTTGAACCACCTTGGTTCTGTTAGTCAAAAACTTTGATTGTGTGTTAGAAGTTGTGTAGATTCTGACCATGTCTTGTTACAAAGAAGTTGAAATTATATGAATGTTAATAGGAAACAAGTTTAGGAGAATGATAGGAACTACCTTTAAAGAACAGTTAGTGTCTTTCTAGGATGATATTTAAGTTCTCTTCACACAGGTCTCTTTTTGTTCAATTTTGTTATCTGCCATTTCTCCTCTGACAAAAAAGTTAAATATTCCAATTTTCGAGTTACTGCTGCAGCAGCCACAAGTTGGCTGGATAAGAACTTCTGTCTGTGGAAGTCTAAGAATAAAGTTATGGGTGCTCGCAACAAGAAGGTTTGGTCTAAAGGGATCTGTCCATGGTGATTCTTAGGTCTTCTTTCTAGGACTTTAGGGGTATTTTAGTTTTCATAATTGCTGGAAATTGTCAGTAGGTTAGGATTTGGAGTCTTAGATGGTTACTTAATTGTATTAGATTATTATTTTGAGTCTAGTTAATTAGAGAGTATTTTGTTATGTTTAGGATAGGAATTAGTAATCCTAATCCCAATAGGATTATGCTTTTAGGGTAGAGTTACAGCTTTATAAATAGCTTGTTATAGGGTTATTTTGGCTAGAGAGTTTGAATGATGAGTTGGATATTTGAGTTATTTTTTATTTATTTATTTTGTTCTTCTTCGTCAAGAATCTGCGGATTCTCTTATTTCTCCTTTGTTTCCCCCTAATTTCTCCAGAATTACTGTTCACGGCTTCGGGCCCCAAAAATCCCTTATTCTTCCGCTCGCGCTTATAGACAAGATACCCCAATCTTGTACTACATCAGTTTGGTAATCATGCCAAACTTTCCTCTCTTTTCTTGACTTTCTTCTTCTCTTCTTCTAAATATGGTTACTAAAGCAGAGCTTTCTTCAAAGTTTGAAGATTTGTTGAAAGACCATGAGAGTTGTAAAGAAAATATCGCTGCACTTCATCATAAAGTGCAAGATATTGACAGAAAATTAGAATTCTTGCAATTATCTGTTGATAACAGATTCAATAGCATGGCAGAGAAGCTTGACGGACTTTATGTGTTACTACAGGGAAAACAACTGCCTGAAACGGTTGACAAGACAGATCATAAAGCTTCTACTTGGTTGCTACTCAACCAGTTTCTCAACCAATCTCCCAACCTATTTCTAAACCAGTATCTCAACCAATTTTCCAACCCATTTTTGAACCAGTTTCTCAACCAATTTTCCTACCCAATTCGCAACCAATTTTTCAAGCAAGCAAAAATTTTAAGCAAAATCCGTATCAACCCAAATTCACTACTTGCTCACCTCAAGGAAATTTTCCTTATTGGGAAGGTAGTACTTCTTCCTAGAGGTGACAAAATGGATAAATGGATGATCCATGGTTTTAGTTAAATGGATATGGATAAAGTCATCCAATCCATTTAAAACCATTTAATAAATGGATCTAAATGGATGGATTTATATGGATATTGAATAAACCATTTATCCATTTAAAAACTATTTAAATTTGTATTTTCACACTTACACACATTTTCACACATTTTCTCACACACACTTACACGCACATTCACACATTTTTCACACACACACACACGTATTTTCACACACTTACATGCACATTTTCATGGATCCAAGTGTCACACACTTACATGCACATTTTCATGCACACTCTTTTACACACATTTTCACGCACACATTTTCACACACAAACTTACACACATTTTCTCACTGACACTTGCACACCTTTTCACACAGACATACATGTTCACACATACACACTTACATTTTCACACACACCTATACATGCACTTACATTTTCACAGACACGCACATTTTCGCACACTCACAATTACACACATACACATTTTCCTCCCACAGTATCAACACTTTGAGGTAATGTAGTGTAAGTTGAGGACATTTGTTTCACCTCATTCTCATCTTGTCCCTCCACGCAGCTAAAGATAGGCTGAATTTACCAACTCAACCTATTAACATCCCCAAGTATTAGGTGAGAAGATAGACTACTGGCTTGCTACTCCTACTCCCTTCTTCGGATACACTATACAGGACACCTCCTTGTTTTGATTACAAGCTTCTGAATATAAAAAAAGACGCAACCGAGCTATCAAAACATACTGTTAACGGATGTATATTGACGAGTCACATACTGGTTTAGTTGGTGGTTTCTTCTTTTTTTGCTAAGCAAGAGTGACAGCTGTTCCTGCCTTGTTCTACCTTGCAACATGACATGGAAAAATTGTTGACCGATTTGATCAGTTAAAATATTTAAAAAAAAATTCCAACTCAAAACTCAAAAGATGATTCTAACTAGCAAAAGACTAGAATCCCATTTACAGGAAAAGCAATTTGATGACATAAAGCAATTAAACATTATTTTATAACTCATTTTTCAAAAAATAAATATGTTTGTGTAGTATTAAAGAATAGTGGTGCACTAAGAAAAAGAAGATATTAGAAGGATATAACTATAATAAGATTTAGTGATTTGATCTACAATTCTCATATGTTTTTTCCTCATATTTAATCTTCCTCCCTATCTTATCGGTCCTTTCATGTGATGAAGTCACAACCACGTTGTCAATATAATTTTTGGCTTGGTAAAAAAGTCAAAGTACCCAATTGAAAGCTCCCTCTTGACCATACGGACACGGATCCCACACCCACACCCATGTTGACACGGCAGGACACGGGTTCTCTGGGGGTGAGAGGAGAGTCCGTGTAACATAGTGTAAAACCATGTAACGAAATGGATCTATTTGGTTGTCCATTTAAAACCATATAACTTTTAGTAGTAAACCAAATCCATTTAAGTTTCATGGATTTGGAATTTTAAATGGATTTGGTTAAAAGTGCCAGATTTGCTTCTTACATCCCACCTCAAACTCAATTTCCACCTCAAAATCAGTTCTGCCATAATAATAATTTGGCAATTTAGCAAGATTTCAGCAAAGGAGTCAGGCTAGATGTTCCATATTTTTATGGGGATGGTCATGCAGGTGTTTTCCTTGATTGGGTGCATAGTTTATAGTCATATTTTAAATGGTATGGTATAAATGATCTTCGACAACTTTATTGTGCTGAAGCTAAGCTAAAGGGGACTAGACGTGTGTAGTGGATTAAAGAGCAGTCATGTAGTCCATTTAGGAGGCGTGGAGTGGGTGATGTTCGGACATGGGAAGAGATGAAATAAGCCATGACTCACCACTTCCTTCCTTCGGACTACAAACAGAGAGTTCATTGTTTATGCACCTGAGGCAAGATAACATAACAGTTGATGAATACGCAAGTAAGTTATTCAATCTAGCCACTTGTACTATATTCGAATGGGATGAAGATGTTATGATTGCTTCATATAAGAATGGACTGAAACTGCAAATTTCAATGAAAATTACTACTTTTGTTCTTAATTCTTTGAGTGATACTGTACAAGTTACTCGCCAAGTAGAAGTAGAATATGCCACAAGGCCTCTGTATGGTGGTCGTCAAGCAGAGAAATTCACTGCTGATTTTGATAAACCAGCAGCAGTACAAGGGAGTTACAGGTCTGGATTCTAGAGCAAATCCAAAAGGTAAGTCTCAAATGGTTGAAGATTGTCGGAAAGCTAACAAAGATGGGTTTTTTCACTGTGGACTTCAAGGTTAGACATATGAGCTGGCAGTGTCCAAACAAAAAGAGTCTCGATATTGATGCCGCCTCTCCACAAAAGGAAAAGGAGTTTATTCTTTTAGAAGCTGAAGAAGATAATGAAGATGAGCAAGGTGACTATGAAGATGAACAACCTTGTCTTGTCTTATGCCCACTTCTTAGTACACAAGGATATAGAAGATGAAGATTGGTGACGAAGTAGTATTTTCCATATTCGAGTTTGGGGTAATGGAGCATTGTGCACCATGATTATTAACCCAAGAAGTTGCAGCAATGTTATATCAGAAGATGATGTACATAAATTAGGACTAAAAGCCGAGCCACGTCCTAATCCATACAAGATTGCTTGGGTTAATAACTCTAGCTAGTGTTAAAGTGCATGAAAGGAGTTTGGACACTTATTCTATAGGTGGTTTGATTGAGAATGTTGAGTGTGACGTACTTCCTATGAAAGTTTATCATATTTTGTTGGGTCGACCTTGGCTTTTTGATAGGAAGATGCGCAGCATTGTGGACATAGCAACACTTATGCTTTCAAACAAGGTGACTTGAACCTGAAACTTGTTCCATCTAAGGATTTCCGACCAGTGAAGCTTAAAAGATGATTCCTTTTGCAACGCATCTCCCAAGGAGATGGAATTCTTGGACCACATCCTAACTTATCGGAGTCGAGTTCTTTTCAGTGGGGGAGAGATGATGCAGCAGCCATAAGCTGGCTGGATAAGAGCTTCCGTCTGTGGAAGCGTAAGAATAAAGTTATTATATGTGCTCGCAACAAGAAGTTTTGGTCTAAAGGGATTTGTCCATGGTGATTCTTTGGTCTTCTTTCTAGGATTTTAGGGGTATTTTAGTCTTTTTATAATTGCTGGAAATTGTCAGTAGGTCAGGATTTGGAGTCTTAAATGGTTACTTAATTGCATTAGATTATTATTTTGAGCCTAGTTAATTAGAGAGTATTTTGTTATGTTTAGGATTGGAATTAGTAATCCTAATCACAATAGCGGATTATGCTTTAAGTGTCGATTTACCGTTTTATAAATAGCTTGTTATAGGGTTATTTTGGCTACGACAATGATGAATTGAATATTAGAGTTATTTTTTATTTATTTATTTTGTTTGTCATCAAGGATATGGTCCATGATAGAGCGCAATAGTGTAGCAAGATTCATGCAGCCGACCCTACTTAGTGGGATTAAGGCTTGATTTGTTTGTTTGTTGTTATTTTGTTCGTCATCAAGAATCTGCATTCTCTTATTTCCCCTTTGTTTCCCCCTAATTTCTCCAGAATTACTGTTTACGAGTACTGTTCATAGTCCCGAAACAGCCCCAAAAATCCCTTATTCTTCCGCTTGCACTTGTAGACAAGATACCCAATCTTTTGCTGCATCATATACATAAAAATTTTGATTTGGGGTTGTATAGCTTCCTACTTTCAAATTCTGGTATCGTTAAGTTGAAATGCAGAAGTAAAAAAAAATGATTAAGCAGTACCAGCTAATGTTGGATTTCATTACAATATTCTGCATAAACGTATACATGAATTGGCACATACTCATTTGTGGAGGTCTAAATGTTGTTTGTGAGGCTAATTCCAAAGCCCTCAACATGTTGCACATGAAAAGACAACTTATCATATGTAGAGGGAAGAAAGTCGGTATATGAGTTTGAACATTTGGTGCATCAAGAGCAGAAGAACCTGATTTTTGTGGCCGAGTGAGAAATACAGGGTATTTTTTTTTTTTTTTTTTTGGTCGAAAAAGTAAAAAAGATCTGAAGCATCTTCTTGCAATGCTGAAATTTGGTATGGGTTCCGTGATCCTTGTTGAGATTTAGAGAACTATCACATCTAACATGGGATATATTTTGGTTAACATGCTTTAAACAAACCACAAAAAAAAAGTTTGGGTTTGGGGTTAAAGAATTCGTACTTAATACATATAGTGTGGTTTGGCATAACTTGTGTGCTGGGCAAGACTCGGAATATAGAAGCAACAAGAACATTGACATACTTTATTTAGTATGTGTTGTTGTTGTTGCAGTGGGAAGAACTTCAAGGTGGATTCGAGCAGCTGGAATACCTTAGACGAATCCTCAATGGTCATGTTTATGAAGAGAGCATCACTTAGTGTAAGAGTGGGAATTAGTGTATTGGCCAAAAGTGTATTTTGTGCATTGCCTTGTTGCGTACAAATGAAATTTCTCTTGAATAAACTCTTGGTCTTTCCTATTATAAATGTATAGAAAGATACGAACTCAAGACGGTTGGGCACAATATTTTTTGAATGATTAAACTACCCCTTGGAGGCGCATTTTGATAGATGTGTTGGTCAATTGTCTACAAAGAAGGTGCCACCCCTCTTTTCCCTCAATATTGTAGAAAAGTTTCTTAGGACACGAACTCAATGATACAATTCCAAAGTATTTGAGATTTTTGTCATTTAAGATGATATTTTGATTCAAAGTTTAAACATCTTGTGTTCATATCGAGTTGTATCTCGTGTTGAGGAATTTAAAAATTACATGAAAAGAGAATGATGTAGACATATTTTCGTAAATTACAAGATAGTGCTATCGTGTACTTTCAAATTTGACTTTGTGAATCATCAGTTTTTAAACATAAAAGAAGCCACAAAAATGGAAAAGATATATTACTACAATATATATATATATATATATATATATATATATATTTAAAAGACATTGTAGTATCGTAAAAACCATGCATAAGTTTTTGTTTATTTTTACAATGCAGGATTGCAAGGGCAATGATAATGCCAGAGCAAAATCATTATTGCCACAGCTAATTTTATTTAATTCTCCAAATTACCCTTTCAAACAATCATTAACTTCTCCTCCATCTTAGTGCGGGCCAAGACCATCTAAGCATCTCTTTCCAAATTTCTCTCCTCCCCTCTCTCACATCTCAACGGTAGACTCCACCAAAAATCATCTCACACAACACACACTAAACCAAACAATAGTACCATACCACTGATACCAGACCATCACGCGAACATAAAAATTAAGTACTCACTCACACACCACCACGAGCAGCACAAACAAAACACATCTTGCTCAGAACATAAAAAACTCTTCACTGAATCTTTCCCCTGCCAGAACTCCTAATTAAGGTGTATTCGTTTGGACTGAAAATATTTTTAGAAACATATTTTTCAGAAATTTTTTTGGTGTCAAGCACCAAAAAATATTTTTCAGTGTAAAATATTTTCTAATTTTCCTTCATCAGACTGAAAATAACTTACGAAATTTTTGAACGTCGAATAATTCAAGAGTGACATTAAATCTCTAATACTTACTTTTAAAATTACGTTTGCTAAACTTATTTCACGTTTTCAATTTTTTTTCATTCGTTTTTTTCTCAATCATGGGTCCTACACTAATATAACTATCATTATACTTATTTTACTATTATATTGTACTATCATTTAATTTTGAACAAAATCAATATTTTATTAATCACAATTACTTGTAAGGTATTTATTACCATTGTTATAAGTTTTTTTAACTTGTATTCATAAAATTAAAGTCATAAAACCGTTAAAATTTTTTATTTTAAAATATTTTCATTTTGTCAATCGAATACAGGAAAATTATATACAAAATAGACTTTTTCATGTAAAATATTTTCCAAGATAAGAAAATATTTTCAATTCAAACGAACATACCCTTAGTTTTGGATTTTTTACACAAATCGTGCAGTTAGTTTCTAAGTATAGGTTTTGTCACTCTCATGCTTTATCGCCTTATCTGTCATCTGTTTGTTCTAAGCGTAGTTCCACTTTTTTTATTTTTATTTTTTTATGGATTTACTGATTTGGTGAAGAAAATGATGGATAGATCGCCTTGAATCTCTACTAGCCAGATTCGCCACCACCAGTTATTTTGCGTCAATTTTAGACTCGGATATGTGATGTTTACGAAAAATCGAGTGGGTACATGCACTTTTGTTGCAATCCGAAGCCAGTAATATGTCGCCTACACTGGCCCAAGTTCATATGACAATGCTAATTTTTTGTCAGACAACTACAATCAGCATTATTTAGGATTTGTTTAGTTGTATAAATTAGGTGAATATCACTTAATTATTAAAACAATACTAGATCATGCAATTTAAAATTAAAAATTTCACCACTATCACAATGATTTTTTTTTTTTTTTTTTTTTTGTGGGTTTGGGGTTTGAAGGTACCTTAGTGGTGGGTTAAACACCCAGGACCCATTTTACTAATCTCAAAGCAAAATATACATGGAGAAGGGCCACAGCAAACCTCCAACGGAAATTACAGAGTAAGATTCACCCTAAGCTTATGGAGGGTTAATGACACTTTGCTCCCTTAAATTAAGTGGCAAATACTTAAGTAGATCTGAACTTTGACCCTACTTGTAGACCTTGTGGTGTGTGTTAAATTTTAGAGAATCTATGACATCAGTTGATGTAAGTAATATTTTTTAAGATTTAATGTTGACCACAAGATCTACAAGTGGGGTCAAAGACCGGATCTATCTAAGTATTTTCAAATTTAGGTGGATAATTACACTTTGTTTCTTAAACTAAAAAAATATACACTTTGCCCCTCTATTCACATTTTTCATACTTTAAAAATTTTAAAATATCAAGAAAATCTAGTTAAAGGACTGAAATATTCTTAGTATTGTATTTTAATTTTTTATGTATTTAATTTTGATGTTCTATAGTTATAAAAGAATTAAGAAAACATAAAATATAATAACAAATTGATCTCTTTGACTTTATGAATTGAAAATGTGAGAAAATGATGAATTATATTATATTCGACATTGCAATTTGCACAGGCTAAACAAATTATTAAAAGTGTAAAATATTAAAAGATATAAAAAAATCACACAACTCTATAGAAAAATTTATTATAGCACAATTCTTTTAAAGACAAATTTTCAATAAAAAATAAGCCTATTTGGGGATTATTTTATCACTATAGTTAAACATTCAAATTTGAAATAATATAAAATGAAATCCAAAAATTTTAAAAAATTTGACCAAGAAATATATTGATATGGATTATGTTGAAATAGTTATACAGTTTATTTTTCATTATTTTTAAATAATTATTACATCACTATCAAAATTTAAATATATAAAAAATAAAAATAGTACCGTGGATATTTTAGTCATTTAAGTATAATATTTTGATGATTTTAAAAGTTTCTATATATGAATATTGTCAATGGGGAGCAAATTATATATTATTTTAGTTTAATGAGACAAAGTGTAATTATGACTAGGCTCTCTCCATTAATTGAGGACAACTTCTCTCCATTACACCTCACAAAAATATAATTTTAAATTATTTTTTAAAAATCATAACTGTTCATAGTAATTTATTGTATATGTTTGTTATATAAAATTTGAAAATAAATAGATTAATTTTTTCCGTTTGATTAAACGTTTTAATTTTTACCCAGATGTTGACCCATATTACACCATCTAAATGTTTTAGACAAATTGAATGATAAAACAGTTTTGAATATATTTGGTTTCAAAGTATATTGATCTATCTATCAAAATAAAATTATTGAGTACTATAATATGATAATTTTTACAACTTTTGATTGTCTTAATATAAATGATTGTTGAAGGAAATTGGAGAGAAAAGTAATAAAGAGAATCCAACCCATGTAATTACAGCAAAGTGTTATAAAACCCCAAATGGATGGGAATCCTAACCTATCAAGCTTAAGCATGCACTTAATACTACTAGGTACATCATTAATATGAAAAAGTAAAATTACTACTGACAGAGCTTTCAGCTAGAGAGTCCACTACCGAGTTGGCTTCTCGCAGTATATGATGAAGTTGAAATCAGCCTTGAGCCGTCAAGTGCTTGATTTGTCAAATGACCTGATCAAGTTTCCATGGGATCAAAGATTTTCCAGAGACCATGCTGAGTAAAGTTTGAGAACCCATTTCAATCTGAAGGTGTGATAATCCATGAGATAGGCATTGTTGAAGACCATTGAATAAGGCTTTGGCTTCTGGTTCCAAATTTGTGCAATAACCAAGCGAATAAGCAAAGCCAAGGAGTAATAACTGATCCTTGCTCATCACGCAAATACCACCAGCTCCGGACTGTCCCGGATTACCCTGAGAAGATTCATCTACATTGAGTTTGATTCACGTCGAGGGCTTGGACCAATGAACTAATCTAACTCGAGGCTGTTTGGAGGGAGCAAACCGAATCCATGAGAAATTTCTGACAGTGTTCTTTTGTCGAAATGATTCCGTACTAGTGCCAGAAATTTCTGACAAAGTGCTCTTTTGCCGAAACGATTCTGTACCAGTGCTGATTTTGGAGAGGAGAATTTGCAGGTGTTGTTCGTATTCGAAAAATATGAACTAAGCTTTAGTGCGTATTCCAAGAATACGAACTAAGTGAGTTTTTTTTATAAAAAAAATCAGCTTAGTTCGTATTTCATGAATACGAACTAAGGCTGAACTAAATCTTAGTTCGTATTTCATGAATACGAACTAAGCGTGGGTTTAATAAACCCTTCTTCCTTCCCCGTCTGTCAGTCGCAGACTACTCCAAAAAAAAAAAAGCTAAGATTCTCCCAAAGTTCTCCCCTCCCCCAAATCCCTCTGCCATAAAATCCTCCCCCCACCTCCGTGCAAACCTCATCCATTCTCCACCATTCTCTGGAATTCCACAACACAAGTCATGTGTTGTATCATCTCCAGAATTGTCCACCATTGTAAGGTTGTTTGTTTGTTTTTTTTTTTCAATTTAAATTTTTGCCATTTAGTTAATTTTTACTTAATGTTTGAATGTTAGTTTTCAAAGCCATTTTAATTGTTGTATTTTTGTTAATTTTTACTTAACATTTGTATGTTAGTTTGTAAAGTCATTTGCATTTTTTTTTTTTTTTTGTATTTAACATTTCAATGTTAATTTTTAAAGCCATTTTCAATTTTGAGTTTCAAAAGAAACTACAACAGCAGCACTGTCTCTTATGCCTAAAAGAATGGTGAAGGATTGGGTTTTGAGGATAAACATAAGAAGTAGTTGTGGTAGAGGAGAAGTATGTTATTTTTGATACTAATGCCAAATCTGACAATCCTCAAATGTTAGGGATTATGTTTCTAACATTTATGAGTATCTTCATAAGTGGAGGTGGTTGTGTTGGATTTCCCTAATTTTTAGATGTAGTTCATATGGGTTAGCTTAGATTTGGATATTGAATAATGAGTTTATTTTTATTTCATTTTATTTATTTGACAATGAAGTCCACCTTATGTGGTAAGATAATTCCCCTATGACCTATTAGTTATTGGTTCGAATCACTAAGTAGTAGAAGGAGAGGCGTGTTTTTGTTTTATTTATAAAAATACATATTTTTTGTTTTATTTTTTGAGACTTTCTTCTTCTTGATTTAATAGGATTTTAAGGTTTCATATTTCTTGAACTATTTGAATAATTATAGTTAATTTGTAAAAGGATTGGCTTGTAATTGATCTATGAGTAATAGGTTCCTTTTACATACTAGAAAGGATTTGCACATTTTTTGCTTGATCTTTTTCGGTATACATGGGCCTTATGTTTAAAATGTTTGATGAGCATGGAAAATAATGTTTTGGGGTTGGGGAGAGGGAGGAAGGGGAAGGGATTTTTTTATTAGAGAAAAATTGTTATTTTTTTATATTTTAAAACTAATTTGGATAATGTGAGAAAAATTGATATTATAAATTATTGTAATTAAAAGTTCATCGGGTATTTTGCAAATTGAACAAAGTTCAATGGTTGTTTGCACTTAATCATTTTTTAATATTATATCCTATAAAATTGAACATATAATTGATTAGTGAAAAAAAATTAAGCTTGTTTTGCTTGGCTTTTTCACACAAATAATATCAAGAATAGGATACTAGAATAATCTTCACACAAGTTCAATTCTACTCACTCCACATGGATATCCATTGATTTGATATTTTTTCTTAGATATTCAACATTTTCCTTTGGATTGTTATGCAGTGCCCACTAAATATAGCACATTCTTGTGTCATCCGAATAAGAGTTAGCTTGATCTCAAAGTTATTGGCCGGTTCGACAATGTTGGAGTTTGACCCGCTAAAGGTCAAAACATGGGCAAGATGTACTCCCTCAATGGCCTACTGTTTCCGTTCCCTTGATCTTTGTGCTCTCCTTGCTGTGCTTGATCATCCATTATTTGATTGATTTGTTGTTGTTGTTATTGTCGTCGTCGTCGTCTTTTACCCTTTCACTAACCTTACAAAGTCCTTTCAACTTCAAATCTAAAGGAATCAAGTGTTGACCAAGGGACATAAATTATAAAATAACATTAACACTCCGACTAAATGCACAAGTGTAAGGCAAAGTAAGCTAGTAAATTAGCTGAGGCAAAGTAAGCCAGTAAAGCTAAGACAAGAAAACAAAATGAACTCAAATATATAGAAGGTCAAAAATTGAAATCGTCCCAAGGTCACGATATTGCTAAGAATTTTAAATCCACAACAATAGGACAAAAAACTTGATGCAACAAGCTAAATTACATCTACTTTGTAACTAGCCAATGATTTACTGCATATATACGAGATCAATGAAGTTAGGGAAAATAGGGATCGTTCTGACGAGAAATGAAGTGAAATTACCGAGAACTCAAGACAATATTCTATCTAGACAATGAAATAAGTTGTTTTGGATTTTTGGAACTGAGAGATAAAATGAAATTAAAGAGTGCAATTAAAAGGCTAGTAACTAAACTAACTAGGATGACTAAATAGGAGCCAAAAAGGTGAAAACTAGGTTTTCCAAATGGAAGAAAGTGGGTTAGGCCATAAACTAGCTAACGTCTAGGATTTGTCTAAACTAGAAGGTTGATTGGTCCAATTGTACCAATTAGGGGTTCATTTTCCAATTATAATCTACTCTTAATTCCTTGTTATAATTAGATCTATAAATTTACCTATGCCAAGTGTGTATTCTTTTATCACCTAAGAGGTATAAAATTTTATTAACAAATCATAGAATTCTTAAGAAATCTAATCAGGTAATTTAAATTGTCAATATCACATATTAACCCAATCCAATAATTAATTATGGTCTCTAATAGAGAATTAACTTTCATTACAAACTCTCCTCAATTATCTAAACAATTAGGAAGGTAGCTAATTTTCCTAATTGCCCAATAGTTGTTGCACAAGAGGTTAAACCTTTCCTTTCAATTATTCAAATTGAACATTACCATTAGAAATCAGCATCATTTGCACCTAACATGTCCTAATTTAGTTTATATTTAAAGTGGAAATCAAGTATGGTAAATTAGGTATAATAAAGTTCAACATGGCTAGGAATAAAATTGAACGAAAGGCTCAATATTTTGAAAAAAAAAAAAAAAAAAAAAAAAAAGATGTAACACAAGAAAATTATATAATTAAGCGTTGAATACCAAAGAAAGAAGGAAGCTTTGTATTGAAAGCAAATAAATGAATCCAAAAATTTATACATTGAACAAATAGTTCTTTGATCTAATTGTAAACTGATTAGATTGATTCTAATCTAATTGGAAATTGGAAAGACGAAAGTTTATTTTACAAATATTATTGAGAAAAGAGAAAAGAATCTTAGCTTCTACTATATCCTCTCTAATAATTAAAACACACTTGAAAAGGAGGTTGTCATCAAGTATTTAAAGTTTAGTCTCACTTAAGAGCATTGTCGGCGACTATTCTCTGTGTGCTTTCAACTTTGCTAGCGGCAAAGTACTTAAAATCTAGGGTTTTTGGCCATCCATCAACAGGACATGAGTTCCTTTATAAAACTTAACACCAGTGAATAGTCCACTACTTCAATTGGCTGATGGTGATCTTCAACACTTCACCAACGTGGGAATGCTATTTTGCTGGAGCGTTGACCCGATGCTGTTATGACTCCAAGCCTAAAAATTAACGTTTTTACCCTTCAGCCTACACAAAATGAAATATCCAGACATAAATTGCCATCTTTTTTTTCCCAATCAAGGCATAAAAGACCACAATAAACAAATATAACCTAATCTACACTAGAAAAATCAAATAAAATCACTTAAAACATAAAATACAGAACCAAAAACAACAAAAACTAGTTGTAAAAAGTGATAAAATAATTTCTCTATTTACTAGAGTTATCAACTTCTAGAGGTGGAGTTATTACGGATTCAAGGGGCAATATTATCTCACCTTTTTCATCATTTTATGTCTCTTATTTCTCAAACACTTGTGCAAAGGTAAAAGCTCTCCCTCAAGGCATTCAGGTTTATGCAAAATTATGGTTATACGAAGTGGTAAATGAAGTGTATTCCAAGATTTTTAACAACATTGTTTAAAGTTCTACAAGAGTTTCTTGGATGATTCATAGCATGGTGAAGCAAATTTTGGAAATTCTATCCACATTTATAGAGAGTGGAATCAATTGGCAGATTTCTTTGCTGTTTTTGCTTGTGATTGTAATTTATCATTTGATCAATCTAATTTACCTCATCTAGATAGAGGCATAGCTAGGTTAGATAGGTTGGGTTTTAAGAATCTAAAATTCAAAAGTCTTGTACAATTTGATTTCAAAATAAAATACCTTCATTGTTTAAAAATAGCTTTGGCTCAAAATTGCAAAATATAAGTTGTGTATGTAGCTTTTAGTAATAAAACATTGAGATATTTTCCTGGTAATTCAGACTCTCAATTACACAATTAAGTCAAAGTAGCTTTCCGGTTGCTTAATCTATTTTTCCCGACTTGACGTGTCTTTTTGGGATAGAACTTAATGTATTTGTTTTCCTATGCATGTAGAGTGCTAGATTTTTGGTCTCTAATTCCATTGTGGTCACTCTACTTCCAAATCTAGACATGAGTGGATAGATAATGTAAGAAACATTACATCATCTTATGGGTAGGAACTAGGAAGGAACAAAGAAAATGAGAAAGCATTACAAGAAAAAAATGTCATTAGTGAAACTTCTTTTCAAGTATGGGAATAGGCAAGTATATGACACTCACAAAAACACTAATGTTTTACAAGTTTATGAAACTACATAGTTTTATTCGACAATTATTGGTTCCATCAAATTAGACCCCTTGTTATAGAACTCATTATGATTGCCACTATATTTGCCAAATATTATAAATGATGTTACTTATCTAATTTAATCTAGAAAATTATATGACCTGGTGGTCTCTAATAATTATCAAAACTTAAGATTTGGGTTTCTAGAGTCTATAACTGTCTTTCCCATGTTCCCATCCTTCCTCCCCTCATTAGACTCTACTCCCCATATTCCTTCTTAATTATTTCCCACATAATCAACCTTCATTATCATGTCATTTACCGCACTCCCGATTATAGTCCTTCTCAATAATATTTAGAATAATCGATAGAAGTGAGTACCACTTGTCTCTTGCTTTTATTTTGGTATGCATGAGTTTTTCAATTACATAAAAATCTAATAAACATTTCATCATTTCTCTTTCGATATACATGGGTTTGTTAATAATGTTGGTTTTCCAAAATTGGCAAATTCCTATTATGGGTCCGCCAAATTTTTTTACTAAAGTTGTTGGAACCGAGCTATAAGGCTACTTCTGTAATATGTATGTAGAAGATAGTACTGATAATATGGGGGCAAACTTGATATTTTATAAAGGCCATTTATTTTTTATTTTTAATGGGATTTTTTCCGTTATTTTGTTTTGTGAAATGCGCAATTGAAATATGCAATTTTGATATTTGAAATTGAACTTTCAATAGTTTCCATCTTTTAGTAGCTTTAATAATTATGTAAAATGTGGTGCTTTTGTCCTCAAAAGGCATGAAGCATGTTGGCAGTAGTTAAGGTATAAGATGATAAAAAAAGGATAGACATAATAGGTTCTTTGTTTTTTTTTTTTAGAAGTAACTTCTTAGTAATTAGATTTTTTTTTTTTGTGAAAAGAAGATTTTGAGAAAATATGAATATCAAATACATAGCAGATAGTCTATAATGGTTTCTAATATGGAGTGCTAATTACAGTTCATACAAGTTGCATGCAAAATTTGAACAAAGTAAAAACATTTAGCATTTGAATACTAGCTTAATATTTTTGGAATTTTCATGATTTCTACATCTTCTAATATTGCAGTCTTATTAGATTGACATGACAAAGTACATTTTTTATTGGCGAGAGGCGCTACTTCTAATTTTATTAATTACAAAATGAATGTACACAGAGGGAAACTAGGCCAAAACCTCTCTTAAAAAGCAAATGAACACGGTACTTAGAGTAAAGAAAAACAAATTAGCTACTTCTATATCTAAGCGAAGGAGTTGCATATAATCCATTTTAACAAGACCGCGAATGGAGCTGGGAATGTCTAAGCCAAATGAAAGATTACAGCCAGCTCAGCTGATTTGGCTAATTAAAGAATCTACAACCTGTTAGCCTCTCTATATGTGTGCCGAAGCTGAAAATTGCCAAATGACAAGAATGACTGAATCTTGTTGTAAAGAGTATCTAATTTCCAGATTGAAGAATTGCTGCCTTGGATCATTTGCTAAAGAATTAAAGAATCCGCCTCAATAAACACATTAAACTATCCTTTATCAACACAAAGTAGAATACCCACCTCTAAAGCTAATGTTTTGGCCTCCATATTTGAATTTCACTCCAAAAGCAATAGAAAAGCCCGCCAATGGAAGTCTGGACGGCGTGCGAACTATATCCCCTCCACCAACTGCTCCCGGATTACCTAGAGATGATCCATCAACATTCAACTTGAGATAACCCGACGGTGGAGGCTCCCACAAAACAGTTTGGGGGTGATTGGTTAGGAATACTAAACCATTATCTTTCATTCGTGTACTATTTCGTTAATGTTATAGTTTATGATTTAAAGATAATGATTTAGTATTCCTAAATATCGTATTAAATAAATGTTTACGATTTAGTATTTAAGTGATTTTATTTTATAGTCAAATCCTTCTTTAATTAACAAAAATATCAAACATTTTTCTATTTTTGTAATAGTGCAAAATTTCCCTTCGCATAATACAAAGTCAAATGCGAGGTCAGAATTTTTTTTTTTTTTTAAAATCATGATACTCGCATTCACCGAATAAGAGTTCTGCTCTCCCGAAAATGATTTTTCCAATCGGCATAAAAAATAATTTTTTTTTTTGAAAAGGAGCACAATTTTAGAAATTTTCCTTCAACTTAATGCTTTTGTTGTAGTTGTTTTTTCATACTAGTTTTGTAGAATTTAAAATGAAATTATATGTTTTTATTGTGTCAAAACTTTGACAGAATTGCCTTGGTATGTTAATGGTGTTACTGGAATATAGCTAATTTTGTACTGAACATTTGTACATTTTGGTTTTATTATCATATTCTATCTTTGATTTGTATATTTACTTCCTTTCTGAAATCTGAACACTTGCAATGTGATGGTGCTAATTGTTTTTTCTAAGATTTTTTATTGTTCAGTTATGGATAATGGATTTCAAGATGAGACAATTGAGCAACCTACTTTTGGAACTACAAATGGGATGTAAGAAAAACATGTGCATGGGCAAAGTAACATACAACAAGGTTGGAATTTAGGTATGATGCAAATCAACATAACTTGTTTAACATTATTGCATACTAAAGATTTATTCTATAATTTTATGTGATAGTTCATTATATTATCAATGCTATTAATTGTATTTCTTTATTTTCTTCCCTCATTTTCTATCAAAAAACTCGTTCATCAAAATTGGTCATGCATTTATTTTGTACTCTATATTAGTTTATGCTATTGTAATTTATTTTTATACTCAATATAGATTCTACTAAAGTAGATAGCTGAGTGATTATCGTTTCAGGTAGATGCTTGGTTTCACTCAAAATTGTATTTGATCCAACAAAAATTCTGGCAAATGTAATAGTTTATGGTATGGATACATCAAGGGCGGCAAGGAGAAAAATATTAAGATTAAACTGGTGTGAAATAATATCGAATTCATATTAGAATCGAAAGAGCAATTGATTAGGCCTTATGATCCTTAATCAAACAATATAATTTAAGAGACAACTACTTGGCCTTGTCATTTGGTATTATACAGGGATTTGCCATATTTGTTCTATAGTTTCAAATGGTTATCAAGCATATATTGTTCATATGTAGGTGATCTATAAATTGTTGATGAAGATTGATGGAAGTGTTGTTTCCTTGGACATGTAGTGGTTTAAGTTAGATAGTTACTATGGAATGAAATGTCAATTACAAATATTAGGAGTAGCAAAGCTTAAAGAGCTTTTACTTTAATTGCATTTCGTTGGCACTTTAGTAGACTTTGGGACAAGAAGTATTGTACATTGGTGCTTTTTATCTAACAAATTTAAGGTTATTCATGTTGATATAAATATGACAAAGAAGTGCAGTTTAGCTAGTAAAACGCTTCTTCGATGACCTATTGGTCATGGATTCAAATCACTAGATGGTAGGAAAAATGTTGATATGAATACTTTTGGTTGTCTTGAACTTACCATAGTAAATAAATATTTCTTAGTGATATTCGACTCAAGTTTTTCTAGTAAACTCTTTTGTTGTTTTGGTAGCTTGGAGTTAATGGATTACGTGTTAGGATCACTAAATTTTATTTATTATTGACATTATTAAACACAGGTTATAGTGCCAAATATAAACATTTGAATGCCTTGAAAACAAAGATAAAGTGGGACTTATATGAAAATTTTGCTGGCAATTAAAAGTGCCAATACTAGTCTCTATAGTGGCAATTCCATATGCTGTACCACAATGCAAATCCCACTTTCACAGGTTGTAATATACAATAGTGGGCAATTCCGTGAGATGTCATAAAACATATGATAAATGACATCTAGAACTATTATTTAGGGACCTATTTTGGCACTTAAAGATGCTGAGATATATTTAAAACTACGTACATGTTACTAGTTTTTCACGACACTTGAAATGTCGTCATACAAATTATTGCTAGCAGCAAAGCTGTCGCGATAGTTTTACACAACCCTCATCTACAACTGCCAACCAACTTTTGTCGACACGAGAAGACACAACAATTTTGCAACATGTTAAGACAAGTATTGAGATATATATGAGTTGTGCTGGAATTTGAAAGTGCCACTAAAATAATTTTTTTGCGTAGTTAAGTGAATCGTGGATAATTCAGAAGGGTCTATTATTAGTTTCCCCCCCCTTCTTTCATTAATGTTTTTCTTATATTTTTTTTCCAACCTATTGTTAGGCTGGGAATTGGGAATAGTTGAGTAGATAGGAGTTGTAAATTGTGTTTAAGAAAACACCCATCACCTATCACATAATCTTTTGTCTACACAAATGTTGAAAAAGACAATACAAATATTTATTTGTTATTTTTAATACACTAGCATCACTTTGTTGGAGAAAAGAAATTTCAGTTCCCTATCTTTAGCAGGGTGATAACTCTAGTTTCCAATGTTTTACAAAAAGAAATTTTGTCCTCTAATATTCATAAATGAGGCTGAAAAGGATAATTAATTAAAATGTAACAATGATTAGCGATCAAAATCAAATTGATGTTCGATTGAAGTTTTGACTTAATATTATTGGAATTTGGATCGATATGATTTATGAGGTTTCAAACAATTACATTTGGAATTTTATTATGAAATAAGATTCCAATTTATTTAAACATAAGACATAACTGGCTACCAGGAACTTTAAAAAGCAAAAATATGAAATAACTAATTAAATGTTGTCTTCATCGTACATATTACCTAGTAGATAAAAGTTCAAGATAATTATTTTTTTAATTATTATATATTTAATATACTACTGATACCTCAACAAAAATTCTTTTTAAAATCCCTACAATTTTTTTTTAAAGCACTTCATATTTCCTTTAGCCTTAAAATCAACTATTTCTTAAATTAGTTTCTAACAAATAAAAGAAAAAGTATTATTAGAATAAAAGGAGAATTCTAATTGTTAAAATGTTACATGACTAGCTAGTGGATATAGGTTTCAAATTCTTTTCTAGTAATGTATATTGTGAAATGACTAAAAATAACCGTTGGATCATCTATAAAGTAGGGAACTCTCTCTTTGTGGATTATCCAACGATTATGCTAGTCACGTTGCTAGAAAAATCCATTACTAGTCACTCTGTACTGGGAAATGTTTAAGAACAATCGTTAGATTAAGTCTATAAAGTAGGGGACTCCAAAATTTTTAGATGACCTTTCTACTTTATAAATGATCCAACGGCAATGCTGGTAATTTCGTATTGCAGAGTAACTAGTAAAGCATTGCTACACAAAAGCAACAAAATTTAGACACATATGTCATTTGTAACAACTGAAACTAAGTACTCCACACTTCTCTCTTAACCTGTTGGTGCACAAAATCTGTCTTTTTGCTTCATACATTCAAGATAGGAGTAGGTCTTGACTAATCACTTTGTAAGCTACATAGTAGATGTGCTAAAAATAGAGGGATCCCTTGTTTTTTAGTCCATATACTGACTGAGGTAGGGGACTCTACAATGCTATCCCTAGCAAAGAAATTTTCTACTATGTAACCAACTTTATGAGTCATCTATACACTTAAACCATGTGGCTAGCAAAGCATATCTTAGCAAGAGAGGTTGGGTGAAGAACCTAGTTCATCCAGTAAAGAGTAGCTAGAGAGAGTTAGTTGTTGCTCCCTGAGCAGTCGGTCTTCTACAGTTTTACATGATATGGTGGGCAAGCTTTCTCATATATGTATGTATGTATGTATGTATGTATGTATGTATGTATGTATGTATGTATGTATGTGAGAATGGGACAGTTTTAGAATGTTCTCTTAGGTGTTTGTATGTTGACGCAGTGTGATTCTGCTTGAATATTTATCCGAACTTTGGAAAATATAAAACATTTTTCCTAGTCAGGTATCCCATAATTGATATTGTGGAAAGACAAAGCGTGTTAGTTACCAACTGTTAGTGTTAATCAATTAGTGTTAACTCAATCAATTATGTAAATCAAATAACTATACTTCCTTATATTATGTTATTTGGTTACCTTAGTGGTTATTGTCTATATTTATTATATAGTTTGCATCCATTGTAGTTGTATGCTATAAATATAGGGTTATTCTTACTTTTATACTTGAACACTGTTTTATCAATGTACATCATTTCTTGCAAACTCTGTTTATCAAAGCTTTTCAATCCTTTTCATGGGTGTTCTTTCAACCCCTTTATGGGTGTCCTTCCAATCCCTTAATATGATCAATCAGTGTTTTTTAATCACTTTTATGGGTGTCAAATTAACTTTATGGCCTTCATTATCTGTGGCTTTCAATTCCTTTAATGGGTTTTACCGTTTAATGGTGTTATGTTCCACGGGTGAAGTCCCTTTTAGTGTATTGCCCCTTTGACGGTGATTCCTTCACAAAAGTCGGCTATCCTTACACTTATTTTCAAAAATGTTTGAAGAATCTCATTTGTAACCTCAAGTTGGTTTCTTTGCAAGCTCTTTAAGTTTGAGGAAGGTGTTAATTTTAATCAATCAGTGTTAATTCAATCAATTAAGCAAATTTTCCTTAGTTTAGATTATTTGGTTATCTTATTGGTTGTTGTCTAGATTCACTATATAGTTTGCATTCATTATATTTGTATGCTTTAAATACAGGATTATTGTACTTGTATACTTGAACACCATTTTAGCCAATAACATCGTTTCTTTAGGGATGGGCAAAAGTACTCGTTGATTTGCTGATCCACATGCCCTGCTCCGCTCCGATCTATAAAAAAAGGGTATCCAATCCGCCTCCTTTAACCGAGTCAAATGAGGGTTAGGTGGTAAGTACTATCACAGGCACCCAAAACTAATCAAATTCTCTATACTAATATAGTAGTGGAGAGTCCGAGTCGTCCTATAGAGAACAGAGTCTATTCTTCGTGCTTAAAGTAAAAGGGGGTTTTGGAACAATTTTAACACTAAAAACTATTGCAGGAATTAAAACTGAAGAGAATTCAATAAAAGAAGGATCTTGGTTTCGGTTATATCCACTAGCGAAATTTTATTAGTCGATCATTGATACCAAGGATAATTCAGTTTTTATACCAAACACTAATTGAAGAATTAACTCAAATTCTAATTCAAGTTCGGTTCTTATATCTTTTCCTAAGTTAGTTAATTTTTGATACACGATCCAATTAACCCTAATTTTGGCAATCAAATTAATCTAGACATGTGCCAAAAATTAATTAAAAGAAATATTAAAACCAACAAGATCAATTAGGCCAATATAAAATAAACACACGCGGTTATGTCATTATTTCTCCTAGATTAAATAATGCTATTCGAGCAATTACTAAACCTAGTTGCCTCACACATTTAATTGAACAAAGTAGTCCAAAACAATCCAGCTATAGGTTGTTCCAATAATTCACTATTCTGCAGCAATAGCAATTAAAAAGAACAATCATAAAATTAATTCAGAAAAATAATTAATACTTGATATAAGAAGTGAATAAATTAAAGTTAAAAAAGTCTCACAACATACTATAATTAACCATGGCTTCAATTCCCTTGACCAAGAAACAAGGTTTATGCATTAAGTACCATGGAAGTGCGCACAAGAATTTCTACTAGGAAACTAACGATGAAAAAGAAAAAAGAAAAAGTGTTGACCTCTCTATTCACCTTACGAGGGATATTTATAGGGAATAGTAGGGTTATAATTCTTATCTAATGATAAGAACGTGAAAACGGTTAAAAAAGAATCTAACTGGAAGAAGAAATTTGCCCAAAAAAATCTTGTGACCTTTTTGCTGCGCCGCACATGCGTGTCTTGAAGCTCATGCATGTGTGCGAGAACCGTTCCATCTGATTGTGCTCACTAGAATTTGCACACATGCATAGCTCCTGGGTCGCACATGTTCGCAACTTCTAGTAGCTGTGCGTCATATTCAACTTTAATTTTGACCTCGATGCTAATGGAATTTAGAAAAACTCAAAACACGAATATTGTAGTCATTTTTCTTACCTTTCCAACTTATATTGAATCAACTCAATCGGAGATTGAACAAGAAAGTTGTGTTCAAAATATGAAACAGCATCCAGCTTTGCTCCATATTCTTGTACATTTCATCCTATATAACTTTTCTTCATCTTTTTCATCCTTTTTCACTCCTTTTTCACTTCAACCCTATAAAAACTAAGAATAAACAAATTAAGCTAGCATTATTAACTAAAATCTTGTTTACAATACATAAAAATGAAGTAATGACACATAAAATTTAGGACATTTATGAGCTTATCAATTTACCCCACACTTAACTTTTGATCGACCTCGAGCAAACATAAAATTAAAACAACCAAGCATATCGAAATTCTGCCCAGCACATTTCAACAATTATCCACATAAATAATGAAGAGTCAATCCACCATTTAGAGTAGTCTAAGAACTCTAGAACTCAAATGCTAATAAAAACCAAAACATGAGATTTGTGTGTATGTGTGTAGCCATTCAAAAACTTAGATTTGAAAACATTTAGATTAAATCATGTAAACCCTTAAAATTTTTCTAAACACCCCATAACTCACTCTTCTTACACCTCTCCACTAATCTAGACAACTGACTCAATTTAAATTAGGTAGGACTTTTTATCTTGTAACGTTAAGTTAGGGTATTGGCTAATCAGAGAAGGGAAAGGATATCACAAATAAGAAAAAGAGTTTTATAAGTAATGCCGGCCACACATTCAAATAAAAGTTCTTTTCATAGATGAAGTATCATACATCCGCAACCCTATACTTGAATAACAAACACCCATAAAAATTTCAAGAAAACAATAAGCAAAGAAGTCCCTCTTCTTCAACTTGGCTAAAATGCCAACATTTCTTCTGACATTATCTCCCTTTCTCTTTTTCATTTGTTGGACCTTTTTTTTGTCGTATTTAACTCATGTCCGATTCCAAATATGGAAACTAGTGGTAGGTATAACCCAAAAACATATAAACGCAGGTACTAGTAATGGGCACTACCTGCAAATACAGGTATCAGTGATAGGCACTATGTGCATTTTTCAAGAACTTATTATTATTTTTTCAAATTTTTTCTAGTACCCCCTCTTGCCCCATAAATGTACATTACTCACTCTTACAATCTTTCACCCTCATTCCCAACCTTCTACCCTCGTGTCCCTTTAACAAATAATGTGTGTAGTAAAGCTCTTTAAGGGATAATTTCTGATAAGAAATTTTAAAATATATTACTAGGCTCATATAGGTAGGTAAAATTAGGTTAAATGAAAGAAGACGAATGGTGTTTCTCTCTATTCATAACAAATTAAGGCTCAAACAGGGTACTAGGCACAAATTTCAAGGGTTGGCTAGAAAGGCTCAAACGACCAAAGAAGACTTACCCTCATCTTAAAAACGAATAGGTTGTCTAAAAATTTCGCCTAAAAAATGTAATAAAGCAAGTTTCTGGAATGCAATATAGTTGAGTCTACATAATTAGCTATAAGTGTCCAAACCAAAAATTAATTCATGGCTAAGTGCTCAAAAATTCTTAAAAATCATGCAAGGAAAATATTAACACTGACTACCCACTCATGAATGGTTCAATTCAAGAATTATTATACAGAAAATTAGAGAAACATGCTAAGCAAAAATTTTCAAAATTTTCAAAGATTTTTCAACTAATTCACACAAAAATTTTCAAAAACATTGAAAAGCTCTTTGATAAAAAATCAAAAGAATTTGTTAAAATATTATAGCAAAAATGAGTAAAATACACAAACAAATCCTAAATCCAGATAACTCCCCCTCCCCACACTTAAAAATAAGCATTGTCCTCAATGGAAAAATGAAAGTATGAAGTGTGAAACAGAAAAGTTTTTCTGGATTTTATGAGCATTTGGTGCAGTATATTCCGATATATCCCTCGACATGAATTGAAGCTCGTTGTTACAATAGACAAAAACAAAACATAAACTCCTTGAGAAATTAAGAAAAACAAGAAAATTGTTTAAATTCTACAATAATCAAGAAAAAACTTATTCTCTTAAAGGAATATATCACAAAAACAACGAAATCACAACTACGAATATTAAACTAGTTAAAAATAAATGTAGCTAAAATGTCTGAAATGAACTTTAAAATAAGAAAAACATTAGGATGTCTGAATTCAATCAAGCATCATCGTCAGAAGGAGTATTAGGCGCCAATTCCGGCGGAAATGGAGGGAATGGTAAGAATGTGGTATCTACAAGTTTTCTCCTCGCTCTCTTGCCCGTTGGCGAGCCTCCATAGTCTGCTACCAGGCATGCTGATACTGGATGTAGATGTTAAACCGATGCCGCATGCGCTGTTGCTCCCCTAAGATTTGCTCCAAAATTTCATCTTGACTACATCTTGGCTCGGTCAGGCTCAGCCTCCTCCTCTTCCTGTGAAGTAGATATATGGGAATGAGTGTGCCTAGTCGGAGCCTTTACTCCATTCATAGCGATCGGCTTCTTGGACTTCAATTTCTCTTCGATTGGAGCAATTGCCACTTCACTCTCAATACATAAAGCCGTGATCAGGTGGGAAACCATAGGCCCGATTGCTTGTTGACCGAAAAATAATAAATTTGTTGACGGATGAGGCAGCACACATCTATAGATTTTTCGGTAGCAATGCAATACAGTTGTTTGGCCCACTCCAGAGTAACATGTGTGAGATGACTGACTAGAAGGAGACAAGCACATATGAACTTAAACCACATGAACCAAGCCGACTTAAGTGTATTCGCATTAAAGTGTCATGCAATGCATGTGATCTAATTAGGTTCCATATTAGTGTCATTAACGGTTGGCCATTCACCATTACATACTTGGTTCAACTTCAAAAGCCGATTAATCTCATTAGAAGAAATATCCACATCTTTTTCCCATACGTACACCTTAGTGTAACTATAATGGGACAGGTTATCATAAAATTCATCTACTATTAGTAGTACCACGACTTTAGGAGTAGAGGTAAAGTGATTCCAATCATGGTTGCATGTAGTAGTTTTAATCTCTGGGATCCCGACCAATGGTACTTGAATACCTTTTTCTTTGATCATGACCCTGTGTGAAATATCCTTCTCATACTTATTTTGGGCTTTAGCATTGACGAATTGTGCCACCACATTCTCCTTGGGTGTGTTGTCATATTTGCGTTGGGGTTCGGACAAAGAAGAAGCCTAGGCAGTTTTACCCGTAGTCTGTTTTTTTTTCTGTTCTTGCCATTCATTTTTCCAGAGAGCCTACAAAAATTAGATGTGAAAATCATGGAAACCAAATAATGGCTCTAATACCGCACATTTAAAAGATTTCACAACCCTCAACTTATAATCAACCTTAGTATGCACAAGATAAATTTCAATAAAGTAGTGCCAAAACTAGGGTTTATGCACAAATTCATGACATTCCTAGAACATCACTAAAATCGATTAATGAAGAATCATATGACATAATATGCATTCTAGGAATTGAGTTCATGCACCAATACCTTTTGTTTTAACAATTTTATTCATTGAGACAATTCATCAAACACTTGGCATGCATAAATAACGAATGAATCAATAATTCATGCACAAATCACTTAAATCACACATTTAAAATTCAATCCATGACCAATTAGGACAATTAAATCAATAAAAATCAAAACTTTCTTACAATTCAATCTTAAATTCAAAAAGGAAAAGTATAAGAAAAGTCAATGAAATTCATACCTTGATGAAATTTACCCCTGAAAAAGGAAGGATGATTTGACATTAATGGAATGGATTAGAACGTGATTTGATGGTAAAAAGTGTTGGGGATTGAAGAAGCGTTGAGAAGAAAACGTAGAAAAGAAGAGAGAATGGCCGTTTGAAAGCTTGGCAAATAAGGGTTTTACTCTTATAATATAGCGTGCGAACATGCGTAGCCTATTAGGCACGTATGTGCATGCGAAGCAATAAGCTCATTTGTTAAGGTTCCTCTCGTGCACATGTGCAAGGTTTGAAGCGCGCATGTGCGGCGATGCTAGATAGGAATTTTAGCTCCTAGTTTTTGCACACATGCGCAGCAAATGGTGAGAATGTACGTAAAATCACCCTTCCAAGCATAAATTTTTCATTCTTAAATCACCCAAACAATAAATAGGACCTTCAAATGATAATTTTGTTTGTCTAACTTGTAAATCAAAATGATTTCCAACACGAACACTAAACACTATAAAAACCCTAAAAACAAATAAATTAAATCAGATATAAAGGGACATGGGGTGCCTTCCCATGCAGTGCCTTTGTTTACTATCGTTGGGTCGACCTTATGCCCTTACTTCTCAATTGTATTCCGATTCTTCCAAATCGATCTCTGTCACATTTTCCAATGTAATCCCCTCATAATAGGGCTTAAGTCAATGCTCGTTAACCTTGAACACGTTGAATGTTTGTAAGCTTTGAATTTCAACTGTACCATGAGGAAAAAAATTGGTTATAACAAATAGTCTAATCCAACAAGATTGCAATTTATCGTGAAATAGCGAAGACGCGTCTGGTAAAGGACTTTTTGACTGACTTTAAAACCCTTTCTTGAGATCATTTTCTCATGAAAAGCTTTGTCTTCACCTTATAGATGCGAGCGTTCTCGTATGCTTCATTTCATATTTCCTCCGATTCTTATAGTTGCAACTTCCTTTTTTCACCACTTTCATCCAATCCCATGTTAAGGCTCTTGATAGCCCAACATGCCTTGTGTTCTAACTCTACTACGATGTGACCAGGTTTCCGAATAGAATACCAATCGATATGGTGACATACCGATAGGTGTCATGTAAGCAGTGTGATAAGCCTACAATGCATCATTTAGCTGAAAATTCCCATCTTTACAACTAGAGTTTACCATTTTCTATAGAATGGACTTAATCTCCCTATTAGACTCCTTAGCTCGTCCCCTTGTCCGTTGATGGTACACGGTTGATATCCTATAGGTTACATGGTATTTCTTTAGTAGGGCTTCAACTGTTCGGTTGCAAAAATACGTGCCTCGATCACTTATTAGAGGCCTTGGAACTCCATATCTAGAATGATATATTATTTCTAAGAAAATCTACAATAATTTTTGATTAATCAGTGCTTGTGGTTTTTGTTTTCACTCATTTCGAAACATAATCTACATACTGTATATAAGAATAACCAAATGAAACAGGAAAAGGTCCCATGAAGTCAATGCCCCAAACATCAAATAATTCCCAAAATTATATCGAGTTTTGAGGCATTTCATTCCTTTGGGAGATATTGTACCTGCCCTCTGACAATTATTGCATGACCAGCAGAATAAATAAGAATCTTGAAATATATCGGGCCAATAAAAACCACACTCCAGTACTTTCATTGCTATTCTCTTGTCTCCAAAATGTCCTCTACAAGCATAAGAATGACAAAATGCTAGGATCAAATTGATCTCACTACCATTTACACACTTTTTTATTACTTGGTCGGCACAGTGTTTCCATAAATAGGGGTCATCCCATACATAATATTTTTCATCACTTTTGATCTTCTCTCTTCTGCCCTAGACAAACCATGGGGCAATTTGTTAGTAACTAAGAAATTCACAATATTTGCATACCGTGGTAATATCGCCCTTGCTGAAAATAATTGTTCATCTGGAAATCTTTGTTGTATATCCAATTCATTCTCCACATGTGGCAATCGACTCAAGTGATCTTCTACTTTGTTTCTCTATTCCACTTTTATCCTTGATTTCCTAGTCGAATTCACTTAAGAAAAGTATCCATCTAATTAGAACCCTTGGTTTTGACTCCTTCCTTGTCATCAAGTAACGTAAAGCTGCATGATCAGAATAAACAATTATCTTAGTACCAAGTACATAAGACTGAAACTTTTCTAAAGCAAAACAACAACCAAAAGTTCTTTTTAGTAGTCGAGTAATTTCTCTGCACGTCATTCAGAGTAATAAGGCATAATAAATTGCATGAGATGCTCTTCCAACTCTTTGTCCCAAAACTACGTCCAATACAAAATCACTTGTATTGCATATTATCTCAAACGATAAGCTCCAATTAGGTGGTTGAATGATTGGAGTTGAGACGAGGAGATTCTTCAACTTGCCAAATGCCAATTTGCATTCATCATTGAACTCAAATTCCACATCCTTTTGCTATAATTTGCATTGAGATGCTGATATCTTGGAGAAGTCCTTGATGAATCTTCAATAGAAACCTACATGACCAAGGAAAGCATGAATTTCCTGGACTTTGGTAGGGCAAGGTAATGATTGAATTATATCAATTTTCTGGAACACATATTAGCTTTATCAACTTCAATCCCTTTAGATGATACCACATGACCAAGAACTATACCATGTTGAACCCTGAAGTGACATTTGTTTGAGTTTAAAACAAAGTTAGTTTCTATGCACATTTGTAATACCAGTGTAAGTTTTTGCGCACGCTAATCGAAAGAATCATTATATACAGTAAAATCATCCATGAATACCTTAATAATGTGTTCAAGAAAATCAAAAAATATGCTAACCATACACCTTTGGAATGTGGTTGGGGCATTACATAATCCAAATGGCATACGACGATACGAAAACATCCAAACGGACACGTGAATGTTGTCTTCTTTTGATCCTTAGGAGCAATAGCGATATGAAAATAACCTGAATAGCCATCAAGAAAACAATAATAAGTACGACCAGCTAGCTTTTCAAGTGTTTAATCAACAAAAGGTAAAGGAAATTGATATTTACGAGTAAGAGAATTAAGTTTCCTATAATCTATACAAACTCTCCACCCATTTTGATTTTTAGTATGAGTGGGCACCATCTCATTCTCTTGATTTTGCACCACTGTTAGTCCCGTCTTTTTAGGGACCACTTGTACTGGGCCAACCCAATCACTGTCCGAAATTGGGTAAATTATCCATACTTCTAGAAGCTTGAATATCTCTTGTTTAACCACCTCCATAGGCATTGGGTTCAGCCTTATTTGTGGTTGACGAGTAGGCTTAGCTCCACCCTCAAGAAAAATGCGATGCATGCACGTGGACGGGCTAATTCCTTTTATATCTATGATGGTCCATCCAATTTCCGTCTTGTGCTCCCTTAGAACCTTTGACAATCTCTCTTCTTGCTCATCAGTTAAATAGATGAAAATTATTACCAGAAATTTTTTTCTGTCTCCTAAAAATAGATACTTAAGATGACTTGGAAAAGGTTTCAATTCTGGCTCAGCCATCTGCACAACAGAAGGTAAGGATTTAAAATCAACAATGTAGTGTAAGATACCTTACAATTTGCAGCTCTTCCTATCACTCTCCAATATCTCTGAATTATTGCTTATCCAATCCATCCTGAACTTTTTCTTCAGAAACCTCCTGTACTAACGAATCAACAATATCACTATAGTAGATGGAATTATCCTCAGTAGGATATCTCATGGCTTTGTAAATATTCTGTTGAAAAATTTTGCCATCAAATTCCATTGGCAAAATTTCAGCGTCCACATCTGTCTTAGTTTTAAATGTTTTCAGAAAAGGTCTACCTAATAGAATAGGAGCAGACTCATCATTATTTTCCATGTCAAAAAAAATAAAAATCTGCAAGAAAAATTAATTCATTGACTTGAACCAAAACACATTCAATTATGTCTTTAGGATAGGCTACTAACCTATCAGCTAATTGAATAACAATACTAGTTTCAGGTAAAGGGCCAATGTGTAAGGAGGTATAAACTGAGTAGGGCATAACATTTATTGACGCTTCACAGTCTAAACGGCCTCTTTAATCCTAGTATTTTTTATTGTACAAGGAATTGTACGTGGGTAGATTCTGTGTAAGCATTGTCAGAAATATTTTTCCCTAAAAGTAATCTTCTCACCTTTCTTTTGTCTTTGCTTCTTTTTATGTGTACATAACTCCTTCAAAAACTTAGCATAATGAAGTATTTGTTTTATAGCATCTAATAATGGAATATTTACCTCGCATTTGCAAAAAGTTTCATATAACTCTTTATTAGGATCCCTTTTCACAAATTCCCTAAATGCTCCGGGGAATGGTGGCTCAGGTTTATATTCTGGCCACGAAGTTGACTTACCTTTGCTTTCATCTTTGTTGTCTGGACTTTGGTTTCCTTCGCATTGGCCTTAATACGTTCTGAAGCTGCGTTACTAGGTACCTTAACCTTCTTGCCACTTCTCAACACAATTGCACTATCATTTTCCTTATGATTGACAATTGTTTTTGAGGGAAACTTGCTAGAATTCTGTAATTCCAACTAGCTAATTGCTGTTTCCATTTGTCCTATTTGGTGTTGCAATATTGTATACTGGCCTTGGTATCCTGTTGAAATTGCATAGTGTTAGCGATCAAAGCACTCTTCATTTCCTTTAAAGACTTGCCATATTGAGCAAGTGGATTAGATTGTTGTCTTTGAGCAAATAGAGGCATGTACAATTGGAAATTCTAGCGATTTTTTTGAGGTAACTACTGTGCTAGATTCCCATATTTGAGATAGGATTATCCCTCCACCTAGGATTATATGTATTAGAATAGAGATCATTATTTGCTCGGGTTGTCCTGCAAGTCCTCGCATTGCAATTACTTTTTTTTGGGACTCATCTTGTAAGTTCGGACACATGTTGTCAGATGTTCCTTATTCGAACAAATTTCGCAATTTTGCACAAGCTACGTAGTTCCTGAAGCCAATTGACAAAAGAAAAAAAAAGTTAGATTGGCCATCTGTTGTTCTAAAGATGAAACACTTACCTCATTAACACATTTTTGTGGTTGTTCACATTGCATTCCAAACTTCTGAGAACATGCTTCCAAGTTTGATATCAGCTCACGGATAGCGATGATTGTAGTCAAATTATCCAACGCTCCTCTACTATCGGTGCCGATCATGTTTCTCTTATTAACCAACAAGCCTTCATAAAAATATTGAATTAATAAAGAGTCACTGATTTGATGGTGAGGATAGCTTGCACAAAGACTCTTGAAACATTCCAGGTAGTCGTATAAGGACTCTTCATTGAACTGCTTTATCCCGTAAATTTCTTTCCTTATATTCACAGTTCGGGATGCTGGAAAATATTTCACCAAAAACAAACTATTCATTTGCTCCTAGGTTGTAATACTGTCCGAAGGTAAATTAGGCAACCAGTCCTGAACGTGGGAATGCCTTAGCATGATGCGCTCCTCCGAAACCCCAATGGGTCTCATACTCATGCATACTATGTGAAAGTCCTTTAGATGTTTGTTTGGATCCTCACTTGGAAATTCATGAAAAAAAGGTAAAAGACGGATTAATCCAGATTTTAATTCAAAAGTCACATTTGCATTTGATTCAGGGTAAGCAATGCAAACGGAAGTTGTTGATTTAAGGTTGGCATTGCAAGTTCTTGAAGAGTTCTTTGTGCCATGCCAGTTTCACCCTATTCTTCTCAATTCTCGACAAAAATGAAGTCAAAAAGTTGATTTTTTCCTAGCTTTCTATCTCTTAATTCCTTCCCTAATTTGCGTACCATTCTTTGTATTTTTGAATCAAATTAGAATTCAACTTGTCCAACAGATCGTGTCACTGGCATACATAATTGGTGGAAGAAATAATAACAAAATAAAAAAATAAAATTAGAAATTAATAGCAGAAAAATAAATCAAACCATTTCTCAGCAATGGTGCCAAAATTTTGGTCGTTAAAATTTTGGTAAGTGCTGTTGCAGGCACCCAAAACTAATCGAATGCTCTATACTAATGTAGCAGTGGAGAGTCCAAGTCATCCCCCAGAGAACGAAGTATATTGTTCATGCTCAGAGTAAAAAGGCGGTTTGGAACAATTTATTCACTAAAAACTATTACAGGAATTAAAACTGAAGGATACGAGCCTGATCATTTCTCCTAGATTAAATATTGCTAATTGAGCAATTACTAAACCTAGTTGCCTCACAGATTGATTTGAACAAAGCAGTAAAAAATAATCTAGCTATAGATTGATTCCAATAATTCACTATTCTGCAATTACAGCAATTAAAAAGAACAATCATAAATTAATTCAGAAAAATAATCAATACTTGATATAAGAAGTCAAGCATTGATTATTTTTCTGAATTAATTTATGATTGTTCTTTCTAATTGCTGTAATTGCAGAATCTGTCTCTTATACACATCTAGATGTGTATAAGAGACAGCTTCCGTGACACTTAGTGCCTAAACCTTCTAATTTTTGTAATTGGAAATAGTGAATTATTGGAGTCAAACTATAGCTAGATTAGATGTGTATAAGGAATCAGAAATCTAGTGAGTTTAAGAGCTTTAAAACTTTATGTATTCACTTGAAACTCACACATGTGTGCGAGAACCATTCCCTTCAATTGTGATCATTGGAATTTGCACACATGCACAGCTCTTGGACTTCTAGTAGTTGTGCATCATTTTCAACTTTCATTTTGATATTGATGCTAATAGAATTTGATAAAACTCAAAACATGAAAGTTGTAGTACTTTTTCTTAGTCACATCTTGATTTCCAATGCATCTTGAATCAATTCAATTCGAACTCAAACAAGAAAGTTGTGTTCAAAATACAAAATAGTGTCCAACTTTGCTCCATATTTTTGCACATATCGTTCTTTTAACTTTTCTTCATCTCTTTTGTCCCCTTCATTCCTTTTTCACTTCAACCTATAAAAATTAAGAATAAGCACATTAAGTTCATTATTAACTCAAATCTTGCTTATAATACATAAAAACGCAATAAATGACACATAAAAATTAAGACATTTATGAGCTTATCATTGGGTACCCACATTGTTTTTGCATTTGGATATGGATCACAAAATTTAAAACCCACAAGTACCCAACCCTAAGGGTAAATATGTTATTTTATAGCAAAGACTAGATGTGTTATGATGCCACAGTTTTCTATCCTTCCTTCTCCAGCCCCCCCAAAACCCCCACCCTCATCCCAGATTCATGTCTTTCCCTCGCAGCTCCATTCCCATTGGAGTCCAAGTTTTGTTCGTTCAAATCTAGTTCATAATAACACAGAAACTAATGAAAATAGGGATACTTGTTTTGGCCCAGAAAGAAAGCAAAAGAAAAGTGAGCTTCAAAGTTTCAACAGCTTGCATCTTATAAATCTACTTACTAACTATTCAGTCACATTAGACAAAAAACATGCTAGGTTTGGGGAATTCTTTGAGTCAAAGATAGACATCAAGCAACATATAAAACTACAATCCTCTAGTCACTAAACTGTAGATTAGGGGATAGACGGATCCTTTTGTGTGTATATTACATGCTAATTGATTTCTCTATTGAAATCATTGTGTCTCCAAAATGGTTCCAATCAAATGCAGATTTCATACCTTATTAACTGGGAAAATGAAATGAGAATTACTGAAACTTTTTCTTTTTTGTTTAATGAAAGATGAAAGGTGAGAGTCGGGTATATGCACTACTCGACTCTCTCTTAATAGGTATCCAGTCACATGAGGGGTGGGGTGGGTAAGAGTCGACAATAGTTGACTCATAAAGTCTAGAGCAGAGCGGGTCAGCTAAATTGCTTGCGGGCAGGTATTTCCTTCCCTCTCCCACCCCTAGTTTCTTTCAAACTCTATTTATCATCATTCTAATGCCAACAATCTACTGCCATATGTATTGTTGCACTATACTGGTGTTGGACTTTTCGACTCAACTGTAAACTCTTTGTACATTGTAAACTCTTTTAAATAGTATGCTCTTCTCACTAGATCAATCCTTTTCTCATCCAAATAGTTAAATCCACTTTGATCGCTTAAATTTGTCACTATTTATTATATTATACACTAAACTAATTTTTTTATCACTTTGCCCCTAACTTTTTATATCTTGACACTTCACTCCAAATTTTGATTGAAGCTATAAGAGTAACGCAATATTTGTGAATTCTATGCACCATTGTAGTGTAATGTCAACGACTGTAATAAAACAAAATGTTATGTTAAATACCATAATATACACTATTCTTCTCAATTCTCGACAAAATGAAGTCAAAAAGTTGATTTTTGATCCTAGCTTTCTATCTCTTAATTCCTTCCCTAATTTGCGTACCATTCTTTGTATTTTTGAATCAAATTAGAATTCAACTTGTCCAACAGATCGTGTCACTGGCATACATAATTGGTGGAAGAAATAATAACAAAATAAAAAAATAAAAATAGAAATTAATAGCAGAAAAATAAATCAAACCATTTCTCAGCAATGGTGCCAAAATTTTGGTCGTTAAAATTTTGGTAAGTGCTGTTGCAGGCACCCAAAACTAATCGAATGCTCTATACTAATGTAGCAGTGGAGAGTCCAAGTCATCCCCCAGAGGACGAAGTATATTGTTCATGCTCAGAGTAAAAAGGCGGTTTGGAACAATTTTAACACTAAAAACTATTACAGGAATTAAAACTGAAGGAAATTTAATAAAAGAAGGATCTTGGTTTTGGTCATATCTACCATGAAAATTCTATTAGTTGATCATCGACACCAATGATAATTCAGTTTTTATACCAAGTTCTAAATGAGTGAGAATTAACTAGAATTCCAATTCAAGTTCGGTCCAAATATACTTTCTTAAGTTGGTACATTTTCAACACGAGATCCAATTACTTTTCTTTGTTTTTAATCAGATAGATGTGTATAAGAGATCTAACAATGCATTAAGACCTGTCTCTTATACACATCTAGATGTGTATAAGAGACAGCTGTAATTGCCAGTGACATTATGTCTGTCTCTTATACACATCTAGATGTGTATAAGAGACAGGTTTAGTAATTAGTTGCCTCACGATTGCAATGGTTTATTCTAGTATGTTGTGAGACTTTTGAACTTTAATTTATTCACTTCTTATATCAAGTATTGATTATTTTTCTGAATTAATTTATGATTGTTCTGTGTGATTGTTGATATAAGAAGTGAATAAATTAAAGTTCAAAAGTCTCACAACATACTAGAATTAACCATGGCTTTAATTTCCTCGACCAAAAAAGAAGGTTTAGGCACTAAGTGTCACGGAAGTGCGCAGACAAGACAAGAATTTCTGTTGGAAAACTAACGATGAAAAACAAAGAAAAGTGTTGAACCTTCTATTCACCTTGTAAGGGATATTTATAGGGAATACTAGGTTTATAATTCCTATCTAATGATAAGAACGTGAAAATGGTTGAAAAGAGTCCAACTAGACGAACAAATTTGTCGAAAAACAAAAATCTTGTGACCCATATAAATATCCCTTACAAGGTGAATGCCTTGATTCTCACACATGTATGCGAGAACCATTCCCTTCAATTGTCCATCATTGGAATTTGCACACATGCACAGCTCTTGGACTTATACAGTTGTGCATCATTTTCAACTTTCATTTTGATATTGATGCTAATAGAATTTGATAAAACTCAAAACATGAAAGTTTTTGTACTTTTCTTAGATGGGTCACAAGATATGTGAATAAGAGACAATTCGAACTCAAACAAGAAAGTTGTGTTCAAAATACAAAATAGTGTCCAACTTTGCTCCATATTTTTGCACATATCGTTCAAGTTTTAACTTTTCTTCATCTCTTTTGTCCCCTTCATTCCTTTTTCACTTCAACCTATAAAAATTAAGAATAAGCACATTAAGTTTGTTATTAACTCAAATCTTGCTTATAATACATAAAAACGCAATAAATGACACATAAAAATTAAGACATTTATGAGCTTATCATTGGGTACCCACATTGTTTTTGCATTTGGATATGGATCACAAAATTTAAAACCCACAAGTACCCAACCCTAAGGGTAAATATGTTATTTACACACAGTTGTACAAAGAGTGTTATACACTATCCTTCCTTCTAGCCCCCCCAAACCCCCCACCCTCATCCCCATTCATGTCTTTCCCTCGCAGCTCCATTCCCATTGGAGTCCAAGTTTTGTTCGTTGTTCATAATAACACGAAACTAATGAAAATAGGGATACTTGTTTTGGCCTTAAAGAAAGCAAAAGAAAAGTGAGCTTCAAAGTTTCAACACTGTGTTCTTATGAACAGCACGAAGTTAATAAGGTATCACATCTCTAATGTGACTGGAACCTGGTAAGGGGAATTCTAAGATGTGTCAAAGATACACATCTAGTGATAGTTGACATTAGGTCTATTCCCTAAACTTTATTTTTTTACTAAACGGATCCTTTACCCTTAGGGTTGGGTACTTGTGGGTCCAACACCAGTTTAGTGCAACAATACATATGGCAGTAGCTGTCTCTTATACACATCTAGATGTGTATAAGAGACAGGTCGAGTAGTGCATATACCCGACTCTCACCTTTCATCTTTCATTAAACAAAAAAGAAAAAGTTTCAGGTCGAGTAGTGTATAGTGCAAACTCTTTGTACATTGTAAACTCTTTTAAATAGTATGCTCTTCTCACTAGATCAATCCTTTTCTCATCCAAATAGTTAAATCCACTTTGATCGCTTAAATTTGTCACTATTTATTATATTATACACTAAACTAATTATACACATCACTTTGTATAACTTTTTATATCTTGACACTTCACTCCAAATTTTGATTGAAGCTTATAAGAGTAACGCAATATTTGTGAATTCTATGCACCATTGTAGTGTAATGTCAACGACTGTAATAATAACAAAATGTTATGTATAATACCATAATATACACTATTCTTCTCAATTCTCGACAAAAATGAAGTCAAAAAGTTGATTTTTCCTAGCTTTCTATCTCTTAATTCCTTCCCTCTTATAGCGTACACATCAAAATGTGGAGTGAAGAATCAGATATAAAAAGTTAGGGGCAAAGTGATCGTGTCACTTTATGTGTTATAAGATTTCTTCCACCAATGGTATGTTAACATAACATGTTTGTTATACACATCTAGATGTGTATAAGAGACAGACCCGACTCAAAGAATGGTGCCAAAATTTTGGTCGTTAAAATTTTGGTAAGTGTTATTAGATGAGGCTACAATGGTGCATAGAATTCACAAATATTGCGTTACTCTTAAGTGGAGAGTCCAAGTCATCCCCGAGACGAAGTATATTGTTCATGCTCGAGTAAAAGGCGGTTTGGAACAATTTTAACACTAAAAACTATTACAGGAATTAAAACTGAAGGAAATTTAATAAAAGAAGGATCTTGGTTTTGGTCATATCTACCATGAAAATTCTATTAGTTGATCATCGACACCAATGATAATTCAGTTTTTATACCAAGTTCTAAATGAAGAATTAACTAGAATTCCAATTCAAGTTCGGTCCTTATATATTTTCTTAAGTTGGTTAATTTTCAACACGCGATCCAATTAACCCTAACTATTAAATTTATGTATATATTAATTAATAGATGCATTAAGACCAGCAAGATCAATTCGGCTAATATAACATAAACATTTATGGTTATGTCAATTAGTTGATCATTTCTCCTAGATTAAATATTGCTAATTGAGCAATTACTAAACCTAGTTGCCTCACAGATTGATTTGAACAAAGCAGTAAAAAATAATCTAGCTATAGATTGATTCCAATAATTCACTATTCTGCAATTACAGCAATTAAAAAGAACAATCATAAATTAATTCAGAAAAATAATCAATACTTTTAAGAAGTGAATAAATTAAAGTTCAATTAGCCATAACATAATCTTATGTTAATGATGTCTCTAATTGACATATCTGTATGTCTCTTATACACATCTAGATGTGTATAAGAGACAGGTCTTAATCTTGGAAAACTAACGATGAAAAACAAAGCAAAGTGTTGAACCTCTCTATTCACCTTGTAGGGATATGTATAGAGACATACTAGGTTTATAATTCCTATCTAATGATGAGTTAATAATGAACTTAATCTTGTCTCTTATACAATTCGATGTCAAACAAGACAGCTGTGTATGTATACAAAATAGTGTCCAACTTTGCTCCATATTTTTGCACATATCGTTCTTTTAACTTTTCTTCATCTTTTTTGTCCCCTTCATTCCTTTTTCACTTCAACCTATAAAAATTAAGAATAAGCACATTAAGTTCATTATTAACTCAAATCTTGCTTATAATACATAAAAAGGCTACTATTTGAACACTAAGTCTCTGATACACATCTAATGTGTATAAGCCCCCCCAAAACCCCCACACTCATCCCCATTCATGTCTTTCCCTCGCAGCTCCATTCCCATTGGAGTCCAAGTTTTGTTCGTTGTTCATAATAACACAGAAACTAATGAAAATAGGGATACTTGTTTTGGCCCAGAAAGAAAGCAAAAGAAAAGTGAGCTTCAAAGTTTCAACAGCTTGCATCTTATAAATCTACTTACTAACTATTCAGTCACATTAGACAAAAAACATGCTAGGTTTGGGGAATTCTTTGAGTAAAAAATAGACATCAAGCAACATATAAAACTACAATCCTCTAGTCACTAAACTGTAGACTTAGGGGATAGACGGATCCTTTTGTGTGTATATTACATGCTAATTGATTTCTCTATTGAAATCATTGTGTCTCCAAAATGGTTCCAATCAAATGCAGATTTCATATTTATTAACTGGGAAAATGAAATGAGAATTGGAAACTTGTTTCTTTACTACATTTAATGAAAGTGACAAAGGTGAGAGTCGGGTATATGCATATACTCGACTCTCTCTTAATAGGTATCCAGTCACATGAGGGGTGGGGTGGGTAAGAGTCGACAAGAGTTGACTCATAAAGTGCAGAGCGGGTCAGCTAAATTGCTTGCGGGCAGGTATTTAGAGTTTACAGTTGAGTCTCCCACCCCTAGTTTCTTTCAAACTCTATATATCATCAGTCTATTGCCAACAATCTACTGCCATATGTATTGTTGCACTATACAGTTGATTGGACTTTTGATGACCAAGAGTAAACTCTTTGTACATTATAAACTCTTTTAAATAGTAAGCTCTTCTCACTAGATCAATCCTTTTCTCATCCAAATACTGAGTTAAATCCACTTTGATCGCTTAAATTTGTCACTATTTATTATATTATACACTAAACTAATTTTTTATCACTTTGCCCCTAACTTTTTATATCTTGACACTTCACTCCAAATTTTGATTGAAGCTATAAGAGTAACGCAATATTTGTGAATTCTATGCACCATTGTAGTGTAATGTCAACGACTGTAATAAAACAAAATGTTATGTTAAATACCATAATATACACTATTCTTCTCAATTCTCGACAAAAATGAAGTCAAAAAGTTGATTTTTTCCTAGCTTTCTATCTCTTAATTCCTTCCCTAATTTGCGTACCATTCTTTGTATTTTTGAATCAAATTAGAATTCAACTTGTCCAACAGATCGTGTCACGCAAAGATTTAAAGGAGTTTACAATGTACAAAGAGTTTACAAATAAAATTAGAAATTAATAGCAGAAAAATAAATCAAACCATTTCTCAAAGAATGGTGCCAAAATTTTGGTCGTTAAAATTTTGGTAAGTGCTGTCGACGAAGTATATTGTTCATGCTCAGAGTAAAAAGGCGGTTTGGAACAATTTTAACACTAAAAACTATTACAGGAATTAAAACTGAAGGAAATTTAATAAAAGAAGGATCTTGGTTTTGGTCATATCTACCATGAAAATTCTATTAGTTGATCATCGACACCAATGATAATTCAGTTTTTATACCAAGTTCTAAATGAAGAATTAACTAGAATTCCAATTCAAGTTCGGTCCTTATATATGATCTTAAGTTGGTTAATTTTCAACATCGATCCAAAAACCCTAACCTATTAAATTAATCCAGATACAGGCCAAAAATTAATTAATAGATGCATTAAGACCAGCAAGATCAATTCGGCTAATATAACATAAACATTTATGGTTATGTCAATTAGTTGATCATTTCTCCTAGATTAAATATTGCTAATTGAGCTTGTAATTACTAAACCTAGTTGCCTCACAGATTGATTTGAACAAAGCAGTAAAAAATAATCTAGCTGGTAGATTGAGGTCCAATAATTCACTATTCTGCAATTACAGCAATTAAAAAGAACAATCATAAATTAATTCAGAAAAATAATCAATACTTGATATAAGAAGTGAATAAATTAAAGTTCAAAAGTCTCACAACATACTAGAATTAACCATGGCTTTAATTTCCTCGACCAAAAAGAAGGTTTAGGCACTTAGTGTCACTAAAGTTCGCACAAGAATTTCTGTTGGAAAACTAACGATGAAAAACAAAGAAAAGTGTTGAACCTTCTATTCACCTTGTAAGGGATATTTATAGGGAATACTAGATGTTTATAATTCCTATCCATGATAAGAACGTTATTGGTTGAAAAGAGTCCAACTAGACGAACAAATTTGTCGAATGACTTGGAAAATCTTGTGACATCTGCTGCACGCGCACGTGCATGCCTTGAAACTCACACATGTGTGCGGTGAGAACCATTCCCTTCAATTGTGATCATTGGAATTTGCACACATGCACAGCTCTTGGACTTCTAGTAGTTGTGCATCATTTTCAACTTTCATTTTGATATTGATGCTAATAGAATTTGATAAAACTCAAAACATGAAAGTTGTAGTACTTTTTCTTAGATTTCCAATGCATCTTGAATCAATTCAATTCGAACTCAAACAAGAAAGTTGTGTTCAAAATACAAAATAGTGTCCAACTTTGCTCCATATTTTTGCACATATCGTTCTTTTAACTTTTCTTCATCTTTTTTGTCCCCTTCATTCCTTTTTCACTTCAACCTATAAAAATTAAGAATAAGCACATTAAGTTCGTTATTAACTCAAATCTTGCTTATAATACATAAAAACGCAATAAATGACACATAAAAATTAAGACATTTATGAGCTTATCATTGGGTACCCACATTGTTTTTGCATTTGGATATGGATCACAAAATTTAAAACCCACAAGTACCCAACCCTAANCCCCACCCCTCAGAAAACTGAGCTTCAAAGTTTCAACAGCTTGCATCTAGCTAAATCTACTTACTAACTATTCAGTCACATTAGACAAAAAACATGCTAGGTTTGGGGAATTCTTTGAGTAAAAGATAGACATCAAGCAACATATAAAACTACAATCCTCTAGTCACTAAACTGTAGATTAGGGGATAGACGGATCCTTTTGTGTGTATATTACATGCTAATTGATTTCTCTATTGAAATCATTGTGTCTCCAAAATGGTTCCAATCAAATGCAGATTTCATACCTTATTAACATGGGAAAATGAAATGAGAATTACTGAAACTTTTTCTTTTTTGTTTAATGAAAGATGAAAGGTGAGAGTCGGGTATATGCACTACTCGACTCTCTCTTAATAGGTATCCAGTCACATGAGGGGACCCGCTCTGCACTTTATGAGTCAACTATTGTCGACTCTTACCCACCCCACCCCTCATGTGCGGGTATTTCCTTCCCTCTCCCACCCCTAGTTTCTTTCAAACTCTATTTATCATCATTCTAATGCCAACAATCTACTGCCATATGTATTGTTGCACTATACTGGTGTTGGACTTTTCGACTCAACTGTAAACTCTTTGTACATTGTAAACTCTTTTAAATAGTAAGCTCTTCTCACTAGATCAATCCTTTTCTCATCCAAATAGTTAAATCCACTTTGATCGCTTAAATTTGTCACTATTTATTATATTATACACTAAACTAATTTTTTTATCACTTTGCCCCTAACTTTTTATATCTTGACACTTCACTCCAAATTTTAGTGATTGAAGCTATAAGAGTAACGCAATATTTGTGAATTCTATGCACCATTGTAGTGTAATGTCAACGACTGTAATAAAACAAAATGTTATGTTAAATACCATAATATACACTATTCTTCTCAATTCTCGACAAAAATGAAGTCAAAAAGTTGATTTTTTCCTAGCTTTCTATCTCTTAATTCCTTCCCTAATTTGCGTACCATTCTTTGTATTTTTGAATCAAATTAGAATTCAACTTGTCCAACAGATCGTGTCACTGGCATACATAATTGGTGGAAGAAATAATAACAAAATAAAAAAATAAAATTAGAAATTAATAGCAGAAAAATAAATCAAACCATTTCTCAGCAATGGTGCCAAAATTTTGGTCGTTAAAATTTTGGTAAGTGCTGTTGCAGGCACCCAAAACTAATCGAATGCTCTATACTAATGTAGCAGTGGAGAGTCCAAGTCATCCCCCAGAGGACGAAGTATATTGTTCATGCTCAGAGTAAAAAGGCGGTTTGTTAGAACAATTTTAACACTAAAAACTATTACAGGAATTAAAACTGAAGGAAATTTAATAAAAGAAGGATCTTGGTTTTGGTCATATCTACCATGAAAATTCTATTAGTTGATCATCGACACCAATGATAATTCAGTTTTTATACCAAGTTCTAAATGAAGAATTAACTAGAATTCCAATTCAAGTTCGGTCCTTATATATTTTCTTAAGTTGGTTAATTTTCAACACGCGATCCAATATACCCTAACTATTAAATTAATCCAGATACAGGCCAAAAATTAATTAATAGATGCATTAAGACCAGCAAGATCAATTCGGCTAATATAACATAAACATTTATGGTTATGTCAATTAGTTGATCATTTCTCCTAGATAAATATTGCTTATTGAGCAATTACTAAATTTAGTTGCCTCGATCTAAATGTGTATAAGAGACAGACTAATTGACATAAATATTTATGTTATATTATTCACTATTCTGCAATTACAGCAATTAAAAAGAACAGCAATCATAAATTAATTCAGAAAAATAATCAATGCTTGATATAAGAAGTGAATAAATTAAAGTTCAAAAGTCTCACAACATACTAGAATTAACCATGGCTTTAATTTCCTCGACCAAAAAAGAAGGTTTAGGCACTAAGTGTCACGGAAGTGCGCACAAGAATTTCTGTTGGAAAACTAACGATGAAAAACAAAGAAAAGTGTTGAACCTTCTATTCACCTTGTAAGGGATATTTATAGGGAATACTAGGTTTATAATTCCTATCTAATGATAAGAACGTGAAAATGGTTGAAAAGAGTCCAACTAGACGAACAAATTTGTCGAAAAACAAAAATCTTGTGACCCATCTGCTGCACGCGCACGTGCATGCCTTGAAACTCACACATGTGTGCGAGAACCATTCCCTTCAATTGTGATCATTGGAATTTGCACACATGCACAGCTCTTGGACTTCTAGTAGTTGTGCATCATTTTCAACTTTCATTTTGATATTGATGCTAATAGAAATATGCAATTTGATAAAACTCAAAACATGAAAGTTGTAGTACTTTTTCTTAGATTTCCAATGCATCTTGAATCAATTCAATTCGAACTCAAACAAGAAAGTTGTGTTCAAAATACAAAATAGTGTCCAACTTTGCTCCATATTTTTGCACATATCGTTCTTTTAACTTTTCTTCATCTTTTTTGTCCCCTTCATTCCTTTTTCACTTCAACCTATAAAAATTAAGAATAAGCACATTAAGTTCATTATTAACTCAAATCTTGCTTATAATACATAAAAACGCAATAAATGACACATAAAAATTAAGACATTTATGAGCTTATCATTGGGTACCCACATTGTTTTTGCATTTGGATATGGATCACAAAATTTAAAACCCACAAGTACCCAACCCTAAGGGTAAATATGTTATTTTGTAGCAAAGCCCTACAATCGGTGTTCATATCCAAATGCAAAAACAATGTGGGTACCCAATGATAAGCTCATAAATGTCTTAATTTTTATGTGTCATTTATTGCGTCTTTCCCTCGTAGCTATAAGCAAGATTTGAGTTAACAAGTCTTGATCGTTGTCTCATAATAACACAGAAACTAATGAAAATAAGGGATACTTGATCTACCCAGAAGAGCATACAAAAGAAAAGAGTTTACAACTGTCTCTCAACACATCCTACACGCAAGTATAAGTCTACGCTACTAACTTTGAGTCACATTAGACAAAAAACATGCTAGGTTTGGGGAATTCTTTGAGTCAAAGATAGACATCAAGCAACATATAAAACTACAATCCTCTAGTCACTAAACTGTAGATTAGGGGATAGACGGATCCTTTAGATGTGTATATTAGACAGCTAATTGTATTCTCTAACAATACATTATGGCAGTAGATTGTTGGCATTAGAATGATGATTTCATACCTTGAAATTAACAGGGAAAATGCAAGCAATTTAGCTGACCCGCTTTGCTTTTTTGTTTAATGAAAGATGAAAGGTGAGAGTCGGGTATATGCACTACTCGACTCTCTCTTAATAGGTATCCAGTCACATGAGGGGTGGGGTGGGTAAGAGTCGACAATAGTTGACTCATAAAGTGCAGAGCGGGTCAGCTAAATTGCTTGCGGGCAGGTATTTCCTTCCCTCTCCCACCCCTAGTTTCTTTCAAACTCTATTTATCATCATTCTAATGCCAACAATCTACTGCCATATGTATTGTTGCACTATACTGGTGTTGGACTTTTCGACTCAACTGTAAACTCTTTGTACATTGTAAACTCTTTTAAATAGTATGCTCTTCTCACTAGATCAATCCTTTTCTCATCCAAATAGTTAAATCCACTTTGATCGCTTAAATTTGTCACTATTTATTATATTATACACTAAACTAATTTTTTTATCACTTTGCCCCTAACTTTTTATATCTTGACACTTCACTCCAAATTTTGATTGAAGCTATAAGAGTAACGCAATATTTGTGAATTCTATGCACCATTGTAGTGTAATGTCAACGACTGTAATAAAACAAAATGTTATGTTAAATACCATAATATTGAGAAAATAGTTACACTATTCTTCTCAATTCTCGACAAAAATGAAGTCAAAAAGTTGATTTTTTCCTAGCTTTCTATCTCTTAATTCCTTCCCTAATTTGCGTACCATTCTTTGTATTTTTGAATCAAATTAGAATTCAACTTGTCCAACAGATCGTGTCACTGGCATACATAATTGGTGGAAGAAATAATAACAAAATAAAAAATAAAATTAGAAATTAATAGCAGAAAATAAATCAAACCATTTCTCAAAGAATGGTGCCAAAATTTTAATCGTTAGCACTTACCAAAATTTTAGCACCCAAAACTAATCGAATGCTCTATACTAATGCTGTCTCTTATACACATCTAGATGTGTATAAGAGACAGGCAGTGGAGAGTCCAAGTCATCCCCCAGAGGACGAAGTATATTGTTCATGCTCAGAGTAAAAAGGCGGTTTTATTAAATTTCCTTCAGTTTTAATTCCTACAGAATTAAAATCAAGGAAATTTAATACTACAATGGTGGATGGTTTTCACATATCTACTATGTTATAGGAATATGTTAATCATCGAACACCAATGATAATTCAGTTTTTATACCAAGTTCTAAATGAAGAATTAACTAGAATTCCAATTCAAGTTCGGTCCTTATATATTTTCTTAAGTTGGTTAATTTTCAACACGCGATCCAATTAACCCTAACTATTAAATTAATCCAGATACAGGCCAAAAATTAATTAATAGATGCATTAAGACCAGCAAGATCAATTCGGCTAATATAACATAAACATTTATGGTTATGTCAATTAGTTGATCATTTCTCCTAGATTAAATATTGCTAATTGAGCAATTACTAAACCTAGTTGCCTCACAGATTGATTTGAACAAAGCTCTCTTAAGCACATGCATGCCTTGACAACTCACACATGTGTGCGAGAACCATTCCCTTCAATTGTGATCATTGGAATTTGCACACATGCACAGCTCTTGGACTTCTAGTAGTTGTGCATCATTTTCAACTTTCATTTTGATATTGATGCTAATAGAATTTGATAAAACTCAAAACATGAAAGTTGTAGTACTTTTTCTTAGATTTCCAATGCATCTTGAATCAATTCAATTCGAACTCAAACAAGAAAGTTGTGTTCAAAATACAAAATAGTGTCCAACTTTGCTCCATATTTTTGCACATATCGTTCTTTTAACTTTTCTTCAAGTTTTGTCCCCTTCATTCCTTTTTCACTTCAACCTATAAAAATTAAGAATAAGCACATTAAGTTAATTATTAACTCAAATCTTGCTTATAATACATAAAAACGCAATAAATGACACATAAAAATTAAGACATTTATGAGCTTATCATTGGGTACCCACATTGTTTTTGCATTTGGATATGGATCACAAAATTTAAAACCCACAAGTACCCAACCCTAAGGGTAAATATGTTATTTTGTAGCAAAGCCCTACAATCGGTGTTCTACGGCCACAGTTTTCTATCCTTCCTTCTCCAGCAGTTAAAACCCCCACCCTCATCCCCATTCATATCTTTCCCTCGCAGCTAGATGTGTATTGGAGTAGTTTTGAACACAACTTTCTTGTTACTTTATGACTTGCATCTTATAAATCTACTTACTAACTATTCAGTCACATTAGACAAAAAACATGCTAGGTTTGGGGAATTCTTTGAGTAAAAGATAGACATCAAGCAACATATAAAACTACAATCCTCTAGTCACTAAACTGTAGATTAGGGGATAGACGGATCCTTTTGTGTGTATATTACATGCTAATTGATTTCTCTATTGAAATCATTGTGTCTCCAAAATGGTTCCAATCAAATGCAGATTTCATACCTTATTAACTGGGAAAATGAAATGAGAATTACTGAAACTTTTTCTTTTTTGTTTAATGAAAGATGAAAGGTGAGAGTCGGGTATATGCACTACTCGACTCTCTCTTAATAGGTATCCAGTCACATGAGGGGTGGGGTGGGTAAGAGTCGACAATAGTTGACTCATAAAGTGCAGTCATCTAAATTGCTTGCGGGCAGGTATTTCCTTCCCTCTCCCACCCCTAGTTTCTTTCAAACTCTATTTATCATCACTTCTAATGCCAACAATCTACTGCCATATGTATTGTTGCACTATACTGGTGTTGGACTTTTCGACTCAACTGTAAACTCTTTGTACATTGTAAACTCTTTTAAATAGTATGCTCTTCTCACTAGATCAATCCTTTTCTCATCCAAATAGTTAAATCCACTTTGATCGCTTAAATTTGTCACTATTTATTATATTATACACTAAACTAATTTTTTTATCACTTTGCCCCTAACTTTTTATATCTTGACACTTCACTCCAAATTTTGATTGAAGCTATAAGAGTAACGCAATATTTGTGAACTTCACACCATTGTAGTGTAATGTCAACGACTGTAATAAAACAAAATGTTATGTTAAATACCTAATATACACATATAGATGTGTATTCTCGACAAAAATGAAGTCAAAAAGTTGATTTTTTCCTAGCTTTCTATCTCTTAATTCCTTCCCTAATTTGCGTACCATTCTTTGTATTTTTGAATCAAATTAGAATTCAACTTGTCCAACAACTCTAGAGATCGTGTCACTGGCATACATAATTGGTGGAAGAAATAATAACAAAATAAAAAAATAAAATTAGAAATTAATAGCAGAAAAATAAATCAAACCATTTCTCAGCAATGGTGCCAAAATTTTGGTCGTTAAAATTTTGGTAAGTGCTGTTGCAGGCACCCAAAACTAATCGAATGCTCTATACTAATGTAGCAGTGGAGAGTCCAAGTCATCCCCCAGAGGACGAAGTATATTGTTCATGCTCAGAGTAAAAAGGCGGTTTGGAACAATTTTAACACTAAAAACTATTACAGGAATTAAAACTGAAGGAAATTTAATAAAAGAAGGATCTTGGTTTTGGTCATATCTACCATGAAAATTCTATTAGTTGATCATCGACACCAATGATAATTCAGTTTTTATACCAAGTTCTAAATGAAGAATTAACTAGAATTCCAATTCAAGTTCGGTCCTTATATATTTTCTTAAGTTGGTTAATTTTCAACACGCGATCCAATTAACCCTAACTATTAAATTGTTTAATCCAGATACAGGCCAAAAATTAATTAATAGATGCATTAAGACCAGCAAGATCAATTCGGCTAATATAACATAAACATTTATGGTTATGTCAATTAGTTGATCATTTCTCCTAGATTAAATATTGCTAATTGAGCAATTACTAAACCTAGTTGCCTCACAGATTGATTTGAACAAAGCAGTAAAAAATAATCTAGCTATAGATTGATTCCAATAATTCACTATTCTGCAATTACAGCAATTAAAAAGAACAATCATAAATTAATTCAGAAAAATAATCAATGCTTGATATAAGAAGTGAATAAATTAAAGTTCAAAAGTCTCACAACATACTAGAATTAACCATGGCTTTAATTTCCTCGACCAAAAAAGAAGGTTTAGGCACTAAATGATCAACTAAGTGAAGCACAAGAATAGTGTTGGAAAACTAACGATGAAAAACAAAGAAAAGTAGATGAACCTTCTATTCACCTTGTAAGGGATATTTATAGGGAATACTAGGTTTATAATTTCCTATCTAATGATAAGAACGTGAAAATGGTTGAAAAGAGTCCAACTAGACGAACAAATTTGTCGAATCTACAAAAATTTTGACTTTCATGTTTTGAGTTTGCGCACGTGCATGCCTTGAAACTCACACATGTGTGCGAGAACCATTCCCTTCAATTGTGATCATTGGAATTTGCACACATGCACAGCTCTTGGACTTCTAGTAGTTGTGCATCATTTTCAACTTTCATTTTGATATTGATGCTAATAGAATTTGATAAAACTCAAAACATGAAAGTTGTAGTACTTTTTCTTAGATTTCCAATGCATCTTGAATCAATTCAATTCGAACTCAAACAAGAAAGTTGTGTTCAAAATACAAAATAGTGTCCAACTTTGCTCCATATTTTTGCACATATCGTTCTTTTAACTTTTCTTCATCTCTTTTGTCCCCTTCATTCCTTTTTCACTTCAACCTATAAAAATTAAGAATAAGCACATTAAGTTCATTATTAACTCAAATCTTGCTTATAATACATAAAAACGCAATAAATGACACATAAAAATTAAGACATTTATGAGCTTATCATTGGGTACCCACATTGTTTTTGCATTTGGATATGGATCACAAAATTTAAAACCCACAAGTACCCAACCCTAAGGGTAAATATGTTATTTTGTAGCAAAGCCCTACAATCGGTGTTCTACGGCCACAGTTTTCTATCCTTCCTTCTCCAGCCCCATTTAAACCCCACCCTCATCCCCATTCATGTCTTTCCTAGCTCCATTCCCATTGAGTCCAAGTTTTGGGGCTGTCTCTTATACACATCTAGATGTGTATAAGAGACAGATGTCTATCTTTGACTCAAAGAATTCCCCAAACCTAGCATGTTTTTTGTCTAATGTGACTGAATAGTTAGTAAGTAGATTTATAAGATGCAAGCTGTTGAAACTTTTACTCAAAGAAACTTTGTAGATTAGATAGACGGATCCTTTGTGTGTATATTACATGCTAATTGATTTCTCTATTGAAATCATTGTGTCTCCAAAATGGTTCCAATCAAATGCATTTCATACCTTATTAGCGGGAAAATGAAATGAGAATTATCAAACTTTTTTTCTTTTTTGTTTAATGAAGGATGAAAGGTGAGAGTCGGGTATATGCATTTACTCGACTCTGATCTCTTTAGGTATCCAAGTACATGAGGGTAGGGGTGGGTAAGAGTCGACAATAGTTGACTCATAAAAGTGTGTCATTCCTAAATTGCTTGGAGCATGCGTATTTCCTTCCCTCTCCCACCCCTAGTTTCTTTCAAACTCTATTTATCATCATTCTAATGCCAACAATCTACTGCCATATGTATTGTTGCACTATATGTGGTTGACTTTTGTATAACTGTAAACTCTTTGTACATTGTAAACTCTTTTAAATAGTATGAAAGATTCTCACTAGATCAATCCAAAACAAATAGTTAAATCCACTTTGATCGCTTAAATTTGTCACTATTTATTATATTATACACTAAACTAATTTTTTAATCACTTTGCCCCTAACTTTTTATATCTTGACACTTCACTCCAAATTTTGATTGAAGCTATAAGAGTAACGCAATATTTGTGAATTCTATGCACCATTGTAGTGTAATGTCAACGATTGTAATAAAACAAAATGTTATGTTAAATACCATAATATACACTAAAGGTACATATATAGAAGTTGTAAATATTCGTTACTTTTCTAACTTGTTTCATAATTTGGGGTGAACCGTCAAAGATACAAAATCTTTAGGAGATAAAGTGAGAAAAATATAGTTTGGAGTACCATGTGGTAAATAGTGACAAGTTTAGGGGAGCAAAGAGCATATATCCCTTATCCAAAATAAAATTAGAAAACAAATAACAATGATGATCTCTACCTTCTGCTGTACGGGGCTGTGAGTGTAATGATAGAGATCGTCTCGTAGCCGTATTCTGGTAGAGGCAGCCAAAAAATGTGGTTCTAAATTCATCAGTATACTGTGTACAAAGAAAAATGTGATACTATAGTGCACTAAAGGAGGCGTGAATTTCTTACATTTTCTTACATGTACATATTTCTGATTCCAGCTTAATGAGTATTAGTATCATGAATAGTCCACTGTACTTAAATTGCTCCTAACTGGCTTCATTCTGGCTTTAATTGTTAAGGTTTAATGCTTCTAAAATTTTTCATTTTTCCACTTTCCTATCCATCCTTTTTTATTGCATCTTCATTCTCATTTTTTTGATAAAATAGTATTAGCGTGGCCAAAGGGTACATGTCAATTTGGGGTTAGTGTGAATATATGGTTTCTTTGTATTCTAGATACAGTTAGCTATTGTTTTAAAGGTATATTCTCCCAAGGAGCAACATTCTTGTGCAATTTTCCTAGACTTTGTCAAATATGAAATGCTAGCATGATTAATTAATCTAGAACCCTAGATAACAAGAGTAGAAAGTCTCCTCAAGAGTAAGATCGATGCTTAAGGAAGACTAAACAAACTTGACATAGCCCGAATTAAAGAAGTTTCTAGAGTACGATGTTACTTCACAAGTATTGCCCCTTTGCATTACACAAAAGGCGGCATACAGGATAAGCTATCCGCAGTTACTTATCCTAGCTCCTCTACTGACAACTTGTGAAGAGAAAATTTGAGTTGTGATGAACGATGATAACAGTAGAGATGTGTTTAAATAACTATTATTTAATGTATTATTATGAATATTATTTGCAATGATAGTGTATCTAATTTTAGAGATGTGATGTATAAGAAATAAAAAAGTGATTGAAAAATATGTTTGAACAATAATTGTATAATATTAATTAAAAAATAATGAAAAACTAGAAATTTCTTAAGCAGACTCCAATATGGAATTGTGCTTGCGCTTGTGCGCCTCTAGTGATATAACAAAAGCTGCTAAAAAGCATCCTTAAAAGGTGGAAAGGCCTGAAATGAGGTGATATTGTCCAATGACAAGTTGACATGTGGAGGAGTGTTAAGAACAAGAGTTACCTACTGCGTTGGTTACCAATGTTTTGAAAATCGGACCGGATAGGTCGGTTCGACCGGTCGGATTGTGAATCGGAAGAATCATTGGTCCGATCCATCTATATATCCGTTTCGTATAAAAAACAGACAAAATTGGTAAAAAATTGTGAATCGATTAAAAACCGGTTCAATTGGTTTTGGTAGATTTTATATTTTAGAATAAAAAATAATTTAAATTAAGAAAAAAATTTAAAAATAGTGAGATAACCTCCAAAATAGCAAAATATTGAACACGCTAAAATCTAAACTTTTAACTTATTATTTTTTTGATCTCATTGTACTTATTTTTATACAAAGTTCATTTTTTCTTATTAGAAATTTGACTAGTATTTTTGGGTATTTGAACTATAATTCTCCAAAAATAGTGTTCTCTTCTATTTTAGATTTTACATAAATATATTTTAGAATTTCATTTTAAATTATACCACACTTTAGTAAAAAAATAAAAAACACTTTATTAGTCTTACTAAAGTGTGGTATAATTTAACCGGCTGTTAAATACAATCTAGTTCAGTATTCAAAACATTGTTGGTTACTTTCGAAATGTGATTTTTTCCTTAACCAACAGATCTGGATGTTTGCAATAGAAAATTATTTTTTAAGTCTTTATTTGTATACTGAGAGTACTTTAATAACTTCTTGACTTTTTTGGTGTAATTTTATTTTGAAAAGTCATACACTAATGTGTAGAAAAACAATCGGGAAATCTAATAGAAAAACATGGAGGTAGCAAAAAAATTGTGAAATAAATAATAATTTATTTATTGATTGAAACAAATAACACACAAATTACTAAATCTAAATTGCAACTTTTAGAAATTTAGTATATATAGTTGGTAGCATTAAATATTTTTTGCCTTTGGCCTTTACTTAATGTTGAAATTCATCTAATTTTTTTTTGACAAAAAGTTAAAAATATATCAATAGCATGAATAAAAATTGCTAATAGAAGAATAAAAATGTAAAAACTGGTAGTTTATGGACATTAAAAATTATGATCGCTACAACGGGAACATGTATGCTAAATAAGTTTAATAGATAAGTAAGTAACAATCATAAATTGATATTTAGCAAATCAAAAATAACGATTGGTATGTATAAACTATAAAGTATTGATGAGAAAATTTTGAATACAAAATATAGTTTTATATATGTGTACGCTATTAGTATTTGTGACAAACACATTATACATAGTTATATTAGAAGTTATCAAAATTATTACTTAATAGAATAATTTTATGTTTAAATATGTTATTAATACTTTTGACTTAAGTAACATTACAATCTTATACATGGTAGTAACTTGACAATAATAAAGTTTGTTGATTGGAATAATGTACATTAAGCACATAATTATTATAGTAAATAATTCCAAATTGCGTATTTGTGAAAGACTGATACAAGAAATTATTGAATGAATAGTAACAAGGTTGACACAATATTAATAATATTTATTATTTATAATATTTAATTGTTTTTGCTACACAAAAGTAGCCCGATAACATAATTGTTTTGATAAAATAATAAATAATAGTAATTAATTAAAATAATGAAGTTAAAAACTTCTAATATATATACTTAAATGAGCTAAATAAATTCTAACAGAGAGCTAATTAAATCTTACTCAAATATTAAACTCATGCTAACCTTTTAAACTTAGATATAATTAAAAAATAGGCAAATTCTACTACACCCCTTGTGATTTGTCTATTTTATTCATTACCCTCATATGATTCAAAAAACCAACAAATAACCCCCTGGGCTTTCACTTTAAATGTCCAATGGATAGAAAATGGATCTAATAACGGTAGTTTGAAAGCCAGACGCAAAGAAAGTTATTTGGTCCTGAAATACTGAGTAGTACATGTTTAAATACTTGTAGTGTACACTTAGATAAAAATAAATTATTACTCTAAATATTATTATAGTTCAAAATCTATATTGTGAAGTCAAAAATCGATATGTAAAATAAAGAAATGGTAACATTGGAATGTTGTGAGAACACATAGTAATGATCTTGATTTGTGGGAATCCACATTGCCATATATCTCGCCAAGGAAATAGACACAAAAAAATTAGTAAATTATGAAAAATATTTATGGCGATCAAAACATAGTGCTTACTGTTGTTAAGATCGGCATATCGTAAATATTTCGTTTTCTCATGGCTAACCACTAGATCCTTGGTGGGGGCGCCACTCCCAATTCTTATTAAATATTTGGAAAAAAAACAGAAGGGGATATAAACCAAAGCCTCCAGCAAAGATGAGAAAAAACCCTAGCTCACAATTCTTACATTTTTACATCCGATCTTGTCTAAGTGAGCTAAAGCTTTAATATATGATGGTGAATTACTACTAGAATAAAATCTAGTACAATGAGAAGCTGCTGTTAAGCTAGCCAAATAATCAGCAACCTTATTAGCTTCCCTGATACACATGCAAAATAGAAAACTGAAATGTAGCTAAGAAGTTGAAACAATGTTGTATAATGCCATTTATCTTCCAAGGAGCTACAACTGACTTATTGAGAATGTTAGTTAGGATTTGAAAATCCAGCTCTATGATGATATAAGTTATTCCCATATCTTTGCAAAGAAGAAGTCCTTGTCGAATTGCCATTGTTTCTGCCATTAAGTTGGTGCCAAGACCTGGGAAGAAGAATGAAAAAGATGAGACATGGGAAGAAGAATGAAAAAGATGCTTGAATGCTGCCTTCTGAGTCCCTCAGCATACTTCCTCTGGCCTTTTCACCATTGCTTTTACAAGCTCCGTCAGTGTTCAATTTATAGAAATTATCTGTGGGGAACTTCCAATTAACTAGAATCGTATTCCTTCTTAATCGAAGTTGATACTTTAGTCCAACTTAAGGGAAACTGATTTCTAGCTGCAAAATGTTTGACTTTAAAAGGAAAAGCTAATGAGATATTTTGTTTAACAACAACATCTATAAACAATTTAACCTATTCCCTCAAAAAAAAAAAACTTCTATTCCTTGCTTTCCAGAGTTCCCCACAAACTGTACTTGGAATAAATTTAATAACCATTCCCTGGATAGACTCTGTTCCATGTTGTAACCACTTTCCATTCAAATATTGAATCAAGTTCACCTGTGCTAGAGCAGTATTCAGCATCCATTCATAATGTTACCAAAGAACTGTAGCAAAATGACATGTCAGTAAAAGATGATCCAAAGTTCCTCCTAATTGCAATACTGACATCTAGAAGGGAGTTGAGAACCAATTATTTTTTATCAAAGTATCTAATGGCAGTAAACTATTTAGGAGTCTCCACACGGACATAGTTTTCTTCAATGGAATCCTTTCATCCTGTAGTATCTTTCTCAAGAACATAGTGGAAGTACCAGGTTCAAAAATATCCATAGCTGAGCTGATAGAGAAAGCTCCAGAAGTGGTACCCTTTTATGCAAGAATGTCAGGTTCTATCATCAACCAAGGACAAACCCTTGTAATTTAACCATTAACATTAAATGGAGGACAACTTTGCTTGATGAAATCCATGTTCTATGCTTTGGCATTCCAAACCTGATTGAGTTTTAGATCATAATTAGGAGAAAACTCAGTTGGAAGCAACCTATCTTTATCCCAACAGTCAAACCAAAATAGGGAGTTGGCATTCCCGACTTTCACATAGAGATAAGCCTCCACTAAGTCTTTAACTGACATTATTCTTTTCCAGACTGAGGAGCTACTACTTGCCAAATTCTACATGCTACGATGGTTAGTAATGTATTTAGATCTAATGAACTTTTCCCTTAATGATTCTTTAGCCCTAAAGTTCCACCACAACTTCATTGATATCCCATCCACAATAGTATCTAACTACTTGAAACCTAACCCATTTTGATGGGATGGGCAAGCCATTCTTTTCCATGATCTCCAATAAAGCTTCTTCCCAGTATCTGTCATTTCATTTCTATATCTTTAATACATCACTAATTTGGGAGAGACATCACTGTCATCAAGTACAAAGGAATAGAGCTGAGAACATGTTTATCCAGCAACAATCTTCCACCTGCTGAGAGCATCTTTCTTTTTTAGCCAGCCTTCTTCGGAGTAATCTTGTCAATCATTGGCTGGAACAATTCCTGCCTTTCTTGATTGGACAACCAAGGTAAGTGAAAGGAAAATCCTTTTTCACAAAATTAGAAATCCCTTTTATCACCCTCCATGTAGTTGAGTTAAGCTTAGGTGACACATAAAAGCTACTCTTTCTCCTATTAACAGACTGGGCAAAACAATTCTCATAGAGTTTAATGAAAGCACAAAGGTTCTTAACTGAGCTCCTGCTTCCATTGAGAAAGATCAAAATGTCATCAGCATAGGAAAGATGAGTAATAAGTGTTTATGTCCTAGCAGTATTATAATAACTTATCTTCCCATCAGCAAACCATTTCTGAAGTCCCCTACTCAACACTTTTCCTGGAAGAACTAGAAAAGGTAAGGAGAAATAGGATTTCCTTGCCTAACTCCTCTAGTAGAATGGAAAAAACTAGTAGGTACCCCATCAAGTAAAATAGAGAACCAATTATTTTCAGACAACCAGATAAAAGGTTAATGTATTGATCTGAGAATCCAAACTGGTGTAGGACTATATATAAGAAATCCCAAGAGACTCTATCAAAAGCTTTGGCCATATCTAGTTTAAGTATCATATTGCCTCCCCTTACCTTCTTATCAATATGTTCAACTAACTCCTATGCTAGAAAGATATTATCAGAAATGTTTCTGCTAGTAACAATTCCACTTTGTTCCACTGATATCAATTTGGGAAGCAATCCCTTCAGTGTGTTAGCCATCAACTTTGATATAATCTTACTAGCCACTGTATAAAGGCTAATAGGCCTAAAATCATTAAATGTAATAGGGTTGTCCACCTTTGGAATGAGACATATTAGTGTACTAGTTAATGCCTTGGGGAGGGGATGATATTCAAAGACATTCATTCCACAGCAGCAGCCAAAAGATCTTGAGAGATAATCTCCTAGCATGTTTTGAAGAAACAACCATTAAAACTCATCCACTCCAGCAGCACTTTCTGAATCCAAGTTGAAAAACACTGCTTAGCCTCCCAAGTTGGAATAGCCATCAACCTTCATCGACTACGTCAGCAAAAATAGTAGGGATATCTTCAAGAAGACCAAAATCCCTTGGAACCTCCTCAGCTGAAAGTAAATGTTCAAAGAATGCCTTAATCCCCAAAGCCTCATTGTCTTCCATCTAGGTACCTTCAGAATTCTTGAGACCTCTAATACACAACTGGTTTCTCTGAACTTGCAGCTGAGTATGGAAAAATTTGGAGTTGTGATATCCCTCTTTAATCCATCTTATATTGGCTTTTGTTTCAAAAAACTTCCTCTTCGGCCAAAGCTTTAAGTAAGATTGCTTTCTTATTAGATAACAAAACACTGTTCTGAATTGAAGGATCTAGATGACGTGATTCCTCAGAACTGATGACTTATCTCCTCTTCTGCCACCTTAACTTTCTGAAAAATATCTCCAAAATTACACCAGTTCCAGGACTTCAAATCATATTTCAATCTCTTTAATTTAGCTGCAAACCTCTGCAAAGCTGTCGCAAAATTGACTCTAGCTCTTCACTACTGTCTGATAAAAAGTTCCATGTCACCCAAACTTTCAGGAACCGAAATAATTTAGGTCCTGAATATTGAGGCTACTCCAAGGAAAAAAGAAGTGGTGCATGATCTGAACATGTCTTGTTCAAATGCATTTTCTACACCTGCTGGAAAATGCTAAACAGTTGTTGATTTCCCACCACTCTGTCCAATATTTTCATACCCATCTTCCATGCCTATTACCATTCCAAGTAAATTTCTGTCCAGAGAATGGGATATCCAGAAGTGCACAAGAGTTGAGGGCATCATTAAATTCTGATATCCCCTGCATAACAATCTTAGAATTTCCATGATATTCAGAAACCTCTCAAATCACGTGAAATTGAAGATACCTCCAACAAACCAAGCATCTTGACAAGAGGCTGAAAACATCTTCAAGGTATCTTAGAGTTCCCTCCTCTCTTGAATTGTGCACTTTGCATACACAAATGAACCAAAGATTGGTTTAGCAAAATCTGAATAATCCATAGTAAAGTGAATTATACCTGATCATGCACTGACAGTACTTGAAGTTGAATGGAACTCTTCTAGAAAAGCCAAATTGTGCTAACTGAGTTTGAAAGAAAATGTGAAAACCCTAGCTTTGATTGCACCTCAGTAACTTTATTCCTATCTAACAAGGGTTCTATTAGTGCTAATACTTGAACCTTATTCATCTTCAACAGTTGCTTCATTCTTTTGAAAGAAGGTTTATTCCCAATTCCACGTACATTCCAAATCAACACATTCATTCGAGGAGGCAATTCAAAAGCTTTAGAAGAACTCCTAGTCACCATTGTAGTACCTGCGGTAAAATTCTTTCTAGACCTTCTTCTCACTACCGTTCTTCCTGTCTCTTATACACATCTAGATGTGTATAAGAGACAGATTTAAATCATAAACTATAACAGTAACGAAATAGTACGCGAATGAAATGTGTAAACCCGAGGTCCTCCCCGCCACCATCTATTTCCTTGACTCTACAACAATCACCATCTCCATTACACCACCACCACCACCACCACAACCAACACAACCACCGCCACCACAACCCACCACCAAAATATTTCAGGTACATTTAATTTTTACGCAAAGCCTATTTTATGGAGTCCAATAATTTTAATTAATATATTTTTGTAATTTTGTTTAAATAATTAATTTTGTTAATGTAAATGTTTTATAAATATATTTTGTGTAGGTAGTTTATATTTTTTATGTTTTTGTATTTTAGTTTAATAATATGCTGCTTTGATTATATCCCATATTTTTTTTAATATTTAGAGAAAATGATCTTTGGCTCGGGATATATGTTGTAGGTTTGATTTCTGTTGATTGTGAAAACCCCTATGTTGTTTGTTAAACTGAAATTGTGGGATGTTATTGCATTTTTTGTAGTACTTGTCGGGCATATATTACTTGTAACCCTTACGGGTTATTACATTGGTCGTAGCCCTTGTCGGGCATGTATTAGTTATAAGTGTTGCCTATTTGTTGTGTTGTTTGTAACCCTTATTGGGTATGACCGGCGTTAGAGGGAATCTTAAAGATATAGAGGAACTCTCAAAATTTTTAAAATCTGTCTCTTATACACATCTAGATGAAATATGTATAAGAGACAGGTAGTACAATCTAGCCATGGAATCCATCTACCGTGAAAGTCCAATTTCATCTGGGGAGGAGAAATAACCTATGAAGGCGGTATCTATGTCCTACCGGCCAATGATGAGCAAGAAACTATTCCGAATAAATCAACGGATTAGTTTTGTTGACTTAGTTGACAAGATATACGAATTCATGGAGGTTGATAGGGAGCAGATGAAATTGAACTTTCACGGTAGATGGATTCTATGGCTAGATTGTACTACATGTCGTTAGACAACATGACTGAGGACGATACTCCGGATAGTAGTGCATGGGCACAGATCAGCCATTTCGCTTCTCAATCTACCCCATGCAGTAGGCGAATCTACTGCCTTGATCTTCGGCCTCCGCCGCCTCGCTTACGTTAGACATCCACACCTGCACATGATCCACATAGAGTAGAGCGGGCTCAACAGCAGGCGGGCAACACGGCGGTGGTCGTCGACGAAGTAGTCTAACTCCGCGCAACATTTAAAAATATCACATTTTGTTCATTTATTAGGCACCAACGGTTTTCTGCGATGGGCAAAGAGACATTTTCCTGTAATCACTGCGGGTATGTTTAGTACCTCATTTATACACATCTAGATGTGTATAAGCCCGTTAATTTATTAATTTATCGTATCGGGGTTGAATCACACTATCTCTTATACACATCTAAGTAATATCTAGATGTAGGTGATAATGTACAGATTATCCACCTGTCTCTTGTAATTTTTCTATTGTTATTAGGTTTGTATTAATTATGTTTTTTAGCCCTTGTCGGGCTTTTATGGATGTTTGTTGCCCTTGTTGGGTTTGGTTGTTGGAGAAATTGTCGTAAAATAGGGAGGTTCTCACAAATTTTATAAAAATACGATAAATTAATAAATTAACGGGTTTACACATTTCATTCGCGTACTATTTCTTATGTTATTAGTTTATGATTTAAATAAGAGACAGCCATTTTGGTATTTCCAAATATCCTACAACTTCGTTAATGTTGTAGTTTATAATTTACGATTTACTATTTAAATGATTTTATCTTACAGTCAAATCCTTCATTTCTCTATTTTTTTAATAGTGCAATCCATTCGTAATATACATAGTCAAATTTATGAAATCATTCATTTTTTCTATTTTTGTAATAGTGCACGATTTCCATTCGCAATATACATAGTCAAATTTGCTAAATTCTACAAAACAATATATATATAGTCAAATTAGCTATAACCAAAAAAAAAAATATATAAAAACATAAATTCATTACAACGGAATTTTTCGAGGTCAGTCAAATAAATTTTTTTTTAAAAAAAAAAAAAATTTCTGAACTCGCATTCGGAGAATGCGAGTTCCACTCCTTCGGAACAGCAATTTCAAATAAGCACCCAAATAGAACAAAGTTAGAAAATTGGCATATTTTTAGAATTTTCTCATAAACGGAGCTAGTCTGGTTCGGTAGCGTGGGATGGCATGAGGAGATTTAGGACTTACCAAATTCTTTCCAATCATCTATTTGTTGTTCTTTTGAGACCAGTGATGGTTTAGTTATGTCAATATAATTCTTTTCCTGAAGCTGGGAATATTTTGCTTGAGCTTGCCTTGCTTGATCATCAATGATTACCTCTTTAAAAATATTGGATTCTGGAAAGTCTAACCCTAGTTCATTCCATAGGTTCATGTTAGTAACCTTAACCACCTCCATGCCCCCTTCATGTAGAAATTCCTGTCCAGAATACGTGGAGATATGAGAACTAGGGTTTTCCAAATTTTGCGTCTCCGGGATATTTTTCTCTGACTATTTTTCCGCATCAATGGGATTACTTTGTAACTCCTTCCCATGGTCTACTGCCATTATATTAGATTCCACCAAAGGTGGAGTTTGTTGCTACTGTCCAACAGTTTTAGATTTTGAACTTTCAAGTATATCTATTACCTGAGTTGTGAAAGGCTGAGTAGTACTAGGTTTCTACTATTTTTGGATTTGAATCAATCGTTGCCCTGCTACCTTTTCTCCTTGTTGTTACATAACTGTTTTCCCTTTTAGGGTTTCCCCTTTATCCAAATTTTTCTTCTACTGCTCAGGCTATTGTTGTGGATGTTTGGCCTAAGACTGAATTTGCTGAGGCTATTTAGGTTGCTTACCTGATTGCTTTGCTCCATTGCCTCCATCATCTTTTCAAACTAAACATTCAGATAACAAGTGTCCAATCTTTTGACAATGTGCACAATAATGAGGAATGTCGTCATGAGAAATCTTCCGCCATTTCCCAATTCTATATGCCCAACCAAACTCTATTTGGCAAATCAGATAGTAAATCAACCTCTACACACACCTTTGCTGCACTTGGACAATTAAGTTTGATTGTTGGGAAATCTGGTCCTTCTACAGCTTGAGCAATTGAGAAGACAATCTCCTTCTTGAACTTACATGCAGGCAAATTCTCCAATGATATTCAGATAAGAACCACTGAAGGATCAATGTCAGACTCAAATCAAGGAGTCCATTTAAATGCCCTCATATGAAATCCATTGACAAACTAGGTGCCTTTGAGCCAGCATCTGAGAAAATCTTCTTCAATGAAAAATCGAATTAAGACATGTCTTGAATCCAGAAATCCTAATGGAAACTCTCCCTTAAAGCCAATTGTATGAAAGCTCTTACGAAGAACCTCCATAGCAAGCCTCCCACGATTGAAGTGGCCAACTAAAGCAAACTTGAAAGGCTCAGATAGTTCCTTAATCTCCTCGTCAATAAAAAAAATAGCAGGCTCCTTTATATTGGCCTATTGTGGTTTCAGCTTCATCTCACCGTCAAAATTCAACTCATTGTGAATCTCTCCTGGTATTGGTGGGGTAGAACCTTGTAAAACAACTGCAAAAGATCTTGGATGTTGCCCTTCAGTAGTGTGCTGAAGGGCATTATGTGATTCAATGAACGGTTGTTGAGAGTTCTAGAGTGAGAAACTCTAGAGAGAAGGGAGAGAAGAAAAGAGTCAAAGTAATTGTTAATTTTTTTTTTTTTTGAATTCAACATATATCATAAATGTTTCTAATCTTATGAAAAGACACATCTAAGAGTCTTGCAACCCGGATGTAAAACCGTTACTTATAACCCAAATGAAATGTGGGAATAGTTCAAAATTGCGGAATACATTTTCGAACACATGATCGGTAAACTTTGTAAAATGTTTGTATCAATTGTTACATAAAGAATACATATAATTTTGACTTTGATTAATTTTTTTATGATGCTCTGTTTTTATTGTATTTGTTGGTGATTAAACACTGGTCTAATTTCATTTTATGCTATATAACTTACGAAGCATGGGTACTGGAATGCTCACCAATTTAGATGATAATGATGTGGAATACCTAGTAGTAGTTTTTACTTAAATAGCATTATAGTCTTATACATGTAGTAAATTTGATCATAATGAATTTTAGTAATTGAAATAATGTACATTAAAGATCATAATTACATGTATTACAATGTTCTCAAATTGTGTATTTGAAAAATATTGATATAAGAAACTATTGGATGAATAGAACAAAATTGGACCCATCATAACATATAGTAAAAGAAAATATTTACTCTGAAATCTGCATTGGAAAGGCTTCGATAAAAAGTTAGTATACTACTACAAAGATAATGCTTTACAAAGATGGTATAAAAAATAGAGAAAATAAATAATGTCATGTCCATAGAATGGCTCATATGAAGTACAAGAAAAAAAAAAGCCATTATCACTAATAATGATTAATTAAAGTAATGAAATTCAAAACTCTTAATGTATGCTTAAATAAGAGCTAAGTTAATTCTAGTAAATAGCTATTTAAACTTTACTCAAATATTAAACTGACGTTAACGTTTTAAATTTAAAATACAATTAAAAAGAGACAAATTCCACTACATCCCTGTGTTTTGGCCATTTTCTTCACGACCTTTATATTGTTAAAAACCTTACAAATATCTTGTACTTTCAATTTAAATGTCATACGTATAGAAAATGCATGTAATAATGGTAGTATGAAAGGCACATGCGAAAAAGGTCACTTGGCCCTAAAATTTGGCATCTTTAACAATTTTTTCTCAAATTACCTCTCATACAAATATTTCTTGTAATTAATATTTTTTATTATTTTCCTCTCATAACTTCCTTTAACTAATCACCAATAATTTATCTTAACCTACTAGAAATAACATTTCTTAACTTCTTAGTAAGAGTTGGTAAAATGGATTAATGGTTCGCAAGTGGTCTTAATTAAATGAATAGTAGATTAAATTTAGCCAAACACTAAAACCATTTTAGATAGATGAATTTAAATGGATAATGTATAAACTATTTATCAATATAGAAACTATTTAAACATTTACTTAGTAAATTGATTAAATGGACATTACATATTTAATTGTTTAAAAGAACATCAAGTAACACCATTGAGTTTTAAAAGGGGTCAAAACATAGTTTAAAAAAAGTTAAAGACATAAAACTAAAAACAAAAAAAAAACTAAGGGGTTCAAATTCTAAAATACCCTTTGAGAATGATGAACAGATATTGTTCATCGTCCCCGAGGTTTCACTTTTATTCTTTTTTTTTCAAAACTTATCCAATTAACTTAAAAAAAAAATTATATCAAAATGATCTTTACAATCAGAACAATTCATATTTACTAAAATCTAGGCAAAAAAGCATGAATTTACACGATTATTTAAAAATATGTCGTGGATGCTTGGCTAATTTGAATACTTTGGCTAAATCGAACGTTGGATTTACGATCTTCATGAAAATATCATCTTAAGATGTGCACTTTTGCTCAATATTATTTTGGGTTACCCAAAATTTTTTTTCGGCGGCAGTTGGAGTTTTTCGGCTCATTTTGAGGATCTTTAAATCAATTTTTGCTAAAACTATGAGAGCCACATCAAGGCTCTAGGCAAAACTATTCACTTGAGTAGAGTAAAAATCAATTAAACACTTAAACAAGTAATAAAACCTCACTTTTATACAAAATTCTACCTATACTCCTTCAAGTATATGGGAAAGGTAGTAGATAGTAGTAAGCGAGTATCATTCCCACGAGGATTATTTGGTTGGCAATTACTCAAATTTAATAACCATTGTATAGCTAAACAACCCGAAAAGAGAACAAATACTAAAGCTAATCAATGCCTTGAATTAAACAAGCAAATAATTCAGGATTAAAAATTAATTTATCTACTAAAGCAAACAAAAGAAGCAATTAAACTACTAATTTAAGGATTAACTAATCTAATCTAATGGAAGCAAGTAAAACTATTTCTAAATGAACTAGATTAAAAAAAACTAGACTAGAATCGCTTAAAAGGCAATTAATCCTAAATAAATCAAAGTAAGCAATATGAAAGTATAAAACCAAAGTGAATTCTAATTTTCTACTAATTAAACTATTGAAATTTGCGAAGGAAATAAGATTAAAACTAGATATTTTGGATTAATAAAAGAAAGCCTAATGAAAATTACTAGGAATTAAAATGAGGAAATGAAAATTTTGAACTAGAAATCACTAAATTATCAAGAACTTTAAAGAAACTTGAAATGGAAGTAACTAGATTTTAAAGAAATTTATATAGAAAGTAAGAAAAAATTTATATCTAATGAAAGCTAATGATTAACCCATTAAACTTATCTAATCAAAATTAAAACTTGCAAGAAATTAAAGACAAGATCTAAGGATAATTGAAAGAGAACTCGTATTAAACTAAAAATCTTGAAGTTTAGACTACACTAAATTAACTATACTAAAAACACTAACTACACTATTCACTATGTGAAAATCTATTAACTACTCTACCTAGTATGTGTTTTTAGTAACACATACTAAATGCCTATATATAGTTGGAGTATTATATAAGCTAATAATTATAATCTGTCACCCAAAATTTACAAAAAAAATATTAGTACATTTGTTGGACATGCCTTGATGTCGCGACATCCAACTGAAATTACATAAGCCAAATTTTGCTTCAATATCACAGCATCAATTTCCATATCGTGACATCAAGACTGTTTTAACAAAGGTTTTCAATTCTTCTCTAATCTCCTTTTTACCCTCGAACTTTGCTCATTTTGACTCCCAACTTCCAATTATTAACCTACATAATATTAAACTAAAAAAGCAACTAAATTGTTTAAAATTCAATAAAAACTCATAATATTCCCTAGAAATAAAAATGCAAATGCATAATGTAAAAATTAACTAAATCATTCACATAAATATCAAAATTTAGGATTTTAACTAACAAAATCCTATGATTTAGAGGCAAAATAACTCTAGTTTATTAGGGTTAAAACATCCCCAAACTTAGCATGTTTTATTTTGCTAGTCCAAACAAAACAAAAATAGAAAGAACCTTACTAGCAAACGAACAAAACAAAACACTACTAAAGTTGATAAAATCGAAAGACAAATAATGGACGTACTTTGAACAACTAGTAAACTCTCAAAGGACCTCAAATGCTACATGATAATTGAACTATTTCAACTAGTCATTCCAAGCTAGTTTTCCCAAAAAAATAAGTTCATTTACTACACAAATCTTCAAATTATTAAGAATTAACCACTCTCAAAAAAATTCCCAAAAATTGAGTTCTATTCATTCAAAACGTCGTATTTTGTCAAATAAAAATATTACGAAGTTATTCAAACATCCCGATAAGGTTACATAGAAATAGAAGTTTACAGGAATCTGCCTATATGCAAATGTCACATAATTTTGGGAACATTAATCTATCAATAAATGAGTAGTCTGATATTAATGATAAGTATTGCAAATATTTCCTCCTTGATGTGTTGGCATTCTAAAATGTAATTCCTAATGGAAAATTAATTCAGAGAAACAAAATAGGTATGTGCCAGAATTTAATACTAACTTTATTCCTAAAAGCAAAGTATTTATTATTATTGTTATTATGATTTTATTTTCTATTTTTTTACACAACCCTAAACCAAGGAAGAGGAGTAAAATGTAGCTAAAATTAATTTCAAATACTAATCATTCACAAATTAAAATAATATTCCCCATGCAAACACACAAAATGTACTAATTTCCTTCTATTCCATTTAACCTAAATTTTTCAAAAGATAAATTGACCAACAAAGTAATATTAATGATTTGATCAAAAATAATATTTCAATTAAATTCCCCCAAAATATTAGTACCTCTTTTTAAAAATGGTAATACCAAAATTTTGAAATTCTTATGTTGCAAAAGAACCACTCACACACACTTAAATTCATGAAATGGCCAGTTCAAATAGTTCAATTATATAGTATTGCAAATCAAATATCATCATCGAGTATCAAATTGATCAATTTTCCATCCAAAAGCTATCACCAAAAACACATGTAAGCATCAAATAACCATTTTCGGCACAAGAAATAAATACCCTCAAAGTTGATTCTTTTATTCTAATTGATGAGTAAACTCATCCTACCATTCACCTAAAATTCCAACATAAAGATATAAAAGACACTAAAACGAAAAACTAAATAAACTATGACAAATTCTTAGACTAACTAATACCACCAAGTGACAATATCAAAAGCATAAAAACTATGTCATGCAATCAATCTATGTGGCTCACAATTATCTATTCCAACATTGAAGTATCAAGAATAATCTACATGTCATCAGTTTAAGGCCCTTAGCCATTATCACCACTCAAACACATAAATCAACTGAGAATACAATAGGCATCAAACCAAATATTCAAATATGAAGTTCAAAAGGATAAAACTCAAATCAAATATCGATAAAAGTAACTTAGCATCAGCCTAAGTCCCTTAGCTAATCTAGAAGCAAAATATCTAAATTAAAATATCTCAAAGTATAATAATAAATATGATAAACTACTAAAGTATTAAAAAATAAGAATGAAAATGTTTTCTAGTTTGTCAAAATCCCGCAAATAATTTTTTTTTTTCAAAAATTTCACCAAGGCTATCATTTGTCAACAATGGTTGCCTCAAGTGTCCTGCTCCATCTCCTAATGATCATCCTCAGCTTCACTGCACTGGCTGTCCTCAAAGTCTTCATCAAGTGCTCTATTGGTGCCACCAGCTTGTTGTGTTTCATCTTACTGTACACACTGCTGGTAGGGTATAATGAGACTGACCACGAGGAAGACCATAGTGCCAAAGTAGATTCTGTGATGGCTGACCCAAGTGCTGAGTGAGATGGTCTGGAAAGCTTCTCCTATCACTGCCAGATTGTTGTGCATCACCAATTGGCTATATGTCCAATATTCTTGTAGTTCATTTTGCCCATGTTCCATGATTGGTGTAATGCATACATATCCTGGTGGCAAAGGAATGCATGATGTTCTTGGGGATAATGGTGGATTTCAGAAATTTGAAATTCTTCTATGGGGTGATGTTTCTTATATTCCCAGACCATCTTGTACACGTACTCCTTATTAATTTGCCTCTCTGATGCGTTATTGGTTCATCAATAGAATAAGGACATCTTGCAGTAATACAAAAATGAGTGATTAAACTAGGGGCATAAAAATAGGTCTATCGGACCTCCCACTATCAAGAAATCCTTGTCTAATCAAACCACCGACATCTACTAGCATTCCCATCACTATGGCATAAACCAATATCACCTTATCCCTTTGAATATAGGTCAAAGAATTAGAACCCATATTCGGCAACTTATGGAATAAAATCACAATTTTGCTACAAGGGATAAACCATGATGAGGAAATTTCAATTCTACCATTTTTGAAGTATTCAAGACCCAAGAAACATCAACATCACACAACATTCTTTTAATTTCATTCATGTCTTTGTCCTTATTATACACAAGCTCATGGTACGCATAAGATAGAATAGAAGACGCATTAAAATAAAGTCATTTATTGCATTGGCACTAAAATTAACTAGAAATTACCTAACTCTCACTTTGCTATCCTTCAAATCACACAATATGCAATAGAACTTTTTGATTAACTGTATATACCCGGGCTCAATTATAAGCTCATAAATACCGTATATTTTATGTGTCGTTTACCTTAGTTTTCATGTAATATAAGCAATAATTGAGAGAATTATGAGATAAATATTTTATTTTTAGTTTGTGAAGGTCTTGAATGAAAAAGGATTCGAAATGATAAAAAAGTTGGAGAAAAGTCAAAAGGATGCAAAACGTGCACCGGCAGGGAGTGAATTTGGACAGTGTTTAGCATTTTAACCATAACTTTCTTGTCTGAGCTCCAATCGAGGTGATTCAAGGTGTTTTGAAAAGCAAAGAGAGAGAGAGCCACAACTTTCATGTCATGAGTTTTTCCAGATTCCATTAGTATCAAGGTCAAAATCGAGGTAGAAGTTGAAGCTAGTGAATAGGAATGAAAGTTTGCAGCATGTGCGCAAGCCGAGAAAAAGGAACTTTAGCTACTGGAAATTGCACACATGCACAAGAAAAATTCTGCACATGTGTGCATTACAAGCAACTAGTGACTTAAATTGCTTGTTTTGGAAGTTTTCTCCACCTAGTAGGATTTCTTTCTGTGTTTTGGCATATTTTATCATCTTAGGAGTCTAAACCCTGATCTATCTCTTATAAATACCCCATTATCAGGGGAGTTGAACATATGTAGTAGCCATTAGTTAGAATAGACATTAGAATAGGAAATTCCTTAGATTAGGGTTAGGGTTTTTCTTTTCTTGTTCGATATTTCAAGCTCCATCAACTTCGTCTTTCGACTACGCTATTGAGTTTTCTTTCTTTATTTAAATTCAATTTAATTTTAGTTCTTATTTCAATTCCATAGTTTTATTTTAATCTTCGTGCATTTACTTTTCTGGTTCATTAGTTTAATTTAATCTTCATGCACTTACTTTTCTAGTTCATTAATTTAATTTAAGTCTTCATTCATTTACTTTTCTAGTTCATTAATTTAAATTTACTTTCGGTGAATTTTATTTCTTTCTCTAGTTTTAATTAATTTTGGTGATTGTTCTTATTTTCTTAGTGATTAGAATTACTTTAGTATGTAAGAACAAAACCCTTCAATTAATTTGTCTAATAAGAAAAAGATTCGTAAACCCTAGTACTTGTCCAATAGTCCTCGTGAAAACGATCCTTACTCACCCGATCTACAAGTATACCTCGTATCCTTGCGAGCATGTGTAGGTATTGATTAAGGTTATTAAGGCTTAATTATAACTTGTTTCCGAATTGAATTGCCAAATCAATATTTACCCAAACACTCAACTACCACATCAAATCGCTCCCAATGTCTCGTTCTAATTTGTGTCTCTATTTTTGTTCTTGCCTCCTGATAAGCTCTCTAGTGCATCGATAAATCAAAACCCCTTTCTCTAGTGATCACATGGTTCTCATTATTTTAAAATAATAATTTAGCTCTATGCTCACTTGTGAATTAGGGTTCCATTACTGGTTCATTAGCTCTACTTGGCTCACTAATTACTCCCTCACTACTTGTTTCTTTCCCCGCTTTCCTTTTTCTCGAACTTTCCCCTCTACCCCTACATCTCATTCTCGCTCTTCTTTTTGCACTTTCATACACTCCCCTAGTCATTTTCTCAGCCAATTATAGTCAAAAAAAATTACCAAACATGTTCAATTGACAATCAATTCAAACACAATTTATTGTAGTATAATCCACCAAAATTTTCACAATTAAGAAAATATCTCAAAATGATTATCAATAATTTCCCCAACAAAAAATTATGTCCAAATAGGTCACAACCAAATTACAAAAATTATTCACAAAAATTTACACAAAAAAATTATTCAATAATCATCCACAAATTATCACAATTTCCAAGTAACCAACAACAAAAATTTCACCAACTATCCTACCAAACAAATTCCAAGTAACAAACAACTAAAATTTCACCAAAAATCTTACCAAACATTAGATCTACAAACAATGATTTTGTGGGCCTGAGCACAAGATAATTGGAAGATATTACCCATCTAATTGAAGAAAAATCCGCTTTGGATTGTTGAAATTTATCCTCTTAAACCTTGAAATTCTCCTTGAAAAACTCCAAAATTATGAATGAATGATGATGAAGATGATTTTTGGGTTGGATTGTGGGTGTTTGTAGAAGAATTAGTGAAGAGAATCGCATAATTGGAGGATTTGAATTGAGAGAGAACGGCAGGTTTGGAATTAGGGGAGAAAATGAAGAGGAAGAAAAGAAAAGTCGTTTTTAATTTTTGAATCTGCCAATGTTGATGTCGCTACATCAGATTCGATGTCAAGACATCGAACCAAAACAGAATTTCAAAAGGGCTCTTCAATATCGCGACATCGAACATGAACTGGAATATGTGCCTCCCATGTGCTGCAATGTCGCAGTATCAAATTTGATGTCACGACATGAAAACAACATCCAAACTTTTGGCCTTTGAAAAAAATTTGCGGTTGATGTCATGACATCAACCAAATTACCAGAATACCTTCCAGAAGATTGCAATTGATGTCGCGACATGGACCTGAATTTCGGTAAGTTTTATTCTCAACACTTAACCAATTTTTCCAACTTCAACCCAAATTTTCTCACCACCTACAAACATAAAAATACAAGTATTAGAAGACTAATTCCATCCATTTCCTAGCACAAATTATGGAAATTAAAAGAAAAATTTTCAAAACAAAATCTGACCTAAATTAAACTAATTCACACCAAATTAAAAATTAAACACAAAATAACTTTAAAATTAAACAAAAACACTAAATTAAAGCTTGGGTTACCTCCCAAAAAGCACTCTTTTATAGTCATTAGATTGACCTTGGTAATGATTGACCAATTGAAGTATTTGAAGGTGGTTGGCCACCTTTTGCCTTTGGTTTCCAAGGAAAAAGCTCAACATCAATTTTCTCCATTATTAAGGCTTGATTTTCGTCTTTCACTTGAATATTTAGACCTCTTTCCATGCTTTTGCTAGGACTAGTTCACCAATTATCATATCCAATTGCTTCTCAAATCATTTCCTCTTCTTTTACGATTCTTTCACTTTTTGCCATAAAAAATTTCTGCATCTTTACACAATTTTCTTGATCCTTCATCACACTATACCCATCGTCGGGTGGTTTTCCCTCAACTCAAATTTTGAATCTTCTTTTGTTTCAACCACCTCTTTGAGTGATTTCTCATCATCAACCATGCTTCTTCAATTGACCTCTCAACAAAAGAATTAAGAAAATGATTTGCACAATTTTCCTAAAAATTGGAACAATATCGTTATAATAAAAAAACATCAATTTAAATCAGTTCATTTTCAACTTGTAAAGTCAACTTCCCTTTATTAAAATCGATCAATGCATGTCCAGTTGACAAGAAAGGCATCCCCAATATCAATGGAACTTCATTTTCTTCTCCGGTATCTAACATCAAGAAATCAACGGGAAAAACCAACTTATCCACTTGAATTGTGCACGTCCTCTAACAATCCATACTGTTTCCTCTCAGATAAATCCGCCAATTGGTGGGTGTCCTAGTTGGTTTGTATTAGTAATTCCCAACTTTTCATAAATATTTGCCTCCAAGTCACAAAATGAACGATGCAATGTTTGGCCTCCTATATTCACCAGTATCGAGAAATATCTTTGAGTTTAAGGGGTGACCTTTTTCACCTTCTTTGAAAAGTGGCACTATATTTGGGATCAAGACTTACGTTTGCGTCATCATTCCATCTTTATTTCTAGCCCAAAGATCTTTCATAAAACAAGCATAGTTAGGCATCTCGGTGAGGACATTAACCAAAGGGATGTTAACATTAAGCTTTTTAAAGATATTGAGAAATTGGTTGAAATGTTTCCCTTTTTCCTCCTTTCTTGGATCAATAAGCCTTTGAGGAAATGGCATTTTTACCAAGGAGTCCAATCTCAAGGTTCTTCTATTTGCTTCTTACTTGACACCTCAATTTCATCCTTTTTTTCCTTTTTGTCATCATCACAAACAATTTCCATTTTCTCCTCAATCACCTATTTTGTTCCTCATCTTCTTTATCAACCTTTTTCTTATCATTATGCACCACCAACTCTTTTCCACTCTTTAAGGATATACCATTGCATTGCTCCTTTGGATTTGGAATGGTATCACTAGGAAGGACCCCCATAGGTCTTTCAATGTTCAATCCTGCCAATTAACCTATTTGTATCTCCAAATATCTTGCTGATGCTCTTAAATTTTCATAATCTCTCTTTTGTTCTTCTCTTTCTCGCCTTTTATCTTTTCAATTCTCTTCTCCAATACTTTGCCTCTCTTTTCCAGTTATCATCTTAGGCATTATTCCTTTGAGCAAATTGTTCATTATACATTGGTTGAGAAAAATTTTGAGGTTGGTATGGAGATCTTGGTTGTTGATGTTGAAATGGAGGGTTAGATGTGAAAACATTGATAAGGTCCAGTAGAAGAAGTTGGAACTTGATTTTGAAAGTATTTGATGTTAGGAATTGTATTGGTATCGAGGATTTTGTTGATTGTTTGGGTTGCTCCAAGAGAAGTTTGGATCGTTTCCCCATGAAGGGTTGCAAGTATTTCCAAAAGGTTCTTAAGAATTCCTTGAGGATGAAGGTTGATTAGATACATAGTGGATTTGCTCACTTGTACCCAAAGGAACCTCATGTTGTCCATTAGAGTACCCACCACCACAAAAGTCACACCCCAAGTTTGATTGAAATAAAGAGACAACAACATTCACAATGTTTTGATTTTCCAAAATTTTCCAAAACCATTGTAAAGTTGTTCATGACATTCATAAGCATGCTTTATTGAGCAAGGAATGCATCATTAAGATTGAGGTTCTGTTGGCCCCAAGGCAACCTAAGAGGGGGGTGAATTAGGTTTCTTAAAAAATTACTTTGCAAAATATGCACTTATAAATCTTTTGGTTTAACAAATATTTTTGATAGAAATAAAATCAATCAAGCTTATGAAGTATAGTAATAAGAGGTAAAGAAAGAGATTAGACCAACAACACTTCCAAGCTACCAAGCTTAAAGTGTTAATCAACTTGAATGCTTCTTCAAATTTGGTGAGCCAATAATCTTCAAATGTACACAAAGTAGGACAATCATTGCTCACACTAATTCTCTTTACTTGAGACAAGGATTTTACTCTCAACCTCACTTATGTACATGATTATCACTCCACTCAATATTTTTGAATAGTACTCTAAAGTACACACTACTACAATATTGCTCAATAGCTAATTTGCACTCAAATTGCTTTTCTTCTTGCTTGTATTCAATGTGTTAGATGATTTTTACAATATCATCAATGTTGGTATTTATAGGAGCAATAAATTGGGTTGTAACCACCTTCCAACGGCTCAATAATAAATGATCAAAAACTAGCCGTTATGGGTTTCGGACGTCCGATGTTTTTGTTGTGCGTCCGACCCAGTGTCTGATCAATATTCGGATGGTATATCTCGTCCGAGAGGTTTGGTCAATTCTTTATCAGGAATTTATCTCTTCGGACAGTCTTCTTCGTCCGATGTAAACTTCTTTCGGACAGTTGGATGCATCCGTTGTAGAGCTTTAGATTCTTGATTTTGCTTCATTCTTTCAGACAGAAGAATACGTCCGAGGGATGTTCTTTCGGACACGCCTATGCGTCCATTGTAGGTTCATGAAAATTTTGTTCTCTATTTATTTGTTCGGGCAATGAATTGCGTCCGTTGTAATCTCTATCGGACGATCCTGTTCGTTCGAGACATGTAGTACTTGTTCGGACGTTGTACTACTTCCAAAAGCTCTGTTTCCAACGAACAAAATAGTAGACCTGCATAACATGGTTTAAGAGGTAAATGCATATGTCATCATTAAAATAAGGTTGTGGATCATCAATCTCCCCCTTTTTGATGATGACAAACCATGAATCAACAAATACAAACAACTCCATCACAATAGATACAATTATTTAATACACGCATGTTCCTACTCTTCCTTTTGACATCTAGATCAAAATAGGCTCCCCCTCAGAGGGTGCTCCCTCTCATGTATTCAATGGAAAATAGAATCAAGCTATATCATTAAACCGAACCAAAGTAACAATGATGTCATCCAAATAAACAATGATTTGGTAAGAGGTATAAATTAACAATGATGTTAACCAAATAAACAAGAAGTAAAAGTAAACAAGAAATACAAATAGGAAGTACAAATAAACAAGAAAAACTAAGTTGAGTCATTTTTCTTCTTGGAGCGTTCTTCAAGCTTTCATTTCTTGGTGGGTACATCGTCATCTGTAGCTTCACTGTCATGAGCATCAGTATCTCGTCGTTGAATGATGTAGTTGAAAGTGTAGTCAACATCCTCATCCTCGTCATCATCAGCACCAGGAGCAGTGGATTTGTCAAGACTGGTTATGCCAGTAGGGTCCTCACGATCGTCCTCCTCAGAAATGGAATGATCATTATCATTTGTGCCATCGTTATTGCTTTCAGAAGAAGATTTGAGAGTGTACGCCATGGGACTGGATATTGGTGAACTAGACTTGAGTAGTAGACATGCCCAAGCTAAGCGCATCTTGAAGAATTGTTTAACGAGTTTCAAGTTGTTTCAATTTGCGATTGGTTCGACACTGAAAGGAGCTCATTTGATCTCTCAAAGAAGTGTTAAGGCTGAAAATATGAGAAAGGGAAGGTTCGAAAGAAGAGGTAAGGGGATTGTGGAATGGTGGTGGTTTTTGAGGAGGAGGGGAATGTGGAATTGCAAGTCCGGAGGTGGAAGCTTGAAATCTAGATTTTTCAATTTCGTAAGCTGCTTTGGTGAACCATTGGTCGTTAAAAAATCTCAAACCCTTACGTTCAATGTATGCTTTGTTAAAGAAAGGGGGATATTATTTTTTTCCGGTAAATGGAATGTCAAAATGATCAAAAATATTAGTAAGAAATTTTCCAAAAGGGATGTTGCAGCGAGTATCAGTTAAGAATAGTTCCCACAAAGAGCAGAAGAGATAACCAAAACCTAGTGGAAATACCTTTAAAAACACAGTAAAAAATATAGAGTTGCATTTTACCGGGCTCAGTGCGATGCCCATCAGTTGGTAACAATAAATTAAGGACTAAAATGTAGAGAATGTTGAGTTCAGGAGTAAGCTAGGTAGTTTTGGCTTTTGAAACCTGTTTAAAATTGACATTAAAAATTGGTCGGATCTCGTCGATGTCAAAACAAGTATCTAGAAGAGGCCATTTATCCAACAAGAAGTAAGAAAAATTATTAGGCGATGTAATCTCATGTTTAAAAATAATGTTTATGACATTGGATGAAATCTCAATGTTTTTGTTATTTACACGAGATATCAAAGTGCGAATAGTGGGTCATTTCCTAAGATTGGCAGTGAATTGGAGTACCATATCATGATAGACTGATAAGTCTATGTGAACCAAATGACCCTAATTTTGTTTTTCAAAGCAAGTTTTTATGATAGGCAAATTAAATTCATCAAAAAGACCTTGAGAAACAGGTCTATGAACTACATTTTGAAGTAATGATGGACTTGCTAAGAAGAGAAGTGTACCGTTCAGATGCCTTGGGTAGAGTGGGATCGATTGTGGTTTGAGGATTTGTGGATGATTGCCCCTACACCGGTGCCTTCCCCTTTGATTTATGACCACGAGTAGCTGTTGAAGAACTGCCTTGAGATTGAACCATTGTAATTTTTGAAGAAGAAGAAGAAGAAATGGAAAAAGTGGGATTGAGGAGATTTGGGACAAATTTGTAAGAATGGAGATGGTAGAAAGTTGAAATAAAGGTTAATGGAAATGAGGGAGGATTTTGAAATGATGATGTGCAAATCAATTTGAAATGAGAAGAAGTGGGTTGAGGGAATTTTGTGAGGGAACAAATTTCGCCAGAGCTAGGGTTCAGAGGATGAGAAATGTCCGACAGGAGGAAAATGATGAGTTTTAAACGGGAAAAGCAATCGTTTGGATGCCCGAACGATTTGTATATGTCCGATGGTTCGTCCGAATGCAGGTGAACGGACAGGCTGAAGCTCAACATTGTATGTCCGAGAAAGTTTCAGACGATAATAAGCGTCCATAGGAATTAAAGAGACTTTATAAAAAATGAGGGAGAATTTAGATGATTATAAGCGTCCGAGACAGAGAAGGTGGTTTCGGACATGTAAGAGCGTCCGACAGAGTATATGGTTCGGACGATCACGTGTGTCCAAACACAAAGTTTATACAGTAGTGAGATTAATGATGCCCAAACGAGTTCTGAGAGATTCAAAGCGATTTAAAGCCAGAGGTTTAGTAAAAATATTAGCAAGTTGATCTTTCGTACACACATACTCAACACAAATTTCCTTTTTGGAAACAAGATCTCTAATAAAATGATGCTTGACATCGATGTGTTTGGTTTTAGAATGCAAGACAGGATTTTTTGTGAGATTAATTGTGCTAGTCTTGTCACATCTAATAGGCACACAATCAAAGATCACACCAAAATCTTTTAAAGTAAGTTTCATCCACAAAAGTTGAGCACAACCGTTTCCAACAGCAATGTATTCGACTTCTGCCGTAGAAAGTGAAATAGAATTTTGCTTCTTGCTAAACCATGATATTAGACAATTACCCAAGAAGTGACACCTACCATTAGTACTTTTTCTATCAAGTTTACAACCAGCAAAGTCAGCATCAGAATAACTAATTAGATCAAAAGTGGAGGATTTTGGATACCAAAGACCAAAATCCATTGTACATTTTAAGTATCTGAATACTCTTTTTACCGCAATTAAGTGTGATTCTTTAGGATAAGATTGAAATCTAGCACACAAACAAACAACAAACATAATATCCGGCCTGCTAGCTGTTAAGTAAAGTAGGCTTCTGATCATACCTCTATAGTGTTTTTCATTAACACTATTACCTTCTTCATCTTTGTCTAGTTTGGTTAAGGTGCACATTGGTGTCCCAACTTGTTTGCAATCTTCCGTTCCAAATCGTTTGAGTATTTCCTTTGTGTACTTGATTTGTGTAATGAACGTTCCTTCTTTTGTGCTTTTGATGAACTTGGAGTCCAAGGAAGAATTGTAATTCTCCCATCAAGTACGAGAATTCCTTGCACAAGCTTTCATTAGTTGCTCCAAAAATAATGTCATCAACATAAATTTGAACAGTTAACAAATCATTAGAATTAGTTTTGGTGAATAGAGTGGTATCAAAAACACCCCTTTTAAAACCACTTTCAATCAAAAATCATTTAGCCTGTCATACCAAGCTCTGGGAGCTTGTTTCAAACCATACAAGGCTTTAGAAAGTTTGAAAACATGATTTGGAAAATTTTTGTTTTCAAAACCAGGGGGTTGTTCAACGAAAACTTCTTGATCAATAAGGCCATTTAAAAATGCACTTTTAACGTCCATTTAGAATAATTTGAAATTCTTAAAGCATGCATATGCAAGAAACATGCGAATGGATTCTAAACGAGCAACGGGTGCAAAAGTTTCATCAAAATCAATGCTTCTTCTTGAGCATAACCCTTTGCAACAAGTCTAGTTTTGTTCCCAACGTAATGATTTCACCTTTATCATTTAATTTGTTTCTAAAAACCCATTTTGTTCCGATTACGGGATGAATTGATGGTCTTTCAACTCTGGTCAATACATTATTTTTCTCAAATTGGTTGAGTTCACTTGCATAGCAAAGACCCAAGATGCATCATTCAATGCATCATCCACATGTTTAGGTTCAATATGAGAAAGCAATGCACAATTACTATTCAAGAGTTCATGAGATTGAATTTTTATCCCATCGGATGGATCACTTATGATCAACTCTTGAGGGTGACTTGAGACAAATCTCCATGTTTTTGGGAAATTTTTGGAGAATCTTCGTTCTTTTCTCCTTCTTCATCCAAGTAATGAGTGTCGTCCTTATTGCTTGTCTTGGTCTTTTGATGTTCTTCATGTATGGTAAGCTTCTCAAGTTCCTTTTGTATACTTACATCTTCATCTTCAGAAACATTGTTTGAAATAATATCATTAGCCTCATCAAACGCAACATGCACAACTTCTTGAGACACATCATTTAAGAGAGTTCTTCTATTGTATACTCGGTATGCTTTCTTGTCACTAGAATATCCTAAGAAAATTCCTTCATCCAATTTTTTGTCAAATTTTCCAAGATTTTCTTTGATTTTTAAAATAGAACATTTACAACCAAAAACTTTGAAATAGCTCACAATGGATTTTTTTACAAAACACGAGTTCATAAGGTGTTTTATTTAAAATGGGCCTTAACAAAACACGATTCATAACATAGCAAGCCGTGTTAACGGCTTCGGCCCAAAAATATTTTGGTAAATCACATTCACTAATCATAGTTCTAGCGGCCTCTTGAAGTGTTCTATTTTTCCTTTCAACAACACCATTTTGTTGAGGCACTCTAACAACCAAAAATTCATGTGAAATACCGTTGTGATCACAAAATTTGGGAAAACCACCGAATTTAAATTCGACTCCATTGTCACTCCTCAAATGAATGATTTTCAAATTTAACAAATTTTGAATTTTGGAAAACAATTTTACACAAAATTTTCAAAAACTTCATTTTTGTGAAGAAGAAATATTACCCAAGTATACCAAAAATAGTCATCAACAATCACAAACGCATATTTACTACCACCGAGACTAGCATGTTGAGTTGGACCAAACAAGCCCAAATGCAATAGTTCCAAGGGTTTAGAAGTAGACACACAATTCTTTGGTTTAAAAGACACTTTAACTTGTTTACCAAATTGGCATGCATCACAAATTTTGTTTTTGACTCTATTAATTTTAGCATTGCCTCTTAGTCACTTCACTCTACTCTTTCTATTACGATCCTTCTACTAGGCATGGATTTTGTACATTTGTTAATGCCATTCTTTTGAAAACGGTTAGACATTTTATATTGCTACTGCCAATATTGTCAAGATAAATTACATAAACATCATTGTGCCTAGTACCTTTAAATAAAATAACATAATTTTTATCAAGAATTAGACACTCATGTTTGGTAAACAACACATAGATTTTTATCACATAGTTGACTCACAAAAAATGTGCTTCTTGTCACCAAGACCAATTGATTTTGCTTTCATGTTATCCCCAGAGGTCACCTTTCTACTACTTTTGGATATGAGTTTGGCGAAGAGAAATGTATCACCCGTCATATGTCTTGAGCACCCACTATCTATGAACCATTTGGCATCCTTGGTAATGTTCATTTCCTACACAAGAATTTAAGTGATAACTTTTGGTACTCATATTTTCTTGGGTCCATAAGTGTTAGTGAAATGACTACAAATCCATACGGTATTCATACCAAGTTTTTCATTTCTCTTAACATAGCAATTATTTTTCACATGTCCATGTTGTTGGCCATAAGTGCAAATAACATTTTTATTTTCATATAAAGAAGATTTTGATATTACAAAGCATAAATCATTCCTTCTAAAGGTGACAAAATTTTTGTTGATCAATACATTTCTATTCATTTTCAAATCAACATAGCAATTTTCCCTTTTTCTATGCAAGAGAATAGTCAAGTCATCCAATCTTTTCTTCAACGAGGCCTGTTCTTCATTGATCCTTGTTTTCACAAGCATTATTTTCTTCAAATCACTGTTCTTGTGATAACCTATGATTTTCAGAGACAAGTTTAGAGTTAGCGTTCAATAAAGTATTTGATTTCTTTACTAATTCCTTATTTCTAACATATGATTCCTTTAAGCTATCATGCAATTTTAAAATGAAAGCTTCAAGATCATTGTCATCATTTTCATTATTAGAATCATAATAAGAAGTTACCTCATCATCACCAATGGCCATAAATGGCATTTGTGCCGTCTCCATTTCTTCTTCAAATTCTCCTTCGGAGTTGCAATCATCCCATGTGATTTGGAAATTGTTGAAGCGGCAATCTTCCTTCCTTTTTTCTTCATTCGAATTATACACTCATTTGTAAAGTGTCCAGGTTGACCGCATTCAAAGCACTTTTCATTTTGCTTTTTCATTTCTAGCAAATTTGGTCTTCCCTTTGAAATTATTTGAGTTGATAGCTCCACCTCTTCCCATTCTTCCTTTATTGATATAGTGTTTGAGAAATCCTTTGGTGATGAGTGCAAGATCTCCTTCATCAAGATCTTCATCTTCTAGGTTAATGGAAGCATTTTCATCTTCTTCTTGAGAAATCTTTAATGCAATGCTCATTTTTGGTATTGCTTCTTCATCATCCACTGCTTTAGCCTTTAGCTTCAATGATGTAAGAGAATTAATTAAAGACTCAATCGGCATGGAATTTAAGTTTTTTGCTTCCTCTATAACAGTGGTTTTGGCCTCCCACTCTTTGGATAGAGCATTCAAGATTTTTCTATTTTTCTCACCCAAGGAGTATTCCTTTCCCAAGGCTTCAAGGTCCTTGATTATATCATTGAATCTACAATACATTTTATCAATGTTTTCATGCGGCTCCATCTCGAAGGACTCATACTTGGAAACAAGTAAGGATTTCTTTTGTTCTCAAACATCATAGCTGTGCTTGCTAGCTTCCTTCATGAATTTCCTTCAACTTGTCCCAAATTTCTTTAGCGGAAATGCATCCTTTGACACGAGCTGATTCATTTGCATCCAAGGCGTTGTATAGCACATTTATAGCTTTTGCATTTAAGGTCAAGTTTGGCTTGTCTTGTGGAGTGAGCTCATCCCTTGTTTTTTCTCTTCTTCTATTTGTGTGATCATCAACGATGGTAGCTTCAAAATGACCTTCATTTACAACATACCACAAGTCAATATCAATGGATTGCAAAAATATTTTCATTCTATCTTTCCAACTAATAAAATTTACTCCATTAAACATACGGTGTCTTGTGATAGATTGACCCTCAAAGAATAAAGCATTATTGGTTGCCGTAATGGATCTTTACTCAAATGCAATCTAGGCACAATAAAGAGACCAATGTTGTGATACCAAGCCATTAGAGTTTTGTTGAATGCAGTTTTTGGGCATCTATAAATACCCCAAGTCTGTAATTGTAAAAAATAGAGAGCCTACTCTTTTAGAACTACTACATTCAATACAAACACTTGTAAGAGCTATTTGGGAAGAAATAGGCTAAAATATTGTGGGTTGTATTGGTTTGGGTAGTGTAGTTCTCTTGGCTCAACTAGAGGGAATTAGTGTGAGCAAGAGTAGACTAGTGAGTGATCTTCAAGTGTAAGAATAGAGGGATAACAAGTGTACAAAAGTGAGGTTGTAGTGTAAAACCCTTTGGGTCAACTAGAGGAACTTAGTTGGTGCAAGGGTGAGCCTACTTTGTGTACAAGAAGGTTATTGCCTCACCTTCTTTGAAGAGGCACTTCTAATGGATACTCTAAGCTTGAGAAGTTTGGGAGTTTGGTTTGATACTCTTTATCTCAATTTTTACATTTGTTCTTTTTGCTTCAATTGTTGAATATCTATTGTATTCATTTGTGCTTAAGTGTTTATTTGTTGCATAAAGTTTACATTTTCATTAAGCAAATTAAATGGTTTGTTTTTTGAAACAACCTAATTCACGCCCTTTACGTTGCTTTTGGGCCAACAGGTTCAATATACCACGTTGTTGGGCATTGTCTTAATTGGCTTCTTGTTGAACCATTGGTTGAGTCATAGGCCCATGATAGTAATAATTTGAAGCCATTCTATTAAGCAACTCTTGGGGTTCTTCTGGTGTTTTGAATGAAATGGAACCATTGGCAGAAACGTCAATAATATACTTTTTTTTCTTGTGCCAGCTCATTATAAAAAGTTTGGATTAGCTGCCAAAGCGGGATGGCATGGTGGGAACATTTTCTCAAAAACTCTTTGATGAGTTCCCAAGCCTCACTTATGCTTTTACTAACATTTTGCATGAAAAAATTGATCTCATTATGAAGTTTGGCAGTTCTCGAATGTGAAAAATGCTTTGCTAAGAACTCTTGTGCTAATTGGTCCCAAGGAGTGAAAATGCCTTGAGCATGAAATTAAAGCCACACCTTTGCTCTATCTCTCAATGAAAATGGAAAGACTCGCATCTGCACACAATCTGTTTGATGATTCTATTGAATTTAAATGTGTCTAATACCTCTTCAAAGTTCATTAAATGTGTGTATAGGTCTTCATTTAGATTTCCTTCGAACATGGCATGTGTTTGCAAGAGTTGAATTAATGTAGATTTTATCTTGAAATTATTTGCTTGCACCGGCATCCTTGCAATATTTGCATTGGCCCCATCAAAATTTCACATTGCATATTCTCTCAAGGGACAACCATTCATATTCATATCATTGGCATTATCAATGCCACCAATTCCATGATTGCTAGCTACTTCCTCTTGTTCTTCATTCTCAATGTCTAGTTTACTTTGATTTTGATTAAGTTTAGCCATTTCAATTCTCTCTAACTCTTGTTGAACCCTTTTGTGCTTCTGGATTTCGCTCAAATCTTTCTTCTTTTCATAATCCAAGCAAATCAAAGGCCCTTTATCTCTTCTTACCATGCACTACAAAGAGAAAATTCAATCAATTAGTCAAAAGTGCCAATTCAATTCACAGAGGCCAATCATGATCAACAACATTAACAAGTAAAATTACCGAGTAAAAACTAAAATTAACAACTGAAAACAAATAAAATGCCTAATCTACATGACCCTTAAAGTGCCTAATATTGCCAATATACCAAGAACAATCCCCAACAACGGTGCCAAAAACTTGTTCGCTTGGATAAAGTAAAATCAATTAAACACTCAAACAAGTACTGAAATCTCATTTCTGCACTAAATTCTACTCATACTCCAGGAAGTATACGGGGAAGGTAGTAGACAACATTAAGCGGGTATTGTTTCCACCAAGATCGTTTGGTTGGCAATTACTAGGATTTAATGGCCATTATATAGTTAGGCAACCCAAAAAGAGAGCAAAAACTAAACCTAATCAATGCCATGAATTAAACAAGTAAGTAATTCAAGATTAAAAACTAATTTATCTACTAAAGAAAATAAAGGAAGCAATTAAACTACTAATTTAAGGATTAACTACTCTAATCTAATGGAAGAAAGTAAACAATGAATTGAAAACAAGTAAAAGTATTCATAAATGAACTAGATTAAAAAAATTAGACTAGAGTTGAAAGGCAGTTAATCCTAAATGAATCTAAAGAAGCAATAAGAAAGTATAAAACCAAAGGAATTCCATTTTTCTACTAATTGAACTATTGAAATTTGCAAAGGAAATAAGATTAAAACTAGATATTTTTGGATTAATAAATGAAAGACCAATGAAAATTACTAGGAATTAAAATGAGAAAACGGAAATTTTTAACTAGAAATCACTAGATTATCAAGAACTCTAAAGAAACTTGAAATGGAAGTAACTAGATTTTAAAGAAATGTATTCAGAAAGCAAGTAAAAATTATATCTAATAAAGCCAATGATTAACCCACTAAAGTTATCTAATCAAAATTAAAACTAGCAAGAAATTAGAGACAATATATAAACAAAATTGAAAGAGAAATTGTATTAAACTAAAAAACTTGAAGTTTAGACTGAACTAACTAAACTAATATAAAAGCACTAATTACATTATTCACTATGTGAAAATCTACTAACTACTCTACCTAATGTGTGTACTAACACATACTAAAAGCCTATATATAGTTGGAGTATTTCACAAGCTAAAAATTAGACTCTGATAGCCAAATTTTACAAAAATACCATTAATACATTTGTTGGATGTGCCTTGATGTCTCTACGTCGAATTAAAATTACAAAAGCCAAATTCTGCCTCAATGTCATGACATCAACATTGTTTCACCAAAGGTTTTCAATTCTTGTCTAATATCTTTTTGGCCCTCGAACTTTGCTCATTTTGACTCCTAACTTCCAATTATTAACCTACATAATATTAAACTAAATAAATAACTAAATTGACTAAAATTCAATAAAAGCTCAAAATATTCACTAGTAATAAAAATACAAACACATAATATGAAAATTAACTAAAACACTCGCATAAACATCAAAATTCGGGATTTTAACTGACAAAATCTTATAATTGAGAAGCAGAATAACTTTAGTTTACCTGTCTCTTATAGAGTTATCAACAACGCACAACAAGTCCAAATAGACTTTCACTCACAAAGCAAGAAAGAAAAAACAATATAAGCAATTGATCAGAAAAAAGTAATAATAAGAAGAAGATTTTTAACCAAACAAACAAACGGAATTTCGGAAGGATACTATTAATAAACTTTGAATACAAGTTTTCCTCAACTAGACAATGAGCCACTAATTATATTTTTTTAAATAGACACCAAATAAACTAATTTCTTAACGGATTCAACACCATACTTAGGCCATAATCCCACATTAAATTAATTTCTAATCTAATGATAAAACCAACTAACTGGGGAATAAATACCTTACAAATTCAACCATTGAAATCTAATTAAATTAAAACTCCTAAACTAAATGGGCTTTGTTTAATATGTCAACACATCCTCCCCTAAACCAAACCTTTACGAAATCCGGTGTGACACTATCTCGAACCACAATTTGTATGCAAAATTTCATCTCCGTATAAACCGTATGCATCTAATACCAACTTGTAGTTGGTTTTCTTCTTCCTTGCCTTCCTTGTTTCCATCACCAATGGACTAATCTTATTGTATTTTAAACATAATTTCTCCACCAATTCTTGTTTATCAAAGAATATATTCATATTAATCTATTCATTCTCAAATAAATGGACTTCGTCCACCATATTATTCCCTTCAATAACATTTCCAAAAATATTAACCATAATTTTTCTCAAACATTTTTTTTCTCTACAAAAACTTGAAATATTTTCTGAACCTTTGTATTTTTTGGCCTCCTTTGATCAAGTTCCACAACTGACAATTTCACACAACCTTTTTCTGATCATTATCTAGGACACGAATATTAGATGTTCTTTTTAGATCTCTATCTAATACCAACATAATAATCACGATAGGATTCCTCATTTTAGGTCACTATCCAACTAGGTCAATTTCGTTATATTGTAATTGTCAAATGAGTACCCCAAGACCAAAATCTTGTGGTCCAATTTCTAAAATTCGAGTACTCTCAAAACCACAAATTTTTTTTTTCTAATTTTTTTCGATAAATACCAAAGACCTTAGGATTAAAGTTTAAGGTTCTGATACCACTTGAAGGTGCCAAAAATAACAAAATGTATTTAAGAAAAAAATAAGGACGAAGAAATCAAGACTAAGGCACAGCGCACAACAAAGCCAAATAGACTTTCACTCACAAAGAATGAAAGAAAGAACAACATATGCAAATTGATCAAAAAAAATGAACAAACAAATTTTGGGAGGATATTATTAATAAACTTTGAATACCAATTTTTTCTCAACTAACACCTTTAAGTGGACACCAACTAATCCAATTTCTTAATGGATTTAACTAGCACACTTGGGCTATAATCTTACATTAAATTAGTTCTAATGTAGCAATAAAACCAACTAACTAGGAAATAAATACCTTACAAATTCAACTTCTGAAATCTAATTAAACTAAAACTCCTAAACTAAATGGCCCTAGTTTAATATGCCAACATATAAAACTCCTGATCCCGGGGTTCTTTAAAAATCGTGTGTTTGGAGAATTGGTATCAGGAGCTTTGTAAGATCTTGGAGGTAAAAAAAAAAAAAAATTTCCATGGACAGTTCTTATATCTTACAAGATTGTCCCATTTTTGTCTTTGATGCCAAAAATAATTTTAAGACTTGGCAAAAACAAATGAAGAATTTTTTCACTTTTTTGAAATATGTTGTATTATTGATCAAGGATTTGAATAACCCTAAGAAGGCACCAAATTGTTAGCTAAAGCAACTAAGCAAGTGGAGAAAATAGACAGTTGGATCTTAAGGAACGCCACCACCTTAACACCAAATTTAGTTGCATGTATTCAATAAATTTATGAATGCAAAAATTGTAAAGAAAACCTAGACAATTTTGGTGAATTCAAATCATTGTTTTACTGACGTAAGAAAAATCAAATTGCAAGAATTCAGGAGACAGTACGAGTTGATTCAATGAAACCAACCGAAATAGTTAAAGATTTTATTGGCAGATTTAATGATCTTGTGAATAACATATGAGAACCAATGGAAAGGTGCTTGAAGAAGTGAGAGTTGTGGAAAAAATCCTACGATAATTGAGTACAAAGTGTCAAACTAAAAAGATGGTTCTTAAGGTGATCAAGGACATGAATACTTAGAAGCTTGATGAATTGGAAGGTGAATTGGTGATTTGTGAGATATTTCTAAGTTAACAGACAACTGATACAGTTGAGGAAGCATTTCAAGTCAAGGTAGATCAACCAAAACAAAAGGAGGAGATAACAAATCAAAGAGATTAAAATTCCAAACGTAGAGGAAAAGGAGGTAAAGGTAATTTTAAAGACTGTGGTAGAGGTAAATTTACTTACTAGTAGAGAAATAACAAAGGCAATTTTAAGAAGGACCAACAAAATAATCAGTAGAATAATAATTATCAAAGGATTGATAGATTTAAAATTCAATATTACTATTGTAGAAAATTCGGACATTATAAAAATGAATGGTGGCAAAATAAAAATTGTAATGGAGAAATGCGAATGTATTCCAAATGTGGTTGAAAATAATGGTGATTAGCAAGAGACTGTTTTGTTTTCCTATTTCAGGTCTGATAAAAATAAAAAGAATAAATGGTTTACTAATTCTGGCTTTAGCAATCATATGTGTAGAAAAAATGAGTTATTTTTTGATATGGATGAATATTTTAAATCTCATATGAAGTTTGGAAATAATGAAAAAGTGTTTGTTTTAGGAAATGAAAAATTTGTATTATGCTAAAAGATGGGTCTTTCAATTTTATAATTGATGAATTTTATACATGAAGTCTTTATCATAATTTGTTGAGTTTAGGACAATTGTCTGAAAAGGGATATGATTTTTGGTTTAAACATTGTTTTAGTAGTATATCTGATGATAAGTTAGGACTAAATGCAAAGGTAAATATGAACAGTAGTCGTTTGTGGGCTCTTTTTCTTGACTATAGTGATTTACTTACTTTAGTTATGTTACTTTTGATAGTACTTGGCTATAGCATTTGTGTTTTGGGCTACTTGAATTTTGGCAATTTGAATTTTCTTGCAAGGAAATTAGTTGTTGGTTTGACTGTTGTTAATTATCTTAAGAAGCAGTGTGAGTCTTGTATCTTGGAAAAGAAGCATAGAGACACTTTTCCAAAAGGCAAGATTTGGAAGGCAAAGAAACCATTGCTGTTGATTCATTCCGATATTTGTGTGCAGTGGAGGTTCCTGCCAATGGTGGTAATAAGTATTTTATCATCTTTATGGATGATTTCAATAGAAAAGTTTGGGTGTATTTTTTTTAAAAATAAATTTAATGCATGTGATGATATGGAAAAGCAAAGTAAATACTATATTAAAATTTTGAAAACTGATAGGGTTACAGAATTTTTTTCATATGATGATGTTTTAGAAAAGTATGGCATTAAATATCAGTTGACAGTGAGGTACACTCCTTAGCAAAATGATGTGGTTGAGAGAAAAAATAGAACTGTAATGAACATGTCGAGGCCCATGACACACTCTAAAAATATACCTATATAAAGTTTTTCAGTAGAAACTATTTCTTATACTATTTATGTGTTAAACAAGTGTCCTACAATTAAGGTTGGATTAACGATCTACACGAAAAACTAAATTCAAAAATATAAAATTTTTCTAGATATGTTATTAGAAAATTTTCAGTTGGTGGTTTTGACAATGAAACTGTTGGCCTAAAAGCAACTTAAGAGGGGGTGAATTTGGTTATCTCAATAAACAAATCTTTTAATGTGTTTAATAAAAATACAAACTTTGTGCAACAAATGAACACTTAAGCACGAATGATCAAAAATAAATATTTAACAATTGAACCTTAAAGAACAAATATAAGGATTGAAGATATAAAAAAAAATCAAACCAAACTCCCGAACTCCCAAACTCCTCGAGTTTGGAGTACATCCACTAGTAGTGCCTCTTCAAAGTAAGGTGAGGCAATAACCTTCTTGTACACAAAGTAGGCTCACCCTTGCATCGCTAAGTTTCTCTAGTTGAGCCAAATGATTTTACATCCTGTACAACCTCACTTTTGTACACTTGTTATCTCTCCACTCTTACACTTGAAGATCACTTACTAATCTACTCTTGCTCACACTAATTCCCTCTAGTTGAGTCAAGAGAACTATACTATTCAAACCAGTACAACTCACAATATTTTAGCCTATTTCTCCCCAAATAGCTCTTACAAGTGTTTGTATTGAATGTAGTGATTTCACACATTAATTGGATGTCCTTGAGCTATTCGTAGATGAAAGATGTGCTGAAATTTGAGTTTCAACGATAAAAAAACTAGCTGTTAAAAACTAGCCGTTAGGAGTTTCGATCATGCATCCTACAACTTCATGAACAGTGTATCAGAAGGTGATATGTGTCCTACTTCTTTATGAACAGTGTCTCGGACGATCATATGTGTCTTACAGTTTGATAGAAAATTTCTTAATTTTGATCTCCTTTCTTCGGACGGTTTTCAATGTCCAATCCTTTTGGCTTTCAGATTCCTTGTCTCAGACGGACTTTTGCACTACAATCTGAAGCACTGTCTTTCGGAAAGTATCTTCGTCCGAAAGATGTATTCTTCCATCGGTGTTGTCTGGTCATGTTTTTCTTTCGGATACTCTTCATCGTCCGTAAGGTGTGGTGTCACGCCCCAAAAACGGGACCGTAACACGCCGCGCTAATGGTACACGGGACCAAAGCGCAAGGCACAAACGAACAGAGCAACATAATCTAACCGCAATGTAATAGAACCATCAAGCCATTTCTTAACTATAAAACCGAATATTTCATTTTACACAAAAAAACGAATTACAAAATTCCTTCTTAGTACAAAAGATGCTACATCAAAAACAAAGTTCATCAATACAAAACTTATCTAATACACTACCCTCTCCAAACAAAAGAGAAGCTTGGAAGATTATCCGCAGAGTCCTACCAGTAATGTGGAATCTGGAGAAAATCTAAAGCTGCTAGCAGCTGATGGAGAGTCAAAGACGAGCACCTAATCTGAAAAATTATAAGTCACGTGGGGTGAAGCTTTTAAACATAATCCATAATAACATTTGCGAAAACCCTAGTCATGAAGGGTTTTCGCAAATGTCTATTATTTAAGAGACTGGCTATGTCACATCTTTTTGGAACATCTAGATGTGTATAAGAGACAGGTTTGCGGAGAGTTTGGACCCTTATTCAGTTTAAGGGGGGTAGAATATAATAAAATAGCATGAGTATCTTTTAGGCTCAAAAGTATGTCCAAAACATAGCCAAACAGATCAAATCATTTCAAAACATAGTATGCTAAAGCATAGCTAACAAATCCAAGTATAGTTTCAATCCGGAATTTAATAAAATAGCATGAGTATCTTTTAGGCTCAAAGGTATGTCCAAAACATAGCCAAACAGATCAAATCATTTCAAAACATACACTGCTAAAGCATGTAACAAATCCAAGATAGTCATCAATCCGGAATTTATATAAAATAGCATGAGTATCTTTTAGGCTCAATGGTATGACTTTCAGTACTAGCCAGATCTAGTAATCTACCACACCTACTAGTCTGACCGGGAGGTCAAGTTATCCCATCACAAGACCCCGTATCAATTAGTTCATAACATTCACAGAAGTCACCATGGCGTCCCATGGATGACTATAGAACCGGTTCTCCACAATTCACACATTTCTAAACACATCCAAAATTATATACCTCGGTCACCTATGAGCCAAAACAGTCATAAAATGCTTTCATATCAAAAGAGTTTGCAAAAATATCAATTGATTAACATAAAATAGCTTGGTCCCGATTTCATATGTAATAATTCCAAAACATTGTAAAAGTGCAGTTCCAAACATCATACACATTTTAAAATCCATCCAAACATATTTCGAAAGTCGTTAAACAAAATACAAGTGGAAGAGGGTCTATGTTACCCACCTATCAAAGCAAAAACTGCACAAATGATCACAGAACGCGATCGTCGGCTCTTTTGATATGAAAGCATTTTATGACTGTTTTGGCTCATAGGTGACCGAGGTATATAATTTTGGATGTGTTTAGAAATGTGTGAATTGTGGAGAACCGGTTACAGCTAGACTAGTCTCTTATACACATCTAGTTTTCCAGAAAAACCGAAAAACTTCGCCCCTCCCTAGGCTATAAGTAGGCTATCCTCCCTGTCCAATAAAAATCCAATTCCAAGGTATTCAAGGGACCTTGGTTACAACCTAACTCAAAACAACATATTCAACCAACCAACAAAATCCAATTCCAAGGTATTCAGAGGACCTTGGTCTACAACCCAACTCAAAACAACATATTCATATCTAGACCAACAAAATCCATAAACGGAAAGATTCACCGGAATATTCGGGACTATTTCAATAGCATTCCACAATGAACAATCCATACTCCATAACCACTACAATTAACTCTATTACAACATTAGAGCAACAACCTAAGGTTGGAATTCCTCTTTACTACCAAACTGAAATTTTTACCGATAAGCCACACGCATGATTCAAACATGCTTCCTATCCAACCCACTACCAAGGAAACACTTAAAAGCATCAAAAGATCATTAAAGACCCTTCAAACATAACCAATTATCCAAATTATCCTAGTTGCGCCAAACTTCCGCTTACTTACAAAATGAAGGGAAATCAATTCCACTTGGTTTCAAGTCTCAATTCCTATCCAAACTAACCTTAAAACACTCTTAAAACATCATTATGTGCATAGACATAAGCATTCATAGCATAACACTCTAGGCCACATATGGAAGAAAAAACCCTAACTCATAATCTTAAAATTTGTAATCTAACCATGGAAAGTTGTTAAAAATCAACCCCAATCACTTCCCAACCTCCAAAACACTAAAAACAACCCATAACATACACAAATGTTCATAACTTACAAGGCTGCAAAGAGGGTTTTCTCAGCCATAAAGAATCCTACAAAACTTGAAATTAAAGCTTGGATCATAAAGCCCATAAGCCAAAAATGCTAAAATACATAAAATCTTACCTTCCAAGTGATTTCTACTTGAAATCCAAGAAAATTTTTGGGGAAAAATGGAGAAGAAATTTCGGCCAGCTGCTGGAGAAAATGAGGAAGAAAAACAACAAGAAGAAGACTTAAAAAGAATTCCAAAGTTGACCCAAATAGTACCCATTTGACCAAATAGTCTCCAAGTTGACTATTTAACCCAAAAACTAATTTTTGCTACTAAATTAACATTTTAAATCAGCCATCAAACAACACTCACACACCACAATGCACTAATTACACTTAATCCAACTTTTGACCGTTTACATGGGAACCGAAATCGCGTAAACCGAAAAATTTGCCGAATTGAAAAACGAATAAGTTGAAGGTCTTTATGACTAAAAATAATATGAAAAACATCTGATTTTCTTTTTGATTTTTTAATGTGTATTTATCCAACCAGGCATCTTATGTATGACATACCTCTTATTTATCTAATCAATCGTCGCACCATTAGCTGTCAACCACATCCATACCCAAAATTAAATCAGAATCCTACTCTTGGGCTTCTTTTCATTCCCACGAAAAATCACCGTATCTAAACCAGGCATCTGAAACATCACATACCTCTCTTTACAATCAATCGTCGCACCATTAGCCGCCAACCAATCCATACCCAAAATTAAATCAAAGTCGGTTATCGGTAACTGAATAAGGTCAGCCTCAAACTTCCTATCACAATTTAACTCTAACCGACAACCTTCCAAAATAAACCTAGACTCCAAAACCTTCCCGTCCAGGGTCCCCACTCTATAAGGATCCTCTAACCATCTAGGTTTCTCGGACAGACATCTAAGAAAACATCTAGCTGATAAGAGTCAAAGACGGAATCATGAGCAAAGAATAACTCTTCAAGATTCAACAAAGAGGTACAACAAAGATTACATAAGCAAGGACCTCTCAAAACCCCCAAAATTTGTTCGGAAGAAAGATGGTAGTTTGAGAATTTGCATTGTACTTGCTGAGACAGCTCTTATACATATCTGTGATGACTATAAGACCTCTCTGAGCACTAGAGGTATGTGAATGTGTTTCAGATGACTCATAGATCTGTCTCTTATACACATCTAGATGTGTATAAGAGACAAGAGTAGGATTCTGATTATATCAGAGCACTCCCCAAAACGGGACCGAACACGCGCTAATGGTACACCGGACCAAAGCGCAAGGCACAAACGAACAGAGCAACAAAATCTAACCGCAATGTAATAGAACCATCAAGCCATTTCTTAACTATAAAACCGAATATTTCATTTTACACAAAAAAACGAATTACAAAATTCCTTCTTAGTACAAAAGATGCTATGTTCAAAAAAACAAAGTTCATCAATACAAAACTTATCTAATACACTACCCCTCTCCAAACAAAAGAGAAGCTTGGAAGATTATCCATGTGAGAGTCCTACCGGTAATGTGGAATGGAGAAAATCTAAAAGCGCTAACGTGATCTGTCTCTTATACACATCTAGATGTGTATAAGAGACAGCTAGTTTCTAATATTCCACTGAACTAGTTATGCTCACCATACGTGCTTCTTAATGCTTGCCAAGCATTTCGATAAAAAGAAAACATGTTATAATAACATTGCCAGTCAAATATAGTCATGAATTCCAACCTTAGGTGGAATTGGATCTAATGTTGTAATAGGTGGTTTTTCTGTCTCTTATACACATCTAGATCATGTTCAAAACATAGTATGCTAAAGCATAGCGAACAAATCCAAGTATAGTTTCAATCCGAAATTTAATAAAATAGCATGAGTATCTTTTAGGCTCAAAAGTATGTCCAAAACATAGCCAAACAGATCAAATCATTTCAAAACATAGTATGCTAAAGCATAGCTAACAAATCCAAGTATAGTTTCAATCCGGAATTTAATAAAATAGCATGAGTATCTTTTAGGCTCAAAGGTATGTCCAAAACATAGCCAAACAGATCAAATCATTTCAAAACATAGTATGCTAAAGCATAGCTAACAAATCCAAGTATAGTTTCAATCCGGAATTTAATAAAATAGCATCTAGTATCTTTTAGGCTCAATGGTATGACTTTCAGTACTAGCCAGATCTAGTAATCTACCACACCTACTAGTCGGCCGGGAGGTCAAGTTATCCCATCACAAGACCCGTATCAATTAGTTCATAACATTCACAGAAGTCACCATGGCGTCCCATGGATGACTATAGAACCGGTTCTCCACAATTCACACATTTCTAAACACATCCAAAATTATATACCTCGGTCACCTATGAGCCAAAACAGTCATAAAATGCTTTCATATCAAAAGAGTTTGCAAAAATATCAATTGATTAACATAAAATAGCTTGGTCCCGATTTCATATGTAATAATTCCAAAACATTGTAAAAGTGCAGTTCCAAACATCATACACATTTTAAAATCCATCCAAACATATTTCGAAAGTGAGGCACAAAATACAAGTGGAAGAGGGTCTATGTTACCCACCTATCAAAGCAAAAACTGCACAAATGATCACGAGGCGCGATGTTAATCAATTGATATTTTTGCAACCTCTTTTGATATGAAAGCATTTTATGACTGATTTTGAAGTCATAGGCTGTCTAGGGATGTGAAATCTAGATGCGAAACGATAGAAAACGACATGTTACAACCCTTTGGTAGAAAAATGACCTTTTCACAAATTCTGTCTCTTATACACATCTAGAACCCCATAAGAGACAGGAGTTAGCCTACTTATAAGGGTGTGGGAAATTGCTAGCCCTACATCACGTATTTAAAGTGGAACATCCTCCCTGCCAATAAAAATCCAATTCCAAGGTATTCAAGGGACCTTGGTTACAACCCAACTCAAAACAACATATTCAACCAACCAACAAAATCCAATTCCAAGGTATTCAAGGGACCTTGGTTACAACCCAACTCAAAACAACATATTCAACCAACAAAATCCATAAACGGAAAGATTCACCGGAGCAATAGCCGGGACTATTTCAATAGCATTCCACAACAATCCATACTCCATAACCACTACAATTAACTCTATTACAACATTAGAGCAACAACCTAAGGTTGGAATTCCTCTTTACTACCAAACTGAAATTTTTACCGATAAGCCACACGCATGATTCAAACATGCTTCCTATCCAACCCACTACCAAGGAAACACTTAAAAGCATCAAAAGATCATTAAAGACCCTTCAAACAAGAATAACCAATTATCCAAATTATCCTAGTTGCGCCAAACTTCCGCTTACTTACAAAATGAAGGGAAATCAATTCCACTTGGTTTCAAGTCTCAATTCCTATCCAAACTAACCTTAAAACACTCTTAAAACATCATTATGTGCATAGACATAAGCATTCATAGCATAACACTCTAGGCCACATATGGAAGAAAAAACCCTAACTCATAATCTTAAAATTTGTAATCTAACCATGGAAAGTTGTTAAAAATCAACCCCAATCACTTCCCAACCTCCAAAACACTAAAAACAACCCATAACATACACAAATCATAACTTACAAGGCTGCAAAGAGGGTTTTATCAGCCATAAAGAATCCTACAAAACTTGAAATTAAAGCTTGGATCATAAAGCCCATAAGCCAAAAATGCTAAAATACATAAAATCTTACCTTCCAAGTGATTTCTACTTGAAATCCAAGAAAATTTTTGGGGAAAAATGGAGAAGAAATTTCGGCCAGCTGCTGTGAGAAAATGAGGAAGAAAAACAACAAGAAGAAGACTTAAAAAGAATTCCAAAGTTGACCCAAATAGTACTAGTTTTGAGGATTCCAGATGTCTATAAGAGACATCTATTTTTGTGTATAAGAGATCCCTCAAACACAATCAAGAAAAATAACTAAAATATGAACCACATGTGAAACCCATGTATTTTGAATAGCCTTGGATTCTATGCACTGTCTCTTATACACATCTAGACCGAAAAATTTGCCGAATTGAAAAACGAATAAGTTGAAGGTCTTTATGACTAAAAATAATATGAAAAACATTTTAAACCAGTTAAAATCAAAGAACAAGGCTATTAAAATACTGGGTTTCACATGTGGTTCATATTTTAGTTATTTTTCTTGATTGTGTTTGAGGGATCATTTATGTCCGAACGTTCTTGTTTTTCTGCACAGTTGTTTTTAGACCTTTATTACAATTTGATTATCATCAAAATATAATTATCATAACTAGGGTTTTATAGCATGTAAACCACCCTCTAAACTCCATTGATGAGCTTCAATTTCTTTCTTATTACAAAATTTCCCCAATAAATTATAGAGGTCAAATAAGCAAATTACTAAATATTAGACCCATTACTTGCATTGCTAGTAACCAATTTCCCATCTACAACTTGTCACTTTCAACACTACGTCATCCTAAGCCTTCACCTTACAAATTATAGGAATATTAGGGAGCACTACACACTGATGACTGATCCATGAAAAACTAGCCCTAAGAACGATCCATTATCTTGAACTTGTACTTGTATTTGGCAGCCTTCAGAAAAGACTTCCCTCAGACTCTTCTGCTGGTCTTATATCCATCTAATCGGTATAACCCAGTTGGCAGCTTAATTTTATACCAATTTGAAAGATATGTGCAAAGAATATGATGATACTTGGGGAAGATAATGTCAAATGGCAGCCCAAGCTGGCTTGTGGATCAAGAATGTAGCCATGACTGCAATGTATCAAGAATCTTTTAAGTGTAAAAACGACACTTTTCTTATAAACCTATTGATCATATGTTTGACTCACTAATTTATAGGGAAGGGTAGTTTTTGAAAAAAAAAAAAGAAGAGAGGACCGTCAGAAGAACCAGAAAATTGGTTTTGAGCATTCCTTTTTTTTTCTTTTGGTAACATCCTAATGGGTGATTATTTTATTGATAAAAGTATCAAGTTTTACAATGTCGAATGTAATGGGTGATTTTGAGCATTCCTTATTTGCTGGTTTCCTTAATTTTCCTACGTGTTAATTCAGTATTAATGTTATGTATTGGAGAGACCTTATTCGTGATTCTTAGTACTGCCATTAGATTTTCAAATTGGGCTGTTGGTGGAGTTGTGTTCTAGTGTAGAAATATACTAATTTGAATGGGCCAAAGTGGAGTAGGTAAACGAAAAAGAATGAAAAGTCAAGTCAGGTTACCTGACATAAGAGTTTTGAATATCAGCTTCAAATAAAAATATCTACAAAAAAAATATGTATAAATTATTCTTTATTAAAAAACAATATTCATATTTTCTGCTAGAAAAAGTCATACTACACACGAGTAAATTGAGACCTGTAAAAACTTCAAAACATGTTTTGGTCCTTTCTAGATAACGTAGCGATTCATTGAAAACTTGAGTTACACGTGGCTAATTATTAGACTTTTTTTTTTTGTTTAATTATTAGATGAATCAAACTAATTTATGTTTTGTTTTGGGTTCTTGTTGAATCATTCAGAATTTAGCACTTGATGCAGGCATAGTAAGCAATATAATATGCATACGTCATGCATAACATTATCCCTCAAATTCATCAATTTTTTTTTTCCATGTATGGACCCAACATTACAATTTAGTTGAAAATATGATATAGGATGTCGACATTGTTATAATGAAATGTTTTCTTTTTTGATTAACTTAATTTTTGCTTGATCATTAGCCTTTTGATAGGTGTATTTTATGCTTCACTGCGTCAGCGTTATCGTTATAGTGTTTTTTTTTTTTTAATATGAATTTTTCATGTGATTTTTTTTTCTAATGCTACTACATGCATCTGGTTTCAATTGGCATAAATTCTACTGGTTAGGCTAACTAAACCTTTGTCCTTTCACATAACTGCTGTCGATAACAATGTTTAAGTTTAAGATCAACTTTTACATACCAGTATAGATTAACACTGTGTTTAGATTGATAGATTTAGAAAAATATTTGAAATATGTTAATTTGTTGAAAGAATTTACAAGGTTAAAATAAATGAATTTTAAATTCACTTTAATTAAAAAATTGTTTGAAATCATTAATTTCATACTTTTTAATTTGGATAAATTTTAAAATTAATCTATTTTAATCTTATAAATCGTTACAACAAATGGACGAATTTTAAATATTTTCTCAAATTCATCCATCCAAACACAACCAGATGGATTTTCCAACGCCCATTTGTTAATTTTGTTATAAGTGATTAAAAGGGGTTGTTTTCTTTGGAAAAAAGAAGATAAAGACTTCCACAAACAACCTTTTTGACATTGAAACGGGGCCACACTTCTAGCTTGGATCTACAATGCAAATTAAGAGACATGGAGGATACGCCTAAAAAGCTGAGACCAAGTCAACAATTCATTGAGAGGTTGGTTTGTACTTTTTGTAATTTCATATAAAAATAATTAGGATGATTAAAAAAAAAAAAACTTTATTACCATTTAGTGGATTTGTTGCATATGTTTACTCTATTGTGCTTATCATGGAGCATATTCTTCCCAATTTCTATTTAATCATATGCATATGTGTCTATCTATATATATATAGTTATATATATATATATATATATATATATATATATATATTGCAAGTTACCCAACATTAATTGCACTTTGTCCCTTCCAATTTATTTTTTAAGCATTTAACTCCTCTTTTTTTATATGATTGGACAAAAATACCCTTACGAAATAATTATTTTTCTTTTCCTTTTCCCAACTATTCTTTCCCACCCTTTTTTCCTTTTCCCTTCCTTCCTTTTTCTTCTTTGTATTTCTTTTTCTGAAGAATTTTCTTGATCCCTTCTCACTTGCCATTGGCTACTTCTTTCATTCTACTATAAATATTTGTACACCTAAAGTAAATTTTTTTTTATTTTCTTTAACAAATTATTTGATTTTATTGTCTTTGTTTATTTTTAATTTTTATTATAAGAGGACATATATTGTTACTGTATATTGATAAAGTATTTTTTTTATCTAAATTAAATTATAAATTATAAAAAAACATACATAAACAATTTGGATTTATAATTAGTCAACTATATTGAAAACAAATAAGCAAATTAATCAACTAATAATATTGTTATTTGTTATTTTTTTACATTTTTAAATTATTAAACCTTATTTTATTTTTATCTATTTATTTGAATTTTTAAACTAATATTTGATAAACTCTAATTTCTTTATATGTATTTAAATAATTTAATTATTAGTTTAAATATATTTTGATGTAACTAACATATATTCTATTATAAAGAAAATTCTAATAAATTTACAATAATAAAATTTATGAGAACAAACAAGTTATAAAAAAAATAATTAGTTAAATCAAATTAAAAAATTATATATCCTAACTATACAAATAAAAACAACATAGAAACGAACTAGCTATTGGTATGAGAAAACTGAAGAAAATTCAACTAATTCTTTTTTTAACTCATTTGTTTCTTAAATTTTATTATTATAAATTCATTACAATTTCCTTTATAATAGAATATATGTTATTTATATCAAAGTGTATTTAAAATATTAATTAAAATGCATATACATATAAAGAAATTAGAGTTTCAATAATTCAAAATTTCAAGTCTCAATAAATCAAATATTAGTTTAAAAATTCAAATAAATAGATAAAATAAAAATAATGGTTAATAATTTATCAATGTAAAAAAATAACAAATTAAAATATTACTAGTTGATTAATTTGCTTATTTGTTTTTGCTATAGTTGACTAATTATAAATCTAATTTGTTTCTATATGTTTTGTTAATTTAATTTTAGATAAAAATATTTTAAATGGATTAATATAACAAATATATATTGTTATAATAAGAATTAAAACACAAACAAAGACAACAAATAAATAATTAGTTAAAGAAAATTAAAAAATTTATTTTAAGTGTACAAATATTTATATCAAAATGAAGGAAGCAACTAATGGCAAGCGAGAAGAAGAAAAAGAAAGAACGGGAAAAGGACAAAAAGGTGAGAAAGAATAGTTGAAAAAGAAAAAAGAAAAAAACAATTACTTAATAAGGATATTTTTGTTCAATCATACAAAAATGAGAGGTTAAATACTTATAAAATGAGTTAGAGGTGAACTAAAGGTATAATTCATGAGAATTTCGTGCTATTAACCCCATTTTTTTTTTCCTGGTTAAGGCCCTTAACCAAAATTTAGCGCTCGTGATTTTTACCGGAATTAAATATCAATGTATTTAGAGTAAATTCACTTTGTTATTCAACTTCACTCTTTTGTAGCTCTGCTACAAAGCACAGTAACTTTACGGCCGGGTAATTTGTTTTTCTGTTGGCTGCCTACAATTCGGAATCGATCCGAATCTGCCGTTAAAATTATTGTTGCTTTATTATACTACAACGATTGATCCCCAACAAGAACAAGCCAATATCGATTGATCCCCAACAAGAACAAGCCAATATCGAAATCACATCCTTTCTGTGCCTTCCAATGTTGAAGATAGTGTTTGGATAGATTTGGGGAAAAATTTGAAATTTGCTTATTTGTTGAATGGATTTGTAAAGTTAAAATGAATAAATTTTAAATTTATTCAAATCAAAAAATTATTTGAAATCTTTCATTTCATACTTTCTAATTTGAGTAGATTTTAAATTCATCCCTCCTAATTTTGCAAATCTCTCCAAAAAAAATAAATGAATTTTAAATAGTTTCCAAATCTATCAATTCCAACCCAATGTAACTATACTTTTCAATTTTTTAAATCCAAGGTGCTGTTAGTTTTTAGGCTTTGAATCTTTTGTACTCACTTAATAATTCTATTTTATGATATAGTGTATTTATACAGAGTGTTAATATATTTGTGAAAAATAAATGAAATTTGATTTTATATCTAAAATCAATGAATTAATGATTCAATACGATTTTATCACGTAAATTAACTGTAACAAGAGGTATCATATTTATAATTTTATAAATCATTTCCCATTATAATAACTTTTAGTAACTTATATAAATATTTTAATATGAGTTTAACACGTATTCAAATATTAATTTGTTATACACATATTAAAAAAATATATAAATATAGTAACTTGTTTTTGGCGTAGCTAAATATCACAAAAACAAAAAACACAGATGATGTATCTTTCAAGTTAAAAACCTCCAATTAGCCAGCAAAAGAGTAAATGAAATTTGATCCCCAAGCAATTGTATGATTATACTCGTTTTACACTAGTAAAGTGATTGAAGAGCAAATAGTTTTGTATGTTTGTGGGTTCAAGTCAAACACACAAAATAACAAACATATGACGTGTTGATGCTTCTAAGTAACATGAGTAGCAACAATTAGGAAATATTTAAATAAATCAAATTTAGGTAAAATAAATTTTTTAATTTAATAAAAATAATTTTTTTTAAATAATATAAATTAGTATAAACCAAAAAATTCATCACACTTTCATAAATTAAATTCATATAAAAATTTCCTTTTAGACTATGGAGGGATCCGGAATAGAGTTGAGAAGTGTGGAAAAGAACTCATCAGACTGTCTCACCAAACTTTTGGTAAAAGAATAAAAATAAAAAATAAAAACCTCCGTCTCTCACCAAACCCAAAACAAGGCCAAAGTCTTCAAAAAAAACAATAATTCATCGATCACTTTGCTCATTTTCTTTGTCAAAAGTTCCAACACGGAAACTACAACAAAATGGAAGGTGTCATTCCAATGCTATACAAGACCATCAAGAAAACCATAACTCGCCGCCACTACGAATATCTGGGCTCGGCTGCAGCAACAACACAGAGCTACAATATTGCAGATTTTTATGTCAATGACGACCATCACATGATGAGGAACAGACAATATGCTGATCAACAGAAGAAGATTGATGGCTTCAATATTAATGCAGAGAATAGTAAAGGAGACTACCGGCGGTATAACTCTTTCCATGTTAAATTTTCACCGGATAATACTGTAGCTCAGTCCAAGAAACTTGTGCGTTTCAGGAGCCATAGACTCTTCTCATGTGTGACTGGTTGAAGATCCAAGAACCATCTCAAATTGTTCCCCACTTAATTTCGATTTTATTATCATTTTCATGTATCGTTTTGTTTGGTGCCTGTAATTGAAATATACTATCCATTTTAAGCTATATATATATATATGTTTTAGCTAGGCTGCTGTTAAGTGTTATGTGAAATTGTACATACCATCATCAATAATAATATTATCGTATTTCAAAACATAGTTACGAGTCAGATTAGTTAATGAGGATGTTAATTGTATTTAGCTTCAATTAATTGTGCTTCAAAACATTTCGTCACAAACCTTGTGAAGAATATATGCATGTTAGAGGTTTTGTAGTTTGGTGACAAGAATTTGATAAATGATGTGGGTTAGTTTGAAAATCATGAACTACGCAGCCCAACCAGCACCAGTACGGTCCCTGAACCTTATCGGACTTTTGGGCAAAAAAAAAAAAAAAAAAAAAATACACAAATTAACGGAGAAAGTTATATAAACATCTCGTGCCTTCTAATATAAATGATTGAAGGTTAAAAACTTAAAAATAATAAATTTGTTTCATTAATTTCAGTTACAGAAGATTGTTTGAACGAGATTGGGATAAAATTAAGGTTAAAAAAAAGTGAGAAAATAAAAATATTGAGAATGACGAGAAACAAGACTATTTAATCTCAAATTGGTTGTGTCTGTTAGATAAAGTGATATTTACATGGCTTTTACTATTAATCTATCAAACATTTTTTTTAAAAGTTCTATATTAGCTAATATTTTAAAAAATAAAGAATTAAATTAATTTGTTCTCATACATAAAAGATAAAACATTAGGACACAACCTAAACATAAGGGGATCGAAGTAGCTTCTTTTTTTCCCCAAGAAAATGGAAAGAGAAGAGAAGAATTGCCAAAAGAACAACGTGAAGATTTGAGAAATTCTTTACCCCTAGTCTTAATAGATGAAGTAAATATACGTTACATACAATTGAGGTGGCAAAATGGATTCAAATCCATTTATTATTCAAAATCATCTACACTTAACTAATGAATATGATTGATCCATTTAATTATAATGGATATAAATAATTTATCCATTTAAAATCATGGATAATTTATCTAATTTATGTAAATTCATTTAACTACAACAAATTATAATAATGTGGTAATCCACACACACTTGCATATACTAGTAATTTATTTTCATACATACATTTACATACACTTATATATATTTTCATACACACACTTATACACTTTACTTATACATATTTTCACACACACACACTTATACACTTTCACACACACTTGCACATATTTTCACACACATATCATTTGCACACATTTATGCACACTTACACATATTTTCTCACACACACACTCTTACACACATTTTCACACAAATACACTTATACATATTTTCACACATTTGTACAAACACATACTTATACACATTTTCACACACACTTACAAGCACACTTACACACACTTATATACATTTTCACACACATCTATATTTTCTCACGCGTACACAGATACATTTTTTTTACGCAAACACACTTGCACACACACCTTCACACATTTTCACACACACACACACTCTCTTACACACACACTTTCACACATAGACACACACTTACACATATTTTCACACACACAAACACACTTAAACATTTTCCCGCACACACACACACACATAAACATTTTCACATACACACACTTACATATTCTCATACACATACACTCATACACATTTTCACATATTTTCTCACACCACACACATACTTACACACATTTTGACACATTTACACATATTTTCAAAAACACACATACAAACTAAGTTTCACATATTTTCACACACACACACACATTGTCACACACACACACACTTACACATTTTAACACATTTTCAAACACAATTATACACACACATATTTTCTCACACATACGCTTTCACATATTTCAAACACATTTACACATACACTTTTCATATATTTTCTCTCTCACACACATTTTTAAAAACTTACACACATTTTTATGCACATACACACATATATTTTCACACACACTTACGCATATTTTAACACACACACTCCCATACATTTTCAAACACATTTACATGCACACATACTTAGCATTTTCACTTGAATATTTTATCATATTTTTACACACACTTTCACATATTATCAAACACTCTTACATATACTTTCGCACATTTTTTCGCACACATACATTTTCTCACACATACATTTTCACACACTTACACACATTTTTGCACAGACACACGTATACACATTTTCACACATACACACACATTTTTTGCACAGACACACGTATACACATTATTTCACACAGACACACGTATACACATTTTCACACATACACACACACATATTTTCACATAGACACAAATACTTACACACATTTTTAAACACACTTACACACACATACACAGATTTTTCCACGTACACTTACACATTTTCTCTTACATATTTAAACAAATTTTTGCACACACTCGCACACGTTTTCTCACACACACACTTTCACACAATTTCTCACACACAGACACTTACATTTTCATACACAGACACACTTTTACATATTTTCTTACACAAACACACACTTACACATATTTTTACATTTACGCACTCTTAGACATATTTTCATACATTTATACACGCTTTCACATATTTTCTCACATAAATTTACACACATACTCTTGCACACATTTTTACATGAAAATATGTGAAAGTGGGAAAATTTGTGCAAGTGTGTGTGTGTGTGTAAATGTATATAAGTGTCTATAAAAATATGTGTAAGTGTGTGTGTTTGTGAAAATGTGTGAAAATATGTGTGTAAGTGTGTGAAAATATGTGTGAGTGTGTGCATGTGTAAAAATGTGTGTGTAAGTATAAAAATGTGTATAATTGTGCGTATGTGAAAATGTGTAAAAGTGTGTGTGTGTGTGTGAGAAAATGTATGTTAGAGTGTATGTATGAAAATATGTGTAAGTGTGTGTCTATGTGAAAATTATGTAAGTGTGTGTGTGAAAATATGCATGTGTGAAAAAGTTTGTGTGTTCAGAATATGTGTAAGTGTGTGTGTGAAATTGCATGTAATGTGTGTGTAAATGTGTGAAAGTATGTAAATATGTGTATGCATAAAAATGTGTGTAAGTGTGTGTGAAATGTGTGTTAAGTATGAGTGTAAGTGCATGAAAATGTGTATAAGTCTGTGTATGTGTATGTGCGAGAAAATGTAAGTGTGTATATGCGTGTAAGAAAATATGTATAAGTATGTGTACGTGAAAATGTGTGTAAGTGTGCATGTGTATGAAAATGTGAGTAAGTATGTGTTGTAAATATGTGTAAATACGTATAAATGTGTATATGTGTAGACAAGTATGTGTGTGTGTGAGAAAATATGCGTAAGTATATTTGTTGTGAGTTTTAAAATGTATGTGTATGCGTGAAAATATGTGAAAATGTGTAAAAATGTAAGTGTGTGTGTGAAAAGGTGTTAAAGTGTGTGTAAATGCATGTAAATGTGTGAAAATGTATGAAAATATGTGTAAGTGTGTGTAGTTGTGTGTGTGCGCAAAAATGTGTGAAAGTGTGTAAAAATGCATGTAAGTGTTTGTATTTGTGTGAAAATGTATGAAAGTGTATAAATGAGTTTAGTGTGCAACTGTGAAAACATGTGATATGTGTAATTGTGTGTGTGTGAAAATATGTACAAGTGTGTATAAATATGTATGTGTGAAAATTTGTGTATGTGTAAACATATGTGTAAGCGTGTGTGTGTTAATGTGTAAAATTGTTTCAAAATGTGTGTGCGGGCATGTGTATAAAAATGTGTATGAAAGTGTGTCTAAATGCATATAAGTGTGTGCATGTGTGTGAAAATATATAAAAATATGTGTAAGTCTATGAATTGTGTGTGTGTGAAAATGTATGTAAGTATTTGTGTGTATGCGAAAATGTGTGTAAATACGTGTAAGTGTGTGAAAATATGTGTAAGTGTGTGTAAGTGTATGTGTGAAATTGTGTGAAAATATATATAAACATGTGTAATTATCTATGTGTGAAAATGTGTTAAAGTGTGTGCGTGTCTGTGTGTGTATGTGTGAAAATATGTGTGTGTGTAAAAATATGTATAATTGTGTGTCTGTGTGAAAATGTGTGTGTATATGTGAACATGTGTGTAGATGTGTGTGTGTGAAAATGTGTAAATAAGTATGTAAAAATATGTATAAGTATGTGTATACGAAAATGTGTGATGTGAAAATGTGTGCTAGTGTGTGTGTAAAAATGTGTTTAAGTGTGTGTGTAAAAATGCGCGTACGTGTGTGTGAAAATCCGTTACATGTAAGTGTATGTGAAAATGTGTGAAAGTATGTGTGATAAAATGTATGTGAGTATGTGAAATTTTGTAAAATTGTGTGCAAGTGTGAAAATATAAATTTAAATGGTTTTTAAATAGATAAATATTTTATCCATTATCTATTTAAATTCATCAATTTAGATCTATTTATTAAATTGTTTTAGATATATTAGATGAATTTTATCTATATTCATTCAAGTAAAATTATAGATCATCCATTTATCTATTTTGCCACTCTAGATATAAATGACCCCATAGAGTCGTGGAATTTTTCTTTCTTTCTTCCTTTTGTAAGTTGAATCTCTTGTAGTCCAAATTGAGAGCCTCATTCACATATCCAGAATAGCATATCCTTTGGGTTGTATTTGAATGGGTATATTTAAATCGAAGGAAATATTTGAAATAAATACATTTGAATTGAATAGATTTAAAATAATATAAAATTTGAATGAATTTTAAATTTATTTATTTAACTATTAAAATGTGTAAAATTTATAATTTATAATTAAATCAAATAACTTATTATATTATTAGTTTCAAATCAAATTTAACAAACAAAATGTTACTTATTATTTTGAGTTTTAAAACTGTTGTTTATAGAATCACGTAAAAACAATTGTCACATTTTTCTTACTTTCTCTTCTTCCTCTAAGCCTTCTTCGTGCCACGGGTGGCACGTCTCTTGTGCATAGAAGCATGTGAAATAACTACTTTTTCCAAAAATACCACAATATTATAAACAGTAAGAAAACCAGAGGAAAAGCGGTGCTTCTCCTACTAATGGTGTAAAGGGGAAGATGGCGTTGGCGATCTCTGGAACCTCCCTTTCTCACACTCTCTAGAAAGACCGGGGATTTTAACCGAAATCATAATCTATAGGATACCGAGTATTGTTAGTTTTGTTATTTTATCTCCCAATACATGGAAAAATTCTTAAATTTATTCAATTTATAAAAAAAATGAAATACATCTTCTATTTTTGATTTATTCTATTATATTATATTATTTTATTAAAATAATTATTTTTAATATAAATAAATAAGTAATCTATTTCACTTATTATAAAATGAATTCATATAAAAATTTTCTCCGTAGATGTATGAATGTACTTTTTGTCATTTTGCATTAGTGGATACCAGCTCCATATTAGTTTTGAGTTAATAATGGTTCTAATGGCATTTTGTATCCTTCAATTATGAGCATTTAGTACTTTAGACCCCAACTATCAATATGATGTCTTATACTTTCAAAATTTAGCAATTTAATCCAATAATCTGAATTTGGCAATTTTTTTGGCTAATCCTATCATTATATTTGCAGAGATGTAATTTGGAGTACATAAATTATCCTTGCACCTAAGCTCTTGTACTTTCACTCCCAACCGTTGACTCAGTCACCTCCAGTTGCAAACCCTCCGTGCCTCGATCATATCACTTAAAACCACCAGCCTTCCCTTTATTGTCAGATTTTTAAATATTTTTTATCTCGCGTTTTGGCTATAAATCACACTATTAAATAAATTATTAAAATTATTTTACTAAAATATAAGACAAAAAAATCTTATTACTCATCAAATCCATCACTATTTAAAATTTTTTATTACACATTCTATCATGCTGTCAATTAAAATATTAAAATTTCTTCGCTGAAATTATTTACAAAATTTTAACGGGTTGTTAAATAAGAGTTTGACATTACATAGAACCTGTGATTGTGATTATTCATAGTGGCAAATAATTAAATAGAACTAATTTTTAATTTCACTTGTAAATTTTGTAATATAAATTAAATTTTAAAAATTTATGATATCAATTGATTTAAATAAATTTTTTTAAAATTTAATTCTAATTACACAATTTACAAATGAAATTAAAAATCGAATTTATAATCGAATTTACTCAACGGAGACAGAAGATCTAGTTTCACCACTATCTTCTACAACCACGCAATTTCCTCCGATCTCCACCTATTCCAACGCAACCACAGTCAAAACAACAAACCCATTTATTTACGGGTTCAAACAGCGACCAAGGCCTCTAGCCTCTCTGTGTGGCTGGTGCCACCATAACCATAACCCCTCGCACTAGTACCAGTAAACCGCCACCAAAACTTAACACTTCCATCTCTTTTACTCTGTTTGGTCTGCAAATTATCGTAGCAAATACCAACTTAAACCTTACCGGGCTCAAGCAATCATCTGGCGAGTTTGTGGATATCAAAACAACAAACCCATCTTTTTTATTTATTCTTGTTGTTGCATATCTCTGTAATTTCATTCTCTAACATGCTGATTGTGTTGCGCTTGACTAAAATTTTGGGTCCAAACTTGTACTACTGTTTATTGCTTGTTTAACGTGGCGAATTTGTAGAGTTCCAAAATAACACTCTTTATAAAATGAAATAAATTTTAGTATTTATTTAGGGATTACAAGGATTCCTACCACCTATTTTTTACATTAAAGAAAATTCATTTAGAAAGATATTAATGTTGTAATTATTGAGAGGAGTCATAAGTATCTTTTTTTTTTTTCAATTAATTATGGAGGAAAATATGACAACCATACAAGGAGTATACGACTCTTAGGCAAAGTAAAAGTAAGGCTTAATTCTAATTTGCACTCTTAAATTTGTACACGATTTTTACTTGGTATCCTATATTTTTTGGATACTTTGTATCCAAAACTATCTAATTCTTCTCACTTTATTCTAAAATTTAATTCTATCAACAAAACTAATGATTTTAAGGCGAGTGTAAGTTAAAATTGTCCATTAACAGTGCGTGTTATTCACGTGCCTTCAAACTACAACAAGCGTCTTAAAATCATTACTTTTGTTGACAAAATTAGATTTTGGACTAAAATAAGAAAAAAAATAGAGAATTCCAGGTACGGAGTGTTCAAGAAAAAATATAGAATGTAAAGTGAAAATCGTGTACAAGTTTAAAAGTATAAAGTAGAGTTAGGCGTAAAAGAAAATTGATAAGTTCTAAGGGAAAAAAAGTAGGGAGGAGGCGGAGAAAGGAAGTCTGTGTGGATCTGGTTTTTAGTTGCAATTTACAGGAGGTAAATACTCTTTTCGAAAGCATACTTTTAAGGGCATATATACTAGATCCATTAATACAAAGACACAAATGAAGCGGAATGGAGTTTGGGAATGACTAACATAGACAACTTGATTTCTTTAGGATATCAACCATTGGCTACATGCACTCATATTGAGTCACATATAAGGAAAAGGAGCAAATAAAATCAAGGGTTCTAGTTAAATATTTCTTATGGACAATCAACATGTAATCTAATTAGTTGTATGTAACTAGGGTTGTATATTAGTACTCAATCAACTTGTACCTTATTACTTCATTTCATCGTGGAATCAATCCCTATAATTCTAGAAAAATAAACTTATATATACTTTAAATTTATCAGTTTTGTTATTAATTTGGAATATTTTTGTTTTTTGAGTGTTTGTTTATGTGTATTTTTACTTTTATGTGTAAGTGTTAGTATGTGCTTAAATACTATTTTAGAACAATTCCTTATTCATGTATTATTTCAAGAGTTGTATTTTAGTTATTAATGTGTGTTTATGTGTTAGAATTTGATCGGAGAAAACGGCACAACAATCAGACGAGAAACAGAAGAAATCGGGTGCAAAAGTAAAAGTGTAGCAGGCAAAAGTATGGTATTGTTTGCTAAGGCATAAATTCATCATATCACGGTCCATAACTTCTGGGAGCAACAGAAGAGTTTGGTCCGCGATATAGATTTCTATGCCTAGAAAATCCATATCGCAGTTCGAGATCCTCCAAGGGTAAAAAAGTCTAGGCAAATTGTTGCTGCACCAATTCTTCTCAACCTTAACACTATATATATCCCTTTTAAAGATCATTTAGAGTTATTAGAGTAAGATACTTAGAGAGGTTAGATAATAGTTAGCTTAGTGTTAGAGTAGAGAGCAGATCTCTCTATTTGGGAAGGAATCTCTTAGATTAGTTTTTCTTTAGTTGTAATTTTTATTTTTCAAGGCACAAGAGTGAAGACTCCTAGCGTAACATCTTTTATTTGATGGTTAATTTCCTTTTCTTAGCTTTAATGTAGTGTAGTTTAGTTAATTACTCTAATTAAATACTTTCTTTACCAACTTATCTTAGAATAATTGGTAGATCAGTTTATGAAATTTCTTTAAGTACTTTCTTAGTGATAATTTGTAGTTTAGTGTCGTTGGTTGGTTTTTACAATGATATCTAGTTTAATGCAACAAGTAATAAAAATAACTCTTCTGATCACAAAACCCTCATCTAAACACTAGCAAGTATACGAGGTAAGATTGTAGGTTGTGATGAGTAGTATCATTCTCACAAATATTGAGATGATAATTACTAGTTTTAATGGATCGTTGTGCTATTTAGACAAATCATCAAGTAGTTTGTCACTAACTACAAGTTTTACTAGGAAAACAATTAAATAAACACTATATTAACTAATCAAACTAAGAAAGCAAGTAAATGGTTAATCTAAAAAAGTAAGTAGAGATTAACAGTCATTACATTACACTAAGAAGTATAATTGAACTCATAATAGAGTAAAAAACTTAATCTAATAAAGCACGTAAAGGCTAATTTGCAAAAGTAAGTAAATTACTCTAAGAAATCTAGTAATGTTTACATTGGAAAAGCAAATAAATCTAACTTAAGAAATCACGTAAAACTAACACTAATTAACAACTTTTAAGAAGGCTTCATTAAAACATAAAAATAGTTCAAACCAATTTTAGTTAAGAAGACATTAATAGAACTAGAAGATTTGAATATCAAGAAATTCTAAGAAATGGCTAGAAAATTAAAGTAAAACTAAGATTTTTTTTTTTTCAAAAAAAAAAAAGATATTTTAATGAAAGCCAACTGAATTCTAAAGGATTGAAAGCAAGAAATTATGTTAAACTAGGAAATAACTAAAAATAGCAAGAACGATAAAAATATTTTAGGAATCTAAGTTTTTACCCTACTTAGATTGCAAGGAATTTAAATGGAAAGTAAATAAAAATTACATCTTCTTAAATCTAATAGAAAGCCCATTATTAAGCTAATAAAGATTTAAACTTTCAATAAAATTAAGATTAGATCTAAGGATGAATGAAGGAGAACTTTTAATTAAAGTAAAACTTGAAGGTTAAGAAAGGTTGCTATTAAGCTAAAACTAAACTAAACTACTAAAGAAACAAATTACACTACTACTGTATCCTATATATAGTACAAGCTTAGTTTAAATACGTGGTTTGAGATAAAAGATTACAAGTGATAAAATTTAAAAATCTGAAATTTCGTATCCATCCTGTGATATCTTTTTAAGTACATGACATGATTGCGCCGTATCAAGCTCAAATACTACTATAAATCTTCATTGATAAGTGGTATCGTTTTCTATACAAAATGTGATATCGCGGTATGGAGCCTTTTTAAACAACCTTGAATTTCTCCTTTATGTCCTTTTTGCTTCATGAATCTTCTAATCTTTAAGTTCAATACCTTCTAATCTAGACTTGCAAAATAACAATACTAAGACACACACTCAATAAGTAACAACTTATACTAAAACTAACTCTAATATTATGATATTTACAGAATTACAAATGCAAATACTGAATGAACTAAAATTAAACAAAAATACATAAATCAACTCTAGAATTCAAAAAATACCGACCAAATTCTAGAATAAACAAACAAATTAATTCCAGTTTCTTAGAATTATCACACTCCTAAATTTAGTACTTTGCTAGTCCTAAACAAAACAAGAAAATAAATGAACATAACTAATTATGTACAAAAGAAAAACAACACTAAGGAAATTAAAATGTTGAACTTTAGTGTAATAGTCAAAAGTGAAAATGGGGTTTTAACTCAACAAACTCAATATTTTCTTCTGCTCCTGTATTTATAAAAAGTATAAACTAGTTTTAGTTACAAACACTAATTTTACTAATGAAGTGCTCAAGAAATGCCAATTCAAATAAAAATTGAGTTAGAGTAAACAAGTCAAATTCCGCAAAAATTTATTTTGAGTATAGAAAAATCCATTGAGACGTTTTAAGAAGCACAAAGGGATGAAATGAAAATGCAACGAAATTTGTTGGCATCACAAGATTTAACAAAGGACATCAACCGAAATAATTCTTGACCTCGACTCTCAAATATCTAATATCCCATATTGAGGATCATATAGGACTTTAAATAAACACTAACTACAAGTTTTACTAGGAAAACAATTAAACACTATATTAACTAATCAAACTAAGAAAGAAAGTAAATGGTTAATCTAAGAAAGTAAGTGAAGATTAACAGTAATTACTACACTAAGAAGTATAATTGAACTCATAATAGAGTAAAAAACTTAATCTAATAAAGCACGTAAAGGCTAATTTGTAAAAGTAAGTAAATTACTCTAAGAAATCTAGAAATGTTTACATTGGAAAATCAAATAAATCTAACTTAAGAAATCAAGTAAAACTAACACTAATTAACAACTTTTAAGAAGGCTTCATTAAAACATAAAAATAGTTCAAACCAATTTTTGTTAATGAAAACATTAATTGAACTAGAAGATTTAAATATCAAGAAATTCTAAGAAATGGCTAGAAAATTAAAGTAAAACTAAGATTTTTTTTTTTAAAAAAAGAAGATATTTTAATGAAAGCCAACTGAATTCTAAAGGATTGAAAGCAAGAAATTATGTTAAACTAGGAAATAACTAAAAATAGCAAGAACGATAAAAATATTTTAGGAATCTAAGTTTTTACCCTACTTAGATTGCAAGGAATTTAAATGGAAAGTAAATAAAAATTACATCTTCTTAAATCTAATAGAAAGCCCACAATTAAGCTAATAAAGATTTAAACTTTCAATAAAATTAAGATTAGATCTAAGGATGAATGAAGGAGAACTTTTAATTAAAGTAAACCTTGAAGGTTAAGAAAGGTTGTAATTAAGCTAAAACTAAACTAAACTACTAAAGAAACAAATTACACTACTACTGTATACTATATATAGTACAAGCTTAGTTTAAATACGTGGTTTGAGATAAAGTACTATTACAAGTGGCAAAATTTAAAAATCTGAAATTCCGTATCCATACTGTGATATCTTTTTAAGTACATGACATGATAGCGCCATATCAAGCACAAATACTGCTATAAATCTTCATTGATGAGTGGTATCGTTTTCTATACAAAATGTGATATCGCGGTATGGAGCCTTCTTCAACAACCTTGAATTTCTCCTTTATGTCCTTTTTGCGTCATGAATCTTCTAATCTTTAAGTTCAATACCTTCTAATCTAGACTTGCAAAATAACAATACACTCAATAAGTAACAACTTATACTAAAACTAACACTAATATTATGATATTTACAAAATTACAAATGCGAATACTGATTGAACGAAAATTAAACAAAAATACATAAATCAACTCTAGAATTCAAAAAATACCGACCAAATTCTAGAATAAATAAACAAATTAATTCCAATTTCTTAGAATTATCACACTCCTAAATTTAGAACTTTGCTAGTCCTAAACAAAACAAGAAAATAACAATAAGAACATAACTAATTATGTACAAAAGAAAAACGCCACTAAGGAAATTAAAATGTTGAACTTTAGTGCAATAGTCAAAAGTGAAAATGGGGTTTTAACTCAATAAACCCAATATTTTCTTCTGCTCCTGTATTTATAGAAGTATAAACTAGTTTTAGTTACAAACACTAATTTGACTAATGAAGTGCTTAAGAAATGCCAATTCAAATAAAAATTGAGCTAGTGTAACCAAGTCAATTTCCTCAAAAATTTATTTCAAGTATAGAAAAATCCTTCAGACGTTTTAAGAAGCACAAAGGGATGAAATAAAAATGCAAGGAAATTTGTTGGCACCACAAGATTAACCAAGGGCATCAACCAAAGTAATGCTTGACCTCGACTCTCAAATATCCAATATCCCAGATTGAGAATCATATCGGACTTTAAATGTTTGTAATGTGGGTTAAAGTAACAAAGTAGGATAAATTTGGATAAGGGTGACTTAAATCACCTTAGTCATTCCAATACAAACTCTTGAACCACTATCCCATAAATAAAAAGCCCCTTGCAAAAAAAAAAAAAAAAAAAAAACGACTTAACCAATCCAACACTTGAAATTCAAAAATATTATTTCTAACTAAATTAGGCTTGTGAAGGTAAAATGAAACTTCTTAATTCAAAAAGAACATAATACTTGCAATATATGTGTGTGTTTGTGTAGATTATTGGTCAGTGCTATCGCAGGTACCGAAAACTAATTGAATACCCTATACAATGTAGCAGTGGAGAATTCAAGTCTTCCCACAGATAATGAAATTTATTATTGCGCTCAAGTAAAAAACAAAAGGGGTTTTGAATAATTTTAACACTAAGAACTAATGTAAGAATTAAAATTGAAGAAAATTCAATAAAAGAAGAATCATGGTTCCAGTCATATCCACCATAGAAATTCTATTAGTCGATCATCGATACCAAAGATAATTTAATTTTTATACCAAGTACCAATTGAAGAATTAACTCGAATTCCAATTCAAAGTCGGTTCTTATATCTTTTCCTAGGTTGGTTAATTTCAACCCACGATCCAATTAACTCTAACTATCAAAATAATCCAGACACATGCCAAAGATTAATTAATAGAAGCATTAAAATCCAATAAGAACAATTAGGCTAATATAACATAAACACACATGGTTATGCCAATTACTTAATTATTTTTCTTAAATTCAGTAATGCTAATCGAGCCATTATTAAACCTAGCTGGTTCACTGATTAAATTAAAAAAAGCAGCTAAAAATAATCTAGCTATAGATTAATTCTAATAATTCACTATTCTGCAGTCATAGCAAATTGAAAAGAATAATGATAAATTAATTCAGAACAATATTCAATACTTGATATAAAATGAATGAATTCAAATACAAGAGTCTCACAACATACTAGAATGAACCATGACTTCAATTCCCCCAACTAAGAAAAGGGTTTAAGCACTAAGTGCCATAGAAGAACGCCCAAGAATGTCTGCTAGAAAACTCACGATAACAACAAAGAGGAGAAGTGTCATCATTTCTATTCACCCTACAATGAATATTTATATTGAATACTAGGGTTATAATCTTTGCATAAGGATAAAAACGTGAAATCATCTAAAAAAGAGTCCAACTGGATGAAGAAATCTACCGAAACATAAAAATCGCGAACCCCTACTGCTGCGCACAGACGTGCATGCCTTAAAGCTCGCGCATGTGCGTGCAAACCCTAGTCCAAAAGTTTGCTCACTGGAAACTGCGCACATGTGCAACTCTTGGGTCGCGCTTGTGCACGGCCTCCAACAACTGTGCTTTATCTTCGACTTCAATTTTGACCTTGATGCTTATAAAATTTGAAAAAGTACAAAACACAAAATTTGTAGCTCTTTCTTTAGCTTTGCAACGCATCTTAAATCAATTCAGTTGGAGCTCAGACAAGAAAGTTGTATTTAAAATACAAAACAGCATCCAGACTTGCTCCATACTCGTGCACAATTCGTCTTTGGAATTTCATTTCATCTTTTTCATCCTCCTTGTTTCAATCTTTTTCACTTTAACCTTTTAAAAACTAAGAATAACCAAATTAACGTCGTTATTAACTTAAATCTTGCTTACAATCCATAAAAATGCGATAAATGACACATAACACATAGAACAATTATGTGCTTATCAATTTACGCCACATTTAACTTTTGATCGTCCTCGAGCAAATATAAAATTAAAATAGTTAAGCATGTCAAAATTCCACCCAACATATTTCATCAATTATCCACATAAATAATCAAAAGCCAATCCACTATTTGGAGTAGTTTAAGAACTCAACCGTTCAAATGCTAATGAAAACCAAAACATGAGATTCTTGTGTATGAGTGTAGGCATTCAAAAACTCAGATTTGAAAATATTTAGATTAAATCATGTAAAGCCTTGAAATTTTTCTGGACACCTCATAGCCCACTCTTCTTACACCTTTTCACTACTCTAGACAATTGACTCAATTTAAATTAGGTAAGATTTTTAGCTTGTAACGTCAGAGTAGGGTATTGGCTAATCAAAGAAAGGAAATGATATCACAAATAAGAACAACAACTATAGAGGTATGCCGGCCACACATTAAAATAAAAGTTCTCTTAATATATGAACCATCATATATCCACAACCCCAGACTTGAATAACAAGCACAAATTAAACCACGAGGGATGCCAAGCAGCTCTAATTCTCCTTCGAGTGGGGCTACTCACTTTAAAAAATTCTAAGCAAACAATAAGCAAAGAATTCCATCTTTTTCAGCTTTTCCCAACATGCCAACATTCCTCTGGACATTTATTCATCACTTTTTATATCAGCTCCCAGTACGGGTACTAGTAGTAGGCACTACCTGAAAAATATAAATGCAGGTACCAGAGATGGGCACTACATGCAAATACCAATACCACCAGTGATAGGCACTACTTGTAATTTTCAAAAAAACTTATCATTATTTTGTTTTCAAAAGTTTTTTTTCTCCACTCACTCTCCCAATCTGCCACTCTCATTCATTACCTTTTACCACCTTATATCCCCTTAACACAGAATTTGTGCAATAAAGCTCTTAAGGGACAATTTGGGATAGAAAAATAAAAAAAAAAATTTATTAGGCTTACAAAAGTAAGTAAAACGAGTTCAAATGCAAGAAGGCGATTGGTGTTTCTCTCCATTCATAACAATTCAAGGCTCAAACAGGGTACTAGGGATAAAAATTTCAAGGGTTGGCTAGAAAGGCTCAAATGACCAAAAAAGTTTGTACCCTCATCTTTAAACCAAATTAGGTTGTTTAAAAATTTTCCTTGAGAATGTAATAAAGCAAGTTTATGGGATGCAATATAATTGAGTCTACATAATTATCTCTAAGTGTCCAAACCAAAAATTAATTCATGGCTAAGTGTTCCAAAAATTCTTAAAAATCATGCATGAAAAATATTAACACAGACTATTCACTCATGAATGGTTCAACTAAAGAGTTATTATGTACAAAATCAGAGAAACAGGCTCAGCAAAATTTTTCAAAAATTCCAAAGAGAATTTTTCAACTAATTCGCCGCACAAAAATTTTCAAAAATCTTTAGAAGTTCTCAAATCGAAAGAAAAGTTAAAATATTGCAGCAAAAATGAGCAAAACACACCAAACAACTTGTAAATCCTGATAACTCCCCACCCCATACTTAAAAATAAGCATTGATTTCAACGAGAAAATAAAGCATAAAGTATGAAAAAAGAAAATCTTCTTTGAATTTATTCGCGTTTGGAGCAGTATCCCGCAAATAAATACCCATTCGACGTGAATTGAAGCTTGATACTATACTAGACAAAAAGAAAACATGGAACCCCTTGAGAAATTAAGAAAAACAAGAAAATTGTAGAATTAACTCCTACAATAGTCAAGAAAAAACTTAATCCCTTAATGGACTACATCACAAAAATAATGAAATCACAATTACAAATATTATACTAATGAAAAGTGAAAACAGCTAAAATGTCTTGAAATCAACTTGAAAACAATAAAAACATCAAAATTTCCCTAAGCATAGGGAATCTTGGACATCGGCGCTAAATCCTGTGGAAAGGGAGGGAAATGTGAGAATGTTGACGAGTCCTTCCCCCGCTCTCCGCCAGGTGGTGAGCCTTCGTCTACTGCCAGGCATGCTAATACTGGATATACGTGTCTAATCATTGACGCATGCCCTGCTACTCTTCTAGGATTTGCTCCAAGATTTCTTCTTGAGTACGCCTTGGCTCAGTCTTAGAGTCGTCATCCTTTCCTTCCTGTGAAGTAGACGCATGTGAATGAGTGTGTCTAATCAGATCCCTCACTCCCTCAATAGCAATTAGCTTCCCAAACTTCAATTTCTCTTTAGCTGGATTAATTACCACTCCGCTCTCAATATATAAAGCCGTGATCAAGTGGAGAAACTATAAGCCTGACTACTTATTAACCACAGAATAGCAGATCTATTGATGGTTAAGGTGGCCCACATCTATAGATTTGTCAGTAGCAATACAATATAGGAGTTTGGCCTACTCCAGATTGACATGGGTGAGATGGCTGATTGGTATAAGGAGGCGAGCACATATGAAGTTAAACCACATGAACCAAGTTGGTTTAATCATATTAGCATTCAAGTGCCAATCCACGGTTCTAGCCCCAGTATACGTCCATTCAGCGTCACCATTACAAAGAATGTTCGTAATCTCATTAAGATCTATATTAGTGTTGTTAATGGTTGGCCATTCATCATTACGTACTCGATTGCCCTTCAGAACCCTGTTAATTTTATTAGAAGAAATATTCACCTGTTTCTCTTGAGCGTATACCTTAGTTTCATTATAATGGCTCAATTTGGCTTAAAATTCATGCACCACTGGTAGTACTGCATCTTTGGGAGTCAAGGTGAAATGATTCCAACCATGATTGCAAATAGTCAATTTGATCCGGGACCCCTGCCAAAGGTACTTGAATACCCTTATCTTTAATCATGACCCTTTATGAAATATCCTTCTCGTACTTATTTTGACTGCATTATTGATAAATTGAGCCCCTACAATCTCCTCGTGCATGTTTTCACACTATTGTTGTTCGCGCTGGGGATCGGATGGTGAAGAAACTCTGACACTTTTGCCCGTAGCACATTTCTTTCCCGTGAGTGCTTTCCTACAAAAATTAGATGTGAAAATCACAACATCCAAATAACGGCTCTACACCCCATCCTTATACAATTTCCCAACCTCTAACGAACAAACCTTAGTACGCACAAGATTAATTTCCATAGAGTAGTGCAAAAACTATGGTCTATGCACATTTCTAGAACATTCTTTTGCACTAAAATTGAATAAGGATGAATCATTGAACATAATTAATGTTCTAGGAATTGAATTCATGCACCAATGCCTTGTGTTTTAACATTTTATTCATTGAGACAATCCATCAAACACTTGGCATGGATAAATAAAGAATGAATTTTTCTATATATAAAGAACATGAAATCACTTCCCAATCAACAATTCATGCACAGATTACTCAAATCACACGTTTAAAGTTCAATCCACAACAAATTAGAACAATTAAAGCATTGAAAATCACCTAAACTTTCGTACAGTTCAATTCGAAATCCAAAAAGGAAAAGTGTAAGAAAAGTCTATGAAATTAATACCTTGATGGAGCTTTTCCTTGAAAAAGTAAGGTTTTTATGTTAATGGGATGAAATTGAAGTGATTTGATGCATAGAAAGTGGTGGGGTTTGTTGGGAGTTGATGGAAATTCGAGAGGAAAAGTTAGAAAAGAAGAACGGTGGTCGTTTGAATGAATTGGAAATAAGGGTTTTACCTTTTTCATTGTGCCGTTCGCACATGCGCAACCTAGAAGGTGCACATGTGTGTGAAAGACAGTAGCATCTATTTCTTGTGGTTGGTCTCGTGTACATGCATGAGGCTTATAGCGTGCATATGCGCACGATGTTGGATGGAAAATTTTACTACTAGTTTTTGTGCATATGCTCGCCAAGTGGTGTGCATGTGCATAAAAATACTTCCAAGCATAAAATTTTCATCCGTAAATCACCGAAACAACATACAAGAACTTCAAATAATATTATAATCCAAACAATTTTGTTTGTTTAACTTGTCAATTAAGATGATTTCCAATGCTAAAAACAATAACCCTATAAAAATCATAAAAACAAAATAGCAAAATAAAAACTTCAATAGAAAATAAATTGAATCAAATACGAAAGGTCTTGGGTTGCCTCCCATGCGACGCCTTTGTTTATTGTCGCTGGCTCGACTTGATGCTCCTTTCTCAATTGTGCTTCAGTCCATCCAAATCCATCTCCATCATGTTTTCCAATATAACACCTCATAGCAGGGCACAAGAAGATGCCTGTTAACCTTGAAAACCTGGATGTTTGTAAGCTTTGAATCTCAACTGCACCATAAGGAAAAACATTAGTTATAACAAACGGTCCAATCCAACAAGATCGCAACTTACTGGGAAATAGACGAAGACGCGTCTGGTAAAGAAGGACTTCCTGACCGACTTTAAAATCCATCATTGAGATCATTTTGTCATGGAAAGCTTTTGTCTTCGCTTTATATAAGCAAGTGTTCTTGCAATGTAGGTATGCTTGATTTCGAATTTCCACCTGCTCTTGTAGTTGTAACTTCCTTTGTTCAGCACTTGCATCCCATCCCATAGTAAGGCTCGTAATAGTCCAATATGCTTTATGTTCCAACTCTGCTGGGAGGTGACAAGCTTTCCCAAATAGCAACTGATATGGTGACATACTGATAGGTGGCTTGTAAGCAGTGCAATAAGCCCACAATGCATCATTTAATTATAAACTCCAATCTTTACGATAAGAGTTTACCATTTTCTGCTGAATGGACTTAATCTCTCTATTAGGCACCTCGACTTGTCCACTAGTTCGTGGATGATACGTGGTTGATATTCTGTGGGTAATATGGTATTTCTTCAGTAGGGTTTCAACTGTTCGGTTACAAAAGTGAGTGCCACGATCACCGATTAGAGCCCTTGGAACCCCAAATCTAGAAAATATATTATTTCTAAGAAAATCTACAACAATGTTTGAATTATCATTACGAGTGGCCTTAGCTTGCACCCATTTTGAAACATAATCTACAGCCAATAATATATAAGAATAACCAAATGAAACAAGAAAAAATACCATGAAGTCAATGCCCCAAATATCAAATAATTCACAAAAATTGGACCGAGTTTTGAAGCATTTCATTATTTTGGGAGATATTAACTGCCTTTTGACAATTATCGCTTGACTAGTAGAATACATAAAAATCTTGAAATATGTTGAGCCAATAAAAACCACACACTAATACCTTAATTGCTATTCTTTTGGCTCTAAAATGCCCTCCACAAGTATAAGAATGACAAATTGCTAAGATCAAATTAGTCTCAGAATCATTTACACACCTTCTTATTACTTGGTCAGCACAATACTTCCACAAATAGGGCTCATCCTATACATAATAATTGGCATCATTTTTTATCTTCTCTCTTTTCATCCTAGACAAACCATAGGGTAATTTGTTAGTAACTAAGAAATTCACAATGTTTGCATACCATGGTAATGTCTCCCTTGTTGAAAATAATTGCAGTTTCATCAAGAAATTTCTCTTGTATATCCAATTCAATCTCCACAAGTGGTAATCGACTTAAGTGGTCTTCTACTTTGTTCTTTGTTCCACTTTTATCCTTGATCTCCAAGTCGAATTCACTTAAGAGGAGTATCCATGTTATAAACCTTGGTTTTGACTCTTTCTTTGTCACTAGGTAATGTAAGGCGACATGATCAGTATAAACAATTACCTTAGTACCAAGTAGATAAGAACGAAACTTTTCTAAAGTAAAAACAATGGCCAAAAGCTCTTTCTTAGTGGTGGAATAATTTCTATGCTCATCATTAAGAGTCATGGAAGCATAGTAAATTGCATGAGATGCTTTCCCAACTCTTTGTCCCAAACTGCGCCCACTACAAAATCACTTGCGTCGCACATTATTTCAAATGGTAAGCTCTCATTAGGTGGTAGAATGATTAGAGTTGAGACGAGGAGATGCTTCAACTTGTTGAATGCCAATTTGTAGTCATCATTGAACTCAAAAATTCCATATCCTTTTGCAACAATTTACATAGAGCTGCTAATATCTTGGAGAAGTCCTTGATGAACTTTCGATAGAAACCTGCATGACCAAAGAAAGCACGAACTTCTCGCACCTTGGTGGGGTAAGGTAATGATTGAATTATATCAATCTTTACTTTATCAACCTCAATCCCCTTAGATGATACCACATGACCTAGAACTATACCTTGTTGAACCACGAAGTGACATTTTTTGGAGTTTAAAACAAAGTTAGTTTCTATGCACCTTTGTCAATGTAAGGTTATACAAACGCCGATTGAAAGAATCACTATACACAGTGAAATCATCCAAAATACCTCAATAATATGTTCTACAAAATTAGAAAATATGCTAACCGTACATCTTTGGAATGTGGCAGAGGCATTACATAACCCAAATGGCATACGATGATAAGCGAACTTTCCAAATGGACATGTGAATGTTGTTTTTTCTTGATCCTTGGGAGCAATAGTGATCTGAAAATAAATCTGAATAGCCACCTAAACATTCAAGCATTTGATCAATAAAGGTAAAGAAAAATGATATTTGTGAGTAAGAGAATTAAGTTTTCTATAATCTATATAGACTCTCCACCCATTTTGAATACCGGTGGGCACCATCTCATTCTCTTAATTTTTCAGCACTGTTATTCCCATCTTTTAAGGGACCACTTGCATTGGGCTAACCCATTCACTATCCAAAATAGGGTAAATTATCCCTACTTATAGAAGTTTAAGTATATCTTATTTAACCACTTCTATCAGTATCGATTTCGGCCTTCTTTGCAGTTGACAAATGGGCTTAGCTCCATCCAAAAGCAATATGTGATGCATGCACGTGGATGGGCAGGTTCCTCATTATCACTTTCCACTTGCTCATCCAATTTATCCTCGACTTCTTTTTTAATAACCTCATGTACTAAAGAATTAATAATATCAATATAGTAGATGAATTATCCTCAATAGGATACCGCATGACTTTGTAAATATTATGACTAAAAAGTTTTGCCATCAAATTTTATCGTCAAAATTCCAATGACTACATCTATATTAGTTTTAGATATTTTCAAAAACGATCTACCTAATAGAATAGGAGCAGACTCATCAATGTTTTCCAAGTCAAGAACATAAAAATTTGTAGGAAAAATTAATTCATTGACTTGGACTAAAACATCTTCAACTATACTTTTAGGATAAGCTACTGATCTATCAGCCAACTGAATAACAGTACTAGTTTCAAGTAAAGGACCAATGTTTAAGGAGGTATAAATTGAGTACGGCATAACATTTATAGACGCTTCTAAATCCAACATGGCCTCTTTAATCCTAGTATTGTTTATTGTACAAGGAATTGTATACATACCTAGATCATTGCATTTTGCGGGAAGATTCTATATAGGCATCGTTGAAACATTTTTTGCCTAAAGTAATCTTTTCACCTTTCTTTTGTCTTTGCTTCTTTTTATGTGTACATAGTTCCTTCAAAAACTTAGCGTATCGAGATAGGCATTTGTTTAATAGCATCTAACAATGGAAATTTTACCTCGCATTTACGAAAAGTTTCATATAAGTTTCTGTTAGGATCATTTATTGCAAATTCCTTGAATGCTTCAAGGAATGATGGCTTAGGTTTATATTCTGGCCATGGAGTTGTCTTACCTATCTCTTCACCTTTGCTACCTGGATCAATTTCTTTCTCTAATTCGGTCTTCTTCTCATCGGCCTTAACACGGTCAGGAACTATTTTGCTCGACAGTTCAACTTCTTTGCCACTTCTCAACACAATTGCACTAGCATTTTCCTTAGGATTGACAATTGTTTAAGATGACAACTTGCTAGAATTCTATGCTTCCAGCTGGCAAATTGCTATTTCCATTTGTCCTATTTTGTTTGCAATTGCTGTATCATATTGAATTGCATAGTGTTAGCAGTCAAAGCATTCATCATTTCCTCTAAAAACTTACCAGATTGAGCAGTCGGATTAGATTTTTGTCTTTGAGCAAATGAAGAGCCTGCACTATTAGAAATTATGTCGATTTTTTTGAGGTGATTGCTATGCTGGATTCCCGTGTCTGAGATTTGGGTGATCCTTTCACCTAGGATTATATGTATTAGAATGGGGATCATTATTTGCTTGGGGTTGCCCTGAAAATCATCCCGCAGCATTTACCTACTCTTAGGACTCATCTTGCAACGTGGGACACATGTCTGTTGGATATCCTCGTTCGAACAAATTTTGTAAGTTTGCACAGTCTCCATAGTTTCTGAAGCCAATTGACGTACAAAAGAAGTTAGACTAGCCATTTGTTGTTCTAAAGATGAAACATTTACCTCATTAACAAGTTTAAGAGGTGATGCACATTTACCTTTGGTAGAGATAATACAAAATTGCACAAATAATAAAACCTCACAAATCACTATATTCTACCGCACAACCACAGTATACTGCACAAATAATAGTATAGGGATAATTATCGAATTTCATGAGTCCTTGTGTAGTTAACTAGAAATTAGTGCGTCCATGAAATTATTGAAATAAGAAAGCCCACTAAAATTAAATAGAAATTAGTTCATGAAATTGAAAATTTTGAATTAGAAAGTACTAAATTAATAAGGACCCTAATCACTCTAACAAAACTTGAGATGGAAGTAAAGAGATTTTCAAAAATTTAAACTAAAAAGCAAGTAAAAATTATATCTACTTGAAACTAAGAATTAACCCACTAAAACTTTGTAATCAAAATCTAAACTTGCAAGGAATTAAATATTAGATCAAAAGGAAAATTAAAGAGGATTTGTGTTAATATAAAACTTGATAGTCAATCTATTCTATCTACTCTAATCTAATCAAAAACTACAAACTACACTATCTACTGTGTATTGACACATATCCGTAGTACCTTAAATTGTAAAGTATTTCACAAACCAAATATTAGGAGTTGGCCGCTGAAATATTACAAAATTGTCATTACTATTTTTCCTGAACGTATCTCTATGTAGCGATTTGGAGAATTTGATGTCGCGTAGAAATGGCCTTAAAAATGTATATCCTGTTTCATCTCCATGTTGCGATTTGAGAAATCCATGTCGCGACATGGACCCTTTTTCTAACAATTCTTCTCAAATTGCATCTTGGCTCTCATACTTTGTTTATTCCAGCTTCCAATCTCCAATTTAAACCTACATAATATTAAATCAATTACGTAATCAATTTAATAAAAATTTATCATATTTAACAATTGCTAAAATATAAACACACAATACAGAAATTAACTAAAATCTTCAATTAATTAACCAAAATTAGGAATTTAAACAGACAAAATGCTATGATTTAGAGTAGAATAACTCTAGTTCACTAAAGTTATCACACCCCCAAACTTAGCGTGTTGCTAGTCCCAAGCAAAACAAAAATTAAAAAGAACTTCACTTAACAAATAAACAAACTACACCACCAAAATTAATGCAACATTTCATTATTAGTGGATCTACTTAGAAAAATCAAGAAGCCTCTCAAGAGACCTCCAATACTATATATGGTAATTGAAATATTTCAATGAGCCAATCCAAGTTTCCGAATTTTCTAAAAATATGCTCAGTTACTACACAAGATTTTTAATTTCCAAGCATTAACTATTTTCAAAAAGATTCCTTGAAAAAATTTGAGTTCTATTCATTCAACATATCATTTCTTCTCAAATCACAAATATTACAAAGTTAGTCAACTATCCCCACAAGGTCGCATGAAAATAGAAGTTCATTAGGGATCTACCAAAATGCATATGTCACATAATTTAAACATTAATCTAATAAGGACTAAGTAGTATGATATCAATGATAAATATTACAAACATTTCCTCCTTAATTTGTTGGCATGTAAAATGTATTTCCTAATGGCTTAATTCATAGAAACAATATGGGTACATGTCGGGATCTAATACTCACCTTATTACTACTTTAGTGGCTTATTTCGGAGAAATAACATAGATATATGCTGGAATCCTGTACTTGGCTTATTACTAACAACAAAAAGTTTTTTTTTTATTTTAATTGATGGCCCTATACTGAGGAAAAGGAGTAAAAATTACTTAAGATTAATATCAAATACCAAATGACAAATTAGAATAATATTCCCTATGCACACACACAAAATGTTGCAATTTTCTTGTATTTAATTTAACCTAGTTTTTCCAAAAGATAAATTGACTAACAAGGTAATATTAATGATTTTATCAAATACAATATTTCAAATAAATTTTCTCCAAAAGTTTAGTACCTCTTTTTGAAAAATAGCAACACCAAGTTTTTGAAATTTTTATGTTGTAAAAGAACCAATCACTCACCCTTAAATCCTTAAAATGATCCAATAAAATACTTTAATTACATAATATTGTAAAGGGTTAAATACATTAAACCCCCTTAAGATTTGGGTTGTTTTGCACTAAACCCCCTAACGTTATTTTTTATCTCACTTTGCACCTTTGACTAACGGTCAAATGTAACTCCTTCGTTAATTTTTTCAAAAAGACAAATTTACCCCTAAAGACACATCAAATGTAGTAAACCCCTTAAGGTTTAAGAGAAATTTCACTTTTCCCCCTCAGGTAAGTTTTGTAGTATTTAAACGTTGGAATAAAAATAAAATTCAATAATGTTATCAATATTGTTAAAAATATAAATATGCTCCAAATTAATTACTAATATTCTAATTCTCGAATTATACTTTTTTTAATATTTAAAATTTAGAAATAAGTTGAAATAATTAATTTTAAAATTTTTGATGAATTATTAAAGGTATTTCATCTAAATTATTTTAATTTAAGTTTTTATTTATATGATAGAGTTCCTTCGTATAATTTAGGTATTAGTTAACTTATTTTAACATAGGAAAAAAGTAAGATGAAAATCATTTTAAATGAACATAAAGAAAAGTAAAAAGAAAATAGATTGATATAACTTTAATATATGGTTATAAGTCTCGTATATTTAAAAATTTATTTTTACATGAAAATAAAGTATAATAAAAAGACCAAAAAAATAGCGAAAGTACTAGGAATCTAATCTTTTAATTTAATAATTTTATAGTTAAACTTTTTTCACAACTATTTTTAAAGAATCACTGGTGTTGGTGGACATCATTATATTTTTAGTTGTTCTAACAATATTTTTATATTGATTAATGACTAAAGTAGGTTAATTGATACAAAAATTTAATTAGGGACTAAAATGACAAATATAATAAACTTTAAGGGGTTAATTTTATATATTCTTGTAGTATCAAGGGGGAAAAATGTCTTTTTGGCTTTTTAATAGTCAAATTGCTGACGAAAGGGGCAAAGTGAGAAAAAAATAATGTTTGGGGGTTTAATGCAAAACAGCCTAAACCTTCAGGGTGTTTAATGTATTTAACCCTATTGTAAATCAAATATCATCATTGAGCACTCAATTGATGAATATTCCATCCACTCGTCATCGAGCCACACCAATACACATCAAATAACCATACCAAAACAAGAAATAAACACCGCAAACTTGTCTTTTTTATTCAAGTTGATGAATGATTTATCCTACTACTTACCCTTATGAAAATTTTGACATAAAACATAAGGACAATTAAACAAGAACTACGTAAACTATGGTAAAATTTTAATCTAAAAATAAATACCAATTTAAAGTACTAAGGGCACTAAACTAATTCATGTATTTAATCAATAATGCTCTAGAAAAAATCAATGTCCAAGTTAAGTTATCAATGAAATCAAACATGGCATCAGCTAAGGCCCTTAGCCACTCTACTATCATCAAGAAATGAAAATGACGCAAAAACCGAACCAAGTATTTAGCAAATCAATCCTCAAAATGACCTAATCCATGAAGTCATAAAAAGAAATCTACCTGGCGTCAACTTAAGGCCATTAGCCAATCTAGTTCAAAACTAAAATATCTCAAAATAAAATAACTAAAGATAAAAATAACTAAAGATAAAAGTGATAAGTCATGAACAATAATAAAAATTGTTAATCATCATAAAAGTCCTTCAAATGCTTTGGCCTGAAGTCATCACTATCCATTGTTGCTGGTCGCTTCAACTCTCTTGCTCCATTTCCACTCTACCATTCTCTGCATCACTGGGTTGATCTTCCTCGTGCTCATCATCCTGAGCTCCCCCAGTCTCACCAGCTTGTTGGGATTTTTCTTGATACGCATCAACTGCTGATGGTGTGTAATGTTTCCCACGAGATGGGTGATAACACCAAAGCGAAGGTGACAGCGGACAAACCCATGTATCAAGTGGAGCGGTCTTAAGACAGAGGGATATATGATGCTCTCTAAGGTGGTGGTAGTAATAGTACATGGCCTTCTCGGGATGGTGTTTCTCATACTCTCGTACCATCCTATAGACATATTCTCGATTAATCTTACCCTTGGGATATGTCACAGGCTCTGCAGGATTAATGGAACACCCTACAACAGTACACAAATGGTGGATTAAACTGGGTGCAAAAAAGATGGGTCTGCTAGACCTTCCATTTTCTAAAAATGCCTGTTGGATTAGTTTGTCAACATCCACCAGTATTCCTATCATGATAGCATTTGTATACTATGCACACCAATAATACCTTGTCACTCTGAATAAAACTCGAATAGTTAGACCCCTAGATTCGACAGTTAATAAAATAAAACCATAGTTGCCACAAGTGAGAGTCCATGACGAGGAAATCTTAACTCAGTGCTACCTGTATTGCTCCAAACCCAATTCACATTCACATCACAAATAGCATCTTTAATCATATTTATATGTTTTTCCTTATCATTCTAGAATGCTAAATATTATTCAGATGCAATAGGAGGTATGTTAAAGAAAGCATTAATCATTTTTGAACTAAAATTAACTAGTGCTCCTTGAACTCTCACCTTACCATCCTGAAGATCACAAAGATTGCAATTAAATTCTTTCACCAATTGAGTACACCCGGAGTCAATTGGAGCATTAAATCCTTTCCAATGCGTTGCCTTAATCTGAACCTCTATTGCCTTCCTCACCTTTTCATATGCTTCCCAATGTATGGATAGATCAAAATTCCTCTCGCTAATCACCTCCTATTTCTCATTAGTTTTTAAACAATTGATGACCTTAATCACTAGAGAATTGAGGTTCTACTTGCTCACTGCCCCCATTAGGCTGGCCTACTTCACTTTCTCTACTCATTCCTTCACTGACTTTTTTTTTTGCTTGAACTCACCCCTTTATCCCTCATTCTTGTTCTCCTCTCGGTACTGCCATATACACCCCTTATCATTTTCACAACAATCTATCAACCAATATCAACAAATATATGCACCTATAATTTTCAAATTTACAATCAAAACAAAATTCCATCAAATTTATCAGAAGAAATTTCACAATTTCTCAATAATAATTCAAATAATCCATCCCATAGTCCAACAATTACAAGAACTAATAAATTCAATACTAAAATCTTGCCCAAAAAATTTGCACAAAAAAAGAAACTGTCTTTACCACCCAATTGTTGTCAACAATTCCAAAATAAAATCAATTCAAATGTACCCACCAATTGTCTTCCACAATTGTCAAAATTTTAACCACAAAATTAAGACGTAGATATTACCTGATTGGTGTTAAAAATTTCCTAAGAAGATATTTGCAAAATTCCTCCTTGATGTTGAATTTCTCCAAGTAAAACTCCAATTTGCTTTTTCTTTGATGCTTCAAAGATGATGTAGAAGTGTTGTGGTAGGAGATTATGATGTTAGGAAAGGACTTTAATGGAAGAAAATGGAAGAATTTGAAGGGTTGAGGAAAGGGTTTCAAGGTTTTGTGTGAAACAATTGAAGGAATAAGCAAAAAAAGGTGAAGAGTTCTTTTTAAAATTCAATTCTATTTGTATCCATATCGCGACATGGAGTTTTCCATGTCACGATTTGGCCTGTCTCATTTTACTATACACGTCTCCATGTCACAACATGGAGAAATCTATGTTGCAATTTGGATTGGTCATATGCCTTGCATGTGCCTTGATGTCGTGACATGGAAAATCCATGCTGTGATTTCAACTTGGGGTAAAATTTAGGTATTTGCAGAAGTTTGAAGTTGATGTCATGAGTTTGGCCCAAATGAGCAAAATACCCTCCAGAAGTTTGAGGTCGATGTTGTGACATGGAGTATTCATGTCGCCATATGGACCTGAACTTCTGCAAGGTGTATTGTTGACACTTAGCCAAAAGTTCTCATTTCTTCAAGTCCATGCACAACCTACAAACACCAAAATAAGAAGTTTAGATGACAATTTTCACTTATTCTTTATCACTATTTATTCAATTCAAAAACACACATTTTCAACTAAAATTTGTAACTTAATTCAAACCAAAGCACTCAAAATATAAGCTAATTAAAAATCACACCTAAAGAAATAAAAACCAACTAAATTAAAACTTGGGTTTCCTCTTAAGAAGCTCTCTTTTATAGTCACTAGCTTGACTACGACAGGATTGATCATTCTTGCACAAAGTGGATGATATCTCGTCCTTCATCAATAATTCCTCCCAAGTAGGGTTTGAGTCGGTGACCATTGACCTTGAATGTCCCTTCTTAAGTACTTTACTTTTCTAGTTTTCCAACCATCTTCGCTTACATTCTCTCTTGAAGAGAATTGGTCATTAGACATAGGTTGGGAAGAATTTGAATGTTGGAATGGAGCCCTTCGTTGTTGATTTTGAAATGGAGGGTTAAAAGGAGACTTATAGGAGTTGACTTGGAAGTTTCTTTGGTGTGGAGGTTGATAGAGTCTAGATGGATGAACTTGAAGCTTGGTTGTGAAAGTTTTGAGATGGGGGATTTGGTTAATAAGGAGGGTTGGATTGATTATTTCAATTTCTCCATGAAAAGTTGGGATGATTCCTCTAAGAGGGATTATATGTGTTCCCATAAACTTTGGGCGGGTTGCTTAGAAAAGATGGTTGATTAGACACATAGTTGAGTTGCTCATTGGAACCATAAGGCATTTCACATTGTCCATTTGCATGCCTACCCCCACAAAAATCACACATCATAGGTGGTTGGGTTGAAGAAGAAGACATTGCATTCACACTACTCGGTCTCTCTAAGTTCTCCACTTCAAGACATTTTTGTAACATTGGTCATCACATTTATAAACATACTTTGTTGAGCTAATAGAGCATCATGGGTATTCAAATTCAATACTCCATTTTGTGCATTAGCTTGATGGGCTTGATGGTAAGCTATCGGTAGAGTCATTGATCCACGATAGTAATGGTTATATACCATTCTATTGAGAAATTCTTGACCTTCCTCTACCATCTTGTAGGATATGGAATCATCGGTAGAGGCATCTACTATTGATTTCATCTCTTGAGTCAATCTATTATAGAAGGTTTTAATTTGAAGCCATAGTGGGATTGCATGATGAGGGCACTTCCTTAACAAATTTTTCAATCGTTCCCAAGCCTCTCCTAAGTCTTCTCCAACAGTTGCTTAAAGGAAGTAATCTCGTTGTGCAACTTGGCAGTTCTCGAAGATGGGAAATGTTTTGCCAAAAATTCTTGCACTTGTTGGTTCCACGTGGTAAACGTCCCTTGGACATGAGATTGAAGCCAAGATTTCAGCCCTATCCCATAGAGAAGAAGGGAATATTATCAATCTCACACAATTTGGCTGCATACCATTGAATTTTGAAGATGCCTAAAACCTAATCAAAGTTCATTGGATGTGTGTATGGATCTTCATTAGGACCACTCCCAAACATTGCGTGAGCTTGTAGCATTTGTATCAAAACAAGTTTAATCTCAAAAATATTTTTTGCATGGGCATCTGTGCAATGCTGAAATTTGCCCCTTCAAAGCTTAGTCTAACATATTCTCTCAATAGTCTACCATTGATGTTCGTACCATTCCCATTTCTATGACCACCAATTCCATGATTTCCAGCAACTTCTTCTTCATCATTCCCATTGTTCAAATTCCTTTGATTTCTGTTGACATTTGCCATTTCAATTCCTTCTAGCTCTTGTTATTCTCTTTTATGCTTTCGGATTTCTCTCAACTATTTTTCTCTCTCATCATCCAAGCAAATTTAAGGTCCCTTATCTATTCTTACCATGCACTACAAAAGCCAAATCAATTAATTAGTTCAAGTACCAAGACAATTCAATAAGAAGAATTACAAGCATTAAGAAATAAACTAAAATTAATAACTTAATTAAACAAAAAATGCCTAATCTACATGACATGTAAAGCACTTAATATTGCCAAATACTAGGGACAATCCCCCGCAACGGTGCCAAAAACTTGATGCGCGTTTACCTTAGGTAGAGATAACACAAAATCACACAAATAATAAAAACTCACAAATCACTATACCCTACCACACAATTGTGAGTATACGGCATGAATAGTAGTATAGGATGAAGAGGTATCATCCCACGAAGATTGTTTGGAAGACAATTACCAAATTTCATGAGTTCTTGTATAGTTATGTAATTCAATTAATAAGTGACAATTCTAAACTACTTAGCAACTTGATAAAAATGCATATTTCAATTATGAAATTAAGATAACCTATCTACCAAAACAAGAAATGAGAACAAATATCTACTCAATTAGAATACTAACTATTGTTTATATCTATGCAAGGGAAAGTAATTAAATGAAAGCAAGTAAAACTAAATCTAATCTACTAAAAAGACTAATTTCATACTAGCCTTCAAAGAAACAAGAAGTCCAAATTTAAAGTGCTGTAAGATTAAAGAGCATGAAAACAAAGCAACACTCATTTTCTACTACTTAAAACTATTGATTTTGAAAAGAACCTAAATTCTAAACCAAATATCTTTGGATTTTTGTATTGAAATAAGAAAGCCCACTGAAATTAACTAGAAATTAATGCATGGAATTGAAAAGTTTGAATTAGCAAGTCCTAAATTAAGAAAAACCCTAATTACTCTAAGAAAACTTGAAATGGAAGTAAAGAGATTTTTAAAAATTTAAATTAGAAAGCAAGTAAAAATTATATCTACTTGAAGCTAAGGATTAACCCACTAAAACTATGTAATCTAAATCTAAACTTGCAAGGAATTAAAGATTAGATCTAAAGGAAAATTAAAGAGGATTTGTATTAATATAAAACTTGAAGAGTCAACTATTCTATTCCACTCTAATCTAAACTAAAAACTTCAAACTACACTATCTACTATGTGTACTAACACGTATCCATAGTATCTTAAACAGTAGAGACATGCCAAAAATTAAGAGTTGGTTGCTGAAATATTACAAAATTGCCATTACTATTTTTGCTGAAACGCATCTCCATGTCAACATGGCCTAAAAAAAAATATATCCTGTTCCGCCTACATGTCGCGATTTGGAGAAATCCATCCCGACATGGACCCTTTTTCTGGCAATTCTTCAATTCTTCTCAAATTGCATCTTGGTCCTCATACTTTGTTTATTCCAGCTTCCAACCTCCAATTTAAACCTATGTAATATTAAAACAATTAAGTAATCAATTTAACTAAAATTCTAACAAAAACTTATCATATTTAAGAATAGATAGAATATAAACACCTAATACGGAAATTAACTAAAACCTTTAATTAATTAACCAAAAATCAGAATTTAAACTAACAAAATGCTATGATTTAGAGTAGAATAACTCCAGTTTACTAGGGTTATCAAGAGGTTGTTCATGTCGCATTCCAAACTTTTGAGAATATGCTTCCATATTTGATATAAGCTCAAAAGCAGCGTCGATAGTCAAATTATCCAACGCCCCTTCACTACTGGTGTCGATCACGTTTCTCGCATTAACTGACAAACCTTCATAAAAATACTGAATTAATAAAGAGTCACTGATTTGATGGTGAGGATATTTTGGCAAAGTTCTTGAAACGTTCTCATTACTCATATCAGGACTCGTCATTGAACTGTCTTACCCAAAGATTTTTTTCCTTATATTCGCAATTCGGGATAATGAAAAATATTTTGTCAAAAACAATCTATTCATCTGCTCCCATGTTGTAATACTACCTGAAAATAAATTGAATATATAGTCCTTTGCCTCGTCTTTGAGTAAGAATGGGAATGCTTTTATCTTAATGTGCTCTTTCGAAACCCTGGTGGCATACTCGTCCATACTACATGAACCGATAGTTGACATCCTTAAGATGCTTGTTTGGATCCTAACCAGGGAATCCTTGAAAAGAAGGTAACAGATGGATTAGTCCAAATTTTAATTCAGAAGTAATATTCACACCTAATTTAGGGTAAGTAATGCAAAGAGGTTGTTGATTTAAAGTTGGCACCGCCAATTCTCGAAGAGTTCTCGACGCCATGCTAGTTTCACCCTATTTTTGTTGATTCTCGGCGAAAAGGATGTCAAAAAATTGATTTTTCCCTAGCTATCATTCTCTTAACTCCTTCCCTAATTTGCTTAGCATTCTCTATATTTTCATATCAAATAGGAATTCGACTTGTCATCAGATTGTGTCATTGGCATACACAATTAGTGGAAGAAATAATAACAAAACAAAACAAAACAAAATAAAAACAAAAATTAATAGCACAAAAATAAATCAAACCTCTCCCCAGAAACTGCGTCAAAATTTTGGTCAGTGTTGTCACAGGCACCCAAAACTAATCGAATTCCCTATACTAGTATAGTGGTAAGAGAGTTCGAGTAGTCCCACAGACATAACAGTTTTTTGTTATGCTCAAGTAAAAAAAAAAAAGGAGTTTTGAATAATTTTAACACTAAGAGCTAATGCAAGAACAAAAATTGAAGAAAATCCAATAAAAGAAGTATCTTGGTTCCAGTCATATCCGCCATGAAAATTCTATTAGTCGATCATCGACACCAAAGATAATCCATTTTTTATATCAATCACAAATTGAAGAATTAATCCAAATTCCAATTCAAAGTCAACTCTTATATATTTTACAAGGTTGGTTAATTTTCAACGCGCGATCCAATTTACCCTTGTTGGTCCCAAAGCAACCTAAGAGTGGGAGGGGGGTGAATTAGGTTTCTCAAAAAATATACTTTCAGAAATATTGAGATTTTTAAATTAAATTCTGATATAATGAAATCAATAAACAGTAAGGTAAAGAGAAAAATTAAACAACCAATACTTCCAAGCAAGCAAGCTTGAAGTATTCAATCACTAGAATGCTTCATTATACACACACTTGGTGAGCCAATAATCTTTACAAAGTTGGGAAGTTCTTGCTCACACTAAAAGACTTTTAGTTGAGCCAAGAATATTACTTACAACCACACTTTCATACAAGATTATCACTCCACTCAAAGTTGAATTGCACTCACAACTGCACACTAATACAACTAAGCACTATAGTCAATTTGCACTCAAATTGCTCTTTTCTAAGGCTTGTATTTAATGTATTAGATAATCTTTTCTTGGCTTTAAAGCAGCTATTTATAAGAGCAATAAATAGTGGTTGCAACTACTTCCTAACGGCTAAATAATAAATGCACAAAAAATAGCCGTTGGGGTTTCGGACGTCCGAGATATATTGGATGCGTCCGAAACAGCGTTCGATCTTCTTACAGCTTGTTAAAGAGCTTCGTTCGGACGTCTGTGCATGCGTCCGTTCCTTCGTTCGACAGAGGCTTCGGATGGTCATGTTCGTCCGAAAGAGAAGCAGTAGGATCCCATTTCTTTTTGCTATATTGCAATGTTCGTTCAGACGGTGCAATGCGTCTGAGATGTTTTGACCTAGTTCGGACAGTTCAGTGCGTCCGAAAGCTCTGTTCTTGCAAAAACTTGTTTTACAGAGTTAAGTGTTTATGTCATCATCAATCTCCCCCTTTTTGATGATGACAAACCTTTATGTAGAAACAGTTGGATATGACTAATCAATTTGCAATATAGCACAATTGGATATCAATCATTTTGCATAGCACAATAGTATAGAGAAGACTACTCCCCCTTTTGACATTATCAAAAAAAGCTCTCCCTGAGAATATGCTAGTATTTGACAGAAATTTAACAGGCTTCATACATTCAAGAGTTCTAAAGTCAAGGACAGAAATTTAACAGAATGCTAGTATTTGACAGAAATTTAAGAGTGCTAAAGTCAAGGAAATACACAACCAATCTACAGGAAGTTCTAACAACCAAAGAAATGCTGAAAACAAAATACAAATGTGAAAAGAACTAATGTGAGTCATTTCGCTTTTTGGAGCGCTAATATTTTTCAGTCTTTTGTCGTTTGGATGGAACATCTTCATCGGTGGCTTCATTGTCGTCCTCCTCTCCGGTGCGACGTTGCATGATGAAGTCAAACGTGTCGTCAACATCCTCATCGTCGTCGTCATCGTCATCGGCAGCTCCTTGATTAGCTTCCGCATTGTCTTCACGGGTATTTCCATCTTCAGGTACATCACTGTCGAAAGATGATTCAAGTGGATATTGTGACTGAAGATTAGCAAATTGAACTTGAGCCGAACCAGACATGCCAAGGCTGAGTGCCTCTTGGAGAATCATTTGACGAGTTTCAAGTCACTTTAACTTTCGATTTGTACGACGTTGAAATGAACTGACTTGAGTGCTCAAAGAGGTGAGAAGTCCACAGATATGTGAAAGAGATGGCTCAGATGTAGATGGAGGAGGAACGTGGAATGGTGGAGGTGGTTGAGGAGTAGGAGAATGGGGAATAGCCGTCTCTTATGGAAGCATCTAGATGTGTATAAGAGACAGAATCTCATCTCGCTGCACTCAAGTAGTTAACCATTGAACGTTAGAAACAAATCGAAAGTTAAAGTGTTGAATGTATGATTTGTTAAAATAAGGAGGCACTCATTTAATCATAGGCTGATCTATCCATGTTAAGTCTCTTATACATTTTCTGAGAAATGTGCCAAAAGGAATGTTTCTTCGGGTATCAGTAAGAAAGAATTCCCATAGGGAACAAAAGAGATACCCGAAAAAGGTAAGAGGAATGCCCTTGAAAACACAAAAAATTAAGTAAAGTTGCATTTTACCGGGCTCAGTACGATGCCCGTTAGTTGGCAATAACAGATTGGTAACAAGAGTGTACAGAATATTGAGTTCAGGAGCGAGCAATGTAGTTTTGGCTTCCGAGACCTGTTTAAAATGGATGTTAAAAATAGCCCTAACTTCTTCGATGTCAAAACGAGTATCAATAGCGGGCCATTTGTCTAAGGAAAAAAAATAGGAGAAATCATTGGGGTTTGAGACTTCACATTCAAAAATGGTGTTAAGTGATGTTGGATGAAATCTCAAGATTGGTGCTGTTAACACGAGAAATTAGAGTGGGAGCAGTAGGGCCTTTCCGAAGATTGGCGGTGAACTGAAGCACCATGTCATGATATACAGGTAAATCAAGATGCACAAGATGACCCCAATTTTGTTTTTCAAAACAAGATTTGACAATGGGAAGATTATATTCATCAACTAGACTTTGAGAAGCAGGACGTTGAATGATTATAGATTTACTTAAAAGGGAAGTATACCGTTCGGAAGCCTTGGCATCGATGAATTTTGATAAGATTGGATATGTGGAGACTTGGGGATTAGCTGATGATTCTCCTCGTACTGGAGCCTTCTCTTTAGTTTTTCGACCCCGATTTGCTGTAGAAGAACCTCCGCGAGATTTAACCATTGTGATGGAAGAAAAAGAAAAGAAGAAAAATTTGAAATTTTTTGAAGATTGGTGAGAATTTGAGGAAATGAGATGGTGGATGGGGGAAAATAGATGTGATTTAGGTGAGAAAATCTTTGGGTAGGATAATTTTCCAACCAATTTTGGAAGAGAGAGTAGGAATTTGGAGGGGGTGGTGAAGAGACAATATTCACCAGAGGGTTTTCGGGAGAGGTGGTGAGTCCGAAATGGGGAAGATGGACGGTTTTAATCAAACAGGGGGACCTTTCGGACGGCCGAACGTTTGGTGTGCGTCCGACGAAGCGTCCGAAAGCTGAAGAACGGACGGCCGAAGGAAGAGCCAGTGCGTCCGATGTTCTTTCGGACGATGGTGCGCGTCTGGAAGATTTCCAGAGAGTTTGGTGAATAAAATGAATATCGTTCGGACGATTATGATCGTCCGAGAAGTAACAGAAGCTTTCAGACGATCCAAATCGTCCGAAAGAAAAGTTGTTTGGACGAAAGAGGGCGTCCGAACTAAGAACCTATGCCAAATTGATCTGTAAAATCCCCAAACATTTTCTGAGCGATTCAAAGCGATCTAGAGCTAAGGGTTTTGTAAAAATATCAGCCAATTGATCTGAAGTAGGCAGAAAATCAACATGAATTTCCTTTTTACAAACAAGGTCTCTAATGAAATGATGTTTAATATCAATGTGTTTGGTTCTAGAGTGCATAACATAATTTTTTGTGAGATTAATTGCACTAGTGTTGTCACACATTATAGGAACACAATCAAAAAATACACCAAAATCTTTCAGAGTATGTTTCATCCAAAGAAGTTGAGCACAACAATTTCCAGCAGCAATGTATTCGGCTTCAGCCGTAGAAAGAGAAATAGAATTTTGTTTTTTGTTAAACCAAGACACAAGACAATTTCCCAGAAAATAACACATACCACTGGTACTTTTTCTATCAATTTTACACCCAGCAAAGTCAGCATCAGAATAACTAATCAAATCAAATGTAGAGGACTTTGGTCTCTACCACAGACCAAAATCCATTGATCCCTTTAGATATCTAAAAATTCTTTTAACAGCTATCAAATGCCATTCTTTAGGGCAAGATTGAAATCTAGCACATAAACAAATAGCAAAAACATGATATCTGGTCTACTGGTGGTTAAGTAAAGTAGACTTCCAATCATACCTCTATAGTGTTTTTCATCAACACTATTACCTTCTTCGTCTTTATCAAGTTTGGTTGAAGTGCACATTGGCGTACCAACTTGTTTGCAACCTTCCATTCCAAATCATTTGAGTAGCTCCTTTGTGTACTTGATTTGTGTAATAAACGTTCCTTCCTTAGTTTGATGAACTTGTAATCCGAGGAAAAATTGCAACTTACCCATCATACTCATCTCAAACTCTTCTTGCATTAAATGTGAAAAATCCTTACACAAACTTTCATTAGTTGATCCAAAAATAATATCATCAACATATATTTGAACGATTAACAAACCATTTGAATCCGTTTTTGTAAAAAGAGTGGTGTCAACTACACCTCTTTTGAAACCATTTTCTATCAAGAAACCACTTAATCTTTCATACCAAGCTCTTGGAGCTTGTTTCAAACCATATAAAGCTTTGGAGAGTTGTGAAAACATAATTTGGAAGATTTTTATTTTCAAAGCCCGGAGGTTGTTCGACGAAAACTTCTTGATCGATAAAGCCATTTAAAAAAGCACTTTTGACATCCATTTGAAATAATTTGAAATTATTGAAGCATGCAAATGCAAGAAGCATGCGAATGGATTCTAATCTAGCCACGGGTGCTAAGGTTTCATCAAAATCAATACCTTCTTCTTGAGCATAACTTTAGCAACAAGTCTAGCTTTGTTCCTTATGATTTCACCTTTGTCATTTAATTTGTTTCTAAAAATCCATTTAGTACCAATAACGGGATGAGAAGAAGGTCTTTCAACCAAGGTCCATACATTATTTTTCTCAAATTGCCTAAGTTCATCTTGCATAGCATTAACCCAAGATTCATCACTCAAAGCAACATCTATATGTTTAGGTTCAAAGTGAGAGAGTAATGCACAATTACTATTCAAAGGTTTATGAGAGCGAGTAATTACCCCATCGGATAGATCACCTCATGATTGAATCTTGAGGATGACTAGAGACGAATCTCCAAGCTTTCGGAAGATCATTTGGAGTATCCTCATTCTTTTCATCATCGATTTGATGGTTGTTGACATCAACGCTTGATGTGATTTCTTGATGATCTTCATGAATAACAAGCTTCTTGAGCTCCTTTAAAATACCTACATCTTCATCTTCACATAAATTCTTTGAGATAACATCATTAGTTTCATCAAATGTAACATGCACAACTTCTTCAATCAAAAGCATTCTTCTATTGTAGACTCAGTATGCTTTCTTGTCACTAGAATATCCTAGAAAAATTCCTTCATAAGTAACAGTCTCTTAAATTTTCCAAGATTTTCTTTGATTTTTAAAATAAAACATTTGCAACCAAAAAATTTGAAATAGCTCACAATGGGTTTTCTACAAAAAAGGAGTTCATAAGGAGTTTTATTTAAAGAGGATCTTAATAAAACTCGATTCATGACATAACAAGCCGTGTTGACCGCTTCGGCCACAAAAGTATTGAGGTAAGTCGCATTCGCTAATCATAGTTCTAGCCGTTTCTTGAAAAGTCCTATTTTTTCTTTCAACAACACCATTTTGTTGAGGGACTCTAACAACTGAAAATTCATGAAAAATACCGTTGTGATCACAAAAGTCGGGAAAACCCCCAAATTTAAATTTAGCACCATTGTCACTCCTTAAGCGAATAATTTTTTTATCCAATAAATTTTGAATTTTGGAAAACAATTTTACAAAATTTTCAAATGCTTCATTTTTGTGAACAAGAAATATTACCCAAGTAAACCTAGAATAGTCATCTACAATAACAAATGCATATTTGCAACCACCTAGACTAGCATATTGAGTAGGTCCAAATAAGTCTAAATGCAACAATTCCAAAGGTTTATGAGTGGACACAAAATTCTTTGGTTTAAAAGAAACTTTGACTTGTTTACCAAATTGGCATGCATCACAGATTTTCTTTTTCAAAAATTTTAGTTTTGGCAAACCTCTTCGGGAACCAAATCTTTCTTGTCAAGTTTTTCAATTAAATCCATATTAAAATAACAAAGTCTTCGATGCCAAAGCCAAGGATCATCTATGGAAGCGGTAAGACATTTTACATTGCTATTGCTAATTTTATCAAGATGAATCACATAAACATCATTGTGCCTAGTGCCTAGTGCCTTTGAATAAAACAACATGATTTTTATCAAGGATAAGACATTCATGCTTGGTAAAGAATACATATAAATTTTTTTCAGAAAGTTGACTAACACTTAATAAATTATAGTTCAAATTATCAACAAGAAGCACATTCTTAATCAAGGTTTCACCATTTTTACCTACATCACCAATGCCGATTGATTTTGCTTTGTTGTTATCTCCAAAAGTGACTTTTCCACTGTTTTTGGATGTAAGATTTGTGAAGAAAGAGGCATCACCTGTCATGTGCCTCGAACATCCACTATCTACGAACCACTTAGCATTGTTGGTGATGTTAATTACCTACACAATAAAGATATCAATTGATAACTTTTGGTACCCATATTTTCTTGGGTCCATTTGAGTTAGTGAAATTGCTTTCGATCCATGCAACTTTCATTCCAAGTTTTTCATTCTTCTTGACATAACACATATTCTTAACATGTCCATGTTGTTGGCAATATCTACAAATAATGCTTTTATTTCCATATAAAGAAGATTTTGGTTTTACAATACATAAGTCATCCATTCTAAACATGACAAAATTTTTGTTGATTGCTACATTTCTATTTATTTTCATATCAACAATATTGTCTTTCTTTCTATTTAGGAGAGCATTCAAATCATCCATTCTTTTCTTCAAGGAGGCTTGTTCTTCCTTGACCTTAGATCTCACATGCATTCTTTTCTTCAAATCACGATTTTCTTGTGCTAGCCTATTATTTTCATTCACAAGTTTAGAGTTAGCATTCAATAAAGCATTTGACTTTTTAGCTAACTCCTTATTTCTAGCATATGATTCTTTTAAGCTATCATGCAATATTTCAAAATGAAAGCTTCAAGATCATCTTCACCATTTTCATCATTAGAGTCGTAGTTAGAATTTACCTCATCATCTCCAATGGCCATGCAGGCCATTTGTGCCGACTCCATTTCTTCTTCAACTTCTCCTTCAGAGTTGCAATCATCCCATGTGATTTGAAAGTTGTTGAATCTTGGTTTTCTTTCTTCCTTCTTTTTCTTGGAAGGACACTCATTTGCAAAATGTCCGAGTTGACCGCATTCAAAGCATTTATCGTTTTGCTTCTTCATTTCAAGCCTTGACTTCCCTTTGAAATTATTTGTGTTTGTAGCTCCGCCTCTTCTCATTCTTCATTTGTTGATGTAATGTTTAAGAAATCCTTTGGTGATGAGTGCAAGATCTCCTTCATCAAGATCTTCATCTTCTAGATTGATGGAGCTGTTTTCATCTTCCTCTTGAGAGGTCTTTAAAGCAATGCTCCTTCTTGGCCTTGGTTCTTCATCATCCACTATCTTGGCCTGGTTAACTTGAGTTCATAAGATGTAAGAGAATTGATTAGCGATTCAATAGGCATCAAATTTAAATTCTTGGCTTCCTCTATAGCAATTGTTTTGGCATCCCAATCTTTGGATAGAGCATTTAGGATTTTTCTGTTTTTTTCACCCAACGAGTACTCCTTACTCAAGGCTTCAAGATCCTTTATAATGTCATTGAACCTGCAGTACATTTTGTCAATGTTTTCATGTGGTTCCATCTTGAAGGACTTATACTTGGCAACAAGTAAGGATTTCTTTTGCTCACGAACATCATCGCTCCCTTCATGGATTTCCTTCAACTTATCCCATATTTCTTTAGCGGAAATGCAGCCCTTCACGCGAGTTGATTCATTTGCATCCAAGGCGTTATATAACACATTCATGGCTTTTGCATTCAATGTCAAGTTTGGCTTGTCTTGTGGAGTGAGCTCATTCCTTGTCTTTTCTCTTCTTCTATTTGTGTGATCATCAATGATAGAGGCTTCAAATGCAGCATTAGGACCTTTATTGACAACATACCACAAATCAATGTCAATAGATTGCAGAAATATTTTCATTCTATCTTTCCAACTAATAAAATTTGCCCCATTAAACATAGGGGGCCTAGTAACGGATTGGCCCTCAAAAAACAGAGCATTGTTGGTTGCCATAAGATTTCTTTTCTCAAATGCAGTTTAAGCAATACAATGAGACCAAGCTCTGATACCAATTGTTGGTCCCAAAGCAACCTAAGAGGGGGGGTGAATTAGGTTTCTCAAAAAATATACTTTCAGAAATATTAAGATTTTCAAATTAAATTCTGATATAATGAAATCAATAAACAGTAAGGTAAAGAGAAAAATTAAACAACCAATACTTCCAAGCAAGCAAGCTTGAAGTATTCAATCACTAGAATGCTTCACACACTTGGTGAGCCAATAATCTTTACAAAGTTGGGAAGTTCTTGCTCACACTAAAAGACTTTTAGTTGAACCAAGAATATTACTTACAACCACACTTTCATACATTCCAAGATTATCACTCCACTCAAAGTTGAATTGCACTCACACTGCACACTAATACAACTAAGCACTATAGTCAATTTGCACTCAAATTGCTCTTTTCTAAGGCTTGTATTTAATGTATTAGATGATCTTTTCTTTGTTTTAAAGCAGCTATTTATAAGAGCAATAAATAGTGGTTGCAACTACTTCCTAACGGCTAAATAATAAATGCACAAAAAATAGCCGTTGGGGTTTCGATATATTGGATGCGTCCGAAACAGCGTCCGATCTTCTTACAGCTTGTTGAAGAACTTCGTTCGGACGTCCGTGCATGCGTCCGTTCCTTCGTCCGACAGAGGCTTCGGACGGTCATGTTCGTCCAAAAGAGAAGCAGTAGGATCCCATTTCTTTCTGCCAGTTCGTTCAGATTGTGCAATGCGTCCGAGAAGTTTTGACCTAGTTCGGATGGTTCAGTGCGTCCGAAAGCTCTGTTCCTGCAAAAACTTATTTTACAGAGTTAAGTGTTTATGTCATGGACATCAAAATAAGGTTCGGAAAACATCAACCCTGACAATCAAATTATTCTAGACACGCACCAGTGATTAACTAATAGAAGCATTAAAATCCAGTAAGATAAATTAGGCTAATGAAACATAAACACACACATCTTATGTCAATTAGTTGATTATTTTCCTTAAATTCAAAAATGCTAATTGAGCAATTATTAAAGCTAATTGCTTCACGGATTAAATTGAACAAAGAAATAAAAAACAATCTAACTATACATTAATTCCAATAATTACTATTATGTAGTGATTGCATATTGAAAAGAACAATCATAAAATTAATGTAGAAAAATAATCAATACTTGGTGTCAAAAATGAACAAATTCAAGTACAAGAGTCTCACAACATACTAGAATGAACCATGGCTATAATTTCCTCGACCAAAAAAAGGGTTTTAGGCACTAAGTGCCATGAAAGAACACTCAAGATAAAAACTCACGATAAAAACAAAGAAGAACTATCATTGTTTCTATTCTGACTACCCTATAAGGAATATTTATATTGAATACTAGGGTTATAATCTCTGCAAAAGGATAAGAATGTGAAATTGGCAGAAAAGCGTCCAACCAGAAGAAGTAATCTACCATAAAATGAAAATCCTGAACCCCTATTCGTGTGCACCTTGAAGCTCACCCTGTGTGTGCAAACACTAGTCTAGAAATTTGCTCAATGAAAACTGTGCATGTGCACACCTTTTGGGTCACAAATGTGCACAGCCTCCCACAACCGTGCTTCATTTTCGGCTTCAATTTTGACCTTGATGCTCATGAAATTTGGAAAAATGCAAAATACGAAAGTTGTAATCTTTCTCTTAGCTTTCCTACACATGTTGAATAAAATCAATTAGAGCTTAGACCAGAAAGTTGTGTTTAAAATACAAAACAACGTCTAGATTTGCTCTATACTCGTGCACAATTCATCCTTGGAATTTCTCTTCATTTTTTTCATCATTTTCAATATTTTTTTCACTTTAACCCTATAAAAACTGAACAAGAATAACCGAATTAAGCTCATTATTAATTCAAATCTTGCTTACAATAAGTAAAAATGCGGTAAATGACACATAACACATAGAACGATTGTGAGCTTATCAATTATTTATGAAAGAGAACTTTTAAATGTGCACAAAATAACAAAAATGAAATAATTACAACTAGGGAATATAATAAATATTAAAAATTTTGATTTCATTAATAAAACAAAATTTTATTTCAAACCATTATATAAGCTCTAACTGTTAAATTGGAGAACTAAGATAGATCTCAAAATGATAAGGTGATGGGATAAAGAGAGGATAAATAAAAAAACTTGTATAGATAAGTTATGTGGTTGACAAAGAAATTAGGTTATAAGGCTCAACATGTATACTAGGGATGAAGTTAATATAAGATGCGCTTTTTTGCTCAAACAATCTAAGAAAATGTCTAGATCATTTCTAAAATCTGACTAAATAACTAAAATAGGGAATCCAAACTAAGCCAATCAATGTACCAAGCCAAACTTCACAAAACCATAAAATATCCGAAAATGCAAGTCCATATAGCATGATCAAATGATGCTTAATTCCTTGTTTCCTATATTCAAAACTAATTTCCAAAAACTTTGAAATGTTTAAACTATATCAACAATCAATTGAACTTGGCATTAGACAAACACTGACGGAAAAAGTGAAATCTGAGAGAAGAACTGGTTAAGAAAAACCATTTAATGAGAAGTTGCAACATTGTAGAGTTTCAAGGGCTAAATTCCATTTTTCACATGAATTGCCAAGTATGTTCAACATTCAATTTCAACATTTTCAAACAACAAAAGATAAGACCATTCCCAACCACCAAACTTGTCCTTTTATTCAAGTGATGAGTACAACTCATCCTACTTCTTACCCAATATAGAATACATACATACTATTATGACTGACAACGAAGTACAGTTTAGGTGGTAAGATGCTTCCCCTATGACCTATTAGTCATGGGTTTGAGTTACTAGAGGATAGTGTAGGAGGGGTGGGGTTTTGTTTTTTAAATGATTGAAATGAAAACATAGAAAGAATAATTAAAGAGTAAAGGCCTACCAAATCGGCCCAAGGACTTACTCAAAACTTAGTAACCAACATAAACATCATAAACAACAGAAACCAAGGCATGAATAACTAAAATCAAGTAATCATTATCATAAGTTCGGCAAAAGTTAATCAAACCATTCATGTACAAATATAATATCTACTTTGCTTCAACTATCTGTCCTCAACTAATTTATTCTACCAAAAGTAACTAAACAGTAATTTACAAAAAGCTTAATATAAAAGTACTAAGAAATGCTAAGGAAATAAAAATGAACAGTTTCTTCCAACTCTCAAAATTCATAAATTAAAGGGAGAAATTGGGAATTCAAAGATGTAAGGATAGGGGTCTCCTCCAAGTTTGGAAAGAATCAAGCTCTATCATCCGAGGCATTGAGCTCTTCAACGACCAACTAGTTGTTATCATTTGCTCCAGCATGTTTCCTAGCTTCATTCAAAATCTTCCTCGTGAATACCCCAGTCACATCCATTGGCTCAGTCTCACCTACTGATCCTTATTGTGATGCTTGGGTTGACACCTCATGTGGTGAGTAAAATTATTGCCCTCAGAGAACTCCATAATGCCAAGCAGGTTGTAATGGTGGACAAATCCATGAGTTCAACATAGAAAGCTGAACATTTAACGCCATCAATGCCATATTGTGGTGGATTAGCATTTGAACGTAGGTTCAATAACCATACAGTTCATTTCTTTCTTCTTCACTTTGTAGTACGTTGAAGACACTACCAAGTTGCAAAAAAGAAGCATGATGTGCTTAAGTTGGTGGTTCGATGGCTCTTTGATGTTTATCAAGCTAATGACTATGTTATGAATATACTCCTTACTGATTTGGCATCTCTTAAGGCTCTCCTGGAATCACCGAGTGATAACCCTAAGAAATTAGGGTTATTCATACTCTTTTACGATTTTTACAATAGTTTTGATGTCTCTATGTGTTACTTTTAGGTTTTATGAGTGTATTTTATGTGCATTTATATTTCTATGTGTTAGTCTATGTTTAGTATAGTGTTTTAGTTTTTATTTAATATTATTTAACCTATATTTATGTGTGCATGTGTTTAGAGTTGTATTTAGGTTGTTTATCTCATTCCTCCCAGAATTAGTGTTCTCCGTGCATTTTGTTTGTCTTTTGTTTATAGTTTTAGTCAGTATTTAAATGTTGTTTTTAGTTGAATTATAGATATAATGAGTGTTATTGTCTACGGTTTTTTAGGAACAAAAGATGCATCAATCGGATGTCAAACAAGTATTTTAGAGGCAAAATAGAGAAACTGAGCGAAGCAGTAAAGGGCAATTTGCAAATTGCGAGAAACCAAGGCATATCAACCGCAGACTACGGTTTGGAAAGAATGACACTCGCAATCTGTCAGTGAATGAAGGCAAATTAACTGCAGATTGTAGTTGAGTTGACTGGGGTGAGCTGTTATGCGATGTTTATGATTTTTAAAGTTTCGGGTGTTCATTTAGGGTACGTAATACTGTATTTCAAAACTTATGTGGAGCCCTACACTTTGTAACACTTAGAAACTATAAATAAGGCTTTTTGGAACCTAAAAATTACGTTATAATTATATGAACCTCCTCTTTGGGGGCCACAATAGAGATGAATTCTTAATGGATGGTTTGGGATGCAATAGATGAAATTTCTCTTTTTAGTTGATAATTTGGACTAGTTACTAGTCTAAATTCTTCCATTTTTACTTCTCGTGTATTTTTGTATTCTTACTTTTTTTGGTCTCGATTTTATAAGAACATGAAAGGAATGAATTGGTAGAACTCATGCCAAGGATATTATCATCTTTGTGATTATGGAGGCATGACCAATGAGCATGGTTCTTCTGATGTTTTGGATATAGTAAGCATTGGTTATCATGATATGCCAATCCAATTAGCGGATTTAGAAAAACAATTCGTGATTTTTGTGTTAATTCAATTCCTTGCAATGTTTTATATTGTGATCCTTTTGTAGGTAACCATGCTAATAGGGAATGTACATACCAATATGAACCCTACCCTCGCCGTCACTAGTGCAATTCAAGTTTGGGGAGTATGGCATTCTTGGAGACACTTATGATTGCTATGATCATGACTACACTCGACCACAACCTACCCAAGAAGAAGATGCTATTGCAAGATCAGAAAGAAAGGCGATCACCTTTATGGAGAGCCAAGACAAATCTTTAAAGTGCCAAGATGAATTGTTAAAGTACCAAGGCGAATCTATAAGGAGATTATTTGACCAACTTGCTGAACTGGCAAGTAAGTTGGTAGGAAAAGTTCAAGGGACTTCTACACCAATCACAATCGAAGAGGAAGGTGGCCACTATGAGGTTAATATTGAGATGACCGGGTCATGGAACATGAGCAATGAATTGTTGGCCCAAAGCCACCTAAGAGAGGGGTGAATTAGATTATGTGCTTAATGGAATTATTAACTTTATGCACCAAATAAACACTTAGAGCACAAATAATCACAATTAAAGATTCAACAATTGAACCTCAAAGAACAAATAAAAAGACTGAGATTAAGAAATACAAACCAAACTCCCAAGCTCCTCAATCTTGGAGTGTATATCCACTAGTAGTGCCTCTTCAAAGAAGGTGAGGCAATAACCTTCTTATAGACAAAGTAGGATTGCCCTTTGCACCAACTAATTCCCTCTAGTTGAGCCAAAGGGTTTTACACCACAACCTCACTTTTGTATAATTGTTATCCCTCCTCTCTTACACTTGAAGATCAATCACTAGTCTACCCTTGATCACACTAACTTCTTCTAGTTGAGCCAAGAGAACTACACTACCCAAACCAATACAATCCACAATATTTTAGCGTATTTCTCCCCAAGTATTTGTATGGAATATAGTAGTTGTCTACTTCATTTTGATGTCCTTTGGCTATTTTTAGGTGAAAGATGTGCTGAAATTTGAGTTCCAACAATAAAAAAAGACTAGCTGTTAGGCTAGTTCGGACAATAGTTCAGACATCTGATCATACGTCCTACAGCTTCATGAATAGTGTTTCAGATGGTTATATGTGTCTTACAGCTTGTAATAGAAACTTCTTTATTTTTTTCTCCTTTCTTTAGACGGTCTTTATCATCCGAAGCTTGATACCATTTGCTTCTATTCCTTTCCTCAGATGATCATATGCATCCAAACCTTGACCAGAAACATCTTGATTTTGAGTTGTGCTTCTCTTAGACAATCATCAGTGTTCGAATCTTATTGATGTGCTTGGGATTTTTCTCTAGCTTAATGTCGGATGATCAACATGTGTCCGATGACGTGTCTGAAGGTTTCTATCACTTTAGAAAATCTACACACTTATTCTTAACTCATTAGTATGATTTGGTCATCATTAAAACATGATTAGGGTTCAACAATCTCCCATTTTTGAATGTTGACAAATCAATTAGACAGCTTAAATGAGAGTAAGAACAACAATCACAAGAAGTCCAATCTTTTTCAGCTCTCCCCCTTTTGGCATCATCAAAATATTATAGTATAAAGCAATTTATACACACGAAACCTAGGAGTTACCAAAATACATAAGAAACGGTACATACAATCTCCCCCCTTAATTAAGGCCATATCAAGTATCAAATATCTCCCCCTTAAACTATGCATGTAATTGAAGAAAGTACATTGAGGATAAGTCAAGTTCAAAACATTTGTTCCCTTCAAGAATATATAATCAAGTAGAAATGCAGAAATTTATGCAAAGGATTAACATCAAGGCATTTTTCGCTCCAAAAAACATCATCAAATCAATGAAACATATGTGATGCAATCTCTTGTGAGGCAAATTAATTTCTAACACATAAGCCAATAGAAAAGAGATTGCCCCCCCTTTCTTTTGCATGTAGTGACTTTATATAGACAAATTTGGGGGTACTCATAACCAAGCATTCTAAAGTTCAAGAAAAACAAATTCAATCACACAGCTGACTAACACTCAAGAGATCATAGTTCACATTATCAAATGAAAGCACATTCTTGACAAAAATTTTAAATGTTACCCGTTTCAATTGATTTTGTTTTCACGTCATCTTTACTCATATGCTTTGAACGTACTCCGTTGATGATCCATTTGGAATTCCTTGGTGCTCTCCAACTCACAAAGTTAAGCAACAACTATTGATGCCTAAACTTTCTTGGGTCGAATTATGTCAGTAGCATGCTTGATCACCCAAATTGCCTTCATTCAAAATTTCTCATTTTGTTTAACATAGCAATCATTTTTCACATGTCTATGTTGATGAAAATAATCACAAATAATATTCTTATTGCCATAAAAAGAAAATTTAGATTTTACAAAGCATAAACCATCCTTTCTAAAGGTGGTAAAATTCTTGTTGATAATCATGTTTCTAGTCCTTCAATCTTTCAACAACATTTTGTTTTTCCTTTTTCAAGAAGGAGACAAGATCATCTATTATTTTTCTCAATAATAATTGCTCTTCTATAATTTTTTTCATAAAACTTACATGTGCCTTTTCATCCAACTTTTTTTCAAATCAAATTCATTTTTCTTCAATGAATTATTTTCTTTTGTCAACCTATTATTTTCATGCACAATCTTGTAATTAGCACTTAATAAAGCATTAACTTTAATTTTTAACTCTTTATTTATAGAATATGATTCTTTTAGACTCTCATGCATTTTCAAAATAAAATTTTTAACATCATCATCCCCATCATCATTACAAGAATTATCACAAGAATCATAACTAGAGGATAACTTATTACCGCCAAAAGCCATAAAAGCCATTTGAGTCGCCTCATGTTTTTTTCATCTTCTACATCCAAATTGCAATCTTGCGATGTTATTTGGAAGTTGTTGAAGTGAGGCTTTCTTGACCCTTTTCTCCTTTTTGATGAATAGTTATTTGCAAGGTGTCCCTTCTTGCCATATTCATAGCATTTTTCACTTGGCTTCTTGCTTGTATCTTTTTGTGAAGCCTTCAATGCTATGTCTGCTTTTGCCCTTGCAGCTCCTCACGATCTTGTACCTTATATTTCAACTTCAATTCAAAGGAGGTTATGAATTAATCAAAGACTAAATAGGCATAGAATTTAGATTTTTAGACTCTTCTATGGCAATGGATTTAGGTTCCCATTCCTTAGGTAGAGCATTCAAAATCTGTCTATTCTTTTTACCCAAAGAATATTCTTTACCTAAACCTTCCAAATACTTTATAACATCATTGAACCTACAATACATTTTATCCATATTCTCATGAAGTTCTGTTTTGAAGGATTCATATTTAGCCACAAGAAGTGACTTCTTTTTCTCTATAATATCTTCACTATCCAAATGTCCTTAGCCGGTTTGTAACCCTTAACTTTAATCGATTCATCTACATGTAAGGCATTGTACAAAAATATTCATGGCTTTAGCATTTAAAGTTAAATTTACTCTATCTTGTGCATTTAACTCATATCTAGTCTTAGGCCTTAACCTATTTGTATTTGCATCAAAAATATTTGTTTCAGTAAAGGACCTTTACTAACAATATACCACAAATCTTTATCAATAGATTGAAGAAATATTTCTGTACTTTCCCTACAACTAAAAATAATAATAACAATTAAACTTAGAAGATCTAGTAATGGAATGCCCCTCTAGAAACAATACATTATTGGTTGCCATGATCTTTTTTCTAAAGTTAGTTGAGCTCAATATCAGAGACCAAGCTCTTATACCAATTGTTAGCCCAAAGCAACCTAAGCGGGGGGGAGGGGAGAGGAGAATTAGGTTGTCTCTAAAAACATACCTTTTATGTGCTTCATGGAATTATAAACTTTATGCACCAAAAAAATACTTCAGCACAAATAATCACAAGTAAAGATTCAACAATTGAAACTCGAAGAACAATAAAAATATTGCGATAAAGAAATGCAAATCAAACTTGCAAACTCCTCAAGTTTCGAGTGTACATCCACTAGTAGTGGCTCTTCAAAGAAGGTGAGGCAATAACCATCTTGTACACAAAGTAGGATCACTCTTACATGCACCTTTGCACCAACTAGGTCCCTTTAATTGAGCGAAAGGGTTTTACACCACAATCTCACTTTTGTATACTTGTTATCTCTCGACTCTTACACTTGAAGATCACTCACTAGTATACTCTTGCTCACACTAGTTTCCATTAGCTGAACTAAGAGAACTACACTACCCAAACCAATACAAACCATAATATTTTAGCCTATTCTCCCCAAATATCTCTGACAAGTGTTTGTATTGAATGTAGTAGTTGTCTACTTCATTTTGATGTCCTTTCGCTATTTACAGTAGAAAGATGTGATGAAATTTGAGCTCTAACAGTCAAAAATTGGCTATTAGGTGTTTGGACGTTCGATCGTGCGTTCTATAGCTTTATGAATAGTGTTTTAGACAGTTATATGCATCCTACAGCTTGTGATAGAAACTTCTTTATTTTGAGCTCTTTCTTCGGATGGCCTTTATCGTCCAAAGCTAGATCCCATTTGCTACTATTCCTTTTCCTGGATGGTCATAGACTGCGTTCGAACCTTGATCAGAAACTTCTTGGTTTTGTGTTGTGCTTCTCTTGGACGATCATTAGCGTCAGAAGCTTATTGCTCTCCTTGAGATTTTTCTCCAGCTCAATGTCAGACCATTAATATGCATCCGATGTTGGGTCTGAAGGTTCCTACCACTTTAGAAAAATCTGCACATTTGTTCTTAACTCATTAGTATGATTTGGTCATCATCAAAACATGATTAGGGTTCAACATGAACAAGAACCAATGGATTATTTACGTCACCCTATCATACATTCCATAGAGATGCTATCCAATATGTTGTTGAAACTGACTCGAGTAGTGGATGATGTGGATTATTTACTTGAAGGAATTAGGGATGTGATAACTACATATTCCCGAGTTTAACCTATCCTTAGAAACTTCAGATGTGCTATCTGTTGGTCCCAAAGCAACCTAAGAGGGGGGAGGGGTGAATTAGGTTTCTTAAAAAATACTTCGAGAAATAGAGCTTTTTAATTTAAATGCTAAGATATAACAAAATCAATAGAACAGTAGAGTAAAGAGAGAAAAATTAAACAATCAATACTTCCAAGCTAGCAAGCTTGAAGTATCAAATCTCTTGAATGCTTCACACACTTGGTGAGCCAATAATCTTTACAAAGTTGGGAAGTTCTTGCTCACACTAAAACTCTTTTAGTTGAGCCAAGAATCTTACTTACAACCACACTTTCATACAAGATTATCACTCCACTCAAAGTTGAATTACACTCACAATTGCACACTAATACAACAAAGCACTATAGTCAATTTGCACTCAAATTACTCTTTTCTAAGGCTTGTATTCAATGTATTAGATGATCTTTTCAGGTTATTTAAGCACCTATTTATAAGAGCAATAAATAGTGGTTTCAACTACTTCCTAACGGCTAAATAATAAATGTACAAAAAATAGCCGTTGGGGTTTCGACGTCCGAGAAGTATTGAATGCGTCTAAGGCAGCGTCCGATCTTCTTTCAGTTTTGTTGAGAATATCTTCATTCGAACGTCCGTGGATACGTCCGTTCCTTCATCCGACAGAAGTAGTAGGATCCCATTCTTTCTGCCAGTTCGTTCGGACGATGCAATGCGTCCGAGGAGTTTTGACCTAGTTCGGACGGTTCTGTGCTTCCGAAAGATCTGTTCCTGCAAAAGCTTGTTTTATAGAGTTAAGTGTTTATGTCATCATCAAAATAAGGTTTGAAAAACATCAATCTCCCCCTTTTTGATGATGACAAACCTTTATGTAAAAACAATTGGATATGACTAATCAATTTGCAATATATCACAATTGGATATCAATCATCAAAGCACAATAGTATAGAGAAGACTACTCTCCGTTTTGACATCAATCAAAAAGACTCCCCCTTAGAACATGCAAGTAGTTTGACAGAAATGGAACATGTTTCATACATCCAACTGAAAAGTTTAATGGTGCTAGAGTTAAGGAAATACACAACCAAGCCACAGAAAAGAGTGAGGCAAAAGAAATGCTGAAAGGTTCTAACAAGAAGATGAGAACTGCTGAAAACAAAATACAAATGTGAAAAGAACTAATGTGAGTCATTGCGCTTCTTGGAGCGCTTTTCAGTCTTTTGTCATTTGGATGGAACATCTTCAGCAGTGGCTTCACTGTCATCCTCCTCTCCGGTGCGACGTTGCATGATGAAGTCAAACGTGTCGTCAACATCCTCATCATCGTCATCATCGTCATCGGCAGCTTCTTGAGCAGCTTCTGCATTGTCTTCACGGGTATGTCCATCTTCAGGTTCATCACTGTCGGAAGATGACTCAAGTGGATATTGGGACTGAAGATTAGCAAATTGAACCTGAGCCGAAGCAGACATGCCAAGGCTGAGTGCCTCTTGGAGAATCATTTGACGAGTTTCAAGTCGCTTTAATTTTTGATTTGTGAGACGTTGAAATGAACTGACTTGAGTGCTCAGAGAGGTGAGAAGTCCACAGATATATGAAAGAGATGGTTCAGATGTAAGTGGAGGTGGTTGAGGAGTAGGAGAATGAGGACAGCTATTTGTGAATGATAGCAAAATCAGAGGTGGAAGCATGGGATTGTGACTGTGCAATATCAAAGGCTGCCTTAGTTAGCCATTGATGGTTGAAAAAATGGAGGCCTTTGCGTTCAATTTTTGATTTTTTAAAATAAGGAGGATATTGTTTGTTTCCGCTGAAAGGAATGTTCAGGAAATCAAAAATTTTGGTGAGAAATTTGACAAGAAGAATGTTTCTTCGGGTATCAGTAAGAAAGAGTTCCCATAGGGAACAAAAGAGATACCTAAAATCAAGAGGAATACCCTTGAAAACACAAAAAAATAAATAAAGTTACATTTTTCCAGGCTCAGTACGATGCCCGTCAGTTGGCAATAACAGATTTGTGACAAGAGTGTACAGAATATTGAGTTCAGGAGCGAGCAATACACATTTGGATTTGTATAAGAACTGTTTAAAATGAATGTTAAAAATAGCTGTCTCTTATACATATCAAGATGTGTATAATCAGCGGGCCATTTGTCTAACGAAAAGAAATAGGAGAAATCAGTACAAGGGGTTTGAGACTTCACATTAAAAAATGGTGTTAATGATGTTTGATGAAATCTCAAGATCGGTGTTGTTAACACGAGAAATGAGAGTGCAAACAGTAGGGCCTTTCCGAAGATTGGTCGTGAACTGAAGCACCATGTCATGATAAACAGGTAAATCAAGATGCACAAGATGACCCCAAATTTGTTTTTCAAAACAATATTTGATAATGGGAAGATTATATTCATCAAATAGACTATGAGAAGCAGGACGTTGAATGATTATAGATTTACTTAAAAGGGAAGTATACCGTTCGGATGCCTTGGCATCGATAAATTTTGATAAATTGGATTGGTGGAGACTTGAGGATTAGCTGATGATTCTCCTCGTACTGGAGCCTTAAATTAGTTCTTCGACCACATTTCTTGTAGAGGAACCTCTGCGAGATTTCACCATTGTGATGGAAGAAAAAGAAAAGAAGAGAAAATCGAAATTTTTGAGGATTGGTGAGAATTTGAGGAAATGAGATAATAGTGGATGGGGGAAATTAGATGTGATTTAGGTGAGAGGGACTTTGGGTAGGATAATTTTCCAATCAATTTTGGAAGAGAAAGTGGGAATTTAGAGGGCGTGGTGGAGAGACAAATTTTGCCAGAGGGTTTTTGGCTGAGGTGGTGAGTCCGAAATGGGGAAGATAGACGGTTTTAATCAAACAGGGGTACCTTTCAGACGGCCGAACGTTTGGTATGCGTCCAACGAAGCGTCCGAAAGCCAAAGAACGGACGGCCGAAGGAGGAGCCAATGCGTCCGAAGTTCTTTCGGACGATGGTGCGCGTCCGGAAGATTTCCAGAGAGTTTGGTAAAAAAAAGAATAATGTTCGGACGATTATGAGCGTCCGAGAAGTAACAGAAGCTTTCGGACGATCCAGAGCGTCTGAAATAAAAGTTGTTCGGACGAAGAAGTGCGTCCGAACTATGAACCTATGCCAAATTTATCTGTAAAATCCCCAAACATTTTCTAAGCAATTCAAAGCGATCTAGATTGCTAAGGGTTTGGTAAAAATATCAGCCAATTGAGCTGAAGTAGGCACAAAATCAACACGAATTTCTTTTTTACAAATGAGGTCTCTAATGAAATGATGCTTAACATCAATGTGTTTGGTTCTAGAGTGCATAACAGAATTTTTTGTGAGATTAATTGCACTAGTGTTGTCACACAATATAGGAACACAATCAAAAAATACACCAAAATCTTTCAGAGTATGTTTCATCCAAAGAAGTTGAGCACAACAATTTCCAGCAGCAATGTATTCGGCTTCAGCCATAGAAAGAGAAATAGAATTTTGTTTTTTGCTAAACCAAGACACAAGACAATTTCCCAGAAAATAACACATACCACTGGCACTTTTTCTATCAATTTGACATCCAACAAAGTCGGCATCAGAATAACTAATCAAGTCAAATGTAGAGGACTTTGGATACCACAGACTGAAATCCATTGAACCCTTTAGGTATCCAAAAATCCTTTTAACAGCTATCAAATGCGATTCTTTACTCTCCAAAAGCAGTTTAAGCAATACAATGAGACCAAGCTCTGATACCAATTGTTGGTCCCAAAGCAACCTAAGAGGGGGGTGAATTAGGTTTCTTAAAAAATACTTTGAGAAATAGTGAGCTTTGTAATTTAAATGCAGATATAACAAAATCAATAGAACAGTAGAGTAAAGAGAGAAAAATTAAACAATCAATACTTCCAAGCTAGCAAGCTTGAAGTATCAAATCTCTTGAATGCTTCACACACTTGGTGAGCCAATAATCTTTACAAAGTTGGGAAGTTCTTGCTCACACTAAAACTCTTTTAGTTGAGCCAAGAATCTTACTTACAACCACACTTTCATACAAGATTATCACTCCACTCAAAGTTGAATTACAGTCTCAATTGCACACTAATACAACAAAGCACTATAGTCAATTTGCACTCAAATCCTCTTTTCTAAGGCCTGTATTCAATGTATTAGATGATATTTTCAGGTTATTTAAGCACCTATTTATAAGAGCAATAAATAGTGGTTTCAACTACTTCATAACGGCTAAATAATAAATGCTCAAAAAATAGCCGTTGGGGTTTCGGACGTCCGAAGTATTGAATGCGTCCGAGGCAGCATCCGATCTTCTTTCAGTTTTGTTGAGAAGCTTCGTTCGGACGTCCGTGCATGTGTCCGTTCCATCGTCCGACAGAGGTTTCGGACGGTTCTGAGCGTCCGAAAGAGAAGCAGTAGGATCCCATTCTTTCTGCCAGTTCGTTCGGACGATGCAATGCGTCCGAGGAGTTTTGACCTAGTTCGGAAGGTTCTGTGCGTCCGAAAGATCTGTTCCTGCAAAAACTTATTTTACAAAGTTAAGTGTTTATGTCATCATCAAAATAAGGTTAGGAAAACATCATTATCCAATGTAGAAAATTTGGTAATGACAATAGCATTCTCGGCAGGCCTCATTGGCTTTACTAAGGGAGTGTTTCTTTTAATTTTTGCTATTATTTATGTTTTATTTGATCTAGTGTAAGAACCCAGTAGGTAAACAAAAGACAGAATAAAGATTTGAAGTCTCATCACTATTTAGGTTATGTGTTTATGTAATGAACTATTTTTTATTATTATTCTTGAATAATGTGTTTTTGCATGACAACAAATTAGTCTGCTTTTGCTAATGATGATGGATTATATGCGTACTTGATGAATTGCGGTTGTCGTGGAACTCTTAATTGAACTTGAACTTGTTATTCTGTTTGGTTATGGAACTTCTTGTTTTTGATACATTATCTTTGCTTGTTGAGTAGTTTGATGAGAATATTATATGAATGCTTGTTATAGATTTGGATTAGTCTTGGTTGTTGAGTACTTTTTCAGGCTAATTAATGTTGCTAAGATAAGTTGGGGTATGAATTGGGCATGTGTCACCTTTGTTTGGTGATAAACCTTGTTACCTATAGTTAAATATTTTTAGTTTTATTTGAATTGTTTGAACCCCACGAAGTCCCAATAATTCATACTTAGCATGTCCATGTTTCTTGAAATGGGAAAAATAATTCATCTCAGACTCATGCTTTTCATTGAACTTTGCATTTATATGATTAACTTGCTTATTTGCTTAGTAATGTTTACGAGTGCATAGTTAAGTAATTTTTGTGACTGAAAGTGAAACCCTTGTTTTAAGTTGAATTTTGATTATTTGATTGTTTTCACATTCATTTGTTACATATATTATTCCTCATCTATCATAGAGTTTTAATTGTCCAAATATAAGTAAAAATGTTCACTAGTGTTATGTCAATGTTCATGTGTTTTATGTGATGTTTTGTATTTTAGGGTTTGAGTTTTGAAACAAAAAAGAAGAAAAAAAAAAGGAAATTTCTAAAAATCCAAAATGATTTTTCCTTTTTATTTAGTGCCTTAATAGTTGAGAGTTTTTAGTCTTGAGGATTTAATTGTTTAAAAGACTCTCTAGCTATCAGACAACAACATTTAGAATTTCTATACCCTCTTTTTTTGCTTGAAGTATTTTAAAGGGTTAAACAAAAAGATTTTTCTTTTAATTTTAAGGGCTAAGTTTATGTAATTTGTGATAATTGTTTTGTGACGTTACATTCGAATGGCATACTATTATTTTGCTTGATGTTAATTATCAATGATACAGTGGCTTGGTATTTTTGAACCACGTGATTCTACATCACATTCATTCTTAAAAGGATGGAAAATTGGATTTTTGGTAAGTATAGATTTTTGAGCTCAATGATAGTAGAAAAGAATAGCATGAAATTATTTTGATTGATGACACATATTTGAAAGTTATTGAGATCGTTTTCTTATTTTTTTGTCAATAGGGCTAGAATTTGATATGAAGTTATCATTTGCCTGTTCACATATGTGTTAGTGCATGGCAAAGTATTTGATTCTATTACAGTTGTTTATTTCTTGAAAGTGCTACAATCCATTTTTTCGTGGCTAGTTCCTTGTGCTATTATGTGCTCCAATGCGCTTAAAAGAAAAAAAAAGAGCTTTCTTTACATACAATGCATAAGCATGGAAAAAATGAAAATGGAAAGACAAACTTACATGAAAATGCATATTTTGTTTACCAAAGAAAAAAATAAAGAATTAGGTAAATAAAGGTGGTCATAAAGAAATTACGGAAGGTTGTGTTGCCGTTTTCAGTTAAACAATTTTAATGGTTCTTTAATGCTTTGTCGTTATGTGACATTTACTTGCTCTATTGATTATTTCTACTTATTGATGGTTATAAGGTTTTGGTCTCGAGAATTTTCAAGTTGGTTGTAGGAAGTCAAAGTATTTTGTGTGATGTGGCCCATATTAGTTAATTTGAGTTCTTTAATTAGTCTTTTTAGAAGGACTTCTAGACGTGGATCCATGTGGCTATTTTGGTGTGTTTACTTATGTAATATGAGTTTCATGTGGTTGGTTGGATATCAGATTGGGTTTATGAGCCAATTACTTCGATCAAATTTTAGTGTCACCATTCATTTGTCCATATATAGTCATGTTTATCTTTTATCTTTTGTTTTGTTTTGCTTGGGACTAGAAAAATCTTAATGCAGTTTTGGGGGATGTTGATAACCCTAAGAAATTAGGATTATTTCTACTCTTTTTCATATAGTTTTTGCACTAGTTTCGGTGCTTTTAGCTTTTATGTGTGTGTTTATGTGCATTTCTATTTCTACATATTAATATATGTTTAATGTAATGCTCTAGTATTTATCTAATGTAATTTAACTTATATTTAGATGTGCATGTGTTTAAGGTTGTGTTTAGGTTGTTTATCTAATTCTACCCGAAATTAGTATTATTTGTGCGTTCTTATTTGTCTTTTGTTTATAGTTTTAGTTAGTCTTTAAGTGCTATATTTGAGTTAAATTATAGATATTAATGTGTGTTATTGTTCTACGATCGTGTTGGAAGCAACTGTGCATTAATCGGAGTCGAACAAGGATTTTAGAGACAAAATGGCGAAACCCCATGAAGATGTCTTAACACACTCGCAGACTATGAGTGATCCAAGGCATATTAGCTACAGACTTTAGTTTGGATACAATGACCTCACAAGAACAAGTCTGCTAGTGAATGAAGGGAAAAAACCATAGACTATGGTTAGGTCAATTGGGGCGAGCTGTTATGCGATTTTGACAATTTTTAGAGTTTCTAGTATCTATTTTGGGCCTATAATTGTGTGTTTTGAACCTTATTCAGAGTCCTACACTTTGTAACTCTTACAAACTATAAATAAGGATTTTTTAGGACCTCAAAATTACATTGCAATTCAGTCTTCCCCTTGGGGGCTGCACATTAGACTAGGATTTCTATTATTTTTTTAAGAAAGGTTAAAGAAGAGGTTCAAGATTAACAACCTTGGACCAAGAACTTACGATTTTTCAATAGATAATCATTCTTAAACCTTTTGTGGTATTACTTTTTTTATGTTATAAATAGTATGGATTAAGGTTGGATGATGCCAATTCTATTGAGTAAATATTAATTTATCATTAATTGGAATAATAATAATAAATCGGTAACAATTAACACAAATTGACAAATTTAAAAATTGATCAATTCTAGATTTGGATCTTCGCTTGGCCAAGGTGATATGACAATTGATCCTCTACCATAGCCCAGTATTAATTGTTAGATTAATCTAATTTAAGACTAAGTTAGTGGGATTAGTTAATTAGTTTACAGTAATTTCATATGAATAGAACTCAAATTAATTCAGTCAGGGTAGAGTGGTCTCGACCCCTAGTTAATTTGTTAGGGTTCAATTACCGAAGGTTTCGGAATTGAATTGACAAACAAGAGTTGAAACTTCCATGCATTGTAATTTTACCAATTAATTGATTTAATTAATCAAAATCAGGAATTGTCTAGTCTTATCCCTAATCCATTATTTTCATTACTTAAAGTCTTTAAGTTCTAGTTTAGTTAACTCTTTTTCCCGTTTTTGATTAGTCAAATCACATTCAAACCAAATTACTGGTACTTGCTAAACCTATCTTTGTGGGTTCAATCCCTACTTCCACTTTATGCTATTTGACCTTGTACACTTGTAGTTCATCTAGTCAATAGTAGAGTTGCAATTAGATGATTATAAATTTAATAACTAGATATTTCAACATATCAAGTTTTTGGTGCCATTTCTAGGAATTGAATTTTTGGTAATATGGGTATAATTTGGCAAGAATACTATTTTGATGTGTAAATTTGTCTTATTTCTACTAGTGTTATTGTGTGTTCTCAATATTTCTAAAAAAAAACAAAAAATACTTTCCTTTTTCGTGATTTGTGTTCTTTTATTAAAAAATGCAAAATGATTTTCTCCTTTTAATGGATAGTTTGGGCTAGCTACTAGGCTAAATTCTCTCATTTTTTCCCTTTTGTGTGGCTTTGTGTTCGTAATTATTTTTGTGTTTTGTTTTTGTCCCGATTTTATAAGAACATGCAAGGAATTAATTGAAAGAACTCATGCCAAGAATGTTATTATCCTTGTGATTATGGAGGCATGACCAATGACCATGGATCTTATGATGTTCTGGATGCACTAAGGATTGGTTACTGTGATATGTCAATCCAATTAGCAGATATAAAAATATAGAAAAAATCCGTGATTTTCGTGCTAATTCAATTCCTTATAATGGTTTATATTGTGATCCTTTTGTAGGTAACCATGCTAATAGGGAATGTACATACAAATACAATCGTTGCCCTTGTGAGAATCAACTGGGTTGGTCCGACCATCTAAATTCTTTTTTAAGCTAACAAGATTCTCCTTATTAATTTCCCACACCTCAGAAGCCTATGTATAAACAAATGGCACCCCATAGTTAGTGAATACGCATGGTCCACAATGATGAATGCTACCTAAGGTAACTTTCATCACCAATAAAACACCATAGAAGGGTATGGTGAATAGGTTTACATGAACAATTACTACTCGCCATCACTTATGGGGCAATTCAAGTTTGGAGAGTATGGCATTCATAGAGTCACTGATGATTGCGATGATTATGACTATACTGAACCACCACCAACCCAAATAGAAGTTGCTATTCCAAGAAGGAAATTGCCTTTATGGAGATCCAAGATGAATCTTTAAATGCACCAAAACAAATTGTTAAAGTGCCAAGACATATCTATAAGAAGATTATTAGACCAACTTGCTAAACTTCCAAGTAAGTTGGTGGGTGAAGTTCAAGGGACTCCTATGTCAATCACACACGGAGAGAAGGATGGCCATCTTGAGGATAATTATGACATGACTGAGTTATGGAGCATGAGCAATGAAAAAGAACCAAAGGATAGCTTACATCACCCTATTACACATTCCATAGATGTGCCATCCAATGTGTTGTTGAAGCTGGCTTGAGTTGTGGAAGATGCGGATTATCTACTTGAAGGAATTAGGGATATGATAACTACAGATGCCAAACTTTGATCTATTTTTGGAATATTTGGATGTGCTATCTAATACAGATAGCTGAACAAGGACTAGAACATTCTCGGCAAGCCTCCTTGGATTTACAAAAAGAATGCTTCTTTTAATTTTTGCTTTTATTTATGCTTTATATGCTTTAGTTTAAGAACCCGGCGGGGTAATAAAGTTGTAGCTTGAAGCCTCGTGACTAATTAGGTTAACATTTTTTATTATGCCTAAATAATGTGTTTTTACATGGTAACAAATTAGTCCAATTTCGCTAATGATGATGGATTATATGCTTACTTGATGAATTGTGGTTGTCATGGAATTCAAAATTGAACTTGATCTTGTTTTTTGATTGGTTATGGAGCTTCTTTTTTTTGTGAAACATTATCTTCACTAGTTGTGTAGTTTGATGGGAATATTATATGAATGCTTATTATAGATTTGGATTAGTCTTGGTTTTTGAGTACTTTTTCATGTTGATTAATGTTGCTAAGATCAGTTGGGGGTATGAAGTGGGAATTTGTGACCTTTGTTTTGTGATAAACCTTGTTACCTATAGTTAAAGGTCTTTAGTTTTATTTGAATTGCTTGAATCCTGTAAAGTCGCAATGGTTCCTACTTAACATGGCCATTTTGGCTGAAAAGGGATAAATAATTTTTTGAACCTATGTTTTTTATTGAACCTTGCATTTATGATTATATGATTCGTTGAAACTTGTCCAGCTGCTTAGCAATGTTTAGGAGTGCATAGTTGAGTAATTAAAAGGATTGTTTCACTTCAATTAGAAATTGTTTTAAGTTGAATTTTGATTATTTGATTGTTTTCACATTCATCTTTTATGCATATTATTCCTCATCTCATAGAGTTTTTATTGTCCAAGTATAAGTGGTTCACTAGTGTTACATGTTGCTAAGTTTACGTATTTATATGGAGTTTTTTGTTTTAGTGTTAGTTTATATTTTGAAAAAAAAGAAGAAGAAAAAAATAGAAATTTTCTAAAAGTCCAAAATGATTTTCCTTTTTATTTAGTGCCTTAGTAGTAGAGAGTTTTCAATATTGAGGATCTGACTGTTTAAAAGACTTCATAGTTACTGGACAACAGCCTTTAGGGTTTCTATACCTTATTTGCCTGAAGTATTTTAGAGGGTTAAACAAAATGATTTTTCTTTTAATTTGTTAGTTATTTGTATGCTGTGACAATTGTTTTCTGCTAATGTTAAGATGGAATGGCATACTATTATTTGACTTGATGTTATTTGTCAATGATATAGTAATTTGGCATTTTTGAACCACATGATTCCATGTCGCATTATTTTTAAATATTTGGAAATTCGGATTTGTGTCAAGTTGTGCTTTCTTGAATATAAATTCTTACCTAGTATTAGAGAGGAATTGCGTAAAATTATTTTGATTGATAATACCCATTTGAAAGTTGTTGAGATCGTTTCCTTATAGTTTGTCAACAGGGCTAGAGTTTGATGTGAAGTAGTCTTTTGGCTATTCATATCTGTGATAGTGCATAGGAAAGTATTTGTTTCTATTACAGTTGTTCTACAATCCATTTTTTTGTGGCTAGTTCTTTGTGCTCTTTTGTGCTCCAATGAGTTTAAAAGAAAAAAATGGCTTACATTACATAAAATGCATGGGCATGGTGAAAATGAAAATGGAAAGGCAGCTTACGTGGAAATGCATATTGTGTTTGACAAAGAAAAGAAAATAATAAAAAATGAGTCAAATAAGGTGGTCAAAGGGAATTACAAAACCTCGTGTTGCCCCGTTGAGTTAAATAATTTTAATGGTTCTTTAATGCTTTGCTGTTGTGTGACATTTGCTTGCTTATCATTATAAGGTTCAAGTGATATTTTTTTTGCCGTATTGAAAGTTATATGGTTTTGATCTCGAGAATTTTTGAGTTGGTTGTGGAAAGCCAAAGTGTTTTGTGTGATGTGGTCCATATTAGTTAATTTGAGTTCTTGAATGTGCCTTTTTAGAAGGTCTTCTTGACATTGATGTGTGGCTGTTTTGGTGTGTGTACTTATGTGATGCGAGTTTCATGTGGTTGGCTGGATTCACACTTGGTTATGAGCCAATTATTTCAATCCAATTTTAGTGTTGCCATTCCTTTGTTTGTGTATACTGATGTTTGTCTTTTATCTTTTGTTTTATTTTTCTGGGGACTAGCAAAATTTTAAATTGGGGGATGTTGATGACCCAATGGAAATAGGAGTTCTTACTTTTTTACGTATGGCTTTTGCACTATTTTTGGCACTTTTTGGTTTTATGTGTGTGTTTTATGTGAATTTATATTTCTATGTATTTTTAGTATTTATTTAATGTTATTTATCTTATATGTATGTGCGTATGAGTTTAGATTGTTTATCTATTTCCTCTCGCAATTAGTATTCTTTGTGCATTCTTGTTTGTATTCTGTTTATAATTTTAGTCAATCTTTAAATATTATGTTTGAGTTAAATTATAGATAGTAATGTGTTTTATTGTTCCGTAGTCGTGTAAGAACAAATGGTGTATCAATCAGACGTCGAAAGAGGATTTTAGAGACAAAACGATGAAATTGTGCAAAGTTGTGAAGGGCCACTCCCAGACTGAGTGACCCAAGGCATATTAGCTGGATACTGTGATTTGGATAGAATGACACTTACAGTCTGCAAGTGAATGAAGGCAAATCAACTGCAAACTGCAATTAGGTCGACTAGGGTGAGCTGTTATGTGATTTTAAAGATGATTTTTAGAGTTTCGGGTGTCTGTTTTGGGACCATAATAGTGCATTATCTAGTTAATAGCAGAGTTACGTGATTATAAATTTCTATAACTAGATATTTCAACTTATCACCAGCCATCCTGCATCAACACTCAAGAATGAAACTGATTTTGGTAAATAAAAACTAGGATGATTTGATGACCCATTAGCTACGAACCCTTGCCGAATCAACCTTCTATTATTATTTTTTTTGCATTCCAATATATCATGGACTAGAAAGGCTTTATTCTTTTGAACCACACTCATAGCACTTGATCCCTAAATTTTACAACTCATGACACAAAACCAAATTTTGGCTAACAATCTAAGACCTTTTGCAAGGAAACTCTCAAATAAGGATCACCGGTGGCATTCATAATCCAATTCACATCTCCATCAAACAATTGGTTCTTAATTACCTCCATATCTTTCTCACCCCTCATGAAATCTCTATAGTCATGATTGGAAACATTTGGCAAGTTGTAAATGTAGGAGGCATTGATTCCAATTTTCCCTGGATTCTACGCTTGTCACCTACCAAATCACGAAGATTACAATGAAACTCCTTAAATAAGTTAGTGTGGCCCAGTTTCACCTTTTGATTAAAACAGTCCCATTGCCTTCCAATCGAGCTTCTAGTTCCAACCTAAGATACTCATATGTGCCATAATTTTTAGACAAATCAAATGTCCTTTCCAGCATTAAATCATACTTTTGATATGCATTAAAGATTTCTTTAGCCTTATCACTCACAAACAACAACTCTTCATCAAGTTCTAGCACATCACTCGGTCCTTCATCTACCTTCCTCTTTTTACCAAAAGTAGAAGCATCACCTCTTCCCCTAAACATACCCCTTAGTATGATTATCTATCGAAGTTCAAAAATTTAGCCAAGAAAATTCTAAAAATCTATTTTTAGATACCAATTCCAATTCTCAAAATCCCAAAATCAATTCAAGCAATTCACAAATAATTTCAACAATTGTACGACCAAAAGGTGTTGTAATAAGCCCACAAGAATTTCAACCCAATCTAATCAACAATACCACCAACCCAATTCAAAATCACAAGTCAATAAAACTAAACTCCACAAAATTAAAGGAAAATCTCAACAATAGAGCTAAAAATTAATCTTCGATTACCCCAAAATGGTTTTGGACCAAGAAGACTTACGGGCTTGAGCATAATTGGAAGAATTTACCCAGAAATTTCAAAGTTGAATCACATTTTAAAATCTTGAGAAATCCCCTTTTTCTTGCAAATTTGATGGTTGGATTTGAAGATTAGAGGGTTTTTTGGATTAGTTTATGGTGAATTGTGGAAGTTTTTAGAGGGGAAAGAAGTTTGGGAACGAGAAGAAGAAGAAAAGAAAGAAGGCTAGGGTTTGTTGGAGTTTTGTTTGAGAAAAGGCTAAAAAATGGGTTTTATAAACTTTTCCCCAACTATCAATACTGAGGTATTGATTTAATACATGAAATTGATATTGCTGTATGAAGTTAAAGTTTTTATTAAATACTTAACATGTAGGGAATCGATACCGCAATATGGAGTTGGGTAGAAAACCATTCCTCTAGAAGTTTGCATCGATACCGTGGCATTGTCCTTAAATTATAGCTTGATGCCGCAGTATGGATAATCCATACTGCGGTATGTGTTGAACTTCAGCAGACGTATTTTTTCAATGCTTTGCTAACTTTGTCAGCTTCACCCCAAACCTGATCACACTCTTTTTTTTTATTGGCCAGCACCAGATGGTGGTTGGGTGGGGGTGAACCCCCTTCACTTTTTATTGAAAATTAAAAAAGCAAGAGGCTTCTACAAGTGATTAAAGGTGAACCAAAAAAATAGCTAAACTATTCTAATCACCTTATTTATGAAAAACCAACAGAAGAAAATACATTATCACATTATAATAATGATAATATGTGCAATTAATCATTAAGGCTGGGCTCAAACAGATCAGCAATTGACCGGAGAGCTTGTCTAGTGAGGATAGCTCATGTTAATGCAAAATGACATTTCTTCCTTCAGGGCTTATGTTGCTTACCGGAAATTAGGCTAGGAACATCTGAATCTAACCATTTATCCATCTGTAAACTAAAATTTTGAAAAGATGCCATCTATTATTGAAAATCTTGGAGGGTAGGGTTATCATGTTCTGAATCCGAAAATGAAAAAAAGAATGGAATATCCGAGCTATGAGCTTTCCTTTTGGTGCGAGTCTTCGGTTCAAGAAAAACTTGATCATCCAAAATCTAAGAGTGTAATTTAGTGAGAATTGAATTGGAAATTACTTCAATATCTACGAATGGAATTGAACCTTGTACAGTCTTATCTAAAATCGAAATCATAGCTGGTGAAAACCCTATTTCTTGTGCAGCTGGGCCCAAATTAGAACTACAAACCATGACTGATTGAGAAACAATGGCATCATTAAATACCAAATATTGATCAATTTTAGTACCTAAGGCCGAAAGAGAAGGGGAAAAATCTAGAATAAGCTCAATATCCGAATGGTCTTCAATCTCCTTGGCCGAATCAGGTTCAATCCTGAATTTGCTTGTATGATGGAGTAGCTTGTTTTTCTAAAATTCCTAAACCTGAAGTGACCTCCCTATCCCTAGAAGGAATAGGGTTACCAGGATTAGTATTCGGCAGGCTAGGGTTTACCAAAAAACTGTGTGCATCCAGACTATGGTTAGGATTAGAGTTGTCGAATGCAATAAGTTCGAGGTAGCCGAGTTAGAGTCAGAGTTATCCATGTTAGGGGTTGAGTTCTAAATAACCATAGGTTGATCATTTTCTTTGGGCTGCCATTGTTGTTTAGGAAGTTGCTTGGCTCTACAATAATCGACGGTTGCTTGAGCATTATGAGTGTGGATCTTTCGATCCTTTTTGTTGTGTCCAATTTTTGGCAATTAAAACAATAGTTTGGAAAATCTTCATAAATAATAATGCTAACAATTTCTGACATGATCCAATAATACGACACGAACATGACACAAAATTAGCAGGTTATGATACGACATGAAATTTATGGGATCATTATTAGGTCAGTACCAATTTATGACACGAAATTGAATGGTTAGGTTGGGTCAACCCGTGGGTTGACACAATAACCTGTTAAGCTAATGTATGAACAGATATTACTGAAGTTTTTTCTTTATTATAATTTAGCATAGTATACTTTAAGATTGTGAATAATAGATTATTAAATCAAACATAATAATTATTTTAACTATTATCTAAAAAATTTCAATAATTTTAATTATGTGTTTTAAACTAGTATGATAATAAGGTTAGTATTAATAATTGTTTAAGTTATTAAATAATTAAAATTTGAGATTTTAACTTAAATAGATCATAAGTTATTTAATGTGTCAAATAGGCTAGTACTCGTTGTCAATAATAAATGGATCTGACATGAACTTGAATGGGTCAGACATGAACATGATACGATAAGAAATGGGCCCTACACGACACGACACGATAAGATGGGCCACAACAGATATGACACGATAACCTGACAACCTGACCCATTGACACCCCTAATAAATAATTTTGTTGCCATCATCTAAAGCCACATAGTTTAGAGATATCGACTTCTACACAAAACCATTCTACGTTAGATCCAGATCATGAAACCATTGAAGCATCAGTTTAAGAGATTCTCCAATTGTCTTAGCAATCGAAAATAGTGATTATTTATCAAAAAGGTGGAGAGGTAGTTGTTCCAAAGATACCCAAATGGGTATGATTGGAGAGTCCCGATCTACACAAAAAATCAGTGTCCACTTCAACACATGCATGCCAAAGCCTTGAAATGAGTAGAATCGGCCCAACCAATAGTGATGGTAATCTTTCTCAAGATCAAAATGATGAGTATATGTTGATAATCCTAAAATCACAGTGTGAAGGATCCTTTAAAATTGATTGTGAGGAAATCATTTCACAAGATAGCCATACTCGATTTCTCCTTAGAAAATTTTTGAACAAGTGCAAACTTCGAAAGTTTTACGAGTAACGCAATTTCATCATCAGAGAAAATCAAAACTGATTTTCCATGTCAAACACAAAGCTCAATTTTGTTGAAGGAAATAAAAAAAGTGGTGGTCTTAACTACATCGGCAAAAGATTTCAATGCATGAGAATGAGATTGAGGGCTAGCCATGAATGCTACATAATCATAGAAGCCTACGAAGAAGAGAATGAGGGGGAGGAGAGAACAGCTCGCAATTGACTTCATCAACACATATAAACATGAAAAACACAAGTATTAGTAAACATTTTCACTTATTTCCTTAACAAAACTTTTTAGCAACATAATTGAATGACGTAAACCTAATTTAAACCCAAATTAACCTACTTTACACCAAGCATAAATCAACATAAAATTCAACAAACATAAGACAAAAACATTAAATTAAAGTTTGGGTGCCTCCTAAGAGTGCCCGTTTATAGTCATTAGCTTGAATATGGAAATGAGATGATCATGTAAAACAACCCAAGATGGGCGGCCATCCTTTAATTTTTGGCCTCCATGGATAAAGCTTCATTCCTTTCTTGTCAATTATGAAGAATGCTTGATATCCAGTCTTCAAGCGGATATGACCTTTCTTCAGAGTTTTGCAATAGTTAAAAGACCAAACTATAACACCTTGATGCTTTTCATATCAGTGCCTTGTTTTCTTGTACATTTTCAATCTTTTATCAACATCTAGCTTCCTATGCTCAGCACGTATCTCTTGAATCTTCTTTAAATCAATATCAATATCGGGTGGTTTTTCTTTCAAGATATCCTTCATTTATCAATAGATTGCACAAGTTCCTTTTTCAATTGATGATCCTTTAGATTATCCCTACAAACATCATCTACAAGTTCATCAATTACATCAACTTTCACAACATTGTCATTCAATGAAGGAAATTTAAGAGAATTAAAAACATTAAAAGACACAATGTCGTCATTGACTCTCAATTGAAGTTTTCCTTCTTACACATCAATTAATGCTCTTTCGGTTCCAAGACTGGTCTTCCAAGAATGATCAACATGCTGGCATCTTCATCCATTTAGAGAACAAGTTAAATCAGCCGGCACCAACACCTTTCCTACTTTCACTATGACATCTTCAATTATCCCAACCAGTTTCTTGATGCTTCTATCTTCCAATTGAAGACTCACATTACTAGAATTCAAACCATCCCTAATCAACTTCTTGTATAAGGAATGTGGCATTAAATTGATGGAAGCCCCAAATCACACAATGCCAACTTCTCCAATCTCACAAGGGATAACAAATGACCCTGGATCTTTCAATTTTGGTAGGAGCTTCTTTTGAATTATAGCACTACATCCCTTAGTAAGACAAAGGATCTTATCTCCATGGAGTTTTCTTTTGATGAAAAGACTTGCTTCATGAACTTCACATAAGTACAAATATTCTTCAATGCCTCAATGAATGGAACATTTATATTTGATGTTGTGATAGCATTAATCTCAATTTTCTTGAACTTCTTTTCTTTGTATTCATGGCCTTTGATGATATGGAATTTGGACATTTTTTGTAGGTTCAAAGGATGTTCTGTTGGCTTCATCAACTTTTTGTGGAGGGAATATGGTATTTCATTGGCTGATCAATCATCTTGCCTTTCCCTTTTGAGATTCACCTTCTTTTTCATTTTTGCCAATTTTTCAAGCTCATTTGCCTCCTTGATCACCTCCTCAACCAGTTGGTTGTTCAGTTCATTACCACTTTGAAGGGTTATAGTTTGCACATGTTCTCTCGAGTTAGGGATGGTATCACTTGAAAGAGTTCCCATAGACCTCTCATTTACTTGTCTTGATACTTGACCTAGTTAGGTCTCCAAATTCCTTGTTGACGCTCCTTGATTCCTCACAAGTCAGTCATGCACTCTCCTTAAAGTTTCATTCTCTCTCCTCAAAAGTCTCATTTCTCTCCTTAACTCTGCCAATTATCATGTACATCATCACCCTCCCTATTGAAGTTTTGAGTATCATTCATGGGTGGTGATGTGTTAGGATGTTGATTTGAGGACCTTGATTGGTTGTTATTTGGGAAAAGTTGGATCCTAAGAACATATCTTGACAGTATTGGAAGATGGTTTGAGGATTTCTTTTTTGTGGGGGTAGATATGCTCTTAATGGTGTGGCTTGATTGAAGAAATTTATTGGAGGGATATTTGAATGAGTTGGTTGGTTACTCCATGAAAAGTTTGGCTTGTTTCTCAAAGAGATATTATTTGTGTTTCCATATACATTCGTTTGAGCTCTTGAGGTGGAAGCTTGGTTGTTGCCATAATTCAAATGTTCACTTTCTCCTATCGGTGCTTGACATTGTCCATTCAAATGGTTACCAGAGCAAAAGTCATAAACTCAAGACCCTTGTGAGAAAGATGATACGGCATTTGTGGTGTTTCCTTTCCTAGGTTCTCAATAGCTCGTATCAAATTAACCGTCATATTAACTAACCATCATCCCATTTTGTGCCAACAAAGCATCATTATGATTCAAGTAGACAATACCTCCTTGAACACAAGGTTGTTGTGCTTGAGCTTGATGCACATTATGTTGAGCATTGGGTTATCAATGGAGCCACCAAGCCATGTTGATAGTAATTCAAGGCCATCATGTTTCGGAGCCTTTGAGCCTTCTTCGGTGTCTTGAATGATAAGGAACCTCCCGTCGAGGCATAAACAATAGATTTTGTCTTTTGGTAAATTCCATTGTAAAATGTTTGTATTTGGAGGCACAATGGAATAGTATGGTGAGTACACTTTCGAAGGAGTTCTTGAAATGTTCCCATGCTTTAGTTAACCCTTCACCTACATCTTGTTTAAATGAAGTTATCTCATTTCTCAATCGAGTAGTTCTTTCTAGTAGGAAATGCTTGGACAAGAACTCTTAAGCAATGCCATTCCAAGTTGTAAAGGTACCTTGTTCATGGGGATTAAAGCCAACACGTTTGCTTGGTCCCACAAAGAAAATGGGAACACTCTCATTCTAACACAATTGGAATGCACACTATTAAATTTGAAGGTATCAAGAACCTTCTCAAATTCATAATGTGTGTATATGGGTCCTCATTTGGCCAAGATCCTCCATACATTGCATGTGATTGAAACATTTAGATTAGCCAAGGCTTTATCTCAAAATTGTTTGCTTGGACCAGCATCCTAGCAATAATAGATTTAGTACCTTCAAAGTTGGGCATGTCATAGTGATACAAGTATGGATAGGCTAAGGAGGTACCAAGTTCAGGAGATGAAAACTAGAGAAAGGTTGGACTCAGACTCGCCAAGATTAGAGCATATTCGAGGTGTTATGATCAGGTTGGATTGGACAATCCTCAATTCATTAATATATAAAGTCTAGTTCTTCAATATAAAGCACAAGTGGCCAGATAACGTTCAACTCCAAGAAGATTCAAGTCGAAGAAGTCCAAGAATTAAAGAGCTTCGTGAAGGGTTTGAAAAACCCTAATTTGGACCAAGGCCCTATTCGGCCATCCATTCCTAATTAAATTAGGATTTATTTTTTTAACAGTTTTTAATAAGTTTTTTTTTTTGTTTTATTTGGGGTGAAAATATCAGTCTATATCAACAGAGACTGTTAATTTAGCCAGTTTTATGTCTAGTATTCCAATCCTAAGCCTACAAGGATTTGGCAAGGTTGTTTCCTATTAGTATTAGCCCTATTTTGTAGGGTTTGGCCAGGCCCTTGTTACGTTAAAAAGGCTTCCCATAGTCAATTATTCATTCATCAATATTTAGAAAAAACTTTGTGAGAAAATTCTCCAACTTGTCTTTCAAAGACTTGGAAATTTTACAAAAATTAATTCTTGTGACTACCTATCTTAAACACTATCGGTTCTTGTCTCGTTATAGACAACAGGTCGATATCTTGTACAGTCGAGAATAGATACTTCATATTCTTGATTTATTAATCAGCGGGTTTGAATCCATCAAGTTGGATTTGTTTAGGTGTTTTTGGGTTTTGCATTGATTCCGAATCTCGTCAGTTTATCTACAGGGTTCGTATTAGAGTGGTATCAGAGCTTTGGCTGCTAAACATGTTTTTTTTCTTGTTTCATAGATTTTAAATTGTTTTCTTGATGTCTTTTTATCAATTTATTCAAAAAAAAAATCATTACTATTCATTGTTATTGTTCAATAAAAAAAATTAGCTTGTTCGTATATTGTTCATTCTTATTGTATTCTTTTGGCCAAAAAAAATAGATCCTATTCAAAAAGAAAAAACCCTAAACCATTTTTTTAGGCTTTCGCTGGTTGACACTTTGTACTTGATTCTTCCAATCGATATTTTTATGCAAATTTTGCTGGGATTGCCTTCTGATTTTGTGCATATTGCTCTATGAGAAAATAAAGAAAAAAAATCCAAAAAAAAATTGTTCAACCCTAACTGTTTCTAGGGTTTTCTTGTTTGTGATTTTCTTATGCGTCAAATTTTCTAGCTGTTTCGTGCCAAGTTTTGGAGGTATTTTGTTGCTTGAAATTTGTGCCTTAGGCTGTAAAAAAATAAAAATAAAATAAAAACATAAAAACAACCGAGGAAAAGAAAAAAAGAGGAGAAAAGAGGCCGAATTCCAACCCTAGTCGAATTAGGATCTCCACTAAGTCCTTCTTGCATTAGAAAGTTGGTGCTAATTCCTTGTTCTATATTCTTGCATATTTTCAATCCTTGACTTAGTTGTAATATAACATTCACTTGAATCCTTGTTCCACTTGGATTACACTAATTCTTATTTCCAACTAGGAGTAGTTCTAGTCCTTTTCCTATTAGGATTTGAAGTCAAGTTTTGCAATTTTCCTATTTTCCTAAGGCATAATTCTTGACTAAAATTTGTTTATATTCTTTTCAATTTTTGTCTATATTTTGCTCTCGGGCTACAAAAGAAAATTTGGTGAAATAACAAAATACCCTTGTTCTCTCGGGTTAATTCTTTATAGCCCAAAACATTAGTTTGTTTGACTTTCTAATGTGTGTAGTGTGCATTCTTTGTTAAATCGATCTACCAGTACTTTGTTATTTCTTTGCTTTCTTGGTCTATAACTACTAATTGTGTTCTAAGTGTTGGTAATTGTTTGTGTCATTCTTGTTTTTTGCTTTCAAGTCTACAAAAGACTTTGAGCAGAATTTGAACGAGAGGAAAAAGGCAAGAGTGGTGAGTTCATTAGAGGGTAAAAGCCTTGAATTTGAGTGAAAAACGAGTGAAATTGTGTGACCTCTTCAAAATTGATTGTAAACATGATAGAAGTGCCGTGAGGTCCTTCATTATTTTTTTTACTAACCCCAATTATCAAGAATATCTTGTTTCTTTTTTTGTTTTTTTGCTTTTTTGGAAGGTTTAAAAATGTATCAAGAAAGAGAAAGTTTAAGGTTTAATGTCTAAATCATTTTGCCAAAATGGCAAGGTCTATTGAAAGTATTCAACGCTCTCTCAAGATATTAACTAAGGCACTAAATGAGCCTAGTTGCAATATGGCCGAGCTGAGTTTTATACTCGCACAATGGGACTAGCTGTCGAGGTGTGTGTCTTAATTACAATTCCAATAACTATGAATCCAATGACGAATTGTATGGTGTAGGTGCAAGGTCAAGGAATCGCCAACATGGTCGTCTTCCTATCAGAATGATGAGCAGGAGATAGATTTTTCTGAGAAACCCGCCTTGGTGATTTTGCGAGCACTTCATGCTCAACCTAACGACAACCAAAATGAGGTACAATGCTCTAATTTTTTCTTCACTGAGTGTGTGGTTCAGAATCGAGCATGTGGTTTGATCATTGATTGTGGTAGTTGCATGAATATAGCTAGCCAACTAATGGTTGATAAATTGAATTTGCCAGCCACTAAACATCCACAACCATATAGGTTACAATGGTTAAATGAAGGTGGTGAATTAAAAGTCACTAAGCAAGCCTTAATTTCTTTAACCCTTGGAAAATATAAGGATGAGGTTTTATGTGACGTAGTGCCTATGCATACTAGGCATATTTTGTTAGGTAGGTCACAGCAATATGATCTGAAAGCTACATACGATGGATTTGCAAATAAGTATAGTTTTGAAAAATATGGTAAAAAGATTATTCTTAAGCCATTACTTCCTAATCAAGTCCATAAAAAGTAACTTCTTACATTAAAAGATCATATGAAGAACATGCTAAATTATTGGTTGAAAATCGAAAGAAATGTAAGGAGATAGATGTCTCTAATCCTAAGGAAAAATCAGTTTTAATGGTAATTACAAAAAAAGAGAACCTGTTCCTTAAGGAAAAAGTTTTTAAGAGTTTTTATCTTTTGTTGCCTAACTATTTTCTTCCAAGTTCTTTTGTGCAGCCATTCAATGAAGCAAGTGGAAACAATGAAAAGTTCAAATTTTCACCTTCCACGTGCAAAGCTCTGGTGACTTCTATACATCATTCGAAGTTAAGTGCCAATGGTTTGGTGAAGGGAGTGCTTCGGAATTTTGATTTGTCACATTCTTATAATTTTAGTTTTTTAAGTACTCATAGTGTGTCCCTTTCTTTACTTGTTAATGTTTCTAATTCTTCTTGTACATTTGTTTTTCTTGAGCTAATTTGTATGCCGCATGATTACCATTCTTTTTGTGTTAAGTTTGATAACATTTTTTATAACAATTGCGAAATGTGCTTTTATACGTCAATATGAATAAGTTCTTTTGTTCTTTCGATATGCATCAATTTTTAAAGTGGCGTGACAATCTTTTTGAGCATGATTGGTTGAATCTTTCAAAGCTATCTTTTAGTTTTCTTTTATTTGTTGGCCGAATCAAAATGCTCCTTGCTTTAGGGTTTTTGTGCTCTATAAGTTCTTTATTTCACAAGCCATTTTTCCAGCATCCGTTTTCAACATTGGCGTTTGATGCTTTTGCGTTTGAGCCACATATATTGCATCTATTGTTACTTTGACGAGATCATTTGTCCAAATCTTTTTCTCCTTTATTTAATGTTTTTCCTTTCCATCCAAGTTTGGATTTGAGGACAAATCCTTTCGAGGAGGGAGGGAATGATACGAGTATGGATAGGCTAAGAAGGTACCAAATTTAGGAGATGAAAACTAGAGAAAGCTTGGACTCAAGCTCGCCAAGATTAGAACATATTTGAGGTGTTATGATCAAGTTGGATTGAGTGAATAACTATCCTCAATTCATTAATACATAAAGTCCAATTATTCAAAGTAAAGCACAAATGGCCAAATAACGTCCAACTCCAAGAAGATTCAAGTCCAAGAATTAAAGAGATTCACGAAAGATTCAAAAAACCCTAATTTGGACCAAGGCCCTATTTGGTCATCCATTCCTAATTAAAATTAGGATTTATTTTTTTGACATTTGTTCATAGAATTTTTTTTTGTTTTATTTGGGGTGAAATATCAACCTATAACAATGTTAATTTAGCCAGTTTTATGTCTAGTATTCCAGTCCTAAGCCTGCTAGGATTTGGCAAGGTTGTTTCCTAGTAGTATTAAGCCTATTTTGTAGGGTTTGGCCAGCCCCATGTTACATTAAAAAGGCTTCCCATAGCCAATTATTCATTCATCAATATTTAGAAAAACTTTGTGAGAAAATTCTCCAACTTGTCTTCCAAATACTTTGGTATTTTGCAAGATTTATTCTTGCAACTACCTATCTTGAAAACTAATATCGGTTCTTGTTTCATTATAAACAGTGGGTCAATATCTTGTATAGTCAAGAACAGATACTTCAGATTCTTGATTTATTAATCAGCGGGTTTGAATCGGTCAAGTCATATTTGTTTAGGCATTCTTGGGTTTCGCATTAATTTTGGGTCTCGTTAGTAAGTAAATTACTCTAAGAAAGCTAGTAAAGTTAAATTAATACTAATTAACTACTTTTACGAAAAATTGATTAAAACATAAAAGTACTTTGAATTAATATTAACTAAGAAAGCATTAATTGAACTAGAACATTGAAGATCATTATTTTAACTAAATTAAGAAATTCTAAGAAATGGCTAGAAATCTAAAGTCAAACTAAAAAATTTGGTTTAAAAAGAGATTTTAATGAAAGCCCACTAAATTCTAAGGAATTGAAAGAAAGAAATTAAAGTTAAACTAGGAAATAATTAAAATAGCAATAACAATAAGAACTTTTTAGAATTTGCAAAACTCAATTTCCATTGTGAAGTTGAACGGAGTTTTCCCTATTTCGTCCCTCTTTCCTCATAGGGGTCTGGACCCCACAAAGGGAAAGAGAGTCAACTGAACGTCTCAACCATTGGCTGGAATTTCGCTTGCATCCGATCCCAAATTTTTGTTCACCTTGGATGATCGTGTTGGGTGAATTGTGACCTCGGGACTGATCGAGTAGAGGATGGTATAAGTGCTTTCTATTTTTCAAGATGGGAATGCCTATTATTATTATAGTAACCCTACAAGGGATCCAAGGCTTTCTGACCTTCTGCCCTCTATTTTTTGCACTTGGAAAATGGAAAGATTAGTACAAGTTATATGTTTTGTCATATAATAACTTTTTAGGAAACTAAGTTTTTACCCAACTTGGATTGCAAGGAATTTAAATGGAAAGTAAGTAAAAATTATATCCTTTTAAAGTTTAAAGCCCGCAAAATTAAGAAAATAAAGATTTAAATGTGTAAGATAATTAATATTTGATTTGAGGATAAAATGAAAGCATTACTTTTAGAACTTTTAATTAAAGTTAAACTTGAAGATTAATAAAGGTTTCTACTAAGCTAAAACTAAACTAAACTACTAAAAAAGATAACTACACTACTATTATATGTCCTGTGGTATAGTACAAGCTTAGTTATGGAGCCAAATTCAAAATATTACAACCAAAAAATTTTAAAAATCTAAAATCGTGTATCCATACCACAGTATCCAAAAATGATACTGCGGTATCATGCTCAAATATGCCTTCTAAATCTTCATTGATACGGCGGTATCATTTTATAAATAAAATGTGATACCGCGAGATTGAGTCTTCTTCAACAACCTTAAATTTCTCCTTTTTATCCTTTTTGCTCCTTGAATTTTCCATTCTTTAAGCTCAATACCTTTTAATCTAAACCTACAAAATACAAAAAAACTAAAAAAGTAACAAACTATACTAAAATTAACACTAATATCATGATATTTTCAAAAATGCAAATGCAAATACTAACTGTATTGAAACTAAACAAAAAGGACATAAATAACCACTAAAATCCAGAGAATACAAACTAAACGATAGAGTAAACATAACTCTAGTTTCCTAGAGGTATCATTTACAATGGTTAATTGCTTTCTTAAAATGCTTTCTTTTTACATGTTTTCCTTAATTACTTTCCTTAAATGTTTTCTTTTTAACCAATGTATGCTTTCATGCACTAGTTAGCCACAAGTTAAGGTTTGGCAATGCCAATTTCCAATGGTTGCTAATTGGTTGGTTGGTTAAATGGTAAAAGTGACGTAAAATTGTGTAATTGTTGAGAAATTATTATTAGGACTTGAGAAGGAGAGCTTACTTCTTGAATCCACTTGTGAATTTAGGGTAAAATTACGGAAATTGAATACTAAAGTTAGACCATTCATTAATCAGATCAGGCTGGATAGTAGTCGGGCATGTATATTATCTACCTAGTTGGTTGGAAAATCCTATGTACATTCATGTTTTAGAATCTTGACCTTCGCTGAGGAATTAATTCACTTCATATAGAGTAACCTCTAATTAAACCACTGAACTACTTAAAGTAATCAATTGAGTGAAACTTCGGAATTGACTAATCGCACCCTAACCCATTTTAAATTCGCTTTCTTTATCTTGTGTTGCTAGATTTATATAAGTTCTGCTTAATCAAACTATTCAAATAGTAGTTTGACCAAGTAATCAATAATTACTGACCAATCCTTCAGGTTCAATCCTTACTACTTACCACTGTTTGACCTCGTACACTTACGTTGTGCTATCTAGTTAGTAGTAGGATTTAAGTGTTTATACATATATAACTAGATGCGAATAGGCATCAAGTTTTTGGAGCTATTGTTGGGGATTGGTTTTCGACAATATCAATATAATTTAGTTGGAATACTACTTTGAAGTTCTTGGTATTCTTGAATAGTTGTGTTACCTATTTGAAACCCCTAAAAGATTTTCTATTTTGTAGTTGTATTCTTGTTCTGAAAATTTTGAAAAGATTTTCATTGTGATGGATAGAATTTAGATTAGCTCGTAGTATAAACTTTCCTACTTTTTTTTATTTGTGTTGTTTTAGTTCTTTTTAATTATTTTTGGTTTTTTAGTGTCCTTTTATCAAGAACATGCAAGGAATGAATTGGAATACTTTATACCAAGGAAATTATCATTCTTATGATAATGGAAATATGATCAATGAACACGTATCTGGTGATTATTCTCCCTAGTCCTTAGACTATCAAATGGGATGGTCTACCCATCCATATCCTAACGAGAGCTACCAAGATTATCCTTCTTGTCTTCTTCCACTGCAAGAGCCTCATACCAAAAAATGGAGCCTATTTCTTTCATTAATCAACTCAAGAAGTCAACGAGGCACACTTAATGGAAATGTTGATAATACTCCAAAAGACCAAGCCAAAACACAAAAAGAATGAGCAAAAATCTTTGAGGAACATGCTAAATTGGTGAAAGAGCAAGCCAAATACTTAAAGGATGAAGCTTAAGTCTCTAAGAGTCAAGAAAAATCCAGGTTAAGAGATTATAAAACCAACTTGCCAATCTCCAAAGATTGATAGGTAATGAAGACTAATGGCCTCCAACACTCCAAACAAATGAAAGTGATAATGGACACTTTGAGGATCAAAGTGAAAGTGCCTAGTCATTCAGCATATGCAACAAGGAAATATCACAAGAAGTCTCCAATTTCATAGCCTAAAACCTAACGAAGTTCCATAAGAAATACTTGTTGATAAAGAACTAGTTCAAGAAGAAGAAAATGAAGAACACATTTTAGGAGAAACCGGTTATGAAAACACTCTAGAACTTGAATTTCTACCAAACGTGTCACTTAACACTTTCATGGATGAATAGTCGGATTATTCTATGAGTGTGAGTTTGTTCTGGCAAACAAAAAAGATGTGCCATTTGAAGTGTTCTTATAAAAAATGTGCTGTAAATGTTGGAAGAAAAAGAAGGATACATTCTAGAGAGAACCGAAAAGGTGCCAACAACTAATGCTAAGTTCAACAAGTTCTTTTGGGAACTTCGGACGTGCTAAGCAATGGAGTAAGTTCACCAAGGACTATCGCATTTGTGGAAAGCCTCCTTGGTGTTAAGAGAGTATTTCTTTCATTTTTCTTTGTTTATGCTTTATTTTACTTTACCCACTTTAGTTTAGGCTTGTAGCCTTGTGTTTAGTATAGTAACATTTTGATAATGTGAATGACTTTTGCTATTTTTGGACAAATTCGATTGTTGACGATAATGTTGATGGTAATGTAAGACTTGTTAGGATTTGTGATTGATATATGCTTTATTGAATGAACTTGGACTTGACTTTTACTATTTATTTTTGGAAATTCTAATTGATGATAGACTTTATTTGCTAAGTATTTGAGCTTATTTTGAGAAAATTATGTCAAAGAATGATATGTCTGTTGAATATCTTTTTGAAGCTAATTTTGTGTGAAACTAAGTTTGGGGGATAAGTTGGGCATGTAGATAACCCTTCTGTTGTGTTAAACACCATCACCCTTATGAGTCATTAGATGGTATGTTTTTCTTTTTCTTTAAATGTGTGAACCTCGTAAAGTCCCAATGACCTCTCAAGTGAAACCATGATTGGTTAAAGAAGAAAAAACAACTTATAGGACTAATGTCCTTGAAGGGAGTTAGCATTTACATGTTGAACCTGGAATTACTCATTGCTTGGTTTGTTTAGTATCGTGCTTATTATTGATAAATTCTATGATTGAAGGTAGAACTATTGTCTTAAGTTCAAATTGTGCTTACTTGCTTACTTTCACATTGACTGTTAATATTGTCCGTTATGTATATGAGTTTTTTGGTTGTCCAAGTGTTGGTTAAAGTCATTTCCTAGTATTATACTATCATTAGTTATGTTTTAATATGTTTTTTAGTAGTATTTTTATATCTTGTGATATAGATGAGTGGTAGGATGAGTTTGTAACTCATCATTGAGTAAATTGACATGAATGGTTGTGTGTTTGAGTCTTGTTTGTTTTCAGGATGGTTCTATTTTGTGAATAAAAGTTTTGGTGATAGTTGGATAGAAAAAGGTCATTTTGGTGCTCAATGATAGCTTGGTCATAATAGTAGCATATAACTTGTAGCATTGAATTGGTCATTCTAATTATGAGTTGAAAAATGGATAAGTCTTGTTGTGTACTTGTTTCAAAATCCAACTATTGCTGATTTCAAAATAGAGAATAATTTGCTTATTGGTTTTTGAAAATGGTTTATTTGGAATATCTTTTGATCAATTTTCAAAACTACTAATTGTTGTTAAGGTTATTCTTTTGAAAAAATTGTTTTAAATGGTTGGAAATGAGTTAGGCTATTTGTGTGTTTTTGCATTTTAGAAGTATTAGATTTATGTTATAGGTGATTAATTCAAGATATGATCTTGAGTGCGTTTTATTCCTCTTCCCTGACTTAGGTTTTGTGCTAGTTAAAAGAAAAGAAAAGAAAATACAAAAATATGTGTTTTCTTTTGTTAGAAATAAGGCAAGTAGAGGAATCAGCATCACAAATGCCACACATTGAGAAGAATGTCATTAGAATAGTTGAATAAGGAAAGTAGAAGTAAAGTTTTCAAAATATGCTAATAGTTGCTAGTGTGCCAACAAGTTGGATGTGTTACGTTGTGTACTATCCACCATTAATGCTGAATTAATTCCTCCTAACTAGATTAATGCTTCTTTTACCTGACTTGTGCATCTTTACTAGAGCCCTAATGACCCTTCCGTTAACAAGTGGTTTATTTGGAAATGCTTGATTGAATTTTGGTCCTTTTGAGTAGAGCATAACATGTTTTGCATAAACTATTTACTTTTGTAAAAACCTTTTTTATTGAGGAAAATGGCTGATAGTTTGATGCTTTTACTGTCAATTGAACTAATTTTTCAGAAAATGAATCCTTAGAGTGGCACTTGAATGCTTAGAACTTATAAGTTATTTGTGGTTCTTGAGATGTTACTAAATGATCCAAATTATGTTCGGATTCCATTACTTGAAGTTTGTAAACTATGTGGTATTTAGTGCTTTCTGTGTCTAGTGTCTAGTGTCATGTGTTTTGTTTTTATTTATGTGGTAGTCGTTTTTGTTGTTCTTTTTCATTTTCATGTCTTTATTTTGCTCGAGATGAGAAAAATGTTAAGTTTGAGAGTGTGATAACTCTAGAAAACTAGTGTTATATGTACCCTAAATTTATCGGTTTTGGTACTACTTTCTAGCACTTTTAGTGCTTGAGTGTGCATTTATATCTCTCTTCCACTTTTATATATGTGTTAGTATGTGTTTAATTAGCATTTTAGTACTTGTTTAAGTGTAATTTCAAGAGTTTTATTTTAGTTATTAATGAGCATTTATGTACTAGGATTTGGTCGAAGAAAATGGTGCCATAATCTGACAAGAAACAAACAAAATCGAGCGGAAGTGAAGATGTAGCAGGACAAACTGCGGTATGGGATTGCTAAGGCATAAACTCATACCATGGGCCACATCTTCCAGGAACAACAAAAGCAGTCCCGATCGATGAATGGATTTCTATGCTCTAGAAAATTCATATTGCAATCGGAGATCCTCCAGGGGTGAAAAATGTCTAGTTCAAGGCAAATTATTGCTGCACGCATTCTCCTCTACCTTAGCGCTATATATGTCACGTCCCAAAAACGGGACCGTAACACGCCGCGCTAATGGTACACCGGCCCAAAGCGCAAGGCACAAACTAACAGAGCAACAAACTTAACCGCAATGTAATAGAACCATCAAACCATTTCTTAACTATAAAACCGAATATTTCATTTTACACAAAAAAAATGTGAATTACATGACTCCTTCTTAGTACAAAAGATGCTACAACAAATACAAAGTAGATCAATACAAAACCTATCTAATACACTACCCCTCTCCAAACAAAAGAGAAGCTTGGCAGATTATCCGCAGAGTCCTACCAGTAATGTGGAATCGGAGAAAATCTAAAAGTCGCTAACGCGGTGGAGAGTCAAAAGCGAGCACCTAATCTGAAAATTATAAATCACGTGGGGTGAGCATAACTAGCTCAGTGGATATCATAAAAGCTCTTCAAATGGGGCCAAGCATTTCGATAAAAGAAAACATAAAGATAATAACATTTGTGAAAACCATAGTCATGAAGCTTTCTAAAATGTCTCATGCCATTTTACGTCAATAAACTGTAATCTTAAGTAGTTTCTAAAATGTATAAGAGCCATTTAAACGTCAGGCATGTCCAAAACATAGCCAAAAAGATCCAATCATTTCAAAACATAGTATATGCTAAAGCATAGTACTATCTTTTACACATCGCTATGCTTTAGCATATACTCCGGAATATAATAAAATAGCATGAGTATCTTTTAGGCTCAAAGGTATGACCTACAGATACTAGCGATCTAGTAATCTACCACACCTACTAGTCCGACTGGAGGTCAAGTTATCCCAAGACAAGACCCCGATCAAATAGTTCATAATATCATAGCAATCACCATGGCGTCCCATGGATGACTATAGAACCGGTTCTCCCAAATCAAACATTTCCAAACACTTTTGATATGAGATATATACCTAGGTTCTATTAGCTCAAAGGTGTCATAAAATGCTTTCATATCAGAAGAGTTTGCAAACATATCAATTGATTAACATAAAATGTGAAGTACAGACAGGTGATTTCATATGTAATAATTCCAAAACTTGGTAAATTAGTGCAGTTCCAAACATCATACACATTCTAAAATCCATCCAAACATATTTCGAAAGTCGTTAAACAAAATACAAGTGGAAGAGGGTCTATGTTACCCACCTATCAAAGCAAAAACTGCACAAATGATCACCGAACGCGATCGCCGGTAGGTGGCACAGTACCTAAAACAGTATAAGAGTCCTCTTAGAACCCTGTAGAAGTTAATACACATCTAGATGTGTATAAGAGCGAAAGATAGTTAACGACACTATACAGCTCTGTTGACTGCACAAAAATAACCTATTCACAAATTCTGATGAACTTTGACCGCTACTTTAGACCCATGAGATAATAAGCTCTTTTCCAAAAACCGAAAACTTCGCCTCCCTAGGCTATAAGTAGGTTATCCTCCCCGCCAACAAAATCCAATTCCAAGGTATTCAAGGGACCTTGGTTACAACCCAACTCAAAACAACATATTCTAACCAACCAATGCATAAACGGAAAGATTCACGAGCAATAGTGGGACTATATCAATAGCATCCCACAACAAAGGAAAACACCTAAAACCATCAAAAGATCATTAAAGACCCTTCAAACATAACCAATTATCCAAATTATCCTAGCTGCGTCAAACTTCCGCTTACTTACAAAATGAAGGGAAATCAATTCCACTTGGTTTCAAGTCTCAATTCCTATCCAAACTAACCTTAAAACACTCTTAAAACATCATTATATGCATAGACATAAGCATTCATAGCATAACACTCTAGGGCTACATATGGAAGACAAAACCCCAACTCATAATCTTAAAATATGTAATCTAACCGTGGAAAGTTGTTAAAGGAATCAACCCCAATCACTTCCCAACCTCCAAAACACTAAAAACAACCCATAACATACATAAATCATAACATATAAGGCTGCAAAGAGGGTTTTATTTTCAGCCATAAAGAATCCTACAAAACTTGAAATTAAAGCTTGGATCATAAAGCCCATAAGCCATAAAGTGCTAAAATACAAAAAATCTTACATTCCAAGTGATTTATACTTGATATCCAAGAAAATTTTGGGGGAAAATGGGGAAGAGATGTTCGGCCAGCAGCTAGGAGAAATGAGGAAGAAACAAAGCTTGAAGAAGAAGATCGAAGTATCCAGCTTTGTTTTCTTCCTCCAACTCTTTGAGATTTGACCAAATAGTCTCCAAGTTGACTATTTAACCCAAAAACTAATTTTTGCTACTAAATTATCATTTTTTTTCTGAATAATTCAGCCATCATACAACACTCACACACCACAATGCACTAATTACACTTAGTCCAATTTTTGACCAGTTTACCCGCCGGAATCGAAATCGCGTAAACCGAAAAATTTGTCGAATTGAAAAACGAATAAGTTGAAGTACTTTTTGACTAAAAATAATATGAAAAACATTTTAAACCAGTTAAAAAAAATCAAAGAACAAGGCTAGTAAAATACTGGGTTTCACATTCTATCCCCTTAAACAAAGTTTCGTCCTCGAAACTTACGAAATCACGAAGCTCGGCCAAAGCTGGATACTTCGATCTCATGAGGCTCTCAAGCTCCCAGGTATACACGCTCAGAATGATTAGACCATAAAACCTTCACGTAGGGGATAACTTTATTCCTCAATGTCTTATCTTGTCGATCCAAGATCCTCTCTGGAACCTCCTCGTATGTCGTGTCCTCCCGATCTACTAAAGGTTCATGGCTCAACACATGAAAAGGATCAGGGATATACCTCCTCAACTGAGAGACATGGAAGGTATTATGAACTCTAGACAACTCCGGAGGCAAAGCCAATTGGTATGCCAAATCACCAACCTTGTTCAACACCTCATAGGGGCCTATCTCCCCTCCAAGGATCTCTCACCAACTTCATCCCAATGTAAAGGTGATCTACACTTACGACCGTACAAAGCCTCAAATGGTGCCATACCGATGCTGCTGTGATAGCTGTTATTATACGAGAATTCCATAAGCATCACATGCTCATCCCAGCTTTCCTGGAAGTCTATGGCACAAGCTCTCAACATATCCTCCAATGTCTGAATAGTACGCCGTCGGTATGCCATCTGTCTGAGGATGATAAGCAGTACTAAGACTCAAAGTTGTGCCACAAGTTATCTGGTAGGTTGTCCAGAACCTGGATACAAACCTGGGATCTTTCGCAATCAAAAATAATGCTCTTAGGCACACCGTGAAAATGGACAATCTCCTGATCATATAACTTCACTAATGATTCTAAAGTAGCGGTCACCTTCATCAGTAAAAAATGGGCGGACTTTGTTAGGCGGTCAACAATCACCCATATACTGTCATTACCTCGCCTAGTCCGTGGTAACCCATGTACAAAATCCATAGTAATATGCTCCCATTTCCACTCTGGTGTCTCCAATGATCGTAGTAAACCGCTGGGCCTTTGGTGTTCAGCCTTAACCTGCTGACACACCAAACATCTCGCCACAAACTCAGCTATCTCTTTTCATTCCAAGCCACCAAAATCTCATTTTCAAGTTCCTATACATCTTCGTACCCCCAGAATGAATAGATAAGCGCGAAGAGTGAGCTTCTTTCATCAGTTCTCTTTTCAATTCGGAGTCGTTCGGCACACATAAACGTCTGTCTCGCCACAAGCTACCATCAGTTCTAACCTGAAACTCTGAGGTCTCACCATTTTCTGTACTTTCAACATTACTTTCCGTAGCTCAGGATCATCTAACTGGGACACCTTAATGTGATCCACCAGTGTAGATTGAACAACCAATGCTACCAAAGTCTGCCCAGTAGACTCAACAACCTCCAAATTCAAAGCCTCAAACTGACAAATCAAAAGAGCCATACTAGGGCCAGCTGATTTACGACTCAAAGCATCGGCAACCTTATTAGCTTTACCTGGATGATAGCTAATAGTCAGGTCATAGTCCTTCAATAGCTCAAGCCAACGCCTCTGCCTCATATTAAGCTCTTTTTTGAGTGAAGAGGTACTTCAGACTTTGATGATCAGTGAACACTTTGTTCTACTCTCCATACAGGTAATGCCTCCAAATCTTGAGAGCAAACACTATCGCTTCTTGCTGAGTGGTCATGAGTGGGATAATTCTCAGTTGATTTTTAAGTTTTTGACGGTTAAAATTATCACCTTATCTCCTTGCATCAAAACACAACTCAAACCACTCTGAGAGAATTGCTTCGGTCTAGGCCAATCAAGTAATGGCCAAATCTTCTTGGGATCTACAGAAACCCCTTCCTTTGACACCACATGACCCAAAAATGCAACACTCCGAAGCCAAAACTCGCATTTGCTAAACTTACCATACAACTGCTCTTTCTTCAACAAGCTCAAAACTGCTCGCAAATGCTCAGCATGAGCCTCCTCGCTCGGAGAATAAACCAGGATATCATTGATGAAGACCACTACACATACATCAAGATAGTCCTTGAATACCCTATTCATCAACATCCATAAAGGCTGCAGGGGCGTTAGTTAACCAAAAGGCATAACCAAAAACTCGTAGTGGCCATAGCGAGTCCGAAAAGCTGTCTTAGGTATATCCTCTTCCTTCACCCTCAATTGATAATATCCGGACCGTAAATCAATCTTAGAGAAGTACCCCGCACCCTTAAACTGATCAAAAAAGTCATCAATCCGTGGCAAAGGGTATTTATTCTTCACAGTTACCCTATTAAGCTCACGGTAGTCAATGCAAAGTCTCAAACTACCATCTTTCTTCCGAACAAATAAGACCGGTGCTCCCCAAGCCCCTGAAACACTTGGACGAATGTGTATAAGAGACAGGCTTTAGCATACTGTATAAGAGACAGCTGATTGGATCTATGTTTTGGACATGCCTGACGTTTGAAATTGGTGCCACCGGCTCTAAGCAAATCTCAAAATCGACAACCCGCGACGGAGGTAAACCTTGCGCTCCTTGGGAAACACGTCCGGAAACTCCCTAACCACTAGGATATCCTCAATGCCCGGCTCTACTTTATCAGAATCTATCACATAAGCCAAATAGCTCTCACAACCCCTATCTAAGGCCTTAAACGCCTTCACTACATTTTAGAAACTACTTATGATTATGGTTTATTGACGTTTAAATGGCATGAGACATTTTAGAAACTGCTTCATGACTATGGTTGAGACACAAATGCAATTATCAATGGATCGGATACCATTAGAAAGCCAATGGAGTTTGCCAAAAGGGATAAAGTGTATGAGAAAGATGTGTTTAAGAGACAGTTATTTGATTGTGGGGCATCACATTCATTTGTAGCTAGATGTTTTCTTAGATGTCTGTCCGATAAACCTATTCAGTCTGTCTCTTATAGATTCACTCTATAAGGATCCTCTAACCATCTAGGTTTATCGGACAGACATCTAAGAAAACATCTAGCTACAAATGAATGTGATGCCCCACAATCAAATAAAGCATAAGCAGGTATAGAATTCACTAAAATAGTGCTTGCAACTACTGAATCGGTCTTGATCGGCCTGCTGCTGACTCAACGCATGCACCCTCGCCTGAGTCCTCTGCCTCTTGTCCTCAGGCGGACCACCCCGCACTCCACTAGTCTCGCCTCGATTTGGTGCGACCTTAGGACAATCTCTCGATCAAATGGCCGCGCCACAATTAAAGCAAGCTCCATCCTCCAATAACACTTCCCAGTGTAGTCGACCACAAGACCGGCATGGCGGCGACGGCTGAATCACCACCGAGATCTCTCGAGGTGGCTCCCAACTGAAAAAGAAAGAAGAACTCGTCGACGGACCCTCCTAGGGAAACCACCTGTCGACCACGACTCCTACTCCCACGGAGGTGCTAAAGTCCCTGTCCGGCCACTGTCCACGCGATCGAGACCGAGGCCGAGACCGAAATGGTCGGCTAGTCCGGCTGTCGTCTGGCCGCGCAGCTCGACCCTCCGAAAGGTATCCCGATCTCTCCTCACGCCTCGCTCTGAATCCAGCTGGATGGCTAGATTATACATCTCCTCATAAGTCTGGGACGACCCACTATCGCCTCTCTCCGAAGCTCGGCTCTAAGACCCTTCCGAAAATGATACATACGCTGCTCGTCAAGCTGCAGCGGGAACATACTCCCAAGCCTCAAAGCTGGAATGCATATCGCACCACGGACTGATCTCGCTGCTCCACTGATAAAACTCGTCCCATCTTGAGCTCGATGGACGGGGAAAGTAATGAGCTAGAAACTGCTCCTAATATCTCTCAAGTCACAGCTGTCTCGGTGTGGGCAACGTAGCCTCAACGGTTGCCACCACTTGGCCGCCTCGAACCAAGAAAGGAATAGCCAAAGAGGTCCGCGACTCCACCGAAATCTGAAATAACTCAAAATCCTCACTATCTCGCCCATCCATGACTCCGCCTTGCGGATCCGAGCCCCATCAAACGTAGGTAGCCCAGCCTTCTTGAGCGTCCGAAACAGGATGGAATGTCGGTGCGCGGTGGTGGAGGTGGTGGAGCAACGGAGGTGGCCTAGTAACACTCTCTGAAGCTGACTCGACTACAGGGATCTCCTGCAGCGAATCCCTACCAGCCGGACGCTCCCCAGGCTGAGGGTCCTGCTGTGCCGAGCCTTTACCGCGACCTCTAGAACCAAAACGCGTCCTAGGCGGCATACTAGCTGATAAGAGTCAAAGACGGAATCATGAGCAAAGAATCCGTCGCGGGTTGTCGATTTTGAGATTTGCTTAGAGCCAGGGGTGGCACCAATTTCAAAGGCCCCCTACCGTATGGCACCTGCGGAGCTTAAGGAGTTGAAGGAGCAGCTTCAAGAACTCTTGAACGAGCAAAACAGAATCTTATATAATTCTAAGCCCGAGCACATCGATTTAAACCTCGAAAGACTCATCAAATACCTATTACTGGACTTAGGATTTTTTCTTAAAACCAAAATTTTATAATTTCTTAACTATAAAACCGAATATTTCATTTTACACAAAAAATACGAATAACAAAATTCCTTCTTAGTACAAAAGATGCTACAACAAAAACAAAGTTCATCAATACAAAACCTATCTAATACACTACCCCTCTCCAAACAAAAGAGAAGCTTGGCAGATTATCCGCAGAGTCCTACCAGTAATGTGGAATCTGGAGAAAATCTAAAAGCTGCTAACGCGGTGGAGAGTCAAAAACGAGCACCTAATCTGAAAAATTATAAATCACGTGGGGTGATTATTTTTAGCTCAGTAAAGTACTTCAACTTAAAGGCTCTTCAAATCGGCCAAGCTTCTTTCGATAAAAAGAAAACAGAGGGGTAGTGTATTAGCTGTCTCTTATACACATCTAGATGCGTATAGGACTCTTTTAGATTAATCTGCCAAGCTTCCATAAATTAGTTAAGTAGTATCTAGATAAAATGTATCTGTCTCTTATACACATCTAGATGTGTATATTAGACAGAGATAAATACATTCTAGCATAGTATATGTTAAAGGTTAGCGAAAGATCAAGTACGTTTCAATCCGAATATAATAAAATAGCATGAGTATCTTTTAGGCTCAAAGGTATGACCTACAAGACTAGCGATCTAGTAATCTACCACACCTACTAGTCGACTCGGAGGTCAAGTTATCCCAAGACAAGACCCCGATCAAATAGTTCATAATATCATAGCATCACCATGGCGTCCCATGGATGACTATAGAACCGGTTCTCCCCAAATCAAACATTTCCAAACACATCCAAAATTATATACCTAGGTCACCTATGAGCCAAAACAGTCATAAAATGCTTTCATATCAAAAGAGTTTGCAAACATATCAATCTTGATTGATTAACATAAAATAGATTGGTCCCGATTTCATATGTAATAATTCCAAAACTTGGTAAAAGTGCAGTTCCAAACATCATACACATTCTTGATTCCAAACCATTTGAGGCTTTGTTAAACAAAATACAAGTGGAAGAGGGTCTATGTTACCCACCTATCAAAGCAAAACTGCACAAATGATCACCGAACGCGATCGCCGGTAGGTGGCGTGTACCTAAAACAGTATAGTCGGTGACAGTTCAGCAGCCGTCGCCGCCATGCCGGTCTTGTGGTCGACTACACTCTGGGAAGTGTTATTGGAGGACTGGAGCTTGCTTTAATTGTGGCGAGCGCGGCCATTTGATCAGAGATTGTCCTAAGGTCGCACCAAACCCAGGTCAAAACACTTAGTTAACCCTCAAATTCAGTATTCTGACCTAGATTAGGAGATAATAAGCTCTTTTCCGAAAAACCGAAAAACTTCGCCTCTCCTAGGCTATAAGTAGGTTATCCTCCCCGCATATTGATAGCCGGGACTATATCAATAGCATCCCACAACAAAGGAAAACACCTAAAACCATCAAAAGATCATTAAAGACCCTTCAAACATAACCAATTATCCAAATTATCCTAGCTGCGTCAAACTTCCGCTTACTTACAAAATGAAGGGAAATCAATTCCACTTGGTTTCAAGTCTCAATTCCTATCCAAACTAACCTTAAAACACTCTTAAAACATCATTATATGCATAGACATAAGCATTCATAGCATAACACTCTAGGGCTACATATGGAAGACAAAACCCCAACTCATAATCTTAAAATATGTAATCTAACCGTGGAAAGTTGTTAAAAATCAACCCCAATCACTTCCCAACCTCCAAAACACTAAAAACAACCCATAACATACATAAATCATAACATTTCCCCATTTGACCAAATAGTCTCCAAGTTGACTATTTAACCCAAAAACTAATTTTTGCTACTAAATTATCATTTTTTTATGAATAATTCAGCCATCATACAACACTCACACACCACAATGCACTAATTATGTGTTAGTCATGAATTTTTAGTAGATCGGGAGGACACGACATACGAGGAGGTTCCAGAGAGGATCTTGGATCGACAAGATAAGACATTGAGGAATAAATCCTATAAGAATTTTGTAATTCCCGTTTTTAAATGATGTTATCTTTTTGGCTATGCTATGCTCCATGCCTGAACTCTTTACACATGGCTGATACATTTTAGAAACTCTGGATGTGTATGTAGTGACCTCCCGATTGACTAAAGGTTCATGGCTCAACACATGAAAAGGATCGCCAGGGATATACCTCCTCAACTGAGAGACATGGAAGGTATTATGAACTCTAGACAACTCTGGAGGCAAATCCAGATGTGTATGCCTTATACCAACCTTGATTCAACACCTCATAGGGGCCTATATAGCGTGGACTCAACTTTCCACCTTTCCCAAACCTAGCTACCCCTTTAGTCGGCGATACTTTCTCATACACTGGGTTATCCCTAACCGCAAACTCCATTGGCTTTCTCTTGCTATCCGCCCAGCTCTTCTGACGATCTTGAGCCGCTTTCAAATTCTGGCGAACAATAGCAATCTTATCAATCATTGCCTGAATCAAATCTGGGCCCTCCAAGGATCTCTCACCAACTTCATCCCAATGTAAAGGTGATCTACACTTACGACCGTACAAAGCCTCAAATGGTGCCATACCGATGCTGCTGTGATAGCTGTTATTATACGAGAATTCCATAAGCATCACATGCTCATCCCCTTCCTAGAAGTCTATGGCACAAGCTCTCAACATATCCTCCAATGTCCGAATAGTACGCCGATGTAGCTGTCTCTTATACACATCTAGATGTGTATAAGACTCAAAGTTGTGCCACAAGTTATCTGGTAGGTTGTCCAGAACCTGGATACAAACCTGGGATCGCAATCAAAAATAATGCTCTTAGGCACACCGTGAAAATGGACAATCTCCTGGTCATATAACTTGGATATGTGATTCTTTATGACACACCAAACATCTCGCCACAAACTCAGCTATCTCTTTTCATTCCAAGCCACCAAAATCTCATTTTCAAGTTCCTATACATCTTCGTACCCCCAGAATGAATAGATAAGCGCGAAGAGTGAGTATCATACACATGTTGCTCTAATGCTGTCTGTCTCTTATACACATCTAGATGTGTATAAGAGACAGCCATGGCTAGCCACTGATTTACGACTCAAAGCATCGGCAACCTTATTAGCTTTACGGGATGATAGCTAATAGTCGGTCATAGTCCTTCAATAGCTCAAGCCAACGCCTTTGCCTCATATTAAGCTCTTTTTGAGTGAAGAGGTACTTGACTTTGATGATCGGTGAACACTTCACACTACTCTCCATACGTAATGCCTCCAAATCTTGAGAGCAAACACTATCGCAGCTAACACCGTGTCATGAGTAGGATAATTCTGCTCGTACGGCTTTAGTTGCCTCGACGCATAAGCTATCACCTTATCTCCTTGCATCAAAACACAACTCAAACCACTCTGAGAAGCATCACTATAAACCACAAATCCTCCAGAACCTAAAGGTAAAGTCAACACTGGAGCTGTCACCAACTTATGCTTAAGCTCTTGAAAGCTTGCCTCACACTGATCTGATAATTTGGTTAGTTAACCAAAAGGCATAACCAAAAACTCGTAGTGGCCATAGCGAGTCCGAAAAGCTGTCTTAGGTATATCCTCTTCCTTCACCCTCAATTGATAATATCCGGACCGTAAATTAATCTTGAGAAGTACCCCGCACCCTTAAACTGATCAAAAAAGTCATCAATCCGTGACAAAGGGTATTTATTCTTCACAGTTACCCTATTAAGCTCACGGTAGTCAATGCAAAGTCTCAAACTACCATCTTTCTTCCGAACAAATAAGACCGATGCTCCCCAAGGTGAAACACTTGGACGAATGAATTTCTTGTCCAAGAGTTCTTTTAGATCCTTCAACTCCTTAAGCTCCGCAGGTGCCATACGGTAGGGGGCCTTTGAAATTGGTGCCACCCCTGGCTCTAAGCAAATCTCAAAGGCCCCCTACCGTATGGCACCTGCGGAGCTTAAGGAGTTGAAGGAGCCTGTCTCTTATACACATCTAGATGTGTATAAGAGACAGGTTCTATAGTTTATCAGAATCTATCACATAAGCCAAATAGCTCTCACAACCCCTATCTAAGGCCTTAAACGCCTTCATGCCGATATAATCGAAATCCTACTCTTGGGCTTCTTTTCATTCCCACGAAAATCATCAGTATCTAAACCAGCATCGAAACATCACATACCTCGCTTTACAATCAATCGTCGCACCATTAGCCGCCAACCAATCCATACCCAAAATCAAATCAAAATCGGCCATCGGTAACTGAATAAGGTCAGCCTCAAACTTCCTATCACAAAACTCTAACCGACTACCTTCCAAAATAATTCCATAATTCCATATGTATTATAAGGGACCTTATTACAACTGTTTTAGAGCAACAACCATCTTATTCAACTCTTTACCAACAAAATGAATTTTTTAGGTATTCAGCCGATGCTTGGTGCCCCACTCAAATACAGCATTCAACCAGATATGAATCACTAGACAAGTGTGCTTGCAACTACTGAATTTGTCTGATCGGCCTTGGCTGACTCAACGCATGCACTCGCAATGATTGATAAGATTGCTATTGTTCGCTCAGGCGGACCACCCTGCACTCCACTAGTCTCGATTTGGTGCGACCTTAGGACAATCTCGATCAAATGGCCGCGCGCCACAATTAAAGCAAGCTCCAGTCCTCCAATAACACTTCCCAGTGTAGTCGACCACAAGACCGGCATGGCGGCGACGGCAATCACCGACCGAGATCTCGAGGCGGCTCCCAACCGAAAAGAAAAAGAACTGTCGACGGACCCTCCTAGGAAACCACCTGTCGACCACGACTCCTACTCCCAGGAGGTGCTAAAGTCCTGTCCGACCACGCGAGGCCGAGGCCGAGACCGAAATGGTCGGCTAGTCTGGCTGTCTTTGGCGCAGCTCGACCCTCCGAAAGGTATCCCGATCTCTCCTCACGCCTCGCTCCGAATCCACTGGATGGCTAGATTATACATCTCCTCATAAGTCCGGGACGACCCACTATCGCTCTCTCGAAGCTCGGCTCTAAGACCCTTCCGAAAATGATACATACGCCGCTCGTCAAGCCAGACAGCGGGAACATACTCCCCAAGCCTCTGAAACTGGAATGCATACTGCACCACGGACTGATCTCGCTGCTCCAGCCGATAAAACTCGTCCATCTTCTGAGCTCTGATGGACGGGGGAAAGTAATGAGCTGAAGGTGAGGAATATCTCTCAAGTCACAGGCTGTCTCGGTGTGGGCAACGTAGCCTCAACGGTCTGCCACCACTTGGCCGCCTCAGCAACCAAGAAAGGAATAGCCAAAGAGGTCCGCGACTCCACCGAAATCTGAAATAACTCAAAATCCCTCACTATCTCGCCCATCCATGACTCCGCCTTAAGCGGATCTGGAGCCCCATCAAACGTAGGTAGCCCACATCTTCTTGAGCGTCTGAAACAACTTTCCATGGGGCTCCGAATCCGCTTCCATCATACTCTCTGCAATCCCTACCAGCCGGACGCTCCCAGTGAGGTCCCCGAGCCTTTACCGCGACCTCTAGAACCAAAACGCGTCCTAGGCGGCATACTAGCTGATAAGAGTCAAAGACGGAATCATGAGCAAAGAATAACTCTTCAAGATTCAACAAAAGAGGTACAACAAAGATTAAATAAGCAAGTACCTCTCAAAACCCCTCCAAAACAAGTCAATCAATAACTCCAAGTCAAAGAATTCCACAGATCCTGTAATGTCGCGAGCAAAACAGAATCTTATATAATTCTAAGCCCGAGCACATCGATTTAAACCTCGAAAGACTCATCAAATACCTATTACTGGACTTAGGTTTCAAACCTATGCTCTGATACCACTCAATGTCACGCCCCAAAAACGGGACCGTAACACACCGCGCTAATGGTACACCGGCCCAAAGCGCAAGGCACAAACGAACAGAGCAACAAACTTAACCGCAATGTAATAGAACCATCAAACCATTTCTTAACTATAAAACCGAATATTTCATTTTACACAAAAAATACGAATTACAAAATTCCTTCTTAGTACAAAAGATGCTACAACAAAAACAAAGTTCATCAATACAAAACCTATCTAATACACTACCCCTCTCCAAACAAAAGAGAAGCTTGGCAGATTATCCGCAGAGTCCTACCAAGAATGTGGAATGGAGAAAATCTAAAAGGCTAACGCGATGGAGAGTCAAAACGAGCACCTAATCGAAAAATTATAAATCACGTGGGGTGAGCATAACTAGCTCATGGATATCATAAAAGCTCTTCAAATGGGGCCAAGCATTTCGATAAAAGAAAACATAAAGATAATAACATTTGTGAAAACCATAGTCATGAAGCGGTTTCTAAAATGTCTCATGCCATTTAAACGTCAATAAACCATAATCATAAGTAGTTTCTAAAATGTATCATGCCATTTAAACGTCAGGCATGTCCAAAACATAGCCAAAAAGATCCAATCATTTCAAAACATATGGTATGCTAAAGCATAGCGAACAAATCCAAGTACGCTTTCAATCCGAATATAATAAAATAGCATGAGTATCTTTTAGGCTCAAAGGTATGACCTACGTACTAGCCGATCTAGTAATCTACCACACCTACTAGTCGACACTGGAGGTCAAGTTATCCCAAGACAAGACCCCGATCAAATAGTTCATAACAGTCATAGCAGTCACCATGGCGTCCCATGGATGACTATAGAACCGGTTCTCCCCAAATCAAACATTTCCAAACACATCCAAAATTATATACCTAGGTCACCTATGAGCCAAAACAGTCATAAAATGCTTTCATATCAAAAGAGTTTGCAAACATATCAATTGATTAACATAAAATAGATTGGTCCCGATTTCATATGTAATTATTCCAAAACTAGGTAAAAGTGCAGTTCCAAACATCATACACATTCTAAAATCCATCCAAACATATTTCGAAAGTCGTTAAACAAAATACAAGTGGAAGAGGGTCTATGTTAGCCCACCTATCAAAGCAAAAACTGCACAAATGATCACAGAACGCGATCGCCGGCGGTAGGTGGCGTGGTACCTAAATCAGGTATAAGAGGACTCTTAGAAGAGATGTAGAAGTTAAAAAATGACTAGGGAAGCGAAAATGACGCGAAACGATAGAAAACGACACCAACAGCTCTTTGGTCAAAAATGACCTATTCACAAATTCCGACCAACTTTGACAAGCTAAAACCCCAGTCAAAGACGATTGATTTAAAACCATCAAAAGATCATTAAAGACCCTTCAAACATAACCAATTATCCAAATTATCCTAGCTGCGTCAAACTTCCGCTTACTTACAAAATGAAGGGAAATCAATTCCACTTGGTTTCAAGTCTCAATTCCTATCCAAACTAACCTTAAAACACTCTTAAAACATCATTATATGCATAGACATAAGCATTCATAGCATAACACTCTAGGGCCACATATGGAAGACAAAACCCCAACTCATAATCTTAAAATATGTAATCTAACCGTGGAAAGTTGTTAAAAATCAACCCCAATCACTTCCCAACCTCCAAAACACTAAAAACAACCCATAACATACATAAATCATAACATATAAGGCTGCAAAGAGGGTTTTATTTTCAGCCATAAAGAATCCTACAAAACTTGAAATTAAAGCTTGGATCATAAAGCCCATAAGCCATAAAGTGCTAAAATACAAAAAATCTTACATTCCAAGTGATTTATACTTGATATCCAAGAAAAAGTTTTTTTAGATGTCTCTTATACACATCTTTTGGGGGAAAATGGGGAAGAGAAGTTCGGCCAGCAGCTAGGAGAAATGAGGAAGAAACAAAGCAAGAAGAAGACTAAAAAGATTTCAAGGTTGACCCAAATAGTTCCCCATTTGACCAAATAGTCTCCAAGTTGACTATTTAACCCAAAAACTAATTTTTGCTACTAAATTATCATTTTTTTCTGAATAATTCAGCCATCATACAACACTCACACACCACAATGCACTAATTACACTTAGTCCAATAAGAGACCCGTTAGGAATTCCCCCGGAACCGAAATCGCGTAAACCGAAAAATTTGTCGAATTGAAAAACGAATAAGTTGAAGTACTTTATGACTAAAAATAATATGAAAAACATTTTAAACCAGTTAAAAAAAATCAAAGAACAAGGCTAGTAAAATACTGGGTTTCACAATATATATACCTCTTTGAACCCTCATTTGCAGGTATTATAGTAAGATATTAGATAGGTTTAGACAATAGTTAGCTTAGGGTTAGAGAAGACAGACAAATCCTCCCCATTTGGGGAAGGATCTCTTAGATTAGATTTTTGTCAATCATAATTTTTATTTTCCAAGGCACAAGAGTGAAGACTCCTAGTGTAAGATCTTTTATTTTATGTTGAATTCCTTTGTGTAGAGTTAATCTAGTGTAGTTTATATTAATAACTTTGATTAAGTGTTCTTTGCTTGTTTTCTTAGCGTAATCGGTACATGGGCTTTCTATAATTGTGATTTCTTAGTAGTAATTTGTAGTTAGAATAGTTAATTTCTATTTTAAAATGATTTCTTTTCATATACTTTTTACAATTGCTTTCTTACAAATGTTTTCTTTAGTGTTATTGTTTACTTTCATGCACTAGTTAGCCTTAGGCTAAGGTTTGGTAATGCTAATTTCCAATGGGTGTTGATTGATTAGTAGATTAAATATTAAAAGTAGTGTAAAATGGGTAATTTTTGAGAAATCGTCGTTGGGGCTTGAGAAGAAGAGCTACCTTCTTGAATCTAGTCAATGTGAATTTAGGAAAAAATTACGGAAATTGAATCCTAAATTTTGACCATTTACCAATTAAATTAGGCTAGATAGTAGTTAGGCCAAAATATCTACCCAGTTGGTTGAAGCCTCAATGACAACATTCCTTAATTTAAAGTTGTTTGGGAGTTTTGAAAGGAAAATTTTATTAATGTTAGTATTTTATTAAAATATCTCTACTTTTAATATTTTTATATTTTGTTTATAAGACAAATATGACATTTCATAATTAATTGTTGAGTAGTTTAACTTTTCCTTCCATTTCCTTCCACTTATGGAAGGAAAGTTTTTTTAAAATTTTATCCCTCCATTTCCCTCCCTTTTCCTTCATTTCCTTCTAATTAAAACTTCCAAACAACTTAAAAACTTCAACTTTCCCTTTCTTTCTCTTCTCTTCCTTCCATTTCCTTCCATCCAAACTCACCCTTAGTATTTCAAACATCACAAGATGAGAGGTGTGTAAGGAACTTTGAAAAGTTAATACCATAGAATTAAGGAAAAAAATAAATATTAATTAGATCAACATCTTTTATTCCTAAATACCCGTTAGTTTTGTATTTCGAACATCACAATATGAAGGATGTTTAAGAAATTTTGAAGAGTTAAAAAAAGTGAACACTAATTAACTCTAGTTAATGAGTATTAATTCCTAATGACCTATAGAAAATGAATAGTCAAAGACAATTTATTCTATACTTTTACATTTATAGCATCACAAAATGAGAGGTACTTAAGGAATTTTGAAACGTTAACAATTAAGTTAAAAATAAATACTAATTAAATCATTTTCTAATTAATGAATACTAATTCCTTACTAAGCTTAGAAAATAAACAGCTAAAAAACTATTTCTTCTATAATTTTATATTTTTATTCAATAAATACAAAAAAAAAAATTTCACATTTTAACCCTTTGTATTGCTTAGCACCAAAAACATGCTATTAGAACTTTCTATGTAAACCAAAGGATTACATTAGTAATTAATGAGCAATCTACAAATTCTACAAATTTTCAAGAAATTATGATCAAGTTGAAGGAATACCTTATTTATCCTAATTTGCAATTTACAATATATATCAAGTATCAATAACCATGGAAGCGGAAAAAATAGGTAAACAACATTCCTTCTATTGCAACATTTTAATTGTTTTATTTTAATATATGAATTCATTGTTAATTCTTATAATTACATTTTTCTTTCCTTATATTGTAAATCAAATTTCCCCACTATCAAAATCAAGAGGCCCTTAGTTTAATTTTTCAAAAATCCCAAAAATAAAGAGTATTTAAGGAACTTTGAAAGGTTAATAATTAAGTGAAAAATGAACGCTAATTGAGTCATTGTCTAATTAATAAATACTAATTATTTTCTTCTATTACAATAATGATAAGGAATGCCAATAAAACCCCACATTACATAGTGACAATGAATGCTAATAGAAATCACCATTACACATCATAAGATTCATAATAATTGAGAAGAAAAAGTGGCATCCAGCCATGACAGCCACAAAATTATAGAGACAACTCCTTATTAGGCTTGTTAATGGAACGGATCTAGACCCAAATCTGATCCAATTCTAGCCATATTTATTCAAATATGGATTTAGGGGTAGACCCATGTACCCAGATCTGATAGACTATTTTATAAACGAATCGGATATGAATTTACTAGTTCCAATCTATATAAGATCCTGATTTAATTAAAAATAATATATATATATATATACACATACTCTCACAAACACTTACTTAGGTTATAAGAACCCTTTCATAGCTTTCCTTCAACTTACTGCCGACATATTCGACCCTCATCTGCCTTTTCTCCTACATTCTTCTTCTTTTCTCTCTGTCTTCTTTTACTTTATTTTGTTTCTTGATATTTCTAGACATAGTAATTTAATTATTTAGAAATAAAAAAGTGCGTATCGTATGGTCGATTTATTTCTTCTTCTATCACCCTTCCTCTTAAAAATTTTGATTCTTTTCTGTTCTTTCATTTTTTCACTATTATTTTTTCTCCAGATCTGGAAAGAGTTGGAGCTATTAAGGGAATGAAGAATCTAAATCTTTGTTTCTGAAAATTGAAGCCGAAAGTTATTGTGGGTTTTTTTTTTTTTTGGTAGTTATTAAGATTATGTATCATTTGTGTTAACAAAATGTGAGATTTTTGTTATTGTATTATCAGATCTAAATCTAAAAGTTAGGAACATGCTTCACTTTGAGTTTTTCTTAATAGCGAAAGCGTTCTAGTGCAATGTGCCCTTTCTTTTTCTTTTTTTTGGTCATTCTAAAGTTGTAATAAAACTATATTTGCAATTAGAATGCTAGAATTGTTGTTGATGTCTAACAGATTTAAGATTAAATTTGGATGGAATTCAAATGTTGAAAACTGACCTGAACAATACTAGTCCAGATATATCCAATCCGGATCTGAATCCGGTCGAATCTAGAAACAATCCAAACATCTAAGATCGGTCGGGTAATCGAAATGGATTTGGAATTGTCGGGTGATAATATCACTCGAAACGGATTTGAAATTATAATTCTTGTCGAATCCGAAATTACCAGTTCCATTTTGTATCTAACCCGTTTATAGGCCTACTCCTTATTCATCTTTTCAATCAAAAATTAGTTTTACGACTACACCATAAGCAACCACACAATCAGTTGAATCTAATACGCTATTTTTCCACTCCTACTATTAACAATCTATCTTAAGTTCAATGACTAAAGAGGAGGAAAAAGTATATAATATTCATTTCACTGCAACATTTCAGCGATTTTTTTTTAAATTATATATTCACTATCAATATTTAAATTTATATTTATCTTTCTTTATATTGCAAATCAAGATAGTTAATATCATTGTCAATATTAAGAAATTTTGCTTTAGAAATTATCCTTTGATTTTTATTCCAACTCTACAAATTTGGTACAACTTTTATAACTAACATGATTGTAAGTTAGAAAAAATTAACATGGAAGCTGTAAATGAAAAAGAAATTATATGCAAACTTAAGTGTAAAGAGAAGAAATAACAATACATATAAAAGATAAATATTATTTAAATGCGACAATGACAATAAAATTTCTTTAAAAATATAAGTAAAGTTTATTAAAACTAGTAGATTGAAATAAATACATATGCAATTGAAGTAGAAGATAAAATTAAAGTAATATATTCGGTACTTAATTTTTTATCATATCATGTGTAAAACACGTGTGCAATTCTTAATTGCACTAAAAAAACACTTCTTTTTTTTAATTTTTTGGAACAACTAACTCTTCTTCCCTTAAATATCTTGAAAGCATGTTGATTCATTTGGGAAAATGGCAAACGTCTTGTAAAAGGCTTAATCATGTATGTTACGTCATTTGACAGCAATAATAATCAAATTGAAGCTAAAAATAAATAATGTATTCCAATTCTCCATTATAATTATTGTAACAAATTAAGAGTAAGAAGAAAAGAGGTAGGTGGCAGCAGCTACAGAATCTGAACTCATGCTATATCCTCTTTATTATCCCAGCTAGGTGCCAGAATCTGAAATAGTCCTGCAATCAGAAATGAAAAGTACGAAATCAGAAATGAAAAATATGAATGGTAAATTTATGCAGAAGCAGGAAAGAAAAATAATCTTGCAGGCTTATATATATAAGATTAAAATCATTATTTCTCTGATGGTGTCAGATGCACAAATTATTGATTAATTTGGATAAGTATGAAAAAGCTGATTTGGGGGCTCTGAATATGTTTGTTGATGATCATCTAACCATAATGTGATGTGCATGAATTGTATTACATAAAGGAGGTTAGATGACCATCAACAAAACACATTCATAGCTACACTAGATATGATGCAATTCTTCAGGTTTTCGTGATATATCAGGGAAATGTTTGGCCAGATGACAACGCTTTACATAGTAACTTCATACGAAGCATATGCTGTGGGATATTCCTTGCTTCAAGACCCAAAAAACCTGAGTACGAACCGTTTACTGGTTGTTGGTAGGAAACAACGTTAGTTTTGACTCCAAACACAGCATCCATATTTCACCGAGTCAACTTAAAAGCACTGAGAGGGATACTATTCGTTCATATGAATTGAAACGGACTGTTTGGTATTAAATAGTAGGAAGACCACAAAATTAATCGGTTTCTATGACGCCATATCTCATGAATTAAGTAATGCAGGCAGCTAGGCACCCTTACGACTAGGCTCCCTCTAATAATGGAGAGAATTTTTCTTTAATACGCCTCACAAAAATATAATTTTAATTTATTTCACAACATTCCATAATATAATTTAGAGAAATTTTAGAGTCTTATTGAGGGAATCATTCAATTAATTTTAAAAACTTATACAATATAAGTCTTTAAAGCACAAATTAGAGCTTATACAGTACAACCCTAAACACAACAAGATGGTTCCATCAACTGGATTATAGAATTTTCTAAAATGTATATGTTTGTTGTACATAAAATTTGAAAATAAATAGATTTTTTTTTCATTTGATTAAATGTTTAATTTTTTCTTGATATTTTGAATTTGATCTATTGTACACCATCCAAATATTTTGGGGAAATTGAGTAATAAAACATGTTTTAATATATTTAGTTTTAAAGTACATTGATCTACTCATCAAAACAAAATTATTGATATAATGTGACACTTTTTAAAAAAATTTGTTATTTAAATATAAATGATCATTGGACAAAATTTGAAATGTAACGGAGAGGATCCCAACTCTGCATCCTTAAAAGAGTCCTATTGATCCAGATAAATTTTGTATAGGAAAATAATTTATAAAGTCACAAATTCAAGAGTACTTTCGAAAATCACTCAATGTGGCAAGACGCTATTGAATCACTAATTTCCTAATTTAGATATTCAGTTGGATATTGTTCCTTTGTTTATGGATGCAGTGACACCTCAGCAGTTTTATCACTTTGTTATTTTGTATGGATTGATTATTTTGTACACATACTAGTTTCAATAAGATAATTCGAGGTGCAACAAAATATATCTTGATTGTATACTTTCTTTAGAAGTGAAGGTTCCTTCGTCAAATCATATCGTATAAATTAATTAGTCCAGATGTTGAAAAGCCAGTCGTTTCTACTGTATATTTTACTACAAGCTTAAACCAAACCCGCAAGTTCCAGAATTCCTTCTAGGAGATCCAATTAGAGAACTCACAGCTCTTAAATGCTTTCTGATAGCTGCATCTTTGGAATGTTTAGCAAAAACAGATGTAAAATATATATTGTTCCAGTGTTCCTTTAGATAGGGAAATTCTATGCTCCCTTTTAGGGAACCATTCTCTTTTGTTTTGAATGCTTGTACAGTACAATATCATGTCCTTAAAAAGCTTGTACTGTACAATCTCTTAAAGCTATGGGAATGATTTTCTACAAGAGACTGTAGAATTCTCCCCTTTAGATATTGGAAGGAAAACATTCTGTTTCATTGACTATGCAGAATTAAAGACCGACGTACACCCATATAGTTTGGATTCTGTTAACTGTTTTAATGTAGACATTTACGTATAGAAGACAGACACAGTGTCAGCCTCTAAAGACATGATATAACTAATTGCACTTGATTTCTACTGAAAGATACTCCTTCCATTTTAATATAATTGTCACTTTATATATATTGGAAAAAATACGAAAATAACACAACAGAATAATTATCGAAGAAAATTTTCTCACCACTTAAATAAATTATAAGACTGATCCAAATATTAAATAAATAAACAAATAAAATCAACAAGCACAAAACACACAGGATTTTTACGTAAAAAAACCTCTTCAATATGAAGAGTAAAAATCACGGGATCTAGTCCAGAAATATTCTACCATCGATGGATCAATGAGTACATCAAAACAAGTCTCCAGTAAATACCTGTAATTCAAACACATCCCTACTCACTACCAAAAGTTGAATAAACAATTTGATAGCACATAACAACCCAAATCACAGGTATAAAAGTCCAACTACCAGACAATAGAAAATAAAGATATGACCGTGCAGAGTGTAACCCATACTGCCGAGAATATTATATTGAAGTTATCTCACTACAAATGGAGCCAAATTCACTGTTGGATCAAAGCACGAGCCTGATGATTTTCTCCCCAAAAAATTGGTGTTGCTACTGCCCTTTATCAAAAACTCATGGTTGCCAAGTAACCTTATTTGGCTTTTTTATAAGGCTTTTGACTTCTTTTTTTATTGGGTTCGTGCCCATTTTTTACTCCTAAAACTGCACATGCACACATGGCACAATTTCTTTCCTTTTGTTTTAGTATTCCGTTTTTAGTTATATTTTTATTTTTATTTGTGGGCCTTTCAAAATTAAGTAGGACCTCACAACCAACTGCCATCTGACTCAACCAAAGGTATTTGCCAAACCGGCAACCAAATGACAAATCTCGAACTATTCCCTCGTAAGAGATTTTGGTAACATGTCTAAACCATTGTCATCCGTATAAATTTTTGCAAGCTCAAATGCTGTAGAGTCCAAAACATCCCATATCGAATAATACTGCACATCAATATACATAGATCTCCCATGGAAGGCCGACAAGTGAATTCTTGCCAAGATGAATACCACTCTAGCTATCACAGTACAACACATACTACCTCTCAGTAAAACTGAACTCATGCATGAACTTCTTCATCTAAAGCAACTCCTTGCAAGTTTCGGTAATAGCAATGAACTCTGCCTACGACAAAGCAACAATCTTCTGCAATCTTGATTGCCACGCTACAGCTCCCCCCTTCAAATGTTATCAGGTACCCTAAAGTAGACTTCCTTGTTTGAACATCTCCAGCCATATCTGAATCTGTATAAGCACAAAGAATAGGTTACCAGTCCTAAAACGCACCTTCAAATTTGATGTACCCTGGAGATACCTTATAATCCACTTTACAAATTCCAATGCTTTCTGCCCGAATTTTTTAGAAACCAACTAACAGTACCAACTGCATGGGCAATGTTTGGCTCATGCAAACCATTACATATATCAAACTCCATACTACTGATATATAAGGAACATATTGCATGTTTTCTTTCTCTTTATCACTAGACGGAGCCTGTCTCGAGTATGCTCAGTTTAAAGTGCATAGTGAGATGAGTGCTTACCACTTTAATTTAATCTATACAAAACTGCTGCAAAACCTTTTTCACGTACTTTTATTGAGGCAACCATAATTTATGAGCCATTCTATACCGAGAAATCTGCATACCAAGAATCTGCCTTGCTGGTCCCTAGTCCTTCATAAAAGACTTATTTAGCTCTTTCTCCAACTTGTCAATTCTATCAGAAGTATGATCAACAATCAACATGTCATCAACATAATAGTAAAATGATGAAGTCATTGTCAGAGAACTTCTGAATGAATACACAATGGTCAGAAGTAGTCTTCTTGTACCCTTGCCGGATTATCACTAACTCAAACTTTTTGTACCACTACATAGGAGCTTGTTTTAAGCCATACAAGTTTTTCTTCAACTTGCAGATTAAATTCTCATTACCCTTCACCACAAAGCCTTCTGGTTGCTCCATATAAATTTTCTCCTCTAAATCATCATGAATGAATGTGGTTTTCACATCTACATTTGCTCTACTTCAAGATCAAGACTCGCTGCCAAACCAAGTACCACTCGGATTGAAGACATCTTCACAATAGGAGAGAAGATTTCTACAAAGTCAATACCCTTCTTCTGATTGAAGCCTGAACCACCAATCTAGTTTTGTACTGTGGAAGTGAAAACCCTTCTTCCTTCTTTAATTTGTAAATCCACTGATTTTTCAAAACTCTTCTATTCTTCGGTAGTTTCACCAGTTCAAATGTGTGGCTGTCATGCGGTGATTTTACCTCATCGTGCATAGCATCAACCTACTTTGCTCTCTACTCACTCTCTACGACCTCATCATAGCTCTCTAGTTCTCTCCAATTAATGAGGAGAACGTACTCAGCTAATGAACTATGGATAGAGGGAACTCTAGCCCTTGTCGACCCTCTTAGTGGAACTTTAGGTGCATTAACTCTACTAGTAGGATCATATGCTCATCAACAACATAGTCAGCATTACCCTCACCTCATTCATCCTGATGTCAATCGTACCATTTTCATCATCAACTACATTGGGTACACGTGTCACAGAAGCAGGAACAGGATCTAAGTCTACCAGGCCATCCGTACTTGTAGACTCTGACTTCTCTTCATTGCCAATATCTTCAATAGTTTGATCCTCCAAGAAGATAACATCATGACTTCTCACAAGTTTCTTTGAAATTAGATCATAAAATCTATAGCCAAATTCATCATGACTATACTCAACAAAGATGCACTGTCTAGTCTTGACCTCTAACTTGAACCTCTCATCTTCAGGCATATGCACAAATGCTTTGCAACCAAATACGCACAAGTGGTCATAGGATACCTCCTTGCCGTACAACACATGATCAAGAACATCAGCCTGCAAAGCAATAGCGAGACATAAATTAATAACATGTGTGATAGTATTTTATGTTTCACCCAAAAATGTATGTAGCAATTTTGTTTCAAAAAGCAAACATCTAACTCGCTCCACTTATATCTTGTTCATCGTCTCTTTCAAGCCATTTCAACTGAGGAGTCTTGGGAGGTGTCTTTTAGTGTCTTATGCCCTGTTGTCTGCAGTAGTCATCAAATGGTCCAAGATATTGGCTACCATTATCAGTTTGAATACAGTTAAGCTTCTTACCTGTCTCCATCTCAACAAAAGACTGAAATTATTTAAAGACATCAAACACCTGATCTTTTGATTTCGAGGCATATACCCACAGTTTCTTAAACAGTCATCAATAAATGTGATGAAGTAGAGTGCAGCACAAACGTTTTCATTTTCATTGGACCACAGAGATCTGAATGTACTAACTCAAGCAGTTCTGATTTCCTTACTGAATGATGACTTTTTTGAAAGAGACCCTATTCTATTTCCCTATCAAGCAATATGCATACCTTTCCAATTTAGCAGTCTTTAACCCAGAAAGTAGATTCTTCTTTGCCAAACAACTTAGTCCCTTCTCACTGATGTGGCTACGCCTTTTATGCCATAACTCTGAGGAGGCACTGTCTTCAACTGCATTGCCATTATCAGATTGCATACGGAAGCCTTGGTCTAGTACAAGCCTGAACTCTTCTTCCCACGAACCACAATCAAAGAACCCTTGGTTATATTGCTCTGTCCATTACCTTGGGTTCTAATATAACCATCATCATCCAACACACCAGTCAAAATCAGATTCAGACGAACATCTGGTGCATGTTTGGCATCTCGTAAAACCAATATCACTCCAGTGCAGGCCTTCAATACAACAGTCCCTAAGCCAACTACTCTCGACTGACCATCATTATCTATTTTTAATATTTTGAAGTCACTAGGAGATAATATGTGAAAAAAATCCTTCTTTGATGTCATATGGAAGCAGGCACCACTATAGGCGACCCAATTTGATTCATCACTTGCAACATTGATCATATTTTCATCCCAGACAATAACCAAATCCTCTGTAATATTGGTAGTTGTACGATCATCGCTGTCAATATTTTTCTTTTCTTGTTTACCTCTATTTTTCCTTTTCAGCTTGTTGTATTTTTTCTTGATGGTATGTCCTTTGTTACCACAATAATAACACTCGAGATTCTCATACCTTGATTTCAATTTGCCTCTACTCTTGCCTCTACTGGATTCTCCTTTATCTCTACTTCTGCCTCTCCCCTAGTTTTCCATAATTAACACCTCGGACTGTAAAGTTGATGCCTCTTGAATTCTTCATCTCACCTCTTCATTCAAAACGGTCTTCTTCACATAACTCAAGGTCACAGCACCCCCAGGATTGGAATTAGTTAGCGTGACATGGAAATTCTCCCAAGAATCTAGTAGAGTTTTCAGCAACCAAAATCCTATAATCTCATCCTCAAATCTTACACCCATGCCTGATAGTTGGTCAAAATACCCCTGAAATTCATTCACACGGTCAGAAATAGAACATCCATCTTTGTACTTCAAAATTCATAACCTGTTTTAGTAAGAATAACTTGTTATTGCCAGATTTTGAAGCATACAAGGATTCAATCTTTTCCTACATGGTTCTAATATGTTTGACATTGGTGATGTGATTGATAAAGAGACAGACAAAACATTATCATCTACCTACTACCGAATGAAGTTATACAAACCAGATGTGTCTCAAGAACAATCTAAATTTGACATGGATTCAGGTTTCTAATCAAAGAATACCGGTAAGTGTAACTTCTTAACAAAAAGTAGATCCTTCATCTTGCCCTTCCATTTATGATAGTTTAGGTCATTCAAACTAATCACCCTACTATAATTGACTTCCATATTTATTCAATTAAAAAAATTTTGAACAGATATAACCCGGTTCTGATACCACTTGTTGAAAAAAAATATGGGAATAACACAATGGAATAATTACCAAGGAAAATTTTTTCATTACTTGAATAAATCGTAGGACTGACCCAAATAGTAAATAAGGAAACAAATAAAATCAACAAACACAAAACATATAGAATTTTTACATCAAAAACCCCTTTAATATGAAAAGTAAAAACTACAGGACCTAGTCCAAAAATATTCCATTATCAACGGATCAATGAGTTCAGCAAAACGAATCTCCAGTCAAATACCTGGAATTCAAACACACCCCTACTGACTACCAAAAGAGAAATAAACAATTTGATAGTACACAATAACCCAAATCATAGGTATAAAATTCCAACCACTAGACAAGAGAAAATAACATTTTGACTATACAGAATGTAGCCCACGCCGCCGAGAATATTATAATAAAATCTCACTGCAAATGAAGCAAAATTCACTATCGGCTGTACAGAATGTAGCCCACGAACCGGTGATTTTCTCCCCAAAAAATTGGCATTGCTGCTGCCGTTTTTCAAAAACTCATGGCTACCAAGCAGCCTTATTTAGCCTTTTTATAGGCTTTTGACTTATTTTCTTGTTGGGTTCCATGCCCACTTTTACTCCTAAAACCACACATGCACACTCGGCACAATTCCTTTCCTGTTTGTTTTAGGATTCTTTTTTTTTTAATTTTTATTTATGGGTCCCTAAAAATTGAGGAGAACTGCACAATAGCATATTTACATAAGATTTTAGGTAATTATAAATTTGTTTACTAAATGTCTACAAATGCTTTTATTGATTTGCTTTGACTTCAAGACAAAATTTGAATTTAGAGAGCTTTTATGAGGAGAGTAGATAGGATAGAAGGATGATAAATTGATTATTGGAATTCATTAGTTATTGGAGTTGAAAATATTTTGAATGTTTGAAAGGATAAATTTGAAATTTAAACAATCCAAATCATCCATTTTAGATAATGTGACATTTTTATTGAGATATGTCAATATGAGAAGTGTGACAATATAGATGAGACGAAGGGAGTAGTACAATGTTTGCCTAATGAAACAAATGCAAACAACAGCTACAACGTTGTAAACTACTATTACACTTAAAATATAAGAGCCAACCCGTTAATTCACTATTCATGATGATTGTCTTCTTTTGTAGCGGCCAGCCTGGCCATTTACATAGGTTCAGCAAGTTAACATTCTATTCATTGAAACGATGAAGTCAAGGACCAGTGGCCGTATGGCACAGTATATATTCCTTTGGTATGGTTCAATCTGGGAGCATGTGGACTGGCTACCACAAAAAAGAGGCAGGTTGGGCAGATACAAGCTGCGGAAGCATGGATAGCAAACCCTTTTTTGACGTCCTCAAGCTGGTTTTGTTAGTTATTTGTGCTTTTGCTGCTGAGGGTGCAGAAGGGCTGAAAAGCGAACTCCTCTGCGATCAGTGTTCAGAATGTCATATAAACAAATGTCCTTCTAGTGAATCATATCCCCACATGACTGCACACGACAATTCTCTTATAGCGGGTGCCCTACAATCGGACTACGTAAGCTCTGAAGATAGAGGTGTCTATTCTGTTCCAGATATTAAAGGAGGTGAATCTTCAAAACTTAATGCTTATTATGGCTGGGAGTCAACTTCCGGTTCAGCTTCGGGTTATCATAGGTAATTATGTTATTCTCGTTCTGGGGAACTACAAATTCGAAATTGAACCAAAGACTTGTTTGTACATAAACTTGCGATCTGAACCTCTGTAATATAAGAATTCCATTCAAAGTTGTGACTTGTGAGGGCAAACATAAACAATAACATTAGCTTATGATTTAAAAACTAAAATACGGATAATTTATACATAAAATTGTCAGAAAAAAAGTAATTCTTTAATACCTGGTGTACAGGTTCAGCAACTACATGGACAAATGCTCCAAGGGGCAAAGCTATCTGACAGTGGACAAGCATGGAGAAGTGAGACTTCGTGCATTGAGCTCCCTGGATGATTTGGCTGATGCAGACTGGAAATCAATCAACCCACCAAAGGACCTAAACCACCGTGAATTTCGATTCTGGGTTTCACATAGTACAGGAAAATGCCTGACAGTTCTTGGAGGTAAGACACAGAAAGAACAGTAGGCGTGGCAGACTGTAAGTTTGATGGCTCCAATCCTTACCAGCTCTTCGCCTTCCGTTTCCATTATCACAAAGCTTTCTGTTGCTGTGGTGTTCACAATAATTAATTTCCTGCAGAAATTCCAACATTATTTACATAAAATTTGGCAACACATAAGAGTCCTCGATGTTGGTTATTGGTGTTTTACCTTAGCTTTTCCAAGTATAATCTAGTCTCTCATTTTTTCCATTTTAATTTTCCATCACGTGGTGAAACCATTGTTCACCACTCCATCTGAGTTGTCACAAAAATGTCGAGTTCCGCTCCCAAAACAAATAAACCATTCCTCCAATGTATTACCACTAAAATATTTAAAAAATGATTTTAATAGTCACTCATATATAATTCTTCTTTTTTAATCAATTACTTTTAAAATAATATATATTTTTTATCTATTACAAATTTAAAATACAATATTTTACTCTCCAAACCCAATTCTGATGTTAATTTGATTATTTGTTATCACACGCTCATCAGGTACCTCTTTTCTTAGGGGCAGAAATGTCAACTGACTTTTCCCTTGTTGTATTCAACCCACTCAATGGGCAAAAATTCGAATCATGAAACTGAACAAAAAAAAACGGATGAACTTCCCCATTTACTTTTTGTCATCAAATGCATTTTAAAAGGAAAACTTTTTTATCATTTACTTTACAAATGGCAGAGGATGATTTCAAAAGAGACTAATATCATATATCTCCATGGGGACCCTGATCTGAATATTGTAGAAGCTTGATTCTTACCCTGCTTAACGGCATCCGACGTCCGCATCAAAATCATTCACTGGTTGCCAGAAAACCTTTCACCACTGATATACCCATATCCAACTAAACACGAGTAGAATAATCATAAAGGATCACAATGAAAAATTGATAATGATAAGGGTTAATCGCCTGTGGATTCTCTATAGTCCACCAGCGAAACCCAAAACTTTTGAGTATCAAAGTAAAATTAACCAAAGTTAGGATGACTTTGGTGCAATTAGAGGTCAATATATCTCCTTGTTTTAACGTCAGTTAAAACAAAACAAGAAAGGATCAAATGCAAATGACCATTTCATATCCTATTAATCCATGAAAACCAATCTATCCCCCTCTTGGTCCCAACTTCTCTGCACTCTCTTCTCACATAATCACACACGACTACCTTCCCTTTCAAGCACACAAGAAAGAAACAAACGGGGATACATGAATAAGGAGAGAAGCAAAGAAACAGGCAGAGAGAGGAAAGAAGGTAAATGGAGAAAGAAGATTGTTGGTAGCGGGACTTTGTCAAGAGGAGTTAGAGATTCCGAAAGTGAACAGTTAAGTATCGGCTATAGAAATTCGATTGAGATAAGTGATCTATGTAGTCTTTATATATGTTTTTCAAATGAATTTATAAACTCTTACGATATTTTCAAGAGTTACTTTGAAAATAACTATAGTGTGGGTATATGTATAATATAAACATGTCATAAATGATGATTATGATATATATAGTGATGTATGTGAATGTGTGAGATGGGCATGTATTTGTGATTGTAAGATCATTAATACTAGTTAAATATCGATGAAACTAGTTCATCACATGTGAAAATTTGTTGACCATCCTAACTAACGGTAATTAAGAAAGTACGAACGTTTAGTCAATCTAACACCAACAGCCAAGACAGGATGTCTAGGTAGTCGATAGGGGGTGAGTATATCATTACCTTGTCTAGATCTGAATGCCTAAACATGAATGAATATGATGCTTGGACTACATGTATGAGTGCATGCTTCGTTAACTGCATAATTTGATTATAACTATCTCATGAGTATATGTATTAATTTATGTTTGCTTAAATAATGAACCTGATATATGTAGTGATGCATGTGATTGCTTGGGATATAAATGTGGCGTGCAGAAGTGTGAATGCCTGAGATATTGTTCGCACTAGATTGGGTAGAATAAAAATTTCAATTCAACAAGTAATAAAACTGTACTAATTCTTAAATTTTACCTTCGCGCCTGCAAGTACACAGTGCTAGATAGTAGTGTAGGGTGAACGGATGGTTCCCACGAAGATTGTCAGATTAGCAAGTACTAGAATTTAGGGGCTTTTGCATAGTTAGGCAATTAAATGATAAGAGGAACGCTAACTCTGGAGTAAATTATACAAATCAATTTCATCATCTTAAACATGCAAATAAAGAAAATTATAAAGAAAACTATCATCTAAAACAAGTAAATTAAACAAGTTAACAACTAGCTAGAAGATCAACTACTATAATCGACTAAAGACAAGTAAAGGAAAGCACTTAAAATTACTCTAGTTTAACTAAATTGAAACTAGAATTAGAAAGCAATTAATCTAAACTAAATAATGAAAACAATAGGAAAGCATGTTAAGGAAGAAATTGCCATTACTAAAGTAGAATTTGCAGAGAAAAATTCTTGAAATTTAATATTTTTGGGTTTTTTTATAAGAATAAAAAAATCCAACTAAAAATTGCTAAAATTTAAAAACAAGGAAATTAAGATTTTTTAACTAAAAATCACTGAATTACCAAGAAGTCTAAAAATTTATAGAAAGTTTTAAATAGAAGTAACTAATATCGTATGAAGATAAAAATTAAAGTAAGTAAAAATTATGTCTAGTTGAAGGTAAAGATTAACCTACTAAAACTAACTATTCAAAATTAAAACTTGCAAGACTTGAAAACTAGATCTAAAGAAAAATTAAATAGAACTTTATATTAAAACTAAAACCTTAAAGTTTAAGTTTCACTAATGTAATCTACTCTAAGGAATACTCAATGCAATACCTACTATCTGTACTAACACTCACTAATGCCTAATATCTATGTTGGAGTGTTTCACAAGCCAAGAATAAAAATCTATTGGCCAAACATTACAAAAATGCCAAAATTACTAAAGTTGCCCGAGCCTTGATGTTGCGACACGAAATTTCGATGTCGCAACATCGAGTTGAAAATTACATAATTACTCTCCGCCTCGATGTCATGACATCAAAATCCCATGTCGTGATATTGAGCCTATTTCAAATCAAGTCTTCAATTCTTCGTTAACTTCACTTTGGCCCTCAAACTTTTGTAATCTTGACTTCCATCTTTTGATTCCGAACTTGAAAACGTATTTAACTAAATAAGTAACTAAATTAACGCATTAAAATTGAATAAAAATTCATGATATTTACAAAAAAATGTAAATGCAATTACGAAAAGTAATTAATTAAATTAAAACACTCTTATTCGACACATCTAGATGAGATTAAAGTAACAAAATTAATCATTTAGAAGTAAAATAACTCTAGTTTGCTAGAGTTATCACACCTCCAAACTTAGCATTTTTCTAGTCTCGAGTAAAACAAGAAATAAAAAGGACTTACTAAACGACTTAACAAGCACTCTACCAAATTGACAACACAAAAGATGAACAATGGATGTACTTATGAACAACAAGGAATTCTCTCAAAAGACCTCAAATACCATATGATATTGAACTATTTCAATTAATCACTCCAAGTTTCTATTATTCCAAAAATCATAAATTTAGTTACAACAAAAAATTTCAAATTATTAAGCATTAACCAATCTCAAAAAGGTTACCAAAAATTTAAATTCTATTCATTCAAAATATCATATTTTTTCAAATTACAAGTATTACAACGTAGGATGTGTAATCATCTGACGAGGTAGCATGGAAATAGAAGTTCATTAGGAATCTACCTATACGCACATGTCACATAAATTGGGGATATTAATCTATCAAGAAATGAATAGTATGATATCAATGATAAGTATTACAAACATTCTGTCTCGACTTGTTGGTATTCTAAAACATAATTCCTAATGGCTTAATTCGGAAAGACAACATGGGTACATGTCGGAATTTTATACTTGCCTTATTCCTAAATGTAACTTTTTTCACAAGGCTCTAAACCAAGGAAAACGAGTAAAACGTACCTAAGATTAATATCTAAATACTAATCATTCACAAATTAGAATAACATTCCCTTTGCAAACGCACAGAATGTCCTAAATTTCTTTGATTTCATTTAAACCAATTTTTGCAAAAGATAAATCGACCAACAAAGTAATATTTATGATTTGATCAAAAGGAATATTTCAAATGAATTTCACCCAACATATTAGTCCCTTTTTTTTGAAAATGGTAATAATTTACCAAAAATTTGAATTTCTTGTGTTGCAAAAGAACACTCACATACACTTAAAGTTATGAAATATCCAATTCAAATAGTTCAATCATATAGAATTTCAAGTTAAGTATCATTATTGAGTACTGAATCGATCAATTTTCCATCCAAATACAATCAAACACATACATGCAAACATAAAAGGACCATTTCCGACACAAAAATGAACACCCCCAAACTTGACTCTTTTATTCTATTTGATGAATAAAACTCATCCATCCACATATTCAAAATTCAAACATATAAAACACATGAAAAAATTACCCAAACCAAGAACAAATTAAACCATGACAAAATCTTAACAAGACGAATACCACTATGTGACATCACTAAGAGCACATCAAGTCATGCCATGCAATCCATCAACTCAACTCGTCGTTATCAATTCTAACATTTATGTATCTACAATACTCTACACGGTATCAAGTTAAGGCGCTTAACCACTATCAAAATTTAACAAGTAAATCATTGCATTAAACTAAAAACAAATAAGCATCAAACAAAACATTCCACTATGAAATTTAAAAATATCAATTCTAAATCAAGCATCAAGTAGAGTCACTTGGCATCAACCTAAGGCCTTTAGCCAACCTACTACCAAAAGAAAATAGCAAATCCCAAATATCTAAAAACCATAAAAGAAACATGATAAAGTACTGAAGTGGTAAAAGAACTAAAGTAATGAAAAGGAATAAAAGTTTTCAAGTGAAGTACTATGGTAGAGTGATATCCTCTCTAAGTGTCCACAAAACTTGTCACTCTTCATCATGTCTGTCCTACTCCATTTCTTCATGATTATCCTCTACTCCGGTGTGCTAGCTTTCCTCAAAGTCCTAAGCAAGCACTCTACTGATGCCACCAACCTGTTGTGCTTCACCTTGCTATGTCGATATCACTGGTGGTATGTAATACTGTCCACGAGATAGACCATAGTACCACAATGGAGGCTATAGTGGTTGAACCCAAGTGTTGAGTGAGTCTGTGGTTCTCAAAGCTTCTCCTATCTCAGCTAAATTGTTCTGCATCATCCATTGACTGTATGTCTAATAGCCTTGCAATTCATTATGCTCCTCTTCTATAATTGGTGTAGTGCGGACATATCCTGGTGGTAAAAAGTTGTATGCTGTTCTTGGGCGCGGTGGTAGAGGCATTTGGCTTTCTCCAGCGTGATGTTTCTCTTGTTCTTGGACCATCTTACACACATACTTCCTTTGATTTTGCCTCTTTAATGTGTCATATGTTCGTCAGGATCAATGGGGTATCCTATAGCGATATATAAATATGTGATTAGACTAGGTGTGTAAAAAATAGAACTCCTAAATCTCCCACTGTCGAAGAATCCTTACCCAATCAAACTACCCACATCCAATGGTATCCCTGTCAATATAGCATAGACCAATAACACTTTATCCCTCTAAATATAACTCAAAGAATTTGACCACCAAATTCGACAGATGATGAAATAAAACCACAATTATGTTTAAAGAATAAATCATGATGAGGATATTTCAATTTCACTGTCTTTGAAGTATTTAACACCCAATCAACATTAACATTACATAACATCTTTTTTAATTTCATTCAAATTTTTATCCTTATTATGCACAAGAGCTTGATATTTATCAAATAGAACAGAAGATACATTGAAAGTGGCATTAATCACATCGTCACCAAAAAAAACCAATACTTCCATGACTCACACTTTATCATCCTTTAGATCACATAAATTACAATCAAACTTCTTGACTAGCTTTGTATACCCCGGCACAACTTTCCTATCAAATCACTCCCAATGCCTTGACTTAATTTGTACCTCTATTTCCTTTCTAGCCTCTCATAATCTCCCCAGTGCATAGACAAATCAAAACCCCTTTCTCTAATGACCTCGTATTTTTTGTTATTTTGAAATAACACTTTTGCTCTCTCACTCGAGAATTGAGGTTCTACAACTTATTCATTGGCCCCACTCAGCTCACCAATCAATCCTACCTCACTACTTGTACCTTTTCCCGCCTTTCTTTTTCTTGGATTCTCTTCTCTATCCCTACTTCTTCCTCTCCTACCACCACTACAAAAACTCCCCTTGTCATTTTTTCAAGTAAATTCAACAAATACAATAATCAAGGATGCTAAATTCACAAATGATTCAAGAACAATTCACCACAATTAAAATTCACTGAGATTTGACAATTTAAGAAATTTCCCAAATCAATTAACAACAATACACCACAACAATTATATCCAAATAATTCACAATCAAATTGGCAAAAAATTTTGCCAAAAATTCACACAAAAAAAATTCCCACAATTCACTCACAAAGTATCAAAAATTCCAAGCAATTAATTGCTAAATATCACCAACTATCCAACCAAAATAATCCGCAAATAATGTTCTTACGGGTATAAGGACATGAGAATTGGAAGATATTATCCGTTTATTGAAATTCCCACTTGAATTGTTGAAAATTACTCCTTTGAAGCTTGAAAATTTTCCAGTTTAACATTTGAGAAACCCCACTTGTGGATGATTGATGATGAAAATGATTTGCGGGGGTGGATTATGTGTGTTTGTGGAGAAATTAATGGAAAATTGAAGAATTAAACATGAGGAAGAATAGGGTTGTACAGCTAGATTTTTGGAATTGGGAAAAAATGAAGAAGAAGAAGAAGAAGTCGTTTAAACTTGATCACGACAACAAAATTCAAATGGGATTTTTAAAAAGTGCAGTGTCACAACATCAAAATTCGATGTCACGACATGGAATGACACACATGCATCTCACATGTTTGATGTCATGACATAGAGACTGACCACCCAAATAGCCTTTGCTAAAGTTCGTGTTTGATGTCATGTCGTGACGTTGACCAAATGACCAAAATGCCCTCCAAAAAAATGTGTTTGATGTCGCGACATCATATCTGATGCCACGACACCAACCCTGTTCCAGCAAAAATGGAACTTTTGACACTTAGAAAAATTTTCCTTCTTCTTCACCACTTTTCTTCAAGGACTTTTCAAATCCATGCACCACCTACAAATATAAAAAACACAAGTTTAGAAGACCATTCTCATTCATTCTTTAGCACCATTTAATTAAATAAAAATCAACTTTTTGAAACCAAAATTTAGCTAAAACAACCAAAATCAAACCAAACAAAAATTAACAAGAAAGAACAGTGAAATTAAGTAAATTAAAGGAAATAAAAAGGCTTGTGGTGCTACCCAAGAAGCGCTATTTTAATATCACTAACTTGGCTATGGCATGATTTAATTATTTCAAGCCTTTAAATGTGGTCGGTCACTCATTGCCTTTTGGTTGCTATGAGAAAAGCTTGACACGATTTTTCTCAACTATTAGTGCTTGATTCCCGTCTCTCACTTGAACATGTCCTTCTTTCCATGCTTTTGCCAAGGCTAGTGCACCAATCATCACATCCAATTGCCTTTCAAACCATTTTCTCTTCTTTTACAACTTTTCAACCTTTTGCCATAAAAAATTTTCTGTTCCCTTGCACAAGTCTCGTTGTTTGATCCTTCATCACACTACACTTATCATCAGGTAGTTTTTTCTTCACTTCAATTTTTGAATCTTCTTTTGCTTCAACCACCTCTTTAAGCAATTTCCCATCATCAACCTTGAAAGATTCCTTAATTGACCTACCAACAAGGGAATCAAGAGAAAGATTAGTACAATTTTCATCAAAAATTAGGGCATTATCATTATAATCAAAAACATCAAATTCAACTAAGTCACTTTCAACTTGTAGAACCAATTTTCCTTTGTTAACATCGATTAATGCATATGTGGTTGACAAGAAAGGCATCCCAATATCAATAGAATTTTACTTTCTCTGGTTCTAACACCAAGAAATCAACCAGGAAAACCAATTTATATACTTGAATGAGCACGTCCTCCAACAAGCCTTATGGTTCTCTTTCGGAAAAGTTCGCCAATTGGAGGGTGATTCTAGTTGGTTTAGCATTAGTAATTCTCAACTTGTCACAGATAGCTTTAGGCATAACATTAATAGCTTGCTCCCAAATCACAAAGTGAACAGTGCAACATTTGATTACCTATGTTTACCGGTATGGAGAAAATACTTGGATCTTTGAGTTTTGTGAGTAATCTCCGTTAAACAATGGCGCCACATTCAACATTAAGGCATGCTTTCTCATCATTGTCCCATTTTTGCTTTATAGCCAAAAGATCCTTCATAAAATGAGTATAATTGGGGATCTTGGTAAGAACATCAACCAAAGGAATGTTAACATTAGGCTTTTTAAACAAATCAAGGAATTAGTTGAACTGTTTCTCTTTTTCCTCCTTTCTTGGATTAATAAGCCCTTGATGAAAAGGCATTTTAACGGAAGAGTGTGGATTCCATGATTCTTCACTATGCCTATCCTTGCATTCTTTCTTCTTTTGAACTATACTTTCATCAACTTTTTCCTTCTTTCCATCATCAAACCCCACTTTACTTTTCTCCTCAACCCTCTTAGATTTTCTTTTCTCATTTTCTCTGTTAACCACATAATTATTTGCTTTTCATTTTGCTCTACCAACACTTTTCCACTCCACAAAGATATGGAATTACATTGCTCCCTTTCATTTTGCTCTCTTTTATTGGGAATCGTATTGCTTGGAACTAGTATCGAAAGGTCTTTCATGTTGTTGCCTTGCCAATTGTCCCAATTGAACCTCCAAATTCCTTGTCATAGCTCTGAAATTTTCATACTCCCTCGTTTAGTTTTTTATCTCCCCCCTTTTGTTATCATTTTCTCTCTTCATATTCTCAAATTGTGCTTGGAGATCATCACCCTCTCTAGGGAAATTTTGATTGTAATACGTGGGAGGGTTGTATTGTTGAAATTGAGGCCTTGGTTGATTGTTCTAATAGGAAGGATTTGATTTAGATGGATAGGAATTGGGTTGGAAATTCTTTGTTGAGGTGGTTGATAAGGTCTAGAAGATGAAGAAGTTGAGGCTTGGTTTTGAAATTTTGAGGTGGAGGAATGCGTTAGTATGAAGGGTTTTGTTCGTTATTGATTCATTTATTTAAATTGCTCCAAGAAAAGTTTGGATGGTTTCTCCATGAAGGGTTGTAAATATTTCCAAAAGCTCCTTAAGGATTCCTTGAGTATGAAGATTGATTAGATACACAGTTGATTTGCTCGCTTGTACCAAAAGGAACCTCACATTGACCATTCGAATGCCCACCACCGCAAAAGTCGCACATAATATTTGATTTAAATAAAGAGCCAACAACATTCACGGTATTTGGTCACCCAAAATTCTCCAAAACTCTTGTGAAGTTATTCATGACATTCATAAACATGCCTTGTTGAGCAAGAAGAACATGATTAAATTCAAATTCAACACACCACCTTGTTGAGCATTGGCTTGTTGTTGAGCCATCGATTAAGTCATAGGACCATGATAGTAATAGTTTGAAGACATTCTATTGAGCAACTCTTGAACTTCTTCCAGTGTTTCAAAAGAAATGGAGCCATCGATAGATGCATTAACAATAGACTTAGTTTCTTGTGCCAACCCATTACATAAAAAATTTGGATTTGTAACCAATGCGGGATGGCATAATGGGGGCATTTTTTAACAACTCTTTGAAGCATTCCCAAGACTCACTCAAACTTTCGCCAACATCTTGCTTAAGTGAAATAATCCCATTGTAGAGTTTGGCGGTTCTTGAGGGAGGAAAATGTTTAGCCAAGAACTCTTGAGCCAATTGATTTCACGTTGTAAATGTCCATTGAGCATGAAATTGAAGTAATGCCTTTTCTCTATTTCTCAATGAAAAAGGGAAAACTCTCATACATTCATAATTCAGATGGACTCTATTGAATTTAAATGTGTCCAAATCTTCTTCAAAATTTATTAAATGCGTTTATGAGTCTTCATTAGAACTACCTCCGAACATCGCATGTGTTAGCAATATTTGAATTAAGATGAGATTAATTTCAAAATTGTTCGCTTAAATGGGCATCCTTGCAATACTAGATTCGCCCTATCGAAAATCGGCATTACATAATCTCTAAGAGGTCTACTCACCCTGTCATGCCCATGAATTCCATTACCATTATTCCCAAGTCCTTCATTAAAATTGGCTCCTATTCTACGATTTCCAATCCCCTCCACTTGTTCATCATCACCATTATTACCCAAATTCTCATTCATAATTCTTGGATTTTGTTGATGACTAGCCATTTCAAGTTTCTCCTACACTTGTTGCATTCTTTTTCCTTTTTGAATTTTCCTTAACTCGTTCTCTTTCTTGCAGTCCAAGTAAATCAAAGGTTTTGTATCTCTTCTTACCATTAACCGTAAAAGACAATTCAATCAATTAGTCTCAAGTGCCAATTTACTTTACCAAGCAAGATCACCGACATAAACAAGTAATTACTAATAAAGAAAAAACTAAAATTAAAAAATAAAAAAATAAAAATGCCTAATCTACACAACCCGTAAAGGGCCTAATATTGCCAATATACCAAGGAAAATCACCGACAACGGCGCCAAAAAACTTGTTCGCACTTACTTGGGTAGAATAAAAGTTTCAAGTGAGGGTTCAACAACTAATAAAAACCGTGCTAACTCCTAACTTCTACCCTCGCACCTACAAGTATACAGTGCTAGATAGTAGTATACGGGGAGTGCGATCGTTCATACAATGATTGTCGGATTAGCAAGTACTAGGATTTAGGGGTCTTTGCATAGTTAGGCAATTCAATAATAAGACAAAATCTAAATCTAAATCTAATCAATTTAAACATGCAAATAAAGAAAACTATAAAGCAAACTAATCTACTAAAACAAGTAAATTGAACAAGTTAACAACTAGCTAGAAGATCAACTACTATAATCTACTAAAGACAAGCAAAGGAAAGCAGTTAAAATTACTCTAATTTAATCAAATTGAAACTAGAATTAGAAAGTAATTAATCTAAACTAACTAAACCAAGCAATAGGAAAGCAGGTAAAGGAAGAAATTGCCATTTCTAATCTAGAATTTGCAAAGAAAAATACTTGAAACTTAATATTTTTGGATTTTTGATGAGAATAAAAAAAGACCCACTAAAAATTAGTAGTGCTCAAAACTGGTTTCCAATCTATGCGAAATTGTAATTTTGGTCTCCAAACTATCAATTATACACATAAATAAAACAAATGACAGAAAAGTCCAAAACCCTAACAGTTTTGCTCTTGTGCGGTGCACATGGCCATTAACTCAAAAAGGTTTTGTCAAAATTCACATAGTTGTGTGCAAACTTAGTCCCCAGTCTTTAGAGATTTTCATTAAATAGGTCCCTATTCTGTGATAGTTTACGAGATTATAAATGACTTAAACAAATGCCATTTAATCTATATATAAATTGTAAAACAATAATATTTTAACACAAATGCCTTTTGGTTCGTTTTTTGAGTATTATTAAGGTTAAAAATGATTAAAAAAAATTGAAAAAGAGAGGGGAATAAAAAAGAGGTCATTGACTATATAATAGACTAGTACATTGGATATCAATTGAGCAAAATAAGAGTTGCTTTCCAATAGGAAATTGGCATGAAAACTTTGTTAAGATTTAATTCACAAACTACATTTAAAACCAATATAGACACTTACTATTAGAAAAAAATAATTGCTACCATCCCCAAAACCAAATGAATTACAATTGTAGGATCGCATGAAGATCAAAATCGAAACTTTTCTATAAGTACTTAAAAATAAAAAGAGGAATTAATTATTTTTTTGTCATCAGAAATGACATAAAACAAAGAAATTGGAATTTATAGTAGAGGGAAAGTGTAAAAACAAGAGAAATTCAAGAGCTGTAATAGGTATGGCTTCTTTGAAAGGCTTTCAGGAATCCCTGTTGTCAAGGCAAACAGGTCAAAAATGTCACGATTACCATGATTACCATAGAATCAGTCTTGGATGGCCGATTATGGTATAAATGCCTTCTGATTAGTTTTCTGGGTATTATTAATTGGTAAATTGTATAAAAATATTGTTGCAATGTTTAATATATGGATTGAATGCTATTTGTTTATTATTTATAATCTGGCAAACTATCGTAGAATGAGAACGTACTGTTTAGCTAAAATTCATAAAGATTGGGGACCAATTTTGCACACAATTGATGAATTTTGACAAAAACCTTTTTAGAATTAATGGCAATGTGCACCGCACACGACCAAAACCGTTAGGTATTTGGACTTTTTCGTCATTTGTCCTATTTTGGTGCATAATTGATAGTTTGGGAACTAAAACTACAATTTTGCAAGATTGAGGACCAATTTTGAATACTACCCATAGTTTGGTGACCAAAACTGAAATTCTCCCTTACCAAGAACCCTAAAAACTAATAGAAAGCTTGAAATAGAAGTAACTAATTTTGTATGAAAAGGTAAATTAAAGAAAGTAAAAATTATATCTACTTGAAGGTAAAGATTAACCAACTAAGACTAACTATTCAGCATTAAAACTTGCAACGAATTGAAAACCAGATCCAAAGTAAAATTAAAGAGACCTTTGTATTAAAACTAAAAACTTAAAATTTAAGTTATACTAATCTAATATACTATAAGGAACAGTGCTTAATACACTACCTACTATGTGTACTAACACTCACTAATGCCTAATATATATGTTTAACTGTTTTACAAGCCAAGAATAAAAATCTATTGGCCAAAAAATGCAAAAATGCCAAAATTACTTAAGTTGCCTGCCCCTTGATGTCTCGACATGGAATTTTGATGTCACAATATTGAGATAAAAATTACATAATTATTCTCCACCTCGATGTTGCAACATCCAAATCCCATGTCATGGCATCAAGCCTATTTTAGCTCAAGTTTTCAATTCTTCATTAACTTCACTTTGGCCCCTAAACTTTTGTAATCTTGACTTCCATCTTTCGATTCCTAGCCTACAAACACACTTAACTATATAAGTAACCAAATTAACTAAAATTGATTAAAAAATCATGATATTGACAAGAAATGCAAATGCAATTACGAAATGCAACTAATTAAATTAAAACACTTAATTTGACACCAAAAAATGGGATTAAACTAACAAAATGCTTAGTTTAGAAGTAATATAATTCTAGTTTACTACAGTTATCATATATACACGTATGTGTAATTGCGAATATAAGCTCATGAATACAAGTTAAGTATCGATGGGACTTGTTTAACCATATATGAACATCTATTGACTATCTTAACAATCAGTTATTAGAAAAGTATAAATATTTGGCCAACCTGACGGGACTAATAACTAATACTTGATATCTAGGTAGTCGATAGGAGGTGAGTATAGCATGAGCTTAATTTATAATGAATGTACGATTATCCCAATAAATATGCAAATTGGGAATTCTTTGCAAGAATGTGTATGATTGCATTCTTCGACAGCTATTTTTGAAATGCATTATGTACATTAATAAATTCAGGATAGTAAAGAGTATTTAGACTACTTACTGAGCTATATTTAGTTTATACCAAAATTAATTGATATTTTGAAGATTTGGAAAAAATCATTAATTGGGTTCCAAGGCATAGAATGGGCTTAAAAGGTATGGTTTTTGGATTCACTCCTGACCTGTCCTGAGTGACAGAATGATATCAAAGATTAGGTTACGATCTTTGTACTATGTCCTAGGCTTGATGTCTAGGATGCCAGATTGTGGGGTATGTTTGCATTTATGACTAATTTTGATATAGAATTGTTAACGAGTTAATTTCAGAATTCTTAAGAAGTTTGATTTTAAGGTAAAACTATGTGGCTTATATTTTAGAATTTCATGTGATTCTTTGTTTGAAGTTGATCAACCTGAACTTAGTAGCACTGTAATTCTTTGAGCTTGAGCAACTGGTATCTGTAGTTGTTTTAGTTTCAAGAGTTTGAATGTTTGAACCAAACAGGCTATGAATTGCTTGGATAGAAATTAAAGTGATTTGGAGTTAACAAATTTACATTTTGATGTATTTTAAGTGGTACTTGATGGATTATATGTTTGTGATTATAGTGTGCAGCAGAAGTGGTTGGTTTCAAGCATATGTTAAATAGTTAAGTTTTGAGGGGCAAAAGTTTTTTCGTAAAGTGCGGTTCTTATAGAATGTGCAATCCACAAGGGTCAAAGTAAAATTAACAAAAATTGGTATGGCTTCGGGTGTAATTAGAGGTCAATATATCTCCTTCTTTTTAACGTTAGTTTTAACCAAATTAGAAATGATCAAATGCAACTAACCATTTCATATCTTATTAACCCATGAATAGCAATCTATCCTCTTCTTTAGTCCCAAGTTCTCTTTAGTATCTTCTCACATAATCACACACGGCTACCTTCCTTTTTCAATCACACAAGAAAGAAACAAAAGGAAATACTTGAATAAAGAAAGAAGAAAAGAAATATGCGGAGGACAGGAAAGAAGGTAAAAGGAGAAAGAAGATTGTTGGTTGTGTGACTTCGTCGAAAGGAATTAAAGGTTCCAATAGTGATCAATTAAGTATCGGTTATAGGAATCCGATTGAGATAAGTGGTCTATATACGCTATATCAATGAATTTATGAACTTGTGATTTGTAAGAAAAGCTTATTTTGATTATAACTACGACATGAGTATATGTAAAATTTATACTTGCTTAAACGATGAATGAGATATATGTAGTGATTCATGTGACTGCTTGTGATATGAACGTTGCATGTGGAAGTGTGAATAGGATGAGATATGCATGTATATGCGATTGTGAATATAAGATCAAGAATGCCAGTTAAGTATCAACGGAACTAGTTCTATCATATATAAAAGTCTATTGACCATCCTAACAGTCGGTAGTTAGGAAAGTACAAATGTCTGGCATACTTGGGGGGATCGACAACTAGGACTGGATATCCAGGTAGTCGATAGGAGGTGAGTATGTCATGAGCTTAGTAAATGATGAATGTATGATTGTCTGAATGAATATGCATGCTTAGGAATGCTTTGTATGAGCGTATGATTGCATGAATTGTTTTCAAAATGTATTATGTAATTAATATGCTCAGACCAGTAAAGAGTATTTAGATGACTTACTGAGCGATGTTTAGCTCATACAATGATTATTTGATATTTTGCAGATATTGATTTGGAGAAAATCAAACTTTGGGTTCAAAGGCATAGAACGGGCTTAAAAGGTATAATTTTTTAGTTCACTTCCGAGATCGAGATGTGACAAAATAGTATCAGAGCTGAGGTTCTAATCTTTGTAAGCGTCCTAGGCTTGATGTTTAGGACAATGGTGTATGGGGTTTGTTTGCATTTATGACTAATTTGGGTATAGAATTATTGATGAGTTAATTGCGAAATTCTTAAGAAGTGTGATTTTAATGAAAAACTCTATGGCTTATACTTTAAAATTTCACGTGATTCTTTATTTGGAAGTGATCAACCCAGACTTAGTATCACTGCAATTCTTTGAGCAACTAGTATCCATAGTTGTTCTAGTTTCTAGAGTTTGAATATTCAAAAAAAATATGTTATGAATTGGCTAAATAGAAATTAAAATGATTTGGAGTTAACAAATTGATGTTTTGATGTCCTTTAAGTGACACTAGATGGATTATAGGTTTGTGATTATAGTGTGTAGTGTAGGAAGTGGTTGGTTTTGAGGTTATGTTGAATAGTTGAGGAAGTTTTGAGGACAAATGTTTTTTGTAAGGTGGGGAGAATACATAACCCAAAACTTTTAATGGTCAAAGTAAAATTAACAAAATTAGGATGCCTTTGGGTACAATAAGATGTCAATCTATCTTCCTGTTTTAAGCATCAGTTCTAACCAAGTAAGAAAGGATCAAATGAAAATGACCACGTCATATCCTATTAACCCATGAACACCAATATATCCCCTTCTTTAGTCCCAACTTCTCTCTGTTCTCTTATCTCATACTACCTTCCCTCTCAAGTACACAACAAAGAAATAAATGGGAATATTTGACTAAAGAAAGAAGAAGAAAAAAAAACATGTAGAGGAGAGGAAAGATGGTAAATGGAGAAAGAAGATTGTTGGTTATAGGACTTCATCCAAAGAAGTTAGAGGTTTCGATATTGATCAATTAAGTACCGGTTATAGGAATCTGATTACGTAAGTGGTCTATATATCTCTCTATATATGTTTACTAAATGAATTTATGAACTCTTATGGTATTTTAGAAATCTACTTTTAATGTAACTATGGCACTGGTATAGGTATAATTTTTGCCTAGCTTAAATGATGAATGTGTTATATATAGTGATGCATGTGAATGTGTGAGGTATGCATGTATGTGTGATTGTAAGTGTAAGCTCATGAATACTAGTTAAATATCGATGGAATTAGTTCCCAACATATGAACATCTGTTGACCATCGTAACGGTCAGTAGTTAGGAAAGTACAAAAGTTTAGCCTACTTGTCAAGACCAACAGCTAGGACTGGATATTCAAGTAGTCGATAGGAGATGATTATGTCATTAGCTTGTCTAAATCAGAATGACTAGATATGAATGAATACGTCTGTTTGAATATGATGCCTAGAATACACGAATAATTGCATGCTTCATTATCTACGTACTTTTATTATAATTACAGCATGAGTATATGTATAATTTATACTTGCTTAAATACATCATGAATGTGAGATATGTAGTGATGCGTTTGATTACTTGTGATATGAATGTGACGTGTGGAAGTGTGAATGTCTAAGATATGCATGTATATGTCATTGTGACTATAAGCTCGTGAATGCTAGTTAAGTATCGATGAAACTAGTTTCACCATGTATGAAAGTTTGTTTACCATCTTAACAATCAGTAGTTAAGAAAGTACGAACGTCTGGCCTACCTGGCGAGGCTAACAGCCAGGACTAGATATCCAAGTAGATGATAGAACGTGGGTATGTCATGAGCTTAGTATACGATAAATGTACGATTGTCTAAATGAACATGAATGCTTCGGAATGCTTTACATAAGTGCATGATTGCAGAACTATTTTTGTAATGCATTATGCAATTATTTTGCTCTACCAGGTAAAGAGTATTTAGAGTACTTACTGAGCGACATTCGGCTCATACCATGATTATTTAATATTTTGAAGATTTGAAGAAAATCATTGATTGGATTCTATAGTATAGAACCAATCAGAGACATGCTTAAAAGGTATGGTTTTTGAGTTCACTTCTGGATTCGAGGCATGACACCGCATATAACAAACATCCTAAATGGTATATATTTTAGAAAATAATGTCACTACCCATATAATATATATCCCATTGATCAATGGTTCAGCTTAGCTCAACGCCAAAATATACTTGAATACACTATATTGTTATGCTCTTGGTTAAGTTAGTGGCTATGGTCAATTCACCTCGGCGTTCTTGCATAATTTAAGTGAACGGCCGCCAAGGAAGTCAATGATCGATTTGATGGTAGTTTGACGAAAGAATGATGAACCATTATAGCAGTAAATGAATCGCTTCAACATAAGGTATACTTATTGCAGCCTTCGTTAGTGGAGCTCAGCCAGAACTTCTCATACAGTCATTAAATAAAAATATCCAACATCATTAAGGAACTTCTTCAACAAGCTCATAACATCATAAGGGAATAGAAACCAAACAGGAAGAAAAGAGAAACATTGGAGTATGCATACTCTGGAAAGACAGAAAAATATGAGACAAGACAGCAAGAGAAGAAAAGCAAAAGGATATCAATAGGTTGCAAGTCTATTCTTGTAATTTGTAGTAAGGGAAAATATTGCAAGATAAGATTTACACCAATTTGAATGAAAGCCGAACTTGAATTCTTATGCAGGTAGAGAAGCAACAGATTTTAAACAATCCTCCAAAAATGATTACTCCATCTTTCAAGAGGGATGAAAAACAATTCTGCCTATTTCACAATGCATATGGACATGAGACAGAGAAATGTGTGGCTCCGGAAAGAAATATAGAAGCAGCATTCTAGAGAGGAAAACTAGACCTGTTTATCAATAATACGTGTTCTGAAGGAGATAAGTGGGGGAGATACTATGATCTCTTGAATGATCATGACAGAAGGAAAGATCAAGGAGATTGTGAGGATATTAGACAGCTTGCATAGGGCCGAAGGTAGGGAGGAGGACAGTAGAATTAAGAAGGAACTCTACCACAATTTGTCAAGATCCCGAAAATATGGTGGGAGAAATGAATGTTATAGTAAGAGGTCCAACTAATGGCGACACTAAATCAAGTAGAAAGCCTACCTACGAGCCGGTTCGAGACGGGATACCGACAAAAAAAGTTGAAAAAGACAGAATCTTTAATCGTTTGTTTTGAGGATGAGGTCCCACACAATTTCCTTCATGTTGATCCAATTATAGCAAGTATTGATCATTAGTAACAACAAAATGTACGAGGTGCATGTAGACAATTGAAACTCGGTTAACATCATATTCTACAAAGCTGTTCTATGAAATTTAACCATGATTAATATCAATCCTATCATATCCCTCTATTAGGATTTTCAAAAGATCTATCGTATCTCAAGGTCAGATAAAACTCAAAATGACTTTGGAAAATGAGCCTATGACACTCAACAAAGATGATGTTATCTCTCAAAAGGATCAATGTTCAAAACATCCTGTACAACAAAAAAATTCATACACCTAACTCATAGTCTATAAAAAAAAAAAAACATAGTTAAATCATTATCACATAAAAAAATAAACTTGACACACACAATACAACTAAAACTCCAGTTGTAGCCGATTAGAAAAGAAATAACAAATAAAATTAGCAAACCTCTACAATAATTCAGACAAAAAAGTATAAAAATGCTAAAAACTGTCAATGAGTAGATAGGGAGTCATTTATACGATTAGACCCTCAAAATTGATGAAACACACACACAAAAATGCAACTAATACATAAAGATAATAGACACTACCATACTAGAAACTACTAAATGCAATTACACAATCTCCGGTCCCAACACATGACACAAATCAAAATACAAAAAGCAATTACGAAAGATTTAGAAAGAAAACAATCTTCAAGTGATAGATCAATTGCCAGTGTTGTTTCTAGATAATCTGGCTAGATCATAATAATGCCATGCTAGTGGAACTAACTACTGAAACTGGCTACGATCCACATGTAATGCATCTAAAGTAATCCTCATCATACAGCATCCAATTACAGCAAACTCCTTGTATGGAATGTAGCCATCTCACTTAGCTGTTCAACTGTAACACACACTAGGACGAAATTATAGACTCCTCAACTCTTATCTTTTTAGATGCTTGTGTCACGGGCTCACTATTTTTAGTGCTCCCAACCCGTGCGGCACTTAGATTTTCACCCTAAGTCAGCCTTTCTCACACTCACAACAATAGAAGAGAGAGAATTGAGAGAAAATATAACTCTGTATATTCAATTGCTCAACTTCTGAGGTGTGTTACAAATGAGGGGGTTGGCCCCTTTTTATACTTGTAAGAGAAAATTCTAGAACCTACCAAATTAAATACAAATCTACAAGATTCTAGAGAATTCTATACAAAGAATATTCCTTCTAGAGAATATTCCAAATCTACATCATTCTAGAGAAGTCTAGAATGTTCCTTTATCTTCTGGTCCAATCATTTGGACTTACTTTTATTTTGGGCCAAACCTCTTCGTTTAAATGGGCGGACTATTCGTGTCATTCTCCCCCACCTATTCTGGCAACGTCCTCGTTGGCTTTGGCGGTATTGAATGCGTCAATCTGCTTCTTGAACTGCCAAAGGGCTTCGGCCGGCTCCCAACTATCCTTGCTTTTGGACCAACCTTTCCATCGTACCTTGTATTCGATCCTGGGCTTGCAATACCGTTTGTGTACCTCTCGTACCTTTAGTATGCAATCCACCTCATGATCATACGAGGTCTTTGCTCCCATAGGTGCCCGTTGTGACAGTCCGCGGTTGGGGTCTTCCTCGTCCCCGTGGTATGGCTTCAACAAGCTCACATGGAACACCGGATGAAGTTTTAGTTTCGAAGGGAGTTCCACCTTGTACGCCACCTTCCCTAATCGTCTTAGTACTTTGAACGGGCCCTCGTACCTTCGAAGTAGTCCCTTATGCACCTTTCGATATCTAAGTATGGAGTGCATCTTGAATAACACAAGGTCGCCTTCCTCAAACTCAAGGAATCATCTCTTCTCATCTAAGAGCCCATTTTTTCATCTTCTTAGCAGCTTTTTGTAGGGATGCCCTGGCCAAATCTACCTCCTCTTGCCATGTCTTGGCCAATTCGTATGCTGCAGGGTTACCACCTTTTTGTCCCACCACGACGGTGCTAGGAGTGAGTGGTTGTTGTCCCATCACTATTTCAAAAGGACTTTTCCCTGTAGACTCGTTCACCTGCAAGTTAAACGAGAATTGGGCAATTGCTGTCAGTTTATACACATCTAGATGTGTATAAGAGACAGGTCTAAAACAGCAGGATTGCTGGAACCGCTGCCCATTCCAGAGAGACCATGGGAAAGCGTCTCAATGGACTTTATAGTTGGCCTCCCAAAACGAGAACCTGTCGACTACCACCATGATGGTTTGGCATCCCTCAGATTTTGGGAGGCCAACTATAAAGTCCATTGAGACGCTTTCCCATGGTCTCTCTGGAATGGGCAGCGGTTCCAGCAATCCTGCTGTTTTAGACTGTTCGATCCTGTCTTGTTGGAATACTAAGCAAGTTCGAACATAAGTCTCCACGTCGTCTCTCATTCGAGGCCAATAGTATCCGTTCTGCATCAGCGCCAAGGTACGGTGCATCCCCGGGTGGCCCGCCCACTTTGAGTCGTGGCACTCTTTCATTAACTCCCGCCTTAAGTTCCCATAGTGCGGCACGTAGAGGCGTCGCCCTTTCGTGTAGAGCAACTCCTCCTCAACCCAAAACCTTCGAGTTTTCCCCTCCTTGGCATATTCGAGCAGGCTCCTAGCAGCTGCATCGTGTTTTAATCCTTCTTTGATCCTGTCGGGCAATAGACTCTCAAGTTGGCTAGTGGCCGCAAGCATCGTCTTTCGGCTCAAGGCGACGCTCAGCAGCAGAGTTGACCCTCCCAGGCTTGTACTCCAGTACATAGTCGAACTCTGCCAAAAAGTCCTGCCACCTCGCTTGTTTGGGAGAGAGTTTCTTTTGGGACTGGAAGTAGCTTGTGGCAACGTTGTCCGTCCGCACCGTAAAATGGGACCCCAATAGATAGTGCCTTCATGTTCTTAGGCAATGGACAACAGCTGTCATTTCTTTTTCTTGCACTATATATCTCCTTTCTGCCTCGCTAAGCTTTCTTGACTCGTAGGCCACTGGATGTCCTTCTTGCATTAATACCCCGCCAATGGCAAAGTCCGATGCGTTTGTTTCCACCTCGAAGGCCTTTGAGAAGTCTGGCAAGGCAAGTACCGGTTCTTGGGTCATGGCTTCTTTCAGGTTTTTCAAAAGCTCCTTGGCACCCCTCATCCCATTCCCATGCCTTTCCTTTCTTTAGCAACTCCGTGAGAGGCGTGGTGATGTTGGAGTAGCTTCGCACGAACTTTCGGTAGTAGTTCGTCATAGAGCAATCCAAGGAATGATCACAATTCTCTCACCTTGGTAGGGGGTTTCCACTCCACAATAGCTTGGATTTTTGACACATCCATCCGAATCTGGCTTTCCCCCACAATGTGTCCAAGGAACGACACCTCTTGCTCTGCGAACACGCATTTCTCCTTTTTCACGAAGAGTTGGTTCTCCTTAAGCACACTAAACACCTTTCTCAAGTGTTGGATGTGCTCTTCCAAGGTACGACTATAAATCACAATATCATCAAGGTATACTACCACAAATTTATCGAGAAACTCTCGAAGTACCTTGTTCATCAGCGTGCAGAAGGTCGCTGGGGCATTGGTCAAGCCGAAAGGCATGACGAGGAACTCATAGGCACCGTATCGCGTCACACATGCTGTTTTGTGTTCGTCGCCTTCTGCAATGCGTACTTGCCAGTACCCCGACCTTAGGTCCAACTTGGAAAACCATCGTGCGGCTCCAAGCTGGTCGAACAAGTTGGCAATCAATGGTATGGGGTATTATGTTCTTTACCGTCAGTTTGTTCAAGGCCCTGTAGTCTACGCACATCCTTAGGGACCCGTCGTGTTTCTTCTGGAATAGTATTGGGACACCAAATGGAGACTTCAAGGGTCTGATATACCCCGCATCCAGCAAATCCTTCAACTGTTTTCTTAGCTCTGCGAGCTCCGGAGGGGCCATGCGATAGGGGACCATCGCAGGTGGCTTGGTGCTGGGGATCAACTCGATCTCGTGGTCTACTTCTCTCTTAGGAGGCAATTCCTTCGGCAGCTCTGCAGGCATCACACTCTTGAACTCCTCCAGTACTGCCGCAACCACTTCGAGCACCTCCCTTTGGTTATCTTCCTCATCTACCTTCAGGGTCGCGAGGAAGGTTGGCTCTCCTCGTTTCAACCCGCTGCATATTTGGATGGCAGATAGGGTCTTGTGATCCCTTCCCGACTCCCTCTTTAGAGGTACCACGCATTGGTATTGAGAATCCAGAATGCATATACAGTCGGCGAAGGGAAGTAGCATGGCACTAATACGATCAAGGAAGTCAAGTCCTATCACAACATCATAATCATCAAGGGGGATTACCTCAAGTGAAGTCTCCCTTCCATTGCCCCATGGTTACATCCACGTTGCTTGCCAACCCATGGACAGGGACCTCCTTGGTGTTGACGGTCTTTAAGGTGCCCATGCCTTTCCCTACCTGAAGGTTGAGTTTCTTGGCGGCCTCGATCGAGATGAAGAAGTCGGTAGCTCCAGTGTCCACTAGAGCGCTTAGCTTGTGGCCCGCTATTTCCACATCGGCGAACATCAAGCCCCTCTTCTTTTGTACTTCTTCACTTTGATGGTATTTAGGATCCACAGCGAACCCAAATGCTTTTCCTCTGCTATCTCTTCTTCCATGGCCATGGCTGCTAATTTTGCTTTTGCAGGACACTCTCACGCCATGTGTGGACCGTCGCAGAAAAAGCACTTCAATGGTCGTTTGCCCTTGTCCTTTGTAATGAACGACTTTCCCTCGTGTCATTTGGCTGTCTCTTATAACATCCCTTGCTCCCCCAGAGAAATTCTTTGTACCTTTCCTTCACAATCTCCTTACCCTTTGATTTGGAGAAATTAGGCTTTTCCTTTGGTGGGGTAGGCTTTTCCCGTGGCTTGAACTCCAAGAGAGACTCAGCCACCGACATTGCGTTGGATAGATTATCCACATTCCTTCTTTCCAACTCCAACCGTGTCCACGGCTTAAGTCTATCCATAAACTGGAAAAAGGCATCCTCCTCGCTCATACTTTGAATTTGCAGCATCAATTGGGAGAACTCTTTCACGTACTCCCTGACTTCACCCTTCATCTCTAGTCGGCGAAGTTTTGCACGAGCGTCCCTCTCTGCATATTGAGGATAGAAGTAGCTGCGAAACTCGTCCACAAATTGATCCCAAGTAGTAATGGCAGTGCCACTATGATTGTCACTCCTGCGCCGCCACCATAGTAAAGCATAATCGGTCAAGTATGATGAGGCAAGATTTACCTTTTGCTCATCGAGATGCGAATTCCTGCATTCCGGAAATACTGCTCCATGGACCACAGGAAGTTGTCCACTACCTTGGCCTCCCTATGTCCGCTGAACTCCTTGGGCTTTGGAGCCTCTGATCGGGGTGTAGGCTACAGCATCACCGTCCCGCCGGCAACCGCTCCTCTCAAGGCAATCAATTCTGTCTTGAGCGCCTCAAACTCCTCCTGCATAGTAGCAACTTGGTCTTGCTCCGTACGTATGGCCGCAATCTCATCTTTGATGGACACCAATTCTGCCTCCAGACTAGTCTCTTATACATTCTAGATGTGTATAAGAGACAGGTCATAGTAGGCACTTTGAATTTCTCCCCTAAGGTCTTCGTCCCTGGACTCGACCCCGTCAATGCGTACGACTGCATCCTCAAGAGCGTCGCGGGTTTCTGCCATGGCCAACTCGAGTTTCTCCACACGAGCAATGGCAGCTGTCAGCACATCTCTTGATGGTTCTCGCCCCTTCCTGTCCTTCTTTGTCTGAGGAATCTCCCCATGGGGTCATGTCGGATGAAGTTCCAGCCATAGTGTCTTCTTGCCAAGTACTTGCTACAAAACTCGGCTCTGATACCACTTGTCACGGGCTCACTATTTTTAGTGCTCCCAACCCGTGCGGCACTTAGGTTTTCACCCTAAGTCAGCCTTTCTCACACTCAAAACAATAGAAGAGAGAGAATTGAGAGAAAATATAACTCTGTATATTCAATTGCTCAACTTCTGAGGTGTGTTACAAATGAGGGGGTTGGCCCCTTTTTATACTTGTAAGAGAAAATTCTAGAACCTACCAAATTAAATACAAATCTACAAGATTCTAGAGAATTCTATACAAAGAATATTCCTTCTAGAGAATATTCCAAATCTACATCATTCTAGAGAAGTCTAGAATGTTCCTTTATCTTCTGGTCCAATCATTTGGACTTACTTTTATTTTGGGCCAAACCTCTTCGTTTAAATGGGCGGACCGTGTCACTTGGCTCTTACCATGATGTTTCTGATACTCGTGCTGCCATATGCAACAAATGTGACCCAGAAAAAAATGGTAAAGACTGATAATTTTCATCTCTCGATTTACATCCCATTGTATACCTGCCGAAGCACACATCTCAGTTATCAATGCAGGAAACACGACACTAGGTATCATGAGATTACAATTCTGATCAATTTCATTACTAATAACTCTGTCCATATCAATTTTTTGACAACGCAATGGATAAGCCTTGCCTAAGGTAACATCACAAGAATGTGAGGTGGGAAAAAAGCAAGCGCAAACGAAGTAGTGACAAACACGCATGTCCAAAAGAAAATAAAAACGATCAATCTATTTTTGGTTCCATCAGTTGTCAATTCCCACTAAAGAAGCCTTTCAAAAATATCTTTAAATAATTTATCAAAATCTATAGGCCCATTCATATATTGAATAAACCCATCAATCTCAATTTACGGAGTTTCAAAGAAAGAATTAATCGTTTCTCGAGAATATAAAACTCTTCTACTCCGAAAGAATTAATCGTTTCTCAATGATGAGAATATAAAACTCTTCTACTCCGAAAGAATTAATCGTTTCTCGAGAATATAAAACTCTTCTACTCCGAACTTTAATCACTCTATCACTACCCCTCATAGCATTGATACAAAATTCTTTAACAATGGACATCAAGCCTAGATAAGGTGAATCACCAAATTTCGCCCACTTCCTTCTCTTAATTTCATTGTCAAAATAATCTTTTCCCCTTGAAAAATAATTCTTGTTATCATCAAAATTAAAACCCCTTTCAAGTAATGGTGCTTTCCTTTCAAGCACAATCTCATAATTATCTTGAGCACTTTTTGAAACAAATTTAGTATGATTAAAATTAATTGTTCCTTTCCTTTAGGAAAAGTTGGTTTATTGAAACAACATCACCAACACAAGATATTGTAAATATCTCAAACATGAACAAATTCTATTCAACTACATCTTTGATTGAAAGCCAATTGCAATCAAACTTTTCTCAACTAAACTCAAGTTCGAGAGAACCTAATCCCTTATGCTTGAAGAATCCCTTACACTCCCTATGAAGTTTAATAATGTGGAAGATGAATTTAGTGTTAATTCTATAAAGGTATTTGAGGAGCTTAAAAATACTAGAAGAGGAAGAATTAGGGTTTTAGGGAGATAAAATAGGAATAAATAATTGGCAGCACAATAATTTCTATTTCTACTCGACATGTAACATAGCGGTGCTAGAGTAAAGCACAAAATGAATGCCATTGTGCTAGCTCCGAGGTCAAATTACTTGCTATAATGCCGCGACTTTGTGGTAAAGCACAATTGAAAACACTATGGCTTTGATTCCCAAACATAGCTTATTGACAAATGAATTTCGTAGCTCTATATTTAAAGCATGAACCAAATGTCGCGGTGTAATGCTGCTTGTCAAATCACCCTTACTGGCTTATTCTTCTAACTCTCTCAACACCTACATACCACAAAAGCAACCTAAATTAATCATAATTAATAACTGAACATACTAATTATTAATAAAATAGGGACTAAATATACAAAAGCTAATCCGAAGTTATAGTCGTTAGCTTGACTTTCTAAACAATCTTTCAACCATTGTTTGTTAACTTTGAACGATTCCTTCCCATTGCCAAGAAAATCTCTTCCGCTTCAAATGGAGAAATACAGACAACTACATATGGCCCTATCCGTCTTGATTAAACTTTCCTAGGAATAACTGGAGCCGACTGTTGTGTAACAAGACTTGTTGGATTGGCATAAACTCTCTTTCTTGGAGGCATTTATTATGCCATTTCTTTGTGTGCTATTTATAAATCCTGGCATTTTGATATGCCATTTCCCATAACTCATCCAACTCATTCAACTACAATAACTTGTGATTACCTTTGCTTTTTCATCAAAATTCAAAAATTTAGTAGTTTCTAATTCAATAAGTGACATGCTTTCCTAAATAGCATCCTATATGTTGACATACCAATTGGTATTTTAAATGCAGTTCTCTAAGCCTACAATATATAACCAAGTTTAAGTGTTAGTACCAGTCTCTCCTAGAATAACTTACTATTTTCTCAAATATTCTTTTAAGTTCCCTATTCGATACGTCAACTTAACCACTACTCTGTGCATGACTTGTACTACTCAATTTATGAGTGACACTATATTTTGAAAACAAATTTGCAAACAACCTATTACAAAATTAAGTGCCATTATCACTAATTATAGTCCTTGGTGTACCAAACTAAGAAAATATATATTTTTTCATAAACTTATTCTAGCATCATTCGTTGGGTTAGCATTAGCTTTTACCCATTTAGACATATAATCAATAGCCACTAGAATATACTCTTATTGAATGATTTACGAAAGGGTCCCATAAAGTCTATATCCCAAACACAAAAATTTCACAAATCATAATATGTAAGAGGCATTTTATGTTTACGGGAAAAGTAAGCCATTTGCTGGCATCTATCAGATGAACTGACATAATTATATGCTTTCTTGAACAATGTTAGCTAGTAGAACCCAGATTGAGAATCTTGGAGCTGTAGTTCTACTTGGGCCAAAATGTCTACCTACCTCACTACTATGACAATATCGAAGTAGGCTCTCAACTTCCTTTTCCAGTATGCATCTTCAGATCGTGTTGTTAGCACATATCTTAAACAAATTCGAATCTTCACACAAATAGTGTTTCACATCTGAGTACACTAATTCTTTTGCTAATATGCCATGCTTGTTGGTATCCAAGTTCCTGCAAGATAATTAGCTTAATTAGCAAAGCAACACTTTTTAGCTTTAGCCCCATGCACACCAAAATTAATTATAAAAAATGTTTCTCATTAGGAAACTCATCATTAATTGCTATGTCCTCTATAGGGGTGGCTTCTAAATGAGACAAATGATTAGCAACTAGATTCTCACTCCCTTTTTTTATCTTTGATCTCCAAATCAAATTCTTGGAGAAGGAGAATCCATGTTAATAATCTTGGCTTTGCATCTTTCTTAGCCGAAAGGTATTTCAAAGCTACATATTCAGTATAAAAAACATTTCTAAAAATTCTTTTCTATTGTGGCATAGTTGAGTTGAGCTCCATTTAAAGTCCTACTTGCATGATAAATCACATGAAACTCTTTACAATGCCTTTATCCCAAAACTGCTCCTACTACACCATTACTTGCATCATATTGCAATTTAAATGGTAAAATCCAATTAGGGCAGAGAATATAAACTACAACACACACAAGGAAAAGAATTACGTGCACTAATTTATGGTGAATAATTGCAACAAATAACTGAACAAAGAAACAATTAGTTGCATGGAAATGCATTTAAACAAAAAGAAAGAAAAAGGTTTAAATTAGGAATTGTCCTGACTTTTAATATTGCCTAAAATAATTTCCCTAGCAACGGTGCCAAAAACTTGATATGCCATGTGTGCAAGGTGCAAGTTAAATTTACCTATCCTCAATTATCCACCAATTTTTGTAAGTATACGTTTAACAATGTAATAGGGTGAATAGGGATTGTTCCCATAGGGAAATATGTAAACACTATGGAGTACCAAAAGTAGTTGACAACTTTTATCTAGACAATCCAAGATGGTTTTCAAATTTTTTGACTTAAATAAAATAATAATAAAATAGAATTTAAGAAATAAAATAAAAGATTAAGTTTACTAAATGATGAGAAAATAGGTCAGGTACTAGGCTAGCGATTTTCCTGAACTAGTTCAATACATAAACCAATCGGTTCAATCACACCCTAGAGATTCAATTCCTTGATATCAACTCAACCCCAATCTCTCGTGATGTTAAGCCCTATCAATTCAACAGATTCTAAGTGGAGATCTCTCTTTGACCTCAATTCAATAAAATTGAGTGAGCTATTAAATGGAATAAAAATGAACCAATTAGAAATCTACGTCAATCACAATAACAAATTTTGTTGATCTAATAATTATCACTAATCTATGACGGCGGGTCGACTCTCGTATTACCTCGGCCAATCCTACCAAAACTAGAGTTAGATACTCTCTAGAATCTTCTAATTTGTGACAATTAACCATTAGCCAAGAATGCAATTAATCCGATTAATTACTTATTTAAATCGATTCATGGGAAAATTGCATCACCCGTACCTAACCCTAATGAAATTAGTTCATGATTGGTGAAACAAGAACATAAGAATCAATAAGAATGCAAGAAAATGAATAACTCGTTGTATAAGGTTTGATACAACGATTGTAAAAAAAATAAAGAACGAAAGCAAGGATGGAAATTGATTGAAAAAGCAAAAGAAATTTTCCAGCAATTGTTTCGGACTAAAAATGCTTGATTAACTTGAACTTGTGTCTAAATTAAAACCTTCAAAAGTAGTGCAGTGGAAAAAATGAATAAACCCTAACTCAAAACAGTAGTAATCATCTCTTTAAATAAGTCTAGGAGTCTTTAATTTTTTGCTTACTCAACTCCTGCAAATAAGGTAGTTTTCCTAATCAAGTAAAATTCCAAAATGAAGGCCTATTACAAGTAGTAGACTAGAATCTCGTCAAAATCAGCATTTTCTCTAATATTGGAGCCTGCCTACCTAGTTGGACGCGGTGAAGAAATTTGTTAAGGAAAGGTTTACCTCAGCGAACAGACCTTCTACTTCCCGAAATACTTGGTTCTCTACAGCAAACCATTTAAGCCTAATTCTATTCTCCATGGCGATCAAGGCTTTTTCTTGGAACATGATTTCAGCTTCCTCACTTGGTTTTGACTTTCCAACTTGGTCATTCTATCTTTTACTTGCATAGAAAATGAAGTAAACATAAATGACAAATAAACCTAATTAGACTTTTAACACAAAACATCACGAAAACACAATAATAAATACTCAAAGGAATAAAAACTATGTCTAAAGAAGGATGATAATAACCTTAATGCTAAGGTTATTAGTTAACGTTCCTTTTGCGGATGTGCTTGAGTTGATTCGAAGTTATGCAAAATTCATGAAAGAGATCTTTTTCAAGAAAATAAAGACAGAGGAAAATAGTACTATGATGCTCACTAAATAATGTAGTGTAGTCCAGATGATATTCTTCAAAATTCTTTACCTCCTAAATTAAAGGATCTAGGGAGTTTCTTTATTCCTTGTACAACCGGTCATTTTTCTTTAAAAAGAAATAATGTGATTAGGTACAGGTATTAATATAATGCCTTTATCATATTATAGGAAATTAGGACTGAAAGATACGAAGAGAACGTCCATGTGTTTGCAATTAGCTAATAAATCAACAAGGAGTCCATATGGAGTTGTTGACGATATCTTTGTGAAAGTGAACAAAAGCATCCTCCCTTCAGATTTTGTTATTTTGGACATGGATAAAGATGAAGATATGCCTTTCATTTTGGGAAGGCTATTCCTAGCTACCAAAAGGGCATTAATTGATGTTCCAAATGGAAGGTAGAGTTGCATGATCAAGATGAATATGTAACCTTCAAGGTATTTTATGATGGAGAGAGGCCGATAAAGTTGTCGAACGAGTTTGATGAAAGTGTTTTATGATGGACCATCTAATTGAGGGGAGACAATGTTCCACAAAAGTTTGAGCATGGAAATAAATTCTTTGAAAGAAGGGGCAAAAGACTTTAGCATGACAGGAAATCTACCTTGGCAATCTATTGTGGGTTTTAATAACTATCATTAGGAGATATGCAGTGGTGGAGTAGTAAATTGACTCTCACCACTGACTAACCTAATCATTGATTTGATTTGAAATCAAGCTAAAGGCTTTCAATTAGAACTAATTTCTTTCCCTAAAGTTTAAAATCTGACTTAACTTCTAGGACTTAAGCGCCACAACAGGAATGAGGTCTATTCTAAGTGTCGTAGCATTCTAAGGGATTTTCTACCAACATCTTTTTAGGAGGACACTTTATGTCTTTCTCTTATCTATTTTGGCACTTTTTTTTCTTTTATTAATTTTTAGTTACTGTCTTGAGGATCTAACTATTTAAAAGACTTCCTACCTACTGGATCAGGATTTCAATACTCTCTTTGCCTAAAGTATTGAAGAGAGTTCAAAAAAGTTTAATACCTAATCAATTAAAATTGATTTTTGTTTTCCTTTGTTTTTTGTGTTACTGTTGCCCCTAAGTGTTATATTAGTTTTTTGTGTGAAGGCATTGCATGTGTTTAAAAATTAGGAGTTGTATTGCTTTCCTTTCTCTCTTTAACATCTTTGTTGAGCATAGAGCAAATATGTTTTGTACTAAAATATAGGGGTTGGGGATTGAAATTTGTGATAAAAAATTCTTTGACAAGACATGCTAAGGTTTAGTGTCTTGTGTTTTAATTGACTTTTATATTGTTTGCAATGGGTTAAATATGTTTCAATTGATGCTTGGTTTTGGATTCTGAGAATTGTTATGATGTATAAGATGATTTCGATTTTTGAATCTTTTGATAATGTGATTTTTTTATTCTTCTTTGTTGAGAGTATGTGAGTTTTGTGAGTATCTTAATGAGTTACGTGTTTATTCTTTGTGAGTATAGAGTGGTTATTGAGCATTTACTTGAGATTTGTTTTAACTTGGAACAAGAGTTGGGAAGATGTGCTTAAAAATGTTCGCTTATGTGACATATATACGAAAATTTTATCATGGAAATAATTTAGTCCTTCTTTGGAGGAACTACATGACACTCCTACATTAAAAGGGCTATCCTCCTCCTTCCCAACCTTCCACGGGACTCCTAAGTTTTCTAGGGTTTTGGTTTCTCCATGGATGCACTTTAGTCTTCAACTTGAGACAACCCCCATCTTTTGCTTCTAGATCTTTTACACATGTTTTCTTTAGCCAAAAATCATCAAAATCTATCAAAAAACCAGGTAGTTATCGAGGTGAACTAGATCTATTTCTTTTAGATGATGAAATCTTTCACTTAGGAAAATCCTTCAAGTTTGCTCTGGTAGGTGAATTCTATACAGGAAGACCTAGTATATCAACTTTCTACAACAATTTTGTAGTTTTTGGCTTCAAAGTTTCTTTTACTTTGAGTTTATTGAATTTCCATCACATTCTCATTAGATTTGATTTAGAAGAGGATTCATTCATTGTTGGCTTAGTAGGTTTCTACACTTTTCAAGGATTTGGCATGCGTGTTTTTAAATGGTCACCGTTATTTTTGTGTCGATCAAGAATCATCATTGGCTCCAATTTTTATTTCTTTCCCCCAATTCCTAGCACAATTAATCGACAAAAGCTTTTATTTTCATTAGCAAGACTAGATGGAGATCCCCTAAACCTTGACATATCCAATGCCACTTTTACAGACTAGTGTTGATAGGGTCTGTAATAAAGTGTATGTCTTCGAACCATTGGCCCAAAGATTATGGACTGGTTGGGGCCTCAAGGGTTTATGGCAAAAACTAGACTAGCAAGACTTTCCTCATTATTGTACTAATTGTGGAAAGGCCACCATAAGCAAGAATGTTAGGATGGCTCAAACCCTAAAGCAACACCAACTAATCCACCACCAGAAGTTGTGACAAAACAAGCACAACAAATCCAAAAGGGAAAGCCATTGGAAAAAACTACAGTTTGTTAGAAAAGGCAAGTCAGGCAATGTGAAATATATTTTAAACCATCATATTATTCATGAAGATACATCGAGAGAATATTAAAAAGAAAAATAACTCCATCCAATATGATACGGAAGTTACATTGTTGGGTGATAAACTGATGGAAGGTATCAGTGATAAAGCAAGTCAATCTCTGCTGGAACATACAGCAGAATGACAGAGATCAGATAGTTCCTGTGGGAGAGAATATTACTATAAAAGAGTTTGGTTTTCTATGCTTGAATAGGCTTATGCATAATCATCATGTCAAATTTCAAAAATCCACAAAAAAGTTTGTAAAGACAATAGTGATCCAAAAGATACTTTTTCCTGATGAAATTATTCGATCAGTCAAGCTGAGAGATCAGTTACGGGCTTTCCTACATGAATTTTGTCAAGAATTGAACTGTTGGTCCCAAAGCAACCTAAGAAAGGGGTGAATTAGGTTTCTAAAAATTAACTTGCAAATAATGCACAATTCAAATTTCTTGCACTTGACAAGTAAGATGGTAACAATATTATAAGCAATTAAGCATAAAATGAATAGAATGAATTAAGAGAGAGATTAAACAAATAACACATCCAAACTAACTAGCTTGGAGTAGTAACCCACTAAGATTCTTCTTCAAATTTGGTGAGCTAATAATTTCAAATGTACACAAAGTAGAATCACCCTTGCTCACACTACTTTTCTTTAGTTGAGCCAAGGATTTTACATTAAACCTCACTTTTGTACAAGATTATCACTCCACTCAATATTTTTGAATAGAACTCTTAAGTACACACTAATATAATATCACTAAAGAGCTAATTTGTACTCAAATTGCCATTCTATTTGCTTGTATTTAATTTGTAAGATGAGATACATAATATAGATGGGTTAGCATTTATAGGTGCAATAAATTAGCTCCCAACCACCTCCTAACAGCTAGATAATAAATGTTGAAAAACTAGCCATTATGGGTTTCAGACGTCCGAGACTATTATTGAGCATCCGAACAAACGTCCGATATGTAATATCTATCAAGGAGTTGAGAATGCCGTTCAGAAGGCCGAGATTGCATCCGTTCCTTCTTCCGAACCAGGTATGTTGATGAGTTCAGTCATCGAACGGTGTGGTGTGTCCGAGAGATTTAGTGCTTATCCAGGGATGCTTTTCTTCTAGACAGTTAGCCACGTCAGATAAAATTTGCTTCGAACAGTTAGATGCGTCCGTTGTAGGTGATTCAAAATCTTTCCCTCTGCCTGACCTTTCGGATGGTGCATTGCATCCGAGGTAAATTCATTAGGACGATCTTGTGCGTCTGCTGTAGGTGCTCCAAAATCTTGCCTTCTACCTAGCCTTTCAAACGGTGCATTGCGTCTGAGGTAAATTCATTCGGACGAGCTTGTGTGTCCAAGAAACATAGTGTTGTTTGCATGATGTACTTCATACAAAAACTCTGTTAAGAACAAATACACTAGAATTCCTATACAGCTTAAGTTAAGATTGTTAGATTACATTTGTCATCATCAAAACCAAGGTTGTACGATGACTAGTCATCAATCTTCCCCTTTTTGATGATGACAAATCACAGGGCAAATCTACTCAAATCAAGTTCAAAAACATCAACACAAACAAGTAAAATCCAAAAACCATGATCACACAATTAGTTATAAACACTAAAATAGCTATATTTCTCCCCTTTTTGGCATCATCAAAGCAAAATATGCTCCCCCTTACGCAAGCCATGAGATAAATAAAGGTAAAAACAAAAATCAAGAACAGTAAACAGTCAAATTCAATTACAACCAAGTGCAACAAATATCTAAGTACAGCAATCACAAGGAACTAAGGAGAAACTAGGGGTGGAATCTAAATCATTCTTCTTCTTGGAGCGTTCCTCACGTTTGCGGTTTTTGGCTGGTGCATCATCATCTGTAGCCTTACTGTCTTGTTCACTCAAGTCTTGAGGATCACGACATTGCATGATGTAGTTGAACGTGTTATCAACATCTTCGTCATCATCAGCATCAATGCTAGGAGCAGTGGATTTGTCAGGATTGGTGATGCACCAACTGGATCCCCACGGTCTTGGGGCTCAGGATTGGAATGATCATCATCTTCAATGTCATTGTCATCGCTGTCAAAGGAGGACTCGAGAATGTATTGGGACTGGATGTTGGAAATTGAACCTAAGCTGAGGTAGACATTCCCAGACTTAACACTTCTTGAAGGGTAGTTTGTTTAGTCTCTAGTCTCTTAAATTTTTGAAGGGTGCGGCGTTGAAATGGGCTCATTTGATTGCTCAGAGAGGTAACAAGTATTTATAGATGGGAAAGTGAAGATTCCGAAGAGTGAATGTGTAGGGAGTGGGATAGTGAAGTGTGGAAGTGGACAAGATAAGGGTTGAGGAGAGAGATAGTGAGGTAGTGCAAGACCTGAAGTGGAAGCATGTGTTTTAGACTTTTCAAGCTCATATGTAGCCTTTTTAAACCATTGGTCATTAAAAAAGCACAAACCCTTTCATTCAATATAAGCTTTGTTGAAATAAGAAGGGTATTGTTTTCTTTTCTATACAAGCCAGAAAACGGAATGTCAAAGTGATCGAATACTTTGGTTAGGAATTTTCCAAAATGAATGTTCCTACGAGTATCAGTCAAAAAGAGCTCCCATAAGGAGCAGAATAGATAACCAAAATCAAGTTTGATTCCTTTACAAACACAGTTAAATAAGTACAGTAGCATTTTTCTTGCCTCAATGTGATGCCCATCAGTAGGCAATAGCAAATTAGTAACCAAAGAGTATAAAATATTGAGCTCAGGACTAAGCAGAGTAGTTTTGACTTCTAAAGCCTGTTTAAAATTTACATGTAAAATTTGTTTCACCTCGTCTATGTCAAAACGAGTGTCTATAGCAAGCCATTTGTCTAATGAGAAAAAATAAGAAATTTCATCAACAGAAAGAACTTCACACTCAAAAATTGTATTAATGACATTGGAAGAAATTTCAATGCTGAAGTTATTTGCACGTGAAACTAAAGTTCGAACAGTCGGACCTTTTCAAAAATTAGCAGTGAATTGCAACTCACCATATCATCATAGACGGGTAAATCCAGGTAAATTAAAATTTCCTAGTTTTGTTTTTCAAAGCATTCCTTGATAAGAGATAAGTTCAATTCATGACATAGACTTTGAGAAACAGGACATTGTACAATAATGGATTTGCTAAGCAAGGAAGTGTACCTATCTGATGCCTTGGCATCAATGAATTTTGGCAAAGAATGATTGGAGGTGGGTTGAGGATTTGACGATTTTTTACCATGCACCATAGCTTTTCCCTTTGATTTCTTCCCTCAGGTAGCTATTGAAGATCCTCCACATGAACGAACTATCTTGATTTGAAGAGGAAGTTGGAGAAGGAAAATAGTGAGAGTAAATGATTTTTATGAAATTCTAAAGAAGATGATGTTAAAATGGTGAAAAGATATTCAATTGAGATGGGTAAGTAGTTGGGTAAAGAAATTTCTTGAGCAATTTCAAAGGAAAGAGGACGAATTGAAAGAATTGGAAGAGGGACTCTTAAGTCGCCAGACACCCTTTCGCTAGGGTTCGGTGGGGTTAGGGTGTCTTATAAGGGAAAATGAAAGGTTTTAAACGAGTGGAACAATTATTCAGACGTCCGAATGATTGATATACTTCTGATCGCAGATGAACAGACGGCTGATATGCTATGCTATGTGTCCGAAAGCATAATTCATACAGATTTGAAATCAATAATGCCCAAACGAGTTCTGAGAAATTCAAAATGATCTAAAGGAAAAGGTTTAATAAAAATATCAGCCAGTTGATCCTATGTACACACAAATTCAGCACAAATTTCCTTTTTGCACACAAGATCTCTTATAAAGTGATGCTTGACATCAATGTGTTTGGTTCTAGAATGCAAGATAGGATTTTTAGTAAGATTAATTGAACTAGTATTATCGCATCTTATTTGCACACAATCAAGAATAGCACAAAAATCTTTTAAGGTATGCTTCATCCAAAGAAATTGAGCACAACAATTTTCAGCAGCAATATATTCGGCTTCCACCGTAGATAGAGAGAATGGAATTTTGCTTATTGCTAAACTAGGACACCAAGCAATTACCCAAAAAAAGACACATACCACTAGTACTTTTCCTATCAATTTTACAACCAGCAAAATCAGCATTAGAATAACTAATTAAATCAAAACCAGTGGATTTTGGATTCTAGAGGCCAAAATTCATTGTCCCTTTCAAGTATCTAAAAATTCTTTTTACAGCAATTAAATGTGATTCCGTAGGACAAGATTGAAATCTAGCACACAGACAAACGGCAAACATAATATCCGGTATACTAGCAGTCAAATAAAGTAGGCTTCGATCATACCTCTATAGCGTTTTTCTTCAACACTATGACCTTCTTCATTTGGTTGAGTTACACATTGGCGTTCCGACTTGTTTGCAATCTTCCATCCCAGAGCGCTTGAGTAGCTCCTTTGTGTACTTGATTTGTGTAATGAACATTCCTTCTTTTGTTTGGTGAACTTGAAGTCCAAGTCATCATCAAAACCAAGGTTGTAGGTCATCATGAACAATAGAACCGATTCTTCTTTGCAAGGTAGTTGTGGTGACTCTAGACTGGGACAAATTCCTATAACTAGACATAAAAAAAAAAAAAACAATACTAACTTACTCGAACAATACTCACAAGGCAGGTGCTTTGTGCACACTTCACTCCTCTCAAACTCCTATAAATGATTAATAATCTTATATGGCATATTATAGGAATTTTGAGTAAATTCCTCATTTGACATCTTGAAAAATTGATTTGTTTGCCTTAGATTTCTCTACTAGCAGGGCTTGATGGTGAACCTCACACGATTGATGAATTCAAACATAAACTCAATTTCTTCCAACGTATTTCTAATCAGTCCGGGAAAATTTGGTTGTTTTATGATGATAATCTCGCACTCACTATTGTCAAGATAGATCATCAATTTTACATATAATGTTAGCTCACTCTTCATGGACATGACCAATTTATACTACATTCATCTATTCTAAATGTACCCAATTGGCACGCATACCATCTCTTTGGCATAATCTAGTTAGGATTGCAGCGGTAGTAGATAAAGATCCTTGGATGATATGAGTGATTTCAACATTATATCTAGCCTTGATGAATATCTGGGATATTCTGCTCAAGATATGCAAGCTATTATCGATTTCAATAATGAAAAAGATGATTATGCTCTATTGGAACTTAATTTCTCGGGAAGCTCATTTACATGGAATTGGATTCGTAGATGATGTCTAGTTTGGAAGCTTTTAGATCAAGTTATAGCTAATCAGGCTTGGCTGAACCCTTTTGTACCTCATCAAGTGTGTCATTTGAGTCAAGTATCTTCTGATCATGCACCTTTATTGCTAGAGATGAAGGATAGTACTAGTTGAAACAAATAAGGAGACCCGTACTTCTGATATGACAATGTTGCTGCATTGCAAGCTAAAGAGACTCATAAATTGTTTATAGTGGAATAAAGATGTTTTTGGTGATATTTTCCAAAACACCAAAGCAGTCGAGGCAAGTAGTATACCGAAGATCAATTTTAACTAACCCAATAGCCAATCAATCGAGAAAAATTGAATCAAGCAATAGTTGAACTGTTTCATCACCATAGGGTTGAGGAAATCTTTTATAAGCAAAAATCTAGCATTAAATGGCTTTCTGAGGGTGATTCTAATATTCGATTCTTTCATTCATTGCTTGTTGAAAAACCAGCTTGTTTAACTATCCACGGGATCCATAATTCTCAAGAAATTGGGTTACAGATTTGGGGAAATATTCAAATAGAGGCTAAATTATTATTCAAGTAGCTGCTAATTTAAGAACCTATGGAAGAAAAAGTGATGATGCCTAGAAATATTATCTAATAGCTCATGGACACGTGGTCAGTCCGTCAAAGCTGTCAAGACCTTCATAGGCCCACTAATTATTCCTAAGCCCATGAACCAATCAAGCCCGTCCTAGAAGAGTATAAATAGTAATTTGGAAGGTAAAATAGAGATTCTAAACTTTATTCTCTAAAAACGACTAAGTGAGACTTAGACTAGAATACTTTATTGTGGTGCTATAATTTTTCAAGCATCAATATTTGGTGCTGTCAGTGGGAAACAAACAAGAAACCATTTTTGTGTCTTTACCTATGGCTCCTAGCACGCGCAATACCCACCGTCACAATCTAGATAGAGAGAAAGAGGTTATATCCTAATACCAGTCAAATCGACCAATTAGAGTATTTTATCGATTGGAGGGGCAAGCTGGGGATTCCAGTCCTCAAGCTAATAAGAAAGTTATAGAGATACAATTGCTAAGGCAACAAAATGCCATGTTGAGGGAGCTTCTCATAAAACATCGACATGAGCAACAAGGTGGTGAAGGTGAAGAAGAATATTCACACAACTCTGGTGGCAACCCTCGAGTTGTCCACTTTACACATCATAGACCATTGGATGAAAAACACTCTCGTGTAATCTATAGGGAGAATCAAGGAAGAAGAGATGTAACTCTAGTCGGGTCTGCCCGACAAGAACGTGAAGGTCGGTATGCCCTCTTCTGCTGAATCTAGAAGAGAAGCCTCCTCCAGACCAAGTGAAGCCAGATCGAGGAGCCCAAGTATGGTGGCCTCAGTAGCAAGGGAGAGGGGAAGACCTCGTGAAAGGAAGAAAATTTTGGAGCGCATACCCTAGTGAGAAGAAGAACTAAAAAGAAAGTTGGAGGAGATCCAAGCTCGGATAGACAAGATGGATGACAAGGAAGGGATAACGGCAAGATACAAGTACTCCTTGCCATTCACTAAACCCTTCCAAGGCGTTGGGGTAGAGTTATCACTTGCTTTTGCCTTCCGGGGTAGAGCCCTCACTTACTCTTGCCTTTCGAGGTAGAGTCCTCAATTATTCTCGCCCTCCGGGGTAGAGTTATCACTTATTCTTGCCTTCCAGAGTAGAACTCTTGCTTACTCTTACCTTCCGAGGTAGTGTCCTTAGTTGCTCTCGCCCTTTGGGATAGATTTATCACTTACTCTTGCCCTACGGGGTAGAGCTCTTAGTTACTCTTACCCGTTGTAATCAGGTAGAATCCTCAATTGTTCTTGCCCTCCGAGGTAAAGTTATCACTTGTTCTTGTCCTCGGGGGTAGAACCCTTACTTACTCTTACCCTCCGAAATAGTGTTCTCAATTGCTCTCACCCTCTGAGGTAGAGTTACTACTCCAACGGTGCTTACAAGATAAGAACTAAGCATGGAAAGCTCGTACCTCGCACTTGGAATGCCCAAAACTTAAAAAAGTTCTATTTTTAAACTTTCTTTATTTTGCCTTTGTTTTTTGAAAATTCCCTAAGCCAAGTGACATATTTCGAGGTGAAACAAGCTTGTGCAGCTCATAAATATTCGCTTTTACTATTAATGAAAATTTCTAAGTCGTTCGCCTATGTAGTGGCTCAATTCTTTGTTTAAGAATAGTGATCTTATCCTCCAACCAACCTCCAAGTGCAAAACCATGACTCTCCAGGGTCACTTATTCCCTTCGGGGAACATTCTTCATGATATCACGACTCTCCGGGGTCACTTATTGCCTTCCAGGGAACAAAATTAAAGACCACTCTCCGGATTCGGCATAACCCCTCCAGGGGCGAAAATAAGCTTATCCTTGGAGAAGTAGTTCATTGGTTAAGTAGGCTCAGAAAAGCGACCATAGCCCTTCCGGGGGCAAGAAGAAAATTTTCTCTAGGAGATGTGTGCCTAAGAAAATCTTAGTAACAACATTAAACTTTACTTGGAAGATTTGTGCCTAGGACAACCCCTTCGGGGGCGAAAATAAACTTTTTCTTAGAAAAGTAATTCCTTGATTAAGTCAATTCAAAAGAGCAACCATAGTCCTTCCAAGGACTAGAGTAAATTTTTTTTTCTTAGGAGATTTACGCCTAAGAAAACCATAATTACAACACTAAGGCTTTACTTGGGAGATTTTGCCAAGGACATTCCTTCCGCGGGGCAAAAATAAACTTCTCTTTGATTCGGCGTAAGAGCCATGGTTTACCCTCTGAGGGCAGAAAACTCATTTGCTCAAGCATAGCGATGAAAGCTCACAACCTCACAATCTTAGTCACTTGAAAAAATATTCAAGTGTCAAAGAAGGGCAAAGGCGTATATGGAAATGCTTGAAGAAAAATAAAAGCGTAAACTATCAAAAGAAAGCCGCGATATCATATAAACAAAAGAAAAGCATAGCATAGGTGGAGTTGGTACAAGGGAAGACCCCAACTCAAAGCCAGGCAACAAACACAAGCGAATTAAGTAATAAGGAAAACAAATAATATAACACTAGCCGAAGATGGAGCCTGAACATATAAGAGAATTGAGCTCTAAGTCTCCAAAAAGGTAAAATAGCTAAGCAAAAGGCTAAAATAACCTGTTCCATCCTCAGGGGAAACCCCCGAAGAGCTAGGATGAAGAGAGGTAGAAGGAACACAGCCTTGAAGCAAGTCTTCAATATCCAAGTTTGGATATTTCTTCTTCACATAACATAGGGCTCGATCATAAACCTCGTCGAAATACCCCATGCTACGGTCTTCTACCAAATCCTCAAACTCGGGCTACTAGCGCGATAGTCTACCAAATGCTTTTCGATGCGATCCTTATAGTCTTGAGAAGCAAGGAACTCCAAGATGGCAGAATCTCTACTCTTCTTTTCCATGGATTTAAGCTCCTCCTTGTGCAACACGCAAAGCTTCTTTACCTCGCTCTTATGAAATGCTTGAATCTCACTAACCCCATTTTTATGAGTGGCTTGAAGCTCTTGGTTCTCTTTCCTGAATTTGGCGATCTCTTGGAAGTTCTCTTGATTGTGTTTAGATGAAACACACATAGCGTGGAAGTGTTTTTCTTTTGCTTCTTTGGACTTTTTAAGCTTAACCTCCAAAGCCGAAATTTGAGAAAGATGGTATTCTTGAGCTTTGTTCAAGTGATTTTCAAGATCACCAATCTAAAAATCATGAGGAGAGAACGATGTTATCCATAAGTATAATTAAAAATACTTAGTCATTTTATGAAAAGAAGAAGGAGCAATTTACTTCAGCAATATGTTTAAACATGGCATCAATCGAGGACTGGCATTGGCAACACAAGTAGAGCTCAAGGATTTGCCGGCTCTATTCTTTCGCGACTTGGGCAATGCCAGTGCTTCTACCAATGGGCGGCTCACTTCTTCCAAAAAGGAATCCTCATAAACCTCCCAAGAAGGAGTATAGATCATGCAGGAAGAATTAGAGACCTCAACCTATGGGGGAACTTGTTCTTGAGACAGATTTGAATCAAGACTTAGTGGGGTTGAAGTCTCTTCAGTAGAAAAATCTACTTGAGCCAATGGTGTCGGAGTAGCCTCTTTGGAAGGCATTGCCCTCTTTTTAGGTAAAGATGGCACAAGAGCTTTTTGTGTCGGCTTCTTTGACCCCAAGATCCCATGCCTTGAGATGACCCTTCATGCCTTGCTTGTCTCCTCTTCAAAGCGTGCTCACAAATGGTATCCTTCAAAGCATCCACTACAAGATCAAAAAGAACAAATTAAGCTCAAGTTGAATATTAGTACAAGATGAAGACTAGGAAAATTGGTGCAAAAAAAATACTAAGTAAAATGCATATGCATGGCAACCTAGAGGGACAAGAGGATCAAGATCGGCCGGGATCAACCTCGTCGATACCAATACTTGTTCATCAACTACTTTTTGCCAAGTAACTGGTTCGGCCTCCATAAGCAGAGCAAGATTCCCACTCTCGGGCCCATCAAGAGAAGAAAGTTTGTTGATCTTTGAAACCTTTAAATTATAGCTTCAAGCGAGAAAATTCCATTCGGACAATCTTTGGATCAAAAAATAATGACTTCTCCAATCAACTAGCTTGGGATAAGCTTCTTCGGCCAACTTTTGGCTAGACCGCCAACTAAAGGTGCAGCGTACTCCGCTCGGTGCAAGTCAAAAAAATTCCTTAAAGGTGCCAATTGAAGGTTTAACCCCAAGAGCGGCACAATTGATTAAATAAGCATTGATGTTGTGGATGGATTTGGCATGTAATTGTTCAAGCCCCACTTGGTAATGCTCCAACACCTCGTGGAAAAATAAAGGCAATGGCAGAATCTCAATCCCACCTCTAGTTGCACCAAATACACGGAAACATATCCTGAAGAGTTTATGCAAGGTCTATGGTCAAGAGGAGGAACCTTAACCTTGTAAAAATTGGGAATGTGATGTTTCTCCATCCATTTCCTAATCAACTCCAAATTGACACTCGAGCGAGACAATTGAGAGTATACATATGCGGGGTCATTAATATCGAGCAATGATATTGCCACAGTAAATATCTTATTGGCACAACACATATTTATTCAATAATTTTGTGCTGTGGCAATATCATTGCCCATTAATATCACCCTTAACTTTCTTTTTTTCTTCATGCTTTGGAGAACTTTTGATCTTTTTCCTCTTGGATGGGGAGGAACCACAACCTCTTCACTAGAAGGCTCATGCTCATGTTGAGAAAAATCATCTTCGTTATAGTTTTCCTACTCAAGGTGTTGCCCTTTAGCCTGATGCACTTGAGGGAGTCCCGATGACACAATTGTACATGAACCGGTAGTTCTACTATGACTCATATTTACCCTCACCTTGGAAGATGAGGTGCCACAAATTAAGGGTCTACCCACAGACATACTTGCTCAAGGATATCTCCCACCTTATTTGAAGAAAGTTCCCCACAAGCTTTAACCTTATCAAAAGTGTCACACAATTTGTCAACATCTCTTCTTTGTACACAATCAATTTCAACATCATTGGCAATCCCATGATAATTTAAGTCGTCAATAATAGCATTATCCAAATTTAGGATACTATTCCCCATCTCTTGTGCTAACTTTGGCACTTCCTCTAAATCATCAATGTGACGCCTCCGAGCACAATTAAATTCACCATCATCATCAACTTTGTCCGTGGTGTTATAATCAATGGAATGAAATTGGTTATCACCATGAATCATTGTTTTATTACCACTTATACTCTTACCTTTCTTATCTTTGATTTGCACGGGTAAAGTTATAACCATATTCACTTCAAGTCCTTTCAACGATGTATTTTCCACTTCCATGGTGTAGTGTCGAATTTAGGAGGAAGAATGTTGATTTTGCCTTCACCTAATCTGAGATCTTTTGGCTTTGAGATTCGGGTGGGAGCCCAATGGAATGGTTTTTCAATCCAAGTTCAAGCAAAAGAAGAGAAGTGATGTTGTATCATGTGCACACAAGGTGTTTGACAAAATGCTCAAGAGAGAAATGAAGAGAGAGAAATAAAAAGGAAGTGCAAAGAGGATGGGGTCAATCTTTCTCCCCAAGAGTAAAATTCAAATTTTTAAATTTTTGGTTCTAGCCAAAATCTTATTGACTCTGGTCAAACCCTTATTGGCTCTGGCTAAAATATTTTTTCGGCTGCATTCAAGACACAAGTCAGAGATTATTCTTCTACTCTCAACCCGTGCAAATTCGACTTGATAGTGGAGGGCAAGTGATGATGCCTAAAAATATTATCCAATAGCTCACGGACACGTGGCCAATCTGTCAAAGCTGTCAAGACCTTCATGGGCCCACTAATTATTCCTAACCATAATGAACCAATCAAGCCCATCCTAGAAGAGTATAAATAGTAATTTGGAAGGTAAAATAGAGATTTTGAATTTCATTCTCTCAACTCCACACTTTACTAATCCTTGCTCTCATTCTACTCTCAATTATCTTCCTGTCACCAATTCTGACTTGAGCGTCGGAGCTTCTCCCAAGGGACATAGCCCCGCCGTTCTTTTTATTGTCGCAGGTTATCACTTCGTGGGTTCGACGCGCATCAATACCTTTGCTTTGGAGTATTTTTGTAATTAGATTTTGAACTTTAATTTGTATATTTTGGTGCGTAAATTTTCTCGCATCAGCAAAAAAGCACTTTAATCTTTGTTGAAATTTGTTCCATCTTTGATTAATGAAGAGCAAAACGATTCTATTTTGAGGCCACTTACATTAGATGAAGTGAAAAAGGCTATGCTTCAACTAGATGGCGAGAGTTCACCAGGGCAGGATAGATTCACAGGATTCTTCTTCACTAGTTGTTGGGATATAATTGAACACAATGATGTGTTTCATTTGGCTCAAGAGTTTTTTTCTGGAGATCTACTTTCTAGGGCTTTTGGACATACTTTCACTACTTGATCCCCAAAAAACCTAATCCAGTGACTTTTACGGAATTCCGCCCTTCATCATTATGCTCCTTTGTAAGAAAAATATTTACTAAAATCATTGTCAATCATTTTAATTTGGTTCTTCCCCTTATTATTTCTTTACAACAATATGCTTTTTTCAAGGGTCATAATATGGTTCATAAAAAATTGTTCGCAGAGAAGATGCTCTCTTCCTTTAATAAGAAGGTTAGGGGAAAAATATAATGTTGAAATTGGATATGATGAAGGAATTTGTTGGGGTTTCATGGAAATTCCTACAAGCCATTCTTTACAAGCTTGGTTTTCTACCAATTTTCATTTCTTGGATCATGAATCGTCTACAAGGGTGTTGGTTTTCCTTGCTGTTAAATGGGTAGCTATGTGGTTTCTTCAAATCCGCTCATGGTATCAAGCAGCCAGCGGTATCCACTATCTCCATTCTTTTTTGTCATTTGCTCTGAAGCTCTTTCTCATGGATTGAATACTTTGGCTACTAAGGAAGATTTCTTACCCGACTCACTTCCTCAGAACTCTCCAAATCACTCATTTAGCCTTGGCAGATGATATTGTCATATTTTCAAGAGAGGAAAGGTTGATAAAATTAAATCTCTTATGCTTTTTTTTGTTGGTTGTTTATAAATAAGGGTTGGGACAACAAGTTAATTACTTGAAGAGTTGTTTCATTCTAGCATCTTGGAGTTCATCTACTTTTGTCAACCTTGTTGAATCCTTGACGGGCATGCAAAGGAAAACCCTACCTCTAACGTATTTGGGTTGTTTACTCTTTATAGAAAGAAAAAAAAATCATATATTTTTAGAAGTTAATTGACTTGGTTTGATCCAAATTAGATGGCTGGAAAAATAAATTTTTATCTCTAGGTAGGCACTTTACTCTCATTAAGTATGCCTTGACTGCTATCTCCATTCCCTTACATTATACTATCTATTAATCCTACTTTAGTAGTCATAGATGAGATTGAACACATGATAGCTGATTTTCCATGGGTAGTTCAAATATGGACATTGAAGACACTGGAAGAAGTGGAATGAGTTATGCTATCTGACTCAAGAAAATTGGCTATGGTATTCATAGCTTGCATGCTACTATGATCGCCTTCCCCATCAAGCTATGATGGAATTATCATTCTATTGATTATTTATGGTCTTGTTTCATAAAGGTAAGGGAAGGCCTCTTCTAATAGCTTATCTTAGGTTTGGCAACACATGTTATGTGTTAAGGCTTTGGCTGATCTTCATATCCAAAAATTGCTCACGACTGGAGATATTAGCTTCTAGTTTGATAATCGATTAGGCGATGGAATTTAGCTGATAAAGTTCCTCAGATTTTTAATCTAGAGATCAAGATTAAAGATGTCTTCTCCAATGACATGGGCTGGAACTTCAGCCTTTTATATCCCTTTCCTCATGACAAGCCTATAAAAGCTCGAATTCTTGATCACAACTTCTTCACCTCTCAAGAGTTGGACAAAGTGATTTAGAATTTTAATGCCTCGGGTTTATTCTCAATTGCTAGTGCCTATGAGAATGTTCATTATAAGAGATGCACTGGCAAATCTCAAAAAAAAATTGAAGCAAAAAAATACCGTGGAAGATGTCATGGTTTAGGTAGAAAATGAATTATTACCTTATGCAAATATTCTCATGATGCTAGGTTTTGATATGGCCTCCAAATTTCCTTTTTGTCATTCATCCAATTCCATTGATCATGGTATGACTTCTTGTCAACTGGCTTTGGACACTTGGAATGAGTTGGAAACTTGTTGGAGCTACTAGATATTACAAGTACATCAACAACCAGTAAGGTTCAATTTTGGTGGACCTAGTCTTTTTCGACTTCCAAAGGTGAGTTGATTTCTTTAATTTCATCTCCATCCTCAGATTTTGTTTTTGATAATTGTAATTGCCCTAGTTTAATTTCCATGAATACACTTTTATTAAGCTAGCTAGGAGTCGAACCTCTACGTTAGATTTTGTCATTTAGACTAGGCCTTATAATCACTTTATGGGAAGTTTTTGCTTAGCCCCCCTCTCTATGTTATTTTCTTCACAATTATCAATAGAATGGCTCATAGACCCACCACCAAGGTGCCTGTTGTTTTAACTAAAAAATAAATAAATAAATAGGCCTTCTTTGAACCGTTTGAACCTAAATTGCCTACTTTTATTGTATTAATCCTAGTTTCCCCTTTTGAGCCTAATGAGCCTATTTTCTTTGTTAGCCACATTATTATGCCTAATTATCATTTTTACTTATCCTTTTTTCTACTCGTCATCTTACCTATTGTTGATCTCTGTGACTTCATCAATGCTACGTTAACGTGTTTATCATGGATGGAAGGGTTTGTTTTCTTTGTTGGGGAAGAAGTACAATAACTTAAAAATTTGTAAATAACTCCCCATATATAATCGTTCTATTCTTATGGAAAAAAAAAAGAATCAATGAAAAAAAAAGAGAAAAAAGAAAATAGAAAATGAAAAAGTAGTATTGTTGAATAAAAAAGTTTGTTCTTGCCTTCTAGTTTCGGTTCTTCTTTGGTTTAGGTTGGCTTTTACTCAAAAGGTTCCAAAAACATATTTGCTCTTAGGAATAAGGCTAGTAGAAGGGTCAACATCACAAATGTTGTGCCTTCGAAATGGCCATTAGGATATTTAAATTAAGCAAGTAGAAGCAATGTCTTCTAAATGAACCTTCGCGATGCAAAGACCAAGAAGTTGGGGATGACATGTTGTGTACTATCCATCCTTAATATCGAATTAAACGCTCCTACCTAGACTAATGCTTCATTATATATTTGGTATGACTATTTTAATGCTTCAACTTTTATATGTCATTTGATGTCTTTGAGATGATACCGATTGATCCAAAGTAAATCCAGTTGACAAGTCGTGCTATGTGCTTTTAGTGGTATTTATTTTTATTATGTTCTTAGTTCTTTTCTTTCTGTAGATAATTGCGTTACTCGGGACTAGCAAAACAATAGGTTTGGAGTGTGATAATTCTTGTAAATAAGTTATTTTATCTATAAAAAGCGTAGAATTTTGATAGTGTTTTCTCGATTTAAATGTTTTTCATGTGTTTTTCTTTGATTTCATGGTAATTAGCATTTTCACATGCATTAAGTTAATATTAGACTTTTAATATTATGTTTATCTTGTTTTTGTATATATCTTCTGTACTTACTAATTTTTGGTGTTTATTGTTGGTTAATTTTCCAAGTAGGTCCAAACTAGAAGAATTAAGAAATAAAGGATCAAAATGCAAAAGGATAAAAAGTCAGGAAGTCCATTTTGAGGTTGAACCACAGTATCAAATTTAAAGAAGCCAAAATTGATACCGCGGTTCGAGAAGCCATTTGCCTTAGTTCGAGAATACTTCGGACCACAATATCAAATTTAAAGAAGGAGAAAATGATATCACAGTCCGAGACAATTCAGCAGAAAGGAAAATGGGCCAATCATTTTTTGTACTAACTTTGTAGATTTTCTAATATACACTTGGATAGGACACCAAATACGCATAGTAGAGAGTATAGTAGTTAGACTAGTTTAAACTTAGCTTAGTTTCCTTGTTTTCTTTGTTTTAGTGTAATTTGTAAGATGTTTGCAATTTAGATGCTTAGTTTAATCCATTGCAAGTTTACAGCTTTCTTAGTTAAATTTATTGGGCTTTATTTTAGCTTTCCATTATAATTTCTTGCTTTCCAAGTTTGTCTAGTTCTAGTTTTATTTACCTTTTTATGCCCTTAAGTTTAATAATTAGTAGCTAAATATCTATTAGATTGGCCTAAGAAGATGGGATTTTTACCTATGAGTGTGTAGTTCTAATTGGATGTCCATAAAGTGGAGGAAAATTAGGTAGTAATTGATGCTTCGAGAGCTAAGTGAGGGAGGTGGCCAACTCTCAAATTTGTTTCGTGGGTTTAACACTAGATGCAGTACTTGTGTATTACTCCTAGACTAGGGTAACAAGTGATAGTCTGGTAAAGATGCTACCTTTCTTAGTTGGTTCTTAAAATCTCCATGTTGAGAGATAGACTTAAAATCAATTGTCGGGCCAAGGGGTTGGTTCATAATTGGGAGTGAACCTCTAATTTGACCCGTTGTTTGGACAACTAATTGGAATTAAAACCACGATAGAAGGAACATTTTCATATCCCAGTCCACCTTTTACTTATTGTTGACTTGTTGATTATGTTATTGCTTTATTTGGTATAAATTAGTTGTGGTTATCACATTCGACTTGTTGATTGTTTAGATAATACAAATCCTGAAACCTTTGGTACTTGTTGATTAAGTAAATCTCCATGGAACGATCCCCTCATCACTAGTTACCTATCCTCCTCTGCATTTGCAGGTGAATAGATGATGGTTTAGTGATTGTAGGAGTTCTTTTATTACTTAAGTGAGTTCTTAATTTACTATCATTATAATCCACATCAAGTTTTTGGCACCGGTTGCCAAGGATTTCGAGAACCTTTAATGGCAATATTAAATGCTTAGAGATAGTGCTAATTTAGACCCTTTTTATTTTAGTTATTTAATTCTTGTTTATGTAACAGTAATTGAATTTTGATGATACTTAAATATTGCATTTGATGCCTTTTCATTGGTGTTTCAGTGTTTGACTTGTTCTTTGTTAGTTTCTTTGTAGTGTTTGATTGTTGAGAAAGAGGACTTCCTACCTCTTGATTTAGAACTTGAAAAAACCTTAAGGAAAATCTATAAGGAAAAAAGACTTCAACAAGAACAAGAGTAATTCATCAACAATAATAATAGGAGAGTAGATGAAGAGAATCATAGGGAAAATGATAGTAAAGAAGGTGTAGGTAACAATGGATTGAGTGGCCATGGCAATAGTGAAAATGGATTGAACAGAAATGATTTTAGGGACTATGCTATGTCCACTTTTGATTGAGCAAATTCTAGCATAGAACAGATCCCTATACATGCAAACAACTTTGAAATCAATATGTGTACACTCATTCAAATGTTGCAAGCACATCATATGTTTAGGGAAGATCCCCAAACTCACTTGATTGACTGAGGTGTTGGATACGTTTAAATTCAATGGAGTTTATCTGAATTGTGCAAGAGTGAGAGCAGTTCCATTTTCATTGAGGTACCAAGCTAAACCATGGTTACAAGGTCATGATCAAGGCACATTTATATCTTGGAATAGGTTGGCACAAGATTCTCGACTAATTATTTTCCTCCTTCCAAAAAAGCTAGGTTTTGGAATGAGATTACATCATTTAAACAAGACGCCATAGAATGAATTAGAATACCTTGGGAATGGTTCAAAGAGATGATAAGGAGATGTTCCCATCATGCTATACCATTGGCGATGCAAGTGCACACCTTCTACAATGGTCTCTACCATGAAACTATGTTCATAGTTGACACTCTCCGGTGGTTCACTCTCATTTAAAACACCAGAAGAAACCCAAAGATTATTCAACACAATGGCACCCAAATATTACTCATTCCTACATCAACCAAATACAGCTCAACAACCCCAACTGAGTACTTCACTTCAACCATTCTGATATTCTTTTGGTTCAAAATAGAAGTATCACCAATATGTTGGCCAATCTTACAAGTGATTTAGAGAACATGAGGAATGTCAATGCTATATCCATAATGCATCCCTATACCTCCCAATCTCAAATCTGACTTCTTTTTGACTTGTTCGGGGATCAACCAAATAGCCAATTTGTACAATGAACAAGTGAATTACATGGGGAACAAATCCTCTCATCCTGGACACTCACGAAATGTTTACGGACACATATAATTCTTCAAAGAGGAACCACCCCAACTTTCATGGGATGGTCATCATCCCAAAATTCCCATCAAACAAACTTCCAAAACCAAACATCCTTATCTAGACCCTATCAAACACCAATTCAAAGAAATTTCCAATCCAACTTCCAAATTTCTCAACCAAGTTTTCCCCATCAATCTTATTCGTCTTGTAATCAATAACAACCTCTCCTCTAATGCTTGGTCCACCACCTCAATGGAAAATAGACGACATTTACTCACAATCAATGGAAACCAAAAGTGAGCTTAAAGCATTTAGAAGAGAAAATAAAGCATTGAGGAAAGATCAAGAAGCAATTGTAAGGAACATAATTGCGCCAAATGGCTATAGTGGTATCCGACAGACCCGCTAGTGTCCTTCCAAGTGATACTCTTTGAAATCCAAGAAAACAACATCCGAGAGATCACAACAACCAGGAACATACTCAAGCCATCATGCTAAGAAGTGAAAAAAAGTTGGAGGAAATGGTTGGGAATAATGCACCCTTGGTTGGAAAGAAGGTTGAAAAGGAAGTATGTGATGAGAATGATCTTTGACAATGAGAATGGAGAGTCTTCGAAGGGAAAAAGCAAGTTAATTGATGAGCCTACTAAGTCCCAAAATTCCATTAAAGTGAACAATGAAGACAGGGACCCATCAATAGAACTAACAAAGAAAGTCAGAGTTTCATTCCTATTAACCAATGGTTGAAAGGTGATGAAAAGGCCAAGAAGTTCAAAAGATTCTTGGTGTGTTCAAGAAGCTCAAAATTAACATTCTTTTTATAGAGGATTTGGAGAATATGTCAAGCTATGCTAAATTCATGAAGCAAGTAAGTTCTCTATTAAAAAATAAAGCTTCACAGGGATGGAATACTTTGCTTAACATAGGGTAGTAGTGCATTGATTACAAAGAAGCTACCTCCAAAATTGAAAGATCCCAATTCATTTTCCATTCCATGTGATATTGGATGCATTCATTATGAATGGGCATTGTACAACTTAAGAGCTTCAATCAATCTCCTGCCATACTTAGTAAACAAAAAGCTCAAAGAAGGGGATTTGAAGCCTACGAGCATATCCATACAACTAGCAGATATGAGCATAAAGTTTCCAATGGAGTTAGTTGAAGATGTGATTATTAAAATGAAAGCTATATCTCCCAGAGGACTTCTTTGTGCTAGACATAGGAAAGGACAAAGCTGTCAAATGCCCATCATCCTTGAAAGAGTATTCTTGGCTAGTAGACGTGCTCTCGAAGATTTCCAAGAGAAGAAGTTAGAATTTAGGATCAATAATGAAATTGTTGTTTTTAATTTATTTGATTCCTTTAAAGTCCCCTTTACTTATGATGATATTATGAGAATTGATGTGATTGATGAAGTAGTCAATAACTTTTTAGTCATAATGTGACTAAGTATTCATGGGAATAAAAGGCACTTGTGCACTCAAATTAAGATGATCAACATGATGAGGAGGCACAAGAGTGTTTGAATCTTTTAGAGAAAAATTACTCAACCAAGAAAGAAGAAATTCATAATGAAGACAAAAGCAAAGAGGGTCTCCAAACTATGAATCCCCAAGGTTGAACTCAAACCCTTACCTTTATATTTGCAATATGTGTTCTGTGGTGATAATGAGACTTTTCTCATAATTGTGAATGCTTTCTTGTCTTGTGGGCAATTAGTGAAATTACCTGATTTGCTTAAGAAGCATCGTAGTTCCATTACTTATACTATTGATGATATAAAAATGCATTAGCCTAACTATTTTTGTGCACAAGATTTTGATAAATGAAGGGAATATACCAAATAGATAACCCCAAAGAAGATTGAACCCAACTTTAAAAGAAGTTGTGAGAAAAGAAGTAATGAAGTTACAAGATACCGGTATAATGCCAATTAGTGATAGCGTGTGGGTGAATCCAACTAAAGTTGTTCCAAAGATAAGGGGTTTTATCATAATCCTTAGTGACACAAATGAACTTCTTCCATCTAGGTTGATAACAACTTGGCAAGTGTGCATAGACTTTAGGAAATTAAATGAATCCAGCTAGAAAGATCATTTCCCTTTACCTTTCATTGACCAAATGCTAGAGAGTTTAGCAAGCTTTGCTTATTCTTTCTTTCTTGACAACTATTCTAGGTATTTTCAAATCGTAATATCACCAAAGAATCAAGAGAAAATGACATTTACATGCTTCTATGAAGCACCTTTGCATATTAGATAATGCTTTGGATTGTATAATGCTCTGAACAAATTGCAAAGATGCATGTTAGCTATTTTTCATGATATGGTAGAAAGTGCATTGATGTGTTCACGGATGATTTTAGTGTATTTGACACTTCATTTGATGACTGTTTACTGAATTTGGCTAATGTGTTGCATCGTTGTGAAGAAAGAAATTTGGCTCTTAATTGGGAGAAATTCTATTTCACGGTACAAGAGGGCACAGTTTTGGGCCATAAAGTGTTACCAAAGAGAACTGAGTTAAATAGAACTAAAGTGGAAATTAATGAAAAATTACCCCTACCTTCTAATGTTAGGGGGATAAGAAGGTTTCATGGTCATGCGGGCTTTTACTATAGATTTATCAAAAAAATTTCACCAATTGCTAGAACTTTTTGTTCTATTGCAAAAAGATTGCATGTTTCATTTTGATGATGTTTGTTTAACGTCTTTTAATGTATTGAAACATGGCCTTGTCATCACACGTTAAATGATATTTAGTTATTGTTGTCCCAAATTAGTTATTGCCTTTTGAATTGGTATGTAATGCTAATGACTATGCCATTGGGGCATTGTCAATATGTCAAAAAAAATTTACATATCATTTACTATGCAAGTGTAACCTTGATCGAAGCTCAAGTGAATTATTCAACAACTGAAAAAGGATTATTTGCCATAGTATTTGCTTTTGATAAATTCTCTTATTTGATTGGTTCTAAGGGTGTTGTCTATACCAACCATTCCACCTTAAAATATTTGTTTTCAAAGCAAGATGCTAAGCCTAGATTACTAAGGTGGATTCTTCTTCTACAAGAGTTCAACTGGGAAGTAGTGGACAAGAAGGGAAATGAATATGTGATGGTGGACCACTTCTTAAGTATTGAAGAACTAAGACTTCTTGCTCAAGAAATACCTCCTTTCAAGAAGAATTTCTGGTAGAGAAATTACTTGTGATCAAGGAGAATCACCCATGGTATGCAGACTTGGTGAACTACATAGTCAGTTATGCCAAAGGTGGTCCCAAATTCCTTGAACATTAAACAAAAAAGGAAGTTCTTCTTGGAGGCGAAATTATTTTTGGGATGAACCGTACCTCTTTAGGCAATGCACTGATCAAGACCTTAGGCAATGTGTTCCGAAGGAAGAGATTGAAGCTATTTTTCTACATTGTCACTCTTCCCTTATTGGTGGTCACCACAGAGCTCAGAGAACTGCATCAAGGGTGTTGAAGTGGTTTTTATTGGCTAAACATTTGTAAGGACTCAAGAAGTTTTGTATTTAATTGTGATGAATGCCGAAGAGTAGGTAAAATTCAAGAATGCATGAGATGCCTCTTAATGGAATCGTGAAACTTGATGTCTTTGATGCTTGGGGTATAGACTTCATGGGACCTTTCGCAACCTCCTACTCTAACAAATACATCTTGATCGTCATTGGCTACGTGTCTAAATATGTGGAGGCAATCGCTTTACCAACAAATGAGGCTAAGGTGGTCACGAGATTTCTAAACTAGGAAGAACATTTTTTTTCTTGCCTTGGGTTGTCACGGGAAATCATAAGTGTTGGAGGGTCTCATTTTAAGAATACTCAATTCTAGTCTTTGATGTCCAAGTATGGGATCACACATAAGGTGCTTTGGCTTATCACTCCCAAACTCTGGGCCAAGTGGAGGTTTCTAATAAAGAATTGAAAAGGATCCTGGAAAATACCGTCAACAAGTGAAGGAAGGATTGGTTACAAAAGCTATATAATGCTCTTTGGACATATCACACCACATTGAAGACTTCAATTGAAATGTCCTCGGACAAATGGTGTGTAGGAATTCTTACCATCTTCTGGTGGAACTAGAGCATTGATTTTATTAGGCAATCAAGAGCTTGAACTTTGATTGGAAAGATGCAAATGAAAAATGGCTCTTGGATCTAAATGAGCTTGATGAGTTAGAAAAGATGCTTATGAAAATTCCACGATCAAAAAAATGCGATTTGGATGATTATGGGTGATTGGAAAAGTTTACTGGGAGCAATTGGATTCAAGCTGGAAAAGGCAAAAATCTAGCTAAGTGTTGAGAATGATACTGTAGTACGGAAGAATAAAAGAAGATTTTGATAACATGGTATCAAGGCCAAAATTTGGGTATCATGATTTAGATAATATAGTGTTAAATTCAAAGAAGTGAAAAATGATACTGCAGTATAGGAAGCAACATCTACAAGGTTCTTGATTTAGACGAGACCTCGATAAACTAAAGATGGAAATTTCGATATTGGAATATGGAGCTCAGCTTCTAGAAATTAGGATTACAGGTGACACCACGATATCAAACACAAAAAAAAAAAAAAATTTGACATAGCAGTCTGAATGTCAAGTTCTAGTAAATAGATTTCACGTGATACCACAGTATCGAATTCGAAAGAAGAAAATTTGATACTACGGTCTGAGAGTTATTTCAGTAAGAAACTTTCAAGTTCGAACCACAGTATTAGAATTCGAGAAAGCCAACTCAAAACCCCCAATCCAAGAAATCTGAATCGCCCCATATAAAAATTGCCTACCTTAAATGATTTTTAGCAAAATTAAATACTTTTTCCCCAATCCCAAGCCCTAGTTTTAGCCTTTTCTCTCTACCTATGGGAATTTTCTTCATCTTCTTCAATTTTCAACCAAATTTATTCGAAAAACTCAAATTCCAACCTTTCCACACCATTGCATCATCTCAATTAATCAAGGGAACATACAAGAGGTGAATTCCACCACTTAAAGGGGGTCAATCAACTTCATAATCATCCAATAAAATGATCCCAATTCTGGATAAATTCATAAGTTTTTGTGGTTAATTTTCAGTTGGACAAATTTGTGGATGTTTACTTGGGCTTGATTTGATTTGGGGATTGTTGATTTGGACTTGATTGGACTTTTAATTGTTTTGATGGATTATTTGGGATGCTGTTAATTGTTGATTAATTGAAAATGACTAGAGGTAAGAGTAAGGGTGCAACTTCATCCTCAAGTTCTGAAAAGAGAAAAACCGAGTTAAGAGAATGAAAGTGAGGCTGCTTATACACCTATATTTGTGAGTAAAAAGGCTGAAGAGTTTTTCTCAAATAATCAAAAACATGAAGTAATTAGAGAAAGATGATTTGATTTGTCAAAAAAAAATAGGGCAATATGAGGGGAATAGAAAGGAAATTTAAGCACAACTTACGGACCGTAATTGGGAATGCTTTGATAATATGACTAATCCACGGTACACTAACCTGGTAAAAAAGTTTCATTGAAAATATTTCTGAAATTGTAGATGGTAAATGCCAAGTTAGGGTAAATTAGTTGATTTTAGTGGTGAAAAGATTAATGCCTATTTTAACTTGCTCAACATTCCCAATCATGAGTTTAGAAGTTTTATGACCAGTAAAAAAGACATGAATGTTATAAAAAACTAGTTGTGCTTTCATGACGTGGCTTGGCAAATGAATGCCACTAGAACTCAGTACTTGAGATTTTCTCAAATTGGTTACAATTCTAGCCTAAAATTTGATTCTAGTCTTTGCCAATTGTCACATTTGGGGTCAAGAAGTATTAGCCGTGTTTAAAAGGTGATAAGTTAAATATCTAGTTATAAAATTTATAAGCACCTAACTCTACAATTAAATAGATAACACACCACAAGTGTACGGGGTCAAATAGAATATAGCAGAAGTAGGGATCGAACCCATAAGAGTTGGTTTAGCATGTGCCAGTAATTTGGAAATCGCTATTTGAAGAATCGATAATAGGAAAGAGAGTTGAATAAAATAGAATTAGAGAGTTTAAATAATTAAAACAATGGATTATGGTTAAGACTAGCCAATTCCCAATTTTAATTAATTCATTCAATTAACTGGTTCAATTATAGTTAATGGATATTCTATTCCTATATTTTAACCCAACCCATAGCAATTGATAATTGAATCCTATCAAATTAATTAACTAGGGTTCAAGAAACCATCTCTTGCCTGCCTAACCAAATTGAGCCATTATCCTTATGGATTTCAAGTTTCTTTCTGGGAAACACTCGGTGAATCAACTAATTAATTCTACGAACCTAGACTAGAATAATTAGTCTAATAACTTAATACTAGTCTATGATGGAGGTTCAAAAGCCTTATTCTCTCAGCTAACCTAACCAACTCTAGAGGAGGTCAATCTGCAAAATTGTCTATTTATGTTAATTTTACCCGATTATTATCATTACTTCAATTAATGATCAAATTAATGATAACCTAATGAAGTCGGTATCATCCAACCTTAACCCATACTATTTAGAACATGAATGAAAGAAATAACACAAAAGAAAACTTTGAATTAAATAGCATAACAAAGATGTAAGAAGGCTAAAGAAATCTTCTCTAACGAAGAATCACAAGCTTTCAGTCAAAGGCTGTCAATTTTGAACCTCCTCTTGAAATCTTCTTGAAAAACAACCCTAGTCTAATTTACAGCTCCCAACGGGGGAGACTGAATTAGAATGTTTTTTTGAGATCGTAAAGACACTTATTTAAAGTTTCTAAATTTACAAAGTGTAAGCGTCTGAATAAGCTTTGAAACGCACTCTTATGGGCCCAAAACAGGCACTAGGAACTCTAAATATCGTCCAAATCGCGTAAGAGCTCACCCCAGCCACCCCACCCGTGGTCAGTAGTTGATTTGCCCTGAATCACCCACTGACTGTGAGCATCATTCTATTTTGACTGCTATCAGGAGCTGATCAAACCTTGGCCACTCGCAGTCATCGAGTGGCCCTTTCAGCTTGTGTGGTATCATCGTTATGTCTGATTGGCATATCGTTTGTTCCTATATGATAGTAGAACAATCACACACATTAATTTCTATAATTTAACTCAAAAATGACACTCAAACACTGACTTAAACTATAAACAAAAGATACATAAGAACGGATGAAAAACACTATCTTTAGTAGGAATTAGGTAAACAACCTAAACTTAACCCTAAATACATAAGCATAAGTTAAATAACATTAAATAAACACTAAAACACTACATTAAACATATATTAACGCTATATTATATTAACACATATAAATAGAAAGGCATAAAAACGAACATATAACCTAGATACGCCAAAAATAGTGGAAAAATGGTACTAAAAGAACAATGAATAACATTTATTTCTTAGGGTTATCAAAAGGACAGGGCTTGTTTAGTTCATGTTATTCTAGAGGGAAAGTATATGAGTGTGCAAAAAATTATTAATGGGAGAATAGGACAAAAGGGATTTTATTTGACATGTTTATCTTTAAATTTTGTGTTGATGCAGGTTGCTCAATTACTCCTGGCAAACTCCAAACAATTCCAAAGAGGGTGGATTAAGGTGACTATATCCACAGCATGGTAAAGAAGTTCGAGAGGCACCAATTCCAGAACTTCCTCCACAAGCTCCTTACATCAACATGATAATGGAAAATGTCTACATCTCTCCACAAACCAATGAGGAGAGGGATAAGCGTCGTAGTTATTTGACCTAGAGTCATATGGTCTTTCACAACAACCTCTCCCTCATCGGTCAAGACATTCTTCTTCAGGCCACCACGCTCAACACTTAGATACACCCACGCCACCTCCAATTTGGCATTATGGGCTGTTATGTGGGCAACAGTTTTTTCAACCACATGAGAAGTCCACACAAAGAAGGCAACAAAGTCAAATTTGGTGAAGAAGAAGGAGCTCAAGATGAATACTTTGAGAAGGGCCAATTTGATGAAGATGGGGACCATGGAGAAGACAATGAGGACTACAATGGAGTCGAGGACTAGGATTGATGGCTTGCCTGCTTTGTGAAGACTTCCTAACCCTACTTATTTTTCACCCTATTCCCTCTAGATTAGCATTATGATAAGATTCGGTGATAGGACATTTGCATTTACATTTCTGTACTTAGTTTTATATTTCTAGTTTTTTGTATAAATTGCTAGTCTTTACTTTTATCTTGCATGGATAATTAGCTAAGTAGTTTATTTTCTTGTTGCATAATTAGATGATTACTTTTGTTGGAGCTTATTAGATGACTAGTTGACTTGGAAATGATTCTTCCTTAGTTATTTTGTTTGATGGTTTATGTTGACTTTATGTGTAGAGAGAAACCTTAGGCACGTTTGGCAAGATTACCTCATGCTTTTAGATGTTTATTGTTGGATTTGTGGGTGAGTCTTTGGCATGATTTGGAATGACTTCATTTTGGTTGTGTTTTTATATGCTTTTACTAATTTGTTAGTCAATTACTTTTGTTGGAGCTTATGAATAACTACTTGACTTGGATTGATTCTTTCTTAGTGTTTTTGCTGGTTAGTTTATGTTGACATTTTGTGGAGAGGGAAATTTTGGCTAGTTTGGCAAGGTTACCTCATGCTTTTGTATGTTTGCTGTTGGATTTGTAAGTGAGTCTTTGGGTCTATTTAGAAGGAATCCACTTTGGTTTTGTTTTTATATGCTTTTAGTAAAAATACTTATGTTTTGCTACTTGTGATTTTGGATGCATGGCAAGATGAGTTGGTAACCTATCATATAATAATATGAAAAATGTGGTGATGTATTGTTGTGTTATGTTTTGTCTTTGGGAAAGATTTTGTTTTGTGAATAATTGTTGTTCATAGTTGCATGGAATAGAATCAAAATGGTAATCGATGATGATATTGAACTTTGTAATAGCATATGATTTATGTTATTTGAATCGGTGATTTCAAGTTTTTAAATGTGTGATGTATTAGTTCTCTTGTGAACAAAACTTTCAAAAAACTATTTATTACCAATGTCAAAAAGAGAGTTGTATCATTAATTTTGAAAATGATTTATTTAAAACATCTTTTATTCACACTCAAAAAGTACTAGTTTTGTGGCATGTTTGTTTGCGAAAATGTTAAGCGGCTAGAAATGAGTTAAGCCATTCATATGTTTTGCATTTTGGAAGTGTTAGATATATCATACGGGTGTTTAATTCTAGATATGATCTAAGGTGTATTTCATTCCTCTTCCCTAGTTTAGGTTACTTTTTACTAAAAAAAAAAGTTTTAAAAACACATTTTTCTCTGTCTTATACACATAGGAATAAGGCTAGTAGAGGAATCAACATCATAAAAATCGTGCCCTCAAAATGGCCATTAAGGTAGAAAATAAGGTTAGTAGAGGAATTGGCATCACAAATGCCGTCCTTCGAGATGGCAATTGATGCTTTTAAAAAAGTCACCTAGTTATAACATTTATAAAAGTACCTAAATCCTACTACTAACTACACGGCATCCAACAAGTATACCATTGTCAACTAGTAATAAGGGAAATACGGATCGAACTCACAAGGATTGGTCGGTGATTACAGATTATTTGGTTACACTATCAATTGAAGTGGTTGATATTCAGAAAAAATTAAACTACAACTAGAATTAAAGAAGTAAAAAAGCAAATTAAAATCTAGGAAGACAATTTAGAGTAAATATCAACACTAAGCATTTTATGAAAGCAACTAAAAAGAGCATGAAAAGAGAAAACATTTTAGAAAGCAATTAACTAATCTAACTACTAATTATCACTAAGCAAGCACAATTAAAAGAAAACCCATTAACTATTCTAAGAAAGTATGTAAAAGAAAGCATTTTTAGGAAGCAATTAACAAGCCTAGACAAGAAATTATCATTAAGAAAGCATAATCAAGGAAAACCCACTAAATAATCTATCCATTAAACTATGTGAGCAAGTAAAGCCAACAATTATTTTAAAAGCCCACGAACTAATGTACCTTTATTAACTAATCTAACTACAAATTACCCCTACGAAAGCATTTTTTAAGAAAATCCATGAACTAATCTAATAATTATACTGAGAAATCATGTGAAGAAAGCAATTAAATAGAAAGCCCATGAACTAATTCTACCAGTCAAACTAAAAAAGCAAGTAAAGAGAGTATTTTAATGAAAACAATTAAACTAGATAAACTAAATAAGCCTAAAATTAAAGATTAACTGAAGGAGTTTGAACAAGAATAAAGTACTTACAACTAAAAAGGTTGAATCCATAGCTAGAAAATGAAAATTACAAGAAAGATAAATCCTAAGCCTTTCTCTACTTGTAATCTAATATAAGAAAACACTCTCCAAATGGGGAGTAAAAATGGGAAACTACACTACACTAAGGATTTCTACTCTACTCCTACACTACTCTCTACTTAGCCTCCAAAGAGGCTTAAAAGAGGTATTTATTATGCCATAGGTTTGAGAAGAAAGTTGCAGCAGCAATTTGCCACGGAATGGATGAATTTGCCCTTCAAAATTATTCCTAATAGCTTGGTGACAGCGCTCAATAAAATCCTTTGTTCAATTGGTTGATCATAGTTACTGATGCTCACGTGCATTTTCCAAGTGACCATGGTCAATGAATTCTCTTCTTCATATTAATGACCATGGTCACTGCTGCTTCTTGTTGTTGCTGTGGTTAACGAGCGCAATCAAATTTCCAGTAGCAATTTTTCTCCAGTGACCGCGGTCAATGATTTCCTTCTTCAAAATTTTGACCGCATAGTTGCTTGACAGCTTGATTTGATTCGTTTCTCGCCCGAATATTGTGTTGTTTTCCCATTCAATCTAACCCTACGAATAAATACACACTATTAATTATACAAAAATACTAAAATAACATTAAAAATACTGAATTAACATAAATTAACACATTCTAGAACATAAAAGCAAAATTGACAAAAGCAACATTTAAAATATAAAAATATTCGAAACTATGGCAAAAATGCTCAAGTTTAGAGTACATATACCTCTAGCTTGCTAGAGTTATCACACCCCCAAATTTAAACTTTTTCTTGCCATGAGAAAAATAAAGATCAGAAAAGAAAAACATAAATGACTTAACACAAAACACATAATACCACCAAGAAATTGAAATTGAAACTAGTGCACTTTGTCAAAAGTAAAAATGGGGTTTTAACTCAACAAACTCATCATTTTCATCCACCCCTTCATTTATAAAAGTATACACTAGTTTGTCACAAACATTACTTTAACCAATGAAGTGTTTATGAAATACTAATTCAAATATATGTTGATTTGGAGCAAACAAGTCAAGCTTTCAAATGCTGTCAAAAATTGTCCCAAGTATAGAAATATCATTAAGACTTATTTTGAAAAGCATAAATCCATGTAAATGAACACACAAATATGTTTGTTGTTACCGCAAGGTTTGGCAAGGAACACCAATTGAAGTAATGCTTTACCCCCAACTCTCTAATATCTATTAGTCCAGATTAAGGATCATTTAGGACTTTTAAAACTTGTAATGTAGGTTAAGATAATAAGGTAAGATAAGGTTGGATAAGAGTGGCGTAAATCACCTTAGCCAATTCAATACAAACTCTTGGATTACTACCCCAAAAATATGAGTCCCAAAACTAACTTTACTTAACCAATTTACACTTTGAAGTACAAACAATATTATTTCACAGTGATCAACTTTTGAAGGTAAGGTGAACCTTCTTTATTCAGTAGATATATAACGCTTGCAATTTTCTTTCCTTTTCTTTTCTTCTTTTTTTTCTTTTGTTGCAATAACATAATAACAATTAAATAAGGGGAAATATATAATCTACATCGAGCTATGGACTTCATTCCCCAAAAAATATACAAAAACTCTTCATAAAACCATCGTAAGAATCTAAACCATTACATTGGAGAACTAAAATTAATTCTGTAATGACTAAGGTGTTGGGACGAAGAAAGGATAAATAAACAAAGTGGAGTGGTTAAGTTATGTGGTTAATAAATAAATTAGGCTATATGGTTCAATGAGGACACTAGGGATAATTTTAATGTAAGTAGGCTATTTGGCTCAAAGAATCCAAGAAAATGCCTGGATCATTTACAAAATCCGACTAACTTAGCTAAAATAGGGATTTACAATTTCCCAATCAATGTCCTAAGCCAAATCTCAACAAAACCCACAAAATATATCGAAATATAAGTTCATATAACATGATCAAACGATAGCTTGAGTCATTTCTTTTTACCCTCAAAATCAATTTTCAGAAGTCTTGAAATGTTTATCCATATCAACTATCAATTGAACTTGGCATTACAAAAACTCCATGGAACATATTAAAGTAAAGTTTGAGGTTAAAACTAGTTTAAAAAACTATTTTAGGAAGTAGTTGAAAGCATTGTCGAGTTTCAAGGGTTAAATCTCATTTTTCACATGAAATGCAACCTATATTCAACATTTAATTTCAACTTTTACAAACAATAAAAACAAAACCATTCCCCACAAACAAGACAATAGACACCACCACACTTGTCAACTTGTTCATTGATGAGTACAATTCATCCATCTACTCACCATTTAGTACAAGAAAGCAAAAATAATAATAGAAGGTATAAAAACACATACTAAACATGAAACTATAAATAATTTTTTACTACACTTGGAAATAAAATAAAAAAAAAAGCTCATGTAGATTATGGACAATATAATAACAAAGTGAATGTGAATGCGACCAATTAAGCACAAATAGAACTTAGAAACAAGAGTTCTACCCATAGTTGTGGAATTCATCAACATTAAGCATAACATTAAACAAGCTTAGACAATGAGAAATCTCAAATAACTAGATAATACAAATGCAAGTTCAATTAAACACATGAGTCTAGAAGTTGCCTATCCTTTTCTAAAACCAAAAATGCTACACTAAGAAAGGGTGATTAGGAGTTCACAGGGTTCAAACAAATTAAGAAAGAAAAATATAAATACGGTTAACAAGATTTAACACAACAAATGGGTTATCTATATACCCAATTCCTCCTCCACACTTAGGTTCACACACAATTGCCTTTAAAAAGTCATTCAACAACCAAACTACTCTCAATTCTATATCAAGCATTCATATCATTTTTTCAAAAATTAACCCAAGATTTAGCAAGTCTAATGTCTCAATAAGTAGACTTTCCATAATCAAGTAGCAAACTAAGTTCAAGCCCATCCAACAATTATCATCACAATCACAAGAATGCCATGTTAACATCAATCATAATCATTAACAACCAAATTTGACCAAGAACATCCAAAAATCATTCACCAAGAAAATATAACTAAATTAATCACAAGGCTACAAGCCAACCTTCATTACCCACAGGGCTACTTAAATTAAAGCAAGTAAATTTAAAAAAAAAAAAGCATAATATGTAAAAAAGAAAAGAAATACACCCTCAACACCAAGGAAGCTTCCCAAGGATATTGTAATCCTTGGTGAATTTGCACCATTATTGATCTCCTCCGAAGTTCCCAAAGAATTGAACTCTGGCATAAGGGGATTGTGCCTCTCCAACCTCTTTTAGGAGATATCCTTCTTTTCTCATTTTCTCTACCTGGCTCTTTGTCTACGAACACCCCAACTGGTACCTCTTTAGTTGTAAACGGGATAAAATCACACCCATATGTGTAAGTGTTGAGTGACCCAGTTGTTGTCACTTCAAACTCCTGAGATTCTTGGGAATCAGTTTCTTGCAAGACATCTTCAATTTGTTCTTCTTGAACCGGTTCTTCACCCATTGGTAGGAGTGATGGAATCCCTTGTTGTTTACCATTTATCATAGCTTGAACTTTGGCAAGTTGGCCTTGTAACCTCTTGACAATTGTTGGATGCAACTTGCTCTTCACAGAATCTAGCCATATTTTCTCGAAGTTGGGCCATTTCCTCTCGATCTTGGGCAATCAGTTCTCAAAATTCAGCTATTTCTTCTTGAAATCGGTTCATTTCTTGAAGTGTCAATCCTCCTTTCTATTGATCTTGTCTCATCATATTCTTGGGTTGTTGGATGAAAGAATTGGGGTTCCACTGCTTCATAAAATGGTTCTTGAGGTAGAGGAAAAGAACGGAGTTTTTCTTCATAACTCTCATAAAACTATGGATCGCTAGACCATCTCATTTGGTAGTCTAAGGGGTAGGAAGAGTAATCAAAACAAGAATCATGCTAATTGGGCATGCTCCATTATCATAATAATTATAATTTCCTTGGTATGCTTAGGGGTGTTCAAAAGTCAATCAAGTCGAACAGTCGAGTCAAGGCAAGTAGACAAAAAAATTTGACTTGACTTATTCGACTTTCGAGTCGACTTTGACTCAAAGTCAAATACCATTAACAAAGTGACTTCTTGACTCGACTTTGACTTCAACTTCCAAGTCAAACACCGGTCAAATACTGCTCTACAAATTTACTAGTTTCACTAGTTTACCAGTCAAACAAGTCGTTCAACTTTGCCTGTCAAATACTGGTCAAATAAGTTGAACAAATATATATATTTATTAATGTATGTGTAATTAATATTTTACTCATAATATTCTTATTTCTTAATAATTAGATATGTCAATAATGGATAAAATGATTTTTTAATACTTAAATATCTTTTTTTTGTATAATTGTTAGTGTTATGTACAATTTATTTACTTGTACATTAATATAAGTGTACAACTTATTAATGTAACACTTTTGTTTCAACAACTAATTAAATAAATTACTAATTTCCTTTTAATACATATAGATACCAGGTTATATAATTATATATATTCAAGTATTTATTGAAATATTTATATGTAATATATCTATACATACATGTTTTTATGTTCATATACTAAGAATTGTATAACTATATATAATTGTAATAAAATATTTTTTACATAATGTCTAATTTATATATTTATACAGTTATACTACATAACTTATTACTACAACATTTTTACTATCAAAAAGTATATTAAATGCATTACTAACTTACTATTAGTATAGATAGAGTTTGACAATCGTATATATTCCTATATACTTATAGGATATAACTTAACAGGGGTTGGTGATTTAATAAGGTTTTTTCTATATAAATTGATTTTGGTATGTGGTTCTGAATTTGCGACTTTGTAAATCAATTTTAATATCTACAAAGAATATATACACTAATACATATTCATATATTACGATTTGTAACTTTCGTGTGTAGTATACATACAAAGATATATGTGTGTAAATTTGTACATATAATCTATTTGAAACTTGTATATATAATTTATTATGAATTATATTTTTGTATACACATTATACAATGATTATAATGTAGATGATAATGTAAAAATTGGAATAATTAAAACAGAAGTGTTACATTAATTCAAGTTGTAAACTTATAAATTTAGTACATTTTTGTGAAATGATATGGAATGCATGGGATAATGCACTAAAGTTTGAAATTAGAATATGGAATGGAAGAAAATTAAAAGTTTGACTTGTTTGACTTACCAGTCAAACAAGTCAAATTTAAACGACTCGACTTTAATCAACTTTGGGTGTATATGACTTGATTTTGACTTTGAAATTTTTCAAGTCGAAAGTTAAACAAGTCAAATCAAACAAGTTGAAAAGTCGAACATCAGTTGAATGAACACCCCGAGGTATGCATCATTTCCATTTGGTCCTTGCATGATCTTGAATTAACAAATAACACGAATATAAATAAGAAAAAGAACTAAAAGACACAAACAAGAAAATTAGGCAAATTTAGAGTACTATCCATCAACAAGAAAATCTTTTTAGATTTTTCAAAATAAGAACACACCTACAAAATGAAAATCTTTTTAGTTTTTCAAATAGGTGAAGCAATTATGCAAAAAAAAATAAAGTCTTAGATTTCAATCTAGCAACCCAACCAAATTATATCAATATCACCGAAAAATCACTCTCCGACAATGGTACCAAAAACTTCATGCCTTTAAGAAAAGTTACATAGTTATAATATTTATAAAAATACCTAAATCCTACTACTAACTAGGCAGTATCTTGCAAGTATACAGTTGTCAACTAGTAGTAAAAAGAAGTAGGGATCAAACCTACAAGGATTGGATGGTGATTACCGATTATTTGGTTAGATTATTAGTTGAACTTTTTTATTTTAAGAAATATTAAACTACAACTAGAATTAAAGAACTAAGAAAGAAATTTAAAAGTTAGGAAGGCAATTTAGAGTAAACATCAACACTAAAGAAAGCATTTTTGTGAAAGCAATTAAAGAGAGCATGAAAAGAGAAAGTATTTTAGAAATCAATTAACTAATCTAACTACTAGTTATCACTAAGCAAGCACAATTAAAGAAATGTCATTAACTATCCTAAGAAAGAAAAGCATATGGAAAGAAAGCAATTTTAGGAAGCAATTAATAGCCTAAACTAGAAATTAACACTAAGAAGGTATACTTAAGGAAAACCTACTAACTAATCTATCCATTAAACTATGTGAGCAAGTAAAGGAAATAATTATATGAAAAATCTATGAACTATAAATTAACTAATCTAACTAACTAACTAATCTACATAATTAACGAATCTAACTAAAAATTACCCCTAAGAAAGTATTTTTTAAGAAAACCCATGAACAAATCAAATAATTACACTAAGAAATCATGTGAAGAAAGTAATTAAATAGAAAGCCCAAGAACTAATTCTACCAATTAAACTAAGAAAGCAAGTAAAGATAGCATTTTAAACAAAGCAATTAAACTAGTTAAACTAAAGAAGCATGAAATTAAATATTAACTAAAGGAGTTTGAACAAGAACTAAGTACTTACCACTAAAAAGGTTGAATCTTTAACTAGCAAATGAAAATTACAAGAAAGATAAATCCTAATGTAATCTATTAATTTAAGAAAACCCTCTCCAAATGGGAAGGAAAAATGAAAAACTACACTACAGTAAGGATTTCTACTTTACTCCTACACTACTCTGTACTTAGCCTCTAATGAGGCTTAAAAGAGGTATTTATACGCATAGGGTTGGAGAAGAAAGTTGTAGCTGCAATTTGCCACGGAATGGACGAATTAGCTTTTCAAAATTACTCATACCACACTCAATGACCAAGGTTACTGATAGCTTGATGAACATGGTCAATAAAATCCTTTCTTCAATTTGTTGACCATGGTTAGTGATGCTCACGTATATTTTCTTGGCGACTGCGATCAATGAATTTCCTTCTTCGTATTAATGACCATGGTCACTACTGCTTCTTATTGGTTACTGTGGTTAATGACCGCGGTCAAATTTGGTAGCAATTTTTCTCCAGTAACTGAGTCAATGATTTCCTTCTTCAAAATTTTGGCCGTGGTCAATGGCTGCTTGACAGTTTGATTTGATCCGTTTCTTACGCCCCCAAATTTAGAACCCCAAATGTCGCGTTGTTTTTTTTTTATCAAACCCTACAAATAAATACACTCTATTAATTATACAAAAATACTAAAATAACATTAAAACACTAAATTAATATAAACTAACATATGCTAGAATATAAAAGTAAAAATTGATAAAAACAACATTTAAAACGTAAAAATGTTCGAAACTACGGCAAAAGTACTCAAATTTATGGTACATATAACTCTAATTTTCAAGAGTTATTAGCCATTAGCATATTTAAATAAATACAAGTAGAAGTAATATTTTCGAAATGAATCTTCATATGCTAAAATACAAACAAGTTGGGACAGATGTTGTGCACTATCTCTTATTAATATTAAATTTGGTTCTCCTAACTATCTAGTAATGCTTCCTTTTATGACATTAGTATTTTAGAAAAAGTCCTAACGATCCTTCCATTTCCTATTGACTATTCGAGAATACTTGATTGACTTTGGGTTTGTTTGATTTGGGTAAACCCTACCTTACATAAATCAAGCTACTTTGAAAACCTTTTTGATTGAAGAGAATGATTAGTAATTTGAAGATTAGGTTGGTATGTAAACTACTTTTTAAGCAATTGAATGTCTTGGATGACTATTTGAATGCTTCAATTTTTATATATTATTTGAGATATTTTAGGTGATACTGATATTCAAAAGTGCATCTGATTGTCAATTCATATTATGTGCTTTTTAGTGGTGTTTATTGTCATCATATTTTAGTTCTTTTCTTCCTTGTGTTGCTCGGGACTAACAAAATGTTAGGTTTGAGAGTGTTATAATTCTAGTAAATAGAATTATTTACCCATAAAAACTATAGTATTTTAATAATGTATTCCCAATTTAAGTGTATTTATGTGTATTTTTCTTTAATTTCATGTTAATTAGCATTTTCACATGCATAAAGTTAGAATTAAACTTTTAATATTATATTTATGTTATTTTTATATATATGTTTATGTTTATTGTAGGTTAATTTTTCAAGTGGGTTCAACCTCCTAGAAAAACCAGGAAATGAAGGACCAAAGTAAAAAAGAGAAGTCAAGAAGTCCCTCATTCTAAGATTGGACCACGGTATCCAATTTAAAGAAATAAAAAATGATACTGCGGTCTAAGAAGTCATTTTCCTTAGTCCGGGCATATATAGTTTGGACTACAGTATCAAAATTAAAGAAGGATAAATGATACCGCAGTTTGAGACAATTTAGTAGAAAGAGGAATATGCCAATTTCGTACTAGCTTAGTGGATTTTGTAATATATACTTGGATAGGACACCAAATACACACAATAGAGAGTGAAGTAGTTAAACTTGTTTAAACTTTAGCTTAGTTTCCAACCTTTCTTTGTTTTAGTGTAATTTTCAGATTTTTGCACTTTAAATTCTTAGTTTAATTTACTGTAAGTTTATAACTTTCTAAGTTAAATGTATTGGGATTTCTTTTAGCTAGCTTTCATTAGATACAAAAATTGTTACCTTTCCATTAGAATTTTTTGTTTTCCATAGTAAGTATATTTTAGTTCTAATTTTTTTTTTACATTTTTATGCTCTTTAGTTTAATCATGAATAGCTAAATATCTATTTGATTGGGCTAAAAATATGTAATTTTTACCTATGAGTGGGTAGTTCTAATTGGCTGTCCATAAAGTGATAGAAAATAGGTAGCAATTGGTGCTTTGAGAGCTAAGTGAGCGAGGGGTCAAATCTTGAACTTGTTTTGTGGGTTTAATACCAGATGTTGTAGTTGCATGTTACTCATAGACTAAACATTTACTAGATTAGGAATAGCAATATCGGGCCAAGATACTAATTCTCTTAGTTGGTTCCTGAAAACCCCATTTTGAGAGATAGACTTAGAATCAATTATTGGATCAAGGGGTTGGTTGATGATTGGGACTGAACCTCTAATTTGACTCGTTATTTGGACAACTAATTGGAATGACAACTATGGTAGAAAGAACATTTTCCTAACCTGGTCAACCTTTTACTTATTGTTGACTAGTTGATTGCTTATTTTTTGTATATTGCTTTATTTGGTATAAATTAGTTGTAGTTATAACATTCGATTTGTTGATTGTCTAGATAGTACAAATCCTAAAAATCTTTGTACATGGTTAAGTAAATCTACGTGGGACGACCCTTTCACTACTAATTACTTATCTTCCCCATATACTCTGTGTAGATGATGGTTTAGTGAGTATAAGAGTTTTTTTTATTATTTGAGTGAGTAGTTGATTTACTAACATCTATAATCCACATCATAATACCACAGCATTCTTAATAAGTACATATGTAATGCTCTGATGGTCTTTTCAAATATTTTGATTATCCAAGAGTTCAAAGATGTGTCTTTCAATCTAGCAAATCCAAGTGTCACGATGTTACAGTTGACGTGCAGAGTAAGATAGTCACAATTCCTACTTTTTTTCGAGCCAGTGTTTGGGTCTGAATGGAATTATTTGCTATTGAAGCTTATCGCAAACCCTAACGCTACCCTCACCTATATATACAACACTTTGGGGGGCTCAGATAAACATATTATGTTATGTTACAGTACGTTTTCTCTCTTTCATTAGGGTAGAGTAGAATAGTTTAGTCCAATCAATTTATAGCTTTCGTAGTTAGATTTACTAGCTTTAGTAGAGTAGTTAAAAAACTCTTAGAAGATTGTGAAGCCCTGTTCAAGAGTTGATCACTATCCAGGAGAAGGCTCAAGTATCATTTCTTTCCGCAGCATTTAATCATTCAAGTGCTTAATTTATTACTTTCGTAGATTAAAGATGATATTATTTATTGAATCTTTGTCTTTCAATTCCTTAAAGATGATATTATTTATTGAATCTTTGTCTTTCAATTCCTTAGTTATGCGGTAGATTTAATTTTTGGGAATTGATATAGCCTTCAACTACATTCCATGACTTGATTTATAATCAAAGATTCAATCTTCTATTCTATAAGAATGTGTACTATTTTTTTTAATGCTTTTTTGCACTCAGTTAGAGATTTGTTCTGAGTTCTATCTAAAGAAACTAGTTCGTATTGATTTGATTGTTTATTGAATTGATCTATGATTTTAGTCCATGATAATGCATGCCATGACTATTTTATGTATCGTTCGAGAGAATATTCATAAAAAGTTACTTGTTCTGTTAGTCACTTCGAGAGAATAATTAACTGACTTACTTATGTGAAGTATGATTGAAATGCCAATGATTAAATTATCTCATACATATGTTAATCAGGTGAACTCAACTCCCTGGCGCTTGCTTTGTTTAATTCGAACTATTAATTTATTCGATTGTCTTTTAGTTCTTTCATTACAACTTTAATTTCATTGTTATTTATTTTGATTTACTGCTTTCAATTAAGTTTACTGGAATTTACATGCTTTGATTGAATTTTAGGTAGTTAGGTTAGTTGTAGTTTAACTAAACAACATTTAATTCGATCTCTCAAATAAGACCAAACTTGAATTGAAATTGAATTGTGATCGCGTTTATTAATTTTTGGGGAATGATAAATTACTTTATGACTTGATACGCTGTAGTTCACTGGCTAGTGGATTTAGCATGCATATCTTGCCTCACGGTTCCTATTGCAGAATGCGAAATCTTGATCTTTAATATCAGCCTATAGTGTGCCTACAAGACAAGCTGAGGTGCAGTAGGGGCTGCCCAGGAACAGAGTCAGGACTCTAATGTTATGGGGGCAATGACTTTGACGGGTACCTTTAAATCATTAAAGTAAAAGTAATTTTTTATACAATAAATAAATTTACATGCAATTACAGGGTCTGATTGGGTTGTCATAATTTTTACGAAATAAAATGTATAGTACAAGTATAGACAATTTTTACAATTGATGAAACTACATATTGCTCAATTTTTATACAATATGTACTTGAAATATGAATTTAAAATGAAAATTATATTTCCATTTTATTTACTAAACATCAAAAAACTTTGAAATTTTTATATTTTTCAAGTAACATTTATTATTAATTTTGAATATTACCTTCATTTTTAGTTGTATGATTTAATAAATTGCTTATACAAATTTTTAAGGGTCAATGTGGAGAAAAAGACAAAATTGATAAATTTTAGATGGTGCAATTATAGGATAAAATTTTTAAACTTTTTTCTTACTTATTATATAGTTTTTTCAAAGTTCAGGGATGTAGGGCAAATGTCCCCGAATAATATCCCAGTCTTCGAGGCTTAAGTTGACAAGAGTTGTAAGGATGGGTTTTTTTATAAAAAAATGATTTGAGGGATGTAGGGAAAATGTCCCCGAATAATATCCCGGTCTTCAATACTTAAGTCGACAAGAATTGAAAGGATAGGTTTTTTTATAAAAAATGATAAAGTGGTGGGACCCTATAACTGATAGAGAGTATTATGATAATGTATTTCCTTGTGTCAAGTTATGAAAAATCATACCATATTTATAGGAATTTAAATAGATTTATCAGATTTGTGAAAATAATGGGTCAAACTAGAGTCCAGACCTGTTAGGAGACTTAGATCGAATGTCTTAAGTGTATGTGAATTGAGTCACGTCAAGACATGATGATATTTTATTAACGAATAAATTATATTGTAACATTTTCATTCCTTGGTATATGGATCAGCCCAATCTCTTCTACATATCTTAATACTTGGTACGAAAGACACTAAAAGCTAGTTGTGAATTTAGTTACTATATTTATATTAATCTGTGTCTAATAAATATTTGACTTTGGCTTATTTCTTACACTTTTTAGTAGTACATATATTTTACATTATGTGATGGGAGGCATATATGCATTTTTAATACAAGAAAATATTAAATGAGGAATAAGTGTCAACTATCAACTCATCACATAATAAACACAACATTAAAAAGCGTAATAGAAGATCTAATACCTAAATATCTTGAGTATGAAGCATACCAACTCCTAAGAGACAATATCTTGTTTTATATACTCCAACAGCTATGATTCATGCCAGGACTTGTCACTCACCTTATCATATACTTTTTGGCAGATTAACTAGGATTCTTGCAATAAAGAAGATTGAATTTTTAGTTTAACGATTCCAGTTCTTCCGTTTCATATTTTTTGTCGTTCCCAAAATTTTAACGTTTTAATAATAGTGTATTAATAACATTAGTTGTTTAAAATTTTCCAATTTTACCCATCAAAATTCAAAATTTGTATCGTGTGTGATAGTTAACCACAAAAAGAAAAATAATAAAAACAAAAAAGAATAATAATTATGTTTTGACCATTTGAACATGATAAAAATTTTAGAGTAAGTAAAAATGAGGAATATGATTTCAGTGAACAAATGAAGTATTTGTTATGTCTAGTTACTTCCGCTATTGCAATATATGTCTGAAGTTTGTTATTATAAGATATAGATTCTTGTATTTGTGGGACAAATGTCTAATGGATATTTGAAAAAAACGAATAACGGGTAACAACTAATTTTTTTCTTTTTTATCAAAATGTCAATTGTATTTCATAACACTTATTAATTACATTTCCTTGTGTAACTACCCTACAATCTTTCTGTTCCTTACTATGCAGCCATAGGGCGACCATTATCACTGATTGCATGGAAAAATATCTTTCTACACAATGCTATAGCAAAAGTTAGTGATAAATTTAGCCAAACCATGACTAACACCATTCCCATCTCTCCTAATCAAAGTAAAGGAACAATATACAAAAGTATTCTTAAGAATCAGAATGTCCTCAATAATGGTCCCTAGAGGGCAATTTAACTTTGTACAAGAATTGATAAGCTCCACTATGTATCTGGAGTCAGACTGGACTATAACTGTCCTCCATCTTTCCTCTGCTGCTTTCTGCAAAGCTAATTGAGCACAACTCATGCTTCTCAATAGAGGGCACTGTGAGTTTTGCGTCACATGCCACAGCTCCTCGTAATAGGCTTATCATGTTGTGTTTATTTGAATTAAATGGAACTTTCTTTTTCAATTGAATTAAATGGAACTGGCCCACTACTTTCGATTTGTATGCAATTCAATTTCATAGTTCAATGAAATATACTACTGTCATACTTCGGATTTTATAAAAAAAAAAAAACACTATCGAATTGAACTTGTTGTATGTAATTCAGGAGCCATCAGAACTTTTCTCATTCTCTAATTCTTCGCAACTCCCCTGCAGATAAAAACCTGGAACATGCACGTGCACTAACTTTTTCTCCATTTTCAGCAGGCCTAGCACTTTCCCGGGCTCCAGGTTGTCCCACGGAACTTTTACGGAACCGTCATTAACTTCTGCTGGACCATTTTCTATTGTGTAGACTTGTTGGTCTTCTCCATTTAATTGATTAAATCTTAGCCAGACAGTGCCTGCATATCGGAAGTTGGAATAGCGAGTCCCAGTTCCAGTTTTTTGCCAAAAACATCAAGTTAGATCTGGACCTTTCGATTAATAGAAAGACATGCCCTTCGAAGAAGCTGTAGTCTCTGCCTCTCTTCAAGTGGTCTTTGAAAAGTTGGCTTCTCCCATCCTAAGGGAGTTTGGCTTCCAATGGGGTATCGATAAAGAACTTAGAAAACTTGGTGGGACATTATCCAAGATTCAGGCAGTGATCAGTGATGCAGCATAAGAGGAGAGGCAGATCAGCGATAAAGCAGTTAAAATATGGCTGGATGACCTCAAGGACCTGGCTTTTGATGCTGATGATATCTTGGATGAATTCGCCGCAGAAGCTTTACGACTAAGACTGGAAGCTGAAAATGAAGATAAGTCGAATCAGGTATGGAGCCTTGTCCCTTCAAACATGTCCTCATTTAAACTTAGTGTCACTTCCAAAATACACGACATTGCTGAGAAATTGAATAACATTGCAAAAGAGAGAGTGTACCTAGGTTTGAAAGAGGGCCTTGGGCATAGTGAGTTCAAACTTGAAGTGAGACCAGAAACAAGTTCCCTGGTCGATACAAAAAGCATTATTGGTAGGGAGCACGACAGGGAGAAAATTGTTCATTGGCTTGTATCCGATGAGCCAACTAGAAAGAATACCTCTGTCATTCTATAGTAGGCATGGGAGGACTTGGAAAGACGACTCTTGGTCAACTTGTTTACAATGATGAAAGAGTGGCAGCATATTTCTAACATTTTGACATAAAAGCATGGCATTGTGTGTCTGACTTGGATGTGACAAGGTGCACCAGAGCAGTTTTAGAATCTGCTAACAACCTTGATCCACTCCAGGTGAGTTTGAAGGAGATTTTGAATAAAAAAAGGTTTCTAATAGTCTTGGACGGTGCATGGAATATGGATCGTAATAGCTGGGAACAACTACAGGCCCCTTTTCTTGGTGCTGCAAGAGGAAGTATAGTTCTATTAACTACAAGGAACAATAAAATTGCTTCTATTACAGGAGCAATTTATGTCCACCATCTGAACACACTATCAATTGAAGATTGTTGGTCATTATTTGTTCGATGTGCATTTCCTAAAGAAAACTTCAATGCATATCCAAACCTGGTTTCAATTGGCAAAAATATTGTCAAGAATTGTGGTGGTTTGCCATCCATAATTAAGACTGTTGGAGAGCTCTTGGAGTCTGATGTAGATGAGGAAGCCTGGGAGGCTATCTGCACAAGTAAAATATTGGGAATTAGAAGAACAAACAAACGATTTTTTACCAGGCCTGAAATTGAGCTACCATTACCTTCCTGCTCATCTAAAAAGATGCTTCTCGTACTGCAGCATTTTTCCTCCAAATTATTTATTTCAAAAAGACAAGTTAGTTCTTTTGTGGATTGCTGAAGGTTTTGTGCAACCAAAAGGGAAGAAGCAACTGGAAGAGATAGGCAGTCAATATTTTGAGGATCTACTAAGCCAATCTTTCTTTCAACGTTCTCCGCACAATGAGGAACACTTTGTGATGCATGAAGTTGTTCATGGATTAGCACAATCTGTTTCACGTGAAATATGCTTCAGATGGGAAGAAATAGACTTTGATATTTCAGATAGGGCTCGGCGCTCATCATTTTTCCTTGGTCTATCTAAACCAACAAACTTTCAGTCCTTGTACAAGGCTAAAAAGTTGCGAACATTTGTACTGCAGAGAGCTTTCATGTTCCTATCACTTCCTAAAAACCTGAACCTTCAGTTCAGTATGTTCCTAGCATTAAGATGCCTGCGTGTGCTCTGTTTCAATCAAGTGTCATTTACTGAGTTGCCTGAATCTATTGGCATCTTGAAGCATTTACGTCTACTCGATCTTTCTCGAACTTGGATCACAACGCTACCAGCATCAATAAACAATCTCTACAATCTGCAAACTCTGGTGCTAAGTGAGTGTCCTAATTTTCAAAGAATGCCTCATGAAGTTGGCAATCTTATCAATCTTAGGCATCTATTTCTTACTCTAGATTGTGCTTTAGAAAAAATGCCTAAAGGCATTGGGAGATTAACATGTTTACAAACACTTACCATCTTTGTTGTGGGGACAAGAAGCAGCCCAGGTATACGAGAATTGAGAAACTTTCTTCACCTCAGAGGATCACTCTGCATTACAAAATTAAACCATGTCCAAGATGCCTTGGATGTAAAGGAAGTCAATCTAGAAATGAAACAGCATCTCCAAGAGTTGGACCTACAATGGGATGATGTAAAGCCAATGTTAATTTTGATGGTAGGGTGCAAGAAGATGTCCTGGAGTACCTAAAGCCTCACAAAAGGCTGAAGAAGCTGACTATTAGATCTTATGGTGGACAAATATTCCCAACATGGATGAGGAAGTCATCTCTCCCCAACCTCCTGGACTGTTCTCTCCATAGCTGCATCAAATGCAATCTCCTCCTCCCCCCTCTGGGAGGCTTGCCTTTACTTAAACACCTGACTCTCAAAAGAATGCAAAGCATACAGGTTGTCGGCCAAGAGTTCGCTAAAGGAGGATTCCCATCACTAGAGACACTACAATTTGAAGAGATGCCTGAGTGGGAAGAATGGTCTAACACAAAAGGCGAATTTTTTCACCTTAAAAGCCTTAATATTAAGCATTGCCCTAAACTGAGAGCTTTTTCCAACAGATTTCCAAACCTGATTACATACAGATATGTGTGAGCAGATGATAGCACTGCCCATGTTCCAGTCGCAGGGTGAAGAATTCCCATATGCCTTCATGAGCTCAAAGTAGAGAATTGTCCCAAACTTAAAGAGTTACCACAGCTTCTTCCTGAATTAGTCAAAATGGAGCTACATGAATGTGAGGAATTGACAACTCTTCCAATTGTTACATCTCTCAATTACCTCTGTATACAGGGGCTCCATGCAATTCAAAAGCCTTTTAGTCATTTGGAGCGACAACTTCACACCTTCTGTGAACTTACCATATGGAACTGCAGCAAGCTACTTCAGTTGCCATACTTGCTTCCATCTTTGGTGAAACTGGATATACGCAACTGCAACCAATTGATTGCAATACCTGGGCCGTCTTTACTTCAAAATGTTGAAGTAGAAGGCAAAGGTTATCCATCACTAAGTGAGCTATGATAAAGAACTGCCCAAAGCTACAGGGACTGACGGGGAATTGTCCTTCATTGCTTAAGTTGGAGATAAGGAAATGCAAAGTGTTAGCAGTTCTTCCATGTCTTCCATCCCTTTGCAACCTAGAAATAAGGCTGGAAGATGAATGTGAAGACATGCTGCAGGTCCCCTTTCCCGACCTAAAGTCTGTTTCCTACTTGTGTATTTCTAATATCTCAAAGCTCATTTGCATGCCCAAAGGATTGCTGAAAAGCCTTCAAAATCTTCGGGAGCTAAAGATTGATAATTGCAATGAGCTAATGTCTTTATGGTTGGAGAATGGCCAAATAACCTTTACTTCTCTTCAATGTATTGAAATTTGGTGCTGTAACAAACTAGTCTCTCTGCCAAATAACATTCCAATGCTAGAAAGTTTGAAATTGATGTACTGCTGCAATCTTGAGTCCTTGCCCGACTGTGCACACCTTACAAATCTAAAGGACTTGGAAATTAATAACATTGAAAAGCAGGTATCATTTCCAAAAGGTCTGCCACTCACACTGTCTCGTCTTGTGATTAAAGAATGTCAAAGTCTCAAGAACTTACCTAGTGGCCTTCACAAGCTCATATGTCTTGAATTACTGGAGATAAGAAATTGTCCCTGGCCTTGAATTCCTTCCTGATGAAGGTTTTCCTGTCAGTGTAAAACGGATTTCAATCTTTGGATGTGAGAATCTCAAGTGCTTACCGAGAGAAATCTCACCTCTCTCTTAGAGCTGCGAATTAGTAATGTTCCAAAACTAGCAACCCTACCAGAAGATGGATTTCCAGTAACACTGCATTACCTAGACATTGAAAACTGCCCCCTCATGACAATGCGGTGCAATACTTCTGATGCCGAAGAGTGGCACAAAATAGCACACATATTTGTGAAGTGTATTGATGGGAAAGAGATCTTACAAATAAAGATCCTAAACAGTGAATGCAGGTATAAATGCTACATTATTCTGTATCCTGATCTCAAAGCTCCTTGTGGATCATATTTGAGCATGTATTAAACTCCACCTGCACTCCGTTCTACACATATTACCCCAGTTAGAGAACTTATAATGCTTAAATGCATTCGGATTTATTTCACTTTACACGTAAATGTGGAATTTATACATGAGTTAGGTAGATAAACACCAATGAGTAAAAAAAGAATATTTGCTCATACAAATAAAGCAAGCAGCCAACATGTGCATTGATGTTTTGCAAGCACATAGATTTAATTAATAATCCAGTCCAATATCTTAGGAAATCTTTTTTTTTCCTTGATTATGTGGAATAACAAAACGAAGCGGAATATCAGAGTGGCATGTTTTAATGAAGACTATCTGGAACAAACTAGTTGATGAGCCCTTCAACACTGTTTAAACAAGGGAAAAATACAGTTTTAATTCCCCAATGTTTGGGAGGAAGGCCAAAAAGTACCCAAATTTTCAATAAAAACAAATTCGATCCCTAATGTTTCAAATTTTGGCTAAAAAGGAAAATAACAGAAATTCAATACTGACTAACAGAGATCTATGCAGTTAACAAGAGGAATTGGATATGGAGAACCAGCAGAGGAGGCAGACGTCTTCTCCTTCTAAATACTCCAATCTCTAATATTTTCCTCCACAGTAAAATCGACTCACATCTCCTCACATCATCCAATCTTCTGAAAAGGAAGAAGAAAGAAGTGGGTCAGTTTGTTAGCACTATTGTAACAGAGATGATAATTATATTATGGTTCTACTGAGTTTGTGTCCCAGCAAAAACTTCAGGTGGTGACTGCTGCTGGAGGGGACTTTAGGTCAGGTTTGTAAAAATCTTGGTTAATCATCCATTCTGGTTTTAAATATATGGAAGAAGATGCAATTTTCTTTCTTTCTTTATCTGAACCATAATTCTACTATGCATTTTTTGCTTATTTTTTATTGTGATTAGTACTGTCCATATTTCGAGGATTTTTTTTCATATATTTGTGTGACATTCTCTTTGAAACTCAGTGGATATTCCTGCAAGAATTTCATCAATTCTGACTCTGCACAACGCTCATTTTGAACTAAAAGAAAACTTTTAGATGGAATAGTTACACTCTCCATAGTTACATACTACCCCCATAGACCATAGAAAGATTGCCGTCCATGACATGTGGATGAACTACTCACAAATCCTTGTTAAAATTTATTTTTCATTAGAAGGAACTTTTGGCATTTTCTGCAGTATCTCCCCTGTTCTCACTTGAATCTCAGCAATCACTTCTTGTAATTCTACATATTGATTATTTTGAACTAATAAAATAAAATAAAAATATTTGATGGCATACTCACGTTATGTGTAACATTTTAACTCTAATATTTATATACAACTCTATAGAATATAGAAAGGTGGGCTGTCCATGATGTGTACGTATTAGGTGAATCAAATCAAGTAATTTTTAAGAATATGACGTTTTTTAAAATTTATCACGTAAATATGACTATTTGTTGGAAGTATTCTAGAATTGTGACTATCGCACTTTAAAAGTGCATAATCAATTTTGGTCCCAATTTTTTTTTTTAATATTTAAAAAAAAAAATTGGGAACAATAACACTTTGCCTCTATACAGTATATGGGTAATTACATTTTGTCCTCCTAAACCATAAATATATACGGTTTGCCCCCAAATAATACTATCTCATCTATTACCAATATTAAAATTATAAAGATAATCTAGTTAAATAACTAAAATACCTTGGTACTATATTTTGATTTTTATGTATTTAAATTTTGATAGTGATATGATAATTATTTAAAATAAGCAAAAATAAACTATATAATATTTCAGTGTAATCTATATCAATATATTTCTTGGCCAAATTTTTGAAATGTTTGGATTTTATTTTATATTATTTCAAATTTGAATGTTTAACTGAGTGGTAGAACAATTTTCAAATAAAATTGTTTTCTATAAAAAAAAATTTGTAAAAGTGTTGTATGAAAATAAATTTTTTATTAAAGTTTGAGATTTTTTCGAAGTTTCTTACTAATTTATACTTTTCATATTTAGCCTATTCTATACATATTGCGATATTAGATATAATATAATCAGTGGCGAAGATAGGGTGGGGGCAGCTGTCCCCACTGCCCCCAACTAAAAATACAAAAGTACACTAGAATTTTAAAAAAATTTAAACTTTGCCCCCATATCTAATATCGCTAATAATTTACAACATGCAATGTTATTTTTTGGTCATTGAAGTTTAAGTACTACCTCATAACTACCAAATGCAATTAATTTTTAATGTTTATTTTAGTGTTGAGATTTGCAATTAAATACAACTATCAATAATATCAAATACAAGTGTAAAAGAATTACGACCTAAGAGTTATTTTTAATCTTTCTTTTACCCATTTACTATTATGTTGTACTTTGCTATCTTTGATTTTATCTTTAATTCTAATACACAAGACTCAAGTAATCTAATTTTCATTTATTTATAAGTTATGAATGAAGAAAATAAAATGAGCACTCATTTTGTTGTTTTAGTTTGTATAATTTTTAATTAACAAAATGAAATAGCTAAACTATTTTTTATTTTTATTTTGTTTTAATTAATTTGTGCGTGCTAAGAGAATATATTCTTAATTGAAATATAACATGTGAATTATAGTCTATTTTTGACTAATTCATTGAAATTTCAATTCAACATATTTATTTAACTTAAGTTTATTTAGGTATTTTTTTTTATTCATAAATTTCTAATTTGTTTAGCTACTTTGTTATAAAATTTTGAAAAGTTACAGTTATTTGTTTTGAAAAGACATTTCTGGCAATGGATAATAATTGAAAATTACAAATAAAGAGTGATTTAATACCTAAGACGTAAAAGGTTAAAATAATTAGAGTAAGTAAACCGACAAAAATTATAGCAAAGAAAGACATGACTCAAATAATGGTTTTATGGTACAATTTTGTAAACTTTATTATCTATTAATATGTATACTATTATTTTAGAAATATAAATGTAAAATTTTTACGTTACTTCAGACAAAATTAATATCTGAATTATATGACATTTGCACCTAATAAAGAACATTTCTAGTTACACCCCTAAATATAATTCAACAGTTTCTCACATTTTCACTCCCTAAAGTCCAAGATATCAATGTGTAATTATATATATTTTTTTTCCTAATTCTTTTAAATTATCAAAAATCAATAAAATACAAACAATGAAAAATAAAAATATGATACTAAGGTTATTTTAGTCATCTAACTAAATTTTCTTGATATTTAAAAATTTTTAAAGAATGAATAATGTGAATTGGGGACAAAGTGTATATTTCTATAGTTCAGGGAAACAATTTACACTTATTGTTCAGGGGGCAAAGTGTAATTACACTTTGCAAGTGCAAAATTTTTGCTTTAATTTTTTTTTTTTAAAAAGATTGCAAAATGGTCCTCCTGCACCTTATAATAAGTGTAGTTATACTTTGCCCTCCTAAACTATAGAAATATACACGTTGCCCCCGATTCATATTATTCATCCTTTAAAAATTAAAAAAAAATCAAAAAAATTTAGTTAGCTGACTAAAATACCCTTAGTATCATATTTTGATTTTTCATGTAATTTATTGATTTTCGATAATTTAAAAGAATTAGGAAAAATATAAAATATAATAACACATTGATATCTCAGATTTTAAAGAGTGAAAATGTGAGAAACTATTCAATTATATTATATCGATGATACCACAAAATGCATTGACATAGATTACATAGCAATATTATATAGTTTATTTTTAGGGTTTTTTTAAATAATTATCACATCACTATCAAAATTTAAATGCATAAAATTCAAAATATAGTTTCAAGGTATCTTATTTATTTAACTAAATTATCGTAATAATTTTAATATCGGTAATATAGGAATAGTGTTATTTGGGGGGCAAACTTTATATTTCTATAGTTTGGGGAGGTAGAGTGTAATTACCCATTTAGTGCAGGGAGGCAAAGTGTTATTGTTTCAAAAAAAATTAAAAATTAATGGGATTTCGCACTTTATTGTTTTTAAATAAATAAAATAAATTTTGGACTCTATTTTATTACGTGTGAAAATGCAAAATCCCATTGTTTTTAAATAAAAAAACAAAAAATTGGACTCTATTTGATTACGTACTTTAAAAGTGCATAATCAATTGGATTACGCACTTTCAAAGTGCGAGAGTCACAATTCCAGAAAACTATTATTAAACAGATCACATTTACTCAGTAAATTTTAAAAATGGCTCTAATCCGAGAAATTGGCCGAACTAAATCCTTATTAAAATTTATTTTTTCATTAGAGAGAGCTCTCACACGTTCTGCAGTACTTCTAATGAATACTCTATAGTTATGAAAAGTTATTAATGTTAATTGAGTACCTCATTCGACCAGCTATAAATACAACTTCCCCCAGTACTCACAAATTTTTAATCAAAGGCATTACTTAAAACACATCTAAACTTTTAGATCTTATTCTTTTAGAAGCATTAGTTTCAAATATTAAGTACCTTTACTTTTTTATATCTTTCAAATATTACTTTAATTGCACGATCTCGTTTTTTTGGCATAATAAATCAGTTCCATAAAGGTTAGTGAAAAGGGGATTTGAATATTTGTATTTTTGCAAACAAAGAAAAGATGTGTTACAAACAATTTTTTATGAAAAGTGTTAGATTTTTTTTCCACTTGTTAAAAGTACCAAGAATTATTGGTCCTAAACAAAACCACACTCTGTTCCTAAGACTATCATCCTTCCAAATCTTAAAAAAAAGGACATGGTGGTATTTTTTCTATTAAATTTAAGTAATTTGGTTCTAAACCTTATCTTGGTTATTTATTTGTAACTAGTTTAAGAGTTCGTGCGTTGCACGTTGGTGGGTTAATTTGAACGGTAATTATTTACATATTTTGGTTAAGATTAATCAAAGAAAAAGTTTTGTTATGGCAACTAAATTAGCAATATTGGGATAATGAAGACACTATAAATTTTATTTCAAGAATAATCGTATTTATTCTAATATGGATTTCATTTTTCAAGCACTGTAAAAATGTAATTTTAAAGTTGTATAATTTGTGGTTGTATCAGATAGTACTTTCAATATGTGTGTGTTTTTTTTTAATAACATCAAAGTATTAATTTAAAAATATAGTTTCAATAAAACATAAGCAATATGTGTTTGCATTTCTCTCCCAAATTTTCTACATATATAACCACCTATGTTTGCTCAATATTATTATTAAGCCATTTTTGGTGACTAATATAAGTTAAAAAAAATTTAACTGCTCTAAATTTTTTCTAATTGCATATCCTGATTTAATTTTTTTTTTCCTTCATCCATCTTCCTATATCTTCTTTTAAATCAACTTTTTTTTTTTAAACCATCCCTCTTTTTTTTCCTTCAGCCATTTTCTTGTATCTTCTTTTAAAGAACTATTTTTTTTTTTTTAAACCATCCTTCTCCGTACACCTCTAGTGACTCAAACTCATGACCAATAGGTCATAGATGAAACTTCTTACCACCTAAACTATCATTCGATGTCATTCTTTTAAATCAACTAATTGTAAAAACATACTAAGCTAAATACGAAGCTATATTATGAAAACTGTAAATTGTGCCTTAGTCAATTAATAATTTAACGAATTTCTATAAATAATTTAATTGATTAGCTCATGCAATTTTAAGAAAAGCGTTAGATATTTCAATACCATTTAGGGGAATATATTGTACTAGCTTTAAAGCATAAAGCTTAGCTTACTTGTCTACGGGTAATTTTTCTTGAGCACAAAGATTAAATTCAATTCAAATATGAAATCTACATCTCTTTCCATAAAAATCTAATAATAATGATAATGATAATTATTCTAATAACAATTCAAAATTTTCTTGACAATGATAATAATAATCAGTCTAATAATTTAAAATTAGATTAAATTAACTTTGCATACTTAATTATGATTTTTTTCAACTAAATCAAATTTCACAGCACAAATGGAAAGTCAAACTATCATGTATAGCAATTGAACAATAAGTTAACCAAATTATAAAGGTTAGAATGCATGAAATTACCTCAATTCATTAAAATTATTTCAAATCCTTTCAATATTAATAGCTAAATCTCTTCTTCTTCTTCTTTTTCTAATTTTTTTAAACTAAATCAAATTTCACAGCACAATTGAATGTCAAACTATCATGTATAGCAATTGAACAATAAGTTAACCAAATTAAAAAGGTTAGAGTGCATGAAATTAGCCTCAATTCATTAAAATTATTTCAAGTTCTTTCAATATCAGTAGCTAATCTCTTCTTCTTCTTCTTCTTCTTCTTTTTTTTTTTAATTTTCTTTTTGCTTTGTAAAAATACTATAACTTTTTTTTTCCCTCTTTTGTGGGTTATTTTCCATGGCCTCTCATTCATTTCCTTATTTTACACCGTACAGTTTAAATAATTTCAATATAAGAATTCTTTCTCAAATACTTTTATTATTTTATTGTAGACGTCCAAAATATTTTCCTAAATATTGCATTGGAATCAAAGGTTTAAACAATTTATCTTTTTTATTGGAAAGAGTCATAGTGGAATAGTTGTTGTTTAATTGCTAAATTCATCTAAAAAAAATGTTCTTTATTATTATTAAAAGACAAATGATATCTCCATAACCCTAAAAACTTCTTGCACACTCCTATCCTTTTTTTAATAACCAAAAAGACCAAAATACCATCATTTACACTACCATATATTTCTATGCCTAATTTACCCTTGTGTCTTCTTAACCCACCATAACTATTACATTTTCTAAACTTTCAAATATTTTCTCTTTACACTCTTCCTTCTCAAAAATTGAAAAATTATTTGATCAACATATCATTATTATTTTTTATACGAATGTTGCAATCTTGAAAAAGAGCAAAAAAAGAATTACATGCAATTTATATTGTTTTTGTTTTTGAATTCCAATTTAATGATCAGACTTTATGAGACTTATATATGTTTTGCCTTGTGCTGATATCACTTCTGTTATATTAAGATCATGAATATTTTTTTTTTAAAAATTTTTTATGAGAGAAATTTTAGACAGCTTTTTTATTTTTTATTTTAATAATGGCTGCTTTCTTTCTAGGTATAATAGTCACTTTTTACTATTTTATTTTTGTTGAAATCAATGTTATTTGAGGTCATGTTATCCAAATTATTAAAAGATTTGCACGGATTATTTCACTATAGTTAGTGCAGTAATTATTATGTGCATGGACTATTTGATTTGAATGACATATACATCATTAATATATATTTAGTTTTTCGAGAATGATTGGACTATATATTTTTTTAATATAAAATGTCTATTTTATTTTAATTACAACAATAATAAGTAAAAGAGAACGATGGATTATCGTGTTTGGTGAGTCATAAAATAAGGGTAAATTAGCCCATTCAAAAAAGAATCTTTTCCAATTAAGTGATTTATTGTAAAAGAAAATTTATTTCAATCAAATTTAATTCCTATTATGACCCTAAAATGTAGTTATATTTCCGTCTTCTTTCTTTAGGTGCATTTTACATATATAGCCTTAGCAACTACGAAAAAGATATGCAAGTTAAATAACTGATGTAGTCATTAAATTATATAGTAAGGATAATTTCAGAAAGAAAATCTAAAATATCTAATCAAACTCACTGTTTTAATATAGTATAGATATAGATATGCTATGTGAGATTGGAGTCTAGCCTTGTGAGTATAGTCAAATTGGATAGTCATTTTCTTATGTTTGGATAAGTATGTGTTCAAATTAAACACATTACATCATACTAAAGTATTTATGAGTTTAATTTTCACAACAAAAGTTCATGTAGAAGCTCTTTCATTAAACATTTTTACACAGATTAAAAAATCATGGTTACCTGTTCAATCAACAACAACAACAAACCAAACCTTAATCCCACTAAATAGGGTCGGTTGCAAGAATCCTGCTATGTCATTGCGCTCCATCATAGACTGTATCCTCCTTCCTAGATTGGCTATATCTTCCCTACAAGTTACCCACCAAGTCTTTTTTGATTTTTTTTTCTACCCCTCTTATGTTGACTACTTTCTCTAAAATCTACTCGCCTCACAGATGCTTCTACTGGTCGTCTTAACACATGACCTAACCACCTTAAATGTGTTTCTCTTATTTTCTCATCAATAAATACTATTCCAATTTTTTTACGAATATGGTCATTCTGTATCTTGTCCATCCTAGTGTACCCACACATCCATCTTAACATTGCATTTCTGCTACTCTTATCTTTTGATCATGTGTGTGATTCACAACAATGACCAACACTTAGACCCGTAGAATATCGCTAGCCTAATTGCCGTTCTATAGAATTTACCCTTAAATCGTAAAGGATTTTGCGGTCACATAACATTTCCGATGCCATTCTCCATTTAGTCCATCCCGCTTGTATCCAACGTGTAACATCTTGATCTATACCACCATTACTCTGAATAACTGATCCAAAATATTTAAAATTTTCACTTATTGGTATTTCTTGATTTTCGATACTAACTCCTATTCTATTTCTGAGTGCACTCTTGCTAAATTTAAATTCTATATATTCTATTTTTTATCTATAAATTCTAAACCCTTTTTGCTCAAGTGTCTCTCTCCAAATCTCGAGTTTAGCATTAACCCCATTTTTTGTTTCATCTACTAACACAATGTCATTTGGAAATAACATACACCATGATATTTCCTCCCGTATGTGCCTTGTAAGTTCATCTATGACCAACGCAAATAAATAAGGATTTAGAGCTAAACCTTGGTGTAAATCTATATTACTATAGAGAACTCTCTTGTCAACCATTTTGGTGTTCTCACACTTGTAACCACAATCTCCTTTATTGATTCTATATAGGTTGCTCTAATTCTTTTTTCTAAAACTATCCATATAACTTCTCTAGGGACTATTATATGCCTTTTCAAAATCAATAAAAATCATATGTAAATCTTTTTCTTTATTCCTGTATATTTCGGTAAATCTCCTCAAGAGATGTATGGCTTCAGTAGTCGATCTCCCTGACATAAAACCAAATTGATTATTTGACACCTTAGTCTCATTTTTTAACCTTCTTTCTATCATCCTCTCCTAAAATTTCATCGTATGACTCATTAACTTAATACCTCTGTAATTCACATAATTTTGTATATCCCCTTTATTTTTTAATATGGGTATGAGAGTACTCTTCTTCCAGAGGAATCTTTCTGTTCTTCAATATTTTATTGAAAGATTGGTAAGCTAGCATATGTCCTTCTTTCCTAAATATTTTCATACTTCAATTGGGATAGTCATCGGGGCCAACTGCTTTTTATTTCTTCATCTTCTTCAAAACCTCCTCCACCTCTGATTCCTGAATCTTTCGATAATACATTACATTTTTAAACTCCTCAAATTTATCTAACTCTCCTAGAATGATATTGTTTCCATTGCTTTCATTGAATAGTTGATGGAACTATCTCTCCCATTTTTTATTAATTTCCTCATCTCTTACTAGTACCTTATTATTTTCATCCTTGATGCACTTGATTTGGGTTAAATCCTTCGTCCTATGGGCTCTTCCTTTAACAGTTTTATAATATCTCACTCCCCTTCTTTAGATTCTAATTTTTGGTAAAAATCTTCAAAAGCCCTATCCCTCGCTTCACTTATAGCCTTTTTTGCCTCCTTTTTAGCAAGTTTATATTTCTCAATATTTTCGTCACTTCTATAACTATATAGAGCCTTATAGTTAGCCCTTTTAACTCTGATTTTATCTTGCACACCTTTATCCTACCACCAAGATTCCTTGTTCATGAGAACATAGCATTACCTCTTGACTCTTCAACTATCTTCTTAGCCACTGTTTTCACTCTAGTTGCCATGTCATTCCATACAGTGTCAAATTCTCTATGTAAGTCCCAAATACTTTGCCCTAACAAATCTTCCTTAAAAATTTCTTCTTTTTCCTTCTTTAAATTCCTCCACTTAATTCTAGGCGATCTAAGTAGATTCCTTCACCTAATATGATATTTAAGCCTAAGTCCACCACCAAAAGCCTATGCTGTGAGGTTAAACTTTCTCCAGGTATAATTTTACAATCTCTACAAACCCTTCTATCTCTCTTTGTTGTGAAGAGAAAGTCAATCTGTGACTTTGTTGAACCACTTTTAAAGGTAACTAAATGTCTTTCCCTCTTCTTGAAAAAAGTATTGATAATGGAAAGGTCGAATGCCATTCCAAATCCTTCTTCATTTCTTCCTCCATAACCACATCCACCATGCACTTCTTCATAATCCTCATTATCTCTTCCCACATGTTCATTTGTAAATCACCTCTTATAAAAATTTGCTCTCCTTGGGAGACACTACCTATCAACTCTTCTAAATCCTCCCAAAACTTAGCCTTAATGGACTCATCTAGACTTGCTCGAGGCACATGGACACTAAAAATATTAATAGTTTTACGTCCTAAAATTAGTTTATTGGCCATAATCCTGTCTCCTTTCTAGTCACCTGCACTATATCATCATTCATCGACCTATCTACAATAATACCTACCCCATTTCTAGTCCTGTTTACTCATGAATACCAAAGTTTAAATCTTGAATTATCTAATAGTTTAGCCTTTTCTCCTACCCATTTTGTCTATTGTAAATACAAAATATTAATTTTTCTCCTAATCATTGTATGTACCACCTCTATTGATTTACCAGTAAGAATTCCAATATTCCAAGTTCTTATTCTAGTCATATTCTTCAGAACATTTTTTCCCCACTACGTTCCCCCTATTATGTGAGGAATCTTGCATATTTTTCAGTATACTCGGACCTCCTGGAAGGGAGACGTAGTGGCCGTTGCCCACTATTCGCCGCACTCAGGCAATGCGACGCATCGCTTACTGGGAACGCCCTACCATTAGCGCAATATCGTAGTGGATTCATCTCAAAAGATTGACAAAATTTTACACTGACTGTCGACCTAACGTAACCCTCCTTCTTTACCCGGGTTTGGGACTAGCTATGCTAAGAAAATTTGACACAGACAGAATTGTACCTATTCAATCAAAGCAACAAAATGATGTTAAATTAAATCTAGTGTATTTAAAAGATCTTAATAGTTCTACTACTGTCCAAACTAGTGTGAACTGACAGTTCCATTTAATTTAGAAGAATGTGCAAAGACTCAATAACCAAATTGTGCATACCCCTAGATTGGACACCTATTCATGGTTTACCTAATATTTGGTTAGACAGCAAATTGTCAATCTTATATCAGAAAGTCAGACGAAAAGTACAAAACTAAAGGTTTTAACACAGCTGATATCCATAGTCCTTAAATGCAAACGCAGAACTATTCATACCTGGTGAAGCAAAAGTGCATGGAATAGCAGCAATAGAGCCCAAGCTAAACATCTTCTTGTGCCTAATGAAAGGAACAAAACAACTCTTTTCTCAACAGTAAACCATTCGTGTCAGATGAACATCTTTTAATTTAAGAATCATGAACTTTAGGACTAAGAAATAAGTTGCTTATCAAAGTTTTCCATAACATCTATAATACATCCAAAATTGGTATAATTACTATAAGTCTTAGGCCATGCTAATCCTGTAAGGAAGGAGAAAATGAACAGTTCTTTTTGCAATACATGATGATGGGAGTCGAAAGAGTCTATCTTCAAGAATTGCAGTTAAGTTGGAGATTAATCCCCATATAGAATATTACCTCCAAGAAGCAACCAAAAACACCTGCCGCAATCAATTACTTGATGATGAGAATCTATATCATTCGCCAAACCTTATCTAGTGTTGGCTATGGAAGATATAGTCATATGAATTGTAAAAAGATAATGCCTCTGATGCCAGTATGCAGATCACTAATAAAGAGTAATTATGCTAAAACCAAAAGCACAACAAACCTACACTCTCTTCAACACTGTCTTCCAAAAAACCAAAAGGATGTAGGGAAATGAGAAAGTCAAGCAAGTAACAAGGACATTAAAAAGGTTATACAACAACAATAACCAAGCCTTATTCAATACAAGAGTAAATTGTGAAAAAATACACCAAAATGCCTAGATAGTGTTCCATTTTGTGTGAATAGACAGATAAAGAAAAAAGCAAAACAAATGCAAGACAAATAAAGGGAAGTGACTGTAAGAATCACTTAAAACATTGTAAATGCTTCCGTGTTTACCACCCAGTGTTACATGGATCGTGGTACAGATTGGTATATGGTCCGGGTACAAATACACGGCACGGGACTTTTTTCGGTACATGGTAGAGAAGGGTAAGCTTAGATGGGTAACCTTTTTAGAATCGAAATTGGTTATTTAGGATTATTATTTAGTTTAGAATTAACATTATATAGTTAAAAAATTATAAGTACTGAAAACTAATAAGTTTACCTACAATTTCCTAATTGTTAGTGTATGCCCTAAAGCCAATTTATTTTAGGGATAAATTACACTTTTATATTTATGTATATTTTGTAATATGGAATTTTTTGAATAAAATATTTATATGTGAAATGATAAAGAGTTATGATGTAATTATATTTTATTCGTGTATATCCCTAATCGTAGTGTATGACACTAGTAGATTAGCACATAAATGTATGTGGATGCTTACTAAGAATAAGTGCATCGAATTGACCCGCTAAGAGTATTCCACATGGATTATTATTTAAATGTCAGTGGATTAATCTCTTTGTGATAGTAGTGTAATGGTCATTTGACTTGAGATCATGAGTTTATCTTGACTGTGGATTATTATTATTTGGCTCTATTAGTCGTTACTCTTAGTGAGTCTCACATACTGTAGAGCTCGGGTATAATATGAATCATGATAAGATAAGATATAACCAATAGGATATTATCAAGGATTCACCACTCCTTATAATAGGAGAGTATATCCCAATATGGCCACTTCTTGAAATACGATTCAAAAATCTTTGCGCAAAGTGAAAATAGAATTAAGAGTGTCTTAAATTCTATTTTAAGTGAATTGTATTTTGAAAAGAAGTAAATTGATTAATTTAATAAGAGTTAGCATTATATCTGTACTCTTGAATTAATAAGGATATAGGTTTGCGAAAGGATATTAATTGCAGAAGAACTAGTCACAGATGGGTGATGTCGAACCACTTGACATATCTCAACACTTGGGTGGTCATGATGCTTTACTAGAAGCCAATCTTGATATATAAGTATAAATTAATTCATTAGAGAATTAATGATAAATTAAAGGTGTTTAATTTATCTAATCCTAATTAATTTAGGATTATAATTTATACTTATTGCCAACGTGATTGGGAACCTAAAGAGTCACACATTTAAGGATAATTAATTCAGGATTAAAATGATTTGATAGGTATGAGATACATCTTATGGGTTAATTTATGAGATAAATTAACTTTTGGGTTTAATTATAATAAGTTATAAATATTAGGAGCTAATATTTAAAACATATTAATAGTTCTAATAGTTTTATAATTATTCATATACCCATGACCCAAACTGATTGGGATTTGTAATTCTCAAACCCAATTTAATTGGGATTCTAAACTATTATATAAATATATATTATATTATATATTTGTGGTTGATATATATATAAAGGATATACTAGTACTAGCACGGCAAGAAAGAATATATATAAGATATATATTCTGAATGTCTAGTACTAGAGCTTGACGAAAAAAAAAAAAGGAATTACAAAGAAAAGCCGTCAAATTTTTTTGAGAAACGTGATTGTCACGTTTTAATAAAAGAAAATAATTTAGAAGCTAGCACTCTGTGATTTGGGTCAATCAATCTTGTGAATATTTCTGATTTAATTATCTGTGTGGATACCATTAGAGACCGGGCACTTGTGCGGCTTGTGGATCGCACAATATACGTCCCAAATATATTGGAGATTTTACTGCAATTTTAAGGTATAATCTCTATACTTTTCTTGTACTGTGCATAAATTAATCAAGGTGATCCGTGATAGGAAAGTAAAAATTTTAAATTCCGCTGCGTTGTCTATTTATATACTTTCTTACAGTGGTATCAGAGCCACCATTGATTAATTTATGATGTAGTTGTATTTAGTTGTCATGAATATTAAATTGTTTGAACTATATGAATTTTTGAATTTTATTTATCAAATATTGGAGAAATTAAAAAAGAAAAGGCAAATTCACGGGTCAAGCATGCAATTCATTTTTAGTGACATTTATCCCTTTTCGTCGCTAAAAGTATTTAATGAGTTAAATTACTTTTAGCGACAATTATTTAATATTTTCATATAAAAGGTTTTTCTGAACTTTGATTTTTGAAATCACCAATTAATTTTTGACAATTGTTGTTTAAAATTAATTGACAAGATTTTGAAACTTTCTTTATTTTAATTTGATTTTAAAAAATTTAGAAAGTATAAAACCTTTGAAATATTTATTTAATTCTAATGTGATTAGAATTAGGTAATTTGTTTAAATTTTAGAAATTAATTATTTTTCAATGAGATTGGAATTTAATAAATGTTCAAAAAAATTTAAAAATTGTTTCTAATATAATTTTTGAAATTCTATTATTTAAAGGATTATTTTCTAATGAGATTGGAAAATAATAATTTTTCTACATAAAATATTTTCATAAATAATTCAAAATTGATAATTTCAATGAGATTGAAATTATGAAATATAGTAATTCATGATTAGATACTAAATATGGATTTATGCTTTTTATTTAATATTGAATTATTTAATAGCATGATGGATGATTATGGATTTAAGACCTATTTGATTGTGTTTGATTTATTTGGTTCAAATTCGATGGTTGTAAATTTCTAAAATAGGGCCTGCGTGTCCTGCCTTTCTCTATTATTCTAAATGTAATTCTTTTCTCATCTCAATCCCTCGAAGGTACTGTGTAACTCTAGGTTTCTTAACCAATCATGTAATGTACATAGATGTAGGTTGGGGATAGGATTGAATATATAAAATATTTAGATAGAATTATATTTGTAATATACAAGATGATTGAGATGGCAGAAAAATGCAACCTAGAAGGAAATTTTCAAGAGTTGAAGATTACCGTTAGGATTTGATCACCTAGTTTCCTTCGTGTGTCAAGGAAACTAGTTTAGTAAAAGTCCATATTCATCCATAGTTTTATGCATGTTCTATTTATTATATTATGATATGATAATACTGCATGCAATTTTGATGAGACCTAATAAAATAAATAAAAGAAAATCCCTCAAATTAATATTAAGTCAGTAAATAAGTTGCCTTCTATTATTATAGCAACAAACAAGAGTTCTTAGATTTAACTTGTTGAGCTAACCCAAGGTTAATCTACATTGGACATGTTTGAGCTATGAGATGAGATCTCTGAATAATGGGTATGACTTAACGGAGGCATATAATTGTTGTTGGGCACACTCAAGGTTATATGTCTTTGATGCAAAGGTTAGGAGTCACATATGATGTACTATCAAAGAGTTGATACCTAACAATCTAGGAATTATAAAGAGTTGTAATTGGTAAGAGTTACATACCTTTCGAAATTATTTTGGTTTGTTGGGTACACCCAAGATCAAAATAATTAGATAGAATTCTAGCCCACTAGGGGTTATGAGATAGCTCCCGAATCAATATGTGAGGGTTATTGATTTGAATTAAAATAGTGGGAGCAAAACCAAATTAAAAGAAAGTCCATATTATATTTTGGTTTTGTTTATGCATAAATAACAAATACTTATACTATCTTTATTTATGTGTTGTAGAATATGAGTAATAACGTCAATTTATGCCCCATTTTATATGATAACAAATTCACTGGGCCAAATTTTCCGGATTGGCATCGTAACTTGAGAATTGTTCTCAAGCACGAGGGCTATGTTCTTGATCAACATATTCCTGTTGTCCCAGGCGGATGATGCTGATGAAGCAGTTCAGAATGCTTATCGTAAGCACATAGAGGACAATGATACTGCCTCTTGTATCATGTTGGCCGCTGTGAGTTCTGAGTTGCAGGAACAACATGAAAATATGGATGTTTAATCTATGATTATTCATCTCAAGGAGTTGTTTGATGAAGAATCTGGGAATGGGAGGTATGAGACATCTAAAGAGCTATTCTGTTGTAAAATGGCAGAGGGTACTTCAATAGCGATTCATGTACTGAAGATGATTGGAGTAATTGAAAAATTAGAACGATTGGGATTTAAGCAAAATCATGACTTAAATGTTGACTTAATTTTGCAATCTCTGCCTGAAAGCTTTTCACAGTTCGTGATGAACTACAATATGAATAAATTATCCACAACTCTTACTGAACTATTGAATATGCTAAAAACTACTGAGGCAACTATTAAAAAGGAAAGGAAACAAGTTATGGTTGTTGATTCTTCTAATAAGAAGAAAAATAAATCCAAGATTCTTCTTGGTTTTGTGAAAGCCAAGTCTAGGTTAAAACCAACACATGTGATCAAGAAGGATAAAGCCATGGGTATTACCAATGTCAAAACGAAGGGCACTGGAAAAGGAATTGTAAAGCTTATATTGATACCTTGAAGCAGAAGAGGCTTAATGAAGCTTCTACTTCAGGTATGTTTATGATTGAAATCAATATTTCTACTTCTAAACAGATTCCTGGGTATTAGATACCAAATCAGCTTCTCATATTTGTAAAAATATGTAGAGACTAAAAAGAAGTAGAATGTTGGCTAAGGGAGAAATAGACCTGCGCGTGGCAAATGGAGCAAATGTTGATGCATTAGCCGCAGGGACTTATTGTCTTTCTTTGTCTAGTGGTCTTGTTTTAGAACTTAAAGACTGTTATTATGTTTCATCTCTTATTAGAAATATTGTTTCTATTTCGTATTTAGACACTGATGGTTTTGTCATTATGCAAAAGAATAAATGTTGTTCTTTTTCACATGATGCTAGCATTGTGTATGGAACTGCTATTTTAAGTAATGGTCTTTACATTCTAGATATGGAAAATCCAATTCTCAACATAAATCCAAAAAGGTCCAAAATTGATAATTTGAAACAATCTTTCCTTTGACATTGTAGACTTGGTCATATAATGAGAAACGCATTTCCAAATTACATAACAATGGTTATTTGGGATCATTTGATTATGAATCATATGATATATGTGAATCTTGTTTACTTGGTAAAATGACCAAATCGTCTTTTACTGGAAAAGGTGATAGATCTAGTGAATTGGTGGGGCTAATAACCGGCACCCGTATCTGAATCTAGGTAACCTAGATGATAGTATGTTGGTCTGAACTTCAAATTGCATATAAGTTTCAAAAAACAACAAAAGGCTGACCAAAAAAGTTGAATTGAGTTGCGAGAATTAAAATATGTAATCACTTTGTATACTGCTACATCTCAATTGCTTGCTGCAGGTGCCTTTCAGATGATACAGCTTAAATTTAATCCAAATATTTATCAGATAATTTAATCCACAAAATTGCGAAAAATAATATCCTTCAAGTCAAAGATCCGATGAACTGGAACAATTTTGTACAATAGTTCAAATATTTAAAGCCCAATATTTCTGTTGATCTATCTTTTACTGAGGTGTGGCAGTTTGGCACGACTTAAAAGTAAGTTAGATGAGAAGAAGCTCTAGTTGTGCTCGAATCCCACAAGTCTACAGAAATGGAACTGAACTGTGCATAAAGTATCTCACTTATTTGTGGCTTTTGTATCTTGATGATTCCTTCAGTGTTGGAATTTCTTCAGAATAATTACAGTTAATTAACGTTGCTCAGACTTAATGGAAGCATTAGTACTTACGCAAAATGACAAAAAGAAAAGGAACTAAGCAAGTCGAATAACTGAATTCACACCACGAGCGAAAACCAAACTATCAGAGATTCAGCTTAGACAATCTTGGGCTTGAATTTGTCTTTCAAGATGAACAGAATTTCATGAGAATCACTTCAGAAAGATCATGCCAGAGAGACAGAAAGCTCGGGAAATATATTGCAATCTGAGATCAAAGGGTAAAAGTACATTCTTGCAAAGGAAGCAGGAAACTGCTAAGTTATCTGCACAAACATCATGGACTGAATAAAAGATCATCCTCTCAAGTCTGAACTAGAATTTGCTTAATATCTCTAAATTATTTTCACTATACCTTTTCCATTCTTCTTATGCATCTTACCACTTTTAAGGTTCTTTAGCATTGTGTAAAAGAAGCCATCTGTGGATCTATACTCCTAAATAATTTATATATATATTAATATAAATTATTCATTATTACTTTTCTCAACGTATATTCGAAAAAACATCCTTGATTAGTCAAGAGACATAAAAAAATAAAGAAATAAATTTAACACAATAATATTAACGTAATAATATAAATAAAATAAAAAAGAAATTAGCGAGCTTCCATTGATAATTGAGAAGATTACAACGTAAAATCTTTGCCAACTTAGTAATTGGATTTTGGCTAAAAAACTATACTAAAATGCTGAAATAAAAATTTGGTAAACAACCTAACCTCTCTCTTTTTTATATATATATATTTTTACCTCACGTTTTTACTTGCTAACGCTAATCTCTCTCCTTCTTTTTTTCTTATTGCAAATGCTCTCTGCCTTTTTTTTTTCTTTTGCTGCTAATGCTTGCCTATGCTCTTTTGTTATGCTAATGCTTCTGACTGTTGCCGTCCTTTGCTCCTGTTGACTTAGATTTTTATAAAATTTTCTTCCTTTCTTGGTAAGTTGAAATCAATCTTTATCACAACCAAGTGTTAGCATTTGATTCAACTTCTCAATTTTAGCTGCCAACGAAACCTAAGTTGGCTTTATCCAACTTTTACGTATTTGGTAAGAAGTTCCGCAAGTTATTATCACCAATTTCGAGTGTAATTTACAAGATTTGAGAGTTTGATATTGATGAAAATTTTATCTCCCACAAGCCTTTTCGTTGCCTTCGACGTGGATAAACACAGGCTTGTAGAATTATCTGCATATTGGATTTACATATAAAGTAGGATTCTATTTCAACAATTATTACTTTTGGATATCTTCAATCACAAGTCATTGAAATTGAATAGGAATCCCATTAGAATTCGTATTCCATCCTACAATATATTTATTTGAGTCTTTAAATATTAACACAGCTTGATTTATCCAAAATTTATTTATTTATTTATTTTGAAAATTTATCGGCCAATAAATGTCTCCCTTGTAATTTGCGTAATTAATAATATTATTAATGATACAAATTACAAATAAGTTAGCTAATGAAATCCTTTTTTATCAAGATAAGGAGTCTCCTTCTCTAGGTAGGCTTTGTATTAATCTTAACTTAGTTGTTGGCTAGTTAAATCCCTTTTTATTGGGATAAGGATTTTACTCTTCTCTTCCAAGTAGACTTTGTATTACTAGTCTACCTTAATTACGTTCACCACTACAAATACGAGTTGAAATAAGCCAATATCTTCTTATTCATGATATTCGCACCATACAAGAGACCTACAGTGATCTATGGTCACATTTTTTTTTTTTTTTTTTTGCATATCACTCACGATTTTGCATGTCTTTTTTATCAACTATTTAGCTTGTCTTACATATATATATGCCTATCATCAATGTTGACTTTTCATGCATATTAATATTACCATGTATGCAACTCCGAATTTGCATGCATAACACCAACGATCTTGCCGTTCACAAAGCTATACATCTTAGTAGTCAGCTATTTATTTTATATTTTTCATTTTTTTATTTTTATTTTTATTTTTATTTTTATTTTTATTTTTTAGTTATATATTCTCAATTTCAATGAAACCCGTTTCTAATACGATTTTCTTAGTAAAGATATTAATATTGGATCATAGTTTCTTAATACAGTATTCCAAAATATACGATGTTCTACCTTTGTGTGACTACCCACAAAATATATGGTATTTCACCATCATGTGGTCCCTCACAAAATATATGGTATTTCCACCATCGTATGGTTACCACCAAAATATATGGCATTTCACCATCATATGGTTACTACCAAATATATGGTATTTTATCATCCTATGGTTACCACAAAATATATCTCCGAATATTATTATTATTATTATATCATCATCCTTTTTTTCTGTATATATGACACATTTCCTTTATTTTAATACAGAAATGGCCAGTCATCATCCCGATTGCTCACCAGAGATGATTAAAGTTTTTCCTTCATAGATAAAAATCGAACAATTACCAGGGAAACATAGTCCTCCACTGAAAAGACATAATTTAATATCTCAACTTTTGAGGACTTGTTTAGCACACCAACGGGAACCTCCGTTGTGGACTCGATCTACACACTGTCCCACCACAAATTTTAATACTTCGGAACTTGTTAAGAAAGAAGAAACGTCCTCCGTGACAATTTTGGAGCCATTATCTTTATCCTGACCGGGAACACCATTCTTTTCTACTTTTCTTGGAAAGATGCAAACAAATAATAATAAAATTCCGTTTCTTGGGTATCTGGATCTTTCAACATTTTCGGACCCTCTTCATTTACTCGTTCTATGCTTGGGTGTTTTGGGTAAAATTAATACTTCGAGAGTACAAGGAAACTATCAAACTTACACGAATTTATGAGGCTATAGAATTATCATTATTCTCTTATTCAAGAAATCCAAACGTTTTTAAGGCCTTGCTTGAGAGATGGTCTCCTAGCACAAATACCTTCCATACCTTTTATGGAGAGTTGGGTATTTCTTTACTTGACCTTCAAAAGATTGGAGGACTTCCTTTAAGTGGTGAGTTTTATGATGATTGCAACCCTTCAAATGTAATACTTGGGTCTAACCTCATTCCTCAAGCCACTCTTGATCATTACAGCCTCCTTCGAATATTAGGTACCAAACCAACTTTCCAAGCATGGATTAACAACTTCATCATTCCCATTCCTAATCATCCTAACTCAAACACTGTAGATTTAGAGCAACTTGAGAACTTTCTATTTGAGTACCAATGCATTATTACTCCTGAAACACAATATTAGCCGTCTTTCTTGCATGATGGTTAAGCGGATTTCCATTTCCACCTACGCGATCCGAGACAATTCGTTCAGAAACCTTCTTAATGCCAGTCTAATTGTTCAAATAGAATGAAGGTGCTGCAATGATTACTAATCTCTTTAAAAAAAAAATTATGAATAAGAGCAAAAAAATAACTTCTCAAATAACATTAGCACCATTGAATCTACTTTGATATCTTTGATGTGGATTTGGTATCCAAAATTTGCAATCATTTTATCATGCAAGATAAATAGTGAATAGATGAACAAAGGAAATCAAGACACCCTTACCACCATCTTATTCTTCTTTCCTACAGATAAAAGAATAACTTTGCAGCAATTATGTCATAACCTCAGTCTTCTTCCCTTCGCTGTCAACCCTGCTGCTGTTCAGATAAAGCCCTCCTTGCTTAAGTAGACGGCGTGCAGCTGATTTACTCTCTAGCAATCCAGTAGAAATACCGAAAGATCCAAAAGAGAAAGACTCGAGACCAGATCGTACGGTAGGGAACAAGAAGGAACATCCTCCCCAATCCCCTCAATGATCTTGGCATCGAACTTGGTAGGGCACCTAGCCTCAAATTCTTAGTGGCCTTGAGAGCCTCCTCTAGACCCTCCTGGCCGTGGACAAAACGAGTAACCTCTTCAGCCAGCCTACGCTGAGCAGTGTTGGGAACATAGACGGGCGCCTCCAAATCCTCTCCAGCTCAACAATCTCTTCCATGCTCAAGAAAGTAAGCATCTTGAGGGACCTCACCACATCATCATCAGGAACCCAAAAGAAGTACTGATAGAAGTTGTAAGCATGGTTCAAAGTCGCGGTCGTGGTGACAGTCGCGGAACGTATCGTTCCACATATGTTTTGGTGTATCGATCGCGTATTGGATTATACGAAAATTTTGTTGTGAAAAATGTCTAAAAAATCATGGAATAAATATATAACATCATAATAAACACAATTATCAAACTATTATAATATCATATTTGATGAGCATAATTGCATTAAACAATTAAATATTTTGAGATTCAAATAAATAAATTAAACTAGTTATAATTTTAGAAAATTTTATAGTCTCATAACACAATCATTCTATTACATTTAAATGATATTCTATTATACACCTCTCTAAAGTACAATAAAATGATACATTAATGTAAAATTTTCTACTAATTTGTATTTAATTTTTAAATCAAACTAGTATTTGCATAAAGGTAATACGAATATGATTTTACCAAACAAAGAAATATATGAATTATGTGAAGGGAATTTCACAAAAAGTACAACTGAATACGGAATAGTAAAACTCATGCCAAAGGGAAGTAAAATAGAAATATTGAGGCCTTTTTACAAATTTCCAAAAATTTTGATTCTTTAGAGGAATTTTCCCTTACACTAATAGGCATTATGGATGAAGCCTGAAGAGAGGTTTCGATTGCCGTCAAAACCCCGTTGTCCATTTCTTCTGCAAGTCCAGAATCAATGAGGACAACCATTGAAGAGATCAAATTAACAACAAAAGAAAGGAAGTGGTTGGGGTTAATAAAGTCAAAAAATGGAAGAACAAGAAAAGAAATAGAAGAAATGCAAGCGATCGAATAAACAACTCTGCAACTGACTGATCCTTACATCTTCCTCTGATTTGTTTTTGTTTTTGACTGAAATTGTGGTTTTGGCTCGTGCGTTGACTCGTTCAACTAGGGCGAGTTGCTGCGATTTCTTGACTCGGTGAGCCGTTTCGTCGAAAATGGTCCGATTCCGACCGATTTGACGCCGATCCTGTATATCCGGTATGTAGCGGTGCGGAATCGGACCAGAGGAGGGAGTTCCGGTTACGACTCGGCCGAGTCTTTGAACCACGGTTGTAAAGGGTCAATTTGGAAGGGGAAAGCCATATGGCACCATGCTCTGATTTGCCGAATTTGGTGCCATCACTCTTGAGGAGGAGAGGGAATGTGAGGCCATAGGCCCCGTCAGCACGAAGACACTCTTTCTCCGAATAAGGTCAGTACCCACAGTGACGTTGCCCCATTGGTCGCTGCCTCCAATCTGAACGGAGACCCCTTTTGTTGCGAAAGAGATGAACAAAATCACAGCCTTGAAGGAGCTGGTAAGCGAACTCAGTGTAGCTCATTCCTTGGTCGGATTTGACCCTCTTGCGGATGCTCTCCTTGGACATCATAGTCCCCACGCGGGCAAACCTCCCAACTTCCTTGAGGAAATCCAGCAGCGTAACGTTTTTCCATCAGTCATGGTTGAAGAATAATATGCTCACACACAAAAGGTTGTTTGTCATATTTAGTTACAGTGTAATATATATGATAACTGTTGACTGATAAAATTAAACATAGTTAATACCCTTCCTCAATTTGAGCTTTCAAACACAAAGGCAAATTAAAAGGTAGACTAAGGAAACCATCAGTAGGAAGATACTCAGTGAAAATATTAGCAATATGCTAATTTGTAGGAACGAAAAATTATTTGTTAGTCACTCTACTATTGCTAATATTTTCACTAAGTATCTTCCTTGTAGGAACGAAAAATTATTTGTTACTCACTCTAAATTACAAAATAAATATTATAAATGATTGGATAATTGAAAAGTAATGAAACTCACATACTTTTTAGTGATGTTAATGGTTGTCATACCCTACTCAATATTGTAGAGAAAGTAGCTAAAACTTACTCTATATGAAAATGAGAAACTTGAAGATCCCCAAGAACAACTTTTTCACGTACAAAATGGTAATTTATAGAAATATGCTTTGTCTATGAATAGAAGACAAGATTTTGAGATATATAGGTGGCATCAATATTATCACAAATTGCTTGAATAGGTGAGGGGAGTGAAACGTGTAATTCACGTAACAAATTTTATATTCAAGTAACCTCCATTGTGGCTACAGCAACAGCTTGATACTCTCCTTTTGTACTAGAACGAGCTACTATTGGTTGCTAACCAGGTGATTAAATTTGGGCCAAAGAAAATGCAGCATCTCTTTGATATTAAATGTCGAGTTTCAAGACAACCGGCCCAATCTGAATCAAATAAAGGGTCAATGTGACGCCTGCCTAACCCCCACTTCGGAGGCCTGATCGGATGCCTGCCTAACTCTCGCTAGGGCTAAAATACTTTTATAAAATAAGAGTTCCAACTTACTCTCAAATAATCAACTAATATACATTATGTAGAAATAGAGTTAAACCACAATATCTCGATTACAAATTACAACTTATAACGACCGAATCTTTTATACAAAATATCTTAGCTATAAAACTATAAATCAAGTGTAAAAAAAACTACGATATAGGGAATAATTAACGCTGTGGAACCTCTTCTTATACCAATTCTTAAGCTTTCAATCCCTCTCACCTAAAAAAAACAATCATAAAAGAAATACATGAGCTAATGCTTAGTGAGTTTTAAGTTGAAAAATATTTTTTATAGAAAGTATCCAATAATTTTCGATGATGAGAATCAAGCTCAACAACCGGTCAGTGAATATATTCAATTAGCCACAAAATTCAACACAACTAATAAATAGGCAAGTACACAAATTTGAACACAAATAAAAAGGATATGGGTAGATACAAAAAAGCTCAATATGAGCTAGCAATATTCGGATTTTCTCCAAAATAATGAAGCACAACTCCATCTTGAGATATATAACACCAAATATATAATAATCTCTAACTTTGAATCTCCGTCAAATACACCACAAAACTCCAAGTGGCCACTACAGTAGGGGAAAATCTCGAGAATCACAAAATAATAATCACACACCCACAAGTTGGCTATCGTCCCGTCCAAAGTAGTTGGATTGCAAAGCTGTGGTAGATAGACCGTTTCGAATAAGTCCAATATCGGTCCTGCATATCCAAGCTACACAGGCAGCTAGTTCTCCCCAATGCGCTAAAGAACACAACTGGGTTTACAAACATGCACAAGTAATTCACAAATATAGAATCAAGTTTTCACAATAAAATGTAAGATGAGATTTTTAGACTCAGGAGTGAACATTTTATTTGTTCTCCCCAGTGCGATAAAGTACACAATCAGGTGCACAAACATGCACAAACAACTTTAATAAATAAAATGTTACTTAATATTTTAGTAGGAACTTGAAATTCACCATAAAACCCTTTGTTAAAACAAGAGTTAGGAACACTCACTATTTAAATTAAAGCCTTCTCAAAATGCTTTCCTTTTCCTTCTCTTTAACCTTTTCAGTTACCAAGAGCATCCAATCTGTATTACTTTCTCCACTAAGAAGAAATCAAAAGTAATACATTTAGGTTAGCGCAAAATGAAGAAGTGTTTAGGAATCAGTTTGGACATCATTGGTAGTTAGTCATTGATTTTTGTATTACATCTTATATTTTCAATTACAATTGGTTTGAACTTATTTTTCTAGCCACTCCTAATCATGGAAACTTAAATTAACCCTTCTAGGTTAAATAGCACATTACTTGCTCACATTACATTTCCCTCATCTTGTAATTCTCACAATGATGTTATTGAATAAATAAAGAGAGCACTATATAGAATTTAACCTTAAGTTTATTTCAACATAATTATATTACGTATATGGCACCTAATTAGGCTAGACTAATAGGCCAAGTTCACTAGTATACATAGGTGTTACAATCAATCCCTAAATCACCTAATCACACAAAACAAATTACTCCTAAGTTAATTTATGCTATGAATGGCAACATATACTTCTAAAAACGGTTGCTACAACACCAATACATGTCCAAATACAAGGTATTGCAGCTGCCATAATATATTATATCTTCACATAAGTGATCATAAAATTTTCAGATTTGAAAAAGTTCACTACACTTTTTGTATCTTATGTTATAGAACTTCAATAATTATGTTTTTCATGCCGTTGGAAACTTAACATGATATGATAAAACTCTTATGAAGGAACCTTACTCAGATTCTTAGCATAAAGTCCTCCAAAACGATCACAAGTCAAAATATCTTCACAACATCAGTGTGAATTTCCAGTTTACACAGTTTCACTATATATATCAATATATCTTATAGTAGGAAATTCCAATAACTGTAATTCTTGTGGATTTTGAAACTATATTCATTTTTCTAAAACTTTCATGAAGAATTCGTTCTCAAAACATTTCTACAATCTGTCCAAATTCAACCACAAATTAAGAAATTGTACAGAGTACCACTGCAGCGACTAGATCTGGGCAGTCGTATCTAAATCATCATAACATGAGATATATAGCTCCAATAATCCTGATTCTTGATCCTTTAGAAACTAGATTCAAAATACTAAGATTTTTGTGAAGGGATCACATCCTAAATCAAATCATAACCTTTTAAAAAATCGCCCCAAATTAGGAATAATATCAAACCAAATCTGCTCATCACCAGCAGAGCTGATTTTTCACCAAATTCAAAGATTCATTGAGGTTAGTACATAAATAACTGGGACATGAGCATTATACCGAATTAAAGCTCTTGAGTCTAGTTTCTATAGCAACAAACACAGATCAATTTTGAGTTTTACAGATTTCATCTACATCAAATTATGGCCTATTGAATCAGGGTACTCAGAACTCCCAGAAATCCTGTACATATGGATTTTCACTTTCAATTGTATAAACCAATTTCATAGCTTCATATTACTTCCAAAACTTAATATTTAACCATGAACTCATATACAAACTTCAGGAAACATAGATTACTATTTTTCAGAACAAAGTAGTGGTAAAAATCCTCACATATGTGTTGAAAACTTCATCTTCCTCAAGCTATCCAAGCTGTCTACTCATCCTTCTTGCCTTTCTCCTTGGTATTCTTGTTTCTCCCTCTCTACCTTCTTGTTTTCTTTCCTCTCTATTTTTGTTCTATTTTTTGCTCCTTTATTGCAGCCTTCTACTAGTTTATTTTAGGTAATAGTATGAAGTATTAAGGAGTTGATTTAGTGGCTGCAAAACTAGTTTAGGAGGTGACACCTCCTACTAACTTGAGTTTAGTCACCAATCCAATTTCATAATCTTTTTTTCTTTTTTCTTTTTTTTACAAAATTTTCCTAATAACCAAATTACACTATAGTCCTCAAGTTTTCCTAATTCTCATTTTTCTCCCCCCAAAATTTTGTTTGTAGCCTACTAGATTTAATTAACCAAAAGCCCTAATTACAAACCTTATGAACTATGCTCGAACCACCAAGAAACTCACACCACCAACTAGTAACCCTTAAAATCAGTTGTTTAGGAAGTGTTCCTAACTATGAAGCAAGGCTGAAAAAAGATAAAGAATAATTTGACAATGAGAATTAAGCAAGAACAACATGAATTGAGCAACGTCGTATCTTAAGCAAGGCATAGAAACCCCAATTCAAAACATAGATTGTTAATAACTTGTCCAGTAGATTGTAATATTTGATTAGGAATACTTTTTAGCATTAAATTCATTTGAAACAACTTGTTTGTGGGATAAAATTGAAGATCAAAGAAATAGAAATTCGAGCAAAAAATTTAGTAAACTTGGTAATTTTGGTAACTACAAATGAAACTAAGAGGAAAAAATGAGCTGCCACCTTATCTTAGAGGTTGAAATATTGAAGAATTGCATTTCAATCCCTCACTTTAAAGTTTATCTTACTTTCTACCCCAAACAAAAATAAAAACTATGGAAGAGCAAAATGGTTATTGAGAATCTAGAATAGACATCAATGAACATTTCTAGGAATATCAAATAGATGGAAAAAGTTCGGGTGTTACAGTTAAGGATGATTTCGAAGATTTGCAGAAGAATAGACCGGTGTCAAGACTATCAAATAAATATCTGAGAATTCGTTTAGTCCCTTGGAAATTATGTAGACAAGGTTGACGCATATATTGGGAAGCCATATTCACTGCAAAAGTGATATCCAGTCGTGTAAATTGCAAATACTAAAATGCTCCCATTAAACTACAGTACCCCTGAGGATTAGATGGAAGATTTCCATCTTTGGAACTCCAATTGTATTTGGGAGATAATGAAGTACGAACAAATTTGCAATTATACATACCATGTTTACTGAGGAGATACCACGGATATATTTTTTCTGAGATAAAAACTAGCTAGAAGTTGCTTAGGATATTTCAATTCCAAGAAAATAATGTAAGCACCCAAATCCGTCATGAAAAATTCTGCTTGCAAGTGTTGTATGAAATTTTTAATAGACCCTGTAACAACTATATCATCTACATAAAGTGGAAGATAAAGTGCATAGGATGAGTTCTAGAAATAAAAAAGATTGGCGTCCAATTTGCTTTGTTGAAAACTCTAATCAAATAAAAAACTAGAAAACCGGTGAAACCAAGCTCTTGGAGCTTGTTTTAATCCGTACAAAGCTTTTTTAAGAATACATAAATGATTAGGGAAATTAGAATGAACAATACCGTGGGGTTATTTCATGTAGACCATTTTAGAAGGGTTTCCATACAGAAAAGCATTTTTTACATCAAGCTGTTGAATAGGCTAATTGTTCTATAATGCAATTGATAAAATAAGTTGAACAGTTGTGGGTTTAACAATAGCGGAAAATGTTTGATCACTAAATCAATCCCTGCTCGTTGTTTAAACCCTTGAGCAACCAAACGAACCTTGAATCCAACAACTGAGTCATCAGGGTTCAACTTAATTCGATAAACCCATTTACTACCAATAAGGTTTTGAGAGGGACGAGAAGAAACCAAATCCCAATTTTGGTTATGCAATAAAGCATTATATGTATCACTCATAGCTGCCTTCCACTCAAGATATTCGATAGTTTTGGAATAACAGGTAGGTGTGACGAGTAAGGCGTTGTTGAAATATCATAGTTGGAGTTGGGAGAGGACAAATGTCAGGAATAGAAACGGAGAGAAGAAAAGATAAAATTTTGGTTTAATAATTCTTATCATTGAACGGGTAACCATTTTATGAGTACATTGATTAGAATTCGAAACCTCATTTGAAGTGGAAAGGGATCATGATGAGATTATGGAAATTGTGGAGAAGATATGGACGAAGAATTTAAATTCGAACAGGTTGGGGAGGATAAGCTATCAGGTGATAAAGACAACTAGGAATGTATAGATAAGGAATTGTTGGATTATCATAAGAATTCTCAACCGAATAAGGTTGAGATAAGGATGTACTAAGAAGGATTGACCCAGGTGGTTAAGATAGATTCGAGAAGGATTGTGATAAGGATCGGTTATGAAGGATTGATCCAAGTTTTTGAGATAGATTAGGAGTAGATTATATGTGAGTAAAATTAGGTGAAATCAAATGATTTCAAATTGTCAAGATTAAAATTTGAATTAAAAACTTCAAATTGATCCGGACGAAAAGATGAAGATAAGAAGGAATGAGCGGGAAATACGCATTCAACAAAGTAAACATGCCTAGAAATGATAATTTTGTATATGGAAGGATGTAGACATCGAAATCATTTGTGATAGGTAGAAATGCCAAGAAAAAGACATGGTGTAAATCGATGACTAAGTTTTGGAGTATTGTTTGTGACAATACTTGGATAACACAAACACTCAAAAGATTTAATTAGACTAATATCAAGGATGTGATGGAAAATAAAAGTTGATAAAGTGATTTAAAATTTAACTTTTTTGATGGCAAACGATTAATAAGATATATCGCACATAAAATAGCCTCAGCCCAATACGAAGAAGGTAAGTGTGCTTGAAATAATAAACAACGAATCACATTGGTAATACGACAGTGTTTACATTCAACACCATTTTGCTGAGCAGTATATGGACAAGAGAAACATAGAGAATGCCATTTTGATTCAAATAGGGAATAAACTTTTGGAATTCCCTACCTCTGTCTGATTGAAACACGTGGATAGATTTTCGAAAAATATTTTTTATCATTGTATGAAAAAGAAGAAACTTTTCATATGTTCCAGATCTATTTTCATAAGACATACCAAAGTGACTCGTGTACATGCATCAATAAAAACAACATAATAATTTAAACCACAAATAAAGAAGCAGAAAATTGCCAAACATTTGAGAAAATTAGAGCTGGAAATATTGTGGGTAGTCTTCTTTGGGAATTAATAGCAGGGAGGCTATGGTAAATTTTTTCTTGTACTCAGAATGTGAAAACGCCTTTTCTACTCAAGGCAAGCTCCTTGTTTAGAATTACTCCAAATGATGTACATGAAAAATGCTATTCTATGCACGAATCTTTTGTTGGAATTCTCTAGCCTCTATAGAATCTGATGTACAGAGGTAATAGAGGTCTTTAGAAATTTCAACATTAATAAGTGTAATTGTTCATTTTTTGGCAACAAAATGATGGCGGCTCATGTTCAAATCTCTTAGCTCCACAAAACTGGCAAGGAGGCTGCCTTTCTAATATGTGTGTCTTTGAGCAAGTTGGCTCATATAATTTTTGTCCTACATTTTAAATGTAATTAGTTACGCTAAGGTAGTAGATAAACATAATATAACAAAAAGGAGTAACAGAAAGATAGCTCATTAGTGATTTCGGTGTTGCAATACCAATCCATTGAAATGAAATTTTCGAATTGACTTTTAAGAAACAATCAAAATTTGTACTATTACCTTTTAGTTGATATTGTTATGCTCAAATCCTAGACTTATGCACCCAAATTTAGGATTATTGACAACCACAAGCCAATGATACTAGCCTTATTGAGCATACATTCAAAAAAGTGTCACAACTTCATATGCTTTACTTCGTCTTTATAATTTTGCTTTAAAAATAATTCTTTGATATCTTACTTAACTCTACATATTTGACTATGATGATTTTAAGTTAGAAGAAAGCCAATATGGAAATAGTAGAAGAAAAGAAATTGGTATGCAAATTTAAGTCCAAAGAAAAACAACAATTAGAAAAAGCAAAAGAATCAGTCAAAAAGAGGAGATCTACTACAACTCAGGCAACATTTGATACTGGCAAGCCAAAAGGATAAAGAATTCAATGGCTATTAAAAGGACTAATATCAGTACATGAGTATGACTATTTCTTTTCTCCGTCCTAATAGCATATTGTTCTTTGAATGGCACTGATACAGCTTGGACAGGCTATAAAAAGTACTAGACTCAGGACTACATTTGTTAGTGCCTTTATTTTGTTTTATTGGCCCAAATCACGACAAGGAAAATGTCTCAGTTCTTTTATTATGAAACAAGAAAAGTTATGCGAGTATCATTTATGTTAAACCCCAGTTGTGATACTCATGTTTTGATGATGACCAAATCATCCTAATGATTTGCAATCAAGTGTGCAGAAAAGCAGGATAATTTGGACGCAAGGGAGCGTCCAAAAGAAAGTTGTTCGGATGCAAGGGAGCACCCGACAAAGAAGAATCTGAAGGAGCCTCGGACGCAGGAGAACGTCCGAAACACAACCAAAAGCTGTAGGACGCACATGACCGTCCGAAGAGAAGAGATCAAAATGAAGAAGTTTCTGTCAAAACTGTAGGACGCATACAACTGTCTGAAGCACTGTTCATATTGTTATCGGACGCATCATCAGATGCAGAAACTGTACATCGGACGTCCGAAAGGTCCAACGGCTAGTTCGTTCGGACACACATTAACAGCATCGGCCATCCGAAGTCAAAAGACCAAACGGCTAGTTTCTCAGGAAACAGAAAATAGCCGTTAGAGAAATATTGGAAGTAATTTCTGGGCTTCTATAAATACCCCCTTGTCTGTAATTGGAAAAATAGAGAGTAGAACTACTGCATTCAATACAAACACTTATAAGTGCTATTTGGGTAGCAATAGGCTAAAATATTGTGGGTTGTATTGGTTTGAGTAGTGTAGTTCTCTTGGATCAACTAGAGGGAATTAGTGTGAGCAAGAGTAAACTAGTGAGTGATCTTCAAGTGCAAGAGTGGAGGAATAACAAGTGTACAAAAGTGAGGTTGTATTGTAAAACCCTTCAACTTAACTAGAGGGACTTAGTTGGTGCAAGGGTGAGCCTACTTTGTGTACGAGAAGGTTATTGCCTCACCTTCTTTGAAGAGGCACTTCTAGTGGATATTCTCCAAGCTTGAGAAGGTTGGGAGTTTGGTTTGATGCTCTCTATCTCAATCATCTTTAAATTTGTTCTTTGAGCTTCATAGAATTATTGAATATCTTTTGTATGCATTTGTGCTTAAGTGTTTATTTGTTGCATAAAGTTTGCATTTCTCATTAAGCACATTAAAAGGTTTGTTTTTTAGGAACAACCTAATTCACCCCCCCCCTCTTAGGTTGCTTTTTGGGACAACAATTTAGAGCATGTATTTCAAGAAACCACGTTTATGGAATGCGTCCCATGATAATTTTTCTATTGTTCTTTGGGACTTGATACTGGTGGCTTGATACATGATATTTTTCACCATAGGGTCTATCACTTAGTTGAGGGACAATATTTCTTTTCAGTATATCTTCTTAATGCGTCTAGCAAGTCATCAGCTATTGTAGTTTCAAAATTATTTTATGACTTTATGAACATGCTTAACAAACTGAAAGCCAAGTTTGCAGTTTGGCAGAATTATCTCATGCACTTTCTCTCTCTTTTTTGTTGGTGTTTAGTTTTTGTTCTGTGCCAATCAGTTTAATGCTGAAATGTTTCTTATATAGTTGTAGAATATCACTTCCTCCATCTATTTCTCTTTCTACTTTGACTCTTCCTTTTTGCAATTCTATGGTTGTTATTTGTTTAATACTCAAATTAACACTATTAAATTATTGTAGAAGTCACTTCCAATAATCTGTTTAATCATATGGTTGTTATTAGTTTTTAACTTTTTTTGCAAATTCTATTTGTTTATATTTCAAGTTCCAGTGTTATTCTATTTATGCTTGAATCTTATTTTTTTTCAAGATAAGCTATTTGAGTTTTATATTTTTACAATTACTATGCATCAACTCTTACAACATTTTAAGATTCATGTTTCGGAATCATCAGTTTGTTGATTTCTCTTTTTTTGTAATTCTATGACTAGATAATAATGTTATGACATTTGAAACCCAAGAATCTTCTTGGTGTGTCGAGGCTAGGGCTAGGGTCCCTGGATATGTTTGTGACACTTTTTGAATGTTTGCTCAGTAATGTTGATGTCATTCAATTTTGGTTTCCAATAATCTTGAATTTACCTAATGTGCTTAAGTTTGGGAGTTCAATGCATAAATATCTACTCAAACGTAACAGTACAAATTTGACTTGTTTTTTGAAAGTTCATTAGAAAGTCTCATCTCAGCCAATTACTATTTTTTTCTCCTTCCTGGTGGCATATTGTTCTTTGACTGCCAGCAATATAGCTTGGTGTGTTCTCTATTTTCTTTTTCTCCATTTCCACTAATACTCAAATGTTTGCTTATCTTTCAAGATAAGTTTTCTGAGCTAATGCTTTTATGATTACTATGCATCAACTCTTATAACATTTTCAAGATGCAGGTTTTGAAATTATTAGTTTAATGACCTTTTTTTTTTTTTTTTGTGATTCTATGTTCAAGTAATGGTATTCACACCATTATGTGTGGCAGAATTTGAACCCAAGGATCTTCTTATTGTGTGAAGGATAGGATTAGGGTGACAGTGATAGCATCAAGGACAAAGGCAAAGATCTGGACCACCATCATAAATTTAGAAGGTTCTAACATGGTCATGGCCTCATTGATTTTGTCAGTTATGGCTTCTGTGCCATTGCCCTGGTATCCAACAATATTGTTATTGGGGAAATTCAATGTTGGATTACAAAAATTTTGTGCATACATTAGGATGACTTTATTGGGAATTGAAACAAATAAACTGTAAGCCATGTACATGTTGAAAATTAAAAACTAACAAATTTCACGTGCAATGTAAGGGTAAAAAAGAGTCAAGAATCTATGAATTAAAACAAAATCATTGAAAATATGCAATAGAAGGAATATCGTTTTCCAGCTTTCTCATTTTCCTTGGTCATTGGAGCTTGAGATAGATTGAGCTTGAGGTATAACCCCAATCAAGAACTACAATAATCTTTGAGCAATGTAAAAGCCTCACATGTCTGTATATATCAAATTTGTACTTTTAATCTTCACGTGCTAAATGGAGCTGATTTGAGTATTTTTGGGTAGAGGTATGAAGGGGTGGTGACTGTTGGATGTCTATGATAATTTTTAGCATTGATTGTATGGCTGTTAGGTTAGGTGCATAATATGGTTTTATTTTTATTTTTTTAGTTAATTAGTATCATTTTTAACTTAATTATTAACCTTTTAATATTTTCTAAATATCACTTTATTTTTTATGCTTGGATTGCTTAATTAAAGGGTGTTTTAGGAATTGGAAAATGTCAAAAATACTACACTCATTGGGACTTTTAATTATAGTATAGATATAGATATAGATGTAAGAAAATGTGGGAGTTAATATAAAGAAATTGACATAAAGTTTTAATAGTTAGAAAAAACATTCAAGGAGTAATAATAAGTAATGAGTATTTAATATTCGAGTTATGATTAATTGACCTTACAACTTAAGAATGCCGGCTAAGTTGTTTCGTGATCACATAACACATAAGAGACTCATTACCTCGTGTTAAATTATTATTCATTTTAACTACTTAATGATATTTGGGTCGATAATGTTAGGACTTTCCGCTGCTATTTTCTTTTAGCGAATAGTCAAAAGTGCTCTTATATATGTAAGCACATTAAGTTGAAGTACCATATGGTACTTTGAAGAATTATGAAATATAATTTGGCCATTTGTATATATCCATGAATGAACACTAAGGTGCCAAAAAATATTATGTGAACAATGTAGTTCCATGAGTTTTACCATCATTGATTGAATATTTGCACACATAAGTGTTGAAATATTTATTTTTGCTTCCTTATGCACATTTGTTATGGGGTATCATACTGGATTAATATTTCGTATCATTAATGAATATAACTGTCACGTCCATTACTTCCTCAATAAATTAATCTACATTAAGTTATTAGAATTGTGATACATGGAAGGGAGTATGTTCATTAAATTGATATATAACCACTATGATCCATTCTGGTGACTTCATAGGATAAACATAGTTAAAAAAAAACTTATTGTGGCCATTATTTAATCCATTATCAGTTTTATGTGGTCATTTATCCAAGTGAAAGAATATTAAAATATTTTAATTGGTGGATTTCATGATCACACAAATACTCCAAATAAAAAATATTATAATAGCCCACATTAAATAATGACAAATTACAATGTAAATATATTTAGATAATTATGGCATTCAAGATAATAATGGAAGAAGGTATAAACTTATTTTATATATATATATATATATATATATATATATATATATATATATATATATAAAACTCTAATCTGATACCAGACTCATTGGTAGGAGGAGACTTCATGATGGGAAAGAGTCTCTAAAGATTCCCTACACATAGGACTCTTGGTCCATTTATCCACTCTATTTCACGTCTATACGTTTACCTATTACTCATTATAGACATAATTAAAAGTTAGAATAAGGAAGATGAAGGTATACTATTTGATTAATAGATCAAACAATTTTGGAGCATCAACAGATTAATAGATTCACGCATCAGTATATAGAGGTACACTCATTAATGTAAGGAATGCCATGAATTCGTGTTTCGTTGAGTTACAAATCTTGACTAAAGTTGTCTCTATCATACTATATCTAACATTCATTTAAAAAGAGTTAAGAGTTTAGAATAGATAAATTCTAGAGCGCTTATGTCAGGAGTTTGAATTTGATTGCGTAATTTCTCTTCTTCTCCCAAATATTTTTATATGTGCTGAATAAATTTCTCTTCCATTGTGTATTTTTTTTTTCAGCATGCCCTAATGGGTTGTTGGAATTCAGAGATAAGTTTATCTTTGGAGGAAGGTGTTGTGCGTACTTCTACTTCATGGTTACTCAAAGAAATTGTTAGCAAATCTCAGCAAGTCTGAAATTTCAGTACTTTTCTGGTTAAGAGGCAAAACAGCCCTTAATATCGAAGACATAATTAGAGATAGTGGAATTGTTTCAGAAGAGATTCAAAAATTGCATATATGCATTGATTGGGAATTTTCTTTGTCATTTGCTGATTCATTTGTGGATGGTATCTTTTGGATTTGTCGTCCTACATTAATTAGGCTATATTGCATTAAAGATTCGGAGGATCAATTATAAATTATTGAAGTTAATTATATGAGATAATAATATTGTTCAGGACAAATTAGGAAGAAATTGTGTTATGGCAGCATGTTCTTAAGGAAGGGAAACTTGAGATGTTTAATTGTAGCTATATTGGTTAATGAATAAATTTGTCTTAGAGCAGCATTTAGAAGCTTTGGATTAGGAGATGTTTTTGATGTGATTAATAAATTATCAGACCGCATAAAACGATGATTTGTTTCAAGTTGGAATAGAGAAAATATGATATGTCAAAGTAAACTAAAATTGTGTTTGGATTGAGGGATTTGGGTGGATTTGATTTGAAATCCTAATTCATAATAAGTTATCCAAATAAGGTAATTGATTTAGTTGTGGATTTGAAATCCAATAACAAGTGAGAGTGTGATTTTAATGGTTAAATGAGTGGATTTGAAATTCATCCAAATTTCATGTCATTTCAAATTCACCCAATTCAAATTCATGCATTTCAAATCCTTCCTTCAATTCTTAAATCCACCCATCCAAACACAATGTAAAGGATTATCAAAATCATGTTCAAGATTGGCTTGAGTACATGTAGAAGATGTGCTCCTGGGAAAAAATGTAAGTAAAACTAAAAATTTGTTATTCTAAGTATGTTTTAGCGATTGGTCCAAGCTTTAGTTTCGATGTACTTATACTTAATTTCTGTTAGATGTACGTCTTCAAAGTTCTTTTGATGTGTTGCGTATAGATATGGGTTACATCCACGTCACTTACAAAATGAATAATTTAGCCAAGGCAATGGCCATTCCCATGCTTTCTCTTTGTCAACAACCAAGCATGCTAGGTGTTTATGAAATTGTTAAGTAGGTTGGTAAGTCCCCTCTCAATGCCGCTACATATGTTAACTCAGAGGCAGGGGCAGACGCAGGAGTTGAAATTTTAGGGGAACAAAGTCATATTTACATATTTTTAGAGGGACTATTTTATAATTTTTGTAAAATATTAGAGGAGTAAAATATAATTATTTTGTAGTGGGTACAATCAAATTATTAAAAAAAACTCAAAGAATAATTTTGAATATTTTAGGGACAAGACTATATTAACATTTATTTAAAGATTACTTTTATAGTTTTTGAAAATTTAGGGGAGGCAAAACCTAATTTTTATAAGAATGTAATAAAAATACAGTTTTTAAATTCGTGGGGGGCAGTCAACCCTTCCCACGCCCCACAGCATCCGCCCCTGCTTATAGGAATGGGGTCTTTGATCTCACCCAATCCTGTATGCTACGCTAGTTTGAGGAGTCTTCCTTAGACAGGTTCTAATTGGTTATTGACTCTATCTTGAAAACTACCTAATTGTAGGTGAATTATTTATGTTATAATTATAGTTGACTAGTTGACAATGAAGTACAGTATAAATAGTAAGATGCTTCTTTAGTCTAAATCACTAAACGGTAAGGAAAGAGAGGGAATTTTTTTTTAAAAAAAAAAAGACTACAGTTGACTAGATAGATTATCACTAGGTTATATGTAACTGGGATGATTCTATCAAATAGACTGGTATAATTAGACCTATTGGTCAGATATAGCTCAATTTTTGTCTATCTCCCAACTCACTAGTTAATAAAATTCCTAGAACTATTCCTCCAAGAGAAACCATCAGTCTCTAGGATTTAAAACGTAAAAATTCTGGGGTAACTCTAGTAAAAAAAAGATGATTGCCGTTGTTGTCAATGTTGATTTAAGATTGAATTTGTAAAGCTGGCCGCAATTTTTTATCCTGGATAAAGTTTTAATTTTAAGAGATATAATTTCTTGATCGAGTTGAATTATACTAACATTAATATTAGAGCTCATAGGCTAGTTTTAATCCATGAATTTGTGTATATTGTGTGCATACATATACATGAAAAAAAATTCTTACATAAGCAGTCGAATGAACAAAAGTTTTGTTCTTTTGTTTCTAGGTGAACAAGGGATCTGTTCTCCTTGATCTTTGGTTCTGCTAAATAAGAACCAAGGAAAAAAACTGTTATGGACGCGTGAATGGGTTTCAAACCCAGGAGTTCGTGACTCCAAAGTTTTAGAGGGTTGTGCAACCAACATCCAAAACCATGTGTTGGTTCATGGACTTTATTTTTTAATATTTGTTGATCCCCTTATATCAATAAAACAAAAAGAACAAGTAATATATATTATATATAAAACAAGAGGGTTGATTTGGTGTGATGTCATATTGTGATTTGTCATATTTATCCTTATCCTTATTATAATTTTCATTAGTACCATTCATATGTAAAATTACCTATTAACTAACTTTTTCTATATTTTTTGACAAATGATAGTTGCACACTTTTTTTTGGTTGCTTACACACCCGTATCCCTTTATAACAAGCAAAATGAATTAAAACCCTTCATCCACATTACTCCATTTTTTTATGCCTAAAGTGCTTCTGTTACAATGTTTACTTATTGCAATAAATTCGAAAATATTTTATAATTTTGAAAATTTATGCATAAAAACTTCAAATTTTTATAGAATTTCTATTCTTATAATTGTTAAATAAAAGATTTAGTTCATATTGATATTTATGCATATGTTTTACATCAGAGTATAAACTAATATGCATAATTTTATTAAATATTAAATTATAAACTATATTGGCAATTTACACAAAATATTTGTGCATATAGAATAACTAATACATATAATTTTTTTACAATTAAATATTTTAATACGATTCGAGTCATAATCGTATCAGAACAATCAGATCCATATCTGATCCTTATATTATAATAGTTAAATGAATCCAGATCGGATCTAGATAATCGAATTTACACATGGATCCCCAAATCGAATGAACAAGTCTGAAATGAGTGAATCCAGGTCTAGACCTCGTCCTCCTAAACCTGGATCACACACATTCCGTACTCGTTTATCTGGTCTAGATCCATGTTTAAATCCAATTATCCAAATTCGTTTATCTATTATGATACACAAATCGTATATGGATCTGGTTGTTCTGATATGATTAAGACTCGGATCTGATTAAAATACAATTTAATATATAGTAAGTTACATATATCAATTATTTTATATGCCCAAATATTTTTTGTAAATTGTCAATATAGTTTAAATCTATGTACACACAAATTTCGTGTCTGCAAAAAAAAGACAAGAAAAATGAGCACAAATATCGAATTTATTAATTTAAGAATAATGGTTACAATCTCTGAATAAATTTCTTAAACAAAGAAAATAATCCTTCTTAGATCAAAGCAGTGTTTCCTACGATTTGATTGTAGAAAACTTGAATTTGATGATGTCATTTCGAACACTTAAATCTTTGATATTCAAGCTTTCAACATGAACGGCGGGATTTAGATTTGAAAAAAATTGACTTGGACTTTAAGGAATTGAGGGACAAGGCTCTTGAGAATTTGGTGGAGTTTCTCTGACCCTTGGAGGATTTGAAAGTATATCTTGACTTGAGGGAGAGAGCCCTATTTATAGTCAAAGTGTAGGATTTATTGGCTTTTAAGGAAACATTCTAGAACACTCCATCTAGATGTGTAATGCAACTTGGGTTACTTGTGATCATGAAGCCTGTGTTTTGTAGGTTTTAACAAGTGGGTTAGCTCAAATAGTCTATCGTGAATCAATTAAACTAATTAATCCACTCCAACTTAAATGGACATTAGACTTGATTTGATTTAAGGGCCAAACGCAATCGACCCAATTATAAGTCCAAACATCCAATGGACTTACATTTGAATTTAATTAATCAAGACAATTAATTTAATTTAATCTTCACTAAATAAATTAAAATATTTGACATTAATTTTCCGTTGTCCACAAATGTCCGTGCTTTAAAACTTGGTTGGGTATTGCTTGACAATTACTTGAAAAAGACTTGAAGTTTTGCTTATTTCGAACAAAATACATTGGGTCAACTAATATGGTAATTGGCATCCAAGGGATTAGTTTTGAAACTTTCCAATCAAATAAAGCAAGTCCCACTGGATCATGACTAATTAAGTGAACTTCTGTTTACCCAAAACTTATGTTCTCTACAGAGATGCGGTTGCCATAAGTCACGTGAACATTATGTTCTTCCTGCTCTTCAACAGCTAATGTATTTCTAGCTCCACAAACTTGATTGCCAAACTTCAAAAGCTTCCAAATCAAACGTAGCAAGTGAAAATGAATTGCTAAAACCTGCTCTTTTTAGAATCAAATTCAAGCAACTCGAGAATTGCTTAAACTCTAGACAACTTCCAAAATCCAATAGCAGCCAATACCATAATTTAACCTTCCAAAATAGAACATTATCAACCGCTATAAAAACAGAGACCTTATCCTGTCCAAGAATCACCAATTTATTAATCCAATAACTCGTTAATTGTGGTGGAAAAAGCTTGTGCTGCCACACTTTCCTTTAGGTACTTCCATCAGGTACATTCTCAAATTCCCTTTTTTTTCTTTGCTGTAAATATCATCACACTTGTCATGTCTGTGTGATCTGGACTATTTCGATGTTATCCAATTATGAAGCTTGCATTCACTTACTTTGTACACTAACCTGCTTGATAGAATAGTTCAATGATTACCTAATCCATGAATTCAATATAGTGTTTTGTGCTTGGTGTAAGAAAACCACACAACTATATGCCATCACATTGTAGTGCATAAAATTTTTTATCCAGCTCTCCTTAATTTTTTAGCATGCTGAAATTTAAACGACTGGCTACTGCATCACCCTTGTTTGCTAATCCTTTATACATAGACTAAAGAATGTTTCTATGTACAAACTTACTCAATAAAGCTGTTATGCCTCAAACTGAACTCCTTTTTTTGTTCTTTATATTCAAACTACGTGTCGAACTTGTTACACTTCATTCATAAAACTGACTTGAAACTTCTGCATTGCTCATGGTGAACTCAAGTTGATTGGATCACTTCTTACAAAATATGTTCAAATTAATTGAACATTTAATCATTGTGTGCTAGCTTCATAACCTTTGAAGTTGCTCATGTCATGAATTTCATTTCGCGACATCGTTGGTAACTAATACAGTGCTAATAAACAATCGTTCTGGTTTAGACTCTACCCTAAATCACTCAAGTAAATTATCATCCCCTTGGCCTTCATTTCTTTAGTCCAATGCAAGCTGTACTTTTCCTTGTTCTCTTGAAACTATATGCTTGAAAGAAGCCCTGTTGAATGCATAACCTTCACGCTTGGCCTTAACTATCTTAAGAAGTCCTTGGAAACTCGGCGGCATAAACTTCAAAGATAGCCTTCACGGGCTTGATAAACCTGATGCAAAGGTCACATGAACTTCAACGATAGTTGATCAAACTTGAGAAGACTTACGTGGGGGTCACAAAAGCTTCGATGATAGTCTTCAAGACTTGAGAAATCTTATGCAAGGAGATAACATAAGCTTCTATGATGGCTTAAAGGCTTGAGAAGTCTTATGAAAAAGACCACATAAGCTTTAATAATGGTTTAAAGGCTTCAGAAGTCTTATGAAGGAGATTACATAAACTTCAATTATGGCTTAAAGGCTTGAGAAGTCATATGATGCAGGAGCCCACATAAACTTCAATGATGGCTTTTAGGCTTAAGAAGCCAATCAATTCAAAGTGATTGATATAATTATTGTCAAGGATTAAACTCGATGTCACTAAAGCGTAATCGCTCGTCACTTGGTGCAAATAGATTTTATTCAATTACCTCCCAGGATTTCAACAACTCTACGCTTTTAAGTTGCACTACTTCACAAGGTCTACAAAACTGAACTTTCTCTCTATGAAACACGATTCTTAAAGCTCTAGAGTAAGAGTAGAAGGTCAGGAAAGAATGTAGAATGGAAAGACGACTCTTGAAATTAAATATATGTCCCCAACTCTTTTACACCACTCCTATATTTATAGGATTATTAGAACCAAAGAATAGGCACAACATTAATACATGAATGAAAATTCATAGTTCATGAATACACATAATTCATGAACACAATATTAACGCATGAATGAATCTTCGTAATTAATGAATACATAATTAATTATCTATGGATGTAAATCATGTTTCACAATTCATGATTGTATTAGTAAAACACATCATTAATAAGTCCACAATTACCGAATGTATTAATGAATCCATCATTAATAAGTCCACAATTCATGAATATATACAACGTGGATGAATGATCATTGAATTAATGTTGTATATAGTTCATGAATACAAAATAATTCCTTCAACAAATTAATGTCATTCATGTTTATCACTTTGAATTAATGTCTTATTCATATACAGGAAAGTAGCTGATCAGACAAGGATTAAATTGGTAAACAAATTACCATTCAAAGGTCATTGAGATCAATTTTTCATTCACCAACTCTAAAAATCCCCCACATAAATGGACATTGTTTGAACAGTATGAAAACTCAAAGAATTCGTTGAGAGAATGGAACTGAAGATCACAACATCAGGAGATGTAGCTTTTGGCTTTGAACCTTACCTAGTGAAATACTATCAGATTTACTCGGTTAATTAGTGAACATGATGTCTTGAACTATTCAGCCTTTTGTGTAAACTAAGACAATAGTACTCACATAGTTTTCTTCCTAGATATTCCATTAGTCCTCACGATTGTGTTCATTTTGGCCATGAACAACTCCTGGTTTCATGAATGCTTTAGAGAATTAAGCCTTTTGAAATTCTCAAAGAAATAGCCAAATTTCTCATTCATGTAGATGATCTCTCATTAAGAGTATGCTGCGTATACTCCACTTGGAAACTAGGCTATGAGAATCATTAAGAGGTCAACTCACCCTTATCATACTACAGCTAGCACTCCTATCATCATAAGAATAGGTAAGAAATAAATTTCCCCAAGTGCTATTAAGAGGGTAATATGACTTAGTTGTCCCTTTGAACCTAGATGTTGGGATCTCCAATCAACTAGGTAAGGTTATCATCATAACACTCTTTTGTCTTTTAAAGCCTTTAAGTCAATTCCCCTCGATTACTTATACACAAATTCTCTCGTCAAACCTTTGATTAGTAGATCCGCAATATTTTCATTTAATTTCATCATAGTCAATGGAAGTAATTCCATTCGAGAGGAGCGTTGAATGGTATTTTTGTCTATGATGTATATGTCTAGACTTACCATTATATATTCTACTTTGTGCCCTTCTAATTGCTGACTGACTGTTACAATGGACAAAATAGCTGGCATTGTTTTTGGCCAACATGGAATATCCTTTAAAATTTTTTGAAGCCACTCAACTTCTTCTCCTACTTCATCAAGACCAATAAACTATGATTCCATTGTGAGTCTTGCCATACACATTTGCTTAGAGGATTTCCAAGACACGACGTGCCACCAAGTGTAAAGACATATCCAGATGTAGATTTCGAGTTTTTAGTATCAGATATCCAATTTGAATCACAATAGCCCTTCAATATTGCCAGATATTCAAGTATAGTGAAGGCCATAGTCTAAAGAGTGCCTCAAATACTTGAGTACCCTTTTGATAACTTATCAATGATCCTCACTAGTATATTATTAATAAACCTATTTAGTTTACTAACAGAGTATACAATGCTATATCCAGTCTTGTGCAGTTCATAACATACATCAAGCTACCAATAATTCGAGAATACTCCAATTGGTTTATCCCTTCTCCTTTATTTTTGAACAGGTGTATACTCAAGTCCATTAATGTTTTAACAATGCTATCTATTGTCACCGTTAAAAAATTTGTTAAGAATTTTCTCAACATAATGTCCTAGAAATTTTAATCCTTCAAATGTCCTACAAATTTTAATTCCTAAAATGACATCCACAACACCCGAGTCTTTCATGTATAACCTTTTAGTTAACATAGTTTTTGTAGACTTGATTAGATACTCATTGTTGTAAAAAATCAGCAAATATTCTACGTATAAACATACAATGGCATAACCCTTATTACTATTATTTACATAAACACATTTATCAACCTCGTTGATTTTGAATTCATTTGATAGCATAAATGTGTTAAATTTCTCATGCCATTGTTTAGAAACTTGTTTCAAGCCATATAATGACTTAACAAGTTTAGATACTTTCTTTTCTTTCCCTCTAACTACAAACCCTTGAGTTCTTGCAATAAACCTCTTCATCAAGGTCATCATTTAGGAAAATTGTCTTTATATCCATTTGATGTATTTCTAATTTATTAATAGTAGCAATTGCTATTAATGTTTCTATGGATGTTATTCTTGATACAGACGAGTATACATCAAAATAATCCACACCTTCTTGTTGCTTGTAGCCTTTAACAAAAAGCTTGCTTTGTATTTGTCAATAGTTCCATCAGTTTCCATCTTCCTTTTGAATATCCATTTAAAAGCTAATGGTTTACTTCCAGAAGGAAGATCCACTAGTTCCATGTATGATTTTGCATGATAGACTCAATTGCACTATTGACTACTTTCTTCCAATAAGCCTTGGTGAAAGTTCAAAGTTCATTTTCTAAAATGTAAGTTAGAAAATCATGGCCAAACGAATTTTGTTATTTTAGCCCTCTTTCTCATACTTGGTTCAAATTCATCAAATTATAATTGTGTCTGATTTCCTCCTGAACTTGCCTCGTTCATTCTTTAGAGTGAGCGAACTTTTTGTACCTCTGTGAAAGGAAATACATTCTCAAATAATGTAGCATTCCTTGATTACACAAAGGTATTAGGATGAATATTGTCAATACTAGATTTATGAACAAGAAAGTGATATGCACTACTACTATAGGCATATCCAATGAATACACAGTCCACTGTTCTCGATCCTATCTTGGCCTTTTTAGGATCATGATTACTATTTTTGCCCGGCAACGGCGCCAAAAACTTGTTCGGTGAAATATTGATTAAGTTTTTGCAAATGATGAACAAGTAATAAAGGAAAACCTTAATTATCCTAATCAACTCCCACATACTCGCAAGTATACGGGTGAGTTTGTATATAAGATGAGTAAGGATCGTTCCCACGAGGACTATCGGAACAATTACAAGGTTCATGAGTCTATTTACTAGTTAAACAAAATAGTTAAGGGTTTTTGACTAAATTTAAACCAAATTTCTAGAATCGCAAGAAATTGAAATAAAGACAAGAATATAAAATTATAACCCTACGGAAAGAAATTAAAATAATTAACTAAAACCCTAGTTCAATCTATTCTACTTGCAAGAATTTAATCAAGAACTAGAATTTAAATTAATCTACTCTATGAAAGCGATTAAAACGATAAAGTAAAACCGTAACTACTAAACTTATGGAAGCAATTCAAAATTTAAAAGCAATAAAAGAAGAACAATGATTAAAGAAAAAGAAAGAAATAAGAATGAAAATTAAATTGCATAAAATTAAATCAAACTCAGTAATTGAAGCAAGAACGAATGTTAAAGATCATTAAGTCTTCAATTCTTGACAAGAGAATGAAATTTTTGCGCGAACAATTGAAAATTCTACCCTACGACTAAACTATTTCTCTACTATTGAAAAACCTAAAAAACTAACGATGACTGATGATGATCTCCTTTTCTCCCTTTCTCTAGGTGTATTTATAGGTGTTTTTAGGGTTTTGACCAGGCTCCGAGATGATAAGTACACAATTTCCCATGCAACCAGGCCCACGGGAGGATGTTTCTTGCAAAATAAATCAAGTTTTGTAGCCCACCCATCGATTGGCGCACATGCACTGCAATTTTGACGCGCATGTGCGCGCTGGGCAGAGAGCTTCTGGAGCGGGCGCACATGCGCTGCAATTCTGTTGCGCTTGTGCGCACCTGGCAGACTCAACTTCAACTTCCTCCTCGATTTTGATCATTATGAAGGCCGAATTTGGAAAAATACAAAACATAAAAGTTGTATCTCTGTCTCTTATATTTACAAAACATCTCGAATCACCTCAATTGGTCTTCGGACAAGAAAGTTATGATCAATCTACCAAACTGTGTCAGAAGCACTCCTCGCCGGTGCATATTTTCCAACTTTGCAATTTTGAATGAGATTCGTATATAATCCTAGAAAACTTAAAACACAAAAGTTGTAGGAAACTTCCTAATATTTCTAAATCATCCAAAATCACAAAAATACAATCAGAGCTCTAACAAGAGAGTTATTCTTGATCTTCCGAACTATATCTGATTTGCACCACGCTATTGAATGTTTTCCTCGAATATTGTGATCCATTTTAACTCATTCTTCACTCAAACCCTGAAAAACTCAAAATAAACTATTTTAGCTCATAATTACTCAATTATTGCTCAAATTACATTAAAACAGAGGTAAACGACACATAAAATATATGACATTTAGGAGCTTATCATCCCCACACTTTGAAATATTTGAAATACGGTCTCCTTCCTTCCCATATTTCATGTGGTGTCTTTTCCAACTTCTTGTGAGGGACTTTGTTCAATATATGATTGGCAGTTAGAATTGACTCTCCCCACAAGTTCTGAGATGCTCCTGAACTTATTAACATGGCATTCATCATTTCATTTAGAGTTTGGTTCTTATGTTTAGCAATGCCATTTTGTTTAGGTGAATAAGGGGTAGTTTGGTGGATAATACCATGTTGGGAACAAAATTCACCAAATGAGGTGCCTCATATTTTCCACCTCTATCACTTCTAATCACCTTTATCTTTTACTAAGTTGATTTTTAACTTCAGTCTTGTAATGTTTAAACATTTCAAGAGTCTCATATTTGCTTTTAAGCAAATAGATATAACAATACTTTGTGCAATCATCTATAGAAGTAATATAATACTTTTTACCACCTCTAATTTGCACAAATTTTAAATCAGCAATATCTGAGTGAACCAAATCTAGAGGTTTACTACTTCTTTCAACTGAGAGTGAAAAGAAGTCTTTGTTAATCTGATTCTACACAAATTTCACACTTATGATTTTTATCAAAAACTTTGGTAATAAATCTTGATTTATTAACTTCTATATAGAATTGTAATTCACATGTCCAAATCTGCCATGCCGTATATCACAAGACTCAAGTAAATAGGAAAAAGATGCATCATCATCCTTGATTACAATGGTCATTACATTTAATTTATAGAGGATCACAAAAATACCCCTTTCCTACAACACACACCATTCTTGGTAAGTATAAATTGGTCACTTTCAAAGACCAATTTAAAACTATTTTTACTCAATAATGAGTCAACACTAAATTCTTTTTAATGTTAGCTACATGAAACACGCAGTTGATGGTGAGGAGTTTTCCAGAAGTCAATTTTTGAATGACCTTTCCAATACCAAATACCTTGGAGGTAGATACATTTCTCATGAACAGTTTTTCACCATCCACATCTTTGTAGTTGGAAAACATCCTCTTCTCTGCACAAATATGTCTTATAGCACCAGTAACAACCTATCATTGTTCCATTTGCTTACTAAGTTGACTTTAGAAACAACTGCAGACAAATTCATTTTTGAAACATCATTTGAGAGGTCATTAGCCTTAGTAACATGGGCAACATTTCCTTTCGTAGATTTTCCATGTTGAGGTACAGTTTTGCAATCCTTGGCTAGATGTCCAACCTTGTTGCAACAGTAGTATTTGTGCCGTGACAACAACATCAAACAGATCATTCAAAATTAAAGCAATTTTTCTTCTTCTTCTTCATTCGAATCCTAATTCACTCAAACCCTAAACCATCTCTTCTTTTACCCTCTTCTCCAAGTCCCCTCTAATCCTAAAATTCTTCCATAAATCCACCATATTTCATCACCATAACCCATCAACACCACCAATCATCTCCAAAAAGGGCATTTCAAGGGAGAATTTTCAAGCTTCAAATGAGTGTTCTTCAACCAAGCGAAAAGGTTTTTCTTCAAATTAAACAGGTAATATCCTCCAATTCGTTTTGCTTAGGCTCATAAGTTAATTATTTTGGATTATTTTGGTAGGATTTTTGGTAGTTTTGGGTCATTGATTACTTGGAATTATCAAGAAATTGTGGGTGATTTTTGGGAACTTTATTGGTGCAAATTTCTTGTGGATTTTTATGCCAATTTACTGTGAATATCTTGGGTTTAAACTGTTGTGGTGGACTGTTCAATATTTTAATTTGGTAATTTCTTGATTGGTGATCGATTTTGGTGAAATTTTGGTGGTTGATTGTTCTTGTCTTGGTCATGGAATTGAATACTCTGTGAGGGGCATTTTAATTGTTTGTATTGAAATTACTTGAGAAAATAACATGGAGAGTTTAAGGCAGTACTGGTAGGAGAGGAAGAAGTAAGGGTAGGGCAGAAAATTTGAGAAAAAGAAAGGCGGGGGAAGGTACAAGTGATGTAGGTGAGATTGGTGGGCCAAGTGGGGCAAATGAACCGGAGGTAGAACCTCAATTTTTGAGTGAGCGTGCTCATGGTTTATTTAAGGATAATGAAAATCACGAGGCCATTAAGAAGAGGGGTTTCGATTTATCTATGCACTGGGGAAATTATGAGGATGTGAGAAAGGAAATTGAAAGACAGCTTATAGAGAGAGGAAATGGGAAAGATTTGATAGAGAATGTGGTCTTGGTTACACAAAGGAAGTTAAACAAATTCATTATAATTTGTATGATTTGGAAGATGGTAAAGTCAGAGTTAGAGTATCCATGTGCTAGTTGATTTTAGTGCCAAAAAGATTAATGAGTACTTTAATACACCTTTTGTGGAGAGCATGGAGTATAGGGAGTTCTTAAATGACAAAAATAAAGATATGGTTCTTGTTAAAAATACTCTATGTACTACTAATGTTGACTGGGGTGATGAATATAGCTGGGATAAAAGAAATTAATTTTCCTCACAGTGGTCTATCATTATTGGCCAAATTGTGGTTCTATTTCATTAGCTGTAGAATTTGGGACTCAAACTCAGTAAGTTATCTTTAGCGAGATAAAGTGTGCCTTGTTTGCGCTATTCTTCAGGGGATGCCTTTGGATTTTGGTAGTTCGATTAGAGAGGGATTCCTTGATAGTGGGAGGTCTGAGAGACCTATTTTTTATGTATCTAATTTAATCATTCATTTAGATATTACTGCAGAATACCCTTTTTCCACTAACGAGCCACAAACTCATCCCAAAGGCAGAATCAACGAGGAGTATGTGTACAATTGATAAGATGGTTCGAGTGTTCGAGAGGCATTAACATCCCAGAGAAGCCCATATGCCTCCACCACTTTATTGAACATTACCGATCCCCATGCAACCAAGTAATGTTTGTATTGCCCCAATCGTAGATAAAGAGCGCAACGAACTGTAGGGTACTTGAGTGCAACCAAATGGTCATGCACAATAACTTGGCACTAATAGGAAAAGCTCTTAGAACCACCTCACTCAATATATAGATATGACCTCCACTGCCTCACTTTGGCATTACAGTCCACCTCGTGGACAGTCTTACTACACACCACCAAAGGTACTAGTGCATCAAGGTAATTCACAACAAGTTGGTTCTACCCATAGAATGCAAGATGAGGAGTTTGATAAAAGCCAGCGTAGAGGAACAGAAGATGATCATGAGGAGATGGAATAGGATTGAAATGATGAAGAGTCATAGATTTTGGGAACATCTGAAGAAGACACCATTTTACAACAATGCTTCCTAATTTATTCACATGAGTTTTGTAAGGGATTTATAGACATTTGAAAACTATTTTTTTCCATTTCCTTAGTACTTTAGTACTTTATCATGTTTATTTTATGCTTTTAGATATTTTGGTTTAGATACTTTATTTTGGAGTAGATTGGCTAAAGGCTTTAAAGTGACGCCAAATGACTTTTTATTTATGCTCTGACGCCAAGTAACTTTTTGTTTATGCTTGACTTGAGTTGATCATTTTGAACTTTGTGGATGAATGCTTGATTTGACCTTATTGTGTTCTTAATTGATTCACTTGTTTGAGTTGTGATAGTGACTAAGGATTTTAAGTTGATGCCACATAGATATTGTTGATACTTTAACATTAGAATTGACTATTGTGAGTTTATTTGATTCATTACATGGCATAGCTTAATGTTGATGTTACTGAATCACTTAATGGCAGTTATTTTACTAGAATATTGTTAGGTTTATTTTGCTCTTGCTTTTAGAAGTAGTTTTTATGTGTTATGATCTTTGAATTTTGGATGAGTCGGTAAGATGAGTTTTACTCATCAAATATAATAAAAGAGTCAAGTTTGGAGGTGTTCGTTTTTCTGTTAGGGATGGTCCTTTTATGTTTGTATGTATGTATTTGATGGCCCTTGGATGGAAAATTGATGAATTTGGTACTCGATGATGGTACTTGACTTGCAAAACTATATGATTGAATTATTTGAATATTTCATGAACTTATGTGTGTGAGTGGTTCTTTTGCAACTCAATGATTTCAAAAACTCGATGTTAACATTTTCAAAAGAGAGACTAATTTTTTGGGGGAAATTCATTTGAAATATAGTTTTTGATCAAATCAAAAATATTATTTTGTTGGTCGATTTATCTTTTGGAAAAATTGGTTTAAATGGAATAAAAGGAATTTAGGGCATTTTGTGTATTTACATAGGGAATGTTATTCTAATTTGTGAATGATTTGTATTAAATATTAATCTTAGGTACATTTTACTCCTCTTCCTTGGTTTAGGGATGTGCAAAAAAAAAGATTCCTGCATTTAGGAATAAGGCGAGTATGGGATTCCGACATGTACCCATGTTGTTTCTACGAATTAAGCTATGAAGAATTACGTTTTAGAATACCAACAAGTTGAGGAGGAAAAGCTTATAATACTTATCATTGATATCATATTACTCATTTCTTAATATATTGATATCATATTACTAATTCCACTGTGATTATACATAGGAGCATTGCTAGTTGAGATGATGGTGGGCAATTGTTCTACCCAACTTTGAAAAATTACAAAATAAGTGAGAAAAAATTTTGAAGAATTTTAATTGTATCCCATAATTACACTCTTAGAAATTGCCAGCCTTTTACTTTCTTTAATTTGCCTTCCTAAAAAGTTCAATTCCTTATATTATACAATTAAAAATTATAGTATATACAAAATTAAAAATAAATGTAACTCATTTAGAAACATAAAATTTTTTGAATCCATTGTAAATAAATAAAAAGAGGTTTCTTATAAATTTGCTTTTCAAATATCCACATGAATATTGTATAAAAATTGAGCATTGTTGGGTTTCTTCAATTTTAAAATCATCTACGTTACATTTTCTTTAGGGTTAAATGTAGACAACCCCCCTGAACTTATACCTAATTGTACTTTGCCCCTCTCAACTTATTTAATAAGCTCTTTACCCACTTATACTTTACTTCTTCATATTTTGAGACAAAATTACCTTTACTATTTTAATAATTTTGTTTTTCTTTTTTATTTCTCTTCTTACTACTTTATTTATTTTCTCACTCATATTTTTGCTTTTATCTTCTTACCCATTCTTTCTTTCTCTCGCTAGATTATTATACTACTAGTAATTGGTAAGTTAAAAGCTCTAATTGTTTTACATGTTTATAAATAATTTATAGAATAAATAAGTTTTTTAATACAAGCAACATATATTTCAATAGTATAATATAGATTTTGTAAGTTTTACTAACGGTATACTTAACAGATAAACAAACTATAAAAATATAAAATAATTTGTAAAAAAAATACTCAAATATATATTATATGTATGCAAACAATTTTTATTTTTTTTTTGTGTCATATTTTGGTTGAATTTACAGTAACTTAAACACTCTATATTAGATAGCCGTAATATTTTCTTACTATATTTTTATGATATTACACCACAAATAAAAGGTTGTACATATTTTTTTTATTCTATAATTTTATTTGTATACTATAAATTTTTTAATTTTCTCTAGTTCAAAAATTTTATTTTTTATTTGTTAATCTTATTATTAATAGTTAATCACAAACTTTAGGTTACAACAAGATATTTTTATTGTATTAAAGCGTGATTATTCTATAAATTAAATTATTTAGACACATGTGAAATGTTAGAATTTTAATTAGTTAATTATTAAAAGTAATGTAATTGTTTAGTAGTAGCAAGAGAGAATAGTGAAAAAGAAAAGCCAGATAGACAAAATAAATAAAAGGAAAAAGGAGAAGAAAAAGAAAAATAATAATAATTAAAATAATAAGGGTAATTTTGCCCACAAGGCATAAAAGATGGAGTAAAATACTTATTAAATAAGTTGAGGGGGAGTAAAGTGTAATTAGGGTGTAAGTTCAAACGATTTTCTGCATTTAACCCTTTTCTTTATAAGAAGTTAGGAGAACATCAGATCCCTTGCATTTAAAATTATTTATTGCATCAAAAAGTTACTCTTAACGTCATGGTCCTGGCCTCATTATAACCCATTTGTTTCTAAAGTTTCTAAAGCCTAGAAGTTTCACTTTGTTTGTTAGTGGTCAATCTGTCAATTGCCCTGTTCTAGACCTGAACCGAATCCATTTTGAATCTGTTTATCTAAATTTGGATTCATGTGTAATTTAAATTATCCAAATCTGATTCATATCCAATAACCTCTAATAATAACTAGGTAGGAGATAGATCTTACTGTTGGGAACGAAATCTAATTAAATATTTAATATATACTAAAATCATCTCTCTCTTTATATATATACTGTTTTATTCTATATCTACATATAGGTGTTGGTGTAAATTGTGAATATAATTTTATATTTTTATTTTGTAACACATGCATAAATTAATTTTAAACTAAATCTTTTTGTTTTCTTCTTTTCTATAAGAATATAAAATTTTTGTATAAATATTTCAAAGTTATAAAAATTATACAATAACCCGGATGTGAATTTGAGTACCGATATCTGGATATGGATCTAGTTTTATGTATTGTCACCTCAATCCAAATTTTTAGCGTTGATTATTATCATTTTTACTTTATGGGTTCTTTTTCCCAATTGACTGAGCTCAAACTAGGATTAGGACTTAATTGGGATTAGGGGTGCTACAAGGCAGTAGTGTAACAGATTTGGTTGATCTGATCATCATTTGTTGAGTTGGTTATCCTTTTTCCTTATTTGATCCTCAGACTATCTAGTATCAGGAGACCAGGTACCCAGTTGTAGAGGCCAGCTCGCAGGCATCCAACCCTGTTCTACTATTGTAATAGAAACGAGGCGAACGGATCCACGATCCTGTATTTTGTCCACTCCTAATTGAAATAGGAGTACTAAATTCTTTTCATTTATTTAGACATTGTTTGATTAATACAAAACTCTTTGCTAAAAAAAAAAAAAGTGTTTGGGACTTCTTCAGAATAGATTGCCAAGACTAGGATTCAGTAGTCCTGAAAACTGTTATAGGATCTATACCTGGAATTCTAATATCAAAACCAACTCACATTATGTGAGTTGCCCACCGAACAATTTTTTTTTGATGTGAGGTTGGGAGTTCGAATCCCTTCATATTCTTAGTATAGAAGTTAGGTTTTCTATCCTTTTGTCCAATTGGGCTTCCCCTTCCCCTTAGATTTATATAGATAGGAGTCCAGTTGGACCTCTCTTTCCCCTTAGATTTAGATAAATAGGAATTTAAGTTTTCTATCCTTTTGTCCAATTGGGCCTCCCCTTCCCCTTAGATTTATATAGATAGGAGTCCAGTTGGGCCTCCCTTTCCCCTTAAATTTAGATAAATAGGAGTATGTTAGAAAGATTGTTGCTGTTTCGAAAAAAAAAGAAAGGAATTATAATATCAAACCTTAAATTTATTGTGAAACTCATTTTACTTTATTTTTTTTTCTAAAAAAGGTTCTATACCACCCATTTCTTGATGACTTGAACCCATAACTTAGTTCACAAGAAAAGTGTACTCTCACTATTTAGATTACACTTTTTTGTCAACTTATTTTATTTTTTCAGTCGAAGTTAAATTACTCTTTACTAGCCCAGGTTACACTTTTTTGTCAACTTATTTTATTTTTTTAGTCGAAGTTAAATTACTTTTTACTAGCCCGAGCTCAACTCGCTTGAAATTTTCGCATATAAATTTTAAAATTTATACTTATTGAGTAGAGTTTATATGAGATTAAAATTTTGACAAAGTCTGAATCTCTATCATAATTACCTTGATTAGTTTTGGACAGAACTCGAACAAACTCATACAAAAGTAAGCTCAATTTAAATATTTAAATATCGCGTAATTTGATCCGTTTTTTAACGTATGCCTATTGGGTCATCACAAAAAATGTACATTATCTTGCAAATTGGGGCGGCGAAGAAAATAGCCTTGGGCAATTTTCCTTGTTCAACTGCTGCACGTCTTCGATCAATTACAGCTTAAACTAACAGGAAAATGCTAAAGTAATTGATTCAATCACATTTCCATTTTAAGAGGAGTGGAGTTAATATGTACTTTGTATCTATAAACCACTAACATTGATGCCTTCATTTAGTCAAATGAACATAAAGAAAAGAAAGGGCATACATTATCTGCTTCTCATGGTAAATCATCTCGTGCGCTCCTATAGATGGGCAAATATTTGAGAAGCAATTTAGTTAAATGAACAGAAAGAAAGACCATTTACCAAAAAAAAAAACAAAAAAAAGAACAGAAAGAAAGAGCAATCAAGCAAGCTAGTTCATGATCTGCTTCTCATAATAAATCACCTCGTGAGCTGCAGATATTTGAGAAGCTATTTATAGGCTGGATCAGCATGCCACTCTTTTACAATTCTGAGCTTCCCAATTTGTACCTCTCGTCTTTCATTATTTTCTCCTTCAAACCATAACCTACTTACATCTTGTATTACCTAGTCACCTTTTTTCTTTGCATTTTGTCAAACTAAGAAGAGAACCCTCTTTTTTTCTTTTTCTTTTTTTTTTTATAACACTTGCATCAGTGTAATGCATCCATCCAGTGAACAGTTTAGAGTATGGCACCAGCAGAAATATTCATAACAGGCAACTCATGCAGGTGATACCCCCAACAGTTCATGAAGAGATCTTGCTTCAACAATCACATGTGCAACGACTTAACTTCATCACACCACTGATGTTTTACATCAACTATGCCAACTCCACCTGTAGAGTGCTTATCAACAGAGGAACAAACCATACCAGGCCCCAAAAGGAATTCCAAATAAAATAAAATGTGAATTAAGATGACTTCAATATTTAAGAACAACTGACCGAGTCTTTCAACTATAGGAAGGAATATCTTCTTCAATGTTCTTAATGTACGCACTGAGACAGGGTGGCTTTGCTGCTCCAAAGTAAAAGAATGCCATTATTTTTGACAACTCATCTGCTGTCCGAATTGCTGAAAATGTCGAAGGAAATAAATTTACATTCATTATTTCTTACCAAGGCAATTGCGTACATCAAAAACTTGTAACACATGAAACTTTACCTTTCTCACGGTGTAAGATTTTCCCAGCTTTCGTGAAAATGAGCTCTGGGAAAACAGGGACTTGTAGAGCAGACACCAAATTGGGCTCAACAACAGCATCAATCGCTACACACTATTTTGATATGTACATTATAGTATGCTGAATGTAAGAAACAAACAACAGTAACTAAAAGCCTTCACTTACCCTTGGAGATGGTAGCCTGCAGTTCCATATGATATGCACAGCTTTCTCCAATTCATCCCGAATCCTTCCATTTTCCTTTGGTCTGCACGGATCATTTAATTGGGCATTCAGGTCTCCTTATTAAAGCAACCATTTATAAATTTTAGTCTCGTCTTACCATTTTGTCAAATCTGAAAGATGTATCTGCAAAGGGTTTCACGAAAAACATTGCATCTCCACTTCCATATTAGTGAACCCTCACCCTCCCGACAACACACCAAAAAAAAAAAAGGAAAAAAAAAAAAAGAAACGTCTAGGTGCCGAATAACATTTCACTAGTAAATTTGGAAAAATGTCTTTGGACAAATGATGCAAACTAATATAATATAGCCTGACAGTTAGGCTTAATCCTATTCACAAATTCACTATCAACTAATCTTTCTGATAGACCGCACTGCCATTTTTTAGTTCTAGTTGTTGCTTGATAGTGGGAAACTACCCTATTACTTTTAACATCATATGAAAGTTCTCAAGACTATCTCTTTCCTCTTTCTTCTCCCCCTCCCCCCATGGTGGGATGAGGAGATGCACAGGGGTATTATAAGATGGGAGGTAAAGCATTTACAAAATCTATAAAATTCGAAAAAATAAAAACTCTAAATGCTCAAGTTGAAGCAACAAGACAAAGGTTGCTGAGTGAAGAAAGCCTAAGTAGGATTATCAAAATGAAATAACGTCCAATTTCAATAAATTGGATGTTTTCTTGACTCATTACGAAGAATTCAATTCTACATTTCGAAGTTCCATGAAAGGCAGAGAGTTATACTCTTTCCCCCACAAAGGAGCACGTTTAGAAGCAAGCCAGAGAATTTGCAAAGAGGAAGATGTTACGGAAGAATCTTGAGACCTTAGGATATATATAGACACACACAAACACACACACAGCCAACAGCCAGTTATGCAAATGCCATATCAAAAGCAGTTCTGGAGAAAGACTTCCTAAATGTTAACCAAGGGAAGAAAAGACAAATCATAACAAAAAGTTAGAATTTAAAAAGATCAAGTTGCTACTAAAATGACAGTCAAAAATCATGTCAACATCATTCACACATACCCAAAAGAAGGGTAGGACATCGAATCTAATTAACAACACAAAACCTTCATATTGGATATCAGACAATTGGAGGATATTTATAGTAATTTAATCTTGAAGAAAAACAGAAAGAAAACAACGACAATAGAACCAACTTGCAAGAAAAAGTTCATAATAACTTAAACAAGATAAGAACAAGAAGAAAGTAATTCAAGCCAACCTTTTATACCGGTTATGTACAAGAATAACTAGAGGACTGATGTCCTTGAACACTGTTTCTTCCCATTCTGCAGAAGTTACGTCCTTAATTGGACGGATATAATCATCATCTTGCCACACTATCTCATTTTCGCTATCACAGTTTTCATCATCATCCTTCTTAACATTTTTAATAGTGATCTTGTTAAAGAATTGACCCAAGTTAAAACCCCAACCATTAGCATCTTCCGGCCAATCAGGGTCATCCTCGTCAACAACAAGAGGATAATCAGCCAAAAGTTTTTGCATCTTTTTTCTCCGTTCAGTGGGATCTACCTGTTCCTCAACATCAGGGTTCATACTGATCACTTGCCTTATTTTCTTCCTCCATTCCTGCCTCTCTATCGTCATCCATATCAAAGATATCATCTAGTCTACTATTTTCGCTAGATTCTCCACTTCCCTTCTCCTCCCCATCATCTGCCTCTGATACACCAATTGTTTCAGAAGCCTGTAACCTATATTTTCTGAAATCATCAACCTGGCCGTAAAATCCATTTATTAAGACCTCCTCAATATAATCAATAGAAGCACAAATGGAAATTGTAAACTAGAAATGACACTCAGAAAAGCACAGAAATGACATCAAAGGCACATACCCGCAAAGAAGACCTCGAAAGGTTCTTCATTGACATCCTTGTTGACGATGTAACAGTTCGGCTCTGTTTCTTTATCCTATTAGAGACATTACCATAGAGTGAAGAAGAATCTTTTATCCATTCTAACTTCGTAGGTAAGAACCAAGACTGCAACCTCAGTGTATCCATTTCCTGCAGGATCCTTTTATTAGTAACCAATGCTGAATAAAGCCACAGAAAATTCCTTCTTTCCGGAATAAAGGGGAGCATAGTAAAGAAAATATAGTTTCTGTAACAAACCATCAGGAATTGTCTTTGAGCCATTATGTGCAGTTCAATCCATCAATCAATAAAATGACCAGATGATAACATGACAAAAAGAGATTATGATATCAAATGCAATTAGAAGATCCCAAGCCTACATAGTCAGAAAATACAAATAGCACTCAATTGAGAAGTCCGCTAAATAATAATCAATAATAACCCCGCCAATGGTGATTTTGCGGATACAGATCGGTGGGCATGGCAGCTTCATTGATTTCAATATTACTGGAAACCAAAATTCTACTAACAAGAAAACCACACAGAAAGATTCAATTTTTTTGTTCGGGAAGGGAAATTTGCGCTAGCAATAAATTCCTGAAGGAAAATGATATTCAAACTCCATAACTACTAAGCAGCCTCATATTTGAAATATAAGTAAACACGTGATGGGGCACTTGTAATTTCTGTATAAAAGCAAGTAAAAAAGAAGATGGAAGGAAGTGCTTACTTAGTAGAAATGAAAGCTTGAGTGTCCGTGATAAGAGTAAGAGGGAGGCAAAGGCAAGCTTTGGAGGTAGTATGCAATTTGTACTATCCGGGGCTATTGAGAGAGTATCCAGCGAAAATCTTATTGCCACAACACATTTCTTTAAAGGACAAAATTATCCTCCAAATGGTTTTCAATTGTTCAGAATTAAAACCCACCACCACAAACATCCTCTGCACTCTGCATCCGTTTCTCTCCTTTTCAAACTTCTTACGTTTCGAGTTTTGATCTTGATACTTTAGTTGCCAAAGAAAAAAAAATTTTTGTTGGTTTGGAAATTTTTTTTAGGTTGATAGGATAGTATAGGACGATAGGAGGTGCATGATAAGTGAAGGAGAAGGGACGAGCGGAGGAGCTACTGGAGAGAAGGAACGAGAGAGGAGGGATGAGGCTTGTGGATGTTCGGTCCATAGTTTGTAGAATCGGGATTCTAACTAGGATCGATTTGAGACTATCAGAATCAGATCGTAGGATCTCTGGAATCGTAAGATCGTAAGATCCTACCAAAATTACATAAAATAGCTAAATTAATACTTATTGAACTGATAAATCTCTACAATAGTGATAAAAATTACATTACATTTGAATTAAGTATGAAAATTTATATTTTTTTTCCTATGTTATAATATATACAAGAATATTAATTACTAAGTAATGAAACCAAGAATAACTAATTGAATAACACAAGTCAAGTATGATTTTGAATACCAAACAAGAGTTAAAAAATACTACTAATAAAAGAGTACCAAATTTAAATTTAGAACATGACAAAGTGATTAAGTTCACCATTCACAAGTATTACAAGGAATACTAATCATAATTGAAATTAACATACACTGACACAGTAGTAAATCAAAGTCCACAACAACAATAAAAGAAAAGATAGAAAGTTGTTCAATAATCATCCTCATTTTCATCTCCATCTTCATCTTCATCTTCATAATTCCTATAATAAAAGTTGTCCAAATTCTCATCATCTCACCATTTTTGCATAACCCAAGTTATTCAAATCCAAGTTTTGATCACTTTCATTGTTGTAGTCATTCTCAAAACCAAAAGATCTATAACTACAAAAATCAATAGTATTCACTTCAGAACCTTCTTGGGCATCATTTTCATCACCTGCATTGTTTCTCTCTTCAGTGTCATCATCGGGAACCATGTCTAGGTAATCATCATCCCGACGGTGAAGCTCTCTTGGAGACTCTTCATTGTCATCAACAACATGAACCTCTTTCACTTGATTAGATTGTCTCTTATAGCCACGAGACTCACCATATTCATGATCAACTACATAATCATAGATAAACAACTTTAATACTATATACTGAAATAAAAAAGCTACTTGCTCAAAACTACATAATGTTTTATACAAAGCTGTACAATCAATATAAAAGTTACATTCAAAAAGAAAAAGCTAACACTTAATCAAAACTATTTAAAGAAAGATAATATAACTTACAAGCTCTTTTTATATTCCTTGTAATCACGTTTCGACTTCATTTTCATTTCCCCCTTCATCTGAGGTGTCATTTTCCGGATTGTCATCTAATATCTTCAACCAATTATTTCCTTCAGGAAGAGCTGGATTTTCTTTTTCTGTTGACCATTCATCATCTGAAGGCAACTCTTCAAAAGGAATTTCATTACAAGGAGTTTGCCTTTGCCTTTGTCTCTTTTGCAATTTTAGATTATACATGACAAAAACTAGATCATTCATTCGTTTTTGAGCCAAACGATTTCTTCTTTTCGCATGTACCTGTTGAGTATTAAATAAAAAAAAATCTGATTTATACGAATATATTTGTCATATGTTGAAAAGTCTAATACGACTTAACAAGACAACTAATATATTAAAAAATAAAGGAAAAAAATCTTACCAATTCAAATGCACTCCAATTACGTTCGCACCCTGAAGAGCTACAAGTTAAACTCAATATTCTAACAGCAAATTTTTTCAACTTTGGGCATTCATCTCCATAAGATTCCCACCAATCAGTGACTATAGTTAAAAAAAAAAAAAAAACGCGAGAAGACAAAAGTTAACAGAAGTTTACAGAAACAAAAATATTCTAGACTATTACACTAATGAAGCAAATAAGTACTAATCTACCTGGACACTTCTTATTTCTCGTAAGTATAGCATTTTGAATGCCAAACAATCCTTTAGCATCTCTGAAGTAATCCAATTGCATGTCAATCTTTAGTCTCTCATTTGGATCTTCAACCATTCGGGCAATTCAATCGTAAAGACCACGCTTGACATTTACATCTGATTGGAAATCTGAGCTATATTGAGATTGAAGATTCAAAAATGTCCAATAGCATGTAAGGGTTGACCAAGTTGATCTTCCCATCTTTTGTCAATGATTTCAAATACATGCTCATATCTACAAAAACAATCATGTTGAATTTTAATGAATAAAAGCATGAGACATATACATAACAATATAAAAATACTACAATTCTAACCATAATAGAAAAACAATAATTAAAAATTACCTTCTTCGGCGGATTGTTATCTACATTTTTCTTGATTTCTTCCTTAGCATGGTCAATTGCCTTGAAGAGAAAACCCATTGCAGGTTTATCATCAAAATCTACCATCCTTTGAACTTTAATAAGAGGTGAAGAAACCTTTAAACATATATCTAAGTTTGCCCAAAAGCCTTGATTGTCGAAAACAATTTCAAAAACCTGTTTTCCTTTTTTTCTTCTTGCATACACACTTCCTTTCCACTTATCAGATGTAAAAAAGTTATATAAGGCACCTCTTTGCTCACTTCTTGTTCTCATTGTTAGGTATGCTGTGGCATACCGTGACACTCCCGGTCTAATAAGCTCCTTACCTTTTGTGAATTGTTTCATCCAATTAACAACAGTATCCGATGAATAGATATAAGAAACAACCTTTCTAGCTTGGGCAATTGTGACTTTATGGACCATATCTTTCTTTTCTAAGTCTTCTAACTTTAGGTCTATTCAATGTGCAGCACAAGGGGTCCAAAACAATCTTTTTCGCCTATTTTTCCATCAACAATTTTCCAGCTGCTTTATAGTTAGAAGCATTATCAGTGACAATTTGGACCACATTCTCCTCCCCAACCTTATCCACAACATCGTCTAACAATTCAAATAACTTTTGAGCAGTTTTACAAAAATCAGTAGTATTCATAGAGTATAAAAATATGGTTCCAGCTGGACTATTTACAAGAAAATTAGCAAGTGATTGCTTCCTTTTATCTGTCCATCCATCAGATATAATAGTACAACCAGTCTTTTTCCACTGTTCTTTATATTTTTGAAGTATGTTCAATGTTTCCTGCACTTCCCTTTTCAAAAAAGTCACTCTTGCTTCATAGTATGAAGGTGGCTTCAATCATTTTCCAAATTCTCCCATTCTTTTAATAATTAGAGGAAATAAAGGATTATTTACTGCATTAAAAGGAATTGCACTTGTATAGAACCAATGGGCCATAAGTTGACAAATTTGACCCCTTTCATCTTTTCTCCACTTTTCATTTATGGCGTAGTTTGTCTAGGCCCCTGTCCCCCGGGTCTCTTAATAAATTTATCCATTGCCCCTTTTCCCTCATTAAACATTTGCTCACATTCTTGTTCATGTTCATATGAGGAATCCCCAACATCATAGAATTTATTCTTCTTTTTCTTGATTCTTCAGAATTGGCACTAAGTAAATCAAACATTTCTTGCCTAACATCATCAGGAACCTTAGTACATGGTTCAGCATTTTGGTGGGTGCAAGCTAAATGATGCTTAAGTCTAAAAATGCCACCTGATCGAATGACTTTACAATACTTACATTGAACTTTCTTGGAAATAGGATCAATTTCAATTCCATGTGACCATCCAGGATCCGTTCGACTACCAGGAGCATTTTTTCTCCTGCCTTTTCCTTTTCCGAAAGTTGACATGATAAAACTGAAGAAAATCAAAAAAATATAGTATTTAATAACATTAATATAAAAACATATTACAAAAGTTTTTAACAATCACATTGAAAAGTAATCATCTAGTAGGAAGAAGTTCATGTATACTACATATTAAAAAAAAAAAAAAAAAAAAGCAGTGCATGCATATAAAAGTGAAAAAAAATAAAGAAATTAGTACAAGGTTAGAATAACTTCTACCAGTATACATTTCAAAAAGGCTACCTTGTTACTCGATTGGCAAAGGGATGGTGAGAAATTTCCCTGGTAATTATAAAAACTATAGTGATGCAACTACCTTGTGAAGTTCTTGACCAACCTAATACGCCAAAACTTGAGCAAAACAGTCTTCCTAATCACATATAAGATCGAAATTGATTTACCAAAACTAAATTTTGTAACATGACTAATTTGACACTAAACTTGTGCAGCTAAAAATGTAATTTTTTTTCCCATGTCACCTCTGCAAGTGAAAGAAGCAAAGTTGTACAATTGTACTACTAAATTAGCCTTATAGTACGTAAGTACAATCGTCTTAGGTAGGACTTAAGATTGTAAGCAATAGAAAGTTGAGCTGTAGCCATTGCTACCATTGAAATAACATTGTGTCCTTACTTTTCTAATACAGTCTAATTATACAAAATGATAAAGTAACAAAATTACTGATGTATTTTTAAATCTATTAAAAAATGAACGAAATTTGACCGAATATCTAAAATCAGGATTAGTGATTGTATATAATTTTAACACGTAAATTGAATTTGACAAGTAGATCTAATTTATAATTTTGTAAATTATTATCCTTTCCAATAATTCGTGCAATTTATGTTCATTTTAGTATTCTGTAAATTTGTAAATGGAATTTTTGTTTTGTATCTATGGTCACAGCACTACTCTTTGGACCAAAGTCACCAACGCAGTACTCTCATAATCATCAGCAGTACGTTCTCAATTTCTCTCAAAAAAAATTACAGAATTACAGAAAAATGCTTAAGGAAAAAAAAAAGAAGAACATACAGTACTACAATAGTAGTAATATTTCTTTTTTGTCTATTAGTTAATGACGGACACTAATCTAAATAATTTTGCAACTACCAAATATCAATTATAAAACTAGTAACAAATAAATGAGCTAAAAATGCTAACAAAATACAAATAATAATGTTGGCTAAAAGAAATTATTAAAAAAAAAAAAAAAACACTCAAAAGTCAATCAAATGAATACCTTAAAATTTTTAATTTGCAGCTTATCGCAAGACAAGTCCAAACCGGATCCTTCAAAGTCTTCAAAGTTCAAAGTCTTCAAAGTGCAAACGGCACCAGGAAGATTATTATCCTTCAAAGTCTTCAACGTCTAAAACAGATTTACGATCAATTGGATTTTTCCCAAACAGCACCAGTGGAAGCGCAAGAGAGGGAGTTAGAAGAATTTGGCCCTAACAAACTGCAAAGTGAACGGCAGTACGACACTAGTAGACAGTGGACTGGAGTATTGGAGTCTTGAATCTTGATTCTTGAAGAGTTGGACTTGGACAGTTGGACAGTTGTATAGTTGGACTTGGAGTTGGAATTTGGAAATTAGATTTGGATCGTGGGAGAGTTGGCGAGTTGGACTTGAAAAATCTTGAGCTAAATTAAATAGCCCATTAAAGGGAAAAAAAAAGCCCAAAAGGCCTGAAAGTCTAAAAAAGCTTGCAAATGTAGGATCGTGGGATCGTGTAGGATTGCACGATCCTACGATCCCATAAAATGATCCCACGATCCTACACGGTTTTGCTAGATTTACGACTTTGTGAACGATCCGGATCGTTTTACCTTGCTAGGATCGTAGGATCGTACGATCCTAAGGTCCAGAATCGCGATTCTACCAACTATGGTTGGGTCTAGCCGTCTAACTAAACGATGGGTAATTTGGTCTTTTAGCAAAAATGTGCTGTGGCAATATCATTACCTTTTCTTTTTGGGCTAATAACACTTTTACCCCTTTAACTAGGGTTATTACACTTTACCAACCTGAATTGAACGTATACAAGTTACCCTTACATCAACTTTCTAACAAAATAAATCAAAAGTTGGTGTAGTGAAAGAGAATAAGAAAATATGATATAGTTTTGATTTTATGCAACAATACTCTTGGAAGTCCAAAATATGCAAGTTGTATCAAAAAAATTTCACCACACAAGAAACTTATAGAAAAATCACTGGTAGTGGTAGAGAATTCCACCAAGAAGGCCACTTTGGGAAACTCTTGAGTAGTGTGAGAAAATGTTAAAATTCAAAAATAATATCAAATGAATTAAAAAAATTAAAAAATTTGTGCCAAAAAAATATTAATATGAAGTAAAATTTATTAAAAATTTCCCCTAAAAATCTAATAGAAAAATCCACTTTTGGAAGCATGTAAATGGTATAACAAAATTTAAATATATACTAAAAAGGAAATATCAATAAAATTTGAAAATATGTTTAACTAAGTGGTGACCACGGTTCTGGTTCCGGAACTGTCCAATCCGGTTCTAGGAACCGGAACCAGAACCAGAACCGCATACAAGGTTCCGGTTCCGGTTCCGATTTCGGTTCACTATTTTTTGGAACCGAAACCGGAACCGGGTAAATTAAAAAAAAAACACTAAAGGGTCAAAAAACAATGACCGTTTGTGTTGCTGCCAAAGTAGACATACCAACTATCACTTGACCGTTGGAAATGGAAATTTTCACTCAGCAGCTTATGCCTTATGCCTTATGGCCGTTGCAGCTTATGGTCGTTTCCAACGGCCATAAATTGTTTCCTTCTTTTCTTTTTTTTAATTTCTAACATTTATCTATAAATACCCATTCTTCTTACCATTTTCAACGCTCAATCCCTCTCATCTCAATCCCTCTCATTCTCTCAAATACTCTCAATTTTTTCATAATCTCTAATATTATTTATCAATTTCTATTTATTGTCTATATATTTACAATTTCAATTTATTTGTTATTATACTATTTTCAAGTGTCATTTTTTTTCTTTAATTTTCATAAATTCTATTAGTTATTTTTTATAATAATTTTTTTTTAAATTTCAAAATACTATTTTCTAATGGATAGTAAAAATTTCAATGAAATTTTTACTAATCTTGGAGATGATGTTGAAATAACTCTCGATTTCGGAAGTAGGTAGAATCAACAAAACCTCCTATTTCTAAGGCTCCAAAAGCCGAAATGTTTACGAAACATTTGCAAAAAAATTAGATAACAAAGGGAATCCTACTAATGCACTGTGTAATTATTGCAAGGCTAGCTACAGTTGAAAAAAAGGGAGCGGATACAGAACACTAGTAAAACACTTGACAAAGGAACATCCGATGGAATTTGGCATTGACAAGACGCAATCTCAAATACCCGGGTATGCATTTTCATCCTCTAATCCTATATTTAAATATTTCTGATCATCTTATAACATTAGATTAATTAATTTTGTTTGTGGAGAGCATTTACCATTTAATTTTTGTGAAAAAAAGAAATATGTACATTTTCAACAAACGTATATGAATCCACAAGTTAAACGTATGCCTAGAAAAACTTTTACACATGAAATTTCAAAATATTATAAAGAACAAAAAAAGATTTTAGTAGATACTTTTTTTTCAAAATTAGAAGGTCGTATTTCAATTTGGAGTGATATTAATGGAGTAATCAACTACTCATTGGATTGATGATAATTGGATTATGCAAAAAAGATAATTGCTTTTCGTATATTTAATAAAAGTCACACAGCCATAAATATAAGTAATATGATTAAAGAGATTTTAGACGAATATGTCTTGATAAATAAATTTTTTTCAATCGGTTTTGATAATGCTACAAATAACACTGCATCGATTAGAGATTTAAAAAATTATTGTGAACCACAAGTAGATGATAAATTTTTTCATATTAGGTGTGCATATCACATTTTAAATTTAAGTGTTCAAGATGGTTTGAGAACACTTAATCTTTCGGTTGAACCTATTAACGATGCAATTAGTTACCTAATTGCCCATCCAAAAATAATGAAAGAATGGGCTAAATTGTGTATTGAGAGAGGAAGGAAACCTAAAAAATTTGTTCATGATGTTCCCAATCGGTGGAACTCAACTTATGATTTACTTAATAATTCTTTAAAATATAATGATTTATTATGCGAATTTTTTCAACAGAAACAGATATCCTAGTAATTTTGACTTGCATCCTAGTCTATGGGAAACTTGTAAAAAAATGGTAGAAGTTTTGCATGTTTTTAAAACTGCTACTTGTACTTTATCTGGTGTTTATTTTCCTACATCTCATTTATTTAGACCCCAAGCATATGATATAGTTAGTATTTTAGAAGACAATGTAAATGACATTATTTTGCAAAATGTTGTTATTGATATGTTACAAAAATGGCTTAATTATTATTATTATCATATTCCACCAATTTATTTAGTTGCTTCTGTTTTAGATCCTCGTGTTAAAATTGATGGTTTGATGCAATATTTGGAAGCATATTATACTATAATAAATAAAATGTCAGAATATATTGTTCTTAAAGACAACGTAGTGGATCCAAGTGAAATTGTTGAAATGACTAAATAGTGTATTCGTACATTATATAGTGATTATCAAATTCAAGTTCTGCATACTCGTGCCGGCAGTAGTCATAATAGTGCTAGTAGTAGAGTCCACGGAATACTACTAATACTATAAATATCCCCCCGTCTAAAAAAATATTACATACTTTGAAAAGGTCAAGGGCCGGCACTAATAGTACGGAACTTGATATTTATCTAAGTACTTCTGTTGAGTTCCAAGATGATGATAGCCAGGAGCTAGTAGAAGACAAAGAATTCTTGGTATTGGAATGGTGGGGTAATAAGTCAAAGGTTTACCCCATCCTTTCTCTTATTGCAAAGCAGATTTTAGCTACACCGGCATCAACTATAGCTGTCGAACAAGCTTTCAGTGCTGGTGGGAGCATTTTGGACGAGAGGCGGTCTCAATTGAGCTTCGACCATTTGGAGATTCAAGCATTATTAGCAGATTGGTACGATGCGACTATAAGAGATTAGGAGATCGATATTAAGACCGAAGCAGATATGAACGAAAGCAATAAGAGTACTATAGTTGCTTCTTCAAGTGGAAGAAACTCAGACGTTGAAGAAATTCTTAATGACCTTAGCCTATTATAGTATTACTTATAGGCCAATGTAATTGATACATTTAATTTTTCTTTAAATTATCTTTAAGTTATAGATTAGTCAAAATGTATCCTTACTTCAATTTTTAATTGTTTAATAAATAATGCAATAGTATACTTTTTTTCTAAAAATAAAATCTACAATTGACATATAAATAAAATATAATTTTTTTGTTTCTCATATTAACTTGTATTATAATTTATTTTATTTTTTATTTTTAAAAATTTGAAATCTAAATCGGGACCGGAACCGTGATTGGAACCGGACGGAACTGGAATCCACGGTTCCAATTCTGGTTCTACCTTTTCTCGGAACCAAAACCGAAACCAGCGGTTCTAGAACCGTGGGCATCACTCAACTTTCTAACAAAATAAATCAAAAGTTGGTGTAGTGAAAGAGAATAAGAAAATATGGCATAGTCTTGACTTTATGCAAAATACTCTTGGAAGTCCAAAATATGCAAGTTGTATCAAAAAATTTTCACCACACAAGAAACTTATAGAAAAATCACTGGTAGTGGTAGAGAATTCCACCAAGAAGGCCACTTTGGGAAACTCTTGAGTAGTGTGAGAAAATGTTAAAATTCAAAAATAATATCAAATGAATTAAAAAAATTAAAAAATTTGTGCCAAAAAAATATTAATATGAAGTAAAATTTATTAAAAATTTCCCCTAAAAATCTAATAGAAGAATCCACTTCTGGAAGCATGTAAATGGTATAAAAAAATTTAAATATATACTAAAAAGGAAATATCAATAAAAACTTGAAAATATGTTTAACAATATCAAAAACAAATTACAAAAAAAAAAAAAAATGTTGTACTAAGAAAACTTTTAAACTTTGCACTAAGACCTCAAAATTCATAGAATGAATTTAGTAATTTAAAAATCTGCCAAATTTTTACTATTTATACGAAGCCTATAAATGAGAATCCCATTCTTTTAATTTGAAACAAAAAAAAAATGAAAATTGGGAATTATAGTTATGAAAGGAGAAAATATTAGGCATTCGTTTGTACACAAAAAAAGCAGGTTGACAAATTAATTACTTAACTAGTTTTCAGGGTCCAAGTGTATGCCATTATTTAATTTAGGGGTTAGAGTTCTACTACCCCTAAATTTAGGAGGTAATGTGTTATTAATTATAAGGGTAGAATTGACATTTGTTATTCATGTATTTCAAGTTCCTTAGAAATCATACAAATCGTTAACTTAAGGGGAGAAGTGTATATATTTTGTCGCGCCACATTTTTCGGTGGGAAAAATAAAATGATAAGTATAAAAATAAATAATAGTTATAAGAATAGTAAAAAAAATATGGTCTAAAATGAGACTTTTAAAAACGACAATAGAAGACCCAAAAATAATCTAAAATATGATTTTTTTTTTTTTGAAAAATAAATAAATGAATAATGGAGTCGTTACTCGGTGTGTGAAGTACATCGGGACACTAACTCGAACCTAAGGGAAAAGAAAATTTCTAGAGGTTGAGGAAAAAGATTTTAAAACACAAAAAAATAAGTAAAAATCACAAGACAAGAACAAAATAATAATAAGCTGAAAAACCCTAAACTAGATGACTCCTAGTCTACAAAAACAAAAGAAAAAGATTCGGGAGTCCTATTGAAGAATGGGAAGGCTAGACTACTCTGAATCCAACCTAGGCACCCTTTCACCCCTGGCAAAAATCAGTTGCGAGATTCATAATTCTAAAAATTAACCCAATTTTATATTAAGTTTGGATAGAATAAAAATAAAAGCGAATAAATAGTGAACATATATATGAAGTGCGGGGAATGGGAGAACTCATTGTGTCAGGAGGGGAAATTTTCAATAATAGCGTGCACAAAAAATATTTACAAAAGAAAACATAATGGTTTAATCCACACCACAGGTTTTACAAGTAGAATTAAAGACGGGGTCTACCTAAGTATTTGCCATAATGAACAAACAACCATGGCTGCTCAAAGGCTGCCACTAGTGGCGGTCCAGTGATGGCGGCTGGCGGTCACCGGAAATTTTTTTTGATGTCGGATCAGAGTGATTTCAATTCACACCCCCACTCGGTTTATCGAGTAGATTGCCGTTTTGGTCTCGGATTTGATCAATAGTGAATAGAAAGTGGTCGAAAATACCCGAACAGTCAGGTCTTTCTTATTCACACACTTAAAATTTCAACCAAAATAACGTAAATCAAACACAAAACATTTATCACAATATATAACCATAAATAAACCATAAATTCAACCAACATAAGAACAAATGCACTAATCAAAATCAAGATTCAAACTTTCATGAAATAAACATAATACTAATTTGAGACAAGATAATATAACAATGAAAATCACACTTACTTTGTACAAAAATGAAGCAAAAGGTGATGACAAATCTTCAATATAGGCTTGAATCCTCCACTGTCAAACAATTTTTCCCAATTTTTGTGTTGTGCGTGTGTGGTGCGTAGTGTGTGTTTGTGTGTAGAAAAATGGTATTTTGAGTGTGAAATGTATGTTCTGCATGTGGTTGTGGGAAGCAGTGAACGTATGTATGTATTCTTGTGTGCTAGAGTAGATAAAACAAAAATGGAAGAAAAAATGAAAGAGTTTTTGAGAAGAATTGATTGTGGGGTTGGGTGTTCTGGTCTCTGTGAATGTTTTTGACAGGAGTAGTATATTAATAGTAAAAGAGAGAGAGAGTTGGGGATTTAGTATGAGGGAGAGTCTTGGGGTATCGGGGTTGTGTAAAGTGATTGGAATAAGGAGAGAAATAGATAAGAAAGAGAGAAAAATAAGGATAGATGTTGATAATTGTTATCTTGGTGCAGAGTTCTAAGGAGAATAAAAAGGAAAAGGGGTGTAAGGTTACGTCTAATGGTGTGGATTTTAGTGGAAAGAGTTGGGTTAGGTATTGTTGGTCTATGTAGACCATGAGAGGATAGTGTCAGTATGATGTGATTAATATTCAAAACCAAAAAGACCATCTTGTCCCTGACCTAAAAAAATTATTTTATCCAAAAATACGAATTTTTATGAAATTGGGACTTTGTCTCGAAAAATTTAACAAAATCCAAAAACTTCAAAATTTGCCCCAATTTGACCCTTAACGGTAAAAACACGTCAAAATTCGGTGTCTACATATTTTAAGTTTAGGGGATAAAGTATAATTATTTCTTAATTCAGGGGACAAAGTGTTATTAACCCATTTCTTTTATTGGGTAAATTATCTACATGGTTACTTAAAACTATTTTATATTAAATTCTTGGAAAAATGTAATTTTGATCCAAATGTTTCGGAGAAGAGCCAAATAGTCCACAAACTTTCAATAAAAACTTATTTGGCCTAATGTTTTCAATTTTGGCCAAAAAAAGGCAATTAATAAAAACTTAATAATGACTTGTGGTCAAAATAAAATTGACGATAATCAAGAGTTTTGATTTTGCATTTTTGGTTCCTTAATGCTTGGACTTTAGATTAATATTGGTCCTGTAATTTTCAAATAATTATAGCTAGGATTTTAGGAGAAAATGAGTTGAGAAATTATAAAAGATAAACCAAAAGTGTTCAAGGATTTCCAAATAAATGAAAGATGTAGAAAAATAATTAAACCTTATTTTGATTGAATGTATCAACTAATAGATAAATTTAAGACCATGAATTTTTTTTAATGATAAAGTACTTTGTATAATATTAATACTTTTAAAAAAAATTTCAAAAAAAATCCTTACCGAATTCTCTAAAACCATTTCAGAACAAACTAAAATATCTTTATTTATTAAATTAGTTATAGTGTATTAATACTATACATAGAACAATTAAAAAAAAATTCATTCGTAGAATAGAGGAGAATTCTACTTGTAATAATATAATTCTATTTTGACTACTACTACACAAATTTTAATATGACTAGTAGACATAGATTTCAAATGGTTGTACTTATGGTTTGTGATCACAATAACTAATTGAAGTAAGCTTTAAATAGCATACCAATTTGACGTTTTTTTTTTTTTTTTTGGAATTCTGAAAAATTTTATTTTCTTTCATTCCTATTAAAAAAGATAAAATTCCAATAATAAAAAATGGATGTACTTGGTATGTATATTTCTTTTAATGTACGTGCACATTGATGATTCTAATAAATAAATCAAATTATTTTATAAAAATTGATTTAACTTGGGATTTAGTTGATAATCCATGCCATACTAAAAAAAAAAAAATACTAGATTTCAATTGAATTTATGTACGGTATTTATTGCTTCTAACAAAAATATTCAATGGACTTTTTAATTACAATAGCAAGAGAAAATATGCTATAACTCGTTATCAATTAATTGTATACAATGCAAAACAAGTATAAATATTATTCCAAAATTGAGAGGTTAAGGTCAAATAAATAAAAGAGTTTTCAACTTTGTAAACGAGAAGAAACATTTGAGATACACAGTGGCATAAAAATATAAATAAAAAAGGAAAAGAAAATGAAGAATAAGAACATCTAATTAGTTTTTGAGTAAATATTTGAATTTGGAAAATAATTTTTTAGACTACAAATTCAAAACCAGTTGTTTCGCTTGCCACTATGGGGTATTTTGGGGCATAAAGCTTTTATTCTTAGCCTTTTTTTTTAATTTTTTTTTTTTGCACGATAAGCTCCAAGGAGTTCAAACGGCACGGGGTTTTTGCAAAATGTTTGGACAGTAAGGAGGGTGATTGTAATTTGGTCAAATCATAGAGTTTATTTTGTAATTTTGAAAAACCATAGGGGAGGAAATGTAATTAATCATTTTTTTTCCTTTTAAAAAACAGAAAGGAGAAATTTTTCTTTTGCCAAGCTCAAATTATACAAGAAATCATATCAACAATAAAAGTTCCAAACGGAATATGTAAATTTCACTCCCCGTGAAGCATTTGTATTTTATAATGTTACAATTTCTGTTTTGCCTTTTCGATTTTTATGGTACAAGTTTTTAAGGTAGAGGCTGACGTGACTTGGTGAACACCAGGTTTGTTAATACCACAGGATTATACAAGAATCATACCAGAAAAATCCGGACAGTATACATCAATAATATTCCAGGTCAACAGTACCAAAACTTATTAAATGAATCATTTAGGCTCTCCCATTTGGTTGGGTGATACCCAAAGTATTTCCATCTCATTAAATTCCCAAACCAAAAGTTCATACATGCATCACTAACAATTATATTCGATGCTTTATGGCGGAATTCAACCCAACTATTTTTGGTGCAAAAGGCAAAGTAACATGTCAAAATAATGCCAAAGCATCAGCTACCTATATACATAAGGTGGCCATAATCCAACACATCTGCTTAAAATTTTATGTCCTGAACGCTTCGCCGCTGCAAAAAACCTTAGCAGCCTTGACTGACGAGCTAATGCACTGTAACCACGAATATAGAAACATGTGGAGGACTGATGCATCAGTTAGACATGGTATATCATGCCAACTTCAATAAGGCTAATGTGTGGAATGTTAAGTGCCACAGCAGGACCTCTGCATCTAGATTGCGAAGGAAGGAGTATCCAATATCAATTAGAAGTTTTTTCAAAAACGAGGATGACCTTCTCGCCTTTACGTATGAGTGCCCCATAATATATGCAATCTCCCCTGCTTCCTTTGCCTGGATCAAGTCCAAAAGCTCTTCCTTAACCGAGATATCCATTCCAGGGCTTTCTGGCAATTGAAATCTGACCTGGCGTCTCCTGATCTGTGGGTTCTCATCATCATAAGCTGATCTCAAACTCTGAAGGGTTAAAGATTTGCTACTTTGGATGGAGTTACTTGCATCAAAATCATCCAGCTCAGATACAACTAAAGTTGAACTGGTTCCCACATTTCTGGTGCTTATGACTGCCATCCTCCCATCAAATGATGCATTATCAGAACTCGTGAATTGCGGTTCAACAGCTTCCATCAGGATAAACTCTGCTATACTTTGAATGAGCTGGTTTTCGAAGTTCCCGTCATCTCGCTGAATATCTTTGTATCCATATCTCACAATACACCGATACATGCGATAAGGTCTTGGACAAATGCGGCCGACAAGGAAGCGCTCTTCAGGTGGGACACAAGGCACAGGGACTGATTTAACACAAACAAAAACCATTAAACAGAATGAAAAGCAGGGAGGTTTGTCACAAAGTGTGAGAAGATAGAAGGCACTCCAGTTGCCAATTCTGAGTAAATCAGACCTATTCCAGGCACACGAACAATACCAAGGCTGGGGCCCAAGCCAAGCAGCCATTTCAATGGAACTTTGTTGTGAAGATCAAAGTTGTACTTCTTGCGAGTTCCATAATGCCAAACAAACATTATGAACATAAATACAAAAGAGAGCACAAGGGAGACCCACCCACCCTGAGGAACTTTGAAGACTGCGGCTGACAAGTAAGCACCTTCAATGATCCAAAAGAAAAGGAGGAATGCAGTAGCAAACAGAACATTCCTTTGCCACACAAAAACTATGACGAGTGACATGAGAAATGTTGTTATAAACATGACTGTCATGCAAGCCAGGCCTGGAAATCAAAAACCAAATTTCAAAACTTATTCAACTTAAATGGTGAAAAAAATAAAAAAAAAGAACAATAACTAAAAGATATCATGGAAAATTGTCAAATGAAATGCATTCTTCACCCTATCTCAGGAAAATGTAAGAGTAAGAATTTGAAACCCTGAAAAAGGGCACGGGTACTCCCCTAATAGGGCAAGTTTGTCTATACATGAACATCTCTTCTTGCTGCTTGCAGTGTTCTCCATTCTTTATCCAATCCAAAAAAATAAAAGTTGTCTTTTTCTTTCTCCATTCTGTTCTATATACACTGTTCAACCCCATAAGTCTAACTCCTTGTGATAGTAATTTGTGTAAGTTCAGGTATCGTGTATTTTATCCACAAAAGTCAGCATAAAGATTATAGAGTAAAAGGCAGGATTCAATCTGGAGGATAAGATTTGGGAAGAACCTGAAATCAAGCTAGTAATGATTAACCCCATGAGTTTGTTGCCTGGAGCAACAAGATCAAGTTAGTAATGATTAACCCTTGATTTGTATTCTATGATCACCGATCATAGAGGTCCCTTTTACCATTCTGTATAAATGGGCTATTCTATTTGTACAAATAGATGTATAGGGTAGAGGGGCACATTCAACCCCTGTTTGTCTATTAGTTTTCGATTCTCGTCCTCAGCACGGGGTAGAGCAGTTTGGTAGCTCGCAAGGCTCATAACCTTGAGGTCACAGGTTCAAATCCCGTCTCCGCAACATCTTGTTTGTCAAAAATTTTAGGTTTGACTCTGTTAACTAGTAATGAATTTCCACTGGATCACGGCCAACTATAACAAATCTTTTACCATATTAAATAAATTACTTTATTGGGCGGATAGCAGGAATCGAACCCGCGTCTTCTCCTTGGCAAAGAGAAATTTTACCATTCGACCATATCTGCATTTTTTTTATTGATACATAATATGTCCACACAATATTAAATATATACTTGGATCATTTTTGTGTGCAACGTGGACGAGAGATTCTCCTCAAGGCGATTCCAATTATTTTATTAATTATTAAATTAATTGTATTTTTTTATCACTCTAGAAGTTTGCAAGAAGTTTGACGCCCCTCTAATTTTTTTTTTCTTTTTTTGTTTTCTTTATTTGCATTTTCTTTGGGGAACTTAAATTAAATTTGAATTTTAATGTCTCACAACCGAGAAAAATTCAGAAGGTCATTTGGGTTTCGAATCTGGAACGAATAGGTTCAAGAGATGAGATTGTGAAAAATTCAGGAGGTCATTTGGGTTTCGGATCTGGAACGAATAGGTTCAAGAGATGAGACTAGAAAGACTAACCAATCCATAATGATGTATCGAAAAACATTCAAATTTTTGTTAGTTGACCAACCATCAGGAGAAGCAAATACAATGGGCACGCTAATCAATAAGATTGATAAAGTAGCAATTAGTGTAAAAACAGCCAATTGGAAAGCAAAAGTCATGCTTTTAATCCTCCAATCTACTAACAAATGAATTATATCATTTGATCCCTCTATCAGCAAAAAAATTGTAATAAAATATATTATCAAGAGATTTTACTTTACCATGAACCCATTGATTCTATATGATTTATTATTACTCCCCTTACCACTTGGTCATTCGTACACAGGGTCGAAGGAATGGAATTTTTTATTTCACAAATAGGCATGCTAGCTCATACATACGTATAGATACATCGACTGGTAGATTCCATTCCCTCCCGAGGTCTTTCTACAGATACTGGTGGTATCCACCCCTAAGGTCATGTTCTATTCAGAGGAATAAAATAAAAATTGTCTTTCGAAGAGATGGCTGAGTGGCTGATAGCACCGGTCTTGAAACTGGTATAGTTTTGAACAAATAACTATCGAGGGTTCGAATCCCCCTCTCTCCTTTTTTGCTCATTGAATCAATTTGTTTCTTTATTAGTTTTGCTCGGACAGGCACCATAAACAAGGGGGAATGGCTCGGCTATCCCACCGAGCTAAGACAAAAAATAGATTATACAAATGAGTTGAAAAATACTTTTTAAATATGAATCGATCCCAAGATGTATGATGGAATGAAAGGTATTCCTATTTCAAGCATTGGATCTCCTGTACTATCTTAATTAAGAGAAGTCATGGAAAGGACAGGTTTAAAATCACAGTCAATTCCTTTTCAAATCTTGCTGTAGCTGGACGAGCCCTTCCCGCGTGCCACAAATGACCTACGAAGAAGAAGAATCCTAGTACAAAATGAGAGGTAACTAACCAACTTCTAGGAGAGACATAATTAACTGCATTGATCTTGGTAGCTACGCCACCCACGAAATTTAAAGAACCTAAAGGAGCATGAGTCATATTCTGCAGAACGCCGTTCTTGCCAAGGTTGTATGTCTTTTTTCAACCTACTCAAGTCCAACCCTTTTGGACCTCTTAAAGGGTCTAACTAGGGAGCACGCAGATTCCAAAAACACACTGTTTCTCCCCCAAAAATGACTTCTCCGGTTGGGGGACGCATTGATATTTACCTAATCCAGTAGGCCCTTGAGTGGATCCCATATTAGCCCCAAGACGTTGGTCTCTAACTACAAAAGTAAATGCTTGATCTTGGGAAGCTTCTGGCCCAATGGGTCCATAAAACTCACTAGGATTAGATAAGCGGTATAATTGAACCAGACAAAACAACAAGCAATGAAACCAAAGGCGGATAAAGCCCCTAAACTATAAGATAAGTAAGCCTCTCTAGACCATACAAGTATGTGTCGAGCCCATGCAAAGAGTTTGGTTAAGATATGCCAGATTTCACCAAGTATACAAATGGAACCTAACCATACATATCCTTCGATTATATGTTCTAAATCGTCCACACTAACAATCCACCCTTCCCTTCTAAAAGGCGATATTAGTAAATAACGAAATATGATACCCGGGCTAAGGGTCAAGTTGGTAATTTTTCTTACATCTCCCCTTCCCGGAGCATAGGTATCATACACGCCCCCAAAATATATAGCCTTAAATACTAGAAGAAAAGCACCAATACCTAACAAGATTAAGTGAATACCTAAAATTGTGGTCATTTTATTTCTATCTTTCCATACATAGCCGAAGAATGGAAAAGATTCTTCAAGCGTCTCAGGACCCATAAGTGCATGATAACGGTTATATACCACCAAAGCCCAAAACCACAGAGGAAATTAAATGAAGTACTCCACATACAAAATATGGAAAGGTGTCTATAAATTCCCCCAAGACCTACCCCCAACCTACCGTAGTTAGGTGGGGAAGTAAAATTAATACTCGTTCATACATAGGCTTCTCTGGTATGAAATGAGCTACTTCAAATAGGTTCATTGCTTTCGGCCTAGAATACGATTAACCCAACATGGGCTACATGAGCTCCAAGTAATTTACCGAAAAAATTGATAAGTCGGGCATTTCTGGACCACCAAGCAAAGCCGGTGGTTTCTTGGTCACGACTAGCTAAAGCTAAAGTTCTATTAAAGAGTGTTTCCATGTGGTAGAACATCCTCAGGGAATATAAGGTTTTCATGAGGTTGATGTTGAGCCGCCATCCAAGCACAAATACCTTCGTTTAAGAGAATATTTTTGGTGTAGAAAGTTTCAAATTCCGGGTCTTCCACTGCGCGAATTTCTTGAGAAGCAAAGCCGATATGGGCACGTAGATTCAGGGCCAAACCGACTACTCCAAGAGCACTCATCCATAAACTACCAGTACAAATAACGTAAAGAAATGTAACCAACGTTTATTGGAAAAAGCAACCCCAAAGATTTGGATCCAAAAGCGGTTAACCGTGACCATTGAATAAGTTTCTTCAGCTTGAGTTGGGTTAAAAGCATGGAATGTATTTGCACCATCACCATCTTCAAATAAAGTATTTTCTATGGTAGCACCATGAATAGCGCATAGCAAAGCAACGCCCAATACACCGGCAACTCCCATCATATGAAATGCATTCAATGTCCAATTATGAAACCCTTGAAAAAAGAGTATGAATCGAAATATAGTTGCTACACCAAAACTAGAAGCAAAGAACCAACCAGATTGGCCTAATGGATAAATCAGGAATATAGAAACAAAAATGGCAATTGGACCAGAGAATGCGATTGCATTATAAGCTCCAATTGAACAGATTGAGCAAGTTTGAATTGACTCTTCTAGTTTTGGTGTTGTAACAAGAAACCTATGAATTTGAAAAGTGCCATGGAGAGCAACAAAAGTCCACAGACCGCCTAATTGACACCAATGGATAAAATCTCCTTGTGCTTCAGGACTCCATAGTAACAACAAAAAATGTGCTAAACTATTAGTAGGAGTAGAAACTGTAGCAGTTAAGAAATTGCAGCCTTCCAAATAGGAAGTAGCCAATCCGTGGGTATACCGTGAAGTTACAAAGGTTGTACCCGTGAACCAACTCTCAAGCAAAATAGGCACAAGGAAAGAGCAATAGAAGGGACTAGCTTACAAAAACGAAACGGTGACTACGTAACCAGTCATCCATAACATCAAATAAATCATTTGCGTCTTTGGTAAATTTACCAAGGGTTCATACTGATCCTCCTATTCAACTACTTTAATCATTTCCGTGCACCTCATAGCATTTTCGGAGCATTCGAAGATTTGATCATTTCTATATGATTTCTCTTGCACCGACCCCATGCAATGGGTTTCGAAAGATAAAAATCCCTTATTGGCCCATAAACTCACCTAGATAAATAAATTTTATTATTCCTACTTAGTAAGTATATTAACTGCGAATTGTCTTCTTATGAATCATCAATCAGATAGATGAATATCTTTTCAAAGAACTATTCAAGAAACAATCAACCCCCTCTCTCGCTCCCAACCGATCCTCAGACTTAACTCCACTCTTGTACCATTAATTAATGTTAATTATTAGATCTTGTTCGTGAGATTGGGAAAAAGAAAGATATTTATAAATTCTTTTAATAAATTAAGATATTTTATTAATTTCTTTTTTCATTTTCTTTAGCTTTAGCGTTTTTTTTGTTATCTCCTTTTCCTTCAGATACATCTAAAACTCAAAAGGAGAGAATTTCTATTTTTACATAAATTCAATAAAATAAATTGGAGACTGAAAATGAAAGTCTCTTTCTCACATCCATCACACTTTCAAAAGAAAAATATCGGATGCAAAACATTTGGTACATGAAACCACATCTTATGATCTGATAGATATACATCCAAATATACATACTTACATAGATAGAAAGTAATCTTGATCTGTAAGAGTGGAAACAGCTCTTTTCTCATGATATGAAAGAAACGTTTCCTATGGAGGAACAAAATAAGAATTTCTTCTTATAATATAGAAAATCTAGGAACAAGAAGATTTTATCAGAAATATTGACAAATTCTTGCAAAGTCAAAAAATGAAATAAAAAAGAGATCAACTCTTCCAATTTCATCTCTATCGGATTTTAATATCAGAATAGCGAATATGGTCATGATTCAATGGGTCAGCTCCACTTACTTTTCTTTTGTTGATTTCTAATCTTTCCAATGGAATTAATTTGATCAGTAAAATGGAAAATGGGAATATGTGGTTTGGTCATTCAAGAGGTAACTTATCATTATTTAGAATAATTCAAATTTTTTGACCAAAAGTTTAATTTTATAACTACTATACTATAACTCAGTATAATAATACTCTATTATCCCGTTAGTTACAAGTATAATTTTTTATTACAAATAAATATTAATAATATCTCTATTCTTCCTTCAAGTATGAATATTATGACTGGAGTTTTATGAAAAAACCGAAGCCCCTTATCAGATTTGAATCGATGACTTATGCCTTACCACGACATTACTCTACCACTGAGTTAAAAGGGCTTATTTGATGAATTCTTGAATGGGTCACTATGCGAATAAAATATCTATATGTACATATATTATATACATAAGTACATGTAGTAAACACATAGTGGCTCATTCTCAAATAAGAAAATGGATTTACCCAGCAAGTCTAGAGTAAAATGCAATGAATTATTTCAAGACCGAACCTAATTGCTTTTCTTTTATTGAATGAATTGATTCTCACCAAAACAAAGTTCACTTACATGTACACCTACCAATTCGACATAAATTTCAAGAAATTTCATCGAATCATATGATGAAGAGGTTCTACTTGTCTTGTTCCCTAAACTAAATGAAAAAAAATTTCAAAGATTTTTGGATCACATGTCCCGCTTACTTTACTATTACTAAATTTATCGTTTATTAATTTTCTGTTTTAGTATGGGATAAGAATATCTCGTCTTAACAATAAATGAGTGGAAGAATGAAAGCTAAAGAAATAGAACTTAACCCCCTTTATGGACCAACAACTTGCTGACAAAATACTATCCTTTGTATTATTTCTACTTTTTTTATTTTATTTTTATATTAGACTAAACAACAATATAGATTCCTATACTAGATTTATTTACATATAGAGTGGAGAATGGCAATTAGAATGATGATTCATGAATGACGAATCGCAAAATTCTTTGCACTTAGAAAAGGAAGAAAGATCCTTTAGCTCCAATCATACCATTATATTGACAATTTCAAAAAACTGTTCATACTATGATCATAGTATGATAGCGGTTGGGCAAGTAGGCCCCCATCGTCTAGTGGTTCAAGACATCAAGGAGGCGGTAGGGATTTGACTTCCCCTGGGGGTAGGGTACTACGAGAGGAAGTTAATCATAAGGATTACTACTAATAAGTAGAAAAGTGACTCTACTTGTTTCAGCGCCCGAGCAGTTAATGGGGACGGGTTGTAAATTCGTTAGCAATATGTCTACGCTAGTTCAAATCCAGCTCGACCTAATAATTTACCCAATTTACCAATCTATAACTGGAGGACATAACCTGTCATTCAAGAATATTGGATACGAAGCTAAAAAAGAATAAAAATCTCTACTAGATCCCATATTTCACTGGGATTGTAGTTCAATTGGTTAGAGCACCGCCCAGTCAAGGCGGAAGTTGTGGGTTCGAGCCCCACAATTTCGACGGATCCAATAAATATAGTAATCAATTCATCTCTCCCTTTCTATAAAAAATGGCCGGAGGCGGGAGGTAGAAGTTCATTCCCAAACCAAAAAGGGGTTCTTTATTTCTTTTTTTATTTCCCTTTGTTTTGGTGTACTTTATGGATTATTATGTCCTGACCCTTAAGTTTGTCCATATCACAATTACACCCCTTGTATTTGGGGAACTACAACTTGACCCAGAATAACTAACACTTTGTTTTGGTGTACTTTATGGATTATTATGTCTTGACCCTTGAGTTTGTCCATATTACAATTACACCCCTCGTATTTGGGAACTACAACTTGACCAGAATAACTAACACTTGTTAAGCAGTATTAAATCAATCAAATTAGATGACAAAATACGACATTCCTCAAATCGTTTTAAAAAAATAAAACCAAAAGATTGAAAGATGTCAAAAAACAAAGCTATTAAACTCAATCAACACGAACCCCTCTAGGTTCCACCCCTCCAACCTACACCGTATCATCACCAACAACCCCGCCCTATGCATCCCTCTCTCCCTTTCCTATACCACCAAATTCAAAGCACTCCCAACCCGACCCTCTACCGGCCTTCAAATCAAATCCACCACCACCCAAAACCCAAATCTTCCTTCCACCCTAACACCTACCACCACCACCTCCTTCCATAATCTCCATTCAGCAACCCCTCACGCTCTTCCACACTGCCCACACCCGAAAGACATGAATTCGCAGTCCACCCAATGTTAACATTTATTCTCCCCCTGGAACTGAGCTTCTCCTGCCTTCCCTAAAAATGTACATCGACCACCTTTCTACTGCTCTTCATCAAAACCCTTAGTGCTCCTCTCCAACACCCTCCTCCTCGAAATCACGTACTACCAGCCGACCCAATGTACATTTACTCACCCGTGAAACTGAGCTTCTACGGCCTTTCCCAGCATGCAAATCAACCCATGTTCTCCTGGACTCCAATAAAGCTCCAAGTTCTCAACCCCTTCAACCTTCGAAAAGTGCCCTCCTCCATCACCTCCTGAGTTCTTCCTGCACCATCTCCAATCTGTGGGCTCTGATCTGCCAACGTGCTTGTATACTCTGTATGCGTGCTTTTGTTTTTTTATTTGGTGTAGCAATTGACAGGGGAAGATGGACGAGGAATGAGATCTTACTTCTGCTGAATGAAGGGTTACGATTGAAAAGGTGATTTACAAGGAAGAGGACAAATGCAGAGGAGGGGGAGAGGACTATTCTAATTTGTATTTCTTTTCAATTTGAGTAATATAAAATAGGAGAAAATAGGTGTCTTGAATTGATTTTTAGTCTCTTAACAGATGAGAGCCTGATAATCAATAAACTATCAACTTGAGGGTTTAGCTGTAGTTTTTCATATTTGAGGGAGCTTATAGCTGTAATACGGACAAAGCTCAGGGTGTTTAATAGAATATCTTGTTATGTTTTTACGTCCTTTGGAATTGGATGTAATACGTGTTAATATGAGAATTTTACTTATAGTTCTATTATCTGGTTACTTTTTCATTTCCTTTTGGTCAAGTCAATCAATTACATTAAACTGCATCAAGATGAAATTCTAATTTTGGATACCCAACTATCCACATCATCCAAAATTTTGCAAGTCATTCCTAAAAGACACAGCACTATTGTAAAAAATGCAATGCGTATCCAATATATATTGAAAGAGAAAGTAATCATATCTCTAAATAATGGTTAACTTACCATATGCATTCCCAATTATAGTTGTATCGTGGAACCCAATAGCTATAGCAAGAGTAATAATCATCAGAATCCAGTTTATTTCTGGTATGTAGATCTGGCCATATATATGTCTTGAGGTGTGGACAACCTTGACCCTTGGGAAGCAACCAAGTGCATTACATTGTTTCACAATAGAGAATGTAGCTGAAATGATAGCCTGACTGGCGACAATTGCAGCAAGAGTGGCAATGATAAAGACAGGCCAATATACACCATCTGCAAGATAGATCACCAAGGCAATAGAACATGAGATTTACATACAGGCAGAAAATTCTGGGAGAAATAAAGAATTGTATCAGAAAAACTAACCAGGTATTGAATCATAGAAACCATGTGGAATGGATGAGAAATTTTTTGACAGGAAAGCAGCCTGGCCCATGTATTGGATCACAAGACAAGGGTATACAACAAAGGCAAAAGCAATCTGCAAAGGTTTGCAATCATTAAACCCAATATAGTGAAAAGAAAGGCAACACATCTATAGTAAAATAATATTGACAAGGGCAACTGTGATGCTTATTATACATATGACCAGAGGATAGAATGCCAACCCATATCTCATAGATAAACTATTGTAATAACATCTGAAGAGGCTTACTCTCCAGCATGTAGCATGCAGTAGAAGGATAATTCATTACTCAACACACATGGATTATCTACCAATGTATGTATCCAACTGGATGAAATGAATTACCCGGATTGAAATGGCAGTGAAATGGCCAAGATCTGCAAACATAGCTTCAGTACCTGGTGAAGTGACAAAGTAGCATTGACATCCAAAATTTAAGCAATTGCTCATATTCATATAGTATTTAGTAGTGAGTAAAAATGATCGACATGCTTCAAAATCATATAAATGATAGCCACAAATGAATGAAAACGGTAAACCACCAATCAGAAGTTTCCAACTTGAAACAAGAAAACAACCAATATACATCTTTACCATCAGGTACCTGTTATGGCCAGGAGAACTCCTCCAAGTGATATCCATCCATCTTTACCGGTTTCCCTGAAGAACTTAATGATATAGTGTGGAGAAAGAGCAGACACAATTTTTGGGTTCCAGTGTATCGTATTGTATAGCCCGATGGAAAATATTGATATCAACCAAAGAACAACAACTGGTGCAAATAAGAATGCTACCTTGTGTGTGCCACAGTGCTGAAGAGCGAACAGGCCAACCAGTATCACACAAACGATCAATAGAACTTCACCTATATGCGGAAGGCAAATTGAAAGCTATAAGAAAACAAAGTAGACAAAAATAACAATAAATCATCATTACTACACAAAAGATGTGCATACACCTTGAGTTAATTTATCCTCTGATGCTTTAATTCCTGATACTGAAGACAGAACTGCAACAAGATAACATGAGCTAATCAATAGTTATACCTGAAGCCAAAAAAATATGAAAACCTAGCTAAGATGATTGTCATATAAAATCGCTGGTCCCTTGGTAACGATAAAACATATTGGGAACAAATTGAGTATCAAAGAGAAGAAAGCATAAAACAATCATTAGAGGACCATATTATTTCTCAAAATATGGATCAAGAACAGAACTCAACATTTCCAATTCTGAATGAAATGTGTATGGAGTCTCATTCTCATAGTTGGATTATAAGTTCAACCAGATGACATCTATTGTCTTAGACATCAAAGTAGGAAAATACTATTGTGGCGTAGTATAATCACTTTTTTTCGTGTTTTTTAACATACCCAATGAATGGTGGCAAAAACAATCTTAAGGTACTAAAATTAGAAAAAACTATGGAAATTCAACAAAAGAAAGCATTCTCCACACGAGTGAAGTCCTTCTCGAAATATAATAAAAAAGTAAGACTAGAACTGAAATCATTAGCTCATCATCATAATGTCAAGGCAACCTCAAAGCAAAATTCAGAGCTATTGTAACACAGAATCTGAAATCATTAGCTCTGCACCATAATGTCAAGGGCAACCACAAATACAAACATTCACAGCTACTGTAAACAAAGTCAAACATTAATACCATCAATAGTTTTTACTTGCTTACCAGAAATTGCAGGAGTAATTACACCATCACCTATGACCATGCAAGCTCCCAATAATACCACAAGAAGTAGAACTGTCCGACACTTCTTGTGTTTCTCAAGAAATTTCTTCAACAGTAAAGATGATGCATGCTGAGATGAAGGGCCATATTTGTACGTGGATAACTCCTCGTCAGCTGCTTGTTGATTGGGAAGTAAACTGAACTTTGCATGTCTGCAGAGCAGAGAATAAAGAGCAAACGTTCCACCTGAATTTTGAGATAGAGTTGGTAAACCAGACTCACATTCAATCTTCGTTGAGAAAAAAGTTCTCACAGTAATGTCAGATTAAAATACCTTCACCATTATCATCCGCACTTAGCACTATGAACACGTACTTCAGCAAAGGTATCAATGTCAAGGTCCAAAAGATAAGAGAGAATGACATTTTGGCACCAAATATGACATCCTCATTTTTATGATTTGGCAGCTTCCCTACAAATATGCTCTTATAAACGTAAAGCGGTGAAGTGCTCAAATCTCCATATACCACCCCAAAGCTTTGGTAAGCCAAGAGAAGATTTTTGGAAAGATCCGTCAAATGAAACTGCAAGACCACATTCATCGAAGTTAGCCCAGTTCAAATACGTCAGTACAGGCACAACTATAGCTGTGTGTATTTTCTGCATGCATTTGTTTCTCAGTATATATAGCTCTAGAGAGAGAGAGAGAGAGCGGGAGAGAGAGACAGAAATGCTGCAGAAGACCTCAAATTTGAATACATGGAAGAAACTTTGATATACTTATTAGGCCAAAGGATTTAGTGTAAATGGTTATTAAGAACGTATGTTCTTTCTTAAACTTTTTAGAAGGGGAGGGGTGGGAATGATGTAGAGGGGATATAACTGATTCTCCAGCTATTAAGAACATAAGAACTTAGGATAAAAAGCTTCCTAAAACTTCCACAGTTAAAGCTAAAAGGATCTCATTTCTGTCTAGCTAAGAAAGGATATATGTCCAAGCAACCCTTCAAATTTAGTAGAATCAAAGCTTATGCTCCCAGTCAATAACTCCTCGGGCTTATAAACTGTCCCTTGCTAAAGCAATTTGTAATGTTTGCCAACTGGAGAAAAACACTGCTCTTTCAACTTTAAAAGAAATTATATGAGCTTTTTCTGTATGCTTACTACATTGTCACCAATCTGATCAAACCAATAATAGCGCCAATAAGAATAAACAGAACAGCATTAATATACAGTGTCAATTTGATTATAAAGATACCTAGGTCTATGCCTCTATTGGAATACTAAGACAAGGCAGTCCCAAACCATTAAATCAGAATATTCAGTTAATTCAGGAATATCAAACAAAATTCACAAGGGGAAGAGAGAGAGAAAAAGCGAATGAGAGAAAATAGAAAAGAGAGAAATTTGTTATTTTTCAACACCACAGATGATCCATATATAGAGAAGTTACATCTTCTTAAGCAGTTTCTCAATTGACATTTCTACGAATGCTGAATCAGCGAAAATGCCAAAGCTGAAAGCCACTAACTTGAGGACATGAGCTATGATTTCATACAGATGGGATAACTGCACATCATCCATGGGTATAAACATCAACTAATCGAGCTAAGTTTAAACTTGGTAAAATGAAATAGTTGAACAACTTAGCAATACCTTCATAGCCAAGTTTTTCCACCTCTTGGCTGTTTGGATTTGTCCCTCCTGCCCACTGGCCTGACTGGAGTCTTGACCTCCATTGGCTGCTTGGGGACATGACACCTCATCACTGTCTCCTTCACGATCAATATCTACTCTATACATCTATTGCCAGTCAAAATTACACATTTAAGTAATCCAGCCACAATAAAAGTAAAATTTATTTGTTATTGACATTATTACAGTTTATTTTAGGAAGAACAATATCAACTTTAACAAGTAAAATATCAAGAAAACCATGANGATTTAATAAAAACCAAATATCATAACGCAGGGGAGGGGGATTTTTAATTTCCGAATGTTGCTCAAATTGAAGCATTTTCATCAAAATTTCTGTGGTCTTTGCTGGCATCATCAGAAGTAACTAGCAGGTTTGATTTTTGCAACTTCGAACAAAGAGTTAATACCGCTGCTCAGAGCTAGCTCAAGGTATACAGAAGTAATAATCAAGAAATTCGCAAATTCCCAAATTACAATTATATGAAATACTAATTAAAACTTGTCTCTATCAAAGCAATTGAAGGAGGAAACAAGTAAAGTTGGTGAATTCCTTGAAAGAATAGGACTAAAAGACAACGGTTTACATGTAAATCTTTCTACAAGCCACCTAAAGTAAACAAGAAACCAAAAATAGCAGAACAAAACAGAACACAAGTCAACTAAAAAAATTGATGAAATCCTAACATTCAAAAATAAAAAATCTGCAGGAGATAAGTATATCCGGAGAAATTGATTCCAATTATCCACACTAACTAAAAAGTGAGGCCCATCTCAGCTCAACAAAATTGAAATGGAACAGGAAGGTGAAAGTAGTTAATCAGAACACCAAAATCAAATAATCAATCCTCCTTCTGCTGCTGCATGTTAGAATAAATAGATTCAAACAACATTTTAAGGTTAAAAAGGAGTCCAACAGTCACTGGAAAAAAGGAGGTATATTTGCTGTTTGACCTGCTCTCCTATTATAAAGGAAGAGCCTTCTGTTAATCAGATTGGAAAAACAGCATTTAACAGCTCCTGTTATTACAATAATTATCCTATGAATCCTATTGTACTCAGTCAACCAATCAACGTTTGTTTCTTTGTGTGGGAATTCATCAAGTCGTTTCTTTTTTCACATGTAGAATCGAACAGGATAAAAACTGAACAGAAATTACTTTGTACCATAAAAATCACAACACATCTGAATTCATAATAATATACCACATGAATAAATTAAAAACCACGGGAAATTGAGATAAAAAAACAAAACAGGCACAAATTAATCAATTATTAGAATTAAAAACAAAAAAAAAGAAAAAGAAAAAAATGAGTAACTGGGTGACAGTTTGAAGGGAGATGGAGGAGGGCTGCTGTGATTCTGGTGTCCTACTGATGATGAAGATGATGATTGGGGGTTAATGGCTAATAATGGCTTCAGGAAGTGGGGAACTGGAGAGAAGGATAGATTTTGATTTCATTTGAATAATAATGGCGTCATGGTCTCGGGAATATACTAGAAGACTAGTAGTAGCACATAGATAGATACAGATACAGAAAATCAAAATTTAAATTTTATAATCCAAGTAGACGATGATGATGATGAATCCAAATCATGCTTACAACTTATTTCGATTTCATATCTTCAGCTTTTAGTAGTCCTGGGGGCCGTTTGAGTTCAGTGGAAGTAGTAGCACTTGGCTTTTCTTTTTTTCTTTTTAGTTTATATATATATTATTATTATAAAAACAGAAGGTCAACTAATTAAGTGGATGATTAAAAAAAAGAAACCGTGTGATCATCAAATGTGCACATTATCCCTTCTACTTTAATATTTTTATTTTTATTATTATTATTATTTTTTTAAATTAACGTTAAAATAACACATGAATTAACCAATGTTTTAAAACTTAGATCGGAGGATGAACCGAAAGGGATTTGGTTCGAGATTCAATAGGTTTGACCAGTTCAATTGGCCGGATCGTATGATTCTAGTTTATTAATAAAATAATAAATACCACTACATCAAAAAAAGAATGGTCGGATGGTTTCAAGTCATGTGTTAGGTTCGAATCCCCTTACAGCCCATTACTATACTTTTCCCTCTCACGCTTCCTCCTTCCCAAATATCCCACCATCATCTCACGCTTCCTCCTTCCCAAATATCCCAGATTTTGTCCCCTTCCTTTCCCATCCTCTTCTACCACTACTATCTCCATCTTATCCTTTTCCTCTTCCCCTCCCATCTATCACCATTCCCTTCTCGTTCTTCTCCCTTCCTCCGTTGCCGCGGCCGTCATCAGCCTTGTCCATCATTATCACTATCTCCAACTCTTTCTGCATTCCCTTTCCACTCTCCTCCTTACCCAACACGGAGTGAGAAATTTTTGACTAATAGATCTCCACGAAACTAATACTTGAAATGGTTTATGGAATCTGATTGATAAGTTTATGATTTAGGATGAAATAAATTCATTTGATTTCTTGTCTTTCTTTTTTGAGTTGAGAAATTTGTTTTTTTTTTTGTTGTTGTTGATTAGAAAATCTGAGATCTTGAAGAAATGGGATTGAAAAATCAAACGGTTCTTTCTCGGGTCACCAGTTCTTACCGGTTCACCAGGTTTGACTGGGTGTCAAGGTTTTTTATTATGTCCGAGTATTGCATACAAACGGACTGGGCTCGTGATCGGTTCTCGATTCAATTGGTTGAACCGGCGTGTTCAGTTTGAGTTTCAAAACACTGGAATTAACCTTTTTACCCGAAAAAACCCTAATTCTATCTCTTCCCCACACAACACTTCTTCAATCTCTCCCACCTGGTTTTATCAAGTCAGTCTACCATTACCACCACCCTTACATATTTTTTACCTAAAATAAAAAATAAAAATCCGAACTCTATCTTTTTCCCACACAACATCTCCTCAATCTCTCCTACCTGAGCCCACAACTACCACCACACCCGCTACCCCCTACCATTCCAGATCCGTAAAACCCATCCCATCCCCAAATCCACCACTACCTTTCCCTCTTCTACCCTAGCCTCGCCACCCCCTCACCATCCCAACCGCTACCCTTTCTCTCCTTCCCACCTACCATATCCCACCCCCAATAGCCCTTAATCTCGCCCACCGTCCTCTCCTCTCCCGATCCACCTTCTCTAACTCCATTCCCAATCTTCTTCCCCATCCCTCCAGGCCCAGATCTAAACCACCATCAGAACCTGCCAAGCACCATCAGTCCTCATGAGAGTATCTTCAGTTCGAAGGCTCCGATTTAAACAAACCGTCATCAATAGAACAACATCAACCCGTCACTATCAGTACACTCTCAATTCGTCACCACCACCCCTCAATGCAGGAAGAAGGGATGGGAGTAGCAGTGGTGATGCTGGAAAGGGAGATCAGGGATGGAGGTAGGAAATCCAAGAAGGATGGAAAGAGGGAGAAGAATGGATGGCGTGGTAGCAGATTGGGGGGGATGTGGGGCTGGCAGATTAGGGATTGGGATAGGAATGGTGGTGAGGGGTTGGTAGATACAGGACTTGGTTGACTTGGGGGTTGGGAATGGAGTGGCACCTGGTTGGGAAGGAAAAGGGGAGGGGAAGGGTTTAGGGCATTTTTTTATATTTAATTAGACCTATCCTTTTTCTTTATTTTCATATTAACCCCTATTTATTTTTAATTGTATCCTAACACTTTGTGACCCTTTTTTATTTCAAGTTATAAAAGAAATTAATCCTACTAATCCTAATAATTGAAAAACCTAAAAAGCTCTCATCCTTCTCTCTAGAATCTCTTTGCCTAAAACTTCACTCTTTGGTGCCATCAATGGTACATCCAGTTGACCTTTAGCCTCATGTTAGAGGGCACAAATCACATTCATTTGCAAATATTCTCCAAGCAAGTAATTTGGAATGTAAGAAACAATCCGTTAAACGCTCGGCACCATAAAATGTGAGTCGACCATCTTTTTCACTAAGGAAGAAATTGAGCAACTATCCTAGCCATTCAAATTAGCATTGACTGGAAAGTTTTCACATAGAAGACCAAGCATGGAGACTTTGAGAAAATATTTTCATACCATTGGTTTCGTGGGAGCTTTCACTCACTCTTGGCCTTATTGATCAACGTCATATTCTAATCAGATTTTATTTGGAGGAGGATTATCTACGTTGTTGGATGAAAGGTTATTGGTTTATTACTGATTTCCCTATGTGAGTATTCAAATGGAGCCCTAAGTTTAAACTTGATACGGAGTCATCTTTGGCTCCTATTTGGGTCACAATGGAGAATTTACCATAATTTTTTAAAAAAAGGAATCCTTATTTTTGGTTGCTCAAGCTATTAGTAAGCTGTTGAAAATAGACCATAGCTTCTGGACTTGGCACTGAAACATGAACAATATCCTCATCTTTCGAGCCTGAAGGGCCAGTTTCTTCCTGTGGATTCACTTGGATTGGAATGACTTCTTCTAGAGATGTTGGTTCCTTGCTAATGGATTTTGGAATAATCTCTTCTGGCTGCTTTATCTCTTTTTTCTGATTTACTCGCTTGATTTGCTTACCTTTATCCATGCCTTTCTTAGGTTGACTTGTCCCCGATCTCTTGTCCTTCATACAATCAACTTCACCATGACCTTGCTTCCTAATGGCATGTTCTCATAGGAAAAATATTGCTAGGTCGAGATAAATATTGCTAGCCATGCCAAGATTGGATCTATGTAAAAATCTCCCACTAACCACTACCATCATCACACTATCAAAATAATGCATCATCATTTATTTCTTCTTCAAAAATATATTTTTTATACTATAGTGGGCACAAACCAATTTAAATGATAAAAGTATCAAAATCCTAGATTCATGGTATATTTGATATCCATTTAATTGGACTTTCAGGCTTGTGAAACCCAGTATTTTAATAGCCTTGTTCTTTGATTTTAACTAGTTTAAAATGTTTTTCATATTATTTTTAGTCATAAAGTACTTCAACTTATTCGTTTTTCAATTCGGCAAATTTTTCGGTTTACGCGATTTCGGTTCCGGCGAGTAAACCTGTCAAAAATGGACATAAGTGTAATTAGTGCATTGTGGTGTGTGAGTGTTGTATTATGGCTGAATTATTCAGAAAAAAATGATAATTTAGTAGCAAAAATTAGTTTTTGGGTCAAATAGTCAACTTGGAGACTATTTGGTCAACTTGGGTACTATTTGGGTCAACTTTGGAAGGATTTTTACTTTTATCATTTAAATTGGTTTGTGCCCACTATAGAGATGTGTATAAGAGACAGCTACCTGTAGTAAGAACCGCCACAAATTTTCTTGGATTTCAAGTAGGAATCACTTGGAAGGTAAGATTTTATGTATTTTAGCATTTATGGCTTATGGTTACTTAGTTTTATGATCCAAGCTTTAATTTCAAGTTTTGTAGGATTCTTTATGGCTGAGAAAACCATCTTTGCAGCCTTATATGTGTTGATTTATGTATGTTATGGGTTGTTTTTAGTGTTTTGGAGGTTGGGAAGTGATTGGGGTTGATTTTTAACAACTTTCCATGGTTAGATTACAAATTTTAAGATTATGAGTTAGGGTTTTGTCTTCCATATGTGGCCTAGAGTGTTATGCTATGAATGCTTATGTCTATGCACATAATGATGTTTTAGGAGTGTTTTAAGGTTAGTTTGGATAGGAATTGAGACTTGAAACCAAGTGGAATTGATTTCCCTTCATTTTGTAAGTAAGCGGAAGTTTGGCGCAACTAGGATAATTTGGATAATTGGTTATGTTTGAAGGATCTTTAATGATCTTTTGATGGTTTTAAGTGTTTCTTTGGTAGTGGGTTGGATAGGAAGCATGTTTGAATCATGCGTGTGGCTAATCGGTAAAAATTTCAGTTTGGTAGTAAAGAGGAATTCCAACCATAGGTTGTTGCTCTAATGTTGTAATAGAGTTAATTGTAGTGGTTATGGGGTATGGATTGTTGTGGAATGCTATTGATATAGTCCCGGCTATTGCTCCGGTGAATCTCTCCGTTTATGGATTTTGTTGGTTGGTTGAATATGTTGTTTTGAGTTGGGTTGTAACCAAGGTCCCTTGAATACCTTGGAAATGGATTTTGTTGGTTGGTTGAATATGTTGTTTTGAGTTGGGTTGTAACCAAGGTCCCTTGAATACCTTGGAATTGGATTTTATTGGCAGGGAGGATAGCCTAATTATAGCCTAGGGAGAGGCGAAGTTTTTCGGTTTTTCTGGAAAACTGAGCTTATTATCTCCTAATCTAGTTGTAATACGAATTTGAGGGGTTAACTAAGTGTTTTGACTGGGGTTTTAGCTTGTCGAAGTTGGTCAGAAATTGTGAAAAGGTCATTTTTGACCAAAGAGCTGTTGGTGTCGTTTTCGCATATCGTTTCGCGTCGTTTTCGCTTCCCTAGTCATTCTTTAACTTCTACATCTCTTCTAAGAGTCCTCTTATATTTGTTTTAGGTACCACGCCACCTACCGCCGGCGATCGCATTCAGTGATCATTTGTGCAGTTTTTGCTTTGATAGGTGGGTAACATAGACCCTCTTCCACTTGTATTTTATTTAATGACTTTTGAAATATGTTTGGATGGATTTTAGAATGTGTATGATGTTTGGAACTGCACTTTTATCAAGTTTTGGAACTATTACATATGAAATCGGGACCAAGCTATTTTATGTTAATCAAATGATATGTTTGCAAACTCTTTTGGTATGAAAGCATTTTATGACTGTTTTGGCTCATAGGTGACCTAGGTATATAATTTTGGATGTGTTTGGAAATGTTTGATTTGTGGAGAACCGGTTCTATAGTCATCCATGGGACGCCATGGTGATCTGTGATCATTATGAACTATTTGATCGGGGTCTTGTGATGGGATAGACTAGTAGGTGTAGTAGATTACTAGATCTGACTAGTACATGTAGGTCATACCTTTGAGCATAAAAGATACTCATGCTATTTTGTTATATTCCGGATTGAAACTGTACTTGGATTTGTTCGCTATGCTTTAGCATACTATGTTTTGAAATGATTGGATCTTTTTGACTATGTTTTGGACATGCCTGACGTTTAAATGGCATGATACATTTTAGAAACTACTTATGATTATGGATTATTGACTTTTAAATGGCATGAGACATTTTAGAAACTGCTTCATGACTATGGTTTTCACAAATGTTATTATCTTTATGTTTCCTTTTTATCGCAAATGCTTGGCCCCATTTGAAGAGCTTTTATGATATCCACTGAGCTAGTTATGCTCACCCCACGTGATTTATAATTTTTCAGATTAGGTGCTCGTTTTTGACTCTCCACCGCGTTAGCAGCTTTTAGATTTTCTCCAGATTCCACATTACTGGTAGGACTGGTCCCTGCGGATAATCTGCCAAGCTTCTCTTTTGTTTGGAGAGGGGTAGTGTATTAGATAGGTTTTGTATTGATGAACTTTGTTTTTGTTGTAGCATCTTTTGTACTAAGAAGGAATTTTGTAATTCGTATTTTTGTGTAAAAAATGAAATATTCGGTTTTATAGTTAAGAAATGGTTTGATGGTTCTATTACATTGCGGTTAAGTTTGTTGCTCTGTTCGTTTGTGCCTTGCACTTTGGACCGGTGTGCCATTAGCGCGGCGTGTTACGGTCCCGTTTTTGGGGCGTGACAAGGCTAATAGTCCATTTTAGACGAGAAACATGGCATGGCTGTATTAATCATCAATATAGGGGTTTTAGGACTCAAAAAATAATGTCGGTAATGTTATTTCACCTTCTACATCTAATTTTGATAAACTAGGCTAATAAATGCATTGAATTCAACTTTAGACATCTTTTCAAATTAAATTATATATTAATAAAATATTCTCTTGATGAATGATCTATTCAGATAATACCCAAATAAACAAAAACGAGGTTATCTAAATTGGATTGGAATCATCAAAATTATGAACTAGCATAATGAAGGATTTTAGTGTAAAAATGGCACTAGGGATTACAGTGTTAGTGACTCTAAACTTTAAGGTGGTAAAGTGCAATTAAACCAAAAAAGAATAAAATGAAATAGAGATAAAATGATTAAATATTGAATTGGCATAACAGAAGGGATTATGTGAACAAAAGATAACATTAGGACTAAAATAATAATAATGCTAAAGTTTAAGGAGCTAAAATATAATTAATCCTAACTTTAAACCTTTTAATAGTAAACGTGTTGTCATTATTCCATTTTCAACAACTTATTTACACCGACATGTGTTTCTGATGCGTACTTATGTAAGTTGGTAGGTGGACTTTGCAAATTTCTGAAACCATCTTCTATATTACTGTATTTAATTTTACTTTTCGTTTTGGACACATATACAAGAATTAAAAAAATTATTAAATTATATTATCAATCCATTTAAATAACGATAATTTAAAGTAACTAAATTACTTTTTTAGGTTAATATTTCTCAATCGCACAATCCCCCCTCTCTCCATTAATATGACATTAAAATTGAAATTAAAAAAAATTCAATCAATACTTTTTTGAATTTTTAAAGTGACATAATTTGGCACATAGAAAATTGTCTAAAGTCATAGGTAAAATGAAACTGAAGAAGTATAGAGTATAGCATGCAAAACACCCTCTGGGAAGCTATATTACAAATAATAATAATAATAATAATAAAAGAATTCCAAAGGACACTTTTTTTGTTATTTCCTATATGTCTATCACTCTATTACTAAAATTCAACTCATAACAAGTTTGATAAGTCCTAAATATTTAAAACTTGATTATATCTTGGTTAACTATCAAGTAATAATCCTTGATTAGAAAAAGTAAGTAGAAACTAATTAAGAAACATAATCAATATTCCTTAATTGTTGTATTTGTTTCATAATTTATTTTTATTAAATTAAGTATCATTCATTTTTCCAAAATATTATTTATACGATATGAGCATGGAAGATATAGGGATTCAAAAAATTATGTATCGAAGTGACTATAGTATTTTTATATTGCATCTAAAGAGACACAAACATTTAATTATAAATAAAATACTTAAATTAGCTAACCTTAACTAGATGATAAACCGCAAGTATACGATGTCAAATAGTAACTAGTGGAAGTAGGGATTGTTCCCTGAGGAATGTGTTCAACTATCGATTATTTGGTTGGAATGCTAATTGACGGGTTTGATTAAGAAAGGATTTTAATTAAATTAGGTTTAAAACTAAGAAATGATTAAAAAGGGGTTAGAGTTGATGCTAGCCAAGTTTTTAGGGTTTGGTTAGTTATGTCGATCAAATTATCCTATGTGCCGAATTAGTGTTGATTCCTTATTGTAAATTAATCCTGATCCCTCATTAATGAAATCTATCATCAATTTAATTAACCTAAGTATGGATCTCTCTTACTACTTAAACCTAACCTAACCAAACTTGATTACATACCCATGGTGTTCTAACAACCAACTAGGCAAATTAGTTTACCAAGATCTAATTCTAATCCTAATTAAACATTAATCTAGGTGTATAATAGAGGTTCAATTCCCATATCCCTAAATTAGCCCAAACTACCTAAGGAAGCAGCGAATTTCTCTAATTAACCATTAAGCCTATTAATATTATCCAATTACTCAATTTTACCACCTAATCAACTTATTAACCTCTACCTATTAGAAATTAGCTTCACACAATCCTGACCCATGCTAAACTAAAACACATTTAAAGACAAGAAAGCAATTAAATGAACTAAACTTAGATTCTAGAAAGCTAGTACAATAAATTAAAGACATTAAAAGCAAACTAGAGAAAGCAATAAATAAAAACTTGGCAACATAAATGAACATGAAATAAATGCATAAAAGAATGAAGCAAAGAATTAATAAAGTAATAGCGGATCAATTTATCAAACAATGCACACAAAGAACGATTTAGAAAGCCAAACAATAAGATGGTCAAAGAAAAACCAGGGTTTCGAGATAGAAAGATTAACCCGAGGGAACTAGGGGTATTTTCGGGTTTTCACAATTTTTAAGACAACTTGAGATAAAATTATGGAGAACTGGAAACTAAATTTATATATATATAAAACCCAAGGGCACAACTACCAAAATTTGGAAATAAATCCTAGTAGAAAAAGGATTTGTAACAATTCGTGGATAAGATGGGTTTGTAGCACTTATTCCTAGTTGGACAAGGATTCAAATTAGCAACATAATCCAACTAAGAAAATGATTCAATTTGTGCAAGTGTAAAAGAATAAGGAATGGATGCCAATTTATAAAGCATTATAACCATGCAAATCCTAATTCCTAGGGTTTTAGGAAAAACAACTTTTTTCTCTCTCTTTTTTTTTTAAACAGCCTACTGGGCAAGAAAGATTAACCCGAGAGAACTAGGGGTATTTTTGGGTTTTCATAATTTTTTACACAACCGCGAGAACAAATTATGGATAACTAGAAACTAATATATATATATATATATATATCCCAAGAGCACAACTACCAAAAATTGGAAATAGATCCTAGTAGGAAAAGGATTTAGAACAATTCTTGAATAAGATGGATTTGTAGCATTTATTCCAAGTTGGACAACGATTCAAATGAGTCATATAATCCAACTAAGAAAAGGATTCAATTTGTGCAAATGTGAAAGAATAAGGAATGGCAGCAAATTTGGAATACACAATAACCATACAAACCATAATTCCTAGGGTTTTAGGAAAAATGGTTTTTTTTCCTCAATTTTTTAAATAGCCTACTGCATGAATTTCTAGCAAAAAAATATAACTGAAACTTGGTACAAAATAGCCACAACATTTGAAGCGCAAGAACAACCCAGAACCTAGGGTTTTTACAACTCAGTTTTTCTTTTCTCTTGACTGTTTTTTTTTTTTTAGTAGTTTTTCCACAAATTCCAACAATTAATCAAGAGCACGAGATCCATCAGTTGACAAGAACTTGCACAAAACAACCATAAACTTGAAGGACAAGAAAATTTGAGAAAACCCCAATCAGCTAGGGTTTTTGTTAGTCCAATTTTTTTATTTATTTTTAATATCTAGATTTTGAACAAGAAAATATTAAAAACAAATAGGATGTAATCTCAAAGGATTTATGAGAACACAACAAAACAAACGTGTTAAGGGAACCCAAACCTCTGATGCCACTCTGATGCAAATTTTTTCATTGAACTGGTGAGACTTGAATTTGAATTGTGGAACCAAGATTTCCCTAATACATAACACCCACAAAGTTCACAAAAATAATATCTTGGGAAACCCTTGGAAGGGAGTCAGCCAAGATGAACGCACAGTGGACACAAAATTTGTAGCAAAAAACGAGAATTCCAACTTGACAGATGTAAACCCTTTGATTAAGAAATCAAGAAATTAAAGATATTTGTTCTCGACTGTACAAGATATCAATCTATTCTCTATAATAAGACAAGAACCAATAACCAAATACTCTTGGTTGGTTATCACAAGAATCATTCTTGCAAATACCACGAGTCTTTGGAAGATAATTTGGGAGAAATTCCTCACAAAATATTATTGAATGTTGAATGAGTGTTTTCGGCTCTAGGAGGTTATAAGTAACATGAAAATTAGCCCCAAAAAACTACATGGGAGTCCTACCAACACTAGGAATTCTAACTTGCCAAATCCAAACACATTTAGAATTAGCACACAAGACCAAAAATTGGCTATAAGACTAATGTAAACTAACACTTGTCCAAGTTAGGAAAACATATATATAAAAAAAAACTCCTAAGGACAAGTCTTGAAGCTAAACCTAGTTCAAATAGGATTAAAGTGGCCGATTCTAGAGTATGCCCGAAACTAGGGTTTTCTCGACCCCTTCAACGTGGATCAAATTCATCTTCAAGTCTTGGGCCTTTAGACTTTGCTAACTCGAGCTATTGCCTTGCTTGGAGGTCAAACTTGATTTTATTGACTTGTTGAGACAAGAGAGACTTCACCATTCACAAGTTTGATGTCTTGAAGGACTTGAACATCTCTTCTATATCACCCAAGATCTCTCTTGAGGACATTAAACTGCCTCATCCGCTTGCTCACCTCTCGCCTCAGATTGTACAATAATCATTTTGGATTTTTATTGGGTCACGATCACCTGAAGAGCCTTGTTATCTTAGCTTGTACTATAATCATTGCAAATTTGTATTCGGTTATGATCGCATGAAGAGCCTTGTTAACAATTGGCGTTGGTGCATCCTATTTCTTCGTAGTGGTGATCTTCAAACTTGCAAGTTGTCACAAATGAATTATTGAATTTTGAAAACATAATGCCTTGTGCTTCCGATTTCCATTCCTTAGAAATTCTTTCTATATCTCCTATCCCACATCAATTGTGAAACCCTTCATAATGCCAAAAATTAAATAGTCCCTCTCAGAATTAACATCAGTGATGTGTGAAGTAGGCAACATATGTGCATAGACAAACTGCATCCATGTTCTAATGGTATGTTTCCGCATTCAAATACCTTAGCCTAATCCACTTACGCTACCCATCCTACATGTCCGATTCATCCCAACCATCTGTCAATATCTTGGTTACCTCATCATAATCAACTTCACCCTCCAAAAATGTGTTGAATTGGTTATTGGGATTAGTAGGTAAATGGTAGAATTCGTTAATAATCTCCTTCCTAAAACTCACCAATGTACCCCTAACTTGGAATGCATGGCGTGAAACATCTAAACTGTTTCCAATAAATTCACAAACCATGTTTTTGTTTGCCACAATAGTCGGAGTTATACAAAAATCTATCCACCCTCTACATTGAATATTATTAAAAATCTTATGATGCAAGTCATCTGCTTCTTAATTGTTTTCAATCCTCACATGACTTAAATCAAAACCCTGCTCATATGAAGGATTTACCTAGTTTTGAAGTTTGTCATGTAACTACTTAGTCTCTAAATAAGCAATTACATTATCATCATAAGTATTAACATCCGATTGGTGCTTTCTCTTCTTCCCCATTGAACAATAAAATCAAATCAATACAATATAACAACAAAATAATTAAAATTTCCCCCCAACTTAATCAAAAAGAATCACAACAGTTATCTCACTAAATCAACTCAAATCAATCACAAAGTAATCCACAAAACACCCACCAAGTAGTTGAAATAATCACAAATTAGAATTCACCAATTAAATTCATGAAATTCACCCAAAAGTTGAATAGGAACAATCTTACTCAATTTCATATTCGCATTGATAATTTCTTTTGTGAATACCAAAACTTTATCGGCTGTGAGTGGTGTAAGTTGTCCTAACCCTTGAATATTGGTAGTGATGAGATAAATGGTAGAAAGTTTTGGTTAGTTGATTTATAATAATGGAGAAGAATATAGGAAGGGAGAGAGAGAATTATAGGAAATATAAAAGTATAATTGGAGAAGAAGAAAGAAAGAAAAGAGAAGAAGAGAGTTTTTTCTTTGGAGTCACCTAAAGGAAAGAAGTTGAGAAGGGAGTTTGTTTTGTGAATTAAAGAGTTGAGCAAAAGGATTTTAATCCTACTCATTCCCGCCTGGACTAGCTGTAGATTGCGGTTGGTCAAGCGTATATCAGCCGCAGATGATGGCTAGCATTGTATTTTAGCCGCAAACTATGGCTAAATTGCCTTCGATCACCTGCAAAATGTGGAACCCTTACTGTTTCTCCTACAGTTTGTACTTGAAAAGTTGGGGTCACTCGCAAACTGCGGGTGACTTGTTTCTGCCAGTTCACCAAACACTTTTTCTTCAATCCTTCCTTTTATTGAACTTTAACCTTGCAAAACTAACATGAAAAATAATTGTTAGTCATTTTAAGCTTTTAATTCACTAAGGTAAAAATTAAATTTAAAGAAATCAAACTAAAACATAAATAATTACTCCCTCCGTATTAATATAATTGTCATTAGACATTTGCACAACTTTTTAGGTAACTATACATTTCTATCAAATGTCCTTATTAAGTTCAATTACTTTGAAGACTTGACATCATTAAATGATAAAATTTTGAAATTGGAAAGCTTTAATAGGGAAGAGGGAGGAGAGAGAAGATAGAAAAGAGAGATTATGAATCAATTATCATGACCCATTGGTTATTGAAGTTGGGAATATTTTGAATGTTTGGAAGGATAAATTTGAAATTTCAACCAATAAAATAATCTATTTTAGGTAATGTGACATTTTTATTGGGATATCCCAAATTGGGAAGTGTGACGATATAAATGGGACAGAGGGAGTAAAATAAAATGCTTGGGTTGCCTCCCAAGAAGTGCTTCTTTGAAGTCATTATCTTGACTTTATTGTCTGCGGCAATTTAGACAACAAAGTCGACCTCTTTGAGCCTACTGTTAATAATCCCACCACAGTCATTCTCTAACATCCTCTTTTTTCTAGGCCATCAGCTCTTGCACACGCAAATTTCCCACAAAAGAATGCTCTTTCTTCTTCCATCATGTTGAACACGAGTGATTCTTCACCTATCCAATCAAGGTCACTTGCTCTTGGTGTACATGAATCAAGGCTTTCGTCATAGCAAAAAATGGTCTTCCGAAGATAATAGAAATGCCATTCGCGTCTTCTTTATCCGTATCCATGACAATAAAGTCAACGGGAATTTAAGCTTTTCCACTTTGACTAATATATTAAGTACTTCTGCTATTGGTTCCGTCTTACTTTCTTCGCGAATTGGATGAGTTGATCACACTCCTTGAAGCCTCTCAAGCCTATATTCCCATAAACCGGTAAAGGCATCATATTCATACTCGTACTTAAATTACATATGGCTCTATCAAAGTAAATGTCACCAATAAGGCAAGATATAGTGAAACTTTCAGGATCTTTCTTCTTCTTAGGGAATATGCTTAGGAGTTGTTTGTTACAAATTAATGCATTTGCCATCATTTCTTTAGTCCCCCATTACCTAAGCCTTGTCTTCATTTTAGCACGCTCCTTGACTTCTTGATGAGTTTCTACCTTGGACACCTTCTACTTACTATTGTATTTTCACCTTCTGAAGAATCAGCATATTTCCCATGTCCAAATACTTTGAAAAGGTCATGAACTTGTGAATAAGGTACACAACCCCTATATTTATTGAAAGGGAGCTTATGAGCATTAATGAAGAAGAACCACCCCTCGATTTCTTTCCAAGGTTTTGCTTGTACAAAATTTTCACTTCCAAGGGTATTGGTCCTCTTACTTGCTTAAATCCTATCAGTTTTACCTAATTGCCGATGAAAATTAAATCAATATTGCTCCTGCTAAGCATTTTGAACACATCTTCCTTCATTTGTTCTTTCCAAGACGGTGTTTGGATGTCTTTTTCATCCTTGTGTGGTTCAATTGGAGCATCTTCTGAGATTTTGGTCATCGAAAGGTGTTCCTACAGATTATCATCCAGTGAGGAATGAGGATCTTCATACCTAAAAGTACCATTAGAGTTATCATCAATTGTGTTAATTACCATAACCTTATTATAAACAGAAGGAAGTTTAAGAGAGTTAACTCTCTTATAAGCAGAAAAATTGATACTTTGATCATCGACTCTCAATTCTAGCTTTCCAGCTTGGACATCTATCAATGCTTATCCAGTAGCTAAGAATGGTCTGCCACGAATCAAAGGCATCTCTTTGTCTTTTTCAATGTCCAGGATGATAAAGTCTGCTGGCAAGTAAAACTTTCTCACCTTAACCAGTACATCTTCAACAATACCTTCAGGGTACTTTACACTTCTATCTGCCAATTGGAGAGACACATTTATAGGTTTCATCCTTCCACCATTCAGCTATTTATAAATAAAAGAGGCATCAGATTGATTGATGTCCCAAGATCACATAAAGCTCTTTCAAACTCGACTCTTCCAATAGTACATGGGATGGAGAATGACCCAGGATTCTTAAGTTTCGGAGGTAGCTTCTTTTGGATGATTACACTATGTCCTTCAGTAAAACACAAAATTTCATCTCCTAGTAGCTTTATCTTGTTGGCTAACATCTTCTTTATGAACTTGGCTTACCATTTAGGCATGTTCTCAAGCGCTTCCATGAAGGGTATATTGATTTCCACCTTCTTGAAAATCTCGAGGAATCTCTTGAATTTCTTTTGATCATCCTTACTTTTAAGCCTAATAGGAAATGAAATTCTTACCAAGGGACAGCTAAGTTGAACTTCAAACTCCTTCTTGGGAAGAATATTTTACTTTGCTGCTCTATTCTCCTTTACCTCAGCATCTCCGTTACTACTCTCATTTTACTCATTTTTCTCACTTCCTAACTCAATTTCTTTCTCATCTTCTTTCTCTACCCCAACAACTTTACCATTCCACAATGTGGCCTTAGCATGTGGTGAAATGGCAAATCGAGGTTCGCTGCATAGCTTGCAGCCAAGAGGAGATTTGGGCTGTCACGTAATGAAAATCTTCATTAGTTTTAAAATATGTTATCCTTTTAATTGTAAACTAATTTGTTCCATAATTATTTTTTGATAAGTAGATAATTAGCTATTCTATAGAAATTAGGATGTATGACAGGTCGATTTGCAAAAGATGGCTCCCTATATTCCTTTTAGGACCTGGTATATGTTGGTCCCAAAGCAACCTAAGAGGGGGGGGGTGAATTAGGTTGCTGAAAATTACTTTAAGAAATATTGATCTTATTAAGATTTTTCCAATAATAATTGATATGATAAAATTAATGAAACAGTAAAGTAAGAAGGAGATGAAATAAAACAGCCAATACTTTCAAGCTAATAAGCTTGAAGTATTAAAACACTAGAATGCTTGACACACTTGGTGAGCCAATGATCTTTACAAGGTAGGGAGATTCTTGCTCACACTAAACTCTTTTATTTGAGCCAAGAATTTTACTCACAACCTCACTTTCGTACAAGATTGTTACTCCACTCAAAGTTGAATTGCACTCTAAACTGCACACTAATACAACAAAGCACTATAGCCAATTTGTACTAAAATTGCTCTTTTCTAAGGCTTGTATTCAATGTATTAGATAATTTTTACAGAATATCAAAGCAGTTATTTGATATAAGAGTAATAAATGGTGGTTGTAGCTACTTCCTAACGGCTAGATAATAAATGCACAAAAAGTAGCCGTTGGGGTTTCGGACATTTGAGATAGATAGGATGCGTCCGACACAGTTTCCGATCTTCATTCAGTTGGTGAAGAACTTCGTTCAGACTTCCGTGCATGCATCCGTTCCATCGTCCGAAAGAAGCTTCGGATGGTCATGTTCGTCCGAAGATGACTTCGTTCAGACAGTTGTGTGCGTCCGTTTGGAGAAGCAGTAAGATCCTTCTTTCTGCCTGTTGGTTCGGACGGTGGAATGCGTCCGAGAAGCTTGACATAGTTCGGATGGTTCAGTGCGTCCGAAAACCCTGTCTCTAGCAAAACAAATAACAGACCTGCAAAAACTTGTTTACAGAGTTAAGTGTTTATGTCATCATCAAAATAAGGTTTGGAAAACATTAGTATATGCCAACTTTATTCCAAGTATTTCACAGTGTGCACAATTTGTGGGAGTTCTTTGTTATTTGTGTGTTTAGCTGAATTGGATTGATCTTTATCTAACACTTTTAAAATTTTGAAATATGTTGAATTCCTATATTTAAAAATTGCAACAGTACATTTTGGGGAGCAAAATCATAGTAGAGAACTTGTATTTGCGGTACATGACAAACCATAATTACAACTGTCCTTTGGAAGCTTGCAAAAATGTAAGAAATAATAAGGTGTTAGGCACAGTTGGGGTGTATAAAGTTAATTAGAGTCTGTTGGCTGGTAACTAATGTTTGTTTCATTGATTATACCTGTTGTAGATATTAATTCCTATGTGGGAAGATTCATCATTGGTAAATGTTTGCAGCTGATATGCATAAGAATAAGTCAATGGTTTTCAATTCTATGAGAGGAAAAATGCATGCGTGGTGAGTAGTTTTAGATGCCTATGCTATAATTTAAAATCAAAACTGCATGATATTTAAAAATTTTACAATGCACAGTGGAAGCGAACTAATGACACACTAAAGCTTGGAATTTTCCTGACCAATACCATAAACAATTATCTTATTTTGAGATAGTTGAGGAGCCTAACTGTCTGCAACAACAAAACACGTATGACATACTTGTGTGGCTTAAGTCATGTAGATGTTTACTCTATTTTTTACGTCAAGGGGTTATTTATATAATCTTGATGCGTACGACAGCCATGACTGTGAGGTATATGTTATTAAATTCACGGATTATTGTAATGGTGATTGCGATGTTGATTTTGATAGAGGTTGAGGTCAGTTTAGTCAAAATTCTTCTCAAAACTCTGCTTTGAGATGTAACTGTGGAGCAATAGCTCCTATGCTCACTTCATTTAGCCAAGGTAATCTGGGTAGAAGATTTGCAAGCTGTAGCAAATATAAGGTTGAGTAAATTAAATCTGGTCATAATTTGTATTTTTGAATCATGTCTAACAACAAATGTTTGTGTAGTTAGGTTAAGACTTGAGATTTTTTCCACTGGTTAGATGAACCCGTTAGTCCAGAAGTGAAAAATTTTTGGGAAATTAGTAGCTGATAAAATAAAATTTCTTAAAGCCAAGTTAATAAAATGGGTGACCGCATCGAGTATCTTTCTCATGTTAATGATATTTTGAATGCTAGGGTGGCAAACTTGGAGAAAAGCAATGGCAATATTCAAAAAGTATTGCCATAGGTGTGTTATAGTATTTGTTATTGCTATCCTATGAAAATGTGTTTCGTTGATATCCAAACGTCCCTAACAGACCCAATGTCATCAGATTTAATAGCAATTAAATGCTCCTCGTTGATAGCCCAAGTAAGTTTGGTGCAGTTGGTGGGGAGAGTAAATTATTCATTTACTTCCAACCAATTTCGTCTCATTTTCCCCTATAGCATGCATACTAACAACATTAATATCAGATGGACAATAAATAGTGTATATCCCTTTGCATTATTGGCTGTATATTCATGTGTAGGAAAAATTATAGTTTTGATTGTTAGAAAAAATGAGCACTATCATAGCTCTAGTAGGAAGATCCTAAAGCGACCACATAGGTCACCTGCTTCAGAGGCAGTCCCCAACAAACCAATTTCCAGGTCTGCATCAAAGAAGGGGAAAAAATTGAACAAATCGGGACATATATTGACATTTGGTGAGCTATGGTATGATGTCGAAAAGCAGGCTGCTAGTGTCTTGATTAACATTAGTGACCAATTTGGTATTGCATGCCATGTTATTCGCAGGTACACAACAAAAACAAAACCAGATGGTGCCACGGTAGTTGAAATTGACATCGATATAGAGTGATGGACCAAAGAACAGATCTAGAAGTATTTTGCAAGGGCATGGTATTCGCATGCCCAGAGGATATAACAAAAGTCCAAGAGCTTGTTTGGAAAGCCACAGGGAATATGTACTGTCCCGGCTAGACTTCGAGATTGTACAAATGGATAGATGGCCTGAAAGATTTCACAAAATACATAATGCTATGACGCGTTGCGAAATTAGTGACGAAATTATGGAGGACCCAGACCTTATTTCTGATCCTACATAATATTGAGGATTACCTTCATAGTGAAGATGATGATTTTATGAAATATCTACCTTCATATGTTTGTAGAAATGGTCAAACTTATTGTTGTATTGCATATAATGAGTAGGTGTAGGCTGGCCTTTCTTTCTGGAAGATTTGGTTAAGTGATTTATGAGTGCTGTGACAATATGATTAAGAATGAGGAATTTGTAATGTTGCAATTAGGCCTTTTATCAATCCTTTTTGTTAAAATTTTGTACAAGATTATCACTCCACTCTATAATTTTGAATAGCACTCTTAAGTACACACTAATGCAATATTACTAAAGAGCTAATTTGCACTCAAATTGCTTTTGTGCTTGCTTGTATTCAATGTGTAGGTTGATTTTTCAAAATACAGATGGGTTGGCATATATAGATGTAATAATTTAGCTTCCAACCACTTCCTAACGACTAAGTAATAAATGCTGAGAAACTAGCTGTTATAGGTTTCGGACGTCCGAAATCTTTTTTAAACGTCTGACTACTCCACAGGCGTCTGATCAGCGATATCATGGAGTTGAAATCTTCTTTCGGACGGCCAATGTTGCGTCCATTCAGACGTTCGAAACAAGTAGATTGATGACTCCGATCCTCAGATACAGTAGTACGTCCGAAAGGTTTATCTTGTGTAGGGTTGCTCTGCCTTTGGATAGTCAGGCGAGTCCGATAAATTTCCTTCGGACAATATTGAGTGTTCGTTGTAAGTGCCTCAGAACCTTACCCTCTGCCTGACCTTTCAAACGGTGTGCTGCGTTCGAGACAATTCTGTTGGGACGAAGTTCTGCATCCGAGTAACTTTGTTCTATTCGGACAATGTGCAGTGTCCAAGAACCCTATTGTGAGCAGATAAAACAAAATTCCTGCACAACATAAGTTCAGATTGTTAGATTGCATTCATCATCATCAAAACCAAGATTGTAGGTCAACAATCTTCCTTCTTTTTTATGATAACAAATCATAGGGCAAAGCAAACTAATTATTCCCAATCATAGCTCAAATAATTAATCCAACACACAATCATAAGCAATAATGTACTTCTCCCCCTTTTGGCATCATCAAAACAAAACAAGCTCTCCCTGAGAGGATGCTCCCTCTTTCTCAAACCCCAAGAAAGGATAAAAAGAGCATCATTAAATAGAAGAAATAGTCAAGAAGATACATCCAAGCTCAACAAATGTAATATAAGTTCAAACACATGAATCCAAGGATAAACGAAGCAAAGGTATTCTAAAAGAAGTAAACTAGGAGGAAGAATCTAAATCTTTTTTCTTCTTGGAGTGCTCCTCGCGTTTGCGCTTTCTTGAGGGCAAATCATCATCCGTAGCCTCACTGTTATGGTCACTTAGGTCTTGAGGATGACGGCGTTGCATGATGTATTTGAATGTGTTGTCGACATCTTCATCATCATCAGCCTCAATGCTAGGAACAGTAGATTTCTCAGGATTGGAAGTAGCAACCGGATCTGCATGAGCTTCTGGCTCAGGATCAGGGTGGTCAAGAGACATCATGTCTTCGTCGTCGCTGTCGGAAGAGGACTCGAAAATGTACTGCTACTGAATGTTGGCAAATTGGACGTGACATGATGCAGACATACCGAGACTTAAGGCTTCTTGAAGAATAATCTATTTGGTCTCCAACCTTTTTAATTTCTGAAATGTGCGGCGTTGAAAAGAGCTTATTTCATTGCTCAGATTTGTGACAAGTGTGCACAGTTGGGAAAGAGGGGGTTCGAAAGAGAGAATGTGTAAGGAATGGGGCAGTGGAAAGTGGAATGAGGGAGTGCATGTCCCGAACTTGCAGCATGATACTTTGACTTTTCAATTTCATAATCGACTTTAGAGAACCATTTTTCAATAAAAAAATGTAAACCTTTTCATTCAATATAAGCTTTATTAAAATATGGGAGACGTTATTTTTTTTCCAGCAAAGAGAATGTCCAAATGATAAAAAATTTTAGTTAAAAATTTCCCAAATGGAATGTTCCGTCGGTTTTTAGTCAAGAATAATTCCCAGTACTTCAATGAACAAAATAAATATCCAAAGTCAAGTTGGATTCCCTTAAAACACAATAAGACAGATACAATTGCATTTTTCTTGGTTTAGTATGATGTCCATCAGTAGGCAATAGCAAATTAGTAACCAAGGTGTACAAAATATTGAGCTCAGGCTAAGCAAAGTAGTTTTGGTTTCCAAAACCTGTTTAAAATCAACATGAAAAATTTTCTTGACTTCCTCGATATCAAATCGAGTATCAATAGTAGGCCATTTTTCTAAAGAAAAGAAATATGAGATTTTATCAGAAGGAAGAACTTCACATTCGAAATTAAAATTAATGACATTGGAAGTAAATTCAAGATTGATATGATTCACATGAGACACTAAGGTTAGAACAGTTGAACCTTTGCGAAGATAGCAGTAAATTGTAATACCATATCATGATACACAGGCAAATCAAGTTGAATCAAATTCCTCCATTTTTGTTTTTCAAAACATTCCTTGATAAAAGATATATTTAATTTGTCAAATAACCCTTGAGAAATAGGACGTTGCATTATAGTGGATTTACTAAGCAAAGATGTGTACCTATCAGATGCCGTGGCATCAATGAATTTTGGCAAAGTCGGATTTGAAGTGGGTTGAGGATTTGTTGATGTTTGACCTTGTACTGGAGCCTTTTCCTTCGATTTCTTGCCTTTGGTGCCTGTTGGAGACCCCTACGTGAGCGAACCATCTTGAATCAAAGAAGGAGTTGGAGAGTGTAAAAATAAGAGCTAAGAGATTTTAAGGAAATTGACGGAAGGATGATGTTAATAAGGTGAAAAAGAGTTCAAATGGGGTAGGTGAAGAGATAGAAAGTTGAATTTCTTGACGAATTTTAGAGAAGAAAGGACAAATTGAAGGAATTAGGTGTTTTTCTCCAATTTTGCTAGAGCTAGGGTTCGGTTGTGTATGTGTCCGAAAAGGGAAAAATGAAAGGTTTTAAGGGAATAGAATAGTCGTTTGGACATCCGAACGATTGATATACGAGACGTCTAATTGTGCGTCTGATCTCAGATGAATGGATGGGCGGAAATCTTAATCATGTGTCTGAAGGAATGTCAGACGGTTGTGATCGCCTATTCGATTTTCTAGTGAGTTTGGTGAAAATAGAGAAATAGTTTGGACGAAGGGAAACGTCCGAGACAAAAATATGAAAAATAGGGAGTTTGGACAGATATTTTCGTCCGAGGGAACAATGAACTTAGGACGTACATTTGCGTCTGAAAACACAACTCACAAGTTTTCGAAATCAATAATACCCAAGCAAGTTCTAAGAAATTCAAAACGATCCAACACTAAAAGTTTGGTGCCAACTGATCTTTTGTGCACACAAATTCAACACAAATTTCCTTTTTGCAGACAAGATCTCTTATAAAATGATGCTTGACATCAATGAGTTTTGTTGTAGAATGCAAAACAGGATATTTAGTGAGATTGATTGCTCTAGTATTATCACATCTTATAGGCACACAATAAAAAATAACACCAAAATCATTTTTAAAGTATCCAAAGAAGTTGAGCACAATAATTTTCCACAGCAGTATATTCGGTTTCAGTTGTAGACAAAGAAATGGAACTTTGTTTTTGCTAAATCAAGACACTAAGGAGTTACTTCGAAAGTGATACATACCACTAGAGCTTTTTCTATCAATCTTACATCCAGAAAAGTCGGGATCAGAGTAACTATTCAAATCAAAACTAGTGGATTTTGGATACCAAAGACCATAATTCAATGTCCCTTTCAAGTATCTAAAAATTCTTTTGACAGCAATCAAGTGTGATTCCTTTGGACAAGATTGAAATTTAGCACAAAGGCAAACAACAAACATAATATCTGGTCTACTGACTGTTAAATAAAGTAAACTTCTGATCATACCTCTATAGTGTTTTTCATCAACACCATTACCTTCTTCATCTTTGTCAAGCTTGGTTGAGGTGCACATTGGCATTTCAACTGGCTTGCTATCCTCTATTCCAAAGCGCTTGAGTAGCTCCTTTGTGTACAAGGAGACTTGATTTGTTTGATGAAAGTTTCTTTCTTTGTTTGATGAACTTGAAGTCCAAGGAAGAATTGCAGTTCTCCCATCATACTCATTTTGAATTCCTTTTGCATCAATTAAGAAAACTCCATGCAAAAATTTTCATTAGTTTCTCCACAAATAATATCATCAACATAAATTTGAACGACCAACAAATTATTAAGACTAATTTTGGTGAAAAGGGTAGTATCAACAATACCCTTTGTAAAACCATTTTCAATTAAAAAACCACTTAATCTTTCATACCAAGCTCTAGGAGCTTGTTTCAACCCATACAAATCCTTTGATAGTTTGAAAATATGATTTGGAAAATTTTTATTTTCAAAATCGGGGAATTGTTAAACAAAACTTCTTGATCAATGAAACCATTTAAAAAGGCACTTTTGATGTCCATTTGAAATTGTTAAAGCATGCATATGCAAGAAACAACGAATAGATTCTAAAAGAGCAACGGGTGCAAAGGTCTCATCAAAATAAAACATTTCCTTCTTCTTGAGCATAACCCTTCGCAACAGGTCTAGCTTTATTTCTTATTATCTCACATTTATCATTTAGTTTGTTTCTAAAAACCCATTTTATTCCTATTATGGGATGAGTTGAGGGTCTTTCAACTAAAGTCCACACATTATTTTTCTCGAATTGACTAAGTTCTTCTTGCATAGCAAGAACCCAAGATTCATCATTAAAAGCATCATCTAGACGTTTAGGTTCAATATGAGAAAGTAAGGCACAATTATTATTCAAAGGTTTATGAGAACGAGTTTTTATCACATCGGACGGATCACCTATGATTAATTCTTGAGGGTGGCTTGAGAAAAATCTCCATGCCTTTGGAAGGTCTTTTGGTAAATTTTCTTTTCTTTCTCCTTCTTCATCCAAGTGATAAGCATTGTCTTCATTGATTTCCTTGATCTCTTGATGTTTTTTTTGAATAGTTCTCAAGTTTCTCTTGCACACCTACATCTTCATCTTCATAAACAGTTTTTTCTTGAAATAATATCATTAGCCTCATCAAAAATAACATGCACAATTTCTTCAATCACAAGAGTTCATCTATTATATACTCGATATGCTTTCTTTTCACTAGAATACCCTAAGAAAATCCCTTCATCCGATTTTTTGTCAAATTTCCCAAGATGCTCTTTAATTTTCAAAATAAAACATTTGCAGCCAAAAACTTTGAAATAGCTCACAATTGGTTTTTTACACAACAAAAGTACATAAGAAGTTTTGGTCAAAATAGGCTTTAAAAGAACTCGATTCATGACATAACAAGCCGTGTTAACTGTTTCAGCCCAAAAAAATTTGGTAAATCACATTCATTTATCATGGTTCTAGCGGTCTCTTGAAGTGTTCTATTTTTCCTTTCAACAACACCATTTTGTTAAGGCACCCTAGCAACCGAAAATTCATGTGAAATGCTGTTGTGATCACAAAATTTGGGAAAACCTCCCAATTTAAATTCGGCTCCGTTATCGTTTCTCAAGGATATCAACGGACAATTTTCAAATTTAACAAATGTTGTATTTTGGAAAACAGTTTTATGAAATTTTCAAAGGCTTCATTTTTGTGAGCAAGAAATAGTACCCAAGTATACCTAGAATAGTCATCAACAATCACGAAGGCATATTTACTTCCACTGAGACTAGTATGCTGAGTTGGACCAAACAAGTCTATATGCAATAATTCCAAAGGTTTAGAAGTAGACACACAATTTTTTGGTTTAAAGGAAACTTTAACTTGTTTACCCAACTGGTATGCATCAAAAATTTTGTTTTTCGAAAACTTCAATTTTGGTAAACCTCTTACCAATTCCTTCTTAGCAGGATTATCAATCAAGTTCATGTTGAAATGACAAAGCCTTCTGTGCCAAAGCCAAGGTTCATCTATAGAAACGGTTAAACACTTTGCATTACCATTATCAATATTTTAAAGATAAATCACATAAACATCATTAACCTTCTATCTTTGAGCCAAACAACTAAGTTCTTATCATCTGAGAGAATTAAACATTCATGTTTAGTAAAGAACACATATAAATCTCTATCACATAGTTGACTCACAATTAAAGGATTATAATTTACATTGTCAACTACAAGCACATTTTTAATCAATATCTCACCATTTTTACCTACATCACCGATGCCAACAGATTTTGCTTTCATGTTACTCCCAAAGGTCACTTTTCCACTATTTTTAGATTTGAAATTGGTGAAGAAAGATGCATCACTGGTCATGTGTCTTGAGCATCCACTATCAATAAACCACTTAGCATTTTTAGTGGTGTTCTCTACCTGCACAAAAAATTAAGAGATAACTTTTGGTACCCATATTTTCAAGGTTCCATAAGAGTCAGTAAATTTACTACAAATCCATACAGAATTTATTCCAAGTTTTTCATTTCTCTTCGCATAACAATTATTTTTCACATGTCCATATTGTTGGCAATAATTGCACATAATATTTTTATTTTCATATAAAAAAGATTTCAATTTTACAAAACATTGTAAATCATTCCTTTTAAAAGTGACAAAGTTCTTGTTGATCAACTGTTTCTGTTCTTTTTCATATTAACAATTTTTTCCATTTTTTATGCAAGAGTACATCAAGATCATCCAATCTTTTCTTCAAGGAGACTTGTTCTTCCTTGATCTTTGTTTTCACATGCATTGTTTTTCTTCAAATCAGCATTTTCTTGTGATAACCTAGTATTTTCACTCACAAGTTAGGAGTTAGCATTCAATAAGGCATTTGTTTTTTTGACTAAGTCATTGTTTCTAGAATATGATTCCTTTAAGCTATCATGCAATTTTACAATGAAAGCTTCAAGATCATCATTATCGTCATTTTCATCATAAGTAGTTGTTACCTCATCATCACCAACGGCCATAAAGGCCATTTGTGCCGATTCCATTTCTTCTTCAACTTCACCTTCGGAGTTGCAATCATCCCATGTGATTTTAGAATTGTTGAAGCGGGGCTTCCTTCCTTCCTTCCTCTTCTTGGAAGGACACTCATTTGCAAAGTGTCCGGGTTGACCACATTCAAAACGTTTTTCATTTTGCTTCTTAATTTCAGGCTTTGTCTTTCCTTTAAAATTATTTGAGTTGATTGCTCCTCTTTTTCTCATTCTTCGTTTATTGACGTAGTGTTTGAGGAATCCTTAGGTGATGAGTACAAGATCACCTTCATCAAGATCTTCATCTTCTAAGTTGATGGAGCCATTTTTATCTTCTTCTTGAGAAGTCTTCAAGGCAATGCTTCTCTTTGATCTTGGTTCTTCATCATCCACTACTTTAGCTTTGAGCTTCAACTCATATGAAGTGAGAGAGTTAATCAATGACTCAATGGGCAAGGAATTTAAGTTCTTTGCTCCCTCTATTGCAATAGATTTGGTTTCCCAATCTTTTGATAGAACATTCAAGATTTTTCCATTTTTATCACCCAAGGAATATTCCTTACCCAAGGCTTCAAGGTCCTTAATGATATCATTGAATCTTCAATACATCTTATGTCTATATTTTCATGTGGTTCCATCTTGAAAGACTCATACTTGGTAACAAGTAAGGATTTCTTTTGTTCTGTAACATCATCACGTCCTTCATGAATTTCTTTTAATTTATCCCAAATTTCCTTAGTTGAAACACATCCTTTGACATGAGTAGACTCATTAGTATCCAAGGCATTGTACGACACATTCATGGCTTTCGCTTTCAAGGTTAAGTTTGCTTTATCTTGTGGAGTGACCTCATCTCTTATTTTTTCTCTTCTTCTATTTGTGTGATCATCCACAATGGTAGCTTCAAAGGGACTTTCATTGACAACATACCATAAATCAATATCAATAGATTGCAAAAATATTTTCATTCTATATTTCCAACCTGTGAAATTCACCCCAGTAAATATAGGTGGCCTAGTGATAGATTGACCTTTAAGAAATAAAGCATTATTGGTTGCCATAAAGATCTTTACTCAAATGCAATTTAAGCAAAATAAAGAGACCTTACTCTGATACTAATACATTGTTGGCTCAAAGCAACCTAAGGGGGGGGGTTGAATTAGGTTTCTTAAAAATAATTTGTAAATCATGCATAAATAAAATCTTTTACACTAACAAGTAAATTGATAGCAATATAATCAATTAAGTACAAAATGTATAGAATGAGTAAAAAGATATAGAGATTAAACAAACAACACTCCCAAGATAGCAAGCTTGGAGTAGTAATCCATTAAGATGCTCATTGAAATTTAGTGAGTCAATAATCCCAAATGTACACAAAGTAGGACAATCCTTGCTCAAACTAATTCTCTTTAGTTGATCCAAGGATTTTATACTCGACCTCACTTTTGTACAAGATTATCACTCCACTCTATAATTTTGAATAGCACTCTTAAGTACATACTAATACAATATTACTAAAGAGCTAATTTGCACTCAAATTGCTTTTGCACTTGCTTGTATTCAATGTGTAGGTTGATTTTTCAAAATACAGATGGGTTGGCATTTATAGATGCAATAATTTAGCTTTCCCAACCATTTCCTAACGGCTAAGTAATAAATGCTGAGAAACTAGCCGTTATAGGTTTCGGATGTCCGAGATCTTTTTTAAGCGTCCAAACAAGCATATGATCAGCGATATCATGGAGTTGAAATCTTCATTCAGATGGCCGATATTGCGTCTGTTCCTACATCCAAAACAAGTAGATTGATGAGTTCGATCCTCAGATAGAGTAGTACATACAAAAGGTTTAGTGCTTGTCTAGGGTTGCTCTGCCTTCAGACAGTCAGGCGCGTCCGATAAAATATTATTCGGATGATATTGAGCGTTCTTTGTAAGTTCCTTAGAACCTTGCTCTCTGCCTAACCTTTCAGACCGTGTGTTGCGTTCAAGATAATTCTGTTTGGATGAAGTTCTGCGTCCGAACAACTTTGTTCTGTTTGAATGATGTGCAGCGTCCAAAAACCCTGTTGTGAGCATATAAAATTGAATTCCTGCACAACTTAAGTTTAGATTGTTTGATTGCATTTGTCATTATCAAAACCAAGATTGTAGGTCAACACCTATAATGTCTATGGAGACTTCGGGTATTGGTGCTTCTACTATATTGCCATCGCTTTGACAATAGTGACGGACCAGTCTGGATAACTTATTGGAATTGTTGGTAATCACATTGTTTTGCTTTCTTTTTCTTCCTCAAACCTCCTATAGATTTTGGTACAAATGACATGCCTACTGTCAGGCGAGGCATGAGTCTGCACCTCACAAAGTCTTCATAAGTATTAAAGTCGGTATTTTGTGGCAGCAGCTATTCGCAATCAATGCCTTCCATCAACTCATGTAAGCGATCACCATCTAAAATTTCAGTAATGAACATGTCAACGGGTGGCGGGCCGAGTACCGCAAATTCATCATGATCTAGAGATCGTCGAACAACATGGTCTAGAAGGAATAAAATCTTGTTTTGGGGCCATCAAGGAGTAACCTTTGTTGTTTCATTTTCAAACTATTAACCACAAAATCTGGTATGCTCAACCCATGATCTTCCATGGTGACTAGTTCATCTGTTATAAAGGAAAAAAATTCAATGCCAAAATAAGCTTAACAAAATGCATCAACATAAACAACAATGATGATCGAAAACATATATGGCCACCTAGTTAAGAGGAAAAAAAAAAGGGAATAAAAACAATCATATATAAGCTATAGGGGGTCTCTGACAATTACACCAATGTTAAATGTGTTTCCCTCCATAGTTGTAGTAAAACGTAGTAACACATATACACAAAAAAATAATGCATACACAATTATATCTCATCTAAGTCATTGGATTATTTAGCTGTCTTTTACCTTCACCCTTATCAGGATTTGAAGTAAAGTTTTATATCAACTAAGCAAGTTTCCTTAGAGGAAACTAAATTGATTTAACCCTTTATCAGTTACTTACCAGTTATCCTACTTAGACAGGATATACACTTTATGTATGTGCCAATATGAGATAAAACAAAATTTCAGATGTGAGAACTACAAATATAGTTAGTCATACAAAGACTATTTGCAATACTCACATCTTCTGAAGTTAGTTCATCAACTGCTTCTTGGAAGTATGCCACACTAGAAACACCTCACTGAATAGTTCTATTTGAACTTCTCCAATGCCAGTTTTGCAGAAATATCTCGCTCTCATCCGATACTTACTTGTATGGCAGCAATTGTAACACTTCATAAGTGCAAACCTATGGTAACACACAACACATAAGGTATAGGAAATTTACAAAAAAATAGATCATAAATAGAGTACTAATGTTAGATGACCTTACCTGCTACATAAAGCTTAAACCTCCAATGCTCTTTATTTTTTTCCCTGACATTGCACACATAAACCTGTAGAGGGTTGCTATTACTACCCCACCCCAATTGTATTCACCTATTTCATCTACATTCACTAGTGCACATAGACATCATAGATGAATAGTGTCTTTAGTGTTACAAAAATGGTACAACCTAGAATTTAAAGTATAAAGGCCCTTGTCATTCGTGCTACATTTTCAGGGTCCTCAAGGTCTAGACAACTATCTCTGTAGAACTTTACGATATCATTATGGATGAAAATGTGGAAAGTCATCCAAGTTACCTTTCAATGGAATCTGGTTTCGATGCTATGTTAAAATCCCATGGTATTTCCCTACCACCTACCTTATGCCAGTAATGCACGTGACGTCTTTTGGAGTCAAAGTCATTTCACCAAACATAAGGTGAAAATGTGTTGGCGGTATCCTACCAGCATTTTGCTAGTGCATATGGAAGCTTTTGATCCTTAACAGCCACAAGCAGGAAGTCCATGAAGTGCCCAAAACCAGCATTAACAACTTTTTTGACATAGGCTTGGGTAACTCCACCTATCTTCCACAAACATCCCTTGAAAAACCCTATGAATACTTAAGAATAGCAGCTTGAACAAATCAAATATTTACATTCAGAAAAACCAAAGGGAAACCTACGAATTAATTTATTGTAAACATAAATTCATATGCAGACATAAACCAACATGAATAGAATTAAGTGTTAATGCAAATAAATTTCATTCACAAAACTTGTGGTATGACTTTGTAATAGGCAACACACATAATTAGAATTTCTATAAAATAATATCCATCTACATACAAGAAGAAGCATTGAAGTCAGATCTTTCATTCAAGCCAACCATATTGATTTGAAGCCATTTGTACAAGTTCAGGATCAGATTACATGAGGGTCAAATAAAAGTGGAGTGTTTTCTATCAAGGTAGCTATGAAGAACAAATATGTACAGATAGGCTACAGTGTAGCTGAGATTCTTTCTCTTGTACAAACTCCTAATTGTGATGTTGATTAATACAAAATTCACAAAACTTAGAAAAAATTCTATTACTCCCAATTCACAAACTGATAAAAAAGCCTTCATAGTTCATTCAACAAAACAGGAAGAGAAATAAAAAAAACATATGAGTGCCTCAAAAGCCCCAATTCAACCACCTAATAACCCCAAGGCCTAAATTTAAAAAAAAGAAACCTTGTTTACGAACATAAACAATCTGAAATTAACTGATAAAAATGAAACCCACAAAAAATGCAACAAATTTACCCAAACCCTCTTATTGAAAACACTTGTTGAAAACATTTTCACTACCAAAACCCTAAAAATCAAGCACTAATTAAAAAAAATGACCCTAAAATATAGCGACCACAAATGATTTTCAAGATCTATATTATACGCTAGTCGATGAATCCTAGAAGTTGAGGTAAAATACTCTCTGCAAACTAACAAGACTACATACGAGGTAAGAAGTCATTACTTGGTCAGACTTGAACAATTCAGATAAATGACTGTGACTATCATTCAGCAAATTGACTGGGTCGAAAGCCCCATATCTTGACTTGTACTTTGGCTGGCTAACAACAATCAAACCCGTTCTGAAAATTCTACCATACTCAGTGAAATTCATTGATCTTCTTTGCTTGGAATCCATTTCAAATTGCCGATGCTGAGGTTGAACTTTGATGCGACTCCAATTTTTTTTAAAGAGATTTTAGGGTTTCTGTGATTTTCTCATCGACATTTGTGATTAGTGCAAGGCAATGGAAATAATATTTCCTTTTATAGCGGATGGAGCATTTAAATTGGTAAAAGGATCTAAATTTTCCTAGTTCTAGACCACCAAAAATTTGAAATTTGAAACAAAAAATTTACAATATTTGTTGGCTCATTAATTTAGGCCCAAAAGAACTTTCAATGTCTTAACTCTATTAATTTAGGCCCATAACATCATTCAAGTTTTTTAAAATTAAGTCCCACCCAAATTGACTACTACCATTGAAAACACGATTTTAAACAAACAATAATTAAAATTATAAATAACATTTTACAAATTCTTCTACAAAAACTACCATCTGATGCAATACTCATACCTCTCTGTCAAAGTTTGCATTGCTCATGTAGAGTTGTTTTGGAATAAATTGTTTACATCAAACAAGCCCCCATGAAAGTCAATTTCTGGTGTAGACTGAGTGCCCAAAGTATGCTTCACCCTATAGGAGATAATAATTGATAAAATCGTAAATACTTCGTATATTTTATATACCGTTTACCTCATTTTTAGTGATGTATAATCAAGAAATGTGTAGTTATGAGCTAAAATGGGTTATTTTGAGTTTTGTAGGTTTTAGTGAAGAAAGAGTTAAAATTGACCCCAAAATTGGAAGAAAATTGCAAAATTGGAATTTATTTTCACCATCGAAGAGCAATGCATATGCAGTTTGGCAGAAATGGCATAACATTCATGTATGAGCTCCGATTGAAGTGGTTTTGGATGCAGTGGAAGGCTAAGACAAAGATATACAACTTTTATGTTTTGAGTTTTCCAAGATTTCAACAGCATCAGGATCAAATTAACGAAAGAAATAGAGGTCTTCGTATTGGAAGTTGCGCCAATTTGCAGAGGCCAGGCGCGATGTCCAGTAGCTTAAATCTTCATTTTTGAAAGCGTGCCTAGGTGTGACATTTATGCAATGCTCAGGTGTGCGTTATCGGGCAGGTTTCATGAGCTTGTTTATTTTGTAAGAAATGTACCTCCTCCCATGGGCCCGTTTACGGGAGAGTTCGTGTACTTATCAATCTAGTGCCCTAAAGCCTTAATTTTTCCTATAAATACACCAAGAGAAGGGAAGGAAATAATAATCCATCATCTGCCATCGTTAGTTTTTAGTTTTCAATTGTTAGAACAATAATTTAGACATAGGGTAGATTTTCTCTAGTGTTCAAGCTAGAATTTTATTCTCTTGTCAAGAATTCAAGATTCAACAATCATCAACAAGGGTTTTCACTGTGATTACTAGGTTTGATTTATCTTTATGCAATTCAATTTTTGTTTTCATTGCATTCTTGTTCTTTAATTATCGTTCTTGTCTTATTGCATTTAAATTCTTAATTGCTTCCATAGTTGAGTAGTTAAGGTTTTATTTCATCATTTTTAATCACTTTTGTAGAGTAGATTAATTTAAATTCTTATTCTTGATTAAATTCTTGCAAGTAGAGTAGATTGATTTAGGTTTTTAGTCAATTATATTTAATTGAACTTTCCATAGGAACAATAGTTTATGTTCTTGTTTTCATTTTAATTTATCGTGATTAAATTTAGTTTAACTTTAGTCAAAAACTCTTGATACTTCATTTAACTAGTAAATAGGCTTGTGAACTTAATAGTTGTTCTAATAGTTCTTGTGGGAATGATCCTTGCTCATCCTTACCCACCTTGTATACTTGCCAGTGTGTGGGAGTTGATTAGGATAATTAAGGTTTTTTTATTATTACTTGTTCGTTGTTTTCAAAACCTAATTAACATTTTACCAAACAAGTTTTTAGCACCGTTGCCAGGGACTACTTTGGTAACAATATTAGTTATAGTGAGTTTTACTAGATTAGATTTTTATTTCTTTTTATTTATTTACTTACTTCTAATTATTCCTTGTTCTCTCATTTTCCCTTGGATTTTGTCTTCGATCATTCATTTTTGCTTTTCTTTTCTTCTAGTTTATGGTAGATACTCGTTCTTCCAATCAACTACTTCATCAGATTAACTTGGGCCAGATTGGACGGACTATAAGTAGAAACCGTAGAAGATAAGACTCAAACCAAAGTGAAAATCTATTGGAGAATCCTAACCGCCCTGTGAATGACCAAGAGAAGGTTGCAGGCAACAATGGCAACCAGGTTAATGCGAATGCTAACCCCTGACATCTTAGAAATTATGCCATACCTAATTTCGAGGATGGTGACGAGTTCTAGCATTGCTCGGCTGCTCGTTCAAGCAAACAATTTCAAAATCAAGCTTGCAGTTAAACAAATGCTCCAAACACATGCGAAGTTTGGAGAGGGATCAAATGAAGATCCTTATGAACATTTGATCAAATTCAAGGAAGTCATTGATACATTTCGCTACAATAGAGTCCACCCTGATTGTATCCGGATGAGAGCATGCCCTTTTTCTTTACGTGATAGAACAAGGTCGAGGTTGTTGTCATATAGATAAGGTACTTTCACAACATGGGTCCAACTCACTCAAGAGTTCCTATCCAAACACTTTCCATGGTCTGGCTAGGACCGCTAAGCTCCGAAACGAGATCACATTATTCAGAAAAATCACTGGAAAGAGCTTAGGTGAAGTGTGGGACTACTTCAAGAAACTGTTGAGGAAGTGTTTGCCCCATGCTATAACTCTATAGCTGCAAGTCCAAACCTTCTATAATGGACTATTTTTGGAGACAAGATTGATAGTTGATGCCAGTACGGGAGGTTCTTTCCCCTACCAGATTCCGGAGAAAGTGCAAGAGTTGTTGGAAAGAATGACATCCACTCATTATTATCATGGAGTAATATCTCCCGTAGTTGGACAACAACAACAAGTGAATCAAGCCAACATCCAACAAAGAGGTATGCCTAGCTATGATACTTTCATATCCCAGTAGAATATGATATGAATGCCATTACAATTTTGACAAAAGGCATAGAGAATATGGGAAGAAACTTGGTGAACTCTATTGGTTCGACATTCCAAGGGATCTTGAGTTATGATTTCTACAGAGAAAATCACCAAGTCAATGGCTTATGTGATGCTTCAGTGATGCAAGGTGAGCTGATTCAATTAATTTCCAATCAAAATTCCAACATAAGAAATCAACTCACCAACTATGGAAACACATATAACCCCGTCTTAGTGAAACCATCCAAACTTTTTCTGGACAAATCAAGCAAATGTCCAAAATCCATCATTTTAGTCAAATGCATCTCAACAAAATTTGTGTAATCATCTAGACCATACCAACCACCACATCAAAGGAATCTCTAAAATTTTTCATCTTTTCAAAACAACTTATACCAACCTCCACCACTAAGACCACCATCTCAAAATCTAAATTATCGCACTTATATTAATCATGATACACCCAATGATGATAATTTGAGAAGGAATTTTGAGAGGTTGCAAAGGTAGTATGCGAATTTGCGAGCTACCACTAGGAACCTTAGGATGCAATTAGGGCAGATAGCTCGCCAAAATAATGAGCGACCAGTGGGAACATTGCTGAGCGATACAATTCCTAAGACACACAAGATAATAAACATGGGAGAGAGCATGTTCAAGCAGTCACATAGAGGAGTGGAAAAACACTGGAGCCAAAGAAAGTGGAGGATGATGAGTCGATCAAAATGGAGAATGGTGCAAAGGAAAAGGAAGACATATCAAAGAGCATGGATGACAAAGAGAAACCATCTAAAGCTCTAGACCAATAAGGTAAGCCCAAGGATCATTCGGTACCTATAGGTAAGCAGGTAAGTATCTCTTTTCCCCAAAGACTAAAAGAGAATGAAAATATGAAAAGATGAAAATGTTTAGGAAATTTTTGGAAATTTTTAAGAAAATTGAGATTAACCTTTCTTTTATTGAAGCAATAGAAAATATGCCTAGTTATGCTAAGTTCATAAAGAAGATATTATCGAGCAAGAGGAGATTGATGGGAGATGAGATTTTATGCTTAAATTAAGGATGTAGTTCCATCATTCAGAAGAATCTTTCCCTTAAGCTCAAGGACCCCGATTCGTTCTCTAAGATTCCATGTGAAATTGGAAGGGTGACATTCTACCGAACTCCATGGACTTAGGAGCTTCATCATTCTCATGCCTTATTCGACCTTTAAGAGGTTGAATGGAGAAGGATTAAAACTGACAAATGTCAATCTCCAATTAGCCAATATAAGTGTGAAGCAATCGGTAGGAGTAGTAGAAGACCTTATTGTCAAAGTTGGAAAGGTATTTCTACCAGTGTATTTCTTCGTGCTCGATATGAAAAAAGACGTTATGACCCCGCTCATGTTAGGAAGACGTTTCTTGGCCACTGGGTGAGCCAACATTGATGTCCAAGATGGAAACTTACAATTTAGAGTCAATGATGACATTATTTTCGTTAATGTTTTTGATTCTATTAAATTTCCAACTAAATATGATGATGTCATGAGTATACATATTATTGATGATTTGTTTAATGATTTTTTTAGGGAATTCATAAAAAAGAAGACTGAGGACATGAACAACATCCATGAAGAAGGATGGAAACCTAGCAACAAAGAGTGCGTGATGGATGATGAGATGGAAAGGGAAATTAAGGAGAGCAAGCTTAGGAATAAAGGTAAAGGGGGGTATCTGACCAATGAACCGTCCAAGCTTGAGCTCAATTCACTATATGTTTTCCTAGGAGAGAATGATACATATCTAGTCATTGTCAATGCTTTTCTTTCTGATATTTAATTGCGTAAATTAATATTTGTGTTAAAGAAACATCGTAGAGCCATTGCATGGAATATTGAGCATAAAAAAGGCATGAGTCCCACTATTTGCATGCACAAAATACTTTTTAATGACACCTATAAGTCTATTAGATAACCTCAAAGGCGGTTAAATCCAACTTTAAAGGAGGTGGTTAAGAAAGAGGTTTTAAAATTACTTGATGTCGGGATCATATATCCCATCAGTAATAGTGAATAGGTCAACACAATAGTGACAATAAAAGAAGAGATGACTGTAGTCGTAAATGAAAAGAACGAATTAATTCCCTCTAGATTATGGTAACAGGGTAGTAGATGTGTATAGACTATAGAAAACTTAATGAAGCCACTAAGAAAGACTATTTTCCTTTACCCTTCATTCATTAGATGCTTGAAAGATTATATAGACATGCATTTTATTGCTTCCTCAATGGTTATTCAGGGTATTTTCAAATTGCTATAGCCCCTGAAGATCAAGAGAAAACCATTTTTACTTGTCTATATGGCATATGCCTTTTGGCTTACGCAATGCTCCTAGTACCTTTCAGTGATGTATGTTTGCTATCTTTCATGACATGATTGAAAAGTTTATTGAAGTTTTTATGGATGATTTTAGTGTGTTTGGTGACTCTTTGGATTCATGTTTAAATAATCTTGCATGTGTATTGGAAAGATGTGAGTCTTCAAACTTGCCATTTAAATATGAAAAGTGTCATTTTATGGTTCAGGAAGGAATTGTTTTAGGCCGTTGTATTTCATCTAAGGACATAGAGATAGATAAAAGTAAGGTGGAAATCATTGAAACTGGGATAATTACCACCTTCCACGAATATGAAGGGAGTGAGAAGTTTTCTTGGTCACACCAGTTTTTACTGGCATTTTATTAATTTTTTTTTTAATTTCTCGTCCTCTATGTGCTTTATTGCAAAAAGATGTGCCTTTTTTTGATGATAAATGTTTGTCTATATTTAATATGTTAAAAGAAGCTTTGATTACTGCACCTGTGATAGTCACACCAAATTGGAATTTACCCATTGAACTGATGTGTGATGCAAGTGACTATGCCGTATGTGTGGCATTGTGTCAAGAGAAAGAAAATGTGTTACATGTTGTGTATTATGATAGCCAAATACTTAATGATGCATAAATGATTTATTCTACCACCGAAAAAGAGTTATTGGCAGTAGTTTTTGCATTTGATAAGTTTAGATCGTATTTGATAGGTAATAAGGTGATAGTTTATACTTGATCATTCAACCCTTAAATACCTATTGACCAAAAACGATGTTGAACCTAGACTTATTAGATGGATTTTATTATCCATGGGTCTATTGCAAGAATTTGACTGGAAGGTGGTGGATAAGAAAGGAGTTGAAAATAATGTGGCGGATCACCTTTCATGACTCGAGGGACCCATGGCAAGAAAGGGTGCTGAAGTACCCATAAATGATACATTTTTAGAAGAGCATTCGACGAGAATGGAGGATGGAGAACCTTGGTATGCGGATATTGTCAACTTCTTAGCCGCCAAGTTCATTCTGTCCACCATGATTCTTGATCAAAGAAAGAAATTTCTTTCAGAAATGAAGTACTATATTTGGGATGACCCTTACCTTTATCATCAGTGTAAGGATCAAGTAATCCGACAGTGCATTCCGGAGAGTGAGGTGCAAAGTGTCTTATTTCATTGCCACTCCTCACAAGTAGGGGACATCACGGCTCATAAAGGATGGCTGCAAAGGTGTGGCAAGCAGATTGTTTTGGCAGACATTGTTTCGTGTTGCAAGAGATTTTGTAACCCAATGCGATCAATGTCAATGTGCAAGGAATGTTGTCCAGAAAAAATGAAATGCCATTGCAAAACATACTAGTTTGCGAAATTTTTGGTGTGTGGGGTACTGAATTTATGGGTCCTTTTCCATCGTCACATAATAATAAATATATTTTTGTTGCAGTAGATTATGTATCCAAGTAGGTTGAAGCCGTGGCATTACCAACGAACGATGCAAGTGTTGTGGCAAACTTTGTGTGGAAAATTATTTTCTCACGATTTGGTGTTCCGCGAGCTATTACAAGTGATAGAGGATCACATTTCAGAAATTCCTTGTTTGAATCCGTCTTATCTAAATTTGGAGTCACCCACAAAATTACCCTACCATACTACTCGTAAACTTCTGGGAAAGTAGAAATTTCAAATCAGGAGTTGAAGTGCATACTTGAAAAGATTGTAAATTTGTCGAGGAAGGATAGGTCCTAGAAGCTAGATAATGCACTTGGGGCATATAGGACCGTCTTCAAGACCCCAATTGGGATGTTTCCCTACCGATTAGTTTATGGAGGGATCGGTAAAACTTGTCATCTTCTGCTTGAGATTGAGCACGAGGCATATTGGGCGATCAAAACTCTCAATTATGACCTAAAGGAGGCCGGTTAGAAGAGGTTTCTTGAATTAAATGAGTTAGATGAGCTCTGAAGAGAAGCCTATGAGAATACACGACTGTACAAGGAGAGAGCTAAGCTGTTGCATGACAAACATATGCTTGAAAGGAATTTGAAGGCTGGAGACATGGTTTTATTATACAATTCCTAGAAAGTTGAAGTCAAGATGGAGTGGGCCATGAGAAGTATTGCGGATATTCTCGTATGGTGCAGTGAAACTCAAAGGAATTCAAGGAAATTTCAAGGTTAATGGCGAACGGTTAAAGCGCTACTATGGTAGGATTATTAATGAGGGCCGAGAAACCGTCCACCTTGTCAACATTTGATCAAACGAGCCAAAGTCGAGCCCAAAACTATAGACAAGGGCACTACATGACAGACAACCCATGTTTTCTTTTTTCTTTTAATTTTACTTTCACTGACAATTTTTGTTTTCCTTGATTTCGTGTTGTTTATGTGTGCACTAAATTAATTTGTGGGAAAACGGTTAGGAGAAGTGAGTTTTAGGGTCAAGGGAGGAGTGTTTTAAGTTATTGAGTTAAAAAATTTTGCAATAGGATGAACAGTTGCTCACTGGAGTTTGGGCATGGGCTCTACAACATTGCAGTGCCCAGGCACGGCAGTCAGTGAGGTTACTCGACCCTACTGGATTTTGCACTTGGGCGCTGCAATTTTGTAGTGCACAGGCGCAATACCGAGAAGGCTTATTTAACCTTCAATTATAACAACAAAGGGTTAACTTTTTCTTTTTTTCAATTCTCTCCCAAACCTCCTCCCAAAAACTTCTTCAACCCCCAAGTCTTCAAAATTTCAATTGATTTCTCCATCCTATATTCATCCAAATTTCAATTCCACACAACTTTTGCATTAAGTAAGGTATGATCTTCTCTTCTTTTCTTTCTTAAATTTGTTCCTATTTGGGTTTTTACTTGCATTATGATTAAAGGTCTGATTTTTCATGCATTATTGATCTGAAATTGTTTAATTTTTATAAATTATGCATGATTTTGATTCTTATTATTGTGTGGGATGATTTTTGATTTGAAATTTTTTTAAATAAGTTGAATTGTGTTTATGCCTACCATGTGTTCGATAAATTGTTTGGGTTGATTTTATGCGTAATTTCTATTCCTATCATTTGGATTACTTCAATTATGTGATAATATGATCATAAGGATGGGTTTGTAACATTTTTCGTATATTTTCTCTTGTGATCTTGTTATTCAATGACTGTAAGGGTATATGTGATTGAGATTACATTCAAACATCTCAATATATGGTTTTGTGGCATAATTATATTTATGAATTGAAATTTGGATGTTCCTTGTGGTTCATGGTGGTTAGTACTAAGTAATTGGACCACTTTTGATTCAAATTATGGAGTTATTAGATTATGCATGCCAAGTGTTTGTTAAAATGCCTCAATGAGTGAATTTGCAATCTTAAAACACTCGGCATATTTGCAGGAACATCCATCCAAGGACGTCTTTCGTGATTTGTGAGTACGATTGTTCATCTTTTGACTGTTCGGCCTTGGGATAACTCCGTTATTTATGTGTTATTTAGAATGACCACTAATCATATGATTCAATTCTAAGTGAATAGGATGGGTTATTATTAATTGGAATTTTAGAATTATATAAGTGTGGGGTTGTTTGTTATCATAACAAGTGACTCTTGTAGGTATGGGGCGTACACATGATCTGACATAGGGCAAGGGTCCCGCATTATCATCATCAGGGCCACAGTAAGCACAACAAGAGCAACCCCAACAACCAAAAGTGACGGAGCAATTTCTAAATGTTACTCCCCATAAGAAATATAAGACTGACATCTCAAAGTGGGCGGCAATTAAAGAAAAAGGGATATATGTACCTCTACGTGAGGCACTGGAGATTTGCCAAGTTATATGGGAACATGGATGGAACCACTTCATTGTTACCCCTATTGATGTGGTAGTACCTGTGGTGAGGAAATTTTATTCTAATTTGACTCATTATAGTGACCAACAAGTGTATGTGAGGAGGCGGCGTATTGACATCTCCGCAGATGCGATCAATCGAATTTTGAAACTAAAGTAGGTCTGAAGAATGAGTGGCCGGAAATTTGTGATGCCAACATGGAGCGTAATACAATTACTAGTGTCCTATGCAATGGGGAGGTACAATGGACCTTTGCAACTGCTGGGGGAGTAGCTCGATATTTTGATTTCAATAGGTTTAAACCTGAATGGCAAGTTTGGTTGAAATTTATATGTGCCTGACTTTTTCCTGTAAGTCATCATTCACATGTTACTTTGGAATAGACAAAATTGTTGTATTGTGTTGCCACTAGAAAGTCTATTGACGTTGGACAGTTGATACATAACAAGATTTGTCATTGAGTAACTACCAAGCAATCCGAGCTGTGGTATCTGTACTTGATCACCGCCTTATGTTTAGGGGCAGGTGTGGCTATGGATCCAGACTTTGGTGGAGGAAAGATTGAAGGTTGGAAAACAAATTGTGATGGAGGGGGTCGTCAAAGCCACATGATAGAAGGACACTCTCTCATGCTTTTACTTCCAAACAATCTGTCGGTGAACGTGAGCAGAGGACTCAAGAGGAGAATCTACAACAAATTTTATAAGAGCAACAACGTATACGGAAGCAATTTTGATGCCTATATTCTGTAACAACATACGTGGCAACAAACAATGGAGGCTCAGCAAATGGTTAGGGAGCGTGGGGAGGGTCTATTGACGTTTATACCTTTTCCTCATTTTCTTCCAGAGTTGGCCGCAATTGTTTTCTCAGATGATGAGGTTTGTCCATATTTTTTTAAACTCTCAGACTTGATTTTTCCTATTTTTCTGCATTTTTATTTATCATACACTTTTATGTTTTATTTCATAGCTTTATTATATGTACCCGTAAAGGGTTATGATTTCTTTCTCAGCTGTTGAAAAATTTAGGTTCTTTGTTTTATTGTTTTTCTGTCTTAATGTCTCAAGGGTTTTTATGTTTTGTTTTTGTTTTAGTGGTTGATGTTTTCGACTTTGACTCAAGGGTATTTAGTTCAAAATACGCGACACCGAACGTTCTTCATTGACAAAGAAGCTTTCCATTTTCCCTTTCTCTTCTTTATTTTTGTATTGGGGACAATGCTATACTGTAAGTGTGGGGTGGGGAATTTTCTTAATTTCTATTTGTTTGGTGGTTTTTCTGTTTATTTTGTTCATTTTTTGCTTTCACTTTGTAGTTTAGCTTTTGATTTGAGAGCTTTCAAATTTTTGAAAATTTTGTTCAGAAAATGCTTAGCACGTTTCTTTGATTTTCTACTCGATAATTTTTCAGCTAAGTTGTCATGAGTAGGAAGTCGGTGTTAATATTTTCCCAGCATGATTTCTAATTTTTGAGCACTAACAGCCCTACAATGTTGTAACTTTTTGGCACTAAGAGATAATTGTGTAGATTCACTTATATTGCACTCCAGACACTTGCTAAGTTTATTATATTTTTCAGGTGAAATTTTAGATAATTTGATTTGATTTAAAGATGTATTTCTTTGGATGTTTGAGTTTTTCACGCCAACCATTACTGTAAAATTTATCCCTAGAACCCTACTTGAGCCTTAATTTGTTTTGAATGGACAGAAGCACCAGTCATTTTTTAACTCATTTTTTATCTACATTTGTGAGCTATCCTAAATATCCCTTAAGAGCTTTAATGCCACAATAATTGCTAAGGGGATATAAGGATGGAAGGTAGTTGTATGAGAGTGTTAGAATGAATGATGTACAGTTTAAGGTGTAGAGGTGTTAAATTATAAAAAGAAATGTGTTAAACATTGCAGGTGGTGGCCATCATTGGCACTTACGTTGGAGTGTTAGCAGGTAGTACCTATCACTAGTACCTGCGTAGATTTTTTTTAGATAGTGCCTACCACTGGTACTCGTTTTGAGGAATTGGAAAAAAAGATGGAAAATGAAGTATCATTCTGATTCAAAGGAAAAAAACAGAGTGGAGATATTTTTACAAAGTGTTGGCGAGTAGGGTTGAAATTTAAATCTCTTTTTCTTATTTGTTTATCCTTTTCCCCTTCTTTGTTAGCCAAGACCCTAGCCTTAAGTTACAAGCTAAAAGTCCTACCTAATTTAAGTCGAGTTAGTTGTCTACATTAGTGGAGAAATATAAGAAGAGTAAGTCATGGAGTGTTTAGAAAAATTCAAAGGGTTTGCATAATTTGATCTGAGTGTCTTAAAAGTTATTTTTGTATGGCTATGCACACACCTACAATGAATTCATGTATGGGGATTTGTTATCATTTGACTATTTTCCTTATGATGGTTTGGTTCTGGGTTATTTAAATGGATAATTGGTGAGCTGTGTTCAATATGTTTGTTATTTATTTCTATATTTTGCTCGAGGACAATCAAAAATTAAGTGTGGGTTAGTTGATAAGCTCATAAATATTGTATATTTTATGTATCGTTTATCTTGTTTTTAGTTATGTATAAGAAAAAACTGNAGAGCAAGAGTAATTATAAGCTAAAATGGGTTATTTTGAGTTTTGTAGGGTTTAGTGAAGAAAGAGTTAAAATTGATCACAAAATTGGAGGAAAATTACAAAATTAGAATTTACGTGCACCAGTGAGGAACGATGCGGATGCAGTTTGGCAGAAATGGCATAACTTTCTTGTTCAATCTCCAATTGAAGTGATTTTGGATGCATTGGAAAGCTAAGACAAATATGTTTTGAGTTTTATGAGATTCCAACAACATTAGGATCAAAATTGCAAAAGAAATAGAGGGTCTTTACTTGAAGTTGCACTCAGGTGTGACATTTATGCAGTACCCAGGCGCTTGTCGTAGGGGAGGTTTCATGAGCTTTCTTATTTTGCAAGAAACGTCTTCCCGTGGGCCCGTTTAAGGGAGAGTTCATGTACTTATCATTCAAAAGCCCTAAAATCCTAATTTTACCTATAAATACACCAAGAGAAGGGGAGGAAATAATAATCCATCATCGGCCATCGTTAGTTTTAATACTAGTTTTCAATAGTTAGAATAATAATTTAGACGTAGGGTAGATTTTCTCAAGTGTCCAAGCTAGAATTTTGTTCTTTTTTTCAGTGATCATCAACATTGATTTTTACTGCATTTACTGAGTTTGATTTATCTTATGCAATTAAATTTTTGTTTTCATTGCGTTTTGTTCTTTAATTATTGATCTTGTCTTATTGCATTTAAATTCTTACTTGCTTCCATAGTTGAGTAGTTAGGGTTTTGTTTCATTGTTTTCAATCGCTTTTGTAGAGTAGATTAATTTAAATTCTTTTTCTTGATTAAATTCTTGCAAGTAGAGTAGATTGATTTAGGTTTTTAGTCAATTATATTGAATTGCTTTTCGTAGGAATAGTATTTTACCTTCTTGCCTTTATTTTAATTTATCATGATTAAATTTAGTTTAAATTTAGTCAAAAACTCTTGATTATTTTGTCTAACTATTAAATAGGCTTGTGAGCCTAATACTTGTTCCAACTGTCCTCGTCGCCTCAAGTTACTAATTTTTGAAAACGATCCTTGCTCATCCTATATACCAACTCACCTCGTATACTTGTGAGTATGTGGGAGTTAATTAGGATGATTAAGGTTTTTTTTATTATTATTACTTGTTCATTGTTTTCAAAAATTTAGTCAACATTTCACTGAACAATAATATTGTTAGATTTAGTGCATTTTTGTTTCATAATTCTTTTCACTCTCAATAATTAAATAATAAATACAATTTTAAATTCATTACATCTTACTTTCATTGGTGAAACATGATTAAGATTGTAGAACAATCTGAAGCTGTAATTCTAACTTCCTTGGCTACTTGGTAAATGCATTTGCAACATTATAAAACAATCAAATACCACACCTCCCACAACTACAATTGGACAAATCACATGCCCCTATTTCATAACATACTTCATGACTTGCATTTGCTGCTCCTATCCCAAGAGACAAATTACATGCACTTGTTTGAGTTATATTAAACTCTTCCCATACGATCAACAATGTTTTGCACACATCTCTTCTCCACTAAAGTTTCTACTCCACCGTAATTGTGTCCATGATAACACAAAAAAAAACAAAAAAAAAAAAAAAAAAATTTAAATTGTATGTTACACTATTCAACCAATTTGATAATTTCCATGCTAAAATATTGAAACGAACGACTTACATCTACATTCGGTAGATGATCACCCTCGTAGCTATTCGAGGGATTTTTTGAAGATGTTGATATGATTTCATCCATATTTCTTTGTAATGACATATATCCAAATGTAGCTGTTGGCTCCACCACAAAATCGTCTTCCATATATAGTGTGTCCTTTTTTTCAAATTCACTGAAACTAAAATTACCCTCTTCCTCAGCACCTCAATCGCCAACTTTGGCTTTGCCAGCATACTTATCTTCATTTTACTTTGGCTTTGCCAGCATACTTATCTTCATTTTGCTTTCTTGCTTTTCCAAGGTCCGGACAAGTTCTTTCGTTATGCCTTGCAAATTTTCTACAAAATATACACCATGTTTATTATCATAATTACATCAGTTACTTAACATTTTTTCAATTGGTATAAACTGTTAGTTTATAGTTATCTTTTTATGTATTGGAACTCATACATAGCAATACAGTAAATGCAATAATTGTAATGAAACAAACCTGCAGAATCCACAATTTCTCAAATTTTACTTATTACTTGTTTTGTGGTCTCCTTTTGCACGAGTATAGATAGGATCCAACACACCAAGCTTTTGCTTTCCTTTTCTTCCCAAATCATACATTCATCTTCCTTCCAAATCAACAACTTCATTATCTGTGCATTGTTCACTCATCTTCGTAATCACTTTGAGCAATGTTTTCATTACATGTTGGTATCCGCCCTGAATATGAGTACCTAAGTAACACATTTCTCTACACAAGGCTGTCAATGACCCAAACATTGCCATATTTGTCAATTCTTTAGTAAATTTACCTTGCTTTCGACAACCAAGAACAACCTTATCATGTTGCCTTGTCCACCTATGCACTATTAACGAAGTAGGTATCCTCTCCTATTTCCTCTTGAATCAAGACTCTAAACATGGGTACATATGGAATGCCTTTGGATTCAAATTTCATGCAAGAACACTTTAGCGCCTCTTTCTGTCGATCAATCTCTACTGTCCAAAATACACTAGGAACTTTGTACTTTAATAAAATGTATTGTCCTGGACCATGATTGGAAGATGTTAACTGGAATTATCAAACCTTGCCTGCTAAGGTGCTTCTGAACCATGTAGAAAACATTCCTAGTGTACACCTGTGAAGCATGCCACTCAAGAAAAAACCATTGACGTGGTCATCACAGCAGTTGTATCCTCAATTTCATGAACTGTCGCAGCCCCTTTATGCCTCAGCCATGCAATAGCAAGATCAAAAGACCTGACAAATTCAAAAAGGTTGCAAACATCTATTAAGGAAAGCATTCATCTTTTTTGATCTTTGCATCTTCGCATACCGCCAAAAAATTGGCCTCTCATATAAGCCTTTGCCCACAACAGACGGTCCTCAAATAAATCATGTATATCCAATCATTGCCATGAAGACCAAATTCTATGACTAAACTAGACCAAAAAAAATCAAATTCATTTATAGAGCATTTTTTCTCAACAAATGATTGAATCGGCCCAAGAAGTCGTTGCAGTTCACTACATTCTGTGCATATTTGTTGATGTGCCATGTGTATAACCGATGCCAAGCGTTTGGAAAAACTATTTGTATAGCCTTTCTCATAACCTTGTCACCATCTATCATGACAGACACTTGCTTTTTCGTATCCAATGCATCAACAAATGTCTCAAATACCTATTCATAAGTCTCGAAAGACTCATCAAGAAGTAGAGCACATCCAAAAATTACATTACAGTAGTGGTTGTTAACACTAGCAAGTACAACCAGAGGTTTGGAATATTCATTTGTTCAATAAATTGTATCAAAATCAAGAAACCTATTATAATCATATCTCGGCCAGGAATCCGTCCAGAATAATCTATGCAACCTGCCCTTTTCATTAGTGTCATACTTGTAGTAAAACATCTTGTCTGCATTCTTCTTTGTAGCTAAGTAACCGATAGCAGCCTCAACATCCCCCATTTCTATTTCTCTCTTCATTTCAATATCCATTTTGTTGTAAAGATCCTTCAGAATAAACCCCACATTCTGACAACCACCAAATTGTAAAACAAAATGCTTTATTATCTGTGAAGTTTTGACACCTACCATCTTCAATACTCTTGCTTGTGCATAGTTTCCATTGCTGACTTTCCTTTGCAAGCAACTTTCAAAGGTTAATTCATGATTGTGTTCTATTGTAAATCTAGTAATAACAAATGCTATTTCTTCTCCCTATGACCTTCCCTCGAACATAACTATAGCCTATAACGTGTCTGACCATCGGTATTAAACTATTTGTTACACTTCCTTACACTAAATCTAGTAGCCTTGGCATACAAATTATAGAATTTCCTCGCCTTCTCATCACTTTCAAATTTCATGCTCATTACATCTACAACCGAAATACAGGGGGAATCTCAATGCAGTCATTTTCCTGTCTTTAATTATTATAAGGTACATTGCTTCCATCAGCTTCACAATCAGCACCCAAATAATTATAATCATTTCCATCCTATTCATAATCTGAACCTAATCCCTCACAATTAATTTCATCACCTTTAAACTTGCCGCTACTTTATCATAATCACTTTTTCGTCGTTGAAGGATTAGCTATTATTCGAGAAATTATCTTAGTCAAATTCAAATAAATGAATATTCCATTGTTGTTACTATCTATCCTATAGATGAAAAAAATTAAAGGTCAAAGTGTGTTTAAGAATCCATCATAAAATCAGGATACAAAACAAACTAATATCAAATTTCTCTGTGTTCACTTTTAACTAGTCGGCAATAAAAATCGAATATACATTTCGGCTTATTATCATATACTATATTTGAGGTACAATTGCTTTTTATAACTCAAAAGTTTAAATAATAACTGCTATTTAAAAAGATTCTAATCCTAAATGTGACGAACTTTAAACACTTACTGGTGAAACGACATTTCCGTATATTACATGGAAAAAACATTTCCAAGATACAATTAACTACTCCAAAGTTACTGCGTTAGATTTTTTACACTTCCTTTGGATGATTATTCAAAAACTTAATGCTTCTGAGATTTACTAATAACTGATTACAAAAACATAAAAATTTTCCTTCAAAAGTTTTCGTTCCTTGTATACATAAACCATGAACTTAATCTGACAAATTATTACAATCGTGAAAACAATGTTACTTAATGACTCAACTTATTCTATTAGTTCTTTTTTGAAGGCAGTCATAGAATTTGTTCTTTAGCTTATTTCACATAGACACATATAATCGAACAACTCTCCTACATAACTACTAGTTCATCACCACTAAATAATAAATGATGGCTCTTAATTGTCAAGCAAAATACTTTGTCCAACGCATTTACAAATAAAAATTAAATTACTACCTATAAATTCACATTTCCATAAAAACAAAAATATTGTTACTGTTCATTTCTTTTTCAAGGTAGTCATAAAATTTGTTTTCATCTTATTTCACATAAACACATATAATCGAACAACTCTCCTACATAACTACTGGTTCATTACCACTAAATATAACATACTGGTTCTTAATTTTCAAACAAAATACTTTGTCCAACACAGTTATAAAAAAAAAAAAAAAAAAAAAACTAAGATTTTAACAAGGGAGGAAGAAAATTACTAACCGTCATGAACCGGTTGTTTTACTTCTTCGATGTTTTCCTCTCTTCGTATGCAGTTTGGTCTAAAAATGATGTTGTGCTTTTGGTTTTTTTTTTTATTATCAATTCATTTGCAGTTTCGTTTTTATTTTTTGGATGTTTAAATTCAATGCTATTTAGATACTTTAATAGTCACGTTACATCGTCACGAAATCACTTTAAATGTTACCACATTTTACTCCTTTACATATTTGTCATTCGAATACAATAAATAAAATCACTCTTTAATGCAACATTCAATTCACCTTTAAATAAAACAAACTTATTAACCCTTTTCAATCGTGGTATTTCCATCCTCTAAGGATGACAAATACAAACAATTTGCCCCTAAACAAACAATACTACGGCATTCTTCAAACTATACAATATTTAAACCAATTCAAACCTATTAACTCCCAAAAAAATGTTAAAATCTAACTTTAAAAACAAAAAATTATTACCGGTCCCACAAACAACACAACCGGCTGCCTTAGGTTGTAGCCAAAACCAAAAAATCTTTTATTGCAATGCATGTTCAGAAAAACATTGGGCCATGTCATCAATGGTACCCATTGTCCAGATACAATTTTATTGTTTAGTGAACCTTTCTCTTTGTTGCTTCCATACAGCGTAGATTTGTCTGTTGTATTTTAAAATTTTCCATTAAAAGAATACATCAGAGTTGTCTTAGAAATATACACTAAATTGGAAGCACTGTTGTATAAGCACTGTAACACATCCTAAACTATGCAGCCACTAAATTGGAAGCCCAGTCGGCTTGAATATTCCTATGTCTACCAAGAATGTAAATTGAACTCACCGATTATATCAATTTAATTAATAAGCTCATAACCAATATAACCTCTTATCGAAACGTATTAATTAATTCCATGACAACGAATTAATCAAAGCATATAAAATCACTTTTAAAATTGTTGGAAATATTCGAATTATGTTCTAATAAATTAATTGACATAAGAGAACTTATCGATATTAGAAACTATGATCAACGAACAATCTGAATTATTGTATGAAGGAATAAATTCGAGGCGTGTAATCACTGTTTTTGAAAATGATTTCGCCCCCTAACAAGATTGTAATCCACTGGTGTAAACGAGTCATTGGGCTGTCACTCTCCAGGATACAACTGTAGATTCGGTTGCATGCATTCGCAAGTAAGGTTTTGAACTACTATAGAACTATCCAATACCAAAAAGGGGTTAAATACATTAAACCCCCTTAAGGTTTGGGGTGTTTTACACTAAACCCCCCTAACGCTATTTTTTTCTTACTTGGGGGTTTAAACTACCCCTTCCGCAGCAATTTGACTATTAAAAAATCAAAAAAGACATTTTTACCCATGGACAGTACAAGAATATATAAAATTAACCCCTTAAAATTTATTATATTTGTCATTTTAGTCCCTAATTCAAGTTGTGTATCAATTAATCTACTTTAGTCATTAATCAATATAAAAATATTGTTAAACAACTAAAAATATAATGATGTCCACCAACACCAATGATTCTTTAAAAATACTTGTGAAAAAAATTTAAATATAAAAATTTCCTAGCACTTTCTATATTTTTTGTTCTTTTTTATTATATTTTATTTTCATGTAAAAATAAATTTTAAATATACTAAACTTATAACCATATATTAAAGTTATATCAGTCTATTTTTCTTAATTTTCTTTATATTTATTTAAAATTATTTTCTTCTTACTTTTTTCCTTTGTTAATATAATTTAACTAATACCTAAATTGTACAAAGGAACTTTATCATATAAATAAAAACTTAAATTAAAATAACTTAGATGAAATACCTTTAATAATTCATCAAAAATTTTAAAATTAATTATTTCATCATATTTTTAAATTTTAATAATTAAAAAAAGTATAATTCAAAACTTAGAATATTAGTAATTAATTTGGAGCATATTATTAATTTTAGCAATGTTGATAACATTATTGAATTTTATTTTTATTCCAATGTATTAAATACTACAAAACATACCTGTGGGGGGGGGGGTAAAGTGAAATTTTGCTTAAACCTTAAGGGGGTTTACCGCAATTGATCTTTAGAGGTAAATTTGTCTTTTTGAAAAAACTAACAGTAAAGTTATATTTGACCGTTAGTAAAAGGGGCAAAGTGAGAAAAAAAAATAACTTTAGGAGATTTAGTGCAAGACAGCCCAAACTTTACGGGGGTTTAATGTATTTAACCCTACCAAAAATATGAGAAGGAACAGAAGTGAAGAAAAAGTATTTTGAAGAGGATCTTAAGGCCTGTATTTATAGTGATGAATCCGGTCAGAATTTAGATTAGTTACAGCAATGCCTTAAGAAAAAAGATAGGAAATTCTTATTCTTCTGTCTTGAGAGAAAGGATAGGAATAATACAGTGATGAATCCGGTCAGAATTTAGAAGTTACAGCAATGCCTTAAGAAAAAAGATAGGAAATTCTTATTCTTCTGTCTTGAGAGAAAGGATAGGAATAATACATGAGTAAAATTCACACACACCTACCGCACCAGGTAGGTGCGCGCATGAGTGTGTTTGAAGAAAATTCCCAAACCATCAACCATTCATAGTTTATCCTCCCAACTAGTGTTGCTCATTAGCAAAACACCATATACATATAAGATGAGATTCAACACAAGATTCCTATGTGGGATAAATAGTGTCACAAAAGGACGGAACAAAAATGCAGGGAAATTAAATTTTTTGAAATTGTATTTTAGAGGTAAAATCCAATAATATATAAATTTACCTGTCCTATTTGGCAAAAAGATAATTTGCATGATTGATTCATGGATGAAAACAGAAATACTTTTTGAAACAGTACAAGGCATCCAAAAGTTTTAACTGCAATGGTGACGAATTGGTCTATTATCGGATCTAGAAAATATTTCATAAAGCCTGTTCTAATCAAAGATGCATAAGTAAAATTTGCTTTGGTATCTTGCAGCAGAATTAGCGTGCATGAAAGCCGAGAGTTGTTTGTTTATAAAGATTATGGGGGCTAACCAGTTCGTTTTGATCTCTTTTGGGATATGGAATTATTCTGTTCAAGTGTTTTCATATCAGTCCAATAAGGAATAGCATTTCCTAAATTTGATAAGTTGCAGAACAAGAGCTAATTCTATTTTGAAGAGGAAAATTTAAGTGTTTTATTTAGCCTTATTCCACCATGGTTGGGAAAAAAAAATTCTTTGGTCCATGTAATTGGAGAGAACGAAGCTTGTGGTTCTCCGAGTTGAAGACGACGTATATATGTGCTTCCTACTCCCATTTGGCGCTAGTCAAAATTCCAATATATGTGGGGTTTAATTAATCTTTAAAAGATATCGTTCAAGCCTCTGGTCTTGGAACTGCCACGGCTTAGATGTTTCTCGTAGGATGGTGATCACATTCTGTTCTAATTTAATCCTATCAGCAATTGGTTTTGAATGGTGTAAATAGTTCATACAATTTGGAAGTAAAGTGCACGTGTGTGAAGGTTTTAATTGATTCAAGTCCTTGGCTTTATTACGGTAATCAAATGTCTAAGCTTGTGTTTGGATAAGTAGACTTTAGCTTATTCTTTTGGATTATAACTTTGAGCCCCTAAGTTTGTGATATTTCCATAGAATCCAAAGAAAATATCGAGACTTGATCACTTGACTCACAATTCGAAGGTCGAGACTCACGAACAAGTCTCGAGGGAGCATTTGTGGACAATAGAATTTTAACAGGATTAAAATTGTCATTCGTCTAAAAAATTAATTTAATTGGCATGGTTATGATCCAATTAAATAATATCATATGTCATATATATTTTGGGATATTGGTTATTTTATAGCCAATTGGATATATGGGTCTACATATCAATATGAGGTGGTTCGGCCCATCAATATTTCGAAGTGGCTATTCCAATAAAATAGTACCATGTCTATAAGGCTTGGCGATATATGCACACTAGTATTTATCTCTTTATTAATAAAGTAAAATAAGAAGATAAAAACAAAGTGGTATAGTCCTTATGTATTTTTGTCTCTTATATATAAAGAAATAGGAATTTATTTTTTGTGTACAAGTAAGGAGGTACAGATGTAATTCAAGTTCTCCAACTTACTCCCTTCCCATGTATGTATAAATAGGAGCCACCCTTTGGAAGTCCAATATATATGCACACACACACACATAGATCTTTGAAGCCTAAAAGTTGCGAAAACTCCAAGTCTTCAAATTCTCTTTTCAAGTCTTTCATAAATCAAGATTTGAAGAATTGTTCTTCAAATCTTCTATATCAAGGATTGAAGAAGTCAAGTGTTTTTCATGTTTTCCATATCAAAATTTGAAGGAATCCTCTCTTTAATGGTTAGGGAATAAGCTGTGAACCCCTTGGAATAACGTTTGAAGTAAAGAACCGAAGGATTTTTCCTCCACATATTGAGAATATCCTAAAGATTGTAATCCTTTATTTCATATATTTATATGTACATATTTTGTCGTTAAGTTTTTGCAGACTTGAAAATTTGTTGCGTAAAACATCAATACACATATTCAAAATGTTTTTTGAACACATCTTGAGGTAAATGGTTAGTGAATAGATCAGCTATATTATCAATTGAAGTAATCTTTTGCTATTGCAACATCTCCTCTATATATAATATAATAAGTTCAACATATTTTGTTGTTTGATGAATTCAAAGTTATATCACATGTGCTATTGTACACATATTACTAGAATATTCGGTGATAGGAAACTCAATTGAAAGAACAACACCAAGTTCTTGTATAGACTTGCGAATCCAAATAGTGTCTTTTGCAACTTCACTTATAGCTATATATTTTGCCTGTATGGTAGAATGTGCAGTATGCAATCAGTATCATACTTTTAACTTCTCTAACTTACTACTGCATTATGAAGATTAAATACAAATCCTGAAGTAGATTTTCTATCATTTATATCCGATTGAAATTTGAGTATGTATAACCATGAATTATCATATCCTCATTTCCATATACCAAACAGTAATTTTTAGTCCTATTTAAATACTTGACAATATGTTTTACTGTTATCCAATGCTCAAGAAGAGAATTGGATTGATATCTAGTTACAACATAGACCATTTGATTATATCTAGTCTAGTGCAAAGCATTACATACACGAGACTTCAAACAATTAAAGCATAAGGATAAATTCTCAGTTTTTCCCTTCTACTTGTGTTTTGAGACTCGTTTGTTTTGAAATTTTAATTCATGTCTAAAGGGAAAGAACTATTTCTTAGATTTTTTCATGCAAAACTAAGTTAGTATCTTATCAATATAAGTAGTTTAAGAAGACGTAACATCTTTTTTTTTTTTTTTTTTTTTTGGATCTCTAAACCATTTGACCCCAAGAATATATGATGCTTCTCTAAAGTCTTTCATTGTAAAATGATTAGATAGTCATAGCTTCACTGAATGGCATTGTACCTACATCATTCCCATTAAACAAAATGTCATCAACATAAAAAACAATATATATATATATATATGTGTGTGTGTCTGTGTGTGTATATATATATATATATATATATATTATAGTGCTCCTATTAACCCTTTTGTATACACATGATACATCCATATTTTGTGAAAAATAAAACAATTCGATTGCTTCATCAAAATGATGTTCCGTCTTTGTCATGCTTGTTTAAGCCCATAACTTGATTTCTTCAGTTTGCATACTTTTAGTTTATGATTTTATGAGTTATGTAATTGTTTGTGAAACACCTAAACTTTTTCAATCATTCCACATTCATTTATATTCATTCCTATCTTTTAAAGTATCCACTAATATTATTCTTTAATGTTCAAAGACTATTTCCCCTTTCTAGACATTTTTCCAAAGTCGGCAAGCTGATGTGCAATTAAGTGAAACTTTAGGGACCAAAGCAAAAATTTTAAATTTTTAGCTCAGCTTCCTTAACAATCCTCCTCCACAGTAATTTTACTTCTATTTTCCTTCTCCAAACCATTTTCACCCTTAGTTTTTCTCTCAAAGTTTCATTCAACTTCTTCAACCATAAATTCTTAGTTTCTAGCTAAAAAGTTAAATGAAACCAAGAAAATTGAAGGTGTAGAAGTTTTCTTGAATTGATTTTGTAGTTTATTAGGTAAGTTTTACATTGATTATTTAATGGTGTTTCTAATAAAATTTCCTAGTTCTTCCAAGAATCAAGTTGTTCTAATTTTGTTATTTATGGACTTTTCTTATTACCAAATGGTTTCTTGTGTTATCTAGTCTTGATTTATGGTTCAGAATCATGTTTAAAACAAGTGATTGAAGGAGATGACTTGCCTACCCCAGCCCAGCTTTTTCTTTTGAGATTCACTATGCATTAGTGAGAAAGTTACATTGTATCGCTCCTAAAAAGTAGACTGCATGCCTAAGTTGAATGAATTTCTTCATAAAGAAAGAGGCCTGCCAAAATAAAAGGGGGTGAGTGGACTTGGCTTTATTGTACTATTATAAATTACAGAGTGCTCTACTTTGTATTGTTCCACCAAGTCCATCAGGCTGATAAGAAAAAGATACAATGTTATGCCTAGTTTATCCCAGCAGATTATAGATAGACTTAAATATAGTGCCAGAAGACTTTTGTGAGCCATGAACTCAATGAAGTGTTATTTGCATTTTGATAATTGATTGTGTTTGTTTATTGTATACTACATTGATCATTTGCTTGAAATCACAAATTAGGTTTAAATGTTATTTACCGAGTATTATTTTGCTTACCCCGTTCCTTGATATTGTTTTGCATTAGATGACTAGACAAAGGAGCTAGTTGGTCCAGATTTTGGTGAGCAACAGGGCAGGGATTATGGTATGCACTCTAGCTGCTAGAGTTAGGGTGGTGATGGTTTGTTTAGTGTGAAATTTTCTTTTTATTTGGCCTGCGTGCCAATGACCTAGTTAGGGTCTAATTTGTACATACCTTTCTGAATTGTGGTTTAACAGTTTCTATATAGGTATGCTAAATTGAGTTTATGATTGTGACTTATGGAATTGTTGTGGTTGGTTTTGAATGGTTTAATAAATGTAGCTTGTATATTTCTCTTTTACTGTGCCTGCATACTTGGGGTGATCCTGAGGTGCGGCACGCTATTATCCCATTTTAAGGTAGTGACATTCTGATTGGTCCATTTAAATTTCTTCTTGAATATAATTGTTTAAAAACTTGACTTTTATATCAATTTTCCATATTGCATAACCATAATATGCAGAAATTGATAAAATAAACTAGATAGATTTAAGCATGGCTCGAGGTGAAAAATTTTATCAAAATTCTAACTTTTTGATTATATCCTTTTGTCACTAGCCTTGATGTAAACTAGATAGATTCTACCTTTCTAGTATAGGTCGAAGTTTTCTTTTGAAAATCTATTTATAACCTATATACTAAACCCAAACATGATTGGAATACATTGAATCCATCTCTAATTTCATAGCTATTCATCATCTTTATCAATGATTGCCTCTATAAAAGTTGAAGGATCTATATCAGCCTCCAATGACTCCATTTGATAATTCTCATTTAACAAAGTGAATTTGGTTAGTGGCTTAATTATCCTTTTACCTATACGATACTTTTGTGTTTCAACTAGTTAAGGAGAAAAGTTCCTTTGATCTTTATTTACCTTAATTTGGCACATCACTATATTTTTCAAGAATAACTTTGGATATGTTTTCATTTAAGGTTTAATCTTCCTCAAGAAAAATAATAGAGGAAAAGCCAAATAAGGTCACTAAACTATTTGACAATTTGATTTGAGGTCATTGAACTATTACTTTTGTAAATTTGATCATCGAATTCAGAAAAGATTTGACCCAAGTTTGACTATTAAGGCTTATGCAAAGTTCTTGAGTTTTTAAGGCGTAAAATTGTCAAATAACTCCAAAAAAAAAATTAACTTTTTCCCTACCCACCAGCAACCACCACTGAATCACCACAAATCAACAACTACTGGCAGTATCGCCTAGATAATTTTTCTAGTGAGTTCACTACAGACTCGATTTTTCTAGTGGAAAATGATCGGGAAGGGCCCAAATGAGCTTGGGTAACCACTTCTTCTTCATTCTCTTTCTTCACCAAATCGAAACCTAAAAATCAGAACTTTTACCCAAATCAATTTTGAAAGTTGTCTTTTTCACCATTGATTGATTGAAAAAAAAAATTTGTAGATTGTACAGGAAAGGAGGCAGGGGATTTTGGGGTAGCTGTAATGGGAATTGTGGAACTGGAGGCATGAGATTACGGGGATGGGGATTTAGGGATAAGGGTGGTGGATATAGGGTCAGGAAGGGCGTGGGGAGTCTGGAAGCAATAGGGTCATTAGGGAGGGGATTGGATATCTTATCCAGTCTAATACTTTCAATTGATTGAATTTAAGGGTTTACAATTTATGACTAATCTAGGAACTCCTTTTTCAATCTCTGAATTTTTATTAACATAGAATGCAGTGCAACTCCATGGAGAATATGATTTTCTGATTATTTTCTTTTTAAATGAATCATCTATTTCTTTTTTATAGAAATTTAGCATTTCTTTATTCATTTGAGAAGGTCTAGCTTTCTGAAGGTATATTTTATTCATTAGAATATTTTTCATATGGTAGTTTTACTATATGTTGTTTTCTATTCCAAAAACCATTTGGAAAATCTTCACAAATTTGTGTAACTATTTGCTAATTTACTTGAGATATTTTTTGTTTTATTTTTGGGTAGTTAAATTGCTCTTCTATTTTCAAATTACAAATTTCCTTTTGAAAAAAATTTATTTGGCTTTGTTTTAATCTAATATTTTCATTTAAAGAATGTTCACTCATATGATTAAAATCAGAACTTTTTGCATGAGATGCAAATTCAAAAGTTAGTTCTTTTTCTTTATTACAAAATACTTTTCCATCACAATAATATGGATACATTTGACATAAAAATGGAGTACCTAATATTAATGAAAACCTACATTTTTTGTTAATATGAATATCATTCTTATAAAATTTTATTTTTTGAAAATACACAAACGTTTGATATTTTATGTTCTATAGGTATTTTTGATCCTTTAGCAGTATTCAGGGAGACTGAAGTTTTCTCAAACTATTGAGATGGAACAATTCCCTCTTCGTGTAGTTTAAATTAGCTCCTCCATCAATCATAGCAATGGATTTAAAAGCACGGGTATCATTTATTAATAAAGAAACATAAATATATTGTTTTAGGAAAATGTACACAGTATTATAGAATAATCTAAAAATTCTTTTGAATTATGAATGTTTGAATTTTCTATGTTTTCCCCATTTTTCATTTCTTCAAGTTTTTCTTTCTGTATATCTTGCACAAGAGATAATTCTTTTGAAAAAGAGATAATTCTTCTAAATTGTCTAGTTTTTCTTTTAAAGATGTGTCTTTATAATTTATTTAATTGTGTTAATCTCCTTGATTTTCTGTTTTAATTCATTTAATTCTTGTTTCAATATTTGGACTTGTTTATATATTGTAGTATTTTGTATATGATTATGTATATCCTTCATAGAAAAATTGTTTTTTCATATCCAATGTTCCTTTATTTTTGGTGGAATGTATTCATTTTTATTGGAGGTAGAAGATGTTGCATTATATAATGATAAATATCTCTTTATATGTAATTGTTTTGTTCAGGATTTGGTATTTCTTCAATTAAATCTAAAATAAATTTTTTGGTTGTCTGTTAGTGTAAAACTTTGTGGATTTCGTTGGCCCAAAAGCAAGTTAAGAGAAAGGTAAATTAGGTTGTATGAAACTAATTGTAACTTTTGATCAATAAAAACTCAAGTATGATAGATGCAATGCAATTAATGATCAATGTAATAAATGCACAATTAAGATTAAATTAAAGACAATTTTTGAGATTCATAAAGTTCAAACCAAAAAAACTTCCAAACTTCAAATTAAAGACAATTTTTGAGATTCAGAAAGTTCAAACCAAACTTCCAAACTTCAAAAGTTTGGAGTACAATTCTAACACTTTGTGCCTCTTCAATGTAGGTGAGACAATAACCTCTTGTACACCAAGTAGGATCACTCTTGCTCACACTAATTACCTCTAGTTGAGCTAAGAGTTTTACACACAACCTCATTTTTATACAATAGTTATCTCTCAACTCTTTATACTTGAAGATCACTTATTTTTACACTTTGTAATTCCACTAATACAAAAGCCTATTTTCACTAAAATAGCTTTGGTAGGTGCTTGTATTAATTGTGGAAGTTATCTCATTTATTTTAGGCTCAAAAGTATTCATAGCTGCACAAAAATGGCCTCCAACTACCCTCCAACGGCTATACATTAAATGTTAAAAAATTAGCCGTTAGACAATTCGGTTGTCTGAAGCAGAGGTTCTACGGCTGATGATCTGTCTGATCCCTTAATGAAGTCTGATGCTTTATGTTCGTTTGGACGTTCGAGCCTCCGTTCGACAACGCATCCGATAAATGGTTACTAGCTTCTGGACTTTTTCACTTAGCCATTCGGACATTATCCTTCGTCCGAAACTTATTGTCATAAAATAAGGTTGTTGCTTCTTCGGACACTTATTGGCGTCCGAAGCATTGTGCATTGAACAGTCATATGCGTATGTTGAGAGTATAATCATTTAGAGTGCTTTGATTCATGTTTGGACGGTCCTTTGCATCTGAAACATTGTCCTTTGGATGATCATATGCATTCGTTGAAAATGAATCATTTCAGTGCTCTTTGGTTAATGCTCTGACAGTCCCTTACGCCCGAGAAAGAATTGTTCAGACTATCTGTAGTGTTGGTTCAACCTGTTACTTGAAAAACACCCTACACACCCTGCACACTAGATTTTAATCATTAGATTAATTTTGCAACTTCAAAACTAGGATTAGGATTGACAATCTTCTCATTTTTGATAATGACCAAATCAAGGATGAAAGGAGACTTTCTTAAAACTAGTTTCCTCAAATCAGACACCAAAATCAATCCATAGGCAAACTAAAACTGAAACCATTCTCCCCCTTTAGCTTCTTCAAAACATAAGGACATGATGCTCCCACTCAGGTGGAGCTCCCTCTCAGTCATTCAATCAAGCAATAAACAATAGTCCAGTGCATAAAGTTGAAACAAATTAAAAACAAGACAAAGTCATTCAATTAATTAGTCAATAAACCAGTATAAGACACGGAAGATCAAAGACTAATTCCTAGGAAGAGGTATCATGATTCTTCTTGGATCGATTTTTCTTTTGCTTTTTTTAGTGTAAACTTTTTGAACCAAAGAGATGTCATCCTCAGTTTCCTCATTTCCTTGTGTAGCATGTTCTCGATTTGGAGTTTCTTGGACCTCAGGAGAAGCAACATTGGTCTCTCTTCGTTACATGATATGCGCAAAGGTATCTTCTATGTCATCTTCATCATCTTGAGTACCTAATGCTTAATCATTCCCATCCTGAGCTTACATGATGTACGCAAAGGTATCTTCTATGTCATCTTCATCATCATGAGCAGCTTAATCATTCCCATCCTAAGCTTGATCACAATGAGCATCTTGAGTTGGATCCCCTTGTGTTTCTTGGTGAGGATCCTAAGCTTCATTGGTTTGATCCTCATGATTTGGTTGATCCTCATGCTCTGAATTGTGTTCAAGGGCCACATCCGCATCATTTTCACTTTCAAAAGATGAATCAAGAGGATATTGATATTTGATATTTGCAAATTGCACTTGGGCAGAAGCAGACATTCCCAAGGCTAGCGCTTCTTGAAGAATGTCTTGTTTAATTTCCAAGAGCTTTAATTTCCATGTGGTTCTCCTTTGATACTTTGTCATTTGATGAATGAGAGAGTTTATGAGATCCACAATATGTTCTAGTGACGGAGATTTTGAAGAAGTGGTTTGGGAATGAAGGAGGGGTGTAGAAAAGTAAGGAGTAGAATTTAGTGTTAGAGGTGATTGCCAAGAAGTAAAGGCCTCTTCTTTAAATTCTTCAATTAAAAAAGCATTTTTAGTAAACCATTGATTTTTGTTGAACTTTAAACCTTTTTGTTCAATATATTCTTTGGTAAAATGTGGAGGAAATTGTTGTTTGCTCTAAATTGGAATTGAAAAATAATAAAAATTTTGCTTAAAAACTTGCCAAATGTAATGCTCTTCCTAGTGTCGGTGAGTAGCAGTTCCCATAAGGCGTAAAACAAATAACCAAAATCGACCTTAATGCCCTTGTACAAACAGCAAAAAATGTACAATTACATCTTGCCCGATTCAGTCCGATGGCTATCAATTGGTAAAAGCAAATTCATGGCCAAAATATACAAAATATTAAGGTCAGGACTGAGCAAGGTAGTTTTGGCTTCTGCAGCCTGTCGAAAATTAATTTTAAAAATTTGATTGACCTTTTCAATGTCAAATTGAGTATCAAAACTAGGCCAATGATCAAAAGCAAAGAAATCTATGAGTAATCATCAAAATCATTTAGTTCACATCCAAAAACACAATAGTTGAATTTATTTCATTATCCTTGTGATTGACACGAGAAACTAAGCAATTAGTGTCCTTATTTTTTCTCAAATTTTGACAAAACTGTAAAATCATATCATGATGTACGGGCAAATCAGTATCTATTAAATGACCCTAATTTTGTTTTTCAAAAAATTCTTGAATAAAATTTAAGTTTAATACATTGAAGAGGCCTTTATGACAGGTCTTTGGGGAATAATTGACTTGTTTAAAAGAGAGGCATACCTTTTTGAAGCTTTAGCATCATTGAATTTTAGTTGAGAAGAGGATGTCTCAGATTGAGGTTGATTTGGTCCTTAATTTGAAGTTTCGACCTTGGATGATTTCTCTTTTGCTGGTGTTTTTGTCTGATTTGACTTCCTCTTGCCTTCGAAGCAAATCCATCTCGTGATTGAGTCATGGATGAAAGAATGAGGAATAAAGGTAAACAACCCTTTTCAAAGAAAAAAAACGAAAATGAATGATGTGAAAGGTTTTTGATGGGTCAAAATAGTTAGGATGGCTAGGAAAGAAGTTTAATTATGATTTAAACACCATTAATTTAGAGAATGTTGAAAGAAATTAAAGAGAATTAAAAGGGGGTGAAAATCACCAGAGGAATGGTAAAGAGTGTCCGAAATGAACATAGAGATGGTTATTAAAGCTGATGAGGATCATTCTGATAGCCAAATGATGAGAATGCTTTTGAACGAGTGTCCGATAAGGATGAACGGATGTTCAGAAGGGTTAGCTAAGCATTCGAACTTGTCGGACGGAGATACGCATCCGACTAAAGTCAAAATCATAGTACAAAACAAAGACAACCTTTCGATCAGCGATGAGCATCCAAACAAATGTCAAACAGTTAATACAGAAAAGTCCACTTTTTAGACAAATATGAACATTCGAACACACAAGAATCAACAATTTGCAATTTTTGAATAAAAAATTTCTAAACTTCAAAGACAGCTGGATTAAGAAAGAACGATCCAAAGGCAAAGCTTTTGTAAAAATATCAGCCAATTGATCTTTAGTACACACATAATCAATGCAATCTTCCTTTTTACAAGCAAGAACTCTTATAAAATTGTGTTTAACGTCAACATGCTTTGTCCTAGAATGTTGATTTGGAATTTTAGTGAGATTAATGGCACTAGTGTTATCACACTTAATAGGCACACATCCAAAAACCAAACCAAAATCATTTAAAGTATGTTTCATCCAAAGAACTTGAGCACAAAAACTATCGGTAGCTATATATTCCGCTTCTACCATTGACAAAGAAATTGCATTTTTTTTCACTAAGCCAAGAAACCAAGCAATTTCCAAGAAAAAGATACATTCCACTAGTACTTTTTCTATATACTCGGCAAAATCAGCATCTGAGTATCCTACCAATTCAAAACTAGTGGTTTTGGGATACCATAAACCATAACCAATAGTACCTTTTAAATGTCTAAAAATCTTTTTAACTGCAATTAATGGTATCAGATTCTTTAGGGCAAGATGGAAAATGAGCACATAAGCATACGAAAAACATAATATCCAGTCTACTAGCTATTAAATAGAGTAAACTACCAATCATACCTCTATTATGCTTTTCATCAACCTTGTTACCTTCATCATCTTTGTCAAGGTTGGTTGAAGTACACATTAGATTTCCAACCTGCTTTGAGTCCTCCATGCCAAACGTCTTTAGTAATTGTTTTGCGTATTTTGCTTGTGTGATGAAGGTTTCCTTGTTTGATAGATTAGAAGCCCAAGGAAGAATTGAAATTCTCCCATCATGCTCATCACAAATTCCTTTTGCATCATAAGAGAGAACTCCTTCCCCAAATTTTCATTAGTAGCTCCAACAATAATATCATCTATATAAATTTGTATGACTAGCAAATTTTCAAAATTAACTTTGGTGAGTATAGTATCCACAATTCCTCTTTCGAAACCATTTTCAACTAAAAAACCACTCAATCTTTCATACCAAGGTCTTGGGAATGATCTTGATTTAAACTATACCAAACTTTTGAAAGTTTAAAAAACATGATTTGGAAATTTTTCTTGTTCGAAACCCAGAGGTTGTTCTACATAAACTTCTTGATCAATATAACCATTTAAAAAAAGAACTTTTCATGTCCATTTGAAAAAGTTTGAAATCTTTAAATATGCATATGTAATCATCATTCTAATGGATTCTAATCTAGCTACGGGTTTAAAGGTTTCATCATAATCAATTCTCTCTCTTGTGCATACCATTTTACTATCAATCTAGTCTTATTTCTAACAATTTCACCCTTATCATTCAATTTGTTCCTAAAGCCCAAACTTTATTCCTATCAAATTGATTCAATATCTCTTGCATTGCCAAAATCTAAAAATAATATTTTAATTCATCATCAACATGTGTAGGCTCAAATTGAAAGATGCACAATTATTATATAAAGGTTTAAAAGATCGAGTTTTTGCCCCATCGGAAGGATCATCTATGATTAGATTTTGAGTAGATGATGACTCAAAGAAAATCTCCGAACTCTTGGAAGATTCTTTGGCGGCTCTTTCTCTGTTTCACCTTCTTCATCCATATGTTGTGCATCTTTCTCCTTGCTCTCAATTGCTATTTGTTGATCCTCTTAGATTGATAATTTTTCAAGCTCCTTTTGAATAGTTGCATCTTCATCTTCACAAACACCCCTTGAAACAATATCATTAGATTCATCAAATGTAACATGTACATCCTCTTCTATTACAAGAGTTGTTCTATTGTAAACTCTATAAGCCTTTTTGTCATTAGAACAACCTAAGAAAATTCCTACATCTAATTCTTATTAAACTTCCCTAGATGTTCCTTAATTTTCAAAATAAAGCATTTATATCCAAACACTTTAAAATAAGCCACAATGGGCTTTCTGCAAAATAAAAGTTTATAAGAGGTTTTGCTCAAAATGGGCCTTATAAGAAGTCTGTTCATCATGTAACAAGCCATGTTAAGGGTTTTAGCCCAAAAATACGTTTTGGCAAATCACATTCGTTAATCATTGTTATTGCTATTTTTTAAAGAGTTCTATTTTGTTGAGGAACTCTAGCAACCGAAAACTCATAAGAGATACCATTATGACCACAAAATTCTGGAAAACTACCAAATTTGAATTCGGCATCATTATTACTTCGAAGTCTCACAATTTTCAAATTCAACAAATTTTGCACCTTAGCAAACAATTTCACAAAATTTTCAAAAGATTCATTTTTGTGTTTAAGAAACAACACCAAGTATATCTAGAATAATCATCAACAATACAAAAGCATATTTACTACCACAATACTAGCATGTTGAGTGGGACAAAATAAATCCATATGCAAGTGTTCCAAAGGTTTAGAAATGGACACACTAATTTTGGCTTTGAAGGAAACTTTCACTTGCTTACCAAATTGACATGCATTACAAATTTTGCCTCTTACAAACTGTAATTTAGGCAAGCCTCTAACTAATTCCTTTTTAACAAGGTTATCTAACGTGAAGTTCATATTGAAATGACACAATCTCTTATGCCAAATCCAAGGATCATGTTTGGTAACTATTAAGCACTTAATCTTACCATTGTCAATATTATCAAGATAAACCACATAAACATCATTATGCCTTTTTTTACCTCTAAACAAAACAATAATGTTCTTATCAAGAATTAAATATTCATGTTTGTTAAAGAAAACATACAAATCTCTATCACATAGTTGATTCATACTATTCAAGAAATTATAATTCAAGTTATCAACTAAAAGCATATTTTTTCACAAGTGTTTCTCCTTTTCTACCTATATCACCAATCCCTATAGATTTGGCTTTCATATTGTCTCCAAGGGTTACTTTGCTACTATTCTTTGATTTGATATTTGTGAAAAGGGATGGATCACCGGTAATGTGCCTTGAACACCCACTATCAATGAACCACTTTGCATCCTTAGTGGTGTTCTTCAAGAATAACCACACAAATAATTAAGAGATTACTTTTGGTACCCATGATTTTTTTGGGTCCATATGAGTTAAATAATGGACTCAATATCTACATAGATATATCATTTCCAAATTCTCATTTCTTTTAACACAACAATTCTTTTTCACAAGTCCATGTTGTTAAAAATAATTGCAGATAATACTTTTATTTCCATATAAAGAAAATTTAGACTTTTCAAAGCACAAACCATCCTTTCCAAAGGTGGTGAAATTCTTGTGGATTGACAAATTTCTATTTCTTTTCAGTTCAACAATATTTTCCTTTTTCTTTTGCAAAAGTATATCAAGATCATCTAATCTCTTCTTCAATGAAACTTGTTCCTCCTTGATCTTGGTTTTCGCATCTAATATTTTCTTCAATGCATCATTTTCTTGTGTCAATCTATTATTTTCATTTACAAGTTTAGAGTTAGCATTTAACAAAGTACTATTCTTTCTATTTAATTCATTTTTTCTAGCATAAGATTCTTTCAAGCTATAATGCAATTTCATCACAAATGCCTCAAGAGCATCATTTTCATCAGTTCATCATATGAATCATCAAGAGAAGTGAAGTAGATACCTAATCACCGCCAAATTCCATAAAGGCCATTTGAACGATTTCAACTTCCTCTTCTACTTCTCCCTTAGAACTGCAATCATCTCATGTAATTTGAAAATTGTTGAAGCCGAGTTTCCTTCCTTCTTTCTTCTTCTTGGAAGGCACTCGTTTGCTAAGTTCTCGGGTTGACCACATTCAAAGCATTTTTCATTCTGCTTCTTAATTTATAGGTTGGTCTTCCCTTTGAAGTTGATGGAATTGATTGCTCTTCTCTTTCTCATTCGTCTTTTGGTGATGTAGTGATTTAGGAATCCTTTGGGGATGATTGCAAGACCACCTTTATCAAATTCTTCATCCTTTAAGTTGATGGATCCATTTTCATCATCTTCTTGAGAAGCCTTCGATGCAATGCTTCTCTTGGCTCTTGCTTTTTCATCATCTTGGGCTTAGGATTTAAGAATCAACTCATAACGAAGTAAGAGACTTAATCAATGATTCAATAGGCATAGAATTCAAAATTTTAGCTTTTTCTATAGCAATTATTTTGCTTCCCATTCTTTAGACAAGACATTCAAAATTTTTCCTTTTTTTTCACCCAATGAATCCTAATGCCTCCAAATCCTTTATAATGTCATTAAATCTAAAATACATCTTATCAATGCTTTCATGAGGTTCCTTTTTGAATGATTCATATTTAGCAATAAGCAATGACTTCTTTTGTTCTCTTACATCATCACTACCCTCATGAATCTCTTTCAACTTGTCCCAAATGTCCTGAGCTGACTTGCAACCTTTTATTCTAGTAGACTTATTAGCATCTAAGGCATTATACAACACATTCATAACTTTAGCATTCAAAGTCAAGTTGGCCTTATCTTGGGGAGTTAACTCATTCCTAGTCTTGAGTCCAAGTCTATGAGTTTCCTCATTTATAATGGTGGCTTCAAAGGGCCCTCATGGACTATATACCATAATGTATCAATATCTATTGATTGCAAAAATATCTCCATTATCTCTTTCCAACTAATAAAGTTCACCATTAAACATAGGTAGTCTAGTGATGGATTGACCCTTCGAAAACAAAGCATTGTTGGTTTCCATAGTGACTTTACTCCTAAGATAGTTAATCTAAGTACTAGAGACCAAGTCCCGATACCAATTGTTGGCCCAAAAAAAAACCTAAGAGGGGTGAATTAGGTTGTATAAAACTAATTACAATTTTTGATCAATAAAAACTCAAGTATGATGGATGCAATGCAATTAATGATCAAAGCAAACATTGCATAATTAAGAGTAAATAAAAGAAAAGTTTTGAGATTAAGAAAGTTCGAACCAAACTTCCAAGCTTCACAAGCTTGGAGTACAATTCCAACACTTTGTGCCTTTTCAATGTAGAGAAACAATAACCTTCTTATACACCAAGTAGGATCACTCTTGCTCACACTAATTTCCTCTACTTGATCCAAGAGTTTTATACACAACTACCTCACTTTTATACAATAGTTATCTCTCCACTCTTTACACTTGAAGATCACTCATTTTTACACTTTGTAATTCCACTAATACAACACTTTGAAAGCCTATTTTCACTAAAATAGCTTTGGTAGATGCTTGTATTAACTGTGGAAGTTATCTCATTTATTTCAATCTCAAAAGTATTTATAATTACATTAAAATGGCGTCCAACTACCCTTCAACGGCTATGCATTAAATGCTGAAAAACTAACCATTAGATAGTTCAACCATCCGAAGCAGAGGTTTTGCATTTGATGATCTATCTGATCTTTTGATAAAGTCATGCTTTAGACTTGTTCGGATGTCCAAACTTTTGTCTGACAATGTGTCTGATAAATGGTCAGTAGCTTTTTGGCTTTTTCACTTAGCCGTTCAGACATTATCTTCGTCCGAAGCTTGTTATCATAGAATAAGGTTGTTGCTTGTCCAGACACTTATTTGTGTCTGAAGCATTGTACATCAGACCGTATTATACGTTAATTTGATGATCCCCTGAGAGTATAATCTTTTAGAGTTCTCTGATTCATAGTTGAACAATCCTTTGCGTCTAAAATATTGTCCTTCAGATGATCAAATGTATCCACTAAGCATGAATCTTTTCAATGCTCTCTAGTTAGTGTTCGGACAATCCCTTATATCCGATAAAGTACTGTTCGGACAATCTACAGCATCCGTTCAACCTATTGCTTGAAAACATCCTACACACTAGATTTTAACGATTAGATTAATTTGTTATCTTCAAAACTAGGATTAGGATTGACAGATTTAAGTCATGAGAGTCCAAAATAGCTTTATAATACATAATTTCAGGGGAACAATTTGAACATTCTTCCAAACTTTCATTCAAACTATTATCTATCTTCTGAACCATAGACCCACTATATTCTGAATAATTGAGATGATAAATTATTTGATCTTTAATTTCATCGTCAATTTCTAATTCTCTTATTTACTGTAATATATTTATTTTAGTCTTACACTTATTAGCATAACATCACTGACCTTTCTTTCCACATTTTCTACAAGTTATATTAGCCTTAATTTATTCTTTTACTTCTTTATCAGTTTTGTTGTTTTTCTCTTTTTTCTGTAGTTTTATTTTAAAGAATTTTTTCTTTTTAGGATATGGTTTTAAATAAGACTTAATAACTTTTCTTTTGGCCTTTTAAAAGAGAATTTTTGGTGGAGGAATAGCAAACTGGTCACAACATCTCCTAATTCAGTTCTTTGTTTATATTTTTCTATTTGGGCTTCTAATTTTATGTCATTGCATAATTTTAATCCTTCAATCTTGCAGACGGATATTATATCCCCATATGTTAGGTTTTCATAAGGAATATTAAACCCATCATTCATATTTTTTAGAACATTAGTTTAGCAAATAATGTTGGCAAACCATTTATAAATTTTCTTTCCAAAAATTTGATGGAGCATTGATGAGCTCATAAATGTTGTGTACTTTATGTGTCGTTTACCTCATTTTTCATGTAATTTGAGCAATAGGTAATTGAGTCAATTATGAGCTTAACTATTTTATTTTTATTTTGTGAAGATTTTCCATGAGAAAGGAGCCAGAAAGATCAAAAAGTTGGAGAAAAATAAAAAAGATGCAACACGCACATCAGTAGGGAGCGAATTTGGATACTGTTCGGTATTTTGAGCATACCGTTCTTGTCCGAGCTCCAACTCAGATGATTCAAGATGCTTTGAAAAGCTAAGAGAGAGATCTACAACTTTTATCTTTTAGTTTTCCAAATTCCATAAGCATCAAGGTCAAAATTGAGGTGAAAATTGAAATTGATGCACATGAGCGAATGAAAGTCTGCGCATGTGCGCTAGCCGAGAAAAAAGAACTTTAGCTACTGGAAGTTGTGCACATACACAAGAAGTTTCTGCGCATGTGCGCATGACGATCATCTGGTGATGGAAATTACTTGTTTTGCAAGTTTTCTCCACTCGGTTGGACTCTTTTTCGAGTTTTATTGTAATTCTATCATCTAAGGGGTCTAGACACCCTGATGTATACCCTATAAATACCCCATTATGAGGGGAGTTGAATATACATTGTAGTCATTAGTTAGATTAGACACTAGATTAGGAAAATCGTAGACTAGGGTTTTATTCTTCTTGTTCAAAACTTCAAGCACATCAACTCTTTTTCCGGCTATGCTCTTGAGTTTGCTTTCTTATTTAAATTCAATTGAATTCCAGGTTTTTACTTCAAATGCATATTTTTGATTTGATCTTATGGCATTTACTTTTCTAGTTCAATAATTTAAATTCATTTTTGATAAATTTTATTGCTTTCTCTAGTTTCACTTTATTGTTTTCTTTTGTTTTAATTAGCTTGGTAATTGTTCATAATTTCTTAGTGGTTAAAATTAATTTATTTAGGTAGAAAAAAATCTTGTGATTAATTTTTCTTACTAGTTCATAGGTTTGTGAACCCTAGTACTTGACCAATAGTTCTCGTGGGAATGATCCTTACTCACCCAATCTACAAACATATCTCGTATCAGTCTTACGAGCATGTATAGATGTTGATTAGGGTTATTAAGGTAATTATGACTTGTTTGTGAATTGAATTGCCTAATCAATATTTACCCAAACAAATTTTTGGCACTGTTACCGGGGACTATTCTTGGGGCAATATTAGGTTTAGTGAGCCTAACTAGATTAGACCTTTTATTTTTTTCCTTTTAATTATTTGCGATGTCTCTTTGTTCTTTTTAATTTTTCTTTTGGATTTCTTCTTTAATATACGAACTTTGGTCTTTTTCTTATAGTTTATGGTAAATACTTGTTCTTCTAACCAACCACTACTTTTAGGTGATTTGGAAATTGAGCGAACTATATCTGGAAACCACAGAAAACCACAAAAATTTAGCCAAGGTGTGAATTTAATAGAGAATCCAAATCATAATATTGGGGGTCAAGAAGAAGTAGCAAGTAATAATGACAATAGAGGCAATGCTAATTCCCTATCCCTAGAGATTATGCCGTACCAAATTTTGAGGAGGCTACAAGTTCTAGCATTGCCCGGATAACCATACAATCCAACAACTTTGAGATCAAGCCAGCGTTAAGTCAAATGCTCCAAACCCATGGTATGTTCGGAGGTGGGCCAAACAAGGATCCCTATGCTCATCTGATAAATTTTTGAAGTAGTCATTGATACATTTAAATACAATGGGGTACATACTAATTGTATTCGAATGAGTGCTTTTCCGCTTTCTCTGCAGGATAGGGCAAAGGCTTAGTTTCAATCATTCCAGCAAGGTACTTTCATGACGTGGAATTAGCTAGCTCAAGAATTTTTGGCCAAGTACTTTTCTCCATCAAGGAATGCAAAGCTCTGCAATGACATCACATAATCCTAGCTTGTGACTTTTGTGGAGAAAATCATCAAAATGGCCTTTGTGACACACCCATCCCACAAAGTGAGCAAGTTCACTTTATTGCAAATCAAAATTCAAGGTCAAGGAATCAACCAAATTGTTTTGGTAACACCTACAATCCATCGTCTAAGTGTCGACATAGTACAAAACCATCCAAATTTTTCTTAGACCAATCAAAATAATGTTCAAAATCCATCTTTCGAACCCAACCAACCACAATCAAATTCCTCCAACCAAACTTCATCCTCTCAACAATATCAACCACCTCACTAGAGGAATTTTCAAAACTTTCCACCTCAACCGAATAGCACATACCAACCTCCACAACCAAGACCCGTACCTTATCCTCATATATAAACCATGGTCAATCCACTAAGGATAGTTTGAGGAGGGAGTATGAGAATTTGTGAGCTTTTTCAAGGAATATGGAACTACAATTGGGACAGTTAGCTCGGTGGAATAATGAAAGACTAATAGGAGCATTGCCAAGCGACACTATCTTGAATTGAAAGGAGCAATGCAATGCTATTTCACTGAGGAGTGGAAAGGAACTTGGTGTGCAAAATGACAAGAAAAAGGTTGATAAGGAAGTTGAGAAGAAAAAATTAGAGATAATTGAAAATAAACTTGAAGTTGAAAGTAACGAATGAGAAGATGACCAAGGAGAATGCAATGAAGGAGTCGAAGAAGAAGCAAGTGGACAAACCTTTGAAATTGAATCCTGTAGTGAAAGTGCCATTTCCTCAACGACTCATTGATCCAAGAAAGAAGGAAAAAGATAAACAATTCCACAAGTTCCTCGATATGCTCAAAAAGCTTAATGTAAACATCCATTTGGTTGACGTTATCAACAAAATGTCTAATTATGCTTAGTTCATGAAGGATCTTTTGGCTTGAAAGAAGCAGTAGGATGACGATGGAAAAGTTTGCCTCGATGCTAAGGGTAGTGCCATTGTTCAATAGAGATTACCCCCCTAAACTCAACGATTCCGGTAGTTTCTCTATATCGGTGAAAATTGGAGGACATACATTGCATTGATCACTTTGTGATTTGGGGACGAGTATCAATATCATGCTGAAGGCCATCTATGATAAGTTAAGGATCACCAATGCAAAACCATCCAACATTACACTCCAATTGGCAAATTGATATATTGTCCAAGATAAAACCTTATGGCTTGTTGGAGGATGTGCTTTGTGAAACCCAGTATTTTACTAGCCTTGTTCTTTGATTTTTAACTGGTTTAAAATGTTTTTCATATTATTTTTAGTCATAAAGTACTTCAACTTATTCGTTTTTCAATTCGGCAAATTTTTCGGTTTACGCGATTTCGGTTCCGACGGGTAAATGGGTCAAAAATTGGACTAAGTGTAATTAGTGCATTGTGGTGTGTGAGTGTTGTATGATGGCTGAATTATTCAGAAAAAAAATGATAATTTAGTAGCAAAAATTAGTTTTTGGGTTAAATAGTCAACTTGGAGACTATTTGGTCAAATGGGGAACTATTTGGGTCAACCTTGAAATCTTTTTTAGTCTTCTTGTTGCTTTGTTTCTTCCTCATTTCTCCTAGCTGCTGGCCGAACTTCTCTTCCCCATTTTCCCCCAAAATTTTCTTGGATATCAAGTATAAATCACTTGGAATGTAAGATTTTATGTATGTACACAACATTTTAGCACTTTATGGCTTATGGGCTTTATGATCCAAGCTTTAATTTCAAGTTTTGTAGGATTCTTTATGGCTGAAAATAAAACCCTCTTTGCAGCCTTATATGTTATGATTTATGTATGTTATGGGTTGTTTTTAGTGTTTTGGAGGTTGGGAAGTGATTGGGGTTGATTTTTAACAACTTTCCACGGTTAGATTACATATTTTAAGATTATGAGTTGGGGTTTTGTCTTCCATATGTGGCCCTAGAGTGTTATGCTATGAATGCTTATGTCTATGCATATAATGATGTTTTAAGAGTGTTTTAAGGTTAGTTTGGATAGGAATTGAGACTTGAAACCAAGTGGAATTGATTTCCCTTCATTTTGTAAGTAAGCGGAAGTTTGGCGCAGCTAGGATAATTTGGATAATTGGTTATGTTTGAAGGGTCTTTAATGATCTTTTGATGGTTTTAGGTGTTTTCCTTTGTTGTGGGATGCTATTGATATAGTCCCGGCTATTGCTCCGTTGAATCTTTCCGTTTATGCATTGGTTGGTTAGAATATGTTGTTTTGAGTTGGGTTGTAACCAAGGTCCCTTGAATACGTTGGAATTGGATTTTGTTGGCAGGGAGGATAACCTACTTATAGCCTAGGGAGAGGTGAAGTTTTTCGGTTTTTCTGAAAACGAGCTTATTATCTCCTAATCTAGACAGGTAATACCCCTAAATACACATGTTACTTTGGTAGTGTTTTCCCGTGGGGTTGTCTCTTGTCGAACACATCGGACTTTGTTAATAAGTCATTTTTGCTACAAAGATCTGTTGGTGTCGTTTTCTATCAAATCTAGTGTGTATTAGAGACAGTAAGATTTATGACTATAATTAGACCCCAGAGTCCTCTTATACTGTTTTAGGTACCACGCCACCTACTGCGATGTGTATAAGAGACAGGGGTCTATGTTACCCACCTATCAAAGCAAAAACTGCACCCTCTTCCACTTGTATTTTGTTTAATGACTTTGAAATATGTTTGGATGGATTTTAGAATGTGTATGATGTTTGGAACTGCACTTTTACCAAGTTTTGGAACTATTACATATGAAATCGGGACCAAGCTATTTTATGTTAATCAATTGATATGTTTGCAAACTCTTTTGATATGAAAGCATTTTATAACTGTTTTGGCTCATAGGTGACCTAGGTATATAATTTTGGACAGCAATTGAAATGGTTCTCTAATTGGGAGAACCGGTTCTATAGTCATCCATGGGACGCCATGGTGATCTATGATCATATGAATTATTTGATGCGGGTTCTTGTCTTTGGGATAACTTGACCTCCGGTCGACTAGTAGGTGTGGTAGATTACTAGATCGGCTAGTACTGTAGGTCATACCTTTGAGCCTAAAAGATACTCATGCTATTTTATTATATTCGGATTGAAACTTACTTGGATTTGTTCGCTATGCTTTAGCATACTATGTTTTGAAATGATTGGATCTTTTTGGCTATGTTTTGGACATGCCTGACGTTTATGTCTGTATAGATGGCATGATACACTTTAGAAACTACTTATGATTATGGTTTATTGACGTTTAAATGGCATGAGACATTTTAGTCTCTGCTTCATGACTATGGTTTTCACAAATGTTATTATTTTTATGTTTTCTTTTTATCGCAATGCTTGGCCCCATTTGAAGAATCTTTATGATATCCACTGAGCTAGTTATGCTCACCCCACGTGATTTATAATTTTTCAGATTAGGTGCTCGTTTTTGACTCTTCACCGCGTTAGCAGCTTTTAGATTTTCTCCAGATTCCACATTACTGGTAGGACTCTGCGGATAATCTTCCAAACTTCTCTTTTGTTTGGAAAGGGGTAGTGTATTAGATAGGTTTTGTATTGATGAACTTTGTTTTTATTGTAGCATCTTTTGTACTAAGAAGGAATTTTGTAATTCGTGTTTTTTTTGTGTAAAATGAAATATTCGGTTTTATAGTTAAGAAATGGTTTGATGGTTCTATTACATTGCGGTTAAGTTTGTTGCTCTCGTTCGTTTGTGCCTTGCGCTTTGGGCCGGTGTACCATTAGCGCAGCGTGTTACGGTCCCGTTTTTGGGGCGTGACATGCTTGTTCAAGTTGGAAAGTTGATGTTTCTTGTTGATTTCTAAGTGTTGGACATCAACGAGAACAATGAAATTCCATTGATTTTAGGGAGACCATTTTTATCAACTACATGTGCTTTAATTGATGTTATTAAAGGGAAGTTGAATTTGTGAGTTGATAATGAATTTGTGAAAATTGATGTTTTTAATTATGATGATAATATCCCAATATTTGAAGAAAAATGTGCTAATTATTCCCTTGGTTCATTCATTGATAGGTATGAAGACAAAGTACCCAAGGTGGTTCAGGATAATGCACTAAAAAAGACTATCGAAAAAAATGAGGACTTCAAAATTGACTTGGAGAACAAACCACCATATGAGGAAGGTGAGAAGAGAAAGACTCATGGGATGGTTTCACAACAGCGGAAAGGTGAGGGTTGAGCAAAGTAATAGAGACCATGAACAAGAAGAAGAAAATACAATTCAAGAAGCAATTTGATGCTTTAATTTGTGGACCAACGTTGGCAAATGCGTGGAAACAAGGGCAAGTTCAAATTCGAGTCGGCAATCAAGTGTCAAGAGTGATGAAAATTGGTGTTAAACGTTTCCTGTGTAATCCAAAAGAAAAGGATGGCCGACCATCCTTAAGTACTTGAACTGAACTCAAGTGCCGAAGTTGAGGTTAAGACTATAAACAAGGGCACTTCTTGGGGGACAACCCAAGCTTTTTTTGCTTTCTTGTTGTTCTTCATATTTAGTTACTTAAATATGTTAGGTTGTGTCTATTTTCTTTTTCTTAATTTCTTAATGGGTTTAGCATTTTGTTTTTGTTTTAGTGTTAATGACGTGTTTCAACTCGCTTCATGGATATTTATGTCAGGATAAACTACACCAACTATTCTACATTGCCAAAGAAGCTTTCCTTTTCCCTTTTTGTCTTTTATTTTCTTAAACATTATGGAAACAATGTTTATTTCTAAGTGTGGGGAGGGGAGTTATCTGGATTTATATTTGTTTGGTGTAGTTTGCTCAATTTTTGCTTCAATATTTCAACTTTTCTTTTGATCTAAGAGCTTTTCAAAATTTTTGAAAATTTTTGTGTGAATTAGTTGAATTTTTGAAATTTTAATGGATTTTGAAATGCTTAGCATGTCTCTTTAATTTTCACTGTGATAATTTTTGAACTAAACCGTCATGAGTAAGTAGTCCGTGTTAATACTTTTCTTGCTTGATTTTTGAGAATTTTTAACCCTAATAGCCATAAATTATTTGATCTTTGACACTTAGAGTAATTATGTAAATTCATTTATATTTCTTCCCAGAACTTGCTTTATTACATTTTCAAAGAGAATTTTATAGACATCTTAATTTGGTTTAAAAATGACGGTAGAGTATTTTTTCGGACGTTTGAGCCTTTCAAGCCAACCCTTACTGATATTTTTATCCCTAGTACCCTATTTGAGATTAAAACACTTAGTAATTTGTAATGAATGGAGCGAAATACCAATAGGCTTTTCATTAAAACTCATTTGACCTACCTTTTTAAGCCTAATAAAGTCTTTAATTTTTCTATCCCAAAATGTCGCTTAAGAGCTTTATTGCACACAATAAATTGTTAAGGGGGATAAAAGGGGTAAAAGGTAGTTGAATGAGGGTGGTAAATTGTATGAGTGAGTGGTGTACATTTATGGGGAAAGGAGTACTAGGAGGAAAGAGAAAATTTTTGGAAAGTACAGGTAGTGCCTATCACTAGTACCTACCTTGTTGTGATACAGGTAGTGCCTATCATTGGTACCTGTATTTTCTGGTAGTGACTATCACTAGTACCTGCTTTGGTGTGTTTACGGGTAGTGCTTATCACTGGTGCCCGTATTAGGAGCGAACATGAAAAATTGATAAATAAATGTCTAGGGAAAAGGTTGGCATGTTGGGTTGAAATTGAAGAAGGAAGACTTTTTGGTTGTTGTATAAAATTTTTATGCAGGTGTTTGTTGATTAAGTGTAGGGTTATTTCTATAAATGATTGGTATTTAATGTGTTGGAGAGGAAGTTTTATTTTGATTTGCGGCCAGTATTAATTTAGAGCTCTTTCTTTGTCTTGTGATATCCTTCTCCCGTCCTTGATTAGCCAATACCTTAGTCATCATTACAAGCTAAAAAATCGTACCTGATTTAAATTGAGTTAGTTGTCTATATTAGTGGAGATATGTAAGAAAAGTGAGTTGTGGGGGTGTTAAAAAAATTCTAAGAGTTTGCATGATTGAATCTAAGTGTTGTGAAAACCAAGTTTTTATTGAATGACTATATTCACACACATCGGATTACATGTGTAAGGTTTTATTGGCATTTGAACTCTTAAGTTCTTAGATTACTTTTGATGATGGCATGGTTCTTGATTATTTATGTGGACAATTGTTGAGATATGTTGGGTGCATTTTTGATGAGCTTAACTATTTTCATTCTATTTTTCCTCGAGGACAATCAAAAGGGTTAAGTGTGGGGTATTTGATAAACTCATAATTGATGTGTATTTTATGTGTCGTTTACCTCTCTTTTCATGTAATTTGAGCAATAATTGAGTTAACTATGAGCTTAATTGTTTTATTTTTAGTTTGTAAAGGTTTTTTCATGAGAAAGGAGCCAAAAAGATCAAAAAGTTGGAGAAAATTCAAAAGGATGCAAAACGTGCTCCAGTAGGGAGCGAATTTGCATACTGTTCAGCATTTTGAGCATAACTTTCTTGTCCAAGATCCAATTGAGGTGATTCAAGGTTCTTTGGAAAGCTAAGAGAAAGGGAGCTACAACTTTAAAATTTGAGTTTTCCAAAATTTCATAAGCATCAAGGTCAAAATTGAGGTGAAAATTGAAACTGGTGTACTGGAATTCGTGCACATGCGCGAATAAAAGTCTACGCATGTACGCAAGCCGAGAAAAAGAGCTTTATCTACTGGAAATTGTGCACATGCGCAAGAAATTGTTGCAGATGTGTGCAAGAGATGAAGGGAAGTTGGTGAAGAAAATTACTTATTTTGGAAGTTTTCTCTACCTGGTTAGGCTCCTTTACGAGTTTTATTGTAATTCTATCATCTAAGAGGTCTAAACCCTGATGTATACCGTATAAATACCCCATTGTGAGGGTAGTTGAACATACGCAGTAGTCATTAGTTAGATTAGACATTAGATTAGGAAAATCATAGACTAGGATTTTATTCTTCTTGTTCAAGACTTCAAGCACATCAAATCTTGTTCTGGCTACGCTCTTGAATTTGCTTTCTTATTTAAATTCAATTTAATTCCAGTTTTTTTATTCCAATTCCATGGTTTTAATTTGATCTTATCGCGTTTACTTTTCTAGTTCATTAATTTAAATTCGTTTTTGGTAAATTTTATTGCTTTCTCTAGTTTCACTTTATTGCTTTCTTTTGTTTTAATTAGTTTGGTAATTGTTTTTAATTTCTTAGCGGTTAAAATTAATTTAGTTAAGTAGAACAAAATGTTGCGTGATTCATTTGTTTAACTAGTCCTTGTGAGAACGATCCTTACTCAACCAATCTACAAACTTAACTCGTATCTGTACACGTGTGTGTAGCTATTGATTAGGGTTATTAAGTCTTAATTATTACTTGTTTGTGAATTGAATTGTCTAATCAATACTTATCTGAACAAGCATCAGCACGATTTAATAGTCTTGCTAAAAGACATCTTTATACCATCTAAAATAGGATAGTGTTGGACATTTTAAATTCATTAGAAGTTCCCTATGAGCATTATTTCCACTAGCAATATTACTAATAAAATGTTTAACAATTTTAGCAATCAAAGTAAAAGCAACATCTGATTTAGTAGTTTGTGTTTGAGAAGATCCTGTCCCTTCTTTTTAATTTTGGAATGTGTTATAATTTCTATTCTTTGGGCTTCAGTAAGAAAATTATCCCACCATCATCTTAAAATTCCTAAAAATCCTTCTATTACAATTTTAGCAGTATTTACTTTAGTAGTTCTTTTTTGACTATTTCAAGAATTTGTGTATACACCAACATATTATGAAGAGATTTTTAACTAGCAATAGAACTTTGTGCTTCTACAGTCCATTCATAAATCAAACTAGCGTGATATGAATTTGGTATATATCCTGGATCTTCATAACTAATATCTAAAAGAGTAGGTCTTTGATAATAGTTAAAAGCTTTATGATGAGTTTTTTTAAATTGGGCAGGATTTTCTATCTGGTTATCTTTATTTTTAATTTTCATTCTATGTATTTTTGGTTCTTTTGTTAATTTTGTAGTTTGAAACATATGAGTTATTTCATGAAGATCTTCTTCAAAGTTATTTATCTTAAGATCGTCTTCTTCTAACTCAGTAGAAATATCTTTTACAAATAAAACATTTAATTTGAGAGAACGCTTTTGTTTATCATTGATTTCACCTATATGAAGATCTTTTTTTTTTTTTTTTATCTCTTAATAATTTTACAAATTTGTCACTTTGGTAAGCAAGCACATCTATAGGCTAATCTACTTGCCTTGGTTTTATTGATGAAATATGATCATTTGAAGTAGGTATTAATTTTTGTTTTGAGATATTCATAATTGCTGTTGAATAATGGGCTAATTTATCTTCAATTATATATAATTATTTAGAGATAGTACCCAAATTAAGATCTATAACATTATTTTGTTTTACTATTCTTGTTAGATCAGCTTTAGAACGGAAATTTTTATTTTGGTCAAGAGCAACTACTGGACATGCCTAGTAGTTGCTCTTTAACCAATAAAAGCCTGCCATTTGGAATGCAAGGCCCCTTTTCTGAATTGGATGGCCCTCTTATTTTTTAGAAATATTGGCCCTTCACTCTAAATGGAAAGCTCTCATTGGTTGAGGAGCAATTATTGGGCATGCCTAGTAGTTACTCCTGACCGACATAAAATTTCTCTTGTAGAACTATCTGCAAAAGGGAAACTTTAGATTGAGAATATTCTATACCTATTTTAATAGTTCGAGAAGGAGGATGAATAGATTTAACTCTTAATTTTATCGTCATTTAGACACCAAGTTTGATATGTTTCTTCTAAAGCAGTTATGCCAAAATTATTAGCATTATATTCTATCCTAAACCATGAAATAAAATCAATATAAACCATAGAATATTTTGTAAGATTGTAATAATTTTTATTTATTTATTTTAATTGTTCATTATAATAAATTTCAAAAAAACCACCTAAAATCTTTGTATTTATCTTCGATAAAATTCTTGTTTGGATCTTTTAGAAATTTTTATCGTCTCTTCATAGGTAAAACTATCAGTTGAACAATTATAAACTCAACGTAGAACTTTATTATCTGATTCTTGAGTTCCTTCAAATTGTAGCCTTTGAGATCTAGATCTGTAAATTTGTTTGGGAATATTTTGAGAAGGAACAGAGGAAATAGATCTTCATCTTCTAGCAAAAGCTATTTCGACATTTCCTGGTTGTTCTTCATTTATAAAAGAAACACTTGAATTTATTTCAGGAGGTATTGGATTTGACTAAAGATTTTCAAAAGTCCATGTGTCTAGTATTTCAACATCATCCCAACCAATAAGTTTAGGTCATTGTAAATTAGATCTGGTAAGATTAGTATCTATTAAAGGAGTTTTACGATCATCAGTATTTATATGAATATCACTGGGGCTTATGGTATTCATTAATTTATAACAAATACGATAAGTAATATTTATATTTTCAAATCCAGGGTTCATATTCTCCTTTATAGTTTGAATGTTTTAAGTTAAAACATCCAATAAATTTATCACTTAAAGAGATAGAGAAATTTGGGTAACTGCTAAAATATATTGGACCATTACATAAGATGGATACAATTAATCCTATTAATGAATTTCGAAATTTATTGTGTCTAGCATCTCTCAAAGAAATACAAATAGTAGTGTCCAAACCTTGTCTGTTAATAGGTTGAAGAGCAATTTGTATTAAACCAATATGAATATAATTATAATCCTGAATTTCTAAATCCTTTTCTTTTAGAAATTTAATTGTATGTTCATCTTTCCCTCTAATAGGGATAGTTTTTTCTACTGTCTTTATTAACATTTTGGATTTATTATCAAAAGTACCAATTTTATATAGATTTTTTGGTTTTAACTTAGGTAAACGCCAATTTTGTGTAGTTTGCTCAATGTCAATAAACTAGACGAGTTTAGCATTCTTCGTAGATTTTTTATTTGAAGAAGAAGTGGAAAATAATTTTGGAAACATTGAAATGAAGATATATAGAACTAAAAAGCAGTTTCTAAGAATTAACTCTATTCAGCTAATATCATGCCATTGATAGAATTACCCTTTTTTTTACAAGATCCTTTAATGATTGAATCAATTAAACAAAACAATTATTATTTATTAATATTTATGATTTATGAGCCACCTCGACTGTCAATGACAATGATAGCTTTAAGACTATGGGACTTACTAACACTGCCCTGTCTGGCAAAGCTAGTCACGACCTAAGATGTCAACCCACTTGATCGTAAATCATAAATATTTATAAATTTAATATTTTTTATTTATAGTCTTATTGTTTAAAGGTCTAAAACTAAAGCACTTAAAACAAGTTTCAACCCATAGTATGATAAAGACCAAATATAGTTATTCTTAGAACTATTTTACTCCGTCATGGCTCTGATACCAAGAAATACCTAGGTAATAAAAATCATTCTAAAATAAAATCAAATATGAAAATTAAGAAACTTACAATTTTATTGTAGAACTTATAATACAGATCTTCAAATTCCTAAATATTACAACATAGGAGTGAGAAAGATTTTAAGAGAGGAAAGTAGAAATTCAGAAAAGAGAGTAAACTCCTAATGCCCAAACAATACATGGGAGGCCTAATTTATAGATAGTACTCCATCAGACTTGAAATCAATCTTTTGAAATCCGAATACACATCATTGCTTTGGTCAAGTCTCAGGACGTCATTGAGCTCGTCATAGTCTTTTATTCTTTTTTCCTCTTTTTGATTTTTGTGAATTTTGAGAATCTGATTGAGAGCTACTTAAATTTCTTCATCTTCAAATAATTTCATTCTTCATCTTCAAATAATATCTTGGCAACATGATTTTGAGATTTGGCATAAGAAATTAAATCTTCTAATTCATGGGTTTTTTGCTCAATCATTTCATGGATGCCTAAATGCTTGTCCACATCTTTATTTTAATTTTGATCATCATCTTCAAAGTTGATAAGCTCATAAATGTCGTATATTTTGTGTATCATTTACCTCAATTTTCATGTAATGTAAGCAATAATTGAGTTAATTATGAGCTTAATTGTTTTGTTTTTAGTTTGTGTAGGTCTTGAATGGAAAAGAAGCCAAAAAGATTAATAAGTTGGAGAAAAATCAAAAGCATGAAAAACGTACACCGGCGGGCAGTGAATTGGACACTGTTTGGTTTTTTGAGCAAAACTTTCTTGTCCGAGCTCTGATTGAGGTGATCCAAGATGCTTTGGAAAGCTAAGAGAGAGAGAGAGCGATACAACTTTCGTGTCTTGATGTTTTCCAAATTCTATCAGCATCAAGGTCAAATTGAGATGGAGTTTAAAATAGGCATTATGCGAGTTGTGTACATGCATAACCCAAGGCCTGTGCATGTGCGCAACTTCCAGACAACAAAAATTTTGAGACTCTTCTTGCTCACAACCACGAGGAAATTGTGCGCATGTGCGCACGAAATGCAACAGGTTACTAAAATTACTTGTTTTTTATGTTTTTCCCACCCAGTTGGACACTTTTATGAATTTTATTATATTTCTATTATCTAAGGTGGCAAAACCCTAATGCGTCCCCTATAAATACCTCATTATATTTGAGTTGAACATAAGTAGTAGTCACTAGTTAGAATAGTCATTAGATTAGGAAAAATCACTAGACTAGGGTTTTATTCTTCTTGTCAAGACTCAAGCTTCATAAACTCTTGTTCCGGCTACGCTACGCTACTGAGTTTGCTTTCTCAATTGAAATTCAATTTAATTCTAGATTTTACTCCAATTCCGTAGTTTTAATTTGATTTTATAAGATTGTGTTTACTTTTCTATTTCATTAATTTAAATTTGCTTACAGTAAATTTTATTGCTTTCTTTAGTTTTAATTAATTCTGGTGATTGTTCTTATTTTTTTAGTGATTAGAATTACTTTATTTAAATTCAATTTAATTCTAGTTTTTACTGTAATTCCATAGTTTTAATTTGATCTTATTGCATTTACTTTTCTAGTTCATTAATTTAAATTTGTTTATGGTAAATTTTATTGCTTTCTTTTGTTTTAAATGGTTTTGGTGATTGTTCTTATTTTCTTAGTGATTAGAATTACTTTGTTAGATAGAACAAAATCTTGTAATTAATTTTTTTTAATTAGTATACAGATTTGTGAACCCTAGTACTTGTCCAATAGTCCTCATAGGAACGGTCCTTACTCACCCGATCTACAAACATACCTCATATCCTTGCAAGCGTGTGTAAGTATTGATTAGGGTTATTAAGGCTTATTTATTACTTATTTGTGAATTGAATTGTCTATTCACATATTAACCCAAACAAGTTTTTGGTGCAATTGTCGGAGACTATTTTTGGTGCAAATTATGTTTAGCGAGCCTACTAGATTAGACTTTTTATTTTCTTTTAATTATTTACGGTTGATTTTCATTCTTTTTAATTTTTCTTTTGGATTTTTGCTGTAATATTTGAACTTTGGTCATTTTCATGTAGTTTATAGTAAATACTCATTCTTCCAACCAACCACTACTTCTAGGTGATTTGGAGATTGAACGAACTATAATCGGAAACCGCAGAAAACCATAAGAATCAAGCCAAGGAGAGAATATAATGGAGAATACAAATCACAATTTGGGATCAAGAAGAAGTAGCAGGTAATCATGGCAATGGAAGTAATGCTATTCCTCGAACCCTTAGAGATTATGCCATCCCGAATTTTGAGGGGACAAGTTCTATCATTGCCTGAATACCTGTACAAGACAAAAACTTTGAGATCAAGCCAGCTTTGACTCAAATGCTCCAAACCCACGGCTATGTTTGGAGGTAGGCCAAATGAATATCCCTATGCTCATTTGGTGAATTTTGAAGAAGTCATTGACATATTTAAATACAATAGAGTACATCTAGATTGTATTCGAATGAGAGCTTTACCATGTTCTCTGAGGGATAGGGTAAAGCCTTGGTTGCAGTCCTTCAGCAAGATACTTTCACCACATGGAATTAGCTCAAGAATTTTTGGCCAAGTTCTTTCCACTATTAAGGACCGCAAAGCTTTGCAATGACATTACATCGTTCTGACAAATCTCTGGTGAAAGACTAAGTGAAGCATGGAAGCGCTTCAAGGTATTGCTTAGAAAGTGTCCATATCATTCCATTTCATTATGGCTATAGGTATATATGTTCTATAATGGGTTGTTTCTAGAGACAAGACTAAATGTCGATGCAAGCACAGGATAAGCTTTTCCTCTTAAAACTCCGGAAAAGGCATAAGAATTGTTGGAAAGAATGGCATCAATTCATTACTACCATGGCACTATAACGCTATAATTACTTCTTTAGCTAGGGCAACAACAATAACAACAAGTTCATCAAGTTAATGCCCAACAAGGAGGTATGATTAATCTCAATGATGCCTTCTTAGCTCAATAGGGCATGATGTTGAATATGATGACCAATCTGACAAAAGCCCTAGAAAATTTGGGAAGGAATTCGGTGAACTTCATAGATTCAACACCTTAAGGGATCTTAACTTGTGACTTTTGTGGAAAAGACCATCAAAATGGCCTTTGTGAAACACCCATGCCACAAGGTGAGAAAGTTCAATTCATTGCCAATTAGAATTCAAGATCAAGGAATTCATCTAGTTCTTATGGTAACACCTATAGCCCATCTTGGCACAACGATCCAAATTTTCTTGGATGAATAAAAACAATGTTAAAAATCCATCCTTCCTACCTATCTAGCCACAATCAAAATTTTCAAACCAAGCTTCATCCTCTTGATCATATCAACCACTTGACCAGAGGAATTTTCAAAACTTTATGCCTTCAACCAAATAACTCATACCAATCTTCACCACCAAGACCCCCACATTAAAATCCCAATTATCCTGTATATCTAAACCATGATCAATCCACTGAGGATAATTCGAAGGAATTTTGAAGCTTTGTGGAGGGAATTTGAGAATTTGCGGGCTTCTACGAGGAACATGAAACTGCAATTGGGACAACTAGCTTCAAAATAATGAGAGATCAGTTGGGGCATTACTGAGAAACACAATTTTGAACCCACGGGATAACGCCCATGGGAGAGAGCAAGTGCAAGCAATCACCTTAAGGAGAGATAGAATTGTAGAACCAAGAAAAGTTAGCAAAGATGATGCAAGGATCGTGGTGAAAAATTAGGCAAAGAAAAAAGGAGGGGCATCCAAGATTAGTAATGATCAAGATAAACCTACCAAGCTCTTGACCAACAAGTTAAAACTAAGCACTTCTCGACTGCACCAGGTAAGCAAGTAAGTATTCCTTTCCCTCAACGAATAAAGGAGGATGTTTCCTTGTAATTATAAAACCAAGAAATTCAAGAAATTTTTGGAAATTTTCAAAAATATTAAAATTAACATTCCTTTCATTGAAGCTATTGAAAACATGCCCAACTATGCCATGTTCATGAAATAGATTCTATCAAGCAAGAGGAAGCTAATGGGGGACGAAATTTTGTGTTTAAATGAAGGATGTAATGTCATCATTGATCCTGGCTTATATTCCATTCCATGCGTGATAGGTGGAGTGAAATTTCATAGAGCCCTTTGTGATTTGGGCGCCTCCATCAACCTTATACCTCATTTTCAAAGTGGGCAAAGCATTCCTACCGACAGATTTCATATTGCTCGACATGAAGAAAGATGTGGTTACCCCATTAATTTTAGGAAGACCGTTCTTGGCCACCAGATGAGCCATTATAGATGTCCAAACCAAAAATCTGCAATTTAGAGTCAATGATGACGTTGTGTCATTTAATGCTTTTGATTCTTTTAAATTTTCTTTGAATATGATGATGTGATGAGTGTTGATATTAGTGATCATTTGGTTATGGATTTTTATAGGAAATCTGTGGAGGATGACACCAAAGATATGGAAGACATCTATGAAGATGTGATGGAGTCTTTTGAACAAGAAAACACTCAAAATGATGAGTTAGAGGAAGTTGCAAAAATGAACAAGTTGGAGAGTAAAGGTAAAGGGGGGTCTCCAACCAATGAACCCCTCCTCCCCTCCCCAAGGCTAATCTTAAACCACTTCCTTCTCATTTTTCTTGGAGAACATGAAACATACACTGTCATTGTGAGTGCTTTACTTTCAAACATTGAATTAGGCAAATTGATTTTGTTCTTAAGCAACATCGTAGGGCAATTTTATAGAGCATTGAGAACATAAAAGGAACAAGCCCTTCAGTTTGCATGCACAAAATACTCCTTAATGATAACTACAAACCAATTAGACCTCAAAAAAGGTTAAATCTAACTTTAAAAGAGGCAGTTAAAAAGGAGGTTTTAAAATTGCTAAATGGTGGGATCATTTATCCTATGAGTGATAGTAAGTAGGTAAGCTCGACTCAAGTAGTTCCCAAGATAGGGGGATCATAGTAGTTTTAAATGAGAAAAATAAGCTAATTCCCTCTAAATTAGTGATGGGATGGCGGATGTGCATTGATTATAGGAAACCTTAACGAAGCCACTAGGAAAGACCATTTTTTCTTGCTATTCATTGATCAAATGCTTGAGCGCCTATTTGGACTTGCTTTTTATTGCTTTTTTGATGGTTATTCAGGGTATTTTTAAATAGCCACTGCCCCCGAAAACCAAGAGAAAACAACTTTTACTTGTCCATATGGAACTTTTGCTTATCGGCGTATGCCTTTTGGGTTGTGCAATGCTACTAGCACTTTCCAACTATGCATGTTTGCTATTTTCCATGACATGATTGAAAATTTAATTGAGATTTTTATGGACGACTTTAGTGTTTTTGGTGATTCTTTGATTCGTGTTTAGATAGTATTGCTTACATTTAGAAAGATGTTTTAAGTCTACCAACTTGGCACTAAACTGGAAAAAATGTCATTTCATGGTAAAAGAAGGGATGGTGTTAGGCTATCGAATTTTGGCTAACGGCTTAGAAGTAGATAAGTCAAAAGTTCAAGTCATTGAAAAATTACCTTTTCCTACTAATATATTCAGACAACAATGAAAATGGTTGTTCCAATGATTATAGAATCAATAGGCAGTAATAATCAAATAGTAACAACTCAAAATACTCAACTTGCTAGTACTAGTGGAGTTCAAAATGTAGTCCCAACATTACGTTACGCTATTACAAAACATTTTATTGGTGAACCTCAGAATTTTCAAGAAAGAATTTCTGAAATCTTAGCTAATCTTACTTGTCCAAAATTGCATGATTTTAGATGGTACAAACATGTTTTTCTTAATAAGGTATTTCTTCGGACAAATTGTAATCATGCCTATTGGAAAGAAAGATTTATAGTAGGATTGCCAAAATTATTTGCAAAAAAATTAAGACAAAACTTTTGTACGATGATTGGTCATAAGAGATAAATATAATGGAGAAATACCTTACGCTAAACTCACTTATGGAGATCTAATAAACTATGTTAATGTAGAAGTTTTAGCATTATGTACTGATTCAAAACTTAAAAGTCAACTTAAAACCAATCATAAGAACACTAAGAAAGAATTAGGATCATTCTGTAAAGATTTTGGTTTTCAAAATTATCTCCTCCTTCTAGTAATATTAAACATTCTAAAAAATATTCAAAAGCTAGAAGTATAGGATCCAAGTCTAAAACTTATTCTTTTTCCTATCATAAACCTTCGTATTCTAAGTCAAAGTATAAGTTAAAAACTCCTTCTTATTCAAAATTCAAGTCTTCAAAGAATAGTAAGAAACCTAAATCTTCATCAGCCTCTAATTTAGTATGTTGGAAATATGGTATGGCAGGATATACTGTAAAAGTTTGTGATGCTAGAAAGAAAGTATCTTTATTAGAATTAGAGGATGAAACTAAAGAGAAAATATTAAATATTCCATCATTAAATGAAGAAGCTTCAGAAGAAAGTACTTCTAAAGAAGAAAAAGAAGTTAATTTTATTCAAAAAGAATCCTCTGATTATGAAGACAATGAATCAAAACATTCTGATTGAGGATGTACAGGAATTTGTTCCCGTTTATATCAAACTATTAATGTTATTTCAAATCAAGATAAATTTTTTTTCTTTGGTTTAATATATAAAATAGAAGACATTGAAATAAAAAAGGAATATTTATCAAAATTAAGCGATATAGTTATACAGCCAGAAAAGCCTCTAGTAGAGCCTTTTAATCTTCAAGAAATATTTAATAGATTTAAAAAACCTTCAGAAGTTTCTATTCAAGATTTACAAGCCGAAATAAATCAAATTAAAAAGGAAATAAAAATTTTACAACAGGAGAATGTAGAAATAAAATTTTCTCTTTTGTCTGTAAAACTACAACATGAAGCAGAAAATCAAGATAAACCATATATTTCTCAAGAAAGACTAGATAGAGAATTTATTGCAGTAATTTTCTAGAATGAAATTCCAAAAATGGTACGTTCCCATTAACATTAATATTAAAAGAGAATTTTCTCTAAACTTAATAGTTTTAATAGATTCAGGAGCTGACCAAAATTGTATAAGTGAAGAATTAATTCATACTGTACGCTATGGAAGATCTACAAAAAAATTATATTCTGGAAGTGGAGAACCCTTAGATATTAAATATAAATTATCTGAAGCACATATTTTTAATCAAAATATATGTTTTAGAAACTCTTTTATTCTAATTAATAATTTAGCTCAAGATGTTATTTTAGGAATTCCTTTTATAACCTAAATATATCCATTTTTAACGGATGAAGAGGGATTAGAACTGAAATACATTGTCAAATTCTTCATTTTCATTTTATTAATTCACCTACTTCCAAGGATGTTAGTTTATTAAAACAATATAAAATTTCTCAAATAAATACTATTCAATGAGACAATAAAGAATTAAATTTAATAAAAAATCATTCTATAAATAGACTATTACAAAGACAAAAAAAGATTCTTAAAGGAAGAAATAAATTATGAAAGAATAAATCAACAGGTTAAGGATGACAAAATAAAAATAAAAAATTTTAGTTTCACTAAGCTATTAGAAGAACAAGTTTGTTCTGATCTTCCCAATACTTTTTTGGGATAGAAAACAATATATAATCAAATTACCTTATATTAAAAGATTTAATGAAAATGATATACCTACTAAAGCCAAACCTATTCAAATGAATCATGAATTAATGGAATATTGTAAAAAAGAAATAAATGAATTAATAAAGAAAAGTTTAATTAGGCCTTCTAAGTCTCCTTGGAGTTGTTCAGCATTTTATGTTAATAATCAAGCTGAAATAGAGAGAGGAGCTCCAAGATTAGTAATAATTATAAACCATTAAATAAAGTATTAGAATGGTAAGATATCCAAATCCTAATTAAAAAGATTTATTAAAAAGGACATTTAAAGCAGTAATTTATTCAAAATTTGCTATGAAAAGTGCTATTCGATTCTGGCAGGTCCAAATTGATGAAAAAGATAAATATAAAACAGCTTTTACAGTACTATTTGGACATTATGAATGGAATGTAATGCCCTTTAGATTAAAGAATGCACCTTCTGAATCTCAAAATATTATGAATACTGTATTTAATCCTTATTCAGATGAAATTAAAGACAAAAATCAATTAAAAAGATTTTTGGGATGCTTAAATTATATATCAGATTTTATTCCAAACCTTAGGCAAATTTGTGAACCCTTATATCAGAGACTTAGAAAAAAGCCTTCTAGTTGGAATCAAAAGCATACTGACACAGTTAAGAAACTTAAAAAACTTGTTACTAATTTACCATATTTAGGAATACCTCATCCAGATGCTCGTATGATTGTAGAAACATATGCTTCAGATTTAGGATATGGAGGAATTTTAAAACAAAAGTTTTCAAACAAAAATGAACAATTAGTTCGGTTTCATTCTAGTATTTGGATAAGTTCTCAAAAGAATTATTCTACTATTGTAGAAAATAAATTTTATCGATAGTCTTATTTATTTCTAAATTTCAAGATGATTTGATAAATAAAATATTTTTACTCCGTATTGATTGTAACGCTGCAAAAGAAGTTTTAGAAAAGGATGCTAAAAATTTACTTTCAAATTTTTTTTTTGCAAGATGGCAAGCATGACTCTTAAATTTTGATTTTCAGATAGAATATATTAAAGGTGAGGATAATTCTCTTCCAGATTTTCTTACTAGAGAGTTTTTACAGGGACATGGATTCCAGGAGAATAAGTGCGAGGATAGATCTTGAGAAAAATTTTGAGAGTTCTATCATTGCCTTCTTCAAAAGTGTTCTTCAAGAATTGTAAGTTTTCATCTGTCAGTAAACATCTATTAATGTTTAAATATATTTTCATTCTTTATCAATTTTCTTCTCTATTCCTATTTGATATTAATCAATTTGAAATGCTATTACTTAATTTTTAGAAGAAATTTCTGCAAAAATAATAAATATTAGAAAATTATTAACAAGATTGCTTTTAGTATTATTAGAAATTTTTGATCATTTTAATTTATGATTATTGAACTTTATTGAATTAATATTTTATGCTTTAGTATAAGTATTTATTCCTTGAATAGTTATTTTTACCTAGTTAAATTCCATAAATGGTGTATTAAAAAGGATTTAGAACTTATTAAGAGAAGAATATTACAAATAGAATTAATTAAAATTGAATTGAAAGAAACAAAGAATAATTTAGATAATATAGAAAGAATAGAAGAATTGAAAAATGACATTATTCATCATCGGAATATGATTTTAACTTTACATAAAAAGACATAATATAATTTAAAAGAATTATCTTCACTTACTAAATAAATAAATATAGTCCGAGGTATGCAAAGATTTTTCACAAATAGGAGAGACAGATGGCCTCCCGGGAAACAAAAGATGGTCAATCGAAATGTAATTCAACAGATCCATCAAAAAATTCTACGATGTTTGAAATAGTGCTTTGTGGTCTAGGCTCAGACTTTACAGGAACTATATTTGAAAAATTATTTTTTCTATGCTGAGCTAAAGATTGAGGAGAAAATAACGAGATAGAATCATGTTTCTTTGATATTGGTATAGTTGATTTAGAAGTTTTAAAGAAACAAAGAATAATTTAGATAATATAGAAAGAATAGAAGAATTGAAAAATGACATTATTCATCATCGGAATATGATTTTAACTTTACATAAAAAGACATAATATAATTTAAAAGAATTATCTTCACTTACTAAATAAATAAATACAGTCCGAGGTATGCAAAGATTTTTCACAAATAGGAGAGACAGATGGCCTCCCGGGGGGAAACAAAAGATGGTCAATCGAAATGTAATTCAACAGATCCATCAAAAAATTCTACGATGTTTGAAATAGTGCTTTGTGGTCTAGGCTCAGACTTTACAGGAACTATATTTGAAAAATTATTTTTTCTATGCTGAGCTAAAGATTGAGGAGAAAATAACGAGATAGAATCATGTTTCTTTGATATTGGTATAGTTGATTTAGAAGTTGCAATAGAGTAATCTTGAAGAAAATCAAAAGTTCCTTTTTCATATAAAGTATTTATTTCTTGTTTTGGAATAGACTAATTTTGAAGTCTTTTCTCTATTTTAGTTATATTAATTTCTATTTTATTAATAGTAGAAAGAGAATTACTTTCTGAGTCTGTATTAGGCTCAGATAGTCTTCTTGATCCTATTCTATTTAGCAAATTGGCCATTATTAATTTAAATTCCTTTAATATTTTTACCTTTTCTAGTGTATCAGGACCACCTAACAGGACCACCCCAGACCTTATTTCTCGTCTAATGGGCTGACCAATGCTTCCAAGGCTGACCGACACTATACTAGAACAAGATAATCAGACTTTAAGGAGAATTAAATCAATATAGCCTCTTTGATAAGTAAAATAATAGTCAAAATTAAAAAGAAAGATTTATAGTATGATTGTCAAAATTGTTTGCAAAAAAATTAAGACAAAAAATAAGTGTGCAGAAATATAATGGAGAAATACCTTACGCTAAACTCACTTATGGAGATCTAATACACTATGTTGATGTAGAAGATTTAGCATTATGTACAGATTTAAAACTTAAAAGTCAACTTAAAAGAGATCATAAGAAAACTAAGAATGAATTAGGATCATTCTGTAAAGATTTTGGTTTTGAAAAATATCTCATCCTTCTAGTAAAATTAAGCATTCTAAAAAATATTCAAAATCTGGATCCAAGTCTAAAACTTATTCTTCTTCCTATCATAGACCTTCTTATTCTAAGTCAAAGTATAAGTCTAAAACTCCTTCTTATTCAAAATCTAAGTCTTCAAAGAATAGTAAGAAATGGGTAGATGCCCTCCGGGGGCAAAGCAGATAGTCTATCGAATGTGTTTCAACAGATTCATCAGAAAATTCTACTATGTTTGAAGTAGTGTTTTGTAGTCTAGGCATAGACTTTGTAGGAACTATATCTAAAAAATTCCATTTTGTAGAGTTTGTAATGTTATAACTTTATCCCATTCTAATCTTTTTAGATTATGAACATTTGAATGATTTAAATTTGCTTCAAATAAAAGTGTTTCTCCTCTAGAATAACACTTTAGAGGTTTAGGATTTACAGTAGTTTTTATTACTTTGTAGTATATTCTATATACAAGAACTAGAGTCTTGAATTATCAGTAAACTCTATAATTTTAGTTTAAATATTTAGAGTTAAGGCCGCAACTTAATAGCATTTCAAATTGATTAAATATCAAAAAGGAATAAAGAAGCAAATTGATAAAGAATAAAAATATATTCAAACATTAATAAAAGTTTATTGACAGATGAAAACTTACAATTATTAAAGAAAACTTTTGGAGAAGGCAATCATACAACTCTCAAAATTTTTCTTACTAGCTATCCTTACTTGGCCCAACTTTGAATACAAATGCCTTTAAATAGGCAAATAAAGAATCTAGAATCATTGCTCCAGTATAATATTTACTCTAAATGGCCGACAATGGTCATAGTTCCCTGATTAGACATAAAGTAAAATGATTGAACTATTTTTGACTAGGAGACAATTTTAGTACAACAATTGAAGAATCTTGTCAGAATTTCCATGTGCTAATGAATATTGAAGAACCTTGTCAGAATTCCCATGTGCTAATGAATCTTGTTAGAATTGCCATGTGCTAATGAATCCCACCATGTGCAGCAAAAGAAGCTTTATGGAATAGGTAAAAAAAAATCGAAAACAGTCATCTTCATTGTCATAATAGGGATCTTTCTCTTGGTCTTCCTTCTTGGTAGAACTTTCATCTTCTTCTTCGGATGAATTTTGACTTAAAGCATCTTGAAGATGTTTCTCGAATTCTTCTTTTGTCAAGCTGGAAGTCATCATACTTTGAATTTTACTCTTAGCAGTTAAAAACTCGGCTTGACTATTACTAGTAGAGCATTCTTCTTTACCTTTAACTAAATTCCACTTTTTGATTCTGAATTCTCTTGCTAAAACATGGAGTCCATATACACTAGTATTTATTGAAATTCCATGCCATAATAAAAGGGAGTTTATTTAGATAAAAATTAAAGAGTTATAATGGGATCATTTAATTCTCTCTTCCTTTCTTGACAAAATTTTTCATATTCTTTGTAATAGTTTGGAGGTAAAATTTGAGCATTAGCACTGAAATCTTCCCACCACTTGTAAAACCATCTAGGAAATCGTATAATATTTTTTGTGAAATTGAATCAACCATGAATGATTGAATGGTTTGCATAGTACAGTATATTACCATGTCTTGACATAATCCACATAAATATATACTGGAGGGTTCCATGGTTTTGAGACTGTAACTGGAGTATTAGAATTTTAACAAGGCCCATCTGCCAGTTTGAATATCTCTAATATCTTCATCTTGGAATAAGCATAAAATATACTTGAATCACCACCACTTACTAATCTCTTTTTCCTTCTTTCTTCATATTCTAGAATATGCTCTATTATAACCGATTTTGTGTCAACTAAAATAAATTCATAGATATTGTCGAGTCTTTTTAGGAGTTTCTTGAATAAAATAATTCTTAGAGGAAGCAAAAATTTCTATGGCTGGACTAAAGAAAATTTCAAATAGTTCTTTGAAATTAAGATTAATATGTCCTTGTTCTAGGAATAGAAGAGGTTTGACAAATTCTTTTAAAACATAAGTGTTTTTATCAAAAAAAAATTTGGAGTAGGAGAAGGATTGGAAGTAGAAGGGGATGGTTGATTAGTTTTTTCTAGGGTTTTTGGAGTTTGGGCTTTTTTAATATTTTGGACTGCTCCTAAATAAGAAGTAGGTTCTTTATAAGATTCACTAGTCATTATTATTCCTATAGGAGAGGTATTGGTAGAACGAGAAGTTGAAGTAGTTGAAGAATTAGGAAAAGCTAAAAAAGTTAGAGGATTTTGAATATAATGCTGAAAAGAAAGATTAGGTCTTAGACCTGATGGCTTAGGAATATTTTCTTTTATTCTCCTGGAATCCATGTTCCTGTAAAAACTCTCACAAGTATGAAAATCTAAAAGAGAATTATCCTCTCCTCGAATATATTCGATCTGAAAATCAAAATTTGAGAGTAATGCTTGCCATCCTGCAAAAATTTGTGTAGAAACTAAATTTTTAACAACCTTTTCTAAAACTTCTTTTGTAGCTTTACAATCAATACGAAGTAAAAATGTTTTGTTTCTTGAAATTTAGAAATACATAATAGTATAGATAAAATTTCTTTTTTAATAGTAGAGTAATTCTTTTGAGAACTTATCCAAATAACAGAATGAAATCGAACTAATTGTTCATTTTGTTCGAAAACTTTTGTTTTAAAATTCCTCCATATCCTAAATCTGAATCATCTATTTCTACAATCATAAGAGCATTGGATGAGGTATTCCCAAACCTAATAAACTGGAAACAAGTTTTTTAAAATTCTCAGCCGTGTTAGTATGCTCTTGATTCCAACTAGGAGGGTTTTTTCTAAGTCTCTGATATAAAGGTTCACAAATTTGCCTAAGGTTTGTTCGGAATAAAATCTGATATATAATTTAAGCATCCCAAAAAATTTTGAAATTGTTTTTTATCTTTAATTTCAGCTGGAAACTTAGAAGAAAATTCTACAACTCTACAAATTGGTTTATAACTGTTGGTCCCGAAGCTTCCTTAGAGGGGGTGAATTAGATTTCTAAAAAATAATCTAGCAAATAATGATCAATTTAAATTTCTTGCACTTGGCAAATAAGATGATAAAAAGATAAGCAATTTAAATATAAGATGAATAGATTAAATTGAGAGAGAGGTTAAACAGCACATCCAAGCTAGCTAGCATGGAATTGTAATCCACTAAGATGCTCCTTCAATCTTGGTGAGCCAATAATCTCTAGTGTACACAAAGTAGGATCACCCTTTCTCACACTACTTCTCTTTAGTTGAGGCAAGGATTTTACACCAAACCTCACTTTTGTTCAAGATTATCATTCCACTAAATATTTTGAATAGCACTCTTAAGTACACACTAATACAATATTACTGGTTCAAGATCTAATTTGCACTCAAATTGCCTTTCTTTTTGCTTGTATTCAGTGTGTAAGATGATTATTGAAAATACATAAGGGCTGGCATTTATAGGTGCAATAAATTAGCTTCCAACTACCTTCTAACGGCTCTATAATAAATGCTAAAAAAATAGCCGTTATAGGTTTCAGACGTCCAATGTTATTTATGAGCATCCGATCTATCGTCCGGTATGAAAAAAATAGGGAGTAGCGAATGCCGTTCGGACGGTCGAGCTACCGTCTGTTCCTTCTGATGCCTTTTTAACACATCTAGTTATAATTCAATGAAACACCTAAATCCTACTACTAACTAGATGGCATCCCGCAAGTATACGGTTGTCAACTAGTAGCAAAGGGAAGTAGGGATCGTTCCCACAAGGATTGTCGATTGCAATTACCAAGGTTTAAGGGTGCTTGTGTAGTTAAGCAAAATCAATTGGTAGATGATAGAACTATTCTAATGAAAACTATAATTTTAATTCTAGTACCTAATTTAATCAAATTAAGACTAAAATTTAAAAAAAGTAAATCACTCAACTAAAAAGACTACAAAAGAGAAACTTTGAATATTAAAAGCATTCATTTCTGAACTTATAAATTAGAAAGAGTTAAACTAGAAATCTAAATATTTTTGAATTTTTTCGATTGAAATTAAGAAAGCCCACTAAGAATTAACTAGAAATTAAAGCTAGAAATTGAAAGTTCTTAAATAGAAAGCAAGAAATTAACAAGAACCCTAATTTTCCTAAAAACCCTAATTTGAAAGTAAAGAAATTCTTACTAAATTGGACAAGAAGGCAAATAAAAATTATATCTACATGAAGCTTGCGAATAACCCACTACAATTATCTAATCAAAATTTGAACTTGACAAGAAATTTAAAGAAGATCTAAGATGAAAGTAAAGAGAAATTTCTATTAGAAAAAGTAACTTGTAGTTCAAACTATCCTAATTTATCTAGAACCAACTAAAACTATTTACTCTAAAACCACTATCTACTCCTCCTAAAAACTATCTACTTACTAATTTTACCTAGCTTAAATAGTGCAGCATTACACAAGGAAAAATTAGGATCTTTTGGGTTGAGAGTTTACAAAATTGCCCTTACAACTTAGCATTCAGCGAGTTGAGATCGCGGTCTGGAACAGTCGAGACCGCGATCTCGACTCTCCTTCCAGGATCCTTCATTTCCTCCATTTTGCAATTTTGTCCCTTGAGCTTTGTTTCTTCCAGCTTATAACCTTTAATTTTTAACCTGCATAATATTAACACTATTAAGCACTTAATTAAACTAAAAATTTAACAAAACTTATCATAATTAATTCAAAAATGAAAATATAATACATGTGAAAGAAATTAACTAAAATCCTTAATTACTTATCCAATTTCGGAATTTAAACTATCAAAATGCTATAATTTAGAGGGAAATAACTCTAGTTTACTAGAGTTATCACCTTCGTCCGAACCAGGTATGTTGAAGAGTTCAGACATCGAATGGTCGTAATGTGTCCGAAAGGTTTGGTGCTTGACTGGGGATGCTTTACTTTCGGACAGTCAGCCTCATTCGATATAATCTTCTACGGACAATTAGATGCGTCTATTTCATGTGCCTCAAAACCTTGCCTCTGCCTTGACTTTCGGATAGTGAAGTACGTTCGAGATAATTCATTCGGACAAGCCTGTGCATCTGTTGTAGGTGCTCCAAAATCTTGCTTTCTACCTGATCGTTCGGATGTTGCATTGCGTCAGTGGTATTCTGGTTCGGACGAGCTTGTGCGTCTGACAAATATAGTGTTGTTCGGACAGAGTATTTTGTTCAAAACCTCTACTGAGAGTAATCATACTAGCAACCCAACACAGCTCAAGTGAAATAGTTGAATCTTGTTTGTCATCATCAAAATCAAGGTTGTAGATCATCAATCTCCCCTTTTTGATGATGACAAATCATGAGGCAGGTGATCAGTTCAAATTGTCATACAATCAGTTTAACAATCATGATTGCGAATAAATGCCATCTTACTCCCTATTTTGGCATCATCAAAACTAGATAAGCTCCCCTTTACATAAGCAGCAATAAAACAGCAAATGCAGAATCAAAGGTGGAATTACCGAATACATAATGATAACCGAGTGCATACATAAGTGAATAAATACAATCAGAATAGTCAACTCCAACAAAGGTTTAAGTACATAAGAAATTTTAAAGAAAAACTAAGGTGTGGAAGTGGAGTCATTCTTCTTCTTGGAGCGTTCCTCACGTTTGCGTCTGGTTGGTGGTGCATCGTCCTTCATAGCCTCATTGTCTTGTCCACTTAAATCTTGAGGATCTCTGCATGATATAGTTGAATATGTCATCGACATCTTCATCATTATCAGCATCAGTGCCAGGAGCAGTAGTTTTGTTAGGATTGGTGGTTCCAACAGGATCCTCACGATTTTCGTCCTCAGGAATAGAATGATCACCATCACTATTGTCCTCGCTATTCGAAGATGACTCGAGAATGTATTGGGATTGATTGAAAGATTAGGAAACTGAACCTGAGCTGAACTAGGTATGCCTAGAATGAGTGCTTCTTGAAGAATAGTTTGTCTGGTCTCAAGCCTTTTAAGCTTCCGAAGGGTGTGGCGTTGGAAGGAGCTCATTTGGTTGCTTAATGAAGTAACATAGGTGCAGAGATGAGAGAGTGAGGGTTTTGAAGAAGAGATATGGTGTTCATGGAATAGAGGTAGTGTGGAAGTGGATGGTTGAGGAGGAGGAGGAGGAGAGTGAGGAGGTGCAAGGCCGGAGGTAGAAGCAAGAGATTTAAAATTTTCAAATTCATATGCAGCATTTGTAAACCATTGATTATTGAAAAACCTCAAACCTTTACGATCAATGTAAGCTTTGTTAAAGTAAGGAGGATATTGTTTTTTGCCAGTAAATGGCATGTCAAAATGATCGAAAACTTTAGTGGGGAATTTGCCAAAAGAAATGTTTCTGCGGGTATCAATTAAAAAGAGCTCCCATAGAGAGAAAAAGATATAAGCCAAAGTCAAGTTGGATGCCATTAAAAACACAGTAAAATAAGTACAATTGCATTTTTTCGGGCTCAGTGCGATTCCCATCAGTTGGTAGCAGTAAATTAGTGACTAATGTGTATAAAATATTGAGTTCAGGAGTAAGAAGTGTAGTTTTGGCTTCCGAAACTTATTTAAAATTGACGTTAAATATCTGTCTATCCTCTTCAATGTCAAAACGAGTATCTAAAGCTGACCATTTATCCAAAGAGAAAAAATAGGAAATATCATTAGGAGAGGAAACTTCACATTCAAAAATAGAATTAATGACATTTGAGAAAATCTCACAATTTTTGTTATTGACACGAGATACGAACGTACGAATAGTAGGACCCTTCCTGAGATTGGCAGTAAATTGTAGCACCGTATCATGATAGACAGGCAAATCCAAGTGAACTAAATTACCTCAATTTTGTTTTTCAAAGCATATTTAATAACAGGTAAGTTTCACTCATCAAAAAGATTTTGTGAAACAGGCCTTTGAACAGTAATTGATTTGCTAAGAAGAGAAGTGTACCGATCAGATGCCTTGGCATCAATGAATTTTGGTAGAGAGGGATCGGGAATGGATTGAGGATTTGAGGATGTTTGACCCTGCAGTGGAGCCTTGCCCTTTGATTTTTTCCCTCTAGTAGCTGTTGAAGAACCACCTCGTGATCATACCATTGTAAATTGGAAATGGAAGATGAAGAGGAAAAAATGAGTTGGTCTGAAGTTGTGGGAAATTTCAAGGAATGAGATTTTACACGGGCGAAATAAGGTTCAATTGAGATGGGTGAGAACTTGGGAAGGAGAATTCCTTAAGCAATTTTAGAGGAGAAGTGAGACATTGAGAGAATTTTGAGGAGGTTCTTGGGTGCCAGAACATGGGTTCGGTGGGTGGAATTGTCCGAAAAGGAGAAAATGAAGGGATTTAAACGAGTAGAAAATTCATTCGGACGTCTGAACGATTCGTGTCCGTCCGATCGTGCGTCCGATCATACGTCCTATGAACGACCGACCGAAAGGCTATGCTATGCGTTCGAAGCAGTTTCGGACGGTGATAATCGTCCGTAAGAAATTCCAGAGAGTGTGAGGAATGAAAAGGAGAGTTCGGATGATTATAAGCGTCCAAGACAAAAAATAGGGGTTAGGACATTTATGTACGTCCGATAGAGCAGATAGTTCGGACGTTCATATGCGTCCGAACACAGAATTCGTATAGTTTTGAAATGCATGATGCCCAAACGAGTTCTGAAAGATTCAAAGTGATCTAAATCCAAGGGTTTAGTAAAAATGTCAGCAAGTTGATCTTTTGTATACACGAATTAAACACTTTCCTTTTTGCATACAAGATCTCTAATAAAGTGATGCTTGACATCAATGTGTTTGGTTCTAGAATGCATGACAGGATTTTTTGTGAGATTAATAGCAATGATATTTTCACATATTATGGGCACACAATAAAAAATAGCACCAAAGTCTTTTAAAGTATGCTTCATCCAGAGAAGTACCTGAGCACAACAGTTTCCAGCAGCAATATATTCGGCCTCTGCCGTAGATAGGAAAATAGAATTATGATTTTTACTAAACCAGGACACCAAGCAATTACCCAAAAAATGACACATACGACTAGTACTTTTCCTATCAATTTTACAACCAGTAAAGTCAGCATCAGAATAACTAATCAAATCAAAATTAGAGGATTTAGGATACCAAAGACCAAAATCTATTGTTCCTTTTAAGTATCTGAAAATTCTTTTTACCTCAATTAAACGTGATTCTTTAGGACAAGATTGAAATCTAGCACACAGACAAACAACAAACATAATATCCAGTATGCTAGCTGTCAAGTAAAGTAGGCTTTCGATCATACCTCTACAGTGTTTTCAATCAACACTGTTACCTTCTTTATCTTTGTCAAGTTTTGTTGAAATTCACATTGGTGTTCCGACTTGTTTGCAATCTTCCATTCCAAATCGCTTGTGTAGCTCCTTTGTGTACTTGATTTGTGTAATGAATTTCGTTCCTTCTATTTTTTTAGTGAACTTGGAGTCTAAGGAAGAATTGCAATTCTCCCTTCATACTCATATCAAATTATTTTTGTATTAAGTACGAGAATTCCTTGCAGAAGCTTTCATTAGTTGCTCTGAAAATAATATCGTTAACATAAATTTAAATGATTAGGAAACCATTAAGATTAGTTTTGGTGAAGAGAGTGGTATCAACAACACCTCTTTTGAAACCATTTTCAATCACAAAATCACTTAGCCTTTCATACCAAACTCTGGGAGCTTGTTTCAAACCATGTAAAGCTTCGGAGAGTTTGAAAACATGATTTGGAAAATTTTTATTTTCAAAACCAGGGGGTTGTTCAACAAAAACTTCTTGATCAATAAAGCCATTTAAAAATGCACTTTTAACATCCATTTGAAATAATTTGAAATTATTAAAGCATGCATATGCAAGAAACATGCGAATAGATTCTAAACGAGCAGCGGGTGCAAAGGTTTCATCAAAGTCAATACCTTCACACTTATTCTTGAGCATATCCCTTTGCTACAAGTCTAGCTTTATTTCTAATAATCTCACTTTTATCATTTAATTTATCTCTAAAAACCCATTTTGTACCTATCACGGGATGAATTGAGGGTATTTCAACCAAAGTCCATACATTATTTTTCTCAAATTGGTTAAGTTCCTCTTGCATAGCAAAAAATCAAGATTCATGATTCAATGCATCATCCACACGTTTAGGTTCAATATGAGAGAGTAAGGCACAGTTATTATTCAAAGGTTTATGGGAACGGGTTTTTACCCCATCAGACGGATCACCTATGATCAAATCTTGAGGATGATTTGAGACAAATCTCCATGCTCTTGGAAGATCTTTGGGAGTATCTTCGTTCTTTTCTTCTTCTCCATCCAAGTGATGAACGTTGTCCTCATTGCTTGTCATGGTCTCTTGATATTCTTCATGTATGGTGAGTTTCTCAAGTTCCTTTTATATACCTACATCTTCATCTTCACAAACATTCTTTGATGAAATAATATCATTAGCCTCATCAAACGTAACATGCACAAATTCTTTAATTAAAAGAGTTCTTCTATTGTATACTCGGTATGCTTTCTTGTCACTAGAATATACTAGGAAAAGTCCTTCATCCAATTTCTTGTCAAATTTTCCAAGATTTTCTTTGATTTTTAAAATAAAACATTTACAACCAAAACCTTTGAAGTAACTCACAACAGGTTTTTTGTAAAACAAGAGTTCATAAGGAGTTTTATTTAAAATAGGCCTCAAAAGAACTCGATTCATAACATAACAAGCCGTGTTAACGGCTTCTGCCAAAAATATTTTGGTAAATCACATTCACTAATCATGGTTCTAGCTGCCTCTTAAAGTGTTCTATTTTTTCTCTGAAAATCACCATTTTTTTGAGGCACTCTAACAACCGAAAATTCATGCGAAATACCATTGTGATCACAAAATTTGGGAAAACCTCAAAATTTAAATTCAACTCCATTATCACTTCTCAAATGAATGGTTTTCATGCCATAATTCAACAAATTTTGTATTTTAGAAAACAGTTTTACAAAATTTCCTAAGGCTTCATTTTTGTGAACAAGAAATAGTACCCAAGTATACCTAGAATAGCCATCAACAATCACAAACGCATATTCACTACCACTGAGACTAGCATGTTGAGTTGGACCAAACAAGTCCAAATGCAATAATTCCAAAGGTTTAGAAGTAGACACACAATTTTTTGGTTTAAAAGACACCTTAACTTGTTTACCAAATTGGCATGCATCAAATATTTTATTTTTCAAAAACTTCAATTTTGGCAAGCCTCTCACCAATTCTTTCTTAGCAAGACTTTCAATTAAATCCATGTTGAAGTGACAAAACCTTCTATGCTAAAGCCAAGGATCATCTATAGAAGCGGTTAAACATTTTACATTGCTACTACCAATATTGTCAAGATAAATCACATAAACATCATTGTGCCTAGTACCTTTAAATAAAACAACACAATTTTTATCAAGAATTAGACATTAAGAATCATCATGTTTGGTAAAGAACACATATACATTTTTATCACATAGTTGACTCATACTTAAGAGATTGTAATTCAAATTATCAACAAGAAGCACATTTTTAATCAAGGTCTTACCATTTTTACCTACATCACCAATGCCAATTGATTTTGCTTTCATGTTATCCCTGAAAGTCACCTTTCCATTATTTTTGGACTTGAGATTGGTGAAGAAAGATGCATCACCGGTCATATGTCTTGAACACCCGCTATCTATGAACCATTTAGCATTGTTGGCGATGTTTATTACCTACACAAGAAATTAAGTGATAAATTTTGGTACCCATATTTTCTTGGGTCCATAAGAGTTAGTGAAACCACTACAAATCCATACGGTATTCAATCCAAGTTTTTCATTTTTCTTGACATAGCAACTATTTTTCACATGTCCATATTGTTGAAAATAATTGCAAATAATACTTTTATTTCCATATAAAGCAGATTTTAATTTTACAAAACAAAGATCATCCCTTCTAAAAGTGACAAGGTTCTTGTTGATCAATACATTTCTAGTCCTTTTCATACCAACAAAATTTTCCTTTTTTTTATGCAAGAGAACATTCAAGTCGTCAAATCTTTTCTTCATGGAGGCTTGTTCTTCCTTGATCCTTGTTTTCACATGCATTCTTTTCTTCAACTCAGCGTTTTCTTGTGATAGCCTATTGTTTTCATTCACATGTTTAGAGTTAGCATTTAATAAAGCATTTGATTTTTTTACTAACTCCTTATTTCTAGCATATGATTCCTTTAAGCTATCATGCAATTTTAAAACAAAGGCTTCAAGATCATTATCATCATTCTCATAATTAGAATCATAAGAAGAAGTTACCTCATCATCACCAACGGCCATAAAGGCCATTTGTGCCGATTCCATCTCTTCTTCAACTTCTCCTTCGGAATTGCAATCATCCCAAGTAGTTTGAAAGTTGTTAAAGCGATGTTTCCTTCCTTACTTCTTCTTGGAGAAACACTCGATTTGCAAAATGTCCGGGTTGACCACATTCAAAACATTTTTCATTTTGCTTTTTAATTTCTAGCTTGGTCATCCCTTTGAAGTTGTTTGAGTTGCTTGCTCCTCCTTTTCTCATTCTTCGTTTGTTGATGTAGTGTTTGAGGAATCCTTTGTTGATAAGTTCAAGATCACCTTCATCAAGATCTTCATCTTCTAAATTGATAAAGCAACTTTCATCTTCTTCTTGAGAGGTCTTCAAAGCTATGCTTCTTTTTGGCCTAACTTCTTCATCATCCTTTGGCTTTGAGCTTCAATTCATATGAAGTGAGGGAATTTAGTGACTCAACGGGTATGGAATTCAATTTCTTTTCTTCCTCTATAGGAATAGTCTTTGCCTCCCACTCTTTGGAAAGAGCATTCAAGATTTTTCTATTCTTTTCACCCAAAGAATATTCCTTCCCCAAGGCTTCAAGATCCTTGATGATATCATTGAATCTACAATACATGTTATCATTGTTTTCAGCTGTGGCTCCATCTTGAATGATTCATATTTGGCAACAAGTAGAGATTTCTTTTGTTCTCTAACATCATCGTTTCCTTCATGAATTTCCTTCAATTTGTCCCAAATTTCTTTAGCCGAAACGCATCCTTTGACACTAGTTGATTCGTTAGCATCCAAGGCATTGTAAAGTACATTCATAGCCTTCGCATTTAAGGTCAAATTTTCCTTGTCTCGTGGAGTGAGCTCATCCCTTGTTTTTTCTCTTTTTCTATTTTTATGATCATCAATGATGGTAGCTTTAAAAGGACCTTCATTTACAACATACCAGAAGTCAATATCAATGGATTGCAAAAATATTTTCATTCTATCTTTCCAACTAATAAAGTTTATCCCATTAAACATAGGAAGTCTAGTGATAGATTGACCCTCAAAAAATAAAGTATTATTGGTTGCCATAAGGAACTTTACTCAAATGAAATTTAAGCAAAATAAAGAGACCAATGCTCTGATACAAATTGTTGGTCCCCAAAGCAACCTAAGAAGGGGGTGAATTAGTTTCTAAAAATAATCTAGCAAATAATGCTCAATTTAAATTTCATGCACTTGGAAAATAAGATGATAAAAAGATAAGCAATTAAGTATAAGATGAATAGATTAAATTGAGAGAGATGTTAAACATCACATCCAAGCTAGCTAGCTCGGAATAGTAATCCACTAAGATGCTCCTTCAATCTTGGTAAACCAATAATCTCTAGTGTACACAAAGTAGGATCACCCTTACTCACACTACTTCTGTTTAGTTGAGGCAAGGATTTTACACCAAACCTCACTTTGTACATGATTATTGTTGGCCCAAAAGTAATCTAAGAGGGCGGTGAATTAGGTTGTGCCAAAAAACAAACCTTTTAATGTGCTTAATGGAAATTCAAACTTTGTGCAACAAATGAATACTTAAGCATAAATGATCAAAGATAAATATTTAACAATCAAAGCTTAAAGAACAAATAAAAGATTGAGATAAATAATATCATGAAAATGGCAAACCAAACTCCGAAGCTTCTCAAGCTTGGAGTACATCCACTAGTAGTGCCTCTTCAAAGAATGTGAGGCAATAACCTTCTAGTACACAAAGTAGGCTCACCCTTGCACCAACTAAGTTCCTCTAGTTGAGCCAAATGATTTTACACTACAACCTCACTTTTGTACACTTGTTATCCCTCCACTCTTACACTTGAAGATCACTCACTAGTCTACTCTTGCTCACACTAATTCCCTCTAGTTGAGCCAAGAGAACTATACTACCCAAACCCATACAACCCACAATATTTAAGCCTATTTCTCCCAAAATAGCTCTTACAAGTGTTTGTATTGAATGTAGTAGTTCCTCCCATCATTTGGATATCCATGGGCTATTTATAGATAAAAGATGTGCTGGAATTTGAGCTCTAACGGTCAAAAAACTAGCTGTTAAAAACTAGCCGTTAGGGATTCGGACATGCATCCTACAACTTGATGAACAGTGTCTCGGACGGTCATATGCGTCTCCTACAGCCCTGACAGAAAATTACTTCATTTCGAGCTCTTTTCTTCGGACGGTCTTCAACGTCTGATCTTTTTTGGCTTCGGACGATCTTCAACGTCCGATCATCATATTTTGAATTCCTTTTCTCAGACGGTCTTTTGCGTCCGAAGCACTATCCTTTAGATAGTTATCTATGTTTGAAAGATGTGTTCTTCCTCGGTGTTGTCTGATCATGTTTCAGATGCTCCCTTGCGTCCGAGCTCCTTTCTTTCAGACGGTCTTCATCATCCATAAGGTGTTGTTCAACTTTTGATTATTTTTCTTGATTGTATTCGAATAATCATTTTCGTCCGAACCTCCCTATTTTTCTGCACACTTATTTTCAAGCCGTTAGTACAATTTGGTCATCATCAAAATATGATTATTATAATTGGGGTCCAACAATTATCTCTCCACTCAATATTTTGAATAGCACTCTTAAGTACACACTAATACAACATTACTCAAGGGCTAATTTGCACTCAAATAGAATGCCTTTCTTTTTGTTTGTATTCAATGTGTAAGATGATTATTGAAAATACATAAGGGTTCGCATTTATAGTTGCATTAAATCAGCTTCCAACTACCTTCTAATGGCTCTATAATATATGCTAAAAAACTAGCCATTATAGATTTCGAACGTCCGATGTTATTTATGAGTGTCCGATCCATCGTCTGGTCTGAAAAAATAGGGAGTAGAGAATGTCGTTCGGGTGGCCGAGCTAGCGTCCGTTCCTTCGTTCGATCTAGGTATGTTGAGTTCAGACATCGGATGGTGTAATGTGTCCAAAAGGTTTGGTGCTTGACTAGGGATGCTTTATTTTTGGACTGTTAGCCTCGTCCGATATAATCTTCCACAGACAGTTAGATGCGTCCATTTCATGTGCCTCAAAACCTTGGCTCTGCCTTACCTTTCGGACGGTGAAGTGCATCCGAGATAGATTCATTCGGACGAGCTTGTGCGTCCGTTGTAGGTGCTCCAAAATCTTTCTTTCAACATCTACCTGATCGTTTGGATGGTGCATTGCATCTATGGTAATCTCATTTGGACGGGCTTGTGCATTCAAGAAACATAGTGATGTTCGGACGGAGTACTTCGTCCGAAAACTCTACTAGCTACCCTGCACAGCTCAAGTTATATAGTTAAATCTCATTTTTCATCATCAAAATCAAGGTTGTAGATCATCAATCTCCCCCTTTTTGATGACGACAAATCATGAGGCAAGTGATCAGTTCCAATTGTCATACAATCAATTTAACAATAATGATTAAGAATAGCCATCTTACTTCCCATATTGGCATCATAAAAACTATATATGCTCCCCTTAAGAAGAAGCTCCCCCTTACATAAGTAGTAATAAAACAGCAAATGCAGAATCAAAGAAGCAATTACCAAATGCATAATGATAACCGAGTACATAAGTAAGTGAATAAATACAATCAGAATAGTCAACTCCAACAAAGGTTTAAGTACATAAGAAATTTTAAAGAAAAGCTAAGGTATGGAAGTGTCTCTGGAGTCATTTTTCTTCTCGGAGCGTTCCTCATGTTTGCATTTGGTTGGTGGTCATGTTTGCATTTGGTTGGTGGTCCATCGTCCTCCGAAGCCACACTGTCTTGTCCACTTAAATCTTGAGGATCACAGCGTTGCATGATATAGTTGAATGTGTCATCGACGTCCTCATCATCATTAGCATCAGTACCAGGAGCAGTAGTTTTGTCAGGATTAGCGGTTCCAAAGGGATCCTCACGATTTTCGACCCCAGGAATAGAATGATCACTATCATCATTGTCATCACTATTAGAAGATGACTCGTGAATGTATTGGGATGAATATTGGCAAACTGAACCTGAGCTGGAGCAGACATGCTTAGACTGAGTGGTTCTTGTAGAATAGTTTGTCTGGTCTCCAGCCTTTTGAGGTTTCGAAGGGTGCGGCATTGGAATGAGCTCATTTGGTTGCTTAATGAAGTAAAAAAGGTACAGAGATGAGAGAGTGAGGGTTCTAAAGAAGAGATGTCAGATGGGTGTTCGTGGGATAGAGGTGGTGTGGAAGTGGATGGTTGAGGAGGAGGAGGTGAGGAGGTGCAAGGCCGGAGGTAGAAGCAAGAGATTTAGATTTTTCAAGTTCATATGCAGCCTTTGTAAACCATAAATCATTGAAAAATCTCAAACCTTTACGTTCAATGTAAGCTTTGTTAAAGTAAGGAGGATATTGTTTTTTCCCAGTAAAGGGGATGTCAAAATGATCAAAATCTTTAGTGGGGAATTTACCAAAGGGAATGTTTCTGTCGGTATCAGTTAACAAGAGCTCCCATAGAGAGAAAAAGAGATAGCCAAAGTCAAGTTGGATGCCTTTAAAAACACAGTAAAATAAGTACAACTGCATTTTTTCAGGTTCAGTGCGATTCCCATCAGTTGGTAGTAGTAAATTAGTGACTAATGTGTATAAAATTTTGAGTTCAGGAGTAAGTAGTGTAGTTCTGGCTTCCGAAATTTATTTAAAATTGACATTAAATATCTATCTAACCTCTTCAGGAATGTCGAAACGAGTATCTAAAGCAGGCCATTTATCCAAAGAGAAAAAATAGGAAATATCATTAGGAGAGGAAACTTCACATTCAAAAATAGAATTAATGACCTTTGAGAAAATCTCAAGATTTTTGTTATTGACACGAGATACGAACGTACGAATAGTAGGACCCTTCCTAAGATTGGCAGTAAATTGTAGCACCATATCATGATAGACAGGCAAATCCAAGTGAACTAAATTACCCCAATTTTGTTTTTCAAAGAATGATTTAATAAGAGGTAAGTTTAACTCATCAAAAAGCCTTTGTTAAACAGGCCTTTGAACAATAATTGATTTGCTAAGAAGAGAAGTGTACCAATCAGATGCCTTGACATCAATGAATTTTGGTAGAGAGGGATCGGGAATAGATTGAGGATTTGAGGATGTTCGACCCTACACTGGAGCCTTGCCCTTCGATTTTTTCTCATTGTTGAATAACCACCGTGTGATCGTATGATTGTAAATTGGAATGGGGGGAAGATGAAGAAGAAAAATTGAGTTGGGGTGAATTTGTGGGAAATTTCAAGGAATAAGATGTTATACGGGTGAAATAAGGTTCAATTGAGATAGGTGAGGACATGGGAAGGGGAATTCCATAAGCAATTTTAGAGGAGACGGGAGAGATTGAGAGAATTTTGAGGAGGTTCTTGGGTGCCAGAGCTAGGGTTCGGTGGGGAAGGAATTGTCTGAAAAGAAGAAAATGAAGGATTTAATCGAGCAGAACAATCGTTCGAACATCCGAATGATTCATATCTGTCCGATCGTGTGTCCGATCTCAGATGAACGAACAGCTGAAAGGCTATGCTGTGCGTCCGAAGTAGTGTAAGACGGTGATAATAGTCCGTAAGAAATTCTAGAGAGTGTAAGGAATGAGAAGGAGAGTTCGGCTGATTATAAGCATCCAAGACAAAAGATAGGGGTTCGGACATTTATGTACGTCCGATAGAGCAGATAGTTCGAACGTTAATATGCGTCCGGATCTAAACGCAGAACTCATACAGTTTTGAAATTGATGATGCCCAAACGAGTTCTGCGAGATTCAAAGCGATCTAAAGCCAAGGGTTTAGTAAAAATATTTACAAGTTGATCTTTTGTACACACGAATTCAACGCAAATTTACTTTTTACATAGAAGATCTCTAATAAAGTAGTGCTTGACATCAATGTGTTTGGTTCTAGAATGCATGACAGGATTTTTTGTGAGATTAATTGCACTAGTATTATTACATCTTATGGGCACACAAGTAAAAATACCACCGAAGTCTTTTAAAGTATGCTTCATCCAGAGAAGTTGAGCACAACAATTTCCAATAGCAATATATTCGGCCTTTGCCGTAGATAGGGAAATAGAATTCTATTTTTACTAAACCAGGACACCAAGCAATTGCCCAAAAAGTGACACATACGACTACTACTTTTCCTGTCAATTTTACAACCAACAAAGTCAGCATCATAATAACTAATCAAATCAAAATTAGAGGATTTAGGATACTGGACAAAGACCAAAATCTATTGTTCCTTTTAAGTATTTGAAAATTCTTTTGACTGCAAGATTGAAATCTAGCACATAGACAAACAACAAACGTAATATCCGGTCCACTAGCTGTCAAGTAAAGTAGGCTTTTGATCATACCTCTATAGTGTTTTTCATCAATACTATTAGCTTCTTAATCTTTGTCAAGTTTGGTTGAAGTGCACATTGGTGTTCCGACTTGTTTGCAATCTTTCATTCCAAATCGTTTGAGTTGCTCCTTTGTGTACTTGATTTGTGTAACGAACATTCCTTTTTTGGTTTGGTGAACTTGGAGTCCTAGGAAGAATTGGAATTCTCTCATCAAACTCATTTCAAATTCTTTTTTGCATTAAGTACGAGAATTCCTTGCACAAGCTTTCATTAGTTATATTAATATAGCTCTTTTATAGCTATATTAATTTTTATTTCCTTAATAGTAGATAGAGAATTACTTTCTGAGTCTGTATTAGGCTCAGACAGTCTTCTTTCTGATCCTATTCTATTTAGAAAATTAGCCATTATTAATTTAAATTCCTTTAATCTTCTTACCTTTTCTAGTGTATCAGGACCACCTAACGGAACCACCCTAGACCTTATTTCTCGTCTAATGGGCCGACCAACGCTTCCAAGACAGACCAACGCTACACTAGAATAAGATAATTAGACTCTAAGGAGAAATAAATCAATATAGCCTCTTTGTTAAATAAAATAATAGTCAAAATTAAAAAGAAAGATTTATAGCAGGATTGCCAAAATTGTTTGCAGAAAAATTAAGACAAAAAATAAGAGATAAATATAATGGAGAAATACCTTACGCTAAACTCACTTATGGAGATCTAATAAACTATGTTGATGTAGAAGATTTAGCATTATGTACAGATTTAAAACTTAAAAGTCAACTTAAGAAAGATCAAAAGTCAACTAAGAATGAATTAGGATCATTCTGTAAAGATTTTAGTTTTGAAAAATATCTCCTCCTTCTAGTAAATTAAATCATTCTAAAAAATATTCAAAATCTAGAAGTATAGGATCCAAGTCTAAAACTTATTCTTCTTCCTATCATAGACCTTCTTATTCTAAGTCAAAGTATAAGTCAAAAACTCCTTCATATTCAAAATCTAAGTCTTCAAGGAATAGTAAGAAATGGGTAGAAGCCCTCCCAGGGGCAAAAGTAGATAGTCTATAGAATTGTATTTCAACACTATGTTTGAAATAGTGTTTTGTGGTCTAGGCATAGACTTACAGGAACTATATCTGAAAAATTCCATTTTGTAGAGTTGTATTTTTATCCCAGTCTAATCCTTTTAGAATTTGAACAAATGAATGATTTAAATTTGCTTCAAATAAAAGTGTTTCTCCTCTAGGAGAACACTTTAGAGGTTTAGGATTAACAGTAGTTTTCATTACTTTGTAGTATATTCTATATACAAGAACTAGAGGTCTTGAATTATTAGTAAACTCTATAATTTTAGTTTGAATATTTTGAGTTAAGGTTACGCTACTTAATAGCATTTCAAATTGATTAAATATCAAATAGGAATAAAGAAGCAAATTGATAAAGAATAAAAATATATTTAAACATTAATAAAAGTTTATTGACAGATGAAAACTTACAATTCTTAAAGAAAACTTTTGAAGAAGGCAATGATAGAACTCTCAAAATTCTTCTTACAATCTATCCTCGTTTTGCCCAACTTTGAATACAAATGCCTTTAAATAGGCAAATAAAGAATCTAGAATCATTGCTTGTTTACTCTAAATGGCCGACAATGGTCATACTCTGATTAGACATAAAGTAAAAAGACTGAACTATTTTTGACTAAGAGAATTTTAGTACAACAATTGAAGAATCCTGTCAGAATTTCCATGTGCTAATGAATATTGAAGAACCTTGTCAGAATTCCCATGTGCTAATGAATATTGTTAGAATTCCCATGTGCTAATGAATCCTACCATGTGCATGAGAAGAAGTTTTATGGAATAGGTGAAAAAATTCCAAAACAAGTAGTCGTCTTAATTGTCATAATAGGGATCTTTCTCTTGGTCTTCCTTCTTGGTAGAACTTTCATCTTCTTCTTCAGATGAAATTTGACTTAAAGCATCTTGAAGATGTTTCTTGAATTCTTCTTTTGTCATGCTGGAAGTCATCATACTTTGAATTTAACTCTTAGCAGTTAAAAACTCTACTTGACTATTACTAGTAGAGCATTCTTCTTTATCTTTAACTGAATTCCACTATTTAATTCTGAATTCTCTTGCTAAAACAGGGAGTCCATATACACTGGATTTATTGAAATTTCATGCCATAATAAATGGGAGTTTATTTAGATAAAAATTGAAGCGATCTAATGGGATCATTTAATTCTCTCTTCCTTTCTTGACACAATTTCTCATATTCTTTGTAATAGTTTGGAGGTAAAATTTGAGCATTAGCACCAAAATCTTCCCACCACTCGTAAAACCATCTTGGAAATCCTATAATATTTTTGTCAAATTGAATAAATCATGACTTCGATGATTGAATGGTCTTCATAGTACAATATATTACCATGCCTTGATATAATCCACATAAGTATATATTGGAGGGTTCCATGGTTTTGAGACTGTAACTAGAGTATTATAATTTTCACAAGGCCAATCTGCTGGTCTGAATATCTTTAATATCTTCATCTTGGGATAAGTATAAAATGTACTTCAATCACCACCACTTACTAATCTTTTTTTCCTTCTTTCTTCATATTCTAGAATGTGCTCTATTATAACCGATTTAGTATCAACTAAAATAAATTCATAATATTGTCGAGTCTTTTTAGGAGTTTCTTGAATAAAATAATTCTTAGAGGAAGCAAAAATATCTATGGCTGGAGTAAAGAAAATTTCAAATAGTTCTTTGAAAGTAAGATTAATATGTCATTGTTCTAGGAATAAAAGAGGTTTGACAAATTCTTTTAAAACATAGGTGTTTTTATCAAAAAAAGAATTTGTTGGAGTAGGAGAAGGATTGGAAGTAGAAGGGGATGAAAGTTGATTAGTTTTTTCCAGGGTTTTTGGAGTTTGGGCATTTTGAATATTTTGGACTGCTCCTAAATAAGAAGCAGGTTCTTTATAAGATTCACTAGTCATTATTATTCCTATTGGAGAGGTATTGGTAGAAGGAGAAGTTGAAATAGTTAACGAACTAGGTAAAGCTAAAAAGTTAGCCGATTTTGAATATAATGTTGAAAAGAAAGATTAGGCCTTAGACCTGATGGCCTAGGAATATTTTCTCTTATTCTCCTGGAATCCATGTTCCTGTAAAAATTCTCTAGTAAGAAAATCTGAAAGAGAATTATCCTCACCTCTAATATATTCTATTTGAAAATCAAAATATGAGAGTAGTGTTTGCCATCCTTCAAAATTTTGTTTAGAAACTAAATTTTTAACAACCTTTTCTAAAACTTCTTTTGTAGCTTTGCAATCAATACGAAGTAAAAATGCTTTGTTTATCAAATCATCTTGAAATTTAGAAATACGTAATACTATAGATATAAAATTTCTTTTTTTATAGTAGAATAATTCTTTTTGAGAACTTATCCAAATAACAGAATGAAATCGAACTAATTGTTCATTTTGTTTGAAAACTTTTGTTTTAAAATTCTTCCATATCCTAAATCTGAATCATCTATTTCTGCTATCATAAGAGCATTTGGATGAGGTATTCCTAAACATGTTAAATTAGTAACAATTTTATAAATATCTCAACCGTGTTAGTACATGCTCTTATTCCAGCTAGGAGGATTTTTTCTAAGTCTCTGATATAAAGGTTCACAAATTTAAAAAAGGTTTGGAATAAAATCTGATATATAATTTAAGCATCCCAAAAATTTTTGTAATTTATTTTTATCTTTAATTTCATCTGGAAACTTAGAAGAAAATTCTACAGCTTTACAAATTGGTTTATAACTACCTTGATGTAATTCATAATCTAAAAACCTAATATTATTTTGAAATAATTTCATTTTAGATTTTGATAATACTACCCATTTTTCCTAGTAATCTGTATTGTATAAATGTACTTAAATGTTTAAAATGTTGATCTAAATTTTTTGAAAAAACTAATACATCATCTATATAAACTATTGTAAAAGTAGAATAAGGATTAAATATAGTATTCATAATATTTTGAAATTCAGAAGGTGCATTCTTTAATCCAAAGGGCATTACATTCTATTCGTAATGTCCAAATGGCACTGTAAAAGCTATCTTATATTTATCTTTTTCATCAATTTGGACCTGCCAAAATCCACTTTTCATATCAAAATTTGAACAAATTATTGCTTTAAATGTCCTTTTCAATAAATCACTTTTATTAGGAAATGGATATCTTATCCATTCTAATACTTTATTTAAGGCTTATAATTTATAACTAATCTTGGAGTTCCTCTCTCAATTTTAGCTTGATTATTAACATGAAATGCTGAACAATTCCAAGGAGATTTAGAAGGCCTTATTAAATTTTTCTTTATTAATTCATTTGTTTCTTTTTTATAATAGTCCATTAATTCATGATTCAACATTTGAATAGGTATAGATTTAGTAGGTATATCTTTTTCATTAAATCCTTTATATAAGGTAATTTTACTATATGTTATTTTCTATCCCAAAAAGCATTGAGAAGATCAGAATGAACTTGTTCTTCTAATAGCTTAGTTAAATCATAATTTTTTTTTTTTATATTTTGTCATCTTTAAGCTGTTGATTTATTCTTTCATAATTTATTTTTTCCTTTAAGAATCTTATTTGTCTTTGTAATCTATTTATAGAATGATTTTTTAATAAATTTAATTTTTAATTGTCTCGTTGAATATTATTTATTTGAGAAATTGCATATTGTTTTAATAAACTAACATCTTTGAAAGTAGGTGAATGAATAAAAGGAAACTGAAGAATTTGACCATGTATTTCTGTTCTAATCCCTTCTTCATCCGTTAAAAATGAATATATTTGGGTTATAAAAGGAGTTCTTGAAATAACATCTTGACCTAAATTATTAATTAGAATATAAGAGTTTCTAAAACATATATTGATTTTATTACAAATATGTGCTTCAAATAATTTATATTTGATATCTAATGGCTCTCCGCTTGCAAAATATAATTTTTCAATAGTTCTTTCATAGTATCTAATTGGAATTAATCCTTCAGTTATACAATTTTGATAAGCTCTTGAATCTATCAAAGCCATTAAGTTTACAGAAAATTCTCCTTTAATGTTAATGTTAATGTGAACGGACCATATTTTGAATTTTATTCTAGAAATTACTGCGATAAATTCTCTGTCTAGTCTTTCTTGAGAAATAGATGGTTTATCTTGATTTTCTGCTTCATTTTGTAGCTTTACAAACAAAAGCAGAAATTTTATTTCTACATTCTCTTGTTGTAAAATTTTTATTTCCTTTTTAATTTAATTTATTTCGACTTGTAAATCTTGAATAGAAATTTCTGAAGGTTTTTTAAATCTATTAAATATTTCTTGAAGATTAAAAAGCTCTACTGGAGGCTTTTCTACATGTATAACTATATCCCTTAAAATTTTAATAAAATATTCCGTTTTTATTTCAGTATTTTCAATTTTATCTATTAAACCAAAGAAAATTTTTTATTTTGATTTCAAATAACATTAATAGTTTCATATGAACAAGAACAAATTCCTATACATCCATAATCAGAATGTTCTGATTCATTATCTTCATAATCAGAGGATTCTTCTTGAATAAAATTAACTTCTTCTATTTCTTCTTCCGAAGTACTTTCATCTGAAGCTTCTTTATTTAAAATATTTAATATTTTCTCTTTAGTTTTGTCTTCTAATTCTAATAAAGATATTTTCTATCTAGCATCACAAACTTTTTCAGTATGTCCTGCTATATCACATTTCCAGCATACTAAATTAGAGGCTGATGAAAATATAGATTTCTTACTATTATTTGAAGACTTAGATTTTGAATAAGGAGTTTTTGATTTATTCTTTGACTTAGAATAAGAAGGTCTATGATAGGAGAAGAATAAGCATTAGACTTGGATCCTATACTTCTTGGTCTTTATTTGAACAGTTTTTAGAATGTTTAATTTTACTAAAAGGAGGAGATAATTTTTCAAAACCAAAATCTTTAAAGAATGATCCTAATTCTTTTTTAGTTTGCTTGTGATCTCTTTTAAATTGACTTTTAAGTTTTAAATCTGTACATAATGCTAAAGCTTCTGCATTAACATAGTTTATTAGATCTCCATAATTGAGTTTAGCGTAAGGAATTTCTCCATTATATTTATCTCTTATTTTTTGTCTTAATTTTTCTGCAAACAATTTTGGCAATCCTGCTATAAATCTTTCTTTCCAATAAGCATGGTTGCAATCTGTCGTAAGAAATACTTTACTAAGAAAATCATCTTTGTACCATCTAAAATCATGTAATTTCGGACAAGTAAGAATAGCTAAGATTTTAAAATTTTTTTCTTGAAAATTTTGAGGTTCACCAATAAAATGTTTTGTAATAGCATAAAATAATGTTAGGACTACATCTTACACTCTATTTGTACTAGCAGATTGTAATAAAAGTATTTTGAACTATTACAATTTGATTATTACTGAATCGTATTATGCATTTGATGATTTGTTTTTCCTTCTAAATTCCATTCACAAATTCCCTTAGATGAGAAAGATATTGTATAATAGAAGAAAATGAAAACTGCATATCTGGAAAAGAAGGCCTTGAATAAAAAAAAATTTATACGACATTTTTTTATTTTTATTACCGACTTTAGTTATTCTATTTATTTGATTTTCTTCTTGCTTTATTTTTTCTTCTAATGATATTGTGGCTATTTGACCTTTTTTATTTTCTTCTTTTTTATTTTTTTGTTCTATTTTTAAATTTTTTAACTTTTCTATTATTTCATCTATTAATTCTTTATCTTTATTTAATACAAGAATATCCTTTTCTAGCAATTTGAAGGGTTTAAATAAACGTTGACTTGGGGAAGGTTCTGGAGGTTTTTTAAAAGGAAATTGAAGGTTTGTAGGGGTTTTAATTACTTTTTTCTAATTCTATCAAATGAGAAGACATTGATATTTAATATTTGATTTGTATAATTATTCTGTTTATATATTTATCTAAATCTTTTATTGTTGGGGTTTTTTCTAAAGTAGTTGGGTCACTTATCTTAAAAGGAAATGTTGTAATAATATTTCTTTTATGTTTGAATTTTACTTCTTCTACTGGAGGATAATGAGAGTTTACCTTTTGAAAAGGGGATGTAATCCATTCTTTGGTAGTAATTTCTAAATATGGCTTAATAAAAGGATTATTTATTTTCTTATTGCAGCAATAAATTTCAAACCATTTAAAGGGATCTATATTTAATTTTACTCTTTCTAAATCTTTGTAATATTGCTCTCTAATTCCTTTTGTATATCATCATTAAAATTTTCAAAAAACCATATTCGTTTATTATTATTTTCTTCACTATTAAAATACTTTCTTAATAAATCCTTATCTAATTCAAACTTAGAAGAAAACATTAATATTTGCTCATCAAAACACATCTAAGATGTTGTAGGAGAAGCAGAAGGACCTTGTAGAATTTTCTATATTTTGACATATAGGCTTTTAGGAATGTTAGGAGTATAATCTACAATATAAATCTCTATCTTACAAGAGGTTACCTTTCCATTTTCTTCTACTGTTTCAAAAATTTGAATTGATGAGGTAGATGTTGGCCCCAAAGCAACCTAAGAGGGGGGGTGAATTAGGTTTCTTAAAAAATACTTGTTTGCAATCTTCCATTCCAAATCGTTTGAGTAGCTCCTTTGTGTACTTGATTTGTGTAATAAACGTTCCTTCCTTAGTTTGATGAACTTGTAATCCGAGGAAAAATTGCAACTTGCCCATCATACTCATCTCAAACTCTTCTTGCATTAAATGTGAAAAATCCTTACACAAACTTTCATTAGTTGCTCCAAAAATAATATCATCAACATAAATTTGAACGATTAACAAACCATTTGAATCCGTTTTTGTAAAAAGAGTGGTGTCAACTACACCTCTTTTGAATCCATTTTTTTATCAAGAACCCACTTAATCTTTCATACCAAGCTCTTGGAGCTTGTTTTAAACCATATAAAGCTTTGGAGAGTTTGAAAACATAATTTGGAAGATTTTTATTTTCAAAGCCCGGAGGTTGTTCGACGAAAACTTTTTGGTCGATAAAACCATTTAAAAATGTCACTTTTGACATCCAGATGAAATCTTTACAAATTATTGAAACATGCAAATGCAAGAAACATGCGAATGGATTCTAACCTAGCCACAGTCAAATTTCATCAAAGTCAATACCTTCTTCTTGAGCGTAACCTTTTGCAACAAGTCTAGCTTTGTTTCTTATGATTTCACCTTTGTCATTTAATTTGTTTCTAAAAACCCACTTAGTACCAATAACGGGATGAGAAGAAGGTCTTTCAACTAAGGTCCATACATTATTTTTCTCAAATTGACTAAGTTCATCTGCATAGCATTAACCCAAGATTCATCACTCAAAGCAACATCTCTATGTTTAGGTTCAATGTGAGAGAGTAGTGCACACAATTACTATTCAAAGGTTTATGAGAACGAGTAGTTACCCCATCAGATAGATCACCTATGATTAAATCTTGAGGATGACTAGAGACGAATCTCCAAGCTTTCGGAAGATCATTTTGAGCATCCTCATTCTTTTCATCATCAATTTGATGGTTGTTAACATCAACGCTTGATGTAATCTCTTGATGATCTTCATAAATAACGAGCTTTTCGAGCTCCTTTAAAATGCCTACATCTTCATCTTCACATAAATTCTAATACCGATTGATTTTGCTTTGTTGTTGTCTCCAAAAGTGACTTTTTCACTGTTTTTGGATGTAAGATTTGTGAAGAGAGAGGCATCACCCGTCATGTGCCTTGAACATCCACTATCTATGAACCACTTAGCATTGTTGGCGATGTTAAGTACCTACACAATAAATGAATTGATAACTTTTGGTACCCATGTTTTCTTGGGTCCATTTGAGTTAGTGAAATTGCTTTCGATCCATGCAACTTTCATTCCTGAAGTTTTTCATTCCTCTTGACATAACACATATTCTTAGCATGTCCATGTTGTTGGAAATATCTACAAATAATGCTTTTATTACCATATAAAGAGGATTTTGGTTTTACAATACATAAGTCATTCCTTCTAAACATGACAAAATTTTTGTTGATTGCTACATTTCTATTTCTTTTCATATCAAAAATATTTTCTTTCTTTCTAGTTAAAAGAGCATTCAAATCATCCATTCTTTTCTTCAAGGTGGCTTGTTCTTCCTTGACCTTAGATCTCACATGCATTTTTTTCAATCAAATCTAGATTGTATTGAGATAGCCTATTGTTTTCATTCACACAGTTTAGAGTTAGCATTCAATAAAGCATTTGACTTTTTAGCTAACTCCTTATTTCTAGCATATGCTTCCTTTAAGCTATCATGTAATTTCAAAATGAAAGCTTCAAGATCATCTTCACCATTTTCATCATTAGAGTCATAGTTAGAATTTACCTCATCATCTCCAATGGCGAACCATGAAGGCCATTTGTGCCGACTCCATTTCTTCTTCAACTTCTCCTTCGGAGTTGCAATCATCCCATGTGATTTGAAAGTTGTTGAATCTTGGTTTTCTTCCTTCCTTCTTTTTCTTGGAAGGACACTCATTTGCAAAATGCCCGAGTTGACCGCATTCAAAGCATTTTTCGTTTTGCTTCTTCATTTCAAGCCTAGACTTCCCTTTGAAATTATTTGAATTTGTAGCTCCGCCTCTTCTCATTCTTCGTTTGTTGATGTAATGTTTAAGAAATCCTTTGGTGATGAGTGCAAGATCTCCTTCATCAAGATCTTCATCTTCTAGATTGATGGAGCTGTTTTCATCTTCCTCTTGAGAGGCCTTTAAGGCAATGCTCCTTCTTGGTCTTGCTTCTTCATCATCCACTACCTTGGCCTTTAACTTGAGTTTATAAGATGTAAGAGAATTGATTAGAGATTCAATAGGCATTAAATTTAAATTCTTGGCTTCCTCTATAGCAATTTTGTTTTGGCATCCCATTCTTTGCTTAAAGCATTTAGGATTTTTCTATTTTTTTCACCCAACGAGTACTCCTTATTCAAGGCTTCAAGATCCTTTATAATGTCATTGAACCTGCAGTACATTTTGTCTATGTTCTCATGTGGTTCCATCTTGAAGGACTCATACTTGGCAACAAGTAGCATTTGATGATACTAATCATCGTTCCCTAATGAATTTCCTTCAACTTATCCCATATTTCTTTAGCAGAAATGCAACCCTTCACGCGAGTTGATTCATTTGCATCCAAGGCATTATATAACACATTCATGGCTTTTGCATTCAACGTCAAGTTTGCCTTGTCTTGTGGAATGAGCACATTCCTTTCTTTTCTCTTCTTCTATTTGTGTGATCATCAATGATAGAAGCTTCAAATGGACCTTCATTGACAACATACCACAAATCAATGTCAATAGATTGCAAAAATATTTTCATTCTATCTCTCCAACTAATAAAATTTGGCCCCATTAAACATAGGGGGCCTAACGGATTGACCCTCAAAAAACAGAGCATTGTTGGTTTCCATATTTCTTTACTCAAAAGCAGTTTAAGCAATATAATGAGACCAAGCTCTGATACCAATTGTTGGCCCCAAAGCAACCTAAGAGGGGGGGTGAATTAGGTTTCTTAAAAAATACTTTGAGAAATATTGAGATTTTCAAATTAAATGCAGATATAACAAAATCAATAGAACAGTAAAGTAAAGAGAGAAAAATTAAACAATCAATACTTCCAAGCTAGCAAGCTTGAAGTATCAAATCTCTTGAATGCTTCACACACTTGGTGAGCCAATAATCTTTACAAATTTGGGAAGTTCTTGCTCACACCAAAACTCTTGTAGTTGAGCCAATAATCTTACTTACAACCACACTTTTATACAAGATTATCACTCCACTCAAAGTTGAATTACACTCATAATTGCACACTAATACAACAAAGCACTATAGTCAATTTGCACTCAAATTACATCTTTTCTAAGGCTTGTATTCAATGTATTAGATTATTTTTTCAGGTTATTAAAGCACCTATTTATAAGAACAATAAATAGTGGTTTCAACTACTTCTTAACGGCTAAATAATAAATGCACAAAAAATAGCCGTTGGGGTTTCGGACGTCCGAGAAGTATTGAATGCGTCCGAGCATGTGTCTTTCAGACTGTTGAGAAGCTTCGTTCGGACGTTATGTCATGCGTCCGTTCCTTCGTCCGACAGAGGTTTCGAACGGTCTCTAAAAAATTTTACTATATTTGAAATAGTACTTTGTGGTCTAAGCATAGACTTTACAAGAACTATATATGAAAATTTCCATTTTGTAAAGTTTGTAATTTTATCCCATTCTAATCTTTTTGGAATATGAACATTTGAATGATATAAATTTACTTAAAATAAAAGTGTTTCTCCTCTAGGAGAACACTTTAGAGCTTTAAGATTTAGAGTAGCTTTCATTACTTTGTAATATATTCTATATACAAGAACTAGAGGTCTTGAATTATCAGTAAACTCTATATTTTTAGTTTGAATATTTAGAGTTAAGGCAGCTAAAACATTTGGATCATTTAAATCAAGGCAAAATTTGGATAACAATTAAAATATATAGGGCCATTTTCCAAATTTGATTCTAATACTGCTAATAAAGAATTTGAAAAATTTAAATGTCTTGCATCTCTTAGATATAATAATATTAGAACATCTAATCCTAATCTCATTAATGGTTTAATAGTGACTTGAACAGTCTCTTACATCCTATATGCGTAAATTTGTAATTATTCTATCTATACCGAGCTAAAGATTGAGGTGAAAATAACGATATAGAATCATGTTTCTTTAATATTGGTATAGTTGATTCAGAGGTTTTAATAAAGTAATCTTGAAGAAAATCAAAAGCTCCTTTTTATATAAAGTATATTATTTCTTGTTTTGGAAAGACCAATTTTGAAGTCTTTGCTCTATTTTAGCTATATTAATTTCTATTTCATTAATAGTGGATAGAGTATTACTTTCTAAGTCTGTATTAGGCTCAGATAGTCTTCTTAATCCTATTCTATTTAACATATTAGCTATTATTAATTTAAATTCCTTTAATCTTCTTACCTTTTCTAGCATATCGGACCACCTAACGGGACCACCCTGGACCTTATTTCTTGTCTTATAGGCTGACCAACGCTTCCAAGGCTGACCAACGCTACACTAGGATAAGATAATCAGACTCTAAGGAGAATTAAATCAATATAACCTCTTTGTTTGTGAAAAAAATAAAATAAAGTCAATTGGACTGGTTCTGATTCCAAAATAGCATACCCATGACTATATTTCTATAATCAGTAAGTGAAGATAATTCTTTTAAATTATATTTTATCATTTTATGTAAATTTAAAATCATAATCTGATGATGAATAATATCATTTTTCAATTCTTCTACTCTTTCTATATTATCATAATTATTCTTTTTTTTCTTTTAATACAATTTTAATTAATTCTATTTGTAATCTTCTTCTCTTAATATGTTCAAAATCATTTTTAGTACACCATTTACAGAATTGAACTAGGTAAAAATAACTATTCATGGAATAAATACTTATACCAAAGCATAAAATACTAATTGAATAAAGTTCAATAATCATAAATTAAAATGATAAAAAAATTTCGAATACTACTAAAAGCAATAATTTTCTAATAATTATTTTTTTTTTTTGAAATTTCTTCTAAAACATTAAGTAATAACATTTCAAATTGATTAATATCAAATAGGATAAAGAAGCAAATTGATAAAGAATAAAAATATATTTAAACATTAATAAAAGTTTATTGACAGATGAAAACTTACAATTCTTGAAGAAAAACTTTGGAAGAAGGCAATGATAGAACTCTCAAAAATTTTCTCATGATATATCCTCGCTCTTCCTAACTTTGAATACAAATAACTTTAAATAGGCAAATAAAGAATCTTAGAATCATTGCTGTAGTGCAATAATTTACTCTAAATGGCCGACAATGGCCATACCCTAATTAGACATAAAGTAAAATGATTGAACTATTTTTGAATAAGAGACAATTTTAGTACAACAATTGAAGAATCGTGCCAGAATTTCCATGTGCTAATGAATATTCAAGAACCTTGTCAGAATTCCTATGTGCTAATGAATCTTGTCAGAATTCCCATGTGCTAATGAATCCCACCATGTTTTGCAGAAGAAACTTTCTGGAATAGGTGAAAAAATTCCAAAATAGTGGTCTTCATTGTCATGATAGGGATCTTTCTATTGAGGTCTTTCTTCTTGGTAGAACTTTCATCTTCTTCTTCAGATGAAATTTGACTTAAAGCATCTTGAAGATGTTTCTTGTCATGTTGGAAGCCATCAACATTGAACTTTACTCTTAGTAGTTAAAAACTCTGCTTGACTATTACTAGTAGAGCATCCTTCTTTATCTTTAATTGAATTCAACCATTTGATTCTGAATTCTTTTGCTAAAATGGGGAGTCCATATACACTGGATTTATTGAAATTCCATGCCATCATAAAAGGGAGTTTATTTAGATGAAAAAATTAAAGAGACATAATGGGATCATTTAATTCTCTCTTCCTTTCTTGACAAAATTTCTCATATTCTTTATAATAGTTGGAGGTAAAATTGGAGTATTAGCACCAAAATCTTCCCACCACTCGTAAAACTATCTAGGAAATCCTGTAATATTAAGGTCAAATTAAATAAACCATGAATGATTTAATAGTCTGCATAGTATAGTATTTTGCCACACCTTGATATATTATCCACATAAGTATATACTGGTGGGTTCCACGGTTTTGAGAATTTAACTGGAGTATTACAGTTTCCACAAGGTCAATCTGCTAGTCTGAATATCTCTAATATCTTCATCTTGGAATAAGTATAAAATGTACTTGAATCACCACCACTTGCTAATCTCTTTTTCCCTCTTTCTTCATCTTTTGGAATGTGCTCTATTATAATTGATTTAGTATCAACTAAAATAAATTCATAATATTGTCGAATCTTTTTAGAAATATCTTGAATAAAATAATTCTTAGAGGAGGCAAAAAAATCTACGGCTGGAATAAAGAAAATTTCAAATAGTTCTTTGAAAGTCGATTAATATGTCCTTGTTCTAGGAATAGAAGAGGTTTAACAAATTCTTTTAAAACATAGGTGTTATCAGAAAAGAATTTGTCGGAGTAGGAGAAGGATTGGAAGAAGAAGGGGTTGGTTAATTGGTTTTTTTTGGGGTTTTTGGAGTTTGGGCTTTTTGAATATTTTGGAGGACCTACACCTAAATAAGAAGCAGGTTCTTTATAAGATTCACCAGCCATTATTATTCCTCTAGAAGGGGTATTGGTAGAAAGAGAACTTGGAATAGTTGAAGAACTGGGTAAAGCTAAAAAAGTTGGAGGATTTTGAATATAAAATTGAAAAGAAAGATTGAGTCTTACACCTGATGGTCTAGGACTATTTGCTCTTATTCTCCTGGAATCCATGTCCCTGTAAAAACTCTCCAATAAGAAAATCTAGGAGAGAATTATCCTTACCTTTAATATATTCTATTTGAAAATCAAAATTTGAGAATAATACTTTCCAAAATTTGTTTAGAAACTAAATTTATAACATTCTAGCCTATAACTTATTTTGCAGCTTTACAATCAATAAACAAACAAACAAACAAACCAAGCCTTAGTCCTACTAAGTAGGGCCGGCTGCAGGAATCCTGCTACGCCATTACGCTCTGTCATGGACCATATCCTCCTCAATTCCTAGATGGACTATATCTTTCATATCAATTTGCCCACCAAGCTTTTTTCAGTCTTTCTCTATCCCTCTTATGTTGACTACTCTCTCTAAAATCTACTCGCCTGACAGGCGTATCTACTGGTCGGTGTAACACATGACCTGACCACCTTAAGCGTGTTTCCCTCTTCTTCTCATCAATAGATGCTACTCCAATCTTCTCACAAATATGCTCATTTCATATCTTGTCTATCCTAGTGTACCCACACATCTATCTTAACATTCGCATTTCTTGCTCATGTGTGTGATTCACTGCCCAACACTCAGACCCGTAGAGCATCGCTGACCTCATTGTCATTCTATAAAATTTACCCTTAAGTCATAAAGGAATTTTGAGGTCAAATAATATTCTCGATGCCATTCTCCATTTAGTCCATCCTGCTTGTATATGATGTGTAATATCTCGATCTATACCACCATTATTCTGAAAACTGATCCTAAATATTTAAAATTTTTCACTAATGGGTATATCTTGATTTCTGATACTAACTCCTGTTCCATTCCTACGTGCACCCTTGCTGAACTTAAATTCCAAATATTATGTTTTTGATATACTAATTTTAAACCCTTTCGCCTCAAGTGTCTCTCTCGAAACCTCGAGTTTAGCATCAACCCTATCTTTTGTTTCATCTACTAACACAATGTCAATTGCAAATAACATACACCATGGTATTTTCTCCTGTATGTGCCTTGTAAGTTCATCTATGACCAACGTAAATAGATAAGGATTTACAGTTGAACCTTGGTGTAAACCAATATTTATAGGGAACTCTAGTGTCAACCCTCCTGGTGTTCTCACACTTGTAACCACATCCCTATAAATCTCTTTTATTGATTCTATATATGCTACTCTAACTCCTCTTTTTTTCTAAAAATCTTCATATAACTTCTTTAGGGACTTTATCATATGCCTTTTCAAGATCAAAAAAAAATATATGTAAATCCTTTTCTTTATACCGGTATCTCTCGATAAGTCTCCTTAAGGATGTATGGCTTTAGAGATAGTTGATCTCCCTAGCATAAAACTAAACTGATTATTAGACACCTTAGTCTCATTTCTTAACCTTTTTTCTATCACCCTCTCCCAAAGTTTCATCGTGTGGCTCATTAACTTAATACCTCTGTAATTCGTACAATTTTGTATATCCCCTTTATTTTTTATTATAGGTATGAGAGCACTCTTCTTCCACTAGTCAGACATCTTTCAACTGTTCAATATTTTATTGAAAACATTGGTAAGCCAACTTATGCCCTTCTTTCTTAAGCATTTCCATACCTCGATTGGGATATCATCGGGACAAACTACTTTCCTTTCTTCATCTTCTTTAAAGCCCTACCACCTCTGATTCTTGAATCCTTCGATAATACATTACGTTTGTAAACTCCTCAGACTAAGATAACTCTCCTAGAATGATATCGTCTCCATTGCTTTCATTGAATAGTTCATGGAAGTATCTCTCCCATCTTTCCTTAATTTCCTCATCTCTTATAGTACCTTATTATTTTTTACATCCTTAATGCACTTGACTTGGGTTAAATCCTTCGTATTATGGGCTTTTGCTTTGGCAATTTTATAAATATCTCGAGAGAATCATCCATAGATTTTGATTTTTGGTAAAAATCTTCAAAATCCCTATCCCACGCTTCACTTACAACCTTTTTTGCCTCTTTTTTAGCAAGTTTATATTTCTCAATATTTTCATCACTTCACAACTATATTGAGCCTTATAGTTAGCCCTCTTAACTTTGATTTTATCTTGTACACCTTCATCCCACCAACAATATTCCTTGTTCATGGGGGTATAATCTCTTGACTCTCCAAGTATATTCTTAGCCACTGTTCTCACTTTAGTTGCCATGTCATTCCATAAAGTGTTAGATTTTTCTTGTATGTCCCAAATACTTTGCCTTAACAAATCTTCCTTAAAATTTTCTTCTTTTTCCTTCTTTAAATTCCTCCACTTAATTCTAGGTGATCTAAGTAGGTTCATTCGCCTAATGTGATGTTTAATCCTCACAAGTCCACCACCAAAAGCCTATGTTGTGAAGTTAAACTTGCTCCAGGTATAATTTTACAATCTCTAAAAACCCTTTTATCTCTCTTTCTTGTGAGAAATTAATAGTTTCACATCCTAAAATTAATAGAAACTAAAGATATTAATAGTTTCACGTCCTAAAATTAGTTTAAGGACCATAATCCTATCTCTTTTCTTAGTCACCTGCACTACATCATCTTTCATCGACCTATCAACAATAATACTTAGCCCATTTCTAGTCTTGTTTACTCCTGAGTACCAAAGTTTAAATCCTGAAAAAAAAATTATTTTGATTTGAAATAACATTAATAGTTTGTTATGAACATGAACAAATTCCTAAGATAATGAATCAGAATGTTCTGATTCATTATCTTCATAATCAGAGGATTCTTCTTGAATAAAATTAACTTCTTCTATTTCTTCTTCAGAAGTACTTTGTTCTGAAGCTTCTTCATTTAAAATATTTAATATTTTCTCTTTAGTTTCATCTTTCTAATTCTAATAAAGATTTTTTCTTTCTAGCATCACAAACTTTTGCAGTATGTCCCACTATACCACATTTGCAACATACTAAATTAGAGGCTGAAGAAGATTTAGGTTTCTTACTATTCTTTGAATACTTAGATTTCGAATAAGGAGTTTTTGACTTATACTTTGACTTAGAATAAGAAGGTCTATGATAGGAAGAAGAATAAATTTTAGACTTGGATCCTATACTTCTAGATTTTGAATATTTTTTAGAATGTTTAATTTTACTAGAAGGAGGAGATAATTTTTCAAAACCAAAATCTTTATAGAATGATCCTAATTCTTTCTTAGTTTGCTTGTGATCTCCTTTAAGTTGACTTTTAAGTTTTAAATTTGTTCATAATGCTAAAGCTTCTGCATTAACATAGTTTATTAAATCTCCACATGTGAGTTTAGCGTAAGGTATTTCTCCATTATTTTTATCTATTATTTTTTGTCTTAATTTTTCTGCAAACAATTTGGCAATGCCTATTATAAATCTTTCTTTCGAATAAGCATGGTTACAATCTGTCCTAAGAAATACTTTATTAAGAAAAACATCTTTGTACCATCTAAAATCATATAATTTTGGACAAGTAAGATTAGCTAAGATTTCAAAACTTCTTTCTTGAAAATTCTAAGGTTCACCAATAAAATGTTTCGTAATAGCATTAAGTAATTTGGGACTACATCTTGAACTCCACTAGTACTAGCAAGTTGAGTATTTTGAGTTGTTACTATTTGATTATTACTTCCTACTAATTCTGTAATAATTGGAACAATATTTTTCATTGCTTTCTGAATATAATTTCTTACTAATTCTATAATAATTGGAACAATATTTTTCATTGCTTTCTGAATATAATTTCTTTCTTCTTCAGTTAAATAATTATCCCACCAACCTTTAAGGCTTCCTGTAAAATTGATTATCAATAAATTAGAACTTTGATGATCTATATTACCCTAGACTTTATATGCAGTAGCACACATTGCCCCCATTTGTTGAATTGTAATATACATTTGATAATCTGTTAGTCCATCTAAATTCTACTCACAAATTCCCTCACCATTATAAGATGACAAAGATATTGTATGTCTTTCCTCAAACTGCATATCTGGAAAAGAAGGCCTTGAATAAATTTTTTTTTACACGACATTCTTTCATTTTTAATACCACCTTTCTCTTATTCTATTTATTTGATTTTCTTCTTGCTCTATTTTTTCTTCTAATGATATTGTGGCTATTTGACCTTTTTGTTTTTCATCTTTTTTAGATTTTTGTTCTACTTCTAAATTTTTTTATCTTTTCTACTATTTCATCTATTAATTTTTTATCTTTATTTAATACAGGAATATATATTTTTTTTTTGTAATTTGAAGGGTTTAACTAAAGATTGATTTGGGAAAGGTTCTAGAGATTTTTTAAAAGGAGATTCAAGGCTTGCAGGGGCATTAATTTCTTATTCTAATTCTATCAAATGAGAAGATATTGTATTTAGTATTTGAGAGATTTGTATAATTATTCTGTTTATATATTTTATCTAAATCTTTTATTTTTTGGTTTTCTTCTAAAGTAGTTGGGTCACTTATCTTAAAAGGAGATGCTGTAATAATATTCCTCTATGTTATAATTTTACTTCTTCTACTGGAGGATAAGGGGAGTTTACCTTTTGAAAAGAGGAAGTAATCCATTCTTTGGTAGTAATTACTAAATATGGCTTAATAAAAAGATTATTTATTTGCATATTGCTGGAATAAATTTCAAACTATTTAAAGAAATCTATATTTAATTTTACCCTTTCTAAATCTTTGTAATATTGCTCTCTAATTTCTTTTTGTTGATGATCATTAAAATTTTCAAAAAACCATTTTCGTTTATTATTATTTTGTTCACTATTAAAATACTTTCTTAATAAATCCTTATCTAATTTAAACTCTGAAGAAATCATTAATATTTGCTCATCAAAACGCATATGAGATCTTGTAGGAGAAGCAAGAGAACTTGTAGAATTTAATCTACATTTTTATATATAGGCTTAGGAATGTTAGGCGTAAAATATACATTGTGAATCTCTATCTTACTAGAGGTTACCTTATCATTTTCTTTTGCTTTTTCATGAATATAAGAGCTAGATGCCCTTCCAGGGGCAAAATCAGATGGTCTATCGAATTGTATTTCAACAGATTCATCAGAAAATTCTACTATGTTTGAAATAGTGCTTTGTGGTCTAGGCATAGACTTTACAGGAACTATATCTGAAAAAATCCATTTTGTAGAGTTTGTAATTTTATCCCATTCTAATCTTTTTGGAATATGAAAATTTGAATGATTTAAATTTTCTTCAAATAAAAGTGTTTCTCCTCAAGGAGAACACTTTATAGTTTTGGATTTACAGTAGTTTTCATTACTTTGTAATATATTTTACATACAAGAGATAGAGGTCTTGAATTATCAATAAACTCTATATTTTTAGTTTGAATATTTAGAGTTAAGGCAGCTAAAACAAAACCAACGGGTGGACTACAAATAGGTAAAAAAAAAAAAAAGCTCTTCCTTCTCTCTACATTTTCTCACTCTAAAACACAAACAACCTAATCCTATTACTCCTTGCTTTCTCGGCCATGGCCGATCAAGCTGTCCTTCAACCATTGGTTGAAGGGCAACCTAAAACATTTGCACAAGTGCTCATGGGCAGTCAAAATCAAGGAATCCGGCCACAAACTCCCGACAAACCCTTGAAGGCCCTCCAATCACACAAAGGAGAACCCGCCATATTCTTCTCCCATGAAGAAATTCAGCAACTTGCTGCCCCTTTTAGATACACGTTGGTAGGAAATTTTCCCTGGGGAAAGCCAAATATGGAACTACTTCACAAGAATTTTCTCACCATAGGCTTTAAAGGTCAGTTCACAATTGGTTTCCTAGACTACAAGCATATCATCATCAGATTTTCATTAGAGGAAGATTATCTCCGTTGTTGGCTTAAAAACACTTGGTTCATTAGTGGTTGTTACATGAGAGTTCTCAAGTTGGCATCCACTCTTCACCCCAACCGAAGAGCCATCTATAGTCCCCGTTTGGATCACGTTTGAAGGACTTCCAGCAGTCTTCTTCAACAAACATGCGGTGTTTAGCCTCGCTCAAGCAGTGGGAACGCCCCTCAAGCTAGACTTAGCAACCGAAAACTTCACCAGGCCAAATGTCGCAAAGGCATGTGTGGAAGTAGACCTCCTATCCGAACTCCCTTCTAGGGTGTGGTTAGGGGTTGGAAAAGATGGTATTTGGCAAAAAAATAGCTATGAAGAGTTGCCAAGTTACTGCACAAATTGCAAGAAAATTGGTCACTCCTCCAATACATGCAAGAAAGCAGACCCGAGTGTAGTTACGCAAACCCCAAGCCTTGAGAATTATACGAAGCATCTAACAAAGAAACATGCTCAAACCTGCTAGACACCAGTTAAATGCAATGAAATTGGCCCATCTGGAACAAAACACACCTCTCCCTTACTGCCCGACGTACCACTAGAAGAAGAAGGGGCGTTCCGTTGTTCCATTTACATGTCCAACGTGAAGGAAAATCCCCCAGCAAATGTGATGATAGTGATCAACGGACTAAAAATACAGTTTCAAATCAGCCACCGAAAAAAGGAAAACCACCAGTAGTGGCGGAGCAACTAGCCGCCGAAACTGACCGATCACAATTGCTGGAAATTCAAATTTCAAATTCCACCATTCAAGGGATTGAAAAAACAACCTTGGATAAGCCATCTGATTCAAATCTGGAGAGTGAGTCAAACATCCAACTACCAACAAACCCCCTACTTTTTTTGAATGTTCAAATTTCAAAACCAGCAGCTAAGGATGATCTTACCCTCACACATGCGTGAATCATGGAAGAGCTGCTTGGTTACCTTTCATATGATGACATCCTCATTGCTCAAGCACCCCCTGCTAGTATAAGTAAGCTGATTGAACCTCAAGAAAAGGACTGCCCACTCCTACACGTAAAGCTCGTCGTAGGAGAACGTACAACTTGCCACGAAAAGTTGCTACCAGGCTCTCTTTAAAGCCGGGGTTCACCTCGCCCCTCCCCCTTGAGATAATGAATTCCAATTGACATGGATTCAGTAGATCATATGGAACATCAGAGGAGTATACAATAAATCTTCACTCAGAAGACTCAAACTTTTAGTTAAATCCCACAAAATAAAAGTTTTAGCCTTAATGGAACCTATGGTGGACAAGGCTCATATTGACGTAATTCCTCAAAGATTAGGATTTCAATTCTATACACCAAACACCAACGGCCAAATATGGCTATTTTGGAGTGCTGCACATGATGCTTCAATCATCCACAGCTCAAACCAGCTTCTTCATGTTTCCATTTCACCGAAAAATGTCCAACAACCATGCATGGCCACTATCATTTACGCCAAATGCACCAAGCTTGAGAGGAGAAGGTTGTGGAATGAGCTTCGAGATCTTCACCAACCTACCATCCCATGGATTGTGGGAGGTGACTTCAATGTCATTGCCTAGACAGATGAATACAAAGGGGTTTAAACACTAGATTTGGACGTCTTCAATGCATGAGTTTAATGATTGCCTGCGAGACTGTGGATTGATGGATTTAGCTTTCCAAGGCTGCAAATTCACTTGGAGGGGAAATCGTCTTGGTCACACTATTCGGAAAAGGCTTGATAGATATGTTTGCAATAATGCTTTCTTGTCAACTTTCCATAACATACAGTGGAACATCTGTCCAAAACTTGCTCGGACCACTCTCCACTTCTTCTCCGCTCTTTCTCAATGAGCTTCTCGGGTCCTAAACAATTTCGCTTCTTAAACATGTGGACTAAATACAACAATTTCTTGCAGGTAGTAGATGTAAACTGGAATCTTCCATGTGTTGTCTCTCCCCTCTTTATCCTAGCTGCAAAGCTAAGACGACTCAAAGCGGAATTGCGTAATTGGAATCATACAATCTTTGGAAACATCTTTAGCCGGTCAAAGAAGCAGACTCAAAGGTGAAAGAATGCAAGGAAAATATCTTGAATCATCCAAACCAAAGCACCCAATTTGCTCTATGACCCATGCCCAAGCTCTCTATACAAAGTGCCTAGCAAAGGAAGAGGCATATTGGAAGCAGTGAATAAGGTCTCAATGGCTAAAACCTTTGAGAACACTCACTTCTTCCACTCTTCACTCAAGGCTAAACGGCAAAGGTTGCACATCTCTAAAATTAAGGTCAATGGAGTGTGGACAGACAATATTGTGGATATAGAATTGGAAGGGATCAACTTCTTTCAAACCCTCTTGCAGCGTGACAATGATGTTGCCGTTGATCAATCTCTACTAGCCAACATTCCTCAAATGATTTCACAGGAGGATAACAGCATCTTATTGGCCGAACCCACTCTAGATGAAGTAAAGCAAGCCACATTTGCTTTAAATCCAGAAGGGGCAGCAGGGATAGATGGTTATAATGGAACCTTCTTCACAAGTTGCTGGCACATCATTCATAAGGACTTACACAACGCTGTAAAAGATTTTGTTAAGGGCACTCAACTCCCAAGGACTTTCACTAGTACACCCCTTAATTGCATTGATTCCAAATTTGGTCAACCCAGCAACTTTTAATGAGTTTCGGCCAATTAGCCTTTGCACATTTTTCAATAAAATATGCACAAAGCTGTTAGCTAACCGACTAGCTTCCATACTGCCTAAAATTATTTCCAAGGAGCAAGTGGGCGAGATATTACGGATAACATTCTTCTTGCTCAAGACATGGTGGATTATATGGATAGGAAAACACAAGGAGGAAACCTCATTATCAAGTTGGACCTCTCAAAAGCTTTTGATCGGCTTTCTTGGACCAGTCTATACCTAGATTTCACTCATACACAATGCCATTGAACATTGCTGGTTCTCCGTGCTCATTAATGGAATCCCAAAAGGATTCTTTCAATCGTCAAGAGGAATTTGGCAAGGAGATCCCCTTTCACCTATGCTTTTCATCATTATGATGGAAGCTTTCTCAAGGAACCTAAACAACCTGGTTCGGCAAGGAAGAATAATGGAATTTGGTCTCCCCAGTCATACTGCCTACCAATCTCCCATCTTGCTTTTGCAGATGATGTAGTCATCTTCACAAAAGTAAATGCAAAATCGATGAACAATCTAGTGTTATTCCTAGATAAATTCGCATCTTTCACTGGCCAACAGGTGAACAAAGCTAAATGTTCATTTTTCCTCCCCAAGACAACACCTTTATCTCGAACATGCATGATCCAACATAAGACGGGCTTTGCTAAGAAATCTTTCTCATTCACGTACCTAGGCTGCCCCATCCAAAAAGCAAAGAAAAGAAGAACACTCTTCCAGCCGATGATTGACAAAATTATAGCTCGGATTAGTGGTTGGCATTCCAAGCTTATCACTCCAGGGGGAAAAATAATCCTCATAAAGCATGTCCTCACCAGCATTCCTATCTATCTTTTGGCAGCTCTTCAACTACCAAAAGCTGTAATCCAAGAGGTGAATCGGCAACTTGCAAACTTTTTTTGGGGAGAATCTCCCTAGGAAAGAGAAGACATTGGGTCGCTTGGAAAGGGAGGTTTGTAAACCTACGTCATCAAATGGTCTAGGAATTCCTTCTCTCAAAGACATAGCACACGGTTTCAGCCTCAAGCTTTGGTAGAAATTTCGTCAAGGCAATTCACTATGGCGCAGCTTTCTTCAAGCAAGATACATACGCGGTTCAATGCACCCGTGCACAATAAAAGAAAAGCAGACCGCCTCCTCAACATGGAAAAGAATGATAAAGGTTCGAGAAGAGGCTGAACTTAACCTTGTGGTGCTCCTCTGAAGTGGAAACTCCTCTTTTTGGTATGACTCATGGATAGAACGTGGCCCTCTAGCTGAAGACATGGAACAAATTTTTTACCAAGACATCACAATTGTGCAAGTTTGGAGTACTACGGGCTGGAATCTCAATGCGTTGGACACTAGATACACACAAGCAGACCAGGATAGAATATTTCACGCCATCTCGGGGAAATCATTGACCACTTCATAAGCAAAAGATATGCTAATATGGAAGCTTACATCAAGAGGAACCTTTGTCCAACCTTTCCTTCAAGCTTTACAAGGACAATGATTTGGGATGCAAGGTTACAGACAAAAATCTGTTTTTTCATGTGGAGGTTGCTAAATAGAAAGCTCCCAATTGATGATATACTCCTGCAGCACGGCTTTGCTCTTACCTCACGATGTAGCTTCTGCGAAGCATCACAAGAAACCCTGAATCACCTCTTCACAACATGTCTTTGGTCCTCATGGATATGGCACTTTTTGAGTCTTGGATGGAACTGGAGTTCCCGTAATCAAATACAATCGTAGAAAAGCTCAATTCTTGGTGGTGGCATCCAACCCCTTCACCCACAATGGCGGCGATTCACAAAATCATTCCAAGCCTGATTTGCTGGTTCTTATGGAAAGGCCGAAACACGCTACTCTATGAAGGCAAAAAAACCCACCCAAGCTACATCATAACTAAAATATGTGCTGCCTTGGAAAACCTTTCCACAATTCAACCTTTCACATGCTACTGCCAAGTGGATGAACTCCATTTTCCTATCTCAAGTTTTAAGACATGGTTTCATCCATCACAAACCGAGGAATCTTATTGCAGTGAGCTGGTCTCCCCCTCCTAAAGGAGTGGCAAAGCTTAATGTTGACGGCGCATCTAAAGGAAACCCAGGGAATGCGGCTGGAAGAGGAATCATCCGAGATCATAATGGTCAATTTTACGGTGTATTTTCCAACTTCTATCACAATCAGTCTAGCCTTAAAGCGGAAATGATGGCCCTGATAGATGGATTAAAATTCTGCGCCAAGCTTCAACTCTCATCAGTTCAAGTAGAGATGGACTTACTCTTAATCATTAACATTTTGAATGGCAAAGCAACACCGCCTTGGAGTATTGATCCCCTAGTGCAACTTATTTATCATCTTGTCATCGGAAAGAATTTTTCTTTTGTACATGTTTTTAGGGAAGCAAACCAAGTAGCAGACACCCTAGCCAATGAGGGTATAAAAAATGAGACACATCTTGAGTATAACCAGCACACAATCCCAAACACATGGTAAAAGGCTTGGCGCGGCTGGATGCTCAAAAATGTCCATACATCCAGCGTTGTAAATATTGAATTTGGTTCTTAATAAATTAATTACCCGTCTTGGGTTTAAAAAAAAAAAAAAAGGCAACTAAAACATTTGGATCATTTAAATGTAAGGAAAAATTTGGATAACAATTAAAATATATAGGATCATTTTCCAAATTTGATTCCAATACAGCTAATAAAAAATTTGAAAATTTTAAATGACTTGCATCTTTTAGACATAATAATATTGGAACATCTAATCCTAATCTCATTAATGGTTTAATAGCGACTTGAACACATCCTATCTCTATAAATTTGTAATTATTTTTCTCTGTTAAGTTAAAGATTGAGGAGAAAATAACGATATAGAATCACGTTTCTTTGATATTTGTATAGTTGATTCTGAGGTTTTAATAAAGTAAACTTGAAGAAAATCAAAAGTTCCTTTTTCATATAAAGTATTTATTTCTTGTTTTGTAATAGAACTTTACTAATTTTGAAGCCTTTGCTCTATTTTAGTTATATTAATTTCTATTTCATTAATAGTAGATAGAGAATTACTTTCTGAGTCAACATTAGTCCCAGATAGTCTTCTTGATCCTATTCTTTTTAGTAAATTAGCCATTATTAATTTAAATTCCTTTAATCTTCTTACCTTTTCTAATGTATTTGGACCACCTAACGGTACCACCCGAGACCTTATTTCTCGTCTTACGGGCTGACCAACACTTCCAAGGCTGACCAATGCTACACTAGGATAAGGTAATCAGACTCTATGGAGAATTAAATCAATATAGCCTCTTTGTTAAATAAAATAAAATCAATTGGACTGGCTCTGATACAAAAATTGCATATCCAAAGACTACATTTCTTTATTCAGTAAGTGAAGATAATTCTTTTATATTATATTTTATCATTTTATGTAAAATTAAAATCATATTTTGATGATGAATAATTTCATTTTTCAATTCTTCTATTCTTTCTATATTATCATCATAATTATTCTTTGTTTCTTTTAATACAATTTCAATTAATTCTATTTGCAATATTCTTCTCTTACTATGTTCTAAATACTTTTTAATACACCATTTACAGAATTTAACTTGGTAAAAATAACTATTCATGGAATAAATACTTATACCAAAGCATAAAATATTAATTGAATAAACTTCAATAATCATAAATTAAAATGATCAAAATTTTCTAATAATGCTAAAAGAAATAATTTTGTAATATTTATTATTTTTGTAGAAATATCTTCTAAAACATTAAGTAATAGCATTTCAAATTGATTAATATCAAATAGGTATAAAAAAGCAAATTGATAACGAATAAAAATATATTTAAACATTAATAAAAGTTTATTGACGAATGAAAACCCCTGCAAGACTTCAATCTCCTTTTAAAAAACCTCCAGAACCTTCCCCAAGTCAACCTTTATTTAAACCCTTCGAATGGCCAGAAAAGGATATTCCTGTATTAAATAAAGATAAAAAATTAATATTAGACTCTTGAGATGAAATAGTAAAAAAGTTAAACATTTTAGAAGTAGAACAAAAAACTAAAAAAAGGTGAAAAACAAAAAGTTCAAATAGCCACAACATCATTAGAAGAAAAATAGAGCAAGAAGAAAATCAAATTAAGAGAACAACTAAAGGTGGCATTAAAAATGAAAGAATTGTATACATATACATACATATATATATATATATATAAGCATATGTGTATGCATATGTATATAAATACATACACACACACACACACACATATATATATATATATGTATATATATAGATATATATATAGACTTATATACATTATATAAGTCAATATATATATATATACACATACACACATATGCATCTATATATATATATATATGTATGTATGTATATATACATATATATATACATATATATATGCACATATTTCTTTAAGCAACCAACTACTAGGTAGGGGTATTCCCTTTTTATTATGAAGAAGAAAAGGTACATGAAGGCTAACATGAAGCCTAGCCCTGCTAGCAATAAGAGAATGAATTCCGAGACATTCCATTTGAATTCTACATCTTGTAAAATCTAGAGTACTAACTTCCTCTAATTCTATGAATTGGTATCTTACATTCTAGAACTGAACCAGAAAAAGGAATCGGAAGACAGCCTGGTTCGCATTGCTCTTGGAATATTGTATGTCCTCTTACGTCTTCCTTTCCTTTTTGTAGCAAGAATTTCCAATTCTTGGATTGGGTGCACTTGCCGACCATTAGGAGATTAATTATATGAAAAGTAGCAAGTTTGTTCTGCCAACACCTTATCATTGGGCATGATGGAATCATCTATTAATTTAAACTTTAGCTGTTGAGGAGAAGGCATGTTGGATATGAAGTTGGTTTCTTTACTGCCCAAGAATGTGTTTGAATGTTCCTTGCTGCTCGAAAATAGTACAATTTCCTTGAATGTAGGCTTACCCATGGCTTGGAGATCTTGCATGATTCGGCTTTGTGAGATGTCCAAAACATCTATGGACTTTGTTGTCCAAAATTTGAAGCTATGAAAAAGATCTACTGTCCAGGATTTGATGGTGAGACGTTCTAGGCTGTTTTGTTGCGGTGGGATTTCCCTTTGGTTTGTTGGCCAGCTCATGTTCATTTGAAAGTTCACCTTGTGCATGGCCTTGTGCATGGGGAGAATAATAGTCTGAAATGTAACATGGCAACTCTTCCAAGATTCTTGCATGACAGAGAGAAAGATTATCTTTTGAAATTTGTAGTGTGTGGATTTGAAAAGAACTAGGCTGGTTTGTTATCTCCTCTGACTCGTTCAATATTTCTCTAACAGATTATGATGGGGTTTCTAGCTCTACCAAATTTGAATTTCCCACCCCTTTTTCCAAGGGATTTGAGGTTTGAATTTCCAGGTTTGGTGGAGAGATTGTTACCTCGTCCACCACCCTTGGGAATGGTGTTGCTTTCCCTTGGATCACCACCACTGTGTTGCTACCAGCTGAGCCACCACTTGGGCACATTCTTGTAAGCTTTGGAATGCTTCAAATTTGATGGATTCAGGTCTAGACTCAATGAATCTTTTGATGGTTTCCCCTTTGCAACTCCTGATGGACCGGCTTCATGTTTATTCATTGGCTTACATTGTGATTTTCCTTTTAGATTTTGAACTTTAAGAGGGGCCGAATATTCTTCTTGCTTCTTTGGAGCTCCAACCAAACATTTGGCAGCATGGTGGCCAATTTTGTTGTGTTTTATACAATTAGAAGGAATTTCTTCATAGGTGATTTTTTGCCATTTTCCATTATCTCCTACTCCTAGCCATACTCTATAAGGGAAAGTTGCCAAAAGGTCCACTTCAACACAAACCCTGGTAGTGTTTGGACGAGTAAGATTTTTAGTGGCCATGTCCAACTTGAGGGGATTACCTAGTACAAGGCTAAAAACTGAGTGCTTGTTGAAGAAAACAGCCGGTAAACCTTCTAAAGTAATCCAAATAGGCAATATGGAAGGCTCAATATTTGGTGTAAAGACCACGGGGATGCTATTCAAGAACCCGCATATAGAACACATTGACAAACCAAGTGTTCTTCAGCCAACGACGAAGGTAGTCCTCCTCCGAAGAAAATCATTTGAGAACATGCTTGTGGTCTACAAAACCTACCATAAAGTTGTCCTCAAAATCAATTGTATGGAAACTCTTCTGTACAATCTCCATGTTAGGTTTTCCCCTAGGAAAATTGCCCACAAAAGTGAAACGAAATGGTGCAGCTAACTTTTGGATTTCTTTTTCAGAGAAGAAGATAGCTGGTTCCCCCTTATATAATTTCAATTTCTTCAAGGGTGGCTCCGGTTGTTGAATCTGGTTTTGTGGATTTTGTTTTCGAACAAGAGCATCTGCAAAAGGTCTCTTGTGTCCTTCAGTCGAGGGCTTAAGGGCTTCTTTCTCGGCCATGGCCGAGAATCAACACAAAATTGAGAGCTTTAGAGAGAGAAAAAGTAGAGAGAAGGAGGAAAAACTCATCTAAGTTAAAACTACAACTAGATTAATATACATATACATACACACACACACATATATATATGTCTATAAATATATATGTGTGTGTGTGTATATATAAATATATATATATACATATATATATATCTGTGTGTGTACATATATTTATGTATACATATATATACATACATACATATATATATATATGTATATGTATACACACACAGATATATATACGCATATATATATATGTGTATATATATATTTATATGTATATATAAGTGTGTGTGTGTGTGTGTATATATATATATAAACATACATATACACATATGCATATATATCCTATGAAAGGGTTAAGTCCCAATATAAACCCTTTCTCTTTTTGAAGCATCTTCTTCAAAACCTTAGAAGCAAATACTTCCCCGAAAAATGCAAACATTGTGAAATATATTGCTGATGCTATAAAATTAATCATGGAGCATAATACTCCATCAGATGAAGGCATAGGCAAAGAAAAAGAAACTTCCAAAGGAAAAGAAAAAATTGATATTTCCAATTGCCTTTGCTCATTTGAATGATGATGATGATTTTGAAGAATCTCAAGGCCGAAATGCCGCAGATATGGTTATGGACATCAAAACTCTATTAAAACAAGCAGAAGCACTTACAAAAATGCAAAAAATTTAGAAGCAAAACATTCAGACACTTCTTCTGTGAAGAAAAAATTATTTGTTGATGAGAAAATGATAGAATCTAAGTCAAAAGAATCTGTCAAAAATAATAAAAAGAAAAATAAAAAAGGAAAATAAAAGAAATAAGATGCTAAGACGCTGAAAGAATATAAAATGATGTAAGCAATGATGTCATCAATATCCGAAAATTTTTCTATATGTAGCTACATCTGTAATAGAATAGGCAAGTTTTTCATTCAGAGAGTCGTTGAGATTAGTTTCTTAAAGCTTGAGACAATTCTTGTCATACTTCTCCACTTCTTGTAAATTTTCCTTTTGCAATTATTAATAAAGTTGGAGGATCTAATTATTACTGGTTTCTTTGCAAGTATTTTTCTCCTTTCTCTCTTTCTTTAATTATAATGCATTTTATATCCTGGGTCTATTTGGTACCAGAGCTATGGAGGCTTAAACTAGTTTCTAAGGAGTAGTTATTCATAGATCTATTCATAACATGGGTTGATTTTCATATTAGATCTAACCAATAAGACTTATATTTTAGAATTTGAGTATAATATTAAGATTCTCAAAAAATAAGATGCTTAATATATAAAAATTGATATTCATTATTTCTTGTGGGACGACACCCTAGTCACTGAGGGTTGTAAGATCGGTAATGAGATAAAGTGTAATTCTGACATTAGCCTGATGAAAGTCGACAGGCATGCAAGATAATAATTAAAATAATTTTTTATGTATTAGTTAATCATTACGTTGAGAAACTTAGTATTATGTTCAATCATTCTAGAATATATTGATCAATAAGGTTTAGATCAAGATAAAAGAATGAACACAGGTTATGCATTGATATAGTAATGACTAATTCTTAGATCTAATTATTCTATGCATGTTCCTATGTTTTGCCAAAGTTTGTTCCTATGTCTTTATTTTCAAGATTTGCATCTTTCGCATCTTTTTCACAAATTAAATATACTAAAAATGAAGAAAATTTTGAATTCACTGATTGATGCCTTACACACCTAGTAATAAATTTATAAAATACCTAAATCCTACTACTAACTAGGTGGCATTGCGCAAGAATATAGTTGTCAACTAGTAGTAAAGGGAAGTAGGGATCTTTCCCACAAGGATTGGTCGATAATTACCAGTTATTTGTTTAGATTTCAAGTTGAAGCGATTGATTAAGTGAAGAGATTCAACTAAAACTAGAACTAATGGAACTAAAAAAAGCAATTTAAAGTAAAAATTAATCACTAAGAAAGCAATTAAAAATGAAGTATCTTTAGAAAGCAAATAAAGGAAACAATTAAAATGAAAAGCATATTAAGCAAGCAATTAGTTAATCTAAACTATTCAATATCTCTAAGCAAGCATAATTAGAGAAAAACCCTAATAATCTATTCTTAAAAAGCATGTAAAAGGAAAGTATTTTTGAAAAGCAATTAACTAATCTAAACTACAAATTAACTCTAAGAAAGCACAATTAAGGAAAACCCATTCACTAATCTACCAATTAAACTAAAAAAACAAGTAAAGAAAGCAATTAAATGAAAAGTCCATAAACTAATTTATCCTAATTAACCAATCTAAAATATGAATTACCACTAAGGAAGCATAATTGAAAGAAACCCATTAACTAATCTAACAATTACACTAAGAATTCATGCAAAGAGAACAAATATATGAAAGTAATTAGACTAATTAAACTAAAAAATAATATGAAATTAAAGTTTAGCTAAAAGAGTTTTAACATAAACAAGAAACTTACCACTAAAAAGCTTCAATCTTTAGCTAGAAAATTGTGATTACAAGAAAGAGAAATCCCACTCTAATCTAATCTAAGAAAACCCTCCCCAAATGGAAGGAAAAAGGAAGAAAATTACTCTCTAATCTAGCTTCTACTTCTACTAGCTAAGTTCCCCCCCAAATGAGGTTTAAAGGGGTATATATATTGCTAGGGCAGTGGGATAATTGGGCAGCAAAAATCAGCCCCGAACAAAGTCATTTTTTGCTCCAGCCATCTCCAAATCGCGGTTTGGAAAATCCAAATCACGATTTGGACTGAAACTTCTAAAATGCAGCACTTTACAGTCTTGATTCAAAAATCTTCATCCGACGTCCAATTGATGCGCTATTTTTTTCATGCGACCCTAACACATTGGAGAACATTATTAGCTATAATAAACACATAAAATAAATAAAATTCTCACAAAATAGGCCAAAAAACGAAGGGCAAACAAAGACGAACGAAAACTTAACTCCCAAAGAAGTTAAGTCAAAGATATGACACAACTTTGTACACAAGAACCTAATAATGTATGCTAATTAAGACCTAAATAAGTACTAAAAAACTTAATAAACACATAATACCACATTCTAACACCGAAATGCAAAATAGACAAATACATCATTATATAGATGCAAGAAAAAATTAAAAATGATCGAAACTAGTAGCCAAACCTTCAGATTTAGGGTACATATAATTCTAGTTTCCAAGAGTTATCACACCCCCAAACTTAAGTTTTTGCTCATTTCGAGAAAAATAAAAGACAATAAAAAGAACAACAAAAAATGGACAACGCAAAACACATGACACAAAACACAAGACACAACATACTAGACACCACCAAGATGACAATACAAAAGGTGAATAATGGATGTACTTTGAATAATTAGGATATCTCTCAAGGGATCTCAAATACCATATGACAATTGAACTATTTTAACTAGTCATTCCAAGCTTTTCAACTTTTCCAAAGAAAATGAGTTCAAATGCCAACAAAATGTTCCAAATAACCAAGTATTAACCATCATCAAAAAGGTTTTTGAAAAATAAGTTCCATTCATCTAAAACATAGTTTTGCTCAAATCAAAAGGATTACAACATTTTTCAACTCTCTCAACAAGGCTACATGGAAATAGAAGACTCTCATTAGGAGTCTACTTAATATGTACATGTCGCAATTAGGAATATTACTCTACCAAGATGTGAGTAGCTTGATATCAATGATGCGTATTACAAACATTTCCTCCTCGACTTGTTGGTATTCTAAAACGTAATTCCTAATGGCTTAATTCGGAGAAACAACATGGGTACATGTCAGAATCCCATACTCGCTTTATTACTATTCTAATGGCTTAATTTAGAGAAACAACATGGGTACATGTCGGAATCCCGTACTCGTCTTATTTCTAAAAGAAAAGTTTTTCTTCTTCTTTTGTTTTTTTTATGCGGCCCTAAACCAAGGAAGAGGAGTAAAATCTACCAAGATCATATTCACACCAATTACTCACAGGTTAAAAGAAAACTCCCCTATACAAACACACAAAATGACCTAAATCACTTCTATGCCATTTAAACCAATTTTTTTTTCCAAAAGATGAATTGACCAACAAAGCAATACTATTGATTTGTTCAAAAACAATGTTTCAAATGATAACCTACTATAAAAATGTGAATGTCTCACTTTTTGAATATAGTAATACATGGCTTTTGAAATTCTTTTGTCGCAAAAGAACTACACACACCAAAATTCGCGAAATGCCAAGTTTAAATAACTCAATCATATGATATTGCAAGTCATTTGTCATCATCGAGTATCGTAATCAATAAATTTTCCATCCAAAATTCACCACACAAATATTTACATTCACAAAAAGAAACCATTCCTACACAAGTAAATAACACCCCAAACTTGTCAATTTATTCAAGTGATGAGTACAACTCATCCTATCGCTCACCTAAAATAGAACAAACGCATAATAATAATACTAGAAAGCATAAAAATAAAAAACTAGGCAATTATTTTGAATTACACTTGGACAATCAAAAAGTTGAAATAGAAGATGAATGGTATGAAATGTTGTCGCAGGAACCCAAAATTAACAACTCTCAACTATAATGCAGTAGTGGTGAGTATAGGCCATCCCATAGAGAAAGTGGAGTTTATTCTTGTGCTTAAACGAAAAAGGGCAGTTTTTGAATGCTTTTAAATTAAAAACTAAAACAATAAATTAAATTGGAGAGAATTCAATTTAAGAAGAATCTTGGTTTTGGTCATATCCACCATGAAAATTTTACTAGTCGATCCTTGACACCAAAGATAATTCAATTTCTATACCAAGCACTAATTGAAGAATTAACCCGAATTCCAATTCAAAGTTGATTCTTATTTCTTTCTAAAGTTGGATAATTTTCAACACGCGATCCAATTAACCCTAACTATTAATTTAATCCAGACACGCGCCAAAGATTAGTTAATAGAAGCATTAAAATTAAAAAGAACAATTAGGCTAATTAAACATGAACACACGCGATTATGCCAATTAATTGATTATTTTTCCTAAATTCAATAACACTAATTGAGCAATTATCGAACTTAGTTGCTCCACATATTGAATTAAGCACACGCAGATAAAACAATCTCGTAGTAGATTAATTCCATAATAACTTAATTATTCTACAGCAATAACAAGTTAAAAAGAACAATCCTAAATTTAATCGCAGAAAAATAATCAATACTTGATATAAAAGTGAATAAATTCAAGAGCAAAGAGTCTCACAACATAGTAGAATTGACCATGGCTTCAAATCCCTTGACCAAGAAAAAAGGTTTAGGAACAAAGTTCCATGAAAGAATGAACAATAATTTCTCTGCTAAAACCCCAGCTAAAACAAGAAAATAAAGTGTTGACTCCCTTCTAATCACCCTACAGGAGGTATTTATAATGAGTACTAGGGTTATAATAATTTTCTAAGTTCTAGGGTTACAATAATTGTCTAAGGATAAGAACGTGAAATCGTATGAAAAAGAGTCCACCTGGGCAAAGAAATCTGTCAAAAATAAAAAAATCACGGAAGTTCACTATTTCGGGCACACATGCACTGCCTGATTGCACGCATGTGCACCCTAGGCAGTGCTGGAATTTTCCCATCTGGACACAGTGCACATGCGCTGCCATTGTGATTTGATTTGGGCGTATGTACGCTGGCCTTATCACTGAACTTCACATTCAGCATCGATTTTGACCCTAATTCTCTTGGAATTAGGAAAAGTGTAAAACACAAAATTTTAGCTCTCTTTATTAGATTTCCAATGCATCTTGAATCAATTCGATCAAAGTTCGGACTTGAAAGTTACGCCGAAAATACGAAACAGTGTCCAGAATAGCATCATACTCGTGCGTGTTTCACCCTTAGCATTTCCTTTCATCTTTTCCATCCTTTTTCAGCTCTTTTTCACTTTAACCGTACAAAAACTAAGAATAATCAAATTAAGCTCAATAATAATTCAAATCTTTCTTACACACACAAAAACATGGTAAATGACACAAAATATAGCACAATTATGAACTTATCAAATTACCCCACACTTAGCCTTTGATCGTAACAAAATTTAAGCATAACAAAATTCCACTCAACATATTTCTTCAAATATCGACATAAATAATTAATAATCAATCCACCAATCAGAGTCTAGTCTAAGAACAAAAGAGCTCAAATGCTAATAAAAACCAAAACATGAAATTCATGTATATGTGTGTATGGCCATTCAAAAACTTAGATTTCAAAATATCTAGATTAAATCATGAAGACCCTCAAAATTTTTCTAAACATCCCATAACTCACTCTTCTTACACCTCTCCACTAATCTAGACAACCAATTCTATTTAAATTAGGTAGGACTTTTAGCTCGAACAATAAGTTAGGATATTAGTTAGCTAAAGAAGAGAGAGGATATAACAATTAAGAACAAGAGCTTTATAGTAATGGTGGCCATATATTAAAATAAAACTTCTCTTCACATGCAAAATCTCGTATATCCACAACCCCACACTTGAGTAACAAACACCCCTAAAAAATTCCGAACATCCAAAAAGCATATAAGTTCCTCTTCCTCAAATTAGCCAAACATGCCAACATTCTTTCGGACATATGTATATTCACATCATTATTTCATTTTTCTATGTCTGCTCATAGCATTGCACGGGTACCAGTGGTAGGCACTACCCACAACATAAAAACATGTAGGTATCAGTGATGGGAACTACCTACAAATACAGGTACCAGTGATGGGGATTGCCTATAAATATCAAAAACTCCTATTATTATTTTTCAACAATTTTTTCCAATACCCCATTTTACTCCATAAATGTACACCACCTACTTCTCCCAAACTTCCACCTTTATATCCCCTTAACATATAATGTGCACCATAAAGCTCTTAAAGGAATAATTTAAGATAAAACAATTAAAAGAAACATTAAGCTCAATAAGGGTAGATAAATTAAGTTTAAGTGAAAGAAGGTGATTGATGTTTCTCTTCACAAGAATAAGGCTCAAACAAGGTACTTAGAAATAAATTGTTAAAATGGTTGGCTAGAAAGGCTCAACAAAAGAAAAAGGCACTACACTCATTTTCAAACTAAATTGGGTCGCCTAAAATTTGCTTCGAAAATGTAATAGAGTAATTTTTTGGGATGCAACATAATAATGAGTCTACACAAATTTCTCTAAATATCCCAAATCAAAAATTAATGTTCGGCTTAGTGCGCAGAAATTTGAAAATCATGAATGAAAAATATTAACACCAACTACTCATTCATGCATGGTTCAATTAAAGATTATTTTGTAGAAAAATTGGGAAATACGTTAAGCAAAAACTTTCAAAAAATTTTCAAAAATGGTCAATTAATCCATAAAAATTTTCAAAAATTTTCGACAAGCTCTCAAATCAAAGGAAAAGACAAAATATTGCAGAAAAATCGAGCAAAATACACCAAACAACTTTAAAATCCAAATAACTCCCCTACCCCACACTTAAAAATAAGCATTGTCCTCAATGCAAAAATAAAATCATAAAAGGGGAAAAAGAAAAGCTTCTCTAGATTTAATTCATGTTTGGAGCAGTATCCGCTATAAGATCGCCTTGTCGCGAATGAAAGTTGGAGTAACACTAAACAAAACAGAACAAAACAAATAATTCCCTTGAGACAATAAGAAAAACAAGAAAATTGTAGAAAAGTATTCTACAATAATCAGGAAAAAACTTACTCCCTTAAAGGAATACATGACAAAAATAAACAAAAACATCATGACGAATTAAAACTTAGCTAAAGGAAATTAACTAACTAAAATGTCTAATAAAATAAAATAGCAACTAAAATTGTTTGAGAAATCAACTGGCAATATTAAAAAATAAAGAAAATAGGCCAAAACATAGGGCATGAAAAGCTCAAGGATAATGCGGTCCCAAATCCTGCGGGAAAGGAGGAGAAGGTGGAAATGTTGACGGGTCCTCTCCTTGCTCCATTTCAAAGGACCATTTTATCAATTTAACTTATCAATTAAGTTGATTTCCAGCACTAACAAGGCAATAAAACTACTCTAACCCCAAAAAAATAAAGAGAAATAAGACTTTAAGAATAAATAAACAGAATAAAATTTAAATGAACATGGGTTACCTCCTATGCAGTGCTCCTTTATAGTCAATAGCTTGGCAATTACTGTGAACAAGATGGTCAGAATAACCATCTCTATACCAGAGGAAAGAGAGCTCAATAATTGTTAACGATCGTGCATAGGCTCTCTCCTTATAATTTCTCGCCATAAACTTATCCTTAACCTCTTTCTTGACTCCATCAGTTATAAACTCAACTCTGACCCCATTTTCGTCGCTTAACCCCTTCCTCATAACCCTTTAGAGACTCGAGAATATCGAACTCTTTGCGAGCCGCTTTCTGAAGTCGATCTGTAAGAGAATGTGGGGTATACTGGCACCACAATACAATCCCTATTAACAGCCAAGTATTGTTCCTTCACAGTCATTAGAATCTCTTGTGTTTCCTTCATAGCTAAGTCTAAAAACTTGATTGGTTCTTTCTCTGGAAGGTCTTGAGGCATTGAAACCGGAAGCAATGAACTAGATGCACCCTCAATAGGCTCATCATCTACTAATCCCATCTCTAGTTCTTTCTACTTTTCTTCATCTTTTCCACTCTCAATCACTTGAGCCATTCTAGTCCACTTATGGAAGAATTCAGTTGACATAGTTGATGCTCCAAGCTTTGCAGACTGGCTCTTGTCTCCTGTTGAAATTGCAAAGTATTAGCAGCTAAAGAATTAATTAACTCTTCCAAAGACTTACCAGGTTGGATATAAGGTTGTTCTGGTGGAACAGGTTGTATACACTGGAAATCTTGTAATGGATAACCAAATTCAATATAATGTATCCATCCTTGATTGTACTTATACGTGTAGAGGTCATACCAAGGTTGTGGTGGTAATTGCTCAATAATGAAATCGGAACAATAAACCACATGCAAATTGGTAACTGTGATGGAAATCAAAAGGAGATCAAGTAATAAGTAGACACTATTAAATACAAAAAATTAAAGCACAAAAATAAATTAAATTGTTCCTCGGCAACGGCGCCAAAATTTTGGTATGAAATGCTGTCATAAATACCCAAAATTAACAACTTTCAATAATAATGTAGTAGTGGTGAATACAGGTCATCCCACCGATTAGAGAACGGAGTTTATTCTTGTGCTTAAACGAAAAATGGGGGTTTTTGAATGCTTTTAAACTAAAAACTAAAACAATAAAGTAAATTGGAGAAAATTCAATTTAAAAAGAATCTAGGTTTTGGTCATATCCACGATAGAAATTTTACTAGTCGATCCTTGATACCAATGATAATTCAATTTCTATACCAAGCACCAATTGAAGAATTAACCCGAATTCCAATTCAAAGTTGATTCTTATTTCTTTCTAAAGTTGGATAATTTTCAACACGCGATCCAGTTAACCCTAACTATTAATTTAATCCAGACACGCGCCAAACATTAGTTAATAGAAGCATTAAAATTAACAAGAACAATTAGGCTAATTAAACATAAACACACGAGGTTAATCCAATTAATTGATTATTTTTCCTAAATTCAATAACACTAATCGAGAAATTATCAAACTTAGTTGCTCCACAGATTGAATTAAGCACGCGCGGTTAAAACAGTCTAGCAGTAGATTAATGTTGCATAATTTCCAATAACTTAATTATTCTGCAGCAATAACAAGTTAAAAAGAACAATCATAAATTTAATCGCAAAATGATATAAAAGTGAATAAATTCAAGAACAAAGAGTCTCACAACATAGTAGAATTGACTATGGCTTCAAATTCCTCGACCAAGAAAAAGGGTTTAGGCACAAAGTGCCATGAAAGAATGAACTATAATTTCTCTGCTAAAAACCCTATCTAAAACAAGAAAATAAAGTGTTGATTCCCTTCTAATCACCCTACATGGGGTATTTATAATGACTACTTACAATAATTGTCTAAGCATAAGAACATGAAATCGTATGAAAAAGAGTCCACCCGATCAAAAATATGGTAAAAATAAAAATATCACGTAAGTTCACTGTTCCGAGCGCACATGCACTACCTGATTGCACACATGTGCACCTTAGGCAGTGCTAGAATTTTCCCATCCAGACACAGGGCACATGCACTACCTGATTTGGGCGCATGTGTGTTGTGCCTTAGGACATTGAATTTCACCTTCGGCCTTTATTTTGACCTGATGCTCTTGGAATTTGGGAAAATGTAAAACACAAAAGTTTTAGCTCTCTTTTTTAGGTTTCCAACGCATCTTGAATCAACTCAACCGGAGTTTGGTCTTGAAAATTATGCTTAAAATACGAAACAGTATCCAGAATAGCGTCATACTCACGCATGTTTCACCCTGAGCATTTTCTTTCATCTTTTCCATCCTTTTTCAGCTCTTTTTCACTTTAACCCTACAAAAACTAAGAATAAACAAATTAAGCTCAATAATAACTCAAATCTTGCTTACAACACATAAAAATGTGGTAAATTACACATAAAATATAGCACAATTATGAACTTATCAATGAACAACATATTAAACAAGTGAATATGAATGCAATCAAGTATACTCAAATTGAACATAACAACAAGAGTTCTACCTTTTAATTATGGACTTCACCAACATTGAGCTCAACATTAATCAAGGCTAAGCAATGAGTTGCAAATGTCAAGTAAATCATATAAATGCAATTTTTAGTTAAACATGAGTCCTAAAAATTGATTTTTCTTCAACAACCAATCATGATTATACTAAGGAAGGGTCCTCGAGGCTTAATGGGGTTCAAAAAATTAAAAAGAAAAAGAAAAAGAAAGGCACATATAAGGGTAACAAGGTTTAACACAGAAAAGGTTATCTAAATGCCCAACTCATCCCCCCAAACTTAGTTTCACACATAATCGACTTCAAAAAGACATTCAATCACAAAGACTACTCTTAATCCAAATCAAGCATTCATACGATTTCCGCAAAATAAGCTCAAGTATTTAGCACATGAAGTGTATCAACAACTAGAATATCCATAGTCAAAAGATAAAACCAAGTCCAAGTTCAACTAATAAATCATGTACATCATTCACAAATCACAACAAGTCATTTATTGTCATCACCATTCTCATTAACAACCATATTTGTCCAACAGATTCCAATAAATCATTTGCCAATAACCTTGTGTCACAACAACTAAATTAAGCACAAGGCTACAAGCCTTTATTATCAATGACGTATTTAAACTAAAGCAAGTAAAGTAAAGAAAGCATAATAAAGAAAAAAGAAAGAACTACTCCCTCAACACCAAGGAGGCTTCCCAAGAATATTGTAATCCTGGGTGAATTTGCACCATTGTTGAGCTCCTCTGAAATCTCCAAGGAAATGAACTTCTACATATGTAGGTTGTGCCTCCTTGGCACCCGTTAGAATGTATCCTTCTTCTTCTACTCCTCCAAGACCAGCTCTTTCTCCACGAATACCCCAAATAGAACCTCTTTTATTGTAATCGAGACAAATACACACTCATGCAAAGGAAAAGTTGGTGATTCCTCTACATAAGCGTTGAGTGTCTTGGTTGTTGTAACTTCAACTTCATTAGGCTATTGAGAACCAGTTTCTTGCAAGACATTTTCAATTCGTTCTTCTTGAATCGGTTCTTCACCCATTGCTGGAAGTGTTGGAATACACCTTGTTCTTCACCATTTGCTATTCCTTGAATCTCGGCAAGTTGGTCTTGTAACCGATTGTCGGATGTGGCTTGCTCTTCACAGAGTCTATCTATTTCTTCTAGAAGTTAAGCAAGTTTTTCTCATTCTTTGGCCATAATTTCTCAAAACTGAGCCCTTTTGTCTTAAAGTTGGGCTATTTCTTCTCAAAATTCTTGAATTTACATCCACTTGTCCATCCTTCTTACATCTTCACTTTCTTGAGTTGTTTGGTGAAGAAAATATGACTCCATTTGATCATATGAAGGCTCTTGTGGTGGAGGGAAAGATAAGGAATTTTCTTGATAGCTCTTATAAGAATATGGATGGCTAGACCATCCCATTTGATAATTTTGGTAGCTCTCATCAGCGTATTGTTGGCTAGACCATCCCACCTGGTAATCTAAGGGATAAGGAAAGTAACCATAACAAGAATCATGCTCATTGGGCATACCTCTATTGCCATAAAAATGATAATCTCTTTGAGTATGAATCATTCCAATTAGGTCCTTGCATGTTCTTGAACAACAAAAAACACAAATAAAAGCAAGAAAAGAACTAAAACAACACAAATAAGAAAATTAGGAAAGCCTAGACTACTAGCTAGTCCAAACCATCCCTCACAAAGAAAATCTTTTTGGATTTTTTAAAACAAGAACAAAACTAAAAAATGAAAATCTTTTTGGTTTTCAAATGGGTGAAACAACAATACAAGAAAAAAAAAAGGCTTCGATCTAATCTTCCAACCAAATTATATCAATATTACCGAAAATCATTCTCCGGCAACAGCGCCAAAAACTTGTCAAGGCCTAGGTAGAGGTCAAATTAAATTAAACAAGTAATAAAAATCCCCACAAAATCACTACATTCTACCTCACTTCCACAAGTATACGGAGTTGGTAGTAGCATAGGATGAATGGGTGTCGTTCCCACGAAGATTGTTTGGCAAGCAAGTACCGAGATTTACAAATCCTTGTATAGTTAAGCAAATTCAAAGAACGACAAATAAGAGATGAGACAACACTAATTAAACCATAATTAAACCAAAGCAACTGAAATCTAAATTTAAACTAAATCATCTATGAAAGTAAGTAAATGAAACTAAGAAACTATAAAATTGAGAAATTAATTAATCTATTCTAGTAAAAGCAAATAAAGAAAAGCATTTAATTCTACTCTAAACTAACTAAAATAGAACTAGAATTAAAGAACAAGTAATTAACCCAATAAAAAGACTATAAAGGATATTATAAAGCCAGAAACCACCATTTCTAGACTAGAATTTGAAAGAGTTAAACTTAGAATCTAAATATTTTTGGATTTTTGATAATAATAAAGAAAGCCCACTAAAAATTAACTAGAAACTAATGCAAGGAATTGAGAATTATTAACTAAAAAGCATTAAACCAACAAGAATCCTAATTTCTATATGAAAGTTTGAAATGAAAGCAAAGAGATTTTCACTAATTTAAATTAGATTTAAAGTAAAAATCACATCATACTTTTCAATTTTTAAACTAATGATTAACCCACTACAACTATGTAATCAAAATTTAAACTTGCAAGAAATTTAAAACTAAATCTAAAGGACAATTAAAGAGAACTTATATTTAAATATAACTTGAAAGTTACGCTACCCAAACTAACTAAAATTACTAACTACCCTACTTACTATTCCCTAGTTACCTCTCTATTACATCTTTAAAGTAGCTTCAGTAGTGGATATTACACAAGGCAAATTAGAAATTGGTTGCTAGAATATTACAAAATTACCCATACAACTTAAGCTGAAAACGAGTCCATGTCGCGATCTAGAAGAAATGAGATCTCGACATGCACTGCAAAATACATTGGCATAATTCTGAGTCCAGATCGTGATATGGACTCTCCATTCAGCAAACCCTCATTTCTTCTAAAATTGCATTTTAGTCATAATACTTTGCCCATTCCAACTTCCAACCTCTAATTTAGACCTGCATAATATTAACCCAATTAAGCAATTAATTTAGCTAAAATTAATCATTAATCAAAACTTATCATATTTAACAATAACAAAAATGTAAACACATATGAACGAAATTAACTAAAATCTTCAATTAATTAACCAAAGTTCGAAATTTAAACTATCAAAATGTCATAATTTAGAGTAAAATAACTCTAGTTTACTAGAGTTATCACCGATATTCAATGACCTCTTCAAAATCGGCATATTCCTAAAGTAAAAAATTATGAAATATATAATACAAGTATTTTTCAACTCAAATTTACTTATAAAATAAAAACAGTTGAAAGAACTATATCTATTGGTAATACTTTTGAAACTATAAAATTATTTAAACCAAATGATATTCAGCATATTTCTTCTTTTGTTTATCATTATTTGCATATTGGTTTAGTTCAATTTGCTTTACAACCTTTAAATTGTCAAGGTTTAAATACTTCTATTTGTGTTGCTCTTCGGGATGCAAGACACAATTAATTCTCTGATTCTTTGTTAAGATTAATTGAATATTCTTTATGTAATTGTTCCTATTTATTTCAATAGTTATCCAAAATTTCCTACTTTTTTAACTGATAGAAATTTAGTAGCTATTTTAACTTTGAATATTCAGACTAAGGGTTATGATATGAAACCTGGCACTAAAAATATTAATATTTCTTATCGTATTTATTATAAATTGATGAATACTTTAAGCCCTGGTGCTAGACATATCAATTCTGGTAGAAAAACGCCTTTGATTGAAACGAATCTTACTAGATCCAATTTAAAACTCCTCATGATTTAAACTGGGATCAAATTAATATTCCTGACCAATGGATTTTTGACAAAATTACACCTCCATCTTTACCTATTCCTTCATCTTCTTCAGCTCAAATTAGTGAAAGTACTTCTCTACTGTTACTATTGCATTCTTCAGAAATTCTGCTTCATCCTCTTCAAATAATGAAAGTCTCTTTAAATCCAATCCAAATTCCTCATCATTCAGAAGAGATACTCAACTTCAGTTTGAAGGTTTTCAAGAAAAAAAATCATATTTCTAGATGATTGTACATGGTTTATATAACCCTAAAGAAGTAAATTCTTCTAGTAATATTTTGGAAATAGAAGTTGTTTCTGAAATGAATTATCATGTTGAACAACCACCTTCTACTTCTGCTTCTGGATATGATCTTAAAATGATAAAAAAAAAAAAAGAAACTCTTTCTCATGAAAAAATAAAAGAAATTTGAAAAATAGCTATTAAAGATTTTCAACAAGAAAAATATGCTAATTTTAGAAATTGGTTCTTTTCTTTTCATGACACGAATCAACAGAAAGAAATTCAAAATAAGTATTATAATTTTATCAAAACTACTACCCACTATATTGAGTTTTTAAATGGTTTTATGTTGAATATAGTGCAACATTGACTAATGATAAAATAAATATTTGTGTTTTAGAGGATACTTATGAAACTTATATTTTATCTAAAAAGGATCAAAATGGCCAAAATAAAACTATTTGTGTCATCCATCCTCCCAATACTGAGATCAGATTAAATGATGTTGGTATTGCTACTCCTTTATTTAGATCAAATAAATTTAATTTACAAAAATTAGCCCAACAAGGAAATTATATTGTTTTAAACCTATCTTCTATTTCAAAACAATTGAATAATGTTTCTGCTAAATTAAATAGTTCTTCTGGATATTTTGATTTTAACAAAAGACCTCCTGTTGATGAGAGTAAATTCATATTCCAGTCACTTCTAAGCTACATTATTCTTTGATCAAACCTACGGAGAATAAATTACCTCTAAATGTTTTTTCTATTCCTGTTGATGAATGTTTATTTCTGAGCAATCAAAAGTTAGGGAGATTAAATATCAACATTATTTTTTATTCCGATATGGTTAAAAACCATATATATCATATTTCTCCTCCTTATTCTCCTTCTCATGATGAAAATATTGATCAGCTTGATCAAATTAGTTTTATGTTTCACACCACTAAAAATCACAATTCTCTAGAGAATCCAAATTTATTTCCTCGTAGAAAAGAAAATCCAAAAAATATGAATATTCTAAATAGTCGCTTTAGCCTCATTATTTCCATATTAATAGATATTATCATAGACCAACTCCTATAGATTTAGAATTAGAAACTACTACTCCTCTTGAGAGTCTCAATGCCCATTCTATTTATGAATGTAATATTCACAATCAAGCTCCATATCAAATTATTACTACATTCAGAAAAATGATGATGTATATTCAAATCTTGAAGGATAAAGGTACCTCTGAACAGGATGTTGTACATGTTTTAATATATGATTTTACTGGTTTATTAAATGGTTGGTGGGAAAATTATCTTTTTGATCAGCAAAAATAGGATGTTGTTAATACCACTAAAACTATTGTTAAAGAAGAAAGCATTAATACTATTCAGTCTACTATTTCTGATGCAGCATTTACTCTTATAACTAATATTGTCAAACATTTTCTTGGTGACACAAAGGTCATTTGAAATGTTCAAAAAGAACTTTTAATGAATTTAAAATGTCCTACTCTATCTCATTTTAAATGGTATAAATATACTTTTATAATTTCTTGCTAGAGTTATGCAGAGATCTAATTGTAATTCTAGTTTTTGGAAAGAAAAATTTATTTCTAGTCTTCCTAATTTATTTGCCCAAAGAATTATTTCTACTTTGAAATCTTATCATGATGGTCAAAATGTTCCTTATGACAATATTACTTATTGTGATATTATTTATGTTTGCACTTTAGAAGGTTTGAAATTATGCAATGATATTAAATTAAAAGCACAAATAAATAAATATAAGCAAAGGACTGAATTGGGTTATTTTTGTGCACATATTGTATTGCTTTAGATAAAGCTAAAAGCAAGGTTCAAAAAAATAAATTGGATAAATCATCTTTCTATAGAAAGAAAAATAAATCATTTTTCAGAAATAAAAAAGAAAATAAGAGGACCGACAAAGAAGTCAAAGATTGGATTAGACAAAATATTACTTTTCGTAAATGTGGTAAAATAAAAAAAAAAGGCTATTATTCTAATAAGTGTAAGGCCAAAAATATCACAAATTTGTTTGAAAAAATTAATATTCTTTCTATTGATGACAAAGAAAAAGAAGAATTGATTGTTTTCCTTATTGATAATAATTCCTCTACCAATGATTTCGACAATGACAACATTGAAGATTATACTTCTAACTTAATGGAAGGGTCAAGTTGGTAATTTTTCTTACATCTCCCCCTCCCGGAGCCCAGGTAAAATTAGATCCGCCTGTCTAGGACTCAATCTTGGTACTAGTCCATAACGATCAAAGTCGAATCGCCCCTCTAATTTTTTTGTTTTCTTTATTTGCATTTTCTTTGGGGGACTTATATTAAATTTGAATTTTACATAGAAAGTGCGTATAAACTTAACAAAAGACTTCTTTTTTGAACATTAAAATAAAGAGTGAATAAAAATCTGGTCTTCTTCAGTACCCGTCAACCACTGATAGATCCAACTGGGAAGAGATTTTTTATTTTCCAAGATGGATGGACTCAAACGAATCCACCGGGAATGCTTATAATCTTTATTTTGATAACAGAATGTACTAAGTAAAGAATGAACAAATAAGATCAAAGTATGTGAAACAATAACTATGATTATTGAAATTAGAAGTCAATTGAAGATGAGCAGTTGGTATACCCCCCCCCCCCACTCAAGAATGGTGGGTACCTTTTTAATAAAAATTTTGGAAAATTTAATTTCATAATCTCTTTCAAAAAGGGCCCAACCTGTAGTATTTTTAGGATCATGGTCAACTGTTGGAATGATATTGTCCTGTTGGATTTTATTGAAATTTAAGAAGATGGCATAAACATGTCTGGATTTCAAAGGGTGGCCATGTGTAATACAATAACTTTGGTAAAATTCAGGACAATATTTTTTAGACATAAGGGTATATAGATTTTGGTTTATCTCTTCAGGTTCAATATATATGATGTGGAGTTGTTGACCATTGCGTTTAAAATCATCTAAAGAAGGATTAGGAATATTTCCTAAAATAGTCATTTTTGAAGGATATGGAGATTGATCTATATTTGAAGGAGACAGATTTTGACCATAATTTAGGATTTGTGAAAAGGCTAATGGAGGATATTCTCCAGTAATGAGTGTATACCCATAACCAATCCCACCAATTTGACCAGTGATTGAGGATGAAGGAAAATTTGTTCCTCTACCTTGTATATCTCTTCCTTGTGAAGGGGTTCTACCCCCCTTCCCTTTTCCGGAGGAAGATTCATGGGGAATTCTTGTAAGAAGAAATTGTCTAGTCAAGAAATCAGGAAGAGAGTTAGTTATTCTTTTAATATATTCGATATTAAAATCAAATACAGATCATATTGATTGCCATCTAGCAAATAATTATTTGGAAGCAATATTTTTCACATCTTTTTCTAGAACATATTTTGCTGCTAAACAATCTATTCTAATCAAAATTTTCTGATTTAATAAATCATCCTGGAATTTGGAAATAAAAATTCCAGAATATATCCTGGAATTCTTCTCTTAAATTCTTCTCTTTTTATGACACGAATCAACAGAAAGAAATTCAAAATAAGTATTACAATATTTTATTAAAACTACAACTTGCTATATTGAGTTTTTTAAATGGTTTTATGTTGAATATAAAGCAACTTTCATTAATGATAAAATAAATATTTCTTTTTTAGAGGATACTTATGAAACTTATATTTTATCTGAAAAAATATCAAAAAGGTTAAAATAAAACTATTCATGCCATCCATCCTCCCAATACTGAGTTCAGATTAAATGATGTTGATATTGTTGCTCCTTATTTAGATCAAAAAAAAGTTGATTTACAAAAATTAGGCCAACAAGGAAATTATATTGTTTTAAACCTATCTACTATTTCAAAACAATTGAATAATGTTTCTTCTAAATAAAATAGTTCGTCCGAATATTTTAATTTCTACAAAAGACCTCCTGTTGATGAGAGTAAATTTCATACTCCGGTCACTTTTGCATCACCTTCTCTGATCAAAACTATGGAGAATAAATTACCACTAAATGTTTTTTCTATTCCTGTTGATGAATGTTTGCTTCTGATCAATCAAAAGTGTTTTATCAGAAAATTAAGTATCAACACTGTTTCTGATTCTAATATGGTTAAAAACCAAATAAATCATATCTGGCCTCCCTCTGCTCCTTTTCATGATGAAAATATTAATCAGTTTGATCAGATTATTTCTATGTTTCAGACCACTGAAAATCACAATTCTGTAAAGAATCCAAATTTGTTTCATCTTAGAAAAAGAAAATCCAAAAATATGAATATCCTAAATAGTCTCAGCCTCATTATTCCTATATTGATAGATATTATCAAAGACCAACTCCTATTGATTTAGAATTAAAAACTACTGCTCCTCTTGAGATTCTCAATACCCATTCTATTTACGAATGGAATATTGACAATCAAACTCCATATCAAATTATTACTACTTTGAGAAAAATGATGATGTTTATTCAAATCTTGAAGAATAAAGGTACCTCTAAACAAGATGTTGTACATATTGTAATATATGGTTTTACTGGTGTATTAAATGGTTAGCAGGAAAATTATCTTTCTCATTCGTCAGCAAAAACATGATATTGTTAATACCACTAAAACTCTTGTTAAATAAGAAGGCATTAATACTATTTAGTTTATTATTTCAGATGCAGAATTTACTCTTACAACTAATATTGTCAAACATTTTCTTGGTGACACAAAGGTCATTTCAAATGTTAACAAATAACTTTTAATTCAGTAGAAACATTATTCAATTGTTTGAAATAGTAGATAGGTTTAAAACAATATAATTTCCTTGTTGGGCTAATATTTGTAAATCAACTTTATTTTGATCTAAATAAGGATTAGCAATGCCAACATCATTTAATCTGATCTCAGTATTCGGAGGATGGATGGCACAAATAGTTTAGGTTGACCATTTTGATCTTTTTCAGATAAAATATAAGTTTCATAAGTATCCTCTAAACAGAAATATTTATTTTATCATTAAGCAGAGTTTCTCTATATTCAATATAAACCCATTTAAAAAACTCAATATGGCAAGTAGTAGTTTTAATAAAATTATAATACTCTGTATTTTGAATTTCTTTCTGTTGATTGGTGGTATAAAAAGAAAAGAACCAATTTCCAAAATTAGCATTTTTTTTCTTGTTGAAAATCTTTAATGGCTATTTTTGAAATTTATTTTATTTGTTCATGAGAAAGAGTTTCTTTTTTTTTTTTCATTTTAAGATCATATCTAGAAGCAGAAGTAAAAGGTGGTTGTTGAACATGATAATTCATTTCAGAACCAAGTTTTGTTTCAAAAATATTACTAGCAGAATTTACTTCTTTAGGGATATATGAACCATGTAAAATATGATTTTTTTTTTCTTGAAGACCTTTAAACTGAAGTTGAGTATCTCTTCTAAAGGATAAGGAATTTGGATTGGATTTAAACACACTTTCATTATTTGAAGAGAATGAGGTAGAATTTCTGGACAATGCAATAGTAACAGTACCGGAAGTACTTTCACTAATTTAATCTAAAGAAGATGAAGGAATTGGTAAAGATGGAGGTGTAATCTTCTCAAAAATTCATTGCATCCTGATCTGGAATATTAATCTGATCCAAGTTTAAAATATGAGGAAGTTCTACATTGGATCTAGTAAGATTTGTTTCAATCAAATTAGTTTTTCTACCAGAATTGATATGTCTAGTACCAAGGCTTAAAGTTTTCATCAATTTCTAATAAATACGATAAGAAATATTAATGTCTTCAATAACAGGTTTCATATCACAACCCTTGGTCTGAATATTCAAAGTTAAAATATCCACTAAATTTCTATCAGTTAAAGAAACAGAGAAATTTGGATAACTATTGAAATAAATCAAACTATTACATAAAGAAGATTCAATTAATCCTAACAAAGAATCAGATAATTTATTATGTCTAGCATCCCGATAGCAACACAAACAGAATTATTTAAACCTTGATAATTTAAAGGTTGTAAAGCAAATTCAACTAATCTAATATGCAAATAATGATAAACAGAAGAAGAAATATGCTGAATATCATTTGGTTTAAATAACTTTATAGTTTCAAAATTATTTTCCAATAGGTATAGTTCTTTCAACATTTTTTATTTTATAAGTAGATTTGAGTTGAAAAATCCTTGTATTATATATTTTAGAAATTTTTTACTTTAGGAATATGTCAATTTTGAAGAGTTTGTTCAATATCAGTAAATTCAAAAATTTCTTCATTTTTAGTATATTTAATTTGTGAAAAAGGTGCAAAATATGCAGATCTTGAAAATAAAGACATAGGAACAAACTTTGAAAAAACCTAGGAAGAATAATTAGATCTAAGAATTAGTCATTACTATATCAATGCAAAACATGTGTTCATTCTTTTATCTTGATCTAAACCTTATTGATCCATATATTCTACAATGATTGAACATAATACTAAGTTTCTCAACATATTGATGAACTCATGTATAAAAATTTATATTAATTATTATCTTACACGGCTGTCAACTTTCAATAAGCTAATACTAGAATTACACTTTATCTCGTTACCGATTTTACAGTCCTCAGCGACTTGGGTGCCGTCCCACAAGAAATAATGAATATAAACTTTTATATATTAAGCATCTTATTGTTTGAGAATTTTAATATTATACTCAAGTTCTAAAATATAAGTCCTATTGGTTAGATCTGATATGAAAATCAACCCATGTTATGAATAGATCTAGGAATAACTAATCCTTAGAAACTAGTTTAAGCTTCCATGGCTCTGATACCAAATAGATCTAGGATATAAAAAAGTACTATAATTAAAGAAAGAAAGAAAGGAGAAATACTTACAAAGAAACCAGTAGTAATTAGATCTTCCAACTTTATTAATTATTACAAAAAGAAAATTTACAAGAAGTAGAGAAGTAGACAAGATACAGATGTATATATGTGTGTGTGTGTGTATATGTATATATATGTACACACACACATATATATAAATGTGTGTGTGTGTATATGTATGCATGTGTGTGTGTATGTTTGTACATATATTTGTATAGATGTACATATGTGTACATAGCATGCATGCATATATACACATATATATATAATGATATATACACACATACATATATATGTGTGTGTATGAGTGTGTGTGTATGAGTGTGTGTGTATAAGTATGCACATATATGTATATATGTGTGTATATATGTATATGCACATATATGTATACGTATATATATGTATATATATTTATATGTTTATATATATGTATATATATATATATAGATGTGTATATGTGTGTGTGTGTGTGTATATAGATGTGTATATGTGTGTGTGTGTGTGTATATATGTATACATATGTACATATATATACATGTATATATGTGTGTGTATATATATATATAAGCTCGACTTTCTTGATTTCAGCATTCATCGCTGCCCTTCAGTGTCAAACTGAAGGTCATTCCCCTCCCTCGAATTGTTCTTTTGCAGATGTAGTCATCGTTAAACACAAACCTATAGCCTTGAAGGAGAAATTGCAACATAAGGGTGAAACAGCGGTGTTTTCTTCTGTGGAGGAGATTCATTGATTATCTTCTCCGTAGGCAAATAAGCTTATATCAACTTTGCTTTAATTGGTAAATTCTCAAAAGGGAAGACATCGATGTAGAATTTACGTAAAGAATTCCACAAAATCAGCTTTAAATGAGGCTTTAAGCTAGGGTTTGTAGATTTTCAACATATTTTGATTGCTTTGATTTGGAAGAGGACTTTATTTATTGTTGGTGCAAAGGTTCTGGACGATATTAGGGTATGAAAGGAGATTACTGAAATGGACTCCGAAGTATCAGCCTAACGTCGAATCACCTGTGGTTCTGGCTTGGATTTCCCTCGTGGATCTTCCAGTTGTTTTCTTTGACAATATTGTTTTGTTTTCTATAGCTCAATTGATCGGCAATCAATTAAAAATTGACGCATCCACAGCTTCTCTCAATCGGCCAAATGTGGCTAGGGTCTGAGTCGAATGTGATCTTACTAAGCCACTGTCGTCTAGGATTTATATCGGTAAGGAAGATGATGGATTTTGGCATCCAATTATGTTTGAGAATCTTCCAGCCTATTGCTTATCTAAATTGCTGCAAAGTTGGCCATGCTGCGGAGGTCTATCGACTCAACCAGCCCCAAGTTCAAGCAAAATCAAATTTAAAGGACACCCCACGATCAGTGAATGACAAGGTTTGGAAACCAAAAACTAATCAAACCAGGAGATGGTTGGATCATCAGGATTATCCCTGACCAAAAAGGTTTGAATCCCCTCTACTATTGTTTCGGTAGTTTTGGCTGAGGAAGAGCAAGCTACTCAGGCTACAAACGGGATTCACATAATTGGTTCTCCTGATGCCACGAATTGTGCAGATGTGCTGGTGTAGACTGTTTCTGAATTAATTACAACTAGGCATGAGCAGGCTGCTTAGATTGCTACTGTAGAGACGAACAGGATTCACACAGTTGGTGCTCCTGTTGCCAGGGATTATGCAGATGTGCTGGAACAGCAAAAGCAGGCCATGGAGGCGAAGAAATCCTTGGCAGTGCAAACAACATCTATGAACTAGAAGTAGAGAGAGAGCGACATAATAATCAGATGTAAGACAAAATGCCAATAGAATTGAGGGATTATCATCATGTCAATTTTCGAACCAAGAAGAAAAGGGTCATCTCGGAAGACGAGATGGTTGATTCTTTGTCAGACCTTGATGAGGTCATGAGGATTCCTTATCCTCAGCATCGGTTATCTAAAAATCTCAAGAGTTTCTTGCACTCACTCAATGCAACGACTCAGGAACCTTTGGAAGTTATCACTGCATCACCGGGGCTTAGTGGAATTCGGAAACCTCGGGGCAAGAAGAAAACATATTCAGTTACAAGAACCATTCTAACAAGGCATGTTCCACATGCCTTCAAGGGGCCATTTGGGTTATTTATCCATGATTAATGCACTGGTATGGAATGGACGTGGGGCTTGTAAAAAATCATCTATACGACATCTGAAAAAATTAATAACTTCACACAATCTTTCCCTTGTGGTACTTCTTGAACCTTTGGTTGATATCAGTAGGCTGAATGTTTTATGTCTCAGTTTGTATTTTCAATTTTCTAATTAAGTAAAGTGTCTAATAAAATTTGGGTTAATGTGGAGAAAGCCTTTTCATCTTCATGTATTGCAGAACTCGGACCAATTCTTACACCTTGGCATAAATCCTAATGATTGGTCTCAACCCTTGACGGTTACGTTTGTTTATGCTAAGAGTACACTAGTGGAACACATATCTCTTTGGGATTCGTTGGATATGATTGGGGCTAATTTGACGCAACCATGGCAGTTGGAGGGGATTCTAATGTTATAGAATCTCTTTCGGAGTACGTGGACAGAGCGAAACAAAATACACTTGCGATGGTTGATTTTTCTAATATGATAAGCACTTGTGGTCTCAAGCATCTCCCATTCTTGAGTAGCAATTTTACTTGGTCTCAAGTAAGGCAAGGAAAACTAATCTGGAAGCATTTGTATCCTATTTTTGTTAATCAAGCTTGGCAATCTCAGTTTCCAAATTCGATGATTACCCATCTTAATCGCACTCCATTGGACCACTCTCCTTTGTTATGGTGTCTTTAAATTCTTTACAAGAGGATGGTTCAAGGGCTTTTAGGTTTCAACATATGTGGGTTCACCATTATTCCTTTTTGTCCACTGTTGAAAGCAGTTGATGTCAGCTGATTGTGGGGTCAGGCATGTTAGCTTTCAGCTTGCAGCTTCCTCACTTAAGAATTGCCTAAAGCATTAGAATAAAAACATCTTCGGTAACATTTTTGATGTGATTTGCTTGGCTGAGGAAAAGGTCGATTCCATGGAACGGCATTATGAAAACATGCAGATAGAGGATGTAAAGGACCAATTACATGCTGCTCAGGCTAAACTTTTATCTAAGTTGAAGAATGAAGAGATTTTTCACCTGCAAAAGGCCCGTGTTAAATGGCTACGTAAAGGTGATTGTAATTCTAAATTCTTTCATGCTTTTCTGTTAGACAAACAAGCAGCTTTGTCAATCAAGTGAATTAAGAAAGCAGATGGTGCTTGGCTTTCGGCTCTGGAAGACATAAAATCTGAAGGGGTCTCGTCTCAGTAATTTTTTTCACTCTCTCCTCACAAATGAGGGGATTGATCTCCGTGCAACAGATTTATTACTGAGAAATATTCCTTCTCTTATCTCGGAGGCCCACAACGTTGACCTAATTAAGGCGGCTTCCATGGAAGAGGTTCGACAGGTGGTCTTTCATATGGATAAGGAGAGTGCTTCAGGTCCAGAATGTTTCTCTGGGACATTCTTTACGGTCACCTGGGACATTATTTCGGAGGACCTTCTGCAAGCAGTCCAGGAATTCTTGAATGGAGTTCCCATTCCCAGAGTTATTGCTTGTGCATTAATTGTCTTAATTTCCAAGAAGGATAACCCAACCATTTTTGCAGACTTCCAACCAATTTCATTATGTAACTTTGTTCATAAGATTTTTTCAAATATTTTGGCAAATTGTTTATCAATTTTGCTTCCTAAAATCGTTTCGCCGGAGCAGGCAGGTTGTGTTAAGGGGCACACCATGGCGGATGTGTTCTTTTGGCTCAAGAAATAGTGCAATCACTGAGAGTTGATAGGAAGGCTCAAGGAAATAATGTTATTCTCAAATTGGATATGATGAAAGCTTTTGACTGGGTTTCCTGGGCTTTTCTTGAGAAATTGTTGCTCAAATTTGGTTTTCATTCGACCTTTTGCAACTTGATTTTAAATAACCTAAGTAGTAGTAGGTTTTTGTTATTGATAAATGGAAAGTTTGCTGGTTTTTTCAAAGCTTCTAGAGTTATTAAGCAGGGTGATCCCTTGTCTCCTTTGTTGTTCATCATATGCTCAGAAGTGCTCTCTAGGGGCTTGAAAATTTTGATTGACCTGCAGAAAATCACTCCTTTTGCTCTTATGAGAAGATGTATGGTGGTTTCCCATCTTTCTTTTGAGGATGACATAATTTTTTTCTCAAGCGGAGATGCAAAGTCAATTAAGCACCTTCAAGAATTTTTGCATACATATGACCAGGGGTTCGGGCAAAGGATTAACTTCAACAAAAGCTCTTTGTTTGTCGCCAAATAGGTGGGCTCAAGATCAGTTAGCCTTATTGGATAATCTTCTAGATATTCAGAACATGAAGCTTCCTCTGCATTACCTTGGCTGCTTTCTTCATAGAGGGAGAATTTGACACAAAATTTTCAGTATTTAGTGGAAAAAATTGGAGCCAAGCTAGGCGATTGGAAGAAAAAGATACTTTCTCCTGGCAGACGTCTAATCCTCATTAAGCATGATCTCACATCTATTCCAATACATATTCTAGCTTTACAATGTCCTCCAAAAGGAGTTCTCTCGCTAATTGAGAAGTTATTTGCTGATTTATTTTGGGGGAATCGGAGTTTGGTTCTAGAAGACTTTGGAGGAGTTGGCAGAATTTGTGTTTTCCAGAGAACGAGAATGGGCTTGGTATCCATAGTCTGGAAGATATTGTCAAGGCTTTTTCGTTGAAATTATGGTGGAATTATTTTAATTCCAAATCATTATGGTCCATCTTTATGCGACAAAAATATGGTAATAGATAGGTGCGTCATGGTTCGCTGGTTTAAGGAAGTGCATGCAAAAGGTGCTAGATATCTTTCTTGATTCCACTCAAACATTAATCTGTAATGGTGATTCTTAATTCTGGTTTTCTAATTGGACGGGAGACGTGTCATTCTTAGAAAACGGAGACACTGAGTTGGTAGTGGATACTCACATTAAGAATGTTAACGACAATGGTTGGGACCAAAACTTTCTTAATGCACATGTTTTGACTCAAGTAAAACAAAAAATTTTGCCTTTGGGACTATTCCTGACTGAGGAGGAGGACAAGGTAATCTGGAAGTCTACGGCCTTAGGTTGCTTTACTACCAAGGATGCTAATCAAAAATTACAACGGCGTCAAAATAATACCTTCTCTGGGAAGCAAATTTGGAGTGCAAGAATTCCCTTAAAAATGTCGATTTTCATGTGGAAACTATTTAATGAGTTCGTTCCCTTTCTTAATGTTCTCATAAAGTTTGGTTTCCATGGCCCTTCCAAATGTCCGGCATGTGATAATTTCGATGAGATGCAAGATAATTGGTTTTCCTCTTGCACTTTAGCAGCCTTGGTTTGGGGTTTTTGGAGTGACAAGCTCAATATTCTGCCACTCAGTTGGCCCAAAAGCAACCTAAGAGAGGGGTGAATTAGGTTTCTAAATAATTACTTTGTAAAATATACACTTATAAAATATTTGTGCTAACAAGTAATTTGATAGAGATAAAATCAATTAAGCTTAAGAAGTAAAGAAAAAGGAAAAAAGAGAGATTAAACAAACATCACTTCCAAGCTACCAAGCTTGAAGTGTTAGTCCACTAAAATGCTTCTTCAAATTTGGTGAGCCAATAGTCTCAATTGTACACAAAGTAGGGCAATCCTTGCTCACACTAATTCTTTTTAGTTGAGCCAAGGATTTTACTCTCAACCTCACTATTGTACAAGATTATCATTCCACTCAATATTTTGAATAGCACTATAAAGTACACACTAATACAATATTGCTCAATAGCTAATTTGCACTCAAATTGCTTTTCTTCTTGCCTCTTATTGTCAATGTGTAAGATTCATTTAACAATATCATCAGTTGGTATTTATAGGAGCAATAAATTGGGTAGTAACCACCTCTCAACAGCTCAATAATAAATGCTCAAAAATTAGTCGTTATGGGTTTCGGACGTCCGATGTTATTGTTTTGCATCCGACCCAGCCCCGATCTCAAATAAGTGAGTAGACGATGCCGTTTGGACGGCCGAGGTTGCGTCCGTTACATCATCCGAACCAGGTGTATGGGGAAGTTTCACACTTTTGGATGGTATATCTCGTTAGAGAGGTTTAATGCTTTGTCAGGGAATTTTTCCTTTCGGATAGTCTTCTTCGTCCGATGTAAAATTCTTTCGGACGGTTGGATGCATCTGTTGTAGAGCTTTAAATTCTTGATTCTGCCTCACTCTTTTGGACGGAGAAATACGTCCGAGGGATATTCTTTCGAACATGCCTGTGCGTCCGTTGTAGGTTCTTGAAAAACTTGTTCTCTATCTATCCGTTCAAACAGTGAGATGGATTGCGTCCGTTGTAAACTTTATCGGACGATCCTGTTTGTCTGAGAAATGTAGTAATGTTCGAACGGTGTACTACGTCCGAAAGCTCTGTTTCCAACAAACAACATAGCAGACCTGCACAGCTTGGTTTAAGATGTAAATGCATATGTCACATCAAAATAAGGTTTGTGGATCATCAATCTCTCCCTTTTTTATGATGACAAACCATGAATCAACAAATACAAACAATTCCATCACAATAGATATAATCAATTAATAGATGCATGTTCCTACTCTCCCTTTTGACATCATCAAAACAAGCTCCCCCTTAGAGGGTGTTCCCGCTTAGGTAGGCAATGGAAAATAGAAGCAAACCAGATCATTAAACCAAACCAGGTAAGAATTACATTAACAATCATGTCAACCAAACCAAACTAAACAAATAAACAAGAATAGTAAAAAACTAAGTGGTGTCATTTTTCTTCTTGGAGCGTTCTTCAAAGATTGTGTTTCTTGGTGGGTACATCATCAGATCGGTAGCTTCACTGTCATGAGCATCAGTATCTTGTCGTTGCATGATGTAGTTAAAAGTGTAGTCAAACGTCCTCATCCTCGTCACCATCAGGACCAGGAGCAGTGGATTTGTCAAGATTAGTGGTGCCAGTAGGGTCCTCACAATCGTGATCCTCAGGAATGGAATGATCATTATCATTTGTGCCATCGTCATCGCTTTCAAAATATGATTTGAGAGTATACTGGGACTGGATATTGGTGAACTAGACTTGAGAGGAAGTAGACATGCCCCAGCTAAGCGCCTCTTGAAGAATTGTTTGACGAGTTTCAAGGCGTTTCATTTTGCGATTAGTGCGACGCTGAAAGGAGCTCATTTGGACGCTCAAAGAAGTGAGAAGGCTGCAAATATGAGAAAGGGAAGGTTCAGAAGAAGAGGTATGGGGATCAGGGGATGGTGGAAGCGTTTGAGAAGGAGGGGAATGAGGAAGTGCAAGACCGGAGGTAGAAGCTTGAGATTTAAACTTTTCAAACTTTCATAAGTTGTTTTTGTAAACCTTTGGTCGTTAAAAAATCTCAAACCCTTACGCTCAATGTATGCTTTGTTAAAGTAAGGGGGATATTGTATTTTTCCAGTAAATGGAATGCCAAAATGATCGAAAATTTTATTAAGAAATTTTCCAAAAGGTATGTTGCTGCAAGTATCAGTTAAGAAAAGTTCCCACAAAGAGCAGAAGAGATAACCAAAGTCCAGTGGAATGCCTTTAAAGACATGAGTAAAATAAATAGAGCTGCATTTTACCGGGCTCAGTGCGATGTCCATCAATTGGCAACAATAAATTAGTGACTAAAGTGTAGAGAATGTTAAGTTCAGGAGTAAGCGAAGTAGTTTTGGCTTCCGGAACCTATTTAAAATTGACATTAAAAATTGCTCGGACCTCGTCGATGACAAAACGAGTATCCAAAGCAGGGCATTTATCCAATGAGAAAAAATAAGAAAAATGATTAGGCGAGGGAACCTCATATTCAAAAATAGAGTTTATGACTCATTGGATGAAATCTCAAGGTTTTTGTTATTCACACTAGATATCAATGTGCGAATAGTGGGACCTTTCCTAAGATTAGCAGTGAATTGGAGTACCATATCATGATAGATTGGTAAATCTATGTGTACCAAATGACCCCAATTTTGTTTTTCAAAGCAAGTTTTCACAATAGGCAAATTAAATTCATCAAAAAGACCTTGGGAAACAGGTGTTTGAAGAATGATGGACTTGCTAAGAAGAGAAGCGTACCACTCAGATGCCTTGGCATAAATGAATTTGGGTAGAGAAGAGTCGGTAGAGGTTTGAGGATTTGTGGATGATTGCCCCTGCACCAGAGCCTTTCCCTTTGATTTTCGTCCACGGGTAGCTGTTGAAGAACCACCACAAGATCGAACCATTGTAATTTTGAAGAAGAAGAAGAAAGGGGAAAAAGTGGGATTGAGGATATTTGGGAGAAAAAATTGTAAGAAGGGAGATGGTAGGAAGGTGAAATGAGGTTCAATGGAATATCAAAGATGAGGGAGGGCTTTGAAATGAAGATTCCCTAATCAATTTGACAGTACAAGGAGTAGATTGAGAAAATTTTGAGAGGGAACAAAATTCGCCGAGCTAGGGTTCGGAGGATAGGAAATGTCCGATAGGAGGAAAATGAAGAGTTTTAAGCAAGAAAAGCAATCGTGCGGACGTCCAAACGATTTGTATGCATCCGATGGTGCGTCCGAACGCAAATGAATGGACAGGCAAAGCTCTACACTGTGCGTCCGAAAAAAGTTTCGGACGATGATAAGTGTCCCTTAGAAATTCCAGAGAGTTCATGAAAAAAGAGGGAGAATTCGGATGATTATAAGCGTTCGAGACAGAGAAGAGGGTTTCGGACGTTTAAGAGCGTCCGATGGAATATATGGTTCGGACAATCATGCGTGTCCAAACTTAGAGTTTATACAGATGTGAAATTAATGATGCCCAAACGAGTTTTGAGATATTCAAAACAATCTAAAGCCGAAGGTTTAGTGAAAATATCGAGCAAGTTGATCTTTTGTACACACAAATTCAACACAAATTTCCTTCTTGCATACAAGGTCTCTAATAAAATGGTGCTTGACATCGATGTGTTTGGTTCTAGAGTGCATGATAGGATTTTTTGTGAGATTAATTGCACAAGTGTTATCACATCTTATAGGCACACAATCCAAAATAACACCAAAGTCTTTTAATGTATGTTTCATCCATAGAAGTTGAGCACAACAGTTTCCATCAGCAATGTATTCGGCTTTTGCCGTAGAATGTGAAATAGAATATTGCTTCTTGCTAAACCATGACACTAGACAGTTACCCAAGAAATGACACATACCACTAGTACTTTTTTTTATCAATTTTACAACCAGCAAAGTCAACATCAGAATAGCTAATTAGATCAAAAGTGGGGGATTTTGGATATCAAAGACCAAAATTCATTGTACCCTCTAAGTATTTGAAAATTCTTTTTATAGCTATTAAGTGCAATTCTTTAGGACAAGATTGAAATCTAGCTACACAGACAAACAGCAAACATAATATCCGGTCTGCTAGTTTTTAAGTAAAGTAGGCTTCCGATCATACCTCTATAGTGTTTTTCATCAACACTATTAGCTTCTTCATCTTTGTCGAGTTTGGTTGATGTGCACATTGGTGTCCCGACCTGTTTGCAATCTTCTATTCCAAATCGCTTGAGTAGCTCCTTTGTGTACTTGATTTGTGTAATGTACGTTCCTTCCTTTGTTTGATGAACTTGGAGTCCAAGGAAAAATTGTAATTCTCCCATCATACTCAATTCAAATTCTTTTTGCATCAAACACGAGAATTCCTTGCACAAGCTTTCATAAGTTGCTCCAAAAATAATATCATCAACATAAATTTGAACAATTAACAAACCATTGGGATTAGTTTTGATAAAGAGAGTGGTGTCAACAACACCTCTTTTGAATTCATTCTCAATCAAAAAACCACTTAACCTTTCATACCAAGCTCTAGGATCTAGTTTTAAACCATTCAAAGACTTTAGAAAGTTTGAAAACATGATTTGGAAAATTTTTTTTTTTCAAAACCAGGAGGGTTGTTCAACGAAAACTTCTTGATCAATAAAGCCATTTAAAAATGCACTTTTGACATCCATTTGGAATAATTTGAAATTGTAAAAGCATGCATATGCAAGAAACATGCGAATGGATTCTAATCGAGCAACAGGTGCAAAGGTTTCATCAAAATCGATGCCTTCTTCTTGAGCATAACCCTTTGCAACAATTCTAGCTTTGTTCCTAATGATTTCACCTTTATCATTTAATTTGTTTATAAAAACCCATTTTGTTCCAATTACGGGATGAATTGATGGTCTTTCAACTAAGGTCCATACATTGTTTTTCTCAAATTGGCTAAGTTCATCTTTCATAGCACAAACCCAAGATTTGTCATTCAATGCATCATCCACACGTTTAGGTTCACTATGAGAAAGTAATGCACAATTACTATTCAAAGGTTTATGAGATTGAGTTTTTACCCCATCCTCAGTCCCGGACGGATCACCTATGATCAAATTTTGAGGGTGACTAGAGACAAATCTCCATGCTCTTGGAAGATCTTTTGAAGTGTCTTCATTCTTTTCTCCTTCTTCAAATCGAGTGATGGGTGTTGTCCTCATTATTTGACGTGATCTCTTGATGTTCTTTATGAATAGTAAGTTTTTCAAGCTCCCTTTGAATACCTACATCTTCATCTTCACATACATTCTTTGAAATAACATCATTAATTTCATCGAATGTAACATGCACGACTTCTTCAATCAAAAGTGTTCTTCTATTGTATACTCGGCATGCTTTCTTGTAACTAGAATATCCTAGCAAAAATTCCTTCATCCGATTTTTTATCAAATTTTCCAAGATTTTCTTTGATTTTTAAAATAAATCATTTACAACCAAAAACTTTAAAATACCTCACAAAGGGTTTTTTACAAAACAAGAGTTCACAGGGTTTTTTATTTAAAATAGGCCTTAACAAAACACGATTCATAACATAACAGTGAAGCAGCCGTGTTAAAGGCTTCGGCCCAAAAATATTTTGGTAAATCACATTCACTAATTATAGTTCTAGCGACCTCTTGAAGTGTTCCATTTTTCCTTTCAACAACACCATTTTGTTGAGGCACTCTGACAACCGAAAATTCATGTGAAATACCGTTGTGATCACAAAATTCGAGAAAACCCCTGAATTTAAATTCGGCTCCATTATCGCTTCTCAAACGGATGATTTTTAAATTCAACAAATTTTGAATTTTGGAAAACAATTTCACAAATTTTTTAAAAGCTTCATTTTTGTGAACAAGAAATAATACCCAAGTATACCTAGAATAATCATCAACAATCACAAAAGAATATTTACTACCACCTAGACTAACATGTAGAGTTGGACCAAACAAGTCCAAGTGCAGTAATTCTAGAGGTTTGAAAGTAGACACACAATTCTTTGGTTTAAATGATACTTTAACTTGTTTACCAAATTGGCATGCATCGCAAATTTTGTTTTTCAAAAACTGACTTCAATTTTGGCAATCCTCTCACCAATTCTTTCTTGGCAAGGTTTTCGATTAAATCCATGTTGAAATGACAAAGCCTTCTATGCCAAAGCCAAGGATCATCTATAGAAGCGGTTAGACATTTTACATTGCTACTTCCAATATTGTCAAGATAAACCACATAAACATAATTGTACCTAGTACCTTTAAATAAAACAACATAATTTTTATCAAGAATTAGACATTCATGTTTGGTAAACAACACATATAAATTTTTATCACAAAGTTGACTCACACTTAATAGATTGTAATTCAAATTATCAACAAGAAACACATTTTTAATCAAGGTCTCACCATCTTTACCTACATCACCAAGACCAATTGATTTTGCTTTCAAGTTATCCCCAAAAGTCACCTTTCCACTACTTTTGGATATGATTTTGGTGAAGAGAGATGCATCACCCGTCACATGTCTTGAGCACCCACTATCTATGAACCATTTGGCATCCTCGGTAACATTTATCTTATAAATGTTCCTACACAAGAAATTGAGTGATAACTTTTGGTAACCATATTTTCTTGGGTCCATAAGAGTTAGTAAGATTACTACAAATCCATACGGTATTCATACCGAGTTTTTCATTTCTCTTGGCGTAGCAATTATTTTTCACATGTCCATGTTGTTGGAAATAAGTGCAAATAACATTTTTATTTCCATATAAAGAATATTTTGATTTTACAAAGCATAAATCATTCCTTCTAAAGGTGACAAAGTTCTTGTTGATCAATACATTTCTATTCTTTGTCAAATCAACAATATTTTCCTTTTTTCTATGCAAGAGAATATTCAAGTCATCCAATCTTTTCTTCAAAGAGGCTTGTTCTTCCTTGATCCTTGTTTTCGCATGCATTCTTTTTTTCAAATCACAGTTTTCTTGTGATAAACCTATTCACAAGTTTAAAGTTAGCATTTAATAGAGCATTTGATTTCTTAACTAACTCCTTATTTCTAGCATATGACTCCTTTAAGCTATCTATGTAATTTTAAAATTAAAGCTTCAAGATCATTGTCATCATTTTCATCATTAGAATCATAATTAGAGGTTACCTCATCATCACCAATGGCTGTAAATGCCATTTGTGCCGTCTCCATTTCTTCTTCAACTTCTCCTTCAGAGTTGCAATCATCCCATGTGATATGGAAATTGTTGAAGCAGTGCTTTCTTCCTTCCTTTTTCTTCTTGTAAGGGCACTCATTTGCAAAGTGTCCGGGTTGACCACATTCAAAGAACTTTTCATTTTGCTTTTTCATTTCTAGCTTGGTCTTCCCTTTGAAATTATTTGAGTTGATAGCTCCACCTCTTCTCATTCTCCTTTTATTGATGTAGTGTTTGAGAAATCCTTTGGTGATGAGTGCAAGATCTCCTTCATTAAGATCATCATCTTCTAGGTTGATGGAGCCATTTTCACCTTCGTCTTGAGAAGTCTTTGATGCAATGCTCCTTTTATGTCTTCATTCTTCATCATCCACCACTTTACTGCCTTTAGCTTCAATTCATAGGATGTAAGAGAGTTAATTAGAGATTCAATAGGCATGGAGTTTAAATTCTTAGCCTCCTCTATAGCAATTGTTTTGGCCTTCCATTCTTTGGATAGAGCATTCAAGATTTTTCTATTCTTTTCGCCCAAAGAATACTCATTACCCAAGGTTTCGAGATCCTTAATGATGTCATTGAACCTACAATATATTTTGTCAATATTTTCATGTGGTTCCATCTTGAAGGACTCATACTTGGCAACAAGTAGGGATTTCTTTTGCTCTCGAACATCATCGCTCCCTTCATGAATTTCCTTCAATTTATCCCAAATTCTTTAGTGGAAATGCATCCTTTGACACGAGTTGATTCGTTTGCATCCAAGGCATTGTATAGCACATTCATAGCTTTTGCATTTAAGGTTAAGTTTGCCTTGTCTTGTGGAGTGAGCTCATCCCTTGTCTTTTCTTTACTTCTATTTGTATGATCTTCAATGATGGTAGCTACTGTCGAAAGAACCTTCATTTACAACATACCACAAGTCAATATCAATGGATTGCAAAAATATTTTCATTCTATATTTCCAACTAATAAAGTTTACTCCATTAAACATAGAGGTCTTGTGATAGATTTAACCTCAAAGAATAAAGCATTATTGGTTGCCATAATGGATCTTTACTCAAATGCAATCTAAGCACAATAAAGAGACCAACGCTCTGATACCAATTGTCAGCCCAAAAGCAAACTGTGAGGGGGGTGAATTAGGTTTCTAAATAATTACTTTGTAAAATATACACTTATAATTTCTTTTGTCTCTAACAAGTAATTTGATAGAGATAAAATTAATTAAGCTTAAGAAGTAAAGAAAAAGGAAAAAAGAGAGATTAAACAAACATCACTTCCAAGCTACCAATCTTGAAGTGTTTGTCCACTAAAATGCTTCTTCAAATTTGGTGAGCCAATAATCTCAATTGTACACAAAGTAGAACAATCCTTGCTCACACTAATTCTTTTTAGTTTTTGATCAACTAAGGATTTTACTCTCAACCTCACTATTGTACAAGATTATCATTCCACTCAATATTTTTGAATAGCACTATAAAGTACACACTAATACAATATTGCTCAATAGCTAATTTGCATTCAAATTGCTTTTCTTTTTGCTTGTATTCAATGGGCAAGATTCATTTAACAATACCATCAGAGTTGGTATTTATAGGAGAAATAAATTGGGTAGTAACCACCTCCAAACGGCACAATAATAAATGCTCAAAAACTAGCCGTTATGGGTTTCGAACGTCCACTGTTATTGTTGTGCGTCTGACCCAGCGTCCGATCTCAAATAAGTGAGTAGAGGATGCCGTTTGGACTGCTGAGGTTGTGTCCGTTACATCATCCGAACCAGGTGTATGGGGAAGTTTCACACTTTTGGATGGTATATCTCGTTCGAGAGGTTTAATGCTTTGTCAGGGAATTTTTCCTTTCGGATAGTCTTCTTCATCCGATGTGAAATTCTTTTGGACAGTTGAAATTGCATCCGTTGCAGAGCTTTAAATTCTTGATTCTACCTCACTCTTTCGGACGGAGAAATACGTCCGAGGGATATTCTTTCGGACACGCCTATGCGTCCGTTGAAGGTGCTTGAAAAACTTATTCTCTGTCTATCCGTTCAGACAGTGTCCGTTGTAAACTTTATCGGACGATCCTGTTTGTCTGAAAAATGTAGTAATGGTCGGACGGTGTATAAGAGACAGGCGCATTCCACCCGAAATGACTTACTGCACGGCTTGGTTTAAGATGCAAATGCATATGTCATCATCAAAATAAGGTTTGTGGATCATCACACTCAACAATGCCTCTTTGATATATCAACTTTATAACAGGTGGTTAGCTGCCAAAACAATAATAGATAGTGAGCTTTTGGCTTGATTCCAATGTTGATTTGCTAGAATTTGTAGACAGCCCGTGTCAGATACTTAACTAGTGGTTCCTTGTCTTCTAATGTACTTCTTTACAATCAGATTATGACTAGTATATAATGTATACTAGTTTAATTAAGTCATTTCGGGTGCAATGCGCACTACCAATTCCATGTTTGGGAGTTCAAAGACCACAATTCGTTTCCATTGCTTGACTAGCACCTACTTCAGGTATCTTTAAACTGTATGTTGATGGCTCATCTCTTGGGAATCCAAGTCAGTCAGGACGTGGTGGTATCATTCGTGACTCTCATAGTAGACTAATAGCTGAGTTTGCTACACTACTAGGGCATGTGTCAACTTTATTTGCTAAAGCAATGGGACTCCTTTTGGGGCTTAAATTATTGCTATCCCATGGCATTTTTACATGAGTAGTAGAAACTGACTCTTTGTGTTACGCCCCTAAAACAGGACAATGACACGCCGCACCTTGGGATCACCCCAAGCATGCAAGGCTCAATATAAGAGCAATAAACAAACAATAATACCTGTCATTAGACCTCAAGATCAACCAAGCCAAAACCATAAAAGTATATTCAACAACCATATCCATAACAATCCACGATGTGATGACCAAATCACACTTATGTACAAGCACTAAACCATAAACGAAACGACAATCAGAGATTCGATATACAAGACAATTCCAACAAGTCCTTAGGCACGCAGGCCTAAACACAAGAACAAACTTCACACTACGATGGTAAATGGGAAAACTCTAGCTCCAGTAACTAAGGTCCCTACCATAACCCCCTCCCAGGTCAACACTCGACTCAAGACCTGCTAACGTCTCTTGTTGGTCCTCGACTGCAAACGAAGGGGAAAAATAATAACGGAGTAAGCACATAGTACTTAGTAAATAACATATAAACCCAATTATAAATAACATGTATACAATTAGTGAAAGGAAAAATATACGAGACATTTTCAATAATTAAAATATAACTATCAATCAAGGAGCTCATGGTCCACAAAAGTCTTCCCAGCACTGGATCCAGCTTTACCTATTATCTGCCCGAGTAGACAAGGTATAACGGAGTGTCTATCACTTGTCTTCCCGATAGATTGGATATGATTGTACTCAATAGATCATTTCATTCACTCACTCATAGCCAAGTCCACTCAAGTGCCCATTGAGCTCTTCACAATAATCATTCATTGACAAATAGTGCAATAATGAACAAATAATACATTACATAACGAACACATAAATTATAAATGTACTTACCTTATAAACATTACCCAAAATAAATATACTTACCTTAATATCAATTATTCTAGGGTTGCAAAACCAACCATGTACAAGGTATCGATAAAAAGACGTAAACATTACTTACCTCAAAAATCGATTTCGTAGACGTATCCTAATTTTGACGGTCTAAAACTCCAATCCCGAATCACCTAAACCAGGAGAGTGTTATACCATTAGGATAAGAATCAAGGAAGGGTTCACTTTTGGGTATCACCCAAATTCTCAAATTAGGCAATAACTGAACACAAATAAGTAAGGGTTGATTTCAATTTGTAAAAATAAGATAAAAGTCTAAGAATTAGGGTTCATAATTTCAAATATATCACCAAGTTAAGAATTGTCAAAACCTCGATTCAAATCTCACAAAAATACTACTTAAAAAGCCATTTCAAACCATAAATCAAGTTCCAGTAGCTCATAAAAATATTTGGTAATAAAATCAATTCACGAACAACAAAAATTAAACGAATTAATTTCTTGAGGAACTTGAAATTTAACATGAAAACCATACAAAACTTGAAGTAAAACTTACTTGTGAAGTTGGATAAAAGCTCTACGAGTATTTCTGGATCACCAATTCGATTTGGGAGTAAAATTTCTGAACTGACGATTGAATTTAAGAATTTGGCTTAAGGGTTTTGAAAGGACAGTTCTCTGGATGTTTATGTTGGTCCCAAAGCAACCTAAGAGGGGGGTTGAATTAGGTTTCTAAAAATATTTTTAGAAAGATTAAACTTAATGAAAATTTTCAACTAATAATTAATATAATGAAGATAGAATCGATGAAACTGTAAAGAAAGAAAGAGAGGAAATTAAACAACCAATACTCCCTAAGCTAACAAGCTTGAAATATTAATCCACTAGAATGGTTCACACAATTGGTGAGCCAATAATCTTTACAAAATAGAGAAATTCTTGCTCACACTAAAAACCTTTTAGTTGAGCCAAGAATTTTACTCACAATCTCACTTTTGTACAAGATTATCACTCCACTCAAAAATGAAAAACACTCTAAGCTACACACTAATACAATGTAGCACTTTTGTCAATTTGCACTCAAATTGCTCTTTTATAAGGCTTGTATTCAATGTATTAGATTATCTTTACAGAATAATAGAGCAGGTATTTTTAGGAGCAATAAATGGTGGTTGTAACTACTTCTTAACGACTAAATAATAAATGCACAAAAACTAGCCGTTGAGGTTTCGGACGTCTGAGTTAAGTATGATGCGTTCGACAGAGTGTCCGATCTCCGTGTAGTTGGTGAAGGATATCGTTCGGACGGCCGTGCATGCGTCCGTTCCATCGTCCGAACAGAGCTTCGGACGGTCGTGTTAAGAACATGCATCCGAAAGAAACTTCGTTCGGACAGTTGTATGCGTCCATAGATAAGCATTACGAAATGTGCTTTCTGCCTGTTAGTTCGGACGGTGAAATGCGTCCGAGAAACCTGACATAGTTCGGACGGGTGCTGCATCCGAACACCCTGTTTCCAGCAGAAAAAGTAACTGCAAAGCTTGTTTTTCAGAGTTTAGTGCTTATGTCATCATCAAAATAAGGTTTGGAAAACATCAGTTTCCTTGTCTTAGGTTGAGAAAAATGAGATAAAGACTACTGGGGAAAATGTCTTCGTTAAGAAGTCTTATGTGATTTTAAATTTTCACTTTAGTCCCTCAAGTTTTATAAAATTATATTTTTACCCGAAAATTTTAGAAAATATTTAAAAAGGGTAAAACTATTATTTAATATTTGAAAGGGATATTAATGAGTATTTAAAAGGATGAGATGAAGTACAAAAATGTGTGAAATGGTCAGAAAAGTCGAGTATTACACTTTGTTGCTTTAAGAGTAACTTATAACATGGTTACGAGATGTTATTCGATTGCATGGACGATTCATGTGATAGTTCGGCATTTTCAGCAGTTGTTCAATAGTGGAAAATTTAACATTCAAGATACATCGTGAAGCTAATGTTGTAGCTGATCCGTTGGCACACATGAGAAGTAGCTTGTCCTCTGTGGATGTGACCTTTGATAGAGCGCATATACCTAGGGGTCTTCTTGGTCTGCTTAAACAAGATGAAATAGGTTTCCCTTCACTTAGGAAAGTTTAGTACTTTTGCTTATTTCAGATTTGCATTGTTTTGTAATTATTGGAGGTTTGGTCTAATCCTCCTCCTTGTACACCAATTTCTTTGCAATTAATAAAATTTGGGAGTAGCGTCCCTCCACCAAGGTACCCTTGGTTACCTAAAATATATATATATATATATATATGTGTGTGTGTGTGTGTTTATTTATGCATATTTACATATATATACAAATATACATATACATACATATATATATATACACATACATATAATATATATACATATATATACATACATATACATATATATATTTACATACATATACATATACATATATATATATATAAATACATATATATATATATACATATATATATTAGGTAACCATGGGTACCTAAAATATATATATGTGTGTGTGTATATATACACATATGTGTACAAACATACATACATATATATACACACAGAGAGACATATACACATATATATAGATATATGTATGTATATGTATATGTATATGTATATGTTTATGTATATGTATATAGTATTGCTCCTTATTTCAGAATCGCATTTGTCACGTCCCCAAAACGGGACAATGACACGCCGCACCTCAGGATTACCCCAAGCATGCAAGTCACAGTGCAAGAGCAATAAACAAACCATAATACCTGTCATTAGACCTCAAGATCAACCAAAATAATACCACAAAGTGTATTCAACAACCATATCCATAACAATAAATGATAACCAAATCACACTCATATACAAGCATCAAATGGTTGTTATCCACAATCAAATAACAGTCAAAAGTTCGATCACAAGACAAATCTAACAAGTCCATCAGCACACAAGCCTAAACATAAGAACGAACCTCACAATAAGACAGTAATCAGAACTCTAACTCCAGTAACTGGGGTCCGTACTGTAATCCCCTCCCTGATCAGCACTCGACTCAGGATCTGCTAACGTCTCCTGTTGGTCCTCGACTACAAACAAAGGGGAAAAATAATAACGGAATAAGGGCATAGTGCTTAGTAAATAACATTTAAACCCAATTATAGATAACACGTATACAATCAGTGGAGTAAACAATATACAAGACACTTTCAATAATTAAGATACAAATGTCAATCAAGGAGCTCATGGTACACAAAAGTCTTCCCAGCACTGGATCCGGGTCTCCCTATAATCCGCCCGAGTAGACAAGGCATAATGGAGTGTCTATCACTTGTCTTCTCGATAGACTGGGTATAACATTTACGAAGCAGAGTACTCAGTATATTATTTCATTCATACTCACTCATAGCCAAGTTCACTCAAGTGACCCATTGAAATCTTTACAATAATCATTCATTAATACATAGGACAATAATAAACAAATAACACATTACATAACGAACACATAATTATAAACCTACTTACCTTATAAACATTACTCAAAAATGAATACACTTACCTTAATATCAATTATTCTAGAATTGCAAAACCAATCATATACAAGGTATTGATAAAAGGACGTAAACGTTACTTACCTTGAAAATCAATTTCGTAGACGTATCCTAATTTCGACGATCTAAAACTCTATGAATCACCTAAATCATGAGAGTGGTATACCATTAGGATAAAAACAAAGATAGGGGTTCACTTTTGGGTACCACCCAAATTCTCAAATTAGGCAATAATCGAACACAAACAAGTAAGGTTGACTTAAATTCGTGAAATAGGATAAAAGTCTAAGAATTAGGGTTCATAATTTCAAGTATATCACCAGGTTAGGAATTCTCTAAATCCTCATTTCAAATCTCACTCATAAATCAAGTCTCAATAGCTCATAAACATGTTTGGTAATGAAAATAATTCACAAATAATAAAAATTAAATGAATTAATTTCTTGAGGAACTTAAAATTTAACATGAAAACCATGCAAAACTTAAGTAAAACTTACTTGTGAAGTTGGATTAAAGGTCTACGAGTATTCCTGGATCATCAATTTAATTTGGAGGGAAAATTTCTAAAAGAAGTATAAGATTGGAGATTTAGAATTGAAGGATTTTGAGAAAGAAATGGTCTCTGGAACTCACTTGCTAAATTGGAATTAGAAAGTGATATATACAACCGAATAAGGAAGATTCGTGAAGAAGTTTCATAAACTTTTTAAAATTTATACTTTAGTCCCTCAAGTTTTATAAAATTATACTTTTACCCAAAAATTTTAGAAACTGTTTTAAAAGGGTAAAACAATCATTTAATATTTGAAAACGATAGTTATGGATATTTAAAGAAATGTGATCAAGTGCAAGGAGCACGAAAATATGTGAAATGAGTGAAAAAGGTCAGATATTACACTCTCCCCTCCTTAAGAAAAGTTTCGACCTCGAAACTTAACGTACCTACGAGACAAACAAGGGTACATCTTTCACATGTCGATTTCAAATTTTCATGTTGCTTCCCTTTCTGAATGATTAGACCACTGGACCATAAAAATTGGAATAGACCGATGTCGAAGGACTTGTTTCTTGGTATCAATAATGCGAACTGGCACCTCTTCATAAACTAATTCTTTCTTGCCACTAAGAGGTTGATATTCAATCATGTGGCTTGGATCGGAGACATATTTTGGAGCTACAAAATATGAAATATATTATGCACTCGAGGCAACTCTTAAAGTAAAACCAACTGATATGCCAGGTTTCCAAATCTCTTCAATGTGTCGAAGGGTCCCACAAATCTTGGACTCAATTTTTCACTCTTACCAAATCTTATAACCCCTCTGATCGGTGAAACCCTTAGGTATACCTTGTGTCCAATTTGAAACTGGCCAATGGTCTTCTTTTCATTCTATCCAACTTTTATGTCTATCTTGAGCTACCTTGAGTGTGTCTCAAATAACGGCTATCTTTTCCACTGTAATTTGAACCAACTATGGCCCTGTTATTCTTCTTTCCCTGACTTCATCCCAATATAAGGGTGACTGGCATTTCCTTCCATACAGAGCTACATACGGAGCCATACCGATACTGTTGTGATAACTATTATTGTAGGAAAAATTCATCAACATCAAATGCTTATCCCAATTACCCTAGAAATCAATAGCACAAGCCCTTAACATATCTTCTAAAGTCTGAATTGTCCTTTCTGATTGCCCGTTAGGCTAGGGATGAAATGCAAAACTCAAAACCACTTTTGTACCCATGGCTTACTAGTAGGCTGTCCAGAACCTGGAAGTGAATCTTGAATTCCGATCTGAAATAATACTAATTGGTACACCATGTAGCTTCACAATATTATCTATATATTCGCACTAACCTCTCCGTAGGAGTATGAGAAGTTTTCAAGGGTAAGAAATGAGCAGATTTGGTTAACCTGTCTATAATAACCCAAAGGAAATCATGTCCCAATCTGGTCCTAGGCAACCTACTGACGAAATCCATCGTGATATGCTCTCATTTCTACTCTGGAATAGGCAATGGGCACAATAAACCACTGGGATTCTGGTGCTCGGCCTTTACCTGTTGACAAACTAAACACTTGGATACAAATTCAGCAATCTCCCTTTTCATGTTGTTCCACCAGAAATGTTGTTTTAGATCCTTGTACATTTTGGTGCTGCAAGGATGAATAGAAAATCTAGAACTGTGAGTTTCAGTCATGACCTCTTTCTGCAAGTCTTCATTTGCAGGTACACAAAGCCAGCTTTGCATCCAAATAATGCCATTATCAATCCAAAATTCTTCTAGATCTCTACTTTTCACCTTGTTCCTGATCTTCATTAAATCTGGATTTGTAACTTGAGCATGTTTAATCCTGTCTATCAAGGTCGGTTGTACCACGATGCAAGTGCTACTAAAACATTGGTTGTGGACTCCACAATCTCCCATTAAGTTCCTCCATTTGCCTTATCAATATGTTAGCTGTGACCTCTGAAGATTTCCTGCTCAGTGCATCTGCTACCCTGTTAGCTATCCCTGGGTGATAACTGATCTTTCAATCATAGTCTCTAAGTAATTCCATCCATCTGCGTTGCCTCATATTGAGTTTCTTCTATGTGAACAAGTATTTCAAACTTTGATAAACTGTAAATACTTCACATTGCCCTTCGTAAAAATAGTGTCTCCAAATCTTCAGAGCAAATATAATGGCTGCTAATTCTAGGTCATAAGTAGGGTACTTTTGTTCATAAGGCTTCAACAGTCTCGAAACGTAAGCAATGACCCTATCATTTTGCATCAACACACAACCCAAACCATTCTTAGAAAGCATCACTGTAGATCACATACCCTCCAATCCCGGACGGCAAAGTTAACACTAGTGCTGATATCAACCTAGTTTTCAATTCTTCAAGGGAAATTAGCCTCACATTCTGCATCCCACACAAACTTTGTCTTCTTCTAGGTAAGCCAGGTTATGGCACAGCTATCATAGAAAATTCTTTTACAAACCTTCGGTAGTAACCTACCAGACCCAAGAAACTGTGAACCTCTGTCACGTTCGTCGATTTTGGCCAATCAACAATTGCCCCAATTTTCTTGGATCTACTGATACTCCACTCTCTGAGATTATGTGCCCAAGAAAAGTTACACTCTTCAATCAAAATTCACATTTATTAAATTTCGCATACAACTTATGCTCTCTTAACTTTTGTAAAATCAGCCTGAGATGTGTTTCGTGCTCCTCCTCTTAAGGTGAGTAAACCAAGATATCATAGATGAACACTATCACAAACCTATCTAAATGGGGTTGAAATACCCTGTTCATCAAGTCCATGAAAGCTGCAGGTGCATTGGTTAGCCCAAAAAGCATCACCAAGAACTCACAGTGGCCATATCTAGTTCGAAAAGCACTCTTTAGAATCTATCTTCCGCTTTGATCCTCAACTGATGGTACCCAGATCTCAGATTTATCTTGGAAAATACCCTGGCACCCTTCACTGATCAAACAAATCATCAATCCTTGGCAAGGGATATTTATTCTTGATAGTGACCTTGTTCAACTCTCGATAGTCAATACACAATCTGAGACAGCCATTTTTCTTCTTCACGAATAATACTGGAGCTCACCAAGGAGATACACTAGGTCTGATGAATTTCTTATCTAATAATTCCTGCAATTGCGTCTTCAATTCCTTAAGCTCTGTTGGCGCCATTCTGTAAGGTGCCTTAGAGATTGGGGCAGTCTTTGGTGGTAGATTAATTTCAAATTCTATTTCTCGCTCTGGTGAAAACCCTGGAAAATCCTCTGGAAAAACATTTGTAAAATCTTGGACCACTGGGATGTCTTCTAGTTTGGCACCTTCCTTTTCTGTAATGATCACGTAAACCAAGAATGGTTCACAACCCTTTCTCAGTGCTCTCTATGCCGCTGTAGTACTGACAGTAGTGGTATAGATTGTCTGTCTGGTTTCTTTATACCACCCTAATACACAATTTTCTCTTTCTTTGGATAACAAAACATGACTCTCTTCTCCCTGCAGTCTAAGTGAGCATAATTGCTGGACAACCAATCCATACCCAGTATTACGTCAAAGTCAGACATATTAAGTTGCACTAAGTCAGCTTCGGACGCATAATCATCCAGTGATACCTAACAACTAGGATATACCCATCAAGATTCAAGAATCCTAATCCCCGGTGTACCTACTTTATAAGGGGTATCAAGCCAATCTGGTTTAACATTCAACTTCCTACCAAGTTTTCTAGAAATAAAGGAATGCGTAGCACCACTATCAAATAGAGCAGTTGCAGGTACATTATTAATTAATATCATACCTGTCACAACTTGGCCCGATCCATCTGCTTCCTGCTGGGTCATAGCATAAACTCGGGATGTAGCTAGTCCCATGTCGCTACCACTCCTCCCCTGTGGCAACTGTTGTTATGACGGTCCTGGCCAGGCAGTAGGGCATTCTCTGATCCGGTGCTCAAAACTGCCACAGGCTAAGCATGCTCCAGACCTCCACTTGTACTCTCCCATGTGATAATGATGACAATAACTACACTCTGGAATGCGAGATCGTGCCTAAAGTAGGATTGGTGCTGATACTGTCCCTCCCCTCTTTCCAATTACCCGAGGGGGTCTAGCGATAGCTAAGGTTGGTCACGGTCTCACTTGTGGTGGCTAGGGCCTGAAACTGCTAAATTGTGAAAATGGTGGGTGCGGTGGACTTACACTGCGGGCTCGAGGTGCTGCAGGTCTATAAACTAGTCTTTATGGAGAAATATATGAACCTCTGTCATCCCTCTCTTCTGCTGCCTGTCGTCTCAGAAATGTATCAACACGGGCACTAGTACCATACAACTTCTCGAATGTATTTGTGTTCACGGCTGCTTTTTCTCCCGGATCTCTTTCAGTAAACCTCTTCTGAAACGATCACATTTTTCTACTCTATTGTTGCATAACCCCCAGAGCAAACATCCCTAATGGGTGAAATCTATATGAATACTCTAATATCGACATCCCTGGAGTATGTCGAATGAATTGAATTCGTCTCTCCTCTCAACAGTTATATGTCAAGGATAAAAGTGCTCCAGAAATGCCACTCTAAAAGTCATCCATGAAATCTGTCCCAAATGGGCAAATACAGGTCTTACCCTCTTCCACCATCTTGCTACATCTCCAACCAAATATGGCTTGACTATCGAAACTCTGTACTCATCAGGCACCTTCAATAATTCTAAATTTTCTTCAATTTGCTCCAGCCATATTTTTACTTCGTCTGGGCCATGTCTACCCTCAAAAGTAAGAATATTGATCTTCGTGATTTCTCGATAATAATAATCAATGTCTTTAGCTTTTGGTTGCGGTGGTGGACTATGTGCAGGGTTTATAGGAGTAGTATAAATGGCTACATGAACCGCTTGTCCCACAATAGCCGCAATGGTGGCATAATCTATCACCGGCTAAATCGCAAGTATCTGTGACAACTGAGGCTGTTGTAATTGTTGTGGCTGCTGTGTCTGTGACTTAGTCTGAATATGTCCTATTACCCTCTGATCTGTCCCGACAAATTTCTCAACCTGTACTTGGCTGGTCCCAGTCTCCTTCTCAGGTATCCTCTCCTGAGTTATGACAACCTGTTTGTTTATTTAATTCGGATTCTATTTCCTGCACATTTCATATAGGATAAGTATCACAGTCAATTCTTGTTCAAACACTAACCATGAAATAACACACTTACACACTTCAACCACTCTCTACCTAAGTATTATGAATAAGGAATAGTAGTAACTCCTAGTTTGGGGTGGTCAGTCCCAAACCCTGAGTTACTTACAATTCCAAGTCCCCAATACTGTACTCATCACAATAACAGTTCAACTTAATACTAGACATAAGATTGAATAACCTATACTCTGATACCACGCAATGCCACATCCCCAAAAAGGGACAATGATATGTCGCACCTCGAGATTACCCCACTTGAGCATGCAAGTCACAGTACAAGAGCAATAAACAAATCATAATATCTATCATTAGACCTCAAGGTCAACCAAAACGAGAACCCAAAGTATATTCAACAACCATATCCATAACAATCCACGATAACCAAATCACACTCACATACAAGCATCATACCACAATCCAAACAACAGTCAAAAGTTCGATCAAAAGACAAATCTATCAAGTCCATAAGCACACAGGCCCAAAGATAACAACCACCCTCACACCAAGATGGTAAATGGAAAACTCTAACTCCAGTAATTAGGGTCCGTACTATAATCCCCTCCCTGGTCAGTACTCAACTCAGGACCTGCCAACGTCTCTTATTGGTCCTCGACTGCAAACAAAGGGGAAAAATAATAACGGAGTAAGCACATAGTGCTCAGTGAATAATATTTAAACCCAATTATAGATAACATGTATACAATCAGTGGAGTAAACAATATACAAGAAATTTTCAAAAATTAAGATACAAATGTCAATCAAGGAGCTAACATGGTCCACAAAAGTCTTCCCAGTACTAGATCCAGGTCTACCCATTATCCACCCGAGTAGACAAGGCATAAAGTAGTGTCTATCACTTGTCTTCCCGATAGACTGGGTATAACATTTACAGAATAGAGTACTCAAAATATTATTTCATTCACTCACTCATGGCCAAGTCTGTTGGCCCCAAAGTAACCTAAGAGAGGGGTGAATTAGGTTTCTTAAAATTTATTTACAAAAGATGCTCAATTCATATTTGACAAATAAGATGATAGAAACAATTAAGCATAAAATGAACAGAATAAATTAAGAGAATGATTAAACAAACAACATAACCAAGCTTGCAAGCTTGAAGTAGTAATCTACTGAGATGCTCTTTTCAAATTTGGTGAGCCAATAATCTTCAAATGTACGTAAAGTAGGATCACCCTTGCTCACACAACTTCACTTTAGTTGAGCCAAAGATTTTATACTAAACCTTACTTCTGTACAAGATTATCACTCCACTCTAATGATTATTTTGAATAGCACTCTCAAATAAAAACTAATACAATGTCACTAAAGAGCTAATTTGCACTCAAATTGCCTTTCTTTTTCTCATGTATTAAATGTGTAAGATGTTTTTTTTACATAATACAGAAGGGTTGGTATTTATAAGCGCAATAAATCAGCTCCCAACCTGCTCCTAACGGCTAGATAATAAATGCTAAAAAATTAGCCGTAACAGGTTTCTGACGTCCGAGGCAATTTTTGAGCGTCCAATCAATCGTCCGATCTGAAATATCAGGGAGTTAAGGATGATGTTTAGACAGTCGATCTTGCGTCCATTCCTTCGTCTAAAACAAGTATGTTGCAGATTTCAAACATCGAACGGTGTAGTGTGTCTAAAAGGTTTGGTGCTTAACTGGGGATGCCTTTCTTTCGGACAGTTAGCCTCATCCGATATAATCTTCTTCAGACAGTTACATGCGTCTGTTGCAGGTGCCTCAAAACCTTGCCTCAGCCTTGACCTTTCGGACAGTGAATTGCGTCCGAGATGAATTCGTTCAGACGAGCTTGTGCGTCCATTGTAGGTGCTCCATAATTTTTCTTTCTGCCTGATTGTTTGGACAATGCATTGCATATGTGGTTAACTAGTTTGGACGACCTTGTGCGTCTGAAAAACATAATGTTGTTCGGACGGTGTACTTCGTCCGAAAACTCTACTAAGAGCAAATACACTAGCAATCCTGCACAGCTCATGTTAAGTGGTTAAATCACGTTTGTCATTATCAAAACTAAGTTTGTAGATCATCAATCTCCTCCTTTTTTATGATGACAAATCATGAGGCAAAATAACTTGCAACAACCATGATTACATAATATAATCAGTTCAAACGTCCACAAACCGTTCAAATAGCCACAAACAGTTCAAATGGCCATCTTACTTCCCCTTTTGGCATCATCAAAGTGAGATAAGCTCTCCCTAAGAGGATACTCCCCCTTACGTAAACACCAATAAAAAAACAAACAAGGACATTACCAAGTGAATATTACCAACTTGTTCAGAATCAAATAACTACAACCATAACAGTCAATGTCAACAAAAGTTTGAGTACATAAGGAACTTTAAAGAGAAGCTAAGGTGAGGAAGTGGAGTCATTCTTCTTGTTGGAGCGTTCCTTACGTTTGCATTTATTTGCTGGTGCATCATCATCCTCCGTACCCTCGCTTTCTTGTCCACTTAAATCTTCAGGATCATGGCGTTGCATGATATAGTTGAACATGTTATCAACGTCTTTATCATCATCATCATCAGTGCCAGGAGCAGTAGTTTTGTCAGGATTGGCGGTGCCAACGGGATCCTCACGGTCTTCAGGCTTAGGATTGGAATGATCACCATCTTCATTGTCGTTGTTATCGCTATCGGAGGAAGACTCGAGAATGTATTGGGACTGGATATTGGCAAACTGAACCTGAGTTGAGGCATACATTCTTAGACTGAGTGCTTCTTGAAGAATGGTTTGTCTGGTCTCAAGCCTCTTTAGCTTTCGAAGGGTGCGGCGTTGGCCTCAAAAAAGGGCTCATTTGATTGCTCAAAGAAGTAACAAGGGTGCATAGATGAGAGAGGGAGGGTTCTGAAGATGAAATATAGGGGTCATGTGATAGTGGAGGTGTGGAAGAGGAGGGATGAGGAGGAGGAAAGTGAGGGAGTACCAGTCCAGAGGTAGAGGCATGAGATTTAGACTTTTCAAATTGATATGCAGCCTTTGTAAACCATTGATCATTAAAAAACCTCAAACCCTTACGTTCAATATAGGATTTACTAAAATAAGGAGGATATTATTTTTTACCAGAGAAGAGGATATCAAAGTGATCAAAAACTTTAGTTAGGAATTTCCCGAAGGGAATGTTCCTTTGGGTATCAGAAAAAAAAGAGCTCCCATAGAGAGCAAAAGAGATAACCAAAGTCAAGTTTGATGCCTTTGAAAACACAGTAAAATAAGTACAATTGCATTTTGCCTGGCTCAGTGTGATGCCCGTCAGTCGGCAAAAGCAAATTAGTGACTAATGAGTATAAAATGTTACCCTGAAGTTCAGGACAAAGAAGTGTAGTTTTGGCTTCCGAAACCTGTTTAAAATTGACATTAAAAATCTGTTTGACCTCTTTTATATCAAAACGAGTATCTAAAATAGGCTATTTATCTAAGGAGAAAAAATGGGAAATTTCTTCATGAGAAACAACTTCACATTAAAAAATGGAATTTATGACATTTGAGGAAAGCTCAAGATTCATGTTGTTAACACGTGAGACTAAAGTTCGAATAGTTGAACCCTTCCTAAGATTAGCGGTAAACTGTAGCACCATATCATGATAGACAAGCAAATACAATTGAACTAATTTACCCCATGTTTGGTTTTCAAAGCATATTTTAATAAGAGGTAAATTCAATTCATCAAAAAGGCCATTGGAAATAAGTCATTGAACAATAATAGATTTGCTAAGAAGAGAGGTGTACCTATCGGATGCCTTGGCATCAATGAATTTTAGTAGAGAGGGTTTGGGAGTGGATTGAGGATTTAAAGATATTTGACCTTCTTCACCAGAGCTTTTTCCTTAGATTTTTTCCCTCTAGTAGCTGTTGAAGATCCTCCATGTGATCGTACCATTGTGAATTTGAAGAGAAATATGAAGAGGAGAAAAGTGAGATTAAGCAATTTTGTGGTAAATTCCAAGGAATGAAATGTTATAATGATAAAAAGAAGTTTAATTTAGATGGGTGAAGAGTTGGGAAAAGAGATTCCTTAAGCAATTTCAGAAGAGAAGGGAGAAATTAAGAGAATTTGGAAGAGGTGCTTGAGTCACTATAACTAGGGTTAGATGGAGGGGAAGTGTCCGATAAGGGGAAAATGAAGGAATTTAAATAGGAAGAACAATCACTTGGATGTCCGATCGTGCTTCCGATCACAGATGAACGGATCGCCAAAATTCTATTTGTGCGTCTGAAGAAGTGTCGGAGGGTGATAATCGTCCGTAAGAAATTTTAGAGAGTTTGGAAAATGAGAGGGAAAGTTCAGACAATTATAAGTGTCTGAGACAAAAGAAGAGGAGTTCAGATGTTTGTGTTCGTTCGATAGAACATATAGTTCGAACGTTCATGTTCGTCTGAAAGATTTGACACCATAGGACGCATATTTTTGTCCAAAAGCACAATTTATACAGATTTGAAATCAATATTGCCCAAACGACTTCTGAGAAATTCAAAGCAATCTAGAGCCAAGGGTTTGGTAAAAATATCAGCTAGTTGATCTTTTGTACATACGAATTCAACACAAATTTCTTTTCTGCATACAAGATCTCTAATAAAGTGGTGCTTGACATCAATGAGTTTGGTTTTAGAGTGCAAGAAAGGATTTTTGTAAGATTAATTGCACTGGTATTATCGCATCTTATGGGCACACAGTCAAAAATAGCACCAAAATCTTTTAAGGTATGCTTCATCCAAAGAAGTTGAGTGCAGCAATTTCCAACAACAATATATTCAGCTTCTGCTATAGATAGAGAAATAGAATTTTTTTTTTTTGCTAAACCAGGACATCAAACAATTATGTCCAAAAAGTGACACATACCACTAGTACTTTTCCTATCAATTTTACAACCAGCAAAGTCAGCATCAAAATAACTAATCAAATCAAAATTAGTAGATTTAGGATACCAGAGTCCAAAATCTATCGTCCCTTTTAAGTATCTAAAAATTCTTTTCACTGCAATTAAATGTAATTCTTGGGAACAAGATTGAAATCTAGCACACAGACAAATAGCAAACATAATATCCGGTCTACTAGCTGTCAAAAAAAGTAGGCTTCCAATCATACCTCGATAGTGTTTTTCATAAACACTATTACCTTCTTCATTTTTGTCAAGTTTGGTTGAAGTGTACATTGGTGTTCCGACTTATTTGGAATCTTCCATTCCAAATCGCTTGAGTAGCTCCTTTGTGTACTTCATTTGTATAATGAACGTTCATTCTTTTGTTTGGTGAACTTGGAGTCCAAGGAAAAATTGTAATTCTCCCATCATACTCATTTCAAATTCTTTTTGCATTATACACAAGATGAATTCCTTGCACAAACTTTCATTAGTTGCTCCAAAAATAATATCATCAACATAAATTTGAACAATTAACAAGCCATTAAGATTAGTTTTGGTGAAGAGAGTGGTATCAACAACACCTTTTTTGAAACCATTTTCAATTAAAAAATCACTTAGCCTTTCATACCAAGATCTGGGAGCTTGTTTCAAGCCATATAATGCTTTTGAGAGTTTGAAAACATGATTTGGAAAATGTTTATTTTGCAAAACCTGGGGGTTGTTCAACAAACCCTTCTTGATCAATAAAGCCATTTAAAAATGCACTTTTGACGTCCATTTGAAATAATTTGAAATTGTTAAAGCAGGCATATACAAGAAACATTCGAAAAGATTCCAAACAAGCAATGGGTGTAAAGGTTTCATCAAAGTCAATACCTTCTTCTTGAGCATATCCCTTTGCAATAGGTCTAGCTTTATTTCTAATAATCTCACCTTTATCATTTAATTTATTTCTAAAGACCAATTTTGTTCCTATCACGGGATGAGTTGATGGTCTTTTGACTAGGGTCCACACATTGTCTTTCTCGAATTGGTTAAGTTCCTCTTGCATAGCAAGGACCCAAGATTCGTCATTCAATGCATCATCCACACATTTAGGTTCAATATGAGAAAGTAAGGCAGAATTACTATTCAAAGGTTTATGAGAACGAGTTTTTACCCCATCGGAAGGGTCACCTATGATCAACTCTTGAGGGTGACTTGAGACAAATCTCCATGCTTTTGGAAGATCTTTTGTAGAATCTTCGTGCTTCTCTCCTTCTTCATCCAAATGATGGTGTCGTCCTCATTGCTTGTCTTGGTCTCTTGATGTTCTTCATGTATGGTGAGCTTCTCAAGTTCCTTTTGTATACCTACATCTTCATCCTCACAAACATTCTTTGAAATACTATCATTAGCCTCATCAAAAGTAATGTGCACAACTTCTTCAATTAAAAGAGTTCTTCTATTGTATACTCGGTATGCTTTCTTTTGTCATTAGAATATCCTAACAAAATTCCTTCATCCGAATTCTTGTCAAATTTTCCAAGATTTTCTTTGATTTTTAAAATGAAGCATTTACAACCAAAGACTTTGAAGTAACTCACAACGGGATTTTTGCAAAATAAGACTTCATAGGAAGTTTTGTTTAAAATAGGTCTCAAAAGAATTCGATTCATAACATAACAAGCCGTATTGACGGCTTTGGCCCAAAAATATTTTGGTAATTATTTACCAAATTGGCATGCATCACAAAATTTATTTTTAACAAACTTTGGTTTTGGCAAGCCTCTTACCAACTCCTTTTGAACAAGATTTTTTATTAAATCCATGTTGAAATGACAAAGCCTTCTATGCCAAAGCCAAGGATCATCTATGGAAGCCGTTAGACATTTTACATTGCTATCACCAAGATTGTCAAAATACATCACATAAAAATCATTGTGTCTAAAACCTTTAAATAAAACTGACAAATTCTTACTAAGAATTAAGTTCATTCATGCTTGGTAAAGAATATATATAGATGTTTATCACAAAGTTGGCTCACACTTAAGAGATTGTAATTTAAATTGTCAATTTGGAGCAGATTTTTAATTAAAGTCTCACCATTTTTACCTACATCACCAATGCCAATTGATTTTGTTTTCTTGTTATCTCCAAAAGTCACTTTTTTATAGTTTTTGGATATGAGTTTTGTGAAGAAAGATGCATCACCCGTCATGTGCCTTGAGCACCCACTATCTATGAACCATTCGGCATTCTTGGTGATATTCATTACCTACACAAGAAATTAAGTGATAACTTTTGGTACCCATATTTTCTTGGGTCCATAAGAGTTAGTGAAATTACTAAAAATCCATACGACATTCATTCCAAATTATTCATTTTTCTTGACATAGCAATTATTTTTCACATGTCCACATTGTTAGCAATAATTGCAAATAATATTTTTATTTCCATATAGAAAATATTTTGATTTTACAAAAGTAAACTATTCATTGACCCTTCTAAAAGTGTTAAAGTTCTTGTTGATCAATACATTTCTATTCCTTTTCATATCAACAATATTTTCCTTTTTTCTATGCAAGAGAACATTCAAGTCATCCAATCTTTTCTTCAAGGAGGCTTGTTCTTCCTTGATCCTTGTTTTCACATGCATTCTTTTCTTCAACTCAGTGTTTTCTTGTGATAGCCTATTATTTGCATTCACAAGTGTAGAATTAGCATTTAATAAAGCATTTGATTTTTTTAATCACTCCTTATTTCTAGCATACGATTCCTTTAAGCTATCATGCAATTTTAAAATGAAGGCTTCAAGATCATTATCATCATTTTCATCATTAGAATCATAAGTAGAGGTTACCACATCATCATGAATGGCCATGAATGCCATTTGTGCCGATCCATCTCTTCCTCAACTTTTCCTTCGGAGTTGCAATCATCCCAAGTGATTTGAAAGTTGGTAAAGCGGGGTTTCCTTCCTTCCTTCTTCTTCTTGGTGGGATTCCCACTCATTTGCAAAGTGTCTGGGTTGACCACATTCAAAGCATTTTTCATTTTGCTTCTTGATTTCCAGCTTGGTCTTCCCTTTGAAGTCGTTTGAGTTTCATGCTCCTCTTTTCTTATTCTCCGTTTGTTGATGTAGTGTTTGAGGAATCCTTTGGTGATGAGTGCAAGATCACCTTCATCAAGATCTTTATCTTCTAAATTGATAAAGCAACTTTCATCTTCTTCTTGAGAGGTCTTCAAGGCTATACTTCTTTTTGGCCTTGCTTCTTCATCGTCCACCACTTTGGCTTTAAGCTTCAATTCATATGAAGTGAGAGAATTTATTAGTGACTCAATGGGTATGGAATTTATCTTCTTTGCTTCCTCTATAAAAATAGTCTTTGCCTCCCATTCTTTGGAGAGAGCATTCAATATTTTTCTATTCTTTTCACCCAAAGAATATTCTTTCCCCAAGGCTTCAAGATCCTTGATAATATCATTGAATCTACAATACATTTTATCATAATGTTTTCATGTGGCTCCATCTTGAATTATTCATAGCTGGCAACAAGTGGAGATTTCTTTTGTTCTCTAACATTATCACTTCCTTCATGAATTTCCTTCAATTTGTCCTAGATTTCTTTGGTGGAAACGCATCCCTTGACATGAGTTGATTTGTTGGCATCCAAGGCATTGTATAGTACATTCATAGCCTTGGCATTTAAGGTCAAATTTGCCTTGTCTTGTGGAGTGAGTTCATCCCTTGTTTTTTCTCTTCTTCTATTTTTATGATCATCAATGATGGTGGCTTCAAAAGGACCTTCATTTACCACATACCACAAGTCAATATCAATAGATTGCAAAAGATTTTCATTCTATCTTTCCAACTAATAAAGTTTATCCCATTAAACATAGGAGGTCTAGTAATAGATTGACTCTCAAAAAATAACGCAGAGAGTGGTTGTCGCACCCCCCCCACGACCCGCGGTCTGGCCGGCACCTTTGGGACCGGCACCGTCGCCAATGTGGCCGTGCTCGTGAAATAGGTGATTAAATGCAAAAGTCTTATTTACTATTACAAACATAAATTACCTACTTACTATTTCCAATTTAAATGAATCACCTATTTACTATTACATAACGGGGCTTTAAATGCGACTATGAATTGTACAAAAATAATCTAAGCTAGGGAACACAGGATTGAAGTCGCCACCCGGTGTGTTGGTGCACCGAGACACAAAAATACATCAAAATTTAAAGAAAAAATAAACCTTAGTCTAGATTGACTCCTGGTCCACGTAATTCAAAAAACATGAGTTCGGGGAATCCTGTTGTAAAATGGGAAGGTTTGGGATAGATTTGAATTTCCCTCGGCACCTACTTTACCCGTCGTTGGACTGGTTGCATGATTTTATCGCGTTTCCCTTTTCAATTTTAGTATTCATTATTGCCGACTTTGTAGCGTACGTGTGCTTAAGATTTTAAAAGTAATAAAATATGTACATATTAATGAGGAAATGAAAATAAATGGTAAATACCAAAATATTGATAGGTAAATTTAGCCCGGGGTCCAATTTAAAGTTTTACATGTGTATAAGAGACAGTGCCCTTTAACTCCCAAGGGGCAAAACAGTCGTTTGTCATGCACGCCAGAGTTTACTTCTAGCCTGATTTTATATTATTGATACAGTTATTAAGTCATGGACTAAATTGAGTTTGATTCAAATATTTAATGTCTAGTCGTGCAACTAAACAAAATTTGAGGACAGAAGAGTAAATTCACATCATTTAACAAGTAAGAAAAAGCATAAATATTATATCGAGACCAACAAACATAAAAAATAAAGCACAAATCATCACAAAGGAAACTAATCGAAAAATATGTGCAAAATCATAGCCTATTTACAATTTAATACTCATAAGGGCAAAACGATAATTTCACAATCAAAGGGTAATTAAACATATTAAAATGTCAAACAAAAATCAAATTAAAGCTTGGTGGTTATTGTCATTAAAAATGTAACTTAGAAGAAATTTGAAAAGAAAAAAAAAAAAGAAAATTAAGTCATAAATAATGTAAAAATAGTAAGATAAGCATTTTGTCACCAAAACAATCGATTCAAAAGCCCATTTAACTCACCTCAACCTCAGGAATGTGGTGGAATTGGTTATGCTTGGCTTGGAGTGCGTTTGAGCCGAATTTGCTTTTGGCACCTCCAAGCTTGCGGTTGATGAACCGGCCTTTTTCCACCACATTTTTCACCCACCAGATGAAAGATTTTACTTGAGATTTACAAAGACAAGTTGTAGTCCCAGGTACTCTCTACAATTTTCTTCTCTGATTTTAGTCTAATTCCTCTTCAATCGCTTGGAATCTTGGCTCAAAGTTGGCTGTCTGGAAAATTTTCCACACTTAGAAAAATTTCTTTTTTCTGCAGATTTTCTTGGCCACCAGCCTTCTTCTACCACGTTTTTTACCCTCAAAATGAATGATTTTTCTTGAGCTTTACAAAAATAATTTGTAGTCTCAGGTACCCTCTACAACTTTTATTCTAGGTTGAGTTTAGTCTAATTCCTTTTCAATCGTTTGGAATTTTGGCTCAAAGTTGGCTGTTTGGAAGATTTACAAAAAATTTTCTTTCTTTTCTTCCTGCAGAAATTTCGTCCCCCTCACTTTAGACTGATTTTTTTACTTTTAAGGAAGTGGATTGAGTGTAAAAATGGTCAAATACCATTCCATGTCATGTTGGGAGTATGGGGCATCTGAAATTTGGTGAGAATGGGTGAAAAAATATAGAGAAAAACGTGGCCAAAACAGCTCTATCGAGCTGTTTTGGCCACGAACAGTACGCTATATTTGTTCAAGTGCTGAAATTTTTATTTTTTATTTTTTAATTAAAATTTTTTTTTTTTTTTTTTTCAAAATCTAAAAACTTAATAATATTAAAACTCATTCTTATTATTTCAAAATGCATAAAACACATAATAATTAAACACCATAAGAGAAATTAAGATGGAATTAAAGGATAAATTAAGAGGAAATCAAAGAGCAGGTTAAAAGAGAAATTAAAAGGGAAATTAAAAAGAAAATTGAGAGTCAAATTAAGAGGAAAATAGGGGAGAACTTAAGGGACAAAAATAGGTGTCTACAGTGGTATACCATTAGGATAAAAATAGAGATAGGGTTCACTTTTGGGTATTACCCAAATTCTCAAATTAGGCAATAATCGAATACAAACAAGTAAGGTTGACTTAAATTCGTGAAATAGGATAAAAGTCTAAGAATTATGGTTCATAATTTCAAGTATATCACCAGGTTAGGAATTGTCAAAATCTTCATTCAAATCTCACCAAAAACAATAGTTAAAAAGTCGTTTCAAATCATAAATCAAGTCCCAATAGCTCATAAATATATTTGGAAATAAAATCAATTCACAAACAACAAAAAATAAACGAATTAATTTCTTGAGAAAACTTGAAATTTAACATGAAAAAACATGCAAAACTTGAAGTAATACTCACTTGTGAAATTGGATTAAAGGTCTACGAGTATTCTTGGATGACACCAATTTAATTTGGAGGGAAATTTTCTTAATGAAATATAAGATTGGAGATTTAGAGTTGAAGGATTTTGAGAAAGAAATGGTCTCTGAAACTCACGTGCTAAATTGGAATTAGAAAGTGATATATACGACCGAATAAGGAAGATTCGTGAAGAAGTTTTATAAACTTTTTAAAATTTATTCTTTAGTCCCTCAAGTTTTATAAAATTATACTTTTACCTGAAAATTTTTGAAAATGTTTAAAAGGGTAAAACGTTCATTTAATATTTGAAAACAATAGTTATGGATATTTAAAGAAATATGATCAAGTACGAAAATACATCAAAGGAGTGAAAAGGTCGGGTATTACAGCATTACTTTGTAATTACTGTAGGTTTGGTCTATTTCTCCTCCTTGTACACCATGTTCTACGTAATTAGTAAAATTTGGGAATCGCGCCCTTCCACTTAGATACCAGTGGTTAGCTAAGAAAATATATACACATATATACATATATGTATATATAATATATATATATATATATAAACACATACATACATACATATATATATATATACATATATATATATATATGTATGTATGTATATATATATATGTACATATACATATATGTATATACATACATATACATATAAGTACGTATATATATATACATACATCTATGTACATGTATATACGTATATATATACATACATATATATATATATATGTATATACGTATATACATACATATACGTATGTATATACGTATATGTATGTATATATACATACATATACGTATGTATATACGTATATGTATGTATATACGTATATACGTATATACATACATATATATATGTATATACATATATGTATGTATATATATATGTATATGTGTATATATACACATATATCTATATACATATATATATATGTATACATATATGTATGTATATATATATATATATACGTATATGTATATATACATAGATAAAAACATATACTTATCTATGTATGTATATACATATACGTATATATGTATATATATATATATATATATACACATATATATATACATAAGTAGGGTGACTACTATGAACCTCTGATGCTAAGGTTCGGCTAGATTATCTGTTTATGTTAGATCTGATATCTGGCGATGGTATATAGGGCGTCTGCCTATACCTCGGTATAGCAATGACGCTTAAGTTTACTCGCAAAAGCTCACGTACCTAACCAGTTGATTATTTATGTTAAATGTTTAAGAACTTCATAGATCTGTTCGATCTTTAGTTAATTTTAACATTCAAGTAAGGTCTTGTTGGTCCTATGGGATATGATTCTGTTGCCGATTTAGCCGACGAACTGCGTTGTGGCTTGATAGATCCTCTACCCATAGAGTGTAAGGACTTGTTCTTGCAAAGATCTAGACTGAATGTTAAGATTTGCATAAAGATCTATTGATCTGGGTTGTGCTTCTACATTTATAATAAATAATTGGTATCAGCTTAAACATAATCAGATAGATCTAAAACAAACATTAACATGAAAGGTTTATATTTTCCATCCTATGAAACCCAAAGGTTTCTGAGCCAAAGGGAACAAGGGGGTTCAACCATTCCTACATTGTCCATTTTATTTTCTGCATTTTAATTTTGTAATTTTATTCTTGTATTTTATTTTGTTTTAATTATGAGTGCTTTCTTCAGATCTAATTCTAGATCTTCCCAAGCCTCCTCCTCCTCTTCTTCAAATCCTTCTTCTCTTAAAGAAGAAATCAATTTCTCTGATCTTTCTCAATCTTTGGATAATTGGAAAATTCCCAAACATCCTTTCAAAGATTTTATAAAAGCAACAAATGGAGTTTTTCAACGGACAATGTCAAAATGTTGAACAAACCATCCTCTCGATCAGTGTTATGACGAGATCAAATTGCTTTCAAAAAGATCAATTGAAAGTTTTAAACAAAAATACAATTATTTACATTTTGGACTTGTCCAAATTGCTGCAAAACCTCTATCCAGAGAAGGTCTGGACACGGTCTCTTTTACTATGTCTAAGAGATGCCAGATTTCTGGATTTCAATGATTCACTACTTGGCATGGTTGAAACCACCTATGTGGTGGTCCTGTTTATTTTGATTGTTTTCCAAACTTTTCGTTTCTCTAAACGATCCAAATATTTTAGATTCCACAGGAGTAGTGATATTCTTGGCAAGTAAAAATGTATTGTAGGGAAAGCTACAGTCAGAATATTTGACTTCTACATCAGATAGTTTGAATTTGACTTCCAAATATTTTTGAACCAATTCAAATGCCATCTTCGGTTTTCTTGCTCTTGTCACCGCCAGCACTGTCTCTTATACACATCTGATCTGTCTCTTAAGAGACATAGCTTGTTCAATAAGTACCCAATCCTAGATCTGTCTCTTACTTGATTTGAGGAGTCTGTCCAACAGGAAGATGATGATTTGGTCAATTCTCCAACCTACTCTAGTCTTAATCCTTCTGGACTTGACGCAGAGAATAATGCTTTAACTATTGAATCAAATTTTCAAATTAACAAAGAATTACTTCAAAATGAGTTTTATGCACCTCATAATGAAGTAAGAAAACAATGGTTTTTCGAAAACTATGAAGATAAAAAGAGAACTAAAATTCAAAAAGAATTTTATGCTTTTCTAAACCATTATCAAATTCATGTTCAATTTTTTGATTGGTTTTCTGCCTATGCTGAACAAAACAAAATTGACTATCCATTTACTCAATCAATTTTTATGATAAAGTTTGGCAAACCTCGAGTGGGGAAAAGGTTCATTCTGATTTCCCTCCGATGAGAAAATTGTATATGAATTTTTGGTAATTAATGCTTCAATTTATGCTGCACCTTTTAAAGCTAAAACTGCAGTTTCAAATGAAGATCTTTTACCAATAATTGAACAAAACAATTTTACAAATAAATATTTGCAAGTTATTGGTGAACATCTCTCTGTCTTAAGACTCCACCTTCAACTTCTTCCATTCCTTTACCAGTTGTTGCTTCTTTAACGAGACAACCTTCTGGTTACAAATCAGCTTTAGATACTACTCCTATCTTTAAGCCTTATGAAATTCCCAATCAACTTAGGACTCAGATTTCTAGTCATAAGATTGATAGTGAATTACAATCTAGGATAGATAGGATTGAACAAGCTATTAAGTTAGTCTACGTTCCTGAATCTCCTACTCCCAAATCTAAGGATGACAAACAGAAAGCATCTATCTCTGTCCTAGATAGAGTTAAACCCGCTTCTGATTCTGAGTCAGTTCCTCAAACTCCTAAGCCTGAGTCTAATGACATCTTTAAGCTTAGAATTCAACCATCTTCTAGTTCTTGGAAGAAATCCAATAAGCTTTACTATCCTAGAGCTACCCATCCTGATGTTCTTTTAGAAGAACAGCCCAATGTGATTCAAAACTCTTACAATGCTCACAACATCTATGAATGGAACATAGATGGTGTGTCTGAGTACAATATCACTTCCAAACTCCAGCAGATGACCATGGTGGCCACTGCTTATAAAACTTCCCACAATTGCACTGACCAACTCACGGCCCATATCTTAGTTGCCGGATTTACTGGACAACTTAAAGGTTGGTGGGACGAACATCTATCCCAAAATGATAGAGACAATATCTTTGATGCCATTAGAATTGACCCTGAGGGCAATGTCATTAGAGATCCTTATGGACAAACCATTTCGGATGCTGTGTCTACACTCATCTTCACAATAGCCAAAACCTTCATAGGTAACCCAGAGATTTTTAGAGAAAAGTCTACTGAAATCCTTAACAACCTCAAATGCAAGAAGCTCTCTGAGTTTAGGTGGTATAAAGATACCTTCCTAACCAGGATTTACACCAGACCTGATGGAAATCTTCCATACTGGAAAGAAAAATTCCTTGATGGTCTTCCCAAATCCCTTAGAGACTTAGTTCGTGAAGAACTTCAAACCCAGCACAATGGCATTGTGCCTTACCAAAATATCACCTATGGTGAACTCAATTCCATAATCCAACAAGTTGCTATGAAAGTCTGTCGTCAAGACAAGATGATGAGGCAACTAGCCAAAGATAGAAACCAACGTAGGAAAGACCTAGGATCTTTCTGTGAACAATTTGGTCTTCCTTCTTGTGAAACCAAAATCAAACGTAGGAACAAACCCAAGATTCACAAATCTTCCAAACCTTCCTATAGTAGACCTTATAGGAAACCCAGACACAAATTTAGGAAATCTAATCTTCCTACCAAAAACCCTATTCCTGCTTTACCAAATTCCAATTCTGCTGTTTGTTACAAATGTAAGAAACCTGGACATATTGCTTAGGTTTTGTAAGTTTGTAAAAAAGCTCAATCTTCTGAATTTAGAAGATTCAGTTGTCAATCAGCTAAACAATCTTCTCTTAGATGCCAATGATTCTGACTCTAATTTCGAGGAAGACAATCTTATCAATGCCTTAGAAGATGATGACTTAGGTTCCTCCTCTTCTTCTTCCAGCAAAACTTCAGTTTCTTCTGAAACTCCTCAAATCAATGTTTTGACTAGAGAACAGGATCTTATTCTTGATATGATTGAGAAATTTTCTATTTCTAAACTACGTCATTCTTATTTACAAAGGTACAAACAAACTCTTGAAACAAATGATTTTCAAAATCAAGTTTCTTCTTCCAATCCTTTGGTAAAACATCCCAAGGTTTTAAACACTTACAATCTTACGGATATTGAGCTTTCATTTCCAAATCAAAGTTTTAAAAAGGTTTCAATTCAAGATTTACAGTCTGAAATTGCCATTTTAAAACAAGAAGTTAGAGAGATCAAAGCTCAGCAGCAGATTGACCCTGTCTCTCAAATGGTCATTCATTCTCTTCAACTTTCTCAATGTTCAAAACAAGTTTTTGAAAATTGTGTTGAGACTCCTTCAACCTCTCAAGTTCCTACTGAAAACCAAGTTTTATCTGAACAAGTGTTTCCACTTGATCAGATTACTGAAAAATCAAAAGAACAGTTTTTAAATATTTTAAATAGAGTTACTGTTCTCAAATTTCTTATTCAAATTACTTTGGTTATCAACAATGAACTTTTCATTGATGCTACTACATTAGTTGATACTGGTGCAGATTTAAATTGCATACATGAACGTTTAATTCCTGCAAAGTATTTTCAAAAAACCAAAGAACGCATTAGTAGTGCTAACGGTGAATCTTTGGAAGTCAAATTCAAACTATCTGATGTAGTAGTCAGATATTCTGACTGTAGCTTTCCCTACAATACATTTTTACTTGCCAAGAATATCACTACTCCTGTGATTCTTGCTGTTCCATTCATTGATTATCTGATACCTTATACTACTCTTCAATTATTGGTAAAAGACTGGAGCTCGTGCTATTCAGATGAATCAAGAGCTTCTGGAATTCTGCAAAAAAGAAATTGATGATCTTCTTTCCAAGAAGATTATCAGTCCCTCCAAGTCCCCTTGGAGCTGTGCTGCATTTTATGTTAATAAAAATTCTGAGATTGAACGAGGTGTTCCTCGCTTAGTCATCAATTACAAACCCCTTAACAAAGTTTTATTGGAGTCAATGGATTAGGTTTCCTATTCCAAACAAGAAGGACTTGCTTCATAGATTGCATGCTTCTTCATTTTTTCAAAATTTGACCTAAAATCTAGGATTGTGGCAAATCCAAATCCATCCTTCTGACAGGTACAAAACTGCATTCACAGTCCCTTTCGGTCAATATGAGTGGAATGTAATGCCTTTTGGCCTAAAAAATGCACCTTCTAAATTTCAAAAGGTTATGAATGATATTTTCAATCCATATCTCAATTTTATACTTGTTTACATTGATGATGTTCTTGTTTATTCTGATAATTTAGAACAACATTTTAAACATGTCAATATTTTCTTAGATGTGACTAAAAGAAATGGTTTAGTCATTTCTGCTTCAAAGATTAGTTTATGTCAAACTTCGATCAGGTTCTTAGGACATAATATTTGCCAAGGCAAAATTATCCCTATCAACAGATCGATTGAATTTGCTGATAAATTTCCAGACCAGATTCTGGATAAAACCCAGCTTCAAAGGTTCCAGGGTTAGAATGTTTAAATTACATCTCTGAACACATTCCTAATCTTAGTATTTTGTCAAAACCCTTGCATGATAGACTTCGAAAGAATCCTCCTACATGGACACAAAAACACACAGACACAGTCAAATACATAAAATTGCAAGTTAAGAGTTTACCTTGTTTAGTTTTATGTGATCCAAAACTTTTTAAAATTGTTGAAACTGAAGCCTCTGACATTTGTTATGGTGGCATTTTAAAACAAAGAAGTTCTACTTCCGAGCAAATTGTTTGTTTTACTTCAAAAAATTGGAATAATGCTCAAAAGAATTATTCCACTATTAAAAAAGAGATTTTAGCAATTTTTTTATGCATTTCAAAATTTCAATCTGATCTTCTCAATCAGAAATTTTTGCTTTGTATTAGTTGACTCATCATCTTGTCTTGAGGACAGACTCAGAGAGCCAACTTCTTGGATTCAAAACAAATTTTTGCCAGATGGCAAGCAATTTTATCAATCTTTGATTTTGATATTGAATTCATCCAAAGGTAGTTCTAATTCTTTGCTGGATTACCTTACCAGAGAATTCCTCCAGGGCAGAAATGCCCAGAAAGAAAAAGAATGATCCCTCACCATCAAAATCCAAACCAGATGAAGCCTGTTCATCTACTCAAAACCCTACAGAGAAGGAAGTTTAGTACAAAAATCTTGGGCAGAAATAGCCGAAGATAATCCACAGCTTGGAGAAGCTTTCAAACAATGGCTGCAATTCCAACAGGCCTTGTCCATTCCAGGACAAGCTCAGGTATTGCCCTCAAACATTTTGATGAGTTCACCCTCATCATCTCAAGCACTCAACACGATGCCTTCTGCATCAAAAAACACGGTACCTTACGTACCCAAACAAACTTCAAAAAACTTTGTTTCTTCAACTATTTCCCAATATGTCAGGAAAACTGACTATCAAACCCTAATCCAAATTGAACCAATAATCCTTTAATTGTTGCCCAAAAAATCCTTCCTACTAGATTCAATTTTTTGCCATCCTCAAACCTGCCAAAAAACCAGAGAATTCTATGAGTTAATACATAAAGATTCTCAATCCATTATTCCAAAAAATAATATGCATGCCACTCAAGCATATTATACACATTCAACATACCAAATTCTAAATTGATAGGATTTTCTGAATGGGGCACTGATCTTAATAGATTACGTTCCAGTGTATAAGGTCCTGAATCTCATAAACATCCTAGATATTCTTCTGGGAATACCAAGGTGCTTGGTTTAATAACTTCACCTACCAAAATATTGAGAATAAACATTCTTGTTTATTCTTTTTCAAAAAGAATAAAACCTATTCTTTCCCAATCTGGTTTAATAGATTTTGGTCTTTAATTGGACCTAATGAATCCATTTTACCTCCGCCAATTTTAGAAGGTTTTGAATTTTTTAAATCAAAGTTTTCTCAACCCAATTCGACAATGCCAATCACCCTCCAAATTTTTTCAAAATTTGCATTGCCTTGGATTTTCCAATGGAGGTTCGAATTTGTCAAAAATAATAAAATCAAGCCTTTCCACCTCTACTGGTAAGACAAGGCTCAATCAAATGGTGGGATGCTTATGATGCCGGTGCTGCTCATAAGACTCAAATTCCACTATGTTTTGCAAAGAATTCACACTTCTTGTTACCATCAGATAGAGAAACTGCCCAGTTTCTACAGCAAAGGTCATCAAATACTGTCCTAATAGCTTCAGCCAAGAACAAGGACGCTTACATCAAACAACTGGAAGACACTCTCTCCCAGCTCAAAGAAGGAACTTCAAGCTCTTCGGATAAACAAGAAGTTTCCAGCAAAAAGACAAAAGAAAGATCAAAACCAAAAGAAAAACAAAGAAAAAAGATTTCAACAAAAAAGAAAAAATAGGTGTCATCATCCAGTTCTGATTCCAGCTCAACTGCCAGCATCAGCACTTATGAAGACATGGCCCAATCAAATGAGGACGATTGTTTCGGCATCGACCTTAGCAAAATTGAAGAATCCCAATTGTAATAGACAGGATTCTTGTTCAAAGACAGATGTATCTACTATTCAAATGTACTTTACTGTTTATAAATACAAATACCATTCACTGTACACTGTACACTGTAGCGGCAAAAATCACGAGAAAAGTTACTGTTCACAGGTCACTTATTTGACACTGTAGCAACAGTAATTTTCACGAGAAAAGTTATTGTTCACAGGTCACTATTTGACACTGTAGCAACAGTATTTTTTTCTATAAATAGGATGTTTTCAGTCTTACTAAGGATCTGAAAAAATTTCTAAGTTAAAATCTTCTTTTCTCCCCTTCCTCTCCTCCCAAAGTACCACTAGCAGAGTATAGGTTGTACCGACACTTCACCAGAGGTATTCCTCAAATCTGTAATTACTTAAAGTTTTAATAAATTTTGTTTGTTTACTTTCTTGTTATTTACTTTCTTGTTTGATGGTTGGCGAAACCAACTGAATTATTTGTTTAATTCTGCGTTTATTTTGGCTCCCTTATCCCTTACCCTTCTTCCTCTAGGTTCTTAGGGGTCCCCGGTTCTCCTCTACAATGCCAATCACCCTCCAATTTTTTTCAAAATTTGCATTGCCTTAGATTTTCCAATGGAGGTTCGAATATGTATATATATACATACATATATATATATAGATACCAAGAGTAGAACCGGGGACCCCTAAAAACCTAGAGGAAGAAGGGTAAGGGACAAGGGAGCCAAAATAAAGACAGAATTAAACAAATAATTCAGGTGGCTTAGCCAACCATCAAACAGTAAAGCAAAATAAAAATGAAATTTATTGAAAGTTTTAAATAATTACAGACTGGAGGAATACCTCAGACGAAGTGTTGGTACAACCTACTTCTGCTAGTGGTACTCTGGGAAGAGAGGAAGGGGAGAAAGAAAATTATAACTTGGAAATTTTTTTGATGATTCTCAAAACTGAAATCATCCTATTTATAGAGAAAATTTACTATTGCTACAGTGTCAAATAGTGACCTGTGAACAGTAACTTTTCCGTGATTTATGCCGCTACTGTTTGAGTCTGTCGGCTATTTCACCTGAATTGTTTGTTAAATTCTGTCTTATACACATTTGGCTCCCTTGTCCCTGTCTCTTATACACATCATAGATTGATTCTTCAATTTTGCTTGAGGTCGATGCCAAACAGCCCTCATTTGATTGGGCGAAATCTTCTTCAAGTCTTGATGGTGAGTGGAATCGAATCGGATGATGACACCTATTTTTTCTTCTTTTTTGAAATCTTTTTCTTTGATTTCTTTTCTTTTTTCTTTTTGCTGGAAACTTCCTTCTTGTCAGAAGAGCTTGAAGTTCCTTCTTTGATCTGGGAGAGAGTGTCTTCCAATTGTTTGATATAAGCGTCCTTGTTCTTAGTAGTAGCTAGCAGGATAGCATTTGTAGATCTTTGTTGAAGAAACTGGGAAGTTTCTACATCTATTGGTAGTAGGAATTGTGGATTCTTACTGAACCAAATTTGAACTTGATCCTTATGAGCATTGCTGGCATTATAAGCATCCCACCATTTAATTGAACCTTGTCTGACCACATGTGAAGGTGGAAAGGCTTGATTGTTATTCTTAACAAATTCGAATCTCCATTGAAAAATCCAAGGTAATGCGAATCTTGAGAAGAATTGGAGAGGTATTGGCATTATCGAATTGGGTTGTGAAAACTTTGATTTAAAAACTCAAAGCTTTACAAATGGTGAAGGTAAAATGGATTCATTTGGTCCAATTAAAGACCAAAATCTATTAAACCAGATTGGGAAAGAATAAGTTGTATTCTTTTTGAAAAAGAACAAACAAGAATGTTTATTCTCAATATTTTGATAGATGAAGGTATTGAACCAAGTACCTTGATAATCCCAGTAAGAATAACCAGGATAATTTTGAGACTCAGAACCAGAAAAGGAACGTAATCTGTTAAGATCAGTGCCCCATTCAGAAGGTCTGAGGACTTTTAAAATTTGATAGGTTGAATGGGTGTAATATGCTTGACTGGCATGCATATTATTTTTTGGAATAACCGATTGAGAATCCTTGAGTATTAACTCATCTATAAAAAAATTCTCTGGTTTTTTGATTTGAGGATGGGATAAAATTGAATCCAGAAGGAAGAATTTTATGGGCAACTTGTCTCTTAATTGTTGGTGAACCATTCAGGTTCAATTTGAATCAGGGTTTGATAGTCAATTTTTCTGACATATTGAGAGACGTTTGTAGAAACGAAATTTGAAGTTTGTTTGGGTACGTAAGGTACCGTGTTTTTTGATGCAGAAGGCACCGTGTTAAGTGTTTGAGATGATGAGGGTGAACTCATCAAAATGTTTGAGGGCAATACCTGGACTTGTCCTTGGTTGGACAAGGCTTGTTGAAATTGCAGCCATGTTTTGAAAGCTTCTTCAAGCTGTGGATTGTCTTCAGCAATTTCTGCCCAAGACTTTTGAACTACTACCTTTAGTGGTGTAGGGTTTTGAATAGATGAAGAGGCTTCATCTTTTTTGGATTGTGGAGGTGAAAGGTCACTCTTTTTCTTTCTGGGCATTTCTGCCCTGGAGGTATTCTCTGGTAAGGTAATCGGGCAGAGAATTAGAACTTCCTTTGATGAATTCTATATCAAAATCAAATATAGATAAAATTGCTTGCCATCTGGGAAGGATTTGTTTTGAAGCAAGATTCTTAACATCTTTTTGTAAGAGAATACATCCATGGCAGCTTTGCCCATCAAGAAAAAGCAAAAACTTTTGATTTAAAAGATCAGAAAAACTTTGAAATACATAAAACAATTGCTAAAATTTCTTTTTTAATAGTGGAATAATTCTTTTGAGCATTATTCCAATGTTTAGAAGTAAAACAGACAATTAGTTCAGAAGTAGAACTTCTTTGTTTTAAAATGCCACCATAGCCAATGTCAGAGGCATCAGTTTCAACGATTTTAAATAAACTTGGATTACATAAAACTAAACAAGGTAAATTCTTAACTTGAGTTTTTATGTATTTGACAGTGTCTGTGTGCTTTTGTGTCCATGCAGGAGGATTCTTTCGAAGTCTATCATGCAAAGGTTTTGAAAGAATACTTAAATTAGGAATGTGGTTCAGAGATGTAATTTAAACATCCTAAGAACCTTTGAAGCTGAGTTTTATCCAGAATTCGATCAGATTTTTAGAACATAATATTTCAATCGATCTGTTGATAGGGATAATTTTGCCTTGGCAAATATTATGTTCTAAAAATCTGATCGAAGTTTGACATAAACTAATTTTTGAAGCAGAAATGACTAAACCATTTCTTTTTGTTACATCTAAGAAAATGTTGACATGTTTAAAATGTTGTTCTAAATTATCAGAATAAACAAGAACATCATCAATATAAACAAGAATGAAATTAAGATAAGGATTGAAAATATCATTCATAACCTTTTAAAATTCAGAAGGTGCATTTTTTAGGCCAAAAGGCATTACATTCCACTCATATTGACCAAAAGGGACTGTGAATGCAGTTTTGTACCTATCAGAAGGGTGGATTTGGATTTGCCAAAATCCAGACTTTAAGTCAAATTTTGAAAAATTGAAGAAGCATGCAATCTATGAAGCAAGTCCTTTACATCTAGATGTGTATAAGAGACAGATGTATGTAGGTATTCCTCCAGTCCTGTCTCTTATACACATAGCTCAAAATCCAATTAAAATATCCTTTTCTAAAAAACCCTTTTCATATGGTAAAGTTACCACATGTTGCTTTCTATTCCTGAAGGCAGTTGGAATATCAGCACAAACTTGAGTTTGAATTCTAGCTGCAAAGTTATGAATCTTTGTTTCTGAAAACTGGACTTTTACTTGTGGTTAGAAATCAGTTTAGATACTCCCATCTTTAAGCCTTATGGGATTCATTTTCAAGTTAGGACCCAGATTTCTGCCAGCATGAGAAATTTGAAAGGAATGAATTGATTTCTTCCTAAAGTATCAACTAATGCAGTAGCATCAATAAAAAGTTCATTATTAATAACCAAAGTAATTTGAATAAGAAATTTGAGAACAGTAACTCTGTTTAAAATATTTAAAAACTGTTCTTTTGATTTTTCAATAATCTGATCAGGTGGAATCACTTGTTCAGATAAAACTTGATTTTTAGAGTTTTCACAAGTTGAAGTAGATAATACAATACTTTTCAAATTCCTGTCTCTTATACACATCTAGATGTGTATAAGAGACAGCCTTAGAAGACGATGACTTAGGTTCTTCCTCTTCTTCTTCCAGTAAAACTTCAATTTCTTCTATTGTAAATCCGAATTTGCTTTCTTAAAACAAGAGTTAGAGAGATTTAAAATATCCGTAAGATTGTAAGTGTTTAAAACCTTGGGATGTTTTACCAAAGGATTGGAGGAAGAAACTTGATTTTGAAAATCATTTGTTTCAAAAGTTTGTTTATATCTTTGTAAATAAAAATGACGTTGTTCAGAATCAGGAAATTTTTCAATCATGTCAAGAATAAGATCCTGTTCTCTAGTTAAAACATTTATTTGAGGAGTTTCAGAAGAAATTGAAGTTTTGCTGGAAGAAGAAGAGGAAGAACCTAAGTCATCGTCTTCTAAGGCATTGATAAGATTGTCTTCTTCGTAATTAGAATCAGAATCACTGACATTTAATAGAAGATTGTTTAACTGGCTGACAACTGAATCTTCTAAATTCAGTAGATTGAGCATTTTTACAAACTTACAAAACCTAGCTGTATGTCCAGGTTTCTTACATTTGCAACAGACAGCTGGATTGGAACTTGTAAAGCAGGAATAGGCTGTTTACCAGGAAGGTTGAATTTCCTAAATTTGTGTCTGGGTTTCCTATAAGGTTTACTGTAGGAAGGTTTGGAAGATTTGTGAATCTTAGGTTTATTTCTACGTTTGATTTTGGTTTCACAAGAAGGAAGACCAAACTATTCACAGAAAGAACCTAAATCCTTCCTACGTTGGTTTCTATCTTTGGCTAATTGCCTCATCATCTTGTCTTGACGACAGACTTTCATGGCAACTTGTTGGATCATGGAATTAAGTTCACCATAGGTGATGTTTTGGTACGGCACAATGCCATTGTGCTGGGTTTGGAGTTCTTCACGAACTAAGTCTCTAAGGGATTTGGGAAGACCATCAAGGAATTTTTCTTTCCAATATGGAAGATTTCCATCAGGTCTGGTGTAAATCCTGGTTAGGAAGGTATCGTCAGATGTGATATTATACTCAGAAACGCCATCTATGTTCCATTCATAGATATTATTGGCATTGTAAGAGTTTTGAATCACATTGGGCTGTTCTTCTAAAAGAACATCAGGATGGGTAGCTCTAGGATAATAAAGCTTATTGGATTTCTTCCAAGAACTAGAAGAGGGTTGAATTCTAAGCTTAAAGATGTCATTTGACTCAGGCTTAGGAGTTTGAGGAATTGACTCACATCTAGATGTGTATAAGAGACAGCCTGAGTCATAGACATCTTTAAGCTTAGAATTCAACCCTCCTTAGTTTTGGGAGTAGGAGATTCAGAAACATAGGCTAACTTAATAGCTTGTTCAATATTTTCTATCCTAGATTGTAATTCACTATCGATCTTAGGACTAGAAATCTGGGTCCTAAGTTGACTGGGAATTTCATAAGGCTTAAAGATGGGAGTATCTAAAGCTGATTTGTAACCAGAAGGTTGTTTCGAAGAAGAAGAAGCCTATGTTCCTAGAATCTCCCACTCCCAAACTGTCTTTTATACACATCTACATGTGTTTCAAAGACAAGTTGCCAATAATGTCTATGAATTTGTTAACAATTAGTACATCGAACAATATTGCATTTGAAGACTACAGTTATATAGCTTTAAAATCCTAGATAAATTAAAGCACTGTTTACCAAAAACTCAAATTTTCTATTCGGAGGGAAATCAGAATGAACCTTTTTCCCACTCGAGATTTGCCAAGCTTTAGTCATAAAAATTGATTGAGTAAAAGGATAGTCAATTTTGTTTTGTTCAGCATAGGCAGAAAACCAATCAAAGAACTGAACATGAATTTGATAAAGCCTTACATAAGGCATAAAATTCTTCTTGAATTTTAGTTCTCTTATCATCTTTATAGTTTTCAAAAAACCATTGTTTTCTTACTTCATTATGAATTGCAAAAAACTCATTTCGAAGTAATTCTTTGTTAATTTGAAAATTTGATTTAATAGTTAAAACATTTATCTCTGCGTCAAGTCCAGAAGGATTAAGACTAGGTAAGCTAGATTTAATCCTCCTAGGAATTCCAGTACTTCAACCAGTGATTTTCAGCCTGTGGAAAATCAGATTCTGGTCTCATTCCATGGAGATGTGTATTAAGAAGAGACAGAGTGCCTGGCACTTTGTGGGTTCTGAAAATCACTGGTTGAAGTACTGGACCCAAAAGAACCTGTCTCTTAAATCAACATTTTATCCTGTCTCTTATACACATCTAGATGTGTATAAGAATATTCAGTTTCAAGCGGAGTTCATAGCTTTGTATTGAAGTCTAAAAATAATAGCAACTGGTAAAGATCCAGTCTTAGTTTTATAGTTTGAAGTCTTAACAGATTAAAGTTAAGGAATCTAAAATATTTGGATCGTTTAAAGAAGCTGAAAAGTTTGGAAAACAATCAAAATAAACATCTGACCACATAGGCTGGTTTCAACCACGCCAAGTAATGAATCATTGAAATCTAGAATTCTGGCATCTCTTAAACATAGTAAGAAGAGACGTATCCAGACCTTCTCTAGATAATGGTTTTGCAGCAATTTGAACAAGTCCAAAATGCAAATAATGGTATTTTTGTTTAAAATTTTCAATTGATTTTTTTGAAAGCAATTTAATCTCGTCATATTCCAGACTAAGAGCGATGGTTTGTTCAACAGTTTTGACAGAATAGTCAGTTGAAAAAATCCATTTGTTATTTTTGTAAATTTCTTTTGAAGGATGATTGGGAATTTTCCAATTATCTAAAGATTGGGAAATATCAGAGAAATTGATCCCATGTGTATAAGAGACAGGGATTTGAAGAAGAGGAGGAGGCTTGGGAACATTGAGAACTGATTTAGGATCTAAAGAAAATACTCATTTTTAAAAAAAGTAAAATACAAGAATAAAATGCAGAAAATGAGATGAAAATGCAAAAATAAAACGAAAATGCAGAAATGGTTGTACCCCCTTGTTCCCTTTGGTACAGAAACCTTTGGGTTTCATAGGATGAAAATTATAAACCAACCATGTTCCCATCCTAATCATTAATGTTTGTTTTAGATATATCTGATTATGTTTAAGCTGATACTAATTATTTATCATAAATATAAAAGCATAACCCAGATCAATAGATCTTTATGCAAATCTTAACATTTAGTCTAGATCTTTGTAAGAACAAGTCCTTACACTCTATGGATAGAGGACCTATCAAACCTCAACGCCTGTTCGTCGGCTAAACGGCAACAGAGTCATATCCCATAGGACCAACAAGATCTTTACATAAATGTTAAAATTAACTAAAGATCTAACAGATCTAAGAAATTCTTAAATATTTAACATAAATAATCAACTGGTTAGGTACGTGGGCTTCTTGCGAGTAAACTCAAGCGTCATTATAACCTTTCGGTATAAGTAGACACCCTATATACCATCACCAGATATCAGATTTAACATAGAAAGATAATCTAGCCTAACACTAATATCAGAGGTTCATAGTAGTCACCCTACTTCCCCCTCTGGCTCATACATACACATACACATATACATACATATTGCTATATATGTATATATATATATGTATGTATATGTGTATGTATATATACATATATATATATGTATAGATATATATATATATATGTATGTATGTGTATGTATATATACATATATATACATACACATACATACATATATATATATATATCTATACATATATATATATATATGTGTATGTATATATATACAAATATGTATATACATAATTGTATATATGTATATACATGTATATATGTATGTGTATACATATATACATATATACATACATATATGTATATGTGTACATATATATATATAAATAATGTATATACACATATATATAAATATGTATATATACAGCCGGCAGGCAGAATTTGCTTTTCCGTTGACATGTCCCGTAGAAATGACTTACTACGGCACATCTTATGCCTCTACCAAAGAGGCAATTTGTCCCTGGGGAGCGGCATATCAATTAGAGCACAGGAATCTGAAGTCCAATTCGATATACAGCAAAATAGGGGGTACATCAAATTTGCTTCAATCAACAAGCAAATTCCCCGAATCCGATAAACTGGGAATGCCAAGTGTGCAGCGAGGTACCTGGATTTGGATGCTGACAAATCCCATACACGTGAAGAGCCTTAGAGCCTTCAAACCCAAACAGAACTAGATTATGGATGTCCAGTTCCTAATGAATTACAATACTCGCAATGAGGTGAAAGTGGCTAGTTTCTTCTGTACATGGTGGATAGGGATCAGCCTGAAGATCTAAAACCCCTCCCTGATACCCATGAGATTCCACCATTTTGCACTCAAATTCCTAAATAAGCTCTCCTGAAACTTAAAACCTTGTTCACAGCTTGACCACCAAATTCTATCAGGGTTGCACAGGAATTCCACAAAGACGGTTCTCCTCACCTTCACTATCTCCTTCAATTCCCTTATAAATTTGAAACACAGAATCAAAGGCTATTCGACCTGACCCTTTCCAAAAGCTCTGCAATTTTTCACCCAAATATCCATGGGATTAAAAATGCTGCAGTTGAGAGAGTTCTGACTGTGACGGAGAAGGAGGGGTAGAAGTAACCTTATAAGGCCTCTTCTAAAGGCCTATATGTGTATAAGAGACAGCCTGAATCCTTATATATTCATAAAGTTTGGGAGGCTCCCTCCCTTACAAAGTGCTTTGTTTCTTATTCCTACAACATATGCCACGCATCCTTCTTTCCGTCTGCAAAATAAGAACATCTTCCTCACTTATCCCCATTGGTCCATAACTAAAGAAGAAGCCCTCCTACAACATAAAACCCTGTTCACTATAGGACCACCTAATTATATCAAGGTTGCACAGGAATTCCATGAAGACGATTCTCCCCACCATCACTATCTCCTTCAATTCCCTTACAAATTCGAAACCCAGAATCAAAGGCTAATCGACCTGAACCATTCCAGAACCTCTGCAATTTTTCACCCAAATATCCAAGGGGCTAAATATGTCGTTCTGATAAGCTGTGAAGGAATACATAGCAAAATACGGTGATTACTGTGAAGAGGAAAACTTCGCAGGTAGTAAAGTAAACGGGGATAAGGAAATATACGCGGCTACTCTTAAATCCGGCAATAAATAGCAACTCCTAGATATTATAAAACTTCTGATCCTAAATCTTTCATTTTAAATTACAAGAAGATCAATTCTTACTTTGATCTTCTTATTAAACCACCTCCAGTCCAATATCAAAACCCATTCCCTGTATATATATATGTGTGTGTGTGTGTGTGTGTGTGTGTGTAAATATGTATACATACATATATGTATATACATATATGTATACATATATTTGTATATGTATATACATATATACATATATATGTGCAAGTACATACATACATGTATGTATATATGTGTATATACATACAGGTATGTATACATATATATATGTATATATATGTGGAAAAAATTTCCAGGTCGATCCGAGGCAACAAGAAGGTGATGCTCTTAATGGGCTTATCGGCATTCTACGTTGTCTTCGACCAAGAGCCCAGTGAAATGGAGCTGCCCAATTTTGATGAGGTTTTTCAGAGGCCCTGTGATATGGATCAAGACCAGTACTGGTGCAGGAGTGGGCTGCTTATAAAGTCTCAATATCTTAGCCGTTTTAAGGTATTCTTGCGTGATGTAGGGATAGTTTCTCGGGGCTATGGAGAGGGACTGACGAAGGTAAGCATCCCGTGGAGTAGATATTTGTCGTTTAGGGGCAATTGTAAAAGATAGTTACGCAATTTAGGAATAACATAGTTACTAATGGCGCTTATACTAATGTAAAGCGCAATGCCATATTAGTTTACGTAGTCTGGAAATGCGACAGTGAATATAATTTACAGTTTATCATAAATACTAGAATGAAGTATTATCATTGACTTGGATGTGATGTGCCAAGTCACCATAAGGCTTTTTGTCTTTAAAGAATGGCTTTAGTTAATCCTATAGTGAAAAAGGCAAGCGCAGCGTAATTGTTAAAAAAGCATATGCAAAAATGGAAGCAAAAATTTATTATGAATAAAGTTGTAAATATTAATTAGAATTTGGGTTTTGAAGTTGCCGGATTTAAGCACTCGGTCTTTACAACATTTACAACAGAGCCTATAAGCTGGCCCATTTGATTTGGGCCTAACTATATGTATTGGCCAGATTTATGGCAGCCCACTTCGCTTATGGACGGCCCAGGCAGAAAACCAATCAAAGAACTGAACATGAATTTGATAATGATTTAGAAAAGCATAGAATTCTTCTTGAATTTTAGTTCTCTTATCATCTTTATAGTTTTCGAAAAACCACTATTTTCTTACTTCATTATGAGGTGCATAAAACTCATTTCGAAGTAATTCTTTGTTAATTTGAAAATTTGATTCAATAGTTAAAACATTTATCTCTGCGTCAAATCCAGATCTAACTTAAGACTAGAGTAAGTTGGAGAATTGACCAATCATCATCTTATAAAGAATTACGCTGAACTAAAATTCAAGAAGAATTAGGATCTTCCCAGATACTTGATCCCAAGAAATAGGTCTTGGAACAGATTTGAGATCTGCTCGAATCAGTTTGAAAAAGAATAGTTTCACCTTTCTTTTGAGTTCTAAGAGCTCCAGAATTAAAAGCGGAGTTCATAGCTTTGTATTGAAGTCTAAAAATAATAGCAACTGGTAAAGATCTAGTTTACTAGTTTTATAATTTGAAGTCTTAACATTTAAAGTTAAGGAATCTAAAATATTTGGATCGTTTAAAAAAACTGAAAAAGTTTGGAAAACAATCAAAATGAACAGGACCACCACATAGGCTGGTTTCAACCACGCCAAGTAATGAATCATTGAAATCTAGAATTCTGGCATCTCTTAAACATAGTAAAAGAGACGTATCCAGACCTTCTCTAGATAATGGTTTTGCAGCAATTTGGACAAGTCCAAAATGTAAATAATGGTATTTTTGTTTAAAATTTTCAATTGATTTTTTTGAAAGCAATTTAATCTCATCATATTCAGACTGAGAGGGATGGTTTGTTCAACAAATTTTGACAGAATAGTCAGTTGAAAAACTCCATTTGTTATTTTTGTAAATTTCTTTTGAAGGATGATTGGGAATTTTCCAATTATCTAAAGATTGAGAAATATCAGAAAAATTGATTTCTTCTTGAAGAGAAGAAGGATTTGAAGAAGAGGAGGAGGCTTGGGAAGATCTAGAACTAGATCTAAAGAAAGTACTCATAATTAAAATAAATAAAATACAAGAATAAAATGCAGAAAATAAGATGAAAATTCAGAAAATAGAGATAAATAAACGAAAAATGCAGAAATAAAATGAAAAATGCAGGAATGGTTGTACCCCCTTGTTCCCTTTGGCACAGAAACCTTCGAGTTTCATAGGATGAAAATTATAAACCAACCATGTTAATGTTTGTTTTAGATCTATCTAATTATGTTTAAGCTGATACTAATTATTTATTATAAATATAGAAGCATAACTCAGATCAATAGATCTTTATGCAAATCTTAACATTCAGTCTAGATCTTTGTAAGAACAAGTCCTTACACTCTATGGATAGAGGACCTATCAAACCTCAACGCCTGTTCGTCAGCTAAACGGCAACAAAGTCATATCCCATAGAACCAACAAGATCTTACATGAATGTTAAATTAACTAAAGATCTAATAGATCTAAGAAATTCTTAAATATTTAACATAAATAATCAACTGGTTAGGTACGTGGGCTTCTTGCGAGTAAACTCAAGCGTCATTATAACCTTTCGGTATAAGTAGACACCCTATATACCATCACCAGATATTATTATCAGATCTAACATAAAAAGATAATCTAGCCTAACACTAACATCAGAGGTTCATAGTAGTCACCCTTTACCTTCACCAATTTTTGAAGGCTTTGAGTTTTTTAAATCAAAGTTTTCACAACCCAATTCAACAATGCCAATAACCCTCCATTTCTTCTCAAAATTTGCATTACCTTGGATTTTTCAATGTAGATTCGAATTTGTCAAAAACAATAACCAAGCCTTTCCACCTTTACTGGTAAGCCAAGGCTCAATCAAATGGTGGGATGCTTTAGATGCCGGTGCTGCTCATAAGACTCAAGTTCAAAACTGGTTCAGTAAGAATCCACAATTTATATATACATGTATGTATAAATATATGTATATATATGTATATATATATATATGTATACATACATATATATATATATGTATACATACATATATGTATACATACATCTATGGGATATGACTCTGTTGCCGTTTAGCCGACGAACAGGCGTTGAGGTTTGATAGGTCCTCTATTAATTGGCCCCATAGAGTGTAAGGACTTGTTCTTGCAAAGATCTAGACTGAATGTTAAGATTTGCATAAAGATCTATTGATCTGGGTTGTGCTTCTACATTTATAATAAATAATTGGTATCAGCTTAAACATAATCAGATAGATCTAAAACAAACATTAACATGAAAGGTTTATATTTTCCATCCTATGAAACCCAAAGGTTTCTGAGCCAAAGGGAACAAGGGGGTACAACCATTCCTACATTGTCCATTTTATTTTCTGCATTTTAATTTTGTAATTTTAATTTTGTATTTTATTTCGTTTTATTATGAGTGCTTACTTCAGATCTAATTCTACACATCTTCCCAAACCTCATCCTCCTCTTCTTCAAATCCTTCTTCTCTTACAGAAGAAATCAATTTCTCTGATCTTTCCCAATTTTTGGATAATTGGAAAATTCCCAAACATAATTTTCAAAGATATTTATAAAAGCAACAAATGGAGTTTTTCAACTGACTATTGGAAACCATCCTCTCATCTGGAATATGACGAGATCAAATGTGCTTTCGAAAAGATCAATTGAAAGTTTTAAACAAAAATATAATTATTTACATTTTGGACTTGTCCAAATTGCTGCAAAACCTCTATCCAGAGAAGGTCTGGACACGTCTCTTTTACTATGTCTAAGAGATGCCAGATTTCTGGATTTCAAAGATTCACTACTTGGCATGGTTGAAACCAGCCTATGTGGTGGTCCTGTTTATTTTGATTGTTTTCCAAACTATTCAGTTTCTTTAAACGATCCAAATATTTTAGATTCCTTAACTCTAAATGTTAAGACTTCAAATTAAAAAACTAAAACTGGATCTTTACCCGCTGCTATTATTTTTAGACTTCAATACAAAGCTATTAACTCCGCTTTTAATTCTGGAGCTCTTAGAACTCAAAAGAAAGGTGAAACTATTCTTTTTCAAACTGATTCTAGCAGATCTCACCTATCTGTTCCCAAACCAATCTCTTGGGATCAAGTATCAACCCTTCCTCAAAATAGGATACTGCCTGAGGCTTTGACTCCAGTTCCTGCTAAGAATACCTTAGTTTCAAACATTAGACAATTCTCTACTGGTTCAGTAGAAATTTCCTTCAATAGATCAAATAGTGCTAGATTTATTCCTCCTAGGCATTCTAGTACTTCTACTAGTGATTTTCAGAACCCACAGAGTGCTAGGCACTCTATTTCTTCTGTTAATACCCAAATCCATGGAATGAGACCTGAATCTAATTTTTCACAGGCCAGTTACACTGTCCAACAAGAAGAAGATGATTTGGTCAATTCTCTAACCTACTCTAGTCTTAATCCTTCTGGACTTGACGCAGAGATCAATGTTTTAACTATTGAATCAAATTTTCAAATTAACAAAGAATTACTTCGAAATGAGTTTTATGCACCTCATAATGAAGTAAGAAAACAATGGTTTTTTGAAAACTATAAAGATGAAAAGAGAACTAAAATTCAAGAAGAATTTTATGCCTTTCTAAACCATTCAAAAAACCATTGTCCATATCAAATTCATGTTCAGTTTTTTGATTGGTTTTCTGCCTATGCTGAACAAAACAAAATTGACTATCCTTTTACTCAATCAATTATTATGACCAAAGCCTGGCAAACCTCGAGTGGAGAAAAGGTTCATTCTGATTTCCCTCCAATGAGAAAATTTGATTTTTTGGTAAGTAATGCTTTAATTTATGCTGCACCTTTTAAAGCTAAAACTGCAGTTTCAAATGAAGATCTTTTACCAATAATTGAACAAAACAATTTTACAAATAAATATTTGCAAGTTATTGGTGAACATCTCTCTGTCAAGATTCCACCTTCAACTTCTTCCATCCCTTTACCAGTTGTTGATTCTTCAACAAAACAACCTTCTGGTTACAAATCAGCTTTAGATACTCCTATCTTTAATTGAATGAAATTCCCTGTCAGCTTAGGACTCAGATTTCTAGTCATAAGATTGATAGTGAATTACAATCTAGGATAGACAGGATTGAACAAGCTATTAAGTTAGCCTAGCACATTCCTGAAACTCCTACTCCCAAATCTAAGGATGACAAATAGAAAGCATCTATCTCTGTTCTTGACAGGGCTAAACCAGCTTCTGATTCTGAGTCAGTTCCTCAAACTCCTAAGCCTGAGTCAAATGACATCTTTAAGCTTAGAATTCAACCCTCTTCTAGTTCTTGGAAGAAATCCAATAAACTTTATTATCCTAGAGCTACCCATCCTGATGTTCTTTTAGAAGAACAGCCCAATGTGATTCAAAACTCTTACAATGCCAATAATATCTATGAATGGAACATAGATGGCGTTTCTGAGTATAATATCACATCCAAACTCCAGCAGATGACCATGGTGGCCACTGCTTATAAAACTTCCCACAATTGCACCGATCAACTCACGGCCCATATCTTAGTTGCCGGATTTACTGGACAACTTAAAGGTTGGTGGGACGAACATCTATCCCAAAATGATAGAGACAACATCTTTGATGCCATTAGAATTGACCCAGAGGGCAATATGTCGTCGTTAGAGATCCTTATGGACAAACCATTTCGGATGCTGTGTCTACACTCATCTTCACAATAGCCAAAACCTTCATAGGTAACCCAGGGATTTTTAGAGAAAAGTCTACTGAAATCCTTAACAACCTCAAATGCAAGAAGCTTTCTGAGTTTAGGTGGTATAAGATACCTTCCTAACCAGGATTTACACTAGACCTGATGGAAATCTTCCATATTGGAAAGAAAAATTCCTTGATGATCTTCCCAAATCCCTTAGAGATTTAGTTCGTGAAGAACTTCAAACCCAGCACAATGGCATTGTGCCTTACCAAAATATCACCTATGGTGAACTCAATTCTATGATCCAACAGGTTGCCATGAAAGTCTGTCGTCAAGACTAGATGATGAGGCAACTAGCCAAAGATAGAAACAACGTAGGAAAGACTTAGGATCTTTCTGTGAACAATTTGGTCTTCCTTCTTGTGAAACCAAAATCAAACGTAGGATCAAACCTAAGATTCACAATGTGATCTGTCAAACCTTCCTGTAGTAAACCTTATAGGAAACCCAGACACAAATTTAGGAAATCTAACTTTCCTACCAAAACCCCTATTCCTGCTTTACCAAATTCCAATTCTGCTGTTTGTTACAAATGTAAGAAACCTGGACATATTGCCAAATTTTGCAAGTTTGTAAAAAAGCTTAATCTTCTAAATTTAGAAGATTCAGTTGTCAATCAGCTAAACAATCTTCTCCTAGATGTCAGTGATTCTGACTCTAATTTTGAAGAAGACAATCTTATCAATACCTTAGAAGATGATGACTTAGGTTCTTTCTCTTCTTCTTCCAGCAAAACTTCAGTTTCCTCTGAAACTCCTCAAATCAATGTTTTGACTAGAAAACAGGATCTTATTCTTGATATGATTGAAAATTTTCCTGATTCTGAACTTCATCATTCTTATTTACAAAGGTACAAACAAACTTTGGAAACAAATGATTTTCAAAATCAATCTTCTTCTTCTAATCCTTTGGTATAACATCCCAAGGTTTTAAACACTTACAATCTTACGGATATTTTAAACAGATTTCCGAATGAAAGTTTTAAAAAGGTTTCAATTCAAGATTTACAGTCTGAAATTGCCATTTTAAAACAAGAAGTTAGAGAGATTAAAGCCCAGCAGCAGATTGACCAAATGGTCATTCATTCTCTTCAACTTTCTCAATGTTCAAAACAAGTTTTTGAAAACTGTGTTGAAACTCCTTCAACTTCTCAAGTTCCTCCTGAAAACCAAGTTTTATCTGAACAAGTGTTTCCACCTGATCAGATTATTGAAAAATCAAAAGAACAGTTTTTAAATATTTTGAATAGAGTAACTGTTCTCAAATTTCATATTGAAATTACTTTAGTTATCAACAATGAACTTTTCATTGATGCTACTACATTAGTTGATACTGGTGCAGATTTAAATTGCATACATGAACGTTTAATTCCTGCAAAGTATTTTCAAAAAACCAAAGAACGCATTAGTAGTGCTAACGGTGAATCTTTGTATCCTGTCTAGAAGTCAAATTCAAACTATCTGATGTAGTAGTCAGATATTCTGACTGTAGCTTTCCCTACAATACATTTTTACTTGCCAAGAATATCACTACTCCTGTGATTCTTGCTGTTCCATTCATTGATTATCTGATACCTTATACTACTACTTTTCAAGGTATCATTATCAACTCCTTAGGAAGAAATCAATTCATTCCTTTCAAATTTCCAGCTTTTGAAAAAACTCTCAATCCTTTGCAAATGAAAATGAATCAAATCAATTTTTTTGAAAAAAGATCTTAAATTTGAACGTCTTCAAACTTAATTAAATGATCCAGTTTTCAAAACTAGGATTCATGATTTGCAAAACAAAATTCAAACTCAAGTTTGTGCTGATATTCCAACTGCCTTTTGGAATAGAAAGCAACATGTGGTAACTCTACCATATGAAAAAGATTTTTCAGAAAAAGATATTCCAACTGGAGCTCGTGCTATTCAGATGAATCAAGAGCTTCTGGAATTCTGCAAAAAAGATGCAGAATTGATGATCTTCTTTCCAAGAAGATTATCAGTCCCTCCAAGTCCCCTTGGAGCTGTGCTGCATTTTATGTTAATAAAAATTCTGAGATTGAACGAGGTGTTCCTCGCTTAGTCATCAATTACAAACCCCTTAACAAAGTTTTACAATGGATTAGGTTTCCTATTCCAAACAAGAAGGACTTGCTTCATAGATTGCATGCTTCTTCAATTTTTTCAAAATTCGACCTAAAGTCTGGATTTTGGTAAATTCAAATTCATCCCTCTGACAGGTACAAAACTGCATTTACAGTCCCTTTTGGTCAATATGAGTGGAATGTAATGCCTTTTGGCCTAAAAAATGCGCCTTCTGAATTTCAAAAGGTTATGAATGACATTTTCAATCCCTATCTCAATTTTATAATTGTTTATATTGATGATGTTCTTGTTTATTCTGATAATTTAGAACAACATTTTAAACATGTCAATATTTTCTTAGCTGTAACAAAAAGAAAAGGTTTAGTCATTTCTGTTACCTCAAAGATTAGTTTATGTCAAACTTCGATCAGGTTTTTAGGACATAATATTTGCCAAGGCAAAATTATCCCTATCAACAGATCGATTGAATTTGTTGATAAATTTTCAGATCAGATTCTGGATAAAACTCAGCTTCAAAGGTTTTTAGGATGTTTAAATTGCATGTCTGAACACATTCCTAATCTTAGTATTCTTTCAAAACCCTTGCATGATAGACTTCGAAAGAACCCTTCTGCATGGACACAAAAACACACAGACACAGTCAGATACATAAAATTGCAAGTTAAGAGTTTACCTTGTTTAGTTTTATGTGATCCAAAACTTTTTAAAATTGTTGAAACTGATGCCTCTAACATTGGTTATGGCGGCATTTTAAAACGAAGAAGTTCTACTTCTGAGCAAAACGTTTGTTTTACTTCAAAACATTGGAATAATGCTCAAAAGAATTATTCCACTATCAAAAAAGAAATTTTAGCAATTGTTTTATGCATTTCAAATTTTCAATTTGATCAAGTTCTGTTTCTTAATCAAAAGTTTTTGCTCCGTATTGATTGGAAAGCTGCCAAAGATGTTTTACAAAAAGATGTAAAAAATCTTGCTTCAAAACAAATTTTTGCCAGATGGCAAGCAATTTTATCAATTTTTGATTTTGACATTGAATTCATCAAAGGGAGTTCTAATTCTTTGCCGGATTACCTTACCAGAGAATTCCTCCAGGGCAGAGATGCCCAGAAAGAAAAAGAGTGATCCCTCACCATCAAAATCCAAACCAGATGAAGCCTCTTCATCTACTCAAAACCCTACACCCCTACAGATCGTAGTACAAAAATCTTGGTCAGAAATAGCCGAAGATAATCCTCAGCTTGGAGAAGCTTTCAAACAATGGCTGCAATTTCAACAGGCCTTGTCCATTCCAGGACAAGCTCAGGTATTGCCCTCAAACATTTTGATGAGTTCACCCTCATCATCTCAAACACTCAACACGATGCCTTCTACATCAAAAAGCACGGTACCTTACGTACCCAAACAACATATTTCAAAAGGCTTTGTTTCTTCAAATATTTCCCAATATGTCAGGAAAACTGACTATCAAACCCTAATCCAAATTGAACCAAAATGGTTCACCAACAATCCTCAAATTGTTGGCCAAAAAATCCTTCCTACTGGATTCAATTTTTTGCCATCCTCAAACCAAAAAACCAGAGAATTTTATGAGCTAATACTTAAAGATTCTCAATCCATTATTCCAAAAAATAATATGCACGCCAGTCAAGCATATTATACACATTCAACATACCAAATTCTAAAGGTTCTCAGACCTTCTGAATGGGGCACTGATCTTAATAGATTACGATCCTTCTCTGGACCTGAGAGTCTCTTAAATATCCTGGTTATTCTTACTGGGATTACCAAGGTGCTTGGTTCAATACTTTCACCTACCAAAATATTGAGAATAAACATTCTTGTTTATTCTTTTTCAAAAAGAATAAAACCTATTCTTTCCCAATTTGGTTTAATAGATTCTGGTCTTTAATTGGACCTAATGAAATTTTTTGAATCTGATCCATTTTACCTCCACCAATTTTAGAAGGCTTTGAGTTTTTTAAATCAAAGTTTTCACAGCCCAATTCAACAATGCCAATCACCCTCCATTTCTTCTCAAAATTTGCATTGCCTTGGATTTGCCAATGGAGGTTCGAATTTGTCAAAAACAATAATCAAGCCTTTCCACCTTTACTGGTAAGACAAGGCTCAATCAAATGGTAGGATGCTTATGATGCCAGTGCTGCTCATAAGATCCAAATTCAAATATGGTTCACTAGGAATTCACAATTCCTATTTCCATCAGACAGGGAAACAGCCCAGTTTCTCCAGCAAAGGTCTTCAAATGCAGTCTTGTTAGCCTCAGCCAAAAACAAGGATGCCTACATCAAACAACTGGAAGACACTCTCTCCCAGCTCAAAGAAGGAACTTCAAGCTCTTCGGATAAACAAGAAGTTTCCAGCAAAAAGACAAAAGAAAAATCAAAACCAAAAGAAAAGAAATCAAAGAAAAAGATTTCAACAAAAAAGAAAAAACAGGTGTCATCATCCAGTTCTGATTCCAACTCAGCTGCCAGCATCAGCACTTATGAAGACATGGCCCAATCAAATGAGGACGACTGTTTCGGCATCGACCTTAGCAAAATTGAAGAATCCCAATTGTAATAGATAGGATTCCTGTTCAAATGTATTTACTATTCAAATGTACTTTACTGTTTAAAAATACAAATACCGTTCACTGTACACTGTAGTGACATAAATCACGGAAAGGCACTGTTCACAGGTCACTATTTGACACTGTAGCAACAGTAGTTTTCTTCTATAAATAGGATGTTTTCAGTCTTGCTAAGCATCCGAAAAATTTTCTAAGTTAAAATCTTCTTCTTGTTGGCCCCAAAGTAATAACCTAAGAGGGGGTGAATTAGGTTGTATCTAAAACAAACCTTTTTATGTGCTTAATAGAAATTCAAACTTTATGCACCAAATGAAAACTTAAGCACAAATGAATACAATAGATATTCAACAATTTAAATTGCTAAGCTTAAAGAACAAATAAGAATATTGAGATTAAGATAATCAAACCAAACTCCCAAGCTTCTCAAGCTTGGAGCTTTCAACTACAAAGAACTTCTTACAAGGCAACTACCAAGTTCACAACTTGAAGTTCAACCACTAAAAGTCTCTTCAAAGTAGGTGAGACAATAACCTCTTGTACACAAATGAGGATCACTCTTGCTCACACTAATTACCTTTAGTTGAGCCAAGAGTTTTACACTCACAACCTCCCTTTGTTACAATCGTTATCTCTCCACTTTTACACTTGAAGAACTTTTACACTTCTAAACTCTTTTCACAAAACTACCTACACTATTACAACACTTGTTCCCACTATTTCTCTCAAATAGCTCAAGGGTTATTTGTAATCAATGTAGGAGTCTCTTTTTTAATTAATTCAGACCTAGGGGTATTTATAGTTGCCAAATATCTGCTTCCAACAACTTCCCAACGGCTATTTTCTGTTTACTGGAAAACTAGCCGTGAGTGGACCTTTCGGACGGCCGATGCAGCAAGAGTGCGTCCGAACAAACTAGCCGTTGGACCGTTCGGACGGCCGCTGCTAAACTCTGCGTCCGACACTGCGTCCGTTCTCTGAGGGTATTCGTTCGGACGTCCGAGGATGCGTCCGAACATGCGTCCGATCGAAGCAAAGTCTTCTGGAAATATGATCGGACGCTGTTCTTCGTCCGAGGCTTGCTTCAAATTCTTTGTGTCGGACGATTACCATCGTCCGAAACTCTGTCACTCGGACAGTCATTTGCGTCCGTGAAGTCTTGTGGTTGTTTTGTTCGGACGATCATTTGTGTCCGAACCTACTTGTTTTTCTGCACACTTGTTATCAAACCATTAATATGATTTGGTCATCATCAAAACATGATTAACATAACTGGGGTTCAACACTTCTCTCCCCTTCCTCTCCTCCCAGAGTCCCATTAGCAGAGTTTAGATTCTGCCAACAACTTCACCTGAGGTATTCCTCAATCTGTAATTAATTTGCTGTTTTAATAAAAGTTTTATTTTACTTTGCTTAATTGTTTGATGGTTGGCTAAGCCACCTAATTATTTGTTCAATTCTGTTATTGTTTTGGCTCCCTTGTCCCTTACCCTTCTTCCTCTAGGTTTTTAGGGGTCCCCGTTCTTTAGAAGAACAACCCAATGTGATTCAAAACTCTTACAATGCCAACAACATCTATGAATGGAACATAAATGGTGTGTCTGAGTACAATATCACATCCAAACTCCAGCAGATGACCATGGTGGCCACTGCTTACATATATATATATATACATGTATATATATATATATATGTATATGTGTATGTATATATATATATATGTATATGTGTATGTATATAGTATGTATATATATATATATGTATATGTGTATGTGTATGTATATAGTATGTGTGTATATATATATATATATATACACATACTATATACATACACATATACATATACATATATGTGTATGTATATATATACATACTACATACATACACAATACATATATGTATGTATATGTGTATGTATATAGTATGTATATATATATACATACACATATACATACATATATGTGTATGTATATAGTATGTATATATATATATACATATATATATATATGTATATATACATGCATGTATATATATGTATATATACATGCATGTATATATACATGCACATATACATACATACACATATACACATATATGAGTGTATGTATATATATATATGTGTGTATGTATATATACATATATATATATGTATATATATATATATATGTATATGTGTATGTATATATATATATATATAGATATATATATATATATATATATATATATATGTATGTATAGATATATATATATATATATGTATGTATAGATATATATATATATATATGTATGTATAGATATATATATATGTATACATATACATATATGTGTATGTATATATATACATACTACATACATACACATATATGTATGTATATGTGTATGTATATAGTATGTATATATATATACATACACATATACATACATATATGTGTATGTATATAGTATGTATATATATATACATATATATATATATGTATATATACATGCATGTATATATATGTATATATACATGCATGTATATATACATGCACATATACATACATACACATATACACATATATGAGTGTATGTATATATATATATATATATATGTGTATGTATATATACATATATATATGTATATATATATATATATGTATGTATATGTGTATGTATATATATATATATGTATAGATATATATATATATATGTATGTATAGATATATATATATATATATGTATGTATAGATATATATATATATATGTATGTATATATATATATACATATATATAAGAGGAGAACCGGGGACCCCTAAAAACCTAGAGGAAGAAGGGTAAGGGACAAGGTAGCCAAAGTAAAGACAGAATTAAACAAATAATTCAGGTGGCTTAGCCAACCATCAAACAGTAAATAAAATACTCTTTTACAAATTGTGTTCAGTGAACGGTATTTGTACAATTGAACAGTAAAGTACATTTGAATAGTAAAATACAATTTGAAAAGAATCCTATCTATTACAATTGGGATTCTTCAATTTTGCTGAGGTCGATGCCGAAACAGTCGTCCTCATTTGATTGGCGAAATCTTCTTCAGTGCTCTGCTGGCAGCTGAGCTGGAATCAGAACTGGATGATGACACCTGTTTTTTCTTCTTTTTTGAAATCTTTTTCTTTGATTTCTTTTCTTTTTTCTTTTTGATTCTCTGGAAACTTCCTTCTTGTCAGAAGAGCTTGAAGTTCCTTCTTTGATCTGGGAGAGAGTGTCTTCCAGTTGTTTGATGTAAGCGTCCTTGTTCTTAGCAGTGGCTAACAGGATAGCATTTGTAGACCTTTGTTGAAGAAACTGGGTAGTTTCTCTGTCTATTGGTAATAAGAATTGTGGATTCTTACTAAACCAATCAAACAACTTGAGTCTTATGAGCTCTCACTGGCATCATAAGCATCCCACTTATACAATTAGATGTGTCTTAAGAGTACAGGCTTGGAAAGGCTTGGTTATTGTTTTTGACAAATTCGAATCTCCATTGGAAAATCCAAGGTAATGCGAATTTTGAGAAGAAATGGAGGGTTATTGGTATTGTTGAATTAGGTTGTGAAAACTTTGATTTAAAAAACTCAAAGCCTTCTAAAATTGGTGAAGGTAAAATGGATTCATTTGGTCCAATTAAAGACCAAAATCTATTAAACCAGATTGGGAAAGAATAAGTTGTATTCTTTTTGAAGAAGAATAAACAAGAATGTTTATTCTCAATATTTTGATAGGTAAAGGTACTGAACCAAGCACCTTGATAATCTCAGTAAGAATAACCAGGATAATTTTGAGATTCAGGACCAGAGAAGGACCGTAATCTGTTAAGATCATTGCCCCAATCAGACGGTTTGAGAACCTTGAGAATTTGGTAGGTTGAATGTGTGTAATATGCCTGGTTAGCATGCATATTATTTTTTGGAATAACCGAAAGAGAATCCTTAAGTATCAACTCATAAAATTCTCTGGTTTTTTGTCTTGAGGATGGTATAAAATTGAATCCAGAAGGAAGAATTTTCTGGGCAACAATCAAAGGATTGTTGGTGAACCATTCGGGTTCAATTTCAATCAAGGTTTGGTAGTCAGTTTTTCTGACATATTGGGAGACGTTTTTAGAAACAAAATTTGGAGTTTGTCTGGGTACATAAGGTACCGTGCTTTTTGATATAGAAGGCATCGTGTTTAGTGTTTGAGATGACATATGAGGGTGAACTCATCAAAATGTTTGAGGGCAATACCTGGACTTGTCCAGGGTTGGACAAGGCTTGTTGAAATTGCAACCATGTTTTGAAAGCTTCTCCAAGCTGTGGATTGTCTTCAGCAATTTCTGCCCAAGACTTTTGAACTACTACCTTTAGTGGTGTAGGGTTTTGAATAGATGAAGAGGCTTCATCTTTTTTGGATTGTGGAGGTGAAAGGTCACTCTTTTCTTTCTGGGCATTTCTGCCCTGGAGGTATTCTCTGGTAAGGTAATCGGGCAAAGAATTAGAACTTCCTTTGATGAATTATATATCAAAATCAAATATAGATAAAATTGCTTGCCATCTGGCAAAAATTTGTTTTGAAGCAAGATTCTTAACATCTTTTTGTAAAACATCTTTGGCAGCTTTGCAATCAATTCGAAGCAAAAACTTTTGATTTAAAAGATCAGATTGAAATTTTGAAATACATAAAACAATTGCCAAAATTTCTTTTTTAATAGTGGAATAATGTTATCTTTTGAGCATTATTCCAATGTTTAGAAGTAAAACAGACAATTTGTTCAGAAGTAGAACTTCTTTGTTTTAAAATGCCACCATAGCCAATGTCAGAGGCATCAGTTTCCACAATTTTAAATAAACTTGGATTACATAAAACTAAACAAGGTAAATTCTTAACTTGAGTTTTTATGTATTTGACAGTGTCCGTGTGCTTTTGTGTCCATGCAGGAGGATTCTTTCAAAGTCTATCATGCAAAGGTTTTGAAAGAATACTTAAATTGGGAATGTGTTCAGAGATGTAATTTAAACATCCTAAGAACCTTTGAAGCTGAGTTTTATCCAGAATCTGGTCTGGAAATTTATCAGCAAATTCAATCGATCTGTTGATAGGGATAATTTTGCCTTGGCAAATATTATGTCCTAAAAATCTGATCGAAGTTTGACATAAACTAATTTTTGAAGCAGAAATGACTAAACCATTTCTTTTTGTTACATCTAAGAAAATGTTGACATGTTTAAATATGTTGTTGTTCTAAATTATCAGAATAGACAAGAACATCATCAATATAAACAAGAATGAAATTAAGATAAGGATTGAAAATATCATTCATAACCTTTTGAAATTCAGAAGGTGCATTTTTTAGGCCAAAAGACATTACATTCCACTCATATTGACCAAAAGGGACTGTGAATGCAGTTTTGTACCTATCAGAAGGGTGGATTTGGATTTGCCAAAATCCAGACTTCAAGTCAAATTTTGAAAAAATTGAAGAAGCATGCAATCTATGAAGCAAGTCCTTTTTGTTTGGAATAGGGAACCTAATCCATTGTAAAAATTTGTTGAGGGGTTTGTAACTGATGACTAAGCGAGGAACACCTCGTTCAATCTCGGAGTTTTTGTTAACATAAAATGCAGCACAGATCCAAGGAGACTTGGAGGGACTGATAATCTTCTTAGAAAGGAGATCATCTATTTCCTTTTTGCAGAAATCCAGAAGCTCTTGATTCATCTGAATAGCACGAGCTCCAGTTGGAATATCCTTTTCTGAAAAATCCTTTTCATATGGTAAAGTTACCACATGTTGCTTTCTATTCCAGAAGGCAGTTGGAATATCAGCACAAACTTGAGTTTGAATTTTATTTTGCAAATTATGAATCTTTGTTTTGAAAACCGGATCTTTTAATTGATTTTGAAGTCGTTCAACTTTAAGATCTTTTTTCAAAAAATTGATTTGATTCATTTTCATTTGCAAGGGATTGAGAGTTTTTTCAAAAGCTGGAAATTTGAAAGGAATGAATTGATTTCTTCCTAAGGAATTGATAATGATACCTTGAAAAGTAGTAGTATAAGGTATTAGATAAACAATAAATGGAACACCAAGAATCACAGGAGTAGTGATATTCTTAGCTAATAAAAAAGTATTGTAGGGAAAGTTACAATTAGAATATCTGACTTCTACATCAGATAATTTGAATTTGACTTCCAAAGACTCACCATTAGCACTACTAATGCGTTCCTTGGTCTTTTGAAAATATTTTACAGGTCAGAATTAAACCTTCATGAATACAATTTAAATCTGCACCAGTATCAACTAATGCAGTAGCATCAATAAAAAGCTCATTATTAATAACCAAAGTAATTTGAATAAGAAATTTGAGAACAGTAACTTTGTTTAAAATATTTAAAAACTGTTCTTTTGATTTTTCAACAATCTGATCAGGTGGAATCACTTGTTCAGATAAAACTTGATTTTCAGGAACTTGAGAGGTTGAAGGAGTTTCAACACAATTTTCAAAAACTTGTTTTGGAAATTGGGAAATTTGGAGAGAATGAATGACCATTTGGTCGAAATGAGTTTTTTGCACCTCATGTTTTAAGAAAGCAATTTGATTGTAAATATAAGAGACAGATTGTTAAAATGTGTGTGTGTGGAAATCTTTTAAAATATCCGTAAGATTGTAAGTATTTAAAACCTTGGGATGTTTTACCAAAGGATTGGAGGAAGAAACTTGATTTTGAAAATCATTTGTTTCAAAAGTTTGTTGTGTGTACCTTTGTAAATAAAAATGACGTTGTTCAGAATCAGGAAATTTTTCAATCATATCAAGAATAAGATCCTGTTCTCTAGTTAAAACATTTATTTGAGGAGTTTCAGAAGAAACTGAAGTTTTACTGGAGGAAGAAGAAGAATAACCTAAGTCATCATCTTCTAAGGCATTGATAAGATTGTCTTCTTCGAAATTAGAATCAGAATCACTGACATCTAAGAGAAGATTGTTTAGCTGATTGACAAATGAATATGTACCTAAATCTTAGAAGATTAAGCCTTTTTACAAACTTGCAAAATCTGGCAATATGTCCAGGTTTCTTACATTTGTAACAAACAGCAGTATTGGAATTTGGTAAAGCAGGAATAGGGTTTTTGGTAGGAAGATTAGATTTCCTAAATTTGTGTCTAGGTTTCCTAAAAGACTTACTATAGGAAGGTTTGGAAGATTTGTGAATCATAGGTTTGTTTCTACGTTTGATTTTGGTTTCACAAGAAGGAAGACCAAATTGTTCCACAGAAAGAATCTAAATCCTTCCTAGAGTTGGTTTCTATCTTTGGCTAATTGCCTCATCATTTTGTCTTGACGACAAACTTTCATGGAAACTTGTTGGATCATGGAATTGAGTTCACCATAAGTGATATTTTGGTAGGGCACAATGCCATTGTGCTCGGTTTGAAGTTCTTCACGAACTAAGTCTCTAAGGGATTTGGGAAGACCATCAAGGAATTTTTCTTTCCAATATGGAAGATTTCCATCAGGTCTGGTGTAAATCCTGGTTAGGAAGGTATCCTTATACCACCTAAACTCAGAGAGTTTCTTGCACTTAAGGTCGTTAAGGATTTCAGTAGACTTTTCTCTAAAAATCCCTAGGTTACCTATGAAGGTTTTGGCTATTGTGAAGATGAGTGTAGACACAGCATCCGAAATGGTTTGTCCATAAGGATCTCTAATGACATTGCCCTCAGGATCAATTCTAATGGCATCAAAGATATTGTCTCTATCGTTCTGGGATAGATGTTCTCCAACAATATTATGAATAGTCCCACCAACCTTTAAGTTGTCCAATAAATCCGACAACTAAGATATGGGCCGCGAGTTGATCGGTGCAATTGTGGGAAGTTTTGTAAGCAGTGGCTACCATGGTCATCTGCTGGAGTTTGGATGTGATATTATACTCAGAAACGCCATCTATGTTCTATTCATAGATATTGTTGGCATTATAAGAGTTTTGAATCACATTGGGCTGTTCTTCTAAAAGAACATCAGGATGGGTAGCTCTAGGATAATAAAGCTTATTGGATTTCTTCCAAGAACTAGAAGAGACAGGCATGTAATATGTGAAATCTGGGTCCTAAGTTGACTGGGAATTTCATAAGGCTTAAAGATGGGAGTATCTAAAGCTGACTTGTAACCAGAAGGTTGTTTCGAAGAAGCAACAATTGGTAAAGGAATGGAAGAAGTTGTAGGTGGAATCTTGACAGAGAGATGTTCACCAATAACTTGTAAATATTTATTTGTAAAATTGTTTTGTTCAATTAGTGGTAAAAGGTCTTCATTTGAAACTACAGTTTTAGCTTTAAAAGGTGCAGCATAAATTAAAACTATTTACCAAAAACTCAAATCTTTAGATCTTTAGGGAAATTAGAATGAACCTTTTCCCCACTCGAGATTTACACATCTTTATGTGTATAAGAAATTGATTGAGTAAACTCTTAGTCAATTTTGTTTTGTTCAACTTACAGTCTTAAACCAATCAAAGAACTGAACATGAATTTGATAATGATTTAGAAAGGCATAAAATTCTTCTTGAATTTTAGTTCTCTTATCATCTTTATAGTTTTCAAAAAACCATTGTTTTCTTACTTCATTATGAGGTGCAAAAAACTCATTTCGAAGTAATTCTTTGTTAATTTGAAAATTTGATTTAATAGTTAAAACATTTATCTCTGCGTCAAGTCCAGAAGGATTAAGACTAGAGTAAGTTGGAGAATTGACCAAATCATCATCTTCTGTTGGACAGTGTAACTGGCCTGTGGAAAATCAGATTCTGGTCTCATTCCATGGATTTGGGTATTAACAGAAGAGACAGAGTGCCTGGCACTTTGTGGGTTCTGAAAATCACTGGTTGAAGTACTGGAATTCCTAGGAGGATTAAATCTAGCACTATTTGATCTATTGAAGGAAATTTCTACTGAACCAGTAGAGAATTGCCTAATATTGGAAACTAAGGTATTTTTAGCTGGAACTGGAGGCAAAGCCTCAGGCAGTATCCAGTTTTGAGGAAGGGATACTTGATCCCAAGAAATTGGTTTGGCAACAGATAGGTGAGATCTGCTCGAATCAGTTTGAAAAAGAATCATTGATGTTTCACCTTTCTTTTGAGTTCTAAGAGCTCCAGAATTAAAAGCGGAGTTCATAGCTTTGTATTGAAGTCTAAAAATAATAGCAACTGGTAAAGATCCAGTCTTAGTTTTATAGTTTGAAGTCTTAACATTTAAAGTTAAGGAATCTAAAATATTTGGATCGTTTAAAGAAGCTGAAAAGTTTGGAAAACAATCAAAATAAACAGGACCACCACATAGGCTGGTTTCAACCACGCCAAGTAATGAATCATTGAAATCTAGAATTCTGGCATCTCTTAAACATAGTAAAAGAGACGTATCCAGACCTTCTCTAGATAATGGTTTTGCAGCAATTTGAACAAGTCCAAAATGCAAATAATGGTATTTTTGTTTAAAATTTTCAATTGATTTTTTTGAAAGCAATTTAATCTCGTCATAAACAGAATGATTTTCCACATCAGGAAATTTCCTCCAATCCTTTGGTAAAAAATCCTTTATACACATTTGTAAATTTCTTTTGAAGGAGGGTGATAATGATTGGGAATTTTCCAATTATCTAAAGATTGGGAAATATCAGAGAAATTGATTTCTTCTTTAAGAGAAGAGGGATTTGAAGAAGAGGAGGAGGCTTGGGAAGATTGAGAACTAGATCTAAAGAAAATACTCATTTTTAAAAAAAGTAAAATACAAGAATAAAATGCAGAAAATGAGATGAAAATGCAAAAATAAAACGAAAATGCAGAAATGGTTGTACCCCCTTGTTCCCTTTGGTACAGAAACCTTTGGGTTTCAAAGGATGAAAATTATAAACCAACCATGTTAATGATCTGTTTTAGATATATCTGATTATGTTTAAGCTGATACTAATTATTTATCATAAATATAAAAGCATAACCCAGATCAATAGATCTTTATGCAAATCTTAACATTTAGTCTAGATCTTTGTACGAACAAGTCCTTACACTCTATGGATAGAGGACCTATCAAACCTCAATGCCTGTTCGTTGGCTAAACGGCAACAGAGTCATATCCCATAGGACCAACACTCTGATAAGATCTTTACATAAATGTTAAAATTAACTAAAGATCTAACAGATCTAAGAAATTCTTAAATATTTAACATAAATAATCAACTGGTTAGGTACGTGGGCTTCTTGCGAGTAAACTCAAGCGTCATTATAACCTTTCGGTATAAGTAGACACCCTATATACCATCACCAGATATCAGATTTAACATAGAAAGATAATCTAGCCTAACACTAATATCAGAGGTTCATAGTAGTCACCCTACTTCCCCCTCTGGCTCTATACATACACATACACATATACATACATATATATGTATATATATATGTATGTATATGTGTATATATATATACATATATATATATATATATATAGATATATATATATATATGTGTGTATGTATGTGTATGTATATATACATATATATACATACATATATATATATATCTATACATATATATATATGTATGTATATATATACAAATATGTATATACATAATTGTATATATGTATATACATGTATATATGTATGATATGTATACATATATACATATATACATACATATATGTATATGTGTACATATATATATAAATAATGTATATACACATATATATATATATATGTATATATACAGCCGGCAGGCAGAATTTGCTTTTCCGTTGACATGTCCCGTAGAAATGACTTACTACGGCACATCTTATGCCTCTACCAAAGAGGCAATTTGTCCCTGGGGAGCGGCATATCAATTAGAGCACAGGAATCTGAAGTCCAATTCGATATACAGCAAAATAGGGGGTACATCAAATTTGCAACAAGCAAATTCCCCGAATCCGATAAACTGGGAATGCCAAGTGTGCGAGGTACTGGATTTGGATGCTGACAAATCCCATACACGTGAAGAGCCTCAGGGCCTTCAAGCCCAAACATAACTGGATTATGGATTCAAGAAGAATTTTATGATTCCACCCTGTCTCTTATACACATCTAGATGTGTATAAGAGACAGTCTCATGGGTATCAGGGAGGGGTTTTAGATCTAAAACCCCTCCCTGATTTACCCATGAGATTCCACCATTTTGCACTCAAATTCCTAAATAAGCTCTCCTGAAACTTAAAACCTTGTTCACAGCTTGACCACCAAATTCTATCAGGGTTGCACAGGAATTCCACAAAGACGGTTCTCCTCACCTTCACTATCTCCTTCAATTCCCTTATAAATTTGAAACACAGAATCAAAGGCTATTCGACCTGACCCTTTCCAAAAGCTCTGCAATACTTCACCCAAATATCCATGGGATTAAAAATGCTGCAGTTGAGAGAGAATACATAGCAAAGTACATATATATATATATATATATATGACTCCACTAACATCCCAGCCAATCAGCAACTGACACGTGACGGAGAAGGGGCCTTTGTAACATTATAAGGCCTCTTCTACCCCTATACTGTTTAAGTCCATCCCTCTCTCCTTATATATTCATAAAGTTTGGGAGGCTCCCTCCCTTACAAAGAAACACTCTTATTTACAAATATGCCACGCAGTCCTTCTTTCCGTCTGCAAAAATAAGAACATCTTCCTCACTTATCCCCATTGGTCCATAACTAAAGAAGAAGCCCTCCTACAACATAAAACCCTGTTCACTATAGGACCACCTAATTATATCAAGGTTGCACAGGAATTCCATGAAGACGATTCTCCCCACCATCACTATCTCCTTCAATTCCCTTACAAATTCGAAACCCAGAATCAAAGGCTAATATTTACACACACACACACATACACACACATATATATATATACAGGGATATGGAGCTAAATATGTCGTAGCTGTGAAGGAATACATAGCAAAATACGGCGACATATATACAGAAGGTCTAGATACTGTCTCTTATACACAGTAAATGTGTATAAATTTCTAGAAATATATATATATTTCCTTGAATCCTGTTATATATTCTTATAACTCCTAGATGTATAAAGAGACAGATCCTAAATCTTTCATTTTAAATTACAAGAAGATCAATTCTTACTTTGATCTTCTTATTAAACCACCTCCAGTCCAATATCAAAACCCATTCCCTGTATATTATTATATATATGTGTGTGTGTGTGTGTGTGTGTGTAAATATGTATACATACATATATGTATATACATATATGTATACATATATTTGTATATGTATATACATATATACATATATATGTGCAAGTACATACATACATGTATGTATATATGTGTATATACATACAGGTATGTATACATATATATATGTATATATATGTGGAAGCACCGGCATCTAAAGCAAGATGTGTATAAGAGACAGCTTCCTGTCTCTTATAGGCATTTGGAATGTCTTAAGATTAGATCTTTATGTATGTTAGTACTAAATGTCTCTTATCAGACACATCATAGATATGGATCAAGACCTGTCTCTTATACACGGCAGGAGTGGGCTGCTTATAAAGTCTCAATATCTTAGCCGTTTTAAGGTATTCTTGCGTGATGTAGGGATAGTTTCTCGGGGCTATGGAAAGGGACTGACGAAGGTAAGCATCCCGTGGAGTAGATATTTGTCGTTTAGGGGCAATTGTACCTTGCCCCTAAAGATAGTTACGCAATTTAGGAATAACATAGTTACTAATGGCGCTTATACTAATGTAAAGCGCAATGCCATATTAGTTTACGTAGTCTAGAAATGCGACAGTGAATATAATTTACAGTTTATCATAAATACTAGAATGAAGTATTATCATTGACTTGGATGTGATGTGCCAAGTCACCATGAGCCTTGGCTTACCAGTAAAGGTGGAAAGGCTTGGTTATTGTTTTTGACCCATTCGAATCAACAACATTGAAAAATGCAAAAATGGAAGCAAAAATTTATTATGAATAAAGTTGTAAATATTAATTAGAATTTGGGTTTTGAAGTTGCCGGATTTAAGCACTCGGTCTTTACAACATTTACAACAGAGCCTATAAGCTGGCCCATTTGATTTGGGCCTAACTATATGTATTGGCCAGTTTTATGGCAGCCCACTTCGCTTATGGACGGCCCAGGGTCGCAGTCTTCCAGCTTCTTCGGTTGCAGGCTGTCTAGTAAGAATCTATCTGTACGAATAGGTTAGATGGACCCGCAATTTCTGATGCAGCCTGCCCTGGTCCTACAATCAGTATGTTACTTGGTTTTTAGGTTGTATGGGTACTGGAGAATGACCTGCATAGAGCCCTTTTTCGGATTGTCAATCTGTAGTGCCAAACGTCTACCTGGTCAGGTATGAATTTGTCAAACTTAATGCGCATACTTAGCATTCGCAGTTTATCAGATTTGGGAAATTTGCTTGTTGCAAATTTGACGTATCCCTTTATTTTGCTGTATATAGAATTGGACTTGAGGTTCTTGTGCTCTAATTGATATGTTGCTATCTAGGGACAAATTGCCTCTTAGGTAGAGGCATAAGATATGCCGTAGTATGTCATTTCTACGGGACATGTCACCGGAAAAGAAAATTCTACCGGCAGCTATCTGTTCCGGTGAGCCTGGTATCGTATACGATGACTCGTACAGTATCTGTTGTGTTAATTGGGCATTAGGAGGTGTAAATGAGAATACAAGTATCTATTTTTATTGATTTGTTTGCTCACCAGAGTCTTAAAGAGGCCATGAAAGGCATGGCCAGCTTGATTTTTTGGGCTTCAGATTGGATCTGGTTCAAAATGATTCCGATTTTATAATCATCTACATTTATTAATTGCTGATCATGCTTCATTCTGAAGGTTGCAGTGAGGAAGATGAGCAATGGGTATGGGAGGAATTAGTCCTTTATATAGATTTTAGGTTATCGCGGTGTAATAGTATCCAGTGTGGTAACATCTTGGTAATGTCATTCCCTCTCTTGGAGGAAGCCTCCCAAACTTTACTCTTTTTATGGAGGGAGTGAGGGACTAGTTTTTATATTGCAGGAAGGGGCCTATAATATTACTAAGGCCCCTTCCCCCACCTACCACGTGTTAGCCGCTGAATGGCTGGAGGAGAAGTAGTCTGAGGGTAAGCAAGACATTTGCACAGTGGAGTCCATATGGGGCCCATGTGTCTGGAAGGGAATCTTTTTCAAAATATTTCTCAGATGCTGGATTAATATGGGGTGGTGGAGATATGGCGTTCATTTGTGGGAGATGGCCTCACTTTGTCCTAGTTACAGTAAGGACGTGTACTGAGAAATCTTCTGGGTTGTCCATCCTTTCCTGCTTTTTGTGTTAAAGCACGTGGGAACTGTTTAGGAGTGGGAGGACTGGGGTTGCAATTAAATTGGATACTGTTACGCGGAGGGACAGAAGAAGTAGGTCAAATTATAAATTTTAATAGCACCTCCATTTTTGGGCAGAGTACCTGTAGATCTGGGGATTTTGGGCTATGGACCCGAGTAGGATTACATCCAGCACTTCTTTTGGTAGGAAGATTTATGCTCCGAATACTCCTTTTTGGACTCCAGTGAGGCGCCGCTTGTCCCTAGTGGTCACTTTGCCCCTCCGCGGCCATTGTTCAGGCGTAAGGCCGTTCGTCATTCGCAGAGGTCAAGCATGACCGATTGTGGGATATTTGATGAGGCGATGGGTACTAATAGGGACCAACAGAACCTAATGTGTCTGAACACAAGAAGACTTATACATAGGTACACATGCCTTCTTTGGGCCAGGGTTATTTGATTAAAATCTGGTCGTACAATATGGTGGGGAATTTCTAGGTCGATCCGGGGAAACAGGAAGGTAATGCTCTTAATGGGCTTATCAGCATCTATGTTGTCTTGGTTCGAGAGCCCAGTGAAATGGAGCTGTCCAATTTTGATGAGATTTTTCAGAGGCCCTACGATATGGATCAAGACTGGTACTAGAGCAGGAGTGGGCTACTTATAAAGTTTCATTGTCTTAGCCATTTTAAGGTACTCTTGTGTGATGTGAGAACAGTTTCTCGGGGCTATGGAGAGGGACTAACGAAGGTGAGCATCCCGTGGAGTAGATATTTGTTGTTTAGGGGCAGTAATAACAAGATAGTTACGTAGTTTAGTAATAACATAATTACTAATGGCGCTTATACAAATGTAAAGCGCAATGCCATATTAGTTTACGTAGTCTAGGAGTGCAACAGCGAATGTAATTTGCAGTTTATCATAAATACCATAATGAAGATCATATTATCATTGACTTGGATGTGATGTGCCAAGTCGTCATAAGACTTTTTGTCTTTAAATAATGGCTTCAGTTAATCCTATAGTGAAAAAGGCAAGCGCAGCGTAATTGTTAAAAAAATGCAGAAATGGAAACAAAAATTTATTATGAATAAAGTTGTAAATATTAATTAGCATTTGGGTTTTGAAGTTGCCGACTTTGAGCACTCGGCCTTTACAACATTTACAACAGAGCCTATAAGCTGGCCCATTTGATCTGGGCCTAACTGTATGTGTTGGCTAGAGTTATAGGAGCCCACTTCACTTGTTGACGGCCTGGGTTGCAGTCTTCCAGCTTCTTGGGTTGCAGGCTTTCCAGTAAGAATATATCTGCAGATAGGTTACATGGACCCGCAATTTCTAAGGTTGAATAGCCTTTAATTATGGGTTTCGAATTTGTAAGGGAATTGAAGGAGACAATGAAGATGGGGAGAACCATCTTCGTGGAATTCCTGTGCAACCCTGATATAATTAGGCAAGAGATCGTACAGTGAACAGGGTTTTAAGTTTCAAGAGGGTTTCTTCTTTGGTTATGGAGCAATGGGGATAAGTGAGGAAAATGCTCTTATTTGTAGACGGAAAGAAGGACTGCGTGGCATATTTGTAAATAAGAGCAATTGTTTATAGAGGGGAGAGCCTCCCAAACATTACCACTATATAGGGAGAGAGGGAGGGACTTAAACAGTATAGGGGTCGAAGGGGCCTTATAATATTACCAAGGCCTCTTCCCTACCACGTGTCAGCTGCTGATTGGCTGGGGAGTTATTGGAGTCCACGTGACAGCCCCTAGCTGATTTGAGGGATATGGAATGACCATTTTGCCTTTGGAAAATGTCACTGTGGTGCAAATAGTGGGGACTGTTATGCCGAGGAACAGAGGGACTTTTCTATAGCGTGGAGGGAATTAGTGGAGACTGTAGCTTTCAAATTCAAATTTTAAATTTTGTAAAGGACAGTTGTGGGGCCCTTGATGTAACATAAAACTGTTGTCCTTTAGACTTATCCTTTTTGCAGCCTGGGTGTCCTTTTTGTCAGGTGTATTGCTAGCTTCGTGGAAGTTTTGCCATGTCAGTGGTAAAGGGAATAGGTAAGCTGGCATACGTCTGGACCGTCCATCTATGTCTCTATCCACCGTTGGATCGAGATATTTGCTTGGAGATGAGATAATTAATAGTGTTTTCCGAGGGTATTAAGTTTTGGATTTGAATTTCCCAGGTATTCTTGGAAGATGCCGGGGAGTGCGAGCCTTCGGTTGACTGTTACTCTCAGTGGAGAAGTTTATAGTGTTCGCGATCTTTTAAGGGAAATTACTATGCTGTGCTAGAAATAGGACCACTCTACCTGGTGGCTTAGATTAATTTACTTCTGTCAGAAACCAAGCAGTTATTTTCAGGCTTATTAGCTGCTTCGCGAGTTAATCGGGTTCATTCTGCATCGGCTTCTCAAGGGTCAAACGAGTCTGAATAGTGTATATATATATACATATACATATGTGTATACACACACACACACATGAAAAATGTATATATATGTATACATGTATACATCTATATGTACATGTATATATACATGTACTTGTATATGTATACATGTATATATACATGTATATATCTATACATCTATATGTACACATGTATACATCTATATTGTATATGTATATATGTATACATGTATATATACATGTATATATCTATACATACTTGTATATGTATACATACTTGTATATGTATACATGTATATATCTATACATACTTGTATATGTATACATGTATATATCTATACATACTTGTATATGTATATATACATGTATATATCTATACATACTTGTATATGTATACATGTATATATACATGTATATATCTATACATCTATATGTACATGTAATATATCTATACATACATATATCTATACATACTTGTATATGTATACATGTATATATACATGTATATATCTATACATCTATATGTACATGTAATATATCTATACATACTTGTATATGTATACATGTATATATACATTGTATAGTATGTATATATCTATACATCTATATGTACATGTATATATTACATGTATATATACATGTATATATCTATACATCTACATCTATATGTACATGTATATATTACATGTATATATACATGTATATATCTATACATCTATATGTACATGTATGTATACATGTATATATACATCTATATGTATACATGTATGTATACATGTATATATACATCTATATGTATACATGTATGTATACATGTATATATACATCTATATGTATACATGTATGTATACATGTATATATACATATATACATCTATATGTATACATGTATGTATACATCTATATGTATACATGTATGTTTACATGTATATATACATCTATATGTATACATGTATGTATACATGTACATGTATACATTTATACGTATATGTGTATATGTATATATATATACATATATGTGTGTATAAATATATATATACATAAAAACTGAGTCATTATATTATGGATAAATTCGATTGTTAAAGGGGCCCAAATGTTTAGCCAACATATAAATTCACTAGTATATTTTCTAGCCAACAAAACTAAATTAAAAAGAATGAATTTCACACAAAAAAAGAAGTAAAGGTGATGTTGGCAGCTTTGACAATGGCAACACCAGAGATTGTATTAGTGAATCTCCTTGGGTTTAGATTGGAGGACGATGATGGCAAGTGACCCTGATAGCATTAGCTTTTTAATCCCTTTTTCCTTTTCTATTTTTCCTTTTTTTCTTCCAATCTTTCCTTATCTCAGAAGGATTTATAGATTATGATAAAAGAAATGGGTGATGGAGCCGTGACGAGAAGGGTTTATGTAAGGGATTTTAAGAAGTGATTTGGTGTTCATTGATAGTAGTTGAACAAGTGGGGCATGGAGCTTGGAGATAGAGTAGATGGTTTAAGGTTTGGTGGCATGTATGGAATAGTTTGGGTAGGTTTAATTGTGAATCGTTTTATAAGATTATAATGGATGATGAGATTTAGTCTTTGGTATGGAGATTTACAATACACTTAATTATCCAGTCAAAACACTTAAAATATAAGTTTTGGGTAGTGCCACCACTTAGAGGACTTTATTGGATACCTCTAATTAGACAATTCAACTAAAATTAAAGTTGGAGAACTACTTTGATTTTAATGGAATATTTAGGGGACTATTTAGGTGATTTGTCCTATTTTCTTATCTTCTTACTTCATTAATATGCCATCAAGATTAAAGTTAAAAAAAACTAATTTATTACTTTTTAAATTTAGGAAAATTTTACAGTTCTGTTGAGGAACCATTCCATTGTACTTTAAAGGTTTTGTACAGATAACACCATGTGCTTTAAAGCCTTTTATTATACACGCCCTTACAGCCAATGGAATGATTCGTTCAACGGAATTATAGAATTCTACATAAATTAATGAAGAGACGAGATATTTAGACATAACAAATTATCTAAATCAACAATAAAATAAGGAAAAATTCTATAGTCCCTTTTAGGGAACCATTCCCTTGTACTTTAGCAAATGTTTATACAGTACAATATCATGTGGTTTAAAAACTTATATTGTACAATCTTTTAAAGTTAAAGGAATGATTCTCTCAAAGAGACTGTGGAATTCTCCTAAAGCAAGATAAAGTAAAGGAAGTTTCTACAGTCCCTTCCAGGGTACCATATCCTTAATTCAATATTTACCATATGACATATAGGAGAATTTTGGACTATTGGATTACATTGGGTGTAATAATTTATTTTGAAAGGTTTCACACACATAAACTTTTCTTTCTAGATAGGGAACTTGTTAAATTTGGAGAATTAAGTTTCCTTTCATCATACTCATCTCTTACACAACTCTTTACTACTACTTCTTTTACCTTGTAAATTAATCTATTTCATTATTTTTACCATTTTTTATTCATGACAGAATATTACATCTTTCTTAATTTCATATTTAAGATTTTGCATTGATGAAATAATTTTTTTTATTTTGTTTTGTTTTATGTAAGTTAACTATGAAAATTATTGTGGCTATTTCTAATTTTCATACAAATTTCTATTATTAATAATACTTTATATTTTTATATTATTTTATCTATTAATTAAAATAATGAGAAGTAGTACCTTTTATGATATTTGACAATACTATTTTTATTTCACATAGAGCTTCTTTCACAATTTGAGAATACTATCCAATTCTCATTAAGTGGTGAAATTTGAATAATATTTTGTTAATTTACTTCTGAAACTCATCTTTTATAGTAAAATTTTTGTCAATCAAAATAGTTTTAACATTAATGAGAATAAAATTCAAAATATTTTAACTATTAATAAAGGAAGAGCATCATTTGGGCTAGTGGTCTTTCCATTTCTTTGTAAAATTTGTTTTGAAATATTAAAGTCTGCAAGAAAATCACATTATTGTATGTAACTATTAAATAATTACTCCATACTTTTATTTTGTAAAATTATCTATATTTATATTATAATGTTATTATATATAAATATATGTTTTTTACATTTATTTTAATTTTTATATATTAGTTGCACAAAGTAGATTGTGCCAAAGGCACTAGGTTAGATAATGAACTAACACATAATTTGTTTAAATGATAGTACTATACTAACATATAGAGACTACTAATTTGTTATATAAACATACTAAATCTATATTATTTATTACTCTTTACACATTATTGGTAAGCATAATAGCTTATAATTTAATTTTTTATTGCGTTACTTTTTCTTTTTTCTTTTTTTTTTGACTTTTGTATACAATTTTGCATTAGTAACCAAACAACATATTTGTAACTTTTACAATATTTGATAGTTCTATTTTCGTTTGTCGAACTACTTCTTAATTTAACATTTCAATTTATAATTCTATTACAATAACTTATTCATTTTTTGAGTGTTATGAAGTTTAAATAATAATTTATACTATAATTATCATGAAATTTGACTCCTACAAATATTTCATGATCATTCACATAATCAAATATGATGACATATTTAAATATTAAGAAAATTCTATAATCCCTACTTTAGGGAACCATTCCCTTGTACTTTAAATGTTTGTACAGTATAACACCATGTGGTTTAAATGCTTGTACTATACAAATCTTTAAAGCTAAGAGAATGGTTCCCTAAAAGGAACTGTAGAATTCTCTAATTATTATTCAGAAAAAGAAAGAGCATAATATAATTATTTTAAATAGTACTATGCTAATACTTTGATTGTAGGTTTCTTTGCATTTCATCATGCTATTTATTATCTATTACAATTTTGTTGATAATGTTAAATTTAGTAAAATTTAATATAAGTTTTCCCTTTTTTTTTGTTTGTCAAATTGTCTATATTCATGTATGCTTTGATTTTTAATCAAGCTGATATAATAGACTTATAATACTTTTTACTATACAAAAGAATACTATTTGAATACCTAATAGTACTTAATTTCATACTCCTTAATACTATCATAATATTTTTCTTCACAAAAAATTACTAATGCAATATATGTTTTATTACCAAAAATTATTTTGGTATAATATAGAACTAATCTATCAATATCATTAATTTAATATCTCATAAATTATCGGATAGATCTCTCATGATAAGATTTAGAATTCATCAAGTAGATATAATGGAGTCAATAGTGCGTTTTATTATATGAGAGAATACTATTTATATATCTCATAGTACTTTCTTCCATATTCTCTAATACTATTGTAATATTTGTTTCATTACCAACCATTCTAGTATCTATTTCATTACAAATATTTATTTGATAATAATACGGATAATTTAACATTACATTTAATTTAATTAAAAAATACTAGGATCTGTCATAAGAGATAGCACATTGTATACAGTAATGCAATATTGATACTTTGATAGTAGGTTTTTTTACATAGTACAATTTTATTATCTGTAACTGTTTTAGCTGATAGTTTCATGCGATTAATGACTTATAATGTAATTTTATCCATTTTTTATTTTTTGTTTATTTATGTCCAATTATGTCCAATTATGCAGTGACTTTCTTAATCAATTGATACAGTTTAATCAAATTGGTAGTACTTTTTATTATACAAGATAATACTATTTAGATATCTAATAGTATTTTCTTTCATATTTCATAGTACTATCGCATTATTTTTTGTATCCTAAAATTACTATCCAAAAATCTATTTTATTACAAAATTTATTTTTTGATGATACAAATAATATAATAGTACATGTAATACTACTTTAGATAAGGAATACTTGGTTTTAGATATTTTGGACAATAGTATATTATATTTTGATAGTAAATTTCTTTACCTTATAGTGCAATTTTATTATTTATTAGTATAATTTCACTTCAACTTTTATAAATATTTCACATAACCAAATTATTTGAGACTTCAATAGAGATTATTTATTTTTCTTAATTTTGAAATCATCATTCATTTAATTTTAAATTAGACTTTTCTTTTAAAAAAATATAGAAAATAAAAAAAATTGATCAAATTATCTGCTACAACATATTTTATAAGTAAATAATAGAATTGTTCCTCACATTTCATACTTTGTATTTTTTTAGTCCCTCACATTTAAAATGATACATTTTACTCCTTCACAAATTCAAAACGCACTGTTTTAATCATTCAACACAATTATAACCATATTTTGGCCTGAAATACTTATGTACATATCAAATGTAACATATTTAAGTGTAAAATTGACAATACATAACTTTAAATACTAAATTGTCCCAAAAAGGAAGATGATTGGGGCTGTTGGGGTAGGGCTGGCGGAGGAAAAGAAGCTAGAAAGGGAAATAGGGTAGTGATGGTATGTGAGAATTTTGAAATGGTGGTAGAGGAGGTTTAGTAATGTTGTTTAATATTTTAAATTTGTGTATTGCCAATTATCCATAAAAAAACGTAACATTCGATATGCATGTGAGTATTTCAGGCCAAAATATGCTTATAATTGTCTCAAGAGACTAAAATGGTGCATTTTAAATTTGTGAGGGATTAAAATGGATTATTTTGAATGTGAATGATTAAAAAAGTACAAATATAAAATGTGAGGGAGGGGTTGTTTCCTAAAATTTCCCTGAAGTAAAGGGGAAGCATTGGTTATCATGATAATCGTGACCCATTAACTCGAGTATTGACTAGGGGTGTCAATGAGTCGAATTATTACGTCATCGCGTCATGTCAAGTGTAACCCATTTCTTATTGTCTTTGTGTCGTGTGGGCTCATTTCATATCATGTCGTATTCATGTCTAATTCATTCGGTGTCCGTTTACTATTGACAGAGAGTATCAGCCTATTTAACAATTATATAACTTGCGATACATTTAAATTAAAATCTCAAATTTTGATTATTTAACATCTCAAACAATTATTAATACTAACCTTATATAATTTAAAACTCATAATTAAAATTATTGAAAATTTTTGGATAATATTTAACATAATTATTATGTTTGATTTAATAATATAATATTAATTCTATTATTCAGAATCTTAAAATATATTATATTAAATTATAATAAAATAAAATTTTCAGCAAATCTGTTCATGCAGTAACTTAACGAGTTATAGGATAATTTTTAGTATCAACCCACAGGTTGACCTAACCCAACCCGTTTAATTTTGTATCATTGATGTGGTAACCTGTTAATTTAATATTATATTCGTATCGTGTTATCTTATCAGAAATTGCTAGCACTAGTAGAAAAATATTTAAATAGACCCCATTTTTGATTCCACCTGTAAACCCTGTGGTCAGGAAAGAATCTTACTTATATCAGTTGATATCATAGACTCTTTAAAATTTAATTTAAATGACAAGATTTACAAGTAAAATTAAAAATCAGACCTACCTAAATATTTGACGCACTAGACAGACTTTCAGGCAGTTCTTAGTACACGCGTATGGGTATGAGTACAAGTGTACAGTTTTCTTCCTTCCTTTGGATCACGTTTCTTGGCAGGCATGTCGTACTAAACACAAGAAGATCAAAAGGGAAAGGGGCATTTGTTTTGGCTTTTCACGAGTACGTCCTAAAATCTGGAATCTTAGCAGCACTAGTCAAGACTCAAAAGGGTTACCGTCAACTTCACCTACAATACATCATTTGACTTTGATTTCTGTGTCTTAGGTACGCTATCTAAATCTTTAATTTCTTCGTCTATATAAGCTGATGTTTCTCATGCTATGATAACTTCTATTGATAGTTCTTGTATGAATTTCTTCCGCATAGAGTACAATTTATTCATCTGATCAGTAATTTCGGTACTAAAGAATTTTCGCTAGGGATCTGATTTATGAATGCCTTTTTAATTTTTTTTTTTTTTTGGGTTTAAAATAGAATTTCCTGTTTGTAGTTCTTCACTGCTAAAATGCTGATCGTTCTTCAGTTCGTAATATTTTTCATTTCATTGCTATTGTTAAGTTCATGGATTTTGCTTCCACGGAGAGATTTTTATCTTGATTCTTTCTGCTCTATCATGCTCTTTGTTTCGCTCCGCAAAGATTTATTTAGTATTCATAGTTTGGTTAAATAGCTGCATTATGATTTGGTAAATGAGATTTGAGTACCTATTGAATTTGTCACTCTGATATTTAGTCAATGGATGGATTATTTGGTAGTTGGAAAGCTGTGTGAACCGACTGTTACTCCAGCTTCTCTTTTGTGATCACACTTGTTACTCAAATTATTTTCTTTGGCACTAAATGCAATCACTGGTATTGGGCCAGTGAATATTTGGCACTAAATGCAATCAATGAAGCTGGATTTTCTCTTAGAACTTTGTCTAATGGAATTTTCTTTTATCGCTTTCATTATTCTGTGTGTGTTTTCCAAGAGTCAACTTTTACAACTCGGATCATTTACTTTATATTAAAAGTTGCCTTGATTTGCTTTTCAACTTCATCGTTCCTCAGGATTGTGCTTCTATCAAGGCATGGCATCATCTGACAATCCAGAGATAGTTGAGAGGGTTGTCAAAGAGAAAGAAGAAAAAGAAGAGAAAAAAGATGAAGAAAAGGGTGGATTTCTGGAGAAAGTGAAGGATTTCATTCATGATATTGGAGAGAAGATTGAAGAAACTATAGGATTCGGGAAACCCACTGCATCAGATGTCACCGGAATTCATATTCCTAAAATTAATCTTGAAAAGGCAGATATAGTTGTTGATGTGCTGGTAAAAAACCCAAATCCCATTCCAATCCCCCTCATTGACATAAATTACTTGGTTGAGAGTGATGGGAGGAAACTAGTATCTGGGCTGATCCCGGATGCCGGGACTATCCACGCACATGGTTCTGAGACTGTCAAGATTCCCCTTTCTTTGGTATATGATGACATCAAAAGCACCTATGATGATATAAAGCCTGGAAGTATCATTCCTTACAAGATTAAGGTTGATCTCATAGCCGATGTGCCTGTTTTCGGCAGACTTACTTTGCCTCTCGAGAAGACTGGAGAGATCCCCATACCATATAAGCCTGATATTGACCTTGAGAAAATTCATTTCAAGACATTTTCTTTTGAAGAAACTGTTGCTGTACTTCATCTGAAGATTGAGAACAAAAATGATTTTGACCTGGGACTCAATGCACTTGACTACGAGGTTTGGACTGTCTGATGTGAGCATTGGGGGTGCAGAACTCCAGAAATCAGCTAAAATTGATAAAAATGGAATCAGTTACATTGATATTCCCATTACCTTCAGGCCAAAGGACTTGGGCTCTGCACTTTGGGACATGATTAGAGGAAAAGGAACTGGCTACACCATGAAAGGACATATAAATGTGGATACACCTTTTGGAGCAATGAAGTTACCCATCAGCAAAGAGGGTGGTACCACTCATCTTAAGAAGAATAAGGAAGATGGAGGTGATGATGGTGATGATGATGAGGTTTGTGTTGTTTTTTCATCACTTTTTTCCTTACTGATTTAAGTTCTGGCTGTGTATTTTATCTTTAGCTTTTTTCTATGATATACAATGACCTAGCATGTCCTTTAATCACTGTGAGTCATAACAGTGGACACTGACCTGCAAATTATGCATTTGCTGTTACGTTTTGAAGTTATTGACTGATCCTGGCTCTTTCTGGGTGAAAAATTACATAGTATCTCCTGTGCATTTATTGAACAAATATGAACCATTGACTAAGGTACTTTATCAAGAACCTTAGATTGTAGCCATTAGAGGGAATTAGATGATGAAATGATTTCAAGTTTCATATTAAATTGGGTAAAAACATTGCAGGAACTGATGGTTGGTAATAATTTACAAAACCTAGGTACAGTCAGATTGAAGACTCATGTTCCAAAATCTCAAGTACCGCTTTTCTGCAATTCTTGAGAAACACAGCTATTATGTGTTTTGTTGAGCATTCTATGATTGGAACTTGGTGACTGGAGCCACATGTTTTTAGGGAATTCGTGTTTCTTTTTCTTGGCAATGTGTGATTCAAGTCCTTTGGACTTTTAACAATTAGAACAGTGTTCAATGTTGCAATTTCTAAGTTGTTCGAATCTTACATGCTGTTCAGAATAGGTATTGGATTGATGTGTGACTTCCAGAAACATTTCCTTCAAAACTTTTTCGTTGGAGGTTATGTAACACGAATGAATGAAACACTTGCTTATGGTGATTTCATGCTAAAATATGGTATCAAACATCTTATTTACTTGAGATTTCCTAATGACTTTCAAAAGAACAAGCATTCATCAGCCTGTGTGCCTATAGTCTCTTTGCAACAAATAGTGAATGTATCCGCTGCAGGGGGCACACGTATTTTCTTTTCTTGCCAGAATCAGTGTTTCGACCCGTGAGTTGCTTATCTTTGGTTTGTAATTAACAGATTATAACCCCATCTGTTGTAGCTGTGACAATTGAATATCCATTGTTGAACATATGGTAATGTTGGATGAGGAAAAAGCGAAGTGGTGCGAAAGTTCACTCTAAGCAGCTCCCTGCAACCCCCATTCCAGAACCCTAAATAAAAAATGTTTTACAATGAAGAGTTTTCAATATTTCCTCCTATCCGAATTGGTTAAATAATGAACTGTACTTCTTTAATATTCCATCTCCACCTATAATTTGGTTTGTCATCATAGTTGTTTCCTTTCGGATAGACTTGATAGGGGAAATCCTTTGACATTTACTGTTTACATACTCAGGTAATTCTATATACATTGGAAAATGTTATTTGTTTTCATTTTTATTTTATTGTTTGAAAAAATAAATTACAATCTGAAATGGCATGATAAAAAGTTTAATTGTATTGTACTTGGACCCCCGTTTTGCCAGAGTGTGAATCAGGTAACAATCAATTATGACATGTCCAATCTTATCATCTTTGCTTACTTTTATGAACTTGCTTTCGATTGTTCTTTTCACCTTTTCCCTGAAATTCGAAGGTGACTTTTATTGCGTATGCTCTGTTTCCAAGTTGAATGTCCCACTTTATGAGGCACAAGTACTAATATGGACTCGTATTTTCAAAGGAGGTAGTGAGATATACATAGATCAGTATCTGTTAACGCTAACTTTCTAAGAAATGTGAAATTTGTTTTGCTATTACCATACTGAAGTAGGGCTTCCTCACTTCATGAAAGACGGCATAATTAAGTAGTTTAGTTTACTTGTAGTCTAACTATTTAAAGAAGAGAGAAAAAAGCAACACGTTTGACTCACTTGTGTGGATATTTAGATATGATACAACTTCTCCTGCAACTTTAGGACTTTGGAATGACTGATATGTGCAGATTTTGATAATGATACGACTTCACCCTCCTCTACATCTGCCACCGTTTGGAGAACTTCAATCTACAAGTTTTCTGGAAAATGTCACTCCCTGAATATTTGTTTATCAGATTATTGTGACTAAAGTAAAAAATTTCTCCACGTTGAGGTTTACCCCTCTAGATATGCTAAAATTTCAGGTCCTTTTAAGTGGAGAGGTGTTAGAGATGGCATAGAATTTGTGTCACAAATACAGATTTATGCCTGTATTTGTGTGGCCATGTGTTTATCCTTTGACTATGAATCAAAGAGCTATTGTAGTCAATGAATGTGGCCGAGGTGTTTATAATGCATTCTTGAGAATTGCTACTATTAAATATCCATCGAAATCGAATATCTGTATCGCAATCTTAGGAAGTGAAAAGGAACTAAAAAATATTCTCTAAATGATCTTGCAATCTATATAGGAATTCTATTAGTATTATGGTTTCAAATTTTGAAACTCAAGCTATTAGCTAGTACCAGCATTGACTGGTTCAGCATAATGCTGCATCACAGGTAGTTAAGAGTGGAAATGTGTAGTGTTACTGCAAAGTGAACTAAAATATTATATGTGCAGTGCCCGGAGAATATGTAAATGAACGTTGATTCTTAATGTAAGAAGTAAAGAAGCTGTGACATAGGCCAGGAGGATGACAAACCAAAATTAGTTTTTGGCTTTGTATATTTCTTGGAATACATTTTTTTTCGTCTACTGCATTGGCTTGAACTTTTGATAAAATTTTGTTCCTTGTCCTGCAGGATTGAAGACAATATAAAGGGCTATGCAATACGGAGCTGAACTTTTTCTGTGTTACGATACTTGTGTAATCTAGGAGTGCTTGGAGAACTACTCGTTTTTTCATGATTGCATGGCACTGGGTTATTGTGGTTGACCTCACAAGTTTGCACTTGTTCCTTGCATGGGTTCTTAGTCTGTAGTGTTATATGGCTGATGGGAAATAGTATCTGCTCGATGAGTACTTAATGAGGTTATACAGAATCATAATGAGAATGTTCTTTGTTTGGAAATGCTTTTATAATAATTTTATGCCCGTGTAACAATTTTATGACAATTTTTTGCTTTTTAGGTAAAGCCCTACATTAGTAGATGAAAAAAAAAAAAAAAATGCTCGCATTAATGAAATGGGACTTTATCACATAGTACGTGGAAATATGTGATGTGTCAGAACTTACAGCTTTGGCCTAAAATTGCAACTATAATTTGCACTAGTAGTATCCAGGCATTGAGAAATCTCCCAGATGATTCTGTCTTTTAATTACATAACTTGGATATTTTCAAAATGTTTAATTTGCTTTACAACTTCACTTTTGTATTTGAAGTGGGTGATAGATTCTGGCTGTGCTCCATCTCATGTTTCTGACCTTATTTTCCTCTTGAATATTGGATTTCCAGTGCCTACTTGTAATGTATTTCCTATATTCCAGATGTGACATGAGTACGATGATAATGAAAATATATTAGGTCATCTTATGATAGGAAGGCAATTTTTATTTATTTTTTAATCAAAGCGTCAGAAGTGTTGGGTATACAGAGGGAGGTAAAAGCTCAAACTGTACAGTTAAGCAACTGCTCAAATTTCATCCTGTGAGGCTCAGAAAAGCCACTGGGAGGAGGACTCCTACTCAACAAAGGTTTTTAAGGGTATAGCTAATTTTGCTTACTTGTTAGCTAATCTATTACAAGTATTAGGTACAAAAGAGAAGGAACATCTTGAAAACATTTCACTCATATGATAAGAAGGCACAACGAAAGAGAAAGCGAGGTACCATAAGGGCATAATTTGCTCTTTTATTTGTTCCTGTTTCTTTTAACACTTTGTTTGGTTGGGACATAGATGGGGTATTTAGAAGTACTAGTATGGAGAGCACGTGTTTTGCACGTTCGAAAATACTAATTGTTTGATTTTTATTGCTATGAATTAAAAAGTAAAGCATGTTTGAAAATCTAACTGTTTGATTTTCTTAGTTCACTTAATTTTTTGCTTATATGATTTTTGTTTCAATGTTTAATTAAGTCAAAGAATTTTTTATAATTCGTATGAGTTTAGAACAATATTTGCTCATAGGTGATTTTTATGCATTTTTTTTAGATATAACTTTGTTGGAAATATAAGGGATTTGTTTAGTTTAATAGTTCAAACAATTTTATAAGAGCTAAATAATTGTGTCTTGTGAATAACACATCTACATTGCAATTTTTAAAATAAAAATCCATTTCCTTGGTTTACTCTATTTAATTTCAAAAATAGGAAAGTTTAAAATATCATCAGACTGGAGCATAATGTATGATAGGAAATATATTAAAGTTTTTTATTATATCCATTATGTAAGTTTAGTAATCAAAAAGGATAGTGTAGTTTTGAAAAAACTTATTGGCATTTATCTTCCGTTATTCAACTTTTATCTTTATAATTTTGGATTTATCAAGCGCATTAGGGTATTTAATTATTTTGAATCCCTATACCTCTCTTGGAACCAACTTGATGAAGGAACATTCGTGTGCAAATACTAAATAGCAATTTCTTATTTAGGAAACAAAATCTCTCTTAAATATATAGTTTGCACAACTATATAAATTATATCATAAAAAGTGAAAAATAGTCTACAACTATTTAGCAATTTACGGCGTGAAATTAAATGACTCATTCGTTATGTTAAAACTATCAATCTGTATATTAGTAAATTAAAAGGTAAATATTCAATATTATAACTTTTAATTGATAGAATGAGATCAACAATATATAGAAACAATAGGTATCAACTTGTATAGTAATAATTCAAAAGTAACAATAAACATTTAGTATTTAGGTTTTATTAGAAAAAGTACAGTTTAATTAAAATCTAGTTAGTAACTAATTTGATATCCTATTTTGATTAGTATCTCATTTATACAATAACTAATATTTAGCATTAGATATTTATAGGTCTAAAAACAATAATAATAATTTTTTGTAGGAGGACAATAATTATCTATAAAAAATTTTAGCTAATATAATTTAGGAACTAATTTTTTATGATAGGAAAAGCATAACTTAGATTAAATATGTGTTAATTATTCAATACATGAAAAGGGAACTAAGAACAAAGTAAGAATTGGAAGATAAGGATTGTATTCTTTTAAGAAAAATAAAATAATTGTAGATCACATTTTTTACCCCCTTTCCTACTCATTCAATTAGTTTAACAATAATTGAAAATATAGATTCTATATTGTATTTAGAAATCAAATTCTTTCCATATTTTGGACAACGAATCTCTTTTATTATTACAAAGTCTAGACAATAATATAAAAGACAAAATAAATGGCATCAGCAGAAGGAAGGTGAACATGTTGACAATATCTATGAAGGACAATGTCTTTATTGATTCAACTTTAGATATGGCCTTGAGGCTTTTAACTAATTTTATGTCTTCTTTGTTCATTTTTTTTTTTCCTTTTAGTATAAAAAATAGAAAAATATTTCAGAATTATTTTCTCAAAAGATTCTAAAAGTTTTATACGTGATAAGTACTACTTTTTCGGTTTAAAGATAATTCCTACTACAATTATTTAGCTTAATTTCTAATCCTAAAAAAGTTTTACTTGCATACTTGTATAATTTTTAAAATTCATCCTTAAAAAATGGATAAATATAACTCTCTATTTTGTACAAAAATCTTATTCTAACAGTACAATAATCACTAAGCTTGAAAATATATTTTAAAATTGACAGCTTTTAAAAGGTTAATGATATTGTTTTTTATAGCGAAATACAGTTTGGATGAAAAATTAGAATAAATTTTCAGTTTGAAGGGTCGAATTGATAATCTTTCAGTTTTGATGGCCATATTAGGACATTTGTTTTAATTTTGAAAACCAAATTGAGACTCTTTGAATTTGTAGGACTATATTGCAAGTCCCATTGGACAAGGCAAGGATGAAGGAGTTTGAAAACTTTTTGAGTCTTTCTTTTTATTATAATAAATAGGATCTTTCTCTCCTTGCAGCAAGTGAAAGAGTAGAGGGAAGGGGGTACCTAGAAGTGCTACGATAGCCGGCTAGGGAATACCTGTAAAAGAGTCACTTTAATTAATTTAAAATTTCATATTAGGATTTTTCTTAGTTTGAATGACCAAAATGGCATTTAACTCTTTGGAATTAAAATAACCTTGTTTTCCTTGTTTTTCTTTATTTGTCAAACGATCTTGATTTTCTTTATTTGTCAAACGAATTTTTCTTTTCTTTTTTAATATTTGTTAATAAAAAAATAGTTTATTTAATTGCATATAAATGTTGCCTAGTTTATTAATGTATCCACAACCTATATATGTTGATAATAATCATATGCATAATTCTATTTGATAAGAAATTTTATTTAACTAAGTTTTTTTTCATAATTTTATTTAATATTCATCTTCAATTTCTGAAATCTATCCCAAAATTCTACTCTATGAGAAAATTAGCTTTAATCAAATTTAATTCTAAATGAAATCTCAAAATTATCAGTATTATTCATGTGTCTCTTTTTAGGATTTTTTCTCTTATAAGTGTCCAAGAATATAGGTGAAACATGTAAATTTATTTTCCAAGTAAATTTTATATTTTATTATTGCTTGATTTCTAAAACCCATCCCAAAGAAATATTTCCTACTCTTCTTTAATTTCTAAAATTCATTCCTAATATTCTATTACATAAGGAAAATTATTTCAATCAAATTTATTTTCTGGTATGAAGTTTTAAAAGTAAATTTTATTTATTCTTTTATTCTTTGAAGAGTATTTACATAAATAGCACAAAAAATTATAAAGAAAAAGGCATTCAAGTTGAGAACATAACAAAGTCATTAAATTTTATAGTGAGGGTCACTTAGGAAAGAAAATCTAAAACTAAATAAAACTCTTTTCATTTATTATAGTATATATACAATTAATCATTTTAATAAATTTATTTAATATTCATCTTTTATTTCTAAATCTATCTTAAATTCTATTCTGTAAGGAAATTTGTTTCAATCAAATTTAATTCTAAACATAAGTCTAAAAAATTTTAGTTTTATTTCCTGTGTACCTTTTAGGATTTTTTCTCATTAAGGGTCCAAAAATATATTAAAAAAATATGCAAAGAATTTTATTTTTTATTATTCATTGATTTCTAAAATCCATCACAAAAAAATTATTTTCTACTTTTCTTTAATTTCTAATATTTATTCCTATTATTCTATTACATAAAAAAATTTACTTTAATCAAATTTATTTCCTAATATGAAGCCGTAGGTTTTATTTCCTCTTTTGCTCTTTGAGGAATATTTACATAAATGACCTAAATAACTATAAAAAAGGCATCAAGTTAAGAGATATAATAAAGTAAGATAATTTCGAAAAGAAAATTTAAATCACTAAATTACATTAGTTCTTTTAATATAGTATAGATATATCTAAATAGAATTGTATTTGGATTTATTTGTTGATGGATCTGGAAAAGGAATTCAAAGGAACTTTTGTGTCCAAAGTGGAGTATGTGAAGTAGTTGTTGCTTCTTGGAAAACTTATGATGGGTCTTTTTGCTTTCTGTAGACCAACTATACTTGCAAGTTTTACACGGCACTCTCTCTCATCTAGTGTTACAAATGATTCATTTGGTCACAGTTAAAACGCGCAAAAGTATATGCACGTTGGAATTGTATCCGAAGCTGCGGGCGGGATTCGTTAAGAAAATACTCTATTCATGAATGAATTCGCGCGGCAAGGAAAAACATAATGGACGTCAGTCGGGACGTACATTTTCCAAATAATAGAAAAGGAAAACCTTGAACACATTGCCTATTTCTCCTAGAGAAAGATTCAGGTAAATTTGATTTTTGGCCTCACTTGTAAGTCTTGTGGTGTAGATTAAATGTTATGGAATCTATAACATAAGCTAATGTAAGTAAGATTGTATAAGATTTAATTTTAACCGCACAGAATTTATAGGTAGAACAAAAGACTAAATTGATGTAAATTTTTTCCTTTCTTCTGTAGTAGTGTCATTGTTTAAGTAGGATGGTTCCGTTTTCTTTCTTCCTAGTCTATATCCACACATGTTCTCACTCCACTTTGCCTATAGCTGGGGTGTCAAAACTTAAACCAGAACCCAAGTACAATAAAGATACAGTAATGAATTACATTTGAGTAAATGAATGGTTGTTTCTTTTTCGGTTAATAACGCTTTGTTACCTTGAAGTTACCTTGAAGGAGGGGTAATTATACTTTGTCCATTTAAACTAAAGCAATATACATTTTTTTCTTTTCACAATAGTTATCTATTAACAATTTTAACACTGTTAATAAAATTCAATAAATGACTAAATTGCCCCTTAGCACTATTTTTTATTTTTGATGTATCTTTTTTATTGATGTTTGATAGTTTAAAATTTTGGAAAAAAATAAACTATAATAAACAATTGATATATTTCGTTGTTTTAGAGAGTGAAAATGTGAGAAATATTAAATTAAATTATATTCGATATTGACATTTTCAAAAGTTTAACCCAAAGTTCAAAAATTGTAAAATTACTAAGAGATATCAAAAATCATAAAACTTTTATGAAAAATCTATTGTGCCACAAGACCCCTCAAGAAAAATTTTTAGTAGAAACTAAACCCAGTTTGGGAAATATACTACCACTATGACTACACACTCAAATTTGAAATAATACTAAATGAATTTGATTAGAAAATATATTGATGTGGATTATATAGAGATATTTTATAATTTATTTTTCCTTATTTTTCTAATAATTATCACACAACTATAAAAAATAAATACATAAAAATTAAAATATAGTATTAAGGGCATTTTAGTCATTTTAACTAGGTTATTTATTTATTTATTTATTTATTTTATGGTGTTAAAGTTATTAACAGGTGAATAGTGTCAAAGAAGACAAAGTATAATGGAAAAAACTTACATAAACCCGGTTTTTTACCTCAGGTCCTGTAAATCCTGCGGTCAAGATTAAATCTTATAGAATCTTACTTACATCAACTTATGTCATAGATTTCATAACATTTAATTCACACCACAAGGTATACAAGTGGGGCCAAAGACCAAATTTACCTAAATCTTTCCCATAATTATCTAAGACAAAGTGTTACTAACCCTTTCGTTGACAATGAAGTAAATGTTAGGTATTAAACACTTCCTTTATTATATACTAGTCATGAGTTTAAGTCACTGAAGAGTAAGGAGGTAGGTATTTTTTTTTTTTAAAAAAAAAAAATACTATATATGAGTTTGCATTTGTCATCTTTAAACACCAAAAATGCTTATTATGAAAAGGAAATCTAGATATCTTACGACTGGATGTTTGTGTTGATAGAAATTTGTATTTAATGTGAGATAAAGGAAGAAGGCGTAAAACTCAATTAAAGTATAGATTAAAATGTGGCCAACACCAATGGATCTGGTACTAACATGTAGCATAACTTGGAGAAAAAATTTTATAATAAAATGTACAAAAGAAAATTCTTATATGAATCGAATTCATAATATAATATTATGAATTTGTTGATTCATATTATGCTAAATCACGTAATTCAATAATTTAAAGTGATCTTGAGTGATGTAGTTTAATATTGACCAAAAAAATTTATAGCATTATATTATGAATCAAATTTATATAAATATTTCCTTATGAATCAAGTTTCATGTAAAAAATTACCTATTTTGAAGAAAAATATGGAGAGCAAAATATATTGGGAAAATTGCTGAAATAGTCCTTAAACTTTTTTACTTTAGCAAAATAGTCCCTCAACTTTTTTTGTAGCCAGAATGGTCCTCCAACTTTTATTTTTTAGCCAAGATAGTCCTTTCTTGTAAATTTTATAAAAAAAAAAAAATTATGGTGACTACACCATAAAAGGACTTTTTTGGCTAAAAAATAAAAGTTAAAGGACTATTCTGGCTAAAAAATAAAAGTTAAAGGACTATTCTGGCTAAAAAGAAAGTTGAGGGACTATTTTGGTCGGCTAAAGTGCAAAAGTTGAGGGACTATTTTGGCAATTTTCCCAAATATATTTGTGTATTTATTCGTCTTTGTTGTGGTTTAGGCGTATCGAAAGTTATAAGAAACCTGCCGGCGATTGTGAGGACTGTGGGGCTGGTTTGTTAGTTAGGAAAATATTACTATAAATTTAATTTTGGAATCTACCTGTAAATTTTATTGTCAAAATAAAATATTATAAAATTTTATTTACATTAATTGATATCATAAATTTCAAAATATTTAATTTTTACTATATAATCTATAAGTAGGGTAATAAATCAAATCTATTTAAATATTTTCTTATTAGTTATACTTACTTTATATCAGTGAATGGTAGAACGAAGAGATATTTGGAGGGCAATTTTCTCTCTATTTGTCTTTTTTTTTTTCAAACGGCAAGAGATATTGTATTAGATATGACTATAAACAATAGGTACAAGGTGGAGTAACTACTCCAATTACATTTAACTGGTCTCAGTGAACCGACCTGAAAAAAACTACCTTCCCAGACCATCATATCAATTAATTTGGAAGCAAAAGTAGCTAAATTATTAGCTGAAGTATCACAATTCCTAAGAATCCCCAAGTAAACTAACACTTAGAAAACAAATCACTCAATTTAATAATATCCTCTAAAATATTTGTTAAATTCGCATCCTCACAGTTCCTTTGTCATCCTCTGCATTTTTTGGTGTAGTATCATTGGGAACAAGTAACGAGTTTGCGAGTCTTTCTAAGCCTATTATGTGGTAGATGCAAAAATAGTTGGAAGTACAAAATAATTTTTTCATTAAAGCTAGTGTAAGATTATATTAGCTTTACTTTTTAAAGGAGGGAGCCAAAGTTTTGTAATTCGTAAAATCATCTTTATCCAAATTTAGGAAGATTTTACGGTGCAATAACAGAATCATTCTATTATAATTTAAAAATTTATAAAATATAATATTTTATAATTTAAAAATTTATATTATACAAAATTTTAAATTTTTCCTATAAAACAATTTCGTCAACAACATTGTGAAATTCTCCATAAATTTATTAGTATATTATTATCGGCTTTTGAAAATTTCGAAGCTAGGGGAGGAGAGGGTCCAGAGGGACCGTCGCTTGCAGTTAATACTGCTGTCCACAATTATAACAAATTTCTTGAAAAAATAAATAAATAAAGAATTCAATGTTAAAGCAAATATTTAAGTAGGTCGGTTTTTTACCTCACTTGTAGATCTTGTATTGTGGATTAAACTTTAGAAAATCTATAATATCAACTGATGTAAACAAGATTTTTTAAAATTTAATTCCGATCACAGAGTTTACAGGTGAGACTAAAAAACGAGTCTATCTAAATATTTTCCCAATCTTAATCTTTTCAAATTGACATCATAACCTGTGGCATTTTTCTTTCAATTGGAGGAACCATTTTCATGCTACAGATGCATTAGTTCAAACTGCATAGCTACTTAATCTAACAGATTGAGTCATGATAAATTAATAACACAGTGCCCCTAAAAATAGGTGGGTAGTTAATTAGATAAATTAATTAGGTAGATAGTTACACTTTGTTCATCTAAATTTAAAAATATACCTTTTCCTTTTATCATTATTTCTTTGTTAATAACTTTAACACCGTTAATAAAAACTAAATAAATAATTGAATTATTCCTTGGCACTATTTTTTTTTTTAATTTTTCATATATTTTATTGATATTTGATAGTTATAAAAAGTTTAGAAAAAACAAAACATGTTAAATAATTTATATCTTTATCTTTGGGGCGTAAAAATGTAAAAAAAAATTAAATCAAATTTTATCTGACATTATAATTTGTACAAGTTTAACCCAAAGTTAAAAAAATGTAAAAAAACAAAAAGAAAAAACTATGAGATTTCAAAACATCAATAAACTTATATGAAAAATCTATTGTTACAGAAGACCTTTAAAGAAAAATTTTCAGTAGAAATAAATCCTCTTCGGGAAGCGTACTACCGTTAGTCTCAAATTCAAAATAATATCAATTGAACTTCCAAAAATTACAAAAACTTGAACAAAAAATATAGTAATATGAATTATATAGCAATAATTTATAGTTTATTTTTCTTATGTTTTATTAATTGTCAGACCACTATCAAAAATTAAATACATAAATAATTAAGATATAGTGCTAAGGACATTTCAATCATTTAACTAAATTTCCCTGATGGTGCTACAGTTGTTAATCAATGAATAGCGTCAAGGGAAAAAAAGTATATATTTTTTTAGTTTAGGAGGGCAAAGTCTAATTACTCACTTAATTCATGAAGGCAAAGTGTTATTAACCCTAAAATAATTGCCAATTTACTTAAAATTCTTGTTTTATTTTTTTTAAACTTAAAGTTCTAGTTACTCGACTTGATTATGTCTTTCTTTTTTTTTGTTTTTGCCCCTCAAGCATTTTTTTTTTTTTTTGGGACTTTTACTGCCATATCTCAGTATCATTTAAATTCATTCTTTTAAGAATTTTGTTGGTATTTTTTGCTCCTCAAAGTCATTTCCCAGCAAGATTTTGAAAGAATGTCCCCAAGCTTAAGTTTTTATTTACTAATGAAGTTTGCGTTCGTAATTTATTTTATGTTTGGAAAAAGTCTACACCTTTTGCCTTCATTTTTTTTTTTTTTTTTTTTTTTGTGTCAAAACACTCCTAAAATCTTTAAAAACTTTGACAAGCTGTTTTATTCTTTGGTCTTTTCTTATGTTTTTAAATACTTCCTTGTTAAACCATTTTCGAAAATAAACATCCAAAAAGATCAGAGCAAAAAATTATCCTAGCTTTTTCTAAAATCTCATTATAATATATAAGAAATAAAATCTTGCTGTGTATACATTTGTCAAATGAGAAACATTACATATTTATGTCCAACTAAAGTCTGATTCCTTATTCAATTTAAAGCTATAAGTATATTTTTCCAACTACTGAACACACGCAACAGAATTATCAATTGGAGCGTCCCAAGTCAATTGTGAACTCTTTTATGTCATATTTTAGATTTTGTAATTAGCCTTTCTCCCGCTACCGGCTTTGTTAAAAGTGAAATCTTAATATCAATGAAAACAAAGCAAATAAACGTTTAAAGTGTACTCATCCGACCAGTGTCCGAGTACCATACATTATATACGCGTTTATGCTATAAACTTCTTTCACTTTTTTCTTTTCAAAAATGATTGAAATTGTATAACAATTTTAAAAGTTTACGTAGTTAGGCTAATTAGCTTGTCAAATTTGAATGCATTTTCTATCCGATTTCGGAATAAATCTTCCCAAACAATATACACTTAAGATCTCTAAGCAGATTTAGTAATATTTTTGCTTAACATATACTAGTAGATTGCAGTAACGAAGTACAGTTTAAGTGGTAAAACGATTTTCTATGACCTAGGTCATTGGTTCAAGTAATTAAGAAGGAGTATATTTTTTTTGGGAAAGTTTTTAGCCAACTTATTTACTAAGAATTAGGAACGTATTAAATGTTTATATGTGTCGTTTTGAATCAAAACTTAAGATACGTAAGTATACATAATAGTAATATACTAATAAAAAAATGTTATTGGTATTTTATTTTATAAATCATTAACTTGTAAAATAAAAATAACTAAAATATATTTTTTGACATTAATTGCTGAAGGATTTGAAAAGTTATAACCCATTGTTATTTGTTAATAATTAATTTTATACCTTTTTTCCTTTTCTTCCAACCATTTTAATGAATGAAAGCTTTGAACTAGGGGTAAAATTGGGAGGAAAATAGTCTCTCTCCACTTAAATTAATTTTTTAAAAGAATGGGCTAAAAATGTTACAAAAAGTTTGAAATAAGGGAGGTAAATTATATTTTTAAAGTTTAAGAGTACTCAGTGAAATTAACTTAAACTTTAGGAGAAATTTATGAAATTATTCCTTTTTCTTAATTGAAAAAAATACTAGTATATTGCATGAAATGCCATGAACTACTGACATAACTCAAGGGGCAATAGTGCAGTACGAAGCAAAGAAGCAAAAGCTAATGAATTCTCTAAGGCTACGTTGGGAACGGATGGATTTGACTAAAAATTTGAAATTTATCAAGTTATTAGTATATTTTTTAAAAATAGTCAAATTTTAATTTATTTAATTTAAAAAATATATCAGAACAATTTCAAATAACTACTAATTTGGATAAATTTAGAATTCATTCATTTTAATTTTATATATCTTTCAACAAATTAATAAATTTTATTAAAAAAATTTTCTCCCAAATTCATCTATTCAAACCCAACTTAAAAGTACAACAAAAGTAGCATGGCTACTTTCTACTAATTTCTGATTCTGCATGATTTCTCTGTTGTCAGATTCAATTTGGACTCTCCTCCAAACCTGGTTTAGAGGTTCAATAATTAAGAGAAAATCTTATTGCCTCAATGCTATTTCGTAGCATGGATCCACAATATCACGCAAATGTTAAGTCTTCAAATATCATAAAAACTTATCACCTCTGAAAATGGCGTATACACCTAGCTACGTGGAAAAAAGGCTATGTATTAATTGAACGAGAGATTTGATCCAGGTATTTTGAATAAAATACCAATCGGTTTTATGAGGTATAATACCAAAAAAATAAAAAATAAAAGAAAAAACGTGAAAATAGACTGAATAAACAAGGAGAAGGTCCACACTCCACACACCACGTGGCATGCCATCAGCAGTTGCTATAATACCATTCTATTTCAAAGTCGGTGTGAGTGATTGCTTTGGTCCACCAACAGAATTCTCCACGTCCACTTGAATTATACATATGCACGCACAGCTACAAAACCACATGCACCATTTTTCGCTTTCTTCATGTTCAAATGGGCATCCTCTGCTCGCCAAGCCACATTCGTTTGTTGGAATAAATGGATAAAATAATAATTGTAACTGGAATAAAGAAAAGTCGAGGAGTGTAATCATTACTTTTAAAAGTATTTTTGTCCTCTACGAGATTATAATTCAATGATGCAAATGAAATCACCGAATAGCCACTCTTCAAAATTTATTGACGTGTCAATGTGTAATTACTATCTTTGAAAGTGACCTTTTTGTCCTTCCCCCTAAATGATTATAATCCACTAATACAAACAGGATCACCGAATGGTCACTCTCCAGAATTCTTCCCCCTAAATGATTATAATCCACTAATACAAACAGGATCACCGAATGGTCACTCTCCGAATTCATCGATAGTCTCAACTGCGTTCACTCCCAAGCAAGACTTAACTACTATAAGACTACTCAATACTAGGAATATTAGAGATTGTATATTTGAGAAGGGAAAGAGTTTAAAAACAACCAGTTTGAATTGGGAGAAAAGAAAGGAAAAATCAGTTGCCGTTTAGGAAGTGAATACTAAAGTAGCAGTGCGAATACTAGTGTAAACACTTAAAGGTAGTAGAGCTTTACAAGCAACTCAACAAGGAAAGAAATATTCCACAAGCAACCGAAAACACAAGTTAAGTTGATTTAGAATTCGACAAAGAACTGGTCACTTGGTGCAATGCCGCTGCACTAGAATTACTCTTAAACAAGTAGCTGTGGCTTTTTTTGGCCCTAGGTTCTCTGAATTATTGCAATGAATGCCACGGCTTTTTGGTCCTGGACTCTCTAAATTATTGCAATGAACGCTGCGTCACTGAAATTAGTGTACAACATAACGCCGTGGCATTTATCCCTTAAAAATTAGAAATCAAAACTCCAAAGAATGAGAATTTTTGAGGCACAAATTCTAACAATCCCCCACATGATTCAAAAATACAGAAGTAGTAATGAATAAAAAAATCTAACACATAAATGTCAAAGATTTGTGGACTTTAATCGCACTTAGTACATTCAATAGAGAAGTGTACGGAAAATAGGTAACAAGGTTTTGAATCTTCCTCCTTGATGTACACTTTTATAATTGAGCATGTTCACCTAGGGTAGAGTAAAATCAATTAAATTCTCAAACAAGTAATAAAACATCATTTTTGCACTAAATTCTATCCCCACTCTCGCAAGTATACAGGGAATGTAGTAGATAGCAGTAAGTGGGTATCTCTATTCCCACGAGGATCGTTTGGTTGGCAATCACTAGGATTTAATAGTCATTGCATAGTGTGGCAAACAAAAAAGGGAGCAAATACTAAACCTAATACCATGAATTAAATAAGCAAGTAATTTAAAATTAAAAACTAAATTATCTACTAAAACAAGTAAAGGAAGCAATTAAACTACGGGTTTAAGGATTAACTAATCTAGTCTGATGGAAATAAGTAAATGAAAGGAAGTAGAACTACTTCTAAATAAGTTATATTAAAGAGTTAGACTAGAATTGAAAGGCAATTAATCCTAAATGAACCAAAATAAGAAATAAGAAAGTATGAAACTAAAGTGAATTCTATTTTTTCTACTCATTGAATTATTAAAATTTGTAAAGGAAATAAGATTAAAACTAGATAATTTAATAATAGAAAGCCCAATAAAAATTATTAGGAATTAAAACAAAGGAATGAAAATTTTTAACTAGAAATCACTAAATTATCAAGAATCCAAAAGAAACTTCGAAATAGAAGTAACTAGATTTTTAAAGAAAATTAACTAGAAATTAAGTAAAAATTATATCTAATGAATGCTAAAAATTAACCCATTAAAATTATCTAATCAAAATTAAAACTTGCAAGAAATTAAAGATAAGATTTAAAGAAAATTGAAAGAAAACTTGTATTAAACTAAAAGATTTGAAGTTTAGACTACACTAAAAGTCTATATAGTTGGAGTACTACACAAACTAATAATTAGAAATTGGTATCTAAAATTTACAAAAATGTCATTAGTACATTTGCTGGACACACCTCGATGTCACGACATCGAACTGGAATTACATAAGCCAAATTCCGCCTCGATGTCACGACATCAACGCTGTTTTAGCAAAAGTTTTCAATTCTTCACTAATCTCTTTTTGGCCCTCAAACTTTGCTCATTTTGGCTCCCAACTTCCAATTATTAACCTGCATAATATTAAATTAAATAAGTAACTAAATTAACTAAAATTAAATAAAAACTCACTAATCTAATATTTACTAAAAATAAAAATGCAAACATGTAATATAAACATTGACTAAAATACTAAAATAAACATCAAAATTCAGAATTTTAATAAACAAAATATTTTGATTTAGAGGCAAAATAACTCTACTTTACTAGAGCTATCAGAGCACACATTAGACTTCAATCATTGTAAACTCTCAATTTGGTGTCTTTCGGCATGCATCTTACTTGGATATTCATTAGTGCTCTAAAGATATTGTCGTTAATCTCATAGAAAGCGGCCTCTACTTCTACACTCATATAAGTGAACTTATCAAGTGTGTACTGCCACACACCACCTATAAAGGATATAAGTTCATTAAAGGTCATCAAGTCATCCTTCAAATTTTAGATAGTAAGCACACTACTAGAAAAAACAAAAATAACGAAGGAAATTAGCAAATGATCTTTTCGGTCACTATTAGCAACCGAATTCCTTGTTTTTTCAATAACATTTAAAGAAATTTACTAACGGATTTATCCGTTGTGCAACATTTTCGACAAAGTTTTTTTTTTTTTTTTTTTGTTAGCAATGGATAAATCTGTTGATAAAGTACTTAAATTAAAAAATTCCTCTAGCAACGGATAAATCCGTTGCTAAGAAAATAGGTTGTGTCTCTTAGCAACGAAAATATCCATTGCTAAGCAGGTAGAATTGCATATCATATCAGTCCAGTCTCCTCGGGAAAAATTAGGAAACCTCATCCCAACCCAACCGAGAATGCACGACCGTTCATTGCCACCTCGATCTTCTTACCACCGTTCAACCAGGCTCATCCAAAATCAACCTTACCACTATCAATTCCCTCTATCTCCCCCTATCTTTCACGTCAATTATCTTTCCCTCTTCCTGCGACCTACATATTAGAATAGGCAGCAATTCGCTGCGAACAACCTCCGCCGCCATCATCCTTTACAAATGTCTTCCACCACCATTCTTGACCACAAAAAGCTTCAATTGTTAGGTAAGTGTTAGGATTTTTTAACTTTTAATTATTTTTCAGATTTAGAATCTATATCACATTAATTTGTCAATTTTTTTAAATTTTTTTGATGGTGAAACCAAAGGTTTGATGGTGGAAGATCACACCTTTAACAAGAATTAGGGTTTGATAATGGATTCACGGCTTTGATGAATATTAGCCTATTTTTTTTATATAGGTAAGACTTAATTAGAGTTATATATTATGGAATCTCCATCATGCTATGAGTTTTATCCATCTTTTCCTTCCCAAACTCTGAATATTTACAACCATTTGAGGACCCGAGAAACCTTGGCTGATGAGTTTTATCCGGCTTTTGGAAAAATACCTTAACGGAAACCCGACAACCTTAATTAAGTTTAACATTAAGTACATTAAAAGCTAGAAATCTCAAACCATAATTTCGACTGTAACTAACAACTTCGCTCTCAGACCATTATTTAGGAATATTGAGAAAGGAACATAAATTATACTGTTTAAGTTAGGTATGTATAACATCAATGCTATAATTAGGTTCTTGTTTTGATTTTTCTAAGGGATGTATCCTACTGTAAATTGTAAATCCCTATAGGACTACTAGTAATAAAGATACCCCATTAGTCACGGCCAATTAAATAAATGGTTTATAAAAAGTTAAGGAAATGAAGGGAAAAAAAAAGTGTACAAAAAAGGAATACTAAATTGTTAGGCTGCATTTGGATCAAAAGATTTTGTGAAAATCTTGAAATTCATCAATTTGTTGAAATAAATATTAGGGCTAAAATTAATGAAATTTAAATTTACTTAAATTAAAAAAGTGTTAAAGAAAGAATTTTAAATAAATTTTAATATGGAAGGAGTTGAATTCATTTAACTTACCCATCATTCATTAAATGGATGGATTTTAAATTTTTTCCCCTAAATTCGTCGATCCAAATGCAACTCAATGTTGAATTTAGTAAAAAGTAATAATTTGAAAGTATGGATCTGAAACTAGATTATTACCCCCTTTTTTTTTTAAGGTAGAACAAAACCTTTGAGTTTTTATTTCAAAATTTATAAAAATATAGTAATTGAAGATTTAAGACTATTTTAGCAATTCGCCTTATGTATTCGTAAATATTTCTTTATTTTTTATATTTGGGTGAATTACAAGGAACCCCTTGTGTTGTCTAATGTTTAGATTTTCCCCTATGGTTTGTAAACCTATAATATGCCTCCTTGTGGTTTGTTTTTTTTGTTTTTTTATAAAATTGATAGAAATTTAAAAATTTAACGAATTTATGCAAAAAGTAAAAAATACCTCTAAACCTATTACCTCTTCATTGCCTAGAAATGCAATCCGCCGAGAGGAAGAGATTATGTTTTATATTAAAATACTTAACTAACCTTGAATAGAGATTTTAAATAATCCTCTAAATATTTGGTTACTTTGAACTAGATTTCTATAAAGATACTTTGGAAATAATTTCATATAGATGAGTTGTACAATTTGTACGTATAACTAGAAGTTAGAGTTTTTCATATAGATGAGTTGCACAATTTGTAAGTATAATTAGAAGTAAGTTAGAGTTTTTGTTCTATATTTATAATAGCCTTTATTAGAAGCTTTGATTTATGTGGTGCATGCATTATTGAGTTCAAGGAAGATTTGTGTGCTACTTTAAATGCTAAAGACAAATTTGAATGTGGAAGAATGTAGTGCGCACTACTACATTATAGGGAGGGAACACTTAAATAGTGCTAAAGAAATATTTTTGTGATTTATTATTACCCATTGAACCAATTTTATGGGATCTCTACTATTGAAGATTCGGTTGCTTTCACATTAAATTCTGTCAATGGGTCTAAGTCCCATCTCCTACCTTGGACCAACTTTCTATTTAGTCCCTTAGTCAATGGATTAGCCAAATTCTTTTCAGATCTCACAAAATCATGGTAATAATCCCATTGCTCATGAGCTGTCGTACAATATTGTATGTCAAATGGAGATGCTAGCTCTTCTTATTATAAATTTTACTTTTGGCCCTACTGATCGCTACCTGTGAATCATAATGTAAAGAAATAGAAGACATAGGTTTTAGCCACAAAGGACAGCTGTCAGTCAACAAATTTCGAAGGCACTATGCTTTTGAAAATTCTAAATCCAAAGTAATAAATTCAGATTCCATGGTAGATTTAGTATTATATATTTGCTTAGATGATTTTCAGAAAACAGCACCTCCAACAAGAGTAAAGACATAACCACTTGTGGAGTTAATTTCATCATTATCTAACACCAAATTAGCATCACAATAAGGTTCTAGCATAGAAAGGACTACTAGGAAAATGAAATCCTAGATGCATATGGTGCCTTTCAAATATCTAAGCAATCTATATAGTTATGTGTATATCTACTCAATCCACCAACAGTATATGCAATATTAGGACGGGTAAAATTCATCAAATACATAACAATCCCAATGATTTAGATATTTTTAGTTTGTGAGACACTTTTACTTTTATTCTTTTTTCAAGTACACACTGGTATCATAAGATACACTAATAGAATCTAAATCAAAGTAATTAAATTTCTTTAGGATTTTTTCTACATAGTATAAATGATAAGAAAGTATGAAATCTTTGTTAATTTTGTCAATTTAAGACTTAAAATAATATCAGCTTTGCCCTATCTTCCATATCAAAGTTAGAAGCAATAAAAGACTTTGTTTATTTAACAATAGTTTTTTCAATCCAAAAATTACACATGTCATCCATATATAAGCATATCAAGAATCCAACATTTGAATGAAATCTGCTATAGACACATCTATAATATTTATTTACGTCAAAGCCATTAGAAATAGAAGTCTTATCAAACTTTGCATTCTATTGTTTAGGAGTTTATTTTAAACTATACAAAGATTTAATAAGTCTACACACTTTATGTATTTGCCCTTTATCAACAAAACCCTCAAGTAGATAAATTTTAATTTTCTCATCTAAATCACTATTTAGAAAAGCTGCACAATCAAATTGTATATGGAAGCAATAGCAACAAGTACCCTATTGGTGGTGATTCTTGTGACATATGAATAAGTATCAAAATAATCAATACCTTATTTTTGTGCTAAATCCCTTAGCTACTAAACATGCTTTAAATTTATCAATAGAATCATTAGACATTAATCTTTTTTCTAAATACCCATATACAGCCAATGGATTTACACCCTTTAGACAAATCTACCAATTCTAGGTATGATTACTTATTATGGATAAGTTTCATTTCTAACTGAATCTTTTCAAAAATTGGCATTTATAGAATATATTGTCTCTTTGTATGTTTTTAGATCCTCTTCAGTTATGAAAGTAGTTATAAAATAGGGCTAAAATTAGTTCCAACTCTTGCCCTCTTACTTTTCAATTTTTGAGTTTCTTGGTTTTCATGTTCTTCTAAATCTTGAATTTCTTGAAACATTGTCTTTACAAATTTTTTATTCATAGGGAAAACATTCTCAAAAAATTCAGCATCTTTAGTTTCTATAACATGATTAGACTCCAAAACCAAGAATCTACATGCAGCGCTATAATGTGCATGCATACCCAGGGAAGACACTATCAACAATTTCAAACCCAGTATTTTATTTCTTTTAAAGTCTAATATTCTCATATTAGTTAGTCAAACCCACATTTTGAGATACCCAAGGTTAGGAGTAAAGCATTTTCCTACTTCATAAGGTGTTTTTAAAGTTTTATTGTGAGGTATTCTATTAAAAATATGACAAATAGGCAAAATAGCTTCCTTATATTTAAGGACAATGATTACACGTCTTAATTTTTCCTGTTCTAGTATCAATTATTGTTTTGTCCAATAATCTTGAAAGTCAACTACAAAATTCAAGCATGTAATTACTGTTTTTGAAAGTAAAATATTTCCCCATAGGATCATAATCTATTGATGCAAATGGACTCACCAAGCAATCACTCTCAGGATTCTACAACAACCTCGGTCACGTGCACTCGCAAGCAATATTTCAAGCTACTACAGGACTAGTTAATACCTAAAATATGAGACAGACTTTATATTTGAGAAAGGATTTCTGTGTGTTTAAAAGAGGACCCCAAGCCATGTATTTATCAGGAAAGAGTTTGAAAATAACTAGTCTGAATTGGGAGAAAAGAAAGGAAGAATTAGTTGCCTTTTAGAAAGTGAATACCAAAGTAGCTGGTGTTCAAACTTAAAGGTAGTAGAGTTCTACAAGAAACTCAACAAGGAAAGAAGTATTGCACAACCAACCGAAATCACAAGTTAAGTTGGTTTAGAATTCATCAAAGAATTGGTCACCAAAATTGCCACAAGGCCTCAACGCTGGAAATATTCTTGAATAGAGACCCCCAGCTTTCTGGTCCTGGATTTTTTGAATTATTGTGATAAACATCGAGACACTAAAATCATTATACAATATAATACTGCGGCATTAATCCCTCAAAAAGCCAGAAACCAAAAATCCAAAAAATGAGAATTTCTAAGGCACAATTTCTAAAACATCTCTAACTTTTCTTTTAAGAGTAATTAAACAAATTAAAGACATCAGTATATGAACTATTTGGCTAGTGTGGCTGATAAACCATAATTCAGCACCCTAGAAAAGTATATTAAATTTCATGAATCAATGTGATTAATCATAACATAAATGACATTATTAATCTGAAAAAATAGGATAGCTATTAGATGACCCTCTAACTCTTGTCACTCCAAGTATCTGTATTGGATAAAAATTAAATTGATGGAGGAATATGCCTATTAATATACTCCAATACTATTATGACTCTTGTAGGATTATTACAAAATATCATTACCGAAATACATGATGATGTCAAAGGAAATAATAACTCCAATAATTAGAGGACATTTTTCCTATAAATACAACTCATTAGATATGGTATTGGTAAGTGTTTGGCTATTGAAAGCATACATAGATTCTCTATACACAACCATTTAGTACGAAATCTGACTTAGGTATCGAAGTGATTAGAATTTTACTTGGTATTGTTTGTTACTCCCTCAGTCCAATGATATTTTTTGTTACTCCCTCCGTCCAATAATTTTTGATGTTTTTTCAAGAATCCAAATTTTAAGAATTGTGTGTTGATAGGTGATAGTTGTTTAAATATTTCTAATTTTACCCTTCGAAATTCAAAATTTGAATAGTTTGTTAGTTGTCCACAAAAAGATGGAGGATAAATGTGAAAAGGGTAATATTTCTAAATATAACAAATATTTTAAAACAAGTAAAACTCAATGAATTCCAGAGGAGCTAGATTATTACCTTATATGCCCCATATTTTAAGTAGCCTCTCTAAAAGTAGTACATTAGTAATAGTAAATCACAGGTGGTACATCAGTAACAATTGATCTATCAAAGAATTAGTATGTTTTAGGGATGTATAATCATAAAAGTAACTAAGATATTGGCCATAAGAAATGAGAGACTGAGAATTTTCAAACTATATAAAGAGAAATAAAATGTTTTTGATCATCATAAATAGTGACATAATAAAAGAATTGCAAATATGATAACATGACATCATTTTGCAATTAATCTCGTCATGCATCACAACCTATGGAAAGGACTCAAGGTTTTAATACAATTGACAGGTATAAGTATTTAGGTGTTTGGTTTATAGATATGAGAGAAAGAAACAAGAATCAAAATTAATGATTCACATAGATGTTGTTTAGTTGAAAATTTTAGGGGGTACAAACTCTAATTTTTATAAGAGAAATAAAATTTTAAGGGGACAAAATATATATTTCAACTCTTGGCCCGACCTAAACTGCACATGTCCATTAGGGTGGTAAAGCGAACAAATCTAGTCGATACTCGAATCCAATTCGACTAGGTAAAAGTTTATTGGGATTGATTCATCAATAAGTAAGTCAAATTTGACCAAGTTTTAGTATTTGTTAATTTTTTATGTTAACTTTTAACTCGACTCGAAAAGTTAGAAACTAAATTTTATATGTAAAAATTCGTTTGAATTCGATTTGACAAATGAACAAGCCAAACTTAAATATAATTACAAATTTATAAAAATAATTAAACAAAATTAAATATTATAATGTTTCACTTGTATATATTCGTATACATCCTACCACCTATGACTTCATACTTAGTTATTTTCATAAGAGCGAAAATTTTGTTTATATTAAAAATAATCTATTGTGAATGTTACTACACGACAAATAAATATAATTGAATATTAAGTAAGAAAATAGTATTGTACAAACGACACTATGCAATGTTAATAATTTTTCTTTAACTTCTATAAACAGAAATATGGGTTAGGCTCCTTTCAAATAATTGGAGAGAAATTTTCTTCAATATACTTTATAAAATATAATTCAAAAATATTTTTAAAATTATATCCATTCATAATGTAACTTATTACATATATTTGTCATATATAAAATATGAAAATAAATAGATTAATTTTTTTCGTTTGATTAAACATTCAAATTTTTATTTTAGTTTTGATCCATTTTATATCGTCTAAATCTGTCATGCTAATTGAGTGATAAAATATTTACGAATAGATTTTATTTTAAAATATGTGATCTGCTTATCAAAATAAAATTATTGATGTAATCTAATAATCTTTTTGAATTTTAATTATTTTTAAATAAATAAATCATTGGAGAGAATTGAGAAAGAAGTGTAATGAAGAGCATCTCAACCTCGAAAATATAAATTTTTTTTTTTTACTCATTTTGCATTGTGAAATGAGTATTACAAACAGTTAGATGATTGAAAAGTAGCGAATTCCACTATTTGTTCAATCATTTCAACGATTGTCATAATCATTGCGGAGTGAGTAATCAAGATTTACTCCGAAAATACATATTTATGAAATTCATCTTGTACCACACTTATTTTCAGTTAAGGTAGAGGATTTGGGTTTCATTTGTACGGTTATTATTTACAATAAATAATAATAGTGCTTTCTTCTTTTTTTAATGTGTCGTATGTAAAATAAAAAAATTAAATAAAAAAAATAACAAAATATTATTTTCATAATAATTTGCATCTTGTGATGTAAAGGGCAGGCCGGCAGGGGAAATGTACGTTAACGCGGAATCGATAAAAATGTGCAAACAATGAATAAAAAATGGTACAAGAAAAGTATGTATTACAGAGGCTGCATGCGGCCATGCATTAGTTGAATCAGATGATTAATTTTGTTTGACTAGGACTGATGACTGCCGATGCCACAGCCGGCCATAATATCCCCACACCTTACTATGTGCTACGTACACTAGTATTCTTAGTAGTATTCCTTACAATATAGTATTCTAGATTTGATATGAAATTTTTTTTTTGAAACGCTTATAATTTATCTTATTTTTATTTATTTAAATTTAAAGAGAAGGGATGACCAAATTGGATTAAGAGATAAAAAATTTAATATTTATTTTAAGAATGTAAGAAAATTTAAAATTTCAATTTTACATTTAAATAAAATATTTAGTGATTAATTAACTTAATGTAAATTGATTATCCGATAATCAAAACTACAAAAGGTAAAGGCAGTATGGTTGTTGTGGGGGTAATTAATTTGGGGGCGGAAGTCTTTTGTGGAGATGGGAACTAGTTATAGGAAGGCGAGGGCAAAAGATTGAGAAAGGGATCTCTTCCTCTCTCTAAACAAACACAAAAAGTGGGGATGAGATCAGAGATGATGTGCTTGGCTCCTAGAATAGAAAAGAAAAGATTACCAACAATAAAGAAAGAAGCAATGAATAGAAAATTGATGTCCAGGGGAGAAGAACCTTAGCCTTGGGGACATCCCCTTAATTTCTAAAAACATCAACTTGGACATTAGCAGTCCCCACTTGTTTTGGCAATTCACTGAACCCAACCTTCTCTTTCTCTCTCCAAATAAACAAATAAATCAGATTTACAAATACAAAAATCCAGTGGCAATCTCACACCCTAACTTTTTTCCACAAATCAAATCCTTCCAAATCTTTCTTAACCAAAAAAACCCAACCCAAACCCAATCCACCACCAAATTTACAAGTTATTACCCTCCATTCTTCCATACATAATACATTCATCTAACTCTTGTCAAACTTCCCATTCATTGCATTTGAATTCCAATTAAAACGTCTCAACGCAAGGAACACGACTCCTTCGGTCCTCTCCATACAAGAACAGGTACTCCCACCCCACCCCATTTCGTACATTAATCTTGTTTAATAAATTTCTCCATCTTTGTGTCGCATTCTTTGCATTGCATCATCCTCATTTCTTTTCTCACCTTCCTCATTCTCCTTAGACACCATATTTTCTTCACTATTTTTCTTTATAAATAATAGGAGTATATATACTGCTTCCCATGCATTATTAAACTCTTATATCTGTCTACTAAATTAATGCCTCTCTTCTTTAGATCAGAAATAAATTTTTAAAAGTGAAAGATAGAGAAATCAATTTTAGGCAGCTGACTGAAAGATAGAGGCGGGTGAAGGCAAGATTGAAATGCAAAAGTTGTACGATCATCATCAGAAGAGGTTACGTCTATCTTGTTTTGCTTGGCAAGTATCAGAGTTTGCAGCATTACTCTCAACAACGGATTCCAAGACATACAACAACTATTAATTCTGCAACACAGGTTCGTCTCGGATATTAATAGGCCTGTTGCTTTCATTGTCATTTTGTCTTTCTTCTGTTTTTAGTTACTGTTACTGATTTAATTCTTGGTTCGGTTTCAAATTTAAGTTGATTCAAATATATGTATACCAGTTTCGGATAGGAATTTTCTAAATCTAAATCAAATGTCTAGTACATTAACGATTTCTTGGTTTTTGTTGTAGTTTTGACGGGAATGCCATAAGTTCATTCGTTGATTCTTAAAATTAATCTAATAAAATCGTTTCATTTTTCATTGTGGGATGTGTCTCTTGCAATTCAAATTTCCATTTCTATTTCTGTGTTCGTATAACTAACATGTCCCCAATTGTTATGCAGGATTTCTGGGGGCCATGTGTTATGGTTGCAGCTGAATTGATATTTCAGACTGAATTTTGTGGATATTCATTTTAGCAAGCAATTACTACTTGAAACAATTAAGTTAGACGGGATATACATATATATATATATATATATATATTATTCTTTTTCGGAATAAATCCTGCGTCGTACCTTCTTTTCTAAAGTCTGAGATTCGAGCATCTTTGTAGTATTATATTTGGGGGTTGTTCAAGCTTGACTAATATTATTCTTTAACAAATACTAATGACCGTTGAACGGCGGCCTAAGGCAGCGGCAGACGTGGACTTTTTCCAAGATAATACATTTCTGGCCGGCGCCGGCGATATCAATGATAGTACTGGTAGTGTTCCTTTTTCGAAAACAAAGATTAGGGTGAAAGGAAGCCCTTTAAATTTGGAAGGAAAGAGAATGGAGTATCGGCGTTCTTTGTCCCAGGGGAAAAGAATTTTCTCCGCTAGTTATTTGAGCTTTGAGGGTCTGTTTCTGCTGGGTTGTCTCACCGTATCCTTGCTGTTGTTACCACTCGTACTTCCGCCCTTACCACCCCCGCCATTTATGCTGCTTCTGCTCCCCATCTGCATTATGGCTTTGCTCATGTTCTTGGCTTTTATGCCTTCCAATGCTCGGGACGTCACCACCTATACTTATTTGTAAAAATTGGGTTTGGAAACACAACCCATCACTTGATTTTGTTTACTGGCACAACTCTTTGAGAAAAATATGACATTGTTCTTTTGTTTCTTACATTTTATGTAGAAATAATTATAGCAATTTTGTAATTTTCTCTTATGCTTTCGTTGAACATTAACCATTTGACTTTTGCAACTCTTTACGCCTCAGTCGTAATATATTAATTATCACCTTAGACATTTATACAAAATTTTATGTAATTATAAATTTTCATTAAATGTCCACAAATGTTCTTATTAGGTTGATATTATTAAATGACAAATATTAGCTGTTGACGAGTTTTAATGGCAGGAGAAATGAGGGAGAAGATTGAAAAGAGGGATGGTGAAATGATTATTGAGGTCTTTAGTTATTGGAGTAGAAAATATTTTAAATATTTGGAAGGATAAATTTAGAATTATACTATAATATATTATACTATACTAAACGAAAGAATTCAATACCGAAATAGTGAGGTTAAATCAAGAATAAGAATTTTTAAGTTTTAAAAAACAAAAAAGAGTATATGAATAAAAAAAATTTAATATGTAAATCATTAACCTTTAATTATGTTTGTACTGAAATTCTTTTAATTATATTTATTTTATTATAATATTTCAAATACTACAGGTTTTTATTGAATGAATATGTAGAATGCTACTATTCTTTCAATAAAGTAATCATGACACAATTTTTACATGCATATTTATTTTTTTTTAACACATTTTCAGTTTTGTTAGAAACAAGAAAAAGATTTAGAAGTCTGGTAAGACGAATTGGTGCGAGATAGTAGGATGGGGAGATGGATGAGTTTCTTCTAATTTTAACCATAAAATATTAGAAATATAAAGAATACATGTGTTTTTTAGGCCCAAATACTACTGAAAGTGAATGTTTTTTATTGTTATGGACTAAAAAGTTATCATTTTGCATTAGCACTGAGACGCAAAAATTGAGAAAGTGCATAAGTTAAACAACCAAGTATTACTAATTATACACATTGAAACTAACTAAAGGAAGCATTTAATGACATAAAAAACTAAACTACATTTAATTAATACTATAAAATATAGTTTAAAAAATCCATAAACTAATCTAACATTACACTAAGAAAGTAACTAAAAGAAGCAAAGCATAAAAATAAAAGGTCTTATATACAAGGAGTCTTAAATCTTCTACTTGAAATTAAAGATTATGAAGGAAAGAAGAAGAAATGAAATCCCAATATACCCAAATAGGGAGGAAAGAGAAAGATTTTTCCTCTACTCTCTACCCCTAATATAAACTATCTAAAACTATCTAAACTATGAGGAAAAAAAATGCTTAAATAATGTATTTATAGTGTTAGAGTTGGTACGAGAAGTTTCATCCCAAAATTCTGTTGAACTGCTAAAAAATGCCCCTGCCAAGGTCGTGTGACTGCGGTTGTCAACTCCTGAGAGCTTCTCATTTGGGGTTGTCGTTTTTGTGCCTAAAAATCTAGGACTATGGTCGTTTATCTGATTCTCTCAACAACTCTTCACTGTTTTTCTTTAAACATCTGATTAATGTGTCGTTTTCTCTTACCGAACCATAGCACATAAACACATTATTAACTATAATAAACAATTAAAATAACTCCTAAATACTGATACAAAACACTCACAAAAACTAAGATGAACAAAGTCGGATACAAACCTTAACTCGTTTAGGAATTATGTTAAAGACTCTACATAAATCCTAAAAATACAAGCATAGTAAAATAGGCTAATTAACACATAAATAAATCTAAAAAAACTAAGTAAATACATATTAACATATTCTAACATATAAAAGTAAAAATAAAAAAATACAGACTTAAACATTAAAAATGCTTGAAACTAATACAAAAAACATTAAATTTAGAGTACATATAACTCTAATTTTCTGGAGTTATTACTCTCGAATGCATTGGTGTCATTGTTGTTAATGAAGGATTTTGTGCTTACCTACTGAAGAAAATGGTTTAGGAGAGTGAAAACTGCAAGAGCTTATGTTGGATGCCTTTTCTGTGGAGCTTTGCTGGAATTTTCACACTTCAGAATCTCTCTGAGTGAAGTTTATGAGGAGGAGATACTCCATGTTTGAGACCAGTAATCCATCATCTATATGAGGTGGATTGACAAGATAATGCCTACTGCAACGCAACATATTTTTTATTAAAAAATGGGAGTTCTATTGTTTCTTAAGATAATTGGCTATGACACGGACCTTTATTGGATGCTGCTTTGAGTAGTCCTCGGGATGGCGATCTTTCCGATGATGTTAGTATTTGGACCCTCTCGGTTTACTGGAGCTTTTGCAACATTTTCATCCTATGTGTTAGTCCATTCTTCACGCCCTACTATGCTGTCCAGAAATTTATTTGGGGCACAAGATTGCCAATGGAAGTATCTATTTTTATGTGGTGACTACTAAATGGATATTTACATTTTTCGAAAGTTAGGCTTCAAAGTTCCTTCCAAGTGTCCTTTCTACAGTACATAGCGTTAACTACATTAACATTGACTATTCCTTTGCTGCATGCTCATTGGTAGCTATGGTTTGCGATCATTTTTCTTTACAATTTCAATTCTTAATTCATCTAATATTTTGCTTCGTTCACAGTCTTGGCTGTTTTCTTCCCATACACGGGAGTTGTTGACTATGATGCCTTCGCTAATTTGTTGGAATCTATGGATAGCTAGGAGTAGGATGATATTCCAGGAGAAAAAAGACACACAAATAGTTGTTATTAAGAGCATTAAGTAGTTTATCGTTGATTCAAGCTGCCATAAGCCTTTTGATACAGCTCAAAGGAACTGTGATCTTGTTCGTAATCTGCCACCAAAGATGAAATCAACAAATCTAATACCATTTTTGGTACCCTGGACTGAACCCTCATCCAGCTAGCTCAAACTTTGTGTGGATATATCCTCGTTAGGCAATCGGGGAGAGTCAGGTGGTGGAGGCATGATTCAGAACTCGGAAGGAAATATTAATTGGTTTTGCATCTCACTTTAGTGGATTACATAAAAAAAATGGAAGCAGAATGTCTTGCTCTTTTGAAGGGTCTTGAACTTTCGTGCAACTTATGGACTGTCGAATGTTATAGTTGAGATGGATTCCTCTGACGTACTTATTTGGTTGCTTAGAAGACTGCAACCTATTTGGTCTCTTGATGTTCCTCTTTGATCTATTTCTAGCATTATTTCCAAAACTCAACTTATGTTGCAACATTCTTTTAGACTGAGTTTGGATAGAAGAAAATAGAAGGAAGAGAAGAGAAAGGAAGAGACAGTCAGACTTTTTCTTTTGTTTGGTAGTTTTAAGGGGATAAAAAAGAAGATAAAGGAAGGGAGATGGAGGAATATAAATTTTAAAAAAACTTTCCTTCTATATGTGAGGGGAAATGGAAGAAAAAGTTATATTATCTTACAATTAATTATGAAATATCATATTTATCTTCCAAAATACTACAAAAATATCAAAAGAAAGTGTACTTTAGTAAAATACTAACATTAATGAAAACTATTTGCTTCCAAAACTCCTAAACAATTTAGAGAAAATTTCTCTTCCCTCCTCATTAAAAGGTTTCCCTTCTTTTCTCTTCCTTCCTAAACTCTCAAATTCAACCTTAGGGAAGTAAACTCATGGCGGATCGATTAGCCAAATTAGGGAGTCATTCTCCTATGTAATATTTACTTCGATAGTTCTAGCATTCCTAAAGTTTTATTAGGCATTCTAGGCTAGGCAAAATTGGGCTTCCTTCAATTCTTGTAGAAAAGGTTTAGAGTATCATTGTTTTATTAAGTTTTTGTCATTAAATTGTATTTTAATTAAGGAGGTTTTGATCTAGTCCCCCACCATATATTTTTTTTCTTAGTTAATAAAATGGGTGTATGACCTCCCACTAAGGTATCAGTGGTATAAAATTAAAAAAGAATCTGGGAAGGAAAAGAACAAAACTAGAAAGCAAAACTAGAGCAAAACTAGTTTGTAGCAAATTGTGATAGATGCCAAAGCGTAGGAAACATCTCATCTACAAGGAAGTATGAAATGCCATTTAACAACTTCTTTAAGGTTGAGATATTTGATGTATAGGGAATAGACTTAATGGGTCCATTCATCTCCTCATACAAAAATAAATATATCTTTACAGCTTTGGACTATGTTTCAAAATGGGTGGAAGTAGTTATCTTACCTAACAATGATTCCAATGTTTTGTTAAATTTGGTAAGAAAGAACATATCACACAATTTGGCACTTTGAGGGCAATTATCGGTGATGGAGGTTCACACTTTTGCAACCAATATTTTGAGTCCCTGTTATACAACTACGAAGATAAGTACAAGATTGCATTAGCTTATCATCCTCAAATGAGTGGTCCGGTAGAAATTTCAAAAAAGGATACCAAGTGTATTTTGAAAAAGATAGCCTGCCTCTCACGACAAGATTGGTCTAAACGCTTAGATGAAAATTATGGGCATCTAGGAGGGTGTACAAAACACCAATTGGTATTGTTAACTCTTTAAAAGAGAGTTACTTAAACATGCATTTTATCTTGAGTTTTAATCTATTTTCGAGGTGTCTTGTTTAATAACTAGGGGTATTTTGGTGATTTTAGGATTTTAGAATCAAAATATTATTTTATGTGTTTTTATGTTTAAATACACTTATTTATGTGTTTTATGATGTTTTATAGGTTTTGGATCAATCAGTGGCTAAACAGGACGAAAATGGAGTAAAACGATGAAGTTGGAAACCAAGTCCTAAGGGTACGACTAGGCTACAGGTTAAAATAGAAAAAAGTGAGTTTTGAGTGTTATAGCTTCCTAGGGGTATTTTTAACCTCTAAACATGTAAAACCCTAACTAAGGCTATAAATAAGTATCTTAGGGTGTTATTAACATATAATAGAATAATGGAGATTGGAATTTGGTTAGTTATATCGTAGAATATTCGTCAGGAGAAAATCATCTGGAAGAGGAAGACCACCATTCCAAAAGGAGAATTCACACGGAGGAGGTGCAAGGATTGAGACTAAGCATAAGTTTTCTTTATTCTTTTCTTTGTTGTTTTATGCTATTTTAATGGCTGTAATCCAATATTATGGAGTATTTAACTCCATGAGTATGCATTAAATTCAATAATAGGATTTGTTCGGATTTTACCATGATGATTGATTGATGTGATTCTATTTGTTTCTTCTAATTTCACATGTATATTTGCTTATTTGAATTAATCTTAATGCCTTTAGATGATTATCCACCATCTAGAATGATGTCAACAGAGGATACTTGGAGTTAGAACGTGTTCAAATTGCTTTTGTTTAGTTGGAGTTAGAACGTGTTCAAATTGCTTTTGTTTAGAACAATCGCCTATAGATTGAACCATTTTGTGGAAATAGTTAGAAATATACCTACTCATCTTAAGTAATCAATTAGGGTCACATGTCTACATTAACCAGAACTTTAATCTATATGGACATATATATAGTGGACTGGTTAAGGTTAATAAATTTGTAGTGAGTTTGACGGGAACTTGCAATTACCATGATTGAAACCCTAGATTGATAAACGAATTGCGAAATTGTAGAATGATTAATCAACTCAATTAATCTGATTGGTAAATGAAAAATAAATCCAAGGTTTATATATTGGTGACTTGTTTATTTATTTCGTTAGTTATTTCTTATTTTTATCATTATTTTATTACTTAGTTGTCTTGATAAGATTTTGTATGTGCCATTTTGATAATTGTCAACTATGTTAAGCATAGTCCTTGTGGGAATGATCTTTATTTTCACAGCATTACTTGTTCGATCCGTATACTTGCGAATGCATTTTGAGTCTATATTAGATTGGGATAAATTTTTGGCTCCATTACCTATGATTTTGTCTCAACATTGTTTTATTTTGACCATATCAGATTAAGTACTAACCCTAGTTTAAAAATTTTCTTTTCTTTCTTTTATTTTTATTTTATTTTATTTTTATTGTTTGCCTTGTAGGTTTTTTACCAAGTATATGTCAAGAAGGTTGAAAGGAACACTACTTCCGCATTTCGACCTAGAAATTGAATGTACTACTAGCCGTTTGAGAAAAGAATCAAGGAGAGGTTTTCAATCAATCTTAGACATGTCTGATGGTGATAATTCTGTAAATCCAGTCGTACAAGTACCGTCGAATCTAGTTGAACCAAGGTCTCTCAGGGACTTTGCTATATCAATAGTAGATGGTCATTAATCGAGTATCCTTAAACTGCCAATTCAGGTGAATAATTTTGAACTGAAGTCACAAATCATTCAGATGGTACAATGATGTGCTGAATAAAGTAGATCCTTCCAGCGAAGGATCATCTATGTGTAAAACTCCCAAAGAAGCATATGACTTGTTAGCGAAAATGGCTAGTAATTTCTATTATTTGGTTCACACGTAATGGAAAATCGTTTAGCGTTTTGAATTCTTGTGATGTACTAATCTACTAATGGGAATCGTCCCTACTTCTCCTCTTGCACTAGTAGCAGTAGTTAACCTCTAATAGAAATTACTAGCCATTTTCGCTAACAAGTCATATGCCTAGAACATAATTTTATGGCATTCAAGGGTCAAAGACCATCATACCAATAGTCAATCCCTCGTCACAACTAGATTTTATCAGGACATTTGCTACTTTTATTAATGTTAATGAATATGAATGTTGTTCTACAAAGTGTCTCGTGAGTTGGGGCAATTCTCTCCCAATTCTATAAATATAGCCCCAAGGTTTCTCCCAAATGATAGGGACAATTGCGTGGTAGATTGGGAATTGAGAAATAGTGTTACTAGTGATGTTAGTTCCAAGTAACAAGATGTGTATAAGAGACAAAGCTACAACACTGCAAGCTCCGCTAGGGCAAAATGGTCTCAAATTTTCAAGAAACTTTTCTAGCCATTAGAAAAGTTATGTGAAATTCATGAAGGACATCTTATCTCGGAAAGTTGACCATTTTGCTAGCGGAGGAGTGCGAAAGCAATGGTTGGTGCAAAGCAGTTTTAGTGACCTGATCGCTTAACATCCGAAGAGGTCTTTAGTTAATGTAGTTGGGTATTGAAAAGTAAGAAATTTTGACAATGCATCATCAACTCAATGCCCGTTGGTAAATAGGTGAAGCTTATTAATTGCAAGCAAACAAAGGCGAAACAATCTTGGAGAGAAAGAGGAACAAGTGGATAATGATAACTCTATATTTAGAGTTATTTTTATACTTCATTTGGTGTGTTTTGGAGTAAATTTTTCCCAATTATTTGTTTTTTTGTGTGATAAATTAGTGTTCAGTAGTTTGTTGAGCTTTTCTATTAGTTTTGCAGTTAATTTTGTGTTTAAGATGTTAAATTGTCTGTTTATTTTAGAGTGGCAAGATGATCTTTTCACGAGTGTAGGATCGAGGTCCGTCTCTGATAAGTTCATAATTGTGCTACATTTTATATATCATTTACCACGTTTTTATGTGTTGTAAGCAAGATTTGAGTTATTATTGAGCTTAATTTGGTTATTCTTAGTTTTTGTAGGGTTAAAGTGGAAAAGAGCTTAAAAAGATGGAAAAGATGAAAGGAAATGCTAAGGGCGAAACATGCAGGAGTATAAAGCCATTATGGATGCTATTTCATATTTTAAATATAACTTTCGAGTCCAATCTCTGATTGAGGTGATTCAAGATGTGTTGGAAAGCTAAGAGAGCTTTTGTCTTTTATGCTTTTCCAAATTCCAAGTGCATCAGGTCAAAATCTAAGACGAAGGTGAAGTTCAGTGTGAAGGCCCAGCACATATGCGTTGGGGTTGTGCAGTGCAATTGCACTGAGTCTAGAAGGGAAATTTTTAGAATGTGTTCACGCGCACAATCAGGCAGCACATGTGTGCTCGAAACAACGGTGTTACGTGATTTTGTAATTCTTAGTCGATTTCTTCACCTGGTTGGACTCTTTTTCATACGATTTCACGTTCTTATCCTTAGACAATGATTGTAACCCTAGTAGTCATTATAAATATCCCATGTAGGATGAGAAACAAGAGTCAACATATTATTTTCTCGTCGTCTCTAGGGCTTTCAACAGAGAAAAATTCTTGGTTATTCTTTTATGGCACTTAGTGCCCAAACCTTTTTTTTCTTGGTAGAGGGATTTGAAGCCATGGTCAATTCTACGATGTTGTGAGACTTTTTGTTCTTGAACTTATTCACTTTTATATCAAGTATTGATTATTTTTCTGTGATTAATTTTATGAATGTTCTTTTTAACTTGTTATTGTTGTAGAATAATTAAGTTATTGGAATTAATCTACTGCTAGATTGTTTTAACTGGGCGTGTGCTTAACTCAATATGTGAAGCAACTAAGTTTGATAATTGCTCGATTAGTGTTATTGAATTTAGGAAAAATAATCAACTAATTGGCATAACTGCGTGTGTTTATGTCTAATTAGCCTAATTGTTCTTGTTGATTTTAATTCTTCTATTAATTAATCTTTGGCGCGTGTCTGGTTTAAATTATTAGTTAGGGTTAATTGGATCGTGTGTTGAAAATTAGCCAACTTTAGAAAGAAATAAGAACCAACTTTGAATTGAAAATCGGGTTAATTCTTCAATTAGTGCTTGGTGTAGAAATTGAATTATCTTTGGTGTCAAGGATTGACTAGTAAAATTGTCATGGTGGATATGAACAAAATCGGGATTCTTCTTAAATTGAATTTTCTTCAGTTTACTTTCTTTCCGTAGTTTTTAGATTAAAAGCATTCAAAAACCCCCCTTCCTTTTGAGCACAAGAATAAACTTCGTTCTCTGTTGGATGACTTGTACTCACCACTACAACTACATTATTATTGAGAATTGTTTAATTTTGGGTGCCGATGACAACACTTACCAGTCTTGGGGAGAAGGAGTAGTTGGGCTAGAGAACCAAGGAAGTATCATCATTCATACAATATTCGTGGAGCAGTGTGTGGTGACTTCACATCATCTCGCAAGGCCTATGCTTGCCATATTAACTTGTCTAATCTAGCATGAAGAGACTGTCAAGACATAATCTTTACTGTCGAGAAATCAAAACAAGTAGTTCACCCACATAGTGATCCCTTGGTAGTGACCTTGCCGGTTGTAAATTGTGATGTGACGAGAACTTAATTAACAATGAAGGCTCGACAGATATCCTTCTCCATAATGCATTCGAATAAATGAAGTTGAATGAGGACTTAAAATCCATAACTTCAACCTTAGTGAATTTTGCCGTAGAAGTGGTCATTCCACTTGGTACATCCTATCGTGTTTGGCTCAAATCCCCAAGATGTTTAGCTGATGGCCAAGTTTGTGGTTACCCAAAGCCTTTTCACCTTACAATGCCATTATTGGTCAGCTTACTATTTGTGCACTTAGTGTTGTCTTGTCTTCTCATCACATGAAGATGAAATTCCTAATGAAGATTAGTGAAGGAGAAATAAGGGAAGATCACATAGCGGTGAGACAATGTTACATAAATTAAAAGGAAAGGAAGTTTTTCTTAGTCACAATATTCACCTCTTGGAAGAAAAAGAAAAGCTCAACCTAATGGTTGATTCGGTCAAGGAGCTTGAAGAAGTACTTCTAAATGAAGATAACAAGGTTATGAAAGTGGGAAAGTCCTTCTTGGGGGACATTCAAGAAAACATCATCACTTCACTTAAAGAGTTCAAAGACTTCTTTCCTTGGAATCCCTCAAACATGCCAAGAATCAACCCTAACATTGTTATGCATTCGCTTCATCTCAATCCAAGGTTCAAGATCATAATTCAAACGAAAAGGAACTCTCAAAGGGAAAGAAGCCAACCGATAGAACTGGAGGGTACACTTAACTAATTTTTGGAAGCTAAGATAATAGAAGAAATCTAAGATCATTAATGGCCTAGCATTGTAGTAATGGTACTAAAGCACAAGGCTAAACAAAGGACATGTGTAGACTTCACTAGCTTGAACAAGGCTTGTCCCAAGGATTGCTATCCTACACCTTGCATAGACACACTCAACCTCTAGGTTTGAAGTCATGTCTTTTTTGGACGTATACAAAGGATATACCAAATCCTTTTGAATTACAAGGATCGAGAATAAGACTACCTTCATCAATGACTCAAGTACTTATTACTTCTGGGTAAGGCAATTTGGCTTGAAAAATTCTGGAATCACTTACCAAAGGATGGTAGATAGAATGTTTGCTAATCAATTGGGGCAAAATATGGAGGCTTACATATTTGTATGCTTGTCAAGAGTAAGTTGAAAGAAAACCATGTAGAGGACCTTAAGGAAACCTTCACTAATATGAGAAAGTTCAAGATGAGACTTAATCCTGAGAAATGTGTTATGCACTTTGGAGCTTTTGGGTAAAAGTTTTTGGGTTTCATGGTGACTCAAAGGGTAATTGAAGCCAATCGTGCAAAGATCGAAGAAATTGAAGACATGAAACTCCCAAGAAAGTTTAGGATGTGCAAAAGCTCACAGGAAGACATGTAGCCTTAAGCTGTTTCTTGTCAAAGGCTAGGGATTGGAACTTGCCTATCAGGAGTTCCCGAACTTTCCAATGAACAAAAGAGTGACAAAAAATATTTGAGGAGTTGAAGGAATACTTGGCCTCACCCGCTGTCCTAATTATGCCCAAAGCCAGAGAGACTATTTACCTATACTTGCCTTGCTCACTGATGTAGGAAAAATTAAATAAACTTTTTTTCACAACTTTTCACTAATATCTACAAGTGCACGGTAACAATGTAGTAGATTTAGCAAGGATCGTTCCCCTTGGAGACTATATAAGCAAGGACCAAAATTCTAAGCAAACTTTTATTTAGACGATCAAAACAGATGTTTTTGGATTTTAGATTGATTTTGTTCTTTAATGCAACGTAAAATAACTGAAAATTAAAGAGTAAAAGAAAGAAAGCAATGCAAATTATTAAAAGAGTTCTCAAGCAGTGAAAAAGATGGGTCAAGTGCTAGGCTAGCATGTCCATGGGTTAGTCAAATTTTAGGTTAGTTGGTTTAGTTATATCTCTTGGAGGTTCGATCCCAATTGTCAATCCAATCCCGATTCCTTGTGCAATTGAATCCTACCAAATTAACCAACTAGGGCTAGATTCCTCTCTGTCCTGGTTGAATTAATTTGAGTATTATCTTTATGGAATTACCGTGAACTAATTAATTAATCTTGCCATCTTAGTTTCAATTTTTCCTTGTTTATCACCTCAACCAAACTAACCAAATCTAGAGTTAATTACTCTCTAAAATTGTCTTAATGTGTTAATTATTACCAAATTAATGTAATGTTCCAATCGACCTTCGATTTGATTAATCCATGGACAATTGCATCACCAGCATCCAAATCCTAGCAAATTTCCAAATCTATTTAGTGACTCGTGATTTGGAAAGAAAAAAAATATTTAATTTATTAGCAAGAATTCATGGTTGAACTAACGATTAAGCCTAATGCAATTGAAATTAAACAAGGAAAAATTGAAAAGAATAAAGTTTCCAAAATTAAAGTTGATGAAAATCCAAACTTGAATTGAAGAATGCTTGAATCCAAAGTCATTAAAGTGATAACAATATTAAAAAAAAACTAATAACTAAGTTTGAGAGTCTAGAAAACAATTATAAAATCCTAGGATAAAAGCTAAAAGAGCTATGTGTTTCATTATTACAATTAAGCTCTCTATTTATAAGACTGTAGGAAAAGACCAGGCCTATATCGGACACTCACAAACTGCGATTGATTTTGCCTTGCCAACCACATTCTATGAGTAGTCCCACAGTCTATGAATGAAATACTTGGAACCTATCACAGTCTGCGATAGGCCTTCTAATTTGCTCGCAGTCAGCAACTGTTTCTTCAATGTTCAATTCCAGACTGTGGTTGAGGTTAAGTCTTATACTTTTCCAGCTTCCAACAAGACTTGGCAATCCTTATCTCAACCCTTGGTTGGCACATGTAAGATGACCATTCTACCCCTTAAACACCTGCACACAATACAAAACACAATAAATAGACATCTTCAGTCCTTAAACACATAACTAACCACAAAAACAACACAAAAACCTATAGACTACTAAACACTAACTCATAACACGAAACACCAACCAACGGGACTAAACTTACTCAAATCCACAACAAATAAGGCATAAAAATAACTCAATATACAGTTTTCAACTCTCCCAACTTAGTATTTTTCTAGTCCCAAGCAAAATAAAACAACAACTAAAACAAAAAGCAAACATGACGAGACAGAAACAAGAATAGCGATGTGGATTGACACAATTGGCACATAAACCCAGTTAGAAAGCCAACCAACCACATGAAAATCAAATACACAAAGTACACACGCCAAAAATCCACGTGAATATACGTCAAGTTTGCTTCTAGACCTTATGAAAGATAACCTTGAGAACTCAAATTTACTAATATGTGCTGGTCACATAAAAGATTTCGATTTCCAACAACCAACTTGAAAATTGTACAAAATCAAGACCATATAACCATAAAAAAGGTAAAGAAAGATTAGTAGAACCTTACAATTTTAAAGCACGCAAATGTCGTGCAAACGTCAAGCATTATGGAACTATTAAAATCATTTAACTTAACCTTTCATTATTCCTTTATGACTACCTTTTATTTCTCACATCATTATTTTTTCTATTTTTGGGTTAAAAAGACGCATTTTCATGCAACCACGCTCACACATTTTAAGTAAAAACAAGCCATTTTTTATTCTTATTAAGCTTATTGGAACACAGAGAAGCACAAGGAACAAACCACAGAACAACGGGTTATATTCACATTGCAAAATTAAACAATTGTAGTAGAACTTAATACATCTCCATGCATCAGCACGCATATGAAAACACAAAGGACTACCTCATATTAAAATTATTCTCCCTATTGACAAATTATAAGGAAATGATCTTAATAACTTCCAAATTGGTTTGGGCAATCAAAATTAATTAAACGACTCGTCTATAATAATATTGAGTTCAAAAAGTTTCATCTAAGAAAACACTATATGAAATAAATTCGAGTTTCCACCCTTTTTAACAAAAAAGTGTAACATGAATCATGCGATTCAAAATTACAAGGTTACCAGATCAAAGACAATTAAAATCAATTCAAGTACTACTATTCCATTCCGACTTACACAAGTACATAACTTGACTTGACACAACCTAATCAACATACTAAAAAACATTAAAAACATACTAAACACAAACACAAAAATATTTAGACTACTACTTGCCAGTACAAAAACAAGACTACAACAAATAGTTTGAAATAGCAGCAAATTAAACTAACATAAATGACAAAAAAAAACAAAATAAAACAATGTAGAAAACTCCCCTAACCATAGTGTAGATATAAGAAGTCATGTCGTCCCAGATGGACCAGACTTTTCTCAGACCTCCATCACTTCCCTTCCTTGTCCTCGATCTCTCTCTCTCTACATCTGTGAGAGGACCATAGTGCCACTCTGCCAGTGGAGTTGTCTGAGGCCAGCGAGACATGTCAAATTTTCATTACTAGCTCAATTACCAAGTTAGGAAATCCATGTTTTGGCTCATCTCCTTAAAGCATTGGCTGTGACAATAAAGGAGCTCCCGCTAGGTTTCACTATTAAGTAGTGGATGGAAGACTTGTTGAACCCTAGTTATGGTAATCATGTTTTGATGATGACCAAATCGTACTAGCGACCTAAAAACAAGTGTGCAGTAAAACAGGAAGCTTCAACAGTAAATGATCGTCCAAACATAATCAAGAAAAATAACTAAAATATGAACACCTTATGGTCGATGATGAGCGTCTGAAAGAAAAGAGCTCAGATGCAAGAAAGCGTCTGAAAGATGACCAAAAGATTAAGATGCACATGACCGTCCAAACTAAAAGCTGTGAGATACGATGCATATGAGCCGTCCAAACCAGAAGTTGTAGGATGCGCATGACCGTCCGAACCAGAAGCTATAGGAGACGCATATGACCGTCCGAACCAGAAGCAGTAGTACGCACAAGATCATCAGAATAAAAGAGCTTAAAATGAAGAAGTTTTTGTAAAGCTATAGGATGCATACGACTGTTCGAACACTGTTTATAAAGCTGTAGGACGCATGATCGGACTTCGAATCACCATTTGAACTCCTAACGGATAGTTTTTAATAGCTAGTTTTTGTACCGTTGGAGCTCAAAATTTAGCACATCTTTCTTCTATAAATAGCCCAAGGACATCCAATTAATTTAAGGAACTACTACATTCAATAAAAACACTTGTAAGAGCTATTCGGGGAGAAATAGGCTAAAATATTTTGGGTTGTATTGGTTTGGGTAGTATAGTACTTTTGGCTCAACTAGAGGGAATTAGTGTGAGTAAGAGTAGACTAGTGAGTGATCTTCAAGTGTATGAGTGGAGGGATAACAAGATAGAGTCCATTGTACAAAAGTGATGATGTAATGTAAAACCCTTTCGCTCAACTAGAGGAACTTAGATGGTGAAAGAGTGAGTCTACTTTGTGTACAAGAAGATTATTGTCTCACCTTCTTTGAAGAGATACTACTAGTGGATGCACTCAAAACCTTGAGGAGCATGGGAGTTTGGTTTGATATTCTTCATCTCAATCTTTTATTTGTTCTTTAAGCTTCAATTGTTAAATATTTGTGTTTGATCATTTGTGCTTAGGTGTTCATTTGTTACACATGAAGTTTGCATTTTCGTTAAGCACATTAAAAAGGTTGTTTTTTGAGACAACCTAATTCATCCCCCTCCTAGGTTGTTTTTGGGCCAACAATTGGTATTAGAGCTTGGTCTCTTCTTGTTTTGGTTTAATCACCTTAGAGTAAAGATCATTATGGCAACCAATAATTCTTTGTTTTTAGAGGGGCATTCCATTACTAGACCTCCCATGTTTAATGAAATTAATTTTGTTATTTGGAGGGAAAGATCTTATCCTCAGGAAAATTTTCATACAATCCATTGATATTGATTTGTAGTACATTTTTTATGAAGGTCCTTTTGAGGCAAATATTCTTGATGAAAATACACATAGAATAAGGCCTAAGCCTAGATATGAGTTAAATGCACAAGATAGAGTAAATTTATCTTTAAATGCTAATGCCATGAATATTTTGTACAATGCTTTGGATGAAGATAAGTCTTCTAAAGTGAAAGGTTGCAAATCGGCCAAGGAGATATAGGACAAATTGAAAGAAATCCATAAAGGAAGGGAAGATATAAGAGAGCAAAAGAAGTCACTTCTTATGGCTAAATATGAATCATTCAAAATGGAACCTCATGAGAATATTGACAAGATGTGTTGTAGGTTCAATGATATTGTAAAGGATTTGGAAGGTTTAGGTAAAGAATATTCTTTAGCTGACAAGAAATAAAAAGTTGGGAATAAATTCTATATGACCGTCCAAACTAGAAACTATAGGATGCACAAGACCATCCAAGGAGAAAAGAGTTTGAAATGAAGAAGTTTCTGTCAAGCTGTAGGACGCATACGACTGTCTGAAGCACTATTCATAAAGATGTAGTATGCATGATCGAACGTTCGAATTACCGTTCAAACTCTTAACGACTAGTTTTTAACAGCTAGTTTTTTTACCCTTGGAGGTCAAATTTCAGCATATCTTTCACCTTTAAATAGCCCTAGGACATCCAATTAATGTAAGGAACTACTACATTCAATACAAACACTTGTAAGAGCTATTTGAGGAGAAATAGGCTAAAATATTGTAGGTTGTGTTGGTTTGGGTAGTATAGTTCTCTTGGCTCAACTAGAGGTAATTAATGTGAGCAAGAGTAGACTAGCGAGTGATTTTCAAGTGTGTAAGTGGAGGGATAAAAAGTATACAAAAGTGAGGTAGTAATGTGAAATCCTTTGGCTCAACTAAAAAAACTTAGTTGGTGCAAGGGTAAGCCTACTTTGTATACAAGAAGGTAATCATGTTTGATAACAAGTGTGTAGAAAACAGGTTCAACGCTTCTCCGAACTTGAAGATTCGCACTTTGACTAGTGCTCATATTCCAGATGTACGCATGTTCGACGCAACTAAGTATCGAGGAGCTTGAGGGCTAGTTTTAGGACAAATTAGCCGTTGGGATTATTTTGGCTTCCCCTAGGTCTCACATATTACAAACAATTTATTTTGTTCTTTAAGTTTAGCAGAGAAAAGAGCAATTGTTAAATATTTGTATCTCTTGGCTCAACTAAAGGAAATTAGTTTGAGCAAGAGTGATCCTGTGTACTTATTGTCTCACCTACTTTGTGTGAACTCAAGTTGTTGGTAGTTGCCTTGTGACAATTGCAGTCAAGCTTGAGAAGCAAGGAGTATTTTCATTAAGCTTTAAGCTTAAATTGTTGAATAAGGTTTAAGTTTTCATTTGGTGCACAAAGTTTGAATTTCTATTAAGCACATAAAAAGACAACCCCTAGGTTGCTTTTGGATAACACAAGAATTCTGGTAATTGTCTCACCTTCTTTGAAGAGCACTACTAGTGGATGTACTATAAGTTTGAGGAGCTTGGGAGTTTGGTTTGATCTTAATGTTCTTTAAGTTTCAATTGCTTTGATCAACAAGACTCAGTTTATTTTTGAGAGATGACCTAGTTCACCCTCCTCTGCTTGTTGTTTGGGCCAAAAGACTCAGTTCATCAGGATGTGGTGTTGGTACCAACAAAGGTCCTCATAGTCGAGCCCCTTGAGAATTTTGTCCTTAATCAGCCACCCGCTCTGCTCTAGCTTTGTATTGCACTACAATCATTGCTGACTTGTACTAGGTCACTATCGACTGTAAACATTTGTTGTCTATTAGTTTTGCACCTCCCATTTCTTGGTTGTTGTAATCCGCAGCCCTACATAATAACAAAGTTGAGTGATTAGATTGGAAAAATCAGCCCTTTTGCTTGTGTTTTTTGTTTCGAAGGATCTCTTGCTAAATTTCCTGTCCTACATCCATAGTGAAGCCCTCCATGATAGCAGAAAATCACTTACCTCCTTCCTAAAGCTAACCGACATTCCTCTAACCTTAACTAAATGGTCTAGTATGTCAAGAAAATTACCAATGAATTCACAAACCATGTTTCAATTTGCCGCATTAGTAGGATACAAAATTCTCCCCGTCCTCTTCTTCGAATATTTTTCACAATCTTACGACATAATTGATCTGCTTCCTCATTCATTTGTATTCTAATATAACTTAACTCAAAACCTCGCTCACAAAAAGGATTATGTTAGGTTTGAAGTTTATCGTGCAATTGTTTAGCTTCTATGGAAACAAATACATTTTCGCCAAAAGTGTTTTCATCAACTTGTTTCCATTTCTTCCCCATTAGATTGATTAGAACATATCAACAATCCACACAAATCAACAAATATTCAACCCAATCTGACCAAACACAATTCACAGTTAATTTTTTTACCCAACTAGCAAAATTAGCAAAGTAATTGAACAATTTCAAAAATATCATGTACCACACAATTTAATCAGTTGGACAAAGTTACCTAACTATAATGCACAATTAACACACCAATTTCAAGAAAATTTACCCAAAAATTAAACGACAAAAATGTTACTCAATCCCAAAAATTATCTCGAATAATTCTCTTGTCGAAAACTCCAAACAATCTAGCCAAACCTTTGTGGAAACCGTACTTTCTTGAGCCAAAACCACTGGAAGGTAAAGGTTAACAAGTCGACGAAACCAGTTGAAACTTGTGCTGGTTTGCCTTTGGTTCGATTGGTTAATTGGTGAGATGGGTAAAAAGTAAGTGTATAGTGGATGATTTTGTGATGGTGAGGATGAATGGATGATAGTAGTGTATAGGGAGAGAGCAGATAAAGATGAAGGATGGAAAGAGGCATGAAGAAGAAAAACGAGGGTTAGATTGTGAGAATTGAGAAAATAAGAGAAGAAGAGGGGTTTATGTTCAAAAGGAACAAGCTTTGATGAATTTATATCGTTCGTTCACCAAATCCAGTCGCACTCTGTGACTAGTTCCTGATATTTTAGACTAGATGACTTGCGGTTTGTGATTGCGGTTTGTGATTGCGGTTATGATGGGATTAGAGTCTGTGACTGATTTTCCTTCTTTCCTTCGCAGTCTACGAAACTATCATAGACTACAGTTGTTTTGCCTTGATCCTCTTGCTAACTGCGAAACACCTTCTATTGGACTTGCAGTCTGTGACTAGTTATCCTTGGTCAATCATAGATTGTGATTGACCTTTCTGTGTTGGACCAAATTTCGACTCCTCCTTTTCCTAACCTCCATTCCCTGCCAAGTCAACATTTGTAAAACAACAAATAGAACAATTAGTCACTAACTCTTAGCTTTTATTTTGTCAAAGCAAAAATTAAAATTAAAATAAAACACAACAAATAAATTAAAGGTAAAAATGCTTGGGTACCTCGCAAGAAGTACTCTTTTTAAGTTATTAGCTTGACTTTATTTATCCGGGCCATTAATCATCAAAGTGGACTTGATTCTTGAAGTCCACTATCAATGTCGCCTCCATAGTAGATCTACTTCATCAACCTATTCTTATTCACTTGAAATGTCGATTTTTGACCTCATAATTCTACAACCCTTATGGAAAAACTATCACAATATCAAACGATCTGCTCCACCGTGACTGTGACTTGCCTGGAAACAACTAAAGCTTAGAATTATATAAATGCACCTTATCACCAACATGAATTCTTTATGAAGAATGTGCTTATCATAACACCTTTTTATCCTTTCCTATTAAATATGGGCATTCTCATAAGCCTCATTCCAAAACTCTTCTATTTCGTGCAATTCCAGCAACCGCTTTTCACCTGCAGTTTTAGAATCAAAGTTCATTGCTATAACTGCCCAAAATGCTTTGTGCTCTAGTTCTATCAGTTGATGGCACGCTTCCCAAAAATTAACCTATACAAAGACATCCCAATAGGCGTCTTGAATGCAGTCTGGTATGCCCAAATGCATCATCAACCTTCCCAACCCATTCCTTGCATGAAGAATTCATAGTTTTTTCCAAGATCCAGTCAACTCATCTTATTTGAAACATTAACTTGGCTCGAAGTTTGGAGATAATAAGGTAAAGAAATTTTATGCATCACCCCATACTTGGAAAGTAAAGTTTCAAATTGAGAGTTCTTAAAGTGTGAACCCCCATCACTTATTATGGCCCAAGGTACTTCTAATTGTGAAAAGATGTTGTGGCGAATAAACTTGGTGACAAGTCTAGCATCATTAGTAGGCAAGGCTACTTCCTTAACCCACTTAGAAACATAATCCACCGCTACTAGAATATAACCGTCGAAGTAAGAGCTTGGGAATGGCCCTATGAAATCAATCCCCTAGACATCAAATAGCTCAACTAGCAGGATATTTTTCTAGGACATCTCATCCCTACGGGATATATTCCCTATTCTTTGAAACTCATAACAATGCTCAATAAATTTCCTAGCATCCCTGAACAATATAGACTAATACAACCAGCTTTGAAAGACTTTGGTAGCAGTTAGTTAATTGCCATGACGCCTCTAACTGGCGATGAGTGAGGAACACACATTCTAAGCACATTCATTATCTCCTCATCAGTCACACTACCGGATTACTTGGTTACTATACCTCTTATAAAAATAACGCTTATCCCAATATTAAAACTTCACATCTGAGAAGAATTTCTTTTTCTGAGTGTCGTCCACTGATGGTGGAATAACCTTTGCTACCAAATAACTTGCTATATCTGTGTACCAAAGGTTAGCTCTAACCATCATCAAATGTTTCTTCGGGAATTCTTCTTTAATAGGTGACAATTCAAGATCTCCCCTCTATTCAATTCCAGTGTTGATGAGGGATTAGCCACTAGATTCTCAGTTCCTTTCTTATCAATGAACTCCCAGTCAAATTCCTATAGCAATAAAATCCAGAGAATTAGCCTAGGTTTTACATCACTTTTAGAGAACAGATATTTCAATGCTGCATGATTAGTATGAACAATGTTTTTGGAACCAATCACATAAGAGCAAAACTTATCAAAAGCGAAAACAATATCTAGTAACTGTTTGTCAGGGGATTTGTGATATAATTAACTTAAGCTTTATTAAGAGTTCTAATAGTGAAATAAATGACATACAACACCTTGTCCTTTCTTTGACAAAGGACAGTACCCACAACAAAATCACAGCATCACACATGATTTCAAAGGGTAACGACCAATCAGGTGCCATAACTATAGATGTAGAAACTAAAGCCTTTTTCAATAGATTAAAAGCTTGTAGGCAATTCTCATCAAAGTTAAAGGTGAAATCTTTTTGTAGTAAGTCACATAAGGGTTTAGAAATTAAAGAGGAATCTTTTATGAACCACTGCTAGAATCCAGCATGACCTAAACCCTTCTTATTCCTTTAACACTATTAGGTGGAGGTATTTTTTCAATAACTTCAATTTTGGCCCTATACACCTCAATCCCCTTAGCAAATGCTTTATGACCTAAAACTATTTGCTCTTGAACCATGAAGTGGCATTTTTCCCAATTAAAGGCAAAATTTGCTTCCTTACATCGTTCAAGAACTAAATGAAAAATTATGTAAGAAATCATTAAATGTAGAGCCAAACACAGAAAGGTCATTCAAGAAAATTCTATGCATTTTTTGATCATGTCATGGAAAATTGAAAACATACGTCTTTGGAAAGTGTAAGGTGCATTGCATAAATCAAAAGGCATTTTTTGATAAGCGAAGTTACCATAGAACAAGCGAAGGTAGTTTTCTCTTAATTCTCTGGAGCTATGGCACTTTGAAAATATCTGGAGTAACCATCCAAAAAGCAATAGAAAGCATGATCTACCAATCTTTCCAACATCTAATCAATAAAAAGTAGCGGAAAAATGGTCCTTATGGGCGGATTCATTCAATTTTCTATAATAAATACATACCCTCCAACACCTGACTAAACTAGAACGGATTAATTCATTCTACTCATTTATTATCACCGTCATCTTTCCCTTCTTATGCACCACCTAAGTAGGACTGACTCACTCATATCACTAATTGCATAAAGAATACCAGAATCTAGCAGATTCATAACCCCTTTGTTTTCCCACTACCTCCTTCAACATGGGATTTAGTTGACATTGAGGTTGTCTACAAGCCCTATAGTTATCTATCATCAGCATTTTATGCATGCAGATTGTAGGGCGAATCCACTTTATATCATGAATGCTCCATGCAATGGCACTTTTGTACTTCCTTAAAACAACAAGTAGATCGTATAACTACTTATTAGACAAATTAGCTCTAGCTATGGCTGGAAAAGTATCATTATCACCTAGAAAGCATATTTAAGATGGTTTGGAAGCAGTTTCAACTCTACCTTGGGGGGTTCGTTGGTTGAAGACCCCCCTTACCTAGTTCCTCAATTGAAGATTCATCCTTGCTCAATGGGTTTCTTTCCAGCATCTTCAAGCAAGCCCTTGTTGTTTTATCATGTCTCTCAACATCCTTTTCTTGAATCATTGCTTTCTCCAATGGAAGCTATGGAGTATCATAGCTGCAAAAATCATCAACAAGGTAATCGATTACATCAATCATCATGATGTTTCATCATAAAACAGTAGGAAGCTTAAAAAAGTTAAAAATGGAAAAATTGACAGTTTGGTCATCGACTCTCAATTGTAATTTTCCCTCTTGGACATCTATCAATGCCATGCCTGTTGCTAAGAGTGGTATGCTAAGATTCAAAGGCATATTTTTATCCTTCTCGATGTCTAGGATGATGAAGTCTGCTGGTAAATAGCACGCCCTTACTTTAACCCAAATTTTCTCAACAATGCCCTCGGGATACTTGATGCTCCTATCTACAAATTGAAGAGATACATTAGTTGGTTTAAGCTCTCCACCATTCAGTTTTTTATAAATAGACAATGACATCAGATTGATGGATGCCCCAAGATCACAAGAGCTTTCTCAAATTCTACACCCCTAACTGTACATGAAATAGAGAATGAACTGGGGTCCTTTATGTTTGGAGGTAACTTTTTCTGAATTATGGCACTACACCTTCAGTAAGGCACAAAATTTTGTCCCTCAATAATTTTCTCTTGTTGGTCACTTGTTTCATAAACTTGGTATATTTGGGCATGTTTTCAAGGGCTTCTAGTAAGGGTATGCTGATCTCTAATTTCTTGAAAATATCAAGAAATCTCTTAAATTTGTTTTAACCATCCTCGCCTTTTAACCTGTAAGTGAGTGGAATTTTCACCAAATGATGGATAGGTTGAATTTCAATTTCCCATCGATCAGGATCTTATACCTTGATGTTTCTTTCTCCCTTGCCTTAATGCCATCATTGTTACTCTCCTTTTCATCCATTTTATCTTCTTATAACTTACTCTCTTTCCCCTTTATTTGGTAACAATCAATAGTTTTTTCCACTTCTCAATATAATAGCCTTAGCATGTTATCTCGGATTGGTGATGGTATCACTTGGCAATGCCCTAAGTGGTTTTTCAACTAAAATTTTTGCCAACCAATCCACTTTATTCTCAAGATTTCTAAGTGTAGCGTCTTGATTTTTCATCCTACCATTACTTGCTTGGATGAACTAAGCGTGGAACTTTTTCTAATGAACTTTTATACTGAGGTGGAGGTGCATGCATCTGTTATTGTGGTTGTTTGTACTGTTAGAAGGGTGGTTGGACATTCAAGCCTTGATGTCAGTTACTAGCTTGATTTTGCTGATTCTTCCATGACAAATTTGGATGATTTCTCCAACTTGGGTCATATATGTTGTTGTAGGGGTTGTTCTAATTTCTAAGCTAATTTTACATCTAGCCTTGCTTTCCTATATAGTTCACCAGTTCAGTACTTGCAGAAAAAGAAAAAGAAGAAGAAAATGGTGTTAGTGTACCATATTGGCCATTCGGGTGATCACCTGAACAAAAAATGCAAACAAGTGGTTGTGGTGTTGCCACAGTGTTGACGTTCATTTCCTTAGTTTGTTTGGCTATCGACGCCATATACCTAGCCATGGCCTTTTGTTTAGTGAGCAATGTATCTAAAGTGCCTAGTTCAAGCTCTTCTCTCCTTTGTTCCCTGGTTTGTTCTACAGAAGATCCATGAAATAGCTATTGGACATCTTCTCTAACAATTCTTGTGCCTTCTCTGGTGTTTTTTTCAGCATAAGAGACCCATTGGTGATGCATCAATAGATTCACGGGTTTCCTGAAGTAACCCATTGTAGAAGATCCCCATTTGCATCCATAAGGGGAACCCGTGATATGGGTACTTATTCAGAAGATCATAGTACCTCTCCCAAGCTTCACTAAGATTTTTCACAAATTGTTGAGTGAAAGAGGTGATGTCATTTCTTAGCTTAGCTATTTTTAAGGGGGGAAAATACTTTGACATTAACGCTTGGGCCAATCTCTCCCAAGTAGTGAATGTCCCCTGTTTGTATCCTTGCAACTATAGTTTGGCTTTACCTCTTAATGAAAAAGGAAATAGCATTAGTTTGAAGGCATCCGCTAATAGGCCATTTTGCTTAAAAGTGTCGCATACTTCCTCAAAGTTGATCAAGTGGTGATTTTGATCGTCACTATGTAATCCCAGAAACAAAACGTTTTCCATGACCAATGCTGCTATAACATAGATATGAGACTGGGCTTGATCTCAAAATTGTTAACTCGTATGGAAAGTGGTATAATACTAGATTAGGAGCCCTCCAAAAATTGGTTGTGTATAGTCTCCTAAGGTTCGATTTCGAGTATGTACCTCATGTCCATTATCTCCGAATTCACCATTATTGCCCACATTCTTTTCATTAACCAGTTGTATCACTAGTTGACACGGATTTCTCTTGTCAGCCATGTCTAATTCTCTGCCTCTTGTTATTGCTAAAATGCTTGTCTCAAATGGCTAAAATTCCTTTCAATTTCAGGATCAAACTTTGCAAGAGTTTGATTAGATCTGCGCATAAATTATGAAGCACAAGGAAACAATTACGGGAACCAAATTATATAACAAAATAACCAGTGATTGAATTAATGGAGAAGTAATGTACGGAGAAACAACAAAAGTAAGAAAAAACAAAAATTAAAGTTTAAATTAGGAATCATCTTGGCGTTTCAATATTGCCCAATAATAACAATCCCTAGCAACAGCATCAAAAACATGATATGTTAAATATCTAGTTATAAAATTTATAATCACCTAACTCTACTATTAACTAGACAAAGCACCGCAAGTGTACGAGGTCAAATAGTATATAGCGGGAGTAAGGGTCGAACCCATAAGGATTGGTTTAATATGTACTAGTTATTTGGTTAGAATGCTATTATAAAAATTGACAAAGAATGAGAGATTTAAGTAAACTGGAATTAAAGAATTTAACTAATGAATATAATGAATTAGCGTTAAGACTAGCCAATTCCTAATTTTGATTAATTCATTCAATTAATTGGTCCAATTATAATGCATGGAAGTTCAATTCACAATTATCAACCCAACTTTGATTCCTTGCGCAATTGGATCCTATTAAATTAATTAACTAGGGATAAAGTCCCCTATGTCCTAGATTAATCAATTTGAATCCTATATATATGGAATTATGATGAACTAACTAATTAATATGGCCACTTTGAGATCATGAATTAAATAATCAAACAATCAACACAGGTCTATGACGGGGGGTCAACTTTCACATTACCTTAGCCAAGCTATCCGAACAAGAGTTTGCAAAGTTCTTGATTTGCTAATTTGTGCTAATTATTACCTGATTCTTATAATTATTCTAATTGTTGATCAAGTTTATCGTTACCCAAAAGAAGGCATCATCCAACCTTAATCCATGCTTTCTAAAACATGAATAAAAGGAATAATGCAAAAGAAAATATTGGAAGCATATAAATTAGTCTAAACATTAATCTAAGAAAACAAATAAAGAAAGTAATGATTGAAGGAAAATGATAAAGAACAATAAAACTAGAATTAAATAACATAAGAACAATCTAAAAAGGTGTAAGAAAGCTTCTCTAATGAAGAATTGAAAGTTCTTGGTCCAAGCTTATCAATCTTGAACCTCCTCTTCAGTTCTTCCCGAAAAAAGAGAGAAAACCATAGTCTAATCTTGCAGCTCCCGAAGGGAACTGAATATTGAAGAAAAATGTGATTTTGAGGTCCTAAAAACCCTTATTTATAGTTTCTAAGTTTTATGAATTGTAGGCCTCTGAATAAGCTTTGAAATGCACAATTACAGTCCCAAAACGGACACTCATAATTCTAAAAACTGTCAAAATCATGTAGCAGAATTAATCCAACCATATAATTTGCGATTTGTCTATCGTAGACTGTGACAATGCTTCTGTTCCAATTGCATTCTGCGATTGATTTTGCCTTTGGCAACTTCGTGCGGTTTCGTCAATTTGCCTTTAAAATCTTCGTCTGATGTCCGATTGACGCACTGTGTGTTCCTACACGACCGTAGAACAAAAACACACATTAATATCTATAATTTAACTCAAAAATAACACTTATAAACTGACTAAAACTATAAACAAAAGACAATCAAGAATGCACGAAGAACACTAATTTCTAGATGAATTAAGTAAACAACCTAAACATAACCGTAAACACATGCACACAAAAATATAAGTTATATAAATTAAATAAATATACTAAATCACTACATTAAACATATATTAACACATAGAAACAAAATGCACAAAGACAAACACATAAACTCTAAAAATGCCGAGACTAGTGCAAAAGTAACTAAGGGGGATGTGGAGAACACTTGAGCTCAAAGAAAGATACAAACTAGCAAAGGAAATGCATAATATCATAGATAAAGGAAGACATAACATAGGTGGAGTTGGTACAAGGAAAGGCCCCCACTCAAAGTCAAGCAACAAGCGCAACTAGGAAATACTAAGGAAAGTATATAATGTAGCAATCTGGGGGCTTGTACATATAAGAGACTCAACCTCTAAAGTCTCCAAAAGGAAAAATAGCTAAGCTAAGAGGGCTATAGAAATGTATACCTGAACTCCATCCATCCCCTCAATGACCTCCTAAATAGCATCTCTCTTATTAACTCTAGTGGATGCTACTCCATCCTCAGTCAAAGCCTTTGATGTACTAGGGTAGAGCCAGGTAGGAGGAACTATGCCTTGCCCAAATCCACCAAGTTCCAAGTATGGATAATCCTTCTTCATATAAGATAAGGCATATCCATAGCCTATGTTGAAGAATCCAATGCACTGGTCCTTCACCAAACTCTCAAACTTAGTGCTAGCATGATAGTCTACTAAGTGCCTCTGTAAGCGATCTTGGTAAGCCTAGGATTCAAGAAAATCTAATATCGCCACTTGTTTGTTCTTTTTCTTCATAATCTTAAGCTCTTCCCTGTGAGACTCCTGATGCTTCTTCTTCTCATCCCTCAACCTAATATTCTCTTTAATTAGCTTCTTGTTTTCTCAAAAAATACGTGCAATGCCATGAAATTTTTATCATTTTTTGTCACTGCCTCACTAAGATTGCTATCCAGTTCCTAAAATTCTAACAAGTGTTGCTCTTGAGCTTGATGCAAATGGTAATTACAGTTGTCAATCTAAGCACAAGGAAAAAGAATAATATTAGTTATGAACTAAGTTAAAGGATATAGCAAATTTCACTTGAGTAGAAAAAAACCATTAGAATTCTTACTTAAGCAATGTGCTTATAAATTTTATTGGCATTGGCAACACAAGTAAAGCTCAAGGGCTGCCCAACTCCGCTTGTCGCTCCATTGGCAAAGCTAAGGCCTCTACGAAAGATCGGCTCATCTCCTCTAAACTAGAATCTTAATACACTTCCCATTGAGGAATATAAACCTCACAAGTGGATGATGAGCAATTAGATCGAGCTAAAGCTAGAACCCGAGATAGACGAAGAACAAGTGCCACCGGAGTAGGAACATCTTGAGTAAAAGCCTCAACTGGGATGAAGGTGACTAGTTAGTCTCAGTGTGAAGCTTAGTTTTTTTGTTCCAGCAATGGGACGTGAAAGAGCAACTTGGAAAAGCCTTTTGGATGCCTCAATCCCAATAGTAGAACTCTTTGCTTGGTCTGATGAATCTTGGTCTCTAACTCAGAATTTCTCCAAGATATGATCACAAACCAACTGCCATGGTATCCACTACAAAATCAAAGGAACAAATCAAGTAGTTCCCAAACTAAATCAATATCCAAGTCATAGACAAAGGAAAAAGAAGACATATGTGCAAAAATGCTAATATGTAAGCTGCATATTAACCTAAAGGAAGAGCAGGATCAAGTTCAGTAGGGCTTAATCTTATGCCAACACTAAAATTTGGTTATTAGTTACTATTGGCCATGGAGTATTTTAGCACTCATAAGCTTAGCTAGAGACCTGCTCTCATGCCTAATAAAAGTAACAAGTTTTTTTTCATTGGAACCTTTAAAGTCATGATTCCATGCGGGAAAATTCCAATCAGGTTGGCTTTGGTTCAAGAAATATTTGCTCCTCTAATTACCAAGCTTAGGGTGTATGTCTTCAACTAGTCTCAAGTTAATCTTCCAACTAAGTAACCCCTTCTCCTTTTGTTACAATATGAAGAATTTTCTAAGAGGTGGCAATTGAGGTCTAACTCATAGAGTTGCACAAGTAATAATATAGGCATTGATGTTTCATATGGATTTATAATGTAGTTATATTCGAGCCCAACTTGATACTGTTCCAACACCTCTAGGAAGAAATGGGTAGTAGGAAGCTTAGTCCCACCTCTAATTGCAACAAGTATAAGGAAACATATTCAGAGAAATCCATGCAAGGTCAGGGGTCTGGGGGCAGAACCTTCACTTTGAAACAATTGAGAATTTGAAACAACTTCATTCTACTCTCCGACTAAATCCTTTTTAACAACCAAGGAAGGAAATTGAAAGTAGTCATACACAAAATCTTTTTTCCTTTTATTGTGGAAGGGCTAATGCTTTTTCCTTTTCATTTGTGGAAGAGGAGCAATAACCTTTTCATTGGATTCCTCCTGCTCAAGTTGAGACACGACTTCACCACTTGTGTCCTCTTTCATAGGCTTAACTATGGAGTCTTTTCTAGTTTCCTCTTGCTTAGTTGTATTTGTAACTTCTTCACTAGAGTCCTTTTGCTCGGGTTCACTCACATATTCAGTTTTGACAAAGCAATTATCCTTGGGTGGTATCGTAGAGAGGTGTCCCTTGAACCAATGCAAGTATGAATATTCTGGTGGCATTCTCGTGATTGGAGTAATGGTTCTATGCAAATTCACCATAACTTTAGAAGAAAAGGAACCCCCAAGCAAAGGCCTACCCATTGACATATTTCGTCAAAGTCCACTTGGTTTCAATCCCTTGCCTAAATCATTCACACCCTCTACACCCAAAGAATTAATAGCAATGTCCAAAACATCACCTAAGTCATTAAGACCATGCTAAGTGACACAACTAGTTCCATTACTGATATTAACTAGTCATAACTTAAGTGGAGCCAATGGTTGTTCTAAATTCAAATTAAGTTCATGGCTAGAACCAAATGTAATAACATTTTAAATAGGAGAGGAGTCAATTAAAAGGTCATCCTCAGCCAAAGATTCAACGAGGGCTTGATTTGGAGTTGTGCAAACCACCATAGAAGTTTTCCCTGCATCCTTAGCTCACATAACCAAATTTTCCTTCTCTTTGGCCTATATGGAGCATGTAGATATAGGTAAGCACAAGATAGTGTTAGTAGTATCAACTTTATACCCTCCAACTCTAACGACATTGGAGGCAACTTAGGAATCCCTACGAAGTCTTAGTTGTTAGTGTGAATAGTTACAATGCTACATCTATGAACAAATCCAGCCACAACACCATCTTTCTCAATAATGGCCTCATATAGACCAATTGCTTGTAGTGTCAATTTTTACGAGCTTCATAATGGTACGCATAGCCACGAGACCTTGAACCAGGATAGGAAGTTTTGGGATGCAGTGGATGAGGTTGGGAGCTCAACTCTGGACTGAGAAACAGCAGTAGTGAGAATGTATGCTTGACTGGTAGCAGCCATTGTTGAGATTGCAGCAACCACCTCGTTGTTTTTCCTCTCCATACAAGTAGCTTCAGGTTGCTTAGCAGCAATAGTGACCTCTCTCGTAGCTACTTCGGCCCCCTTTGTAGCTACGCCAACCTCTATTGCAACTACTCTGGTAGTGGAGGTCAGGCATTGGTTGCTCGGCTCAGATAAAAGCCTCAAGTCTTCTCTCTCTCCTTTTATTCTTTCCTTTACTTCTTTTCTCTACTTCTCCTCCTTATCTCTTTCTTCCTTTCTTTCTTCTTTCTCCTATTCTCATACTCAGTTCAATTTCATCCACAGGTAATTCCTAGCTAAGAGGTTCTTGAACCTAAGTCAAAGAGTGTTCATAGAAAGAGAAAAGTTCTATACTACCTTATGCCTAGCATGTGTTTGATAAAATACGAAAGAGAAAATTAAGGGAAAGTAAGAAGAGAGAATAAAGTTTACTTACTTGGAGTAATAGTGGAGTGAAGTTGTGAGAGGGAGCAACTCCTTGTTCTTTTTTCTTAAGGAGTAATAATGGAGTAAATTTGTGAGAGAAAGCAACTCCTTGTTCTTTTTTCTAACTGTGCAACTCCTTGTGCCTTTTTTCCTAAGGAGCAACTCCTTATTCCCTTAGTCTCCCAACTATGCTTAACTTTTGAGGGAGTTTCTGTGCATGCCTACTCAACAAATGTCTTGAGAATTTCCAAGAAAATGGTGAAATGAATTAAATAATAAGATCACAATTTTCCTTCAGGGTGACAGTTTAAATTTTAAATTTTTGCCTTTGATCAAAATTTCACTGGCTTCAACCAAAACACATATCGAAGACCACACTCATACTCTCAACCTAGATAAATATGACTTGAGAGTGGGGGACAAGTGATGATACCAAAATATACCACTCAATAGCTCGCAGACACATAGCAAGGTGGTCAATTATTCAAGAGGGTACTTTGGTCATTTCAACCTAAGCACAGGCCAATGATCAACCTAAGGCACTTAAGGCCCTCATGAGCCAATTAATTGGTTTTAGGCCTATTAATTAGCCAATCCCATCAAATATTATTATAAAAAACAAAGAAGTAAGGTTAGTTAAGATAATACATTCTCATTACTATTCCTAACTTTCATTCTGCTCTCAAATATTCTCTCTAGTCTAAAGTATCTGACTTGAGCATTGGAGCTTTTCCCCAAGGATACAAGCCCCACCTTCGTTCTCTTTGTCTTAGGTTTGCAACACGTGAGTTCGGCATGCGACTTTACCTGCATTGGAGTAATTCTATTTATTGGATGACTTAAGACTAAAATTAAGGACTTGATTTTTTAGCATCAACAAAAAAATAACAATAACAACAATAAAAATAAAACAAGAAGAGAAAGTTGAATGAACTGGTTTATCCATGGACTTCCTATTTTTGTCGAATTCAAAATTGATATAGGGGATTCTAGATTGCTATAAGTGAGAGAAAAATAGTGAAGATGGTGACTAATAATAAATGGACATATTGTCGAAGCTTTGAGCAACACAAGAACAATTTGAAAGGAAGAAAGGAAGAAAAAACTATTGGGGAAAGTTTATGAGTGTTTTGTATGTTTTTGTGACAATATATTTGTGTGTATCAGAGACGGGGATAGAGATAGAGAGATATTGTAATGACTTGTCCTCCATCAAAAGTGGGAAAAAATGTACTCGATATAAGCTATCATGAGTTATGAGCTACTAATTACTTGGTTTAAGCATTTCAACTCAATGCTTAGGACAAAAAGTTATTGTGCTAACCAAATCCAGTATGTCATAATTAATATAAGAGCAACCTCATATGGTCTCTACATGGGGTAAGACTAGAGTCAGTAATATAGGATTGCGGTTACACGGATAGTGGTTCCCGACTTTGCAAGGACACAATGTCTTAAGGCTGGGCAAATGTAACATGTCACGTTTCTGGCCCACACTTGCCAAGCACATGGCATTGGATACGATCTCGAGTCAAACTCAAGAATACATGCCACTCTGTCATATATTTATAAAACCTAGATAGTTAATGTGTAAGCGAAAATATCTCATCATAAATAATAAGAGAAAATAAGTGCAGCATTCGCATATACAATTCAGAGTATGAAGGACCAAATAGAGTTAATGTTTTGAACATGCATAATCCTATTTATTCAATATCAATCTATTTATTGACTCCCATAGCAGCAACCGGACCTTAATCTATTTCTTTTTTCCATTAAACCTAAGCCTCATACTCTATAACTAAATACTCATTTTCGTCATCTAATATGGGGTGATTGACAAGCACTTCACATGTAATACTTACCCCTACTGGATCATGCAGTTAACATATATACATATCATGCACACAAATTATACTATTACATGCTCAAGCTTTTAAACAGAATCGTCTTTGCAAATCATGCATCAAGTAAAATTCATGTAATCATGTGATCAAATCAAAGTTCAAAAAGTTCAAGTATCATTTATTATTTAATGTACCATGTACTTTTCATGTAAATCACAAAATCATTCAAATATCATGTGTTCATTCATAATTCTCAAACTAAAAATGCATTTATCAACTTTAAATACTCAACCTAATGATTGGACCCACTAGAAAAGTTTGCCAAGAGACTCTACAGTTTTCCTTGAACTATGTCATGTATCTGTACTAGATATTTGGACAAATTTGTCAGAAGGACTGTGTATATCATCATGAATATAGCTCCAAGATTATCTCATATTTGCTTAGAGCCATAAACCTTTATCAACAATCCATAATTCACTTGCATATCATAGATAACCAAAATCATTGTCTTATAACTTTTTTGTAAGTTGTTAATTCTCCAAAAGAGAGTTATTTGGATGCATTCTAACTTGGGTTTTAATTGACTTCCAAAGTTTTGTGCACATAAAACGGGTATTTTTGTCATTTTATATATATATATTTTTTAGTATTAAATACATTTATTAATGTGTTTATGTGTTCTTATAAGTTTGGAATGATTTGAAGGTCAAACAGACGTTTGGTGCATAAAATGGCAAATTTTAGTCCATCAGCATACCAAACACATGCATAGACGCACCTGGAGGCTTTGTCAGGAATTGTTTCCCAGGCGCAAGCAGGCCCAAAGTGAGGTCCTGGGCAAGCTTCCAACCTACTTCAACGGGTTGGGTGATCTTTGGACTTCCCAGATGTTGATTTGGCCCGTAACTTTGGTTGAAATCCTAGGAAACATTATAAATAGGTGTTCTAGGGTGCTTGTAACAGAACTAAGAAAGTATTAGGCTAGTATTACATTGAGAAGAGCGACAATCAATCTAAAGAGCTATGACTTAAGAAGAGAATTAAAGAACAAGGCTTGAAAGAGCTTTCTTCTTTACACACTTTTTACTTGTATACTTGCTCAAGGAATCAATTATAAAACTTTTCCTTGGTGTTTTATATAATTAATTATACACTAACTTTATTATCTAGGGTTTTATTTAAGAATTGTCATGAAGATTGAATATTGAATCTTGTTACTCTCTTTGATTCCAATAAAGGTTTTATTTATTCAAATTATGCTTAATGCTTCTAGTGGACTAATTATCTACTAGAGTGAATTGCAAACCTTAACTAGAAATTGGCACAAGAAAACTAGGGTTAGGCCATGTTTGAATAATCTAGGTTTGGTTTGTTCTTCAATTCCGTGAATCGATTTGCGAATAGGATAGACATCATACCTATTTTCTCTAGTTAATCAAGGTTAAGGTTTGATGTTTTCCAAACATTATTTTGATGATGACATAAACACTTAACTCTGTAAAACAAGCTTTTGCAGGAACAGATCTTTCGGACGCATAGAACAGTCCGAACTAGGTCAAAAGGTCTGGAAAACATCAAACCTTAACCTTGATTAACTAGAGACAAATCATAGATGTGCCTATCTTTCGGACGCTTAGGACCGTCTGAAACCTCTATCGGATGAAGGAATGGACGCATGCACGGACGTCCTAACGAAGCTTCTCAACAAAACTGAAAGAAGATCGGACGCTGCCTCGGACGCTGCCTCGGACGTCCGAAACCCCAACAGCTATTTTTTGTGCATTTATTATTTATCCGTTAGGAAGTAGTTGAGTTTTGTATTAGATTGCTCTTATAAATAGATGCTTTAATAACCTGAAAGACCATCTAATTCATTGAATACAAGTCTTAGAAAAGAGTAATTTGAGTGCAAATTGACTATAGTGCTGTGTATACACATCTTAGTCACAATTGTGATCACTAATTCAACTTTGAGTGGAGTGATAATCTTGTATTAAAAGTCCTGTCTCTTAAGTAAGATTCTTGGCTCAACTAGAAAGTTTTGGTATGAGCAAAAACTTCCCAATTTGTAAAGCTACAGCTACCAAGTGTGTGAAGCATTCAAGACATTTGATACTTCAAGCTTGCTATCTTGGAAGTATTGATTGTTTAATTTCTCTCTCTTTACTTTACTGTTCTATTGATTTTGTTATATCTGCATTGAATTTGAAAATTTCAATATTTCTCAAAGTATTTTTTAAGAAACCTAATTCACCCCCCCTCTTAGGTTGCTTTGGGGCCAACAATTGGTATCAGAGCTTGGTCTCATTATATTGCTTAAACTGCTTTTGAGTAAAGAAATATGTCAACCAACAATGCTTTATTTTTTGAGGGTCAATCCGTTACTAGGCCCCCTATGTTTCTCTCAAGGCAAATTGTATTAGTTGGAGAGATAGAATGAAAAAGTTATTTCTGCAATCTATTGACATTGATTTGTGGTATGTTGTCAATGAAGGTCCATTTGAAGCTTCTATCATTGATGATCACACAAATAGAAGAAGAGAAAAGACAAGGAATGAGCTCACTCCACAAGACAAGGCAAACTTGACTTGAATGCAAAAGCCATGAATGTGTTATATAATGCCTTGGATGCAAATGAATCAACTCGCGTGAAGGGTTGCATTTCCGCTAAAGAAATATGGGATAAGTTGAAGGAAATCCATGAAGGGAGCGATGATGTTCGTGAGCAAAAGAAATCCCTACTTGTCTCAAGTATGAGTCCTTCAAGATGGAACCACATGAGAACATAGACAAAATGTACTGCAGGTTCAATGACATTAATGCCTATTGAATCTCTAATCAATTCTCTTACATCTTATGAACTCAAGTTAAAGGCCAAGGTAGTGGATGATGAAGAAGCAAGACCAAGAAGGAGCATTGCCTCAAAGACCTCTCAAGAGGAAAATGAAAACAGCTCCATCAATCTAGAAGATGAAGATCTTGATGAAGGAGATCTTGCACTCATCACCAAAGGATTTCTTAAACATTACATCAACAAATGAAGAATGAGAAGAGGCAGAGCTACAAATTCAAATAATTTCAAAGGGAAGTCTAGGCTTGAAATGAAGAAGCAAAACGAAAAATGCTTTGAATGCGGTCAACTCGGGCATTTTGCAAATGAGTGTCCTTCCAAGAAAAAGAAGGAAGGAAGAAAACCAAGATTCAACAACTTTCAAATCACATGGGATGATTGCAACTCCGAAGGAGAAGTTGAAGAAGAAATGGAGTCGGCACAAATGGCCTTCATGGCCATTGGAGATGATGAGGTAAATTCTAACTATATGACTCTAATGATGAAAATGGTGAAGATGATCTTGAAGCTTTCATTTTGAAATTACATGATAGCTTAAAGGAATCATATGCTAGAAATAAGGAGTTAGCTAAAAAGTCAAATGCTTTATTGAATGCTAACTCTAAACTTGTGAATGAAAACAATAGGCTATCCCAAGAAAATTGTGATTTGAAGAAAAGAATGCATGTGAGATCAAAGGTCAAGGAAGAACAAGCCACTTTGAAGAAAAGAATGGATGATTTGAATGCTCTTTTAACTAGAAAGAAAGAAAATATTTTTGATATGAAAAGAAATAGAAATGTAGCAATCAACAAAAATTTTGTCATGTTTAGAAGGGATGACTTATGTATTGTAAAACCAAAATCCTCTTTATATGGTAATAAAAGCATTATTTGTAGATATTGCCAACAACATGGACATACTAAGAATATTAGTTATGTCAAGACATGAAACACTTGGAATGAAAGTTGCATGGATCGAAAGCAATTAGTTGTACTTCTTGTTGATAATTTGAACTATAATTTATTAAGTGTTAGTCAACTTTGTGACAAAAATTTATATGTTTTCTTTACCAAGCATGAATGTCTTATCCTTGATAAAAATCATGTTGTTTTATTCAAGGGCACTAGGCACAATGATGTTTATGTGATTCATCTTGATAAAATTAGCAATAGCAATGTAAAATGTCTTACCGCTTCCATAGATGATCCTTGGCTTTGGCATAGAAGACTTTGTCATTTTAATATGGATTTGATTGAAAAACTTGCCAAGAAAGATTTGGTAAGAGGTTTGCCAAAACTGAAATTTTTGAAAAATAAAATTTGTGATGGTTGCCAATTTGGTAAAAAAGTCAAAGTTTCTTTTAAACCAAAGAATTTTGTGTCTACTCAAAAACCTTTAGAATTGTTGCATTTAGACTTATTTGGACCTACTCAATATGCTAGTTTAGGTGGTTGCAAATATGCATTTGTTATCGTAGATGACTATTCTAAGTTTACTTGGTTATTATTTCTTGTTCACAAAAATGAAGTATTTGAAAAATTTGTAAAATTGTTTTCCAAAATTCAAAATTTATTGGATACAAAAATTGTTCGTCTAAGGAGTGACAATGGTGCCGAATTTAAATTTGGGGGTTTTTCCGACTTTTGTGATCACAACGGTATCTTTTATGAGTTTCGGTTGTTAGAGTCCCTCAACAAAACGGTGTTGTTGAAAGAAAAAATAGGACTCTTCAAGAAACACTGACCAGGCTAGAACTATGATTAGTGAATGTGACTTACCACAATACTTTTGGGACGAAGCGGTTAACACGGCTTGTTATGTTATGAATCGATACACATTAAGATCCTCTTTAAATAAAACTCCTTATGAACTCCTTTTTGTAGAAAATGCACAATATTTCAAAGTTATTGGTTGCAAGATGCTTTATTTTAAAAATCAAAGAAAATCTTTTAAAATCCTACATCTTCATCGGATGAAGGAATTTTTCTAGGATATTCTAGTGACAAGAAAGCATACCGAGTTTACAATAGAAGAACGCTTTTGATTGAAGAAGTTGTGCATGTTACATTTGATGAAACTAATGATGTTATCTCAAAGAATTTATGTGAAGATGAAGATGTAGGCATTTTAAAGGAGCTCGAAAAGATCGTTATTGATAAAGATCATCAAGAGATTACATCAAGCGTTGATGTCAGCAACCATCAAATTGATGATGAAAAGAATGAGGATGCTCAAAATGATCTAATTCCGAAAGCGTGGAGATTCGTCTCTAGTCATCCTCAAGATTTAATCATAGGTGATCTATACGATGGGGTAACTACTCGTTCTCATAAACTTTTGAATAGTAATTATGCATTACTCTCTCACATTGAACCTAAACATATAGATGTTGCTTTGAGTGATGAATCTTGGGTTAATGCTATGCAAGATGAACTTAGTCAATTTGAGAAAAATAATGTATGGACCCTAGTTGAAAGACCTTCTTCTCATGCCGTTATTGGTACTAAATGGGTTTTTAGAAACAAATTAAATGACAAAGGTGAAATCATAAGAAACAAAGCTAGACTTGTTGCAAAAGGTTATGCTCAAGAAGAAGGTATTGACTTTGATGAAACTTTTGCACCCGTGGCTAGGTTAGAATCCATTCGCATGTTTCTTGCATTTGCATGTTTCAATAATTTCAAATTATTTCAAATGGATGTCAAAAGTGCCATTTTAAATGGTTTTATCGACCAAGAAGTTTTCGATCGAACAACCTCCGGCTTTGAAAATAAAAATCTTCCAAACTATATTTTCAAACTCTCCAAAGCTTTATATGGTTTAAAACAAGCTCCAAGAGCTTGGTATGAAAGATTAAGTGGGTTGGATTCAAAAGAGGTGTAGTTGACACCACTCTTTTTACAAAAACGGATTCAAATGGTTTGTTAATCGTTCAAATTTATGTTGATGATATTATTTTTGATGTGAGAAGTGTCTTGATATAGCAAAAGAGAAAGTTCAAATGTAGATGGTCTACATGCTGAAGCCGAGGTCTTTTCTGCTGGAAATTGTTGTGCTCAACTTCTTTGGATGAAACATACTCTGAAAGATTTTGGTGTATTTTTTGATTGTGTTCCTATATTGTGTGACAACACTAGTGCAATTAATCTCACAAAAAATCCTGTTATGAACTCTAGAACCAAACACATTGATGTTAAGCATCATTTCATTAGAGACCTTGTTTTGTGTATAAGAGACAGTGTTTGATTTGTCGGAATCGATACCAAACGTTCGGCCGTCCGAAAGGTGCCCCTATTTGATTAAAATCGTCCATCTTCCCCATTTTGGACTCACCACCTCCCCCGAAAACCCTTTAGGCGAAATTTTTCTCTCCACCACCCCTTCAAATTCCCACTCTCTCTTCCAAAATTGCGATTGGAAAATTATCCTACCCAAAGCCCTTTTCACCTAAATAATTTTCTAATTTCCCCCATCCACCATCTCATTTCCTCAAATTCTCACCAAAGTTGGGAATGTCTCTTATACACATCTAAATCTTTTAGTTCCATCAACAATGGTACTTATAACGCGGACTTTCTCTACAAGAAATCGGGGTCAAAAAACTAAAGGGAAGGCTCCAGTACGAGGAGAGTCATCAGCTAATCCTCAAGTCTCCACCAATCCAATCTTATCAAAATTTATCGATGCCAAGGCATCCGAACGTATACTTCCTTTTAAGTAAATCTATAATCGTTCAACGTCCCCGCTGACAGGTCTTGTGGAGTGAGCTCATTCCTTGAGCTTTTCTTATACATATCTAGATGTGTATAAGAGACAGCCCTTGAATACCTTGGAATTGGATTTTGTTGGCAGGGAGGATAACCGACTTATAGCCTAGGGAGAGGCGAAGTTTGTATATGTTGTTTTGACTTGGGTTATGAGCTTGTCCCTTGGTCAGAAATTGTGAATTGGATTTTGTTGACCCAAGAGCTGTTGACTGATAGTCTATATGTGTATCAGCGAAGTTAGAGCTTTTTCTAACATCCATTTTAAACAGGCCATCGGAAGCCAAACTACATTGCTTGCTCCTGAACTCAATATTTTGTACACTCTTGTCACAAATCTGTTATTGCCAACTGACAGGCATCGTACTATTCCGAAAGGATGCAACTTTACTTATTTTTTTGTGTTTTCAAGAGTATTCCTCTTGATTTTGGGTATCTTTTTTGTTTCCTATGGGAACTCTTTCTTACTGATACCTGAAGAAACATTCCGTTTGGATAATTTCTCACCAAAATTTTTGATTTCCTCAACATTCCTTTCATCTCCTAATCTAGCAAGAAGGTCCATTTAATTTGGCACTTCCATACATTATTTGCAAAGGCCTCCTTTTTTTCAACGATTCAATGGCTAACTAAGGCAGCCTTTGATATTGCACAGTCACAATCCCATGCTTTCACCTCTGATTTTGCTATTCCTCATTCTCCTACTCCTCAACCACCTCCACTTACATCTGAACCATCTACATCTGAACCATCTCTTTCACATAAACTGTTCCTTTCTCACCTCTTGAGAACTCAAGTCAGTTCATTTCAACATCGTACAAATCAAAAATTAAAGCGACTTGAAACTCTGATAATCTTATTCACATCTAGCAGACATGCCAAGGCTGAGTGCCTGCTTCGGCTCACGACATTCAATTTGCTAATCTTGAGTGTTCACGATCCACTTGAGTCATCTTCTGACATTTATGAACGGGTACTAGATGGACATAAGAAGACAGGTCTTCTTATACACATCAAAATGTCTATGCAGAGACAGACGGCGAGATGTGTCTCTGACGACACGTTTCTTCATCATGCAATGTATTCGCATTGTCTCTTATAGCATCTGTCATGCCCCAAAAAGAGCATTGTCTTTGTAGTTTTTTGCTCTCATCATCATTTCTATTAGATTAGATGTGTATAAGAGACTTCACTATACTAAGATTATTTCATTAATACACAAAGATGTGAATTAGATTACATTTCTTCTCAGTACAAAAGACAGGATCAAAAAAACCTTTATGTGCTCGTCAATTAATACACTACCCTCTCCAAACAAAGAGAAGCTTGGAAGATTATCCGCATGAGTCCTACCAAGAATGTGGAATCGGAGAAAATCTAAAAGTGCTAACGCGGTGGAGAGTCAAAACGAGCACCTAATCTGAAAAATTATAAGTCACGTGGGGTGAGCATAACTAGCTTGGATATCATAAAAGCTCTTCAAATGGGGCCAAGTGTTTCGATACAAAGAAAACATAAAGATAATAACATTTGCGAAAACCATAGTCATAAAGCGTTTCAAATGTTATTATCTTTATGTTTTCTTTGTATCGAAACACTTGGCCCCATTTGAAGAGCTTTTATGCTGTCTCTTATACACATCTTGGCTGTTATTTCTCTCACGAAAAGATCCAGATTCTGTCTCTTAACACATCTAGATGCTTGTATAAGACATAGCCTATTAGGGAAATAGTTTTGAATTCTTCCATGCTAAAGCATAGCTAACAAATCCAAGTACAGTTTCAATCCGGAATTTAATAAAATAGCATGAGTATCTTTTAGCATGAGTATCTTTAGGCTCCAAGGTATAACCTACGGAACTAGCCGATCTAGTAATCTACCACACCTACTAGTCCGACCGGGAGGTCAAGTTATCCCATCACAAGACCCTCAAAAAATAGTTCATCACATTCACAAAGAACACCATGGCGTCCCATGGATGACACATCTGCGATTTGGATAAGAGACAGCCATTTCCAAGTGTTTGGTCCAAAATTATACACATCTACATCAGTAAAACAAAGTCATAAAATGCTTTTTATCAAAAGACTTTACCCATATCAAACGGAGCTTAAGAGAAAATAGAATTATCCGCACTTTTTGTTTCTTGTGTGATTTCGTAAATTTCGAGGACGAAACATTTGGAGATTTTTTGTTAAGTCAATGCACATTTAGATGTGTATAAGATTTAGATTTTTAATACCAATAGGCAGCTATGTTTAATGTGAATTTGACATAAGTATGCATTCCAAAACTTGGTACCGAGTTTATTCCAAACATCATACACATTTTAAAATCCATCCAAACATATTTCAAAAGTCGTTAAACAAAGTGCAAGTGGAAGAGAATCTATGTTACCCACCTATCAAAGCAAAAACTGCACAAAAGATCACTGAATGCGATCGCCAGCGGTAGGTGGCGTGGTACCTAAAACAGATATAAGAGGACTCTTAGAAAAGATGTAGAAGTTAAAGAATGACTAGGGAAGCGAAAACGACGCGAAACGATAGAAAACGACACCAACAGCTCTTTGGTCAAAAATGACCTTATCACAATTTCTGACCAACTTCGACAACTAGATGTTTCTTAGATGTCTGTCAGATAAAAGAGTTGGCAACCCAACTCAAAACAACATATACAACCAACCTACAAAATCCATTTCCAAGGTATTCAAGGGACCTTGGTTACAACCCAACTCAAAACAACATATTCAACCAACAAAATCCATAAACGGAAAGATTCACCGGAGCAATAGCCGGGACTATATCAATAGCATTCCACAACAATGGAAAACACCTAAAACCATCAAAAGATCATTAAAAACCCTTTAAACATAACCAATTATCCAAATTATCCTAGTTGCGCCAAACTTCCGCTTACTTACAAAATGAAGGAAAGAACTGTCACTTGGTTTCAAGTCTCAATTCCTATCCAAACTAACCTTAATCTTACAGCGAGGCGTGAGGAGTTCATCGAGATAATCTCTTAGAGAGGTTAGACATCAACGTTGATCACTTCCCAACCTCTTATACACTGAAAACTCCCATATGTGTATAAATCACAGCTTATAAGGCTGCAAAGAGGGTTTTCTCAGCCATAAATAATCCTACAAAACTTGAAATTAAGAGCTTATAAGAGACAGGCGTGTTACAGTCCCGTTTTTGGGGCGTGACATTTAGTGGTATCAGTGATTTCTACTTGAAATCCAAGAAAATTTTGAGGAAAAATGGAGGAGAAGAGTCCCAGCAGCAAGGAAGAAATGAGGAAAAATAAAGCCGCCTCCACCCTGTCTCTTATACACATCAAAGATGACACAATAAGTGCCAGAATTGACATCAATTGTTTCAATGACTATAATTTTTCAAAGACTAGGTGCTTGTTTTTGGCTTCTCCACCGCTTAACATCTTTTTCTGAATAATCAGCCAGATACAACACTTACTGGTACCACAATGCACTAATTACACAAGGTTCTAACAAGCAAATAGACTCTGAAAGCAAAATTTTCGGTAAACCGAATTCAAATGTGAATTGAACAACGAATAAGTTGAAGTACTTTATGACTATTTATAATATGAAAAACATTTTAAACCAGTTAAAATCAAAGAACAAGACTATTAAAATACTGGGTTTCACAGGATGAGCCACTGCTGAAGATGTTCCATCCAAATGACAAAAGACTGAAAAACGCTCCAAGAAGCGCAATGACTCACATTAGTTCTTTTCACATTTGTATTTTGTTTTCAGCAGTTATTTGCTTGTTAGAACCTTTCAGCATTTCTTTTGGTTTTCAGCATTTCTATGGCTTGGTTGTATATTTCCTTGACTCTAGCACCATTAAACTTTTCAGTTGGATGTATGAAACTTGTTTTACAGAGTTAAACTACTTGCATGTTCTAAGGGGGAGTCTTTTTGATTGATGTCAAAAGGGGGAGTAGTCTTCTCTATACTATTGTGCTTTGATGATTGATATCCAATTGTGATATATTGCAAATTGATTAGTCATATCCAATTGTTTTTACATAAAGGTTTGTCATCATCAAAAAGGGGGAGATTGATGTTTTCCAAACCTTATTTTGATGATGACATAAACACTTAACTCTTTAAGCTTTTGCAGGAACAGATCTTTCGGACGCACAGAACCGTCCGAACTAGGTCAAAACTCCTCGGACGCATTGCATCGTCCGAACGAACTGGCAGAAAGAATGGGATCCTACTGCCTCTCTTTCGGACGCTCAGACCGTCAAACCTCTCGGACAAAGGAACGGACGCATGCACGGACGTCCAACGAAGCTTCTCAACAAAACCGAAAGAAGATCGGACGCCTGTGAATGTGATAAAAGATACTCATGCTAAAAGATCTAGATGTGTATAACGACTATTTTTTGTGCATTTATTATTTAGCCGTTAGGAATGTAGTTGAAACCACTATTTATTGCTCTTATAAATAGGTGCTTTAATAACCTGAAAAGACCATCTAATACATTGAATACAAACCTTAGAAAAGAGTAAGTTGAGTGCAAATTGACTATAGTGCTTTGTTGTATTAGTGTGCAATTGTGAGTGTAATTCAACTTTGAGTGGAGTGATAATCTTGTATAAAAGTGTGGTTGTAAGTAAGATTCTTGGCTCAACTAAAAGAGTTTTGGTGTGAACAAGAACTTCCCAACTTTGTAAAGATTATTGGCTCACCAAGTGTGTGAAGCATTCAAGAGATTTGATACTTCAAGCTTGCTAGCTTGGAAGTATTGATTGTTTAATTTTTCTCTCTTTACTTTACTGTTCTATTGATTTTGTTATATCTGCATTGAATTTGAAAATCTCAATATTTCTCAAAGTATTTTTTAAGAAACCTAATTCACCCCCCCTCTTAGGTTGCTTTGGGGCCAACAAGGTTCACTTAAATGCATAAATCTTAACTACAAATTCACATAGACATATAGTGAATTGGTTTTGATTAATAGAATTGCATGGTTTTGTAAAAAGAGAATGTAATTATCATAAATAATAAATCAAAATTAAAAGAGGGGAAAGATAAGATATTCGGTTGGATTGACAGTTAAAAACTAAACCCTAAGCTTTCCCATTGAATTTTTTGGATAGAGTTAAGAATAAGTCAATTTTGGTACTTAGTGAGTGTCAAGTCAAGTCTCTATGGAACAACATATACTTCATTACTCTAAGACTTGAATGATACGTGCACTTGCAGGTGAATCACACCAACATAACTTCAAAACTGCACAAGTTAAATAGCCAAACATAATCCAAATTTTTATAAGAAATACAATTCTTTCACAAAATTGCTTCTTGAGATGTAACGAAGGTTCATAAAACAATTTAAGAAAACATATGCATAAGAATCAACTTTGGAAAACATAAAATTAAGCACCACCTACCTTAGTATGCTAAAATACATCGTTATTCTTGAGCATTTACTCCTTTTCAGAATTCCTATATGAAATCTGTACTTTCATTACTTTTAATATAATTAGTCACTAACTTAAAATATTCTATCATAATTTCCCTAAAACCTAGGCTACTCATTTAGTCTATAGTTGTCCCAATGTTCGTGGAAAAATAATGACAATATTTTATGGACTTTTTGTAGTAAAAAGTACTTTTTACGTCACAATTATAACCTTAACTCTTGGTTTCTAACTTCGCTGATTGACATTCACGTTTTGGTTCAAAAATTATTTAAAACCTAACTAATCCAAACCATGAAGACCTTTAATACAAACTGGAAATCCGAAATTACCCTTTCAATTTTCTCCTTATTTTTCCTTCATCTAAAACCCAAATCTTAGTGCTTAAGACACTTCTTTATTTCTATGTTGGTTACGAATCACACACAAGAGCACGTATTGTTCAATTAATAGAGTAATGAAGTAGAGATCGTTTCCACAGAGACTCGACTCAACACTAGCTAAGTACCAAAAATTGATACACTTTTAACTCTATTCAACTAATTTTAGAATTATGGTGAATTTTGTGAATTGAAAAACAAATAAATTAACCAAACTAAGAAATTAAGACTGAATTAAAGATGGTAAAGCTTTAGGGTTTATATGTCCATTTTCAATCCAACCGAATATCTTGTTCGCTCCTTCCTTAATTCCGGTTTGCAATTATGTCATCATTTGTACCATTTCCACTGGGATTTCAGAATTAGAATAGATCACCACAACCACACATGGAGAAAATGATAATATGGAAGAGTTACTTCGGCAATATATGGCTAAGAATGATGCAATAATTCAAAACCAAAGTACATTGATTCAAAGCCAATCAGCAGCTCTCCGAGCATTGGAGAGTCAAATAGGGCAGTTGATAATTTCTATAAATAACATGCACAAGGTTCTCTACCTCGTAGAACCAAAGTGGATCCACATTGTGAGGATAAGGAGCATTGTAGGGCAATCACATTAAGGAGTAGAAAGCATGACATTGACTCTTAGTGGCAAAAATGGCAAAAATGGAGGACAAAGTAGGTCAGCAAGTATCTGATGTGTTAATTGTTGAACAAGAAAACACTCCTGGAGAACGTAAGCAAGGGGATCATCAAAATGTAGTGGTGATGCCACCACCAGTACCATATCCTCAATAGTTAAAATAGCAAAAAACGGATGGTCAATTTATAGAAGTCTTCAAGAAGCTTCACATAAATATACCATTTTCCTAGGCATTAGAACAAATACCTGGCTATGTGAAATTCAAGAAAGAAATATTGTCAAGGAAGAGAATTTTAGCTGATCATGAGACCAAAGCCCTAACACAGGAGTGCAGTGCACTCCTGCAAAAGAAGCTACCACCGACGTTGAAGGATCCCAGTTTCACTATCTCATACACAATCGGAACACAAATTTTCTATAAGACTTTTTGGGATTTAGGTTCTAGAATTAATTTGATGCATTTATGTCTATATAGAAAAATTGGGCTTAGATGCAGTGAAACCTACATTAGTCACTCTTTACCAAAATCTATTGGTAGACCGTTCACTCACTTATCCTCGTGGAATCGTTGAGAATGTTCTAGAAAAATTTGATAAATTTATTTTTGTTGTTGATTTTATTGTTTTAGATTATGGGTGCTCATGGGTCAGGTTTTTGGGTTTTCACGTTAAAAAAATAAAATCCAGCCCAACCCAAGTAATATAGCAAGCCAAGTAAACCCAACCCAAGTATTAGTCGGGCGGGTTACTTGGGGTTTTGGGTTATTCGGGTTAAAAATTCAAATTAATAAAAAAAAATTATAAATCTATAATTATAAAACCATCCATTAAAAATATATTTTTGGTCAAGACTAAAATGGTTAGGTCAAGAATAAAAGGAAAAAAAATAAACAATATGATATATTAGATGATATTTCAAAAATAAAAAGGAAAAATAATATAAGGTAGGTGAAATAATTAGAATAAAAATGAAAATTAAAAAATACAAAATGAATTTTTTTTTTTTTTTTTTTGTTATTCGGATTATTCAGGTTGGGTTGAAAGTCAAGGGTTTTAAAAATAAAACCCAATCCAACCCTACTAAAGTCAGGTAACCCGACCAAATAACCTGAAACCCGAAAATCCAACCCATTTAGCCCCAAATTCATTTGGGTTGGGTCGGGTTTGTGTGGACACCTATTTTTGTTCCTTAAGTTCTCCCCTATTTTTCTTTTAATTTGACTCTCAATTTTCTTTTTAATTTCCCTTTTAATTTCTTTTTAACCTGCTCTTTGATTTCCTCTTAATTTATCCTTTAATTTCCTCTTAACTTGTCTTATGGTGTTTAATTATTATGTGTTTTATGCATTTTGAAATACGAAGAATGAGTTTTAATATTATTAAGTTTCAAGATTTTTCAAAAAAAAAAAATGATTAAAAAAAATTTAATTAAAAAAAAATGGTCCACGTAATTCATCTGAACATTTGTTCGGGAATTTTCCAGAAAAATCAGGACAGAGCTGTTTTGGCCACGTTTTTCTCTGCATTTTTTCACCCATTCTCACCAAATTTCAGATGCCCCAGATACTCCCAACATGACAAGGAATGGTCTTTGACCATTTTACACTCAATCCACCTCTTTAAAGAACAAAAAACTCAGCCTAAAAGAGAGAGGACGAAATTTCTGCAGAAAAGAAAAGGGATAAATTTTTCTAAGTTTAAAAATCTTTCAAACAGCCAACTTTGAGCCAAAATTCCAAACGATTGAAAAGGAATTAGACTAAACTCAAAGAAGAAAAGTTGTAGAGGGTACCTGGGAATACAACTTATATTTGTAAAGATTAAGCAAAATCATTCATTTGGAGGGTCAAAAACGTGGTATAAGGGTGGCCAAGAAAATCTACAGAAAAAAAGAGAATTTTTCTGAGTTTGGAAAATTTTTCAGACAGCCAAATTTGAGCCAATATTCCAATTGATCAAAAAGGAATTAGACTAAACTTAAAGAAGAAAAGTTGTAGAGGGTACCTGGGAGTACAAATTCTATTTGTAAAACTCAAGCAAAATAATTCATTTGGAGGCTGAAAAACGTGGTAGAAGAAGGCTGGTGGCCAAGAAAATCTGCAGAAAAAAAAGTGAAATTTTTCTGTCTAAAAATTTTCCAGACAGCCAACTTTGATCCAATATTTCAAGCGATCGAAGAGGAATTAGACTAAACTAAAAGAAGAAAAGTTGTATAGGGTACCTGGGACTACAACTTCTCTTTGTAAAGCTCAAGCAAAATCGTTCATCTGGTGGGTGAAAAACGTGGTGGAAGAAGGCCAGACAGATAAACAGGAAGCTTAGAGTCTTTGAAAGCAAATTCGGCTCAAACGCACTCCAAGCCAAGTAGACAACCTGATTCCACCACATTCCTGAGGTTGAGGTGAGTTAAATGGGTTTTTGAATCGATTGTTTTGGTGACAAAATGCTTATCTTACCATTTTTACATTATTTATGACTTAATTTTGAATTTAATTTTAAGTTCATAATTTCTTAAATTTAATGTTTTTATTAGCTGTAGAATATTTTTTGGAGTGTCTCTAAAGGTTTACACGAAAATTTTGTGCGAATGTTTTATGTAAGTTTATGTTTGGTTCATATGCCCACTTTCACCCTTTGATTTATGTTTATGTAGTTGTTTATGTTAATTAATTGTTATATCTTCATGTTCTATGTAAATATTATAATTTTATGGCTATTTTCTTAGAATTTTTGGGTTAAGGTTTGAAGGTTTCACTTTTTGGGGTGGTTATGGAGTTGGGAGAAGTTGGGGGAATGTAGAGAAACTTTCAAGTGTATAAATAAAAACAAACTGAATAATAACCCAAAAATGGCTTTGGGCTAGTGGTTCAGCGATTGGTGCTCCTTCTTATGGATTGGGTTCGAATCTTCTTGCCCCTATTTTCCTTAGGATTTTTTGAGTTTTGTCCCCTTGAATCCATAGGACTGCCACGCCATCGATGACGTGGCACCTTGTCATCGCTGACGTGGCACACAAAAAAAAATTTCAAAATTTTTTTTTATTTGCGTTTTAACCCTCTAGATTTCAGATTTTTGCATTTTAGCCCTCAAATAATTTCAGCTCTAAATTACATTTAGGCCCTTAAGAAATTTTCTTTAATATTACTGTTTTTTTTTTCGTTTCAAACTTCTTCTAAGTTACATTTTTAATGACAATAACCACCAAGCTTTAATTTGATTTTTGTTTGACATTTTAATATGTTTAATTACCCTTTGATTGTGAAATTACCGTTTTGACCTTATGAGTATTAAATTGTAAATAGGCTCTGATTTTGCACATATTTTTCGATTAGTTTCTTTTGTGATGATTTGTTCTTTATTTTTTATGTTTAAAAGTCTCGATATAAAATGAGAGGGTTAAAACACTTAATACAAAAGAGTGAAATTTGTTTAAGAGACACATTCAAATTGCTGTGCTCTTTACACATCTAGGCATTAAATATTTGAATCAAACTCAATTTAGTCCATGACTTAATAACTGTATCAATAATATAAATCGGGCTAGAAGTAAACTCTGGCGTGCATGACAAACCACTGTTTTGCCCTTTGGGAGTTAAAGGGCACTACAAGCAACGTAAATGTGTGCAACTTTAAATTGGACCCTGGGCTAAATTTACCTGTCAATGTTTTTATTTACCATTTATTTTCAATTCCTCATTAATATGTACATATTTTATTACTTTTAAACTATCTTAAGCACACGTACGCTACAAAGTCGGCAATAATGAATACTAAAATTGAACTTTAAACGCGATAACCGGTTGCATGATATCCAACGCCGGTAAAGAGTATTCATTACTGCCGACACATCTAGATGTGTATAAGAAACACAAACCTGATAGTTGGGCGCCATTTCTGTTGGTCCCAAATAGCTGTCTCTTAGAGGGGGGTCTATTATGTGTATCTTACTAGGTTTATTTTTCTTTAAATTTTGATGTATTTTTGTGTCCGCGCACCAACACAGGGTGGCGACTCCAATCTGTGTGTTCCCTACCCTTAGATTATTTTTGTACAATTCATAGTATAAATTTAAAGCCCTGTTATGTAATAGTAAATAGGTGATTCATTTAAATTGGTAATAGTAAGTAGGTAACACATTTATGTTTGTAATAGTAAATAAGACTTTTGCATTTAATCACCTATTTCACGAGCACCACATTGGCGACGGTGCCGGTCCCAAAGGTGCCGGCCAGACCGCGGGTTGTGGGCGGGGTGCGACAGTTTGAACACCCCTATTTTAGAATGTAAAGAGAATAGGAAGGTTCCCATTATACTTGGTAAGTGATTTTTAGCAACAGGTAGAACTCTAATTGATGTTCAAAATGGAGAGCTTATTATGAGAATACAAGACCAATAGGTAAAATCAATGTTTTTAAAGCTATGCAAATGCCTAATCAAGTGTATTTGTGTTTTTCTATTAATGTAGTGTTAGCTATGGTCACAAAGGAAGTGTTCCAGTACACATATTTAGAGGATTCATTAGAGGCGGCTTTGGTTGCTGAAATAGCTACAAAAGATCAAGAGTTCAAGGAGTATGTCCAACATTTGGAGATGCATCATTTTGGATAAGGAACAAACCAACTTTTCAGTCATTGGACACTCTTGCCTAAGCTTCAACAAAGTCTCCAAAGCCATCAATCGAGGAACCACCAATATTAGAGCTCAAACCGTTGCCAAATAGTTTGATGTATACGTTCCTTAGTGATTATTATATTCCACCTATTATTACCTCATCGAAATTAACTAGTATGTAGGAGGAAAAGTTGTTAAGAGTCCTTCGAGATCACAAAAGAGCCTTAGGATGGACAATTGCAGATATCAAGGGTATTAGTCCATCCTACTGCTTTCATAAGATCGTGATGGAAAAGAAAATCAAACCCATTATGGAGCATCAGAGAAGGCTACATCCTATCATGATAGATGTAGAAGAGAATGAGATTATCAACTAGCTAGATGCGGGCATCATTTATCCAATTTCTAATAATGTATGGGTAAGTCTGGTGCATTATGTTCCAAAAAAAAGAGGTATGATCGTCGTGCACAATGAAAAGAAAGAATTGATTCCCACAAGGACAGTCACAAGATGGAAAGTTTGCATAGACTATCAGAAGCTCAAACCACTATAAGGCCACGCGCAAAGATAATTTCCCCTTTCAATTCATTGGTCAAAGGCTAGACAAATTAGAAGGTAAGGCAATTTATTACTTTTTAGTGGTTATTCAAGATACAACCAAATTGTTATAGTGCTAGAAGATCATTGAAAAGATCAATCTAAATGCTCATATGGGATATTTGCTTTTATGCGTATGCCTTTTGGTTTGTGCAATGATCCAACAACCTTCCAAAGATGTGTGACGATAATTTTCTCGGATATGGTTGAGATTTGTATGAAGTTTTCATGGATGACTTTTCAATTTTTGATGATACATATGATTTGTGTTTGTTGAATCTAGACAAGGTTTTATCAAGATGCGTAGAATCTAATTTGGTATTAAATTGAGAGAAGTGACACTTTATGTTGCAAGAGGGGTATTGTGCTTGTCCATAAAGTATCCAGCAAGGTCATAGAAGTGGACAACACGAAGATAGAGACTATTGAAAAGCTCTTCCACCTACATCAATCACAGGGTGTTTGGAGTTTCCTTAGCCATGCTGGATTTTATGGGCATTATCAAGGACTTTTCTAAAATTTCTAAGCCCTTGTGTAATTTGTTAGAGAAAGACACCCTTTTTATTTTTTATGAATTTTGTTTAGAACCTTTTAACTTTTGAAATAAAAAATTAGTCACAGCACCCTATTAGAATCGTTCCAGATTAGGAGCTTTCTTTTGAACTCATGTGTGATGCTAGTGACTTTGTAGTTGAAGCTATTTTATGCCAATGAAAAGATAAGGGTTTTCATTCCATTTATTATGCTAGAAAAACACTAACTAACACTTAAAGGAATTGCTGGCTGTCTTGTTCACACTCAACAAGTTTAGGGCTTACTTGGTAGGCACAAAGGTGATAGTCTATACAGATCATGTAGCCATCAAGTACTTGATTTCCAGGAAGAATTAGATGCCTTGGTTGAAACGTTGGATTCTACTCTTGCAAGAATTCAACTTGGAGATCAAGGATAGGATGGTGGTGCTAAAAACCAAGTGACAGACCATTTGCCACATCTGGAAAGAGAAGAGAATAAAAAGAATTCCAGGAAGGATAGGATGTAGCCATCAAATTTGTGAAATATTCCCAGATGAATAATTGTTTTCTATTAACAATCAGGTTCCTTGGTTTGCTGATTTTGTTAATTTTCTAGTTGCTAACATTTTACCGTTTAATTTGAATTTCTAACAGAGAAAGAGATTTTTTTTTTATGTGAAGAAGTACATTTGTGATGAGCCATTTTTGTTTGGGTTATGTTCAGATTGGATAACCCGTAGATGTGTACCTCAAGAAGAAATTAATGCTATTTTATACCAATGCCACTCATCTGAATATGGTGGGCATTTTCGAGGTGTGAAAACGGTCTTGGCCAATGTTATTCAAAGATACTCATCAATTTATGGAATTTTTTTAACCAAAATGTGAATGTCAATCTATAAAATTAGAAACCAAGACCAATTAAGATTATAATTGTGACTTGAAAAACATTTTATTTTATTTCTACATTTTGGTTAAAAAAATTCCATAAAACCTAACTAATACAAACCATGAAGACCCCTAATAGGTAGTGCAAATCGCAAAATACCCTTTCAACTTTCTCATTATCTTTCCTTCAACTAAAATCCCAATCTTAGTGCCCAAGATACTTCTTTATTTCTACAACTGTGTTTATCCATTCAGATCCTAGTAATGTCCTAATATAAAATGATTGACTTTTTCTTTAACATTCCTCCTGTCGCACCCCCCCCACAACCCGCGGTCTAGCCAAACCCTTTTGGACCGGCACCGTCGCCAATGTGGTGCTCGTGAAATAGGTGTGTAAATGCAAAAGTCTTATTTACTCTGGCAAAGAGGGGCAAGCTACTTACTACACCTATTTTTAAATGAATCACCTATTTACTATTACATAACGGGCTTTAAATGCGACTATGAATTGTACAAAAATAATCTAAGCTAGGGAACACAGATTGGAGTCGCCACCGGTGTTGCATGGGCGGGACACAAAAATACATCAAAATTTAAAGAAAAATAAACCCTTTTATATTAGGACATTACTAGGATCCAAATCAATAAACACAGATGGATCTCAATGCTGTCTCTTGGGCACTAACATCTGGGATGTGTAGTTGAAGGAAAGATAATGAGAAAGTTGCAAGGGTCCATTTTGCCTGCTCTTTTATACACTGTCTCCTATACAATTTTAGTATTCATTATTGCCGACTTTGTAGCGTACGTGTGCTTAAGATAGTTTAAAAGTAATAAAAATATATACATATTAATGAGGAAATGAAAATAAATGGTAAATAAAAACATTGACAGGTAAATTTAGACCGGGGTCCAATTTAAAGTTGCACACATGTAACTTGTATTGCCCTTTAACTCCCAAGGGGCAAAACAGTCGTTCGTCATGCACGCCAAAGTTTACTTCTAGCCCGATTTTATATTATTGATACAGTTATTAAGTCATGGACTAAATTGAGTTTGATTCAAATATTTAATGTCCATCGTGCAATTAAACAAAATTTGAGGACAGAAGAGTAAATTCACATTATTTAACAAGTAAGAAAAAGCATAAATATTATATAAAGCACAAATCATCACAAAATAAACTAATCGAAAAATATGTGCAAAATCAGAACCTATTTACAATTTAATACTCATAAGGGCAAAACGGTAATTTCACATTCATTAACCTCATTAAACGAATTAAAAGGTTTTCACAAAAATCAAATTAAAGTTTGGTGGTTATTGTCATTAAAAATGTAACTTAGAAGAAATTTAAAAAAAAAAAAAAACGAAAATTAAGTCATAAATAATGCAAAAATAGTAAGATAATATCCTGTCTCTTAAACACATGATCTGTATAAGAGACTGTTCCACCACATCCTGATGTGTATGAAGTGACAGAGCATAACCTCGGCTTGGTGCGTTTGAGCCGAATTTGCTTTCGGTCATTCCAAACTTCCGGTTGATATACTGGCCTTCTTCCACTACGTTTTTCACCCACCAGATGAATGAAATGTTTTGCTTGATCTTTACAAAGAGAAGTTGTAGTCCCAGGTACCCTCTAAAACTTTTCTTTTTTTCATTTAGCCTAATTCCTCATCGATCGTTAGGAATTTTCGCTCAAATTTGGCTGTCTGGAAAATTTTCCAGACTTACAAAATCTCTTTTTTTCTGCAGATTTTCTTGGCCACCAGCCTGATTCTACCACGTTTTTTACCCTCAAAATGAATGATTTTAGTTGAGCTTTACAAATAGAAGTTGTAGATCCAGGTACTCTCTACAACTTTTCTTCTTTAAGTTTAGTCTAATTCCTCACATCGTTTGGAATTTTTGCTCAAAGTTGGTCAAGTCGGGACTACCAATTTTTCAGACTTGGAAAATCTCTTTTTTTCTTCAGATTTTCTTGGCCACCAGCCTGATTCTACCACGTTTTTGACCCTCCAAATTAATGATTTTGCTTGAGCTTTACAAAGATAAGTTGTAGTTCCAGGTACTCTCTACAACTTTTCTTCTTTGAGTTTAGTACATAATTTAAAACTTAATAATATTAAAACTCATTCTTTGTATTTCAAAAATGCATAAAACACATAATAATTAAACACCATAAGACAAATTAAGAGAGAATTAAAGGATAAATTAAGAGGAAATCAAAAAGCAGGTTAAAAAGAAATTAAAAGGGAAATTAAAAAGAAAATTGAGAGTCATAGACATATTTTTCTGTCTTGACATACACATCTAGATGGATGATTCCAATCATGCAACAAAATTTGCCACATGTCAACATTAAACTCATAAGGTCGTTAAAGAGGAAATTCACCATCTTTACAAACACACCGGGGAGATTAGGTCTATCTATTCATCCAGAGCGGAAAAGTTTTCATTGGGGGGAAGAAGTGAACAAAAAAAAAAGGCCCAGTGAAATGAACCATAAAAGACATAAATGAAACTTGGAAACAAGAATGAAACCCCGATCGGGTGTTTAACGAGAGTACAGGGACTTAGAATGAAATGTAACTGTGAATGACAAAGAAAACTAACTTGACATAACATGCAAACGCCACTGGTAATAAAACTCAACAAGCAATGTGAATTAAAAGCCCGACTTTGTATCATCAAGGCAAGGGTACTATGTAAATACGAATGAAAACCCGACTTTGTGTCATCGAGGTAACAAGAGTGAAATGAAAACCCGAACGGTGAGTTTGTTGGGTAATGCAAAATTGAAATGAAAGCCGAAATTCGTTTATCGGTTGATATCAATTTCAGGTTTGCATTTTCATCCGATAAACGAATTTCGGGTTCTAATTTCCATTTTTATTCGGGGATGAAAATGAAAACCTGAAATTCGTTTATCAGATTAATAAAAATGGAAATTAGAACCCGAAATTCGTTTATCGGATGAAAATGCAAACCTGAAATTCGTTTATCAGGTTAACGGAGATGGAAATGAGAACCCAAAATTTGTTTATCGGGTGAAAATGTAAACCTGAAATTCGTTTATCAGGTTAATAAAAATGAGAACCCGAAATTCGTTTATCGGATGAAAATGCAAACCTGAAATTCGTTTATCTGGTTAATAGAAATGAAAACCCGCTGGCGTTTCTCGGGGTTCTCAAACGTATAACCTCCAATTCCCAGTCTCATAATACACAGGGAGATTTGCCCCTAAGAGACCGAAATTTGTTTATCGGGTGAAGATGCAAACCTGAAATTTGTTTATCAGGTTAATAGAATGGAAACCCGAAATTCGTTTATCAGGTTAATAGAATGGAAAACTGAAATTCATTTATCGGGAATGAAAATGCAAACCTGAAATTTGTTTATCAGGTTATGAAAATGGAAATGAGAACCCGAAATACGTTTATCGGGTGAAAATACAAACCTGAAATTCGTTTATCAGTTTTCCATTTGAGATGTGTATAAGAGACAGCTATCTAAGCCATCATCGCTTTATTGGCTGTCTCTTATACATACATTAGATGTGAGCCATGTCATGGGGCTTACCCATGAAATGAAGTGTAAAAGGCAATTAGTAGTTAACCCTAACATGACTGGATTGTAAATGAAACATTAAGCCTTAAACAGTAAATGAAAGCATTATTTAAATTGAGAGGTTTGACTGGGGACTCAGTGTATATCTCCCACAGTGGCTGAATGTCTCTTATACACATTGATTGCTGTATAAGAGTTGGCGTGAATCACCCCTTTCACAATGCGAAGAAAGACTTGGATATCAAGACAGCTATCAGGATTAGTGTATCCCTTATTGTTTATGAAGGATATCCAATCAATAAAAATTTGCCCCAATGTCGTGGATTTTTTCATGTACCTGCAGGTACTCAAAACAATGCAATATCAAGCAAAGAAAACTCGAATTGGTCAGTGCCAAAACATACAAAATGTCAATGTTAGCAAACATTACTATAAGCAAGGTGACCGAGCTCGCTAAGAGCCGCCTACGTATCCCACAACGAGAATCGTGTCTAACGTAGTTCAATTAAAATGATGATTTTCACATATTTGACAACTAAAACATCAACATTTTATAGAACATCTAGAAACAAATAAAGACAGCATGTGAGTTTGATAGAAGTACATGAATAAATAATACAGGCACATGGGAGCAATCTTAGTAAAAATCGTGCCATCACCGTATTAACACCGCTTTGACTTTCATTCCAAGCGATTTGGACCCGATTAGGCAATGCTTTGGATGCATCAGATACGTGCCTTTTAAAGGCCAATGACTGTGTTGAGAGAACGACATAGAGGCAACCAATAAGCTTAACCCGGTCAACAAATTTCAGCTTGAACACTTTCCCGCACTTGGACCCAGAGAAGTCGTTAACTGTGACTTTGACCATTTGCTCGGTTTACCCCTTCCTCTGTCTCTTATACCAGTGAAGATGTGTAAGCGCTTTCCCTCCCTGGGAAATTATTTTTTTTTGCATTTTTTTTTCGGTTAACTCTCCTTTTGCCTAGGCCGTCCCGTAGGGTTTTCAACCAAGCCTCTCTTTTTTTTTTTTTTTTTTTTAAAATAAAAGAAAGGTGCCTTTTTCGGGTTTTCACCTATGTCTCCAAGTTAACGGCAAGGTGTGGGAATAAACGGAAGACGTCTGGCTAAGTAATCGCCTTTTCCAATGCATGCGAACTTTAGTTTTCAAAGTTTTTCGGCATCAGTAAGGCTGCCTTCCCTGTAATTGGGATAGACATGTTAACATCAAACGCCGAGACCGCACAAACTGCTCTCTTTAAGCCTATGCAGAACTTAGGATAGTTAGGGTCAAAATGGGTTAAGTCGTGTGATTGGTAAAGATTGGGATTATCTTATACAAAAACTTGTCCCAGTTTAGAAAGAACATAGCTACAAGGGATGGAAGAGCGGGTTTGTGATTTGAGGAAAACTGGTTATGTCCCTTATCTAAAAGAATTGCCTCAGTTTTGGGCTGAGAGTCTTACTTGAAGGCAAACTGACTGAATTGGGGAAATAGATTTGAAAAAAATTGCCCCAATTATAACAAACTGAGTTTTGTTGGGCATTTGTTTTGGTCAGCTTCTCAAACTTTCTTTCTTTCTTTCTTTTTTGTTTTTTTGTTTTTTTGTTTTTTTTTTTGGCCACCCAAAATAACAATTTGCCCCAACATTGCAAATGAGCTCAGTTCCAATTTATTTTTACAGCAAAGGATAGGGACAAAGCACAATTGAAACGAAAGATAGGCAAATAAAGAGAAGAGATATAAAAGAATTTAGTCCGGATGTGGGTGAAAATGGAAAGAAAACAACAGGTGGAATTCTATCCGAGGTTCTGTAATGACTTAAAGGTTTACAATCTGCCAAATCAGATGAAAAACTTTTTGACCATGTCCGCATTTATCGGTTGGGGGAAAACCTATCCATCCATCTCCGTAAGGATAAGAGCTCCTCCGGATAATACTTTGTGTACAATGAATGGACCCTGCCAGTTAGGAGCAAACTTGCCCTTTGCTTCGTCCTGTATTGGAAATATACGTTTCAAGACTAGATCGCTAGCCTGAAAATGTCTGGGCTTGACTTTCTTGTTGTAAGCTCGGGCCATCCTCCGTTGATAACATTGGCCATGACACACAGCTGTTAGCCGTCTTTCATCAATGAGTGCAAGCTGTTCATGTCTGAGCCGCACCCATTCTGCATCTTCCAACTCAGTTTCCATAAGAATGCGTAGAGAAGGGATCTCTACTTCCGCTGGCAAAACAGCTTCCATTCCGTACATGAGGGAGTAAGGCGTTGCCCCAGTAGATGTCCTGATAGCCGTCTGATAACCCATCAATGCATATGGCAGCTTTTCATGCCAATCACGCTGACTGTCAACAGCTAAACACCTTTCGAATAATTCTCTTAAGATTCTTGTTAGCTTCAACTACCCCATTCATTTTTGGCCTGTAGATGGTGGAATTCCGATGCTTAATTTTGAATTGGGCACAAAGACCATCTACCATGTCATTGTTCAGGTTCTTGGCATTGTCGGTAACCAATGTATCCGGGATCCCAAAGCGGCAAATGATGTTCTTTCGGATGAACTCCGCCACTACCTTCTTTGTTACGTGCTTGTAGGATTCAGCCTCGACCCACTTAGTGAAATATTCAATCGCTACCAATAAAGCGATGACCATTAGAAGTTGGCGGCTTGATCAATCCAATGACGTCCATTCCCCAAATTGAACAGGGCCATGGAATAGTGATGTTGTGCAATTCAGTTGGTGCTGCCCTTATCTCATCGCCGTGCATTTGGCACTTAACACACCTGCGGATAAATTCGATGCAATCATGCTCTATAGTAAGCCAGAAGTAGCCTGCTCTCAGTATCTTCTTAGCTAATAAGTGCCCGTTCATGTGAGGCCCACAAACTCCCCTTGGAACATCCTCCATAATGTAAGCAGCCTCTTTCTTATCAATGCACCTTAGAAGACCCAGATCTATCGTCCTTCGATAAAGTACATTGCCATTTAAAAAGAACTTGATTGACATTCGGCGTAGGAACTTCTTATCCGAAGTACTAGTACCTAGAGGATAGTTATCATTTATCCAGAAACTCCTTGATATCATGAAACCAAGGAAATCCATCAGATTCCGCCTCAAGTGTGCAACAGTGCCCTGTCTTTGCCGATGATCTGGCTAGATAATGTTCATCACTGTGAAATCTGGATGACTGATCATTGAAGATAAGGTAGCCAGATCATCGGCAAATACATTCCTGGATCGGGGTATGTGAGTGAATTCCAAAGCATCAAATTGTCGACCTAGTTTGAGAATACTACAGTGATATGGCATGATTTTAGAATCCCTGGGGCAGACAGGAGCTGAAGCAACAGCCAAGCAGAGTATGAGGCTTGCATACTTGGTAGATGTGTATAAGAGACAGGGCGAGTGTAATGACTGTAAGGGAAATGCTGCGTGGAGGATATCGCATCGGCCAAGGTTTGGGAATGAATTTGCAAGGCATAATACACCCTATTGAGCTACCAACGGCTGGGTCTATCTCAATTCCCCGCTTACTGACAATGAAACCTAATAACTTTCCGGAAGGAGCTCCAAAGGCGCACTTTGCTGGGTTCAACTTCAGATTATATCTCCTCATGTCTCCTCTCAAATACCTTCTTAAGATTGGTCAAGTGATCCTCAGCCTTCTTGGATTTGATAATGATGTCATCGACATAGACCTCCATCTTTTCGTGTATCATTTCATGAAACAAAGTGGTCATAGCGCGTTGATATTTGCACCAGCATTCTTGAGTTCAAATGGCATAACTCTGTAGCAGAATGTCCCCTAAGGAGTAATGAATGCTGTCTTTTCCCTGTCTTCCTCGTCCACTAAGATTTGGTGATACCAAAGAAACAATTGACAAAAGTCTCCATCTCATGGCAGCAAGACTGGAAAGTTAATGGTTTCAATGTCAGTAAGGGGAGAATCATCCTTAGGACTGGCTCTTATTTACATCTAACCATAGTCAGACGCAAACTGACAGATCATTGGCTTCTGCTTTATAGGCGGGCATTTAGGATCGGTAGGGAGTTTGTGAACCACGACATCTGATGAGATGTCAGTGGTGATCATCATAAGAGACAGCCATATGCCTTGATTTGTTCTTGTTTTATTGTACATCTCTTTCCTTTGCCCTCTGAGTCAAAGATGCTGATTTTAACCTCTCTTACAGTCCATGTCTGTCCCAATATTTACCGTTTATGTTTCTTCCAAGTTAGGCTTTGGTTCCTCGTGTCGCCCGAATTCATTTTCAATATCACACTCGTCCTCACCACTCTCAGACTGTCTAAAATTAGGGTCGGGTGTGATATCAAAATTGCACTCATCGACCTCATAAACTGTAGTATCCGAAGGATCAAAAGCATTGATTTTGGGCCATCTAGGAAAAAAATAAAGCATGAATTGAAAGAAAACAAAATGAGCTAAAACATCTTGAAGAAAAAGTTCTCATTAATCGAAAATTTGTACAAGTGATCCTAGAGAACATAAAAGTACCTTAACATTCATTGGCCATCCTATAAAAATCAATTATCTTCAGAATTCATCTCCAAAACAGATGAATAAGATGAGTCATGAGAGCAATATCATGATTGTACTTGCTTTACTAATCAAATTATTTTCAAGATTCATCTCCAAAACAGATGAATGAGATGAATCATGAATACAATGTTGTGAATGCACCTACTTCTTGACTAGATGGCATAAGCAAAACAACTTAAGAAATACGAAATATACATACAAAGATGAAATTAATAGGAACAAAACTAAAAATAATATCCTTTCAAATTTACCGAAACTCCCTATGACTAGGGAGATCATCAGATGTCCAGTTGTGTTGGCAGATCTGAGCAAATGGCAGCTCAGTGTCATCCTTCTTCGTCTGCTCTTGAATAATTATGCCATTAGATGATATAGCTACCATCTTGATAAGATCCTCCTTGATCAACCACATCTGCATCAGGAGTCATAATGACGGTAGAACGTGGAAAAGTAATCTTAAGAGGTGGAATGACCATAGGCAATGCTCGACCTTCTTTTTTAGCTCTCTTCAGCTCCTTAATCTCCTCAACTGCCTGGCAGTGCATTGTAACCGAGCCCACATGTAGATGCCAAAGTTTGGGACCAATATTCCAAAGGAATAGATACACCAAAGGCATGTACAAGAACTTGGCACATGAATATGTGTATACAGAGCATTTCACATTCAAATATTACACTCGCCTTATCCTGCATAACTTTCATTGTTGACTGCTCTCCAGTGCCCTCGGTTGAGACCACATCATAAGCTAAGAAACCTCTATACACATCTAGATCTCAACATAGTCTGACTCTTATACACAGAGTTGCGTAAACAGGTGGAATCTATGATGGCTGCTATGGCCAATATGAACCAAGAAATGCAATGGTATAGGCAAAGATGACGGAATAGCCCCAGCAGAATGGATCCAGGGGCATCCCAGTAGTAAATTATATACCCCAACAATTGGAAGAACCTGGCAAGTAATATGATGAACAGTTGGCCCCACTTCAAAAATAAGGTTTATCTCTCCGGTGGCTTGTCTTCGAGCCCCGTCAAAACCTCTGATCACCTTGGATGAATTCCTGACCGAGATCATGAGAGATTTTCAGTTTATCCAATGTCTTCAAAGGACAAATATTTAAAGCAGACCCATTATCAACCATGACCCTAGGCAAATGCCGCCCCTCACATCTAACCGAGATGAATAGAGCCTTGTTGTGGTCGCTCCCTTCAGAAGTTAAGTCATCATCAGAAAAATAATTTGGTTTGATGCCAGCACACTACCCACTAACCCCTGTTTGTCAGTGGGAATATCACGAGGCACATGAGCCTCACTCAAAATCTTCAAGACTGCCTCCCTGTGTAGCTCGGATGTTAACAATAAGTTGAGCATAGAAATTTGTGAGGGCATCTTATTCAGCTGCTCAACTACTGAATATTCATTTTTTTTTATCAATCTTATAAAGTCCTCCACATCTTTGTTTGCTACAGCCTCAGGGGCCTGCATGGGCTCTTTGGTTCTGAGACTTAGACTGTCTTCCTCTGTCCGGATGGTTTCAAATCAAGCGGAGAAGGAAGATGAAGAAGGATGTGAGCTTAAAGATTATACACATCTAGATGTGTATAAGAGCCTCCTAAGGACATGATCTCAAGTGCATCGATCATATCCTGCACCTTGTTCTTCAACACAGGAGATTAGCCGTAGAATGCCCTGGGGCTTGAGAATGAATTCGGGCGACACGAGGAACCAAAGCCTAACTTGGAAGAAACATAATCAAGAGGAGCTATGGGATTCAATCTCCCGCCGATCTCAACCGCTCATATAGTTGCTCAATGGGCCGCTAGATTGGTAAAATTGAGGTGGTCCGCCATGTGGTCTCGGCTTGGTTGGAGTTTGGTGAAGGGAATTTGTTTCACTGTTGGATCTTTGATTGTTTGGGGGTTGTGGTCTTGGATTATAATATGGGAGCTGTGGATTAGGCACGGGCATTTGTACTTGTGTTTGGTACACGGGTTGAGGGTAGTATTGAGGTGGTAGTGGAGGTAGTGGATAAAAGGGTTGTGGGTTAGGTCTTTGGTATTGATGAAAGTTACGTAATGGTTGGCGGTTGGGTTGGTTGAAAATAAAAGTCACTTCCTCTTCTTTCTTGTCAACCTTCTTGCTCAGGGAAATTGGTGCCACCCCTGGCTGATCAAACAAGTCATCAATCCGTGGCAAAGGGTATTTATTCTTCACAGTTACCTTATTAAGCTCACGGTAGTCAATGCAAAGTCTCAAACTACCATCTTTCTTCCGAACAAATAAGACCGGTGCTCTAAGGTGAAACACTTGGACGAATGAATTTCTTGTCCAAGAGTTCTTGAAGCTGCTCCTTCAACTCCTTTAGCTCCGCAGTGCCATACGGGGGCCTTTGAAATTGGTGCCACCGGCTGCCTATGGTCATTCCACCTCTTAAGCTGTCTCTTATACACATCTAGTGAAGGCGTTTAAGGCCTTAGATAGGGGTTGTGAGAGCTTTTTGGCTTATGTGATAGACTCTGAGCATACTAGATCCAGTCTATGATTGGATAATCCTAGTGTGTTAGATTACTAGATCTGACTAGTACGCCTTCACGATATAATCGAATCCTACTCTTGGGCTTCTTTTCATTCCCACAAAATCACCGTATCTAAACCAGCATCCAAGAGCCTCATGAGATCGAAGTATGCAGCTTTGTTTGCTTCGTGATTCCGTAAGTTTCGAGGACGAAACCTGTCTTTTGATGCACCCTCGCCTGAGTCCTCCGCCTCTTGTCCTCAGGCGGTCGACCCTGCACTCCAAATGCTGCCTCGATTTGGTGCGACCTTAGGACAATCTCTGATCAAATGGCCGTGCTCGCCATATTTAAAGCAAGCTCCAGTCCTCCAATAACACTCCCCAGAGTGTAGTCGACCACAAGACCGGCAGGGATTTTGGTGGCTTGGAATGAAAAGAGAGATAGCTGAGTTCGTGGCGAGATGAGAGTCCACCTCCAGCTTCACTATAGGCCCAGCTTTACCACGGACTGTCGACCTGTCTCTTATACACATCGCGTGTACCTGTCCGGGCCGACTGTCCACGCGATCGAGACCGAGGCCGAGGAAATGGTCGGCTAGTCCGGGTGCCGGGCGCAGCTCGACCCTCCGAAAGGTATCCCGATCTCTCCTCACGCTCGCTCCGAATCTAGCTGGATGGCTAGATTATACATCTCCTCATAAGTCTGGGACGACCCACTATCGCCTCTCTCGAAGCTCACTAAGACCCTTCCGGAAATGATACATACGCCGCTCGTCACGCAACATACTCCCAAGCCTCAAACCAGAGTTTCAGGTTAGAGCTGATGGTAGCTTAAGCCGACGAGCAGACGTTTATGTGTACTCAACGACCTGGAGTTGAGCTGAGAAGTGATGTGCTCTCAGCTCACTCTTCGGAATATCTACCAAGTCATGGCTGTATTGGCAGGTTGGATAGCCTACGTAGCCTCCTAGGGAGAGGCGAAGTTTTTCGGTTTTTCTGGAAAACTGAGCTTATTATCTCCTAATCTAGACTCCACCGGAATCAAATAACTCAAAATCCTCTCTATCTCGCCCATCCATGACTCCGCCTTAGGCGGATCCGGAACCCCATCAAACGTAGGTAGCCCGGCCTTCTTGAGCGTCCGAAACAGGATGGAATGTCCGCGGTGGTGGAGGTGGTGGAGCAACGGGATGTCGCCGCGCCAACCGTCGAATAACTCACAACCGCCGCAATGGCGCCATAATCAACCATGGCGGTCCAGAGGGAGGAGGAGGTGCCGACGGCCTCGTCCCTAGGGTAGACCGCAGCCTAGTAACACTCTCAAGCCGACTCGACTACAAGGATCTCCTCAGCGGATCCCCACCACGCGCCTGCCGAGGGTCCTGCCGAGCCTCTACCGCGACCTCCAACCAAAACGCGTCCTAGACGGCATACTAGCCGATAAGAGGAAGCCAATGGAGTTTGCGGTTGGGAATAAGTGTTTGTGAATCAACAACCGAGGTACAACAAAGATTACTAAGCAAGGGGCTCTCAAAACCCCCAAAACAAGTCAATCAATAACTCTGTGTCAAAGAATTCCACAGATCCCGTAGTGTCGCGAGCAAAACAGACAGGTCTTATATAATTCTAAGCCCAAGCACATCGATTTAAACCTCGAAAGACTCATCGAATACCTATTACTGGACTTAGGATTCAAACCTATGCTCTGATACCACTAAATGTCACGTGAAGAAGTTTGATTTTGTAATTCCACTACCTCCAAACCGTTTTGCTCAATACTACCCTCAACCCGTATACCAAACACAACTTAAATGTGTGTAATAGAACCATCAAAGCATTTCTTAACTTCAAAACCGAATAAGTTCATTTTTACACAAAAATATGAATTACAAAATTCCTTCTTAGTACAAAAGATGCTACAACAAAAACAAAGTTCATCAATACAAAACCTATCTAATAACTTTCGAGGTTTAATGTTTGGCTCCAGATGTGTATAAGAGACTCTTTGTATGGGGCCAAGCATTTGTATAAAAAGAAAACATAAAGTCTTCTAGTAGTGCTTGTAGTCCAACTCATAGTTCTCCAGCTGCTGGCCGAAATTTCTTCTCCATTTTCCCCCAAAAATTTTCTTGGATTTCAAGTAGAAATCACTTGGAAGGTAAGATTTTATGTAAACGTGCATGTCCAAAACATAGTCAAAAAGATCCAATCATTTCAAAACATAGTATGCTAAAGCATAGCGAACAAATCCAAATACGCTTTCAATCCTAATATAATAAAATAGCATGAGTATCTTTTAGGCTCGAAGGTATGACCTACGACTAGTCGATCTAGTAATCTACCACACCTACTAGTCCATAGGTTCTATATAACAGCACCATGGCGTCCCATGGATGACTATAGAACCGGTTCTCCACAAATCAAACATTTCCAAACACATCCAAAATTATATACCTAGGTCACCTATGAGCCAAAACAGTCATAAAATGCTTTCATATCAAAAGAGTTTGCAAACATATCATTTGATTAACATAAAATAGCTTGGTCCCGATTTCATATGTAATAATTCCAAAACTTGGTAAAAGTGCAGTTCCAAACATCATAGACATTTTAAAATCCATCCAAACATATTACAAAAGACGTTCAACAAAAACAATTCCTATATTCGAGTTACCCAGGAATACAACCGAAAGAGGGCATGCACCGAGATGGCCGATGACGATAGAAAACGACACCAAAAGCTCTTTGGTCAAAAATGACCTTTTCACAATTTCCACCAACTTCGACAAGCTAAAACCCCACCAAAACACTTAGTTAATCCCTCAAATTCAGACATTAGAGATAATAAGCTCTTTAAAACCGAAAACTTCGCCTCTCCCTAGGCTATAATTAGGCTATCCTCCCTGCCAATAAAATCCAATTCCAAGGTATTCAAGGGACCTTGGTTACAACCCAACTCAAAACAACATATTCAACCAACCAACAAAATCCATTTCCAAGGTATTCAAGGGACCTTGGTTACAACCCAACTCAAAACAACATAATCAACCAACCAACCAACAAAATCCATTTCCAAGGTATTCAAGGGACCTTGGATACAACCCAACTCAAAACAACATAATCAACCAATAAAATCCATAAACGGAAAGATTCACCGGAGCAATAGCCGGGAGTATCAATAGCATTCCACAACAATGGAAAACACCTAAAACCATCAAAAGATCATTAAAGACCCTTTAAACATAACCAATTATCCAAATTATCCTAGTTGCGCCAAACTTCCGCTTACTTACAAAATGAATGGAAATCAATTCCACTTGGTTTCAAGTCTCAATTCCTATCCAAACTAACCTTAAAACACTCTTAAAACATCATTATGTGCATAGACATAAGCATTCATAGCATAACACTCTAGGCCACATATGGAAGACAAAACCCTAACTCATAATCTTAAAATTTGTAATCTAACCATGGAAAGTTGTTAAAAATCAACCCCAATCACTTCCCAACCTCCAAATCACTAAGAACAACCCATAACATACATAAATCAACATATATAAGGCTGCAAAGAGGGTTTATTTTCAGCCCTAAGAATCCTACAAACTTGAAATTAAAGCTTGAATCATAAAGCCCATAAGCTATAAATGCTAAAATACATAAAATCTTACCTTCCAAGTGAGGCCTAGAGTGTTATGCAAGAAAAATTTTGGGGGAAAATGGAGGAAGAGTTTTCGGCCAGCTGCTTGGAGACTAAATGAGGAAGAAACAAGCAAGAAGAAGACTTAAAACAAATTTCAAAGTTGACTCAAATAGTACCCATTGACCAAATAGTCTCCAAGTTGACTATTTAACCCATACACATCTTTTGCTACTAAATTAATAGGTATCGATCAGCCATCTTACGAGGTTTAAATCGATGTGCTTGGGCTTAGAATTATATAAGATTCTGTTTTGCTCGCGACACTACAGGATCAAATCTCGTAAATCGAAAAATTTGCCTAAATGAAAAACGAATAAGTTGAAGTACTTTATGACTAAAAATAATATGAAAAACATTTTAAACCAATTAAAATCAAAGAACAAGGCTATTAAAATACTGGGTTTCACAGCTAACGTCCTCCATCTTTTCACATACTCACGGTAATCCTCTGAGGGCTTCTTCTTTAAGTTCATCAGAGCAAAACGGTCCTGCTCCAAGTCGCGGTTAAACTCATACTATTTCACAAAAGCACTTTGCCAAGTCCGTCCAATCCTGCAATTTTTTGGGATCAAGCATTAAATACCATGATAACGCATCTCTTCAAACTTCTGGCAAATACCCTCATTGCTATCCGAGGGTCCCTTGTCGGATTCCCCAGCAAGTTGCAGAACATTTTAAGGTGAGCTACCGGAGACTTTGCCATTGTAGACAGTTGCCCCTGTCTCTTATACACATCTAGATGTGTATAAGAGACAGGTTGTAGGGCCCCCGTAGGCTACTTATTGCATAGCTCCAAATTTATCTCGTCTCTTGTCTTCATGAAACTATCGAACCGCTCCATTCTTTTCAATAGGGCATCATTGACAGCCGGTACAGGAGACGGTGGTGGCATTAATTCAACTTCCCCTCCTCTTATATACTCCAACTCAAGAGGAGGTGGTGGTTGTGGAATTGGATCTATCAGTGGTGGCACTGGAGTTGGAGGAGGTTGATTCTGTGGTGGTATCTAGATGTGTATAAGAGACAGCCGGATTAGGAATATGAGGAGGTAGCATCTCCGATTGGCGGGGTGAGGCCCATAAGTTTGCCTCGTACCATTGCATTTCTTGGTTCATACTAGCCATAGCACCATCATAGATTCCATCTGTTTGCGCAACTCGTCATCTCTGGGTTTTGATCCCCACTGGTCCCTCCACATCTTTTGCTGGTACCGTGCTCATACTGTCTTCAAATCAAAGTTTACGTACACGCGAGCTGGTATAAATAAGGCTGTGTTGGGCAGCTATTTTGACACTTAGTACCTTCATATTAAAACATAATTAAAAAAAGAAAATTCAGATATATATATAAACAAACATAATCATAAGTTTACAGCATAAAACGTGGTTCCTTCCCCAGGAACCCTAAAAATGTTCTTGCTCTAAAGGGGACGAAGCCCGTTTGAACTTATTCGGCGAGCTCCTTTAGATGGTCTCGTATCGTCATCATTTGCTCCTCGTACCGCAAGAAGGCTTGCTATCATCTGCATTAGCAACCCCATGTGCTTAGGCTTCCCATGATCTCGTTGCCAAATCTTTTGCATTTAAATCGGGCCGTATTTTTGTGTTCGAACGCACCAACACACCGATACAGTCATCTGATTTTGGAGGTACTGTCTGAACCCTCCCAAATTGACGTAAGACCCGAAAAGGCATGTAGGGAACAATGCCTTCATTTCCTATTAAGGGTATGAACGGAAGGCTAGCAGATTACAGACTCGGTGCATGACAGGGTACCCATTCTAGAACCCACTATATCTCTGACTCCTTTAATGAAGTTTAATTGCACGACTGGACATTAAATATTTGAATCAAACTCAATTTAGTCCATGACTTAACAACTTTCCATGGTTAGATTACAAATTTTAAGATTATGAGTTAGGGTTTTGTCTTCCGACTGTCTTGCCCCTTCCATGAACTGACCGGTCTGGTTCATTGAACATTTGGGGCGACGAAAGATTGTTCGTCAGTTTGTACAAGCCTGCGGTAGAGTAATTGGGAACGGATTATCCTGTCTCTTATACACATCTAGATGTGTATAAGAGACAGAGGTATGTTAGCCGATTTGACTTGCCTTAAATGCTATCCTCCCATCCTACCTCGAAAAGATATGCGCAGAGCAAAAACTGACTCGCTTCAACCTGTGACTCTCGATGCAAAAATGAGTGTTGTTCCTATGAAAACCCTGTTTTGTGCCGAAGTGCTCGTGTAAAAATATCAAAGTAACCGAACTAGCCTCGGGTCCTCTTGGTATAGCAGCCTAGACTGATATGCCGATGAATAAAGAGAAATCCCTTGTAGTACCTAGGGACGGTAGTCTAACAGCCCGATCCTTGAAGTTCATTCCGAGAAATCCTGCGATCTCCTCTAGTGTGGGCGCCATTTCAAACTTTCTGAATCTAAACACAGCTGCCTCACTGTCCCAAACCTGTACCAAAGCATCTACTATGGTCCGATCTGGCTCAATATCCCGTAGACATACTAGGTGACCCAAATAACCAGCTATTGTATTCAGTTCTGACAACTGCATGTTTCGTTCCCACTCCTGTAGCAAATAAGGCACTTTGGTCGCCTTTCCAATTACTCGAGCGGAACTCATCTGCATGAAATACATGTTAGCCTTACCTGAGGCTTATACACATCTAGATGTGTATAAGAGACAGTACCTTCCCAACATAACCCACAATAAGTTTTGCAAGCTAGCGGTTCATTTTATATGCAATTCTATACAAAAGCTGTCGACGTGTATCCCTTGTATAGGCTCTGATATGGTACAAGCCTAGTTTTAATGTGGATAAGAGACCCTTTCAGGCTCTTAATTCCGAAATATCCCTTATGACGGTATCTAGATGTGTATAAGAGGACGTGATTGTATCAGAGCTACAGATTGTACATGTTTTAATATATTTTGTATAAGATTATACTTGTTTGTGGTTAATTTGGGGGCAATTTTTATTTGCCAGAAGTTTGAACAAAGATGCATAAGCCATGGTATTTCATGCGAATCCCAAACTAATTACTATTACATAACAAAATTGTAAAGCTATTTACTATTACAAGCCAGATAAATGGGTGGGTCCTACCGCCTCGTGTCTAGCATCCACAGCCGTAGAAGGGATACCCTGTCGGATACCCTGTGTATCTGTCTACTTATACACATCTAGATGTGCATTATAAGAGACAGTTTTTACACTCAATCCACCTAATTTGACTCTCAATTTTCTTTTTCGTGGTCGTGTGATCGCCATAGATACGTGCACATTGTGTCACGGCCCTTTAGAGCTTTTTTTTATTTTTAGGGTTCCTGGGGAAGGAACCACGTTTTATGCCACAAAAATAAGACAAGCAATAAATGATACATGTGTTATGCTGTGTTCACTTGGAGGCGGTAAGATTCACACATTTTAACTCGTTTGGCTCTAAAGGTTTGATGCACCCCAACACCCCAAAAATTGCCCCCAAATTAACCACAAACAAGTATAATAGCAAAATATATTAAAACATGTACAATAAAACAAGAACAAATCACACCATAGGCAAACAGGGTATGGCACGTAAAACGAGACCTAAATCAAGCAAACGGGTACTCAAGATAGCAAACATAGTGAAATATAGTAAAACAAGTATAAAATAATTTAAAAAGACCAAATAAAGTAACACATAGCATGTGGCACATAAAACGAGACCCAAAATCCATAAACAAGCACACAAGATAGCAAAAATGGTGAAATACAGTAAAATAAGTGTAAAGTAATTGAAAAAGAACAAATAAAGTAACACATAGCATGTGGCATGTAAAACGAGATACAAAAATCCACTAAACCAGCACACAAAATAGTAAAAAATGGTGAAATACGGTAAAACAAGTGTAAAGTAATTGGAAAAGAACAATTAAAGTAACACTTTGCATATGACACACAAAACGAGGATAGAGCCGGTAACATAGCACACCAAAATATCGATAAAAATTAGCCGGTTTATAATGAACGGGGAAAAATTGAGAGAAACGCGTTAAAATCGTGTGCCCGGATTCTCAAATTCCCCAGTGGAGTCGCCACGCTGTCGCACCCCCCCCACAACCCGCGGTCTAGCCGGCACCCTTTTGGACCGGCACCATCGCCAATGTGGTGCTCGTGAAATAGGTGATTAAATGCAAAAGTTTTATTTACTATTACAAACATAAATTACCTACTTACTATTACCAATTTAAATGAATCACCTATTTACTATTACATAACGGGGCTTTAAATGCGACTATGAATTGTACAAAAATAATCTAAGCTAGGGAACACAGACTCAGGTTTTGCATCCCACTGAGGCTAAAGGGCACTACACAGTTCTAGATGTGCATACTTTACAGCCTAGATTAATATGTATATATTTTTATTAGTTTTAAATGAAATCTTAAGCAAACGTACGCTACAAAGTTTTTCAAAATGAAAATCTTTCAAACATACTAATTTCCCTCGGCACCCAAAATACCCGACGTTGGACCGGTTGCATGATTTTATCGCGTTTCGCTTTTCAATTTTAGTATTCATTATTGCCGACTTTGTAGCGTACGTGTGCTTAAGATAGTTTAAAAGTAATAAAAATATATACATATTAATGAGGAAATGAAAATAAATGGTAAATAAAAATATTGACAGGTAATATTTAGCCCACATCTAATTTAAATTTGCACACGTTTAACTTGTAGTGCCCTTTAACTCCCAAGGGGCAAAACAGTCGTTAGTCATGCACGTCATAAGTTTACTTTTAGCCCGATTTTATAGAATTGATACAGCTTATCTTAGTCATGGACAGGTTTGTAGTTTGATTCAAAATAGAATTCTATTAACCTGATCTTATACACATCTAGAGAAGAGTAAATTCACATTATTTAACAAGTAAGAAAAAGCATAAATATTATATAAAGCACAAATCATCACAAAATAAACTAATCGAAAAATATGTGCAAAATCAGAGCCTATTTACAATTTAATACTCATAAGGGCAAAACGGTAATTTCACAATCAAAGGGTAATTAAACATATTAAAATGTCAAACAAAAATCAAATTAAAGTTTGGTGGTTATTGTCATTAAAAATGTAACTTAGAAGAAATTTAAAAAAAAAAAAAACGAAAATTAAGTCATAAATAATGCAAAAATAGTAAGATAAAAATTTTGTCACCAAAACAATCGATTCAAAAGCTCATTTAACTCACCTCAGCCTCAGGAATGTGGTGGAATTGGTTATGCTCGGCTTGGAGTGCGTTTGAGCCGAATTTGCTTTCGGCACCTCCAAGCTTGTTGATGATCTATAGCCTTCCCTTCCCACAATCTTTCATTTTATTACCAATGAAGTAAAATATGAGATTTTTTGCTTGAGTTGATTTTGTATGTAGTCCCAGGTATCCTCTACAACTTTTCTTTTTTTCATTTAGCCTAATTCCTCTTCGATCATTTGGAATTTTCGCTCAAACTTGGCTGTCTGGAAAATTTTCCAGACTTACAAAATCTCTTTTTTTCTACAGATTTTCTTGGCCACCAGCCTGATTCTACCACGTTTTTTACCCTCAAAATGAATGATTTTAGTTGATCTTTACAAATAGAAGTTGTAGATCCAGGTACTCTCTACAACTTTTCTTCTTTAAGTTTAGTCTAATTCCTCTTCGATCGTTTGGAATTTTTGCTCAAAGTTGGCTGTCTGGAAAATTTTTCAGACTTGGAAAATCTCTTTTTTTCTTCAGATTTTCTTGGCCACCAGCCTGATTCTACCACGTTTTTGACCCTCCAAATTAATGATTTTGCTTGAGCTTTACAAAGATAAGTTGTAGTTCCGGTACTCTACAACTTTTCTTCTTTGAGTTTAGTCTAATCAGCGTATTCTGTTCACGCGCTGATTTTTTTTTTTTTTTTTTTTTTTTTTTTTTTGAAAAATCTAAAAACTTAATAATATTAAAACTCATTCTTTGTATTTCAAAAATGCATAAAACACATAATAATTAAACACCATAAGACAAATTAAGAGAGAATTAAAGGATAAATTAAGAGGAAATCAAAAAGCAGGTTAAAAAGAAATTAAAAGGGAAATTAAAAAGAAAATTGAGAGTCAAATTAAAAGGAAAAATAGGGGAGAACTTAAGGGACAAAAATAGGTGTCTACACCTCCCATTCTCTCTTGATAGAACAAAGAGACACAAGCACACATAAACCAAGAGAAATCACACAAGCACATGCAAAACAAGAATGCAAGAAGGGAAGCCTGCCGCTTATATTGTTGTTGTACCACCATCTTTTTATGGAAATTCATCATTCAAAAAAAGTCCCGTAAAGTCCTATTGCTTTTCTTTTCAATCCCTTTTGGCATTGTTTCCTGTTGATGCCTTCTGCGTGAAATTTTTAGGACTTATGGGTCAAATTTCAAATGGTGGAAAAAGTCATGGGTGGACATACCAAAAATATTGGTAGTATTATCTATTAATAAATGTAAATGTTTTAGTTATTCCTTTTAAAAATTAGATTTCACCTATTAGAGTTTAATGCAAAGCATAAACTTGTTTTGCAAAATATGCATTTCTACATCTTGTCCTTGGGTGAAAGGATGCCTAGAATTTATTGATGTGAATATTTTTTGGGACAATCACCGTTTAAATTAAAACAAGAAAAGATTTTGTTTTATTGTACTCAGTGTGTGTCTGATGATATTATCAAACAAAAGATTTGGAATCCCATTTGATGAAATATTGTCTATCATATGTGCATTTTGTCGTGTGTTTGCCTGTGTATTTGTTAAAGAAGATATGCCAATGAAGAAAGAGCAGAGGATTGAATAAGTGGATTTGCAAATTAAAAAGAGGCCATAGGTTGAGTGGGAAATAATGAATCTAAGTTTGAAGAGAGAAAAGAATGAGAGGAAAGGAGAAAAGAGGGAATGAGATGGCTGTCTAGTAATGGCACAACAACCTAAGAAGAAACGAGAGCATGAGACTTCAGCCAGTACTTTTATTTTCTCCATTATTATGATTTTCTTTGTATCCAAGGCTACACCAAGAAGACTATCCATTTTGATCTTTATGAATCCTTTTTTTTTGTGATTATTAACAAATAACAAAGAACATAGAAGAAGAACAAAACAACTAGAATACTATTGCGAATCTTCATTGCGAATCTTCATGACTTCTCCTTAGGAAGCTTGAGATTAGAGCCGTTAATTGGAGAAAGGGGAGGGAGAAATGAGTAGGGTGGTTTGTGGTTGAGTTGGGGGTTGATGAATCTTGAGGCAGTGCAACAGTTGGAAGGGGAAGGAGGTGGGTTGCAGGTGAGTTATAGGGTGGGAGGGATGGTGGGCATTGCTCATTTTATTTTTTCCACTTGAGATACTTAATAGAGCTACTTTCAAGGGGGTATTTATTAGGCTCAGCTTAAGTAATTCCTCCCAAATTCTTTATTGTAAAATCTCAATTGAGTACCTACAATTGAGAATTTAACTAATAATAACTACAAAGGAAAAAATCTTTCTAATTGAGTAAACTTAAGTAGAAAAAGTGCTCAATTGAATCTTAAAATCGAAGTTCATTTAGAAACTAAATTAACCAATATTCAAAGAGTCTCGATAATGAAGTGTAATTCAAATGTTAAGACTAAACCTTCCACTATGACCTAAGTCATGAGCTCGAGTCGGGGATAGGTGAAAATCCACTATAGATCATCTTTTTAAAAATTAGTCAAAGAGCCTCGTTGCAGCATATGAAAGTGGGACAGTGACCATGTTGCTACATGCTGCAGCCAGCAAACCTTTTTAGCCATTAACACCAAACTGAACTTAGAAGTTTGTGAATAACATAAATCCAATCACAAAATTGTCCAAAATCAACAAAGAAAAACAGAAAAATAGGCAAAACCAAAGTAACAAGGTAGTGATGGAAAAAATTAAGATTTCTCTATCAACAAGTTAATATGAAATGTGGAAGACTAGGGAGTGGTTGGAGAAAATACAAAATCAACCGCAAAAAATCTCCTATTTTACTTCATTGGTAATAAAATGAAAGATTGTGGGAAGGGAAGGGCCTAGATGGGAGGAAGGGAATGGAAAGGAATGGATTGTAGGCTTGAAATGAGGGGATTGGGGAGTAGTTGGAGAAAATACAAAAATTAAATACAATGCCAAAATTCTCATATTTTACTTCGTTGGAAACAAAGTGAAAAATTGCAAAAAGAGGTTGCTGGGACTAGTTGGATGTAGGGAAAGGGGAAGAGAAAGGGAAAGTGGGAGGGGAAGGGGATGGGAAGGAAGGGGTTGTAGGTAGGAGTATTCATAGTTTGGTTTTAATCGAACAAATCGATCGAATCAAACTAGTTTGATTTTCAGTGTTTAGATTAATCAAATATGGAAACTGGTTGTATGATTTAGATTTGGTTATTGAAAATCAATAACCGAATAAATGAATAACCAAACATTTAGTTTTATTAGTTTTATTTTTTAGTTTTAAGTAACCAATTCTATATTTCCATTCATTCAATACTTTGTTTTTCTTTGTTATTTTTTTAGTTTATAGTTTTAGTTTTATATGGTTTTAGGTTTTATTTAGTAATTTTATTCATTTTGTTTAAGTTTAGACTTAGCTTTCAATTAACTAGTATATTTAGGTTAATTGGATAAATAGGAAAAAAAGTTTAGTTAACCAAGATAAAAAACAAATTAGTTTGGATTTGATTCTGGTTTTTTTACACTGAAAACGAATAAAATTAAATTTTTTTAACTAAATTACCAAAATTGACTGGTGAATACTTCAAATTGTAGGGCAAGGAAGGATGGAGACGGGGGAGAATAGTTTATTTATTTATTTTTTCTTTTAGTCCTTCGAAGTTTTATATTTTGCATGTTGGCCGTTCAATTGCTATTCAAGTCTTGGTTTCTAAATGAAGTTTGATTTTAAGACAAAATTGGACACTTCCAAGTTCTACCTCTTTTGGGTGCTTAATTGGAAGCATTTTATTTTGATTTCCTAATTGGCTAAATTGATTTACAAGCTTATTTTGTAATTAACCCTATTTTGTTTTGTCACGTTTTCTTTTCTCATGTAGCATTCTTTTCTATTCATTTTACCCATATAAGGCCTTGGTAATGTTACTTTCAGAAGTCCGGACTTTTGGACAACAGCTAGCAGGCTGTGAACTCCTTTCCTGCAACTAAGGGTGCCGGAAGTCAAGTGTTACTTCTAGCAATTGATTTGGTCACTCTCTCGTGTATCAGAGGCGGCGGCGGCGGCGGCTTCCAGAATTCTTCGTCCATCCCGTGTCTTACCCGGTAAGTTTGCGTGTCTTACCCCTCTTTCATTTGCTCAAAGCCGTTAGAACCAACAATAATTGCATTTCGTCAATTTTTCTTTGGGAGATTGATTTTATGTAGACGACTTACTTGTTTTATCACTCAAAAGAGTGATTCTAATTCTGCCAATTTCACCTTTTTGATCATGAGATTGGTACCCTAAACCCTTTGGATGATGATTGCCTCTCTCGTAAAAATTGGGATTAACTTTTTTTTTTTTTTCCTTTAATGCCTTTTATGCTTGCAGGCTTTGTCAATGGCAGACAAAAGATCGGGAGTTCAAGTTGTCCCGGAAGAGGGACCATCAGAACCTCCAAATGAAAGTGACCAAGTCCCTAACCATTCTTGACACTTCTGTTCAAAAAGAAGTTGAGGAGAAAGTGGATGAGCTGACTTTAGATGGGCCGTTAGGTAATCCTCAGCCCCCCTTTGACTATTGCATCTATATGGTCCAGGAACCTTGTAAATGGTAAAAAATTCTGATTGGTCATGCTCTATGTTCTAATAGAAGACAAACTTTCTGAACTTGGTTCTCTAATTACATGTGTTAGAGTATGCAGAAGTATTGAATTCACTGCATTAGTTTATTTAATTTTGTGTTCACAACCATTTATTGCTTTTGTGTTTGAAAGTTGTGATTTCTCAAAAAAAGTTGCTTAAGAAAAGTTAAAAGACTATCTTTGTCTTGAAAGTTTTAGAAATCAAAAGTTGTTTCACAAAAGTACTTCTAGAGCTGCTTCTTAGAGCAGCTATTTCAGTGTAATTAAGTGAAGTAGAAGTCAGACATGAACTCCTCAGAACCAGTTTTAGCTTATCAATTGGTTTTCTGCAACTGAGAACAGGTCCACAATATACTTCAATCCTCATGTTAGGTCAAGTAGAGTTAAATTTCTTGTCCTTTAATTCTGCATTAACCTTCTGACCTATTTGTGACCTGTGCATTTGTGTTCTTAGAAGTTACTGCTAAATGAAGTTTTTGCATAGCAACATTAAAACCTTAATACCATTCAAAAATGACTAATTTTGAGTAGCATGCTGCTTATCCAAAGCTTATCTTGTTTTAGAGCCCATTATGGCTACTGCAAGACGTTGCAACAGGGTATTGCACATAGGCATTTGTTGCAAGGGTCATTAGTTGTTTCTCTTAGCTTCTCTTCATTGATGCCAAGATTATCCAAAAGAACTTTGGTTGAGGACTGCACAATTTGAAAGCTGAAGTGGAAGATAACTAAGGGTTGAGTGACAATGGATTCTCCTTGAGGGCTGCATTCAGTAAATAGCTCAAAATCTTCAGTGCTAACCTCAAGTAAATTTGCATAGAAGGAGTAACTTTTGTGGGAATAGACTTGTTTATTTTCCTAATTCTCTTTGGTCTTTAGCTGTAGCCTTTCCGATTTTGTTAACAATGGATAGATATAACAACCGATCGCATGTTCTTTGCAAGTTATTTCTGTTAGTGCTGAGGAATACGTCTCATTCTTATGATAAGTGTTGCTTACTTTCCTTTTAATCGCGAAGTGGCTGAGGATCCATTGCATATTAGTATTTAGAAGATCATAGAATATTGAGTTACATTTTTGGGGATTGCATATGAAGAAAGGTTATTTACACGAACTCATCCACTGAGTACGGATACTCTTCGTGGCATGCACAGGAGCATATATGTATGTATATATATTTGTTCATTTTCTATGCAAAACATAAGACTCTCTCTCTCACACACACACACACACACACACACACTCACACACATATACGCATTTGATATAAGCATTTTCAGGCAACTGATTATGAATCGGAACCCCTCCCCCTGGAAGTTAGGGTTAATTTAATTCCCCTAACCAGATTGTAAATATTGCACGTGTATATATAGCAATATATGAACAAATAATTAATAATTCCTTATTTATTTTCACATTCATTTTTATAAATAGCTTAACATTAATGTATTTTTCTTACAATGTGGCCATCTTTACCCTGAATTTACAGAATCTGCGAAAAAGAAGAAGAAGAAAAATAAAAGCAAGTGAGACACTCTCTCCTTTTATTCTCGTTCTTCTTCTTATTGAATAATGTAGGATTTACCTTCTTCGTGTTATTTTTGCATTTTCAGGAAGAAAAAAGAATTGCCTGTGCAAACAGATCCTCCTTCCATTCCAGTTATTGAACTTTTCCCCTCTGGGGAGTTTCCTGAGGGTGAAGTTCAACAGTACAAAGATGAGTATGTATATCCATAGTTGTCTCTACTGAGATATTTTTTGTTTTTTTTCTTGTACGATACCTGAATTTCCTTATAAGATATAAACAACTGCATACAATTTCTAGCTTTATTGCAATTGGTACAGATTCTTCTGAAAATCCAAAAGTGCCAGTTTTGGAATAGAGTTTTGGGTTGGATTCACCATTTGTAAAGAAAGTTCATAGCAATGAGGGAAAGGGTAAAGTTTTATTGGGATAGAGAGTGAAGGTCTTATATCTCTAACTTGATATATGGTAATCCTGCTACAAGCAGTACATGGGTATGTTAATTTCAAGTTTACAGTTACTTCTGTCTGTAGATGTGAAAACTTTTTGGTTGTCGATTACCGGAGTAGAAAGCTAGATCAGTAAACCCACATTTCATTCTTGATTTTATTTGTTTTTGTATGTCTTTTTCTTAAAGATTTTTCTGCGATGGGTTATTTCGGGGAGGGTGGGCAGAGACTTACCTATAGCTTCCATGTGTTGAGGAGTTTGTGTATTTTTGCTGGCTTGTTTTGTCCGAGGGCCTAATCATGTTGGTGCTTGGTAACTTTTTAGCAGCTAAAAGCATACCAATCTTTTTGAGAGTGACAAACAGAAGTGGGGCATGATAATAGCGTGATAAGATGCATTGGAAAATTTTAGGATACTGATCTGAGCTTCCTCGCTTTAAGCTGTAATCTTGCCGGCTCACTGTATCCAATTTCAGGGGAAGTAATGGAAAACTTTTTCTATGTATTATAGGGATCACATTTCACCCATATTATATTTATATAATTGCATGGTTATGTGTGTACAATTTAGCATACAGATAGCTGTGAGTACTGCTATCCCAGAGTTATACTTCGGATTCCTTTCCTTCCCAAAGCCTCGCACCCCCTAACTGCTTAGTATTAAAGGAAAAACAAATATCAACCATGAAAACTTTCTTGCATAACTTAAGAATCCAGCCGCCAGAATAAAAATCCACAACAACTTTTTATGTAACATTCAATATTAATAAGATATCACATCAAAATGGGAAAAAAGTTGAAAAAGTGATAAACAAGTACCTGAAGAGACATTGGTCAAGATTAGAGTCTGTTCCAAGGAAAAGAAATGCAATAAAAATGCATAGCATGTAAAATTTGTATCTGATTGAAAAATAGTATGTGATAGTCCATATACGAGTGTTAATCCAAAACCCCTAGAAAACTATAAGGAAGTTATGTTGGATCCAAATGCATTCAAGATCCTAATGGGGTGTATAATTGGTTATCATAATAGGTTGGGTTGCCTATCCTTATTTTCCTCCATGCCTGTTGATCAATTGAGATCTTTCTTTGTAGCTTTGGGAAAATGTGTCATTTTAGTCAAGCTGCTTGAAACCATGATATAAGAGAATCAATAATCACCTATACATAATTTGAGAAATTATTCGCATCAATATGTATTTGAACTGTATAAGTTTGTGGGATTACATTAAGTACTCTACAAGGTTCATGTCCCTTGTACATCTATATGCCACATGGTAGTTCTAGTCATGCAATCACCATTTATAGCATGACATCCAGCATCTTAGATCTCATACGTGTCAGCATGCAGGCTCATCTCATTGTGTTTGATAGGGATTTATGACACATCACACATTATCTAATGCGATGTTAAATATATGATTTTGGACAGAGCATGCAAACTATAAAGTGACATTAGTATGCTCATGGTTACTACTTTCCTAAAATTGTTTCTGGCAACCCCAGGACATGGACATTCCTCCATTTCCAGCTTCTGCTCTGACATCTCATACATTTTTGCCTACTTGTCTGTCTAGGGCTGTACATGTTTTATCTATATGTATTTTACATCCCACGAGGAATTCTAACTACACGGGATTTCGGATCTCGCAGACTGGCGGTTGAGAGTAGATGCTACATCAGCTTGTGGACCTTATTTTCAGACCACTTCCTAATGTTACTTACACAAGAGAGATATTGCTGCCACTTCGTATTGTATTATCATTTGCTTTTTACATATCCTTTGTACTACCCTATCTTTGAATATGTCCCTATCTAGCCAATCATGTGTCCACCATATTTCCCATGTGTACATGACTGAACCAGTGTTTTACACAGAATGCCATCATTGCCCAATTTTAAAGATTGCTCAAGTACTTTACCCATCTACAATAACCCTCTGCCTCGCGCTTTGATGACAGATTGATCAACTTACACTTTTGGTCTCCGTGCCTCTCTCTCTCTCTCTCTCTCTCTCTCTCTCTCTCTCTCTCTGCTTTCTTGGTCTCTATTCACGAAGACATCATCCACATCATATCTAAGCTTATGTTGCTAATGCAGAATCCTTAACTTGATCATCAAAAATAGGCTAAGTAGCAAGATGTGTTTTAAGGCTGGAATGTTTCGGAATTGCTAATTAAGTGGGCTGATAGTGTTAACATTGATCCCAGTAATTTTCTTTGAAAGATGGATCCTTTTGCGGATGTTATGTTGCTAATAGGTGTGCCAAAAGTACACTTGAAAGTAGTAGTGTAGAAATCATAGTTATCAGACTTGAGATCTAAACTAGAGAAAGAGACTGAGTTCATTGCTGCAGCAGTTATGCCTCCTATCTAATTAATAATTAACACACAATCCTATCCCTTCAGCAATCACTAAATTTGCCTTTGACTAATGGTGCTAGTTCTTCATCAATTTCCTTATTTATACCCATTGGTTTAGACCAAGTATTCTTGAAGCTGATTATTCTGGTATGAACTTCTGATGAAGTTTTGACCCTTTTATGAGATACTAAATGTGGGCAGGTAGTTTAAGGCGAATTCGGTGTTCTGAATGATGCAGTTTGAGTGATGTGTATCCTTCTATTTCCTGTGTGGAATTTGGTTTTAGCATTTCCTATTTGCTTTAAGAATGCTTTTTATAGCACTTGATATAAGCTCAAGTTTGGTTACATCTGGTTTTCATGAGTAATTCAATTTAATATTCTCTCTCTTTCGATAAGTAGAGAGATATGTTTGCTGTGTAGAATTCATGTGTCCCATTGCTTGAGTGAAGTGTTGTCACTAGAATTTCTAGTGCTACATTGAAAGCATTGTACAATTTGTAGTGCTACAAGTGTCCTGTTCAACTAGCTCCCTGTGGGATTTTTTTTTTTTTTTTTGGCATAAGAACTTTCAAAATGTTCTAATCGAAACTAAATTTCATAATGCGGGATATCTTGATGAAGCTTGCAGTGTAAGAAAATGCTTTTTGGAGAGAGTGGGGGTTACAGCAAAAGAGAGAGGTAGAGTTGTGGTAACTGGTAAGTAGTTCATGTGACATTTGACATACATTTTCTCGTGGGCAGTCCTGAGCTGGAAATCAGTGTTTAGAAGGGATTACATTGGGTCGGTATATGAATAGCTCCAAAACTTGCCTTTTAGATATGAAAAGAAATTATGTTTACTATTGCTTCAAATGATGGGGCTATTTACCATTAGATCTGTGTTATCATTAAAAGAGGATTAATATCTGTTCCCCTCTAAAGTTTGGGTTTGTTGCGTGGATTTCTTCCATTGGGTTATTCTTGCTTAATATGATTAGAAAGAAACATTAAATAAGGATGGCTGTGTTAAGCCCCACTAAGTGAAAGGTTTATATCTCTGCTATGATACAACTTGGGAGTTGTGGCAAGAGGCAACTGCTCACTTGAGTTTAAAGACATGGTTTGTCTTTTCCAATTCAAAACATCATTCTGGATCTATGATTTTAGTTAGTTAGCTAGTCGTCAAATTACAATTACGCTTGAATGTACTTTTATTTTCTCAATTAGAGAGAATCAGCTTACACATCCTATCTCGCTGGAGTGGTTTAAATTCAGCTGAGTTTCAATGTACAATCCCCTTTTTGTTTGTTGTTTGGAGTTCTTAAATAAATTTTCGTTGGTGATGTATTAACTGCAGTAACTTGTGGAGGACTTCCTCCGAGGAAAAGAGGGAGTTGGAGCGCCTGGAGAAACCAATCTACAATTCCATTCGCCAGGCTGCGGAAGTTCATCGTCAGGTAGGTACTGAGTTGATATTTACATATGTGCTTGTGCATGTCTGTCCGCTCATGAGACTGCTTTCAAAAGAAATGGATTTTTCTGTTTTGGAAAATGTTGCCCGAAAAAATGGTTGATTCTTTTCTGTCATCTGCCATTTCAGGTTAGATGTCGGAAATACATCAGGCAAATTTTGAAGCCTGGAATTTTGATGATTGATCTGTGTGAGACCTTGGAGAATACTGTCCGTAAATTGATATCAGAGAATGGTCTTCAAGCTGGCATTGCATTTCCCACAGGATGTTCATTAAATTGGTGAATATGTTTGTGGTTTCCCCTGGAATATTATGCTATTAAGTGGCAAACACATTTTAGATGTTCACTGTATCATTAATTTTTTTATGTATTTTTTTGGCATCTAGTCAGTTAATTTAATAATTTCTTCTTGCTTTCTTTTTTTTTTAACTTCACTGTTTTCCTTTCTGTTCACACTGTTTTGCTTTACTTGTTACAGGGTTGCAGCCCACTGGACCCCAAATTCTGGAGATAAAACTGTGCTTCAGTATGATGATGTGATGAAACTGGATTTTGGAACTCATATTGATGGTAGTGTTTTCAGTTGTCATGTCTAGTTATCAATGCGTAGTCCATGCTTTGTACTGCCTTGTCATTGTATTCAAATCATACAGCTTTTGTTTAGTTAGCATCACTTCGGTGTTGGCAGTAATTCTGGCATATTATTTATTGCAGGACGTATCGTGGACTGTGCATTTACTGTGGCATTCAATCCTATGTTCGACCCACTGCTTGAGGCCTCACGTGAAGCCACAAATACAGGAATCAAGGTGGGTGTTTCTAGGTTGGTAAAGTGCAATATAAGTGCCTTGAAATGAAAATTCAAAATTGTCGGTTTAAAGAAGTTTTAAAGTTAAAAGCACATACAAATTTGTCCTCCAAATTCTTTGGCAAATGGAGTAATTTGTATGGAGTATTTGGGTAAAACCAACTAAGTTCTTGACCATATTATACACTTACATTTTCAGGAAGCTGGAATTGACGTCCGCCTTTGTGATGTTGGTGCTGCAATCCAAGAGGTCATGGAATCATATGAGGTTGAAATTAATGGGAAAGTATACCAAGGTATGAGATATTTACTTTGAAACATTTAACTGTTAGTTACATATGTCTGTGATAGATGCTTTACAGTTAGAAGGTAGCTGTAGAAACTTACTTTTGTGATACTTTTTCTCATGTCAGCCCTACTATTCTTTCTTTATTCAAATGATTTGTAGTGTTAATAATTTTAGCATGCTTGGAACCATGAGGTATTTAATTCTAGGATAGTTCTTCTGGTCAGGAAGCATTGGTTCATACTTTCCTGTCCTGTCAGTCTTCTTGTCCCATTTTTATTGGCCTTTTTGCCCAAGCACGTTAGTTTAAGATGAGATTGGTTCATACTTTCCTGTCCTGTTAGTCCCGTGGTCCCATTTTTATTGGCCTCTTTGCTAAAGCATGTTAGTTTAAGACGAGTGCATTTATTGTATCAATGTGTGTGACTTGTGGGAAAGTACACCAAAATTAACCCCTCCATTCCATTTAAACACAATGGGGGTTGAAGTCCTTCAGGTTATGCATTTTCAAGAAGTTTCTTTCTGAAACTTTGCAGTAAATGGCTTTTTGCTGATAGGTGCCAATGCTTTTGAGACATCCCAAAAAGGAAACCTGGCCAACAAAAATGGGACGGAGAGTAGTTTTTATTAGTTTTTATGGCTTTACTGGTAGAGTTTTGAATATTGTTGCTGTCAAGATAATTTATCCTCTGGTTGTTCTCCACAAAATAACCTAGTATGAGGCTAAAGCAGATTTCCGGGATCCCTGTGGATGTCTCTATTTGATTTCTAGCTGAGTGACGAGCATGATAATCTATTAAGAAAGCATCAAGTAGTTTGTTTATTTAGAGCAGTATGGGTATCAATAGATAAACGTCAAATATTACTAATTACCACTACGGAACTACCTGAGTTAAAGCTTTTAAAGTTATAATCTGGAGAAATAAGTTATAATCCACCGAAATAAGTATTTCGTAATTAATTAAATATCATATAGTTTTACCACTTCAAAGTCACTGGTTGCTATGTGTGCTCTTTGATAACTTGGATGTGCCCACAAGCACACAATGGGAAAACATTCTTCAGTTATTTTTCCCTTTTGTGTCATTTTCTGGATATTTAATCATAAAAGCAAAAAGAAAAGAAAAGGAAAAAAAAAAAAAAGGTTGTGTAGATTTCTTAAGATTAATGCTCTTGATGATGTGTTAATTTGTTTGGGATGGCTGTCATGTCAGTTAAGAGTATCCGAAATTTGAATGGGCACAGTATTGGGAGTTACCAAATCCATGCTGGGAAATCTGTTCCAATTGTGAAAGGAGGAGAACAAACAAAAATGGAAGAGGGGGAATTTTATGCAATTGAGACTTTTGGATCAACAGGTGATGGCTACTTTTCTGCTGCATAAGGTGATTGATGGAACTTGAATATAGTTCTGGATTCACTTGCCTATCATGTATTTTGTACAGGAAAGGGATATGTCAGAGAAGATCTCGAGTGCAGCCATTACATGAAGAATTTTGATGTTGGCCACATCCCATTGCGATTACCCAGAGCAAAACAACTGCTGGCAACAATTAATAAGAACTTCTCTACGTTAACACATCTAAACCTGTCTCTTATACACATCTGGTTGAGATATTAAAGTACTGAAACCAGCCTTGGGCATTTAAAATTTTTTAATACATGTTGTATACATCCAGTTATAAATTATGTCCAGATGGTGAGAGGACCTTCTTATACCTTACTAATATGATAAAAAGACTGAAGCAGCAGATCTGGAAGACTTGAAAGACCTGAGAGCAAAATTAGAAAGGAGAATTATGATTTGGTGTCGAAGAATGGAACCTATTATACTGGGAATGCATGTAAACTAGCTAAAGTTGATGTGAATTTAATGTAGTTGATATCATGATACAGTGGTTGGTTTGATAAATTTAATTTCTGTGCTCTTGATACCATCTATAAGCAAATATTAACAGAGATATTTGCTGTTTGTTTTGGCAGCCTTATCCTCCTCTATGCGACATCAAAGGTAGCTATGTCTCTCAATTCGAGCATACCATCTTGCTCCGTCCTACTTGCAAAGAGGTGGTGTCTAGAGGCGAAGACTATTAATGGTGGAAGAATCTAAAATCCTGGCATGACTAATGCGTGTTGGCTGTGTTAAGGAATTTGAACATGCTTTCTGGGCTTAATCAAATATCTTGCACTTGCCATGAACTTCTGTCCTACCGTCCTGGCTATTCCTTTTTGTATCTTGATGTCACTGTCTCTCTTGAACTTCAGACTACCTTTTCTTTTTTGCATTTTATTTGGAGAGCAGTCATAGGGAAACTTTGGTTGATTGATTCTGTTGGTAAGAGAGATGGAGCCTGTGCACTTGCCATCCTTCTTCTTATGCGGATAATTCTTTTTAGTTTCAAGGAAAAATGAGATTTTAGCACTCGAAGTTCTGATTAATGGCGTACTGAATATTAGATTGTGTGCCCTAATGGATATCACACGGATGAATCACGTGACTCGATATTCAATAAGAGCCACCCCGAAAAGCATAATTGATCTCAAAATTGAACTAATAATCAATTGAAATAACCAAAATGATGGTAAATCACTAACTTATTAGTATTTTATTCATTCTTTTTTAAATCAGTGGTATATCAGTGAATCTATTAATTTCTCGTTTTATATAAACGCATTAAGAATCAATATAATTATAAATAAAATATCTGTCCACCAAGACGACAATCAAAATCGGTGAACCATAGATTTGTAACTTAAGCCTTTGATTATTTCAAGCTCCTTGAGTAATCAGGCAATCATTCGAGTCGGGTTGCTTTTTTGCAGCAATTGATCAAAGATTATTGAGGAGTTGTGTGGTTCGAATTCGATAATTAAAATTAGTGTATAAAAATTATATATTACAATATTGGTATGTGTTTGTATCATTCACTTGTTTGATATGAGAATAAGAATTATATATCTTACTATTAATACGAGACATTTTTAACACTTTCATTCATTCATGATTACAATAATATTTAATCAAATAGTATGTATAGTTATCATTACCTTTATTCTAAATTTTATCCCTCATACCCACAGCTTGGACGTCTTCGATTTCTGCGGACCAATTTAAGCGTTTCATCTATCAACTATTAAATATAGTACTAATTGGTTGATAATGAAATAGTAAGCTCTCCGTCTAAAATTGGGAGACCAACTTTGCCATTCATTTGGGATACTCATTTTTTTTTTTTTTTTGGGAAAATAAAAGATATGTTTCTCAAATTAATTATTAGTCCATTTCAACTAGGGGCTACTAGGATGACTTGTAATTCGTCATTAATCAAAATAAATTTACCTTGATGAAAAAGAAAAATGAAAGCTGAAAAGATAAGGGGAACAATGTGCATATTATTTAAACGGCAAAAGTCCTTTATCTTTTGGAATATTAATTAATTTGGTCTCTTCTTTATAATAACATTATTGTAGTTAAGAATCAGAATTAAATAAGACTGGAAAAGAAAGACAATTAGGGAAAGAAAATTAGACAAGAAAAATGGATTGAGAATCCTATTGAGGAAGAAATGATTACGCAATTTCAAGCTCATTACATCAGTGTGATAACTCCTCGTTTATACAATCATTTGATAACCACCCTTGTTCTAGAATCTTTATCAGTTACAATCAATACAAGTAACTAATCATAACTTTCCATGTGCCAGCTCAACTGGCATGACTGTCTAAGTTGCATGCTGGTCAGTTGTGTCTCTTGGACTCCCAAGTCAGCTCTTCTCAGTTTTAGCTGCTTGTTCGATTTCCAGTCATAACATTTGCCCTCCCTTAAAACAATCATAGTCTCTAGGATTGAAGAAAGGAAATTGAGATTTGATGAAAGTCCAATTCTCCCCAGGAAGCATCTTCCAAATCCAGATTTTCCCATTGAACTAGAACCTGTTCTACAGTCTGATTCCCCCTTTGAATAACTAGTCTATCCAAGATATGTTTTGAAGCCACTCTGTAATCCTCATCAGGAGTTGAATGTGGTAGGGGCAGAAGTTACTGGAGCTCCTTTCGTGGATGGTTTCAAGAGGGAAACATGGAACACGGGATGGATTTTAGCCTCATATGGCAGTTTGAGCTTGTAGGCAACTAGACCAATCTTTTGTTCCACTTGATGTGGTCCATAGTACTTCGCAGTGAGTTTTAAGTTTCTCCTCAAAGCCATAGAAGTTTGTTTATAGGGCTGTAGCTTCAGAAACACCTAATCCCCTACCATGAAATTTCTATCAGTCCTCTTTTTGTCAACATTTTGCTTCATTTGGTTTTGAGCCTGCAATAAATTTTCCTTAAGTAAGGAATTCCAATTCAGCCTTTCAGTCATCCAATCTTCCACAGTAGCCAATCTTAGTTTCTCCAGATGCCCAACTAAATTGGACTGGTGTATAACCATATAATGCTTTGAAACGGGACAGTTGCAAGGCTGTGTGGAAGTTAGTGTTATACCAATATTCAGCTGCTGCTAAACACTTTTTCCATATGCTAGGTTGTTGCATGTGGAAACATCTGAGGTAGGTTTCAACACATCTATTAACCCTCTCAGTTTGACCATGAATTGTGGGTAGTAGGCTGAGGAAAAAGCCAATTCAGTACCAAGTTTATCAAACAGTTTTCTCCAAAATTGGCTGGTGAAGACTTTTATCTTATCAGAGATGATCTTTAACGGTAAACCATGTATTCAAGATCTGATCAAAAAGAACTTGTGCAATTGTCTTTGCATTGTATTCAGAGGTAAGGGGGATAAAATGTGCATATTTAGTGAGATTATCCACAACATCTAGTATCACATTATAACCTTGGGATATTGGCAATCCCTCTATGGAGATATGTCGCCAAACTTGATCAGGAATACTGTAAGGATTGAAGTAAATCAGGAGGGTAACAATGTTCACTCTTTCCTTGTTTACAAATATTACATGTTTGCACAAAGTTTTCCACAACTTTCTTCATGCCCTGCCAATAGAAATGGTTCTTTAACTTGTGATATGTTCCCAAATTCCCTGAATGTCCTCCCACCACTGAATCATGTATAGAAGATATCAGTTTCCTTCTGAGGTGAGTATTGGATTTAATGAGTGTTTTTCCCTTGAACCTGAGGATACTTTACTGATACTCAGAATCAGGATGAGATGGATTTCCCCTAGAAAAGTCTAGCAACAGGTCCTTGATCTTTGCATCTCTATAATAGCTGTTAGCTACCTAAGTCATCCAGATAGGCTTGATGGCTGAAAACGCATGGATGGAACCATGGTTCAAAGTCGCGGTCGCGGTGACGGTCGCGGAACGTATCGTTCCACGTCGGTCTCGATATATCGGTCACGTATCGGATGATATGCATTTTTTATTATATATAAAATATCTAAAAATTTCTAAAAAAAAAAAAACTAAAAGATGTACAACACTATAACTAATTTATGTTGATTAAACATTCTATTGGCCTGTCTCTTATACACATCTCTATTGTTGTTACTTCAATTTTCAATAATATTTTTTCTTAATAATTATGTCAACTATACTTTGTTAATAAATAATGGGTCTCTTTTAAGTTTAAACAGAACTGAGCTCCACCCAACAAAAAAAAAAACAAGTTTTGCCCAAAAAAGTCCTGTAGCATATTGCCCAAAAAAGTCCAGTAGCATAACCCAACCCACAAGCCCACCATGACAAACCCAAAAATACAGTTGATCTTCGACCTGGATCTCTTATAGGATTCTAGATGATGTATAAGAGACAGGTTACGTTATGTTTAGGAAGCAGAACACCAAACACTCACACAACACATAACACGCACAAATCATGAACCCAACAAACTAAAAAGCTCCTTAGTTCATGAACTCCAAAGACCTAAATCATGGCGTCTTGCAGTTGGCACTTCAACTTGTGATAGGGCCAATATTGTTCTTCATTTTCACTTTCATTTCATCACGCCTTCATTGTCATTCTTTCTTTCACTATTTTCCCATCTTTTTTTATCTGAAATATTTAGTTCACACCCATCTCGTGAGTCGACTCGGATAGAATCGGACGAGTCTTCCCGATTTTTTGATACGGTGAGTCGAATCGGTGTGACTCGTCCGATTCTATCCGATTCACGGCCGATTCTGAGTTTCCGATATGTAGCGGCGCGTATCCGGAGCGGGAGGCTCTGTTCCGGTCACAACTCGGCCGAGTCGTCTCGGACTCGGCCGAGACTTTGAACCATGGATGGAATTGGCCAGTGAGTCTGTATTGTCTTCTCCTGACCTTCTTAACAAAGCATCAGCCACAATGTCCTCCTTGCCTCTTTTGTACTACATTTCATAATGCAGTTCCATTAGTTTTGTCAACCATTTCTACGGGAGTGGTGTAGTGATCTTCTGACCCAGCAAATATTTGTACAAGCTTTCATGATCTCTCTTGACAATGAAATGAGAATCCAACAGATAATGCCTCCACCTACCCACAGCTGTGATTAAGGATAAGAATTCTTTCTCATATATAGACAATGCCTGGTGTCTTGGTCCCAAAGCATGACTGAGATAGGCTAATGCCCCAATAGCCTTACTACTTGCATCAGTTTCCAAGATGAAAGGCTTGGAGAAGTTGGGTAATGCCAAAACTGGTGTTCTGCTCATTGCCTGTTTCAATTTTTCAAAAGCAACATCTGCTTCCTCACTCCAATCAAAGTTATTCTTTTTGAGCAATTCTATCAAGGGCTTAGCTAACAGTTCATAGTCTTTCACAAATCTTCTATAGTGCCCAGTTAATCCTAGGAATCCTCTTACTACGTTAGTGTTGGCAGGTATAGGCCAATTTAACATGCTATCAACTTTAGAGGGATTAGTCACAACACCTGCTTCAGTGAGTATATGGCCCAAATACTCCACCTTGCTTTGCCCAAAGTCGAGCACTTAGAGAGCTGATCCACGCTGGACAAGTTATAATTTCTGTCCCACGCTTCTACTAATATCCGTAAGTATACGGTTATCAATGTAGTAGGTGAATAAGGGTTGATCTCACAAGAATTGAAACAAGTATCGAGATTTCAGAAAGATTTTGGATTTTAAAAAATAAAAATGTAGAAATAATTTAAAGACCAAAAATTAGAAAGTAATTAAATTAAATTGAAGTAACAACAATAGATAAAAATTGATCGAATGCAAGGTTAGCAATTATCCAAGGTCAATCAAATCTCGGGTCAGTCAATTAATTGAATTATAATTAATAAAGATTCTATTCCTATATTTCAAACCATCTTCGAAGTATAATCGGTAATTGAATCTTATCAAATTAACTAACTAGGGTTCAAGAAACTATCTATAACCTACCTAACCAATTTGAGTATTTACCTCTTGGAATTTGAGTTTCTTTCTGAGAATATTCGGCGAATCAATTAATTAATTCCGTCAACCTGAACTAGAATAATTAGCCTAAAAATTTAACACTGGTCTATGACTAAGGTTCAAAGACCTTATTCCCTAGGTCAACCTAACAAAAACTAAGGTTAGCTAATTATTATAATTGTCTTTTTATGTTAATATTAGCCTATTAATACAATTTACTAACTAAACTTTAATTAGATTTTTTCACAGTCAATTGCATCACTCACCCCCGAACCCTAACTAATTTAGCAATTTATGACGTGCGATAACGAAAAAAACTTAATTGAATTGATTGCAATCATATTAAATTAACAAACTGAATAAAATTAGCAATTGGAATTAAAACAAATAAAAGACAAAATACCGGAATTGAAGTAATTGCTAAAATACTTGAATTAAATGTTTTGAACAATTCACAAGTTGAAGAATTAATTCCAGGAATTAAAAACTAATTAACCCTAGAAATTGTTCAAAATCCTAAATAAAAACTAGGAAAAGAAGTCTAAGAATTGCTCTTTTTTTAGCGTAAAAAAATATAGACTTATTTATAGTTAACGTAACATAGGCCCAGGCCTAGTCCGACTCAACCGCTATTAACTATTGATTTCCCACTGACCATGCGCTATCTACAGCTCAACTGCTAACAATGGGTAAATGCCCCACATCAGCCGCTGACAGTGGCTATGGTTCTGTTTCAACTGCTGACAGCAATTGTTCTGTCTCTTATACACATCTAGATGTCAGTAATGGCCATTTTCTAGGAATACTTCTTTTTTTTGTTTTGTCATTTTCCATCATTGCTCTACTGTCAATTGACCATTTTGCCCTAATTCACCAGCACATAACACGAAACAACATAAAAAGATAATAATACTAATAAAACACACATTTAGGTATAAAAATGACTTAGAATGACATAATGACTATAACATCCTAAACATAACGTAACTATCCTAAAACACAACAAATGGGACTAAGTACACTAAAACTTTGCAACAAAAGATACATAAAAATAACTCTAAACTTTAGAGTTATCAACTCCCCCCAAATGCTTATATTTTGCTAGTCCTGATCAAAACTCACTGGACACAACCCCACACAAAACATGAAGTATGGACAAAAATAGGAATAGCAACAACACAATTGAGTTGATCCAATTGACTCATCAACTTAGTCCACATTCAACCAATCACATAGAATCATGTTCCACTTTTACTCACAACAATATGTTTATTCGAACAAATGTAAAAAAAACTCTCTCAATATGGGCCACATCACACAATAAATTTCTCTATCCACAACCAATTTAAAGATGTATAAAATTGAACCTCTACAGTCGCTAAGAAGGTAAAGAATGATCAATGGACCTTAACATACAAGCACACAATATCAAACAATAGCAAAGCATTAAAGAACCATTATAACTGTTTAACTCAAAAATGGCAATATAACCTTTCGTACCATCTTTTATTTCTTTCTTAGACTGATGCATTTTTACGCAAGCTACCTTATGATTTCTCATTTCTTACCATGCTTACATATTTTACGTAAAGTAAAACAAGCTATTTTTTTCTTTTTTTTATTTAAGCCCATTGGAGCACTTAGAGCACATAAGAAACTAATCATGGAAAAATGGGTTATATAAACATAAATCAATTAAACAAATATAATGCAACCTAATACCTCACCACGCAAAAAACACAAATGGAAATTCAAAAGTCCACATCATGTCTCACTCTATCCTACCCAATAATTACAAAGAATCAATTCCAATAATTTAAAAATTATCATGGGCATCCAAAAAAATCTCGTGACTCCTCTCTAATTACAATAAGTCAAACATTTATATTCAAGAAAACTTAATCAACATAAGTTTGAACTTCCACCCCCTTTTTAAACAAAATTATGAAACATTAAAATACATGAACTTATAATACTATGTTTTTATATCATTGACAATTAGAATCAATCCTACCATTGATATGCCATTCCATTAACATACGACTCAACATATATACATTACAAATAAAACCACTAAACATGAAATTAACTAAACACAGACAATCTTAACCAACACATCAGTTACCAATCACAACACTAGACATAAACAACCAAACAAGGAAGTGGAAAAAACAAAAACTAACTAACAACATAAAAAAGTAAAAAGAAAAGATAAAAACAACACTCCACTTACAAAATTGTGAAAATTAGTAAGTATTAAAGTCCAACAGCTCCGAATGGCCCCACATTATCTCCTTCTTTTCTCATCCTTGGTTTCTCTCTCTCCACATCATCTGGGGGTCTATAATGCCACTCTGGAGGGAGAGTAGTCCTCGGCTAGTAAGACATCAAAATTCCCAAGGTGACTGAGCTGCCATGCCAGGAAATATGTCTTTTGTCTCATCTCCTCGAAGCATTGGTTATGATAGACAAGGACCTCTCTTTGTGTCTCAACATTGAATGGAGGATGGAAAATAGAATTGGAAGCAAGCATATGGAGAGGTACAAACAACGGTCTCGGAGGTCTCTCCTGTTGATCTTGTTCTCTTTCCTCAGATGCTTGTTCCCTTCTTGCACTCAACTTGCTCAATAACAAAGGAAAATTCATATTGATGGACGATCGATGAAGAGCCCTATTGTCAACTGGTATTGGCACTTCCCATTTCTTAGTAGTTGCAATCCGTAAACCTACAAGTTGGCATAATTGAGTATTTAAATTTGGAAAGAGCATTCCCTTATGCTTTCTATTCCCATTCCTCAAAATTTCTAATGAAATCTCCTAGCCTATGTCAATGGCCATCCCCTCTGTGACAGCAATAATAAGGCAAGTCCGATCAAGATTTCTATCCGTAGTGTAGGAAGTAGGTAAAATGTGAGTACAGATCAATTGCATCAAAACTCTAGCCTCCGCATTCAAATACTTCAATCTAATCCACTTCCGCTAGTCCTCTCCATATCTCAATGCCCCCAACCATCAATCAGTTGACTGCAAACCTCTTCATAATTAATGTCACCCTCAAGAAACTGAGTAAATTGGTTGTTGGGATTGGTTGATAAATGATACATCTCATTTATGACTTGGACTAAGTGGTAACTCACCAGAGTATTCTTAACCTTGACAACATAATACCTCACCTCCAAGCTATTTTCTTTAAACTCACAAACCATTATTTTATTAGCCACCACAGTTGGGGTTTTGACAAAATCTTTCAACCACATAGCTTAAATTTTGTTAAAAGAAATTTTGACGCAATTCAACGGCATCATAATTATTTTCAATTCTTACATGACTTAAATCTATCCCCTGTTCATTTCAAGGGCTTACTCGATTTTGCAATTTGTCGTGTAGTTTCTTAGTTTCAAGGGATACAAAGATATTGTCATCAAAGGCTAGCTCATCGGTTTGCTTTCATTTCTTCCCCATTTATGAATTTAACCAATTCACCAAAACAATTGTATAAGAAATTTTTTTCCCCAACTTGATCAACAATTAATCCAAATAATTGCTTTAATAAATAAATCAACAATTAACCACCACACCACGATAAAATTATCGCAAAGAATTTCTATCAACAATCCAGGAGAATTAGGAACAATCTTACTTGAACTCCTGGATTGAGTAATACCCCTTTGTGTTGCAAAGCAATCCTCTTCCAAATTGTGTGGTTGTTTCCCCCAAATTTTGAAGCAAGCTTGTTGATTAAACAAGGAAAAATTTCTAGCCAATTATAATGGAATAATTTATGGAAAAAAAAACGAAAAAATCTTTGAAGAGAAAGAGTAGAAAAAAATTGAGAATTTAAAATTGAAGAAAACAACAAAAAAAAAAGTAGGATATTTATATTTTTTTCTTCTTTCGGTCGATTGAAGGAGAAAAGAGGAAGAAGAGTTTTGTTTTGGAAAAAGAGGCCTATTTCGAAGGGTTTTTAAAACTCTTTAGTCTGCCTGGACCAACCGCCGCCAGCAACTAGTTTACTACATTTCAACCGCTGACTTCCGTTGGCTCTCTATGTCAACTGCAATTAGCAGCTGATTACACTGAGCATATCTACTATCAGTAAGTAGCCTTCTATTTTACTCAACGGCTGACTTTTCGCCATCCAGCCAACGTACTCAATGCCCATTCTTGTCACTTTTTTCCTTTTTACTCATTCTAAACCTACAAAACAAATTAGAAAAATTATAATTATCAATTCTCAACTTGTTCTATTCAACCAACATAAAAAATTAAATTGAAAAATTAACGTAAAAAGTAAATAATTGAAATAAAAATGCTTAGGTTACATCCCAAGAAACGCTTGTTTCAAGTTGGCTTTATCATTCTTCATGGCCATCTATTTGACAACATGGACTTCTTGAAGTCCATTATCAAAAGCTCCTCCTTGATCAGTCCTTTACTTATCATCCTTCTTCTGATTGTCAGTTCGATCACAATCAAAGTGCCCATAGAAGTACGCCCATTCTTCTTCCTTCATATTGAACATAAGGGTCTCTTCACTGGCTCTCAAAGTTACTTGCTCCTTATCAACATCAATCAATGCCTTCACAGTAGCATGAAAATGTCTTCCAAAGATAATAGAAATACCATCATTATCCTCCTCATCCCATATCCATCACCATAAAATTGACCGGATATCTAACTTTTTCCACTTTGGCTAATACATTACTTATTTCTCCTAGTGGTTCTACTTTACTTTCGCCTATCAATTGGATGATGTGATTACTTTCTTTAGGACCTCTCAATCCTATGTTATCATAAACCGATAGAGGCATCATATTTATTACTGTACCGAGATCGCACAAGGTTCTGTCAAAATAAACACTACCAATAAGACAAGATAAGGTGAAGCTTCCAGTATCTTTCTTCTTCTTAGGCAATATACTTAAAATTATTTGTTGCAAATCAATGCATCAAACATCATTTCATTGATATTTCATTGCCTAAGTTTTTCATTCATTCGATCACGTTCCTCAGCTTCTTGTTGAATTTCAGCTTTGACATCCCCTCAGTTTAATCTTCTAATCATTCGGTATATCTATTTCATCTAAACACTTCCAATAATTCAAGATCCTTGAGTACTGGATATGACTACCATACCTATTAAAATGGTAAGATGATGGAGCATATGAGCTAAAAAGAACCACCCCTCAATTTCTTACCAGGGCGTTTTCTCATATATAAGTCATGCTTCCACGAGTATTGGGCCTCTGACTCGCTTGAACCCTATTAAATCTATCCAATTTCTAGTAGGCATTGCATTGATAATGGTTCTACCAACCATTTTGAAGACCTTCTCCTTTATTCGTTATTTCTACTCATCAGTTAGGATCTCTTTCTCTTCTCCCAAAATCATCAGATGGAGTTCCTTCAATGATTCTGGTCATTGTCAACTGCTTGGACAAATCATCGTCCATTGGATTATGAAGGTCTTCTTGCTTGCAAAAACCATTAGTATCATTATTAGCTGTGTTAATCACCATCACTTCATTACAAATAGAAGGAAGTTTAAAAGAGGTAAAAATAGAAAAATTGACATTCTGATCATCAACTCTCAATTATAACTTTACCTCTTGGACATTTATTAATGCCCATCCTGTGGCTAAGAATGGTCTGTCAAGAGATCAAATGTGTCTCTCTACCTTTTTCCATGTCCAGGATAATGAAATCCACATGTAAGTGACGCTTCCCTACCTTAACCACTACATCCTCTACAATACCCTTGAGGTATTTCATACTTTGATCGGCGAATTGAAGAGATATATTTGTGGGTTTCGTCCCCCTACCATTGAACTTCTTATAAATGGATAAAGGCATCAAATTAGTAGAAGCCTCAAGGTCACACAAAGTTCTTTCAAATTCAACTCCTTTAACAGTGCATGGAATTGAAAATAAACCATGATCCTTAAGTTTTGGAGGCAACTTTTTTTGGATGATTGCACTACATCCCTTAGTCAAGCATAAAATCTCATCTCCCAGTAGTTTCCTCTTAGTAGTTAACATTTGCTTTATGAATTTGGCATATTTAGGCATGTTTAACATTTGCTTTATGAATTTGGCATATTTAGGCATGTTTAACATTTGCTTTATGAATTTGGCATATTTAGGCATGTTCTCTAGTGTTGTCAATGAAGAGTATGTTGATTTCTACTTTCTTGAAGATCCCAAGGAATTTCTTGAAATTTTTTTGATCATTCTCACTTTTGAGTCTGCCTGGAAATAGAATCGAACTGATGAATGGGTAATTTGGACTTCAAGTTCCCTCTTAGAAAGAATTTTGTACTTTGATGCTCCACTGTCCTTTACCCCAGCATCTCTATGGCTAACCTCCTTTTTCTCATTCTACTCACTTTCTGACTCAATCTCTTTCTCATTCTCTTTTTCCGTTCTATCAACTTTACCATTCCTCAATGTGATTGCCTTTGTACTCTCTAGGTTAGCCACTATGTCACTTGGTTGTGCTCCAAGTGATCTCTCAGCCATGCTCCTTGCTAATTGCCCTACTTGATTCTCTAGAATTTTAAATGATGCTACCAAATTTTTGACCACATCTTCCAACCCCTTCACTTTCTCATCATTAGACTTCATATATTGAGCAAGAATATTCTCTACATTATTAGGTGTTTGAAGTGTTTGAGTTGCATACATTTCTTGCTGTGATTGCTGATACAATTAAAATGTAGGTCAAACATTTGAATTTTGATTTTGTTCATTACTCCAAAGATAAGTTTAGGTGATTTCTCCATCCCGGATTAGATGTATTGCTAAAGGCAATTTTTGATTCTTGTACTGACTTTGGTTTTAGCCATCTTGACTCTCCATATAGTTCACCTGCTCTTGACATGCAAAATTAGAATTAGATAATGTCAGTGTACTCTATTGGCCATTAGGGTGGTCACCTGAACAAAAGTCACAAACGAGTGGCTGGATCGTGGTCACTGCTTTGGCTCTTATCTTCTCCCACTATTAGTCAATCTCCACTTGTCTGTTCGTAGCATCTTGCTTAGCTACCATTGTTTCCCATTCACTCAACTCATGCACTCATCTTCTTTGTTCTTAGGCCTAGGCTGCTAAAGATTTAAAATAATTTTTGGATATTTTATCCAATAGGTCTTCAACTTACTCTAAAATCTTATTATTCAACATCAGGGACCCACTTATCGAAGCGTCGATTGATTCACAGGCTTCTTGAAGCATCCCATTATTAAATATCTCCATCTGCAGCTATAGGGGCAACCCATGATATGGATCCTTATTAAGCAAGTCATTACATCTCTCCCAAGTCTCACTAAGGTTTTCTCCATAATGTTGATTGAAAGACTTTATATCATTCCTTAGCTTAACTGTCTTGAATAGGGAAGAATATTTTGACATGAAGGCTTGTGCTAATTTGTCCCATGTTGTGAAAGTTCCCTGCTTATAACCTTGCAGCTATAATTTCACCTTATCTCTCAAAGAAAAAGGAAATAAGCGTAATTTCAAAGAATATTGTGACACACCATTCCTCTTGAAAGTATCACAAACTTCTTCAAAATTGATTAAATGGAGGTTTGGATCCTCACTATGTAATCCTGAGAATATCGCATGTTGCTGAAGCATGGATATCAGACCTAACTTGATCTCGAAGTTGTTTGTTTCAATTACGAGGTGGTACAATGCTAGACTGGAGTCCTCCAAAAGTAGGTTGGGTGTAATCTCCCAACAATCTGTTATTGTATGGAGGTATTTCATGACCATTATCCTCAAACTCTCTATCATTCTCTACTCATTCACGGTTAATTGGTGATACCTCTTGCTATCCTACAGGCTGACTGGAACCCTTTCGTCAGCCATATCTACCTGCTGCTATTGTAAAGCCTATCTCCTTAGTTGCCTAAAAGTTCTGTCAATTTCTAGATCAAACTCAACAAGAGTCTGATCAGACTTGAGCATATACTATCAAGTACAAGAAAATGTTACAAGCACCACTTTAAATAACACAATGACCAATATAGAATAATTGGAGTAATGGATTGCTAAAAAATAATGAAAACAAAATAAACAAAAAGCAAAAATCTTAAGTAGGAATCGTTTTAGCGTCTCAATATAGCTACTACAGTTCCCGGCAATGATGCCAAAAATTTGATCCATACTGGACAAGTTATAATGTCCTTATTCCAAGCTTCCATTAATATCCCCAAGTATAAGGTTTTCAATGTAATATGGTGAATACGGGTCGATCCCACAAGGAATGTTACAAGTACCGAGATTCTAACACAATTTCTATTTAGATAATCGATTTGCAAGGATTTTGGATTTTAAAAAATAAAAATTGAAATAATTTAAAGACTGAAAATTAGAAAGCAATTAAATTAGATTGAGTAACAAAAATAGATAAAAACGGGTCGAATACAAGGTTAGCAATTATCCAAGGTCAATTAAATCTCAAGTCAATCAATTAATTGAATTATATTTAATAGAGATTCTATTCCCACATTTCAACCCAACCCTGATGTAATCAATAATTCAACCCTATCAAATTAACTAACTAGAGTTCGAGAAACCATCTCTAACCTACCTACCCAATTTGAGTCATTATCCTCCAGAAATTTGAGTTTCTTTTTTGGAAACACTAGGTGAATCAATTAATTAATTCCATCGGCCTGAATTAGACTAATAATTAGCCTAACACAAGTCTATGATTGAGGTTCAACGACCTTATTTCCTCAGCCAACCTACCAAAACTAAGGTTAGCTACTCCTTAAAATTGTCTTTTTATGTTAATTATTAGTCTATTAATACAATTTTATTAACTGACCCTTAATTAGATTTTTCCATAGTTAATTGCATCACCCACACTCGAACCCTAACTAATTTAGCAATTCATGACGTGCAAGAACGGAAACAACTTCATTGAATTGATTGCAAGTATATTAAATTGATAAAGTAAATTAAAAAGAGAAATTGGAATTAAAACAAATAGAATACAAAATACTGAAATTGAAATAATTGCTAAAATACATGAATTGAATGTCTTGAATGATCCATAAGTTGAAGAATTAAGGAATTAAAAACTAATTAATCCTGAAAGTTGTTCAAAACCCTAGACAAAAACTAGGAAAAGAACTCTAAAAATTGTTCTCTTTTGGGCATATAAAAATATCTTATTTATGGTTAAATATAACAAAGGCTCAGGCCCAGTCAGTCTCAACCGTTGTCAGCGGTTCATTTCTTACTGACCTCGTAAATGCCCCCATATTAGCTGTTGACAGCAACAATGGTTCTGTTTCAACCGCTGACAATGTCTGTTTATTTGTGGTTGATAAGTTCATAATTGTGCTATATTTTATGTCTCATTTACCACTTTTTTGTGTGTTGTAAGCAAGATTTTGAGTTATTATTGAGCTTAATTTGGTTATTCTTAGTTTTGTAGGGTTAAAGTGAAAAAGAGCTGAAAAAGATGGAAAAGATGAAAGAAAATGCTAAGGGAGGAACATGCACAAGTATGAAGCCATTTCGGATACTGTTGCGTGCTTCAAGCATAACTTTTCAATCCGAGCTCCAATTGAAGTGATTTGAGATGCATTGGAAAGTAAGGGATAGAGCTACAACTTTTGTGTTTTACACTTTCTCAAATTCCACAAGCATCTAGACGAAAATCGAAATTGAAGGCGGAACACACTTGTGAAGAGCCAGTGTACATGCGCTAGAGTTGTGCAGTGCATGTGCGCTACGTCCAAAAGAGGAAGTTCAGAAGGAGCTCGCGCGCACATGTGCACTAAGGTACTTGTGCATGTGCGCGGAGGACATAATAGCCTTGGACCTCACTGCCTCGAGCGCACATGCGAACAAAGACCCCAACGCATGTGCGCGGAAGGCAGCAAGGTGGAGTAAGTTGGATTTTTGGCATGTTTCTTCGCCCGGTTGGACTCTTTTCACTCGATTTCATTTTCTTATCCGTAGACCTTAATTGTGACCCTAAGTACTCATTATAAATACCCTATTTAGGGTGAGAGAAAGGGAGATCGACACTTTTATTTTCTTTTAGCTAGGGTTTTCAGTAGAAAATTCTTCTTTATTCTTTCATGGCACTTTGCGCCTAAACCTTTTTCTTGGTAGAGGGATTTGAAGCCATGGTCAATTCTACAAAGTTGTGAGACTTCTTGTGCTTGAATTATTCACTTTTAACTAATTACAGTATTGATTATTTTTCTGCAATTAATTTTATGATTGTTCTTTTTAACTTATTATTGCTGCAGAATACTAAGTTATTGGAATTAATCTACTGCTAGATTGTTTTAACCGCGTGTGTTTAATTCAATCTATGAAGCAACTAAGTTTGATAATTACTCGATTATTGTTATTGAATTTAGGGAAATTAATCATCTAATTGGCATAACCGCGTGTGTTTATGTTTAATTAGTCTAATTGTTCTTGTTGATCTTCAAGCTTCTATTAAATTAATCTTTGGCACGTGTCTGGGTTAAATTAATAGTTAGGATTAATTGGATCGCGTGTTGAAAATTAACCAACTTTAGAAAGAAATAAGAATCAACTTTGAATTGGTATTCGTTCAGGTTAATTCTTCATTTAGTGCTTGATATAAAATTGAATTATCTTGTGTGTCAAGGATCGACTAGTGAAATTGCCATGGTGGATATGACCAAAACCAAGACTTTTCTTATATCGAATTTTCTTCAGGAGATTATTTTTTTGTTTTAGTTTTAGTTTAAAAGCATTCAAAACCTCCATTTTTTCCATTTAGCACGAGAATCAACTCCGTTCTCTGTGGGACGACTAATACTCACCACTACTACATATTGAGAGTTGTTAATTTTGGATGCCTACGATAGCATTGCAACTCATCAACATCATTTTGCACTACCAAAATTTTGGCGCCGTTGTCGGGGAGTAGTTTGAATTATTTTTATTCTAGTTATTTCGGTTTTTATTTTCTTTCTTTTTATTATTATTCTTTCGCTTATGGTGTATGCCTGTGACCCGGTCTGCTGGACAAGTTGAATTCCAATTTGAACCGAAAATATAGAGAACATTACGCAGATTGGGAAAAGAATTAAGAGAACGACAATTAGGGGAAGAATAACTGTTTAATTTTATCTTTGCAGGTGATAAGGTAGATCAAGGGCAGATGAACATGGCGCAATGAACTTTGAGGGAATTAGCCGCTCCCACTCTGAACAAACAACCTTTATGCATTACATACCCAGAATTAGATGCTAATGTTACATTTGAATTAAAATTTGGACTAATCCATTTATAACCTTATTTTCATGGATTACCAGGTGAAGATCCGAACAAGCATCTTAAGGAGTTCCATGTGGTTTACACAAGTATGAGACCCACTGGGGTGTCAAAAGAGCATATCAAGTTGAAAGAATTTCCGTTCTCGCTCAAGGATGAAGCAAAGGATTGGCTGTTCGATTTACCTTCGGGTAGTATCACGACTTGAGAGCAAATGAACAGACTATTCTTGGCCAAATACTTTCCAGTGTCTTGAACTACAAATATTCGCAAGGAAATTTGTGGCATCAGGCAGATCAATGACGATCCTTGTATGAGTATTGGGAGCGCTTCAAGAAATTGTGTGCATGCTTTCCACATTATTAGATAAGTGACTCCTTATTAATTCAATACTTCTATGAAGGTTTGTTGTTGAATGAAAGGAACATGGTCGATGCAGCAAGTAGAGGGCTGCAGCGTTAGACAATTTGACCATAGACGCTGCTCGTGAGCTTATATCGAATATGGCGGCGCGTTCTCAAAAGTTTGGGACACGCCGTGATCAACCTCTCAAACGTGTGAATGAGGTAAATGTTTCATCTTTAGAACAACAAATGGCTAGTTTGACTTCTTTTGTTCGATAGTTGGTTTCAGGTACCATACTGACTGCACAATCATGTGGTATCTGCTCAAATGAGCGACACTCGACAGATATGTGCCCCACAGTGCAAGACGAAGGCCAAGAACACGTAAATGCAGCGGGAGGATTCTGAGGGCAACCACGACCAAATTACGATCCCTACTCGAATACGTATAATCCTGGATGGAGGGATCATCCTAATTTGAGATACGAGAATGCAGCATAACCTCAACCTCAACAAAATTAGCAAAATTTTCAACCATACAGACCGCTATTCGCTCAACGACAACAAGCCAATTTGAATAATCAATCCAGTAAGTCTTTAGAGGAACGACTGGGAATATTTTAACCGATAATACTATTCAATTTTAACAGGATACCAAGGCCAGTAATCAGCAGTTGCATCATCAAATGGGACAAATGGCTACCTCGATTAGCAGGTTGGAAGCGCAGAGCTCCGAAAAATTACCGTCTCAAACTATCATCAACGCCAAGGAGAATGTGAGTGCAATTAAGTTGAGGGGTGGTAAAGAGGTTGAAGTGCAACACAAAATAGTTCCTGAATATATTGGGGCCGAGAAGAAGGAGACCAAAGTCGAAGAGGAGGTTGTCCCATACGAGAAGAAAAATAGCAACAGTAAAGATAAAAATGTTCCTGTATGGCCTAAAGATAAACCCGAACCCCCATTCCCCGAGGCATTGAAAGAGTTTTCAAAGGAGGATCTCGACAAAGAGTTGTATGATACATTTCGTAAGTGCAAGGTAAATGTTCCTTTATTAGACGCTATTAAACAAATACCTCGTTATGATAAGTTTTTGAAGGAATTGTGTACCCACAAACGAACAAGAAGCAAAAAGAGAAGAAAGTTAAAAAGGTAGAGGTTGGGAGGAATGCCCCGTCTATTATTCAAAAATTCCTACCTGAAAAGCGTAAGGACCCAGGTATGTTCTCTGTTCCTTGTAAGATAGGAAATACATACTTGGAAAAGGCCATGCTGGATTTAGGTGCATCCATTAACGTAATGCCATATTCTGTCCATGATGCATTGAAAATATGACCATTGAGTAAAACTGGTATGATAATTCAGCTGGCTGATAGATCTTTAGCCTATCCTAAGGGAATTGTAGAGGATATCTTAGTTCAATTGGGAAGTTAGTTTTTCCTGCAGATTTTTATGTTCTAGAAATGGAACAAGATGATTCCAATGCTCTTATTTTATTAGGAAGACCATTTCCAACTACTTCACAAACAAAAATAGATGTTCTTAATGGCACTCTTAGTATGGAATTTGGTGATACAAGTGTTAAGTTTAGCATTTATGATGATGTAGAATCGTCTGACCATGCTAAACTTGTAGTTCTGTAATTGATGTGTGTAAGCCTCCAATACAGAAATTCATGAACATACCAATAATCAGGAAGTGGACACAAACCGTAAAGAACATCTCGAGGAAAAGAATAAGGACTTGTTTCAGGAAACAAGTAGTGGAGGTTCTAATGCTTTATCACTTTCTAACGAGAAATTGAAGTTATCTGTTGTGCAGGGAACAATTCCGGATTATAATCGCCTTCCTGGTCACCTTAAATACATATGTTTGAAGGATAAAGAGAGGGTGATAATCTCAAGTCAACTTAGTAACTCGCAAGAAGAGCAACTTGTTCGGGTTCTAAAAGAGCAAAGGAGATTGAATCCATCATTTGTGAAAACAGTGAAGCGGAAGATCCTTGGACTCCTTAACATGGGAGTTACTTGAATTGAGTGAAAGAGCATCAAGTCGAGCCAACGACAGTAAACAAAGGCGCTGCATGGGAGGCAACCCATGTCTACTTGAATTTCGTTCCATTATTTAATATTTTGCAACTTTATTTTTTTTGCTTATTTTAATTTAAGGGGGCAACATATTTTAATTTCGTTGTTAATTGGGAAATCGATTGCATTAAGAGACTAAAATGATAAAATGGTCCTTTGCAGATTTTGTGTGTGTTATGTGGGTGATTTAGGGTAGAATGTCTATGTGTTGAAAAAAAAAGAAAGGTAAGTAATTTTTGTTCTGCCTCGAGCGCACGTGGGCGCTAAAAAGCCCAGCGCATGTGCGCTGAGACCCCTTAGAATTTTGGCTTCTGCCAGTAAAAATCCAAGCGCATGTGCGCGGGGTCGATTATCATTCGGATACACTGTCTCGCGCGCACATACGCGCTGAGAAAGCAGCGCACGTGCGCGAAAACGTAAATAAGGAATTTAACCGTTCAAAATCCCATTTGTTTCTTCACATTCCTCTTTTCTTTCAAATTCCTCTCAAACCTCAAATCCCCTACTCCAAGTTTTCCAAAACTCACCCCAATTCCAACAATTTTACACCCAAATTTCTTCTTCCTTAAGCTAGGGAAAATCGAATCAAGGTATGAATTTCTCTCTCTTTCTCCAATTTTTCCTTATGGGTTTCAATTAATTTTCAAGAATATTTTAAGTCTTTTTATGCTTTGATTGATGAAATCTCATACGGAATGAATTTAAAACGTCAAATTTGGTGTGATTATTGTATGGATTATTGATTGAGGATGGATTGCATGTTCATAATATACGCAAAAAGTTCCTCTTTCTTTATGCATGTCATGTGTTCGATAAAATGTCTCAATGAATAAAAATGTTCAAACACAAGGCATTGGTGCACGAATTTATTTCCTAGACCATTGATTATGCCATGTGAATTCTTTCTAATTAGTTTTCATGCATAGGAATGTTCATGCATTGTATATAAGCCTTAGTTTTAGGCGTTATTTTGCTTGGATTTTCATGAATAATCTAAGGCTTATGATTTGGGGGAATGGCCTTTTATTTAAGTGTGGGGTGTTGTAATTGTTTGTTTGGGGGTCATGACGCAAGTTTAGACCTCTTGTGTGTTATAGGAATGGGAAGAACAGCAAAGAAAATAGCCATAGGCAAGGGTACCGGAGAATCCTCATCATCCGGGGCTCCACAACCAAGAGTCAACAACCGGGGTTATGGTTTCCCCATTTGATTACGGCACTGTGTTTGGAAAGTGGTGTGGTGATTGAGCCTTCTGAAGAAAAATTGAGGCCAAGCCAGATGATTGCAATGGAGGGTATACGAACTCCGGTTAAACGCACTCTGTCCCAAGCTTCTATGTCACACGTAGAGGAAGCTGATGATTCAGATGATGAGTCGGTACCTGCTCCACAGCAATCACAGGAGAATCTTCTACATCAAATCTTGGCAGAACAACAGCGGATGGGCCAACGTTTTGATTCGTTTATGCAATATCTATTTACGTGGCAATAGATCATGGAGGTTCGTCAGATGGCAAGAGAGCGGGGAGAGGACCCTTCTGCATTTCCTCTCTTTCCTCATTTTCCACAAGATTTGGGGCCCCATGCGCCTTGATTTGTGAATGGCTAAATTATGCCTATGTGTTGGGCCATTTTCTTTGTTTGATATTTATCGTCATTGATTTCCTAGACTATATTAGACATTCATTCTTGTTAGTTAGGTTTCATTTTTGTCATGGTGTTTTCGTTTCTTTTTCGTGTATTCTCTTAAGGGAATAAGTTTTTCTTCATTCTTGTAGGATTCTTTTCTACAATATTCCTATTTTTCTTATTGTCTCAAGGGAATTATTTATTTGTTTTGTTCTATTTTGTTTAGTGTTCTCCAGCTTTCTTTTGCAACAAGGGGTTATTTATAGCGGATACTACTCCAAATGCGAATTAAATCTAGAGAAGCTTTTCTTTTCCCATTTTATGCTTTTCTTTTTGCATTGAGGACAATGCTTCATTTTAAGTGTAGGGTGGTAGTTATTTGGATTTTTAAGTTGTTTGGTGTATTTTGCTTAATTTTGCTGCAAAATTTTTGTAAATTTTGTGGATTATTTGACCATTTTTTGAATTTTTCAAAAATTTTCACATTAACTTATTTTTTCCATTTTTCTGCAGAATAAATCATTAGTTGAACCATGCATGAACGAGTAGTCGGTGTTAATATTTTCCATTCATGATTTTCAAGATTTTTTAGCACTAAGCCATACTTTAATTTTTGATTGGGATATTTAGAGAAATTTATGTAGACTCAATTATGTTGCATCCCAAAAACTCACTTTATTACATTTTCGAAGCTAATTCTTAGACAACTCGATTTAGTTTAAATGGAAGGTAGTGCCTTTTTCATTTGTTAAGCCTTTCTAGCCAACCATTTTAACAATTTATTTCTAAGTACCTTATTTGAGCCTTATTCTTGTGAAGAGAAAAATCATTCACCTTCTTTCACATAAACTCAATTTACCTATCCTTATTGAGCTTAATGTTCTTTTCATTGTTTTATCCTAAGTTATTCCTTTAAGAGCTTTATGGTGCACATTATTTGTTAAGGGGTTATAAGGGTGGAAGTTTGTGAGAAGTGAGTGATGTACATTTCATTTGTAGCGAAATAGGGTATTGGGAAAAAAATTGTTGGAGAAAAAAATAAATATGGAAGTGTTGGTACCTGTATTTGTAGGTAGTGCCCATCATTGGTACTTGCGTGTTTATTTGATATTTAAAGGTAGTGCTTATCACTGGTACCTGTATTTGCAGGTAGTGCCCATCTATGGTACCTACATGTTTATTTGTTGCGGGTAGTGCCTACCACTGGTACCCGTACTAGGAGTGGACATAAAACTAAAATCACTACATGATGTATATATGTTCGAAGGAAGTTGGCATGTTTGGTTTCGAATTTTTTTTATGGGTGTTTGTTATTCAAGTGTGGGGTTGTGGATGTATGATATTTTGCAAGAGAAGAGAAGTTTTATTTTAATGTGTGGCCACCATTACTATAAAGCTCTTGTTATTATTTTCTATATCCTTTCCCTTCTTTGGCTAACAAATATCCTAACCTATAGTTCGAGCTAAAATTCCTACCGAATTTAGATTGAATCAATTGTCGCTAGACTAGTGGAGGGGTGTAAGAAGAGTGAGTTATGGGGTTTTTAGAAAAAAATTTGAGGGTCTTCATGATTTAATCTAGATATTTTTAAATCTAAGTTTTTGAATGGCTATACACACATACACACGAATTTCATGTTTTGGTTTTTATTAGCATTTGAGCCCTTGGGTTCATAGACTACTCTGATTGGTGGATTGATTATTGATTATTTATGTGGATATTTGAGGAAATATGTTGAGTGGAATGTGTTAGGCTTTAATGTTTCAATTTTATGTTGATCGAGGACGATCAAAGGCTAAGTGTGGGGTAATTTGATAAGTTCATAATTGTACTATATTTTATGTGTTGTAAGCAAGATTTGAGCTAATATTGAGCTTAATTTGGTTATTCTTAGTTTTTGTAGGGTTAAAGTGAAAAAGAGCTAAAAAAGATGGAAAATATGAAAGAAAATGCTAAGGGCGGAACATGCACGAGTATGAAGCCATTTCGGATGTTGTTGTGTGTTTCCTCAAGAATAACTTTTGAATCTGAGCTCCAATTACAGTGATATGAGATTCATTGGAAAGCTAAGAGATAGAGCTACAACTTTCATGTTTTACACTTTTTCGAATTCCACAAGCATCTAGGCGGAATCGAAGTTGAAGGAGGAGCACAGTTGTAAGAGCTAGCGCATATGCGCTGGAGCTGTGCAGCGCATGTGCGCTACATCCAGAAGAGGAAGTTCAGATGGAGCTCGCGCGCGCATGGTCCCTGCATATGTACGCAGAGGACAGAATAGCTGAGGATCTCACTGCCTCGAGCGCACATGCGCGCTAAGACCCCAACGCATGTGCGCGGAAGGCAGCAGGGTGGCGTAAGTTGGATTTTTGGCATGTTTCTTCGCCCGGTTGGACTCTTTTTCACCCGATTTCATGTTCTTATCCATAGACCTTAATTGTAACCTTAAGTACTCATTATAGATACCCCATTTAGGGTGAGAGAAAAGGTGATCGACACTTTTATTTTCTTTTAGCTAGGGTTTTTCAGTAGAAAATTTTTCTTTATTCTTTCATGGCACTTTGTGCCTAAACCTTTTTCTTGGTAGAGGGATTTGAAGCCATGGTCAATTCTACAAAGTTGTGAGGCTTCTTGTGCTTGAATTTTTCACTTTTATCTCAAGTATTGATTATTTTCTGCAATTAATTTTATGATTGTTCTTTTTAACTTGTTATTGCTGCAAAATACTAAATTATTGGAATTAATCTACTGCTAGATTGTTTTAACCGCGTGCGCTTAATTTAATTTATGAAGCAACTAAGTTTGATAATTACTTGATTAGTGGTGTTGAATTTTGGAAAATTAATCATCTAATTGGCATAACCGCGTGTGTTTATGTTTAATTAGTCTAATTATTCTTGTTGATCTTAAAGCTTCTATTAAATTAATCTTAGGTGCGTGTCTGGGTTAAATTAATAGTTAGGATTAATTGGATCGCGTGTTGAAAATTAACCAACTTTAGAAAGAAATAAGAATCAACTTTGAATTGGTATTCGTTCGGGTTAATTCTTCAATTAGTGCTTGATATAAAATTGAATTATCTTGTGTGTCAAGTATCGACTAGTGAAATTGCCATGGTGGATATGACCAAAACCAAGACTTTTCTTATGTCGATTTTTCTTCAATTATTTTCTTGTTTTAGTTTTAGTTTAAAAGCATTCAAAACCCCCATTTTTTCCATTTAGCACGAGAATAAACTCCGTTCTCTGTGAGACGACTTGTACTCACCACTACCACATATTGAGAGTTGTTAATTTTGAGTGCCTACGACAGCATTACAACTCGACAGCATCATTTTGCACCACTAGTGGTCCAGCAACTATCAGCGGCTGACCATTTTCCAGGAATACTTTTTCTTTTTGTTCTGCCATTTTCAGTCCTTGCTCCACTGTCAATTGACCATTTTGCCCCTAATTAACCTTTATATAACATAAAACAACATAAATAGATAATAATACAAATAATACAGATATTTAGCTATAAAAATGACTCTTATTAAAACGACATAACAACTATAACATCCTAAACATAACATAAATATTCCAAAACACGACAAATGGGAATAAATACATTAAAACTTTGCAACAAAAGACACATAAAAATAACTCTAAACTTTAGAGTTATCAAGAGCTTAGCAAATAGAGTGTGTTTTTTCATAACATCAAGGACAAGTTTAAGTTGGTTGAGGTAGGAACTCATGTCTGGACTATATATAAGAATGCCATCAAAAAAAAAAAAAAAAACAAGCACAAATTTTCTGATAAGAGGTTCAAACACTGAATTCATAAGTGACTGGAAAATGGTTGGGGCATTAGTGAGCCCAGAATGCATCACCAAGAATTCATACAAGTCTAAATGATTCTAAAGGTAGCTTTTAAATATATCGTTTGGACTCATTCTAATCAGGTGGTAACCAAATCTCAGGTCAAGTTTTTAAAATACTTTGGCTCCATGTAATTCATCTAGTAGATCATCAATGATAGGAATGGGGAATTTGTCCTTTATTGTGAGGTTGTTAAATGTTTTGTAATCTATACAAAGTCTCCATGAGCCATCTTTTTTCTTAACTAACAAGGCTGGGGAAGCAAAAGGGCTATGACTAGGTTTAATGATAACACTTTCAAGCATTTCTTTAACTTGTCTTAAAATCTCAGATTTCTACAAATGAGGCTATCTATAGGCAGCAATTTTAAATGGTTTGGCATCAAGAATGAGTGGGATTTTATGGTCAAAAGTTCTAGGTAGTGGTAATTGCTTTGGCTCTCCAAATACATCCTCATATTGAGCTAACAATTAAGTTATGGAGTTGGACATGAGACTCACCTCACCATTGTTCGCATTCAGCATGCAAGAATGTTGGAGAGATTTTCTGATCTTCGTCTTGATATATTGCTGCACTTATTCTCCTTGTTTCATAGTCACATTACAAGACTTAGTTTGTCCTTGCAATACCACTTTCTCTCCATTCTTGTCAAACGAAACATCCAGTTCCTTGAAATCAAATGTAAAAGTGAACTGTAGGATCTCATCCAATCAACTCCTACTATATATCATAAGGTTCCACATCCAATACATACACATCATGGCAAAATTTATATCCCTAGATTTCCCATTTCATTTTGGGAATCTATTGAGAACAATTCAAGTCTTTCCCATCAGCAACCTTAACTTTGAAGGGTACTCTTTTTTTGAAGGCTTTAGGGAAAACCATGGCATTTTTGGAGTTGATGAATGTGTGGGTAGTTCCTCCATCCATTAAAACTGTTAACTCCTTTCCATAATACCAACGAGTAAGCTTCATAGAGGTGGTTAACATCTCCCTTATGACAATATAAACATTCTCCTAACTCCTTTTCTGATTCCCACTGTATTCAATTATGTCTTCTTCATCCTCGAATTCACTAGCCTCTTTTTTAAGACTTCTAGGTTGATCCACCAAGATCATGTTCATTCCTTTTTGTTTCCAAATGTGACCTTGCCCAAACTTTTCACCACATTTAAAACACAGATTACCTTGCTCTCTTTTATATTGGAACTCACTAGGAGTGATTTTGTTATAGATTCAGTTGACAGTTTTCTTGATAGTATTATCAGCAATTGCCAATTTCTTGTGCCATCCATCCAGTATTCCCCAATTCTTGTTACTACCCACATAATTAGTGGAAGAAGATAGTGCATACCTGCAAGCAGTCTTTTGTTTTTTAGAGACAACTTCTAAGGCATGCTCATGCCACCATGCAATTTCAATGGCTGCTTCTAGGGTCACGGGTTTATGCATTTTAACAATTACTCTTATTTCCTCCTGAAGTCCACTAATGAAGCTGGAGATGCAGTAGGATTCTGATAGGCCAGATTCTTGATTATCATTGGTGATCTTAATTCCTCAAATCTTTCCTGATAGACAAGAACATAATAATTTTGTTGTAGTTTATTGAATTCTTCTACTGTATCATTATCTTCAAGGTCTCCAAATCTTCTAAAAATTTCAAGTACCAATTTTTCCCACTTGATCCCTCATTTTCCCCATGATACTTAAAATTTTGCTGCCATAAATCTGCCTTACTCTCCATGTGCATTTTTGCAAGACTCATCATTTGTTCTTCAGGAATCTGGTATACTAGAAAGAACTTCTCACACTTTCTTATCCACACTCTTGGTTTTGTTCCATTGCAAAATGGGAAATTCTATCTTGGGAAACCCCAAAGGGAAAGGGTTTCTTTCACATCTGTAGAAGATGAATTTTCTCCTTCTATCCTTCTTCCATCACCACCCTCTTTATGATCCATTTTGCTCTTTTTAGGACCAGTTGATAACTCTAGTAAATTAGAATTATTTCCCTCTAAATTATGGCATTTAGACAGTTTAAATCCCAAACTTTGGATAAGTAATTGAACATTTTAGTTAATTTCTTTCATATGTATTTGTATTTTCGTTCTTGTTAACTATGATAAGTTTTTATTAAATTTCTAGTCTAATTAATTTCGTAATGGTGTTAATATTATGCAAGTCAAAATTAGAGGTTGGAAGCTACAATGTTTATTTTGAACAAAGCTCAAAGGACCAAATTGCAATAATGAAAAAAATGGAAGAATGCTGGGAAGGGAGTTGAGATCGCGATCTTGACTCAAAAAATTGCCCTAAATGTATTAGAGTCGAGATCGCAATCTCAATCCTTGGGATCGCGATCTCAACTCTCTGATGGATAAGTTGTGAGGGCAATTTTGTAATCTTCTAGCGAACAATTTCTAATTTTTGCCTTGTATAACACTACACTATTTAAGCTACTTCAAAAATTGTAATAGAGTAAGTAGGATAGAATTATGTAGGAAATTAGTAGATTTAGGATAGATTAGGAAAACTTGACTCTCAAGTTTCCTTTGAATGAAAAGTCCTCTTTGATCATTTCTTAGATCTACTTTAGTTTTCTTTGAAAGTTTAAATTTTGATTAGATAGTTGTAGTGGGTTAATCATTAGCTTCAAGTAGATATAATTTTTACTTGCTTTCTAGTTTAATTTAGTGAAAATCTCTTTGCTTGCAATTTAAATGGGTTTCTTAGAAAAATTAAGGTTCTTGTTAATTTCTTGCTTTTTAGTTAAGAATTCTCAATTTTTTACATTAATTTCTAGTTAATTTTTAGTGGTCTTTCTTTATTATCATCAAAAATCCAAAAATATTTAGATTTCAATTTTAACTTGTTCCAATTTCTAGTGTAGAAATGGTTGCTTTTAATTTTCAAGGTTCTTATTTGTAGTTTTTTTAATTGGGTAACTTGGTTGCTTTTAATTTTAGTCTTATTTTGGTCAATTTAGAGTAGAATTAAGTACTTTTAGTTAATTTCTTTTGTTAGAATTTAGTAGCTAGTCTCTTAATTTCATAATTGCTTAGTTTCCTTTACTTGTTTTAGTAGATAAATTAGCTTAATTTGGTCATGTTTACTTGGGTTTAAATATGGATTTGATTAGTGTAGTTTCATCTCTCATTGATTGATTTTAGTTTAACTATACAAATACTCATAAATCTTGGTATTTGCTTTCCAACAATCCTTGAAGTGGGAACGATATCCACTCATCCTATACTGCTATGAACTCCGTATACTTGCGAAAGTTAGGAAGAGTATAGTGAATTAGTGTGGTTAATTATTGCTTGGTTGTCTTTTCATAGTTGAGCTTTACCTAACGAAACAATCAAGTTTTTTGGCGCCGTTGCCAGGGATTGTCCTTGGTTTTTGTCAATATCAAGCATTATATGGGTCATGTAGATTAAGCACTTAGTTTAATTTTGTTGTTAATTTTGTTAATTTTTATGTTTGTTGGTTGTCTTGTAGAATTAACTTGGCACTTCAATTGACTATTTGGTTTGGTTTTGTTGTGCATGGTAAGAGAAGATCAAGGGCCATTCATTTGCTGGGATAAGGAAAAGGAAAGAGAGCTAAGGGAAATCTAGGAGTTGAGAAGGGTACAACAAGAACAAGAAAGGATTGAAATAGAAAATGCTAATACTCATCAAAGGAATTTGAACATGAAAAACGAAGGAAGCAGAGGTTGTTGGAAATATGATTCCATTATGGGATAGGCGGTTATGGGAATGGAAATGGCATGAATGGGAATGGAAGGCCATTAAGGGAATATGCCTTGCCGAATTTTGATGGAGCGAACTCTAGCATTTCACGGATTCCCGTGCAAGCTAACTGTTGAACCCCAGTTATGTTAATCATGTTTTGATGATGAAACAAATCATACTAATAGTTTGCTAACAAGTGTGCAGAAAAACAGGTAGGTTCGGACGCAAATGATCGTCCGAACAAAAACAACCACAAGAGCTTCGGACGATGGTAATCGTCCGACACAAAGAATTTGAAGCAAGCCTCGGACGAATAACAGCATCCGTTCATATTCCAGTAGACTTTGCTTCGATCGGACGCATGTTCGGATGCATCCTTGGACGTCCGAACGGATACCCTCAGAGAACGGACGCAGTGTCGGACGCAAGGTTTAGCAGCGGCCGTCCGAATGGTCCAACGGCTAGTTTGTTCGGACGCACTCTTGCTGCATCGACCGTCCAAGTTATCCAACGGCTAGTTTTCCAGTAGACAGAAAATAGCCGTTGGGAAGTTGTTGAAAGCAGATATTTGGCAACTATAAATACCCCAAGGTCTGAATTAAGCAAAAAGAGACTTCTATATTGATTACAAACAATTCTTGAGCTATTTGGAAGAAATAGTGGGTACAAGTGTTGTAATAGTGTAGGTAGTGAGAAAAGAGCTTAAAAGTGTAAGAGTTCTTCAAGTGTAAGAGTGGAGAGATAACAATTGTAACAAAGGGAGGTTGTGAGTGTAAAACTCTTGGCTCAACTAAAGGAAATTAGTGTGAGCAAGAGTGATCCTCATTTGTGTACAAGAGGTTATTGTCTCACCTACTTTGAAGAGACTTTTAGGGGCTGAACTTCAAGTTGTGAACTTGGTAGTTGCCTTGTGAGAAGCTCTTTGTAATTGCAAGCTCCAAGCTTGAGAAGCTAGGGAGTTTGGTTTGATTCTCTTAATCTCAATATTCTTAATTGTTCTTTAAGCTTAAATTGTTGAATGAATATCTATTGTATTCATTTGTGCTTAAGTTTTCATTTGGTGCATAAAGTTTGAATTTCTAATAAGCACATAAAAAGGTTTATTTTTAGAGACAACCTAATTCACCCCCCCTCTTAGGTTGCTTTTGGGGCCAACACTAACAACTTTGAAATTGAGCCCGCCTGAATCCAAATGCTCCAAGCTCATGCCATGTTCGGGGGTAGTCCTAATGAAGATCCCTATACACACCTTATGAACTTTGAAGAAGTTTTGGACACGTTCAAATTTAATGGAGTACATCCGGATGTGTGCGAATGAGGGTGTTTCCTTTCTCTCTCCAGACATAGGGCAAAATTATGGTTACAATCCCACGTCCAAGGAACATTTATTACTTGGAATCAACTTGCTCAAGAGCTCTTGGCAAAGCATTTTCCACCCACAAGAACCGCCAAATTGAGAAATGAAATCACCTCCTTTAAGCAAGACGTTGGTGAAAGCTTAGGAGAAGCTTGGGAGCGGTTCAAGGACGAGTTGCTAAGGAAATGTCCTCATCAGGCGATTCCTTTGTGACTTCAAATCCAAACTTTCTATAAAGGTTTGACTCAAGAGACCAAATCCATAGTGGATGCTATCGCCGATGGGTCTATCTCATACAAGACTCCAGAGGAAGCTCTAGAGTTACTTAATAGGATGACATACAATCACTATTATCATGGACCGATTACTCCATTGGTGACTCAACACCAAGCCAATCAAGCCAATGCCAATAGTGGAATGTTGAATTTGAATATGCAAGATGCTCTTTTGGCACAACAAAGTATGCTCATGAGTGTGATGAATAACGTTGCAAAGGTGTTGGAGAATTTAGGGAAACCAAGTAGTGTAATTGCCATATCTTCTTCTCTAACCCAACCAAGCATGGTATGTGATTTTGTGGAGGCCGTCATGCAAATGGATAATGTGAGATGCCTTATGGGTCCAATGAGCAACTCAATTATGTGTCTAATTAATCATCATTTCCAAGGAACCCAATCTCTTCCAGAGGTCATGGTAACACTTATAATCGTTTTTGGAGAAACCATCCTAATTTTTCATGGAGCAACACCAACAATCAATCCAATCCTCCTTACCAACCAAATCCCCCCAGCTCAAAATATCCAACACTTTCAAGCCTCAAGTTACTCACCTAGACCTTATCAACCGCCACATCAAAGAAATTTCCAACCCAACTCATATCAATCTTTTTCTAATCCATCATTTCAAAACCAACAACCAAAACCTCCTTTCCAATATGCAAATTCTTCCCAACCTGTGTATTATGACCAATATGCTCTAAGAGAGAATGTGGGAGAAGACGGTTGGAAAAGAAAAGACGAGTATTTGAGAAGAGAGTTGGATAGGAAAAATGAAGAATACAAGAGAGATTATGAGAATTTGAAGACATCTACGAGGAATTTGGGGATTCATTTGGGCCAATGAGCAAGGTTGAATAATGAGAGACCTTTAGGGGTGCTTTCGAGTATTAACATTCCAAATCCCAAGGAGCAATGCAAGGCCATCACCTTTAGGAGTGGTAAGGAGTTGGAAGAAAAGGTTGGGAAAAAATTGTTGAAAAGTAGAGAAAAAGAAGGAGTTGAGGATGAAGAGAAGGAAAAAGGAGAGTCTTCAAATGGGCAAGACAAAACAATGAATGAGCCTACAATGCCCACTTTGCAAAGCAATGAAGGCAAGGATCCGAAGAATCATGAGCCAAAGCACGTTAATGTGCCCTTTTCTCAAAGGCTAAGGGATGAAGAAAAGGTAAGGAAGTTTAAGAAGTTTCTTGAGATTTTGAAAAAACTTGAAATCAACATTCTATTCATGGAGGCACTTGAGAACATTCTCACCTATGCTAAATTCATGAAACAAGTTCTCACTTCAAAAAGGAAATTGCATAGGGATGAAATTTCTATTTAACGAAAAATTGTAGTGCACTCCTTACAAAAAAGCTACCACAAAGCTTAAGGACCCGGATCATTTTCCATACCTTGTGAGATTGGGGCTTTTTACAATTTGGAAGAGCATTGTGTGACTTGGGAGCTTCAATAAATCTCATGCATTTTGCGGTAGTCAAGAAGTTAAATGGAGGACAATTGAAGCCAACAAGTATCTCATTGCAACTTGCAGACCGGAGCATAAAGTTCCCAAAGGGGATCATTGAAGATGTGATTATGAAAATTGACAAACTCTACCTTCTGGCCAATTTCATTGTGGTTGAAATGGAAGAGGATGAAAAGATGCCAATCATTATTGGGAGACCTTTCCTTGCTACCGGTCGTGCACTTATTGATGTTCAAGAAGGGAAGTTGGAATTCTGAATAAATGATGAAATTGTTACATTTAATATTTTTAGTTTGTTAAAGCTTCCTTCAATTTTTGAAGATGTCATGAATATAAATGTATTAGATGATCTAATTGATGATTGTTGTAGGAATGCAATGGAGAATTTCTCAATGGAAGAAGAGGTCTTAGAGTCAAACGCTCTAAGTCAAGATGATGAAGAAGGGATGAAGAATTTGAATCAATTGGAGAATGATACCTTATTGCAAAAAGAAATGAGGAGAATCAAGAAAAGGTAAGGGGGGTCTCCCACCAATGAATCTCCCAAGTTGGAGCTTAAACCTCTTCCTACTCACTTAATGTACGCATATCTTGGTGAAAATGAGACATACCCGGTGATTGTGAATGCATCTTTGGTAAGTGAACAACTTGAAAGATTGATTGTGGTGCTTAATTTGCATAAATATGTCATTTCTTGGTTCATTGATGATATTAAGGGAATTAGCCCTTCCTTATGCATGCATAAAATCTTGTTAAATGATGGAAATAAACCGGTAAGGCAACCTCAAAGGAGATTGCATCCTATTTTAAAAAAGGTTGTGAGGAAAGAAGTTCTCAAACTTTTGAAAGCCGGTATTATTTATCCTATTAGCAATAGCAAGTGGGTTAGTCCCACTCAAGTCCTTCCAAAGAAGGGTGGTATTACCGTAATCATAAGTGAAACCAATGAAAGGTACCTCCTCTCTAGATTGGTTACGGGTTGGCGAATGTGCATTGATTTTTGAAGGTTAAATGAGGCCACCAAAAAGGATCATTTTCCTTTACCTTTTTATTGATCAAATGCTTAAGATGTTAGCCGATTTTACATATTATTGTTTCCTTGATGGTTATTCCGATTATCTCCAAATTGTCATTTGTCCGGAAAATCAAGACAGAACAACTTTTACATGCCCATTTGGTACTTTTGCATATAGGAGAATGCCCTTTGGGCTTTGCAACGCTCCAAGCATATTTCAACGTTGTATGTTTGTTATCTTTCATGATATGGTTGAAAAGAGTGTAGAGATCTTCATGGATGACTTTAATGTATTTGGTGTCTCATTTGATGATTGTCTTGAAAATTTGTCCAATGTATTGAAAAAGTGTGTAGAAACTAATTTGGTTCTCAATTGGGAAAAGTGTCATTTCATGGTGACGGAAGGAATTATTTTGGGCCACAAATTTTCATCAAAAGGCATGATAGAAGTTGATAGGGCAAAGGTGGAGGTGATTGAAAAGTTGCCTCCTCCAATTAATGTTAAGGGAATAAGAAGTTACTTAGGTCATGTTGGCTTTTATAGAAGATTCATTAGGAATTTTTAACATATCGCTAGACCTTTGTGCTTATTACTTCAAAAAGATTGTCCTTTTTATTTTGATGATTCTTGTTTGGAAGCATTCAATGAGTTAAAACATGCTCTTGTGATTGCACCGGTCATTGTAGTACCAAATTGGTCTCTTCCATTTGAGCTTATGTGTGAGCTAGTGACTATGCAATATGTGCTGTTTTATGTCAAAAGGTAAATAAGATGTTGCATGTCATTTACTATGCAAATAGGACCTTAAATGAAGCACAACTCAATTATTTAACAACGGAGAAGGAACTACTTGCTATAGTTTTTGCATTTGATAAGTTTAGATCATACTTGATTGGATTAAAGGTAATTGTTCATACCGATCACTCGGCATTAAAGTATTTGCCGCATTTTCTAAACAAAATGCCAAGCCACGATTATTGAGATGGATATTTTTATTGCAGGAGTTTGATTGGGAGGCAGTGGACTAGAAGGGTGTGGAAAACATGGTAGCCAATCATTTGTTGAGGATTGAAGCATCTAGACTCGTCAATCATGAAGAAAGAGCCATCAATGAAGAATCATCAATTAAGAAATTGTTTGAGGTGAAGGAAGTGAGTCCATGGTACGCGGATATTGTAAATTATCTTGTGGCAAGGATAGTACCAAAGATATTAAATGTCAATGAGAAAAAGAAATTCTTTGCGGAACTAAAGCATTATTTTTGGGAAGAGCCATAATTGTTTCGAAGGTGCAGTGATCAAGTTTTTAGGAGATGTGTTCTAGGGGTATGAAGTAACCGATGTATTAAGACATTGTCATTCATCTCCGATTGGTAGATACCATAGAGCTCAACGAACAGTTTTTAAAATTCTTCAAAGTGGTTTGTATTGGCCAACTATGTTCAAGGTTTCAAATTTCGGGAATTTGTGCTCAAGTGTGATGAATGTCAAAGGGTGGGTCATATTTCAAGGAAACATGAAATACCCCTTCATGGCATTATTGAGTTGGAGGTATTTGATACATAGGGAATTGATTTTATGGAACCTTTCCCGGTTTCATATTCTAACAAATACATTTTGGTTGCGGTGGACTATGTGTCAAAGTGGGTTGAAGCAATCGCCACTCCAACCAATGAGGCCAAAGTGGTCACTAAATTTCTTAGAAAGAACATCTTCTCTCGGTTTGGAATGCCTCGGGTTATCATTAGTGACGGGGGATCTCACTTCAAAAATTTATATTTTGAGGCCTTGATGACAAAGTATGGTGTGAAACACAAGGTTGCTTTAACCTATCATCCTCAAACATTGGGTCAAGTTGAGGTTTCAAACCGAGAATTGAAGAGGATCTTAGAGAAGACGGTGAATAATGCCAGGAAGGATTGGGCACTTAAGTTAGATGATGTTGGACCCCAATTTTGATAATCATGTTTTGATGATGACCAAATCGTACTAACGGCTTGAAAAATAGGGAGGCTCAGACGAAAATGATTATCCAAACACAATCAAGAAAAATAACCAAAAGTTGAACAACACCTTATGGACGATGAAGAGAGTCCGAAAGAAATAAGCTCGGACGCAAGGGAGCATCCGAAACATGATCAGACAACACTGAGAAAGAACACATCTTTCGAACGTAGATAACTATCCGAAAGATTGTGCTTCGGATGCAAAATACCGTCCGAGACAAGGAATTTGAAAGTATGATGATCGGACGTTGAAGACCGTCCGAAGCCAAAAAAGATCGGACGTTGAAGACCGTCTGAAGAAAGGAGCTCGAAATGAAGTAATTTTCTGTCAGAGCTGTAAGACACATATGACTGTTCGAGACACTGTTCATCAAGCTGTAGGGAACTACCACATTCAATATTGTGGGTTGTATTGGTTTGGGTAGTATATTTCTCTTGGCTCAACTAGAGGAAATTAGTATTACAGATAGCAAGAGTAGACTAGTGAGTGATCTTCAAGTGTAAGAGTGGAGGGATAATAAGTGTACAAAAGTGAGGTTGTAGTGTAAAATCCTTTGGCTCAACTAGAGGCACTTAGTTGGTGCAAGGGTGAGCCTACTTTGTGTACTAGAAGGTTATTGCCTCACCTTCTTTGAGGAGGCACTACTAGTGGATGTACTCCAAACTTGAGAAGTTTGGGAGTTTGGTTTGATATTCTTTATCTCAATGTTTTATTTCTTCTTTAACCTTTGATTGTTAAATATTTATCGTTGATCATTTGTTGCACAAAGTTTGCATTTTCATTAAGCACTTCAAAAGGTTTATTTTTTGAGACAACCTAATTCACCCCCCCTCTTAGGTTGCTTTTGGGCCAACAATTGGTATTAGAGCTTGGTCTCATATATTGAGCTTAATTGCTTTTGAGTAAAGATCATTATGGCAACCAATAATGCTTTGTTTTTACATGGGCATTCTATCACTAGACCTCCCATAGGTATTTAATGGCATTAATTTCATTTTTTGGAGGGATAGAATGAAAATTTTTGTTCAATCTATTGATATTGATTTATGGTATATTATTTGTGAAGGTCCTTTAGAAGCTAATATTCTTGATGAAAATACTCATAGATTAAGGCCTAAGACTAGATATGAGTGAAATGCACAAGATAGAATAAATTTATCTTTAAATGCAAAAGCCATTTGTATAATGCCTTGAATGCAGATGAGTTTTCTAAAGTAAAAGGTTGCAAATCAGCCAAGGAGATATGGGACAAATTGAAAGAAATCCATGAAGGAAGTAAAGATATAAGAGAGCAAAAGAAGCCACTTCTTGTGGCTAAATATGAATCCTTCAAAATGGAACCTCATGAGAACATTGACAAGATGTATTGTAGGTTCAATGATATGGTAAAGGATTTGGAAGGTTTGGGTAAAGAATATTCCTTAGGTGAAAAGAATAGAATTTTTTTTAATGCTTTACCTAACGAATGGGAACCTAAAGTTTTTATCCATTGCCATAGAAGAGTCTAAAAATTTAAATTCTATCCCTATTGATTCAATGATCAATTCTCTAATCTCCTTTGAATTGAAGTTGAAATACAAGGTACAAGATGAGGAGGCAAAGGGAAAAAGAAGCATAGCATTTAAAGCTTCATCAAAAAGGAGAAAGACTCGAGGAAGCCTCATTTCAACAACTTCCAAATCACTTGGGATGATTGTAATTTGGATGGAGAGGTTGAAGAAGAATATGAGGAGGTTCAAATGGCTTTTATGGCAGTTGGCAATAATGAGGTATCCTCTAGTTGTGACTCTTGTGATGATTCATGTGATAATGATGATGATGATGATGTTGAAACATTTATTTTTAAAATGCATGAATGTTTGAAAGAATCATATGCTAAGAACAAAGAGTAAAAATTTAAAGTTAATGCTTTATTGAGTGCCAACTCAAAACTTGTGCATGAAAATAATTCTTTGACAAAAGAAAATGATGCTTTGAAGAAAAAATTAAATACAAACCACTTTGATTGTTGAAAAAACCAAGATCATGGAAGAACAAGCTTCATTGAAGAAGAGATTAGATGATCTTGAAGATATTTTGAAAAAGAAGAAAGAAAATGTTTTTGAAAAGAAAAGAACTAGAAATATGTTTTTGAACAAAAATTTTATCACCTTTAAAAAGGATGATTTATGCTTTGTAAAATCTAAATCTTCTTTTTATGGCAATAAGAATATTATTTGTAATTATTGTCATCAACATGGCCATATAAAGAAAAATTGTTAATGTTAAAATAAATGAAATATTGGGAATAAATTCTATTTGGATGATTAAGCATGTTACTAACCCAATTAGACCCAAGAAAGTTTGGGTACCAAAAGTTGTTGCTTAACTTTGCATGTAGGTATGCTTGGAAGAGCACAAAGAAATTCAAGATGGATTATCAATGGAGGGTGTTCAAGGCATATGAGCTAAGATGACATTGAAATGGGTAACATCTAAAATTTTGTGTTAAGAATGTGCTTTCATTTAATAAGAGATCAAGTTGAACTATGTTCTCTTGAATGTTACTCATCTATGTGATTGAATTTGCTTAGAATGGTAGGAAATATGTATCCCCAATTTTTGTCTATATTAAGTCACTCTTTGCAAAAGAAAGGGGGAGCATTCTCATTTCTAAATAGCTTATTTGTTAGAAATTAAACCACAAGAAATTGCATCACATATGCTTTATTGTTTTGAGGACACTCTTTGGTAAGGAATGAGTGATAAATGCCTTGATGTTAATCCTTTGCATAGATTTCCTCATTTCTACTTGATTTTATATTCTTGAAGGAAAGAAATTATTTTTAACTTGACTTATCCCCTATCTACTTACTTGAATTGCATGCATAGTTTTAGGGGAAGATTGTGTGTATAAATTGCTTTTACTCTTATGTTTTGATGATGTCGAAAGGGGGAGAAATTATGGACAAAACCTCTTGTCTTAAGCTTCATACTTTATGGTTGTTTTTGGAATTATCCAATTGATTTGTCATCATCAAATAAGGGAGAGATTGTTGGACCCCAATTTTGATAATCATGTTTTGATGATGACCAAATCGTACTAACGGCTTGAAAAATAGGGAGGCTCGGACGAAAATGATTATCCGAACACAATCAAGAAAAATAACTAAAAGTTGAACAACACCTACGGATGATGAAGAGCGTCCGAAAGAAAGGAGCTCGGACGCAAGGGAGCATCCGAAACATGATTAGACAACACTGAGAAAGAACACGTCTTTCGGACGTAGATAACTATCTGAAAGATAGTGCTTCGGAAGCAAAAGACCCTCCGAGACAAGGAATTCGAAAGTATGATGATCGGGCGTTGAAGACCATCTGAAGCCAAAAAAGATCGGACGTTGAAGACCGTTCGAAGAAAGGAGCTCGAAATGAAGTAATTTTCTGTCAGAGCTGTAAGACGCATATGACCGTCCGAGACACTCTTCATCAAGCTGTAGGACGCATATGACCGTCCGAGACACTGTTCATGAAGTTGTAGGACGCATGAACGGTTGGGGACATCCGAACCACCGTCCGAATCCCTAACGGTTAGTTTTTAACAGCTAGTTTTTTTACCGTTGGAGCTCAAATTTCAACACATCTTTTATCTATAAATAGCCCAAGAATATCCAAATGATGTAAGAAACTACCACATTCAATACAAACACTTGTAAGAGCTATTTTGGGAGAAATAGGCTAAAATCTTGTGGGTTGTATTGGTTTGGGTAGTATAGTTCTCTTGGCTCAACTAGAGGAAATTAGTATTAGCAAGAGTAGACTAGTGAGTGATCTTCAAGTGTAAGAGTGGAGGGATAACAAGTGTGCAAAAGTGAGGTTGTAGTGTAAAATCCTTTGGCTCAACTAGAGGAACTTAGTTGGTGCAAGGGTGAGCCTACTTTGTGTACTAGAAGGTTATTGCCTCACCTTCTTTGAATAGGCACTACTAGTGGATGTACTCCAAACTTGAGAAGTTTGGGAGTTTGGTGTGATATTCTTTATCTCAATCTTTTGTTTCTTTAGCTTTAACCTTTGATTGTTAAATATTTAACGTTGATCATTTGTGCTTAAGTATTCATTTGTTGCACAAAGTTTGCATTTTCATTAAGCACTTCAAAAGGTTTATTTTTTGAGACAACCTAATTCACCCCCCCCTCTTAGGTTACTTTTGGGCCAACAGATGACACATCGTGGGCCTATCGGACGGCATTTAAAACCCTTATAGGCATGTCTCCATACCTTATTGTGTATGGAAAAACATGTCACTTGCTGGTGGAACTTTAGCATAGAGCATATTGGGCAACAAAAAACTTGAATTTTGATTTGAAAGAAGCATACGAAAAGAGGATGCTTGATTTGAATGAGTTCGATGAATTCTGGAAGGAAGCATTTGAAAATTCTTTGATCTATGAGAAGAAAACTAAGGCATGGTATGACAAGCTCATCCTAAGGAAGAATTTAAAGTTGGTGATTTGGTGCTACTTTATAATTCAAGGCTCAAGTTATTCCCGGGAAAACTCAAGTCAAGGTGGAGTGGCCCCTTTGAAGTGGTGCAAACTTTTTCTCACGAGAGGTGGGAATAAAAGGGAGAGAGGGAGCTTTCAAGGTTAATGGTCATCGGCTCAAACCCTACTTTGGAGGAATCATTGAAGGCAGATGAGAGATCATCCAATTTGTGCAAGAATGAAGTCGTGCCATAATCAAGCCAGTGACTATAAAAGAGCACTTCTTGGGAGGCAAACCAAGTCTTTAATTTAGATATTATTGTGTTCTTTTTAGTGTGATTTTTCATTAGTTTAATTTTGAGTAAGTTAGTTTAAATTAGGTTAGTATTTTAGTTAAAAATTTAAGTTTTATTTAGTTGAATAAATGGTGCTAAAGAACGAGAAAAAATTGTCATCCTAATGTGTTAATTTTGTGCTTGTAGGTTGTGCATGGAATTTGAGAAAAGTGATGAAGAATGGACAAATTTTGGCTAAGTGTAAAAAAATACACTTCGTAGAAATTCAGCTTGAGATTGCGATCTCAAATTTCAGTAATCGCGATCCCAACTCAAACTTCTGGAAGGCATAATCATAATTTGGTCGATATCGTGATCTCAATAACTTCTGGAGGGCATAATCATAATTTGGTCGATATCACGATCTCAATATTGGGATGGCGATATCAAAACCAAACTTCTACAAAGGTATTTTTTTCACCGAGTCGATATCACGATCTCAACTCCTTTGAGATCGCGATATCAAAATCAAGATCGCGATCTCAACATCAAACCAGATTGTGATATGGAAATCCCAGATCGCGATCTCGACTCCCAAAACAGTTTAAATTCTTCTTTCTTTTCTTTTTTTCTCACAATTTTCTTCTATTTTTCTTCTTCTCAACCGAAAACCTCCTCCCTAATTCCTTAATTTCTTCCATAATCTTCACTTAAAAATCATTCCAAATTACATAATCACCACTAACTCCTTCTAATTCCTTTTAGGAGTATCAAAGCAAGAACACTTTTGGGAGATTTCTTGGAGGATTTTGGACAACACAAAGACTTTTTGGAAATTCTCAATCCAAAATCAGGTAATATCTTTCTTTGAATTTGTGATTCCAAGTTTCAATTGATTGAAGATAATAGTTGGGTTTTGTTGATGAATTTGTGGTAAAAATTTTGATGGCCAATTGTTGAGCAATAATTTCTGTGAATTTTTTTTAGAAAAATTTTGACGTTAAATTATTCAATTATCTAAATTGTTGGCTTGGTATTTGGATTGATTTGAATTGTGTTGAGAAATTTTGAAAGTTTGTTGGAAATTTGGTGAATTGGTTGTGTTGACTATGATTCTTGGAATTGCTGGAAATTATCTATATTTTGATTGAATTGTGTTGTTAAAATGACTAGAGGAGTTTATGGTAGTGCCAAAAGTAGGGCTATAATGAGGGAAAGAGGAGTGAGAAAGAGAAAAGTCGGAGAGGGAACTAGTGGGAAAGGGGGAATGGAACAACCTTTCGAGGGCACTGAGCAGGTAGAACCTCAGTTCTCGAGCGATAGAGCAAAGTGTTTCAGTTGTACAAATATAATGAGAAACATGAGGTTATTCGAGAGCGGAATTTGACCTTTCTATGCGTTGGGGAGTTTATGATGATGCTAGAAAAGCAATTGAGGAGCAAATTAGGTCAAGGCATTGGGAGGGATTCAACACTCCAATTGACTCCGGGGCTTCCCAGTTAGTGAAAGAATTTCACTATAGTCTGTGTGAGTTGGAGAATGGTATGGTGCGGGTACGAGGGGTATTAGTGAACTTTAGTGCGCACTTGATTAATGCTTACTTTAATATACCTCCCGTATCTTCCAGTCAATATTTGGCATTTTTAAATGACAAGGAGAAAGACATGAATGCAATTAAAGATGCCATTTGCAATAAGTTAATTGGGTTAGAGGGCTTCCTCGAATATTGAGTTGAAATTTGCACGTCAGGGACTCTCTTTGGTAGCCAAACTATGATTTTACTTTATTAGCTTCCAAGTTTAGGGATCCAATGCTTTGAGTTATATTCAAATGGATATAAGAATAATCTTAGTGTATGCTATTATGATGGGGATACCGGTGAATATTGGTAGCCTTGTCAGATAGGGTTCTTAGACAGTGGAAGGTCCGTGCGACGTATATTTTATACCCCAAACTTGATTCACCATTTGTACATTTTAGCAGGTTGTCCGATTGATCCTGCGGAGCCAATGACCTATCCACGAGGAAGGATTAATCGAGAGTATGTTTACCGAATGGTGAGAGAATACGAAAAGCACCATCAACAAGAACACCCTACCCAGCCACCGTCACCACCGCCTCAGAGTACTTCTTTGATTCCGATGTCCCCAAGTTATGTTTTAAATGCTCAGGCTAATGAAGATAAGAGAAATGAATTGCAATGGTATTGGACATATAGCCAGATGGTGATGCATAACAATTTGACCCTGATTGGAAAAGTTCTCAAGACCACTTCATTAGGTACATAGGTTTAGTCACCACTACCTCCGATTTGGCACTTTGGTCCACCTCTTGGACAATACCACACAACCACTTGAAGTTTTAGCACATCAAGAGGGATCCAACCAAGCAGGTGCGACCGGAGGGATCAAGATGATGACCGTGAAGAAGCCCAACCTAGTGATGCCGAGAAGGGTCTAGAGGATATGGAATGAGAAGATTGATGCTACCAACTGCATTGTTCATTGATGACTTCCAACCCTGGTAATTGAAGCCATTTGTGGAAGTTGAACAATTCTTTCTATTTCTTATGACTTAGCACTTTGACATTTGAACACTTTTATTTTATTTTATTTTCAATCTTTTGAATTTGGATACTTTAGTTTCTTTTTGAGTAGATTGACTAATGGCCTTAAGCTGACGCCAAATAGATATTTATTTTGATACTTCATCGACTATATCATTTTGGGAATTCTTTATTGGATACTTGGTATAGCTTTGGTCATGTTATTGCCTAAAAGAGTAGAATGGCTAAGGGCCCTAAGCTGATGTCATTTTTGCATTTGTTGATGAATTGAATTAGATATTGATTTCACTTATGGGATTTAATTGATAAGATGTATGACATAGTTTAACACTCTTAGCTCTTTTACTTAGTTTTAATTTTCAATGTCGTAGTTGAGTAGCTCTTATTATTGTTGGATTTTTCTTTGTGTTGGATTTTGGGTAAGCGGTAGGATGAGTTACACTCATCATTTGAATAAATGACAAGTTTGGAGGTGTTTATTTTTTATTTTGGGATCGGTTGTTTTGTGTAAGTTGATGTCATATGATGTATAATGGATGAAAAAATTATCAATTGAATACTCAATGATGATGTATTATGATGTACAATACTAAATGATTGAAGTATTTAATTAGGTCATTTTATGGACTTAAGTGTGAATGAGTAGTTCATTTACAACATAAAGATTTCAAAAACTTAGAGTTACTATTTTTCAAAAAGAAGTGCTTCATATTTAGAAAAATTCACGTGAAATATTGTTTCTGATCAAATCACTTATATTATTCTGTTAGACGATTTATCTTTTGGAAAAAAATCAATGAGTTAAATGAAATAGAAGGAATTTTGGGACATTTTGTGTGTTTGCATAGGGAATGTTCTTCTAATTTGTGAATAATTGATATTCGAGATTAATACACAATACATTTCACTCATTTTCCTTGGTTTAGGACCGTCTTAAAAAAATTAGGAATAAGGTGAGTACGGGATTCCGACATGTACCCATGTTGTTTCTCAAAATAAGCCATTAGAGTAGTAATAAGGCGAGTACAGGATTCCGACATATATCCATATTGTTTCTCTGAATTAAGCCATTAGGAATTGTGTTTTAGTATACCAATAAGTTAAGGAGTAAATGTTTGTAATACTTATCATTGATCTCATATTACTTATTCTTTGTTAGAGGTCTATTCCCAAAATGTTTGACATTTGCATTTAAGTTGATTTCTAAATGAACTTCTATTTTCATGATGCTTAGTCAAGATAATTGACTAATATCATAATATTTGTGATTTGAGAAGCAATGATATTTTAAATGAATAGAAACTAAAACTTTTGATAACTCTTTTTAAGAATAGTAATTCTTGGTGATGTGAAATCTTGTATAGTGAATGAATGTGTGCTTAGAAAAAATTTGCAACTTATAATTGACTCACTTAAATACTTCACCTATCATATAGTATTGAAAGTTTCTTGAGAGATTGCTTAATTGTTCTAAGTACATCCACGATTCATCAAGTGTCTCGTCAATTTTAGTGGTGTTTATGTGTTTAAGTGTTAGTAGGCTTATTTTCATTTTTGTCTTGCTTGGGACTAGCAAAGCACTAAGTTTGGGGGTGTGATAACTCTAGTAAACTAGAGTTATTCCCTCTAAATTATGGCATTTTGATAGTTTAAATCCCGAACTTTGGATAAGTAATTAAAGATTTTAGTTAACTTCTTTCATGAGTTTGTATTTTCGTTCTTGTTAAATATGATAAGTTTTTATTAAATTTCTAACTTAATTAATTGCTTAATGGTGTTAATATTATGCAGGTCAAAATTAGATGGTTGGAAGCTGGAATGAACAAAGCTCAAAGGACCAAATTGCAATAATGGAAGAATGCTGGGAAGGGAGTTGAGATCGCGATCTCGACTCAAAAAATTGCCCTAAATGTATTAGAGTCGAGATCGCAATCTCAATCCTTGGGATCGCGATCTCAACTCTCTGATGGATAAGTTGTGAGGGCAATTTTGTAATCTTCTAGCAAACAATTTCTAATTTTTGCCTTGTATAACACTACACTATTTAAGCTACTTCAAAAATTGTAATAGAGTAAGTAGGATAGAATTAAGTAGGAAATTAGTAGATTTAGGATAGATTAGGAAAACTTGACTCTCAAGTTTCCTTTGAATGAAAAGTCCTCTTTGATCATTTCTTAGATCTACTTTAGTTTTCTTTGAAAGTTTAAATTTTGATTAGATAATTGTAGTGGGTTAATCATTAGCTTCAAGTAGATATAATTTTTAATTGCTTTCTAGTTTAATTTAGTGAAAATCTCTTTGCTTGCAGATATATTTAGGGTTTCTTAGAAAAATTAAGGTTCTTGTTAATTTCTTGCTTTTTAGTTAAGAATTCTCAATTTTTTACATTAATTTCTAGTTAATTTTTAGTAGGCTTTCTTTATTATCATCAAAAATCCAAAAATATTTAGATTTCAATTTTAACTTGTTCCAATTTCTAGTGTAGAAATGGTTGCTTTTAATTTTCAAGGTTCTTATTTGTAGTTTTTTTTTAATTGGGTAACTTGTTTGCTTTTAATTTTAGTCTTATTTTGGTCAATTGAGAGTAGAATTAAGTACTTTTAGTTAATTTCTTTTGTTAGAATTTAATAGCTAGTCTCTTAATTTCGTAATTGTTTAGTTTCCTTTACTTGTTTTAGTAGATAAATTAACTTAATTTGGTTTTGTTTACTTGGGTTTAAATATGGATTTGATTAGTATAGTTTCATCTCTCATTGATTGATTTTTGCTTAATTATACAAATACTCGTAAATCTTGGTATTTGCTTTCCTTCAATACCTCCTTGTGGGAATGATACCCACTCATCCTATACTACTATCAATTCCGTATACTTGCGAAAGTTAGGTAAAGTATAGTGAATTAGTGTGGTTTATTATTGTTTGATTGTCCTTTCATAGTTAAACTTTACCTACCGAAGCAATCACCAGTACCCAAGATTCCTCAATCAATATTTCCCGACTTCACAAGGCTATTGAATTGTATGGTCATGCCAACCATGAAAGCCTTGAAGTCCGAATTGCTTGCTAGCTTCCTATAATTTCCTCATTTTAGAGTTACTAGCCTCTAATTCATCAATTGAGTATTGTTGGCTTCAATTATGTCCCCCATTATTCTTCTTTCACCAGCTACCGAATCAAGAACTCCTTGAATCTTTGTATCTTGTTTCTTCGAAATTTTCTCCAAACTCTTCAAACGTGTTCCTTCTACCATGGGTTTTGAATTTACAAGCTTATGATCCAAGGATCACAAGCTTTGATACCAACTATAGTGGTTAAGAATCAGGTTTTAAGAATTAAAGAAGACTGGAAAAAAAAGACAATTAGGAAAAGAAAATTAGGCAAGAAAAAGGGATTGGGAATTTTATTGAGGAAGAAATGATTACACAATTTCCAAGCTCATTACGTCAGTACATCAGTGTGATAATTCCTCATTTATACAATCATTTGGTAACTACCATTCTTCTATAATCTTAATCAGTTACAATTAATACAAGAAGTAACTAATCATAACTGCCTAAGTGCCAACACAGCTAGCATAACTGTCCAAATTGCATGTTGGTCAGTTTTGTCACTTGGGCTTCCAATCAACAGCTCTTCTCAGTTTCAGCTAGGGGTGTTCATTGTTTGGTTTAACTGAACAAATCGGTTGAACCAAACTAGTTTGGTTTTCAGTTTTCGGATAATTGGTATTTGGATAAATCGAATAAAAAATATTAGTTATATGGTTTGGATTTGATTATTGAAAATAAATAACTTAATTACCAAATGACCAAATTTTTAATTTTTATTACTGTTTTATCTTTTAGTTTTTTAGTAAACGAGTTCCAATTTTTCATTCATTAAACACTTCCATATTATTACTTTGTTTTTTTATTTTTTAGCTTCTAGTCTTACTTTTAGTAGTTTTAGGTTTTTGTTTATTAATTTTTTTAGTTTTGTGTTAAATTTTATGCTTAGTTTTTAAATTAATTAGTGAACTTCAATTAATCAGATTAATTGAAAAATAAGTTTGGTTAACCAATCAACCAAAAAAAAGTTTTATTCGGATTTGGTTTTTGATTTTCTTGTGCCGAAAATCGAAAAAAAAAAAACGAAAATTATTAACCGAATTACCAAAAAACTGGCCGATGAACACCCATAGTTTTAGCTGCTCTCCCCGTTGCCAGTCATAACAAAAATACCATTTTTGTCCATCCATTTTAAAAAAAAAAAACCAATGTAAAGCCTATAATAGAAATTATAGACAAATTAATTGAGCAAGCCACATAATAATCACATGGTTGTTAATTTGCATTAAATGTGCTACTTAACAGTTCCGTTAGTTTGTTCATAATTTCTGTCACAAGGCTTATATGGGTTTTTTTTTTTTTTTTTTTTTTAAGATTAGGATCAAATTGATCTTTATAATAAATAAGGAACCAAATTAGTGGATACCCTAAAAATAAGATACTAAATTAATCTTTTTCTCTTATTAAAAAAAACCATATACTATTAATAGTTAATTATATACAATAATTGTAACTCCAATTTTTTAATCCAACATTTAGAGCTGGCATCGGTAACCAAGAAAAAAATTTGGAAAGTGAAAATAAAAGAGGAGATAGAATTCTTTAATTGCAAGTTATGCATATTTTTAAGGCAAATACTTAGGTAGATTTGGTTTTTGACTCCGTTTGTAGGCCCTGTGGTGTGGATTAAACCTTCGAAAATATATGATATCAGCTGATTTAAGCAAAAAATTTTAAGATTTAATCATAACCACAGGATCTATAGGTGAGATCAAAAATCGGGTTTAAGTAAGTATTTTCCTATTTTCAAATGTAAAGAAGTTAGTATAATTCTTAATTCTTATGAATATCATAAAATCTTGATACGTCTGACTGGCATTGTTAACTACCAAAAGAAAATATAGGGGTAGAAATTATATTTCCAGAATAAATGAGAGTTTGATTGCAACTAGTACTGGTAGTGACTAGTGTGTAGAGTGCGAGGGGTCCTTTCCCTGGTTATCCAATTAATCCACCAGCTTTGATTTGATTTTCTCGACGGAGGGATTGTAATTGAGGAAGTGTAGCGATGAGGAGTGGGATGGAGCCGGGCAGCTTGAGCATTTTGAAGGGCGGCGGCTGCGGCTGCTTCTGCTGCAGTAATTATCGTCGTCCTTTACTAGCTCTACTTCCCTCTGCCACGCAGCAGCACCTCCTTAAATATAAGGCGAATATCATAAAGGCCGCACCAGCGGCATCTTCTTCATTTTCCATTTCAACTCATCTTAAATGTGGCACAGCAGCATTTTCGGCAACTGCCCTAATCAGAATTAATACTAGAAGAACGTTGCCCAATTCTTGGGGTCGGGATGCTGTTTCTGCACAGCAGCCTCTTCCTTATCCTCCACTGTTGTAAATTCCAATGATGATGACAAAGGGGAGGCCCAGGTGGAAGATGAAGAAGATGAGATGACCAAAATAAAAGAAACGGCCAATACTCTGGATATCAGGGCGGGTAAAATCCTCAAAGCCTGGAGGCACCCGGAGGCTGATTCGCTCTACGTTGAAGAGGTCGATGTGGGCGAGCCTCAACCCAGAATTATATGCAGCGGCCTCGTTAAATATGTGCCCCTCGACCATCTTCAGGTCCAGCATCCCTCCCTCCCTTGCCCCTTGTTTTCTATCCTACGACTATGCTATACTATATGATCATATGTACGTTTTCAATTACTCTTTCTTATCATAATGGAAGATTGTATTTGGCATTGTTATGCAAAGAGCTGTTATCAAGGTGGTTTGCACTTTGCAGTGCTGGGGAGGTGGGATGGGATGGGATTATTATCTGGCTAGGGAAGTTTGTCAATGAGTGTCAAGTTGCGAAAAGTCTGGGATTGGTTCAATTGTGGAGAAATTAGCCGGAAGAGGAGGAAGTGGGGAATTACCTTAGAGACCAATAGGGGGAGAATTCGGGTTGCTGAAGCACCTAAATACCTTGCTTTTTTCAATTGGACAAGACAGCATAGCACTCAAGCTTAGACTTGTGTGAAGTATTTTCGTAGAGAAGGGAATACAAAAGCCTTGAACAAAACTGAGATTTTGTGTTGGCACATATACTCCTTTCATTTGGCAATAACATATTTACTAACCAATATCAACAACTAATCAAATAAGTGGACAATACCTTCTTCATACTGGGTCTCCCTATTCTAGATTATCATAATTTTCCATGTAAGAAGTTAGAATGATAGAACACTTGTGGTCTTGCTTGCAGTGTGTCCAATCCTAACAAAATGAAGTTGTTTGGCCAAGGTTGCATGAGACATAACATTCCTTGGTTATGTATGTCAGTGTTTTGCATATTTTTTATACATCTATTAGTGAATTAGTTTCTTTAAACATTCCAAGCCTTTCATTTCTCTATAACTGAAAAGATCATCAGCGATGAAACCAAACAAGAAGTGCTGGTGTTTTTGTATAAGTGTAAGTTTCCTTTGAGCAAATCTTCAGGGAAAAGGTCTAATCCATTTGACTTTCATGCAGGACATCCATGTGGTTGTCCTGGCCAATTTGAAGCCAAGGAATATGCGTGGTGTCAAATCTTCGGGAATGCTAATGGCAGCTTCTGACGCATCACATGAGAACGTGGAGCTTCTGGTGCCTCCTGAAGGCTCAGTTCCTGGTCAAAGGATATGGTTTGGTTCTTTAAGTGAAAATGAGAGTTTACCTGATACTGCATCACCCAACCAGGTATGTCATTGTAAAATATAAGTTTCACATATTTCAATCTAAAATATGGAACATTTTCATGTCAATGATTCAACATTGAACACATGCTAAAAAGATCGGTTTTCATCCCTTAGCTTTCCATTCTACTGAGAAAAAAAAAAAAAATGAAGTGGCAAAATGCCTTTTGTCTACATATCCTGTGTTTTAAGCAATCATGCTATAATAATGAAGCTAACCAAGCAAAACATATTTTATATGAGATGTAGTATTCATTTTGTTGAACAACTGAATATATGATACGCTCTAAATTTTTTGGCCATATTAAGCTATTATCTTTAGCTTACATCATAGAAATTTCAACTCTTTTGTACATAGTATTCACAATTACCGCGGGCTGTGTGTGGGAAAACTTGAGTCATTACCTTCTTCCTAATCTTCCATTTTCTTGTGGGAGTTATGCTGGTACTTTCTTCCTGGTTAACAATAATTATTATTTGGTGAGATACAGCTTGCAAGTTCATTAATAACCAAAATCCGGGCAACAAGAACATGTGTTTGATAGCATGCGTGCTCTGTGGATTATTCCTTGGTATCGCTTCATTAAGATTTCTAATAAAGAGGAGTCTGTATGGGCATTAAGCTACTAGTGGTGTTGACCAAGTTCAGTAATTGAGGGCCCTGATACAAAGGTGATAAATTGTAACACAAGATCATGGTTTTACTTTAGCTTTGCATTTGGGGTAAAAGCATTGTTTGAGAGGAGTAGAGGACACTAGGCAAACAATAATTAGCCTTCATTAGTTAAACCTCTTAGATGTACCTTCTATATTCATCATTTCAACGTAATGTAATTTTAAATATGAAAAGTGCAGTTGTATTTCTTGTTAATGCATGGATTTCAATATATAATGCCCTGGGAAGAAACGAACTGTATCTGGTTACTAGTGATGCGCGACAATTTGTTTTGCATTAGAATTACTTTTTGAGGTAGGACAATCCCAACTTCATTTGGGTAAAAAAAAAAAAGCACTCTTATATAAACATATGGGTACCAGAGGACTGGGTCAATCAATTACTCATTTCACCAGTTGGTGAACTGTTTGAATCAGTTGCGCCGATACACATGATATCAATTTTAAATAGTAATTTTTTAATATATACAAAATATTTATGTCTGTACAATATGTATCTCACATTTTGTCTTGTAGTTGCTCTAGTTCTTTATCATATCTTGGTGGTCCTTTAATCGTGATAATGCATTTATATCTCGAGTACATTTGCCTTTGTTGAATTTGTTTTCAAACATGTTTCTTTCAAAATGTTCAAAAGTCAAATGATACTGGATGTGATATTGTTATTGTAAAAGACAATGGTATTCTGACATTGTGGAAGCTATGTCCTGAGTGGCGGAGATAGTGGCAAAGACTGTGTGGGGGATGTAGGGGAAGCTGCCCCTACTGACCTCCATCTACCTTTTTATATTTTTTATCTATCAGTCTGAAAACACAAGTATTTTTTGCCTAACTGCCCACCGATTTCTGAGGTGAAATATGTGATTTTCTATGATTATATCTTTGGCCAATTGTTTTTTGTTTCAAAATTTGATTCCGTTCTGATGATTTACTATAAATGTGTGAAATATGTGACTAGTTGTCACTATTCCTCTCACATCTTTATTTATACGCCCCTTCTCATTGATGTTTTGATTAATTTTAAAAATTTGTACTATCAAATGTTGTTATGAATGTAATTGGGTGGAATTTATGTAGCAAAATTTTGGGTCAGACCATAAACAAATTTAAAAGAGAGAGCTTACTAACTTTTGTATCCAAAGTTTGTTTGATAAAATGCTCAAATGGAAATTTGAGAGGGATTTTGAAATTGGCACACTAAAAAAATGGAACCGACACGCTCGACATAACTCCATATTCATGAAATAACAAACAAACAAACAAACCAAGCCTTAATCCCACTAAGTAGGGTTGGCTGCATGAATTTTGCTACGTCGTTGCGCTCTGTCATGGACCATATCTTCTTCAATTCCTAGATGGGCTATATCTTTCTTACAAGTTACCCACCAAGTCTTTTTTGGTCTTCCCCTACCCCTCTTATGTTGACTACTCTCTCTAAAATCTACTCGTTTGACAGGCACACACATGACCTAACTACCTTAAGCCTCGTGTTTCTTTCATCTTCTCATCAATAGGTGCTACTCCAATCTTCTCACGAATATGCCCATAGAGTATCGCTGGCCTAATTGCCGTTCTATAAAATTTACCCTTAAGTCGTAAAGGAATTTTGCGGTCACATAATATTCCCGATGCCATTCTCCATTTAGTCCATCCCGCTTGATCCAATGTGTAATAGCTCGATATATACCACCATTATTCTGAATAATTGATCCTAAATATTTAAAATTTTCACTTATGGGTATCTCTTGATCTCCGATACTAACACCTATTCCATTCCTACGTGCACCCTTACTAAACTTAAATTCCATATATTCTGTTTTTAATCTACTAATTTTAAACCCTTTTGCCTCAAGTGTCTCTCTCCAAACCTCGAGTTTAGCATTAACCCATCTTTTGTTTCATCTACTAACACAATGTCATCTGCAAATAACATACACCATGGTATTTCCTCCTGTATGTGCCTTATAAGTTCATCTATGACCAACGTCAACAAATAGATAACGATTTAGAGCTGAACCTTGGTGTAAACCTATATTTATAGGGAACTCTCGTATCAACCTTCCTGGTGTTCTCTCACTGGTAACCACATCCCTATACATCTCCTTTATTGATTCTATATATGCTACTTTAACTCCTCTTTTTTCTAAAACTCTCCACATAACTTCTCTATGGACTCTATCGTATGCCTTTTCAAGATCAATAAAAATCATATGTAAGTCCTTTTCTTTATCCCGATATCTCTTGGTAAGTCTCCTTGAGAGATGTATGGGTTCAGTAGTCGATCTCCCTAGCATAAAACCAAACTGATTATTTGACACCTTAGTCTCATTTCTTAACCTTCTTTCTATCATCCTCTCCCAAAGTTTCATCATATGGCTCATTAACTTAATATCTCTGTAATTCGCACAATTTTGTATATCCCCTTTATTTTTGAATATGGGTATGAGAGTACCTTTCTTCCACTGGTCAGGCATCTTTCTACTCTTCACTATATTTTATTGAAAAGATTGGTAAGCCAACTTATGCCCTTCTTTCCTAAGCATTTCCATACCTCGATTAGAATATCATCGAGGCCTAATGTTTTCCTTTCTTCATCTTCTTCAAAGCCTCCTCCACCTCTGATTGCTGAATCCTTCGATAATACATTACGTTTCTATACTCCTTGGATTTAGCTAACTCTCTTAGAATGATATCGTTTCCATTGCCTTCATTGAATAGTTGATGGAAGTATCTCTCCCATCTTTCCTTAATTTCCTCGTCTCTTACTAGCACCTTATTATTTTCATCCTTGATGCACTTGACTTGGGTTAAATCCTTCGTCCTATGGGCTCTTGCTTTAACAATTTTATAAATATCTCGCTCCCCCTCCTTAGATTCTAATTTTTGGTAAAAATCTTCAAAAGCCCTATCCCTCGCTTCACTTACAGCCTTTTTTGCCTCCTTTTTAGCAAGCTTGTATTTCTCAATATTTTCGTCACTTCTACAACTATATCAAGAGTCTTATAGTTAGCCCTCTTAACTTTGATTTTATCTTGTACACCTTCATCCCACCACCAAGATTCCTTGTTCATGGGGGCATAATCTCTTGACTCTCCAAGTATCTTCTTAGCCATTGTTCTCACTCTAGTTGCCATGTCATTCCATAAAGTGTTAGATTCTCCTTGTAAGTCCCAAATACTTTGCCCTAACAAATCTTCCTTAAAAATTTCTTTTTTTTCCTTCTTTAAATTCCTCCACTTAATTCTAGGTGACTAAATAGGCACTTTGCTCGTCTTCCAAACATAAAATTCATTTCTCTTGCATTAATTTTTTTGGATATTCATGAAATATTCAAAAAAATTTATTGATGTTGAAGTACTGCAGACTCTATCAAGTGATTCAGTATATAAAAGAATTTCTAAGCGAAAAAAATAGCCGAGAGAAATTTGCCCCCACTGAGGGAAATTTTTGGCTCCACCGCTGCATCTCTTGCGAAAGCTTTTTCAAAGAAGTAATATTTTAATTTTTGCTTATAATCGAAGTGGATTTTAATATAATGCATGAGAAATGAATTTTATGTTTGGAAGACGAGCAAAGAGCCCATTTAGTCACTAAACTCTGTTCCCGTTGCCATTTTAGCCACTAAACTTCTTGGCCGAAAAGGTCACTCAACTTCTAAAAATGCATCCAAGGGTCACCCCGTCAATTTAAGGCATTAAGACTCCATTAGTCAGCATATGTGTATGTCACATGAGTTTCAATGGGGTAAAATTGTCCAATCACCCTTTGCCACACTTTGCCTTCAACATCTTCCCCATCAACCACAGCCACCCTTCTCTTCCCTGACAACCATAACCACCTTCCTACCACCACTCCCAGCCCCATCTCCGCCACCCCTAACCCCTCCACACCCAGATATGATACCAGGGGCACCTTCAAACCCCATCCCATCACCCCTAGCTCCTCCTCCATTACCCCCAACCCCTTCCCCACTCAGATCCAACTCCCCAGCCCCTTCCCCTCTCTAACCTATCCTACCACCCCCAGCCCATCCTCCACCCCAGCCCCCTCACCCCTCAGCACCTCCTCCACCACATGCCACCACCACCTCCCCACCCTAGCCCCTCCTCTGGGTATCCCCCGACCCCCTCCCCCACTCAGATTCAACCCCCCAATTGGGTCCTTACCCACCCCAACAATTTCCAAGACAAAACCTGTCAAGCTGAAGAGAGTCTAATACTTGAAGACCTTAAACTTTTCCCCATATCCCAAGGGCGACAATAAGTTTGTTCACAAGTAGTTCTCAGACTAGTCTGCAGCCATGAATGGATCTGTATCCCCAAGATCAGCTATCAGAGCTTCCAACTCAGATGAATCTTCATCTTCTGGGGCAAAATATGTTAGGAAGGGAAGGTAGATATATCAAGTTGCTTGAACACAGAATCTTATATGAGCACAAAGTTTCCCATGGCGCCTGGCCTTTCACCCATACCAAATTCCTTGCCAGGTCAATTTTGTAAACCCAAATATTCGGCTTTACTGTTCTTTGCCACCTACCCATGCGTCCAGGCATCTTTGTGCCTTTAAACACCTTTCATGGAGCATCCCTTTGACCTGTAGAGCCAATACTTTGATGTGATAATGAAGCACCATGAGATGCTGGTATTCCTTTAAACCCCCATCTTTTCATCCCACCCTGAAAGCCTTTCTCCTAGTAATTCCAGTGATATCCATGAACTATCTGGGAACAAAATGATGAACACCAATGCAAGTACTAACAGGGAGTAAATTATTCAAATTGTAAATTTAGTAAATTAAAATTATTCAATTTTTTACTCAAAAGTTTTTTATATCTTCTAGTATGACCTAACTCATAATTTACACTTTTTTTTTATCATCTAATTTTGACCCCAAATTTTTTATTAATATTAGTTCATTGTAGTTGGACAAAAATGCCCCAGGTGAGATGCACGTGAATCGCACATGTGGCTAGTGGAGACTTAACGCTTTAAATTGATGGAGTGACCCCTTAATGAGTGTACCTTTCAGTCACCAAAGAAGTTTAGTGATTGAAATGGCAACCGAAACATAGTTTAATGACCAAACAAGCACTTTGCACTTGGAAGACTTGACAAGTTATATAGGATAATTCTATGCCTTTTTGTTTTAAGGACAGAGGAAATGTTTAACCTATTAAATGGATTTTGTAAAGCCTGTAACTATAGATAAAGGGACAACTGCATATCAGTGTTGAATATGACATAGGTCAAATATTGGGAAAAACATTCATTTCTTCTGACATAGGTTCAGCTGCTGAACCGGCACATCACTTCCTTTCGCAGTCAAATTATTAATCCAATCTGCTTAAGCAGCTGGTTTACCAGGCTGAGCTGTTGAAATAAGCCGAGGTTCAATTACTGTGCTTGGAGCAAAACCAAGGCATGCTTCTGTTGAAAAGAAGTGAAAGTCTGAGTTTGTATCATAGAAAAACCCCTATGATCTAAACCCCAGTGAGATACTGCCATATGCAGCCGAAGCTTTCCCTTATTGTCATTCTGTATCTGGAAATTGATCAGATTCTTAGCTTTCTAAAATGGTAGTACAGTCACAGCCAAATAATGCTTAATGACCATACCAGATGAAGATTTCTTGACGGAAATGTTAAAATAGCCAATGGATTTCAACGATATGGAAATTCCCCTCTATTGACAAAACTGAGGCTTTGCACCTGTAAGAGAAAAGATGCTAATTGACTCCACAGCACCATGACGGATGTTACAAGTAGCATATGAGCACATGTGAATAGTGCATCCCTTAAGCCAATACTTGGTCGACAACCTACTTCTTTCTACACAATAATCAAAGGACAAAGCATATCTTGGCATACACATTGCATTGCACATCACTTATGCCAAGCAACAACTACCTTCTGTGAACTCATCTATTGCACTTTAGACTATTAATTTCCAGTTTTAAAAGTGTGAAGATAACCTTATCCTCAGTTCAGGGATGGGGAAGATGGATAAGGGGTTGCCTGCATTGAGGTCTTTAGTACTTAGGTCTAGATTTCATCTGCTTGGTGTGGAATGTGGCTCGCATGCCTAATAATAGCAGACATTATGTCTTTAGTATGCCTTCTAAAGAGTATTATCAAACTTTGTGAAAATGTTTGCATAAAGGGCCATATAGATGCTAATTTTCAGTTCGTGCACATCACATAACGAATGCTTACTATAGATAGTGTGCCTGGTTGATAATACTCCCTCTGTCCCAATATTTTAGTCACTTTTGGGGGGGGTGTTTTTTATCAATAGTTGACAATTTTGTTTAAAATTTAGCCCTTCTTTGCTTCATTACCCTTACAACTAGTATAACTCTAAAAAAGTGTGCAACTGGAACTACTGCTATTTTACATTTTAAAAGTATGAAAACTCATTTTGTGGAGCCTTAGGAGATTTGCATGTCAGTAGGAATCACTTAAGGTGTAGAGCGTGCAAACATGCTTAGTTGTATTTTACAACAAAGTGGGATACACGCACTAATATGATAGTTTTCATATCATTTACTTCTTAGTAGAAGTCAAATTCAAAGTTCGTGGGCCTACGACGAAGGTTAAAAGTGGGAAGTGTAGGGAAAGGTTTTTGCCATACTAGAATTGACACAAATATTGGGAGAGACCAAAAAGGATAGTATGACACTTTCAATGGGACGGAAGGAATACATAGAATGTTGTAATGCAACTGAGACATTTGAATGAGAATATTTTGAAAGTTTATACTCGCAAGCAACTAAAGAGAGATTGCAATTGTTGTTACTAGATATTTCATCACCTTTAAGATAACTGTTACTTGACCGGATATTGCATTTGTTGTTAGTTTGGTGAACTGGTATCTGAATTCTCCCGGGACTGGTCATAGCATTCAATATCTGAAACTTTAAGATATATGAAAGGTGCCCCAGATTGGGGCTTAATTAATCTACAGACAAATGGTCATATATGAATTGTGGGGTATACTTGCTCATTGGGCTGGATCTCTCCCTGATAGGAGGTCCCCAACTGCAATTAGACTCGTATTTGTTGGTGGGAATCTTGTTTCCTGTAAGAGCAAGAAACAAGCTGTCTTACAAGGTCTGGTGCTGAATCTGAATATAAGGCTATGGCCACAATACGCATGAGTTGTTATGCCTGAAACGTCTGTTGAAAGAACTTTTGGTTCTGGAATAATGAACCAATGGACCTGTTATGTGATAATCAAGCTTCTCTTCCTCTTGCATCTATTTAGCTCTTTTATTTCAGAACCAATGGACCTGTCATGCGATAATCAAGCTTCTCTTCCTCTTGCATCTATTTAGCTCTTTCATGGAAGGACAAAGGATACTAAGATAGATTATCAGTTCATTCATGAAAACATATTGCAGAAGCTTAGGATGGTAGGTGTTTTTCAAAACACAAAACAAGTGTAAAATTTTTAAACCCTTCACCTTACAAACACCTTCACTCTCGCAAATATACAAGGTAGGTTTGTAGGTTAGTAGTGAGTGGATATTGTTCCCACGAGGATTGGGCCGATATGATTACTAGGATTGTCGGGTCCTCGTACTTTTTATACAAACCTAATAAGGAGAAGCTTTATCTACGAACTACTATAATAGCAGCAAGGAGATTCCCAACTAAGCAATTAACTGAGCTAATCTAAAAAGCATGTAAAAACTATCTTTACTCACTATTCTAATAAACCACAGGAAGACATAATAACAAGTAGAAGCGTCTTATACTACAATGCAACATGAAATTCAAAGAGTAATTAAGAATCAGATTTGAGTTAGAAGGCTAATTCTGTTAGAGCATTTAAATTGAGCTAAGGGTTGACTAAATTACTACACTATAAGAGCTAATGAGACTAGGAAATAAAGTAGACAAATAAAGTTCTAAGCTAGAGAGCAAATTAAGTATAATAAAGTGGGTAATTAAACTAAACACTAGTATTAAATTTCTCTATTAACTAATTAAGAAAGCAACCTACACTAAGAAAGCAAAGAAATAAATTGAACTAAAGAAGCTATATTAAATGTTACACTAAAAAAGCACCATAAATCATAACTAGTGAATGATTGAACAATATTTGAAAAGTAGGAAGGAATTTACCAAAAATATAAGATTCTACAATAGATAGATTGGTGTTCTTCATTTTATACTATTTTGGAAAGTAATTTAAATGGAAGATTTCTAGGGTTAAACTAATGATTAAGCAATATAAACTATATTTAATGAAAACCCACTACTAAATAAAGCTTTGAGACTAAGGAAAACAAGATTTAAACCATGATTTACTATTAAATCTAAGATTTGCACTAAAGCTAGGAAATGGCAAAAACTTGAATTAAGCTAAATTGCAAGAAGAGAAGATGAAAATAATTGAACTTGGTATTAAATGAAAGCTAATGAAAAGCCCAATAAATTAAGAGTAAAAGATAAGAGTTTTTACAACTAGATTAAAATTAAAGTTTAGAATTTTTGTAGAGAAAAAAGTACTATGACAAGACTTAGACTAACTAATGAGGCTGAACTAAAAATACATCACCTACTACTCTGAACTAAAAATACACCTACTACTATGTGATTTTGGTGTAGGCTTCTAGGTTAATTCAAAAATATGATGGTCAAAGTGCTAGTTTAACTTGGTTAACCGCGGTCAACTTTTCTCCTATACAAATTTATTGACCGCGGTTAGTGAACTAATACTTTGTTGCTCAATGAATGCGGTTAATAAACTTGTGCCTTGATATCCTTGACCGCGGTTACTGGCACTTTGAAGCTAAAGGAACATTGACCGCGGTTCCTGATGTTCCTCCTTGGTATTTTTGACCGCGGTCAATGAGGCAGAAACTTTTGAGGTTGATCTTCATTTGCGTGCAATTACGTCTTTGCCCTTGGCTTCTTCTACTCCTTCAACTTGCCATCAAATCTTCAAGTGTTCCCTATAAAATACACCAAAATTACTAAGTCAAAATGCGCATGAAATACTTGGTGGTCAATTTAGTCCAATATTGTGCATAATTACTACCAAAAGCCCTAAAACCATTGCAGCATAAAATAAGCATAATTTATGTATAAAAACATATAAAATCAATCTAAGTGGGACTAACTTGACAAAATTGCATAGGAATTAAAGGGGAAGTAACTCTATGTAATAGAGTTATCACATATCATATGCTAAAATAGGAGGCAGCTAGCAGACTTGTTCACTAAATCCTGGGGCATATCTAAAATGCAATTTATTTGTAACAAGCTAAGTGCATATGATGCGTATGCAGCAGCTTAAAAGGGATTATTACAAGTATTAAGCATATTTGGGTCAATTAACTGTATTTGCCTCGTAATATGTTTACATTGTGGTTAGGGATCTGGATAACAAAAACATTATGCAGCTTTTGTCGTATCCTCTGGTCTCTCTCCGTTTCACATCTCCAACAAATTTCATTCTTTTCAGGTTGTATTAAAAGAACCTTTGAATGTGTTCCTGTTTTTAACATAATGATCACAACTTTTTAATAAGGGCTTATCAAGAGTGTGGAATGTTGGCAAACCTTCAATCAAGGTGTTTAAACTTATCTTGAAAATTGATGGGATTCAAAATACAGTTAAATGTAGGATAATTTCTGCTGAGCAGCGAGTTTAAAAGATTATTTTTCTTTTTTTCTCAACACAAGCCAACTTTGGATTAAATTTTGTGATAATTTTAAATTGTTTCAAGTGGGATTTGTTGAGTGTCAATCTCTAGGTCATTGTGCTTCTGTTTCACTTCAAGAGGACAATTGGAGGAAGAGGTGTTAATTTGAGTTTGTAGGCATGTTAATCTAATAAAGGAAAGGTGATTGATGACTTTTGGTACCGAGGCTATAAATGAGGAGATTAAGTTGTGGGGTCTTAGCAAAAATTTGAGTTAGTAAATCTCCCCCTTTAATACTGAATTAGTTGCATAAAAGTGCTAAGGACCTTGTGTAAGTATAAATTTATATTTCCACACTCCACAGCATATTTGCAAGCTCTCTGTTTTATTTCTAATATGAAACTCTCCGACAAATGATTAGGTTTATCTGAAGAGATAGTTTTCCTTTTTTAACTTTTTTCCTTGTACTATTGTTGGGATATCTCACTATACTTGTGCGTCTTCAATTTTCTATTTGTGCTCGGCTTATGCTTCTATTCAATAATATGCAGATTCAGAAGAAAAAGATATGGGAACTGGTCCAGCCTCATTTAAGAACAGATGACTCCTGTATTGCTGCACTTGGAATGCATACCATGCGAACAACTGAAGGTGTTGTAGTCTGCAGATCTCTAAAGAATGCCATAATATCGTAACTGGAAGTTGGAAGCTCCTCGAGCTCAATAATCCCTTGCATCTTAAACTTGCCCCCATCTAGGGTACCACTAGTTGTTACTGTCGTCTTTGGAGCTAATGCCTTGAGATGTTGCAGCAACTAACAGGCTGATTATTAACACTGTACTTTATCTATGTTTTGACAAGTCTTAATTTAATGAATCAATCCTTTTAACCTTTGGTTGGGTCTGATCTTGTGTCGTTTCACCTTGAGGTGGCACTTTGGTCAATTAGTGGTGACTATCGGTTCTTAATCGGTTAACAAAATCGATCAAAATTAAAAAAATGACCTTAGAACTTTTAATAAACTTAAATTCAATGTGATAGTTAATTAAATTCAAATTAGGTAATCCCTTCGAATTCGATTAAGCAAGTTCAACTCAGGCAGGCCTCTAGACTTTTAAGAACATGCTCACTAACACTTGTTTCTGAATTCTTTTTCTAATTTTATTTAATTTTCATCCATATGACTTGTATATGCGTATTTGCCTGACTAATGATCTGATAAAATAAGTAAAAATCATACCAAGTAATATAAATTCAATAAATAACAATATAATTACTATAACAATCTATCTATATTAATATATATATTTGAGTTGTTTTTTCAATTTTTTATTTGGGAAAATCATAATATTAGTCCCTCACATTACGTATTTGTATTTATTTAGTCCCTCACTTTTAAAATGATAATTTTTAATCCCTCACATTACGCATTTGTATTTATTTAGTATCATTCACTTTTAAATGATGATTTTTAGTCCCTGACAAATGTAAAATGTTGAATTTTGGTTCTTGAATCAAATTCCAAGCATTTTGGCCTAAATTTGTTATGTCCCTCACATATATAAAACGTTGAATTTTGGCCCCTGAATCAAATCTTGAGTATTTTTTGCCTAAATTTGTCATGTATTGTTCACATGACATATTTTTCAATGACAAATTTATAAATTCATCTGAGTAGAATGTTTTATGAGTGCGAAGGATATGAAGTAAGTGATTGATTAGCAATTCGTTTATATTTAAGATTATTTCAATATCTGACTTATGGTATTTTTTTTTTTCTAAAATTTATAATCCAATATGATGCTCGAGTTTTGTGTTGGAAAGGAAAAAAGAGTTCCTAAATTTTACTCAAAAAATATATCATGTGAACAACACACAATTAATTCAGACTAACAAGTGCTCGGGATTTAGTTTAGGTAACGAAATTCGACATTTTACATTTGTGAGGGACTAAAAATCTCATCATTTTAAAAGTGAATGACTAAATAAATACAAATGGATAATGTGAAAGACTAATAGAATAGTTTTCCCGTATTTCTATTATTAAATTTATTTTTAATAATATCATTTTATAGAATATTAGTTTAGATGATCTATTGATGAGTTAGAAAATAAGTTCAACCCATGATACAATGTATATAACTAAAATATTCTGAAATAATGATTGTAACGATATTTTAAATAGTTGCAGGTATTTAATGAATTTAAATGTCAAATTCGGAAACTACAATACTGGTTGTTATAGTATATGCTAAAACAACAAAAAAATATTAATTTGGACTAACTATTGATAAGGTAAAAAACATTAAATCAATTGTATGATTCATGCTCAAAATAATTTAGAATAATTATTGTAAGACCTATAAGAATATTACGTATAAATTGTAGGAATGACAATATAGTAGTTGATTTGTTTAGTTATCCTATACATAAGACATAATTTTTGTTTGATTTATATATTTTTTATACATTTTAATTAGATTCATTTTCTTTCTTATTTTTTCAAATTTTTATTAATCATTTTTTGTATTTATTATCTATATATAATCCGATTCCCTATTAATATTTTCGTTATTAATAGAATTTCAAAATATTTCATCTATATAATGTTTGATAATTGATAATGATATTATCTTTTCTTGTAACCACAAAGAATATGCACATATATTTAAAAAGTTCAATACTATAGAAAATATTTTAATCTTTAATTATTTAATTAATTGGTGGTGACACTATATGAAAATTATAATCTAGGCACCTAGAAGAGAAATATATATATATATATATATAAAATGCAATTATCATATGTTGTTCTCATAAAAGAGAAAATTTGTTTAATTTTTAAGAAAGTGAATTTTATATATAATTTTGTAACAAATAACAAACAACATTGGAAAATAAAAATAAATAAAAAAAAATAAAAAAATTACAATGAAAAAGAGCAAAGATATTAAAAATATATTTAAAATATATATAAATCTTGTACAAAAAACTTAACATTTAAAATTTTCATATTTAGTTATCATTACTTGATTATTCATTTATTTTTTAGAAAATGAAAATTTTCAATAAATTAGAAGTGTTACACGTGCGATGTATGTGTTTTTTTTCTAGTATACTAATATGTAAGTTACAAATATTAATAGTATAAATATTGTAGAGTAGAAATTATGATTTTTGTGTAACAATTCAATAACTAACAATATAAGTATATTTAGGTCAATACCAATTTAATTATGTATAAAAGTGCTTGATTTAATGCACAAGAATAAAACAATGGTATAAATTAAGTTTTTTTTTTTTTTTTTGCTATGAATTAAGTTAAAAAACTAAAGTTAATTATAATATATTTTTAATAAAATATGCCTGTAATTGAATAAGTACGTTTACACTTGTATATTACTACATTTTTTAAAATTCTTTCAATTATTTGAACTATAAAATACATGTAAAATTACTTATAATATGTGAAATATACAATAAACTTTTTTGTCACAGATATAAATATAACGTATGAGCACAATAAACATAGACGATATTTGTTAAATAATAATCATGATACAAACAATCATCAAGTATACTGAGGAACAAATAGTAAAATCTATCAATTTACTATTTTTTTTATTTTTTTTTTTGGAGAGAAAGAAGATTTTATTAGAACTCAAGGCTTACAAAATCTGAGATTTGGTCATCCTAAAGTATTCAAAAACATGAACCCTTTAGCCTTAGATGGAATTGAGTTTTGGTTAGGTAAGGTTTGGTATTTATGCCCACATTAGCTAAAAAATCAGCTACTTGATTCCCTTCCCTAAATACACGATTGAAAGAAAGAGACAATGGATTTCAGACTAGAAATTGATTGAATACGATGATCAACACTCCATGGAGCTAATCTTGAGCCTTGTAGAATCCGCACCAGTAGCAAAGAATCCATCTCAACCTCCACCAAATGCAACTGCAAATTTAAACAAAGTTTTAACCCATCCAATTTAAGGCTAAAACTTCTGCTTGCAGGTTGTTTTGATGTCCATAGTAGTTTGAGAAAGCCTTGATCATGGAACCAGTAGTATCTTTGATAATCCTACCTCCTGCAGCTTCTCCCAGATTACGCTTTGATGCTCCATCAACATTGAGCCTGACATTAGCAACTTGTGTTGGTCGCCATAAAACAGCTACAATCTGCATAGGTTTTGAGCGCATTATTTGTGAACATAATCCCCTAGAAAGAAGAAGGTCATCTGATGCATCCTTCCTGATAAATGGATAGATAACTAAATGTCTATAAAATAGAGCAAATATCAGCAATGATCTGTGAAGGCTGGACGGAAATATCATCATAAAACATTTGATTCCTGGCCTTCCATAAGTACCAATAGACAAGACAAGGGAGAAATTTATGAAGAATACGAACTGAAGTAGCTAAATTAGAGTTCAACCACCAGACATTTAACTTGGAACAATTAGATTAGAGCCTGAATAAATTTCCTCAATTTGTATTGATAGTCCCTCAAACAAACTCCAAACCTTAACAGCAACATGACATGTCACAAACAGATGATCAATAAATTCTAGACTTGAGCAAAAACAACATTTAGAGGCTAAAGAAAACCCCATACCAGCAAGAATATCATCAAGAGGTAGTCTCCTATTCAAGAGTTTCCACATAAAAATAGAGACCTTAGGCTGGATTCTAGAATCCCATATCATTTGCTTTGAGAACATAGAAACAGGAGCATTGAGGTTAGCAACTGAAGAGACAGTAAAGTTACTATTAGAGCTGTGAGTCAATGCAATCTCATCCCTTTCGTTTGTCAGAAGGGAATTTCAATCATGCAAGATCCTCTGAATTCAAGTTATCTCACTATTAGAATATCTTGCATCAAGAATCAAGATTCCATGCATAGTTACCCCAAACCTGAGCCACAGAAAAATGAGAACAAAAAATTTGAGTTACATATGAGCAGATAAAGGTCCAGAAGCTAGCCAATTATCAAACCAGAAACAACATTCCCCATTTCTGATTTGGAAAATATATGACTCTCAGTCTCAGCTTTATCCCCGACTCTTAGCTTCCTTTCCAAGTGGAAAAACAAGTTGCAACCTCCTGGACGAGACTAGGATGTTCATTATTACTGAGATATCTCTTTCAGATGAATTTAGAACATAAGGTGTTACCCTGTTTAAATTTCTACCACAGTTTCTTGCCAAGTCCCTTAACAATATTCTCTAGGGATTGAATGCCTAATCCATTGTTGCTTGTTGGCTGACAAATGGTTTTCCAGGAAATCCAGTGTCTTTTCGATCCATATTCAGAACTTCTCCAGAAGTGGCTAATAGTCTCTCCAAATCCTTAGTGAGAGATTTTGGAGGATGCAAAACAACTAGTCGATAGACTGTTATACTGCTAAGAACATGTTTGATGAAGATGAGTCTTTCTCCAGGGGATAAAAGTCTTTGACTTCCATCCTACAATTCTTGAAGTGATCTTATCCAACATAGCTATAGAAGGTAGATCTTCTCTTCTTAGCTTTCTTAATAGGACAACCAAGAAATACCATAGGAAAGTTCTTCTTCATAACACCTGTTTAGCCAGCACTAATCTTGCCCTGGCTGGAGATGCCTTAAAAGACAAATAGAATGAGCATTTACTGATATTAATCAATTAACTAGAAGACAACTATAAGTGCTTCAAAAACTACATTAGATTACCCAAACATTTCATCCCTTATTTTTTAAAAATCACTATAACATCAGCAAAAGAAATGTGGGTAAAATATAAACAAGAACTTGGTAATGCATACTCAAAAACTTTCCCTATCTAAAAGAGATTCTTCAATCCTATACTAAAAGATTCCAGCATTGGGATGAAGAGTAGTGGAGATAAAGAGTCACCTTGACGCACCTCACCTGTTGACTTGAAGAAACCCTTGGAGCACTATTTACAAGCACTGAGAACTAGCATTTCTCTAAAGCTTCTACCATGAGGAAAGTCCACTTCTAAGAGTCAAGTAAAGCCAAAGTAGAGTAAAACTTGATATAAAAATGACCAATCAAGTCTATAAAAGGCCTTTTTTAAATTTAGTTTCAGAATTGCATTGCCTCCTCTTGTTTTCCTGTCTATAAAATCCACTATCTCCTGAATAAAAAGGATATTCTCAGAGATATTTCTTCCTTTTGTAAAAGCTACCTGTTCTTCAGAGATGATCTTGGGCAATACTTTAGATAACCTATTTGCTAGTACCTTGGTATAGACTTTATTCACAAAGGTACATAAGCTGTCTCTTCTATAATCATTAAAAGAGGAGGGATTGTACTTTTATGGAATCAAAGTAATAAGGGTGCTGGTGAAGACTTTGGGAAGAGAAGCTCCATTTAGAAAATCATGAAAAGCTTCAATACTTCTGAATAATCTCCCAACAAATTGTGAAAAGCCTTGTATCCATCAACACTAGTAGCAGTATCCGAATTCAAGGAAAAAACAACTTCCTTCGATTTAGAGAAATAGAGTTCAGAAGTGCTGTTAACATGAAATTATCCTCTTGTTATATCAATGATGGAATTGTTTCCAGGAAAGATAGGTCCACTAGTCCAAGTGAAGATCCAGCTAAAAGCTCCTGAAAAAGCCTGACCCCTTCATTTTCAACCTGCACCATATCCTCAGTCCAAATTCCATTAATTTTAATTTTTGAAATGCTTAGTTGTTGCCTCTAGGCAACCAGTTTGGAATGAAATTTTTTATGTTGTTGTTTCCCTTTTCTTTGAGCCATTTCAGACCTGCTTTTTGTTTCCAAAAGCTTCCTCAGCTAAGCATTTGTTGAATTTTGCTTGGGTGTGAGCTAGTGCAATCTGAGTAGCTTGATTGGAAACCTGGAGAAATTCCTTCTCTCTCAACTTGAATTCCTTTTCTGCTTCTCTAACTTGGTTGAAAACATTCCCAAACGTATTATAGCTCTAACCCCTTAGTGCAGTTTTCAATCTTTATAATTTTGTTGCCAGCTTGATCAAGGCTGGACCACCACCAATTCATAGACCAGTTCAAATTAAGAAACAAATTGAAGGAAAGATGGATGTTTGATCCATATGTTGAGAAATCAAAACTGCCTTGGGCCCGAGAAGGAAACCATATCAAACTTCAATACCAAAGGAGAATGATATCTAAGCATGTCTTGGATAGATAATGAACATCAATCTTCTGGAAATCCGTGAAAAACAGATGATTAAATATCAACCTGTCCAGCCCTTTCCATATTGTTCTTCCACCTCTAATCCCCATTCACGTAAACTTATTACCAAGAAATGGCAATTCCGTCAAACCGCAGTCATCAAGGAAGCTGTTGAACTCCATCATTGGCCCAGAATCTATATTTAATGAGCCTTTGTATTCAGAAGTAGAATGGATGACATTAAAGTCACCCCCTATAATCCATGGCAATGTACTACTAACTACATGCCTAAGTTTAGTCCACGTGTTTCTTTGTTCAAGTTTAGTTGATTTAGCATCAATGAAGAACGCAAAACAAACAAGGCTCTAGGCAGCCATGAGGAAGAAAAGGATACATGAAGAATTTGATCAGAAGCAAAATCCTCCGTAATAGAAAACTCTGCTTTCGAAAACAACCAAAGTTTGCCACTAGGGCTAGGCAAGTAAGAATGAAACCCTAATTTATAGCAGTAGGACGAAATTCTATCTTTATCCACTATTATCTCTAATAAAGAAAGAAATTGTGTTTTATTTTCCTTAATTAACAACTTCAAATGATGCAAAGATTGTTTATACTCCTCTAATATTCCATACCTTCAAGCTAATCATTGAGAATTAAGGTTGAGGATCAATTTGTTGGACTTGGATTCTTGCCTCATCTGCATGGCATGAGTTCTTGTCATGTAAGTTAATTTACCCTCCATGGTTCAACTGAATTTCTAAAGCTCCGAAATTGGTTGACTTGGGACTGTTGGACTTTTGGGGACATCTAAATCTAAAAAATAGCTGGATGATTCTTCAGTTAATTTGTCTTAGTGAAATGCTTGAGGCATGTCATCCAAGATGGGGATGAGATGTTATTCTTTTGAGGAATATTAGGCAATGTAGCTTTAGAAGAGTCAATAGGCTGTGATGACTTCTCATGAGAATTTGAATTATTCAAATTAACTGGCTACACCATATCCGCAAGAATCTACTGATTTTTAAAAATTTGAACTTCCTAATTCTGTAAACTAACTTCCGGCTGCTGAGCAGTGACCGGAGCTAGAGTTTTAGATGGAATCCGCTCACTCTGAATTGACTCTTGATCCTTTTCATGAGCAGTTCTAGAGAGACCCGCAACAACATGTTGAATTGGAACCCATTTAGAACCTGGAATTATTTCCTTTGCTTTCCTAATAACACCCTTATCATTTTGACCTTTGGCTAACTAAGTATCTAGTTGTTGCTTTTGCTTACCTGGATCCTTGGTGTTTGGATTCTGTCAAGCCTACAGTTAGGGGTCACTTCAGTAAGTATACACAGTTGGTAATAGTATAGGATGAGTGAGATTGATTATCATTCCCATCGAAATTATTGGTAAGCAATTACCGAGATTTACCGACCTTTGTATAATTAGGCTAATCAAATTGAGAAGAAAAATCCTAATCTAATCAAAGTCATAATGCAATTAAATAAGTTAAAACTGAAATTAAACTATATCTATACTAAATCAATTAATCAAAATTAAGAAACTAATTAACCTATTCGAATGCAAGCAAGTAAAATAAGAACACCCGATTCTACTCTAACTGAACTAAACTACGATTAAAAGTAAAGAACAATTGATTAACCTAACTAAAGAGAACACTAAGAAAGTTTGTAAAGCAAGTAGATGTCATTTCTAGTCTAGAATTTGGAAAGAAATATGCTTGCAATCTAAATATTTTTTGGATTTTTTTAGAATAATGAAGAAAGTCTACTAAAACTTAAATAGAAATTAAAATAGGGAATTGAAAATTTGAATTAGAAAGCACTAAATTAACAAGAACCATAATTACTCTAAGAAAACTTGAAATGTCAGAAGTAAAGAGACTTCTAATAATTTAGAGTAGAAAGTAAGTAAAAATTATATCTACTTAAAGTTAAATATTAACCCACTACTAATTTGTAATCAAAACCTAAACTTGTAAGAAATTAAAAGGAAGATCTAATTGAGAATTAAATAGGATTTGTATTAAGAAAATGAAACTTGAGAGTCAAGTCTTTCTATTCCATTCTAATTTAATCTAAACTACTAACTACACCCTAAACTATGTGACTAACACACAACAAAAGTACCTTATATAGTAGAGTATTACACAAGTCAAGATTAGGAATTGACTATTGAATAATTATAAAACTGCCATTACTAATATGTTGAAAGCGAGTCCATGTCGCGACATGGCCCTAAAATTACATTAGCCTATTTTCGTGAACATGTTGCGGTTTGGCAAAGTTAATGTCACGACATGGACACCATTTTCAGCAAAACTTCAATTCTTCTCAAATTGCATCTTGGCTCTCGTACTTTGTTTATTCCAGTCTTATTTTAAACTCTTAATTTAGACCTGCATAATATTAAACCAATTAAGTAATCAGTTTAACTAAAATTATATCTAATCAAAGCTTATCATATTTAACAATAACTAAAATATAAACACATAACATGAAAATTAACGAAAATCTTCAATTAATTAACTAAAATTCAAAATTTAAACTAACAAAATTCCATAATTTAGAGTAAAATGAATCTAATTTATTAGAGTTATCACACCCATAAATTTAGCATTTTGCTAGTCCCGAACAAAACAAAAAGTGAAAAGAACCCTACTATCAACTAAACAAAATAACACCACCAAAATTAACAAAATACTTGATGAGCTATGGATGTACTTAGAACAACTAAGAAATCTCTCAAGGAACTTTCAATACTATATGATAAGTGAAATATTTAAATGAATCAATCCAATTTTCTGAATTTTCTAAAAAAAACACACGTTCATTTACTACATAAGATTTCAAGTCACCAAGCATTACTATTCTCAAAAGATAGAAATCTTAAACGTTTTAGTTTTATCCATTCAAACATCATTTTTTTTCAAATCACAAATATTATAAAGTTAGTCAATTATCCTGATAAGATCGCATAAAAATAGAAGGTCGTTAGAAATCTACTTAAATGTAAATGTCACACAATTTGAGAATATACCTCTAATAAGGAATAAGTAGTACGAGATAAATAATAAGTATTACAAATATTTCCTCCTTAACTTATTGGTCTACTAAAACATAACTTTTAGTGGCTTAATTCAGATAAACAACATGGATGCATGCCGGAATCTCGTACTTGTCTTATTGCTACTCTAATGGCTTATTTCAGAGAAACAACACGAGTATATGTCGGAATCTTGTATTCGCCTTATTACTAGCAACCAAATTTTTTTTTTAGATGGCCCTAAACCAAGGAAAAAGAACAAAACATAAAATTAATCTCAAATACCAATTATTCACAAATTAGAAGCACATTCCCTATGCAAACACACAAAATGTCCTAATATGAATTTCCTTCTATTTCATTTAACCTACTCTTTCCAGAAGATAAATAGACAAACAAAATAATATGGGTGATTTGATCAAAAATAATATTTCAAATAAATTTTTTCTAAAATTTTAGTACCTGTTTTCGAAAAATAGTAACACCAAGTTTTTGAAATCTTTATGTTGCAAAAGAACTACTCACTCATACTTAAATCCATGAAATGACCTAATCAAATACTTCAATCATATAATATTGTAGGTTAAATATCATCATCGAGTACTCAATTGACCAATTTTTCATCCACTCGTCATCAAGTCACACCAATATACATAAAATAACCATTCCCAAAACAAGAAATAAACACCCCAAACTTGTCTCTTTATTCTAATTGATGAATAATTCATCCTACTGCTCACCCAAAATTCTGATATAAAAACATAAAAGCAATTAAACAAGACCCAAGTTAACTATGACAAAAAAAAAAAAAAAAATCAAACCAATATCAATTGACAATACTAAGGGCATATAACTACTAATCCGTGTTTTTAATCAATTAAGATCTAAAAAAATAAATATCCAAATCAAAACATCAATAAAATCAAATATGACATCAGCTTAAGCACTTAGCCAATCTACTATCATCAAGCAATAAAAATGGTCAAAAACAAACCAAGTATTTAGCAAATTAATCCTCAAAATGATCTACTCCATCAAGTCATAGAAAGAAATCTACTTGACGTCAAGTTAAGGCCATTAGCCAATCTAGTCAAAAACTAAAATATCTCAAAGTAAAATAATTAAAATAAAAAAAAAAACTAAAGATAAAAGTTCTAAGTCAAGAATAATAAAAATTGTTAGTTTTCATGAAAATTATTCAAATGCTTGGGTCCCAAATCATCACTATCCATTGCCACTAGTTGCTTAACTTTCCTATTCCATGCCCTCTCGACCATCTTCTGCCTCACTAGGCTAAGCCTCCTCATGGTCATCATCCTGAGTTCCTCTGGCCTCTCTAGCTTGTTAGGCTTCTGCTTGATGTGATACTAGCATCATCAACTGCTAGTAGTGTGTAATATTGCCCACGAGGTTGCCATAATGCCAAAGCGGAGGTAGCGACGGTCTGACCCATGTATCAAGTGTAGTGGTCTTGAGGGCTTCTCCGACCACTACCAAATTCTTGTGCATTACCAGCTAACTATAGGTCCAATACCCCCTTCCACTCATTCTACTCTTCTTCATTGACTGGGCTATTAAATACATATCCAGGCGGTAGAGGGATATATGATGATCCTCGAGATGTTGCTGGTGGGATATGGCTTGCTCCAGAGTAATGCTTCTCATACTTGCGTACCATTCTATAAATATATTCCCGATTGATCCTACCCTTGAAATGTGTCATTGGCTCCGCCGAGTCAATGTGGCATCCTGCAACTGTACATAAATAGTAGATTAGACTAGGTGCATAAAAAATGGGTCTCCCAGACCTACCACTTTTGAGAAACTCCTTTCTAATCAGTTTGCCAACATCCACCGGTATTCCTTATACAGTCACATAATGCAGATACCAACAACAGTTTATCCCTCTGAATAAAGCTCAAGGAATTGGAACCCCAAATTCGACAACTAATAAAATAAAACCACAATTAGCTACAAATGAGAGTCCCCGATGAGGAAATCTTAATTCGGTGCTACTTGTAGTGTTCCAAACCCAATCCATATTCACATCACAAATAGCACTTTTAATAGCATCCATATCCTTTTTTTCATTATTCAAAAATGTTGGATACTCATTAGAATGCACAGGAGGAATGTTAAAAAAAGAATTAATCAATTTAGAACTGAAATCAACCAATACCCTCCGGACTCTCATCTTCCCATCCTTAAACTCACAAAGGTTGCAATGAAATTCTTTCATAAGTTGTGTACATCCAGGATCAATTGGAGAATTGAATCTTTCCCAATGCCTAGCTCTAATCGGAGTTTCTATCTCCTTCCTAGCCTTTTCATACTGTCCCCAATACATGGATAGATCAAAATTCCTCTCCTTAATCATCTCATGTTTTTCAATGAAATTATTTTTATGCAGTTGATGAGTTCTATTACTAGAGAATTGAGGTTCTACTTGCTTAGCACCCCTACTAGGCTGGCCTACTTCTCATTCTCTACTCATCTCTTCACCGGCTTTCCTTTTTATTGAACCCGCCCCTCCTTTATCCCTCATTCTTTCCCTCATCTCAGCACTTCTATATACACCCCTTGTCATTTTTCACAACAATTATCAACCAATTTAACAAATAAGCAGTTAAAATTTTTGAATTCACAACCAAGAAAAAATTTCACCTAGTTTGTCAACAAAATTTCACAATTTCTCAATGATAATTCAAATAATCCAACCATAGTCTAAATAATTAAGAGAATTAATTAATTCAATATCCAATCTTGTCCAAAAAATTCGCACAAAAATTCTGTCCAAAATCACCCAAATTATTTTCCAAAATAGTAGATGAAATTAGTTAACATGCGCCTACAAATTACGTTCTACAAATCTAGCCAATTTAATCACAAAGTTAGGAAGTCCAAATATTACCCAATTGATGCCAAAAATTCCCCACGAAATTAGGTGCAAATCCCTCCTTGGTGTTCAATTTTCCCAAGCAAACTCCAAATTGTTCCCTCTTTAATACTCCAAAGCTGATGTATAAATATTATGGTGGTGAATTAGGGTGTTTAGAAGGGATTTTTATGGAAGAAAATGGGAGAAGTTGAGAAAAGTGGAAGTTTGAAGAGTAGTTGTACGAGTATTACTTGGAGAAGTTGAAGAATTTGAGAGAAGAAGAAAAAGAGTCCTTTTAAAATTTGGGTTCTGATCGTGTCAATGTCGCGACATAGAGTTTTGTATGTCACGGAATTGCCTGATCTCAATTGCCAGAATGCGACTCTATGTCGCGACATGGAGTTTTCCATGTCGCGATTTGGCCTGGACATGTGCCTTGCATGTGCGTTGATATTGCGACATAGAGAATCCATGTCATGATCTCGACTTGGGAAAAATTTCAGAACCTTGTAGAAGTTTGAAGTTGAAATTAATTCACAATTTGGATTTCCAAGTTGCGATTTGTCCCAAATGACCAATATACCCTCTAGAGGTTTGAGGTCGATGTCGTGACATGGACCTAAACTTCTACGAAGTGTATTTTTGACATTTAGCCAAAATTTCTCCTGTCTTCACAATTTTTCTTCAAGTCCATGCACAACCTACAAACATCAAAATAACAAGTTTAAATGACAATTTTCACCCATTCTTTAGCATTATTTATTCAATTCAAAAACACACATTTTTAACTATAATTTGTAACCTAATTCAAACCAAATCACTCAAAATATAAACTAATTAAAAATCACACTAAAAGAAACAAAAACCAACTAAATTAAAAACTTAGGTTGCCTACCAAGAAGCGCCCTTTTATAGTCACTAGCTTGACTATTGCATCGGTTCTCATTCTTGTCAAATCAGATGATTTCTCTCCCTTCTTCAATAATTTCAATAATTTTCAAGCAGGTGATCATTGACCTTGAACGTCCCTTCTTTCCTTTTTATCTCTACCGCTCCGTGAGTAAATGTTTGAACCACTTCAAAAGGGCCACTCCATCGTGATTTAAGCTTTCTCGGGAATAATTTGAGCCTTGAATTGTAGAGCAATACCAAGTCACCGGTTTTGAATTCCTTCCTTAAAATGAGTTTGTCATACCATGCCTTAGTCCTCTCCTTATAGATCATGAAATTTTCAAATGCTTCTCTCCGAAATTCATCGAACTCATTTAAATTAAGAAGTCTCATTTCACATGCCTCCTTCAAAACAAAATTTAAGCTTTTGATTGCCCAATATGCTCTACGATCAAGTTCAATCGGTAAGTGATATGCTTTGCCATATACAATACATTACAGAGATATGCCTATAGGAGTTTTGAATGGCATCCGGTAGTCCCATAATGCATCATCCAACTTAATTGCCCAATCCTTCCTTGCACTATTCACCATTTTCTTCAAAATTCTCTTCAATTCTCAATTCGAAACCTCAATTTGACCCAAAGATCATATTTGAGGATGATAAGCTTAGGCAATTTTGTGCTTCACCCCATACTTGATCATTAAGGCCTCAAAATGTGAATTCTTGAAGTGTGTACCCCCATCACTAATAATAGTTCTAGGCACTCCGAATCGAGAGGAAATGTTCTTTCGAAAAAATTTGGTGACCTCTCTAGCATTATTGGTTGGGGAGGCTATTGCTTCAACCTATTTTGACACATAATCCACTACAACCAAAATGAATTTGTTAGAATATGAGGTTGGAAAGGGTCCCATAAAACCAATGTCCCAAGCATTAAATACTTCCAACTCCACAATACCATGGAGAGGCATTTCTTGTCTTCTTGAAATATTACCCATACTTTGGCATTCATCACACTTGAGCACAAACTTCTTAGAATCCTTGAAAGTAGTTGTCTAATATATGACACATTGAAGGACTTTAAAATCTGTTCGTTGAACTCCATGGTGACCTCAAACGGGAGATGAATGACAGAGTCTTAAAATGTTGGTCTAATGTGAATGTGACTTCACTTTCCAGAACATATCTCCTTAGAACTTGATTATTGCATCTTCGGAATAGATACGGTTCTTCCCGAAAGTAAAAGTTGAGTTCCGCAAAGAATATCCTTTTCTAATTGATATTGAGCATCTTTGGTACTACCCTTACAACAACACAGTTCACAATGTCTACATATCACAGGTTTGCTTCCTTTACCTCAAGCAATTTCTCAATGGATGATTCCTCATTGATGGCTCTTTCTTCATGATTGACAAGTCGAGATGCATCAATCCTTGATAAGTAGTCCGTTACCATATTTTCAACACCCTTCTTGTTCACTACTTCCCAATCCTTGATAAGTAGTCCGTTACCTTAGAATCAAATATGATCTAAACTTGTCAAATGCAAAGATTATAGCCAGTAGTTACTTTTCTGTAGTAGAATAATTAATTTGTACTTCATTCAAGGCCTACTTGCCTAGTAGGACCTATTGCATAGTTATTAGAATCACACATAAATTCAAATGGTATTAGAAGAAGAGACCAATTGGGTGCCACAATGATATGTACAATTTTAAGAGCATGTTTCAACTTATTAAATGCTTTCAAACAAGAATCATGAAATTAGAAAGGATAATCTTTTTGAAGTAAGGAGCACAAAGGTCTAGCTATATGTGAGAAATTGTTAATTAATCTTCTATAAAAACCTGCATGATCTAAGAAACTTCTCACTTCCTTAACATTAATGAGACGGGATAACTTTTCTATTACCTCAACTTTTGCCCTATGAACTTTTATTCCTCTTGATGACCTTGTGGCCTAAAACAATTTCTTCTTGCCCCATAAAATGGCATTTTTTTTCCAATTAAGCACCCATTAGTTTCAACACATCTTTTCAACACATTGAAAAAATTTACAAGACAATCATCAAATGAGACACCAAATACACTAAAATCATCCATGAAGATCTATGCACTTTTTAATCATATCATCAAAAACAGCGAACATATAATGCTAAAATGTGCTAGGAGCATTCCATTCTAAGCCCAAAGGGCATTCTCTTATGTGCAAAAGTATCAAATGGGCATGTAAAAGTTGTTTTATCTTGATCTTCTGGGCAAATGAGAATTTGAAGATAACCGAAATAACCATCAAGGAAATAATAATATGCAAAACCGGCCAACCTCTCAAGTATTTGATCAATAAAAGGTAAAGGGAAATGATCCTTACGGGTGGACTCATTTAATTTACGAAAATCAATGCACATATGCCAACCCGTGACCAACCTAGAAGGGAGGAGTTCATTGGTTTCACTTATTATTACGATAATACCACCCTTCTTTGGAATGACTTGAGTGGGATTAACCCACTCACTATCGCTAATAGGCTAGTATAATACTACTGGCTTTCAAAAGCTTGATAACCTCCTTCCTCACAACCTCTTTTAAGGTAGGATTCAATCTTCTTTCAGGTTGCTTACCGGTTCAACTAAATTTTATGCATCAATAGACCAAGCAATAACATCTTTACGCATTTTAAGTACCACAAAGCTCAATCAATCTTTCAAGTTGCTTACCCATCAAAGATGCATTCACAATTACTGGGTATGTCTCATTTTCACCAAGGTATGCGTACATTAAATGAGTAGGAACAGGTTTAAACTCCACCTTGGGGGGTTCGTTAGTCGGAGACCCCCTTTTACCTTTTTCTTTATTCTTCTCTTCTTCTTTTCTTCCTTTTTCAATAAAGCATCATTCTGCAAGTGATTCACATTCTTCATTCCATCTTTAGGATCTTGAATTGGGTCATTTGAAGCCAACATATCGTTTTCTAATGAAGAATTCTCTAACTCGTTCCTACAAAAATCATCAATTAGATCATACACTACATTTATACTCATAACATCATCATAGATTAAAGGAAGTTTTAATGAATTAAAAATATTAAATGTAACAATTTCATCATTTATCCAAAATTGAAACTTTTCTTATTGAACATCAATGAGTACACAACCGGTTAAAAGGAAGGGTCTCCCAAGTATGATCAACATCTCTTCATCAGAGATCTTCTATGTCTAGAATAATAAAATTGGTTGAAAGGTAGAGTTTGTTGATTTTAACAATCACATCCTCAATGATTTCCTTTGGAAATTTTATGTTATGATCCGCAAGTTGTAATGAGACACTTGTGGGCTTTAAATGTCCTCCATTTAATTTCTTGAACACCGCACAAGGCATGACGCTTATTGACACCCTCAAATCACACAAAGCTTTCCCAAATTGCAAACTCCAATCTCACAAGGTATGGTGAAGGACCGGGGGTCCTTGAGCTTGGGTGGTAACCTTTTTGTGAGAAGAGCACTAAAATTCTCCGTTAGACAAAAAATTTCATTCCCATGCAATTTTCTTTTTGATGTGAGGACTTGCTTCATGAATTTAGCATAAGCGGGAATGTTCTCAAGTGCCTCCATGAACAGAATGTTAATTTCAAGTTTCTTGAATATTTCAAGAAACTTTTTGAACTTCTTCACCTTTTCTTCATCCTTCAATCTTTGAGGGAATTGTATGAATTCATTTGCTTCGGCTCTCGATAAGTAGGATCCTTGCCTTCATCGCTTTGCACTTTAGGCATGGTAGGCTCATTAATCTTTTTTGCTTGTCCTATTGAAGACTCCCATTTTTCCTCCTATTCATCTTCAATCTTTTCTTTTTCTTTACCCTTCAATGAGTGTCTCCCAACCCTTTCTTCTACATCCTTACCACCTCTAAGGGTGATGGCCTGGCATTGCTCCTTGGCATTTAGAATAGTATCACTCAGTAATGCCCCTATAGGTCTTTCATTATTCAACCTTGCCAATTGACCCAATTGAATTTCCAAATTTCTTGTTGATGCTCTCAAATTCTCCAAGTCTCTCCTATGTTCTTCTTTATCCCTTCTTTCTCTTTCCAACTCCCGTCTTAAGTACTCTGCCTCTCTTTTCCAACCATCTTTACATACATTCTCTCTTGGAGAAAATTGGTCATTATACATAGGTTGGAAAGAATTTGCATGTTGGAATGGAGGCCTTGGTTCCATAATCAAGTTGATTTTGAAATGGAGGTCAGAGAAAGATTTATAGGAATTGACTTGGAAGTTTCTTTGGTGTGGGGGATGATAGGGTCTAGATGAGGAACTTGAAGCTTGGTTGTGAAAGTTTTGAGGTGGAGGATTTGGTTAACAGGGAGGGTTGGATTGATTTTTTGTATCACTCTATAAAAAGTTGGGAGAATTTCTCCAAGAGGGATTATATGTGTTCCCATATACTCCGGGCGGGTTCTTTGGAAAAGATGGTTGATTGGACACATGCTTAAGTTGCTCACTAGAACCATAAGGCATTTCACATTGCCCGTTTGCATGTCTACCCCTACGAAAATCACATACCATGTGTTGTTGGGTTGGAGGAAAAGACATTGCATTCATACTACTCGATTTTCCTAAGTTCTCTAACACTTTTGCAACATTGTTCATCACATTCTTAAACATACTTTGTTGAGTCAATAGAGCATCTTGCATATTCAAATTCAGTACTCCATTTTGCACATTAGCCTTGATTGTCTTGGTATTGAGCTACCGGTAGAATCATTGGTCCATGATGATAATGGTTGTAGGCTATTCTACTAAGCAAATTTTGACATTCTCCAGTGTCTTGTAGATGTAGAACTATTGGAGAAGGCATCTACTATTGATTTCGTCTCTTGTGTCTATCCATTGTAGAAGGTTCGAATTTGAAGCCATAATGGAATCTCATGATGAGGACACTTCCTTAGAAAATCCTTAAACTAAACCCAAGCCTCTCCTAAACTTTCACCAACATCTTATTTAAAGGATGTAATCTCATTCCACAATTTGGCGGTTCTTGAAGGTGGGAAATGTTTTACCAAAAATTCTTGTGCAAGTTGGTTCCACATGATAAATGTCCCTTGTGCATGAGATTGAGGCCAAGATTTTGCCTTATCCCTTAGAGAAAAAGGGAATGCTCTTATTCTCATATAATCCTGGTACACATCATTGAATTTAAAAATGTCTAAAACCTCTTCAAAGTTCATCTATAGATACATATGGATCTTCATTAGGACCACCCCAAACATTGCGTGAGCTTGTAGTATTTGTATCAAAGTGGGCTTAATCTCAAAATTATTTACTTGCACGAGCATCCGTGAATTGCTAGAATTTGCCCCATCAAAGCTTGGTATGGCATATTCTCTCAATCGTCTATCATTCATGTCATACCATTCCCATCTCCATAACCACCCATTCCATGATTTCCGGCAACTTCTTCTTCATCATTCTCATTGTTCAAATTTTTTTTGATTTTGATTGACATTCGTCATTTCAATTCTCTCTAGCTCTTGTTGCGCTCTTTTATGCTTCCGGATTTCCCTTAACTCTTTTTCCCTTTTTTTATCCAAGAAAATCAAAGGTCCCTTGTCTCGTCTTACCATGGACTACAAAATCCAAAGCAAGTAATTAATTCAAGTGCCAAGACAATTCAACAAGAAGAATTACGAACACAAATAAATAAACAAAAATTAACAACTAAATTAAACAAAAGCTGCCTTATCTACATAACCTGTAAAACGCTCAATATTACCAAGTACCAAGGAAAATCCTCGGCAACGACAACAAAAACTTGTCAAGCCTTTAGGTAGAGGTCAAACCAAGCAAACAAGTAATAATAAAACCTCACAAAATCACTACACTCGACCACACTTCCGCAAGTATACAGAATTGGTAGTAATATAGGATGAGTGGGTATCATTCCCACGAAGATTGTTGGCAAGTAATTACCGAGATTTACGGACCTTTGTATAGTTAGGCTAATCAAATTGAGAAGAAAGATCCTAATCTAATCAAAGCCATAATGCAATTAAACAAGTTAAAAAGAGAAATTAAACTATTTCTATATGAAAGCAACTAATGAAAATTAAGTAGGTATGAAATTAAGAAACTGATTAGCCTATTCTAATGAAAGCAAGTAATTAAGAACACTTGATTCTATTCTAATTGAACTAAAATACGATTAACAGCAAAGAGCAATTGATTAACCTAACTAAAGAGAGAACACTAACAAAGCTTGTAAAGCAAGTAGATGTCATTTCTAGTCCAGAATTTGGAAAGAAATATGCTTGACATCTAAATTTTTTTTGGATTTTTTTAGAATAATGAAGAAAGCCAACTAAAAATCAACTAGAAATTAAAACAAGGAATTGAAAACTTGAATTAGAAAGCACTAAATTAACAAGAACCCTAATTACTTTAAGAAAACTGGAAATGGAAGTAAAGAGATTTCTAAGAATTTAGACTAGAAAGAAAGTAAAAATTATATCGATTTAAAGCTAAAGATTAACCTACTACTAATATGTAATCAAAATCTAAACTTGCAAGAAATTAAAAGCTAGATCTAATTGAGAATTAAAGAAGATTTATATTAAGAAAATGAAACTTGAGAGTCAAGTCTTTCTATTCTATTCTAATCTAACCTAAACTACTAACTATACTCTAAATTATGTGTACTAGCACACACCTAAAGTACCTTAAATAGTAGAGTATTACACACAAAGCCAAGGTTAGAAATTGGCTGCTGGAATATTACAAAACTGTCATTACTAATATGCTAAAAGTGAGTCCATGTCGTGACATGAAATAAGTGATGTCGCGACATGGCCTGAAAATTACATTAGCCTATTTCTGTGTCCATGTCGCGGTTTGGCAAAGTTGATATCGCGACATGGATACCATTTTTAGCAAATCTTCAATTCTTCCCAAATTGCATCTTGGCCCTCGTACTTTATTTATTCCAACTTTCAACCTCTTAATTTATACCTACATAATATTAAACCAATTTAACTAAAATTATATCTAATCAAAGCTTATCATATTTAACAATAAATAAAATATAAACACATAATATGAAAATTAACTAAAATCTTCAATTAATTAACCACAATTCAGAATTTAAACTAACAAAATGCCATGATTTAGAGTAAAATAAATCTAGTTTACTGGAGTTATCAGATTTCTTTTCCCAAGCAGTCCCTTAGTATCACTTTCACAATCAAGTTGTGCGCTTTATGCCCTTGTTTGTTGCACTTTATGCAATATTGGGGAAGGTCTTCATAAGTGATTTTTTTTTCATAACCCATCATCACCTACTCCCATCCAAAATTGTGATAGGAATTTTGATAACAAGTTAACTTCAACGCAAACCTTAGCTACACCTGGACGTGTCAAGTTTGAGGTTGCAAGATCAATCTTCAATGGTTTTCTAGCGACTTGTGAGATTGAAAAAAATTGAGTGTTTGTTGAAGAAACATGATAGCAAGGACTCTAGAATAATCCAAATTGGCAAAAATGAAGGTTCCACCATTGGCCTAAAGAGAGGATGCCACTTGAAAATACATATTTAAAATCCATTAATAAACTAATTGGTTTTCAACCAACAATGTAAATAATTTTCTTCCAAGAAAAATGAATTAGAATGTGCTTATAATTCAAAAGTCTAAGGAAAAATTCCCCCCTTAAATCCAACGTGTGAAAGTTTTTGCATAAAGTTTCCATGCTCAGCTTTCTGTATAAGAGACTTCTTCTCAAAGCTCTTGGAAACTTCCCTACCAAAGCATACTTGAGAGGTTTAGATAGCTGTTGAACCCCTTCTATTGTGAAGAAGATGGCTGGCTCATCTTTGTATGTTTGTAATTTCTTGAGAAGAAGATCATCTTCCACATCCTTTTAGATGATTCTCGCGCTCCCTTGCAAAACACTAGCAAAACTCCAAGCATTTGTCTCTCAGCCAGGCTGAGAGGCAAGAGGTGCTACCATGGGCAGCCAATGCAAAGTAGACAAGAAATTCTAATGAGCTAAATTCTAGAGAGAAGTTAGAGCGATAATGACTTGATCTTGGTTCTTATCAAACCACTATATTATGACATAACTCTAGACATAAGCATGGATTCTCTTAAAACATTTCGAATCCATATTCTATTTATCAACTCATCTCTCTTTAAAAATTCAACCTTCCTCAAAATCCATCTAGTTGCTAACATTTACACATAGAGAAGTAAACTTCTTTCTATTTGATTGATTGAGTTATCATAAACAATAATTTTGACAATTTAACAAACTTGTTGCATTTGTAAATTTGCATTTGTAAATAAGATGTATTTAGTAAACCATCAAAATACGAGTAAAAAAACCTTTAGTGATGCAATGTTGAAATCATAATTGTCATATGAAATACTCACATTACACATTTACTTGGGTGGCTCATAGTCTACATAAATCTATAGGCTACTAGATAGAGATCTAACTATTGTTAGCCAATTAGAAGGTTCATCAAGTCAGCATGGCCTAGATCACTTGAAACCTTCAAACTCATTTTGTGAAATAAAGATTGAGTTCATAAACATTTGTTACTCCTCAGTTGATAACTTGTTATAAGGCCATTGATGTGACCTGAAATTGCGTATAATTGAAAAGTAAATCACTTTCAACAATATGAATACTGATCAAAGCATTAGTTTATAGGAGATTAGATAAACAAATGAAGAAGAAGAAGAAGAAGAAGTTTTGGTAATATCCCTTACTAGCTCCTAGTTTTGTGAAGAGATTGAAAGAGAAAACTTTGAGAGAAAACCCGGATTTGTTGGAGTTTGGAGAAGCAAATAAAAATATTAAGATATTTTGTCTACATATTTGAATAAGGAAGTTCACTCTTTGATTTAAGTTGATTTTAAGAATTTTTTAAACCAACTTTTTATAACAGTTTAAAAAATCTCAAACCAAAACAAAACTTTTTATAAAAAAAAAAAAAAACTGCTTGGTACGCACTTGGTTTGAGTCGATTTGAGTTGGTTTAGATGGTTCACGTGGTTATTTTATTGTTTACTTTGTATTTTATGATCTATAATAGCCTATTTCAAACTAATTTTATTAGAATACCTAAAGTATTTGAACAAAAATTAATAGAAAGATACTGCAAATGTCGTCATCTAGTAAATTAACATAATTATAGAGTAATTGGTGAAGTTATGTAGTTACATTCAATTCATAGTTATTGAGATGTCTATGCATCAATTACTCAATTGTCTATGTATACTATGGTTGTATTTGAATTCGTTATTCTCGATTATCATTTATCACCTTTAGTTGTTTGATATTTTGAATAAAGTGGAGTAATTAGTGAAGTTGTGTAGTTATAATTAATTCATATGTATTTAGATGTATATGTATATATCTAAAATTACTAAAATATCTATATATACTATGGTTGTACACAAACTCATTTCTCAATTATAATTTATCATATTTATTTATTTGATATTTTTAATGAACTATGTTATACTACTAAAGTTTCTTTTTTACTAAGGTTAATTATAAAAAGGACAAAATGATCGACAAACGTGAGAGAAGGATATAAATGGATGTTTTAGGAGATAAGAATAAATACAAATGGATGTGGAAAGATTTAAAAAAAAAAGTTAAGGTGTTACAAAATTGTCGAAGTGCAATTAATTAAAATTTGAGGGACTAAATTGCAAATTCATGAAACTTTCATGGCTTTCTTAAGAAGCTATATTTCAGCCTTACTACTTCAAAACTCTAAAACACTTGGCAAATTTCCTAAAACAAATTCGCTAAAAGCTCTTAGTCTTTCTACTTCACAAATTCAAAAACCTAGGTTGCAATCTTGTTGTTTGAGTAAATTGAAAGGGAAAGACTGTTCTTAAATCATTATGACAGCCTTGTAGGTATGTTTTATGGCAAATTATTGCATGGTTTTTGGAAATAAAATTTTGTGTTTTGCCAAGAATAGAGCTTGTTCAAATCTTGTTGTTTGTGTCTTAATCTTGTTTCCAAATGTGTTCTTGAACTATCTACCCTTGAATTATGCTTCTAAACCACTTCAAAACGTTTGAAATGAAGGATTTAAATGAGAGTTTCGAAGCTTTCTCATGCATTGAAAGTGCTTAAATCTTGTTGTTAATCATTGATTCTTGTTGCCAATTTTTCCCTACTTTGTCCAACCTTGGATTTAGGATAAAAAACACTTCATAAATATGATTTGAGGGTTCCTAGATTTCATGGCTACTGCTTGGACGAATTTGACATTCTTGGTGTTTAAGCCTCTTAGAGTTTTGGCGTTTAATCACACTTTCACTTGCTTAGAACTTCCACTACTTGGTCACACATGTTTTAACACTTGTTTATATGCATTTCATGTGACTTTTGATCATCAAATTGAGTTTCTTCAAAGATTTGCTAGAATGACCAGCTTGCTTATTCATATGACTAGCTAGCTTGTTCATGTTCCACATGCTAGCTTAATCATCCAAAATTTACTTCTTGTTTTTGCTTGCTTTTTAATCCTATATTGTACCTCAAGGTCTAAACTTTTGAATGCCGCTACTCTTTCTTGATTATAGGTGAAGATGGCACAGTTTTTGACCAACCAAAGTTAAGATTCCAAGGCTGCAAATTGCAATATAATTAGTGTTTATGCCTTTTGATTGATCGTGTGGTATACGATTAACGTGTAGTCCTACATTATATTAAATAAAGGTAAGTATGGCAAGTTATTTTTAAGATTTGTATGTGGTAAGTTTACTTGAAGTGCTTAACCATTTCATAGATCCAATTGCCTTGTTTAATGTCATTTCATGTGAATTTTGAATGGGATCTCAATGGATCATCTAAGTGGACTCGGTTTGGTTTTTTAATGTTATATGTATTATGGAGTACTCTGTCCTGTACTATTCACCCAGTTTATTAGGAAGACAAGTGATAGACACACCATTATGCTTAGTCTATTTCGGCAGATAATAGATAGTTCTGGATCCGGTACCGAAAGACTTATTTGAACCATAAGCTCAACGAACCGTTACCTTTGTCTTGATCATTAATTATTCCGTGGGCATTGCCTACTGCATTGATCTTGTACTTGCTTTCGGTGATTAGGCTTAAAATGATATTTACTGAGCTTCATTGGCTTACCTCTTTGTTTGATATTGTTTTGTAGTAGAGGACCTGTCTGAGGAGCCAGTTGGTCTAGACTTTGGTTAGAGGTAGGGCGGGAATTACATGATGGACTCTAGCTATTGGAGCTAGGGTGTGTTTTTTTAGTGTGAGGTTTACTGTTTTGGTTTGGCGTCTGAATGCCAATAGTTTGGTTTAGGGTTTGTCTTGTATATAGAACCGTGTCTACTTTTTTCCATAGGATGAATGGTCAATTTGGTTAGTTCTAGGTTGTAGAAGGAATATTCATTTAGACTAATTGAATTGAACAACCTATGATGCAAGGAATAGAGATTAGGTTAATAATGTGATTGACCTCTAATGTGTTTAATTGAATCAATAATTGAATGAATTAATCAAAGTCGGGAACTACCTACTCTGAACCTAATCCATTGTTTTCACTCAGTTAAAGCCTTTAATTCTAGTTTAATTAACTCTCTCTATCAATATCGATTCTTCAAATAGTGTTCAAGCCAAAGAACCTGGATTCGGTCCTTACTCCCGCAATATACAATTTGACCTCGTACACTTGCGATGCATTATTTAGTTAATAGTAAAGTTAGGAGATTATAAATTTTATAACTAAATATTTTATGTGTCAAGAGGAATTTGACCAATTTTGTAATTGCTTAGAAATTTTAGGTGTAAATACTATTCCCAAGCACACTAAAAACACATAGTAGATAGTGTAGTACTTAGTCTTAGCCTACTTTTTAGCTTTACCTCCAAGTAGCTTAGTTTTTATTTTGAATCTTTAATTCCTAGTTTAATTTAGTGCAAGTTCAAAGTTTTCTTAGATTAAATTGTTTGGCTTTTAACTAGCTTTCTTTAAATATGAAAAATTTTCATTTCCAAGTTAATTTACTTAGTTTGCTAGAATAATTAGTAGTAGTTCTTTACTTTTGCTGCTCTTACTTCTTGCTTCGATTTTAGTTCTTATGTCCTTTACTTTTTCCTTTTTGTTTATTTCCTTAAGAATGAGTAGCTAAATCCCTTTAAGTTTGGACTAAGAAAATGTGAATTCTATCTATGTGTGGTTGACTTGGGTAGGAGTAAATGTTTTGAGAGCTTGGTGAGAGAAAGGTCCTTTTCTTGAACCAATTTAGTGGGTGTTTGATATGTTGAATATCGAGTTATAAAATTGCTATAAATACTTATCTCTACTCTTAACTAGATAACAAGCTACAATTGTATGGGGTCAAATAGTATATAGCAGAAGTAGAGCTCGAACCCACAAGGATTTGTTTAGCAAGTACCAATTATTTGGTTTGAGTGCTATATGAAGAATCGACAATAGGAGAGAGAATTAATTAAACTCAGCTAAAAACTAAAGACTTTATGTAATGAAAATAATGGATTAGGGTTATGACTAGCCAATTCCCGGTTTGGATTAATTCATTCTGTTGAACCCCAGTTATGTTAATCATGTTTTGATGATGAAACAAATCATACTAATAGTTTGATAACAAGTGTGCAGAAAAACAGGTAGGTTCGGACGCAAATGATCGTCCGAACAAAAACAACCACAAGAGCTTCGGACGATGGTAATCGTCCGACACAAAGAAATTAAAGCAAGCCTCGGACGAAGAACAGCGTCCGTTCGTATTCCAGTAGACTTTGCTTCGATCGGACGCATGTTCGGACGCACCCTCGGACGTCCGAACGGATACCCTCAGAGAACGGACGCAGTGTCGGATGCAAGGTTTAGCAGCGGCCGTCCGAACGATCCAACGGCTAGTTTGTTCGGACGCACTCTTGCTGCATCGGCCGTCCGAAATGTCCAACGGCTAGTTTTCCAGTAGACAGAAAATAGCCGTTGGGAAGTTGTTGAAAGTAGATATTTGGCAACTATAAATACCCCTAAGTCTGATTTAAGTAAAAAGAGACTTCTACATTGATTACAAACAATTCTTGAGCTATTTGAGAGAAATAGTGGGTACAAGTGTTGTAATAGTGTAGGTAGTGTGAAAAGAGCTTAGAAGTGTAAAAGTTCTTCAAGTGTAAGAGTGGAGAGATAACAATTGTAACAAAGGGAGGTTGTGAGTGTAAAACTCTTGGCTCAACTAAAGGAAATTAGTGTGAGCAAGAGTGATCCTCATTTGTGTACAAGAGGTTATTGTCTCACCTACTTTGAAGAGACTTTTAGGGGCTGAACTTCACTCTGAAGTTGTGAACTTGGTTGTTGCCTTGTGAGAAACTCTTTGTAATTGCAAGCTCCAAGCTTGAGAAGCTAGGGAGTTTGGTTTGATTCTCTTAATCTCAATATTCTTATTTGTTCTTTAAGCTTAAACTGTTGAATATCTATTGTATTCATTTGTGCTTAAGTTTTCATTTGGTGCACAAAGTTTGAATTTCTATTAAGCACATAAAAAGGTTTGTCTTTAGATAACCTAACCTAACCCCCCCCCTCTTAGGTTGCTTTTGGGGCCAACACATTCAATTCATTGGTCCAATTATAATGCATGGAAGTTCAATTCCCATTTATCAACCCATTCTCGACCTTCAGCGATTGAATCCTATTAAATTTAATTATCTAGGGTTCAAGACCTTCTCTATCCTGATTAATTTAATTTGACTATAATGTGTATGGAATTTTCTTGTAAATCAATTTATTAATCACGTCACCATGATCTCAAATTAATTATTCAAATAATCTAACAAGAGTCTCGAATGACGGAGGTTCAATAACCATATCCCCTAAGCCAACCTAACCAAACTAAAGTTAGCTACTCTTTAGAATTGTCAAATTGTGTTAATTATTACGCAATTCTTATATTATTCATATTGATGATTAAATTAATCATCATTCAAGTAGAATCAATGTCATCCATCCTTAATCCATACTAGTTAGAATATAATTGACAGCATAAACACAAAAGAAAACCTTGAAAGAATGTAAACTAATCTAAACATTAATCTAAGAAAGCAATTAAAGAAAGCGGTGATTGAAAGTGAACAATTAATGAATAATAAAACTAGAATTAAAGATTTAAAAAAGTTTGTCTAATGAAGAATCGCAAGTTTTTGGTCCATGATTGTTAATCTTGAACCTCCACCCCTTCTTGGAAAAGTAAATAAAGCCTATTCTAATTTGCAACCCCCCAAGGAAGAGACTGAATTAGAGCGTCAATTTGAGGTCCTTAACAACCTTATGCATAGTTTCTAAGAGTTAGTTATTCAGAGGAAAGTGTAGAGCTCTGAATAAGATTTGAAACACATTATTATGGGCCCAAAACAGATGCTTGGAACTCTAAAAATTATCAAAATTGCGTAACAACTCATCCTAGCCTACCCAACCGATATCTGTGGTTGATTTGCCTTCATTCACTCACAGACTGCAAGTATCATTATGTCCAAACCACAATATGGAGTTGATTTGCCTAGCGTCACTTGTAGTCTGCGAGTGGACTTTCACAGCTTTATGCGCTTACGCCTTTTGCCTCTAAAATCCTTGTCCGATGTTCGATTGATGTACCATTTTTTCTTACACGATGATAGAATAAAAAAGCACATTAATATGTATAATTTAACTCAAAAATAACACTTAAACACTAACTAAAACTATAAACAAAGACAAACAAGAATGCACGAAGAACACTAATTCTGCAAGGATTCAAGTAAACATTCTAAACAGAACCCTAAACTACACACATAAATATAAGTTAAATAACATTAATTAAACTCTACCTGAAGACACTACTACAATAAACATATATAAATACATAGAAATGGAAATGCATAAAAATGACTACATAAACATAAAAACGCCAAAATTAATGCAAAAGTTGTACAGAAAAGAGTAGGAATAATCTTAATTTCTTAGGGTTATCAACAACCCCTAACTTAAGGTTTTGCTTGTCCCAACAAAAACAAAACAAACAAAGATAGAAAACACATTAACTTTATTCAATGTATCAACAATTGTAACAAGAAAAACTAAGAAAGTAGAGAAATCAACCTAATATGTATATAAGAAAACTTTGATAATAAACCCAAATCACTATGAGCTTGTCAATCTCTCCACTTATGAAAGCAGATACCATTTGCTCACTAATCAATGAAAAATGCATTGAACAAAAGTTCAACAAGTGACAAACATGTTGAAAGAAATTAGCACACACAATACTCATTAGTACAAATAAATTCAAACCAAAGACCAAATAGGTCTTTAAAACTTGTAAAGTAGGCTAAGGTGATAAAGATTGGATATATATTTGAATAAAAGCAGCTCATATCACTTAAGATATGTTAGTGAATTATTTTGATCCATAATCCTCTTAGAACATCCGCAAACAACAATAAGCATTTAACCAATTACCACTTTAGAAGGCAAAAATGTACCTTCTTTATTACAACTTAGAAGGAATTTTTCTTTTTTATTCTCAAACACTTGACACCACTTAGAAGGAATTGTCCTTCTTTTATTTTTTTAATTTTTTTTTCTGTTTTCAACATTTTTCTTTTTTTTTTTTCAACCAGGCATTATATAACATAGGGGATTATTACAACTGTTTATGTCATAGGCTTCATTTTTTCCCAACAAACAAAAGTCATATTCTTCCCCAACAAACAAAAGTCATATTCTTCCCAACCATCCATAATATTGTACACATAGTATTGATGTTGTTTACCACCAACACTAATTACTAAGGTGATGGGAAGAAAGAATGATAAAATAAAAGAGTAGATCGGAAAAATAACTTCAAGGTTAAAAAAAATACGGTTTATAAGACTCAAAAAGGGATACTAAAGATAAAATGACATTTAGGTAGGCTTTTTAACTCAAATGGTCCATGTCTAATTAGCCTAAATCATTTCCTTGGTCTAAAATTTGCTTATATTTTGCAAGTATAAAAATCACATACAATTGCAACAAATGTCATACGCAAAACAACTATCACAAGACAATTATGATTAACACTCATTGGAAATTATCTTACTTTCACACCCTCACTCAAAGGAATATATATGTGTATAGTGATAACACTTTCACAACTCAAAAGGCTAAAAAAAAAAAAAACTTATATACACTTTCAATCCAAAACTCTAACAAATAGTCTTCCTGAAACATTTTTTTATTATTGAACATGTCACAAAAGTTAATGAATACAAAAATACTAAAAACAGAAAATCTTTTTAGTTAATCCTCTACAATACTTCTAGTAAAGAGGGAATAGAAATCATGAAGGCTACCGTCTAGTAGTTAAGAAATCTCCTAATTTTTTAAACAGTCAGATCCTCAAAACCAAAACTCTTTACTACTAAACCATGAAAAAAAATTTAAAAATTTGGATTTTCGGAAAAATTGTCCCAAATTTTTTCTTTATTTTTTTTAAAAATGCAAACTAACCCTAAAATACAAAATATCGCATAAACATATAAACATAGATACACATAACACTAGTGAACCAGTTATACCTGTACTTGAATAACTGAAAATCTCTAATGATTGAGGAATAAAATCCATACAAGTGAATATGAATGCCACTGAATAAACAAAATTCAACTTAAAACATAGTTTTATTTCTAGTCATGAAATTTATCAAAAATGCATTCCTAACATTGCTAATCAAATTAGCAAACTTCAGTGAATCATATAAATGCAAGCTTCAATCAAGTACATGAGTCCTCAAATTGATTTTCCTTTTCCAATTAATATGGCTATACCAATAAATAGGGATCATTGGACTTCACAGGGTTGAACAATCCAAATAAAACTAAAATCATTATTAGACTATAGGTAGCATGGTTTATCACAAAATAAAGGTCACAAAATACCCAATTCATACCCCCCTAACTTAGCTTAACAACATTAATTAGCCTGAAAAAGTACTCAACAGCCGAAACTAATCCAAATGTATAACAAGCATTGATATAACATTCCCATCAAACTACTCAACTAGTAAAGCTAATGTATAAAATCTAGAAATTTTATAACCAAATAGCAAAACAAGTTCAAGTTCAATTGATAATTCCATGACAACCACAAAACATCAAGTAAGCATATAATACATCATCATTAGTTAAATTAGACTAATTTGTCGTCATGTAAAAACACATTATCCAAACATAACAAAAATATAGTTCACAACAATAATCACATAAACCTAACTAGTTACGAGGCTTCAAGCCTTTATTACCCCCACCAAGTTCTTAAACTAAAACACATAAATAATTAAAACATAAAAAAAAGCAAAACTAAAAGAAACATTCCCCTAGTAAAACCAAGAAGGCTTGGTATCCAAGAATGTTGTTTTCCTGTGTAATGTGTTCCATTGCCTCACACATCCAAAGTTCCCAAGGATAAGTGAAACTCCGGCACATGTATTCAACATTTCCCTAACTCCTTCTAGTAGATACCTTATATCTTTCACTACATGAACCAACTTTGTCAGCATAACTGTTAGCACCTCTATAGAATGTGTAATAGGGTGATGTAAGCAATCCTTTGATTCATCTTCATTGCTCATGCTCCATAACTCAGTCATATCAAAATTACCCTCTAGATGGCGATCTTCCCCTTCATCTATGATTGGTGAATGAGTCCCTTGAACTTCACCGACCAACTTACTTGCGAGTTCGGAAAGTTGGTCTAATTATCTCATTATGGATTCATCTTGGCACTTTAAACATTCGTCTTGGCACTTTAAATATTCGCCTTGACTCTCCATAAAGGCAATCATCTTCCTTTCTATCCTTACATTAGCACTTCTTCTTGAGTTGGTGGTGGTTGAGTGCAATCAGTTAACAATAGTACTTATAAGAGTCTCCATGAATACCATTCTTCCCAAACTTGTATTGTCCCATAGGTGATGGTGAATTGTAGTTGTTCATGTAATCTTGCTCACCATACCTTTTCATGATATTTGGTTGGTCATGGAAATTCCCTTAGGTAACATTCATCATGGTGAACCATGGGTACGCACCATGTGGCTCCATATGTTCATGCATAAGCTCTTGAAGTGTAGGAAAAGAGTAAGAATAATCTTGATAGCTTGAACAAGAATTTGGATGGTCAAACCACCCCATTTGATAATTGCAAGTGTAGGGATTATATTGGTATATACACTCCATATTAGCATGGTTACCTGCAAAAGAATTACAACATAAACCATCAAAAGAATTGAATTAGCATTAAAAACACTTAAAGTTCTATTAAATCTGCTAATTGGATTGACATATTATTATAACCAATCCTAATTGCATCCAAAACATCAAAAGAATCATAGTCATTAGTTACGCCTCCATAATCACAAGGATAATAATATGCTTGGCTTGATTGATTCTAATTCATTCCTTGCATGTTCTTATAAGACCGACATAAAAGCAAAACACTAAAACAATTGCTAAACACAAAAATACATAAAAAGGAAAAATAGGAGAATTTAGATTAGTAGCTAGTCTAAACTAACCAATAAAGAGAAAATATTTTTGGATTTTTTAAATAAAAGACTACAAACCACGAAAAGGAAAATCTTTTTGGCTTTTGAAATATTGAGAACACACATTGACACAAGCCAAATAAAATACAATTCACACTTCAAAGTAATATTCTTGCCAAACTATACCAATATTACCATAAACCCAATCCCCTACAATGGCACCGAAAACTTGATACGTTAAATATCTAGTTATAAAATTTATAAACATATATCTCTACTATTAACTAAATAACGTACTGCAAGTGTATGGGGTCAAATAGTATATAGCAGAGGTAGGGGGTCGAACCCACAAGAATCGATTTAGCAAGTACCGATTATTTAGTTTAAACACTATTTGAAGAATCGACAATAGGAGAGAGATTTAATTAAACTAAACTAAAAGCCAAAGACTTTCTCTAATAAAAATAATGGTCTGGGGTTAAAACTAGCCAATTTCCAATTTTGATTAATTCATTCAATTCATTGGTCCAATTATAACGCATGAAAGTTCAATTCTCATTTATTAACCTAACCCCGACCTTCGGTGATTGAATTGTACCAAATTTAATTATCTTGGGTTCAAGACCTTCTCTATCCTGATTAATTTAATTTGAGTATTATGTGTACGGAATTTTCTTGTAAACCAATTAGTTAATTTCACCATCTTGATTTCAGACTAATTAACCAAACATGGGTATATAACAGAGGATATCCCCTCTGCCATCTAACCAAATTAAAGTTAACTACTTTTTAGAACAGTCCAATTGTGTTAATCATTATCCAATTTTTATGATTATTCCAATTGATGCTTAAATTAGTCATTACCGAATTAATATTTTCTTAAAGGAATTAGCATCATCCATCCTTAATCCATACTAATTAGAACATAATTGAGAGCCTAAACACAAAAGAAAATATTAAAAGCGTGTAAACCAATATAAACATTAATATAAGAAAGCAATTAAAGAAAATGGTGATTGAAAGTGAGCAATTAAAGAACAATAAAAGAAGAATTAAAGATTTAAGAAAGTTTCTCTAATGAAGAATCGCAAGTTCTTGATTCAAGGTTGTCAATCTTGAACCTCTTCTTCAACCCTTCTTGGAAAACTAAATAAACCCTAGTCTAATTTGCAGTCCCCAAGAGGGAGACCGAATTATATCATCAATTTGAGGTCCTAAACACCCTCATTTCATTTATAGCTTCTAATAGTTGCAAAGTGTAGGGCTCTGAATAAGATTCAAAATGCACTATTACGGGCCCGAAATATATACCCGGAACTCTAAAATTGTCAAAATGATGTAATATCTTGTCCCAGCCGATCCAATCACAGTCTGTAGTTGATTTTTGATCTCCTTGGGTCACTCACAGTCTGCGAGTGGCCTTTCATAACTTCATGCATTTTCACTGTTTTGCCCCAAATATTCTCGTCCGACATCCGATTAATGCACCTTTTTTCCTACACGACCGTACTACAAAAACACACATTAATATTTATAATTTCACTCAAAAATAACACTTAAATACTAACTAAAACTATAAAAAAAAAAAAAAAAAAAAGACAAACAAGAACGCAAGAAGAACACTAATTCCGGAAGGAATTAGGTAAACATCCTAAACACAACCCTAAACATACACACATATAAATACAAGTTAAATAACATTAAATAAACTCTAAAGAACTAAATTAAACATATATAAATACATAGAAATGGAAATGCATGAAAACAAACACACAAGTCTAAAATTGCCGAAACTAATGCAAAAGTCATACAAAAAGAGTAGCAATAAACCTATTTTCTTAGGGTTATCAGTGTTAACACAAAATACGCACATTTATTGTCCATTCCTAGACTAGTTCTCTTAGTACTTGATTGGGAAGAGCAGTAGTTGTGATAAGATACTATCTTTTCTAGTTGATTCCTTAAACTCCATGTTGATTACCAATCTAGAATCATGAGTTAGGCCAATGGATTGATTCATTTTTGGAAGGGAATCCCTAATTGAAACCAATGATTGATTAACCAATTGAAGCAACCATCTTGTGGAAAGCATATTTTCAAAAATTGATCCCTTTTTCATTATTAATTAAATGTTTTTGTTATTAATTCTATTTAATTAGTTTACTTGCTATAAGTATCCCAATAGTCCTGGTAATTCTTATTAGGAAAATCCTTGTAGGTACGATCCCCTTATCGCTTACTATAAATCTTTCCCGTGTACTTGCGGGAGTGTGGACTTTAGTCTAAGTGTTTGTAGGTAGTTTTATTACTTGAGTGGCCATTGTTTTTTATACTACATTTAGTACATATCAGTGATGGTGGTCACTAATGAACATAATGAACTTACCCCTTTTATCTTAGTCACAGTTCACGGGAGGTGGGTTTGTATTGACTTAGAAAATTGAATGTTACCTACAAATATCAATTTTCCTAACAATTCATTGATAAAATGTTGGCACGATTATTCGATTATGCTTATTATTGTTTCTTGGATGGTTACTTTAGTTACTTCCGAATCTTTATTGCACCAAAGAACCAAGAGAAGACCACTTTTACTTTTCCATATGGCACCTTCGCTTATCGAAGGAGACTTTGTAATGCACCAAGCACTTTTCAAATGATACCTGCTTGCTATTTTCGTTGACATGATTGAGAAGTTTATTGAAGTTTTCATGGATAATTTTGTGTCTTTGGCTCAAGCTTTGATGATTGTTTAAATAATCTTTCCCTTGTTTTGGAAAGGTGTGAAAAAACTAATCTTTCTCTTAGTTGGGAAAAATATCATTTTATAGTACAAAATAAATAGTTTTAGGGCACCAAATTTCCTCTACGGGAATAAAAGTAGATAGAGACAAAATTAAAGTGATTGAAAAATGTTTCCACCACCTTGAAATGTGAAGGGGATTTGTATTTTCCTGTGACAAGCTGGTTTTTGCTAGTGTTTTACCAAAATATTTTCTCACATTACTAGACCTTTTTTATGCTTTGCTTCAAAAAGTTGTGGCAGTTGATTTCAATTATGAGTGTTTGCATGCATTTACAGGTGATATATTTGCTAGTAGGATCTTGAATGAGGCTGAAGTAACTATTCTACTACCTAAAAAGAAGTACTATCTATTTGCTTCTGATAAATTCTGCTTTTATTTAATTATTGCTAAAGTGATAAAATTTATACTGACCATTCGGTATTGAAATGCTTGTTGTCTAAGAGTAACACAAAGCCTAGGCTAATCCTATGGATTTACTTTTACAAGAATTTTATTGGGAGATTGTGTATAAGAAAGGAAGTGGCAACACTATAGCGAATCATTTGCAAAGGCTGGAGGGACCAAAGATTGAAGCATAAGATTTGGTACTAATAATGGAAGAATTATCGCAAGAGAAAAACTTGTTAATGGTAAAGGGAGGAAATCCTTGGTATACCAACATAGTAAATTACCTTGTGGCCAAGGTCCTTCCATTATCAATGGATCATAGTCAATGAAAAAGTTCTTTTGAGTCGAAGTACTTTTATTGGGATGAGTTGTACTTGTACCAAACATGCAATAACCAAGTGATTCGAAGATGCATTCCTGATAAGGAAGTATAATATGTTCTCAAACTTTGCAATGCACCACTGGTGGGTGGTCGTCATGGAGACTGGTGGGTGGTCGTCATGGAGATCAAAGGACAGCCACCATGGTGCTTCAATGTGGTTTTTTTGGCCTTCAATATTTTAAGACGCTAGGAAATTCATGGAGAGGTGTGATGAATGCCAACAAGTTGGGAGTCTCAAGGAGGAATGAGATGCCATTAAACAACATTCTAATGTTTGAGTTGTTTGATATTTGGAGCATAGACTTCATGGGACCATTCTCTAGTTCTTATTCAAACAAAAATATATAGAGATGGCGGTAGTCTATGTATCAAAGTAGGCCAAAGAGGTTGCACTCCCAAACAATGATGTATGGGTGGTAACAAATTTCATTCGTTGAAATATGTTTTCAAAATTTGGTGTGACAAGAGCCATAATTAGTTATGTGGGTTCACACTTCAAGAACTCCTAATTTGAGGCCTTGTTGGCTAAATATGCGATCATACACAAGATTGCACTTTCCTATTGTTATTGAAAAGTTAAAATTAACCTATTCATAACTTCTCACAGATTTCCACAAGTACACGTAACAATGCAGTAGTGTGAATGGGGATCGTTCTCATAGAGACTGTATACACGAGTATTGATAGTTTCTGACAATTTCCATCTGGACCAATCGAAAGTATTTTTGAGTTTTTAATTAAATTAAACAATAACTGCAATAAGTTCTAAGTAAATGGAAATAAATAAAACTGAACTTAGAAAGAGTTTAGAAAAAAGATTAGGTACTAGACTAGAAATTTTCTAAAATTCACTCTCAAAATACCAATCAATCATTTCAACTATACTAAATGAAGGTTCAATTCCCAATTAACAACCAAACCCCAATTCCTCACGCAATTAGGTTCTATCAATCTAACTGATTTAGGAGAAGATTCCTCTCTAACCTAATTCCAATTAAATTGAGTCTTTCTTGTATGGAATTTATATTGAACTGACTAGGTAATCTTGTCAGTCACGACCATGAATTAATCCAGTATAATTATCAACATAGGTCTATGGCAAGAGATCTCCGTACCACCTCGGCCAACCTAACCAAAACAAGAGTTAGTCACATTCTTGAGTTGTTAATTTTATGTTAATTATTGCCACATGTATAATTGTTCCAATTGATGATTATCCGAATTAATTCATAGAAATTAGCATCACTCGTAACTAACCCAGTAGTTTAGTGCATGATGACCTAAATAAAAACATAAAAATTAGAAAGATTACAAGAAATCATAATTGCCATATAACTAGGGTTTTATACTGCGGAGCTGAAAAGTAACAACTAGAAATTAAATTGACAACAACGAAAGAAATTATTGAAACTATAACTGAAACAAAAGAATTCTCTTATAAAAATTTTGCTTCATCCCTTTGAATCATAAAATCTATAGCCAAAAGTAAAAGTCTAATTAAAGAGCCAGAAGCGATGGTGAAATTTATAGAGAGAAAATTTGTGTTTTTTTTTTTTTTTGGCATTTCTAAAGCATAACTTATTGTTCCCTACTCAATCCCTCTTAAATAGGAGTCTTTCCATCTTAACAAAACTGAAAACTAAAGTCCTAACACGAGTAGAAGGCTAATAACACGCCTAGGAAATTCTGCATCTGATCCGTTTGTCGCGACGAAGCTTAGGCCTCAAGAATGTTAGCTGCGTCAAAACCAAAGTCTAAAAGACTGGTAAAATAACTTCATATTCTATATTTATCAGTTATCATCCCTAATCTTCGTGTCAAGTTGAAGTCTCAAATCATGAGCTCAAGAGGATCCTAGAGAATAAAACAGTGAACTCATCTCGAAAGAATTGGCTCAGAAAGCTAGAAAATGCTTTATGGGAATAATAAACCTCCGTCAAAACTCCTATAGGGATGTCCCCTTATAGGATGGTGTTTGGTCAGTCTTGTATCCTCCAGTTTGAATTAGAACACAAAGCGTTCTAGGCATTTAAAACCTTAAACTTAGATTAGAAAGAGTCGGTAAGAAAAGACCAAGTTGTGGCATGATATGCAAACTCTTCGTAAGGAGTTCAAGACCAGGGACATGGTTTTACTATATAATTCATGACATCTATTGTTTCCAAAAAAGTTGAAATCAAAGTAGAGTGTACCCTACTAAAGTGGTGAAGCATTCCTATATGGAGCGATTGAGCTTAAAGGTCAGGGGTCGTACTTTAAATAGATTGTGGAGGGTGTGTAGAAGAATGGATGATTGAAGAGGGAAGAAGAATGCGGAGCAAAGAAGATCAAGCAAAGATATGATGAAATGTCGCGGTGTTCTTATGCATATTGTTCATCAATGTCGAGACGTTCTTCACTAAAGTTGCAGAGAATCTTGAGTAGTGGTGCTCTAGAAAGAAGGAAATATAGCACCGCAGCACTACAGCTTTTCCAAAAGCGAGGCTGTTTGCGAGTTTATTCTCCTTAGGCCTTGATTTCAATCCTTTTCCTAACCCTAAGGGGCACCTAAACACTATAAATAAGACTTCTTAGTAGCATTATTAGGAAGAGTAGCATTATTAGCCGTACTTTAGTTTTTTAGGAGAGTTTCAAGGCCTGTAGAAGAAGAACGTCTTCTTCTAAAAGGAGACTCAAGGACCTATTCCTTGGCCACGGTTTTATTGTTGAGAGGAGACTAAAGAGTAGCATTATTGCTTAGTTTTATTGTTGTTTTTCATGGGTTTTACTAAAGATTCGGTGTTGTTCTATCTTATAGTATGGATTAGTTTTCTTTGTTAGGTTGATGTAGCCACAACCCTTTTATATAGAGGAATATTCAATTTTATTGTTTTTGCAATTGTAAGTGTGTGAATTTGTGTGCTTAGTGCTTTCTTATATATGATTTGAGTAATTTGATTTAGTTATCTGTTGAAAAGAAGATCTAGAACTCATAACTCAATCATATATCTAAATTGAACTATAATCACGTGTAACAATTCCTACCATAAGTTGGATACGATTACTTGAATAAAAGTAATTATTCGATGTTGTTTTTTCTTATAGCCATGGAGTAGTTTTCTGTGTTAGGCTTGATGTAGCCACAACTATGTTTGATGCACCCTTTTATATTGAGGAATATTCAGTTTTATTGTTTCAATTTTGAGTATGTGAATTTGTGTGCTTAATGCTTTCTTAGATGTGATTTGAGTGATTTGATTTAGTTATCTATTGAAAGGAAGATCAAGCCCTCATAACCCAATCGTATATCTGAATTGAACTACAATCACATGTATAACAATTCCCACCATAAGCTGGATAGGATTACTTGAATAAAAGGAATTCTAGATTATTTACGTGAGGCCAGTTTAGTAACCGAGAGAGAGTGTGAGAGAGAGAGTTAACTGCAAGGGTTCAACAGTTGAACACAGTTCTTGTGACATTCACATTTATTAACTCTAAGAAGACATAATTAATAGTGGGTAGAACTAGAATAGTAATAACTTCAGAAAGCTAGTGCTCATTAGGAACTTTATCAACCTATGATTGTATCAATTGAATTTTTACGAAATTAAAGAGTGTGTAATCATAGTTGTTGGAGAAATCAACTTCCCTAACATCTTAATTAATCTGGTTAAATTTCTTTTATTGTAAGTTTAATTAGTAGTAATTATTTGGTAGTTAGAAAATTATTTGTTGAATTCCTAGATAACTAAGGACATTAGTTGTAATAATCATCATCTGTAATAGTCCTTGTGAGAACGATATCTTACTCTTTATCACTTTATTACTTGAGCAATTAGTGCACTTGGTAGTTTAGCATGCATCAAAACACCAGTGCGAGAAGCAATTCGGCACACGTCCTATTCGGATCCAAATTGCTTTGTATTCCTCGATGCTCAAATCCATCACGATAATTCCCTTATCAAATCAAGAACCCATGCTTTGAGAGTTTTAGTATAAAGGGACTGGTGGAGGATGACTGGAAAGTTGAAATTCTCCGCTACTACTTTTGGAATGAAATTAGGAAGAGAGATTTGGGGAAATTTTAAGGTCCTGCCTAATGAGAACATGAACATCTGAGAGAATTCATTGCTAGTTCCTACAATATATCCGGTGATATTGTGATTATGAAAAAGAAACTGATGACTTTTAGGAGAGATATCATTAATACATATTATAGCGTGGCTACCTATCAAAATAGTCAATTCTCCCAGTTTGTGAGTTTTGAAATAGATTATCCTACATTCTAGTAAGAATCACTAAGGTACCATCACAATGGATGATGGGCAATGATAGGTGTTCCAAATGTTCTTAATATAATATCTCCGTTTGGAAGCCAGAGTATGGTTTTACTTTGTATGCAATAGGTGGTTAATGCCCACTTTGCATGTGAGTGACGTAACAAGAGAAAGGGCATTACATATGTATAGACTCATGGAGAGGGTGCTAATTAACGTGGGTTTGGAGATTCAAGTCGAAATTATCAGAAACGAAACTAGAAGTCATGTCGATCTAATTTTCCTAAACTTGTCACATATTTATACGCCAATAAAGGTGTTAATGTCATCCATGGAGTTAAGGTACAACAAAAGAAGATCACGAACCACATTTATCTAAAGAAGATCATATAGGAGTACACGAGGGTTATAGCACATGTTAAAGCAGAAATTAAACAAGGAATTGGAGCCCAAGAACAAGCTCAAGGGCAAACACAAGTAGAACCACCCCTCAAGCAAACCCCAACTGTTCTGTCTAAATTCCAATTTAGGTTTACTAATTTAGGGTATATGGTAATGACATACTTTCTTACAAAACCATGTAATTCTATTAATCTAAAATAATTCACTACATGTCTATGTGAATTTGAGTCTCGATTACGATGGAATTAGAATAAGCCTAACTTGACTACCCAGGGAAAATACGTATACATCTATCCTATTCAAAAATCAATTTGTTCAATTGAAGAATAAAGCAAAGCTAAGATTCAAGTTTAGTCTAACCCTAATATTTCTTTGACAAGTTCTAATTAAGGTTTACAAATCAATCCAGATGGTGATCAATCAAAGAGAAGCAATAAACACAACTTGAATAAATAAACTGTTATCTAGTATCAAATGGAGAAATCAAATTCAATATTCAATTTTCATGACAATTCCCAAATAAAAACTAGATAATAAAATTAGTACATAATTAAGGATAAATAAACACCAAAGAAGAGTTCTATAATCATCCTAAGGCACAAGAGTACAAGGAAAAGGGTGAAAAAAAGAAAACACTTTCAAGCTTTCATGTTCAATCTTCTTCTTGAATCACAGCACCTTGAATGGATCAACGGCTCCTCTCGATATAAAACTAACCTTATACTATCTAAGTTTTGTTTATGTGTGCAAATACCCTAGAACATCAATTTATAATGTTTTTTAGGGATATACAAAGTTAAGTGTCAAAACAAACCCCGAAAGGTCAAAAAAAGCTAAAACTGCTAGTGCAACTTCTGAGCAGAGCTTAGGACCCCTCTCTAGGCATAGCAAGGCGCGGCATGAAAAATAGACTCTAGGCACCGTTAACAACTCTCGAGGTGCAGTAGTGCCTAGGTTGGGTGCTTCATTCAGCTAGTTTCCACCGTTTTGCGCACTAGGCTTCTGTTTGATCCCCAATTGGTTCCAAACCTATAAAAACACATTATAAAAACATGTTAATAAATGTACTTAAACCCTAAAAATACATAAACTAACATTTTATAGATAAAATCCCTAAAATGACTAAAATGCCCCAACTTACGCATACAATACCTCGAAACTCTGTTAAAATCTTGGTTAAAATATATGCAAATAACTCTCTTTTGAAGAGTTAATAGCAACCAGCTTAACTAAGTTGTACAAAGTATTTGCATAGCCTTTAAGGGACATTTTCCACACCCTTCACTAGAAGATGGACCTCTTGGCATGGCATATGAATGCAAGGCAGCCACTGAACATGAAAAATTAGCCTGAAGAACCAAAAGCTCTATGATGGCAAAGATGAAGTTAAACTTGCCGATGGCTCAAAATTTTGCGCTACTAGTATATGTTTGGTTGTCGATCTTTCAAATCATTCCCGCAAGATATCCAAGCCCATTTTTTTCTAATTTTTTGAAAGGTCATTTTGGTCCTTATCTTTGAGACATGCCCTTGGTTCCTTATGTATAAAAACAAAACAATTTAGTTCCTTATCTTTCAAAATGTTAGCTAATGTAGGACTTTTGATGTAAAATTTTGACAAATCAACCATGAAGTCTATATGAATATCACCTGGTCTTCAACACATAAATGACTGAAGGTTAAAACCTTTTGCTTCATTATTTTCAATCAATGAAGATTGCTTGAAAAAGATGTGATAAAATTAGGATTGAAAAAATGAGAGGAAAAACGGATAAAAAAGTTCGAGGAAGGAAGAAATTAATGTTTTTAACATCTAGTCAATATGTTTTACCTTTCATATGATGTTCACATGGCTTTCTCCATTAGTTTGTCTGACTTTTCTATCAAAAGTCTTAAATTGATTAACATTTTGAAAGATGTGGGGCTAAATTGACTTGTTTGGATACATAAGGGACCAAATCGGAGCACGCCATAAAGATAAGACACCAAAATGATTTGTGTCCCATGATTTTAAGTACTATAAGTTATTGTTGAAGAAATTTATCTTTTGCATTAACATAGCATTTTCTACATTTTTTGCACATGTTTTCACATAATATTAACTTTAAAAATAAATTACACGCTATAATTTTGCATTAATATTAACTATAAAAATAAATTACACGCTATAATTTTACATTTCCATGGACTCTTTCAATTTTTCAATCACATCTACTATCCTAACCTACTTTTAAAATAATTCAGGATAAGATCCCGATTTTAAAAATGACTTTGTACAATCCTACCTACCATCTGAATCTACTTCTAAAATGATTCATTGTAAGATTCCGATTTTAAATATCTTGTATGGACTGTACAGAATGATAATTCCTGGGAAGCGGTCAAATTTCAGTACAAGGAGGATGAAATTGTAAGGGTATTTTGGTACACTACATGGCTGTTTTTAGTGTAATTGTCATAATTGTCAAAAGATAAGAGATTTAATTGCTAAAGCGAAAGCAACTTTTGTGTAATCATTCGCTATTCCAAAAGCATTCGTCATATATCTCGTGATGACAAACTAAGTATTCCTGGATTAGTTGTTAAGATATTGACAATGTAACTGTTGACCTTACTTTCATGTACTTTGAGTAGTGATTTGTCTTGAAATTACCATGGGTATGCACAAATCACTAACAGCACTGGTACATCTTTTTGTTTACAACTCACAAAAAGGGAAAAAAGAAACATTGAAAGTGCTCTTTCAAGAGTAATTTAGGAATTCAGTTACGTTCAAATATTACAAAAACCAGGGAAACCCATGATGTCAAATATGTTATTTGTATCCTTACAATGTAATAGTAGCCACTGTCATCACTTGAGAAACAAAAAAGAAATACTGTAATATGAATAAAGCCACGGTCACCACCCAAGAAAAAGGGAGAAAGCGAAATAGAAATACCATATTTGTCATCACCGTCTCATCTCCCTGCATTACTAATAGACCACCTATAGTTGCACTTGCGAAATCTGTGTACCACCCCAAAAAGGATGATGAGCTGAATGAGTTCAAATCTGCCAAGAATCGCTATTCACCTCCCATCATCTGTAGAGTTGGGGATCGTAAAATTTCATTTAAAAAAAAGGAGTTTTTACGGCAAAGATATATACTATTTCATATCAGGTAATTTTCCTAACCAACCACCTCATTTCTGAAAAAGCAAAAACAGAAAGAGATCAGAAGATGAAGATGAAGAGAAGATACACGCAATGTATTAGACGTGTGTCTGTGACTTCTTCCTTAATTACTGGAAGCCAATCTATAGCCTCAGACTGAAAAACTGTCACTATGATCCTTAAAACATTAATGAAAAGGACACAAGAATCACAACATTGCAGGAGCTGTCATCATGCATGCACAAAAGATTGCTTGGTTATCTTAAACTTCAAATTCCAAATGATATAGAAGCAAGTTGAGCCAAAAGGGCCTATACTTAAATTACTAAAAGATGAGCTCTTAATTATTACCTTAAAAAAATCTCCAAACATCCCTTGCAAGGGATTTCTACGTCGTACTCCATAGAACTTCTCAGCAATTTCATCTAGCAACTAAACCATGAAAATATGCCCAAAAAAAAATTTCTGGTAAGAGACAGCCACCAATTTGCTACACAGCTAAATAGTTGTTAACCAAAAATAGAGGAGAGGGCATTAGCAACAACATAGTCTGAATACATTTGCCGGAGAACATTTAGTTAGGAAAGAACGTTTTATACCTCATTAAATATAGGTTCCCTTTCGATACTAGAGCTTGTAACTCTGTCTTAACATATTAAATAAAGGCAAAGCATCTCTCTGCAACCTGCATCAAAATTTGAAAGAATGAATGATAAATTTGGTCCCTTGATTTTTCTCAGATTAAGGATGATGTCTATATTATAATAAAAGAGAACATGTATAGCAAGTATTTAGATTTTCTTTACGCAGATGTCCTTACTAAAAAATTTAATGCCAGCTATATGTTTTCAAACTTGGATGTAGTTTTTTAGCGCCTGTTTGTATATTATCCACCCATAAGTTTCTATTTTAGGGACAAGTACTTGAATTTTCTTTCCAATAATTGCCTCAATCAGTTCTTCTGTTTTTTTATCAATTAGGGGCAAAGATTTAGAAATATTTTGCTCCAAAGTCTTTTCATAGAGTAATACTTATGCCACTTCTTTATTCCCCCTCCCCCTTTACTCTCTTCTTCTTTGCCTGCCCCTCATGCTAATCATTTTTTCCCTTCTCCATTGCCTTTTTTTCTTTATCCGGGCAGTCTCCTCTCTTTTCAGTATCTGTTTCTGGTTCTTTTCACAGTTTATTTTTCATTAGGTTTTTCATTATTGAAATAATCCAGCCAATTACTTTTTACACATAAATCTCTGATCCTCTTTTGTCTTTGTTAGGTTGATTATAGAGGTGAGGCATTCATTTCGCTTTATTTAACACCACAGAGTGATCCATTTTTTCCTTATTTTTTTTTTCAATGCACAGCATCTGCAAACATATTAAGCTTAAGCAATGCTAGTTCCCCAGTATATTTAGCCTTAAAGTATCCCAACCCATCTGCAGAAGTGGTTACAAGAAAGGTCCTCAAAGCTACATGAATATTTATTTTAAAACTTCATTCCGTATATATCCATTAGCTTTTGACATGCACATATTTATAATGGATTTATTTGCTGATTATTTCATGTACTTAATACTTAATAATGTCTTTATATAACGGTGTTACTACCAATGATATACACTATTACAAGCACCACATATTGCTTTACATATTATCTAATTTTAAGTGGAATTTTGCATTAATTATTAGGATATTCTTATATGGTGAGAACAAGAAAGATTTTTCAGACAATTAATTTTCGAAACTAAGAAATATTAATTGTTGAAAAATTGGCTGAAAAGCTTTATTTAGTCTTGAATGTCTCAAAGAAGGTTTCTCATTCTTACAAAATATAATATAAGATAATATAACTATCAATTTGGTTTAAGATTCCTATCATATGCTTCCTGGGGCATTATGTAGCTCCAAACTTTGAGGTTTTATAGTAGGACAATACTTTAATCAAGTATATTTCCTTATAATGGACTAACAATTTGTTCAATCTCTATGTTTTTATAATGATCCATGTATTTTTCATTTTAATGGTCTGATCTGTTAGTTTGGTTGGATGTGTCAGTTTGGTTTGATTTCTTTATTAGTGCAGGTAAGTAGAATTTTTTTTAAAAGAAAATTTTGAGTATGTCATTTAAGAAACAAATCAAAATCTTTATTTTTATGTCTGATGTATTGATATGATACATTATTTAGCAAATAAATGCCTAAACTGCTCCTCATATACTCTAGAACTCTTGGTAACTATTTCAACAAGCTATTATTAAAATATCATTGTGTTAAAAATCAGAAATAGAAATATAAAGAACACATTACACTACAGATAAGGTGTATTTAACATAAAAATCTTTTAAAGCAAAAAGCATTAGAGAAATTAACATGTTGACAAATGAACAAAGAAAGAGATGCATATACAAATACAATGCAAAACAGAATAAAATAGATGTTCATAGTGACTCAGGAAGTGAAGGACATAGTACATTACAAAGCTCTGGTGCATTTCAAACTTGTAAAATATAATATTTTAATAAGTTATAAAAGAATAATTCAAAATACAGTAGGAAAGATGTTGTTGATCACAAAATCTATTCATCTCCTGTTCAAACAAGTTCAATACTAAATGGAGATGAAGAAAAAATATATATATCAACAACAACAAACAAAGAAACAGAGGAAGAAGTTAATGGAAATCAAAATAGGAATGGCATAAAAACAATGACATGTAATTTCCAACATTTAGAGCAACAGTTTTTGATAAATAAGCGGATTTTGCTATCCTTCTATTAATTTTAAGTTCAATCCTTACAAAATGCTAACATTCAACATTCAAAGCACATTCACACATACTAGTTTTTTCAAAGACGAGTTTGGCCAATTTACCGACTCTATGCTAAACTTATTTATCGAAGCTTTAAACTTAGTTGGACTGCAGAACATGCAAGTCATCGTTGAATCAAACAGCTGGAATGCCTATTGACACCTAAGTTTGAGACGTGGATTGGGTCGTCTTAACGCTCAAGACTTCACAAGAATTTTCCAGTAAACACATGCAAAGCCGTTCCATCATGAAAGCCATACTTCAGCCAACTTGTTGTGACTCACAAGTCACAGCTAACTTCAGCTATAAATCCTATCAACTCGTAAAAATAAAAGACAAAAACCTTGAGGCATTTGTCATAGACCGATATCCAAATTCCTACTGATATGTTAATGCTGTAAATCTCATTCTTTAAAAAATAAATAAATAAATAAATAATAAAAATAAAACCACTAGAGGCAGATATTTGAATTTCCCTCCCCCCACCTAAAGAAAAAACTGGACAATCAGAGAGATGCTTCATCTTGTCCAGTGTGGTCACAGAAAGGACATGTAATTTGCAGCATGAAGTTTGCATTATATTTCCAGCATCAGAAACCACCCATTGATCATGTAACAGCCTGCATCACATATCAGATAGATATAGGAACATTGATTGACTCAAGGCTCCGAGCCACTAACAACTTGTCTTATCCATTTTGGGTCAGTGATTTATGTTCAATATTAGGCCAGCCCTCTGCCAGTATTACAGTGAATCTTGTGTAGTTGCTGCGTGGAGCAAGACAAGCCAATGGTATTGGTACAACTTCACAAGAAACTACAGGAACTAAGCATTGCACCTGGCTACATCAAATTGAATAGGGGCAGGAGTCGCCTCTAGAATCTTACACAACTGAATCTGGTCCGAATTTGGATTGAGCTTTGCAAGATTACAGAGGCATTAAAGGGGTAACTGTAACAGCCCGTGTCCCACATCAGAAAGATAGGAAGATTGACTGATTAAAAATTCTCAAGATTGTGGGCTACTAATAACTTGGATTAAACAATTTGGGGCTTAAGCATTTTGGACCAGTGATGTAGGTCAAAAAGTTACTGAGCCATCCTGTGCTGAGTATGACACATCAGATTTGATTGACAACACACTCCCATGCTGCTGCTCCAGCAACGTCAATACCAATAAATAAAAACTCAATATATCTTCCACGAAAATGTTTTCCTTTAATCTTCAAACAATTATGGAATCAACCACCCTAAATTTTAAAATTACATTCTACCCTTTATGTTTTGAATAATTAATACTACACCACTCAGTTTTGAAAAAATTAACAGTCATCCCCTTTGACTTGTAAATCATTTAACCACGAATACAGCCTTGACGTCAGAAATATTTTTGGTAGCTTACATACGAAACAGAATTTACAAATACCACAAGTACCACAAACTAAATTAAAAGTTAAGCATGGAGGAAAAAGAAAAGGGAGCAATCCCTGAGACAAAAAGAACATCAAAAGAAAACCAACTCCTAAGACAAAAAGAAAATAAAAAACAAAAGCCAAAAGAACACCTCTACCATCTCCCCACCAACGAACCCCCTCCTTCCTCTAGCCCTCGGATTAGCCACTTATTGTCCCCCATAATCTATTTCCTAACCGTTTTTTGTAACCCCATCCAGACTCAACCCAAGGAGAATGCTCTTTTCCTTCTATTAACCGTCCAACCAAAAGCCCATTTCACTCTTCACCTACCCAATTAAAAAAACCCACAAAAGGCCCTCCATTTGTAATTTAGGTCAGATATGTCCGTGACATGCCATGCTCTGCGCTCCATTTGTGCCTGATTTCCACAGAACAATTTTGTCAGTATTGTATCCTGCATTTGAGTGATTTTAAAGTGTTGTGCTCATCTGTGATTCTATAAGCGTGATAGGGCATTGGTGGTTGGGGAAGCTAGTTGCATGTTTAGATGTTTTTTGGGAAGAGGAGAGACATGCTAACGGCAAGGTGTCTCTGGTGGATGTGTTGGGGGTTGAGGTGTCACATCACAGGAACCTAGGGAAGATTTGAGATTTTTGGGAGAGTTGAGGTGATGAGAATTTGAGGGTGATAGCAGGGTGATTGTTATCCGACTGTGGAAGGGGTAGTTGAGAGAACTTTGGGTTGAAAGAGGGGCCAAAGTTTTGGGTGTAGGGAGTCGGTAAGGGAAGTTTAACCTTACGGGTAGAGAGCGAGGGGATTTCCGCCCATTTGATTGGGGTTGCACTGAAGAGGTGGAACAACAAATTTGGGTTGGTTGATATTTTTGCTTTTAAATTTTTAAAAATAATATATTTATTGTTTTTATCGTGAAGGATATTATGAACACTACGGACAAAAATGAGATTAATACCTTTTGGTATATATTAAGTCAAAGGGGATGACTGTTATTTTTGAAAACTGAGGGGGTGTAGTGGTAGTTTGGCAAAAATACAGGGGAGGTTAATGTAATTGACCCAATTTTTAATGGTAGCACTTCATTACTATCGATTTGTGACCACTAAAATCCCATGATTTGGCAGTCCTGTTTAGTTACAAACACCCTAAAGATATTATGCTACCATAACAAACTGCTACAACTATGAAAATATCACCAACATGATATCTCAAACCCACAGGGATGGAACACAAACATCACTACGAAACCAAAGCAACCCACCGAAAAACACCACAAACCATCATAGAAGGCAGGAAAGGAGCTTGAAAAGCAGACCAGAGAGGAGTTAAGAAGAAGGATCATGGGGTCGGACTTTTAGTTAAATTATAAAATGGACCTGGGCCACGGTACAATGCCATGGACCTCCTGGTCCAGATTTAGCCAGTGAGTGATGTGGCCAAATCTGGACCGTTTTCAGATCCACCCGAGGTCCACAGCACTACCGTGGACAGGTCCATCCAAGAATGTCTAAGTCTTTTGGAGGGGCTTGCGGATGAGAGAGGAGGTGGAGAAAGGGTTAGGGTGTGTCATAGAAGGGAGGGAGGTGAAGATGAAACGATAGGTAGAGAGGAAAGGGGGAAGAATGTGGGGTTGGGAAAGTGCAGGAGACGAGAGTAAGAGAGTTAAGCAGAGGGGGTTGTAATGTCAGACTATTGTGGATGACTGAGCAAGATGGAAAATCACAGAGGAAAAGCTATCGAGGAGGCTGAATGAGAGAGAGAGGGAGATCAGGAAGCGGGACTACTCCACCGGGCTAAAGAGAAGGGAAAGGAAATCACAGGGGGAGGGAGAAGGGTGATAATCAGTTAGTAGTAGGATATGTCATCACTGCATGCGAGGTAATAGATGCAAAGCACTAGCCAGACAAAAAAAGAGCCCCAGACTCAGATTTATCGAGTTTCATAAAATTACGACCGAGATCAAGGCTGTGGAAGAAAATGAAGATCAAGGAAGGGGACAGGGGACTGTTTCGGGTACCAGAAGAGAAGGGCCAGTGGGAAGAGAAAAGAGCTAGGCATTCTAGGGATTTTGAGTACTTCATCAGGGTAAAATTGTCATCCCAGTTTCGCGCCAACGAAATTTTACTTGACCTGACTAACGGATTAGATGTCGGTAGTATAACATGGTAAAATGCAAGGCCTAAGATGTCATAATTAGGGATTTCCCTTCTGAAGATAGACCAAAAGATGAAGGCAATGAAAGGAAAACTCTCAATTAAAAGTTAGTGGGTTATCTTAAAGTGAAAGTTCAATGGAGCAAAGTTCAATAACCTCTATAAGGTGCATTAATCCTCCATGTGAAGAAGCTATTATAAGGCCTATTGGTTTATTAATAACTAATAATGGTGGTTTCCTTCTAAATTTTGGGCTAAATTGATTTTTGGGGAACTAGAAAGAGGTTGAAGTATTGACCATACACACTTTTACTGCCTGAAATATTAGGGCCAAAATCTTAAGGCCAGCCTTACCATTCCCCGAAGAAAAAAAAAAAAAAAGCTGTCTGGCACGAGCAACTACAACAATACAAGGCAGCACCAAAGTGGGAGGTCACACTCTCATAGGTCGAATCACCTAAAACAAAGTCATGTTTTGCAAAAGAAATAGGGTTAATTACACTTTACGCCCTGAAGTCACATCCGAATCTAACTAGGGTTCCACTTTGGAGCTCTTAATAAGTTGGAGTTCCATGTCGAGACTAAGTTCTAGGAAGCAACAATAGTTTCTAGTCAACTAGGCAGGAAAAAAAAGTACTTAGTTTTTTTTTTTTAATTGTTTTTAACACGAAAAAAGAAATAAACAAGAACATCAATACCATTCTTGGCTACATGTCCAAGTAAAAGCATGAAGAAAAATCTTTCAGCTCTAAACTCAGACCATCAGCTTTAATCAAATCATGACAAACAAACCAACTGCATAAATAAAATAGTCCCACTCTCCCACCCTCCCCCCTTTCCTCCCAACAAAAAACATCCGCGTCTAAATCATGTAGTTTCTTAAAAAGCCAAACCCATCCAGTAGGAGTAAAGTCGAACAAATAAAAAAAGAACAAATGGTATAAATGGTTAAACTATTAACTAGTTTGACATTCATTTTATTTTCAAAATGGTCATTCAACTGTCCAAAGCGATGATCCAGAGTCACTCCGTCCATTTCAGATACAGGGGGCCAAAATGTTGATTTTTCGGGGGTAAAGCCATCAATAAACCTTGTAACACTATTGAGATATTTCTCTAAAGAGTTTTTTAAGCTTTTTATTTTATTTTTTTTTATTTTTTTCATTTCTCAAATCATGTCATAATCACTCAAGTTTTTTGTGACGTGAGATTCTTGCCACAGATTTGGTAAAAAATTATTGCAGGGCCATCAAACAAGCTATAAACAGCTAAGAGTTTATGCTTCAATTCGTGCATCTGGTGCTTTCATTGATGGATTATATTAGTGTATTAATTTTACATCATCTCACCCTGAGGATCATTTTGCTGTTAATTTTTGTAGAATTTGGTTGGATTTGCATGTGATGGAAGAGAGAGGAGCCATAGCCCGTTTTGCTGTTCTCTTATCCTTTTTCTTAATGAAGTTAAATACTCTTCATTGTGCACCATGAACCTGAAATTCATACACTAATATCCAGTTGTATCATCTTCTTACCTTAACTAAGCCCTTTCCCACAACTTGTCTTCGTGTATAAGTTATTTGCCATACAGTTGACAAAATTTAAGAGTTTAAAGCATTGTGTGTAAAGATCTGTTATGCCAAAGATAAGAAAATAACATACAAAGTTAACTTCCATAGGCACATTGTTGACCATTCAACAAGAAACTTTATGTATTATGAGCTTCTAATTATTTCAATTCTCCAAATATTGGAAGTCATACAAGTGACTTCCAAACAAGCTAAGGAGCCATGCAGCGGTCGGGAAAAAAGAAATTTAAAAGCTTAATATGAAAACATGTTACAGGACATAAGGATGTCATAAAGACCAAGCATTATTAAAACCTGTTAATGTATCAGATCCTGGATGTCCTTTTATTCTTTCTTCTTTTTCATGACGGTGGGGTTAATTTTCTAGGTTATAATTGTTCTCCAGTGTGGTGTTCTTTTTTTTTTTTTTTATTTTTTTTTTATTTTTATAGAAACACTTAAAAAACATCATGGATACATTGAAATATGAAAAGTATACTAACAGAAACTTACGTCAGCAGAAGATAATTGATAAACTGGATCAACTCTGACTGTGGAAAGTCAAGATTCTTCGACAGCACTTGCTTCTTCACCTCATCCACAAGAGCATTAGCGTCTCTCAAGTTACCCAGAGATAAGAACCTAAACAATAGAGTAGGTGCATCTGAAACTTAGGGACCATGCTTATCTTGACATGGTGGTAAAGATTTATATTAGGGATTGTGCTATTTAGTAAATAGTTTAAAAGTTGCAGACTAGCTCAAGAGACCAGGAAGACATGGAATCAATCTGCTAGGTGAAAATATACGTTTCCAGCATACTATTGGACCTAACCTTTTTTCGTCTGTTTTACCTTGCAAAATGATTGCGAGGGGCATTGGAGAATTGCATAGTTTTCATATATAAGTAGTTGTTTGACGGATCAGATTTCAAAATGCTGACATGATACAAATGCCACTTATGACTTCAGTTTTTACAAGAGCCTTAACATTTTCAACCCTTTTAATCTGAGACGTGTGAATTTGACCTATCATTGCCATTTGATGGCAAAACTTATATTGAGCTAAAATTAGGTATAATATCAATACAAATATAATTATGATAAATGATTGAAATCTAGGTCAACATTTCCATTTAGTACTTGAGTAAATTCAAATGTATATTTTCGTTTAGGTTTTACACGTTAGAAAAAATGGCCAATTATTTACAGTTCATAGTGTACAGTTTCATACTTCAACTTGAAGTCATTCTTCTGTACACTATGGGGGTGTATATATTAAGAGATAAAAATACACTAGTGGGAGAAATATCCAAGGTAAATACTATTGAGCTTTAACATACTAATTTAAGCTATAATCTATGTTAAAAGGAAAGGCAACAAAAGCAGTAAACTTTAGAACCTCGGACAGTATACTCATGCAGGTGGTTTAAGCTAAGTGTCAAGGAGAGATCACCAAGTGGCATTTTTCTCCCATGCAAGCAGCAAAGGAATGGAGAAAATCTGACACTTCCGAAGTCAAGAAAACCATCATAAAACAGTTTGTAAGATACCAAATTCTGTCCACGTACATTCTTGAAAATTTATGCATACATCAACCTCAATACATTACACCTGTGTGTGTCTAGTGGTTATACAATACACTCCAAGAGTTAAGTATACGTAATGCGAGTTACAATCTCTTTGATATTGACCATGTGATATTAGTAAAATCCAAAATCTTAGTTTTTCTTGTTAGATCTCCTTGAAGGAAAGAAAATGGCTTAGCTACAAAGTACTAGGCCATCTATAGAGGGATAAGAGGTTGGTAAAGTAGTTGGTTTATCCGACAAAGGTATCAATATCACTATGAACATTATTTGTAATAACTGTACCAGGTGAACCATTCATTGATAGCATCATGTTAAATGGTCAATGTTAAATGTTGTCTAATTGCGATATTGACTGCATGATTTTATTATAAGAGTTGCACCATATCATGCTCTATAAAATGATTTTCAAAATGCTGAATATTAGTCTCTAAGAACAATTTTCCCTAATACCAATTGCAAACACAAGAACATGCTGAGCACAAGCTCACAGCAGTTCTTGAAATCTGAGAAAGGTAACACCGCTAAAGGAAAAAGTCGCAAATTGGAGAAATTTCTGAAGTTGTGCTTCTTCTGAAAATCATTCTTTTTCGATGCTGATTTGAAATCGTATTTCCGTCAAGGTGGAACTCGCATTTAACAAATGCGAGTTCTATGACTTCGCATCTGTTGCATGCGAGGTCTAAGAAAATTTATTTTTGATTTCTTAAAAAACAAAAAAATTTTGCATGAGCTCACATTTGTTAAATGCGAGGTCTGAGGAATTTTTTTTTTTTTAAGGTCGTCTAACTGGAATTTAAGGTCGTCTGAGGCGAAGGTGAGGGAAAGCACGGAGAACGTGATTACCGACTCGAATTACGATCGGAATGGTTCTCTTCGAAGGAAAGCCAGTGTGGCGGCGGCGGTTAATGAGTCGGTCTCGGAGGCCAGTTTGAAGGGGAAGTTGGCAGATGATTATGAGGAAAGGAATCGGAATGAGATGGTGAATGCAGGTGTTGGAGTTGAATTGGTGAGGGAGTTGAATAATGGAAGGGATATAAAGGAGAAGGTTGGGAGTGGCGAGGGCAGAGGTGGTGGAGTGGGGTCCTCACCGGAGTCGGCATTGAAGTTCACTTACAGGCCTTCTATGCCTGCTCATCGTAGAATTAAGGGGAGTTCTCTTAGCTTAGACGCCATTTTCAGACAGGTATTCAGCTGACTGATTACATGATAGAATTTAATGGTCGTCTGACCTCGCATTCGAATTCGAGGTCAATCATTTTAAAAAAAAAAAATCGATGGAGGTTCCCAGACCTCGCATTCAACAGATGCGAGGTCATAGAACTCGCATTCAACAGATGCGAGGTCATAGAACTCGCATTCAACAGATGCGAGGTCATAGAACTCGCATTTAACAGATGCGAGGTCATAGAACTCGCATTTAACAAATGCGAGTTTCACCTTAACGGAAACACGATTTCAAAACAGTATTGAAAAAGAATGATTTTCAAAAGAAGCACAATTTCAAAAATTTCTCCGCAAATTGTGACCGTCCGGCCCACCCCGTAAAATACCCTGCACGCCTTGGCCCGCCTAGGTAGTGTAGCAGGCTGCTCCTGGCCCGTTTAAGGACCTAGGGCTAGTCCCGGATCCGGGTTTTCCCAACCCATAACCGGACCACATGCCCCGCTTCCCAGCCCGTGACTCCCAACCTGTGACCAGCCCACCCCGCCCCGGTCAACCTGTTGTGAAAATAGTACCAGCCCTTTTCGGAAATTTTTTAAAAATTTATAGCATTTCAAATGACTTTTTTGTAATAACATTCAAGTATTTTCCTATTGGACTAATATATAATATTTTTTAGTAATACGTAATGAAAAATGAAGCACTAATTACTAATAACTTCAATTATTAAGTAAAAATTTGGATTAGTTAGTAGTAACTTAGAATAAAGAAGTAATAACTTAGACTATAAAATATTAACTTCAAATAAAATAAGTAATAATTTAAAATAATAACTTGGAATATTATGTAATAACTTGATTTAATAACTAATAACTTGTTTCTTTTTTTCTTAGTTATAACATAACTTTTACGAATAAGTAATGAAAAATGATGTACTAATTAATAATAACTTAAAATAATAGGTAACACCTTGGATTACTAAGTACTATCTTTGAGTAGTAAATAATAATTTAGTGTATTCTGTACTAATTCAAAATAAAATAAATAATAACTTGATCTAATTTCAATTAATAGAAAGACCATGGACCAAGCCGAGGGCTAGCCGTGAGGTTAGCCTGAGTACCAACCCGTGGGGCCATCTAGAGGACCAACCTGAGCCCGGCACGCCCTGCCCCATCGTGGGACTGGCACGGTGGCCTGGCCGCCAAGTGTTTCAAATTTCTGACCCGGCCAGGCACGCCGCATTTGGGGAGGCAACCCAGCACAGCATGCCCCATCAAAAGGCCTAACCCGTCGGGCATTTAGCCCAACACGGCCCACTGCCATCCCTAGGATGATGCTTTGAAATCACAAGCCTTTTTTTCATAGGTATTATTGTGTTGAGTTATATTTGCATCACAATAGCAAGGACAAAGAGCTTACAAGGACAAAGGTTTAAACCCTTCGTGGAACCTTTAGTATTGCTGCCTGTGGGGGTTGAGCAATACTTCATTGCAATAGGAGTGAGGTTCTAGTAGAAGCCAAAGAGGAATAGTAGAATATGAAGTGGTTCACAGAATATCAGATAAATCCGCAATACAAGAGAGTTATTAAAAAAAGGGAAACAATTTGGTTACAGAAACACTGACAAAATCTATAACAAATAAAATAATAAGAGCAGGGTATAATGCTTCTCGCGAATGTGAACATTAGGGGTACATAAGAGTTATACAACAAGAAATACATTGTTGGTTACCAATATCTCCATTTCTTCAACAGTCCGGATTTTCTTAGAGAACTAAGAAGTCATCTTCTATTCTTCAGTTTATAACTAGAAATGCAACATCAATGTATTAGATGATGTTATTTAGACAGTTACTTTCCCTGGATGTAAAGAAGCAAATATTTCTATGCATCAGAATGGGTTACTGAGCCACAGAAGCATCGAAGTCTTGCCTTATCACACAAGAAACAAGGGAAAATGTAGAGGAATACAATATCTCCATTTCTTCAACAGTCCGGATTTTCTTAGAGAACTAAGGAGTCATCTTCTATTCTTCAGTTTATAATTAGAAATGCAACATCAATGTATTAGATGATGTTATTTAGACAGTAAATGTGTACTTTCCCTGGATGTAAAGACGCAAATATTTCTATGCATCAGAATGGGTTACTGAGCCACAGAAGCATCGAAGTCTTGCCTTATCACACAAGAAACAAGGGAAAATGTAGAGGAATACAATCAAATACCAAGCAAGCTTTTGTAGCAGTAGTCAAACAACAAGCACACTTACATCAAAGTTGCACGTGCAATGGCCAAATCATCTTCACATGGATAACACTGCATTAAAACCATAAATCATCAATAACATTTGCAGGCAGCACAAAAACAAAGAGGCATTTCTGCCAATCTTGATTTATGATAAAAGGAGGGGAGGGGGGACGAAATTGAACAAGGACAATAGTATGGTTTTCCAAGAGTAGATACAATAATCCAGTTGGTAATTGAATAACAGAATAATTTTGTATATCATTTAGGACCTCTAACAGTAATAAGGAAAAACACAAAATTCATTTGAACTTAAATTAGGTCTTATATATTCCACTAATGATGAGGATAAGTTCTACACATCTTTGTGGACCTTCAGTATATACATGTAGATAGAATCTAGATTTGGTAATAAACATGATTGCTGACCTTGCCCATGAAATTCACTAGTGTTGAAGCAAACTTCTTTGTGTTCTTTCCTCGGACAAAATGAAAAGACACCTTAACCATGTCCTGCAAAGAAACAACATTTCAAATGGGAATATGAGACAAGCAACTAAATATTCCTGAAACTCTTTTTAACTTATTAAGTACTCCTATATGTGTTTTTCATCGATAAATCAAAGTATACAGCAAAGTGCAGTGGACTCGGCAAAGTTTCAGAACTACACAAGTTGGACAAAAGAAGCATGAAATTTTATCTTCCGAAAAAATTAGGCAAACTTATTTAACGTTAAACATGTTCTTCCAAACAGAAAATCTGGAAAAACAAGATAAAGAATGCAATTTGATGCACGTTTGGGCTCTTTAATTAGTTTTCAAAAGCATCAAATCGCTTACAAGAAGGTTTACAACCACAATATTTACAAGTGCTCTCTAAGAAGGTGAGAATAAACTCTGAAGTAAACTATTTACAGTACTACAATACAATCCACCGCAGTTGAAGAATGATCTTTATTCTATTAGACAATTACCTTGAACATGTCCTAAGCAACACTGACACACTATGCCACTGAAAATATATAAAACAACCTATTTACAATAAGCATTGTCCAATATTTCATTTTTTATCATGAAGGACCAAATCAACAATACTCAAATCAGAATCAGCATTATGCTCCTCATTTATATGAAGCTATTTCAGGAGCATAATCTTTCCAGAATACATACCACCTCAGGAGATTCAGAGTATATATATTCAGCAAGCATATCGTGTAGTTCTGGGGATCCAATCCTACGTCCTCCAAATTCGACAGACCACCTAGGAAAAAGTATATAGTCACAATCATTTGGCAGAATTAGAGTCAAATAATATAATATCACGAAGTTGCACATAATCCAATTCAGCAGCCCTGGAAACCCAAATATTCACCAAAGGTCAACAGGTAAAAAAAAAAAAAAGTTGGGGGAGGAAGAGCAGATGCAGCTGCTGAGACATGTGTCTAAGAACAAGTTCAGTCAACAAGTAGAACAAGCTTGTCATATGACAGGGTTGTAGCACAATACAATCTTTTACTAATGAATCTTAGTCATTTTTTTTTTTTTTTTTTTTTTTTAACCCTTATTCAGAAACCTTGAACTCAACATTAAACCTGGAAGTTTGATCCATTGACAAAAACTGGATGGTAAGGTCACCGTGTGTGCCTTCCATCACCAAAATGATAATATTCTATAGGCGCCACTTTATCGGGCATCTTATCACCTAACACTCTAAACTACTGAAACCTGTAAACCTGTAACGAAACAAGACCAAAATGAAATAATGGAAATATTCTTATACTTAAACTCATTGAGGAACTCCACTGAATCACACAGATATATCAATCTTGAATAGCTTATGTAAGAGATTGATGCATAAGGTTAGTGATCTTTACACTAATTTGACTAACATGATGCCTTGATTAGAAGTCTTCATTGACTGTTCAGTTGAAGATAAGCTACTTCAAAAACTTCCCTACTGGAAAATTTTTCCCATATTTCATGTCATGTAAATTTTGTAGGACTTTACCACAAAATTTTAGTTTCTCAACTAATCAATCAACCATCCGCTAACTGCCCACTTCTTTCCACATTAAGGAAACCTCTTTCCCCCTCTGCCTGAAAAACACCATCCCAGACAATTTTCCTTCTATTCAAACAAAGTCTTAATGCTTGTAGAGCACTAGAGAAACAATGGACACAAATCCTCCGCAATACAAGATGTGCAACGTCATTCCAGTCACTCGGTACTTAGTTAAAAGTTGTCGGTATAAATCTCATCAATTGAACTTAATCAAATCATGACACAGAATCAACCAGGCCTATAAAATGAGACTAATTATCGTATTGACTTCAACGTCTTCCCTTTAGCAGTGGTGAAAATGGAGAACTTAATGACAGAACTGTTGGATTTCATGCTTGCATGTTCACTGATATACACTTTCTGATGTAAACTTGTTGATAAAATATATTAGCATGTTACATGCAGCATTTCTAAAAATTTAAGAACCTTAAATTAAATTGGCAAACCGCCCTTCCGAGTACCTTACCTTAACTGGATTTTTTATTCATGTTATTTTAAATGTCACAGCCCACTTAGTGGGAAGAAGGCTTTGTTTGTTTTGTGATTTTAAATGTCACAACATCCTGCACCTTCATTTCATAGTGCTTTCTTTCATCGTGTTTGTAAGCTAAGAACAGCGCCAATCACATACCCAACTTGACAAGCTTGAAAATTCAGTTAAGTCTCCTTTGAGTATAGCTCAGCATAATCAAGAAAAAAAAATTGGCAACCCTGCGGTTAGTCAAATCTGCATGCAAAATCTATTTCAAAAAGTTGATAGCATTGCCACTTTGGTCAGTATTACAAGAAAGGTTCTTACCATAACCACATGCTTGTACATTTCTCAAGATAATTATCAAGAAAAGGCTACAATATCAGGATATGGTAACCTATCCAAAAAGATTCTGCAGGGTAGTTGAGGGACCCAAAGCAAGATTTTTGTTAATATACAAGTGAGTGACCAACAATCCTGTATTTTGATCTTTAAAAGAGAAAGTAACATCATACTTAATAGCAGCTCTAAGAAACGATGTGCAGGCCTCAACTCGTACTTTTCCAGCAGCAAGGGCTTCAGAAAGTTGCTGCATGTCATCATCATCGGTCAGGTCTAGATGTTGTGGCACTGGTATTCGAGGGAACTTCTTGTAGATTTTCCTGACACGATCTAAGATTAAAATTTGTCATGACTATAAATAGAGACGGCACTAACCATCATATCTACCTAATTGAAGCTATATATAATAAAGCTTTCCAAATGCGAGGAAATTGCAAGATTTTCAATTATAAATGGGAAAGTCAGTTTACACGTGAATACTCAAAAGGAGTTACAGATGATGTTAAAGAAAAAATAAATAAATAGATAAAATAAAGCCCTGAATGGCAAATGAAGAGGTCTCTACGAAGGTGTATCAGACAACAATGAAATGGAGTTTCTGTCAGATTCTTACATATTTATACCCTATAGGGTCGAAAGATCATGGGGTGTGATCCTAAGATCATAAAGTCTTCTACAAAAAGGGGTTTTCTAGACGACAAAACTTTCAAAAAGTACTGCATCCTAAAAGGAAATGTCCTAATGCTAATGTTTTGCTTGTGGCCTAAAAAATCTTGCAGATCTCAAAAAGAAGGCTGCTGATGCAATTGTCCCCCGAGTAAAATGTTGTCTAGAAATCTCAGACATATTCCTCAAGTATAACAGGGTTCTTGATGTCATTCCTAGCCTGAAAGGAAGCGAACTACTTAATAATCATTTCTGAAGCACTAAACTAATAAGACAAAAATAATAAGAAACTCAGACTCCTTTCAAGCAACGCCTCTCTTTCTGACAGAAAATCCATTATTCAATAACTTAAATTAAGGAATCATAATTTATACTTTCTGACAAAACATAATAGAATCTTTTGTGCCTAAGATATTCTTAAATGGCTTTGTTCCCCCTCTTCTTTTAGCTCAAAAAATAGCAGGACAAGAACCTTTTTGTGGCCAGCAATCCTCAAAGATGCCTTTTCAAAATAACTATTCTTTTGTCAAAAATTGTTTAGAAAACAACTAACCTCATTATTCCAAAAATTGTTTTAATGATCATTTTTGGTTTTACTGTGTGTTCGAATGCTGTTGAATATCATGTCTTGTGATTGTCGTGGTGTTCTGAAACCTACACCATCTATTCTGAAGCTTGAAGAGTTGTTGGACCATCAGTTTGGCATCTGGATGTGAGAATGATAATTAGGAATGGATATTATTTTATAGGTTCCGTATGTTGTCTCAGAAGACTATCCTTGTCTTTTTCAATTGTTTTTTGCGTGTTTAAGTTGTTTCCTTTTGCAAATTTAAAATTTTGAGCTTTGTCTTTACAGTGCCCAAGGAGAAGACTCTGAACAGGTACTCGTACATGTGTGGTAACCTGATAAATGGCACAAAAACCTACCTTCCACCAGCGCTCCCCCCCCCCTCTTTTTCCCAACACGCACTAAGGAAGAACTAGACTGTATATCAGAAAGAAAAGAACTAACCAAGAGTATCATCATCATAAGGATATTTTCCTTTTACAAGTGTGTCCACAAATAACACAGCAAGCTCAGCCCCGCAAGTAACCTAACATGAGAAAATAAAGCATACATCAATTCACTACCATGATACTGCGATATAGTTTCCTCCAAGAACTTGTGATAAAGGAATCAACTTTATGCTTAAAGAAGTGTTTTAAACACCATATAGAAAGCATACAAAAGAGAGCATAGTAGTTGAGTGAATTACTATGCTAGATTAAACCCAACCAAAGGGTTGGGCATATATTTGGTTTAATAACAGCATTCCAAGTCCAGTTATTCCCATTCCAAGTCCAGTTATTCCCAGTAATAAAAATGTTGATAAGAAAAGTCGAAACTACAACAGAATATGACTCTGCCCATTTTCCAGTTGTATACAAGCACCTGAATGAAGAATATCCAGAGCTTCAGAATGCCTTTCGGCAGCCACATACCTGCAATGAACTCGATCAAAGGGACTAGTACTTTTTCAACAACTGTATGCTAGAAAGAAAGAGGGAGTACCTCGCACTTAATGACTTGTACATTTGTTGAGCTCCATAGTAATTGCCTTCTTTAACAACTTTCTCCAACTTGTCAATATTCTGTTGAGAAGAACAGTCAGACAACTACTCGCAGGACAAAAATAACTGATTAATTATCTTCAAAAAATACATATATAACTACTCCACTCTACCATAGGAAGAATAAAGGGTGCAATTGGCTCAAAACAAGACAAAGTAATTGATTCTGAATGCAGGCTAATGAAAAGGGAAGGAAAACAAAAATTAGTATACCACCGGAAATCAGAGATGATTAATAAATGAAATACTATATCTATTACCTCCTTAACAGGGGGTAGGGTCGCTCGTTTAGCTCTAGTTCTCCCGCGACATTATTCCCTTCTGCTCCGGTGCCCCTATGTGTTTGGTCTCTGCAGCAACTCCGATCTGGGGTGGGGTGGGTTTCGTTCCTTAACTTGTTCGGTTACAACTTGGAACTCGGAATCTTGGAAGCACAGAAGTCTGACTAATGCAACCCTAGAGAGTGATTTTCTCAATTTCGCCCCTCGAATTTGTTTTTTCTTTTTTTTTTTGGGGATTCTATATTTGGACCGGATTCACCGGACACCACACCAAGTATGAGTTTACAACCATTCACATAAAAATGGACCATACCATAGTCATTTCAAAAGAAAAATTATTTATAAAATTATAAATTTTTTTTATGTTAGATATTTAGTTAATTTTTTTTTTTGTTTATTTAGTAATATATCAGTGTCATTCTCACTTTTTATAAATGCATTAATTTAAAAAACAACCAAGGATAATGGAACTTTCTTTCCACCACCCTAGCTTTCATTACTTAGGGCTAGAAATTTCTTAAATTGTCTCTATATAAAATTGGGTTTACTACACTTTACCTCTGAATTCAAACCTCATTTATACTTTGCCCCTGAACAAAAACAATATGTGTACTTTGCCCCTCTAAAATATTTTCCAATACAAGTAAAATAAAATAATGCTATAGAAATTTGTTTTGATAAAAATAACCTCAAAAAATTTATGAACAAAGTTACTTATACTTATTTAGATTTAGTGATTCCATTTAATCTTTTTAAAATTGTCCTGAGTAATTTTACTTTTACTATAACTAAATATATTAAAAATAAAATTTAGTAATTAAATATTTTTAGCATGGAAATCAAATATTAGTAAACTAATTTTATTTTTAGTATAATTACTCAATGTAAAAAATATAAATAAAAATATTTGTAAAAATTCTTCTTTTATACTTACTTTCAAAAATGAGAAAAATAATGTATAAATTAATAAGAAAAATGTGACAATTTTTTTTTAAAAAAAAATGGTAAAAAGGAATGATAAAAATTAAATAAATAGAAAGTTTCAACTTTCTCCACAAATTTTTGGATGATAGTTTTGTCAAAAACAAATTTTCACTTCATTCTTTTATATTGCTTAAATTAAAAGATCTTTCAAAGGGATAAAGTGCATATTGTTTAGGTTCGTGGACAAAGTGCAATTGAGTTTTGAGTTCATTGGGCTAAAGTGTAATTAACCCTATAAATTTTGAAGAAGGCACACCTTTGATTCGGAAAGTCATATTTAAATTGATAAATCCAAAATCATTTACTTGTATCACACGGTTTACCATGCACCAGGTTAGGACAGTTAAATTTTAAAAATAAAAAATCGACCTAACCGAATAAACTGAATCAATATAGCAATTTTTTCAAGAAGGCAAATCGTACCAAAAATGACAATTGTTGTTTTTATTTGGTTTGCAAGATTATAAACTAAACCAAATCAAGTACATTTATTTTCTAAATATTTTTAATATTTCAAATAATATGTTGTAAATATTGTAACAAACTCTTCAAGAGTTTAATAGATTTCTAATTCATACTTAAAGAAAATTTATTTTAAAAAGAAAAAGGAATTTCCATTTTGTTCACTTCACACTTCAAATAATATATCTATCTAATGCTAGTAAAATGGTATTAAATATGTTCTATTGATTAGTGATAAAATATTAACAAAACTACCATAATTGTTAATGAAGATGTTATCATTAGATGTGTATTTATTTCTATATATGTACTTTTGTGCTTATGTGACAAAGGATGCTCAAGTTCATACTTAAAGAAAATTTATTTTTAAAAAAAAATTTCTGTTTTGTTCACTTCACACTTCAAAGAATATATCTATCTAATGCTAGTAAAATGGTATTAAATATGTTCTTTTGATTAGTGATAAAATATTAACAAAACTATTATAATTGTTAAAGAAGATGTTATCGCTAAATGAGTATTTATTTCTATATATGTATTTTTGGACATATGTGAGAAAGGATGGTGAAGATATTACGATGGAATATCAAATAAGTTGACTTGAACACTAAGGATTATTAGAGATAGAGAATTCCATCCATTTAAAATCTAAAAATAAAGATTAAAAAATTCATAATTAGCTTTATTCAAAATTTGATCAATTAAGTGAATGTGACAAATGATCATTTTTTAAATGAGTTTGTGCTATAACAATAATTTGTATATTGACACTAGTGTGTATATACTCACAAATATCTAAATAAGTATGAATTAGTTATAACTACACAAATTATTAATTAGTTAATTTATACTTATAGTAAGTTAGGGGTGTCAATGGTCGGGTTATCAAGTTATCGTGTCGTGTCAAGAGTAACTCATTTCTTATCATGTTCGTGTCGTGTCGTGTCGTGTCGTGTCGTGTCGTGTGAGACCCGTTTCTTATCGTGTCGTATTCATGTCTGACCCATTCGGGTTCGTGTCATGTTCATGTCTAACCCGTTTACTATTAATAGAGAGTACCAACATATTTAACAATTACATAACTTGTGATCCATTTGAGTTAAAATCTCAAATTTTGCAAACTGATTATTTAATAACTCAAACAATTTTTAATACTAATCTTGTTATTAAAGTAATTTAAAACCATAATTAAAATTATTGAAATTTTTTGGATAATATTTAAAATAATTATTATGTTTGATTTAATAATCTAATATTAAATATATCATTCACAACCTTAAAATATACTATATTAAATTATAATAAAATAAAATTTTCAGCAAAATCTGTTCATACAGTAACTTAACGGCGGGTTATCATGTCAACCCACGGGTTAACCCAACCCAACCCGTTTAATTTCGTGTCATAAACGGGTTGACCGAATAATGATCCGATAAATTTTGGGTCGTGTCATAACCTGTTAATTTCATATCGTATTCGTGTCGTGTTATCGGGTCGTGTCAGAAATTGCCAGTCCTATAGTAAGTTATTGAATGGTGACATTTGCAATATTTTTTTGATCAATTTTTGTCTAAATACTTGAAGTATTGTACTTAAACTAACTTGAACTACAGCATTACGAACCATATTTGACATAACGTAAGAAATAATAACCATATGAATTAATTGAACTGACTAAACCGAATCAAATCAAGTAGGAACCAATGTGGTTGTTTATTTACATAAAAGTTTGGTTTTAGTTTAAATTTTTAAAAATTGATACAAAATATTTGGTTCAAAAATCTTCAAAACTGAATTGAACCAAGTTGTGAACACTCCTACACCTCGTATTCAAATCCCCTCCTGATTTAAATATCTTAGGTGGAATTCTTGACACGTATACTCGTCTAATTATATTAGCGTATTTCAATCTTTAGAGTACAGATGCACTAGCTTTGGATATATGAAAAAAAAAAAAGATCATTTTAGTCCCTTATCTTTAGAGTGTTCCCCAATTAAGTCCTTTATGCATCAAAATAAGCCAACTAGTTCCTCTTTTCAAGTGGTAGCTATGTAGGGCTTTTGATTAAAAAAAATTAAACAAATTAATGGTGTGGGAAAAGTGCTTCTGAGCCGATCTTATCTTGTTCTTTTAATATATATAAGAATTTCATTATTCTTTATTCATGAACAACTTAATCCTTGAATACAATACTTTTTATAACAATAGTCCATTGATATTCAACCATTAAATTGACTAACTTTTATGTCAAAATTCCTATATTGGCTAATATTTTAAGAGATGAGTAGTTAAATTGGCTTGTTTGAATACATAGGAACCAAATTGGGGCACAATTAAGAAAATAAAGGACTAAATTGACCTTTTCCCTTTGGATATATGTACTAATAAGAGAGATTTCCATTTAGTGAATGAGAGTTTACTTAGGTCGCATTCGCTTAATTTGAAGTAAGTCAAAGCCATTTCTTTTTTACTTGTGATATATTTTGCATTAGATGAATGTGAGGTTAAAAGGATTTTTAAATTGGATTTTTTGTTGTTTGAGAAACTAAAACCTCCATTTTTGACCTAATATTCAGTGGAGGAGGCATGTTCAATTTGTATTTTGATGTCAAGAATTTGGAGTTTGAGAAATTGAACTTGTAGCGAATTTGGATCGATTCTTTTCGACAATGACTTTGTAAAGCATTCATGCCAAGAAAAAGAGTATAAAAAACCTGAGGCTGGGGAAGGAGATGATATGCACGACATTATTAGTTAGAAAACTATTCAGATAGCTTGATGGAAAAGGTAAATAATCAACTAGGATGCTAATTATTTTTTTCTTCTGTTTAATAGTTTTTTTAGGGATCTTATTATCATGCTTACCCTACTTAACATGTTCACATCTTATCCGTCACTACGATAAACTTTTCTCATTTTTAAAATTTTTTTTGAACTTGCATCTGTCGAATGCAGTCTACCAATTTTTATTATTTTTTTATATATAAAGTTTTGATGGACTTGAGCTCGCATTTGTGAATGAGAAGACACCCTTATCAATACATAAACTAAAAATCACCCCTTTGTAGACTAAATTTTAATTCATAATAAGAAATTTCTCTTTTTTGGTGCACTATGTGAGATGTCACATAGTAGACCATGAGTATTTAAATTTGTACTATCTCGATAGGCTGCTCAAATATGTCTCTTTTGAATGTAAGGTTCAAATTAGGTATGCATCATGTTCTCTGATGTCGTACAAAGATATTTTTTTGGATTTATATTCTGTAGTTAAATATTATATGACATTTAAATTTGAGTGTTAGCTGCTACTGAAATAGTACATTAATGCGATATTTTCATTTATGAATACCTGACGCACTATGTTTCTTTACTCAACTTTTTGAATCAATTAAACAAGTATTTTAAAGGACAATTATGACATGTTGTAATTTAGGAGATAATGTGCTCTAACCAAAACCCTTATTTACTCCTAATATCTGTAGTATACACTCAAATTGAAACCTCTAACTAGGCTTCAAACTTTCTATCTAAGTTGTGTTTTATTTGAAAAATTGGTAACATCACCTTTTCTCTTCTAATTCGGAGTGGACCTAATTGTTTATTAATTAATGAGTTTGCAAGAACCTCACGTCTTTCTAGACTCATCCCACATCTCTTTTTCTCTAAGACGACCCTCCTACTCCTCTTATCTTCTTTTTCTCCGTGAACTCAACCCAAATTCTTGCTCCAACACAATACTGAAACTACCATCACCATGCCCCTAAATCCCTTCCTCTAGAGTCCCTTCTCCCAATGAGAACTACCTAGTTCGGTTATTTGGAACACTTGAGCAGAACCCTGAATATTTTGAAAATTTTATGATAGAATTTGATAAGAATCTCATGTAGGTGAATTTGTCTTTTTATAGACCTCAAACTTATTTTTAAACATTTAACACAATCTTTGTAAAATAAAACTAAACAGACTAATTTTCAAAAATAATATATGACGCCCCTGTGGATTCGTTGTAAAAGAGACTGGTGGAAGAGGAGGAGGAGGTCTAGAAGAGAAATTAGACTAGTGGTTCAAAAAGTCTAATTTTGAAGTTTGTCAATGCTAATTTGGCTATAGATTTCTCGCATTCATCAATGGAAGTCTCTTATTCAACCTATGAAAGAAAAAAAATGAGATTGTGGAAGAAATTTAGAAGGAAGATCCAGGAAAACATAGAAGATAAGATGCATCGGTTTTAGGAAAACATAGAAGAATTTGGGTTGACCTTGTGCCGAAGAAGAAAATAAGACGGTTAAGAGGGAAAAAAGAGAAAGATGAGATAAGTCGAGAAGGTCTCGTGAGACATTTAGCAACCAATAATTAAGAAATAACTTTGTAATAACTATTTGTTAACTTACAAGTACATGAGGTCGATCAAATAATATCAATATGAGTCGAGTATCATTCCCACGAAAATTATTCATCAGTTAGCGAAATTATTAACTTTAGCATTACATGAACAATCGAATTTTAGAAAACCAAAAAAAAAAGAAGGCAAATCTAACTAATAAAATAAAAGCAAATTAAAGGTAAAACTAAAGAAAAAAAAAAATTGGGGCATTGACTGACTTAGTTGTTCCAATATAAACTCATATTTCTTATTAATCCCAATTAAATTATATATAATTGAAGATCAAATTCTCTATAATTAGTCAGTGCTTGCTCTCACGCAATATCAACTCTATTTTACTTATAATCTATCTAATTTTTTATAACAAACAATTAAAGATAAAAGGCATTAATTTTTTGATAGCCAATCAACTAGAATCTCTACTAGAAGACTAAGCTTGAACAAATAAACTTCATCGTCTCATTAGTGAACCTTATCATTTTCTATGGCAATCTCCAAAAAGTCTAGGACCGAAAACTACTGGCTTTCTTCTACCACCTTAGCTTGTCTAGAAAGTATGTGAGCAACCTCATTACATGGCCTTCTTACCTAATTAACCTCCTCCACCAAATAGAGCAACATCAACATCTTAATATCCTCCATAATGCTTTTGGTTGTAGGCAAATCCTAATCCTGCTCCCTTAGAGCTGAGATAATTCCAGTTGCATCCTCTTCTAAAATAAAGCCTATATGAGGAAGACAACGCATCAATCCAACAACTTCTCTAGATGAAAAACTTTTTGCTATAGTAGGGAAGCTATATTGCCCTTCAAACCTCTTGGATAAACCCATTAAAAACATTTCCTCATCATCTCAAACAACTACACCCACCCCCACTACCCTCATCTCAGAGAACACTTCACCATCAACATTCGCATTCACTATACCTTTTGGAAGAGGTCTCTATCCACTTTGTAAACCATGATGTTGTTGTTCTAGATCAAACTTGATTGGCTCGTGTTAAGAATCAAGCCAATTTTATGCAAATGTGGCTATTTCAAGGAAGTCCCCCATTTTACCCTTAAAGAATTTCCTGTTCATATTTCCCCACAAAGCCCAAAGCATCACATCGATTTTCTCCCTCACCCCGTCATCTGAATTCATTATCAATTCTCTCAACCATAGCACCGTTGACTTTTGCTTACAACTAAACATAGGCGAGTACAAGCTAGAAGCTTAGAGCCCAAGCTTGATCTATAATAGGATAAAGAAAGAACACATGAAAAATGGAATCCTCATCATTGTTAATTAACTTGCAATCCTCATCTTCAGCATGTGGACATACTTTTGTTGTATTCTTTTGAATTTTGGAAGAATATCACTACATAATCTCCATAGGAAAATCTTGACCTTAGTTGCAGCCCATAGCTTCTCCACATTGAATGATGACCAGCACTTGGTTCTAGTCTCTCCGTAACATGGAAACCACAAACCAAACTCACATCCATTGCCAGTTTATAGGCACTCTTCAAAGTAAAGTATCCTTTCTTTGTATAGTGCTAGACCAGCTAGTCCTCAGAGTTTTTACTCCCCACTAGAATTTACATTATTACCTCAACTATATTAGTAATCAGATAATTTATGCAGGAGCTCAGCATCCCAATGCCTTGACCCTTCATCAATAGTTCACTCACTTGTATAGACTAGACCCTCGACCTTACATTTCTCGATCCTATAAAGTTCCTGGGTCTAGGAACCCAATTATTTTCCCAAATATTTATCATTTACCCGATCTATCCTCTATGTACACCCCACCTCTAATAGTCTTCACATCGATCAAAACCCAATATCCCTCTTCAAGTAAATGTTGGCCGGGAGCTTTGGCCAGCTTGAAAGAAGTTGCAATGAGTTAAGTATTTCACTTTATAAACCTTAGCTAGTAGAGAATTTGGCTTTGAGACAATCCTCAAAGCTTATTTTTCAAGCATAATATAGTTAAATGCCTTCAAGTTCCGAAACCCTAAGCCCCTATCTCCTTTGGGGATACAAAGCTCCTCCCAAGACTTCTTGTGAATCTTCCTTTGAGCTATATCACCACCATGGAAAAATTGATTTATTAGTACCTAAATCTCATTAAGGTATCCGGTAGCTGGAAACAGAACATCGTATATGTTGGGATTGCTTAAACGACTACTTTCAAGAGCATCTTCTTAATCATTGGTACAACTCAAGTTAACCAAGTTTTAATAAACTTAGCCTCCTACTCAAAAGTATATGAGCTTCAATTATAGAGTAGAAGTAGGGTATCGATCCCAAGAGAAAATTCTAAAGATAATCAAATATTCATTTTAAAGAAAGTATTTACTAAAGATGGCCAAGAAAATTGGCACTTTAACTCAACTAAACTAGGAACAATTAAAAGATAATTTGACCAGATAAAAACTAACAATCTAGGGAACAGATTTCACCACTAATTCCAATTAATGTATGTTAATTCAACAACAATTCCAATTATTTGATATTAAAGGATTGAAAGCCACAAGCCCAATTACCCTAGAAATATTTGCATAGTGTGAATTACTAATCATAATGCGTGTAACTAAAACATCTATATGCTCATTATACTTAAACTCTGTGATTACCAATTTGTAGTTCTCATGTGTAGAACAACAAGAACTACACATGGGTCATTCTAAAGAACACAATAATCAACTAAAGTTTAACTTGTTGCAATATTCCAAATCGAATAATGATGCATGCTAAATGCACTAGCAAGTGTACTAATCATTCTCACGAGGACTATTACAGAAGCAAATTGTTGCATTTAATGTTATTGATTATCTAGGAATTCATTGCTACTATATGATATTTTAAATACCAAATAATTACTACTAATCAAAATTAAATTAAAATAAATTAACTAGATTAATTAAGTTGTTAGGGAAGGTGATTTCACTGCCAACTATGATTACTCTCTTTAACTTTGTAAAACATCAATTAGAACAATTGTATCTTGACGGAGTTCCTTGATGAGTATTGGATTTCTCAAGTTAGTACTATTTGTGTTCTAACCACTATTAATTAATTCTTATCAAAGTTAATCAATGTGGACATGACAAGAATTGAGTTAAATTGTGGAACCTCTTGCGGCTAGTGCTCTGTCTCTTGAGGTAACTAAACTGCCCACACAAATCTTCGAGAATTTCTCTGTTCAGTAATCCTTTCCAATTTATGGTGAGAATTGTTGCACATGTGCTTATAGTTCAATCCAAATATATGATTGGGTAATGAGACATAGTTTTAGATACCACTACAACAAAATTTCCTATTTGCGACACATGAAATACATCGAAAAAAGTCAATAATCCGAAAAATATCGCAAAAAAGGCTTTTGCGGCACTATTATGGCACAATACTTTTGTATCCTAATACAGCTGCCACAAAAGAAAGCCGTAGTTTTTAGGCTGTGCCACATTTGTAGCTCACTAGGCACAATTTTGCAGTTTCGTAAAGTTTTTGTTGTACATTTGTGGCACAATTTTACTGTGTCTCAAAAACTTTGTGGAACAATTTATCACACAATTTCACTGCGACGCAAATGTTTTGCGACACATTTTTGACATAGTTCTTGGTGGCACAAAAGCGATGTTGAGATTCCAATTTTTTATTAACAATTCAATATGTTAAACAAGTTTAAACTTTCATAATTCACTTTATGAAAAAAAATTCATCTAAACAAGTAATTGTTTCAAATACAAGCGATTAATGTTTAATGTACATCATTCCAAAAGTCATCATAGTTAAACCAACTAATATAGATACAATGTTTCTTCAATTTGCTTATATCTAGTCCCCCAAAACTTGACCTCTGATTTGCTGTGGAGTGGCTTTTCTCTTTTTCACTTCCACCTGTTCCAGGAGATAGAGGTTGAGAAGATTGATGGAGCAGTGGAGACTATGAAGTAGTGGTAGTAGCGAATGACCATGTACCGAAGTCTGTAGCTCGAGGTTTTGAAGGTATAAGTGGGAGAGACGGCAACAACAAAGATGCAAGGAATTTGGAGACATCTTGACAATCCATGTTTCAAGAAAGAATATGTTTCGGTTTCATTTATGTGCATGGACCTGAAACAGAACTTCTCAACAAGGTCAAGAGAACCAAGCAAAAGTCTAAACCTTTATTCCAGAAGCAGCTGGCCAAATATAGAATAAAAACATATCAGATAAATGTAACAAGTTTCATTTCAAAAAAAGCCAAGCACTTACACTGAATTGAGGAGAAGCATTCTGTCTTGAATAAGCTAAAAATCTTTAAAAAGTCCACAAACATTCTAAACTCAATTGCCGTTACATCTTGCAAGTTCTGCAAAGAAATTGTGTAGTTTCAAGTCCAACATACGCATCCAGTCAAGATTACAAAAACTACAAGCAACACAATCAAGTTCCATGTGAAATATCACTAACATTTGGCGAATACTCCAAACTAGACTAATGAAAGTAAAATACCCGTTTCACCAAATTAGCTATATGCCTCCCCATTTCTACCTGGGGCTTTAAAAAATAGAGTTTCATAAGAAAATATACTTCGTATATGGGAAATCAAAAAGTATCACCTTTTCTTCAATAAAGCATAGAATCTTTTCACGAACATTTTCCCAACTGCTAAGCTCCTTAGCACTCCGTTCTTCAGTGCTTCCAACATGCTTAAACAAAGCTGTAAAGGATGCTACAACAAAAGATTTGCTTAGATATAAATTAGCTAGCAAGCACAACTAGAAATCATTACAGTACCTAGAAAGAAGACTAGAAAAAGCATAACAAAGTAAACGTATCCGAGTCCCCCACATTCATAATTTTTGCCAAAAGTTTACCAAATATTAAAGTCCCACATTTACACTAGCTACGAAATACGCACAACAAAATAAGATACTGCGCCCACATTTTCATAATTTTTGCCAAAAGTATATCAAACATTGAAGTTCCATATTTTACTATTTTTAACTCACCTTAGGAGTAGATGAGTTACTTTATCTGGACAAAATTTATAAATTCTAACGAAAACAATCATGCAATATTCCAAATGTCAGCTATAAGAAGCACAAGTATATATTCCACTCTAGTAACTAATTTAAAGTTTTCAATTACAATTAAACAACTTAGCATGGGCACATAATGGTTATCAGTTACCTGAACTCTTATGTGCAAGCAAAACAACTACAAACCTAAAAGGATGTAATGAGCAGTATATATCCAGACCAACTTCCAAATCTCTAGGTCAACTATATTCCAATTGTCAGCTATAAGAAGCACAAGTATATATTCCACTCTAGTAACTAATTTAAAATTTTCAATTACAATTAAACAACATAGCATGGGCACATAATGGTTATCAGTTACTTGAACTCTTATTATAGTGCAAGCAAAACAACTACAAACCTAAAAGGATGTAATGAGCAGTATATATCCACACCAACTACCAAATCTCTAGGTGTGCGTACCTGCATCATTTAAATGTATCCAAATCTCAAAGTTCCATTCAATTAAGTATTACTACATCAAAATCATTTTCACTAGAGCACCCTATAAAACCTTGATGAAAATAGTTGTAGATGCATAATGCCTCTTAGTTGTAGGTTATAATCCCTCTTCCCCTTCCAGAGGACTCCATCAAATCTTTTTAGATCTTCTTCTTCCAAAGAATAGGCTTAACTTTAGTACTAAATTAAGCAATGCCAAAGCAAATAAAGCCCCAGCATAACAAAATATCTTCACTAAGAAGTAGAAACATAAAAAATACAACAAAATGGGAGGCGAGCTTATCTGCATCAGGTAGAAGTGACAAAAATAGATGTAAAATCAGGAATTTTTCTCTATTTCAGAAAACACAAACAAAGGAAGATTTCGGGAATTTATTCTTTATATCTACAATATATATCTTTTGATGAAGGTCCCAAACTGCAACAAACGGTGCTGCAACATTAGATCCCGCAAGAAAAATTACATGCCATTAGTTTTGAGTATATACATTATTAGAAAAAAATAATAATGAATTCATAAAGCTTTTTTTATGCCTACTGAATTCTTGAACAGGAAATCAAGTAACAAATATCTGCAACTTAAAAATAAATAGATAAGACAGGGAATGATGAGTGGATGAGTGAGTGAGTGAATAGTATAAACATATCCTCAAAGATTGTCTAAAAGCATTCCCACATATACAACACAGTTGATATAGGATCCAACTATAGTCTAATGGAAAATCAAGAAAGCAATAAATTCTCTCCCAACATTTCCTACCGAAGTACTGAGAAAATCTACATAAAGAATTCGTCAAAACATTGACATAGAAATCAATTTTAAACTCACTAGGACAATAAGAATCTCACAAATGAATAGACATTGAGGAAAAATGTTAGCTAGCTTTGGAGCTTTATGTAAAAAGCACTTTACGTAGAAACCAAAGATATGAAATGAAAGGCGAAGATGATCACAAGTTACAAACAGAAAATTATGAAGAGGATAAATTTTACTACCTTAGTAGGTTCAAACCACACATCTGGATTGAATTTTCAATCATCAAAGTTTCAATTCAGCTTGTTATTGTTAAATTTCTCCATTTGAGATAACTGGTCACCCAACTAAGTTGCAATTGCATGTGATGCAATTGTAATTGGGAATTGGTCTTAGAAATAGAAGGTGAAAGAAGGAAAAGAGAGTTTGAAATTCAAAATTTAGAATTTCTGAACTTTTCAGAATTTAGATACAATTGTAATTTCCAGATAAACATTTATACTTTCAGAATTTAGAACTTTAATAATTCAAACTTCATAAAAACATATAACTACCCTCTCTCCTAAGCAAAGAATTTCTTGTTTTCTCATCAAGATTTCTACTTCAATAATCAAAGAACCTCCGCTCAATATCATTTAGTTTCAATTTTTATAAAAGTTACTTGATACTGTATTTCTTTGACTCCATGTTAGTCAGCTTTCAGTATACCACTAGTCAATGGTACCACTAGTCATTGGCAATGTTAGAATTTTCAGCATTCACTTATTTTCCTAAGCATTATTCAATTTTCACATTCTTTGCTTGATTGTCTTATGTACTTGCTAGAAAAGCACAATCGAAAGAAAAGTATAATTGCTCTTATTTCCTACTACTACAAGAAAAAGGCCTACAGATCCAAAAGCATACAATCAAAATTAGGAAATTAAAACATACCTGAAGCATCAGAAAATGACAATCTCAATAGAAACTCATCTATCATTATGAAGTTTAGGACATATACCATTATAATTGTAGCCAATAATATTAACACTAACTTTTATTGCTCGATGATCCTTTGGGGATAGGCAAAAAGCAAAGGACCAACAGATTACTTTTATGCAGGCAATCTAATTACTATACTTCTGTACCATATCAAAGATGTATTACACATTAACTTCGTAGTCAACCAAGAATAGATCTCATGGTTTCCAAAGGCATGTCATGTCAAAAGAATGATAATTTCATATACACTCAATAACAATATATGATCAATATATAATCTCTGCCAACCATTTCTTCAGCTTGAAAGATTCAAATCTAAGCACATCCACACAAAACTAAACATCCAAACAACATATAGTACAACAACAAAGTGGATAAAGTTCAAGAACCATTTTTTAGAAACAACATAATATCTGACCTTCATATTGAGAATCTAATCCCATAATTTTTTCCATTTAAAAAAAAAAAAAAAAAGCCACAGAGAAGATTAGCAGGTGAGTTCTCTAGAGACCAAAGTTAGGATTTAGTTCACCCACACATAAAATCACTTGAAGAAGCAAGCCATGCTCGGTGCCATCAGAATGCTTGACTTTATATGAAGACCTGAAAAAAAAATTTATAGTGAATTTCAGGAAAATCATGCTGCAATCAATCAAAAGGAGAAACAAGGAGTTAAGACCCTAAAATTTACGGTCAAACTTTGACAATTGTGATAAATTTACAATGAAGCCTACTTTCTACATCTACTATGAATTTAATAAGGAATTTACAATGAAATCCTCCAATTCCTTTCCAACTACTTTCTTTTTGCACAATGACCAAAAAAAAATTTTCAGTGAATTCTCGAAATTCATGTCCCAATTGATCGGAAAAAAAAATAACGATGAAATTGAGAATTTTTTTTGACAATATGAACAGATTAGACAAATAAGAAAAGTAAGAATGAGAAAGAATGGAAAGTGAATTGAGGCGTATGGTTTTCAGAGAGAAATAGGTGAAAAATTTAATCTCACCATTTTTTTCTTCAAAATGCCAAATGTCGATTTATTTGCTCTTTTTTAGGTCCTTCCTTCTCCGTCCAAGCAAAAAGCAGAACATCAAATTTATAAATTGACGATATTGCATGTAAACAAATAAGAAATAAAAAAATTACTAAAATTCTAGGGTTTGTACTAGGAGATTTGAATTTAATAGGCATGCATCAATTATGTTGGTTTCAATGATTGCTCCGTACGCAAGTCCACAGGGTAGTGCGTGCACAATGCGGCATTCCTACTAGATCAATTCATATGCATCCTACAATTTGGATTTGAATATTCGATCGACTACGGCGCTTTCTTTGCCGTCGTAAGTCGATCATCAGAGAAATTTTGAGACTATTATTACCTTAATCGACGATATTGAAGTTCTACCAAGAAATTGTCATTGTGGCACGATTAAGGGGTGAAGAATTGAGCTTTGATTTTCGTTGAGCTCATCTATGAAGCGAATCGGTGTTATGAGGGATTTTGAGATTGGGAAAATGGAGCAGTTTTGGAAGCCTTTGAAAAAATAGATGTTAATTGCTGTTGCGGTTAAAAAATTGAATATGTAGCACAACTACGTCTTTTCACGTTTATTAGGCATACTTACGTTATAGTGAAACTAGGCATCTCAATTCTTATTGTTGTGTTTTTGCTATAATTTTCACTTGTGTCGCAATATCTGTTTTATTACACATCTAGATGTTGCAAAAACCCAGTATTGTTTTGAAACTTGAGACACAAATTGAGTTGTGCCATTTATTTATGACACTTTCTCATTGTGCCGCATGAAAAATATTGCGAAAGGTATATTTTGTTGTAGTGAAAGATAACTAAATCAGATTACTCAATTTATATATAAGAAAGTATTAACCGCACAAATCCACACACTTACAATTGGAACAACAAAATGAATATTACTCAACAAAGCATTAAACATAGTTGTGGCTACATCAAACCTTAACAAAGAAAATTATTCCACAGCTATAAGAATGACGATCATCGAATCTTTAATAAAAGCCATGAAATAACAATAGTAAAATAAAGTAAACTCTTGAGAAACTTGAAGCCGTGCCAAAGAATAGGTCCTTGAGTCTCCTTTCAGAAGAAGACGTTAATGTTTTTCAGGTCTTGATATTTCTCCTAAAAACTATGGCTAAAAATGTTACGAATCTCCCCTAATACTTCCAAGAAGTCTTATTTATTAGGGTTTAGGTGCCCCTTAGGATTTTGAAGAGTTATAAGGCGAGAATGCTGCAAATGGGCTTGAAATCATGTCCCAAAGGTAATAAACTCATGAGCTAACCTTCCTCTAAAATATCATAACTCTGTAGTGCTAAATTTCCTTCTTGCTAGAGCACTGAAGATTCCATACAATATTAGTGAAGAACGCTATGACACTACCAAATAAACTGCATAATAATGCACGACATTGCATCAAAACTTTAATTGATCTTCTTAGTTCTCTGCTCTTTTTTTTTATAACTTCCAATCTTTCACTTTCCTACAAAACACCCGAAACATATAAAACTAACAAAAACATTGAAACTCAAAAGTAAAATAAAACATGAATAAAAACATCTAAAACAAACTCAAAACCTGGCTTAACTTAGATCAAAGCAAATGAGAAATAAGTCTATGTAATAGAGTTATCAAATGATGTGCTATTTCATGTAAATTAATGTAATATTCGAAGTTGAAAGGATATTGTGTACACTTTATACAAAATTTCTATAGTAATATTTGTTGCATATTGAAGAAATGTTTCACTTCATGTAGATTCAAGAAGTATAACTTCAAATATAAGTTTCTAACAATTAATATCGAAATTGTTGAAGTTACAAACTAGAGGTTGTAAAGGGACTATATAATCCACAATATACAACATATGGAGTATCAAAATTAAGCAAACATAGAACAGACTCTTATATATTCAGAGTTAATACCAAATAAGCAAAACTTTTTTAGGTATTAACGATCTTTACTTATTTGAATGGTGTTCCAATGGTGTTTGTTTATGTGATGATTTATTATCTTTGTCTATGTATTCTATTTGATTTCTTTTGATAGTTGATATTATGAATTAGTTTTAACTAACTGTCAAACAAAAATAAAAATTCTTATAGAAGGATTTTAGGTATATTAGTTGAGTTTTCTTAGAAAATAAAATTAATTCAAGTGTATTCATAAAATATTTTCAACTAAAATGCACCTTAAATTTTCACTTTTATGTCGGTCAGTATTCCAGTAACTATAACTGTCTTCTTGTTTATTAGCGCGAGACTACAAATTAGTTCAAAAACTAAGTGCCTTTATAATACTATTTTACTTATGTTTGGAGCAATGAAATGTGTAACTGTTCGACTCAGGTAGAGTGCAAACTAAACCAAGTAATAAATTAACCGCTCTACACCTATTACTCTTGGCTCACCCTCACAAGTATATGGGGTAAGTATTAGTATATAGTAAGTGGATATCGTCCCACAAGAATTGTTGATTTAGCAAATACTAAGATTTAAAGAATACTATTACAATCGCCTTATTTTATATACCTATTGTTCAATCATGAACTCTTGCCAAAAACTTAATTGTTGCTTTTTTCTTCAAACCGTGAACTACTAATTTCATTGGGGCTCGGTTGCAGGCGATGCGATTATTAATGGACTAATTAATTTGAAGTTAATTTATTCAATTGAATAAATTGGTAATAATTAATACATAAATAGACAACTCTAAAGGGTAGTTACTGAGGAGCACATTGGTTTCAGATTGAGAAAAAGTGATGCTTCTTTCTGGCATTACAATTGGGGGGAGATGGTCCTCTTAGTAGTGTTGTGCACCAGGTTTTGAATCCTGATTTAAAACTCAATCAAATATGGAATGGGATAGCTTGGGATTTCCAGAAATTGCCTATTGACTACTCATAATCTGATAGGGATTCCATTGCCGAGAAGATTGATAGTAAGCAGTTGTTGGACCCCAATTATGATAATCATGTTTTGATGATGACCAAATCGTACTAACGGCTTGAAAACAAGTGTGCAGAAAAATAGGGAGGCTCGGACGAAAATGATTATCCGAACACAATCAAGAAAAATAACCAAAAGTTGAACAACACCTTACGGACGATGAAGAGCTTCCGAAAGAAAAGAGCTCGGACGCAGAGGAGCATCCGAAACATGATTAGACAACACCAAGGAAGAACACATCTTTCGGACGTAGATCGCAACTATCTGAAAGATAGTGCTTCAGACGCAAAAGACCGTCTGAGACAAGGAATTCGAAAGTACGATGATCAGACATTGAAGACCGTCCAAAGGCAAAAAAAGATCGGACGTTGAAGACAGTCCGAAGAAAGGAGCTCGAAATGAAGTAATTTTTCTGTCAGTGCTGTAGGACGCATATGACCATCCGAGAAACTGTTCATCAAGCTGTAGGATGCATGAACGAACGTCCGAACCATCGTCCGAACCCCTAACGGTTAGTTTTTAACAGCTAGTTTTTTGACCGTTGGAGCTCGAATTTCAACACATCTTTTATCTATAAATAGCCTAAGGATATCCAAATGATAAAAGGAACAACTACATTCAATACAAACACTTGTAAGAGCTATTTTGGGAGAAATAGGCTAAAATATTGTGGGTTGTATTGGTTTGGTTAGTATAGTTCTCTTGGCTCAACTAGAGGAAATTAGTGTGAGCAAGAGTAGACTAGTAAGTGATCTTCAAGTGTAAGAGTAGAGGGATAACAAGTGTACAAAAGTGAGGTTGTAGTGTAAAACCCTTTGCCTCAACTAGACGAACTTAGTTGGTGTAAGGGTGAGCCTACTTTGTGTACTAAGAAGGTTATTGCCTCACCTTCTTTGAAGAGGCACTACTAGTGGATGTACTCCAAGCTTGAGAAGCTTGGGAGTTTGGTTTGATATTCTTTATCTCAAACTTTTATTTCTTCTTTAATCTTTGATTGTTAAATATTTATCTTAGATCATTTGTGCTTAAGTATTAATTTGTTGCACAAAGTTTGAATTTCCATTAAGCACATTAAAAGGTTTATTTTTTGAGACAACCTAATTCACCCCCCTCTTAGGTTGCTTTTGGACCAACATCAATTATCTCTCTCACCAGTGAAACTAATGAAATCATTTGAACATTGAATTCTACTAAGGAGTTTAGTTTGAAATCAATTTTCCTTAACAGAACTTCTTCCTTTTCTTTTGCTATGTACTAGGATAAGAGAAGTTCTTTTGCAAATCTATATATTTATATGGAGGCTCATTAAACAAAAGCCTCCAACTGATGATGTGCTGAGTAGGATTGGTTATGCTGTGGTTTCTAAATGTGCTTTTTGTGATAATTAGGGGAGTATTGACCTTATTTTCCTTTCTTGCCAATTAGCAAAAACGTTTGGCAATTGTTTGAAGGATTTTTTTATTTTTGTTTTGTTGATCATCAGGTGTTGAAGCTATATCTTATATCATGGTGGCTGATATCTTCTGATTCTTCAACTACTGGAGTTTTGCATATGCTTTTACATTCTCTCATTTGCTGATTTTTATGGAAAGCCAGAAATGCTTGGATCTTTGAAGGAACCAAAATCTCTCATCATCAGGTTATTGCTATATCTTTGCTATATCTTCTCCTAAGTTAGATTGAATTTCAAAGCTTTTTCCATTGTTGATTCTTACAATGCCAAGAGTTTCATTTCTGTAGGATTGTTGGATAATTTCATTTTGAAAAAGAGGCCTAAGGCTTTGGGCGATTTTATTAGATGGTTTCCTCCTCAGTAAGGTGTGGTCAAGCTGAATGTTGAAGGTGCTTCCATAGGCAATTCTGGACCTTCTGTTGGTGGAGGTATTATTAGGGACAATTCTGGAATCATTTTCATTGCTTTTTCAAACTTCTATGGAGATGGAATTAACATGTAGGCTGAAGCTATGACACTTCTTGATGACATTAAACTTTGTATCAGCCTTTGGTGGAGATGGATTCCCAAGTCCTTGCTCAGATCATGAATGGTAGAATTATCTCTCCTTAGAAGATTGATGGACTATTCCAGCAAATCAAAAGCTTAACTCGAGACATAACAATTTCTTATCAACACTTCTTCAGAGAAGCTAATCAAGTGGCTAATTTTCTTGCAAACCAAGGCATCTTAGACACACTTTATGTTATGTATTAGAATTCCTTTCTAGCTAGGGTTAAGGAGTTTCTAACCTTAAAAAAATTGGCTTGTCCATATATTTGTTTGGTTTAGGAATGCAATTTGATTTCAAATGATGTAATTTTAGAGGTTTTGGCCTAGACCCCCATCTTGTACTTTCAACTTTTCATTATTAATAAAATTTTGGAGTAGCGCCCCCTACCAAGGTTCCAATGGTTTACTTAAAAAAAAAGAAGACAACTCTAAAGAATAGCTAACTTTAGTTTTGGTTAGGATGGCTGAGGGGATAACGTTTTTGAACCTCCATCACAGACTGGTGTTAAATTATTAGATTAATTAATCTGAGACTAAGGTGATAAGGGTTAGGTTGATTCACAGAAATTCCACATGGGTAAAATTAAAATTAATTCAGCTAGGTAAAAGAAGGCCTCAAACCCTAGTTAACTAATTTGATAGGATTCAATCACCAAAAGTCGGGGTTAGGTTGACTTATGAGAATTGAAACCCCATGAAATGTAATTGAATTAATTCACTTGAAATTTGATAAATCTTGGAGAACATCTAGCTTAAAACTCAACCCAATTCTCTCTATTATTTGGAACTTTACGTTCACTTACTTTGTTCGTTAATTTCAGTTATTTATTCCATTGATTTAGTTTTAAAATCTAAACTCCTTACAAACCGGTTGTCTATATAGATATTGGCTTAGAATCTCGGTACATGTTTACTCAGTCATCGTGGGAATGATTCTTGCAGATATTAGTGGGAAGTGTGAAAGAGGTAAATTAAACTTTTTTTACTGTATCATTGACCAAAGAAAATTATTGTTTTTAGGTATTTTATTTTTAAAATTCTAATTTTAACCCCACTAATTCGTAGAAAGTCAATATATATGTGCACTGATCTATAAGTAAATTGTTACAAACTATTAATAAAACAAACAACTAGTAGATATAATTTAGTAATCTAGCACTTTAATTATGAGTACAAATACAAAAATCAATGCTTTAAGAAGTTATAGTCAACTAAGAAAAATTTTTTATGAAAAATGTTCGTATTTTAATGAGTTGTAGGGTATTAATGGATTCTTTATATCTTCTTACATTATTTATTTATAGTATATGTTCCAACTTATTTGCCATTTGCTACATAAATATTATTATTGTCAACTATTATTTACAAAACTAGACGAAGTGTCTAAATGGTATCTGATGCCTTTTCAAAAAATATCTAATTATATCATTTATAAAACATCTAAATTGTACTACAAACTAGGCGGCATCCTACAAGCATACGATTGTCAACTAGTAGTAAAAGAAGTAGGGATCATAACCATAAGGATTGGTCGGTGATTTCTGATTATTTGGTTGGATTAATTGAAATGATTTATTTAAGAAAAGATTTCATAAAAACTAGAATTTAAGAGACTAAGAAAGCAATTTAAAATCTAACTAGTAAGGCAATTAAAAGTTGACATTAACACTAAGGAAAATATTTTGAAAAAAGCAACTAAGGAAGGCATGTAAAAAAGTAAAGTATTTTAGAAAGCAATTAATTAATCTAAACTACTAATTATCAGTAAGAAAGCATTTTTATTAGAAAGCTCGTAAAGTAATTTAGCAATTACACTAAGAAGAGAAAGATCATAAACTAATGTAACAATTACACTAACAACTCAAGTAAAGAAAGCAATTGAATCGACGACCCATAAATTAACTATCCTAACTAACTAATCTAAATTACAAATTACTACTAAGAAAGCATTTTTAAGGAATCATTCAATAAAACATGTAAAAAAGAGAGCATTTAAAGAAGCATTTAAATTTGCTAATTACAAATTACTAATAAGAAAGCATATTAAAAAGAGGAAACAAACTAATCTACAAATTAATTGAAGAAAGCAAGTAAAGCAAATCATTTAAACTAAACTACACTAATTCAACACAAAGCAAATAAAATTACAATTAAATTAGAGATTTCTTGCTCTAAGAGTCTTCAATCAACAACTAGGAACTTAGAAATTAAACTAAACTATGTCTAATCTAAGAAAACCTTCCCCAAATAGGGAGGAAAAGTAACCAAAAAAAAATAAAACTCTATCCAAATTCTTCAACTACTAGTACACCATCGAACTATGTCTACTTCTACTATACTTTCTACTTATCCTCCAAAGAGGTTTAAACGATGCATTTATAGAGTTAGGGTTAGAGGAAATGGCTATAGCAACACTTCTATCTGGATGATTTTGCCCTTTAAAATTCTCGAACTGCGCTCGTAACCATGATGACCAGCTCAGCTTCGTCACTGTCGTGCCCAATTTTCCTTTTTTGTTTTGCACTGGTTTTGGTTACTAACATTACTTTGACTAATGAAAAGTTAATACAGTGCCAATCAATGTAAGTTGATCTAGAATAACCAAGTCAAGTTTTCAAAAAATTGCCTCAAGTATAGAAAGATTATTAGAACTTATTTTGAGAAGCACAAATTGATGCAAATGAATATACAAGGATATTTGTTAGCACTATAAGGTTTAGCAAAGAATATTGACCAAAGCAATGCTTCATCCCGATTCTTTAATATCTAATAGCTAGATTCAGGACCATTTAGGACTTTTAAAAGTTGTAATGTATGTTAAGGTGGATTGAAATAAGGTATGATAAATTTGGACAATAGTGACTCAAATTACCTTAGTCATTCCAATACAAACTCTTGTACTACTATTCCATACATACAAGCCCCAAAACCAACATGACTTAACCAACTAACACTTAAAAGACAAAAATATTATTTCTAACTAAATTAACTTTTGAAAATGAGAAAATCATTCTTTATTCAATAAAGGATCACAACACTTTTGATTTTCTTTTCTTTTCTCTCTCTCTCTTTCTCTGTTACTTTTTTGTAAAGAATTCTAAGTGTGCATAAAATAATAATGACATACATCAATTAGTTACAAAAAAGGAAATGTCGCTTTTAAAAAGACATAAACATCTAGTTATAATAAAAATACTAAAATCTACAAATTTTAATTAGATGACAACTCGCAAGTATATAGTGTCAAATAGTAACTAGTGAAAGTAAAGATCATTTCCACGAGAAATAGCGTTCAACTACGAATTATTTGGTTAGATTGCTATTTTAAGGGATACTTTAAAAAGATAATTTAACTAAAACTAAACTAACAACTAAGTGAAATGAGCAATAAAGAGGGTTAGAGTTTTTGCTACCCAATTTCCTGGGTGTTGGTTAATTAAGCTGATCAAGTGATCTTATGTGCTGAATTAGAGGTTGATTCTCAATAGTAACCTAATCGCAATCCCTCGGCATCTAAGTCAATCAATTTAATTACCTAAGTGTGCATCCTCCAACTCCTTAAATCAACCAAATTTGATTAACTACTTATGAAATTCAAACAACCAACTAGGTGAATTAGTCTGCCAAGATCTAATTGTAACTCTAATATAACATTAATCTAGGTCTATAATGGAGATTCAATTCCCATATCCCCTCAATTAACCCAAATTAACTAGTAGAGTGATCAATTCCACTAATTAACTCAAAAGTCCCTTAATATTGCCTAATTAGTCAATTCTACCACTTAATCAACACTGTCGCACCCCCCACAACCCGCGGTCTGGCCGGCACCTTTGGGTAAACAGTTAACCATACCATTCAAAATTCTTCCAACTCCATAACCACCCCAAAAGGTGAAACCTTCAAACCTTAACCCAAAAATTCTAAGAAAATTGCCATAAAATTCTAATTTTTATATAGATCATGAAGATATAACAATTAATTAACATAAACAACTACATAAACATAAATCAAAGAGTGAAAGTGGGCATATGAACCAAACACAAACTTGCAGAAAACATCCACAAAATTTTCGTGTAAACCTTTAGAGACACTCCAAAAATATTCTAAAGCCAATAAAAACATTAAATTTAAACATTATGAACTATAAAATTAAATTCAAAAATTAAGTCATAAATAAATATAGAAATAGTAAGATAAGCATTTTGTCACCAAAAAAATCGATTCAAAAGCCCATTTAACTCACCTCAACCTCAGGAATGTGGTGGAATTGGTTATAGTTGGCTTGGAGTGCGTTTGAGCCGAATTTGCTTTCGGCACCTCCAAGCTTCCGGTTGATGAACCGACCTTCTTCATCACCACATTTTTCACCCACCAGATGAATGATTTTACTTGATCCTTACAAAGAGAAGTTGTAGTCCCAGGTACCCTCTACAACTTTTCTTCTTTGAGTTTAGTCTAATTCCTCTTCTATCGCTTGGAATCTTGGCTCAAAGTTGGCTGTCTGGAAAATTTTCCAGACTTAGAAAAATTTCTCTTTTTTTCTGCAGATTTTCTTGGCCACCAGCCTTCTTCTACCACATTTTTGACCCTCCAAATGAATGATTTTCCTTGAGCTTTACAAAGAGAAGTTCTAGTCCCAGGTACCCTTTACAACTTTTCTTCTTTGAGTTTAGTCTAATTCCCTTTCAATCGTTTGAAATTTTGGCTCAAAGTTGGCAGTTTGAAAGATTTTTAAACTCAGAAAAAATTTTCTTTCTTTTCTTCCTGCAGAAATTTTCGTTCCCCTCCTTCTTTGGACTGATTTTTTTTGCTTTTAACAAAGTGGATTGAGTGTAAAAATGGTCAAAGACCATTCCCTTTTAATATTGTCATGTTGGGAGTATGGAGCATCTGATATTTGGTGAGAATGGGTGAAAAAATGCAGAGAAAAACGTGGCCAAAACAGCTCTGTCGACTGTTCGACGCGTGAACAGTAGCGCGGTACTGTTCACGCGCTGAATTTTGATTTTTTGATTTTGTTTTTAATTTTTTAATTTTTTTTAATTCTAAAAACTTAATAATATTAAAACTCATTCTTAGTATTTCAAATGCATAAAACACATAATAATTAAACACCATAAGACAAATTAAGAAGGAATTAAAGTGTAAATAGAAAGGAAATCAAAGAGTAGGTTAAGAAGAAATTAAAAGGTGAATTAAAAAGAAAATTCAGAGTCAAATTAAGAGGAAAATACGGGACAACTTAAGGGACAAAAATAGGTGTCTACAAACATATTCACCTCTACCCATATAAAATTGGCTTCGCACAACCCTAACCCATAACAAATTAATGCATATTAAAGTAAAAGAAGGCAAGTATTAAATTTCAGCTATTGGGCATGAAAATAAACAAATCTAGTGAAGAAAGCAATAACTTAAAGCATTAAATGGAAGATAATAAATGAAAGCATTTAAAGTAAGTACGCATGAAATTTAAGAAGAAAAAAAATACATTAAACATAAATGAAAATATTACAAGTTGTAGATGAAAGCTACATAACAATAGAAGGAAATTAACTAAAAAATAAAGGAAGAAAGGCCTAAAATTTTTGCCCCACTTGGGGAGGAGAAAAGAAGATGAAAAACAATGGTGGATGTGACTTATTTCAATCCTAAAAAGATGTTTTTATAGTAGAGTTATGGATTGGGGTGAAAGGACACAATTGCCCTTGAAAAAGGACTCAAAATGGCCAAAAGTCGTGCCTCTCAGGTGGAGCTTGCCCACGGTGAGGTAACTTGCCAGCTTTGCGTAGTTTCACCTTTTTGCCTCTAAAATCCTTGTTTGATATCCGATTGATGCGCCGTTTTCTCCTACTGAACCCTAACACATAGAAAAATATCGATGGATATTAGATATAATAAAAACTTATAATAACTCCTAAACATTTATATAAAATTTTCATAAAAGAGATAAGAAATGAAAGACAAATAAAGACGAATGAAAACCAAACTCTCAACAAAATTACATTAAAGACAAGACAAACTCTAAATACAAGAACTTAATCAATTGGATAATTAACACCTAAATAAGTAGTAAAACACATACTAAAATGTTCCAACATATAAAAGAAAAAATAGACAAAAACAAATGTTAAAATCCTAAGAATTGTTCGAAACTAATAGCAAAACTTTTAAATTTAGGGTACATATAACTCTAGTTTTTTTGAGTTATCACACCCGAAACTTACGCTTTTGCTCTTCCAGAGCAAAATAAGGATATGAAAAGAACAACATGAATGACCAACACAAAACACATAATAGCACCGGTAAAATTAGTATGTTGAACTCTAGTGCACTTGTCAAAAGTAAAAATGGGAGTTTTAATTCAATAAACTCAACACTTCCATCTATATTCCTCCATTTCCGAAAATGGACATTAGTTTGGTTACAAACACCACTTTGACTAATGAAATGTTCATGAAATACCAATTCAAATGCAAGCTTATCCAGAGCAAATAAGTCAATCTTCTCAAAAATTTGCTTTAAGTATGGAAAGATCATTAAGACTTGTTTTATGAAGCGCAAATTGATGCAAATGAATATACAAGGATAGTTGTTGGTACCACAAGATTTAACAAAGGACATCAACTGAAGCAATACTTCTCTACCAACTCTTTAATATCTACTAGCTCAAATTAAGGATCATTTAAGACTTTTCAAACTTGTAATGTAGGCTAAGATAATAGGATAGGATAAATTTAGATATAAGTGACTCAAATCAACTTAGTCAAAATCCGGCAATTTGGCTAAAACAGGGGATTCACACTACTCTAATCAATGTACCAAGTCAAACCTCACAAGTCTACAAAATACCCAAAAATGCAAGTCCATGCCATATGGCCATTGATAGCTTCTTAAGTCAGTTTTTCCTCTACTCAAAATCTACTCTGAAACATCTTAAAATGTTTAAACAATATCAGCAATCAATTGAATTTGGAATTGAAAAAACACTTACAGAAAAAGTAAATTTTGAGTTCAAAACTAGTTGAGAAAAAATATTTTGATAAAGTAGTTGAAAACATGGTTGAATTTCGAGGGTTAAATCCCATTTTTCATATGAAGTGTAGCCTATGCTCAACACCCAATTTTAATTTTCACACACTACAAAAATAACATCATTCCTAATGAACAAGATAATAGACACTATTACACTTTTTATATTATTTAATGATGAGTTAAAAACTCATCCAACTACTCACCGATTTATAAAGAAAAAAAATAGTACTAGAAGCATATAAACATACGAACTAGATAAATATAATACTAGTAAATGAATGACCTTCAACCATGCTTGAACAATCAAAAAACTCGTGTAGGTGATGAATAACATTGGTCTAAGTGAATGTGAATACGAGCAAACATAAGAAAAACAATTTCAACTCAAAGTTTATTTTCATTTCTAGTCGTGACAATCACCAATGAAATATAATAAAAATTTTACCACATAAGTAAACAAATCCAATTCACTCCTATGAATGCAAAATCTAATTAAAACTACACTTCAATAAATTTACTCTCTTTCTTTCAACCAACATAACAGATCTAAGTTGGAATCATCAGGATTTCACGAGATTCAACTAAACAAGAAAAGCTATCTAAAATAACAATAACTAAAAGTCAATGGGGTTTAACATAATAAAGGTCATTTGTTCACAATTCATCTTTCCTACTGTGAGCAAAAGTTCACCTATAGCGAGGTGCCTTGACAGCTCTGCGCAGTTTCACTGGTTTGCCTTCAAAGTCCCCGTTCGATGTTCGATTGATGCGCTGTTTTCTCCTATCTAACCCCAACACATAAGAGTACATTATGAGATATGACAAAAAATTAAAATAACTCCTAAATATTTAAATAAAATTCTCACAAAAGAGACAAAAAAGTTTTTATGATTTATGAAAGATAAACAAAGACGAACAAAAACCTAACTCCCCACAGAATTAGGTTAAAGATAAGACACAAACTCTAAATATAAGAACTTAATAAAATATGATAATTAACACCTAAATAAGTGCTAAAACACATACTAAAATAGTGTAACACATAAAAGAAAAAATAGACAAAAACACACATGAAATTACTAAGAATATTCAAAACTATTGGCAAAATCGTTAAATTTAGAGTATATATAACTCTAGTTTCCTAGAGTTATCAGGGAATATAATTAACATTAAACATCTTGACTTCAATCCACAAAGTAATTATGCAAAAACATTTCTTCATCCATCATACATGCTCTAATTATTAAATTGGAGAATTAGGATAATTCTACAATGACTAATGTGATAGGATGAAGAGAGGGTGAATAACAAAGTGGAGTAGTTAAATTACATGGTCGAGAAAGACATTAGGTTATAAAGTTCAATGGGGACACTAGGGATAACATTAATTTAAGGAATCCCATTAAGTTTTTTGGTTCAAACGATCCAAGAAATGCCTAGATCATTCTCAAAATCTGGCTATTGGCAATAACAAGGGAATTTACACTACGTCAATCAATATACCAAGCCAAACCTCACAAAAATCACAAAATATTCGAAAATGCAAGTCCATGCAATGTGACAAAGTGATGCTTAACTCATTGCTTTCTCAACTCAAAATCAATTTCAAAAATCTTAAAATGTTTGAACCATATCAATAGTCAATTGAATTTAGCATTTGAAAAACACTTATGGAAAAAGTAAAGTTTCAGATCAAAACTAGTTGAAAAACATTTTCATAAAGTAGTTGAAAATATAGTTGCGTTTCAAGGGTTAAATACCATTTTGCACAAGAAGTGCAACCCATATTCAAAATTTAGTTTCAACTTTCACAACAACCAAAATAATACTATTCACAATGAAGAAGACAACAGACACTATCACACTTTTCATATTATTTCAATGATAAGTATAATTCACTCTACCATCTCACTTGTATCACAAAAAATAAAAGTACTACTAAAAAGCATAAACGCACAAAACTAGATAAATATAATATAAGGCAATGACTTTGAATTATACTTGGATAATCAATAAATCATAAAGAACATGAGCAACAAATTAACCAAGTGAATGCAAATGTAAATAATTAAGGACAAAGTGAATGTATATCAAGAGTTCTACCCTTAATTATAGTATTCACCAACAATAAGTATAACACTAATCAAGGCTAAGCAATGAATAATTTCAAGTAGACCATAATTAATTAAACTCATGAGTCTAGAGGTTGCCTAATCCTTATCTAAACCAATGGTGCTATACTAAGGGTGTCATTGGGACTGCATAGGGTCCAAACAAATTAAGCAAGAAAAATAAGTTTAACGGGGTTTAAGCACAACACACAGGTTACTTATATGCCCAATTCCTCTCCTAAACTTAGGTTTGCACATAATTAGCCTTAAAAAGTGATTCAACAACAAAAAATACACTCCACAATTATATGTCAAGCATTCATATCATCTATTAAAAAATTATCTCAAACTTAGCAAGTCTAGTATCTCAACAAGTAGACTTTCCATAACCAAGTAGCAACCAAATTCAAGTTCATCCAACAATTATCACAAGAAATACTATATTGACATTTAACATTATCATCAATTACCAAATTTGTCCAAGAAAGTCAAAAAATCATTCATCAATAACACAACAAAACTAAACTAAGTACAAGGTTACAAACCTTTATTAGTCACCGGGTTTTTAAACTAAAGCAAAGAAACTAACATAATGCATAATAAATAAAAAGGAAAGAAATACTCCCTCAACACTAAGAAGGCTTGTCTCCAATATTGTAGTCTTTCCAATACTTAGCTTCTCTGAAATCTCCAAAGAGTTGAATTTCGGCATATCTAGTTGGTATTAGGCATGGCAATGGGCAGAGTTGGCCCGAACGTGGAATAAACCAACCCAGATCAGCTTGCCAGAGTACTGTAGCGGGCCAGTCCATAACTAGCCCGCTATAGTACCCCTGGGCCGGGTCCCGGACCTATATTTTAGCAACCCTGCCTGGCCTGGCTCGTTGTCAACCCGGAACCAACTCGCCAGTCAACGATCCAACCAGTGATTAACTCGTTGGACCGGACTAATAGTTAGACTGCAAACCGGTCTGTGGGTCAAGCTCGAGGGCCGCCTATTGCAGGCCCGCGGGAGTTTTTTTTTCAGCCATTAAATTGACTTTTTTACCTCCCCAACAGTTATAGAAAGACAAGTTTATGGGGGCAATTTGGAAAAAATTCTCCTATCAATAGCCCATACATTTCACACTCAATTCACACAAAAAACTCTCTATTTTCTCTCAACTCTCATTCTTCCTACATAATTTGTTCCTCAAGTGCTCTTTAAATTTATATGAAATATTTATTTACTACTATTTATAGCATTATATTACTTGAATTATCAAGTGGAGATTTGAAAACTTGAAGTGGAGTTGCCTTCAAAAATTCAAATTCGCAAGTGTATAAATTGAAGATCTAATTCAACGTTTCAATTTCCAAGTTGGTTATTTCTACTTATTTACTTTATTTATATTGGTTATATATCTTCTTTATTTGATATTTAGTATAGTTTAACTACCTAGTTACTTTAATTTTTTTCCTATTATTTCATTTTTAGTATTCTTTGATAAATTAAATTCTTAGTTTGTTTAAAGCACTAAATTAGTTTGTTTGTTTATAAACTTTTCAATTTACCATAAAATGGACGGTGTAGGAAGTTCACACATACCACACACACCTAACACACCACAATGTCCCCGCCTAATTGTGAATTTAGAGGATATTGATAACCAAAATGAGACACCTACTATAGATAGTAAACAATGTAGCTCTAAAATGTAAAGTGCGGTTTAGGAGGTTTTTGAAAAAGATGAGATTAATGAACTAGCTACTTGTAAATTATGTGATCCTCCAATATCTTTTAGACACAAAAAAGTGGGAGGAACTGAAACTCTAAATGGGCACATAAATAATAAACATAGTATGATGTTGAATGCAAATAAAAAATTATGCAAACACAAATCCACGCCACATAAGGTCAAGTGATTGGTAATTTTAAATATACACATGACAAAAATAGAAATGAAATGGCTAAATGCATAATTAGAGATGAATTACCTTTTATTATAAGTGAAAGTTCTAATTTAGAAAAATATATGCACAATGCCGTGAATCCACAATATAAAAGGACTCCTAGAAGTACTTTGATGCATGACATGAAAAGAATGTATAGAGAAAAGAAAGATGAATTGAAAGCTATTTTTGCTTCGACTAATTTTAGAATTGCTCTTAGTTTTGATGCATGGAAGGCAATTACAAATCAATATATATATATATTTTTATCATTGCACATTGGATAGATGTAAATTGGCATATACAAAAAAGAATTATTAGTTTTCAAAGTTTTGAACACCCTCACAATGATATGCTGTTGCACGAGAATATGGCTTGTATGAAAAAATTATTACTATTTTCCTTGATAATGCTTAAGGCATATAATATTGCAAGTGTGCCTTTATTGAAAGATGCCTTTATACCGGTTTTAAGTGGTGAATTATTTCATAATAGATGTATATGTCATATATTTAATCTTTATGTTCAAAATAGTTTTAAAATAGTTGAAAATATTATTTCTCCAATTAAAAGTGCCATTTCCTTTATACATTATTCTTCTTCACGTCAACAAGATTTTAAACGTCTTTGTTTGGAAAATTGTTTGAAAGTCAAAAAATTCCAATTATAGATGGAATTCTACTTGTCAAATGTTATCAAGCACATTTGGTTATGAAAAATTAATTTGTACATTTTATAACGATCATATTGGTGCAAGTAATGATACATTTTTAGTCGAGGATGATTTCACAAGAAGAAAAACAATGGTTGAAATTTTAAAAGGACTTGAGTCTGCTACTTTAATTTTATCCGCTACTTATACACCTACCTCTCGTCAAGTTTTAACTCAAATAAGTATGATTAAAGTTATTTTTTACAATAAGACAAATGTGTTATTTATTTTCAATAAATGATTACCGCCATGAAACAAAAATTTGACTAGTATTTTAAAAATATTTCATTATTATTTTGTTTGGCATGTGTTTTAGATCCATGTAATAAGACGATTCAATGTGATGATTTCACAGACATTTTTAATAATCATAGTACTAGAGGATGTTAAATAGACAAAGAAAAACTCATGGCATCAACAACCACAACCTTGTATGACTTATATTCAATTTACAAGCAAAATTCACCTATAAAATAAGTGCATCATCTACTTCTTCCTCAACAACTACATTTTCTATCATAAATATGCGCACAAATTTTGATTCTCATAAACTTTTAGCTTCCTATCATAAACGTGCACACACATTTTGATTCTCATAAACTTTTAGCTGCAAAAAGACCAAGAACCCATGATAATCAAGACCAAGGTGATGAAATTGTTTGGTATTTGAGGCCTCCACTAGATGAAGGCCTACCAAGTTTTGATATTCTTGTTTTACTTGGTGGCGACATAGAAGACGTGATTTTCCTATTTTATCTCAAATTGCTCGAGATGTGTTAACAAATCCGGTGTCAATGGTTGCTTCGAAAAATGCATTTAGTGCCAGTGGAATAGTTTTAGATGAAAAAAGAGCTCGAATGACACCAGCGAATTTGAAGATGGCTCGATACCGAATAAAGAAAACAAGGATTGATGCAAGACTTTGATGATGATAAAGGTAGTAGTTCACCAAATGATGAAAGATAGGATTTTTATGTTTAGTAATTGCTTGGAGGCAAGGTCTTTTATCTTCCTCTTTATGTATCTAGTTATTAGTTCATTTGTGTTTTTAATTTCGTATATTTGTCTTATAACTTGTAATCTTTGGAGGTAAGATTCCATGTCCCTCTCTTTGTACTATTTTTGCAAATATTAATATATATGGTAGGGGTCTATGCCAAACCCCCACCATCTCAAGGTGGTTTTATTCTGATTATATACTTTTCCCATATGGTTAATAAATATGAATAAGTTATAATTATAAGTATTTATGAATAATAAATAAACAAATTAAAAATTATTACTAAATTTGAATTATATAAATATTAATTTTGAAATAAATAAATAACTTATTCTTCAAAGTGTTTTAGACACACTCAAGCAAAAGAAGCAATGAAGAAAAAGATCAGATGATCAAAAAATTCAAGACAAATGTCAGCATCGTGTGGATCCCACACAACAGTAATTTCACTGTTCAAGATTACTGTATAAACAGTAAAAATCACTGTGCAATCACAGATTTACTGTACAAATACTGTACAAAACAGTAATTTCACTGTAGAAACAGTATATTTACTGTGCGGATTTCAAAAATCCTACTGTACATTTAATTTTTTTCAAATCCGACAGTCTATAAAAGCTCCCCATTTGTATAGCCGGGGAAGATACACTAAGAAGATACACTAAGAAGATATACCTTTGAGAGATATACCTTTAAGAACTTTTCTTTTAGTTTCTCCTACCTTCTCTTCTCCAATATTGTAAATCTCTACTACTCTTCTGTAATTAGTTTAGTTTAATAAAAGAAGAAGACCCCGAGATATTCCTCATCAGCCTCTTCTGAGGTACCTTCAGCGGCTAAGCGGGTAACTTCTTAAGTCCTGACATAATATGTCAGGCTAATTATCATATGTTGGTTGTTATCTTATCTTAAGTGTTTGACGATGCATAAATTATTTTGAACCCTTTCTTTCAAAACTTTTTAATAAAAAGTTTTCTAGGTTCAGTTTTTTAAGATTTTCAGGCAGGATGTATTTAATTTATTTTGCTGGCCTGGGAAGTACCCGCTTAGCCGTGAGTGAAGGCGTTTAGGGGAAAAGAAAGGCATCATAGCAAAAATAAATTAAATATGTTCATTGACAGAAAATTTTAAAAGTAAAAAATGTGAGTCCAAAAACCTAGACTACTGATTATTAAAAACAATTTTACAAAGAAAGAGTTTGACTTTAATTTATGTATGTTGTGGTTAGTGGCGGACGGTCTTGGGCTAATCACCTTAGATCTAAATTTTGAACTTAAAGTTAATACGATTTGCAAACCAATACGGATTTCCAATACGGTGTTAAACCAATACGGGATTCCAATACGGTTTGGGCTTCGTATAACGGCCTTAACCTCAAGGTTTAGTGAAAATGGTATCTTCGGGCTTTTCAATTGGTTGTGATTCACCAGCTAAGGATTTATTAGAATCCATTGAATGCTCTTGTGATTCATTATCATCAATTTGATTGAGATCAATAGAAAGATCTTGTTTAATATGTTCTTTAATTTGATCTTTGACTTGCTCCATATAAGCAGCTATAATTTCTTCTTTTGTCATAGTGCCTGAAACCGTATTGGCACTGTCTCTTATACACATCTAGATGTGTATAAGAGATAGTTTTCACTAATTGTGTACATTTAAGGCTTTTATTTGAATCCAATACAATTAGATTAAATAATTGTTTAATGTCTGGGTCTCTTATACACATGAGTTTATCCCAGAATTTGGTATAATAGGTTCGATATAAACAAGGGAAATGATCGGAAATATAACCAAATTCAGGTTCCCATTTATAAATCCAAGGGATTGAAAATTCAAGAAAAAAATAAATGGTAGCTATTTCTGTGGGTAAAGGAATATTTTCCTGAGAGTATAATTTTTTGAGAGTGGGTGAAAATTTTATCCACGAATGATATAATTGAAGAAATGGCTCAGGTAAAATTTTTACTGAGGGTCCATGGGTAGTCCACCAATGGATAAACCAATTGGGGATATTTTGAGATAGGATATTCGAACACATTTTAATAAACCAAGTGTGCTTGTGTTTAGAATTTTCATAATAAAAAGTTTTATGAAAACTTTGAATATAATCCCAATAAGGATAATTAAGTGGTTGTTTAAGAACATGGTTTATTTTCTGTGAGGGTAGAAATCCCCCATTCTTCAGAAGATATAATTTTCTTAAAAATAATTTTTGAAAAATTATAAATAATAGTAGAAGCCATAGGACATGAGTATCTTTTTATCAGAATTTCTCGTCTCATATAACCTGTAAAAATTCTCAAAGAGTTTATTAAATTGACAATTCATATAATTGTTTTATTTTTAAATTATAAATATATTTTTACAGAATTTTATTTCTGCTTGTTCTATATTAAATTCTTGCTGTAATAAAGCATATGTCCATAAAGGATCTTGATGATATTGTATTAATCATAAATTATTATTTTTCTTTTATTTGTGCTAGTCTATTTTGTGCTAGAATAATTCTAGATCGAAAATAATTTTTACTTCTTATTAAATCTGATTTATATGTTTTATAATTTTGATTATAATCTGTTTCTGATTGGGAATTCCATATTTGTATAATCTATGGAAGGAATATTTTCCAAATATTTTAATTTTAATGCTCTTGCTTGCGAAGATGTGAATGAAGGAGCTTTATCAGTCATCCTTTATCTTGTAATTCCTTCCTGCAAAACTTAATAAAGTTTTGTAATAAGACAATTGATTTAATAGGAATATTATAAATTTCTGCAGTTAAGGAATTTAAATGCAAATATTTTAAAGTAATAAGAGAATTTATATCTCTAGTAACAGTATCAGTTATAAACTGAAAGTAAATTTCTTGGGTTTTTATAAGTACCAATAAAACCATTGTTATCCAAATTTAAAATAGGATACAAAGCATTAATAAATCTAGTTCCTAGTATAATAGGAGGATTCATCAGATTTTTAACAAGTAAAAATGTCTGAGGAATACAGATATTATCTTGACAAATATAAGCAGAAGGAATTTTATAATTAATTTCTAGTTTATCACGTAAAGTATGAATCGTCTTTTTATAATATTTAGTAGGTATTAAAACTTCTTGAATACAACAAAGATCAGCACCACTATCAATCATGGCAACTGATTCAGCTAAGAAATCATTATCAATTAAAAATTTAATTTTTATATACTATCTTTGAGATGTTACAATTTGCATAATATTTAGAAAATTATCAAATTTACTATTAGTGGAAGAATTATTATTTTTTGAAATAACTTCTATTTCTTTACCTTTATTAAAAGATTTTTCAACGAAAGAAAGTCTATTATCTATAAAAACATTATTTTGTTTTAATAAATGAATTTCATCTTTTTATATTTTTTATTTTATCATGCAAATTTGCTAATGTGATTCCTTTATCTTGTGATTGATATAATTTACCAATCCTATTTTTAATTTCTAACATTCTATAATTGTGATATTTCATCTTATTCGAAATCAAAAGAAGTTGATGAAGATCTATTGAACCATATAGTCAGAAGACCAATAAAAAATTTCAGATGTAATATCATTATCAAGAATTTGTTTAAGTAATTCAAGAATATTATTATTTGTAATCATATTTATTTAAAAAATCTTGAAATTGAGAAAGAATGTTATAATATTCTTTATTTTGATTATCATTTGAAATAGTATTAACATTATTATTACAAGTATTACAACAGGTAGATGAAGTATTACAAATAATATTTTCAGAATCTGTAGAATTATGATCATGCATATGAATTTTATCAGAATCATACTCATCAGAAGAAATACTAGTATCACTATCAGTAGTAGAATTATTTTCTGTATCTATAATTTTATAAATTTCTGTTGATTTAATCTAATTTCATTACATAAAGCTATGCCTTCTTGTACTCAAGTACCAATTAATTTTCCATAAGTATAATAATCATATGAAATTGAAATATTATCTTTACGAAGAGTTTTTTAATGCGTTCAGCAAATGTGTATAGGTAAGCCATTTATAAATTTACCTACTTTGAAAAAACTATTACTAATAGTGGAAGTTCAAAAACTCTGGACATAAAAGTATCTTTATACCATCTAAAAGAAGTAAGTGTTTTACATCTTAAGCCATTTAATAAAGTACGAATATTTTCATGATTAATTGTATAACGTCCTGTAAAATGATCTAAAATATTAATCATTAGTGTATAAACTGCATCTTCATTAATTTGAGATGTATTTGGTTCTGTTTTAACAGCACTTAAAATTGCATCTCTCAAATCTTGAGTAAAATAATTATCCCACCAACCTTTTAGTTGTCCAGTAAAACCAGCAATTATCATTGAAGCAACGCGTTTGTCACTGTTATTATTTGCTTTTGCTACAGTAGAATACATAAACATTCGATGTATTAAATTACATAAAAAAACTATTGTCTAAAAGTATTCCAATTTGAAGATAAAAATTCTTCTTTTATTAACTGTCTTGCAGTTGAACCGGGACTAAAATCTATAATTGTAGTCATAAATTAAAATCTAATTCGGATTCAGTAGGAATTTCCTTATCTAATTCATTATTATGAATTGGTCTAATTATATTATTTTCATTTATATGTAAATGATCAACATGAGAAGTAGATGGAATATTATCATCAATTGTATGTAATGATGCAGGTTTTGAACGTGCAGGTAGATAATTATCATCAAGTAAAGAAAATTGAGATTTTGAAGAGAATGTCCTATAAGGATGTCTAGATGATGATGGTCTAGAACATCATACTATGTCTGGATGGAATATTTGTTTTATCAAATCGAAGAACAATTTGTCCATTTGGTATTGATATAATCTGAGAATCATGCTATGTAATATTTAAAGAATGTGATGAAGAAGGAATGCCTTCATTTATAATCCAATGATTAGGAAATTGTATTTCATTCCATTTAATTGGTTGTCTAGTTATAAGCTAAGATTTATTAAAATTAGTCTCAATTAAAATTGTTTCATTAGTTGAAATATCAACTAATTTACACTTTGGATTCAAAGTGGAAAGGAGTTTAAAACAAACTCTATACCCTTTCCAATTGACATAAACATATAAGTTCAGATCCTGGTACATAATTATAACCATGAATTTTAACATTTAATGTTAAAGCATCAAGTATATTAACATCAGATAAAGATAATTGTAAATTAGGATAAACATTAAAATAAATTGGGCCATTTGCAATTTATTTTAATGTTTATCCTAATTTACAATTATCTTTATCTGATGTTAATATACTTGATGCTTTAACATTAAATGTTAAAATTCATGGTTATAATTATGTACCAGGATCTGAACTTATATGTTTATGTTATAGAGTTTGTTTTAAACTCCTTTCCACTTTGAATCCAAAGTGTAAATTAGTTGATATTTCAACTAATGAAACAATTTTAATTGAGACTAATTTTAATAAATCTTAGCTTATAACTAGACAACCAATTAAATGGAATGAAATACAATTTCCTAATCATTGGATTATAAATGAAGGCATTCCTTCTTCATCACATTCTTTAAATATTCTGGTTCTAGACCATCATCATCTAGACATCCTTATAGGACATTCTCTTCAAAATCTCAATTTTCTTTACTTGATGATAATTATCTACCTGCACGTTCAAAACCTGCATCATTACATACAATTGATGATAATATTCCATCTACTTCTCATGTTGATCATTTACATATAAATGAAAATAATATAATTAGACCAATTCATAATAATGAATTAGATAAGGAAATTCCTACTGAATCCGAATTAGATTTTAATTTATGACTACAATTATAGATTTTAGTCCCGGTTCAACTGCAAGACAGTTAATAAAAGAAGAATTTTTATCTTCAAATTGGAATACTTTTAGACAATAGTTTTTTTATGTAATTTAATACATCGAATGTTTATGTATTCTACTGTAGCAAAAGCAAATAATAACAGTGACAAACGTCCGTTGCTTCAATGATAATTGCTGGTTTTACTGGACAACTAAAAGGTTGGTGGGATAATTATTTTACTCAAGATTTGAGAGATGCAATTTTAAGTGCTGTTAAAACAGAACCAAATACATCTCAAATTAATGAAGATGCAGTTTATACACTAATGATAGCTCTTTGTCCTGTCTCTTATACACATCTACATGTGTATAAGAGACAGATTGTATCTGTCTCTTAAATGGCTTAAGATGTAAAACACTTACTTCTTTTAGATGGTATAAAGATATTTTATGTCCAGAGTTTTTGAACTTCCAGAAAGTAATAGTCCTTACTGGAAAGCCAAATTTATAGAAAAATACCTACTTTATTTGCTGAACGCATTAAAAAAGCTCTTCGTAAAGATAATATTTCAATTTCATATGATTATTATACTTATGGAAAATTAATTGGTACTTGTGTACAAGAAGGCATAGCTTTATGTAATGAAATTAGATTAAATCAACAGTTAAAGAGACAGCAATTAACTGAGAAAAGACAACTAGGCCAATTTTGTAGCCAATTTGGATTGGAAGATATTCCTTCCACGAAAAAATCATATAAGAAATCTTCATGGTATAACAGTAAAAGAACAAAATCCTCTCATTCTAAAGAAAAACAAAGAATAAAGCGAGAATTTCGTAAAAAACAGAGAGAATCTCAACCTAAAAAATTTAGGAAGAAACCGATCAAATGTTATACATGTGGTAAGAAAGGTCATATAGCTCCAAATTGTACTGAAAATAAAAAAGCTAAAATCAAGCTATTAGATTTGGATGATGAAATTAAAAATGAAATTTATAAAATTATAGATACAGAAAATAATTCTACTACTGATAGTGATACTAGTATTTCTTCTGATGAGTATGATTCTGATAAAATTCATATGCATGATCATAATTCTACAGATTCTGAAAATATTATTTGTAATACTTCATCTACCTGTTGTAATACTTGTAATAATAATGTTAATACTATTTCAAATGATAATCAAAATAACTCAGAATATTATAACATTCTTTCTCAATTTCAAGATTTTTTAAATAAATATGATTACAAATAATAATATTCTTGAATTACTTAAACAAATTCTTGATAATGATATTGGATCAAAAATTTTAGATTGGTCTTCTACAGCTTCATCTTCATCTTCATCTTCATCTTCATCTTCTAATAAATCAAATTCAGTTGTAATATCTTCTGAACCATATACAATGTTAGAAATTAAAAATAGGATTGGTAAATTATATCAATCACAAGATAAAGGAATCACATTAGCAAATTTGCATGATAAAATAAAAAATATAAAAAATGAAATTCATTTATTAAAACAAAATAATGTTTTTATAGATAATAGACTTTCTTTCGTTGAAAAATCTTTTAATAAAGGTAAAGAAATAGAAGTTATTTCAAAAAATAATAATTCTTCCACTAATAGTAAATTTGATAATTTTCTAAATATTATGCAAATTGTAACATCTCAAAGATAGTATATAAAAATTAAATTTTAATTTTGAGAGTGGGTGAAAATTTTATCCACGAATGATATAATTGTTAGAAATGGCTGAGGTATCCTTATTACATCTAGATGTGTATAAGAGACAGATTTGTGTGCTATTAAAAATTTGGATAACAATGGTTTTATTGGTACTTATAAAAACTGTCTCTTATATTTACTTTCAGTTTATAAGAGACACTGTTACTGAGAGAATTCCATAAATGCAAATATTACTTAAAGTAATAAGAGAATTTATATCTCTAGTAACTGCAGAAATTTATAATATCCTATTAAATCAATTGTCTTATTACAAAACTTTATTAAGTTTTGCAGGAAGGAATTACAAGATAAAGGATGACTGATAAAGCTCCTTGCCATTCACATCTTCGCAAGCAAGAGCATTAAAATTAAAATATTTGGAAAATATTCCTTCCATAGATTATAGAAATATGGAATTCCCAATCAGAAATTTTTATAATCAAAATTATAAAACATATAAATCAGATTTAATAAGAAGTAAAAATTATTTTCGATCTAGAATTATTCTAGCACAAAATAGACTAGCACAAATAAAAAGAAGAATAATAGCTTATGATTATACAAATCATCAAGATCCTTTATGGACATATGCTTTATTACAGCATCTAGATGTGTATAAGAGACAAGCTTCCATAAAATTCTGTAAAAATATATATAATTTAAAAATAAAACAATTATAAAAATTCTCAATTTAATTTACTCTTTGAGAATTTTTACAGGTTACATGAGACGAGGAAATTATATATATTTTGGGGACGAGGTGGATGTAGATCCAGAATATCTAGGGAGGAAGAAATTTATATAATTCGACTGTAGAATACATCTAGATGTGATCCTAATCCACATCTAGCAATATAGATCTGGGTAATATCCCAAAAGATCATCCATTATATGGACAATTGCAAGAATATTTGCTACAACATAAGATAAAGGTAATACCTATGCTTCGAAAATAAGAGACAGATGTTAAAAAAGTAGGTAAGCCAAAAATAAAATTATATTTCTTCTTGATGAAAAAGATTGTCAATGGCAAGATCAACCTTGGAAAATAATTCAAAGGTATTTGACTGATAAAGTTATGTTTCCAGGCGAATTCATACAAGACTCGCACTTATTATGAAGAAATGGCTTAGGTAATAATGAAACAATTAAATTCAAGATTTTCAGCCTCCTATGGCTTCTACTATTATTTATAATTTTTCAAAAATTATTTTTAAGAAAATTATATCTTCTGAAGAATGGGAGATTTCTACCCTCACAGAAAAACAACCACTTAATTATACTTATTGGGATTATATTCAAAGTTTTCATAAAACTTTTTATTATGAAAATTCTAAACAAAAGCACACTTGGTTTACTTAAAATGTGTTCGAATATCCTATCTCAAAATATCCCCAATTGGTTTATCCATTGGTGGACTACCCATGGACCTCAGTAAAAATTTTACCTGAGCCATTTCTTCAATTATATCATTCGTGGATAAAATTTTCACCCACTCTCAAAAAATTATACTCTCAGGAAAATATTCCTTTACCCACAGAAATAGCTACCATTTACAAATTTTCTTGAATTTTCAATCCCTTGGCCGACGATGGGGCGCTGTATAAACAGTAAAAATCACTGTGCAATCACGGATTTACTGTACAAATACTGTACAAACAGTAATTTCACTGTAGAAACAGTATATTTACTGTGCGGATTTTAAAAATCCAATTCATAATAATGAATTAGATAAGGAAATTCCTACTGAATCCGAATTAGATTTTAATTTATGACTACAGTTATAGATTTTAGTCCCGGTTCAACTGCAAGACAGGAGTTAATAAAAGAAGAATTTTTATCTTCAAATTGGAATACTTTTAGACAATGATTTTTTGATGTATATATATCTCAAGACCTTGATAATATTTCAAAAGAATTTTATGAATTCACTGCTTTACATAATAAAATAATTCCTTCAAAAATGGTTTATAACTACTTATTTGAATAATTATATTAATATTCTTGAAAGATCATATCAATATTCTTATGGAAAATAATCTACGGAGTTATATCCTCCACAAAAATTATTTACTTTACCCAATAATACTTCTCTTTCATTTAATGCTTTTCAAAAATTAGCAAAAAATAATATGTTACCTATTACTCTGCAACATATTAATAATATGTATCAACAAAATAATTATACTAATATTTTTATTAAAGTTTTAGGTGAACAAATTAGTTCTCTTCATAATAAAATGGATAAATTATTTTCTTTAATTTATAAATTTCAAAATAAAGAAAATGAAAATCAACCTTTGGAAGTTTATAATACATAGCTAAAGCTTCTTTACAACCTCCACCTAATATTGACGGTTTTAATTTTAAATCTCTTACTGATTTAGAAAAACTTTTAGATAAAAAGTTTTCTTCTTTAAAAATTAATACTCTTAATTTTGAAAATAATTTACAAACAAATCCTAATAAAGGACAAGCAATTTATGAAGAAATTAAAAATGAAATTTATAAAATTATAGATACAGAAAATAATTCTAGTAATGATAGTGATACTAGTATTTCTTCTATGAGTATGATTCTGATAAAATTCATATGCATGATCATAATTCTACAGATTCTGATAATATTATTTGTAATACTTCATCTACCTGTTGTAATACTTGTAATAATAATGTTAATACTATTTCAAATGATAATCAAAATAAAGAATATTATAACATTCTTTCTCAATTTCAAGATTTTCAAATAAATATGATTACAAATGATAATATTATTGAATTACTTAAACAAATTCCTGATAATGATACTAGATCAAAAATTTTAGTGATTGGTCTTCTACATTTCATCTTCATCTACATCTTCATCTTCATCTTCTAATATATCAAATTCAGATGTAATATCTTCTGAACCATATACAATGTTAGAAATTAAAAATAGGATTGGTAAATTATATCATATAGCCACAAGATAAAGGAATCACATTAGCAAATTTGCATGATAAAATAAAAAATTTAAAAAATGAAATTCATTTATTAAAACAAAATAATGTTTTTATAGATAATAGACTTTCTTTCGTTGAAAAATCTTTTAATAAAGGAAAAGAAATAGAAGTTATTTCAAAAAATAATAATTCTTCCACTAATAGTAAATTTGATAATTTTCTAAATATTATGCAAATTGTAACATCTCAAAGATGGTATATAAAAATTAAATTTTTAATTGATAATGATTTCTTAGCTGAATCAGTTGCCATGATTGATAGTGGTGCTGATCTTTGTTGTATTCAAGAAGTTTTAATACCTACTAAATATTATAAAAAGACAGTTCATACTTGGATACGGTCTGCTTCTGGTGATAAACTAGAAATTAAAATAAAATTCCTTCTGCTTATATTTGTCAAGATAATATCTGTATTCCTCAGACATTTTTACTTGTTAAAAATCTGATGAATCCTCCTATTATTCTAGGAACTCCTTTTATTAATGCTTTGTATCCTATTAAAAATTTGGATAACAATGGTTTTATTGGTACTTATAAAAACCAAGAAATTTACTTTTAGTTTATAACTGATACTGTTACTAGAGATATAAATTCTCTTATTACTTTAAAATATTTACATTTAAATTCATTAACTGCAGAAATTTATAATATTCCTATTAAATCAATTGTCTTATTACAAAACTTTATTAAGTTTTGCAGGAAGAAATTACTAGATAAAGGATGACTGATAAAGCTCCTTCATTCACATCTTCGCAAGCAAGAGCATTAAAATTAAAATATTTGGAAAATATTCCTTCCATAGATTATACAAATATGGAATTCCCAATTAGAAATTTTTATAATCATAATAAATTATATAAATATTAATTTTGAAATAAATAAATAACTTTAAAATAAATAAGTAATAATTTCTTTCTCTTAATTTATTCAAAATGAAAAATTAAAATTGACTTGGAATAATAAATATAACTTGTACAAGTCTTGATTTGTATACTGAGTTTGAACGAAATACTTATTTGTAATAATAACTTTTAAGAAGGTTTAATTTCATACTATATTTGACAGCGGGCTAACATATGAGTCAGACCCCATGGACAAGCCATGGGCCATTCTGGGGGCGAAGCCTGTGGGTTAGACCGAGGGCCAACTCGAGGGCCAGCCCGAACCGGGCATGCCCCGCCCCATCGTAGGCCTAGCACGGTGGCCAGGCCTGGGTCAAGTATTTCAAATTGCTAACCTGGCACAGCATGTCTCGTTTGAAAAGGTAGCTCGACACGGCTTGCCCCATCAGAAGACCTAACCTGCTGGGCTTTTGGCCCGGCATGCCCCGATACGGTCCACTACCATTCCTAGTTGGTATAAGTCTGACTCTTATACTCCACGGTCTCCTCTATAAAGTACACTTCTTCCACGCTTCATGAGTTGTCTCTTTTTTCGTAAACACCCCAAATTGTATCTCCTTAGTTGTAATTAGGACACCTCACACTTATACACAATTTGAGTTGGTGATGCTTTTATATAAATATTGAGTGACCTGGTTATCGAGAATTCAAGCTTGAGAGTTTCTTGGTACCCAGTTTCTTCCAAGACATATTCATCCATTTTGTCTTCTTGAGCAGGTTCTTTATCCATTGGCAGGAATGTAGGAGTTCCTTGGTCTTTACCATCTATTATTTCTTGAATTTCGGCAAGTTGATCTTATAACTTTTTGGTGGATTTTTCTTTCTATTCGAAGAACCTAACCATCTCTCTTCGGAGCTGAGCTTGTCCCTTAAGGAGTTGAGCATGTTCTTTATGGTCTTTGGCTAGTTCTTCTCATAGTTGGGCTAGTTCTTCATGGACTTTGGCATTTTCTTCTCGAATTTTGGCAATTTCTTTTACAAAGTTTTCGAAGCATCATCCTCATGTTCATCGATTTTCCCTCATCAACTTCTTGAATTGGCTAGTAAAGGAATTTGGGCTCCATTACTTCATATGAAGGCTCTTCAGGTAGAGACAAAGAATTAAAATTTTCTTGGTAACTCACATAAGGATATGGATAATTAAACCATCCCATTTGGTAATCTAAGGCATAGGGAGAATAATCATAATAAGAATCAAGCTCATGGGGATACCTACATTACCATCTAATAATAATTTTATTAGTATGAATAATTCTAATCCATTCCTTGCATGTTCTTAAAACAACAACAAACATAAGAGACAGATATATATATATATAATATATATATATATATATATATATATATATATATATATATATATATATATAAAAGATTAGGCTACTAGCTAGTCTAGATGTCCATCAGAAAGAAAATCTTTTTGGATTTTATAAAATAGGAAACACAACTACAAAATGAAAACTTTTTAGATTTTTCAAGTAGACTCAAAACAACAATACAAGAAAGACAAATCTTTTTAGTTTTTCAATACATGAGACAACTATACTAAAAAAAAACCAAACAAAAAAACAAAGAACTTCAATCTAGTCTTCCAATCAAATTATATCGATATCACCAAAAACTAATCTCCGGCAACGACGCCAAAAACTTGTTGCCTTTTCAAAAAACACTTAGTTATATCATTTGTAAAATACCAAAATCCTATTACTAAGTAAGTAGCATCACGCAAGTATGCGATTGTCAGCTAGTAGTAAAAGAAAGTAGGGATTCTACCCACAAGAATTGGTCGATGATTATCTATTATTTGGTTGGATTATTAGTTGAAGTGATTGATTTAAGAAAAGATTTCACTTAAACTAGAATTTAAGAGACTAAGAAAGCAATTTAAAATCTAACTAGCAAAGCAATTTAAAAATGGACATTAACACTAAGGAAAGCATTTTAAAGAAAGCAATTAAAGAAGGCATATGAAAAAGGAAAAGCATTTTAGAATAGCAATTAATTAATCTAAATTGCAAATTGTCACTAAGAAATCATTTTTTAAGAGAACACTCATAAACTAATTTAACAATTACACTAAGATGAGAAAGCCCATAAACTAATTTAACAATTACACTAAAAATTCAAATAAAGAAAGAAATTGAATGGAAAGCCCATAAACTAATCTATCCTAATTAACTAATCTAAACTACAAATTACTTCTAAGAAAGCATTTAAGGAAGCATTTACAATTATTCCAATTAAAATTCATGAAAAAAAAGGAAGAATTCAAGAAAGTATGTACAAAGAGAGCATTTAAGGAAGCATTTAGATTTACTAACTGCAAATTACTACTAAAAAAGTATATTAAAAGGAGGCAACAAACTAATCTACCAATTAATCTAAGAAAGTAAGAAAAGGAAATCATTTAAACTAAACAACATTGATTCGATAGAAAGCAAATGAAATTAAACATAAATTAGAGAATTCTTACACTAAGAGTTTTCAATCAACAACCGTGGAAACTTAAAAATTACATTAAACTACATCTAATGTAAGAAAACCCTCCCTAAATGGGGAGGAAAAAAAAAAACTCCATCCAAATTCAACACCCACTAGCACACGCAAATTATGTCTACTTTTACTCTACTTTAAAGAGGTTTAAAGGATGTATTTATAGATTTAGTGTTGGAGGAAATGGCTATAGCAATACTAATAGGTAAAATAGGTAAACTTCAAAATGAATACAACAAGAACTGACAAAAGGCATGCATCAGCAAAACTTAGTACAAAAATCATCCTTCAAATTATGACAAGGATGAACAAATCCACATACCTAATACAGTCAAACCAACCAAACATCAAGTAAGTCCGACTTTGCCGTTAGCAATCCAATTACATAATTGTTCATTACCATACTTCTTACAAGAAATAAAATACTACATTTTCACCTTTTAATAAAATAATTCAAAGCCATGATTCTTGTCAAAGCATAGAATAAAAAAAATTGAATAACCTTCTTTAATCCATATTTAGAACATCTAGGTAAAACCATAGCCACAAAATCCCATTTTCATATAGAGAATATTATTGCACAGAATTTGCTAAGAAAAAAAAAAAGGCTGTGTAAATTTACAATAATACGTAAAAGTTGAGTTTGTTCAAACTTTTAATGTCTATACATCATCAGAAACCCAAAATTGAGCTTTTTTAAAGAGCCAAAAACTGTAATTGCATTAAAGAACAATTTTTAAAGTTAGGGAGTAAGGCCTTTGATATTCAAAGTCATCACTTGTGCTATTAGCTCCCGATTAGGCACAAATATAAGTACAATGATTTCAAGACATTAAAATAGTTCAACGACTACCACCCCAAATTCACTGATGCCCATTACAGGAAATATGGAAGAAACAAAACTAAACTTCCAAACAATCCTTCAACTAAAATCATGCAAAACTTTAGCAACACTTTTTGACCATTTGATAATTCAGTAACATAAAGATCTAATACCCAATCAACTAGTATAAAATTGACTATGGCTCAACCTTAATATACGGTAAGTACAAATATTGAACATTCAAATCTGGGCCTGAACCCGTTGATAGTTGATTTCAATGACATTACCTGAAACTAGAAACACAAAAGAAAAATATTTGTGGATACATTACTATATGTCATTTCCATGTAAACAATTGCATAAGAAGCGCCACAAATGTTTTTGGCAAAGTATAAAGATACATCATGTAAGCATACATATAGTCCAAATTTGATAAAATTTAATTGTTGGATGTAGATATCACCCCAAAGAGAGAAACTAAAAAAGCATAATATTTAGACAAATTGGACATGCAATGGATCATAAAGAATTTTTTTGAATAATTGGAGTCTAATTGTAATTGGATAGTGTAACTGTTAATCATACATAGTTGTGCATAAAATTTGAATATAGTAAGGGCTAATTTAGACTTTAGAGCATGGTCATCATCGGAATGAGTTGCTCTTTGAACCGGATACCATCACATCTCTATAAAGATTCAAACATTGTAAACTTCACAATGCAAAATTAGTCATTCAGTTAATCACGAGGCAAAGCCAAGGTTTGCATAGAAAATCAGCAAGATCAAGGTTTGAAATATTAGATCCCAAGACTATTGTTATTTCATGAATTGTTAAAGTGGAAAAATGAAGGCAAAGTGACACTGAGAATTTCAAGGAGGAGTGGTAGCAACAACTTTGCAAATTAACATTTAGGACCATGAAATTCCAAATCTATGTTAGCTTCTCAGAAAACTAATTCATCAAGCCACCAATAACCAAAAAGTGACCATATTCATATAAAAAGGCCTATATAATTAATCAACTTTTTGCAGTCCAAAACTACAATTATATAGACGAACTATGTAAAACTAAATAATGAATAAACTCCTATACATTCCAAATCATATATTTGAGCTACTTTTTTTTAACATCTTACATTAGTTTATGTGCATATAACAAACAAACCTAGCACATGGGCACTTCAATTCCAAAACAATATGAAGTCCAGCATCATACATCAATATATACTCATAGATGTCAAAGTGAGTCAAAATTTCATAGTGGTTGAAACTTTAGACAAAATTTAACTTTTTATCCAAAGAATATTTCAAATTAATTTCCCCCTCACCCCTGAGATTTGATCAAAGATAGATAGGTTCTCTAAACCAAAAGCCACAGTTATGAGCATAAGTTCCTCTTAGATAAAGATACACTCATTTTTTTAGAAGTTCAAATACTTGTTCTAGCTGTGAAAACATTCTTTATTGTTTTGATTTTTGTGCACATTATTATACTGATTAAAATTACTAGAAACATTAATCCACCAAATACAAATATTCATTATTCTCAAATTAATTTAAAATATATAAATACAAACCCTAAATCTATAAACATAAACAATGGCACAAAATTGCAATAAAGAACAAATTTGCCTTCAGCTAGGTATTATTCAGTTATAGCAGGAAGTATTTGTGGTAAGGTCTTTAGTGCCACAGCTAGAGACGTTTCTATAGTGATTATAATTGAATCATCTAGATTTTCCATACTGGGCAGTTTCGGTCCTTTCAACCCTTGATTTATTGGGTTGATAAATTTAATCCCCCCAAAAACGGCTTCAATAAATTTTTGTACAGATCCACCAATCATCTTAAAATTACCTAAAAGTAAACATAAAATAAATAACAAATAAAATTCTTTTTTATGGTTATCTTGAGTAAAGAGTCACTAAATTAAGATGGGGGGAAAAGAATAAAGGTTTCTATTAAGTAAGATTGATGAAGAGATACATTAGTATGCTTAGTTTCCCTACCATTTAGCTTCTTGTAGATTGACAAAGGCATCAACTGTGCATGGAATAGAGAATGAACCAGGGTTTTTTAGCTTTGGAGGTAACTTCTTTTGGATGATAGTACTACACCCTTCAAATAGACAAAATTTTTTATCTCCCAATAGTTTCATCTTATTGGTCAACATCTACTTCATGAACTTTGCATATTTGGGCATATTTTTGAGTGCTTTTAAAAAAGGGTATGTTGTTGTGAATCTCTTATTTCTTAAAAATTTTGAGGAATCTTTTGAATTTTTTTTCATCATCCTCGCCTTTGAGCTGACTGGTAAACGAAATTCTTATCGAATAATGCGTAAGTTGAACTTCAGTCTCCCTCTTAGGAGGGATTTTGTACTTTCTTGTTCCATTTTCCTTTATCTCGGTATTTTCACTACTACTGCCATTTTCATCCTTCTTCTCTTTTTTGACTCAGCCTCTCTCTCAACTTTTTTTCTAGTTCCAATAGCTTTGCTATTCCACAAGGTAATACCTTAACATGCTCTATTGGGTTAGCAATAATGTCACTTGGTAATGCTCAAAGAAGCATTTTAGCTATGCTCCTTGATAATTACCCCATTTGATTATCCAAATTCTTAATCGAGGCAGCTTGATTTATAAGCAAGTCATCTTGATTTCTGAGTAAGTCCTCTGCACTTTTCAACTTCTTATTGTTGGTTTGTATGTTTTAAGTAAGAACCTTCTCCAACTAACTTTCTGTCTGACGTCTAGATGTACATGTATCTGCTGTTGTGGTTGTTAGTACTGTTGGAATAGGGGTCGAACATTTGAACCTTATTGTTGGTTATGACATTAATACTATTGATTGCCCCAAGACAAATCTGGATCATTTTTGCAACAAAATTGTAATTGTTGTCATAGGAGTTGTTTGATTCTTATACTAATTTTGGGTTTAGCCTTGGTTTACCATGTAATTCACTTACTCCTGACCGATACAAGAAGAAGAAGATGGTGTTAGTGTACTACATTGGCCATTTGGGTGATTACCTGAACAAAAGTCACAAAGTTGCTGCGAAGATGCCATGACATTGACGTTCATCACCGCGAACTGTTTAGTTCATGTCGTTAGTTGCCAAGCCATAGTTTCTTGTTTAGCCATTACTGTGTCTAAAGTATTTAACTCATGCACATGTCTCCTTTGCTCTTAAGCTTGTATTGCTAAAGATTTAAAATAGTTATTGGACATTTTGTACAACAAGTCTTGTGCTTCTTCCAACTTTTTATTTAACATGAGGATCTATTTGCTGAAGCGTTAACTGACTCACAAGTTTTTTGAAGTAACACATTGTAAAAGATTCCCTTTTGCATCTATAAGAATAACCCGTGATGTGGACATTTATTTAACAAATAATTGTACCTTTTCCAAACCTCGCTAAGCTTTTCTCCATACTGTTGATTGAAAGAGGTAATATCATTCCTTAACTATTTTTGATAGAGAAATGTACTTTGTCATAAATGCTTGGACTAGTCTTTCTTAAGTGGTGATGTTCCTTGCTTGTATCCTTGCAGCTACAGTTTGGCTTTATCCCTCAAGCAAAAAGAAAATAGCCTTAACTTGAAAACATCTACTAACATGCCATTCTATTTGAAAGTATCACACACTTCTTCAAAATTGATTAAATAACGATTCGAATACTCACTGAACAATCCCGAAAATATGGCATGCTGTTGCAACATTGATATAAGACCTTACTTGATCTCGAAATTATTCGAGCTTGGATAGGAGGTGTACGATACTAGATTGAGACCCTCCAAAGGTTGGTTGAATATAATCTCCCAAAGGTCTATCATCCCTTGCAAGAGAATTATTACCGTTGTTCCAAAGTGCACCATTATTTCCCATGTATTCCACATCATACTGTGGTATCACCAAGTTGGATTTCTCTGGTAGGCCATAGTTAATTCTATGCTTAGTTGTAGCTCAAGTGCTTGTCTCCTTAGATGCATAAAAGTCCTATTAATTTCAGGATCAAATTTTGCAAGAGTTCAATCAAATTAGTTGATAAACTATTAAGCACAAAAAAATCGTTACGAACACCACTTTATACGATAAAATAACTAAGGAAGAGATTAATGGAAAAATGGTCTGTGGAAACTTATTGAAGAATAAACAAAAACAAAATTAAGTCTAAATTAGGAATCGTTTTAGCTATGGTTTGAATCTTATCAAATTAATTAACTAAGGTTTGAGACTTTCCCTTACCTAGCTAAATTAATTTGAGTTTTACTCATATGGCATTTCTATGAATCAAATAACCAAACCCTGCCACTTTGGTCTCAAATTAATTAATCTAATAATTTAACACCAATCTATAACGGACGTTTAAAAACATTATCGCATCTGCCAATCTAACTAAAACTAAAGTTAACTACTTGCCTATTTATATTAATTATTATCCAGTTAATACAATTGATTAATTGACCTTCAAATTAATTAGTCCATGAATAATCGCATAGTCCATACTTGAACCTAAATGAAATTAGCAGTTCATGTTTTGAAGAGAAAAGCAATAATTAATTTTTAGCAAGAGTTCATGATTGAACAATAGATATATGAAATAAAGCAATTGTAATTGAATAAATAAAAGAATACATTACTAGAATTTAACTTGACAAAAATTAAACTTGAATTGAAGAACTTGAATAATCCAAAGTTGAAAATTCAGTGAAGAAATTAAAAGACAATTAATTCTAGAAATCTGGGAAAAAAAAAGTATTCTTAAGATGTCCTAAAACTCCAGGTAAAAAGCTGGAATAATGTATGTGAATGTATATAGGAAAAGGTGTCTCGTTGTTACAATTTTTTTCTTATTTATAATATGATGAAAAAGGCCTGACCTAGTTTGCATACCCATAGTCTGTGGGTGTTTGCATACTAATCAACAGTAATCTGCAGCTCACCCTCAGACTGTGAGTAATGGCTTTTAGATGATCGTTGACTGCAGATATCATTCTGTTTCAATCCCAATCTGCAACTGATTTCTCTTGGCCCAACTCTGTCTCTTGGGTCTTGATTAAAACTTGACTTGACACTTTCACTCCAATCCTCTTCTATGCATGCAAAATGACCATTCTACCATTTATTAAACTTGCACACAACATAAAACATAATAAATAGATATCTACACTACTTAAACACACAACTAAACGTAAAAAATAACTCAAAACACCAACAAATACTATAAACTTCTAAACACTAATTCACTTCCACAAAATACCAATAAATGGGATTAAATACCACTTAAATACTTAACAAAAGAGGTAAAAAAAATTACTCTAAATATAGAATTATTAGTCAGAGGGCACATTAAAAAATAATAAGATAAAAAGGATTATAAACATTTTATACCTAAAATTGATATTTTCTTTTATCTGGTAGGAACATTTGCTCTTACTACGCCAATGGTAGACCAATCTTGTATGAGAAGTTTAACAAACAAAGTTCAACCATGAAACATGTAAAATGGCAGAGTTTCATTCTATGTATTGTTTTTTTCAAAAATAATAACTAAATCAATTTCATTTACTTTTGAAACCATCTTTTTAGATTTGATTTAGACAAATAAACTAGAACCATCATAGCCGATAGAACCCTAAACTGTTAGCACATTTTCAGACAACTAAAAGAACCACACAATTCAATTAAAGTTTTATTTTGAAAAAGACAAAGATTAGCTAATACTAGGTTTTTCCATTCACATATGCAGTCCAAAAGATAAAGATTAGCTATCCATGGAATAAAAGATTGCATGGGTAATGGACATAGAATATTGATGAAATTGGAGAAGAAAGGGTTAGTGCTTACTCTTTTAATTGTAGATGTGGCTAGTGCTTAATCTTTTCTGTAAAATATTCCCAGTTTGGTTACCAAGGAAGATAATATTTTATTAGAGTCTCCTTTAACTATAGAGTAACTAAAAAATGTAGTTTTCAATTTATATATATAAAGTGCAGTTGGTATAGATGGATATAATAGTGTCTTCTTTACTATATTGGGATATCATTAAAATAGAATTATGGAATAGTGTTGAAACTTTCTAATTGGAGTTATTCTGCCCAGGATCTTCACAACCTCACTTATTACTGAATCCAGATCATGAATGGTTTGATTGCTTTCCCTTGGCAGATAGACAACATCATCCAACAAATCAAGAGATCAGCTCAGTATTTGCATGTGGTGTATAGGCATGTTTTCAGAGAATATAATGTAGTAATTGACTATTTGGCAAATGAGTCACATCAGCATCAATCCTTTCCGCAACTACAATGCTTCCAATCTACCATTTAGGGTCAAGGGTTTAGCTGGCTTGGATAGCATAAGTTTTAAACATTTTCGAGCTAATAAATCCTAATTTTTTTTCTTTTCTTTGCTTGTATAATTTCAAATGTCAAGTCTTCGAAATTCATTTAGCAGGGGTTTTTGGAATTAAGTCCTCCTCCTTGTATTTTCACTGATTTTATTAATAAAACTTAGGAGTGGCGCCCCCCCCCACCAAAGTTCCGGTGGTTAGCTAACCAAAAAAAAAAATTATTTTGAAAAAATAAATAAATTATGGTATACATTAATCTTGACTAATTCAAAAATCAAATTCTTTATATGATGACTAAAATAACTAATATATCTTTTTAGAAAAGTATAAATCTAAATCGCCAATCACAATAAGAAAAGTATTAAATTCAATAACTCAAACACTTATTATTGAAACAAAAGATGAAACTTTATTCATGCAAAGATTATGGTATGCATATACACTTATTATTGAATATAACAGAATAGAAGATGAAACTTTATTCATGTCAAAGATTATGGTATGTATTTTTGACTACATCAATGCTTACTAATAAAAACTACTCAATAACAATTGAAAGTAAATTCATCGTTGTATAACAATAGTCACAAATAATAAAATATTAAGAATTGGAAAAGGAAACACTAGAAAACTTCAAGAATTGAAGAAGAAATTAGTGCTTGATTCCTCTCTTTGAATGAAAAATAATGCCTTCTCACCAAGCTTTCAAGAAACCTTTCAGGATTTCCTAAACAAAACTAAATTAAAATACAAAACAATATAGAAAAACTGTTAAAAATCTAATAACAAGATGCTTATTATGTTATTAAATTGTCCTATATATAGATAATTGAAATCTCTAAGTGTTGGAGTCAGGTTTAGCTTGAAATTACCCCAAACAGACCCAAAAATCGGCTCAAAGTCTCAAAAGTTACAAATTTGTAAGTCTGAAATTTCATCTGAATATCTTGGCGTCTTAAAATAACATTAACTAGAATGCCTCTACATTCTACCTTCTATCTCTCATATCCTTGTTGAAACACAACAATATTCTATTTTAATGCATTTTACAGTGTTGTGGTATTGTAATTTTTATCTACCAACTTCTACTTCAAGTTGTTTTGTATTATCTTAACACTTAACGCGTCCCTAACCATTCAAAAAATAATGTAAGTACTAAACAAGTGCAAAATACATTACCAAACATGAAAACCCATAAAGTATGAGAGCATATACTAATAAAACCTTGAAAAGCCTTGAATTCTAGCCACAATCTAGACAAAAGTGCATAAAAAATAACTTTATAACGTGTCATAGAGCTATAAATATCATACTTCAATCTAAAAGTATGACCAAGAAACCAAACAATAACATATTATTCAACAAAAAGGAAAATATCCCGAAAATCAAGTTGCGCTTAATATTACCTGTATAGTAGAACTCATAATTTTTTTTGGTTTACCCAATCATAATCAACGTATTTAGTGAGATGACCATATAATCTTGGACTCACTTCCTCACCATTAGGGACACATGAATTAAATATAGAAATTTACCAAAACTAAAGAATCACAACCACATAGTTAAATTAAACATACAACAGGAATCTCTCCTAATATTAGGGAGTGTCCAACGGAACAAAAAAATATAACTAGATTCCAGAGTTTTAGTTTTTGTTCAAACCAGCCATACAAATTAAATATGTTCACAAGAATCTTAATAAAATTAAAAGAGAGGAAATAACACACTAAAAAAGAAACTGTTGACATTGGTACTAATCAAACAAAGTGCATTTTGATCGAAGAGTTGATGTTTTTAGGATCATTGAGAAGGATACACAAACTTAAGACTTTACTAGTACGTCTAGATCTTGAGCTTTCTTAATAACATTAGACTAAAATATGATAAGAATTTAAACAAATACAATCTAAATAATATTGATGATCACAGGAAATAAATAATCTACTGATTTAGAAAAGATAATTATTCATAGATTATTCATTTCAAGATTAGGACAATATTATTGTGTTCAACATCTAAATTAATCTTTTCTTATAAGAGGTTCTTATTCGCTATACTATAAGTCTATCATATTGTGAAAGTCGCCTGAGTCAATTGTAAGGGTTAGATGAGAAAAGAAGATAAAAATGAAGGTTGCTAGGATGACAATGCAAGATGTAGACTCGAGCGCTACATAAGAGCATTTCTATTTTGAGACCCAAATTCCTTATAACCTAGTTAGGGTCCATATGTTGACACCCAATTAGGGTCTATGTATTGACACCATTGTGCTTCGTTTCTTTCACTCCCTTTCAGTATGGTGAAAAAAGGAATTTAAACAAAAAATGCATGGAAGAATTCCTCCTTCTCTGACTTTCTTTCATCAATAGTTTATAGTCTAACCAAACACGATAAATGTTTCCAAGGGAATAAATTTCTATTTTCTCACTAGTTTTCTATAATCAAAGAAGGCCTTAGGTATTCCCCCCCCCCCCCAAAAAAAAAAAAGAAAACTATGAAAAAAATTTATAGTTTCTTAATCAATTCAAAGTAGTTGGTTCATTGGCTTTTATAGCTATGAGTTATGAAGGGTAGCACTACGGTAACGGTTAAGAACTTTTGAAACACTACTTGGAGACTAGTTCTTAGTTTTTATTTTAATTTATTTTTTATTAAACATATTGAAGTAATTTCCTTCCTGAAACCCTTCCATCCATCAAAGATCACAATCAATACTATAAAAAATTACAACCACCACTATTATGCCAAATTCCACCATCATCCCTCTAAAAATTACTCTTACAACTACCACTATAAAAATTCCACCATCATCCCTTTGAAAATCACTCTTTCAACTACCACTATATATCACACTCTCATAAATACCACTACTACTACCACCAACCATCATTTCCACAAAAATTCAAATAAACTCTCTTAAACTACTACCATTCCTATAATTTACTATTGCCAAAAACATCAAACGCCATTACCACCAAACCAACACAACCTTCTCAAGCTCACCACCACATCCAAATTGCTACCATTCCTATGAGCCACCATCGCCAAAAACCATCAAGCACCACCTGCACCAAACTAAAATAGCCTTATTTTCTCAAATAAAACCAAATAACCTTCTCAAACGGACTACCATAAATCATATCCATCATAATTGCCTAAAATCAACAAATATTAGGAACATTAAAACCTAGATTAAATTCTTAAAAAGATGAGAAAAAGGATCAGACTAGAGTGCTTGGAAAAGGAAAGTGGAGTAGAAAAAGGAAGAAAGTGATTTAGAGTAAAGGAGAATGAGAGAATTTTGGAGTGTAGGAAAGGATAGGGGTGAGAGTTGAAAATTGTGAGAAGAGGAGAAATAAAGGATGAGAGGAAAATAGATATGGATAATACAGAGATTTGTATAGAAAATTCAAGGGGATTCTTGGTTGCAGAGAATGGGAATCACGAATGAGAATAATCTCATATTGGTTCCTTGATTAATTGGTATGGGTATTGAGATATCTTGGAATCATATCCATTAAATTATCACCTCTCAATACCCAAGTAAATTTAGAAGTTTTGTGGTTGATTCCAAAATTTGAAAAAAAAATCGTAAAAATTCTCTCTCACCAAACCCCATCTCCATAAGGCCACCTACCCTCCCTAGATTTTCCCACCCCAACTCTCTTTCTCTTATCTCGTCTCGCATCACTCTCCACCCATCCCTCGTCCACTTCTTTCCCGCCTATCTATCCTACCATCTTCCTCTTTCTTTTCTCACATATCTAATGAACACATGAGCCGTGGATCAAGTAATGACTCGTGGACTAAGCTCAAGGAGTTGATTCAATTCAAGTTCCGATCGGGCCAATCAAAGGGTCAAGGTCTAAGAGGTTGCATCAAGCCATGATGACCTATGTCAAGGAGATGTTGGACCAACAAGTCTTACTACTTGTAAACGGTGGCCAAGAGTTATCAACTCAAGTTAAGAGACTTGTCCATATTTTAGAAATCCAAATCCAAGAAGAGATTCAGGCCCTAACAGTCCAAGACTCAAAGTGGATTAGTAAGGGTTTTGAAAACCCTAGTTTCGACGTTGGTCCATATTTTAGAAGTCCAAATCCAAGAAGATTCAAGCCCCACAATCCAGGACTCTAAGTGGACCAGTAAGGGTTTTGAAAACCCTAGTTTCAACCCAAGGGCTTATTTGGCCATTCCAATCCTAATTGTTCTAGGATTTAGTTTAGTATTTGTTTTAATGAGTTTGTTAGTTGGTTGATTTTCTTAGTTATTTTTGAAATTCCATCCTAGGGTTATTTTAGGCATAACTAATTTTATAGTCTTATGAGCCAATTAATCCAAAACTTGTTGGGATTTGGCAAGATTGTTTGCTATCAGTACGAGACCTATTTTGTAAGGTTTTGGCTAGCTCTTGTTATGTTAAAAGGTTCATTCCGGCTGATTCTATTTAGTCAGCTTTTGAAAAAAAAATATCGTGAGTTTATTTTCGAACTTGTCTTCCAAAGATTTGGGTATTTTGCACAGTATATTGATTCTTGTGATTACCTAACTTGAATATTATTGATTCTAGTCTCGTTATAGACAATAGATCGATATCTAGTACAGTTGAGAATAGACACTTTAAAATTTTAATTTCTTAATCAAAGGGTTTAAATCCGTTAAGGCGGAATTATTTCAGCGTTCTTAAGTTTGCATCATTCCTAGTCTCGTCAATTCATCTGTGAGGTTTGCGTCAATGTCCCTTACCCATCCCTCTATCCACATCCTTTCTGACTTTCACATATTTGCTCACATCTTTCTCGGTTCTCAAATCGAAGATTTCTCGACTGTGTTGCTATCTAGGTTTGAAATTGAAGATTTTGTTGATTTCATCCTCTAGATTTTATTAGATACAGATCTATGGAGTTTAGTGTAGATCTTGACAAGATAAGGTTCTTCTTTTTTCTCTTTATTTTTTTATTTTTTTTGGATTTGATCTCTTTAGGCTTTAACTGATGATGGAGCTATAGAAGTTTTAATTGCACATCTTCTACACAGAGAGCGCAGTGGTTGCAAACGTGGAGAAATATAAATAATAACAATTTAATATGATACCCATTCTTAAACAAAATTTAGTGTGATACCATTCCATTAAATAAAATCTATAGTGATTTTCTACGTATAATAATTTTGATTATGATTTCAATTTTAAAACACGAATCAAGCACCCTTAAATTTGAAGTTGGGATAGAGGTATGACTGTTTAGGATTTAGCCTTTTTAGCTTATCTAAGGTTTTTTTTTTTTCAATAAAAAATTGAAAAGGAAGGAAGAGTTTCTTGAAGTTTATTTGATTGAAAATTGTGAAGGAAAAGTTTCAAAACTAAATCTTTATTTTCTAGCCTTTTGACTTTTTATCGGATCGGATTGAATGGACTGATTTGTTGAACCAACTAATTTCAAACATTTGTTAAGTGACTGGGCAATACCATCCTTGACCCTGGGCTTGAACGGGTTGACCTTTAAAGTTGACTGAACGGGAGATGAAGAGTAGCATTGTAGCAACTATCAAGAGGCCCCGCTTATACAAAGGACGATTGATTATTAAAAAAACAAAAAGAATAGAAGAACAACTGTACTAGAGCTACTTGTGTTTACCCAAAAACAAAATAGAAGACGAAGCCCTAATAAGTTGCAGAAGTACATTTCACCAAAATGCATATGGATATGGATCTACCGGTGTACTACCACTACTTGTGCTACTAGCCAACCAAAGCTTTTCGCCGGAGGTCTATCTTTCCATCATTTACTACGATATCAGGTGCAGATCTCTCTTTCACTCGTCTTTTTTCCTGATTTTTAGGTTTCTCTATTTCTCTTCTTCATTTTGTATATTACTAGTAAGCATTTGGGTTAAATGATCCTCCATTGGAAATGTGCTTAGGCTACTAGTCGACTACTTTGTCATTCAGCTGTTGTTGAGTTCAAAAAGGCACTCGCTAACTTAACCCTTGCCAAGTACCTACCTCTTTTGCACGCTCCGATTCCTTTTGCTTTTCCAGCAACATGAGACCACCACCACATTTCCTCTTATTAGATCCATATTTCCAGATTTTTCCCTCATGGAGTTATCTACTTCTTTGATTTCAGTTATGGAGAATTCTGCATCCAATGGCAATCGTTTTCGAAGGATTCCACGCCAATCCTTCGCTGCTTCTTTCACGTTAGACCCCCTGGTGAGTTGTTTTTTCACTAGTTTTTTTTTTTTTTTTTTTGTGTTTATTATTTTTTTTGCTGAATTTTTTTTTTTTCCTCTTTCTCAACTGTTTTTCTTTTTCTCAGTTTGACGAAAACTTGGAGCAGTGGCCACATTTGAACGAACTTGTTCAGTGCTATCAGACTGACTGGGTCAAAGATGAAAACAAGTATGGGCACTATGAAAGTATCGGCCCAGTTCAATTTCAGAGTCAAATATTTGAAGGGCCTGATACAGATATTGAAACAGGTATAGCTGATTTTTTTTTCTTTTGTTATTGGGGTGATGCCTCATTACTTGTTTTATACGCCAAGACTTGAAATAAATCGGCTTAGGATCTGGAGGATTAATATCAATTGCTTGGAATTTAGCCTTAGCTGAATTTGAAATACTATCAGAATTGTCTTCAAAATCTATGGTTAAGACATATCTACATAAAGAATGAGGAATGACAGATGATTTTATTTATGGGATCAAAGCACATTGGAAGAGTCGGAAAGGTGCTGCAGGAATTTTTCCTGACAATGTATATGGACCAAGAATCTTGTGTATAGAATGTTTGGCTACTAAGAAACAATGAACTCACTGGAATATGTATGTCTGAAATGATCATGTAGAGATCGACATAGTAAATCTATGAAGATAATGTGAAATAAACTGACAGCTGAGATTATACAAGTAGAACTTCTAAAAAGATATTATAAAAGGAACTAGTTACTGCTTTGGCTGGCATCCAAACACCAAAGAAGATCATAAATAGTTAGGACTATCTATTTGACATTTATAGTGGTGGAATGGCCAGGACTGTAGCAACTAAACTCTACATGATAACTATTGATGTATCTGGAATAGACATGAAAAATATTAATTCATGTATTCATAATGCGATTATATGGGCTGACACTTTTGTTGAGTTAATTACTAGCAATTTATATGTACACCTCAAACATGTATCATGCATGAACTCTGAGGGTCTGTATTTCCTTTCTGTCAAAAGCTCGACCTGATACAAATTCTTTTTTCTTCTCTGATTACTACCTGCCAAAATAGTATGGGGCTGTATCTGTTTTTTTTTTTTTTTTTAGGGAGTACAAGAGAACTTTCTTTGAGGATTCATTCTTCCAAATATCTGCCAACGGAGAGTCCTTTTGTACTCTCCAATGAACCCCACTTATACTGGAGCCTTATATAGGACACTTCTTACTTTGGGAATGAGCTGGAAGTTCCTAATACTTTGTTATATGATTCACTAGAAACCCCCCGCTTCTTCAACTCACATGTGATAGGCCAAATAGCATCATAGTTGAGCACAGAATGAGCATCCTGGCTTGTAGGAAAGTTTCCGTGGGAGATGTCACAACTATTGGTTTAGTTTGTCATTATCCTAGCCAAAAGGGTGAGGTGTGTGGTATAAAGTGAAATATACCATGCATCACCTTTCCAGTTTAATTGGATGGAATGACTGGGTATTATGTTACAACGTTTGACTCTGAGACATTTTACATTCAACTTTTCTGCTGATATTGTTCTGACTTGTGTGCAGAAATGCAACTTGCTAATGCAAGGCAAACTAAGGCTGAAGATTCGACTGATGAAGAACTCCCCAGCACGTCTGGAATACAACTTTTAGGATCTAATTCTGCTGACTCATCAAATTCACTGATAATAAAGGTTGTGTTTGGGTGTAGCAGGATTCATTTGCTTATTTTCTGTGTGCCTCCTGCTAGTTCATTTTGTGGTTAAGAAAATGTTACTGTTTGCAGCATTTTGGTGAATCCCCCCTACCAGCTTATGAACCCGTTTTTGATTGGGATAATGAGCGCTCAATGATATTTGGTCATTAGATAAGGAATGCAGAAACACATTTGCCACAGTATGCCAGGTCAGATAGATAGATAGATACATACATGTAAGTTAACTTCTATGCATGTACATGATGTTTATGTACCTTTTTGTGGTTATAGTGGACTAAAGATCGCTGTGAAAGTTCTGTCACTATCGTTTCAAGCTGGACTTGTTGGTGAGTTTGAATTTGTACACATTGCTGATCTATCACGTGTTAATTATTTCACTATTAGATTCGCCTCATATTGTTATGCTTTTAGCTACCAGAAGTTCCATGTCTGAGATTCAGAAAGTTTTCTTGCAGAGCCGTTCTATGGAGCTATTTCTTTATACAATAGGGAGAGAAGAGAAAAACTGTCAGAAGATTTCATTTTTCATGTGTCACCACCAGATATGCAAGATGTAAGACATAAATGTTTGCCTTTTTCTCTTCAATTTTTAGTTGGCGAAGTTTTAGGAAAGTTAGTTGCCTTCTCATCTCTCTCTCTCTTATACTGTATACCCTTTTTCTCCTGCTCTGGCTTTGCCTTTGTGATATGTGAAACAATTTGATGTTTACCATCTATGTCCAACTGTCACCAGGCGAGCAGTTCTTCTGAACAACGTGGTGTTTTCCATCTAGATGCTCCATCAGCATCTGTTTGTCTACTAATTCAGTTAGAGAAACCTGCAACTGAAGAGAACGGGGTGACTTCATCTGTTTATTCACGCAAAGAACCGGTAAGATCTAGCTGTATTTAAACTTCCAAATCAATGACTAAGGTGATTTGGTTGGTCTCATTTATCACTTGCAAGAGGATCTGATCTTTAGATGTAATTGGAGAGATGAGAACAAAATGCCCTTTGAATTTTTTCCTAGTTCATTTTATTCTAGGAGGGATATGTGGGCTTTTTGATAGGCTACCCTGTTACAGTAGTAAGTTTGCTTGTTTTGTCCTTGAAGTGCATATAACCTCTTCCTTACAGGGGTTAAGCTGCCTAAGTATCTTTCTTTAATCATGCATTTGAGCTCGACCCTATGAAGGTGTTGGGCTTGCTAGATTTGCTTCTTGCAGGTGGAAAATTTTGTCTATTTCTTTCATGATTGTGATAGGACTTTTACTCATTATAACATTGTTTCTCTGTAGCCTAAACCAAATATATGCTGTAGAACATGGTTTCTCTATACTCTTTTAGTTTTATTCTTTTTGTTGATGCAGTGGAGGTAATATTTGTTTGAATGAGATTCCATAAGTTAGAGAATGTACACAATTGCAAATAAGGAAGACACTGAATTCTATTTACACCATCTGGAGTCAATTTTGTGTCTAATGTATGAGATATGGTTTTTCTTTGATTGAGTTAATTTGTTGAGCTCATGGCCTTTTACATATTGCTGGATTCCATTTCTTCTTGTTTCAATAACAATGAGTTGCACTTGATTAGGTGCACTTGACTGAAAGAGAAAGGCAGAAGCTGCAGGTCTGGTCCCGGATCATGCCTTATAGAGAGCCTTTTGCTTGGGCCATCATACCTGTCTAAGATCACTCTTTGATAGCAATCTTACTGCACCATCTGGTGGTCCTGCTTCACCTGGCAGCCCCCTGGCTCCTAGCATTTCAGGTTCAGGTTCTCAAGATCATGTCTTAGAACCAATTGCAAAGATAACGTTAGATGGGAAGCTTAACTATTCAAGTGCCGTGGTGGTGGAAGTTTCAAATTTAAACAAAGTCAAGGAAGGCTATACTGAGGATTCACTCCAGGTACAGTTGAGGCTCAGTCTCATAGTTCTTAATATCTTTTTCTGCTCTAGGTTCACATGGTGGTCAATGATGAAAATATACCTTACCTCTGTACACAGTTAATTCATTTTATTCTCTGTTTTTACGCCCCTTAAGTATACAAGATGAAGATCATAAGATAGTTTATGGGTTCCGGTTTTGGTTATATCACTAAATAGAGAAGTTCTGAACCATATACTCTCTAGGTGGTAAACTAACTTCCTCAGAAGAAACAGCAAGTAATGTGCATCCAGATCATATCACGACCTGATGACCATATAGACACGGTTCAGTTTGGGGCAATGAGAAAAAATAAAATGAGAAACATACGTACAGGATGTTGGTGAAGAATTTAATCTTTCTGGCATAAGATCTTCAATCTTGCAGCTATTTGGTAGATGTAACTAAATTTTCCTTTCTCCTTCTGGCTTCGTGTAGGCCAGGGAAATTAATTTTGTTCTCAACTAGCATTAATATGGATGTTTTTGTTTGCTTGGTTACTAAGAACGTCTTTATATTATTTTATGCTTCTCATTCAACATGTTCTTTAAATGCTAGGACCCAAAGCGCAAGGTTCATAAACCTGTGAAAGGTGTCTTAAGATTGGAAATTGAAAAGCTTCAAGCCAGTTGTGTTGATTTGGAAAGAACTTTGGAAAGTGGGCGTATCACCTATGATCATGTTGAACACGGGGAGCAGTTGACTGATTCCAGTTTCACCAGATGCCCCAGTAATGGTTCTTATGGATCTAACAATCCCAATTCTAGGTCTCATAATTTCCTTTCAGGGGAAAGAGCTAGCTCGAAATGGTTCAATTGGTCAGAGCAATTTGGAATGTACTACTGATGATGTATGTTATACATTTGTTTTGATTTTACACCAACTTTATAAAGTTATCTGCTGAATGAATCTCTAAGTTATAAATTTTTTCCGCCAACTTCTGTTTATATCAACTGTCATACATGAAATTGTTCCCTCTGTATGTATCAGAGAGGGTGTTTGAGTTGGTTGTGGAACTTCCTTTTGTACATTCTTGGATATTAATTGAGAAATCTTGTTCACCTTTTAACAGTTCCAAGCTTTTGACTTCCGTACAACAACAAGGAATGAGCCCTTCTTGCAGCTCTTCCATTGTCTTTATGTCCATCCCTTAACTGTGAACATGAGTAGGAAAAGGAATTTGTTTATAAGGGTTGAGCTCAGAAAAGATGATGCTGATATTCGTAAACCACCCTTGGAGGTAGGTATATGGCAATTTTATAGCAATGTCCAGTAGTTAACAAACATAATCTGAGTTTGGATATGGTTATCTTCAACCAGGCAATGCATCCAAGGGAAGCAGCTGCATCACTTCACAAATGGGCCCATACTCAAGTTGCTGTGGGGGCTAGGGTTGCTTGCTACCATGACGAGATCAAAGTTTCTCTGCCTGCCATTTGGACGCCACTGCATCACCTTTTGTTCACATTCTTTCACGTTGACCTTCAAACAAAACTAGAAGCACCAAAGCCAGTGAGTCAGTCATTCTTTTAGCACTTGAAGGATTATTATTATTCTTTCTTTTTTTTTTTATTTTAATTTTACCATCCTGCTGATTTGCTGCAATTTCATTTCTTTGTCATACTTTATGTTGTCATCTTTCATCCTTTGCTTAGTTTATTTACTTTTTGCAGGTGGTAATAGGATATGCTTCACTTCCATTGTCTACACATGCTCAGTATGTTCTTTCTTCATTAATCCTTTCTATGTGTTCTTAGCTTGATGAAGTTCATGGACTCTCTAGTGTCATTACTTAATTGCATGATGTGATTTAGTTTATTTCTTGTGTGTCTGTGATGATTGTTTAATTGTGTGTGTGTAATTTTTCTAATTGCAAATCTTTACTTTATGTTATCTAAGATCTAAGAATGTGAGGCCAATGCAACTCGACCTTTATGGTGCAAAGTTAGATTCCATTAGAAAAATATAGTCCTGGTGACATATCCCATCACTGAAAATGTGGTCCCATTTCAAATCTATCGGAAACTTTCATTTCTGTTAAGACTGTTATTTCAACCACAAACAACTGCTGTTGAGAAATGAAATATGAGCCACAAACAACTGCTGTTGAATTAAAGGTTGATCTTTGCTTCTGAATTGTGATAGAAGACATCTTTATTAACCTAGATCTAAAGCTGACTATAACTTATCATGTTAGGTCTTGGTGTTAAATTGAGTCTACAGGTTAAAGTGGGCTGAAAACTTCCTCGACAGTGCTCATGATGCTTGTTTGAGGGATAGGATGTCTTATATTAGATTAGACCTGCGCATAAAATGGGTTTTCCTTTTTTCCAATCTCTCCTTGTGTTGTTTGAGGAGGAAAAATGAAAGACTTCTTATTCAAATAGATTGGAAGAATCACAATAAAAGTAGCTTTCTTTGCATGGGAAGCTTCACAAAAAAGTATTTCCAACTATGGATGAAGGGATGATATACTAGGGTGAGGTTTTGTTCATTACCTAGAAAAACTCCAAAACGTCGTAAGGATATAACACCTCAAGGTGCAATTTTTTCTATAGGTAAAGGAACTCCAATAATCATGCAATAATGTCAAATTATAATATGTCTACCCATTGGATGTGAAAGAATAGATACATACTTGTTAAGTTGATTCTTCAGGGCATATGTGGCTTTTATAAAATGTATTATGTCAGCTAAATTGTCATGAGGTTATTCGGTGAAAAGAGACAAATCAAATTTAGAGAGAGACAGAAATGGTAAGAACAAAATAAAAAGCTCAAGGTGTAGGAAAATTTTTACATCCAAATATGTATGAACCTTCCAATTTTGGAGTTTATACTGACATGTGGGAAACACCGAAACGGTACCAAACCATGTAAATTGGTAGATTTGGGAATGGTAAAATGAATGACCTTTTTAGCCTCTATCAGAAAAGTAAAAGTATAATAAAATGATTGGCACATGTAAAGGCAGTATGGGAACATTTCCTGATGTCTCTCTAATGAGAAGCCCAAAGTAACGTCTCTCTTTTTTGTGGTGCATTTTAATGGGCCTTGCTTAAGGTTACTATTATAGAGAGAAAAATATCTTGTTTATTCTCACACTTCTATCAAGAGTACATAAAATCTGTATATATAAAGTGTAGAATACTCTAGATCCTAAAATTAAGCTAATCAATTTACATCTTAAAATCAAGCTATCTAAATCCTACAATCAAGGTAAATCAATTAACCTACAATTAAGTAAATATATTCACTTATTATATTTACAACACTCCCCGTCAAGATGGAGCATAACAGATATTAATCATGCCCATCTTGTTACAAATATAATCAATCCTCGGACCACTCAAAGCCTTGGTGACAAAGTCAGCTAACTGCTCTCCAGTTTTTACATGACTGGTTGAGATTAATCTTCTCACGGATAAAGTGACAATCAACTTCAATATGTTTGGTCCTCTAATGAAGAACTGGATTTGATGCAATTTGGATTGCAGCTTGATTGTCACACCATAACTTCATAGGCAATGAACTATCTAGACCAATCTCACTTAACAATTGATGTATCCATATCAGCTCACAAGTGGATTGTGCCATGGCTCTATATTCTGATTCTGCACTAGATCGAGACACTACATTTTGCTTCTTACTTTTCCACGATACCAAATTACCTCCAACAAAAACACAATACCCAGTGGTGGATCTCCTATCAACCTGCCCAATCTGCATCTGAGAAACACTCAATATGAGAATGACCATGATTACGATATAGTATACCACGTCCTGGAGCTCCCTTGAGATGATAACACAAGATCTGCTCTAAAGCTGCCCAATGAGTGGTTCCTGGTGAAGACAAACAGGCTCACAATGCTGACAGGATATGCAATGTCAGGACGAGTCACCGTAAGATAATTCAATTTAACAACTAATTTCCGGTACATTTCAGGATCTGAAAGCAACTCCCCATCATCTGCTGTATGTTGCATATTAGTGATCATTGGTGCACTACAAGGTTTAGCACCCAACTTCCCTGTTGTCAAAAGGTCAAGGATATACTCTCTTTGAGATAGAAAGATACCATTTTTACACCTAGTAACCTCAATGCCCAAGAAGTACTTTAACATCCCCAAGTCTTTTGTTTGGAAATGAGTTTGAAGAAAAGATTTAAGGGCCGTAATACCTGCACTATTACTACCAGTAATAACAATGTCATCAACATAAACAACCAACAAGATAAGGCCAGCTTTAGATTGTTGATAGAAAATAGAATGGTCACAATTACTTTTCTTCATGCCAAACTCTTGAACACCCTTAGACCTCACTAAACCGCCCAAACCAAGCACGAGGACTTTGTTTAAACCATATAATGACTTTCGAAGTCTACAAACGTTACCAGACTCCCCCTGAGCAACAAATCCAGGTGGTTGCTTCATATATACTTCTTCTTGCAAGTTCCCATGCAAAAGGGCATTTTTGACATCTAACTGGTGCAGAGGCCAATCATTAGTAGCAGCAAGGGAAATAAACAAATGGACAGAAGAAAGTTTTGCCACATGGAAGAAAGTTTTGCCACAGGAGAGAAAGTATCAGAATAATCTACCCCATATGTCTAAGCATACCCTTTTGCTACAAGACGAGCTTTTCGCCGTGCAACAGAACCATCAGGGTTAACTTTAACAGCAAACACCCATTTACAACCAATAGCCTGCTTGATTAGCTGGTAGATGTACCAAGTCCCAAGTACCATTGTTGTCTAAAGCCATCATCTCTTTTCCATAGCAGCTCGCCAACCAGGATGAGCCAAAGCCTCAGGAAGATTATTAGGAAGCCGACATTGAATCTAAAGAAGCAATGAAACATTGCAAAGGAGACAAATGTTCATATGAAGCAAATGAAGAGATTGGATGAGAACATTGTCTTTTACCTTTTCAAAGAGCAATACATCTAGATCTAAACTCAGATCTGTAGACGGAGAAGCTGGTGGAGGATGCGAGTCCGTGTGTTGAGTCCGACCAGTGTAAACTTGAGTGATAGGTGGTTTCGTGGGACTTTCATCTGAAAAATGAGAGCTCTAGCAACTTCTAGTAAGTGTTTGTTTTTTCTTTCGGCAACACCATTTTGGAGTGGTGCGTCAACACTTAAAGATTGGTGAAGAATTCTATTTTCTGACATGTAGGAATCAAAAGGATTAGAAAAGTACTCTTTTGCATTATCAATTCTTAGAGTGCGCACGGAGATATTAAATAGCGTTCTTATTTCAGTACAAAAGGAACAAAAGATGTTGAATAATTCTGATATATTTTTCATTAAATATAACCAAGTAACACGAGAATATCCTGTCGTCCACAAAGGTGACAAAATACCTAAAACCATACTTGGAAACCACTGGACAAAACATCAGAATGAACTAATTCAAAAGAGGACGCAACCCGTTTATTGACCTTAGGCAAATAAGAGACACGATGCTGTTTGGCAAATTGACACGTCTCACAGTCTAAATGGGATGAACTTTGAAAATTCGGAAATAACTTCTTCAAAATCGACAAAGAAGGATGCCGTAATCGATAGTGAACTTCAAGAGGTGTCAAAGTGCTTGAACATGCAATGGGTTTTGGCACTTTCATTGAAGGAGTTTCGAGTAAATAAAGACTGCCAGACTCACATCCCCTACAAATAATCTTCCTCGTCATAAGATCCTGAAACACACAATGATCAGGGAAAAATGAGACAAAACAATTGAAAGCACAAGTTATTTTACTGACCGAAAGTAGATTGAACGAAAAGTTAGGCAAACACAAAACAGATGACAACGAGATAGATGTTGTAGGATTGGCTATTCAGGAGATCTCATTTTTCCCTGATCATTGTGTGTTTCAGGATCTTATGACGAGGAAGATTATTTGTAGGGGATGTGAGCTGTCTCTTATACACATCTATCTAAAGCTGTTCCATGAGAAACAAAAGTTAGGCAAACACAAAGCAGAGGACAACGAGATAGATGTTGTAGGATTGGCTATTCCAGAACCCACAGAAGTCATTGACCCATCAGTCAAAGTAACACTTGGAAGATTTGTGTGAGAACTAAAGGAGGAAAGGATACCTGTATCACCTGTCATATGGTCTGTAGCACCTGAATCAATGACCCATTTGCTAGAGGATGACACAAGACACGAAGTAGGTTTACCTGACTCATTAAGAGAAGATGACTTTCGTGAGGCTTGGTAGTCGATAAAGCGAGCAAATTCATCAGCAGAAACAGAGAGTAGTAGATTTATCCATAGATGAAGGCTTTGTAGACTCATGGTTACTCTCTTGAGATGCAAAGCTGGCAATCTGAGAATGCTGTTGAGGTTTGCCATGAAGTAACCAACATGTACGCTTCGTGTGACCAGGTTTTTGACAATGATAACAGACACGTTGATTTTGGTCATGTCCTCCACGACTAGCATTCCCTTCACCTTGAAAATCATGTCCATTTCGACTATCATTGCTTTTTCCTCGACTAGCCTCATTCAAAGTACCTCGGCTCACGAGGGCACTAGTAACATTAGGTGGAGAAGGTCGAGATCCCTCAACCCGTAACACTCGAGTGAAGGTGTCACGGAGAGAGACAATCTCTGGACTGGAAAGAATGTGTGTCCGAGCAGTATCAAACTCAGATGGCAATCCTGCAAGGAAACTCATAACAGCCATTTGCTCACGTTGAGACTGTTGAGTTTTCACATCAGCACTCAAAGGAAGAAGAGCATTCAACTCCTCATACACCCTGGTTTAAAATCCATAAAATATTCAGTAAGAGATCTTTCCTATTTTTTCTGGACGTAAAACTCCTTACAGACATCATATATATGATTGAGATTATCGTTACCAGAATACAGGAAAGCCAAGTAATTCATAAGATCTTTAACAAATTCACAGTGATTAATCAAATCGATTACCTCGGTATCGATAGAATTTCGAAGATGCAAGAATATTCTTGCATCTTCTCTTAACCAAGGCTTCTTTGCAGCATCATCTGATGGTGGTTCATCAATAAAATGGTCATCTTTATCAATACTACGGAGATACACCCACACAGTTTTACTCCAATCCAAGGCCATTGAGTTTGTGATCTGTGATTTTTGTAGTCATAGAAATAACATTAGAGATAACTGTCTTCATCTCTCTGCTATTATCCACTGTGTTGTCTGCCATTACAACTCAGTGTAGGAATTTTAATGCACCAAACTAGAGATTGAAAATTGACTCAACAGGGTCACGAAAAAGATAACAAAGCCAGTGAAAGCTCAAATTAAGCTATTCAATTTACATCCTAAAATCAAGCTATCTAAATCCTACAATCAAGGTAAATCAATTAGCCTACAATCAAGGTAAACGAATTAGCCTACAATCAAATCCTACAATTAAGTAAATATATTCACTTACTATATTTACAACAGTTTCCAAACCACAAACCCCTGAAATTCTCATTTAGCTTCAGCATTCCTCCTTCAGCTGTCTCTTGATCACCTAGGAGGGAATATGTTGTGTTCCCATACAGATTGGTTCTTTGCATCAGGTATTTCATAGGGTAAAATCTTTTGCTTGACTAATATGAATGCATCAAAACCTTCAACAGCTAGTTTATTATATGGGTAGCTTTTGTGGTGCAGAGGCTTGGCAGAAGCCTGTGCAGACAGCAACTTGTTCACAGCAGAAGATAGGAATATTGGACTTCTGTATTTTCTAAATCTTGGTTGATGAATTTTGTTGTATAACCCATTACTTGCCTATGGTTAGTATACTACTGATCATTGTGAGTTGTGGGCCTGTTAGCCATATGTTCAAGTTACGCTGCCCTCCCACAACTCCCATAGAGAAATTGTGAATTCAATGTCACACTAATTCTAGATGTTTTGTCGGATCATATTGGATCATCCGTTTATCGTTGCTGGTGCTCATCTCTTATAATTGTGGTGGTTTTTAACTTATCTTTCAGATTCTTGTAACTGTTGTTTGTTCTGCTTTACTTCATTTTGCTGCACTAGTTACCATGTTATGCAGAATTTAGAAGCGCAAGAAGTTGAAACAGAACATGCTTGAAAAATATTTGCACATTGTCCTCCATAAAAATGAAACCAAAAGGAAAAACAAGAGAGAAATTTTAGAATCTTTGTTCTTGTAAGCACATCAGGTTTCTTTTTGTAATCAGAATTATTTGACATTTGACTCATTCAGGATCTGTTTTTTAAAATACTATATTGCTGATGGATTGTTTATTCATTCTTTCGAGTAATAATCCTTTCTCATTTTGTACTTCAAGTTATGATAAATTTGTTAGAACAAACATAAATTTGCGACTTTTAGCTTTCAATTTTGTGCATGAACAAGTTCATTTTCACATCCCTGAATGTTTCTCATGGAACAGCTTTAGATCTAGAGCAAACAGCCTAAATGGTCACCCAACTATACCAGGGTTGTCGATTTGGTCACTCAACTATTTTAGTGGCTTAAATGGTCACTCAACTTCTAAAATTGTGTCATTTGGGTCATTCCATTTATTTTGTCCGTTAGAAGCTCTGATTAGTCCGTCACATGACTTTCACGTGACTTTTTTAAAGGGTAAAATTGTCCAAAACTTTTGAAACCCCAACACATTCAAGAAAAAACTTTTTCCCTTCCCTTCATCTCCTTTCCCCCCTCCTTCTGCCATGCTTCCTCCACTCCTCCCTGCTCCTCTCCTCCCATCCTTCTGCCATCCTCCACTCCCCTTCTCTTTCTTTCTTTCCTCCCATCCTCCATCCCCTTCTTCTGCCATTCTCCACGACAATCCACTTCTTCCTCCTTCTCCCCTTCCTCCTCCTCCTACCCTCCTGCCCCCCCTCCTCACCTAAAATCAGTAACACCAAGACACAAACACACACACACACACTCAAATTATGCTATGATCCCCTTAACATCATCTCTTAATGCAAGAGAATAAAAAGCATTAAACTTTACAGTAGCTAAAAGTTCACGTAGATAAAAGATAAACTACTGAAGCCAAGTTCTTCAATTCCAACCATGGCCGCCCAAAAAGTCAAAGAACTCAAAATAAACAAAACCCATTAATCTATATAAAAAACTGATCATACCAGTCCACAACTTATAATTCAATTCATTTTAAAACCAAATGTATATAATGAGTATGGGAAAAAACAAAAAAAGAACCTTGGAGCTTGAGAAGATGTGATGTAGCACAAGATTGGGGTATCTTGTCTACTAGCCCGAGTGGAAGGAAAAAGGGTTTAAGGGGCTATTTTGTGGCTATGAACAGTACAAGTGAACAGTATTCTGCGACCTTGGAGAAATTAGAGGGGAAACAAAGGAGAAATAAGAGAATCCGCAGATTTTTGAGGAAGAAGAACAAAATAAATAAAAAACAAATAACTCAAATATTCAATTCATCATTCTCTCTCCAAGATAACAAAGTAACAAAGCTATTTATAAGCTGAAAAAATACCTAAAAATAGAATCCTATCGGGATAAGGATTTCTAATTCCTATTTTAAACGAAACTAAATACTTCCTAAATCAACTAGACTCTAATTATGAACCTAATACAATTAGAATAGTGCTTACGACTAAAAAACACAATTGCTGAAATTTCCAGCACTAAAGAAACAGACTGAAATACCCTTTAACCTAAAATTCTAAACAAACTATGATATTCCAGCTTTAGAACATATATCTGATCTTAATGTATGTGTACTTGAAGCTTGAGGGATATTGTAAAAATCCTTAATTTTATGATTCTTAATCGGCTGCATCATTCTTCCCCAGTTTGAAAAACTCAACCTCGAAAATTTTTAAAGAATTGAAGGATGAAGAACACAAAAGTCTGATATTTTGTCCATGTGTTAGAAAGATAGCAGCAATTCCAAAAAATTCTTGTGCCATATACTTGAGGTAGAAACAGAATAATCTCAAACTTCCTGGGCTGAATTTTGTTAAACTCTTCAACAATGAAATCTGAAGGGATAAAACATAAAATTCCTCATGACTTTGCTCGAGATCCTGCTCCTACTTAGATTTGACAAGTTCTAAATTTAGATTTTCTTTGGTCTTATAACCATCCTTGGTCTGTTGGGCTGAAACAATAATGGTTTCCACAGGTTTAATTTCTGAAACTTCTACTAGACAAGTCTCTTCTGCGTCCACCTTAGGTGCCTTGATAGTCTCATCACGTTCATTAACCAATTCTAAATTTTAGTCCACTAAACTACTGAATAGTGATCCAGAATCAGCAGCCGTTTTCCTAGAAATCTCAACTTCTATAAAAGGATCATGAACCAGATTCTTGCTTTCTATACATCTATCTTTTCGGCACCACATTCTGGTTTGATTCAACAAAACCTACCATTAAATTGTTGTTTTCTGCCTGATGGCGATAAACTCTTGCTTTTTGTGACGATAAAAAGGTAGGTACTCTTCTAATAGGAGCTCTGTTATCTCAGCATGTTCAACCGTACGCCACCACAATTAGCACATCCACAAATTAGCACATCCACAAATTAGCACATCCATCTAGCTTCATCTTGGCTATTAGAATTTTATAATAATCATCTATGTGATTATTGTAATAAACACAGTAATCCAGGGAAGTGAGCCATCTATGAAATATTTCAGGATGACTTGATCCTTCAAAAGATGGAAGAAACGAGATGATTTGCTGGAACTGGATGTAGGTAACCCTATTTATGGACGAAGAAGAAAAATATGGTCAAGAAAGAAGGGAAAGTTTGGCTTTGATACCAAACTGATGTAGCACAAGATTGGGGTATCTTGTCTACTAGAGCGAGCGGAAGGAAAGAGGGTTTCTAGGGGCTGTTTTGCGGCTGTGAACAGTACAGTGAATAGTAATTTCTGCAGAAATTAGAGGGAAAACAAAGGAGAAATAAGAGAATCCGTAGATTTTTGAGGAAGAACAAAAATAAATAAAAAAACAAATAACTCAAATATTCAATTCACCATTCTCTCCAAGATAACATAGTAACAAAGCTATTGATAAGCAGTAAAAATACCTAAAAATAGAATCCTATTGGGATAAGGATTTCTAATTCCTATTCTAAACAAAACTAAATACTTCCTAAATCAGCTAGACTCTAATTATGAACCTAATACAGTTAGAATACTACTTACGACTAAAAAACACAATTGCTGAAATTTCCAGCACTAAAGCAAAAGACTGAAATACCCTTCTAACCTAAAATTCTAAACAAACTATAATATTCGAGCTTTAGAACATATATCTGATATAATGTATGCCTACTTGAAGCTTGAGGGAAGTTGTAAAAATCCTTAATCTTAAGATATTTTGTCGGTCTGCATCAAGATGATTATAATGTCCCTGGAATTATTATAATTTGATACACTTGGATATGCCACTATTAGAATGGAGTCTTACTTTTTGTGGGATCAAAATAAGGAAACATTTATTTGGTTGACAGCCGATTAATTTCGATATACTGGACAGGAGGAGGGGAGGGGGAGGGGGAGGGAGGATGGGGAGGGAAGGAGCGAGAAGAGGAGTGGAGGATGGTCCTTCTAGGGGATGGAAGATAGGCTCCTTCCCTCCCCACTATGAAGCTCACTCCCCCCTGTCAAAGGGAGTGGAGGAGGCGTGGTAGAAAGGGGGGAAAGGAGGAGATGGAAGGGAAATTTTTTTTTCTTGAATGTGTTAGGGTTTCAAAAGTTTTGGACAATTTTACCTTTTAAAAAGTTGCATGAAAGTCTTGTGACGGACTAAACGGAGCTTTTAACGGACAAAATAGATAGAATGACCCAAATGATGCATTTTTAGAAGTTGGGTGACTGTTTAAGGCACTAAAATAGTTGAGTGACCGTTTAAGCTACTATAAAATAAATAGTTGAGTGACCAAATCAACTACCATGGTATAGTTTAATTACCTTTTAAGCCGTTTGCTCTTAGATCAATCTCTCTAGGAACCATTGACATGAAGGATTTTTGGGTGTATTTTTTTAGTGGGATAGATTTGGAAAAAAATTTATTTTAAATTTTCCTTGAGGCTGCGAGAGGTTTGATTACCTACTTCTGCATAATCAAACTGTGTTCTTTGGCCATAGATTGTTGTTGGGAGCTTATTTTAGCAAATTGTAAATTTGATATGCAAGTTGACCCTTCAGTTGGATGTGAGAGGGGAAACAGAAGGCCGTGGGTTTTATGGTTACTGGCACACGGAAGATGTTTTAGGACTGTTTACACTTCATTTGAAAATTCTTGGTACTGTCAAAGATTTTCTTGCTGTAAGAGACAAAAATGGGAATTGAAAGTCTGAGTTTGTCTGTCTGAGTGCTTCATGAAGAATAATTTGATCTTGTTTGTAACATAAGGTTGTTGCTTCTGTTAGATTTGAGTTGTATGATTAAAGGTAACTGAGGATTAAAATACTGTTTTAGTTGGTTGCTCAGGGAGGTTAAGAAATATAGACTAGGACAAGGATATGGAGACACAGTAGACACTGACAGTTGGTTGCTCTGGGAGGTTAAGAAATATGGACTAGGACAAGGATATGGAGACAGCAGGCACTGACATCCGATGACAATTCAAAAGTCTTGCTGGAACATGTTAACTTGGAGCAATTCTAGAGTGGGAGAGGGATATAGACCGACATAATGGACGATGGAATTACTAGAGTTGAGAAATATTTCAATAATTCAAGTAGGGTGTGGAATTCATCCAAAAAGGTTGGATGTATTAGTTTTTTACGGAGATCTTCTGAAATGTTTGAATTTTTTAGGAATATTAGTTGCAATGATGCCAATGTTCTTCCAGAAATCGAAACAACTATTGTTGATTTTCATGCATGAAGTTTAGATTTATTGTGCAAAACAACAAGTTGGTAAAATTGGATGTTGTGGTATGCTTATGATAATTATATGAGCCAGATGGATTTTTTAAAATTAGATACTTTTGGGAGTTTGGCAATATTGCATGTGTTCATGCATAGGTTTCGTTGTTAACGATATTTTTTTTAATTAGCTAACCACCTGAATCGGGGTGTTGGGGCGCTGCTCCTAGATTTTATTAATATTGAAAATCAAAGTAGAAGGAGGGGGACATCAACCTGACCTCCAGCAAAATACATAAAAACCTAGTTCATTATCTTAAATTAGGACAACCAATACTATCTAAATGAGCCAAGGACTTGGCATGAGGGGGGACATTATGTATGTTGTATACAATAGACTCGTGAGACTCAAACCCTAAATTTGCTAAGAAATCAGCTACTGCATTGCCTTGTCTAAAAACATGAACGAAAGTAGGGTTTATATCCTTGAGATAAAAGTAGCATTGCTGAATGATATGATCCACTTTCCATGGTGCTAGTGAATGACCTGTGAAGATATTGACAAGAATATTCTTTCTCAGCTGCGGGTCCAGCTCAATAATGACATATGTAACTCTGTTTCTTCTGTAAAGTTGAATTCCTTGCAACAAAGCAAGAGCTTCAGCTTTGATGCTGGTTCCCTGATCAGAATAATAGGAAGAGAAAGTCGTCTGAATTGTGCTTTGCTGAATCTCTTAACACTCCTCCCTCCAGAAATAGGCCCAAGAGTACCCTTTGCATGCCCCATCTGTGTTGAGCTTGAAATAACCATCTTGTGGATGGCTCCATCTAACTGCTAGAACCCTCAATCTCTCAGCTGGTATAGTATAATTCCATCCTCTAGGTGAAGTCTCAACATCAGTTAAAAACTTAATCTTGAAAGGAAAGGCAATAGAAATATAGTGCAATAAGCCCTCAACTGCCGTACAAATTGAAGCTGATGAACAGTTCCATTAAAAAAAAAACTTGTTCCTTGCTTTCCACAGTTCCCAACAAACAAAGTTAGGAATCAATCTGCACAAAATACCAGTAATTGAGGTGGAAGTATCTGAGGAGTTCAGCCTCCATCCATTCATATATTGATAAAGATTTGAGCCCCCTATCCTTCTTTGAACAACTTCCTCAAAGTGCTTCCAGACTTTTCCTGCCATGTGGCCAGAAAAGAATGCATGCTGCAAAGTCTCCTCAGCTTGGCAGAATTGGCATTTGGAGGGTATCTGGAACCCCCTTCTTTTTCAGAATGTTGTCTAAAGGCAACAAATCATTGAGTGCTCTCCACATAAAAACTGATACCTTCAAAGAAATTCTAGCATCCCATATCATTTTCCTAGAGAACAATATAGGCTTGTCATCTCTTATTACATCAATGGCAGAAGATAATGAGAACTTACCTGAAGGAGCAGCCTTCCAGACATAATCATCTTTTCCATAAGAAAGAATCAAATTCTTATGATGCAGCTAGCTGAAATTAAACAAAGGGCTGGAGTTCCTGATCGCGTCCACATCCCATCTTCCATTATTCCACACTTGGTTCAACTTCAAATCAGTGATTGGAGTGTCATCAGAAGGTGGCAAACCTTCCTCACTCCAACCATCAAATCAAAAGGAGGAATTTTCATTCCTTATCCTTACCCCAATCAAAGGTTCAACCAATTCTTTCACAGCAACCATCCTCTCCCAGACAACACAAAATGTAGTAGTTATAGAAGCACAACTTGGATGAATAACATTGTGTAAGTATTTGGAGTGCAAGAAAGAAGACCATGAAGATTTTTTAGTTCTGAACAGCCACCATAGCTTCATAGACATACCTTGAACAATATCAGAAATCTGTTGAATACCTAGTTTATTTTCATGAGTAGGTTTACATATCTTGTTCTAGGCTCTCCAGTGCAACCTTTTTCCCCATTCAGATTCCCCCCACAAAAAATCAGCAAACTTCCCTTCAATTTCCTTGATGACAGATTTGGGAGGAGACAGTATTGACAAGAGATATATTGGAATGGAGCTTAGAACATGCTTAATGAGCAGCAATCTTCCTCTAGCTGTGAGAATAACTTAGCTTTCCAGCCAGCAATCTTAAGAGTAATCTTATCTATCATTGGCTGAAACATAGAGTGCACCTTTTTGCCTTTTTAAGTAGACATCCAAGATAAGTGAAAGGGAACTCTTTCTTATTGAACCCAGTAATCCTAGAGATCAGCCTGATTCTAGGTGCAGGCATTTTAGAGGAGACATAGATAGTGTTCTTATTTCTATTAACCTTTTGGCTAGAAGTAGCTTCATACCTTTGAATGAAAGCATCAAGGCTTTTGATAGATTTTTTCTAGCCATCAAGGAAAACTGTGATGTCATCTACATAAGAAAGATGAGTTATTGGGCTGCAACTTCTAGTAGTGGAGAAATGACCAATTAATCCTTTTCCAAAGCACTGATTCAAGCCCCTGGAGAAAACCTCAGCAGCCAATATAAACAAATAAGGAGAGATGGGATCCCCTTGCCCAACTCCTCTTGTTGATTTGAAAAAACCAGTTGGCTTTCCATTGAATAGAATAGAGAACCTTAAGAAGATTCAACACAATTAGCAAGGACAGCAATTAAAGCTTCTCCAAACCTAAATCTTCTCAAAACAGCATAAAGAAATCTCCACGAAACCCTATCAAAAGCTTTGGCCATGTCAAGCATTATTCCCTAGCAAAGTAGGGTCTTCAAACCAGTTCCCATCAGAATCTCTAAGCCTCCTTATACATAGATTATTCTGTGAAAAAAATTTAGTGTTATGATACCCCTCCTTCAACCATTTAACATTAGCTTTTTGTTTCCAGAAATTCTCCTGCTGTGCCAAGGCTTTTAATAGCAAAGCTTGTTGCTCAGATAGCTTAATTTTCTTTTCATTTGAAGGTTGCTGTTGATACTCCTCTTCTGATTTAGCTACTGCCAATTCTGCCTCTTTAATTCTGTCAAAAATATTCCCAAAAACAGTTTTATTCCAAGCATTCAAATCAAATTTGAGCCTCTTTAGTTTACCTGAAAACCTTTGCAGTACTGTTCCACGACTAAATTGAGACCAAATATTTCTCCACAGTCTGCATAAAGCTGCTGTGAGTCCTCCATACATTTAAGAATCTGAAAAGTTTAGGTCCATCAAATGTAGTCTGCTGTAAATTAAGAAGCATAGGTGCATGATCTGAACAGGTTCTATTAAGGTGGGAAATAGAGACTTGCTGAAAATCCCCCAAACGATCCTATCCAGCATTTTCCACACCACATGACCATGTCTATTTCCACACCAAGTGTATTTGGAGCCTTTGTATGAAATATCCATCAGTGCATAATGATTTAAGCATCATTAAATCCAGCCATGTCCCTCCCATCAGGCTGAGAAGATCTAGCATATTCAGCAGCTTCCCTTATCACATTGAAATCATCTCCTACCATCCATGGGTTGGAACAGGATGCTGAAAAATTCTTCAAAGAATCCCATAATGCTCTTCTTCCAGAAAGTGTGCATTTAGCATAGACTAAGGAAACAAGAACAGGACTACAAACTTGAGAACTATCAATGGTGGAGATAAGTGAATAACTTGGCCTTCTACTGCAATAGTGGAGACTGTCATATTATTATTCCAGAAGCACCATACTGTATTAATCGAATTAGTGAAGGTTCCACATCAGATTGAAACCATGGTGTCCACTTAAAAACTTTCATGAAAAAACCATTAGTAAACCAAGAATTTTTCAGCCAACACCTTAAAAAATCATCCTCAAGATCAAACCTGATTAGGATACGCCTATGATCAAGCAATCCCAACTGGAACTCCCCCTTAAAACCAATTGTAAGAAAACTTTTATGCAGAATCTCCATGGAAGGTCTTCCCCTCAGAAAATTGACCTACCAATACAAACTTAAATGGCTGAGAAAGTTGTTGAATCTCTTCCTCGGAAAAGAAGATTGCTGGTTTGCCCTTATAGAGGTATAGGGGCTTGAGTTGTAGTTCTGATTCATCTTTCAATCTGTCAGCCCTAGCCATTGGATCAACAACTGACCTAGAATTACCTTGTAAAGCTGAAACGAGTGTATCAGGATCCAGTGGCCTTCAACAGGCAAATTTTGAAGGGCATCCGGCTTTGCCATTGTTAAACAGATTGAGAGTTGTAGAGAGAGAAAAAGTTAGAGAGAAGGGAGAGCATTCGTATGCCTTATTCTAACAGAAAATCAAGGATATGGAGCTGACAATGAAGTGGAAAGGAAAGAGGAAAGTGTACTCATCGTTGTTGTTAACGATATATCTCCAACATATTTCCTTAAATTGTGAGATGGAGGGCTATTGTTTTGTGACTTGCGTGGCATGAGGCAATATGTTGGACGAATTGCTTATATCCATGTCTAATTGTTAGTCATTCTTCTGGTTTAATGCAGGTTCAAGTCTGAGATTTCTTTGCCAATAATGAGAGAGTTGATTCCACATTATCTCCAGGATACTGTTAAGGTACTGTTTATCTGGTGCTCATATAATTTTTTTATATCTTTTGTTCTGCATTCAGCTTTTTTTTCTTTATATGTATATATATTCACTTTTTTTCTACTTACATGTACATATTTTCTTTATATCTATGTATATACTTCTTCACTGTGAGTTCTTGAGTCTTCTAAACTGTTGTTGATATATTGGATGGCTAAGTGCAAACTTACGTGCCCATCTTTGTGAGATGGGCTAAGATTTTCATTACTTGCAATACTTTGTAGGAGAGACTGGATTACTTGGAGGATGGAAAAAATGTATTCAGGCTTCGGTTACGATTGTGTTCATCATTGTACCCCATCAGTGAGCGCATTAGAGATTTTTTCCTCGAGTATGACAGACACACTCTTCGAACAAGTCCACCTTGGGGATCAGAGCTTCTTGAGGTGCATATTTAATATGCTGTGCCATTTTTTTTTTCTTTTGCTACGTGTTAGTTATCCAGGCATGAAATGCTGAGCTTGCAAGTTATAAGACATTATTCCTTACTTTAAAAACACATTAAATATACCTACACACATACACGTACGCTCGTAGATACATCTAAAATAAATATGTATTATATATATCGATATACTACACACACACTCTTTTAAACATGTATCCAAACAAGAAATGAAAGTTTGAAAATTGGTAGAAGGTAGTAGCAAAATCCACTATCCAGAATTGGCAAGCTAGTCTAATAGTTCACATTATTATTTCTTTTCAGAACAAGTGAAAGAAACTACGATGATCCTTGACACCTTTTATACTAGGCACAAACAATAGCTGTTTTTGCAAGATATAGAACCCGCTAGGTAGTCTAATGGTTGATAGTATTATGTCCTAGAAACAAGTTAAATCAACTTTGTTAATCCTTTACGCCTTCGTTTACGTGCTCCAACATCAGTTGTTTCTGTAAGGTCTGTTAATAGATTGTGTGAGGTCTGTGTGTGCAAATGCAAAGTTTTAGAGGTAGGAAAGTAGTAGACATGCATGGTATATTTAAGTAGTCTGGTAGACTAATATAATACAATTAGGAAAGCGATTAACCAGAACAAATTGATGCAACACCTGTTAGTCTCAGCAATACTCGAATAGAGTACTCTCTTGTCGAAGCAGTGGATGCGAAAGATGATGAAGGACCTTTGCGGTTTCAAGACAGATCATTTACATGTTGACAAGACAGTTCACTAGCTTTGTAATTTTGGTAATGGATTGTTACCTCTATGGTAAAGTATTTGTGACACAATCTCAGCTTCTTCTGCAAGGCTTTCCTGTGTCAAGATTCTATGTCAAATGTTTTAGACCTTAATGCCAACTGCAGAATACATTGCAAAAGCTTTACTACTTGTACAAGTTAACCAAGAAACATCTGTTCTTTCTTCCTGGAATTATTAGTCCGCTGTCTGTGATTGAATTTGAAAATTGATAAAATACACAGAAACTTGCTTTTACAAAACCTAGTCTAATTTTAACCACTGTATACTATGATTATATCTAGGAGGAAGGAAAACAAAATAACAACATATTCTTCCAAAATATCACAGCTATATCTTTTGGAGCAACATAATGCAGAGGGGGGGAAGCATGAGATAATAATTGTATGCATGCGAAAGAAAAAGAGTAAAATTGTGTTGTGATCTGCTTATACTAGAGCTTAAAATAGCGTGCTTCAACAAAATTCATCGTGGTGGCACTTACATTTAAGATATTGACACTTGATACATTGTGGTATTCTCTGGATATGGGACACTACATTATCAGCTTAACATCTGACTAGAAGTTGTTTCACATTGGACATTTCTGAATTAAATGATGAGAATAGTGTTCCTCTTGAGTACTCATGCAGGCTATTAACAGTTTGAAGAACGTGGATTCAACTGCTTTGCTTCAGTTTCTCCATCCAATACTCAATATGCTTCTCCATCTTATTGGCAATGGTGGAGAAACTCTCCAGGTTAACCTGAGATACTTTCAGATGATTTCCAAATGATGCATCTTTTTACAAGTTCCCTGATATAACCTTGTTAGATTTTATTTTGGTTTGCTTTTTCTTTGACTCCAGTTTTGGTTGGTTGACTTCTGAGAGCATAATCAGTTGGTTTCTTTATTCTGATTTGACTTATTTTCCATGCTTCTTCTCCCCCCCACCACCGAACTTTTTCAAGGTTGCTGCCTTTAGAGCTATGGTTAACATTTTGACGAGGTATACCTCTCAGCTATACTTATTACTGTGCCATGTGGTATTAGCAACATTTCTTGGGCTCCTTGTAGATTTTAAATTACCTCAGTTGAACATATACAACTTAATGGATTGTTATATTTGCTTTGAATTCACTTAATATATTCGTTTCACTTGCATAGGACATTTCTTTGATAAAGAGCTATTTTATTCTTTTTTATTTTCTAATTAATGTATTATAATGTAGGGTCCAGCAAGAATCAGTGGATGAAGCTGAAAGAAATGTTTACCTTGTGAACTATGTTGATTTTGCTTTTGATGATTTTGGTGGTCGTCAGCCCCCAGTATACCCTGGTTTATCCACAGTCTGGGGAAGCTTGGCGCGCAGTAAGGTAAATACTATCCTTCTGGATCTGGAATTGTATCTCACATTAGCATTCAGAGGTCTGAGGTGCTTGGTGTATCTACAGCAGTAAACTATTACAAGAAATCGCTCATGTATGGTGTTTGATATATCAGAAATCCGGCATGCTACAGCCACAAATCCAGTGTATAGTCAATTTGAGTTGCTTAAAGTTTGTTGGTAATCTCATTGAATGCTGGCAAACTGGAATCACTTAAGTTTTCAGCATAAATTGCTGGGTTGTTAATGTTTTGTACTTTCTAACAGAGGCCGAAGAGTTCTCACACTGAATGACATGTTATGTTATTATCTTTCCTATCCATCTTTTGACTCCTTATTTACATGTAGGCCAAAGGTTACCGTGTAGGCCCAGTATATGATGATGTTTTGGCAATGGCGTGGTTTTTTCTTGAGCTAATCGTCAAATCAATGGCATTGGAGCAGACACGGTTGTTCTATCACAATCTCCCCTCAGGTATCATTTTCATATTTAGAACAAATATTGTTCAACAAAAATGAAATATGTGATATTTAAATATACAACGTTTTTTTTTAATTTTTTTTTTAAAATATACAATGTTAACTGTGAAAAAAACTTCAAAAGGTATAGGCTTGCTAGTGTTGTATAAAAAATATGCTGCAGTTACTTGAAAACTTTTAGAAAGGGGATTCCCTATTCACTAGAATTCTCTTAAGTATTTTAGCTGGAGTAGTTTGACCGAGGTCATTAATGCCCCCTACTTTTTGGGGCGGGAGGTGTTCTTTTGCTGCTTACATATTATGGTACCTGGAATCTTTGGTTCGAGTAGAAGGTTCTTGGCTGCTTTATTTTTGAGTAGGTTTGGACCTTGGTAACTTTTTGTAAGGGCCTTTCACTGTGATGATGCTGGAGGGATGGCTCCAAGTCGTGGATCATGAATGTATGCCGTGCAATTATGTGGAGGATTTGTGGTGGGTGATAACTTCCAGCCAAGTGTTACTTGAGTGGGCGATTGGCATATGCACAATAAGTGCTGGTGCTAGGAAGTTCTTTTGTGGTTCATATTGGCAAGCAAAAGCTTTGAAGTGCTGAAGGTTCAAGACTAGGACTTGGATGGTTTTGTTAAGTTGGCCTTTGGTTGTTGGAATGAAGGCCATGTACGGGCAAAGATTGTTCTGCCCTTGAGGGATCTACTCTGGAAGACTTCCTTTCAGAATAGATATTGGCTCTACATAATCACAAATTCGTGAGAACCACAAGGCTGGGATTCTCTTCTGTTTCCTTGCTATTCTTTACTTTCCAACATAGGAAAGTAAGACCACAATGATTAAATTTTATTAAAAAGAGTGTTCCGTGGGCAAACAAAACAGGAATTCGAAACCAGATCAATTCATTTTGTATCCATTGGACTTTATTCAAGGCTGTCTCATACATATTAAAGATGCAAAGATGACAATTCTATCTGTTTCTCGAAAAACTTGAGGACTGTGACGCTTTATACATTTTCTCCTTACATTTTACCTATCATCATATATTCATGATGCCTCTATGGCATCATTTATCTTTCTTTGTGGGTGGACATTACTATTGATTCAATACTTTCCTCCACTCTTTGATGAGTAATCTTCTTATCTCGTCGCTAGTTCAGTTTTCAATTATTTGGGCATGATGAACTGATCAAAATGAAAAAGAAGCTTGGCATGATATCTTCAGCATCATAATTGTTAAAGAACATGGGCTTCCATCTCTAAACCAATTGGCCATGAGTGGTGTGGCCCATGAACCTTATTAATGAGTCCAGGATCTTTAGGCTAATCAATGTGGGATATGCTATATTTAACACCCGCTCTCACACGTGATTTGGGTTGGTTGAGTGCTCGGGACTAGAGAGAACCCGTTACTTGGGTTGGTTGAACTTTTGGGGAATTGAGCATTCAGGGCTAGAGAGAGAACCAATGACTTGGATTGAGCTCCCGAGGAGTTGAGCGAGCCCGTTGAACTGGGCTAGAGAGAACTCAAGGCACGTGTGGAATGGAAGGGAGAAAACCTGAGGCTAGCGGAGTCAACTGATACCATATTAAAGAATATGGGCTTCCATCTCAAAACCAATTGGCAATGAGTGGTGTGGCCCATAAATCGTATTAACGAGTCCAAGATCTTTAGGGTAACCAATGTGGGATATTTTATATTTAATAGTAATTATTCAAGATTTTATGTTGGTTGATTCATGTGATTGTGTCACACTAAGTGTGAATAGTTTCATTAGCAATGTGCTTGGGTTTTAGTTGTTATGAGTGATCTTAAAGAGAGGATATGAGTAGCTTTGTGGTTAGTTCGGGTTATATAGAGTTTTCTCCATTTATTCTTGTTAGGTTTTGGCATTTAGTGCCTTTCGAAATATATTTGAAGTTTCCTATTTTTTTGAGGGAAAAGACATTCCACTTCGTGAATGTGACTTAGCTATACATGTGATCACATCACTAGCTGTGGTATTCATAAAATTTTACTGTTCTCTGCAACTATTTCCTGTAGGGGTACCTTGAACTTTTGTTGTGGAAGCCAATATTACCATTCATGGATACATATTTATATGCATGTGTTAATGCATCTATGCACGTATGTATTTTTTTTCCTCAAATTTTGATAGGCGGATGGTGGTAGATTGAATCGGCAATCATAAAAGCTTATGTTCTAAGAAGATCTATACATGATCTACTTGCAATTTGCTCAGGAAGGGTGAGATGTATTTGAACTCTTATGCATCATCATCCTAGTAGAAAAGGAAGTCGAAGATTGAATCAGGAATCAGAAAACCTTATTATTGTTCTAAAAGATCTATACATTATCTACCTGCCATTTGCTATGGTAGTTGAAGTATTATGCATCATCATCTGGTATCTCTATATAGATGGGAGTGGAAGAAGCCAATTTATGTTTTGTCTGTTTGACACTTAAGAGTTGAGTATTTGATAAACATAAGCTGTTTCATTCTCTATTTGTGGTAAATATAGCATATCTTTGTTTGCAAAAGGGATTGACTATGACAATATCTACTGAACTATTGTAAACTTGATTGTTAATATCCTGAATAACTGGTTGATTATTGTTGTTTTTCCTTATTTCTTCTTTCCTCTTCCCTCATTCTTTTTTTCAGGCGAGGATGTTCCACCAATGCAGTTGAAAGAAAGTGTTGTCAGGTGTATAATGCAACTATATGACTGCCTCATTACAGAAGTTCATGAACGTTGCAAAAAAGGTTTAGGTTTGGCCAAATATCTAAACAGCAGTTTGGGTTTCTTTTGTTATGATCTATTGTCTATCATTGAGCCACGTCAAGTTTTTGAATTGGTATGTTTACCACCTATTTATATCTGTTTTGAACTTCAATTTTTTGGTCTTATTCATGAAAACATTCTATCCTGCATATCTTTTTAAGGTTAATGCTACTGTACTTCTGTGTTACTAGGAAAGAGAGGAGGAAAAGAAAGGGTAACACTTTTGTTATGTCATCTTAAGTTATGAATGAGTTTCAAACATGGGCGGACTTAAAATAATTGAGTTGGTGCAAGCATCTTGCTATAAGATCATGAGGATTTTGTAATCTGCTGTAGGACATCGATCAGGTTTTAGCAGATTCCTTGTGGAAGGACCCAAGGAATTCCTAATGCATTGGAACTACTTAGCAGGTCCAAATGCATTGATAATAAATGTAGATTATTGTCATAATTCAAAGAACAAAGTTGGACATAGCTGCTTAATGATTTCATCCAATCAGAGATAGAATATAAATTATAAAGTTGTACTATGTGAATATTGTTGAAAATCATTCTCTTTCTTTCTGTCAGTCTTTTTATTAGCCTGTTAATAAATGGATAGTTTCCATAGTTGATCATTGGGACTATCTTTGTTTGCTTATTAAAATTAAAACACAAAAGGAAATTGAAATTTGAGTTATTTCTTTATCCCTTTCAGTGGTAGCATTTGGAACTATTGGCAAGTTACCGATATTGGTTGACTGTATCTATTCTGTTTGTGTCCATGTTCAGATTGAGGCAATGTTTGGACCCATGTATTCTGAGCCCACATATGTAAACCTAAGAAGTATTGAGTGAAATATTTGATAGTGTGGTCTTTTGCCTTGTTGGCTGTCTCTGGCAGTAGGTGTTTATACTAGAATTGAAGCATGTACACATCTTTAAAATTCCTAGCAGCCTTGTTGGTTGCATTGAATAACCTTATTGCATTGTGATGCTCCCATCTATTGAACTACGATAATTTGAAAGAGAACTTTGTAAATTGTTTTAATTTTCTTCAGTAGTACACGTGTTAGGTTGATTTCAGTTTTCTCACACTATTTGCTGAGATTAGTTACTCAAGCAACTCACCCTTTATGATATGCTATTTCTTTCCATACACTGCTCGTGATACTGGATGGTTTTTTATTTGTTTCTGTTACTTCTTCTTATGTGAATATTCAATTCCTTCAAATTACTTACTAGACGAAATGTTCAATTGGTGTTTAATACACAGAAGTGGTCATGTAGCATGTTTTTTTGTTGCATTTCTAGACTTTTCCTCCCTCATTACTCTCTGAACTGGCTATAACTTGAGATCTTTACTCCATGTTATGTAGGTATCCTTGTACCTGGACAAATTCTCTGGGGTTTGTCAATCAGTTTTGCATGATTGCAAGCTTACTTTTCTACAGATTATTTGCGACCACGATCTGTTTGTGGAGATGCCTGGGCGAGATCCTTCAGATAGGTAAATGTCCAACATTGATTTACCTTTGTATTTCTTTTAAATGTAAACTGTACTTACCTTCCTTGAAGTATATCATAATACTGAAACCTCCCGAGATATTGTTACCCTAACCGTCCTAGTTTGAAATTTTAAATCTGTTTCAATATCATATGATTTCTGCCATGTTCAAGCTAGAATATAAATTGAGCTGAAAGTCTAGTTTGAGCTCAACCTGATTAAACATTTTAGATGTGGAGCTCAAGATGCAGGAACTTAATAATTGTGCTCAAACTCATATTTGAGCGTGTCCAAGCTTGGATCTAGACACGAATTACTTAATGATGAATGATTTTATTCAATTTAGAAGTATTTGAACTTTTCTGTTCAATGATTTTGGCGGCTTTTAAAATTTGTAATATGAAAAATGTAGAACTGAAAACAATGAACGAACAAAAATTATTGGTGCATTCATCAAAGTATGTAACCGCACACACACACACACAAATATATATGTATTTTTATCCAAAAAATATGTCAAACCATGGATAAATATTACATTCATTACATTAATTAAATAAGTCAAGCTTAAACAAGTTGAAATCTTTTAGTAAACAAACTGAAAATCAAGCTGGATCTTATTTTATAATACCTGAATAAGAATGTTGTGTGGAGTTTGAATGAGTCGAGCCGAGATTTGTTTGCAGACATGTCTCAATATAGGCCCTGCTCTCAGTAACACTATCTACTGGAAACCATTAAGAAGGAAGGTTAGTGTAATTTCAAAAATTTCATGGGACTATTAAGAGTAATCATATCAAGCCTTAAGGGTTTTGTATAATTTGCTGATTTCTTTTTTTTACATAATTACGCTGAATGCAACTCTGGTCAACCTATAACCTTAGAGTCCAAAATCTGTTTAGCTTTTGATACTCTTGCTTTTTTCTTTACCTGCTTCTTGTGTCATGGGCTTTTGGTTTCATTTTTTAATTGGCCATTGGAATTTGTGACAAATAGTTTTGTGTTTGCTATTTCTTATGCTATTTACAGTTTTGTTAGTTGAGAACAATTGCAGCCTCCATTATGTGAGATGATTATCATGAACAAGATGTAAGTTTGTATGGCATTTGGATACCAAATCCACTTAGAATGGGTTGGCCAAATTATGAGTATGCTTTTTGTGAACTTTATAATAAATATTCAAAAGTCATTTCCCTTGATATGGAATTGGTGAAATGGGTTCCCAATTAAAAGTGGGGGAAGAATCTTATCAAATAACTGAGAAGACGCCTTTATTTTATATTTCTTGTTGTTTAGCTCTAGGAGCCCACATCAATAGTACATGGCGCAATGCAGTATCTTATGAGTGTGGGACATGAATAAAACCATAGTTACTGAAAACCCTTTCTACCCCTGCGACCTGCGTCCCGATTCATGCATATCGAAACATGATTCATTTGTGTCCTGAAACGCCGCTATTCATGTTTCGGAACGTCAAAGGTAGGGAATCCTTATTAGGATAAGAATGCTTTGTTTCTTCTTTTAATTTTTTTCTTAGAAAATACTTTCCAAATTACCTAATTAGAACTATTTAATATTAGATTTGTTTTTATTTATTGTCAAAGGTGATAATGGTTCTTGAAACAAAGTACAATACTATCTAGCTACCATCACTTTATCCCTATAATTTAGCCACTTTTATTTTTTTAATTTTTTTTAAACCTCTACCTAATATGCATGCTTTCTATAGAAATTAGAAGCATTTAAATTCTTTTATTGTTTGGAAATTTTACTATCATTATATCAAAAAAATATTTGAAAGCCGTTTAAGTCAAAGTCACATATCCATGTAAATACATATATGTATGTGGTTATACCACAACTCCAAATGGAGCGTATCGTGACGTACTGACTAAGCTTACCCATACATATCTCATACTTTAAGAAATGGCGTCTCGTGTTCCTATACCCGTACTGTATTTCCTAACGTATCTCACGTTTTTGGTAACTATTGATAAGACACTGCAATATCAGCAGAGTCGAAGAATGAGAAGAAAAATGGTTTGAAAACAAAAACCGTTTACTTTAAGTGGCACTGCTTCACACAGAAATATTTGGATATTTGAAATTTCATATGCAGAAGCTTTATGGAGCAGTAACACTTCTTCACAAGAATAAAGTTATAGTAATGGCACTTATTGAAGGAGTAATTGCGGAAAACCACGTCATTTTGCATCCTTCTACAAGGTGTTATGTGATAAATTGATTAGCAAATACACAAAATGCTAGTCTGATGCACCATAATCTTGTCAAATGAGCCTATACAACTTTGTCTCTGCATCTGGAGATAAAGGGCTGAAGAAGGATTTATAGTGGAACTATTTGGCAAGATTTTAATTGTGAAAATCAAAATTACGGATTAGTGTCTATTTAAGTATCTGGTATTTGATTTAGAACAAGAGGAGCACTTTTTTTGGGCTGAAACATTGTTTCTAGTTTGTAACACTCCATATGCTACGAGAACATATATATATAGTATAGTATAGTATAGTATAGTATAGTATATTAATTTGATTGTAAAGATGGGCACAGCTTTTCTATGTTAGTAAATTCAAACTTAGAAGTGAAATGTTGGGGTCACAATAATTGCAGTCGTTTAACCTTTTTTGGAATCTCAAGTGGTACATATGCTACTTATATGATTCAGCAAGGGTATTTGTATCCTTTGTCAACTAGTTTATCACTGGGGTTTCTGAATACTATTACTCGTCACTCTATGTATACTATATATTAGTTGTCCATGAGAAATTTTATCCTTAATCTTTGTGTTTCTCTTTTTCCTTTTTTTTTTCTTTTTAAATCTCTTACACCTCTTTAAGTAGCCAAATCTTTCAGGCTCTCGAATTTTGGATTCATTAATAAATAATTTTTGGTATAGATTGGTCATCCTCCCTTCTTATGCAGCAGCTTTAATCATTAACAATAACCAATTGACAGCATTTGCAAACATAATGCCTGTCTATAGTTTCTAGCTATTTTCTTGTACAGAGCTTAGTTAGGAAGTTTCACTATCTTTGTTTTGACTGTTAATATAAAGCCCTTTTCCTATTCTCTTTCTGTGGTTTGGGATGGGTGGGAAGCGGCATCCGTTGATGAATGGTTATACAATGGTGGTCCTTATGAACTAATCGTTCTACTCTTCCAAAAAGATGGCCCTTACTTTCTCAGAAACTTGCATCTTATGAGATGCTTCTAACTTTCTCAGTGTCCTAATTGCTAAGTGCCTCATATAAGAATTTAACCCATAGAGCGTGTTGCTCAAATTAAGTCGATTATAGCTTTTCTTTAAATCTACAAACTGTTTTGAGGATCTTTTGTTCCTATTTGTTTTATTTTTTCAGTTTATTTTATGTTGAAAAAGCTCTAGAGGTGCTTCTAAAAATGACTTCTGACTTTTCAAACTTTTTCAACCCTCAAGACACTATAATTTTTTAGAGAACTTATCCAATTATAACTTTTCTTAAGCAGCTTTAGAAAAGCTAATGTAAACGAGAACCAGCTTACCCAGGTTGGTCTATTTGGTGTCTCATATTTCTAAGTAAATTAAACCTGCATTCTATTGCTAAGTAGCTGTGCGTTCATCTTCATATTCTATGTCTTTCATATGTTGGTATCCTGCTGGTTATTCTTTGATGATTGCATTAGTCACAAGTTCATTGTTAAAACACTAGACGTAGTATTTAGCTCTTATTTGAAATTGATTGATCTCTTGTTTTGCTTCAATGTGTTGGGGTTCATGATGATGGTAGTCGTTCTATCCAAGTTTCTTTCACTGTATGATTCCAATGATATACGATATATTTGTTTGCTAAAATTCATTTTCTTATTACCAGGAACTACCTTTCATCTGTCCTGATACAAGAGATTTTCCTTACGTGGGATCATGATGATCTGTCTATGCGAGCAAAAGTGAGTGTACCGTTGGTTGTCCTGATATTGGCTTATTATTCACTAGGTGAACATATTTTGGTTGAGATGCATGAGTGCTAGGCCTTCAAAATGCCAATCATACTATTCTTGTTTTCTGTAGGCAGCCAGAATTCTGGTGGTCCTCCTTTGCAAGCATGAATTCGATATCCGTTACCAAAAGCCTGAAGATAAGCTCTATATTGCCCAGTTATATTTCCCTCTGGTCGGCCAGGTTTGTTGGCTTTATAATGCTCAGATGTACTCAGTTATGTATATTATAGTTGTTTCTTTGGGAAGTTGAACTCTTTCTAAAATTAGCTTCATGGATTAACCCCATTTAAGAATTTTGTTTCACGTCGAGAAAGTAACTGCAGAGCATGTTCTTCTAGGATTTACCTTACACTTTTGTTTGGTAAATTGCCAGTACTTTCTTATGTCCCCTGTAGTTTGGGAGTTTTAGATGTAACTTCTGTAATTACCATCAAATATCTTGACTGTTAGAAACATGCTATTTTAGGCACGAGAATAAAATGGAAATAGTTTGAAATTGTTGAAATAAAGTGCTTTATCTAAAAGGACTGCCTGATGAAGAAAGGGACCTGAGAAAATAAATGCACAATTGCACTGCATATGTATACTAGGAAGAAACGTTTTTGGGCAAAAATATTTTGCCTGCTTGTGTAACGTGAATTATATTTAATACTGCTTACAGGGGTGCGAGGACAAGATACTGAGAAAACAGAAAATTACAAAAAGAAACTTCAATGACCCGAAGAAGTCTAGTAATCTAACTAATTGGTTTAAATGATGTTGGAACATTTTGAGAAACCAAGTGATTTAGGTTCTTCTTAAACAATTTATTGATCACCTATAATTTTGTAGAATACATTGTTATTTTGTTTAATTTGTTGAGGGTTAACTGTCTTGTTTGTGGTGTGATGTATATAATTTGAAGTTTGCTATGCAATTTTTATATGATCTGTTTGGCTAATTCAGTTTCTTGTCTTCTTATTTGTAAAGAATTACATAATTGTTAAGTAATTATGGGTTTAATGATTGTATAAAATGTTCAATGTAGATGCTTATTTATCTAATACCAATGTAAACCTTTTACTGATAAACCGATACGTGGTTGTTTGGTTACAGTTTAAAATACCATGAACATGTAGTTTCATGTTAGTTTATTTCAATTTGAAGTGGTTAAGGTAAAAAGAACCTGATGCAGCAGCCATAAGTTGGCTGGATAAGAACTTCTGTCAGTGGAAGCCTAAGAATAAAGTTAAGGGTGTTGGCGACCAGAAGTTTTGGTCCAAAGGGATCTGTCAATGGTGATTCTTAGGGATTTCTTTCTAGGAATTTAGGTGGTAAGTGGTATTTTAGTCTTTTTAATAATTGCTGGAAATTGTCAATGGAGTTAGGATCTGGAGTCTTAGATAAGGTTACTTAATTGTATTAGATTATAATTTGGGGTCTAGTTAATTGGAGAGTATTTTGTTATGTTTAGGATAGGAATTAGTAATCCTAATCACAATAGGATTTTGTTTTTAGTTAGTTTTATAGCTTTATAAATACCAATATTAGTAGGTAATTTTGAGGCAGAGAATTGATCCATCAATACTTTTCAGTTTTGTTATTAATCTGTTTGTACTTCTGTCTTAAATTCCCCCAAATTTCCTTCTGGCCTCCTTGTTTTGTCCTCTGATTACCCCAAGTTACTGTTCACGGGTAGTACCAGAACAGCCCCAAATTTCCCCTTATTCTTCTGCTTGCACTTATAGACAAGATTCCCAATCTTGTGCTACATCAGTTTGGTATCAGAGCCAAACTTTCCTCTCTTTTCTGACCATATTTCCCTTCTTAATATGGTTGCCAACCCAGAGCTTTCTTCAAAGTTTGAAGCTTTGTCGAAAGACCAAGAGAGTCCTAAAGAAAATATTGCTAAGCTAGCACTTAATCATAAAGTGCAAGATATTGACAGAAAATTAAAATCCTTGCAATTATCTGTTGATAACAGATTCGATAGCATGCAGAGAAGCTCGACGGACTTTATGCATTACTGCAGGGAAAACAACTACCTGAAACAGTTGACTAGACAGATCATAAAGCTTCTACTTCTGAACCAGTTTCTCAACCAATTTTCCAACCCGTTTCTGAACCAGTTTCTCAGCCAATTTTCCCACCCAATTTGCAACCAGTTTTTCAAGCAAAACCCGTATCAACCCAAATTCACTACTTTCTCGCCTCAAGGAAATTTCCCTTCTTGGAAAGGTAGTATTTCTTACATCCCACCTCAAACTCAATTTCTATCTCAAAATCTGTTCTACCATAATAATAATTTGGCAATTCAGCAAGATTTCAGCAAAGGAGTCAAGTTAGATGTTCCAGATTTTTATGGTGATGGTCATGCAGATGTTTTCCTTGATTGGGTGCATAGTTTAGAGTCATATTTTAAATGGTATGGTAAAAATGATCTTCGGCAACTTTATTTTGCTGAAGGTAAGGTAACGGGGACTACACGTGTATGGTGGATTAAGAGCAGTCAAGTTTTAGGAGGCGTGGAATGGGTGATGTTCGGACATGGAAAGAGATGAAACAAGCCATGACTTGCCACTTCCTTCCTTCCTTCTGACTACAAACAAAGAGTTCATCCTCGATTTATGCAACTGAGGCAAGATAATATGACGGTTGATGAATACACAAGTAAGTTCTACAATCTGGACTATATTCGAATGGGATGAAGATGTTATGATTGCTTCATATAAGAATGGACTAAGACCACATATTTCAATGAAATTTGCTACTTCTGTTCTTAATACTTTGAATGATACTATACAAGATGCTCACCAAGTAGAAGCAGAATATGCCACAAGACCTTCTTTGCGAAATCCCACGCATAATGGTCGTGAAGAAGAGAAATTTAGCACTGATTTTAATAAAAAGGCAGCAGTATGGACAAGGTTACAAGGGAGTTACAGGTCTGCTGATGCAAGAGCAGATCCAAAAGGTAAGGCTCTAATGGTTGAAGATCGTCGGAAAGCTAACAAAGATGGGTGTTTTCACTGTGGAATTCAAGGTCATATGAGCTGGTAGTGTCCAAACAAAAAGAGTCCCCATATTGATGCCGCCTCTCCACAAAAGGAAAAGGAGTTTATTCTTTTGAAAGCTGAAGAAGATAGTGAAGATGAGCAAGGTGATTATGAAGATGAACAACCTTGTCTTGTCTTACACCCACTTCTTAGTACACAAAAGGATATGGAAGATGAGGATTGGCGACGAAGTAGTATTTTCCATACTTGAGTTCGGTGTAATGGAGCATTGTGCACCATGATTCTTGACCCCGGAAGTTGCAACAACTGCATATTAGAAGATGCTGTACATAAATTGGGACTAAAACCCGAGCCACATCCTAATCTATACAAGGTTGCTTGGGTTAATAACTCTAACCTTAAAGTGCATGAAAGGTGTTTGGTCACTTATTCTCTATAGGTGGTTTGATTGAGAATGTTGAGTGTGATATAGTACCTATGAAAGTTTGTCATCTTTTGTGGGGTCGACCTTGGCTTAGCAACACTTATGCTGTCAAACAAGGTGACTTGAACCTAAAACTTGTTTTGTCTAAGGATTTGCTGCTGGTGAACCTTAAGAGATCATTCCTTTTGCAACGCATCTCTCAAGGAGATGGAATTCTTGGACCACATCCTAACTTATCGGAGTCGAGTTCTTTTCAGTGGGGGAGAGATGATGCAGCAGCCATAATCTGGCTGGATAAGGACTTCCATCTGTGGAAGCATAAGAATAAAGTTAAGGGTGTTGGCAACAAGAAATTTTGGTCTAAATGGATCTGTCAATGGTGATTCTTAGGGTCTTCTTTCTAGGACTTTAGGTCGTAAGGGTATTTTAGTCTTTTCATAATTGTTGGAAATTGTTAGTATGATAGGATTTGGAGTCTTAGATGGTTACTATTAATTGTATTAGATTATTATTTGGAGTCTAGTTAATTAGAGAGTATTTTATTATGTTTAGGATATGAATTCGTAATCCTAATCACAATAGGATTTTGTTTTTAGTTAGTTTACAGCTTTATAAATACCAATGTTAGTAGGTTATTTTGAGGCAAAGAATTGATCAATCAATAATTTTCAGTTTTGTTATTAGTCTGTTTATACTTCTCTTTTAAAGTCCCCCAAATTTCCTTCCTGCCTCCTTGTTTTCTCATCTGATTTCCCCACGTTACTGTTCACGGGTACTGCTCACAGCACCATAACAGCTCCAAATTTCCCCTTATTCTTCCGCTCGCGCTTGTAGACAGGATCCCCAATCTTGTGCTACCTGAGAACCTGTCGCAGCCCCTACTGCTTGAAATTTGAAATGAATATTAGGTGTCAAAAGTCGATTTAGTGTGGAATTTGGAAGAAACATGAAGTCAATTGGAAAAAAAAAAAAAAATACTTGTGGAAGATTGAGTATATCCAAATAAATCACCGTTTTTTCATGTTTTGGTCTATTGACCATTTTGAATACCCTTCTATTTTAATTTTACTTTTGTGGCTTCATTAGATTTTCCTTGTGGGTCTACCTTATTTTTTCAAGAAACTTCTATCTCATGAAAGCTTTGTTTCGTAGATCCTTGAAAAGAACCCATTGTTTGGCCATCTGTTTTCGGCTTCAATGGCCTTAACGTTGTCTTTTCTAATTGGTTTACTGAATTCATCTTTCTTTCTTCTGCCTCTTCACTCCCTGCCCCATCCCCCCTCCCTTGAGGAAACCCTTCATCTTAGCAAGCAATTATCTTTTACAGCTTCCCATAAGATAGTGCTTGTGCCCATCATATACCTTCTTTTATGACATTGGTGACTTGTATATATGTAAAGAAAGTTTTCCTCGTTCATCTATTCCCTAACTTACTGCACCTGGATTTTCTTGGTAAAATTCGAAAACCTTACATTTATATCAAATGATGCTCGAGTATACACGCTGGGTGAAACATAAAAAGCTAGACTAAAGCTACTTATTAAATTACATATTTCTAATTGATGTGTGCTTTTCTATTCTAGCATAGGATGGAAGGCTTGTTCTTCAAGGACTAATTTCTTATCTACTTCTTAGAGATTCTTTTTGATTCTAATTTCTTATTTTCTAATTTTGAATGTCTGAAATTAAGAGCTGAATCTTAAATTGGTAGCTTAGGGAGCTATATAGAATATATAGGTTTTTAGAAAAATTTCTAAAATCGTGCTTCTTTTCAAAATTGTTCTTTTTTTATGCTTATTCCAAATTGCAATTCCGGGCCAGTGGAACTCGCATTCGGTGAATGCGAGTTCCAGAATTGTTTTAAAAAAAAAAAAAAAAAAAAAATTATTTTGGAAGACCTCGCATTCGGTCAGTCGGGCCGTGGCCTCGCAGAATATTCATCCCCAAATTAAAAAAAAAACCTCTCCTCCTCAAAATTTCTGCAGAAATTTGTCCTCCTCCTCCGTTCCACCACCGTCTACTGATTTTTTCCTCCCCTCTACAACAATCACCACCTCCATTCCACCACCACCACCACCACTACAACCACCACAACCACCGCCACCCCCACCCACCACCAAAATATTTCAGGTAAATTTAATTTTTTTATGGAGTCCAATAATTTTAATTAATATACTTTTTTTTAATTTTGTTTAAATAATTAATTTTGTTAATGTAAATGTTTTATAAATATATTTTGTGTTGGTAGTTTATATTTTTTATGTTTTTGTATTTTAGTTTAATAATATGCTGCTTTGATTATATCCCCTTTTTTTTTTGAATATTTAGAGAGAATGGTCTTTGACTCGGGATATATGTTGTAGGTTTGGTTTCTGTTGATTGCGGTGAAATTTGTGGTTATGTTGTTTGTTATACTGAAATTGTGGGATGTTATTGCATTTTTTGTAGTCCTTGTCGGGTGGAATGGAGGTGGTGATTGTTGTAGAGGGGAGGAAAAATAGATGGTGGTGGAACGGAGGAGGAGGAGGACAAATTTCATGCAGAAATTTTGAGGAGGAGGAGAGGTTTTTTTTATTATTTGGGGATGAATATTCTGCGAGGCCAGCCGTGGCCTCGCAGAATAAAAGGCCCGACTGACCTCGCATTCGGTGAATGCGTCCAAAAAATATATATATATATATATTTTAAAACAATTCTGGAACTCGCATTCACCAAATGCGAGTTCCACTGGCCCGGAATTGCAATTTGGAATAGGCATAAAAAAAGAACAATTTTGAAAAGAAGCACGATTTTAGAAATTTTTCTAGGTTTTTATGATTCCTCAAATTTCCCTGTAGCTTTCAAGTTCATATCCAGAACAGGTGTTGTAGTCCATTGATTTTTCAACCCCCATTAATATTTCCTTATGAAATATGATGGCTTATCTATTGAATATTCATCATGTTCAAGACTTTATTACTGTTTTCTCTTTGCTATGTTTGGTTGTAGTAGCTTCTTTTCCCTTGTTTAGATGATATTATGTCGTCATTGCACTGGCCAACTTAAAGATATCCTAAAGACATTCTGAGAATGATGAAAGATCTATGTCAGACATGATGCTCCCTGGCTTTGGTTAACTACAGTCATCTCAAGTTGCGTTTGTGCAGATCTTAGACGAAATGCCTGTCTTCTACAATCTAAGTGCAATAGAAAAACGTGAAGTATTAATCATTATTTTGCAAATATTACGGAACTTGGATGATGCCTCCCTTGTGAAGGCTTGGCAGCAAAGCATCGCTCGTACTAGATTATTTTTCAAACTCTTGGAGGAGGGCCTAATTCATTTTGAGGTTAGACTATTGAATTGTGCACTTCTTTTTTGAACTTAGCTTGATTTTGCTAATGGATTTTTGTATGAGCTTGATTTTGCTATGAATTTTGGTATGAATTTTGGTATGAATAGTCCAACATTCAACTACAGATTTTGTGATAGTTGTAAGTTCCTTGACAATAACATGCTCAGAATATGTTTTTGTCCGTGGAACTTTCAGGAGAGGTCAGAAAGGGAGGTTCCTTTCTGCCTCTTCATATTACTTTTGTCTGCAATAGTTTACACCATAAACATGCTTATGTGCGTATAGGGTTGTCAGTCAAGCTATATGAGCCAGGGTTCTATGTGTTTGAGTTAGCCCATTTTAAAACTGATAGAGCTCTGCCCAACCTCAGCACACGGAGGATCATACCCATGGGGCTCACACTTAGCTCACAAAATTAAGCAGGCTTCTCTATGAAATCGTACCAGTCCAAGCTCACATTTCTTCTAAAATATAGAAAAAATCCTTATGTTTCAAAAGAATTCTATTTGAGCAATATAACTTTATATCTGCAAAAAATTATACACAAAATCATGATATTTTAGGAAAATTCAATACACAATATATATTTTAGGAAAATTCTATGGTCCCTTTAGAAACTTGTACTGTACAATTTTTAAAGCCGAGCGGAATGGTTCCTTAACAGGACTATAGAACTTCCCTATATCATATATTTTGTTACATATTCTTACTTGTATAGCACATATACACAGCATTCAGGCTGAGCTTTTAGTGGCTGAACTTAGTGTGGCCCAAGTTCGGCTTACAATGAAATTGGGCCTAATTTTTAGGCTGGATCCCAGCTCAGCTCACTATTTTTATGGCTGGACAGGCTGAGTTTGGCCTGGCCCAGCCCAATTTACAGTCCTACGCATCGGTTTTCATTGTTCTGCAATTTGACTGCTGAATTGACATGTTAATTTGCTAAATTTCACTAGAAAAATTTTGCAGCATAGAAGACCTGCTGATAGCATGCTAATCAGCAATAGTTCTCGCAGCCCAGGGCAGGACAAACCCGCATCCCCAAAATACTCTGAAAGACTTTCACCAGCAATTAACCATTATTTGTCTGAGGCAGCACGACATGAAGTGAGAGTATGACTTTTTTGTCTGAGTTGTAGCATTTCTTCCATCCCTCCCCCTCCGTCCATTCTTTTGCATTTCTCGTGTCAGTTAAATTGTTACAGATTGACAAATCTCTATCTTGGTATCCAGCCCCAGGGAACACCTGAAAATGGGTACTTGTGGCAGAGAGTTAATTCCCAGCTAAGTTCACCTAGTCAGCCATATTCCTTAAGGGAAGCTCTAGCTCAAGCACAGTCTTCTAGAATTGGAGCTTCTACTCAAGCATTGAGGGAAACTTTGCACCCAGTCTTAAGACAAAAATTGGTATGATTTTCCTTTGTAATACTATTATGGGTTGAAATTTAATTTTTGCCCACTAATGCAAGGCATGATTCAGGAACTTTGGGAAGAAAACCTTAGTGCAGCTGTCAGTCTTCAAGTCCTCGAAATAGCTGAGAAATTTTCAAGGAAATGCATCTCACAGCATTGCAACTGATTATGGAAAACTTGATTGCATAACTTCCATATTTATGAATGTCTTCTCACGTAATCAGCCCCTGGCATTCTTGAAAGCTCTCTTTCCCGTGTTCAACAGTGTCTTTGAACTTCATGGAGCAACATTGATGGCGAGGGAAAATGATAATACAACAACGTTTTTTGAAGCAAGTTGCTTTTCATCTTCTCCGCCTTGCAGTTTTTCGGAATGCCAATATCAGGAAAAGAGCTGTTATTGGCATCCAGATACTTGTCCGGGTAATGTTGCTGTACTTATGGTGTGGTTATTATTTTATTCTGTCTCCAACCTTTTTCCCTTCTTGAATTGTTGATTTCAGTTAAAACTTCTTCATATTGCAGTGCTCTTTCTCTTACTTCATGCAAACAGCAAGGCTGCGGGTCATGCTAACCATTACCCTTTCCGAGTTGATGTCTGAGGTTCAAGTGACCCAGATGAAATCTGATGGAACACTTGAAGAAAGTGGTGAAGCACGCCGTCTCAGGAAATCATTGGAGGAAATGGCAGACGAATCTAAGAGTTCCTCCTTGCTGACAGAATGTGGTCTTCCAGATAATGCACTTGTATCCGTTCCCCAAAATTCAGCTGATAACCATTGGTCCTGGTCTGAGGTCAAGCATCTTGCTGACAGCCTTCTTTCACACCAACTTGGCTCTTGATGCTAGCCTGGAACATGCACTTCTGGTATAATTTGATATAGGAAATTGCTCCGCGAACATTTTCAATGAATAGTGATTTTTTATTAATCCTATGCTATTGCATTAATGTTTTTTTAGGCATCTGTTATGACTCTGGATAGATATGCCGCAGCAGAGGGCTTTTACAAACTTGCAATGGCCTTTGCTCCTGTGCCAGATCTTCATATAATGTGGTTACTGCATCTATGTGATGCGCATCAAGAAATGCAGTCTTGGGCTGAAGCTGCACAATGTGCTGTTGCTGTTGCTGGTGTTGTGATGCAGGTAATTTTGCTAGTGACCCCCTATCATCTGAAAAGTTTTCCTGTTCCATAAAAGCATAGCCTGTTTCTGACGGCTGTTTAGGAAACTTGAATTCCTTTAGTAAGATAGCTCATGAATGAAGCTTTCAAACCAGTTCCTAATTTCAGTAGTTTAAGAGTACGTATGAGTTTTCAAGAGCGATAATCAACTCAGCAAATGTCAATCGAAACTTGAACCCTTGTATAGATAAGCAATGTCCGAAATATATGCAGCTTAATGTTATCTTCTGTTACTTAAGATATCAGCTCATGTAGCTCTCATTACTCACAATACAGGCAACACAGAAAATTATGAATTGTTTAATTCATGTTTTGTGAGACCCATGAGTGGTACAACCATGATCTCTGGCAATCTTTGACTTCATTTCCGTCTGATTGTTGAATCCTGAAACCTTGCCGTATTTGGTGCGCATAGCAGTTACAACGTTTTGCACCCAGAAGTAACTGATTAATGGACTTGAAGTATTACTTTTGCCCATGATATTGAAATGCCAGAAACAATTTTAAGATCTTATTCGTTCTTACTTTAAAATTTTTTTATTAAAGTTCTATTTTAAACTGTCACGGACCATGAGGTTCTATCCATCAGTTTTAGGAACAAATTAGACCTACCTTTTCTAAGTTACTTTAAAGGATGCCTAAGAATTTTGAATTGCTTAAATAACTTTCATTTTTTGCCGCCTTTTATTCTGTAAGATGGAAAGCCAATGGAAATGATGCCATAAAATAAAAGGTATCAATAATATTTGTTTTTCTATAGAGGGTTTGCAAGCATGAAGGATTTCATACATGAAGTGAAATTTTGGCAGTGGTACGTCCATCCCACAGATTTTTCTGCAGTTCTCTATCATGTTCCGATGTGCTTGAGTTAGTATTAGTTTGCCTCTCTGAATTTTGCAATTGCAAACTGAAACTCCAAGTTTGATATTCAAGGGATTTTTCATCAGTTTGGAGTTTTGTAGTTGTTAAGTAAAAGGATTATATGGATTTGCTTGGCTAAGATGGATAACAGTTTGCATGTGAGGTTTGTTGGCCCAAAAGCAACCTAAGATGGGGGGTGAATTAGGTTGTTTCTAAAAACAAACCTTTTAATGTGTTTAATGAAAATGCAAACTTTGTGCAACAAATGAACACTTAAAGCACAAATGATCAAAGATAAATATTATTAACAATTGAAGCTTACAAAACAAATAAAAAGATTGAGATGAAGAATATCAAACCAAACTCCCAAGCTCCTCAAGCTTGGAGTACATCCACTAGTAATGCCTCTTCAAAGAAGGCGAGGCAATAACCTTCTTGTACATAAAGTAGGCTCGCCCTTGCACCAAGTTTCTCTAGTTGAGCCAAAGGGTTTTACATTACAACTTCACTTTTGTACACTTGTTATCCCTCCACTCTTACACTTTAAGATCACTCACTAGTCTACTCTTGCTCACACTAATTCCCTCTAGTTGAGCCAATAGAACTATATTACCCAACCAATACAACTCACAATATTTTAGCTTATTTCTCTCCAAATAGATCTTACAAGTGTTTGTATTGAATGTAGTAGTTCCTTGCATTAATTGGAGGTCCTTGGGCTATTTATAGATGAAAGATGTGTTGAAATTTGAGCTCCAACGGTAAAAAAACTAGCCGTTGGGAGTTCAGACGGTGGTTCGGACGTCCGTAAAGGTCATGCGTCTTACAGCTTTATGAACAGTGCTTCGGACGGTCGTATGCGTCTTACAGTTTGACAGAAACTTTTTCATTTTGAGCTCTTTTCTTCGGATGGCCTTGTGCGTCCTACAGCTTCTGGTTCGGATGGTCATATGCGTCCTATCCCATAGCCTCTGGCTCGGACGGTCATATGTGTCCTAAAGCTTCTGGTCATGTTTCGGACGCTCTTTTGCGTCTGAGCTCCTTTCTTTCGAACGCACTTCATCGTCCGTAAGGTGTTTATATTTTAGTTGTTTTTCTTGATTGTGGTTGGACGATCATTTACTTCCGAACCTTCCTGTTTTTCTGCACACTTATTTTTAGGCCGTTAGTACGATTTAGTCCATCATCAAAACATGATTACCATAAGTGGGGTACAACAATCTCCCCTTTTTTGATGATGACAAATTAATTGGATAATTCTAAAATCAACCTTAAAATATGAAACACAAGACGAGGTTTTGTCCATTATTTCTCCCCCTTTTGTTGGCATCATCAAAACATAATAGTATAAAGTAATTTATGCATACAATCTCCCCCTTAATTAAGGCCACATTAAGTATTAAATATCTTCCCCTTAAACTATGAATGCAATTCAAGTAAGTATATAGGAGATAAGTCAAGTTTAAAATATTTCTTCCCTTCAAGAATAAATAATTAGGTAGAAACGAGGAAATTCATGCAAAGGATTAACATCAAGGCATTTTTCGCTCATTCTTTACCAAAAGCGTCATCAAAACAATAAAGCATATGTAATGCAATTTCTTGTGATGCAAATCCATTTAGAAAAGAGAATGCTCCCCCTTTCTTTTGCAAATAGTGACTTAATATAGACAAAAATTAGGGATACTTATATGCAAGCATTCTAAACAAATTCAAACACATAGTTGACTAACATTTAAGAGATCATAGTTCATATTAACAAATGAAAGCACATTAAAAACTTTAATTGTTACCCATTTCAATGTCATCTTAGTTCATATGCTTTGATAACACCTTCCATTGATGATCCGTCTTGAATCCCTTGGTGCTTTACAAGCATATTTACACTCAAAGTTAAGCAACAACTTTTGGTACCCAAACTTTCTTGGTTCCAATTGGGTTAGTAACATGCTTAAGCACCCAAATAGAATTTATTCTCAACTTTTCATTTCTTTTGACATAACAATCCCTTTTTATATGTCCATGTGGACAACAATAATTGCATACAATATTTTTGTTTCCATAAAAAGAAGATTTAGATTTTACAAGACAAAAACCATCCTTTCTAAAGGTCATAAAATTTTTGTTGATAAGCATATATCTAGTCTTTTTCTTTTCAAAAACATTTTTCTTTTTCTTTTGTAAAAGTGCATCAATATCATCTAAACTCATCTTTAATGAAGCTTGTTCTTCCTTGATCTTGGTTTTCACATCTAATCTTTTCTTCAAAGCATCATTTTCTTTTGTCAAACTACTATTTTCATGCACAAGCTTTGAGTTTGTACTCAATGATGCAAACAGAAAGCATTAATCTTAATTTTTAACTCTTTGTTCCTAACATATGATTCTTTCAAACATTCATGCATTTTAAAAATAAATTATTCAACATCATCATCATCATCACAAGAATCATCATGTCTCTTAATAATCTATATGTTATTATCTCCAAAGGCCATGAAAGCCATTTGAGTCGCCTCATGTTCTTCTTCAACTTCTCCATCTGAATTGCAATCATCTCATGTGATTTGGAAGTTGTTGAAGTGAGGCTTCTTTCTTTCTTTTTTCTTCTTGGATGGACACTCATTTGCAAAGTGTCCCAATTGGCCATATTTATAGCATTTTCCACTTGACTTCTTGCTTGTGTTTTTTTGTGAAGCCTTCAATGCTATGCTTCTTTTTGCCTATTGCCTCATCATCTTGTACCCTATATTTCAATTTCAATTCAAAAGAGGTTAGTGAATTAATCAAAGACTCAATAGGCATAGAATTTAAATTTTTAGACTCTTCTATAGCAATGGATTTAGGTTCCAATCACATTCCTGAGGTAAAGCATTCAAAATCTTTCTATTCTTTTCATCCAAAGAATATTCTTTACCTAAACCTTTCAAATCCTTTATAATATCATTGAACCTACAACACATCTTGTCAATATTCTCATGAGGTTCCATTTTGAAGGATTCATATTTAGCTGCAAGAAGTGACTTTTTTTGCTCTCTTATATCTTTACTTCATAGATTTTTTGGAATTTGTCCTATATCTCCTTGGCTGATTTGCAACCTTTCACTTTAGAAGACTCATCTGCATCCAAAGCATTATACAAAATATTTATTGGTTGGCATAATGATCTTATTTGGTGATTAAACCAAAACAAGAAGAGACCAAGCTCTAATACCAATTGTTGGTCCAAAAGCAACCTAAAAGGAGGGAGGGGGTGAATTAGGTTATTTCTAAAAGGAAACCTTTTAATGTGCTTAATGAAAATGCAAATTTTGTGCAACAAATGAACACTTAAGCGCAAATGATCAAAGATAAATATTAAAACTGGTTAACAATTGAAGCTTACAAAACAAATAAAAAGATTGAGATGAAGAATATCAAACCAAACTCCCAAACTCCTCAAGTTTGGAGTACATCCACTAGTAGTGCCTCTTCAAAAAAAGCGAGGCAATAACCTTCTTGTACACAAAGTAGACCCACTCTTGCACCAACTAAGTTCCTCTAGTTGAGCCAAAGGGTTTTACATTACAATCTCACTTTTGTACACCTGTTATCCCTCCACTCTTACACTTTAAGATCACTTGCTAGTCTACTCTTGCTCACACTAATTCCCTCTAGTTGAGCCAAGAGAACTATATTACCCAAACCAATACAACCCACAATATTTTAGCCTTTTTCTCCCCAAATAACTCTTACAAGTGTTTGTATTGAATGTAGTAGTTCCTTGTATTAATTGGATGTCCTTGGGCTATTTATAGATGAAAGATGTGCTGAAATTTGAGCCCCAACGGTAAAAAAATTAGCTGTTAAAAACTAGCCGTTAGGAGTTCGGACAATGGTGGTTTGGACGTCCGATCATACGTCCTACCGCTTTATGAATAGTGATTCGGACGGTCGTATGCGTCTTACAGCTTGACAGAAACTTCTTCATTTTGAGCTCTTTTCTTCATACGGTCTTGTGTGTCCTATAGTTTCTGGTTCAGACGGTCATGTGCGTCCTATCCCACAACTTTTGGTTCGGACAGTCATGTGCGTCCTATCCCACAACTTTTGGTTCGGACAGTCATGTGCGTCCTATAGCTTCTGGTTTGGATGGTCATATGCGTCCTATCCCACAGCTTCTGGTTCGGACGGTCATGTGTGTCTTAAAGCTTCTAGTCATGTTTCGGACGCTCTCTTGCGTCTGAGCTCCTTTCTTTTGGACACGTTTCATCGTCCTTAAGGTGTTCATATTTTAGTTCTTTTTCTTGATTGTGTTTGGACGATCATTTACTTCCGAACCTTCCTGTTTTTCTGCACACTTGTTCAGGCCGTTAGTACGATTTGGTCATCATCGAATTGTACATGATTACCATAACTGGGGTTCATCAAGGTTAGAATCTGAAAATGATGCCATGTATCCAGAGGATTTGACAGGATTAAACTGTTAAAACAATCCTAATTAAGACTTCTAATAATTTTCTGAATTATTTTTGAGCATCTTTTAACTTAGAATCCCTTTAGCTTTGAGGGATTGGCACTTAAAGTTATGAGGTGGAAGCAAATATCTACTTGAAACTGATATTGGTTATTTTAGAGTAAAAGAGAAGAAAAAACAGTTGGGTACAGGGCTTTCTTCATTTACATGTAAATTCAGGCTTTTGTTGATTTGTTGTCTGAAATAATAAACAGCTGTGCCTTGCAAGTAATTTGTATTTCTTTAGCACAAAGATATTGACAGGAACCCTAAACTTTTAGAAATTGTAAATCTAGATCTTATTTTGCTCAATTTCTACTAATTTTTTAATTTTTATTGATTGGGGAACTCCTCTACTTTATAGAATCTGAAAATATAGAAAAAGAGTCAAACAGCTTGCTTTGAAATTTCCATGACTTTCCACTTATTCCAACAAGTTTATCTGATCACTTGCATGTCATTTACAAAATATAACTTTTTAAAGAGCTATGAAACTTGAATTTATAAAGTTTTATTTTTCCAACATTTGAATCTTTATTTTAGGTATCAAGATTTGAATCTTGTTACTCCATAACTTTCTTTACTTCAAATTTATACTGATAGAACATGTATTCATTTAATGATACCTTGTAGTGATAAATGTTAGAAGAATTACCTTTGTTTGAAAAGTGCAAAATAGTTAATTTTTTATTAGATGGTAGGGATCATTTGTTGCAAGTATTTCTTTTATTATATGAAATATTTGAATTGAAAAAGTGTTTTATGATTTAAAGTTGAGGAAACACCTATAAGGTCACTCAACTATACACGGGGTGTCTACTCAGTCACTTAACTGTTTTTTTGGCCGATTTAGTGATTCAACTTCTAACAATGCACTGTTAAATGGTCTGTTTGGTCAGTGTAAGAACATGACTTTCACATACGTTTTTAAGGGGTAAAGTTGTCAAAAGAGATAACTGTCCATCTTCTTCCCGCGAAACTCTAACTTCCCTTTCTCTCACCACCACCATAGCTGCACTCTCTCCCTCAAAAACTCACTCCTTTCTTTCTTATCCTTTTCTCTAGGCTTCCTCACCCTTCTCATTTTCCACTTCTCCTTTTGGTGTTAGATTACTTAAAATTTTGAACTTTTTCTTGCAGAAAATTTATACATCACAACTTCCCTTGACTGAAGTTATTTTCCAAAGACACGCAAGTGCTTGATCTGAAACCAGATTCTCAGATGGCCAAATTCCTAGTCATTTATTCAGTCATTTATTCCAATGAAGTGAAAGTGCCAAACGAACTAGTGAACTAGGACCAACTGAAATGAAAGAGCCAAATTCTTGATTTGGTACTGCTGCCCCTGCCCCCATCTTCAATCATCTTGCATTCCTTTCAACTAATTAGGCTTGGTGTTGGAGATACCTTCTGATTTCAAGAGCAAGTGAAGCTTAACTTGTCAAATAACTGAAGTGAAAACAGATTCACGATTGGGTTTTAGAGCCAGCAACTGATATCTTCTTTGGCGGGGAGGCGATACTTCAGGAGCAAGCTTTTGGAGGTGGTGGTCAAAGGAGGAGCTTATGCAGAGGTTGGAGGGTGGTGAAGCAGGGTGAGGTGGGAGATGGTGGCGGCAGTCTTTAGGTTAGGGTTTCGGTGATAGGATTGATCTTTTTTTTTTTTTCTTTGGTGGTTTGGAATTTTTTTTTTTTTCATGGAATTAACCAAACAGTAGAAAATGATGGGGAGAGCAATTTTTTAGTCTTTAGTTTAGATCAGTTATTGAAGCATATTTTTTTCTGTCTTTAGTTTCATTTGGTGTTATTTATTGGCTTTGACTGCGATTTGAGAAAAGTAAAAATAAAAGGGGAAAAAAGGAAAATTTAACCAGTGAGGAAGATGATGAATAGTGCTGGAGTTTTTTTGGACAACTAGCATATAAAAACTCACGTGCAAGTCACGTGTTTGACCAAATGGACCATCTAATGGAGGAAATAGATGGAAAGACTCCAACAATGCATTTTTAGAAGTTGAATGATTAAATTAGTCAAAAAAAAAAAAAAAAAATAGTTAAGTGACTCAATTGAGAACCCATGTATAGTTGAGTGACCTCTCATGCCGTGTGCTCTTTAAAGTTTCCATTTAAGGAAAGTTGGCAATATTTTGTGACAGACTGAAAGGGCTAGGGAAACATTCAAGTAGAAGTTGTATGCATAGATCATGTGATGATATGACAAAGCAGAAGACAATTGTTTGACCTTGGACATAATCTTGTGTTGATTTTCTTTTCAAAGACAAGTCGGAAGACCAAGCAACTGTCAATAGTAGTTGGAATACACTGTGTACCTCCCAAAAAATGAAAAGTAGAACTATCTTTCAAGAGACCTTCTAGTTCTGTTATTCCATGCTTCCGACATCTATGCTAATGGTACACTTATTTAACAAAGAAATACAACTTAGGCATGATCCACTCGTATGCTATTTTGCTATGCAGCAGCAAATGATCTAGATTTTCTCCATTTTCCTTATAAATAACACACACACACACACACATATATTCATTTCCTTTTAAGATTTTAAGCAGTAGGAATGGATTTCCGGGCAGTACACTGGGTAAAGAAGGCCACCTGCTTTGGTCATAACTGCATGAGAGGTGCCTTGAGTTCCATATTGTTTTCCAACAAAAAGAAATATCCATATTGTTATCCATCAAAGTATTTAAAAAATTTGACATTGAAGTTTCTACTTGAATGGTTTCTCTATTTAGGAGACTCCATTTTATACCATCTTGTCCCATGGACCCGTTTCGGCCACTGTAGCTGTCCAAAATTGTACATACTTTACCCATGTGAAAACTTCCTCCCCCCTTCCTTCTTTTGACCATAGTCCAAGGGGTTTTCAGGTCCAAAAAATAAAGCTGCTCAAGTATTGACTCCTAGTATTTCTTTCATATCAGAGAGCTAAGAGTCCTAACCTGGCCTTCATCACTGCTATGATAAACCAAGTGGAATATGTATTTATTTTTTATTGGATCCTTGTTCTTAACTTGCTTTCATTTTCATCAATGATAAAGTAATTATTAATACGTTCAGTGTTGATTCTTGTATGATACGGACAACTATTTGTAGGCCCTGGTGAGCAGGAATGATGGCGTCTGGAGTAATGAACATGTCTCTGCTCTGCGCAAGATCTGTCCAATGGTCAGTAGTGAGATAAGTTCTGAGGCCTCGGCAGCAGAGGTAGAAGGCTATGGTGCTTCAAAACTTACAGTTGACTCCGCTGTAAAATATCTACAGCTTGCAAATAAGCTTTTCTCTCAAGCTGAGCTCTACCATTTCTGTGCAAGCATTTTAGAACTTGTGATTCCGGTGTATAAAAGTAGAAGGTCATATGGACAGCTAGCAAAATGCCACACAATGTTAACCAATATCTATGAATCCATTCTTGAACAAGAATCGAGACAAATAAATTACCCTATACCATTCACAGATGCCACCTATTATAGGGTGGGATTTTATGGTGAAAAGTTTGGGAAGCTAGATAGAAAGGAGTATGTTTACAGAGAACCCCGTGATGTACGGCTGGGAGATATAATGGAGAAACTTAGTCATATATACGAGTCAAGAATGGATGGAACTACATTGCATATAATTCCAGATTCTCGACACGTGAAAGCAGATGAGTTGCAGCCTGGAGTTTGCTACTTGCAGATAACTGCTGTTGATCCTGTCATGGAAGATGAAGATCTGGGAAGCTGTCTCTTATACAAAGAATATTCTCGCTCTCTACTGGAAGCATCCGTGCCCGTGTCTTTGACCGCTTCTTGTTTGATACTCCATTTACTAAAAATGGAAAAACCCAAGGTGGACTGGAAGACCAGTGGAAGCGCCGAACAGTTTTGCAGACTGAGGGCTCCTTCCCTGCCTTAGTGAATAGGCTCTTGGTTATTAAATCAGAATCACTGGAGTTTTCCCCAGTATACAGGGTTGAGAATGCAATTGGAATGATTGAAACTCGGACAGCTGCATTACGCAATGAACTTGAAGAACCTCGCAGCTCTGAAGGCGATCAACTTCCGAGGCTTCAGAGTTTACAGAGAATCCTTCAAGGCTCTGTTGCAGTTCAAGTGAGTTGTTGGCCCATATCATTTATGTTTCTTATGTTTTAAAGATTAAACCTGATATCTAAATTCTTCAGCTGTTTCCTAGCTTGATTTCTTCCTATTTTGAGGGTTGCTTGGCTTAATGCGTCACCTTCTGGCAATTCAATCAAATCTTCCATGCGGCTTACATTACCTAATATTGTTATGCATTTACAGGTGAACAGTGGAGTTCTGAGTGTATGTACGGCTTTCCTCTCTGGTGAGCCTGCAACGAGGCTGCGGTCACAGGAATTACAGCAACTAATTGCTGCTCTCCTAGAATTTATGGCTGTCTGCAAGCGAGCTATCCGGGTTCATTTTAGATTGATTGGAGAGGAAGACCAAAAATCTGACTTTCACACGCAGCTTGTCAATGGGTTTCAGTCACTCACTGCAGAATTGTCTCACTACATCCCTGCAATTCTTTCAGAGCTCTGATGTACAATTTTTTTTTTCCCCCTGTTTCTTCTCTTTAAAGTGTGCTTCATTGTGTATATGAATTGTAATTGTCTAGTTATGTACTCACTTAGGTCTCATGTTAGTCCATTATTTTTTGTTGTTGTAGTGGTAGGGGCCTAAGGCTGCCCCGGATGGCTTGATTAGATACCGAATCTCAATTTGCGGGCACCCAAAAAAAAAAAAGAAAAAGAAAAAAAAGAGCCGTCTTTGCTGATACTATAATTTGTCATCAGTGATTAATCTAGGAAAGCATTTGCTTTACGTTGAATTTCTTTTGGCATCGATGACACCTACTACCAATTGCATATTTCTCAGAAGCACGATCAATTTTAGTGCCAAGAACGTGGTGATAAATCAACACGAAATTGGAATTTTGTTGCACCTTGTACCTTAAAATAGTCTTTTTCAAAATGCGATCTAAGGAGGTTCCTATGGTTGCATTATTCTGCTTTTCTTCCTTAGTTTTTCTACAATGCCTTTACAACCTGACTGGATAACTACTTTTCTTCGCCCTTCTTTTACTTTTATCAAATCTATCTTTAACAGTTTCAGCTTCAATTTCTTTTGTCCCATTTTTGTGTTCCACAAGTGCTCTTGCCGTCGTGACTTCCTCATTTTGCTTGAAGGCAGTAATGCCAATCCCTAATTTAGTACCCTTCTTCATTAGTTTGACAGCAGTTGCTATAGTTTATGTCCCTGGTAGGACTGTCAACTGGGTTGGGCTGGCCCTAGCTCGGCCCGCCCGGCCCAAAAAATAAAGGACTGAACCTGTGTTAAAATGAGTAGGGTTGAGTTTGGGCTTAAATATTAGGCTCGATTAAATTATGAGGCGAATTTGGGATTTATTAGGCTCAGTCCGATTAAAATCCGGCCTATATATATATATATAATACTAATTTCATCTTACATTTAAATAGTACTACTTAATTTTATGTGGATAATGGTTAATAATTCTAGTATTCTATTAATTTACTTAAATTCGGATAATTAAAAATAATAACCTAACATCATTAGTCAATTTAGTTGAAATATTATGGCTCAATGATATAGTTAATAGCTGTTTATTGATATAAATAGTACATATTATTCCATATTGTATTAATCGGGTGCAAAAAATAAAATTTTAACGTAAAAACTATAAAATTTTTAGTTTGGGTTAGTTCAATTAAAGCCCGAAACCCGAATAATTTTGTGAGCTGAGTATGAGTTTCACCTTTGTGAGATTGGTCCAGCCCGACTAATGTCCGAAACCCAAATAAATTTATGAGTCGAGCTTGGGTTTTGCAAAACTTGGCTCACAAGGCCCAATTGACAGTCCTAATCCATGGGTACTCCTCACTCTTATGGTGTTGTATGTTGTGGTCTGTCATAAAGGTCAAACTATATTGCACTTGTACATTTTTAGTCTCAAATATGACCCATCAGACTTCCCCCCATGTCTGATTGATATAACCTGTTTAAACCCTTTCTGCTCCTGTTGGCAGTTTCTTTCCACAACTGCCATAATGTGTTTATCTGTTAATGCAACATGTCTTGCCCTCCAATCTGCTACTTGCTTCATTCAACCTAATCCACCACTTTTTGAAATTGTTCCTGAGATCCTCTAATCCATCTCACTGAATTGGAAAAATTCTCTAGGCTGCATGGGCAGTCGGTCAAATGATAAACGTGTTTCGATGTTTCTATATTTTTCCCACATCTTTTACACTAGGGATCTCCTTTGTTCTCCAAAAGATATCTTCATTGCTGGGGATATCATTGTTTGGGCATTTCCAAATGGAATGCTCGAGTTTATGTTTGATGCCTAACTTCCAGAATTTGGACTAGCTCTTTTGATTTAACTTGTTTCTCCTAAATCCTTGATGTTGACCATTATTCATGCCCTTTCCTTCCTTAACATCCTTACTAATCTATAGCCTGAGCTAACAGAGTAACAAGAGGCTTCCCATCCTTGCTGAACTGCCAAAAATGATTGTCTTCCCTAACAGATATGCTAATATGGGTCTGTAGAATCTTTTTAATATCTTTACTACAAAAATTCTGTCTCATACTCTCCATGTCTCATCTTAAGCTCTTAATCAGTACATCTACTTTGGTTAGTTTCCAATTCTCTCTTCTTTTAGAAGACACTCTTCTATTCTCATGAAAGGGAATCCATTTGTCTTTCCATATGTTGATGCTCTTACCATTTCCTACTCTTTTCCTTAGTCCTTTTTCTAGTATTTCTCTTGCATTTATCAAACTTTGCCAAATCTAGGAGGTATTCTTGGGCACCTTAGAAGTGAACACATCTTTGTCTTTCAGACATTTAGCTTTGAGGACCTAGCTTGCTACCAAGTTTGTCTGAGTGATTAGTCTCCAAACTTGTTTTGCAAGCAAGGCAATGCTGAAATGCTTCAGGTCTTTATACCACAGTCCTTCATCATGTTTTTTTATCCCTAGTAATACTTGTCCCAGCTAACCAGGTTCATTTTCTTCTCCCTTTGTGTTCCTCCCCACCAAAAAATTTTCATGTCACTATTGATTTCCTTGCACAGTTTATTTATAATATGAAGCATGACATGACATAATTGGATATGGCTAGAATCACTATATTTCAACAACACCTATTTTCCTCCAGTACTTAACAGGTTGCCCTTCCATCCTTCTAGCCTTCTTTTCACTCTGTCCCTTACAAAGCCAAAAGCCTACTCATTGGATTTGGTAATAACCATAGGCAATCCCAAGTATTTATCATGTTGCACTTGGTTCATCTCCTCAAGTTCATTGCATATCTCATTTCTCTTCCCATTTTCCATATTTTTGTTGAAGAAGACCAAGAACTTCTCACCATTTATAAGTTGTCCATAAGCTCTTTCATACACCTTCAAGATCATCATCAGTTTTTTAGCTTTATCACCATTAGCCTTACAGAAAATAATAGTCATCAACAAAAAATAAATGACTAACAGATGGACGCCTCCCTACTGCTCTTAAAACATGTCAAGAGTTTATTGTTAGTGGCGTGTTTTAACAAGCTAGAAAAACCTTCTGAGCGTATCAAAATGAGGTAGGAGGATAAGGATCCCCTGCCTGATTTCTCTGGATGCTTTGATGTATTCCCTCTTTTCTTTATTAATATTAAAAGAGTAATACACTATGGAGATACATTTACTAATCCATTCTACCCACTTATCATAGAACCCTGTTTTCTTCATAACAGTTATCAAAAAAGGCCATTCAACCTTGTCATAAGGTTTTGACATATCTAACTTCAAGGCCATGAAGCCTTCTTTGCCTGTTCTTTTGTTTTTCAAAATATGAATATATTCTTGCAAGTTGATCACATTATCAACGATTTGCCTACCAGGAACAAAGGTTGATTGGTTTTTGGCTAATACAAGTGCTAAGACAAGGTTTATGCCAATTCACAAACATTTTGGCAATGTTCTTATAGATCACAAAACAGAAGCTGACAGGTCTGAAATGAGATGTTTGAGATTTTAAGGAAACTAAATTTTGGAAATTAAAGTTATCACTGTTTCATTTATAGAATTCAATATAAAACCAGAGTGGAAAAAAAACACAGAGAATTATCTTTAACATACTTTTAGATAGTATTCTAGGATTTTTGAAAGAAGAGGGAAGTCATACCATCTGCTCTAGGATTTTTGTCAGTATATATTGAAAATAGAGTTTCTTTAACCTATTGTTCTATGAAAGGCCTAGTTAGTTCCTCAGTTCTCTTCTTGGTGATCTTTTGGGGAATTCAAGCTAACACTTCCTCGAAATCTGATAGTTTAGTTGTGCAGAATAGTTGTTTATAGTAATCTACCACTTCCTTTCCAATATCCACATTTGAAAAGCAGCAAGACCCATCCTGTTTCTGTAGCTTACTTATTCTATTTCTCATTCTCCTGCCTTCACTATTACATGATAAAAAGAGGTGTTTTTGTCCTCTTCCTTGCCTTTTCAGCAAAGTACACTTCTTGTTCCTTATAGGCCGGTTGCTTAACTATCTTTTTAGGCTTGTGATTACACATTTCCTGTCATCAAAGGCACCTTCTCTGATATCTTTCAGTTTCTCCATGATTTCTTTAATTTTCTTTCCTGCATTGAATTGAAGTGTCTTAATCAATTAAGTCAAAGATATCTTGCAATTTTTGATTTTCATCATCACCTTGAGCATTCTTGATCCAGTAACTATTTCATTCCGTGCTTGACCACTTCCTTAACCCTTTCTTGGTTAATCCATCTCTTGTCAAAGTAGAATATTTTCTTTCCTTTGGTGGGAATGGGTTTAATCATAAGCAGGAGGATACAGTGGTTAGAGGCTTCAACATTAATATATTTTACCTTTTCTTTATCATACTTAAGAACCTAATCTGTGCTACTCAACCCTCTATGAAGCCTATGCTTAATTAGGCCATTACCTTATTAGTGCAAGTCTAGGGGTATCCTTCAAACTGAATTGAGCCACCGCTGCATTTCTCATTGTTAGACACAATGTATATTGAAGTCACCAATGATAATCCAAACCTATCCCCAAAAGTGTTTCCTTCTATTATTCACATTCCACTATTCTTTCTTAATCTTGTTATCGCAACTAGCATAGATACCTACAAGTCATCTTTCCTGACCAGTTTCCTTCTCTTCAATATTCATTCCAATTGTAAAGGTAGTTCCCAAGATATGAATCACTTTAATTTTTTCTTTCTACATCTTGTTCATTCCACTAGTTTTATTCATACCTTCTACTATAAAACACTGATCAAATCTCAAAATGTTTTTTAACTTTTTCCATATACATTTTTTGTTTTTGGTTTCAAACAAAAAATAACATTAGGTAAAATTCAAGACAAGATTCAATAGTTCATGTTGTGAATATATTGGGTATTAGAGAAGCTTTCTTTAAACCTTAATTTATTTTATTTCATTCAATTTTTGTTGCTCTTTATCTTTTACGATATCCTCGTGTGGAAACCAGGGTTTTGATAGGCCCTGTTGTGAAAATACATCCTCTTAAATGTTGATCTAGTTATGATATGGTTTATCTTTTATGATTGATGTGTCTATTATGATCTCAATGTTGTTGAGTTTTCAGCTAATTCTTGAATGATTGATAAATTTTCAATGAGACTGGAAAGGGATTCATAGATTTAGGACCATGCAATAAATACCATGAATTGAGTGACCACTAGAGATAGATTACCACACTTCATGTGGTCTTTATATGGATTCCATTGATAAGATCTAATCATTTAATCTATCTTGGTTGTTACTAAGAGATTAGGCATTTAATTTGGTTAAAGAAGGTCGATTGCATGTGATTGAATGTTGGTTGGTTTGGGGAATTCGATCTTCAATAATAGAAGTTAATCTGGATTAATGGGGAGGTTCAATTCATATTGGATCAACCAAGTGAGTCAATTCCCTAATGCTTTTATTTTCTTGAATTTAAAATTTAATTTTCCATTCATTATTAGTTAGATTTACTTTTTGTTTATTTTCAACTTTTCAAAATTTGGGTAATTGTACAAATAGTGTTTCAACTAATAATTTCAATACTTGATACCCAATTCCTGTTCTAATGCTATTCTAGCCATCAGTCTAATACTTGTTTATCTCATGCACTTGTAAGTTAAAAATAGTCATCAAGAATTAATCAATCATAGGAGGCACAATCCACCTTTCTTAGCCTTTCAACACGAACACAGCTTTCATACACAAATGTGTATGCATCAATTATCTGTGACCATCTTTCATAGCAAATTTCACATGCAAAATTTTTCGTGATCCTCCAAACCCTCAAGTGAAAACCATTTTTCCAAAAAATCCAAACTTTGTTTGAACAATTACAAAGACACAATAAAAAACCAAGCTTTTATGAAAAAGACTCTAGGTGATGAAAATCTGCCATTGACTCCAGAATTACCAGCAAGTTAATTATATGTCATTTAATAAGATTTCTCAGCCTACGTAATATTTTTTTACATGAAATCCCTCATACATTCTATATAATGCAATTAATCTTCGTGATTGGCATTGAGAGAAATCAGTGATCGATTGAAGAATCTGCCTGGTTAACATCATTCTTGTTAGCTAATAAGGCTTATCTTTCTACGTCTATTTTTTTGCAACTCTCCCAAACTAGGACTATTGATTTTAGGCTTAATTCTTCTACCAACGTGTTCACATAGTTCCCGTATTGCTTGAATTTTTACCTCCCGATCGATAATAGTGGACTTTCCATGCTCAAAATCAAAGAGTGAATTCAGAACTTGAGCATGTAAAAGATTATATTTCATTTTTTTTTTTAGTTTTTGGTTTACATAGAAGTACATGGTTATAATCCATAACCAAGAAGATTGGTTATTATCTCCTGACCTTGGAAGGAATTCTACTGAAGGATCCTTCAATGACTTTTCATTACAATGAACAATTGCTTTATGAGCTTTTAACATAACATGTGTGGGTATATTTTGTTTTTAAGTGTAAGTGGACGTAAAACTTGAAGATGCAAGAATGCTTGGTATAAATAACTCACTTCTTGGTCTTAATGTTCGAAACATTAATTATCTTGTCCAAATTCCCAAAATCAACATTTGGTTTTGGTTGCCAATTCTGCTTACAGTTGAACAATATTAGGGTTTGCGTCATACTTGTTTTTTAGCACATGACTATTATTAAACCTACAATCATCCATGGAATGGCCAATTTTAAGATAAGTGGAACAGTAGTATGGTACATCCTCATAATCAACAACTTGCCAAAATTTAGAAGTACCATTACCAATCCACACATGGCTGGGGAAAGTCTTTAACAAATCAAGTTGCACACAAACCCTAGACTTGCTAGGTTGTTTGTCAATTAATCGACTTTCAAGGGCTCTTCAATTAATCTAGTAATGTAAAAAAAGAGTGTTCTTGGGAAATAGATCAGTTGGAAGTATTTCCAACCCTGTCCAAAATAGAGAAAAAGAAGATTCCATATCAACCCTAAAATGCAGGAGTTGATTTTGATAACTCTTCCAAAAGAGAGTTATTTGCATGTGTTTTGATTAGCTTTTGATGTGTTAATCTTATGTGTTATCTCTATTATTTTAGGGTTTTTGTGCATTTTAGGATTTTGATGTAAAAGTGTGATTTTATATGTTTTAGTGCATTTAATAATGTGTTTTAAGGTTTTAAGAAGGTTTCAAGAGGTTTGGGCCTTGTTTGGGTAGAGAAATGCAAGAAAATGGCAAAAATGATGTGAAATCCCAGGTTAATATCATTCATTGTGTTGTCAGTGCCTAGACACTGATCTTTTGGTCACCACGGTGCCAGGCTTCTGACAGCAATGTGCAACCTGATATATTTTAGGTTTTAGAGTCCTTTTAGGCCCGACTTGGTGCATTTCAAACTTATTCGAAGCCCTACACTTTGTAACTCTTAGAAACCAATAAATAAGTGTTTATAACACCAATGAGTTCATTTAGCCTCCTGTCTCAGAGGCTACAAGATTAGACTAAGGTTTTTCTCTCTTTTATAAATTTACATGGTCACCCGTTAGAAAATTTACCTACTAAAGCATATTTTGAATGGTACAACCAATTGAGAAACTTCTTCTTCAATAAAGAAAACAACTGGTTCTCTCTTATAAGAAGATGGTTCTTTTAAAGGTAGTGATTATGATTGTATTAGACACAAATGCAGTAAAAGACTGGATTGAAGGATAGGTTGCTTTCCAGTCGATGACTAGTGGGCATTTATGCACACAAATTGAAGTTGGATGAAAACCTAGAGGTAGAAACCCCAAGGAGGGAGGAGAGAGCAAAAAATCTAAGTCTTAGAAACTCACATATAACCTTATCACTAAACTATTCTCCCATATCTTTACTACAAAATTATCATGTTGGGTCACATTATTATTAAACTTTCTAACTATAAATATGGGGGTAGGTTTTAGTTGCTCATCAAATTGACTTTATTGTCTATTATTCAACTGAGCACCAAGAGTTTGTTTTATTCTAATGGATGCTAAAATTCCTTCCACAATCCATTAAACCCTTGCTCCCCAATTGACATTGAACCTAAATACCTATATAAGTGTAATATTCACCTAATTCTACTACTATCTAGATGACGCACTTCAAGTTTATGCAGTCAAATAGTAGACATTGGTTGATAATTACTGGACATTTAAATTAAGTAACTGTTTAGACAATGAAAGTAAAAAGCGTTCGATTCTTTATAAACTTAATTAAAAGCTAACACAACAAGGAAAATGGTTTTAAGTGGGTTAGGGTTTTAAACTAGTCAATTCATAGGTTTTGGTCAATTCATTAAGTCAATTGGTTCAAATAGCCAAATTAGAGATCGATTCCCAATTTTATATTAATCTCAATTTATTGTATCAATTAGATTTTTTAATCTAACTAGTTTAGATGAGGATTCCTCCTACCACTTAAAACAAATCGTAACTGATTACCTACCCCATGGAATTCTGGGTGACCAAATAGGTAAATTAGTCTATTAAGATCAAATTCTGACTTAATTCATTTACTAATCTAGGTCTATGACGGAGGATTTTCCATTCTCACTTCGGTTTGTCAAGATTAACTAAATAATTAAGGAAGTGATAAATTTCCCTAATTATTTATTTAGTTCATTACTAATGTGTAATTTGTCAATTTTACCATTCGACAAACCAAATTAACCATCATCCTTTGGGAATTAATGTCATCCAACCCTAACCCATAACTAACTAGGACATAATTAAAGGCATTAAAAAGCAATAAAGAAAATTAAAGAAATAAAGTAAAGTCATTAAACAATCAAGAAAAAAAATTAAATTTACTTACTAACAAAGAAGAACAATGGTCAAAATTTCTTGAAAATGTGAAATAGAAAAAGAAATTAAAAGGGAAACATTAAAACATTGGCTAAACTAGACCTAATCTAACAGTAATCTAAGGTAACAACTAACAAAGAATCCTACTATCTAACTATACTCCTTACTGAGAAGGAAATAGAGCATAATGTTTTATTTATAGTAGGGTTGCAAGAGTTTTAGCTATTTCGTGCTTTGGACCAAAATACTCATGAAAAATAGGTTTGGAGATACGACCAAGAATTTTGGCCTTGGATTTGAGCGCCATGGCCCAAGATTGAAAATGAGCTTAAGATTCTTGGCCACGACCAAGAATTTTGACTTGGACTGCTTGGTCATGGTCAAGACTTGATGTTCAGCAAACTTGTTCCGCATTTATACAATTATATTGCTACTTCTTGCATAAAGCCTAGCTTGATTTTTAATGAACAAAAGAAAGCAAACTTTGTAAGTACTAAACACATTAAAACACACATAAAATAATAAAATCCTAAAAGCACAAACACAGACTAAGCACAAAAAGTCAGCAAAAAACACTAAAATAAGGCAAAACCCTAGCCAAATACTAGAATTGTAGATGGTAGATAACTCTATTTTATAAATTTATAAATGTGAGGATTTAAAGATTCCTCATTAGAAAATTTTGACTTATCAAATTTAAGAACTTGCTCAAATTGGGAGGAAGATTTGCTCCATTGGTCTTTTGCTTATTTGGTGCCATATATCAAAGTGACTATGAAATAATACTCAATTTTAAGATGAATTAACAATTATATAAAATTATCAACCAATAAACCGATCAATTTCCAGAAAATTCACCAAGTAAATAAATAAAAACAACTACTTCCAAGAATATTAGCAATTCAAGCCAAAATCATTAAATAACCAAACCCAAACTTTGAAGAAAATCAAATAACCTTATCTCCAACTCTATAGTGCAGATCATAACCAATTAAATTTAGGAGAGATGTTTGATATCACCTTAAACATTGAATTAGGGATTATATGGTTCAATTTCTTTACCTTTTGCCACTTGCAGATTTGGGACCTTTTAAAGCTTCTTGAAAAGAACCCCTTCAATCTTTCCAAAACTTGGATTTTAAGGTTGGAATTGATGTTTGTTGAAGAAAAATGGTGTTTATGGATTACAAAAGATTTTATGGTGATTTGAGTATGATATTGTGGTAGAGGGAAATGGATTAATGAGAATTAGTTTTTCTTTTTTGGGTAAATGAGGAATGAAGATGAAATAGGGGAAAACTACCATTTAACTCATAATTTGACTTGTTACTGGAAGTGGCTAAAACAACCTCGCTGCCGTGATATTGCCTTCTATCCTATAGTTATTAATCTTGCTTCACTTGTTCGACGCAACAAAAATTAGCTAGCCAAGGGCAAACTCATTTCTAGGTTTTTTTATTTATTTATTTTATTTATTTGTTTATTTTTTTCTCATTTGATTCCAATTCTTCCACATAGCAATGGATGAATTGGTTAATCATAAACCCTACAAAACATAGACGTCCAACTATGATAAAGAGAGTGAAATGATAAACAAATACAATCAAAATAACAGAGTAGACAATAACTAACACCTAAATATGAAATTTAAAACAAAAACAACAACATAAACCAATAAAAAACTGGGTTACCTCCTAGCTAGAGCAAAATTTATGTCTTTTAACAATTATAATAGCTCGTTCTTACATACTAGCTCATCCAAATGGCTTCTCAAGTAGCCATTTTTTCTTGGTGGACCTTTGACACTTTTATTACCAATACCATTCAAATAAGTAATGCTAGATCCATTAGAGACATCAACTTCTAGCCTGGATGACTCTTTCTATGAGTGAACTACTAGAGTATTTTTAAAGCTCGTGACAACTACAATTGTCAGTCACAAATACGTGTCAATCATCATAAGTTGGGTCTAGCGAACTAGACAAACTGACTTGTGGAGACTCTTCAAAGAGAATAGGCTTAAGCCTCTGCCCATTTACAATCAAAGTGCTGCCATCTTTTGGACTTTAATCATATTGTGCTTGAGGGATAAATTTGATCCGTAATGTAGGGACCATCTCATTTAGGCCTTAATTTTTTAGAGAAAAACCTCAATTTGAATTAAATAAAATGCCCTTTACTTAGGTTCAAAGCTTTTTTTACTATCATTTAATCAGATATCATTTCACTTTCTCCTTATATAGTTGGGTTTTCATACGCCTCAAGCCTCAATTCCTCCAATCCCTGTCTTTATTTAGTTTGAGTTTTTGATTTGATCCTATGTTTTTCATATCAAAACTAAAAGATTTATTTGCCCTAAATGAATGGTGATACAACTCAACTGACAAGTGACATACCTTACCAAAATCTAGTCTATATTGATACATACCAATTGGAGTCTTATACGTGATGCGGAAGGTCCATAAAGTGTTTTTAAGTCTTAAAGACCAATCATTTCTCTCCATCATAACGGTCTTTTCCAAAATTGATTTGATTTCTCAATTTGATACCTTGACTTGCCCATTAGTTTGTGGGTGATATGGGTAGCCTCCTTATGAGTCATAGAAAATTTTATTTGCAAGCCTCAAAAAAATGGTGAATAAAATTACTCCCACGCTCACTAATAATAACTCTTAATGTCAAACCTACAAAATATATCATGTGCAGTAAATCTCAAAACTTCTTTCTAATCATTAGTCTTGGTGATATTGCTTCTACACATTTAGACACTTAGTCCACTCCCATAAGATGTATATTATTTACCAAAACATGAGGGTAATTGACCCATGAGATCGATGACCCATACATCAACGATTTCGACAATGATAATAGGTTGTAAGGGAAACATTTTTCTTTTAGATACTATTCAAGGTCTTTGACAAAATTGATTATCATCTTTAAACAAGCTAGGCCATATAAACCACTTTGTAGAACCTTATTAACTATTTTACGAACTTTAAAATGACCTCCATATGCTTATGAATGGAAAAAAGATAAAATGCTTTGAAATCATCTGATGGGACATACATATGAATAAGCAAGTCTGGTCCTTGTTTGTATAGGTACGGTTCCTCCAAAAAAGTAGTACTTTTTTTGAGACATGAATTGGTCCCTTACAGTTTATGCCAAGCAAATGGAATCTCACTGATAGCTAGGGGTGTTCAAAAGAACCCATGCATACAAAAAACAAGTGAAGCTAATCCTTTCTGTAGTACAAAAAAATGGTATACATACTGGATATAGTATAGGTTCTTCAAGGCTACCGGTTCAAAATTAAAAAAAAAAAAAGTCTTTATTTGAACTAGTCAATTTAAAGGGGTACTTTAGTCATTTTTCCCACCAGACTAACGCTAAGCAAGTAATCATATTTCAACACCTTTATTCTCTCAAAGTCAATCATTCATCTCTCAGACTTCTAATAACTCTAGAAAACTGGAGTTATATGTATCCTAAATTTAATAGTTTTGATACTAGTTTTGAGCATTCTTAGTGTTTAAGTATGTATTTTTTTGTCTATTTTTATTTTTATGTGTTAGTAAGTTTAAGTATCTGTTTATTTAGTGTTTTAGTGCTTATTTAGATGTTAATTATCTTATTTTCTTATGTTCTTATGTTTAGAGGTTATGTCTAGTCTTTAACCTTCATCGGGAGTTAGGATTTTCATTTGGTTTTTGTTTTTAGTATTTTGAGTGTTTTGTTTAATTGTTTAGAAGTTATTTTAATAGTATATTACATTTATTAATGTGGTTTATGTGTTAGGGTTTGATGATAGAAAAAAACGGCGCATCAATCAGATATCAGACGGAGATTTTGGTGCAAAATAGCAAAGTGGTACAGGAGTAGTGAGCATACGACAGTATGGAATTTTATGCCTAGAAACCCACACCACAGTCCGAGTTTTCTGAGGGAAAAATGGTCTAAATCAATCCAAAAAGTGGGTGAAACTTCTCCCCTAACTCTAGCACTTCAAATAGATACTGATGCGAATCACATGTCGCTATAACATTTATAAGGCACCTAAATGTTACAACTAACTAGATGCCACACTACAAGTATATGAGGTCAAATAGTAGTAAGGAAAAGTAGGGATCGAAACCATAAGGATTGATTAGTATTTATTGATTATTTGGTTAAATTACTATTTGAAGAGTTGATTAGGAAAAAATTTAACTAAAACTAAAATTAAAGAAAGTAAGAAAGCGTTGATTAAAGAAAATGATTTAAGATAGGTTAGGATTTGATTAGCCAATTTTTGGGATTTAATTAATTGATTGAGGGTTCAAGTAGTTCAATGGATCTAACTAGGGATTCCTTCCCAACTATGAATCAATCCCTTGGCTTGGCTCATGATTCTAATAAAATTATCAATATGAAGTTCAAGGAACCAACTAGAAAAGTTAGTATCTTAGCCCAATTACTGTGCTTTCTAATCTAGTAATAAACTAGTTTAGGAATTAACATGCAATGCTCGTATGTTCCACTAAAACTGACTAAGTTGCCTTAAGAAAAGATCCTATTCTCTTACCAAGCTTCCGATACATTAACTACTACCAAATTGTCCACTATTTTTACCATCTAACCCACCAATCAATTAACACCCATGGGATATTGGCACCACAAAACCTTAACCCAAACAACTATTGCATAAAAATAAACATTAACACGAAAGAAAACATTTTAAAGAAAGCATATTAACTAATCGAGCCATCACACTAAAAAAAGCAATTAAAGGAGCAATTAAAGGAAAGCATTTAAAAGAATGCATTTAAACTAAACTAGACATATAACAGTAAATTAACACAAAGAAAATGAAATTAAATATAAATAAAACATCCTACACTAAAAGTCTTCAAGAAATTACAACAAAACTACATTTAGTCTAAGAAAACCTTCCCCAAATAGGGAAGAGGAAGAAGAACCAACCCTAGCCTTCAACTAATTAGCTAATACTCACTATTTACTCACTCCCCTCAATGAGGCTTAAAGGATGTATATATAGTGCTAGGACTGGGAAAATGGTTGCAGTAAAAATTCTAGCATGATCAAGACTTCTTTGCCCTTGGACGCCTTTGGATTGCATCCCAAAATAACCTAGAAGAATTAATGATTGCAGTCCAAACATACGGTTGCTTGGTCTAATTTGGTTTTCGGATTGCTGTCCCAAACTTTTGTACTGAACTTCGGGACCGCGGTCCAATTTTCAGTGGCATCCTCAAGATTTGATACTACAGTCCCATTTTCCTTCTTTGATTTTAGGATCGTAGTTCCAAATACTTCGCTCCTTCTACCGTGGGGTTTGATTTGGCTTCGTTATCCACTTACAGCTTGATTTGGTCTAGTTATCGTCCAATTGCCTTGCCGTTTTCTTTGACCAAACACCACATATAAACATATTTTATTATTTATAAAAAAATACTTAAAATAGCATAAAAAATGTTAAATTAACACAAACTAATACATTTTGGAGCATACAAGCTAAAAGAGGCAAAAACAACACTTTAAGCCTAAAAATATTCGAAAGTAAAGCCAAAACACTCAAATTTACGATACACATAACTCTAGTTTCTTAGAGTTATGTTGCCCCCCAAATTTAAACTTTTGCTTGTTCGAGCAAAATAAAAATAAGAAAAGATAAGGAAAGGAACAACTAAAACGACTAACACAAAACACATAACACCACAAATTTCGCAAACAATAAGTAATGGGCCTCGGATATGCTTTGGATTTGTTGGCAACCTCTCAAAAACCTCAAATGACATATAAGCTCTAAGCATTCAAATGGTCATTCTAGTGATGCATTTTCTCAAAAACTAGTAATTGCTTCAAACTACCAACTATTTTCCTCAATCAAAAAGGTTTTCACAAACAAGTTTATGCAAAACACATTTTACTTCACTCAAAATGACCAAAAGTCAATTAAGTATTCCCAAGTAAACCACTTGGAAATGGAAGGATCGTTACGACGTACATAATATGCACATGTCATACTAGCACAAGAAGTATTAATCTAGTTAGGGGTTTTTGATTCGACAATAATGATGGATAATACACTACACTCACCCTCAACTTGTTGATATTCCAGCAATGGGGAGGCTCATTTAGAAGACTTTTTTCTACTTGCCTCAATTTTAACTAATCCTAATGGAATATTTGAAGGCACGGCATTTGTGATGTCGATTCCTATACTTGCCTTAGTTTCTACTCTAATGGCATATTTTGAAGGCACGACATTTGTGAAGCTGATTCCTCTACTTGCCTTATTGTTAGGAGCAAAATATATTTTTGATTTTTTTTAAGTATAACGCGATCTAAACCAAGGAAGAGGAATGAAATGCACCAAAATCATATTTATAACTAAACATCCATAAAATAGATATAATACTTTTAAAATGCATTCACACAAATGGCCTAACTCATGTCCAACCATTTAAACATTTTTTCAAGAAATAACTTGAAAACGAATTAACACTTTTGAGCATTGAGCAAAAGGTATTCCAGATAAACCGTTTTAAAAAACAATTAGCTCATTACTCTTTTTGTTTTTGAGATAGAGAATAGTTGATTTTTGAAACAATTACTTGTTATAAGAACTATCCATTTTTCAGCTAAAAATTAAATAATCAAATAAATAGCACAAATTATGTGCTACTAGTAGGTCCATAACATCATTGAGCACCAAAATCACATTTTTCTATTTACCAAAACTTGTATTCACAAAAACTAAACTATTCCCAAAAACAAAACAACACTTAAAAAATGCACCACCATACTTTTCATATTATTCCATGATGAGTACCACTAATCATACATAACTATCACTCACCCTCATCACAAGAGATAAAAAGACTACTAGAAAGCATAAAAACATATAATTAGCTAAACATGATATACTAGGAAATGATTGTGAACTACACTTAGACAAGAAAAAAGCTAATATAGATGATAGGCAATATAATAACCAAGTGAATGTGAAAAAATTCAAATAAGGGCAATTAAAACTTGGAAACAATAGTTTCTGCTTCAATCAGGGTATTCATCAATTTTAAGCACAACACTTATCAAGATTAAGCTATGAACAATCTCAAGTTCAACATGTAAATGCAATTTCGATTTAAGCACATTAGTCCCATAATTTGTCTATCCATCTTCAACCAACATAGTTACACTAAGGAGAGGTTGATAGGACTTCACGAGTATTGAACAAGAAAAGAAAAACAACCAAATTACAACATGGTCCTAGATTGCCATCAACAACCAAATTTTTCCAAATATATAAAAAATCATTTACCAATAACAACACATAGACTAAACTAATCTCTACAAGGATACAAACATTTATTAACCACTGGTTTCTTAAACTAAAGCATAGAAAGTTAAATAGAGCATAATAAAGAAAAAAGGAAAGAAATACTCCCTTAACAACACCAAGGAGGCTTTCCAAGGATATTGTAGTCCTTGGTGAGCTTGCAGCGTTGCTTAGCTCCTCCGAATTCCCCAAGGATTTAAACTTCGGCATTGATATTTGGTGCCTCCCAGTCCCCTCTAGAAGTTATCCCTCTTCTTCCCTCCTTGAGCCGTATATTTTTCCATAAACTCTCCAAATGAATCCACTTTTGTGGTAATCGGAACAAACTCACACTCATTCACAAGTTGTATTAGTGATGCTTCTACACAAGTGTTGACTATCCTAGGTTTTGGGAATGTATGTTCAAGAGGTTCTTGGTAACTGGATTCTTCCAAGGTATATTCTTCCTTTTTGTCCTCTTGGACCGGTTCATTCTCCATTAGTGGAAATGTTGGAGTCCATCAGTCTTCACCATCTAGTCATTCTTTGGAGCTCAACAAATTGGTAGTGCAACCTGTTGAAGGATTTGTCTCGAATCTCCAAGAATTGAGCTTGATCTTCAAGGAGTTAGCTTGTTCTTCATGGATTTGGCTCATTTTTCTTAGTGGTTGATTGTGTCTTCTTGGAGTTCTTGAAGTATCATCCACATTTCGATCAATCTTCCCTCAACAACTTCTTGGAATGGTTGGTGAAGGAAATGGAGTTCCATTTGTTGGTATAAAGGCTCCTGAGGTGGAAGGAATAGGGATTTTTTGTGGTAGCTCTCATAAGGATTTTGATGGACTTACCATCCCTTCCGGTAATCTAAGAGGTGGACAAAATAATTATAACAAGAATCATGCTCATTGGTCATACTTCCATTATCGTAATGATGATAATATCCTTGATATGAATAATTCCAATTAGGTCCTTGCATGTTTTTGAAGAAACAAACAAAACGAAACAAAAAACAAGAAAAAGAACTAAAATGCATGAAAAAGAATAAGTAGGAAAGTTTAAACTACTAGCTAGTCTAAACTATCCATCACAATGTAATTTTTTTTTTTTTTTTGATTTGGTATTTTTCAAAGTAAGAACACAAATACAAAATGAAAATCTTTTTAGTTTTTGAAATAAAGGAGACAACTATAGAAGAAAAATGGAAAACTTCAATCTAATATTCCAATCAAATTATATCGATATTGCAGAAAACCACTGGTGATGTCATCAAAAATTTGATGTGAATAAAATCCAGTTATAACATTTATAGAACACCTAAATCCTACTACTAACTAGATTTTTTACTGCAAATATATGGGTAAAATAATAGCAAAGGGAAGTAGGGATTGAACTCACAATGATTGGTCAATAATTACCGATATTTGGTTGAATTACTATTTGAAAATTTGATTAGGGAAAATATTTAACTAAAACTAAATTTAAAGAAACTAAGAAACCGTTGATTAAAGCAAGAAATTTAAAACAGGCCAGGGTTCGACTATCCAATTACCTTGGGGTTTAATCAATTGATTGGGTTAAGTAGTTAGATGGGTCTAATAGGGGTTCCCTACCAACCACGAATCAATCCCTTTGTTCGGATCATGATTTTAGGGAATCAACTAGAAAAGCTAACATCTTGGTCCAACTAGTAACCTTCTTAATCTAGTAATAAACTAGTCCAAGAATTAACATGCAGCACTCGTATGTTGTGCCAAAACTCACTATGTGTTCAGTAGAATATTGATTAGGTTTTCGGACACAATGAAAAAGTAATAAAAACCATAATTATCCTAATCAACTCCCACACTCTCGCAAGTATTTGAGGTGAGTTTGTATCTAGGATGAGTAAGGATCGTTCCCATGAGGACTATTAGAACAATTACTAGGTTCGCAAGCCTATTTACTAGTTAGACAAAATAATCAGGGATTTTTGACTAAACTTAAACTAAATTTAATCACAAGAAAGTAAAATAAAGACAAGAATGTAAAATATTAATCCTACAGAAAGCAATTGAAATATAATTAACTAAAAATCCTAATTTAATTTACCCTAATTGCAAAAATTTAAACAAGAACAAGAATTTAAATTAATTTACTCTATAAAAGAAAGTAAAAATGATCCAATACAACCCTAACTACTAAACTACAGATGCGATTAAGAATTTAAAGGCAATAAAACAAAAAAGATGATTAAAGAAGAAGAAAGAAATAAGAAAAAAAATTAAATTGCATAAAAATAAATCAAACTCAGTAATTGTAGAAAAAATGAATGTTGATGATGATCATCAAATCTTGAATTCTTGACAAGAGAATGAAATTCTTGCGAGAACAACTGAGAAATCTACCTTACGGCTTGATTATCGTTCTAATTATTGAAAACCTAAGTAACTAATGATGGCTGATGACAATCTCTTGTTTTCTCCCCTTCTCTTAGTGTATTTATAGGTGTTTTTAGGGTTTTGGGGCTCAAGGATGATAAGTACACAATTTTCCATGCAACCGGGCCCACGGGTAGATGTTGAATCTTGCAAAATAAGTCAAGTTTTGTAGCCTACCCGTCGATCGACTCATGTGCTCTACAATTTTTTTGCGCATGTGCGTGCTGGGCAGAAACAAATGTCGAGCTTCTAGAGTTGGCACACATGCACTGCAGTTCAGTCGCGCACATTAGTAGAATCAACTTCAATTTCCTCCTCAATTTTGACTATGATGCAGGACGAATTTGGGTAAACACATGACATGAAAGTTGTACATCCATGTATTATCTTTCCAAACAATCTTGAATCACCTCAATTGAATCTCAGAAAAGAAAGTTATGCTCAATCTACCAAAATATGTCAGAAGCAACTCCCACCGCTGCATATTTTCCAACTTTGCAATGTTGAACGAGGTGCCTATAGAATCCTGTATAACTCAAAACATAAAAGTTGTACAAATTTTCCTTAGCTTTCCAAATCATCCAAAATCACAGCAATGAGAGTTTGAACAAGAGAGTTATGCTTAATCTGCCAAACTATATCTGATTTGCAAATTCCACGCCAATGAACGTTTTCCTCAAATATTGTGAGCCATTTTAACTCATTCTTCGCTCAAATCCTACAAAACTCAAAATAAACTATTTTAGCTCATAATTAATCAATTCCTGCTCAAATTATATTGAAAATGGAGGTAAACGACAAATAAAATATATGACATTTACGAGCTTATCACTATGTTGGCTTAAGAAAAGGTCCTATTCTTTCACTAAGCTACCAAAACATTTACTACTGCCCAATTGTCCACCATTTTTACCATCCAACCCACCAATCAATTAATAACCAGGGGAAATTGGCATCATCAAAACTTAACCCAACCAATAAACATTAGCACCAAAGAAAACATTTTAAAGAAAGCATATAAAAGGAAAGTATATTAATTAATCTAGCCATTACACTGAGAAAGAAATTAAAGGAGGCAACTAAAGGAAAGCATTTAAAAGAAAGAAATTGAACTAAACTACACTAAATTAACACAAGCAAACGAAATTAAATATATACTAATACTTCTTACACTAAAAGTCTTGAAGAATTTACAACTAAACTACACCTAGTTCAAGAAAACCCTTCCTAAATTGGGAGGAAGGGGAAGAACTAGCCCTAGTCTACCAATAACTTGCTAACAGTTTTACTTACTCACTACATTATGAAACAACTAACATGTTAATACTTGCTAACATGTTTAATGGCTGCAAAAACAATTCTGCCATGATCTGGAGTTCTTTGCTCTTGGCTGTCATTAGATCACGATCCCAAAATAACCTTGCAAAATTTACGACCGCAGTCTGAACACAGTATTCCTCAGTCTGATTTGGCTTTCAGACTGGGGTCCCAAACTTTTGTATTAGGTAGTGGGACCGCAGTTCCATTTCCAATAGCATTCTCAAGATTTTATGCCACAGTCCCATTTTCCTTCTTTGATTTTAGGATTGCAATCCCAAATACATAGCTTCACCCAAAAGTTTGGTTTGGCTTTGCCATTCACTTATAGCTTGATTTGGTCCATTCCTGTCTCTTATTTATCACTTGATTGCCATGTCATTTTTTCTAACATAATCCTACATGTAAACATAATTTGTTATTTATAATAAAAACACTTAAAATAATATAAAAAATAACTAAATTAATAGAAATTAATGCATTTTAAAACATAAAAGCAAAAAGAGGCAAAAAAATACTTAAACCCTAAAAATGTTCGAAACTAAAGCCAAAACACTCAAATTTAAGGTACATACAACTTTACTTTACTAGAGTTATCAAATACTTAGGCCTCTTTTTTTGATAGTGAGTTAGTAGGTGTAGTTTTAGAGTTTTCTCCTCCCACTTGGGGTGGAATCTTTTAGCTTAGGTTTTTATTTTCACGTCTTCCATTAGTTTAGTTTAATTTCTTGTTAGAGATTGAAACTTTTCCAATGTAACTGCTTTACTTATGTCTAAACTACTTTAATAGACATGTTTAATGGAAGTCTAGTGGGCTTCTTTTCATCATCTAGTAGAGCGAGGCAAGGGGCTTTCCTATCTAGAATCATTATTGTCCATATTAGCAACTGAAGCTTTTAGTTAGGGGCTGAAGAGTAGCTTTCAATCTACTCTGACTGAGTACTATTCAACCCTAGGAATTGTTTGACTATTACATACCTCTCATATACTGATAATGCCATTATTTTTTGAAATGGTGGAAAGAATTCTTTGGAAAATCTAATGAAATGTATTCATGTCTATGAAGCTTCATCTGCCTAGTTGATTAACAAGAAGAAGAGTAGTTTTTACTTGTCATCCTACGTAACTCTAGCTAGGGCAAGATTGGCTGCCAGGATTACTAGCTTTATCAAGAAGAATTTTCCATTTGTGTACTTTAGTTGTCCTTTGAAGCAAGGAAGGAAGACAATAACTATATTTCAGCCTATTATTAATAAAATTACTTCCAAGTTAGTTGGCTGGAAGTCAAAAGTTTTAAGCCCTGGTAGAAGGTTGTCATTGATAAAGCAAGTATTAGGTTCTATCTTTGTACACCATTTTAGTCCTGGAGCGGCTCTAAAAACTGTAGTTAAGGAAATCAACAAGATTGTTGCATATTTTTTGGGGAGTTTCAGAATAGGGTGCAAGAATGCATTGTTGTTCATGAAAGATTATTACTCAGCCAACTTGTGAAAATGGGTTGGGGGTTCAAAGTATGGAGCATATTACAATAGATGTCTATGAAGTTGTGGTGGTCGTTTAGGACTAGGGTTTCTCTTTAGAGTAAATTTTTGTCACAACTATATTTGCATATTGTGATGCATCCTTCTTTAATGGATCATGGCGAGGTGATGGACTTGGAAAAGAATGCTAGAAGTTAAAGATATAGTTGATTCTCACATCATTGTTCTTCCAAATGAAGGAAATTCATCCTTGTGGTTTAATAATTGGGAATGCTTAAGGCCTCTATATTTGTAGACTGATAGTATACCTTAGTATGATAATTACATTGAAAGAAGCTTGGAATGGGTATCATTGGAATTTGGAGCTTATCTAGGAATGTCGGCCAGATTTTCACACTTCTTGGCTTCAACAAAAATCACTATGTATGACATCTGGAGTTGATAAGTTTGATTGGAAATAATTAGTTGGAGGTAACTTCTCAATTTCATCATTCATAACATTGATCAGAATGGGAGGTTCTAGTCTTTTTTCTAGAACTATGATCTGGGATGGTAGGATACCTCTAAAACTTTCTATATTCATGTGGAGATTGCTTAACTTTACCTTGCCTTTACATGATGCTTAAAGGAAGAGGGATTTTTAGTTTCCTTATAAGTATCAATTTTGTTTCTCCACCTGGTTGGACTCTTTTACGAATTTTATTATGTTTGTATAATCTAAGGGGTCCAACCCCAGATGTATCCCTTATAAATATCCCATTGTATGAGAGTTGAACATATATGTATTCGTCATTAGTTAGATTAGACATTAGATTAGGAAAATCATAGACTAGGGTTTTATTCTTCTTGTTCAAGTTTCAAGCACATCAACTCTTGTTCTGGCTACGTTATTGAGTTTGCTTTCAGACCCTTATTTAAATTCAATTTAATTCCAGTTCTTATTTCAATTCCGTTGTTTTAATTTAATTTTTCTGCATTTACTTTTCTAATTCATTAAATTAAATTTGCTTTCGATAAATTTTATTGCTTTCTCTAGTTTTACTTTATTGCTTTCTCTAGTTTTAATTAGTTTTGGTTATCGTTCTTAACCTCTTAGTGGTGAAAATTAATTTAGTTAGGTAGAATGAAATCTTGTAATTAATTTGTCTAACTAGTTCGTAGGTTTGTGAACCCTAGTAGTTGTCCAATAGTCCTCATGGGAGCGATTCTTACTCACCCGATCTATAGACATACCTTGTATCCTTGCGAGTGTGTGTAGGTATTGATTAGGGTTATTAAGGCTTAATTATAACTTGTTTGTGAATTGAATTGCTTAATCAATATTTACCCGAACTAGCTTTTGGCGCTATTTTCGGGGACTATTCTTGGTGTAATATTGGGTTTAGTGAACCTTACTAGATTATACTTTTATTCATTCTTTTAATTATTTACGGTTGCTTTTTGTTTTTTTTAAAAAAATTTTCTTTTGGATTTTTGCTTTAATATTCAAACTTTGGACTTTTTTCTTGTAGTTTATAGTGAATACTCATTCTTCCAACCAAACATTACTTTAGGTGATTTGGAAATTGAACAAACTCTGACCAAAAACCACAGGAAACCACAAGAATCAAGCCAAGGAGAGAATTTAATAGAGAATCTAAATCGTAATAGTAGGGATCAAGAAGAAGTAGTGGGTAATCATGGCAATGGAGGTAATGCTAATCACCAACCCCATAGAGATTATGTTGTACCAAATTTTGAGGGGGTAAGTTCTAGCATTATCTGAATACTTATACAAGCGAACAACTTTGATATTAAACCAACTTTCATTCAAATGCTCCAAACCGACGCTATGTTTGGAGGTGGGCCAAACGAGGATCCCCATGCTTATTTGATGAATTTTAAAGAAGTCATTGATACATTTAAATACAATGGGGTACATATTCTTCTCAATTGTATTTGAATGAGAACTTTTTCATTTTCTCTGCGGGATAGGGCAAAGGCTTGGTTGCAATCATTCCAGCAAGGTACTTTCACGATGTGGAATCAGCTAGCTCAAGAATTTTTAACCAAGTACTTTTCACCATCAAGGACTGCAAAACTCCACAATGACAACACATCATTTCGACAAATCATTGGGGAAAGACTAAGTGAAGCATGGGAGTGTTTTAAGGAGTTGCTTAGAAAGTGTCCGCATCATGCCCTTTCATCATGGCTACAAGTACAAATGTTCTATAATGAATTATTTCTGAAGATGAGACTGATCGTTGATGCAAGCATATGAGGCACTTTTCCTCTTAAAACTCTGGAGGAGGCACAAGAACTGCTAGAGCTAATGGCATCAATGTGTTACTATCATGGCACAATCACTCATTTGGCTAGGCAACAGCCGCAACAACAAGTCCATCAAGTTAATGCCCAACAACGAGGTATGAGTAATCTCAATGATGCTTACTCTTCTTCGCTCAACAAGGCATGATATTGAATATGATGACTAATCTGACAAAGGCCCTAGAGAATTTGGGAAGGAATCCAGTGAACTCCATAGATTTAGCCTTCAATGAATCTTTACTCGTAACTTTTGTGGAAGAAACCATTAAAATGGCCTTTGTTAAACACCCATGCCACAATGTGAGCAGGTCCACTTCATTGCCAATCATAATTCAAGGTCAAGGAATTCGCCTAGTTCGTACGTTAACACCTATAAACTATCTTGACATAACCATCCAAATTTTTCCTGGACCAATTAGAATAATGTTCAAAGTCCATCATTCTAACCCAACCAACCACAATCTAATTTTTCAAAGCAAGTTTCATCCTCTCGACCATATCAACCACCTAATAAGAGGAATTTTCAAAACATTTCATCTCTGCCGAATAACTCATACCAACCTCTACCACCAAGACCCCCACTTCAAAATTCCAATTATCCTCCATATGTGAACCATGACCAAACTATTGGAGGATAATTTGAAGAGGGACTTTGAAGAATTGTGGAGAGAGTATGAGAATTTGCGAGCCTGTACAAGAAACATAGAACTGTGGAGTTAATTGGGACAATTAGCTGGACAAAACAATGAGAGACCGGATGGAGCGTTGCTAAGTGAACCCAAGGGATAATACCCATAGGAGGGAACAAGTGCAAGCAGTTAGAGTGGACAAACTGTGGAGCCAAGGAAAGTTAACGAGAATGATGCAAGGACCGTGGAGAAGAGTGACACAAAGGAAAAGGGAGAGGCTGTCACGCCCCAAAAACGGGACCGTAACACTCCGCGCTAATGGCACACCGGTCCAAAGCGCAAGGCACAAACGAACAGAGCAACAAACTTAACCGCAATGTAATAGAACCATCAAACCATTTCTTAACTATAAAACCGAATAAGTTCATTTCAAAACATAGCTAAAATGTCTCATGCCATTTAAACATCAGGCATGTCCAAAATATAGCCAAAAAGATATACAAATTTGTTAGTTCAAAACATTCACAGCAGTCACCATGGCGTCCCATGGATGACTATAGAACCGGTTCTCCACAAATCAAACATTTCCAAACACATCCAAAATTATATACCTAGGTCACCTATGAGCCAAAACAGTCATAAAATGCTTTCATATCAAAAGAGTTTGCAAACATATCATTTGATTAACATAAAATAGCTTGGTCCCGATTTCATATGTAATAATTCCAAAACTTGGCCTAAAAGTGCAGTTCCAAACATCATACACATTTTAAAATCCATCCAAACATATTTCGAAAGTCGTTAAACAAAATACAAGTGGAAGAGGGTCTATGTTACCCACCTATCAAAGCAAAAATTGCACAATGATCACTGAACGCGATCGTCGGCGGTAGGTGGCGTGGTACCTAAAACAGATATAAGAAGACTCTTAGAAGAGATGTAGAAGTTAAAGAATGACTAGGGAAGCGAAAACGACGCGAAACGATAGAAAACGACACCAAAAGCTCTTTGGTCAAAAATGACCTTTTCACAATTTCTGACCAACTTCGACAAGCTAAAACCCCAGTCAAAACACTTAGTTAATCCCTCAAATTCATATTACAGCTTGATTAGGAGATAATAAGCTCAGCTTACCCATTCGCAAAAAACTTCGCCTATAAATCAATCTATAACAACATATTCAACCAACCAACAAAATCCATTTCCAAGGTATTCAAGGGACCTTGGTTACAACCCAACTCAAAACAACATATTCAACCAACAAAATCCATAAACGGAAAGATTCACCGGAGCAATAGCCGGGACTATATCAATAGCATTCCACAACAATCCATACCCCATAACCACTACAATTAACTCTATTACAACATTAGAGCAACAACCTATGGTTGGAATTCCTCTTTACTTCCAAACTGAAATTTTTACCGATTAGCCACACGCATGATTCAAACATGCTTCCTATCCAACCCACTACCAAGGAAACACTTAAAACCATCAAAAGATCATTAAAGATCCTTCAAACATAACCAATTATCCAAATTATCCTAGTTGCGCCAAACTTCCGCTTACTTACAAAATGAAGGGAAATCAATTCCACTTGGTTTCAAGTCTCAATTCCTATCCAAACTAACCTTAAACCACTCTTAAAACATCATTATGTGCATAGACATACAGCAGCATTCATAGCATAACATTCTAGGGCACATATGGAAGACAAAACCCTAACTCATAATCTTAAAATTTGTAATCTAACCATGGAAAGTTGTTAAAAATCAACCCCAATCACTTCCCAACCTCCAAAACACTAAAAACAACCCATAACATACATAAATCAACACATATAAGGCTGCAAAGAGGGTTTTCTCAGCCATAAAGAATCCTACAAAACTTGAAATTAAAGCTTGGATCATAAAGCCCATAAGTCAAAAAGTGCTAAAATACAAAAAATCTTACCTTCCAAGTGATTCCTACTTGAAATCCAAGAAAATTTTTGGGGGAAAATGGAGGAAGAGATTTCAGCTGCTGCTAGGAAGAAATGAGGAAGAAACAACAAGAAGAAGACTTAAAAAGAAATTCCAAAGTTGACTCAAATAGTACCCATTGACCAAATAGTCTCCAAGTTGACTATTTAACCCAAAAACTAATTTTTGCTACTAAATTAACATTATAAATCAGCCTATCAAACAACACTCACACACCACAATGCACTAATTACACTTAGTCCAACTTTTGACCCGTTTACCCGCCGTAACCGAAATCGCGTAAATCGAAAAATTTGCCGAATTGAAAAACGAATAAGTTGAAGTACTTAATGACTAAAAATAATATGAAAAATATTTTAAACCAGTTAAAAATCAAAGAACAAGGCTATTAAAATACTAGGTTTCACAGAGGCATCCAAGAGTAGTGATGATCAAGAAATACCTACCAAAGCTCTTGACTAACAAGGTAAAACTAAAGACCTCTGGACTACACCAAGTAAGTAGGTAAGTATTCCTTTCCCTCAAGGGATGAATGAGGATGAGAAAACAAAGAAATTTAAGAATTTTTGGGAATTTTTAGAAAGATTGAAATTAATATTCCTTTCGTTAAGGCTATTGAAAACATGCCCAACTATGCCAAGTTCATGAAATAAATTCTATTAAGAAAGAGAAAGCTAATGGGGGACGAGATTTTATGCCACTAATAAACGAAGGATGTAGTGCATTTATTCAAAGAATCTTTCCCCTATGCTTATGGATTCTGGCTCATTTTCCATCCCATGCGAGATAGGAAGAGTGACATTTCAAAGAGCTCTTTGTGATTTGGGCGCCTCCATGAACCTTATGCCTCATTCCACTTACAAGAAGTTGAATGGTAGAGGTCTCAAACCAACAAACGTCACTCTTAAATTGGCCAACCGAAATGTAAGGCAACCAGTAGGAGTGGTCAAGGACCTCATTGTCAAAGTAGGAAAAGTATTCCTACTGGCAGACTTCATAGTGCTCGACATGAAGGAAGATGTGGTGACCCCGTTAATTCTAGGAAGACCTTTCTTGGCCATTGGACGAGCTATCATAGATGTCCAACCGAAAATCTGCAATTTAGAATCAATGATGACATTGTGTCATTTAATGTTTTTGATTCTTCTAAATTTCTTTCTGAATATGACGATGCAATGAGTATTGATGTTATTGTTGATTTAGTTATGTACGGATTTTTACAAGAAATCTGTGGAGGATGACACCAAAGACATGGAAGACCTTCATGAAGATGTAATAGAGTCCCGTGAGCAAGAAAGCACTCAAAAGGAGGAGTTGGGGGAAGTTGCAAATGAGAGCAAATTGGTGAGTAAAGGTAACGGGGGGGTCTCCGACTAACGAACCCTCCAAGGTTGAAATCAAACCACTTCTCATCTCAAATATGTTTTCTTGGAAAACATGATACATATCCTATCATTGTGAGTGCTTCACTTTCAGATATTGAGTTAGGCAAATTGATTTTTATTCTTAAAAAGCATCGTGGGGAAATTGCATAGAGCATTGAGAACATAAAAGGAATTAGCCCTTCAGTTTGCATATACAACATAATCCTTAATGATAACTACAAGCCAACTAGACAGCCTCAAAGAAGGTTGAATATGACTTTAAAAGAGGTAGTTAAAAAAGAGGTTTTGAAATTACTATACGCCGGGATCATTTATCCTATAAGTGATAGCGACCTACAGTTCTTTTATACATGGGTAAGCCCGACTCAAGTAGTTCCAATGAAAGGGGGGATCTCGGTAATTTTAAATGAGAAAAATGAACTAATTTCCTTGCCTTTTAGTTTATTTTAGGATGATCTCATACTATTTGTTATTTTCTTTTTAGTTAATTTGTGTTGTTAGTTGTGTATGCCCATAATGGATTAAGTTTTTCCTGACTATTGTGGAATTTTACTCCTTGTTTTCTTGTTTTTTCTTAATGTCTTAATGGGTATAGCATTTTGTTTTTGTTTTAGAGTTACTGATGTGTTTCAACTTGCTTCATGGATATTTATGTCAGGATAATCTATATCGACCGTTCTACATTGCCAGAGAAGCTTTCCCTTTCCATTTTAGTGCTTTTATTTTCTTTAACATTGGGGACAATGTTTATTTCTAAATGTGGGATGGGGAGTTATTTAGATTTATATTTGTTTGGTGTAGTTCGTTCAATTTTGCAGCAACATCTTAGCTTTTCTTTCGATCTAAGAGTTTTTTTAAGAATTTTTGAAAATTTTTGTTTGAATTAGCTGAAATCTTTGAAATTTTTAGAAATTTTGCAATCGCTTAGCATCTCTTTGATTTTATGCGTGACAATTTTTGAGCTAAACTATCATAAGTGAGTAGTCGATGTTAAAATTTTCCTTGCATGATTTCTGAGAATTTTTGAGAGCACTAATAGCCATAAATTATTTTTATTTTTGACATTTAGAGATAATTATGTAAACTCATTTATATAGCATCCCATAAACTTGCTTTCTTACATTTTTGAAGTGAATTCTACAGACAGGTTAATTTAGTTTAAAGATTGGGGTAGAGCACTTCTTTGGATGTTTGAGCATTTCAAGCCAACCTTATTAGAATTTTATCCCTAGTATACCCTATTTGAGCCTTAATTTATAATGAATGGAGAGAAACATCATTCGCATTCTCTCATAAAAACTCAGATTACCTACTTTATAAGCCCAATAAATTCTTTAATTTTTCTATCCCAAATTTTCCCTCTTATTTTAAGAGCTTTATTTCACACATTAATTATTTGGGGATACGAAGGGTGAGAGGTAGTTGAATGAGGGAGGAAATTGTAGGAGTGAGTGGTGTATAGTTATGATGCAAGGAGGGGTACTGGGAGAAATTGAGAAGAAATTTTCAACAAGTGCAGGTAGTGCCTATCATTGATACCTGTATTTGCAGCTAGTGCCTATCACTGGTACCTGCATTGGTTGTTTTCGGGTAGTGTGTCTCACTGGTACCTGTATTTGGTGTGGACATGACAAAAAATTAATAAATAAATGTCCCAAAAAATGTTGGCATCTTGGGTTGAAATGAAAGAAGGAAGACTTTTTGTTTGTTGTATAAAGATTTTCATGGGATGTTTGTTGATAGTGTGGGGTTATTTTTTTATGAAGGATTGGTATTTAATGTCTTGGAGAAAAATTTCTTTTTTGATGTGTAGCCAGCATTGATTTAAAGCTCTTTCTTTTGTTTTGTGATATCCTTATCTGTTCCTTGATTAGCTAGACCAATACCCTAGTCTAATGTTACAAGCTAAAAAGTCCTACTTGATTTAAATTGAGTTGTTGTCTATATCAGTGAAGAAGTGTAAGCAAAGTTAGCTATGGGGTGTTTAGAAAAATTCTAAAGGTTTGTATAATTAGATTTGAGTGCCTTGAAAATAGAGTTTTTATTGAATGACTATATTCACACATACACACATCAGATTTCTTGTGTAGGATCTTATTAGCATTTAAACTTTTGAGTTCTTAGATTACTTCTTATGATGGCATGGTTCTTGATTATTCATATGGAAAATTGCTGAGATGTATTGGGTGCATTTTTAATGAACTTATCTATTTTAATTCTATTTTTTCTCGAGGATGATCAAAAGTTAAGTGTGGGGTAGTTGATAAACTCATAAATGTAGCATATTTCATGTATCAATTACCTTAATTTTCATGTAATGTGAGCAACAATTGAGTTAATTATGAGCCTAATTTAGTTTATGTAGGTCTTGAATGAAAAAGGTCTAACATAGCCAAAAAGACCATAAAGTTGGAGAAAAATCAAAAGGATGAAAAACGTACGCTAGAGAGGAGCGAATTTGGACACTATTTGGCATTTTGATAATAAATTTCCTGTCCAAGCTCCAATTAAGGTGATTAAAGATGCTTTGGAAAGTTAAAGAGGGATATATAACTTTCATGTTTTGAGTTTTCCTAGATTCCATCAGCATCAAGGTTGAAATTGAGGTAGAAGATGAAACTGGTGCACTGTAACTTGCACACATGCGCGAGTGAAACAGTGCGCACATGCGCAAGTCAAGAAAAAGGAATTTTAGCTACTGTATTTGTGAACATGTGCAAGAAGATGCCGCGCATGTGCACACGACGAGTAGCTGGCAACGTAAATTTCTTGTTTTGGAAGTTTTCTCCACCCAGTTGGACTCCTTTACAAATTTTATTGTATTTATATCATCTAAGGGGTCCAAACCCTGATGTATCCCCCATAAATACCCCATTGTATGGGAGTTGAACAAAGAGATACGTAGTTGTCATTAGTTAGATTAGACATTATATTAGGAAAATCATAGAGTAGGTTTTATTCTTCTTGTTCAAGACTTCAAGCACATCAACTCTTGTTCTGGCTATGTTATTGAGTTTTATTTCTTGTTTAAATTCAATTTAATTCTAGTTCTTATTTCAAATCCATTGTGTTAATTTAATCTTCCTACATTTACTTTTCTAGTTCATCAATTTAAATTTGCTTTCGGTAAATTTTATTGCTTTCCCTTGTTTTACTTTATTGCTTTCTCTAGTGGTTAAAATTAATTTAGTTAGGTAGAACAAAATCTTGCAATTAATTTTTCTATCTAGTTCGTAGGTTTGTGAACCCTAGTAGTTGTCCAATACCCCTTGTGGAAACGATCCTTACTCACCCGATCTACAAACATACCTTGTATCCTCACGAGCATGTGTAGGTATTGATTAGGGTTATTAAGGCTTAATTATAACTTGTTTGTGAATTGAATTGCCTAATCAATATTACTTACCCAAACACTGGTCGCTTAACTCATCTAAGAAATCTGTAATTGGAGCTCTTTACAATCATCTATTGGGAAATTTGTAAAGCAAGAAATGGAAGATTTTTTGAAGGAACAAAAGTTACATCTCAAGACCTCATTCTTCCAGTTCAATAAATGATGTTCTATATTTCTATTTCATTTTTAGTTAGAAATCTTTCACAACTTGATCAAAATGTTCATCAGTTGCACTAGATCACATATGCTCGGCAATATCATTTTCACTCAGTCATTTCTGTAGGTTGGAGTTTCCCTATGTTGGGATTCTAAACTCAACACTGATGGAGTAAGTAGGAGTAACACTAGTCCTTCTTTGGAGGTTAAGTTCTGAGGGATTATTAAGGTGAAGTGGTTCACTACTTTTTGTTCCAGCATTTTGGCAGAATCTTTGGCTCTTTTAGAAGGCATTCATCTATGCATTCAAAAGGATATTAATAACGTGATCATAGAGATGGATTCAAATGTCTTGCTCACATCCACAAATATGGATGTTTCAACAAATCAACAAGGATTCCTTGGAGGATTCATGGCATAGTCAAGCATTGCATACAACTCATGAGTGGTCTTAATGTGTCTTTCATTCATGTATTTAGAGAAGGTAATATGTTAGCAGACTTTTTTGCTAATTGTGGTTGTGATAATTGTTGTAACATGATCTATGATCATAGTAGTATGCTCCAAGTTGCTACATCAACACCCCATCTAGATAGGAGTGGTTGTAAAAATCTTAGAACCAAAACTTCTTATTAGGGTTAGGGTTCTATACTCTTTGCTATTAGGAGGTTAAGGTATTATGTTCACTTCGTTGTACTGCTATATCATTGTGCTCGACCCCCACCAATGGATAGGTGATTTGCCTAAAAAAATACTTTAGTTTAACTTTTAATTTCATGTCTCTTCATCTTAATTAGTTTAATTGCTTCAGTTTAATCACTTTCTTTACTTGCCTTCTTAGTCTAATGTGCATATTAGTTTATGAACTTTCTTTTAATTATGCTTTCTTAGTGTTAATTTCTAGTTTAGACTAGTTAATTGCTTTCTTTAAATGCTTTCCTTTTACATACTTTGCTTAAGTGCTTTCTTAAAAATGTTTTCTTTTGTGCTAATGGTTTCTTTTATACACTAGTTAGCCTTGGATTAAGGTTTGATAATGCCAATTTCTAATGGGTATTGATTGATTGGTGGGTTGAATGGTGAAAGTGGTGTAAAATTGGGTAATTGTTGAAGGTTTGATAGAGGGTTTGAGAGCTTGATCAATTCTTTAATCCACTTCGTAAGTTGGGGTAAAATATGGTAGTTGAATCTTAAATTTAGACCATACAACAATTAGATTAGGTTAGATAGTAGTCGGGACAACATATTATCTACCTAGTTGGTTAGAAACTCCTAGGTTTCATTTATGTTTTTGAACCATGAGCCATACCATGGAATTATTCACTATAGAAAGTAAGCTCCGATTGAACCCATTGAACCACTTGATCTAAGCAATTGAGAAAAACTCATGAATTAGCTAATTGAATCTTAACCCATATGAAATTCACTTTATTAAAGTTTTTTTTTTTTTGTAGTTAGTTTAAATCAAATTCTCTTTAATCAAATCCTTCAAATAGCAATTCCACCAAATAATTGGTAATTACCAACTCATCCTTGTGGGTTTGATCCCTATTTTCACTTGCTAGTATTTGATCTCGTATACTTGCTTTGCTCATCAAGTTAGTAGTAGGATTTTGGCGTGTTAAAAATTTAGAATTAGATGTAAAATGGATCAAGTTTTTTGTGCCATTGCCAAGGATTGATTTTCAGCAATATAGATATAATTTGGTTTGAAATCTACTTAGAATTTCTTTGTTTTCTTGTATAGTTGTCTTGCATATTTGAAAACCCAGAAGGATTTTTAATTTTGTAGTTGTGCTTCTTATTTTGAAAAATTCAAAAATATTTTCATTATGATGGAGAGTTTAGATTAGCTGGTGGTAAAAAAACTTTCCTACTTTTTCACAACAATTTGTATGTTTGTGTTGTAGTTCTTTTTATTATTTTTGTGGTTTAATTTCTATTTTGTAAGAACATTCAAGGAAGGAAATGGAATAAGTCATACCATGGAATTATCAACCTTATGGTAATGGAGGTATGATCAATGAGCATGTTTCTTGTAGTTATTCTCCCTACACCTTAGGCTATAAAATGGGCCATCCATGTTCCTAGCTTTCAGAGCTATCAAGAAAATATTTATATATTCCCTCAACCTCAATAGCCTTCATATGATCCAAGGGAATCCCAATTCTTTCACCAACCAACCCAAGAAGTTGATGAGGCAAGATGACGAAAATGTCGATGATATTTCGAGCTAACCAAGTTGGATTCCAAGAAGACAGAGCCAACTATCCGAGAAGAATAAGCAAAAATTCGAGAAAACCAAGCCAAATTCTTTGAAGATCAATCTGAATTCTTGGAGAACCAAGACAAATCCATCAAGAGGTTACAAGACCAATTTGTCAAACTCCAAAGAATTGATGGGTGGTGAAGACCAAAGGACTACAATACTCCCAACAAATGAAGAAAATAATGGACACTTTGAGTATCACTATGAAATGATAGAGTCAAAGAGCAAGTGCAGCATAAAAGAATCAACAACTTGCTCAACTCTCTTGACCACCATACACAAGGAAATGCCATTTGAAGCATTTGTTGAAAAAGAACTGGTTCAAGAAGAAGAAAATGAAGAGCACATTTTAGACATAACAGATTATGAAAAATCTCTTGAATTTGAATTTCCAACAATGCAGTCACCCAACACTTATTTGGAAGCATCATGTACATATTTTATGAATGACTGTGTTTTTGTCCCGGTGACTACAAAATATGTGTAATTTGGGGTGTTCTTGAAAAAATATGTAGTTCGAAGATTGGACAAAGAAAATGGATACATTCAAGAGGGGATCAGAGAGGTGCTAAATAGATTTGTAGAAGTTCAACTAATCCTTGGGGACTTCGGATGAGCTAAGCAATGAAATACTCTTAGATTCACCAAGGACTATCACATTAGTGGGAAGCATCCTTGGTATTGTTAAGGAAGTATTTCTTTCCTTTTTCTTTATTTATACTTTATTTTATTTCTTTAGTTTAAAGCCCGGTGATAATAAAGGTTTGTGGCGTGATGTCTAGTTTGGTTTAATATTTTGATGTTGGTAAATGATTTTTGATATATTAGAACAAATTTGGTTATTGATGTAAATGTTGATGGCTATGGGATTTTTATTGATTTGTGGTTGATATATGATTTATTTGTTGAACTTGGATTTGGTTTTTACCATTTGGTTGTGAAAATTCTAGTTGATGATACACTTTATTTGCTAAGTGTTTGAACTTGTTTTGAGGAATTCATGTGAATGCTTGATATGGATTTGGAATATTCTTTATTGTTGAATGTGTCTTTGAAGCCAATTTTGTGTAAAACTAAATTTGGGGGATGAGTTGAGCATATAATTATGTGTGTTTTTCTTTTTGTTTTAATTGTTCGGATCTCACTTGAAGTCCCAATGACCCTTCTAGTTTAATCTTGATTAGTTGAAGAGGGATAGAAAACTTATAGGACTCATATACTTAAATAGACTTTGCATGTACATGTAGAACTTGAGATTTCTCATTGCTTAAGCTTTTCTAGTGTTGTGCTTTTTGATCGATGAATTACATAATTAAAGCTGAAATTATTCTCCTTAAGTTCAAGTTATGCTTAATTGCATGCTTGCAAATTTGGCAATTATATTGTCCATCATCTATATGAGCTTTTTGGTTGTCCAAGTGTGGTTGAAATTCATTTTCTAGTACTTAGTTATGTTTTTGTATGCTTTTTAGTAGTACTTTTGTATATTGTGATATGGGTGAGTGGTAAGATGAGTTTGTGACTCATCATTAAATAAATCAACATGAATGGTGGTAAGTTTTTAAGTCTTGTTTGTTTTTTTGATTGGTGATGTTTTGTGTCTATATATTTTGGTAATTGGATAGAAAAAGGCCATTGTGGTGAACTTGATGATGATATGAAACTAATTGTAGCATATAAAGTGTAGCATTGAATTAGTCATTTCAATTTTGAGTGGAAAAATAAATAGTTCTTGTTGTGAGTACTTGTTTCAAAAATTAAGTATTCCCGATTTCAAAAAGAAAGTAGTGTGCTAATTGGTTTAAAATGGTTTATTTGGAATGTCTTTTGCTCAATGCTCAAAAGTGCCAATTTTTGTTAAGTTACTCTTTCGGAAAAATGTTTTAAATGGTTGGAGATGAGTCAGGTCATTTGTATGTTTTTGCATTTTTTGAAGTGTTATATCAATCTTATGGGTAATTAGTTCTAGCCATGATATTGGGTGCGTTCATTCCTCTCTTCTGTGTCTTAGGTTTCTTGTTATTAGAAAAGTATCAAAAACTTATTTTTCTCTTAGGAATAAGATGAGTAGAGGAATTGGCATAAAAAATGTCATGCCTTTGAAGTATACCGTTAGATTAGTTCAATAAAGCAAGTAGATGCAACATCTTTGGAAATAAGCCAATATATGCTAATATGCCAACAAGTTGGGGATGTTATGTTGTGTACTATCCATCATTAATGTCAAATTCATTGCTCCTAACAAGATAATTGCTTCCATTACATGCCAGGTGCATATTAGATAGAGTCCTAATGATCCTTCCATTTTCAAGTGATTTATTCGGAAGCTTGATTGACTTTTGGTCTTTTTAAGTGGAGTAAACTAGTTACTTTTGTGAAACCTTTTTTGATTGAGAAAAATAGTTGGTATTTTGAATCTTTTATTGGCAATTGAACTAGTTTTTTTGAAAATTAATCATTAAAGTGACCATTTGAATACTTTGAACTTTATGATATTTGTGATTTTTGAGATGTTGCCAAATGATCCAAGGAATATTTGGATTCCATGACTTGTAGTTTGTACACTTAGTTGTGGTGTTTTGTTTCTTTATGTGGTAGTCATTTTCGTTGTACTTTTTTTTCCTTATCTTTATTTTTTTCGAGACGAACAAAATCTTAAAATTTGGGGGTGTGATAACTGTATGAAACTAAAGTTGTATGTACCCTAAATTTAACAATTTTGGTACTAGTTTCAAGTATTCTTGGAGTTTAAATATGTGTTTTTGTCTATTTTTACTTTTAAAATTAGTAAGTATTAGTATGTATTTATTTAGTATTTTAATGCTTATTTAGGTGTTATTTATCTTAGGGTCCATTTGGTTCATGGGATGATGTAGGGTTGGATAACTAATCCCATGTCATCCTATGCTTGGTTGGTTTTTTCGACATGGGATTGTTATCCCAACTAACCAGCTTAATCCCTTGGGAAAGGGATAAAATAAAACCATGGGAGAGGTGATATTAATTATGCTGAAATAACTCGTAGATGGGATAACAAAAATTTTGACTAATTTGCCCTTAATAAACTTTATGACCCTACATCATATGATGTCATGTTGGATTATAAGGGTATTCGTTGATTGGCTTTAGGTCCAATGCCCAATGGGTGACCTAACCCGCAAGAAAAATTTTAACGGGTCAAGAGAAAATTACTTGATATTTGGTTCATTCACACAGGCACTCGGCCAATACATTTATGACAATTTTGTGTTCCAAAATTTAAAAAATAATAAAATTGACTACCTAACTACACAAATACTCCTATAATTGAGTAATAAGAGAAAAAGTCATTTAATATTAGATTTTAATAAAATTAAAAAATTAATTTTTAAAAATACATAGATGGCTTGTTACACATATACACTTATAAATAAGTAAAGGGGTCTTAGATATTCTTTGGCACCTAGAAATAGGTTTGGGTGGAGGTGGTGGTATAGGGAGAAAAACTACTGGAGTAAAAAGTCCTTTATTATTAGATTATAATACATAATTGACTCAATAGATGAATTAGATCGGGTTATATTGGTCATAAATTATTAATCTTCTAATCTTAATACTTGAACTAGTAACGTTAAACAGCCCATATACCCAATTTTTATGGTTCAAAATGGACCAGGTGAACAGGTTTTTCAGATCAGTTAGCTCGTTGGGGTGAACACTGCTTAATTATTCTATGTAATAACAATTTATTTAATTCTCACATTTATGTTTAGCATATTATAATTACATTAATATTATTTGTTAAATTACCATAAATAAAGTGTAAATTTAGGGGTATGTTAGTCAGTAAAATAGTAATCCGATCTCATCCGATCCCCAACCAAATGCAAGATGGTTATTATATTTAAGATTTCCAATGTAACTCAATATCAACCAAACACTGGATAACTAGTCAAATCATCCGGAGATGACTCATCCTAGGATTAATTGTCTGAGCATGAGACATCCTATCTCATCCAGTCTACGAACCAAATGGACCCTTATTTTATTATTTTATTGTGTTTAGAGTTTGTGTCTAGTTGGGGTATTTTGGCCAATTTATAGTTTTTGGTCAAAATATCTATTTTATGCATTTTTAGTCTTTTATTACACATTATGTATTTTAATGTGTTTTTTATAGGTTTGGGATCAATGGGACGGTGAAACGAACGAAAACGGAGAAGAACGGAGTAAAACTGGAACTCGACAAGTTGAGCCGTGGGCATGCCAGTCCTAGAGGCTGGGAAGGAACTAGTGTCTGTCCTCTAGGTGTACACATGCCTAGGAGTTGGGAGGGGTGCCTAGGATGGATCTGTAATAGGACAAAAATTGAGTTTGGCGAGTTTAAATAGTTTTGGGAGTATTTTCCACCCGCGATTTCTTGAAACCCTAGAAACCCCTGTAATTACATGTATTAGGTCATTCTAAATAGAAGTTACCACAAGTAGTTATTTATAGTAGTTTAAAATAATGTAAGTTTAGATAGGAGAGCAACCATTACTATCTGGTGACGCAATCAATCTTCTAGAAGGAGAATCATCAGGACGATGGATGAAGAAACCAACTATAGCTAGTTATTCTTCTCTTTCTCTTTCCTTTGTGATTATTTACTCTGAGATGATTGTAATTTATTGCCTTGATGCAATTATGACTAATTTGATGCACTAAAAATCCAAACTAGGGTTTTATTCCAAATTTACCATGAAGATTGTTTGTTAAGGTTTTGATTGTTATATATGATTTCATATGTTGTTTGCTTATTTGAATTGTTCCTAATTTCCTAATTGCTACTAAGTTTCCTTTAGAGGATTGGCCAATTTTTAGAGTGATTTGTAAATCTTAAGCGAAATCGGGAGAGGAAACTTTAGGGTTAGAATGGATTCAAATCGCCTTTGTTTCGAATTTCCCATGAACGGATTGAACCATTTCGTGAATATGGATAGCGATATACCTATCACCTTAGGCAATCAATTAGGGTGACTTTTTTTTTTTTTTTTTAAAAAAAAAAAATTAGCTAACTACTTGATTCTTGGTGGGGGGAGGGGAATGGGAGAGGTGGTACTCCCAAATTTTATTAATGATTTGAATGGAAAAATTACATGGAAGGGGACACAAACTAAAACATCCAGTCAACTGGAAAGATTTCAAAGACACAAAATACTTTGAAATTAGAAATACAAACATTATTTAGCATTACAAATTCTAAAATAAGAACAACCTATATGATCTAATTGAATTCAACCTTTGGCTACTTGAGGAATGTTCATAGCTGAGTAAACCCAACAGCTTCTATGGTTGAAAGCTTCATTTGCAAAACAATTTGCTGAGGCATTAGATTCTTTGAATTATGAGACAACTTGAGTTAACATAAGTTCTTACAATGCTTAATTTTTTGAACCATAGAATCAATAATCCAAGGTGTTTCGCCCAGATCCTGAATTTTTTTTTTTTGAAGAGAACCAAAGAATCAATTTCCGCTTCAATTCGATAGAAACTCCTTTCCATACACCATTTGATGCCATACATTAGAGCCCTAGCTTGTACCTCCAAAATAGAATAAGTTCCATAGAATTGAGAAAAATAGAAGATCACCTAACCATCCTGATTTCTGAGAATTCCTTTTCTAGCTGAGAGAGTGCCATTACGCCTTGAAGAACCATTTCACCCAACTATTTGTAGGGGGTCGAGCCCAAGGTAGCTTAAGAATTTTTTTTAGGTTTGTCTAGTTATGATCTGAAGGAAAAATCACTACTAAGTCACTGTTTATCAGCCTTACAAATGTTGGTAGAAGTGAATGCTTCAAAGATTAGTAATATATCTACTTTTATGTATACAATAAGAAAGGAAGGAGAAGTCAATTTGCTTTCTTATTTTTCCTTGTTTCTTGCTATCCAGAGCTTCCAGCAAATTATAGAAGGCAAAATTTTCTGCAATACACCAGCCAGACCTTTAGGAGAATAGTGAATCCACCAAGAAAATAATTAAATCTGCAAATCACAATTTGAGAATAATGCAAATTTGAAATATTTTCAAAAAAATTCCAGACTGCTTTGGCCAAATCACAATGGAGAAAAAAAATAATTCAATGAATTTTGAGCATTATAGTAACCACATTTAGAGACCATAACAAAACCAAGTTTTTGCAAATGTCATCTACTGGAATCCTTTGATTTAACAACCTCCACATTCCAAGTTTGAAATTTTCAAAGGGAGTCTACCATCCTAAATCATTCTTCTAGACCACAATGAACTGTCCCTAGTTCTATTGAAAGGAATATAAGAAATTGAGAAGGAACCAGAAGAGTTCAAAGTCCAAATTACCTCATTCTCACCTTGGACAAGAATCAAATAACAAGTATCTAGAACTAATTTAATATATTCTCTTTCCCCTTCAGTATATTCTGATGCAACATGTGAAGATTCCAGCCGTCATAATCCGTGATATCCTTAACCTTTAGTTTTGGATGATGAACATAGGAAACTCTAGTGCTTAAAGCTCCCTTTCCAGTCCAAGTCTCAAGCCAAAAAGAAATCAAGCCCTCTCTGATTTTGAATTGAATGTGGGATTCAGTCTTTTCTTTAACCTGCACTGTTCTCCTCTGGGTTGCAGAATACTTCTGTTTGAGAGTAGCTCAAGTAGGATGAACATCACTTTTGATATATCTGGAAGGGAGAAAATTAGCCTACAAAGAGGAAATACTTACTTTCCTAAAGGACCACCACTACTTCATCGCAAAATCTTCTGAAAAGTTCTCAATGGATTGAACATCAAGGCCATTACACTCCTGTGGTTGACAAATAGTGTTCCATGTAGTCCAACGCTTCTTTGAAACATCTTCATTCGGCCCCCAAAAAAATTGAGCAAACATTTTGTTAATGCCACTCAAAACAGCTTTGGGAGAAAGAGCAAAACATCTTGTGGAGACTTTGTTAACAAAAGTACACAAACTAATGGGCCTAAAATCCCCAAAATTTGAAGGGTTGTCTTTCTTACGAATCAATGTTATTAAAGTGCTCGAAAAAACCTTTGGAACAATAGAACTTGCGATGAAATATTGTATGGCTTCAAACATGTCAGCCTTGATTATTTCCCAACATGAAATAAAGAAGAAACCATTGAACCCTCCAATGCCAGCTGCATTGTCTTGATTGAGATAAAAAGAACTTGTTTTAGCTCCTTTAGACTGATGGGAGCTTCCAAAAATTTAAGGAATTATCATTTATCATTTGTAGTTACCAATTGGGGGATATGTTGAAGAAGCTAATTAGTGCCATTCAAATAATCAGCTGTGAGAAGCTGATTGAAAAAATTAACTCTTTCCTCCTTAATGAGAACCTTGTTTTCTGTCCATTGCTCACTTACTTTTATCCAAGAGCTGTTGAGATTAAGTCTTAGTGCAATTTAGAGTGAAAAAATTTAGTGTTATGCTCACATTCCTTCAGCCATTTTATCCCAGCTTTTTGTCTCTAGGAGCACTCTTCCTCATCTAGGGTTTTGATAAGATTGACATTTGCTCTTGACAAATCAACTTGAGCATTAGAAGAGGGATATTTCTAGAAATGTCCTCCTTGGTTTGCACATCTATTTCAGCTTCTTTGACTTTGGCAATCAAATACTACTTTACTCTGTACTTTCATCTTATCCTTGAGCCTCTTAAGCTTAGCCGCAAGTTTATGAAGTGGAGAACCTGAATAGGGCAAAGACCAATTCCACTCATACATTAAGGATGCCTAGTCCATATGTTTAGGAATCTAAACTGTCTAGGACCATCAAAACCAGTAGAATGAAAGTGATAGAGTAAAGGGGAATGATCCAAGCATGTTTTGGAAAGATGGGCAATAGAAATCTGATCATAATCTTCTCGAAATGCCTCATTACAAACGATTCTGTCAAGCATTTTCCAAATTGAGCACCCCATTTGTTACCAACCCAAGTAAACTTATTTCTAGTGAAAGGTAGGGTCACTAGATTACAACCTTCAAGACAACCATTAAAATCCTCCATTGCATTCACATTAGGGAAAGAGGCACCCAAATATTCATCCACCAAGCAAATAACATTGAAATCACCTCTTACTAGCCAGGGATTGCATTTTTTGAAGATCTCTCAAGGACTGCCAAAGTGATCTCCTATCATCCCTTGTACATTTCCCATAGATAAAGGAAGCTATACAATCTTTCTTTAGGAAAGAAGATGAAATCCAGCTACGAACAATTTGATCTGAGCTTAAAACACCCTGGCCATTACAAACAAGGAAGACCAGAATAGCCATATCTTATCGTTAGGGTTTGCAAGACAGTGAGAAAACCCTAACTTGAGCTTGAAAGATTCAAGTTGATTATTATCCACCATAGGCTCCAAAATACATAAGAGTTGCGTAATATTCTGCTTTATTAAAAAAATTTACCTCCTGTTTGCTTTGGATAGAGATATACAAAAAAAAAGTAACAAAAATCCATATAAATTCTTTAAGCTCTACCCTTATTGAAAAAAAGAAAATCTCTCATATGCACAAAATCCAGATGGCTTCATTGAATTTAAATGTGTCCAAAACTTATTCAAAGTTCATCAAGTGTGTATATAGATCCTCGTTAGAGCCTCTATTGAACATCGCATGGGCTTGCAATATTTGTATAAGAGCGGGCTTGATTTCATAGTTATCCACTTGCACTAGCATACATGCAATGCTAGAATTATGTTCATCAAAATTTGGCATTGCGTAATCTCTCAACGAAATATTGCAAAGGCGCGCATTTCCATTCATTTCATGACCACTAAAATTTTCTCCCATTCTATTGTCATTTCCTATTCTCGAATTTTGTTGATGATTTGTCATTTGTAATCTCTCTAGCTGTTGTTGAACTCTTCTCTCTTTCCATATTCATCTCAACTCTTTCTCTTTCTTTGTCAAGGCAAATCAAAGGCTCTTTCTCACTTCTAACCATGCATTACAAAAACAAATTCATCAAGTGAATCACAAGTGCCTATCCAATTCACAAACAAAAATTACCAATAAACAAGTAAAGCTACTGACTAAAGACTAAAATTAACTACAAAAGTAAGTAAAATGCCTAATCTACACGAACCTTAAAGTGTTCAATATTGCCAAAATACCAAGGACAATCCCAGCAACAATGCCAAAAACTTGTTCGTTTCAAATAGAGATCAATCAATACAAGAAAAAGTAATAAAATCCACACAAATCTTTTAAGCTCTATCCTCACTCCCACAAGTATACAGATAAATGTAATAGCATAGGATGAGCGGGTGTCGTTCATACTGAGATTCAAGAGCCTTGTGTAGTTAGACTAATCACAATCTCGAGATAGACTAAACTAAATAAGTTCAATTAAACATATAAACTTCTAAGGAAATAACTAGTCAAACTACACTAATCTACGAAAAGCAATTAAAATTACTTCTAATATGATTAGTTCTACCAAAGCATGATGTAAATAACAAAGAAAATAATTCTAATTTGGCTAGGGAAAATATTAAAATAACATGAAAACAAAAAGAGCATTATTTTCTACCAAATAAGACTAAGAGATTTTGTGAAGAATTTGAGATTGAAACTAAACATGTTTGGATTTTTTTAATTGGATAAAAGAAGGCCCACTAAAAATCAATACGAATTAAACAAGGAAATGAAAATTTTTGACTAGAATTTACTAATTCAGTAAAATCCCTAAAACATCTAAAAAAGCTTGAAATGGAAGTAACTAAATTACTAGAAGTTTAAAGATATTAAGCAATTAAAAATTATATCTACTAGTAGCAATTGAAAAGCCCAATAAGATTAATAAATTAATTCTAACTAAAAAACTCTCAAAGTGCTCTCATCTCTCTTTAAACTTTACCTCTTCTATTTGGAATTTGGTTTTCATTAATATTCTTACTTTTCTTTTCAATTGCTGCTTCAGCAAAATCTTTTGCTGAAGCATAACAAACTAATGCAATTGCACGTATTGAATTTGATGAACCTTTGAAGCCTATAGGGAATTACAAGAGTGAGCCAGCTTTGGTTTTCTCGAAGGAGGAAGTAGAAGAACTGTCAAAGCCTCTACAATTTGCATTGATTGGAAAATTCAGCCATGGAAAGCCAAGTACGGTAGTTCTTCTTGATAGTTTTCAAACTATTGGCTTTAAGAGAGATTTCACATTAGGATACATGGATTATAGACATATTTTGATGAAATTTACTCTTGAAGTGGATTATTTGCTCTGTTAATTGAAAGGATCGTGGTTCATTAATGGAACAGATTAATGGCTTTCATATGAAAGTCCTCAAATGGCATCCTTTATTTCAATCAGATGTGGAGCCATCCATTATGCCGGTTTGGATTTTCTTTGAAGATCTTCCACTATTTTTGTTTAAAAAATCATTGCTCTTCTTTATGGATACAACAGTTGGGAAACCATTGAAGATAGACTGGCCATAACAACAATGTCTCTACCAAGTATTGCTCGAGTTTGCATGAAACTGGATATTCGTAAGAAGTTGCCATCCAGAATTCGATTTGAGATTTATGGTACAGGCATATGGCAACCTATGACTTATGAGAATCTACCAAAATATTGTTCAAAACAAGATCATTCCATTGATGAATATATGGGGAATCAAGGTCCATCTATAGAGTTCAAACAAAATAAAATTCCTGCAAAAACTCAAAAAGTTGGAGGAAAACAAGGAAATCAAACTTCTAAATGGGTTCAGGTGGTTAAGAAAGTTCCTAAAAATTCTCCACATCAAATTCAAATTTCAGCAGCTTAGATAACAAATATTTCCCAACCTAAGGATCAGGGCACTCAAGTGGTTACCCATCCACCAAATGATGAACAGGCAGATTCTTCTACAACAAATGTGTCAAATAAGAAGAATTCCTCCTCAGAACCATTTCCTACACTTTCTACAATTGAGGAAATTCCAGAATCCAACTCAGTAGTCTCCCCAATTATCATTCTGCAGCATTCTCCACAATAGCATCTACAAACTCCAGCTAAACAACAGACTCATGTTTCTCCAATAAAGGAAAATTTAGCTTCCAAAATAATAGATGATGCGATGAAGGTGATATCAACTGATCCTGTGAAGGATTTGGAACAAACTCAACAGAACCATGCATGTGATTTTCCATCCATGGAAAAGGCGGCTATGCAATTAACTATTCTGTCTGTGATATTCTAGAAACAAATGCCTTATCTGAGGTTGTAAAAGATGATGTGTCTATGATAACTCTAGTAAACTAGAGCTATTTTCCTCTAAATTATAGCATTTTCAGTTAGTTTAAATTCCAAAATTAGATAAGTAATTGAAAATTTTAGCTAATTTCTGTCATATGTATTTGTATTTTCGTTTTTGAATTAATTATGATAATTTTTGTGTTAAATTTTTAGTTTAATTAAGTGTTTAATGGTGTTAATATTATGCCGGTTAAAAATTAAAGGGTAGAAGCTGGAAGGAACAAAGCTCAAGGGACAAAATTACAAAATGGAGGAAATGAGGATTGCTGGAAGGAGAGTCGAGATCGCGGTCTCGACTATTCCAGATCGCGATCTCGACTCAGGAATTAGTGTTACTATTTTAGAGTCGAGATCGCGGTCTCAAAACTTCCAGACCGCGATCTCAACTAGCTAAATGTTAAGTTGTAAGGGTAATTTTGTAATTTCCAGCCCAAAAACCCTAATTTTTGCCTTGTATAATGTTGCACTATTTAAGCTAATTAGAAGGAGTTTGAGAGAGAGTAGAAAGTAGAGTTGAGAGTAGATAGTTTAGAATAGAGATAATATTTTAGATAATTCTAGAGAGATTAGGATAGCTTATAGTACAAGTTACTTTTTCTAATTGAAATCTCTTTCATCTTCATCTTAGATCTTCTTTAAATTTCTTGTCAAGTTTACATCTTTATTAGATCATCGTAGTGGGTTTTTCGTAAGCTTCAAGTAGATATAATTTTTAATTGCTTTCTTATCTATTTTAGTAAAAATTTCTTTGCTTTCAATTTAGGGTTTTTAGTAAAATTAGGGTTCTTATCAATTTCTTGCTTTCAATTTAAGAATTTTCAATTTCTAGCTTTAGTTTCTAGTTAATTCTTAGTGGGTTTCTTTATTTCTAATCAAAAATCCAAAAATATTTAATTTCCTAGTTAATCTTTTCCTAATTTCTACTTTAGAAATGAATGCTTTAGTAATCAATTTTTATTGCTTTATGGTCTTTTTAGTTGATTTATGCACTTGTTCTAAATCTTAGACTTAATTAGATTAAATTAAGTTAGAATTGAAGTTATATGCTTTCATTAGAATAGTTCTTCCATCCACTAATTGATTTAGCTTAACTACACATTCACCCCAAAAACCTTGGTAATTGTAATCGACAATCCTCGTGGGAACGATCCCTACTTCCCTTGCTACTAGTTGACAACTGTATACTTGCGGGATGCCACCTAGTTAGTGATAGGATTTAGGAGTTTTCATTGATTTAAAACTAGGGTGTTAATGTGAAACCCAGTATTTTAATAGCCTTGTTCTTTGATTTTAACTGGGTTAAAATGTTTTTCATATTATTTTTAGTCATAAAGACCTTCAACTTATTCGTTTTTCAATTCGGCAAATTTTTCGGTTTACTAGATGTGTATAAGGGAAAGGGTCAAAAGTTGGATTAAGTGTAATTAGTGCATTGTGGTGTGTGAGTGTTGTTTGATGGCTGATTTAAAATGTTAATTTAGTAGCAAAAATTAGTTTTTGGGTTAAATAGTCAACTTGGAGACTATTTGGTCAATGGGTACTATTTGGGTCAACTTTGGAATTCTTTTTAAGTCTTCTTCTTGTTGTTTTTCTTCCTCATTTTCTCCAGCAGCTGGCCGAAATTTCTTCTCCATTTTTCCCCATAAATTTTCTTGGATTTCAAGTAGAAATCACTTGGAAGGTAAGATTTTATGTATTTTAGCATTTATGGCTTATGGGCTTTATGATTTAAGCTTTAATTTCAAGTTTTGAAGGATTCTTTATGGCTGAAAATAAACCCTCTTTGCAGCCTTATAAGTTATGATTTATGTATGTTATGGGTTGTTTTTAGTGTTTTGGAGGTTGGGAAGTGATTGGGGTTGATTTTTAACAACTTTCCATGGTTAGATTACAAATTTTAAGATTATGAGTTAGGGTTTTGTCTTCCATATGTGACCTAGAGTGTTATGCTATGAATGCTTATGTCTATGCATATAATGATGTTCTAAGAGTGTTTTAAGGTTAGTTTGGATAGGAATTGAGACTTGAAACCAAGTGGAATTGACTACTTTTTCCCTTCATTTTGTAAGTAAGCGGAAGTTTGGCACAACTAGGATAATTTGGATAATTGGTTATGTTTGAAGGATCTTTAATGATCTTTTGATGGTTTTAAGTGTTTCCTTGGTAGTGGGATGGTTAGGAAGCATGTTTGAATCATGCGTGTGGCTAATAGGTAAAATTTTCAGTTTGGTAGTAAAGAGGAATTCCAACCATAGGTTGTTGCTCTAATGTTGTAATAGAGTTAATTGTAGTGGTTATGGAGTATGGATTGTTGTGGAATGCTATTGATATAGTCCCGGCTATTGCTCCGGTGAATCTTTCCGTTTATGGATTTTGTTGGTTGGTTGAATATGTTGTTTTGAGTTGGGTTGTAACCAAGGTCCCTTGAATACCTTGGAATTGGATTTTGTTGGTTGGTTGAATATGTTGTTTTGAGTTGGGTTGTAACCAAGGTCCCTTGAATACCTTGGAATTGGATTTTTATTGGCGGGAGGATAGCCTACTTATAGCCTCGCATTGAAATCTTATACCTGTTTTAGGTACCACGCCACCTACCGCCGGCGATCGCGTTCAGTGATCCTTTGTGCAGTTTTTGCTTTGATAGGTGGGTAACATAGATTCTCTTCCACTTGCACTTTGTTTAACAACTTTCGAAATATGTTTGGATGGATTTGTGGGTAACATAGACCCTCTTCCAGTTGTATTTTGTTTAACGACTTTCGAAATATGTTTGGATGGATTTTAAAATGTGTATGATGTTTGGAACTGCACTTTTACCAAGTTTTGGAGATTATTATATATGAAATCGGGACCAAGCTATTTTATGTTAATCAATTGATATATTTGCAAACTCTTTTGATATGAAAGCATTTTATGACTGTTTTGGCTCATAGGCGACCGAGGTATATAATTTTGGATGTATTTGGAAATGTTTGATTTGGGGTGCACCGGTTCTATAGTCATCCATGGGACGCCATGGTGACTTCTGTGAATGTTATGAACTAATTGATACGGGGTCTTGTGATGGGATAACTTGACCTCCCGGTCAGACTAGTAGGTGTGGTAGATTACTAGATCTGGCTAGTACTGAAAGTCATACCTTTGAGCCTAAAAGATACTCATGCTATTTTATTAAATTCCGGATTGAAACTATACTTGGATTTGTTAGCTATGCTTTAGCATACTATGTTTTGAAATGATTTGATCTGTTTGGCTATGTTTTGGACATACTTTTGAGCCTAAAAGATACTCATGCTATTTTATTAAATTTCGGATTGAAACTATACTTGGATTCTGTTCGCTATGCTTTAGCATACTATGTTTTGAAATGATTGGATCTTTTTGACTATGTTTTGGACATGCCTGACGTTTAAATGGCATGAGACATTTTAGAAACTGCTTCATGACTATGGTTTTCGCAAATGTTATTATAATTATGTTTTCTTTTTATCGAAATGCTTGGCCCCATTTGAAGAGCTTTTATGATATCCACTGAGCTAGTTATGCTCACCCCACGTGACTTATAATTTTTCAGATTAGGTGCTCGTCTTTGACTCTCCACCACGTTAGCAGCTTTTAGATTTTCTCCAGATTCCACATTACTGGTAGGACTCTGCGGATAATCTTCCAAGCTTCTCTTTTGTTTGGAGAGGGGTAGTGTATTAGATAAGTTTTGTATTGATGAACTTTGTTTTTTTGATGTAACATCTTTTGTACTAAGAAGGAATTTTGTAATTCGTTTTTTTGTGTAAAATGAAATATTCGGTTTTATAGTTAAGAAATGGCTTGATGGTTCTATCTTACATTGCGGTTAGATTTTGTTGCTCTGTTCGTTTGTGCCTTGCGCTTTGGTCCGGTGTACCATTAGTGCGGCGTGTTACGGTCCCGTTTTTGGGGCGTGACAATTAAAAGAGGCATCAGGCTACTATTTTCTGTTTGAGGGAGCATGTTAGGGATGACCCTCACTTTTACTCAGAATCAGAAGACATTACCCTACTAGTTGGGAAGAAAAGTGAGCAAATCTCTTCTTTAAGAACCTTTGGAGATCAATTGAGGAAGAAACTACGTGACCCAAAAGATCAGGAATTTGCTTTGGTGGTCAACAAGAGGACTAGGAAAAGGAAGAAATATACTGGAAGAACATCTCTGATCACAGGGAAAGCATTAGGGTCCATCAAATTGACATTTTCTCAACCTTCTCAATAAATTGCTTAATTTGAAATATTAGAGGAGTAGGTAACAAGCCTTTGATTAGAAGGTTGAAAACACTGGAGAGGATACATAATGTTAAATTTATTGCTTTAATGGAAGCCTTTAGTTTCTGCTGATCAAGTTGAGGCTTTAAAGGTGAAATTCGGGTTTGGAAATTTTTCTGTTAATATTTCAAATAGCATTTGGATTTTCTGGTATTCTAAGCTTTTTGTACAAATAATTTCTAATGAAGAACAAATGCTCCATCTTTTTGTCGATCGTTAGTTCTTCAAAGAGCCACTTTCTTGTCAAAGGTGTATGATAAACTGGTTGCAAAAGAGTGATCATAACACTAGGTTTTTCCATGCCCACTTGAAGAATAGAAAGAATTATCTCACTATCAGGAGGATCCAAAATTAACAAGGGATTTGGATAGATGAGGTTAACATTATTCAGGATAAAGCAGTGCAATTTTTTAAAGCCCTCTTAACTACAGAAGAAACTGAACCAGTTGGTACCTTCTTGGATTCTATTCCAACTATTATTTTAGAAAAAGATAATGCTTCTTTAATGGCTGATCCTTCTATGAAAGAGCTGAAAGAGGTAGTGTTCTCCCTTAATTCGCCCCTCCCTTACATCATTGCTGTTGTTGTTGGTTATAATGGGATTTTGCTAAGGATTTGCTGCTGGTTGCTATCAGCTTCTTTAAAGGTGAGGTTATACTAAAGGCAATAACTAGTACTCTTCTTTGCTTGATCCCTAAAGTAGAAAACCCATCTTCTTTTACTGAGTTTAGGTCAATAAGTCTTTGTACCTTTGCCAACAAGGTATTTACAAAGATTATTGCTAATAGGCTGAAAATTTTCCTTCCTAAGATTATATCAAAAAAACAAGAGGGCTTTGTAGCTAGTAGGGCAATTTCTAACAAAATTTTACTTGCTCAGGTGTTAGCTCACTTTATTGACAAGAAGTGTAGAGGCGGAAATGTGATACTAAAATTAGATATGCCCAAGGATTTTGACAGATTATCTTGGTCATTCCCTTATAAATTTCTTGTTAGATTTTGTTTTCTCAACAATGGATTTCCCTTGTTGCAAATTCTTTTAAGTCTTGTTGGTTTTCTATTCTACTGAATAGGTATTCCTATTGGCTTCTTCAAATCAGTAAGGGGGTTCAGACAAGGTGACCCTTTATCCCTATTTCTTTTCATTATTGCTGCTGAGGCTTTTTCCAGAGGATTAAAGAAGTAATTTGTGGAAGGGATGATCAAGTTATTATGTCACTGGTAGACATCGGTTACCTATTTCTCATTTAGAATATGCTGATGATAGTATTGTTTTTGCTAATGGCAGTTGGAAGTCTATCAAATCTTTAATGAAGTTCATTGAATATTATGAACAAGTGTTTGGTCAGTTGGTTAATAAATCCAAGAGCAGCTTAATCATCTCTAGCAAAGCTCCCATTGCTAGGGCTAGAGTTATTGGCAAATTATCTTGTTTCAATAGAAAGTCTTTTCTTTTTATTTACTTTAAAGGTAGGAAGAAGAAGAAGGATTTGTATTTGCCAATTATTACAAAGTTACAACAACGACTATCTGGGTAGAAGTCCAGATTGCTGTTTCTAGGAAGAAGGCTAATTCGTGTTTATTAAACATGTTCTTAGTTCCATTCAAGTATACCTCTTACCAGTTTTGAATCCTCCAAAGACTGTTACCAAGAAACTTGAGCAATGCTTGGCTACTTTCTTTTGGGAGGAAACTGATCATGGTGGAAGATTGCATTTGATTTGATGGTAAAGAATTTGCAATCCTCTGGAGGAAAATGGCTTGGGGATCAGATCACTCAGAGAATTGGTGAAGAAAAAGTGAAAAAAATGATAGGTGTAGAGACTCAATGGAACCTGTTCTGACAAATGGAGTTGGCTGCATAAGTTCTACCTACTATTGGATTTGAACCAATGATGCTCGCAATTGTCCAAAAATTGATTGCAGTTGTTCTTGGTGCAAAATGTTGAATTTCTAATAACATCATTCCTATCTTTTGAATTGAAACCCCCCTCTTACTAAGACTACAGAATGTTTTTGTGAATTATGGCCAATACCGGGTATATAAGCAGTGATTTCAAATCCAGAGGTTAATCGTACTCTGCTTCTTTGTTTTTTTCTTTCCATTCACTCAAATTTCTTCCATTTCATCAATTTTGTCCAGATTCTCTTTTTTCTTCCCAAAAAAGGGTAAGAAGAAGGATCTTCAAAAAATCCTTTCTTCTTCGAACTTTTTGATCTTCCCATTCATTCCTTGTAGGTCCTTCTTCCCCTAATTCTTTCCAGAAGAATCTTCTTCGGTGGATCCCTCTTGTTCCTTTTTAGTCCCCTTCTTGTCCAATTTGAAAGATCCTTTAATGTAGTTGAAATATTTCTGTAAAACTGTGGATGAACTTAGGATAAGGATTATATTTGGAATAAATTCCTTTATTCTAGATATGTTGTTGATTGCAGTCATCCTAACTGTGCTAAGCTTAAGATAGGTGTGACCGATACTTGGAGGAGAATGCTGGCTGTTAGGGACTTTGTTGAGCAGGACATGGCCTATTTGCTTTACAAGGGAGATGTTTCTTTTTGGCATGATAATTGTTTGGGCACTAGTAGATTATGTGAAGAAGAAACTAAAGCTAAAATCCAGAATTCGAACATTGGAAAAGCCTAATTTTGTCGACATTCTTGTTAATCAGACTTGGGATGGTGTTCGGGTAAATATTGACAAGGCTATTCCATTTACAAACAAGTAACAAATAAGCCTTAATAATTCTAATCAATACTTACACATGATAGCAAGGATACAAGGGATATTTGTAGACCGAGTGAGTATGGATTGTTCCCACGAGAACTATTGGACAAGTACTAGGGTTCACGAATCTTTACACTAGTTAGACAAGTTAATTGCAAGATTTTGTTCTACCTAACTAAACTAATTTTTAACCACAAAGGGATTAAGAATGATTACCACAACTAATTAAACCTAGAAAAAGCAATAAAGTAAAACTAGAGAAAGCAATAAAATTTACCGAAAGCAAATTTAAATTAATGAGCTAGAAAAGTAAACGTAAGAATATTAAATTAAAACTACAGAATTGAAATAAGAACTATAATTAAATTCAATTTAAACAAGAAAGCAAACTCAATAGCACAGCCAGAACAATGAGTTGATCAAGCTTGAAGCCTTGACAAAACGAAGAAAACCCTAATCTAACGATTTTCCTAATCTTATGTCTAATCTAACAAATGGCTACTATGTATGTTCAAATCTCATACATTGGGGTATTTATAGGGGATATATTAGGTTTAGTCTCCTTAGATGATAGAAATACAATAAAATTCATAAAAGAGTCCAACTGGGTGGAGAAAACTTTCAAAACAAGTAATTTCCGCAACCTTCAGTACGTCGCGCACACATGCGCACCATTTTCTTGTGCATGTGCACAAAACAAGGCTTAGAATTTTTGCTTTCTGAAAGTTGGGCACATGCGTAGGCCTTGGGCCTAATGTACTTCACTAAATTTCTCCTAGATTTTGACCATGAAACCGATGGAATTTGGAAAAACTCAAAACATAAAAGTTTTAGCCCTCTTTCATAGCTTTCTAAAGCATCTTGAACACCTCAATTTGAGCTTGGACAAAAAAGTTATTATCAAAAAACCAAACATGAAGGATACTAATGTGTCGAAATTTGCTCCTTGCCGGTGCACGTTTTTCATCCTTTTGATTTTTCTCCTACTTTTTGATCTTTTTGGCTCCTTTTTCATTCAAGACTGCACAATCTAAAAATGTAACAATTAATCTCATAATTAACTCAATCATTTCTTACATTACACCAAAATTGAGATAAATGATATACCAAATATACGATATTTACAAGCTTATCAGATGGTCACAATTAGAGGGAGGATCTTATTGTAGCAGCCAATCTTCATTTTGACCTCAATCTTATAAGAGGAAAAACCATTCATCTGTTAGATGGTGAAAATGTTCTTGCATGGAAACAAACATCCGATGGCCAGTTCACTATAAATTTAGCTGTGAATCTTCTAAGAGAGTAATCAACAATATTATTCTCAAGAAAAATGATTTGGTTTGATAAAATTCCTCCAAGAATTTCCATCTTTATGTGAAGATTCTTGAATAATGATTACCCTTAGATGGTTTGTTGAAGAAAAAGGGTTTCAAGTTGGACCTTCCAAATATCAGTTTTGCAATTTAGAAGAAAGCATTGATCAGCTTTTTTTTTTTATAATTGTTTTCTTCCTAAACAAATATGGCTGGCTTTTCACAAATATCTTCGCATTTACTTTCACAGTTCAAACTTGCAACAACATTTAAATAGCTGTAGATGTATTACATTAATCATTCCATGAACTATTTTGTGCAGATTCATTCCCAACTTGATTTCTTTGGAACCATAGAAAGTCAGGAACTGTAGTTCTTTGAATCTAAACAACAATCTACTGAGGTTCTTATTGCAAGTATCAAGTCCTTTTTTAAGTCTATCTCCATGGCTTTCCTTTTGTTGTCCCAGGCAGGAGATGAAGATTGGTCCTCTTTGGGTAATCGTTTGAAATACATGAAGAAACCCGTGTCTTTCTCTATTTTGTGCTAGAAACCACTAGCTTATCCTTTCTTTAAACTCAATATAGATGGTGTCTCTAGAGGCAATCCAGTAATTGCTATAGGAGAAGCAAGGAGTAATAAGGGATGCTAATGGTTTCTCAAAATGTTTGCATTGAGTTGGATTTGAAGATTATAATTACTCATTTGTAGAAAGTTTTAAAGCATCATTGGATTTTACATAATATGTTGATGAAGATAAAGCCATTTTGATGAGGATGAATTATCAAGTACAACGCAATTATAGAGAAGGTAATTAGCTTGCAGATTTCCTAGCAATATGGGTTGAGATACTCAACGTAATGTTACTTATGATTCCTATTCATTGCCAAAGCTAGCCAAGGGTATTAGTAGATTGGATAAGCTCTCTTGTTCACATTTTAGAATTCATAGATCGCTCATTGTTGTTTTTTTGCATGTTTCATTATTTTGCTATTTAGGGTTCAAAGGGTTGTATTGTCTTTAAATCTCTTCAAATTGCTAGAGGTTTGGGCTTATATCCCCATCCAATGTAAATTTGCCATTTTATTAATAAAACCTGGGAGTAGCGTCCCACCACCAAGGTTCTGATGGTGCCTCTAGCTAATAAAAAAAATTTAAACTTGCAAGGAATTGAAAATAAGATCTTAATAGAATTAAAAGAGAACTCTTTCATTAAAGAGAAACTTGAGTGTTAAGTTAAAGCTACATTAAAACTAATCCATTACTTACTACTATACTCCTACTATGTGTACTTGCATTTCTTACAAGAGATTATTTTGAGAGCTACAACCTAAAATTACAAGATTGCCCTATACATTGAGTAAAACGCGCTTTGATGTTTTGACACTGAATAATTAGTGTCGCGACATCGAGCTCTATTCAGCTGATGGCTTCAATCTTCATCAATTTGCACTTTGATTGTTGACCACTTGTAATCTTGAACTTCCATCCCCTAAATTCTTCTCCTGCAAAATAATTAACCAAATAAGTAATTCTAATTAAACCCCAAATTAAACAAAAATTCATACTAATGACTAAATATTTATGAGCAAGGCTAATGTAAGAATAAAAATGCACACAATTAGATCAAAACACACAAATTATACGGGTTAAAATCGAAAGCTATAGTTTAAAAGTAGAATAACTATAGTTACTAGAGTTATCACCTCCTCAAAGAGGCTTTATTTCCTATTCCATGAATATTCCAGATAATAGATTTAATCATTGGGCAAGAGGAGAAGTAGGCTCGTTGCTAGAAAGTATTACCTATTCTGGTTGATCTTCTTGTGAATGGGAGCTTAACCTGGTCTGCATTGCATGTGATTGACTGGCATAGGTTTTTCTTTGTCTTGGTTTACATATTATGGCATTCTTCCCGGAGGAAGAAACATCTCACTTTTGAAGTTACTTGGTAATTAACTTGCTGATTCATTTCCATTCATCCATACCTTTCTAATCTGAATTGTCCGAACATTCAAACTCCAAAAAATAAGCCAACAACTAAGCTATGTTTTTTCACAAAAATAGGGCTAGATCATCTTTTGAATTTGAATGGATCAAACTCTTATCCCCCAAGGAGACAAGATCAGCATCGTCAATATCTTCTTGACCCAAAACTTTCTTCTTTGAATTTGAAGTCTGATCCTGGAGATTCTCATAATTTGAAATTGAAAATTGAATTTCTTGATTTATCTCCTAATTTTGAAAATCTATTGCCTCTTGTTCTTCTCTATCCACCTTATCTTGTACTGAATGATCACCATTGAAGGTTGCTCGAGATGGAGAAAATACAACTGGAAGAAGCTCCTCGTCTGTAACCCTAGCATTTGGAGATAGCAATGGATCACGAACATTATCTTCATCTTTTGAACCCGAAGCACCAGCTTCCTAATGAGAAACTTGCACCTGTATTGAGTCATTCTGAATTGGGCAGGCTACTTTTGTAGGAGTTGTTTCATTGTTATTTGGTCTTAGAATAGTCTTCTTAGGCTACTTTGTTCCCTTCTTCTAATAGATATGTTTGATTTTCTTATCCCCATCTGTATTCTTCTTTGGTTGATTTGTTCCTGGCCTCTTATCTTTCATGCAGTCAACTTTACCATGACCTTATTTTTTACAATTTTTTACATAATAAGCTGGAGTATTCTCATACGAAAAAATTTCCAGTAGCTTTCTTTGCCTAAGTCAATCCATATACGTTGAGGATGTTTTGCCAAGAGATCTAATTCCACACACGTCTTTGCATGACAGGGATGAGAGAGAGTTGTAGTAGCAACATTTAATGGCTTACCAACAGCTTGAGCAATTGAGAATAAAGATTCCTTGTTGTAAAAGTAATATGGGAGATTCTCCATTGTGACCCAAACTGGAGCCAAGGAAGACATCGTATCTGGTTTGAGCATAGGGCTCTATTTGAATACCCTCATAGGGAAATCAGCAATAAACTAATATCCTTTCATCCAACAATGTAAAAAATACTCCTCTAATTGAAATCTAATTAGGATATGACGCTGGTCAATAAGGCCAGGAGTGAAAGTTCCCATAAAACCAATAGAAAGAAATGATTTTCTCAATCAATGCCAATTTGAACGGCTGAGAAAGCTTCTCAAAATTTTCCTTGGTGGCCATATTTGAGAAAATGGCAGCTTACACTTCTTGCAACTGAGGGATTTAATAAATTGTTGTTTACCTTCATGACTCTTTCCCTAAAGAACATCAGCGAAAGAATGTGAACTGTGCCTTTCAGTAGGAGATTGAAGGGTAGCTAGTTATGCCATGGAAGGTACCAAAATTAGGCAAGATGTGGTAAGGTTTAGAGAGAGAGAGTTTTAGAGAAAAGAGGAGAAAAAATACTCTACTAATCAAAATAAGGGTGATATCTATGCATATATCAAGACTTTAATCCACATAAGGATATAGTAGACTAGCTGGGAGCAGTAGATTTGCAATGAGTATGGGAGGACCTTGCAATTACAACGGAAACCCTAGATTAGTGAGCTACATAAGCAATTGATTGAATAATTAACTAGAACATTCAATTAGATTGGTAAAGGAAGAATAAACCCTAGGCATTTAATCATCTGAACTCTGATCTATCTATTTAGTTTATTTAGTTAGTTAATTAATTATTTGATTTAATTGTTCTTTATTCCATTATTGTGTGTGTCTTTCTGGTAGTTAGCAGCACGTTTCTTAAGCATAGTCCTTGTAGGAACAAAGTCTACTCACTCTATATTACTTGTTACATCCGTGTACTTCTAGAACCTAAACTCATATTAACACCACTTGTATAGGTAGACAAGTTTTTGGCGCTGTTGTTGGGAACTTTGTTTTTGATAACGTGTGTTATTTTGTTAATATTAGATTAAGAATTCAATTTCTAGTTTGAAAGTGATTTTTTTGTTTTGTTTTGTTTTTTTTTGTAGGTTTTTTCCACCATTTTTATGCCCAGGAGGTCGAAAAGGAAACTTCTTCCTTTAGACCTTGAGATCGTGCATACAACTAGTAGACTTAAAAACAAAGCTAGGCAAGGTTTCCAACCGAACATAGAAATGGCTGGTAAGAATAATCCTACTAATTTGGTCATACAAGTGCCACCGAATCAAGAAGAGCTGAGGTCTCTTAGGAATTTGACAGTCCTGACTAGATTTAGATGGTCTCTAGTTGACCATTTTGAAACTGCCAATCTAGGCAAATAATTTTGATATGAAGCCATAGATAATCCGTATGGTGCAATCGTTGACTATATTAAGTGGGTTCCCGAGTGATGACCCCAATGTTCATATCTTCAACTTCTTGGAGATATGTGATACTTTCTAGCATATTGGTGTGTCGGATGATGCTATAAGGCTAAGGATTTTCACCTTCTCACTAATGAATAAAGCCAAAGCCTGTTTGATTTCTCAAGCTCCAGGTTCAATCATTACTTGGAATTATTTGGCATAGAAGTTCTTGACAAAAAATTTTCCTCCATCACAGACAGCTAAGTCAAGCAACAATATTGCATCTTTTATATAGCATCATTAGGAGCCAGTTTTTGAAGCATGGGAATAATTTAAGGACCTACTGTGGTTATGTCCTCAACATAGTCTTCTAGATTAGCTTCAAATTCAAACTTTTTACAATGGGTTTCTGATCCATGTTGGATACGTTACCACTAATTACCTTATCACATTTTGCCAGTAATATCCGCAAGTGCACGGGTTATCAGTGTAGTAGGGTAAACAAGGGTCGATCCCACGTGGACTGGTAAACATACACCAAGAATCTTGTCCAATTTCTATGTAGATAGCTAATTTTGTGAAGAATTTGGATTTTTAGAATTAAATTACTGAAATAAATAAATGACTGAAATTAAAGAACAACTAAATGAAAATAGAGTTTAAATCAGAAGATAAAAGTGGATCGAGTGCTAGGCTAGCAAATACCTTAGGTTTATCAAATCTTTGGTCAACCAATTCAACTATAATTAATGGAGATTGTATTCCTAAAATTCAACCCAACTGAAAAAGATAATGCCTTGTGCTACCAATTCCTATTCCTTAAAATTTCTTGCTGGATCTCTTGTCCAACATCAATTTTCAAACCCTCTATCATGGCAAAAATTAAGCAGACCCTTTCAGGGTTAACATTGGTGGTTTATGAAGTAGGCAACATGCAGGAACATATTCTAAAATGTCTCTAATAAATTGCATCCATGCCCTGGCCTCCGCACTCAAATATCTTAGTCTAATCCACTTACGCTGACCATCCTCCATATCCTATTTACCCCAACCATCCGTCACCACGCTGACTAGCTCATCATGATTGACTTCACCATACAAAAATGCATTGAATTGCTTATTGGGATTAGTGGGTAAATGGTAGAGTTCATTAATGATCTCTTTCTTGAAACTAACCCCTAACCTTGACTACATGGCCCAAAACATCTAAACTGTTACCAATAAAATCATAGACCATGTTTTTGTTTGCCATAACGGTAAGAGTTTTACAAAAATCTGCCCATCCCCTGCGTTGAATGTTATTAAAGATCTTATGTTCCAACTCATCTACTTCTTTATTATTTTCAATCCTTATAAGACTCAAATCAAACCCCCGTTTATATAAAGGATTTACCCTGTTTTGAAGTTTGTTATATAATTGCTTAGCCTCTAAAGAAACAAAAATGTTTTCAGCATAAGTGTTACTATCAGTTTGCTTTCTCTTCTTTCCCATTAGAACAATAATTTAACACAATAAAGCAACCAATCAATTAATCTTCTCCCTCCAACTTAAACAAAAACAATCTGCAACAAATTATCTTACCAAACTAACCAAATTCAATCAACAAATGATCCACAAAATATCCACCACACAATTGAAATATCACATGGTAAATTCACCAACCAAATATGTGAAACCCAGTATTTTACTAGCCTTGTTCTTAGATTTTTACTGGTTTAAAATGTTTTTCATATTATTTTTAGTCATAAAGTACTTCAACTTATTCGTTTTTCAATTAGGCAAATTTTTCGGTTTACGCGATTTCGGTTCCGGCGGGTAAACGGGTCAAAAATTGGACTAAGTGTAATTAGTGCATTGTGGTGTGTGAGTGTTGTATGATGGCTAAATTATTCAGAAAAAAATGATAATTTAGTAGCAAAAATTAGTTTTTGGGTTAAATAGTCAACTTGGAGACTATTTGGTCAAATGGGGAACTATTTGGGTCAACCTTGAAATCTTTTTAGTCTTCTTCTTGCTTTGTTTCTTCCTCATTTCTCCTAGCTGCTGGCCGAACTTCTCTTCCCCATTTTCCCCCAAAATTTTCTTGGATATCAAGTATAAATCACTTGGAAGGCAAGATTTTAGGTATTTTAGCACTTTATGGCTTATGGGCTTTATGATCCAAGCTTTAATTTCAAGTTTTGTAGGATTCTTTATGGCTGAAAAAAAAAACCCTCTTTGCTGCCTTATATGTTATGATTTATGTATGTTATGGGTTGTTTTTAGTGTTTTGGAGGTTGGGAAGTGATTGGGGTTGATTTTTAACAACTTTCCACGGTTAGATTACATATTTTAAGATTATGAGTTGGGGTTTTGTCTTCCATATGTGGCCCTAGAGTGTTATGCTATGAATGCTTATGTCTATGCATATAATGATGTTTTAAGAGTGTTTTAAGGTTAGTTTGGATAGGAATTGAGACTTGAAACCAAGTCGGAATTGATTTCCCTTCATTTTGTAAGTAAGCGGAAGTTTGGTGCAGCTAGGATAATTTGGATAATTGGTTATGTTTGAAGGGTCTTTAATGATCTTTTGATGGTTTTAGGTGTTTTCCTTTGTTGTGGGATGCTATTGATATAGTTCCGGCTATTGCTCCGGTGAATCTTTCCGTTTATGCATTGGTTGGTTAGAATATGTTGTTTTGAGTTGGGTTGTAACCAAGGTCCCTTGAATACCTTGGAATTGGATTTTGTTGGCAGGGAGGATAACCTACTTATAGCCTAGGGAGGCGAAGTTTTTCGGTTTTTCTGGAAAACTGAGCTTATTATCTCCTAATCTAGCTGTAATATGAATTTGAGGGGTTAACTAAGTGTTTTGACTGGGGTTTTAGCTTGTCGAAGTTGGTCAGAATTTGTGAATAGGTCATTTTTGACCAAAGAGTTGTTGGTGTCGTTTTCTATCGTTTCGCGTCATTTTCGCTTCCCTAGTCATTCTTTATCACTTCTACATCTCTTCTAAGAGTCCTCTTATACCTGTTTTAGGTACCACGCCACCTACCGCCGGCGATCGCGTTCAGTGATCATTTGTGCAGTTTTTGCTTTGATAGGTGGGTAACATAGACCCTCTTCCACTTGTATTTTGTTTAACGACTTTCGAAATATGTTTGGATGGATTTTAAAATCAAATGATGTTTGGAACTGCACTTTTACCAAGTTTTGGAACTATTACACATGAAATCGGGACCAAGCTATTTTATGTTAATCAATTGATATGTTTGCAAACTCTTTTGATATGAAAGCATTTTATGACTATTTTGGCTCATAGGTGACCTAGGTATATAATTTTGGATGTGTTTGGAAATGTTTGATTTGGGGAGAACCGGTTCTATAGTCATCCATGGGACGCCATGGTGACTGCTATGTGTGTTATGAACTATTTGATCGGGGTCTTGTCTTTGGGATAACTTGACCTCCAGGTCAGACTAGTAGGTGTGGTAGATTATCCGGATTGAAACTGTACTTGGATTTGTTCGCTATGCTTTAGCATACTATGTTTTGAAATGATTGGATCTTTTTGGCTATGTTTTGGACATGCCTGACGTTTAAATGGCATGAGACATTTTAGAAACTACTTATGATTATGGTTTATTGACGTTTAAATGGCATGAGACATTTTAGAAACTGCTTCATGACTATGGTCTTCACAAATGTTATTATCTTTATGTTTTCTTTTATCGCAATGCTTGGCCCCATTTGAAGAGCTTTTATGATATCCACTGAGCTAGTTATGCTCATCCCACGTGATTTATAATTTTTCAGATTAGGTGCTCGTTTTTGACTCTCCACCGCTTTAGCAGCTTTTAGATTTTCTCCAGCTGCTAAAGCGGTGGTAGGACTCTGCGGATAATCTTCCAAGCTTCTCTTTTGTTTGGAGAGGGGTCGGCATTCTCAAAGTGTATTAGATAGGTTTTGTATTGATGAACTTTGTTTTTGTTGTAGCATCTTTTGTACTAAGAAGAAATTTTGTAATTCGCATTTTTTTTGTGTAAAATGAAATATTCGATTTTATAGTTAAGAAATGGTTTGATGGTTCTATTACATTGCGGTTAAGTTTGTTGCTCTGTTCGTTTGTGCCTTGCGCTTTGGGCCGGTGTACCATTAGCGCGGCGTGTTACGGTCCCGTTTTTGGGGCCTGACAAAATACCCAGAAATTTGCCAAAAGTTAAATAGGAACAATCTTACCCAATTCTGGACTCATGTTGATAATTGCCCTTATGAAATCCCGAAAACCTTCTTGGTTGTGGGTGGTGTGATTTATCCTAACCTTATATAATGGTTGTGATGTGATAAAAGTGTAAAAAGTGCTGGTTCCTTGATTTATAAAATAGAGAAGAATATGGGAGGAAAGATAGAAATAATGATTAGAGATGTAAAAATATAGGAGGAGAATAAGATTAGATTTTGGATCATACATATTTTAGAAGAAAGAAAGAAAGAAAATGAATTGAATTTTTATTTTCTTCTTTCGAGTTACTGATACAAACCCCGAGGATAAAGCCACAAGATCCAACACAAATATTGTGTTTGCAGAACTCGGATCGCTCTTAGGCACGAAAATACAAGATAATTCTGACTTGACAGATTTAGGCCCTATGGTTAGCAAACTAAGAACCTAAAGTACCTGTTCTCAACTATGTGAGATGCCAATCCATTGTCTAAAAAGAGACAAAAACTGATAGGATTCTAGGTGGAAATTACAAGGTTCACACTTGCAAAAGACCACAAGTCTTTGGAAGACAAAGCGGAGAAAATTCTCTCACCAGTTGTATTATCAATTGTCAAAAAGTGTTCTCAAAATTACAATGTATTGACATATTTATAGGCTTAAGGAAACCTAAACAATAACCTAAACTGAACCCAAACAAAACATGGAAAAGGAAAACAAAAGGAAACATCATTTAAGATCCAGTGAGTCGATGCCACATGTGACATGGAATTAGGTGTCGCGATATCGAGACAAGCCGATGTCGTGACAAGGAATTTGGTGTCATGACAATAAGGCAAGCCGATGTCACGGCATCGAGACAAGGTTGATGTTGACTGTATGTAGAATTTTAGAGTTGATTTCATGACATAGATTTTAGAATCAAAATTTTGAACATTTTGATCTTCCAAAACATTGACAGCTTTTAACCCTTAAACCCTAATGATCTCTTGGCCCTATTGTTGAAGAACAAACCTTGTTGGTCCACAATCTCTTTGACAGAGCTCAACATGTCTTGTTGCAACTTCTTAGCCCTCGAATACATGATTGGTCTGACTAATATTTAGATGTTATGACCTCTTTGCGCAACTTCACCACATCCTTGGGCCATGTTTGTATCATCTCCCTCCTCCTTAAGAGGATTCGTCTTCGAATCGGCGCCTACATCAAAATCAAAGAGAGAGATCACTAACATGGAATGTTGCACTCACATTAAACTCACCAGGTGAATATTGATCTTATACACATTATCAATAATCTTCCCAAGCACTTCGAAAGGACCATCTCCTCGAGGATCCAACTTTGACTTCATTGGTTTGGAAACCTTTTCTTACGAAAGTGCACCGAGATCCAATCTCCAGGTTGGAATTCTACTTATTTCCAACCTCTATTAGCTTTTGCAGCATTGTGTTGACTCGTCTTGAGCATATGCTACCTCGCTGTTTCATGAATAGATTTGATCAATTCAGCCATTTTCTACCCAGCAAAGCTGGTTAGTTCTCGCATAGGTAAAGGAATTAAATTCAAAGAAGTTAAAGGATTAAACCCATAAACAATCTTGAAAGGGGAAAAACTCGTGGAAGAATGTGCAGCATGGTTATAAACAAATTCTACAAATGGTAAACAATCTTCCCATGTTTTCAAATTTTTCTGCAAGACAGCATGCAATAAGGTTCCTAGATTGAGATTGACAACCTTAGTTTGACCATCAGTTTGGGGATGACCAGCAGATGGNAATAGAAAACAATAATTTAGTGCCCAATTTTCTCCATAAGCATGCAAAAAATGGCTCAAAAATTTAACATCTCTTTAACTACCAATTGTCTTAGGAACTCCATGTACATAAACAACCTCTCTAAAAAACAAATCAGTCACATGCACAACATTATCAGCTTTATTACATAGAATGAAATGTGCCATTTTAGAAAATCTATCAACCACTACAATAATAGAATTGCCACCTCTTGCAGTTCTTAGCAATCCTAAAATGAAAACCATAGACACATCAATTCAAGGGTGAGTCGGGATGGGTAAAGGCATATAAAGACCATGCGAGTGAACTTTGGATTTAGCTCTTCTGCAAGTAAGACATCTAGCACATACATGTTCCACACATTTGCTCATGCTAGGCTTAAAAAAGTGTTACCTAAGCATCTATAATGTCTTAATCACACCAAAATGACCCATAAGACCTCTCCCATATGCTTCCCCGACAAGCAATTCACGCAATAAACAATTAGGGATGTTACATATCCACAACTTATTTTCACGAAAATGAAATCCATCATGCAGATAAAATTTATGGAACCCAGTTAATTGACAAACTTCAAATACATGAGAAAAATCTGAATCACTACTATACAAGTCTTTAATATGTTCAAATCCAAGAAACCTAGTTTTTAAAGTTGAAATCAAAGTATATCTATGAGATAAAGCATCACCAACAATAGTATCTTTAGCCTGCTTGTATTGAACAACATATGGGAACATTTCAATAAAACAGACCAACGAACGTGTCGCCAGTTTAACTTACATTGACTTTTAAAGAATCACAATGATTCATGGTTTGTTCGAATTACAAATTCTTTAGACCACAAATAGTGTTGCCAAATTTGTAAGGCCCTTACCAAAGCGTAGAGCTCCTTATCATTGGTAGAATAGTTGAACGTGACTCCACTCAGATTCTCATTGAAATATGCAAGGTTATGTTGTCTTGCATCAATACGGCACCTATATCAATACCAGGAGCATCACATGCCTTTACGTCAAAAGTTTTACAAGAATCTGGTAAAACTGAAATAGGAGCAGTAGATAGCTTAACTTTTAATGTTTGAAAGCATGTGCTTAAGCTTCATCCCATTTAAAGCCCACTTCTATCTTCATAATCTCAATCAAAGGGGAAGCTATTACCCTGAAATCTTTCACAAACCTGCAATAAATTTTTTCTAAAACATGAAAACTTTGCACTTAACTAATGGCCTTAATATTTTCTCTATCAACTTCAATTCCCCTAACAGTAACAACAAAACCAAGAAAAACAACTTCATTCATGCAAAATGAACAGTTCTTAAAATGAGCATAAAGTTTTCTTTTCTTAAGGTCTCAAGTACTAAGCGTACATGTGCAAGATATTCATATAGGGATTTACTATATATCAAAATATCATCAAAATACACAATAACAAACTTTCCTATGAACTTATCAAAACATGATTCATCAATCTCATGAATTATGTGGTGCATGTGTTAGACCAAAAGGCATGACAAGTAACCTAAACACTTATAGAGTCCATATTTGGTCTTAAATGCAATTTTCCATTCATCTTTTTCTTTCATGCAAGTTTGATGATATACACTTTCCAAATCAATTTTAATGAAAACTTTAGCACCATACAACTAATCTAACATGTCATCTAGCCTAGGAAATGGCTATATTTTACTATAATGCGGTTTACCATACAAAAATTGACGCACATACGCCATGTTCTATTAGGCTTTGGCACTAGGATCACTACCACAACACACAGACTCTTCTCTCCTGCATGCACCCTTGAGCCATTAACTCCTTTACTTGCCGCTAAATTTCCTTCATTTCCTCCAGACTAGCCCTATAAGAGGATCTATTTGGAATGATTGCTCTTGGCATGAAGTCAACTTGATGCTCAATTCCCTTATTAGGTGGCAATCCAGGTAGAATCTCCTCAAGAAAAAATTCTCAAACTCGTGCAAAAGAGAAATAAAAGATCTCAGCAAGGTTGAATCAAGGTCAATCTATGCACAAAATAATTATCTTTAAAAATGAGTAAAAACACTGCTTGGACCTCTTTAAACCCTACAAAGAAAAATTGGATTTCTTTTTCAACATTTTACCCTTAGAAATTTCAGATTTAACCAATTCATTGTCAAGGTTTTCATTCATTAAGGATTCATTAGACTTAGCCATTTCCTTTCCATTCTTCAAATAAGGGTTATCTTTATAAAATTCCACAAATGAGTCTTTGATATACAATTGTTCTTGACTCACTTGTTCAGGAGGTAGCGGCTTAATCACTATCTTTTGACCATTTTGAAAGAATATATACTTATTAGTATGGCCATCGTCGTTAGTGTGTCTATCAAATTGCCATGGTCATCCTAGCAATAAGTGACTAACTTGCATGGGAACAACATCACACAAAATCTCATATTGATATCTTCCAATAGATAATGAAATCAAAGCTTGTATAGTAACCTTTACTTCACATTCATTAAGCCACTATAAAATATATAAACGTAGCATTATACACATCTAGATGTTTTGACAAGGCACGTTTAATTTGTCAACCATCAACTTACTAACAACATTGACACAACTACCACCATCTACAATCAAACAACATGCATGATTTTGAGCAACACATTTAGTAAAGAAAATATTCTCATGATGTACCTCATTTTGATCTCCCTTTGGTTGTGCATGCAACGCTCTCAATATCACCAAGGTAAGAACATTGGAAAGATCATCTTGCTCATCCTCATCATCACTAGGACCTTCCAATTCCGGCATTGAATCATCTTCTTCATCACTTCCTTCACTCACCATCTCGTTTCCTTGCATGAAAAGTGTTCGCTTGTTGGGACAATCCTTGGCATAATGACCTAAACTCAAACAACGATAACATCTTATATCCTTAGTATGTGGTAAAGTTGTAAAAGGTGCTCTTTTAACTAAAGAATCCATGGGATGTCTTATAGATGATTTAACGACTTTATTTTTAGATTCATTAGTTTTATTGCTAGTTGGTCTAATTTGTCTGAAACTAATTAGACTTTGAGGTAGTAGTAGACCAACTTCTCCTATCATTGAAACTAGACTCAAATTTAGATTTACCAACATTCTTAAGTTTCCTTTCTATCTTTATGGCCCTTTCAACCACATCCTGTAATTCAATATAATGATGCAATTCAACAAATTAGCAATTTCTCTATTAAGACCACACAAAAATCTAGCCATAGTGGCTTCAAGATCTTCAATGACATTTGCTCTCATTAGACAGTTTTGGAGTTCTCAATGATATTACTCTACAGATTTACCATCTCACTTTAACGTTTGTAATTGTTGATACATATCACAATGGTAAGTAGAAGGCACAAATCTTTTATGCAATGCAAGTTTTAAAGATTCCCAATCATTAATAGGTGGCTCTCCACATCTATTCTTGCTAGTTTTAAATTGATCCCACCATTCTAAGGCATAGTCACTTAAAGATGCAATTGCCAATTGAGTATTTTTTCTATGAAACTAATTATGGCAATAAACCAAAATAACTTCTACCTTCTTTTCCCATTCGAGATAGACATTAGGATTGAGATTACCTTGAAATGTAGGGATAGTCAATTTAAGGTTAGCAGTATCCTCGTCAATCTTACCACCATCACGCATGTGTCGTTGAGTCCTTGACCTTGCTCCTACATCCTTGACCTTGACCTTGACCTTGACCTTGCCCTTTTCCTCTCTTGTAATTCTCCGTAAAGTCTTTCGTAAATTGGACAGTACAAAGAAAGAATGATGCAAATAATCACTACTATTGTATACAATCAATATTTCATAGATAATGGAATCAAAGAAAACATAAAGTAATGGCGGGTTGATTTTAACAAAGAAGCACAACACACTTTTAGCAAGCCAAAATAAAAGAGCATCAACAAATTAAGGGTCACAAAGTGTAAGAAGATAGTCAGAGATAATGCATCACTTTAACACTAAAATTCTTGTGTCAAAGGATTCAAGATGAATATCACCACAATCCAAGTGAAAAAATGTGCTCAATATAGCTATGTAATCCATCCAAGATAAAGAATTACATGTGCAAGTATGTATAAACAAAAATATCAACAATGTTTTGGTGCAAGAAGAACTTTTAAACCCTTATTTACTAGGGTTTTCACTTCGCAAATTTTTCTTTTCACTATTTTTTTTACAAAAATTTATGGCACCCAAATTAAACAAGGGCACAAAGAAACCTACATAAATCACAAAACTTAAAGAACAAGAAGAATATATATGGAACCCTAATTAGCTAGGTTTGATTTTTTTTAACCACACAAACAAGGACGAAGAAGGAAAAGGGTAGAAGAAAACAAGAACAAACAAGACAAATAACGAGAACAAAAACAAAAAGGAAAAAGAACACAAATGTGTTTTTTTAGGGAACCTAAACCTCTGATACCACTTTTGATGCGAATTCTGAGGATAAAGCCACGAGACTAGTACCAATACTGTGTTTGTGAAACCCAAATCGCCCATAGACACGAAACACAAGATAATTCAGTCTCGTCTACTTGATAGATTTAGACCCTATGGTTAGCAAACCAAGAACCTAAAGTATCTGTTCTAGATTGTACAAGATATTGACCCATTGTCTATAAAGAGACAAGAACTGATAGTATTCTAGTTGGCAATTACAAGAGTCACATTTGCAAAGACCACAAGCCTTTGGAAGACAAAGTAGAAAAAATCCTCTCACCAGTTGTATTACCAATCATCAAAAAGTGCCCTCAAAATTACAATGTATTGACCTATTTATAGGCTTAAGAAAACCTAAACAAATTCCTAAAACAAAACCCTAACATAATATGAAAAAGCAAAACAAAAAGGAAACATCATTTAAGATACAACAAGTCGATGTCACAACATGGAATTTGGTGTCGTGACCTCGAGACAAGCCGATATTGTGATATAGAATTTGGTGTAGCGACATTGAGAGAAGTTGATATTGCGACATGGAATTTGATGTCGCAACATCAAGACAAGCTCGATGTTGACAGTATAAAGAAGTTCGTATAGTTGATGCCGCAACATGGAATTTGATGTTGTGACATGGATATCCGAATCAAATTTTTGAACATTTTGAACTTCCAAAAGTTGACAGTGTTCAACCCTTGAACCCTAATGACCTTAGGCCCTTATTGTTGAATAGTAAAGCTTGTTGGTCCACCATTTCTTTGACAAAGCTCAACATAGCTTGTTGCAACTTCTTAGCCCTCAAATGCATGATTGGTCTAACCAGTATTTGGATGATATGACATCCTTACGCAACTCCACCACATCTTTGGGCTGTGTCCGCATCAGTTGCCAAAATGAGAGAAGAAGGAGGAAGAGTTGGTTTAGAAATTTAAACAGAACTAAGCCAAATGTTTTTAACCCTATTCATTCCTATCTGCGGCTGGTCAAGCTTATATTAATCACTGACTGTGGGTATCATTCTATTTTAGCCACAGACTGAGACAGCAGCTAAATTACCTTTGCTCACCTAGTACTCTTCTGTTTCACCTATAGTAGCGGTTGAACAGCTGGGGTCACCCGCAAACTATGGGTGACTACTTCTGACCAGTCCATTAAACATCGATCAAAGCTTTTGCTGTAGCAAGACATGGTCTTCCAATGATAATAGAGACGCCATCTTCGTCTTCTTAATCCATATCCATGACAATAAAGTCAACCAAAAATTTAAGCTTTTCCACTTTAACGAATACATTAAGTTTTTCACCTATTGGTTCCACCGTATTTCCATTCGTTAATTGGATGATATGGTCACACTCCTTGAATCCTCTTAATCCTACATTCCCATTAACAGGTAGGGGAATCATATTCATAACCGCTCCTAAATTGCACAAGAGGCTCTATCAATGAAAGTGTCACCAATGAGACAGGATAGCTTCCTGGATCTTCCTTCTTCTTAGGTAGTATGCTAAGGAGTTATTTATTGCAAATAAATGCCTCTACCAGCATCTCTTTATTCTCCCATTGCCGAAGCCTCTCCTTCATTTAACAAACTCCTTGACTTCTTGTTCGCATTTTTGTCTTTGATATCTCCCCAATTTCACCTTTTGAAGAATCAATATAATTCCCTTGTCCAAATACCTACAAATAAGGAACACAATCCCCATATGTATTTGGAGGGAGCTTATGAGCATTAATGAAGAAGAACCACACTTCGATTTCTCTCCAAGTGTTTTCTTGGACATAATGTTCACCTCTAAGGATGTTGAGCCTCTTACTCGCTTAAAATCTATCATGTTTACTCAATTGCCACTAGAAATTGAATCAATAGTACTCATTCCAACCATTTTGAACACCTTTTCCTTCATTCTTTCTTTTCAAACCGGTGTTAGGATGTCTTCTTCATCCTTGTGCAGTTCAGTTGGAGCTTTTTTTGAGATTTTTGTCATTACGAGGTGTTTTGATAGATTGTTGTCCAGTGGAGAATAAGGATCTTTATTCCTATGAGTACCATTAGAAATATCATCAATCATATTAATCACCATCATATCATCATAAATAGAAGGAGGTTTCGTTCAAGAGAGTTAAAAAAAAAAAAATTGACAGTCTGATAATTGACTCTCAGTCGTAACTTCCTCTCTTGGACATTTATCAATACGGGTCTAGTAGCTAAGAATGGTCTGTCAAGAATCAAGAGAATCTCATTGTTCTCTTTCATGTCCAGAATGATAAAGTTTGCTGGCAAGTGACACTTTCCCACTTTAATCAGTACATCTATAATAATGCCTTCGGGGTACTTCACACTTTTATCATCAAAATGAAGAGACACATTAATCGGTTTCATCCACCCAACATTCAACTTCTTTTAAATAGATAAAAGTATCAAATTGATGGACTCCCCAAGATGACATAAGGCTCTTTTCAATGTGACTCCTCCAACTATACCTGGGATAGAGAATGAACTAGGGTCCGGAAGCTTTGGTGGTAGCTTCTTTTGGATAATTACACTACACCCTTCAGTTAGACTTAAAATTTCATCCCCGAGTATCTTCCTCTTGTTGGTCAACAGTTGCATCATGAACTCGATATATTGGGCATGTTCTCAAGTGCTTCCATGAAGGGTATGTTGATTTCTACTTTCTTAGAGATCTCGAGGAATTTCTTGAACTTCTTTTGATTATTCTCATCCTTAAGCCTGCTAGGAAATAGAATTCCTACTGAGGAATGGTAAGTTAACTTCAATCTCCCTCTTAGAAGGATTTTGTACTTTGTTGCTCTATTCTTCTTTATCTTGGCATCTCTATCACTCTTGTCCTTTTACTTGGTCTCTTTCTTATCTTCTTCAGTGCCAACTATTTTTCCACTCCTCAAAATAGTAGTCTTAGAATGCTCCATAAGGTTATCTATAGTATCACTTGGAAATGCTCCAAGTGGTCTCTCAGCCATGTCCTTTGCTATTTGTCCCATTTGGTTTTCCAAATTCTAGAGTGAAGCTGCTAAATTTTTGATCAAATCCTCCAATCCTTTCACCTTCTCATCATTAGATTGCATGTACTGAGTAAGAGTCTTTTCCAACTGATTAACTATCTGATAGATCTAGGTGGAGGGGCATGCATCTGCTATTGTGGTTGATGGTACTATTGGAAATGGATGTCGCACATTTGAACCTTCCTGTCACGACAAGTTTGGATGATTCCTCCATCCAAGATTGTATGTGTTGTTGAAGGCAGTATTCTAACTTTTATATTGATTTTGGTTTTGGCCTTGACTTCTCATGAAGTTCATTTCTCATGACCTACAAAAGAAGAATTAGATATTGTTAGTGTACTATATTGTCCATTTGGGTATTCACTTGAATAGAAATCACAAATTAGTGGTTGTGTTGTAGCCACACTTTGATTTTCATCTCCTCCATCTGTTTGGTTAATACCGCAATCTGTCCAACCACAGCTTCTTGTTTAGCCATCAATGTATCCCAAGTGCTTAACTCGAGCATTCCTCTCCTTTGCTCTCGGGCTTGGGCTGCTGAATATTTGAAGTAATTATTGGACATTTTGTCCTACAAATTTTGTGTTTCTTCCACAGTTTTATTTGGTTTAAGGGACCCACTAACTGAAACATCAACCGACTCACAGGTCTCTTGAAGCATCCCATTGTCAAAAATCTCCATTTGCATCTATAAGGGCAACCCATGATGTGAACACTTGTTGAGCAAATCATTGTACCTTTCCTAAGCCTCCGTAAGGTTTTCTCCAAACTGCTGATTGAAGGAACTGATGCCGTTCTTTAGTTGAGCTATTTTTCATGGGAAAAAAAATACTTGAACATAAATGCTTGAGCTAGCCTATCCGAAGTGGTAAAAGTTCCTTTCTTGTATCCTTGCAGCAACAATTTAGGTTTATCCCTCAAAGAAAAGGGAAACAATCTTAGTTTACAAGCATTCGCTCACATACCTTTTTACTGGAAAGTGTCACATACTTCTTCAAAATTGATTGAATGGCTGTTTGGATCCTTGTTGTGTAATCCTAAAAACATAGCATGTTGTTAAAGCATGGATATAAGTCCTGGCTTGATCTCAAATTTAATGGCTTGAATTGGAAGTGGTACAAATACTAGAATGAGATCAACCAAAAGAAGGTTAGGTATAATCTCCTAATGTCTGTTAAGAGTTCATGCATTCTCTTCGTTTCCCTCAAATTCTTCATTATTTTCCACATCCTCCTCATTACCCGGTTATATCACCGGTTAACATGGATTTCTTTCATCAGCCATATCTGACTCTGCTTATTCTTGCTACTATAGCACCTATCTTATTAACATCCTAAAAGTCCCGTAATTTCAGGATCAAACTTTGCACGAGTTAGATTAGAATTGTGCATAAACTATTAAGGAAGAAGAAACCATTACGAGCACCCATTGTATGACAGAATAATTAGAAAAAATTGGATGGAAAAAATGGCTCATGGAAAACTAAACAAAAACAAATAAAAAGAAAATAAAATCTAAAGTAGGAATCATCTTAACATCTCGATGTTTCTTAGTCTCCGATTATAATGCCAAAAACTTGATCCTCGTTAGAAAAGTTGAATTACCTTATCACACTTCCAACTAACTTGGGTATCCGCAAGTACACAATTATTAGTGTAGTAAGTGAGTAAGGGTCGATCACACGAGGACTAAAAAATAAAAATAGAGATTCTAGTCCAATTTCTATTTAGACAGCTGATTTGTGAAGAATTCAATTTTTTAGAATTAAATTACTGAAATAAATAAATGACTAAAACTAAAGAGCGACTAAATGAAAATAGAGTCTAAATTAGTAGATAAAAGTTGGTCGAGTGCTAGGCTAGCAAAGACCTTGGATTTGTTCAAATCTCGGGTCAGTCAAATCAATTTTAATTAATGGAGACTCTATTCTCAAAATTCAATCCAATCCCAAAACCTTCGGTGATTGTATCGTGTCAACTTAAGTAATTGGGGTTCAAGACCTTCTCTTTGCTAATTAAATAATTCGAGTCTCATCAATATGGAATTCAAGATTCCGACTAGGAATACTCGATGAATCAACTAGTCAATCTCGCTACCTTGGTTTTGGATCAATTAGTGTAATGAATTAACATTGTGTATCTATGATAGAGGTTCAAAAACCTTATCATCTCAGCCAACCTAACCAAAACTAAAGTTAGCGACTCTTTAGATTTGTCTATTTGTGTTAATTATTTGTCGATTAATATGATTTAGTGATAGACCTTTAATTTAATTAATCCGTAGATACTTGCATCACCTATACCTGAACCCTAATTAATTTAATAGTTCATGGTTTGTGGAGAAAAACATATATTGATTGATTTTCAAAAGTCATGATGAAATAATAAACAAAAAATAAAATTGCAATTGTAAACAAATAAATTAAAGAACAAGCTACCAGAATTAATTTCACTGTAAATTAACTTGAATTGAATAATTTGAATGATCCGAAAGTCAAAAATCAAACGAGAAAATTAAAGGACAATTAAATTCTAAAGTGCTGAAAAAGTTACTCTAAAATCTCTAGACAAAAAGCTGAAAAGAAGTTCTTAGTGCACTCTCTTTTTTATCGTTACAATAGGTCCTAATTTATAACGAAATGTAAACTTGCAATAATGGGCCTAGGCCTAACTGAACCAGCCACAGACTACGGGTGGTTTTACCTTGTTCAACCGCAGTCTGCAGGTCTATGGGTGAATCACTTTACTCAGCCACAGACTATAGATATGGTTCTGTTTCAGCCACAGTCTGTAGCTATTTCTCCTTTGTCTAGTCGTAGTTTGCGGTTGGTCCTTCATCGTAGCCTCAGTTTTTGTCCCTTCCACTTCAAGATTCTATCCTTCATTGCAAGTTGACCATTTTATGTCACGCCCCAAAAACGGGACCGTAACACGCCGCGCTAATGGTACACCGGACCAAAGCGCAAGGCACAAACGAACAGAGCAACAAACTTAACCGTAATGTAATAGAACCATCAAGCCATTTCTCAACTATAAAACCAAATATTTCATTTTACACAAAAATACGAATTACTAAATTCCTTCTTAGTACAAAAGATGCTACAACAAAAATAAAGTTCATCAATACAAAACTTATCTAATACACTACCCCTCTCCAAACAAAAGAGAAACTTGGAAGATTATCCGCAGAGTCCTACCAGCAATGTGGAATCTGGAGAAAATCTAAAAGCTGCTAACGCGGTGGAGAGTCAAAAACGAGCACCTAATCTGAAAAATTATAAGTCACGTGGGGTGAGCATAACTAGCTCAGTGGATATCATAAAAGCTCTTCAAATGGGGCCAAGTATTTCGATAAAAGAAAACATAAGGATAATAACATTTGTGAAAACCATAGTCATGAAGCAGTTTCTAAAATGTATCATGCCATTTAAACGTCAGGCATGTCCAAAACATAGCCAAAAAGATCCAATCATTTCAAAACATAGTATGCTAAAGCATATCGAACAAATCCAAGTTCAGTTTCAATCCGGAATATAATAAAATAGCATGAGTATCTTTTAGGCTCGAAGGTATGACTTTCAATGTTATAGCCAGATCTAGTAATCTACCACACCTACTAGTCTGACCGGGAGGTCAAGTTATCCCATCACAAGACCCCGTATCAAATAGTTCATAACATTCACAGAAGTCACCATGGCGTCCCATGGATGACTATAGAACCGGTTCTCCACAAATCAAACATTTTCAAACACATCCAAAATTATATACCTAGGTCACCTATGAGCCAAAACAGTCATAAAATGCTTTCATATCAAAAGAGTTTGCAAACATATCATTTGATTAACATAAAATAGCTTGGTCCCGATTTCATATGTAATAGTTCCAAAACTTGGTAAAAGTGCAGTTCCAAACATCATACACATTTTAAAATCCATCCAAACATATTTCGAAAGTCATTAAACAAAATACAAGTGGAAGAGGGTCTATGTTACCCACAAATCCATCCAAACATATTTCGAAAGTTGTTAAACAAAGTGCAAGTGGAAGAGAATCTATGTTACCCACAAATCCATCCAAACATATTTCGAAAGTTGTTAAACAAAGTGCAAGTGGAAGAGAATCTATGTTACCCACAAATCCATCCAAACATATTTCGAAAGTTGTGAGTAAACAAAGTGCAAGTGGAAGAGAATCTATGTTACCCACCTATTAAAGCAAAAACTGCACAAAGATCACAGAACGCGATCGCCGGCGGTAGGTGGAGTGGTACCTAAAACAGATAAAAGAGGACTCTTAGAAGAGATGTAGAAGTTAAAGAATGACTAGGGAAACGAAAACGACGCGAAACGATAGAAAACGACACCAAAAGCTCTTTGGTCAAAAATGACCTTTTCACAATTTCTGACCAACTTCGACAAGCTAAAACCCCAGTCAAAACACTTAGTTAACCCCTCAAATTCGTATTACAGCTAGATTAGGAGATAAAGAGCTTTTGGTGTCGTTTTCTAGTTTTCCAGAAAAACCGAAAAACTTCGCCTCTCTCTAGGCTATAATTAGGCTATCCTCCCTGCCAATAAAATCCAATTCCAAGGTATTCAAGGGACCTTGGTTACAACCCAACTCAAAACAACATATTCAACCAACCAACAAAATCCATTTCCAAGGTATTCAAGGGACCTTGGTTACAAGAACCCAACTCAAAGCAACATATTCAACCAACAAAATTCATAAACGGAAAGATTCACCGGACCAATAGCCGGGACTATATCAATAGCATTCCACAACAATGGAAAACACCTAAAACCATCAAAAGATCATTAAAGACCCTTTAAACATAACCAATTATCCAAATTATCCTAGTTGCGCCAAACTTCCGCTTACTTACAAAATGAAGGGAAATCAATTCCACTTGGTTTCAAGTCTAAATTCCTATCCAAACTAACCTTAAAACACTCTTAAAACATCATTACAAGCATAGACATAAGCATTCATAGCATAACATTCTAGGCTCATATGGAAGACAAAACCCTAACTCATAATCTTAAAATTTGTAATCTAACCATGGAAAGTTGTTAAAAATCAACCCCAATCACTTCCCAACCTCCAAAACACTAAAAACAACCCATAATATACATAAATCACAACTTATAAGGCTGCAAAGAGGGTTTTCTCAGCCATAAATAATCCTACACAAAACTTGAAATTAAAGCTTAAATCATAAAGCCCATAAGCCATAAATGCTAAAATACATAAAATCTTACCTTCCAAGTGATTCCTACTTGAAAACCAAGAAAATTTTTGGGGAAAATGGAGGAGAGGAGTTCGGCTGCTGCTGGAAGAAAATGAGGAAGAAAAAAAAAAGAAGAAGACTTAAAAAGAAATTCCAAGGTTGACCAAATAGTACCCCATTGACCAAATAGTCTCCAAGTTGACTATTTGACCCAAAAACTAATTTTTGCTACTAAATTAACATTATAAATCAGTCATCAAACAACACTCACACACCACAATGCACTAATTACATTTTGTCTAATTTTTGACCCGTTTACCCGCCGGTACCGAAATCGCGTAAATCGAAAAATTTGCCGAATTGAAGAACGAATAAGTTGAAGTACTTTATGACTAAAAATAATATGAAAAACATTTTAAACCAGTTAAAATCAAAGAACAAGGCTATTAAAATACTGGGTTTCACATTTTTGGAATTTACCCCTTGCTACACCTGCATAAGACACAAAATGAAATGAATAGACAATATACTACTTAAACAAAAAAATGACTTAAAAAATCACAATCAACTATAAACATTCTAAATATCAATTTACTCCCCAAATCACAATAAATAGAACTAAACACACCTAGACACTTAACAAAACAAGTACCAAAGTAACTCTAAATTTAGAGTTATCAATTGTAATGTTTGACTAGAACCACAATTGATGTAGCAGCGGGGGGATCTATTATGAGTAAGTCTTATGCTGAGGCAATTCAAATGCTAGAGGACATGTCAACAAATAACTATCAGTGGTCTAATGAGTAAGTCCCATACAACAAGGATGTATGAGGTTTATGCTATTATAGCTTTCACAGCACAATTAGCCGCACTACCTGAAAAGATAGACAGTATGAGTATTCAAGGAAGACAAATTCAGAGACCTTCTGTTTCTTGTAAGGTATGCCAAGAGGGACATTCTACAAAGCAGTGCTCAAACAATTCCGAGGAAGCGGGGAACTATGTTGGTATTTATAATAGAAACAAGGAAATTCTTACACCAATGCATGTAATTCAGGTTGGAGAAACCACCCAAATTTCTCGTGGAACAACAACTAGCATAGTGGATCATCATGATCTACGATACCACAAGCTCTACCAGGATTCAAAAATCAAAATTTATTACCTCGACATGGTTTGGAAAATAAGAAAAGTGTGGGAGATTTACTCAGGCAATACATCGAAAAGAATGATACAAGGGAGATTTACTCAGGCAATATATGGAAAAGAATGATACAAGGGAGATTTACTCAGGCAATACATGGAAAAGAATGATACGACTCTTCGACTCTTCAAAGCATGAATACTTTATTGCAAAGCCACACAGTAGCAATTCAGAATCTTGAGAGTCAAATGGGACAACTAGCAAATTCTCTCAATAATAGACCCCAAGGTACTCTCCCCGAGTGACACTAAGATGGATCCAAGAAAAGAAGGAAAGAAGCAATGCAATCAAGCAATGGCACTTTGACGTGGTAGACATTTAGGAGTTGAGGATGATAATGTTAAACCAAAGGAGTCCAAATTGACTAGTGGGGAAGATGATGTCATTCTAGACACAGTTGCACAAGAAGACAATTTGAATAATAATGTATTAATTCCAAAGGTTCGATACTCTTAAAGGTTGAAAAGGAAAAATTTAGATGGGCAGTTTGAAAAGTTATTAGAAGTTTTCAAGAAACTTCACATTAACATTTCGTTTGCCGAGGCATTGGAAGAAATTCATGGCTATGTGAAGGTCATGAATGATATCTATCTTAGAAGAGAAAGTTAGTTGATTTTGAGACTATTGCCTTAATAAAAGATAGTAATGTACTTCTACAGACAAACCTGTCACCTAAGCTAAAAGATCTAGGAAGCTTTACAATTCCATACACAATTAGAACACAATTCCTAGGTATGGCTCTATGTGATCTTGGTGCTAGCATAAATCTAATACCTGTTTCTATTTTCAGAACAATTAATTGAATGTAGGAGAAGTGAAATTGACATTAGTGGCCCTCTAGATTACTGATGGATCATTGGTGCATCCAAGGGAAATCATCGAGGATGTGTTGGTAAAAGTTGATAAATTCATAGTTCTTACAGATTTTATTATTCTCGACTTCAAGGAAGATTTAAATATTCCAATTATTCTTAATACACCATTCTTAGCTACAGGTAGAGCCCTCATTGATGTGTAAAGAGTTAAACCAACTATGAGAGTGAATAATGAGGATGTAAAATTTAATGTTTTAAATCTATGAAACTGCCTAACTAATAACTCTAGCAAATAGAGTTATTTAACCTCTAAAACCCATGGTATTTTGATAGTTTTAATCCTGAATTATGTGCTTTTATGCATATTTCATGATAAGTAGTAGTATTAGTAGTGTAGAGTAATATTAGGCCTTTTGGTAGCATTTATGCACTAATTGATGATTAAATGGTGCTTATTGGATTTTGATGCATATTTGTAGGGATTATAGTATAGGTAATTTGAGCAACAACATGAAGAAATAAAAAAGCCAATGACTAGAGCTATACTTGGAAGAACATCGAAGGCCAAAGTCAAAGGCTGCTGGGCTTCAACATTGCAGTCATGAATTCAAAAGAAGAAAACTCAACACCATGGTTACAAGCCATTCAATACTTCAAGACCTCTATATTGCACAGTGGTGCCAGATTCCACAACATAATTTTCAATACCGCAATGTTGAGTGGTCGAAGACCCTGGTCCATTCAAGCTCCACACAAGCTACGTCAAAATCCAAGAAGGAAATATCATCATTACAGTCCAAAGCAAACTTCCTAACAAAGAGAATGTGCTACTTTTGGAATGGCTGTGAAATTTTTAATAACCCTATAATGTACACCTACAAACACATAATATAAGGAGCTGGATTTTAGTTTTAGGATTGGCTAGATAAGGTTCCTTTAAGAGTAGAAGAACTTTATCATATTTAGTAATATTTGTAGAATTCAGTCTTCAATTTCTTTAATTTTCAACATTTTACTCTCTGTGTGCAAACTTAGAATTTCCTTTATAATTGTTTCTAGCCTTTCTTTTAGCTTTCATTTAGTATAAATATTTCTCATTTTTATGCTCATTTACATTTCTTGCACTATGACTAGTATATTTATGTTGATGTCATTTTTAGTTTTTACCTTAGTAGTATCTATAGCTGACCTTTACATTACTTTGTTTTGTACTTCTTTAAGCATGTGTAGCTAAACTACTAGGGGATGGGGCTATAAAATGTGAACTTTGCACATGTGTGCGTGATTCCAAGAGGATAGACTAGTAAATGGTGGATATTAGAATTGTAGTAAATGTTTTACAATGTTGGTGAGAAGGAAAGGTACCACATTTGAACCATATTTGTGAGGTTAACACAACAAACGAGTGTTGAGTGTTAATTCTTAGATGACTTTACTACATAGTTAGGTCGGTTAGTAGTCAGTATAAGATGCTGGCTTCCGTAATTATTTCCCGAACTCCATGAGTATATTAGACAAGAACATTGAGTCAGGCTAAGAAATTGGTTCATAGATGGGAGGGAAATCTCATTTGTACCCATTGAAGGTCATTCCACTAACATACCCCACCTAGTAAAGGAATCATAGCCGTAATCCCTCGTGTTTACTTGTGTTAATCTACTTGTTAATTTTGTTCTTTATTTCTTGTTTTGATACTTTAATTGTCATCTTAGATTAGACATCCTTTGTATTGGTTGTTTAGATAGAACTCATATCCTTGGATCCTAATAATCACTAAACCATCCTCGTGGGAATGATACCCTCCACCATTAACTACTAGTCTATCCCATATACTTGTAGGAGTACACATTGTAGTCTAAGTGAGTTAAGTGGATTTTATTACTTGAGAGCGTACAGTTGAAAATAGATCCTTAGATTACACCATGTCACAAACCAAGATGAGGAGTCTTTTGTAGTAAATTCAGTCGTAAGTGATGCCACAACCAAACATCCAATGAGTAAACAGAAATTGAGTCTAAGTCCAGCAAGGAAGGAGATGATAAAAGATGAGGTATTCAAAAGGGTAGATGAAAGTATTATTATCTTAATCCCAGGAAGAAATCTGGTCAAGCTTGTTTGTTTCATACCAAAAAGAGGTAAGAAGGCTGTGGTGAAGAATGAGTAGAAAAGGTTGAATTCCATAAGAGAAATCATTGGATGGAGATTTATTATGGATATTGAAGACGTCATAAAATACATTTACAAGGATTAAGATCCTATTCAACCCATTTATTTAATTCTTGAACTACAAGAAAGTATGATTTGTTTTGATCTTTTGTAAGATTGTTCAGGCTATATTTAGGTAGATGTGCATACTAGATGATTATAAAGAAACCAAGGAGTAAGCTAACATTCAAGCAATGTTAAGGTAGTGGGAGAATGAAAAAATGTTGCAGCATACAAAAATATGTAATAAGCAGCTTTTCGGCATACTACTGCCAAAAAAGAAAGATCCAGGGATTTTTAATATGATAATTACATTGTACCACTGGTGATATTTTTATTGATAGATTTTTATGTGATTTAGGAGTTGGTATGAATCTAATGCCTTTACCTCTTTGCAAGAAAATCGGATTGATTGACGTTAAAGAAAGATATCACACTACTCAACTGCCAGATAGGAGTACGGTAGACCCGTGCAGGGAATTATATAATGTGCTAGTCAAAATGGGGAAACTCAATTTCTTGGTTGATTTTACTGTCCTAGATATGGATGAAGAAGATGAGATGTATTTGGAAGGCCATGCCTAGCCATGGCAAAAAGCTCTAATGGATGTGGATCAAGAACAACTAATTTTAAGGGCAAACAATGAATCAATTTCATTTTCTATGATGAAAGAAGGAGCATTTCCATATGGGCATGTGCAAGGCTTGCTGGCATCCGTAATCGAGTTTTGAGAAGTTTAATTACATGAACTATTAGTTGTATCTAGCTGTAGAAATTAAACAAAGCACTTCTTGGGAAGCAACCCATATTTTTTCTAACCTTGTATTCTATAGTTTTGAATAAATTTGTGTACTTTTAATTTTGTTATTTTGAGCTAAGTTTTGTTTGTTTTATGTGGTTTAGGTGCTAAAATAAAGTTTGAAGGTGATTTGATGCTTAAAATATACATAAGGATGGAAAACAGTCTAAGATTGGACTGAAAAATGTGCACCGGGAGAGATACCTAGGCGCAGCCACACCCAGCCTGTGGGAGGCATACCTAGGGACTGCCAACTGGGCGCATCTATGCTCATAGGTTGTGAGGCATGCTCTAAAATCTTCTAAAACCTTTCCCAAACAAAACCTGTTTGTTTTACACTTCAAATCTTGTGTACATCATAAAAAGATTTTACCTTTTTGTTCAATTTTTTCTGCTTTCAAGGAGGAGTTCAACAATTCTCTCCAAGCACATCGAGAATTTAATCCATGGAGGATTCTTCCTAATGATAAAGGGAACTTTAGGGAGCAGTTCTAGGGCTTCAAAAGGGTGATTTCTATCCATTTTTAGTGCTTTTAGAGTTAATATTATCCATTTAATTGAACTTTGATTGGTGAAATTACCTTTCCTGAATTGTGCTTAGTTGAGCTTTCTTGGGTTGATTTTGTGATTATTTGAGCTTAGGAAGACTTTAATTGTTCTTTGTTGGTATAATTGGTGTTCTTGAATCTGTTTCTTTCATATTTTGAGAATCACTTGAACTTGTTAGTTTGAATTTGAAATCTTGGAATCCAAAGGGAAGAATGTTTCTAAAGCAAGTAGTTCTTCAAAGAAAAAATATTCAAAGAAGCAATTCCCTTCCAATAAAGCTTATGATAGATTTCAAGCTAATTCTAACGAGAAAAAAATTAATTCTTGAACAAGGTTTTAAATTTGATAATCCATGGAGATATAGAGGACTCCAAAGCAAAGTAGAACATTTGATTCAAAGGAATGGTATGTCTAAGTTTTCTATGCATTATGAACTTGTTATAGAACCAATTGTGAGAGAATTCTATGCTAATGTAGGCTTGAACATGACAATGGTGAAATCTTGGTTAGGGGAAAGAAAGTTCTTTGTACTTGTGAGTCTTTGAATGCACTTATTGGTCTATCTCACATAGGTAGAGATGGTTATAGTAAAAATCAAAGACTATCATCCAGATATAGACAAAATAGTTAAATTTTTATGTGAAGGCATTGAGGTACAATGGAACAAACCAAGGATTGCATTAGGGAAAGAAATCTATTCCAAGTAAACATTTTTCTCCTCCTGCAAAGATTTGGTACAATTTCATAAAAACATCATTGATTCTGGCAAATCATTCTACTAATGTCACATTTGATAGAGTTTTGTTGCTTTATTACTTGGTTGATGGAAATCTTATTGATGTGGGTTGTATTCTTCATGATCAAATCTTTAGAATGGCCAAAACTAAGAGAAAGGGCCTATGGTTTCCTTGCTTAGTTACTCAATTACCTTTGAATGCAGGAGTTCAATGGGATGCAAAGCAAGACAAATAGATTTCAATCATGCTTCAAGCGCGTCCATTAATGGTAGAGCCATTACAAAGATGAAACCAAACTATGTGCAACCATGAAAGGATAAAGCAGCATCAACTTCAAGCAATCGTCCATGTATAGGAAGTCGCTGAGCAAAGATTGAATGGTAAATGGAGCATCAATATCAATACATGAAAGCCACGGGGAATCTACTTCAATACATTGGGGAAAAGCTCATGTAGAGATGAAGAAAGCTTCAACTTTACCGACTACACCTACTTTTCATGAGATTGATGATTTAGAAGATGAAGCTCAAATGATAAAGAGTATTAGAGTGAAGATAAAGAAAGAGATGAGGAGGATGAGTGAACCAAGCTACAACTTAATCTAGGGGGTATCATTTTTGTTATTTTGACTATTTTTTATATTGACACTTTTCATGTTTTTAGTTTTTGTATTTGTTTTAGAATTTAGGGTTTTCTTTTTGACAATTTTTTCTAAAAACACAAAAAGATTCTTTATTTTTTGGTAGTTTTTATCATAGTCTTGAGGATCTGACTGCATAAAAGACTCCCTAACTACTAGATGAAAGCCTTCAAGATTTCTATACCTTCTTTGCCTGAAGTATTGTATAGGTTTAACCAAAAAGATTTTTTCATTTTTATTAGTTTTTGTGTATTTATTAACTTTTGTGACTATGTGTCAGTTTGAATATGTTTCAAGGGGAGTATGCCTGTTTGAGTGATTGAATTGAAAGTTCATATAAGCTTTCTTTGCTCTTTAATTTCGTTGGATTATGAAATTGTTATCACTATACACAAATATATTCCCTTGAGTAAGGATGTGAAATTGAGCTTATTTTCAGTGAGTGTTAATCATGATTGTATTGTGATATTTGTTTTGCTTGTAATATTCATTGGAATTTTGAGTGATTTTTATATTTGCAAAGTTGGAGTGGATTTTAGACCAAGGAATTAATTTTAGACAATTTCTTTGGACCGTTTGAGCAAAAAAGCCTACCTAATTAACATTTTATGCTTAGTATCCTCCCTTTTTGAGCCTTATATGCCTTAATCTTTGTTTAACCATATTATTTAGCCAGCTTACTTCTTTTTACTTACCATTTTTTCTACCCATCACCTTAGTAGTTAGTGTTGGTGGTGCACATCATCAATAATATGGACATGATGTTATGGACGGTTGGGAAGGACATGAGTTGTGTTTGTTAGGGGAAAAAGTCAAGTCCATAACTCTAACATTTGTAACAATCCCTTATGTTATATAATGTTATGTTGTGAAAAAAGAAAAAAAATGAAAAAATGAAAAGAAAAAAAGGAAAAATGATGTTGACAAAGAAAAGAAAGAAAGAAATAAAAGAAGGACAAATCCGTCTAAGTTGTAATAAAGAAGGTGCATTCTTGACTTCAAAAGGGGTAGTGGGTTAATTGCTATGGTTGTTGGGGGACATTCTATGGATTATAGTTCAAAGTTATTCGTTAACGTGTCTAAGGTGATATGAACTACTTTTTATCTAACTATATATCCTAACTTTATCGACCCTTAGCCTATGCTAAGAGTTGTAAAGACCTACTTGATCCTTGGTTTGAGTTCATTTGTATTTGTGAGTATTGTGTTTGCTAATTTCTTCCAACACGTTTGTCCCTTACGAACTTAAGTATTTTTCATCAATTAGTGAGTGAGTGATATCTGCTTTCATGGTTGGAGAGTTAATACTTTCATGATAATGATATAGGGTTGATTAGCAATGTTCTTTTATATACATGTCGAGTTCATTTCTCTACTTGCTTAGTTTTCCTTGTTACGACAGTTGATGCGTTGAAGAAGGCTAATGAATCCTATGTGTTTTATGTGATTTTTCTTTTTACTCGGGATGAATAAAAGTTCATTTTGAGGTGCATGATAACTCTCTAAAGCAGAGTTAACTTTTAGTCGATTTTTGAGCTGTGTTGTTTCATAAGTTTGGGTGTTTTGGTTATTTTAGGGTTTTTGTCAAAAATATCTAGCTTATCTATTTTTATTGTTTTATTACACTGATTTAAGAATTGGATGTGTTCCAATGTGTTTTTATTGGTTCCGGATCAATCGGAGGTCAAACGGACGAGAACGAAGAAAACTTAAGCAAAACCAGGACCTGGGGAGCTAAGACGTGGGTGCACCCACTCCCAGAGGCTGAGAGGGGTGCCCAGGTTCTATCCTCTAGGCACACCCATGCTCAGGGGTGCCAAGGACCGATCTTCAATAGGCCAAAAAGTGAGTTTGGTGAGTTTAAGTGGTTCCAAGGTATTTTCAATCGTGACTTCTTAAAACCCTAAAACACCTATAAAAACATGTATTAGGTCAGTCTAAAATTGGAAGTTATCATAAATAGTTAGTTATAGTAGTTTAAAATAATGGAAGTTTAGAAAGGAGGGCAACCATAACCATCAAGCGAAACAATCAATCTTCTGGGGGGCAATCATCAAGAAAGTGGACGAAAGAAGCGACTACAAGTTTTTCTTCTCTTCTTTTTCCTTTGTGATTATTAACTCTCAAAAAATGAGTTATTTACATGAGTTTTAGCTTGGGTTTTAATCATCTTTTGACATGTTGTGTTTAATAAGTTGGGGTATTTTAGTCATTTTAAAGCTTTTGTAAAACATATTTAGTTTATGAATTTTAATTGTCTAATTAATCTTATTTTTGGGTTTTAGTGTGCTTTTGTAGGTTTGGGATCAAACAGAGGTCACATATGATGAAAACGAAGCAATATGGCAGAGCTGGAGATCAAGTCTCCGAAGCGGGTGCACATGAGAGGTCTAGCCGTGCCCAAGGGCTGTGTCCCAGGTGCGAGTGCATCTAAGAGACCTAAGCCATGCTCAAGCTGTGGCAGCAATACGCAGTCTTACGATTTTGAGCATTTTTAGGGTTTCAGGTATTTATTTTAGGCCCTTATATTGCATTTCGAACCTTATTCAGAGCTCTACACTTTGTAACTCTAGAAACCAATAAATAAGGTCTCTGGGACCTGAAAAACACATTCTAATTTAGTCTCCTCTTGGGGCTACAAAATTCGACTAGCGCGTTTTCTTATTTTTCAAGAATAATTTAAGAGGAGGTTGAAGATTGACATCCTTGGCCCAAGATGTTCCTATTTTTAACTAGAGACCCATAAGTTAGCATAAGTTAGAGTAGAGAGAAGCTGTAAAACATCTGGAATTGATCAATCTTCTAGAGGAGGATAATTATCAAGATAGAGGAGAAGAATGTGACTACGACTAGTTTTTCTTGTCTTTCTCTTTCATTTGTGATTATTTACTCCAGGACGATTGTGAAATAGTTCCTTGATGTATTTATGACTATGATGATGCATTAATTTTGTACTTAGGATTTTATTTGAATTTTACCATGAAGATTGTTTGTTAAGGTTTTGATTGTTTTATTTGATTGCTTACATTTGTTTGCTTATTTGAATTGTTCTTAATACTTCTAGATGACTGATCACCCTCTAGATGAATTATAAACCCTATTTGAAATCGACAAAGGATACTTAGGGTTAGGACGGGTTCAAATAACCTTTATTTGGTGAAACAATCGCCCATAGATTGAATCAATCTTTAGGTAGGGATAGAAATATACTTGCGCATCTTAGGTAGCCAATAAGGTCATGCTTATGCATTAATTAGGTCTTTAATCAACATACAAATATAGTGGTCTGGTCAAGGTTAGTAGATTTGCAATGAGCCTGAAAAGAACTTGCAATTATCACCAAACCCCTAGATTAGTAGACAACACAAGGAATTAATTGAACAATGAATCAGAAAATTCAATTAGATTGGTAAACGAAGAATAAACCATAGACCTTTATTCATCTAATTCTACTTTATTTACTTTGTTTTTTGGTTCAATAATTATTTATTTACTTTTATTATTATTTACATTATTGTGTATTTAAATCGAATATTGTGTGTGTCATTCTGGTACTTAGCAGCTCATTCATCAAGCATAGTCCTCGTGGAACGATCTCTACTTATCACTAGTTTAGATTAGTTAATTACTTTCTTGAAAAGCTTTCTTTTTACATGCTTTTCAGCACTCAAATACCATTTTAAAAATGCTTTCTCTAGTGTCAGTGGATTGTTTAGTGCACTACGTAGCCTGGGGTTAGGGTTTGATAATACCAATTGTCAATAAGTATTGATTGATTGGTGGGTTGATTGGTGAAAGTGGTGTAAAATTGGGTAATTGTTGAGGGCTTCATAGAGGGGTTTGAGGGCTTGATTAACTCTTTAATCCACTTGAGAATTTGGGCCAAAATATTGTGGTTGAATTCTAAATTTAGACCATAACAGAAGTATATTAGGTTGATAGTAATCGAGCCAAGATATCATCGACCTAGTTGGTTAGAATCACCAAGGTTTCATTTATGTTTTAGAATCATGATTTGGGCAAGGAATTGATTCACCATACAAAGTAACCTCCAACTGAACCTATTGAACCCCTTTATCTAAACAATTAACCAAAACCTGAGAATTGGCTCATCCAAATCTAACTATTTTAAATTCGCTTTCTTAAATATTTTCTAGTTGGTTTTAATCACGAAAGAATTCTCTTTAATCAATCCTTTAAATAGTACTTTAACCAAATAATTGATAATTACCAAACAATCCTTGTAGATTCGATCCCTACTTCCACTTTGTACTATTTGACCCCGAACACTTGCGATGCGGCATTGAATTAGTAGTAGGATTTAGGTGTATTATAAATTTAGAACTAGAAGTGAAATGCGTCAACTTCACTCCATCTCTCTCCAAGACTTTGTTCTCAAATTCTTTTTCATATTTAATGACTTTCACTCTCTTGCTCTTAGATCTCAAACTTTTGCTCTCTAAGATCTAAGACTTTAACTCTCATCTCTCTCTCTCTCTCATATCTAAGGCTTCAACTCTCTCTTGTAATTTCACCTTACATCTCAGACTTTTACTCCCTTATCTCAAATCTCATGTCTCGACTTTTCTCACTTAAAATTATCTGCTTTCTCAGACTTTTCATCTCTCAAACATTAATCGCCTCATGTAATAATTTAATTTATGGAATTGGTTGTGTTCTGACATTTCTTGATATAAAGGACTTGGACTCAAAAGTGGATAGATGATTGTTAACTCTCTAAATGAGAGTTATTTACATGCATTTTAGCTTGAGTTTTATTCTGTTTTTGAAACTTCGTATTAACAAATAGGGGTATTTTGGTAATTTTAGGATTTTAGTGTCAAAATGTTATTTTATTGTTTAAAAACACTTATTTATGTTTTTATGGTATTTTGATAGGTTTAAAATGATACAGTGGTCAAATGGGACGAAAACAGCCAAAAACAAAGCACAAACGGAGGGAAAACGATGTACTTGGCGAGGGAGCTAGGTGTAGCTATGCAATGGAGGGCTCAGCCATGCCTTGGTTCTATTTACCAGGCACTAAGGCACCTAGGAGACCTCATCCATTCCTGGGCTCTGTCCAGAAATGGGAAAAAACGTGTTTTAAGACTTTACAAGTTCTTAGGGGCATTTTTTACCTACAAACTAGTAAAACCCTATTGAGCACTAGAAATATGAATCTAAGGGTGGTGCTAAAAAAATAACGTAGAAAGGGAAAACCATAATGTAGAGTAGCTTAACCTTATCATTGGAGAAATTTTTCAATAAATCGAAGATCAACTACCAAGAGGAGATTCATCAAGATGAAGGAACGATGTTCAAGAATAAGCCTAGTTTTTCTTCCTTTTTCTTTCCTTTGTCATTCCATCCTCTCCAATGGTTGTGAGAGAATCTTTTGATGTATTTATGCCTACGATTATGCACTAAATTCTAACTAGTGTTCATTTAGATTTTACAATGATAATTGATTGTCGAGATTTTATTGTGTTCCTTTAAATTTCACATATGTGTTTGCTTATTTAAATTGTTCTTAATGCTTCAAGATGCTTGATTACCCTCTACATGATTTATAAACTCTAATTGGAATCGACGGAGGAATTTTAGTGTTGGGACAAGTTCAAATATTCTTTATTTGGAACAATCGTCCATATATTGGACCATTTCTTGGGTACGGATAGTGATATACCTATTCAGATATAAGACTTAGGCAATCTATTATGGTCACATTTAAGCACTAATTGAGGCTTCAATCCACATAGAGATGTAGTGGACTAGTCAAGATAGGTAGATTTGCAGTGCGTTCAATAGAAACTTGCAATTAAAACAAGAACTCTAGATTAGTAAAAAAACTGTAAAATTGAAGAAATGATGAATCAAAGTAATTAATTGGATTGTTAAATGAAGAATAAATCCTAGTGTTAATATCCATTGATTCCATATCTTGTAATTTAGTCCAGTATTTCATTAGTTTCATTATAATTCTATTATTACACTATTTTGATAGAGTTTTATGTGTGTCAATCTGACAAGTGTCAACTGTGTCAAGATTAGTCCTCATGGGAATGATCTCTACTTAGTCTGTATTATTTGTTCGATCTATATACTTGCGGACGCATTTTGAGTGTATATTAGACCGTTGACTAGTTTTTGAAGCCGTTGTTGGGGACTTTTGTCTTCACATTGTTATATTTTGCCAATATTAGAAAGATAAAGCAAACTAACTTTAGTTTAAATGTTTTTCTTTCTTTTATTTTATTTTCTTTTTGTTGCTTGTTTTGCAGGTTTTTCACTAGTTGTATGGCCAAAAAGTCGAAAGGAACATTACTTCCTTTAGCCCTACAAATGTAACATACTACAAGCCATTTGAGAAAGGAGGCAAGAGGAGGTTTCCATCCAATCTTTAACATGGCTAACGGTGAAAATCCAGTAAATCCAATTATTCAAGTACTGCCAAGTCCAGCTGAACAAAGGTCTCTCACGAACTTTACTATACCCATGGTAGATGGTCTTCAATCGAGCATACTAAAGCCTCATATTCAGGTGAACAATTTTGAGTTCAAGCCATAGATCATGTAGATAGTACAATCTTCAGCTATATTTGGTGGGTTATTGAGTGATGATCCAAACGTCCACATCTTAAACTTCTTGGAGATTTGTGATACACTTTCGTATAATAGAGTTTCAGAAGACGATATAAGGCTAAGTCTTCTTCCCATTCTCACTACGGGTTAAGGCCTGGTTAATTTCTTAACCATTGGGTTCCATCCTGACATGGAATGACATTGCACAGAAGTTCCTAACCAAGTTCTTCCCCCGTCAAAGACAACGAAGCTAAGGAACAACATCACTTCTTTTGTGCAACATGGCAATGAGCCACTATTCAAAGCTTGGAAAAGATTTAAGAACTTACTGAAGTTATGTCCTCATCATGGTATTTTAGATTGGCTATAGATTTGAACATTCTATAATGAGTTGCAAGGATCCATCAGAACTATAATTGATGCAGCAACAGGAAGAGCCATCATGAGTAAGTCCTATAATGATGCATTCAAAATACTAGAGGACGTGTCTTCAAACAACTATTAGTGGTCTAATGAGAGAGTTGTACTAAGGAGAATGGTAGGGGTTTATGAGGTTGATGTTTTCACATCATTCACAGTATAGTTAGCTGCAATAACCAACAAGATAGACAATATGGATATGCATGGTAGACTTAACTTCAATGTCCTTTTATCTCCTGAGAGGTATGCCAGGAGGGACATTCCACGAAGCAGTGCTTAAATAATCAGGAAGTGGTGAACTATGTTGGCAACTATAAACAAAATCAAGGAAATCCCTACTCTAACATTTACAATCCAGGTTGGCGGAACTACCCCAATTTTTTATGGAGTTACAACCAGTAGGGTGGACCATCATTATCTATGAGACCACAATCTCCACCAGGATTTCAAAATCAAAATAGACTACCACAATAAGGATTGCAAAAGAAGGAAAGTATGGAGGATTTACATAGACAATACATAGCAAAGAATGGTGCAACACTTCAAAGCATGAATGCCATATTGCAAAGCCGCACAACATCTATTCAAAATATCGAAAGTGAAATGAGAAAGTTCGCCAATTCTATCAACAATAGGCCCCAAGGTTTTCTGCTGAATGACACCGAGGTAAACCCAAGAAGAGAAAGAAAGGAACAATGCAAGGTGGTGACACTCTATAGTGGAAGAAGAAAGTTGGTACTTGAGGACAATAATGCTAAAGAACAGGAGTCCAAACTAACTAGCAGGGAAGATGATGTCATTCTAGAATAAGTTTCACAAGAAGGTAACTTGAATAATGAAGTCGTACTTCCAAGGTGCCATATCCTCAAAGGTTGAAAAAGTGAAAGCCAGATTGACAATTCAAAAAGTTCTTGGAAGTCTTCAAGAAACTTCACATAAATATCATATTTTCTAAGTCATTAGAATAAATTCCCAGTTATGTGAACTTAATGAGGGATATATTGTCTCAAAAGAGGAGATTAGCTGATTTTTAGACAATTACCCTAACAAAAGAGTGTAGTGCAGTTCTACATTAGAAGCTACCACCTAAACTTAAGGATTCAGGAAGCTTTACTATACCTTGCACAATCGGAACATAGTTCATAAGTAAGACTCTATATTATCATGGTTCTAGTATTAATCTAATGCCACTTGTTATCTTTAAGAAATTAAACGTCAGTAAAGAGAATAGTCATAAGACGACATCGATGACCTTCCAACTTGCGAATCGCTTATTGGCACATCCATAGGGAATCATCAAAGACGTGTTGGTAAAAGTAGATAAGTTTTTATTTGTTGCTGATTTTATTGTTCATAACTTTGAGAAATACTTAAATATTCCCATAAATCAATGTTTTTAATGTAATGAAAATGTTTGACCAGGATAAGGAATGTTTTCTATTCAACACAGTACCTAGGGGTAACAAGAGGTGAAGTTTCAATAAGAAAAATCAAGTGGTGTATTTAAGAAGGAAGTTAGTGCAAGTATAGATGATGAAGCCGAAGAGTTCCACAACTACATCAAATGCATGAGAAGGAAAAAGAACTCCAAGATAGATGATGAGGTAAATGGTAATAGAAACAAGGATTTCAAGGAGCCTTGTAAGAATTGGAATGCCAAAGAAATTAAAGATCTCGCAAAAAAGTGCAGTGAATTGATCCTCACGAAATTATCCCCAAAAAGGAAAGATCCAGAAAGTCCTTTACTGTACTTTATAGAGTTGGTGATGTTTCAATTGATAGAGCTCTCTATGATTTAGGAGCCTAATAAATCTATTGCCTTTGTCTATTTGTAGAGAAGCTAGTTTAACAATCACTTAAAAGATTCATAAGCCCATTCAGCTAGCAGATAGAAGCACAAGGGATACGCAAAGAATGGTGGATAATGTGTTTGTTTGAATAGAGAAGATTATCTTCCCAGTGGACTTCCTAATAGTATAAATGGAGGAAAATGACTTCGATGATAGCTCACTGATCTTGGGAAGACCATTTCTAGCCACTGCTCGAGCATTAATTGATGTAGAACAAGGAAGGGTAATTCTAAGGGATCACAAGCAGGAAATCTCATTTCATATTGTGCAAATAAGAAGATATCCATCCAAGAATTTCACTTGTTTCAATGGTGATGCAAGGAATAAACTTGATGGCCCTGCAAGGTATATTTGAAGAGTTCACATACATGAACCTTAGCTACGTCTAGCTATAGAAACGTTAAATAAAACGCTTCTTGGAAGGCAACCCAAGTTTCTAAGCTTGTACACTTTAATTTCTAGTTACTTCGTGTACTTTTATCATTATAATTTTAAGCTAATTTCTTGTTTTTTATGTTGTTTAGGTTTTAAAAATGAATTATGGAGGTGATTCAAGACTTAAATATCACAAAAGATTGAAGAAACGAGCAAAATTCGAGTACGGACCAAGAAAACTAGGCATAGCCACACCCAGAAGACCTTAGCCATGTCTTGCCACTTATGGTTAGGCGCGGTTGCACCCTCAGCTTCTCAGTCGTGCCTAACCTACTAAAAAATAGGATTAAGGGCCGAAATTTGCAGCCCATTTAACACTCCTCATGTGCACTTTCAATCTCCAAAGCACTCGAAACTTTTCCTAACTATTCTAAACCCTTTCTACCACAAAACCCACTTGATTTATACTTATAATCTTGCATAAATTTAATAAAGAACTGGCCTTTTATTGATTTTCAGCACATCTAAAGAAGAAGAAGGGAGTTTGATAAGCTCATAAATGTCTTATATTTTATGTATAATTTATGGTGTTTTCATGTGATGCAAGTAATATTTGAGTTAATTATGAGCTTAATTATTTTATTTTTAGTTTTTGCAAGTTCGGAATGAAAAAGGAGTAAAAAGGGATCAAAAGATTGGAGAAAAACATAAGTGTGGAAAATGTACACTAAAAAGGAGCAAATTTGGACACTATTTGGTAATTTAAGCATAATTTGCTTGTCTGAGCTCTGATTAAATTTATTCAAGGTGCATCGGAAAGTTAGGAGAGAGTTCTACAACTTTAATGTTTTGAGTTTTCCTAAATTCCATCATCATAAAGGTCAAAATTGAGATAAAAGTTGAGACAGGCAATCTGGCCGGTGTGCTCATGCGCCAACCAAATTGGTGTATTCCTTATAAATGCCCCATTATCGAGAGGAGTTGAGAGAGTTAGAAATTAGATTATTGAAGTGGATATATCATTAGATAGCATATTGATTGTAGATGTCATTAGTTAGGGTTTTAATTTCTTATCAAGATTTCAAGCTTCATCAACATTTGTTTCAGCTACGATTACTGAATTTGCTTTCTTATATTCAATTCAATTCTAGTTTTTTATTGCAATTTCGTAGTTTAAATTAAATCATATTACGTTTACTCTTCTAATTTATTAATTGAATTTTGATTTTGTTATACTTAATTGCTTTCTTTAGATTTAATTAGTTTTAAGTAATTTTTCTTATTTTAATCTTCTTGTGGCTAGAATTAATTTAGTTAGATAGAAAACAAAATCTTTTAATTAATTTGTCTAACTAGTAAATGGGTTTGTGAACCCTAGTAATTGTTCTATAGTCCTCGCGGGAATGATCCTTACTCGCCTAATCTACAAAATTACCTCGTATCCTTGTGAGCGTGCAAGTGTTGATTAGAGTTATTAAGGCTTTATTTATTACTTGTTTGAGAACTAAAAGACCTCATCAATTATTTACCAGAATAAGTTTTTTACTATCCACTATTGCCAAGGACTATTCTTGGTAGCAATATTAGGTTTAGGAACCTTAATAGATTACACTTTTTTTATTTATTTATTTTGGATCTTGCTTTGATATTCAAACTTTGGTCTCTTTCTTGTAGTTTTTGGTAAACACTCGTTGTTTCAAACAACCACTACATCCTGGCGATTTGAAGATTGAACAGACTCGAATCGGCAACTGCAAGAAACAACAAGAATGAAGCCAAGGAGAGAATACAATGGAGAATCCAAACTGCAATGTTGTGGAACAAGAGGAGATAGCAGGCAATAATGGCAATAGAGTTAATGCTAATCCTCGACCCCTTAGAGATTATGCAATACCAAATTTTGAAGGGCGAGTTCTAGCATTGCCTGAATATCCATACAAGCAAACAATTTTGAAATTAAGCTTGCCTTCATTTAATGCTCCAAACCCATGCTATGTTTAGAGGTGGGCCAAACGAGGATCCTTGTCCACATTTGGTAAATTTTGAGTAAATTAGGGTCATTGATGTTGGCCCAAAAAGCAACCTAAGAGGGGGGGGTGAATTAGGTTGTATCTAAAACAAAACTTTTTATGTGCTTAATAGAAATGCAAACTTTATGCACAAAATAAAAACTTAAGCACAAATGAATACAATAGATATTCAACAATTTAAGCTTAAAGAACAAATAAGAATATTGAGATTAAGAGAATCAAACCAAACTCCCAAGCTTCTCAAGCTTAGAGCTTACAACTACAAAGAGCTTCTTACAAGGCAACTACCAAGTTCACAACTTGAATTTTAGCCACTAAAAGTCTCTTCAAAGTAGGTGAGAAAATAACCTCTTGTACACAAATGAGGATCACTCTTGCTCACACTAATTTCCTTTCGTTGAGCCAAGAGTTTTACACTCACAACCTCCCTTTGTTACAATTGTTACCTCTCCACTCTTACACTTGAAGAACTCTCACACTTCTAAGCTCTTTTCACAAAACTACCTACACTATTACAATACTTGTATTCACACTCTTATTTCTCCCAAATAGCTCAAGAATTACTTGTAATCAATGTAGAAGTCTCTTATATTTAATTCAGGCTAAGGGGTATTTATAGTTGTCCAAAATCTGCTTCTAACAACTTTCCAACGGCTATTTTCTGCTTACTGGAAAACTAGCCGTTGGACCTTTCGGATGGCCGATGCAGCAAGTATGCGTCCGAACGAACTAGCCATTGGACCGTTCAGACGGCCGCTGTAAACCCTGCGTCCGACGTTGCGTCCGTTCTCTGAGGGTACTCGTTCGGATGTCCGAGGAAACGTCCCAACCTGCGTCCGATCGATGCAATGTCTTCTAGAAATATGGTTGGACGCTGTTCTTCATCCGAGACGGCTTTATTTTCTTTGTGTCGGACGATGAATTGTTTACCTTTCGGACAATCATCAACGTCCGTAACTCCTTATTTTTTTGCACACTTGTTTTCAAACTGTTAGTGCGATTTGGTCATCATCAAAACATGATTATCATAACTGGGGTTCAACAACTGACCCAAATAACACATTCAAGTACAACGGAGTGCATCCAAATTGTATTAAACGGAGAGCCTTTTCATTTTCATTGAAAGATAGGGAAAAATCTTGGTTGCAATCTTTTCAATAAGGCATTTTCACCATGTGGAACCAATTGGCTCAAGAGTTTCTAGCCAAAGAATTTCCACCAACTAGAACTACAAAGCTCTAAAATGACATTGCTTTATTTAGATAAATCACTAGGGAAAGCTTAAGCGAGGCATGGGAAAGCTTCAAGGAGTTAGTTAGAAAGTGTCCATACCATGCTATTATATTGTGACTACAAGTTCAAACATTTTACATTGGATTATTTCCAGAGATGAGATTAATTGTTGATGCAAGTGTAGGAGGCCCTTTACTTCTTAAGACCCCAGAATGAGCACAAGAACTGTTGGAAAGAATGGCATCAACCCATTACTACCATGGGACAGTCACTGTTTTAGTTGGACAACAACCATAACAACAAGTGCATCAACTAAATGCCCAACAATTTAAGGAGGTACGATTAATTTCAATGATGCTTTCTTAGCTCAACAGGGTATGATGACGAATGTAATGACAAATTTGACAAAAGCCCTAGAGAATATGGGAAGGATTCTGGTGAATTCCATTGCTTTTGTTGGTCCCAAAGCAACCTAAGAAGGGGGGTGAATTAGGTTTCTTAAGAAAAAATTACTTTGCAAAATATGCACTTATAAAATCTTTTGCACTAACAAGTAGATTGATAGAGATAAAAACAATTAAGCTTATGAAGTATAGAAAAGATAAAGAAAGAGATTAAACAAACAACACTTCTAAGCTACAAAGCTTGATGTGTTGATCCACAAGAATGCTCCTCAAATATGGTGAGCCAATAATCTCAAATGTACACAAAGTAGGACAATCCTTGCTCATACTAATTCTCTTTAGTTGAGCCAAGGATTTTACTCTGAACCACACTTTTGTACAAGATTATCACTCCACTCAATATTTTTGAATAGCACTTCTAAAGTACACACCTACTAATACAATTTTTCTCAGTAGCTAATTTGCACTCAAATTGCTTTTCTTCTTGCTTGTATTCAATGTGTAAGATACATTTAACAATATCACCAGAGTTGGTATTTATAGGAGCAATAAATTGGGTAGTAACCACCTCCCAACGGCTCAATAATAAATGCTCAAAAACTAGCCGTTATGGGTTTCGGACGTCTGATGTTTTTGCTGTGCGTCCGACCCAGTCCGATCTCAAATAAGCGAGTAGTAGATGCCGTTCAAACGGCCGAGCTTGTGTCCGTTCCATCATCCAAACAAGGTGTATGTGTAAGTTTCACACTTTCGGATGGTATATGTCGTCCGAGAGATTTAATGCTTTATCAAGGAATTTTTCCTTTGGGATAGAGTTTTTCGTCCGATGTAAACTTCTTTCAGACAGTTGGATGCGTCCGTTGTAGTGCTTTAAATTCTTGATTCTGTCTCACTCTTTCGGACGGAGAAATACGTCCGAGGGATATTCTTTCAGACGCGACTGTAGCGTCCATTGTAGGTGCTTGAAAAACTTGTTCTCTTTCCATCCGTTTGGACAGTGAATTGCATCCGTTGTAAACTTTATCGGACAATCCTGTTCATCCAAGAAATGTAGTAATGTTCGGACGGTGTACTGCGTCCGAAAGCTCTATTTCCAACAAACAAAATAGCAGACCTGCACAGCTTGGTTTAAGAGGTAAATGCATATGTCATCATCAAAATAAGGTTTGTGGATCATCACCTTCAACATCTCAAGGGATGCTTAGTTTTGATTTCTACAGAGGAAATCATCAGAATGGCCTTCATGAAGCACAATGATGGAAGGTGAGAAAGTCCAGTATATTTGCACTCAAAATTCCAGCTCAAGGAATCAGCCTACCTCCTATGGTAATACCTATAACCCATCTTGGTGTAACCATCCAATTTTTTTTTTCAAGTAATCAGAACAATGTTCAAAATTCATCTTTCCATCTAACCAACCACAACGAAATTTTTCTAACCAAGCTTCATCCTCTAAAGTCTCCATACTAACCACCTTACCAAAAGAATGTCCAAAACATTCTGCCTCAACAAAATAACTCATCATACCAACCACCACCACGAAGACCTCCACCTCAAAATCTCAATTATCCTTCACATGTAATCCATGATCAATCCAAAGAAGATAATTTGAGGAGGGAATTGGAAGCGTGCAGATGGGAGCGTGAATTTCAAAGGAGGGAGTATGAGAATTTGCGAGCTTCTACAAGGAACTTGGAACTTCAATTGGGACAATTAGCTTGGCAAAATAATGAGAGACCAATTGGGGCATTGCCAAGTGACACCATTCCGAACCCAGGGAATAACACCCATGGGAAAGAGCTGGTTCAAGCAGTTACTTTAAGGAGTGGAAAAATCGTGGAACCAAGAAGAATTGAAGAGGATGATACAAGAATTGTGGATTAGAGTAAGGAAAGGAAAGGTAGAATCCTCCAAGAGCAAGGAAGATGAAGAGGAACCTACCAAAGCTCTTGACCAACAAGGTGAGTTAAAAAGGATCTCTCTGCTTCAATGGGTAAACAGGTAAGTATTCATTTTCCTCGAAGAATAAAAGAGGATGAGAAAGCTAGGAAGTTTAAGAGATTTTTTGAATTTTTTAAAAGGATTGAGAATAACATTCCTTTCATTGAAGCTAGATTTTGTCAGGCAAGTGGAAGCTAATGGGGAATGAGATCTTGTGTCTAAATCAAGGATGCAATGCCATCATCCAAAAGAATCTTTCCTCTAAACTCAAGAATCCTTGCTCGTTTTCTATTCCATGTTAGATTAGAGGGGTAATATTTCAAAGAGCCCTTTATGATCTAGGTGCCTCCATCAACCTTGTGCCTCATTCTACATATAAGAAATTGAATGGAAAATGACTGAAACCCACAAATGTCACTTTTTAATTGGCCGACAGAAGTGTAAGGTAATCGGTGGAAGTGGTCAAGGATCTCATTTGCAAAGTGGGTAAAGTATGCCTACTAGTAGATTTTATAGTGCTCAAAATGGAAGAATGATATAGTGACCCCGTTAATTTTGGGAAGACCTTTCTTGGCCACCAGGCAAGCCATTGTAGACGTCCAAGTTAGAAATCTAGAATTTAGAGTCAACAATGACATTATTTCTTTTAATATTTTTGATTCTTTTAAATTTCCTACTGAATATGATGATGTGATGAGTGTTGATATTATTGATGAATTGGTTGTTGATTTTTAAAGGAAATATATGGAAGAGGACACCATAAACATTAAAGACATTCATGATGGTGAGATAGAGCCTTGCAAACAAAAGAGTATTGAAGATGAGGAGTTGGAAAGAGCAATAGAAGAGAGTAATGTGAACAGTAAAGGTAACCCCCCAAGGATGACCTCAAACCACTTCCTTCTCATCTTAAACATTTTTTTCTATGTGAAAATAATACATATCCTTTCATTGTTAGTGCATCTCTGTGAAACCCAGTATTTTAATAGCCTTGTTCTTTGATTTTAACTGGTTTAAAATGTTTTTCATATTATTTAAAATTAGTCATAAAGTACTTCAACTTATTCGTTTTTCAATTCGGCAAATTTTTCGATTTACGCGATTTCGGTACCGGCGGGTAAACGGGTCAAAAGTTGGACTAAGTGTAATTAGTGCATTGTGGTGTGTGAGTGTTGTATTGATGGCTGAATTATTCAAATACATGTTAATTTAGTAGCAAAAAAATTAGTTTTTGGGTCAAATAGTCAACTTGGAGACTATTTGGTCAACTTGGGTACTATTTGAGTCAACTTTGGAATTCTTTTTAAGTCTTCTTCTTGTTATTTCTTCTTCATTTTCTTCTAGCTGCTGGCCGAACTCTCTTCTCCATTTTTCCCCCAAAAATTTTCTTGGATTTCAAGTAGGAATCACTTGGAAGGTAAGATTTTATGTATTTTAGCATTTATAGCTTATGGGCTTTATGATCCAAGCTTTAATTTCAAGTTTTGTAGGATTCTTAGGGCTGAAAATAAACCCTCTTTGCAGCCTTATATATGTTGATTTATGTATGTAATGTATTATATGGGTTGTTCTTAGTGTTTTGGAGGTTGTGAAGTGATTGGGGTTGATTTTTAACAACTTTCCATGGTTAGATTACAAATTTTAAGATTATGAGTTAGGGTTTTGTCTTCCATATGTGACCTAGAGTGTTATGCTATGAATGCTTATGTCTATGCACATAATGATGTTTTAAGAGTGTTTTAAGGTTAGTTTGGATAGGAATTGAGACTTGAAACCAAGTGGAATTGATTTCCCTTCATTTTGTAAGTAAGCGGAAGTTTGGCGCAACTAGGATAATTTGGATAATTGGTTATGTTTGAAGGGTCTTTAATGATCTTTTGATGGTTTTAGGTGTTTTCCATTGTTGTGGAATGCTATTGATATAGTCCCGGCTATTGCTCCGGTGAATCTTTCCGTTTATGGATTTTGTTGGTTGAATATGTTCCTTTTGAGTTGGGTTGTAACCAAGGTCCCTTGAATACCTTGGAAATGGATTTTGTTGGTTGGTTGAATATGTTGTTTGTTATTGAGTTGGGTTGTAACCAAGGTCCCTTGAATACCTTGGAATTGGATTTTATTGGCAGGGAGAATAGCCTAATTATAGCCTAGGGAGAGGCGAAGTTTTTCGGTTTTTCTGGAAAACTGAGCTTATTATCTCCTAATCTAGCTGTAATACGAATTTGAGGGGTTAACTAAGTGTTTTGACTGGGGTTTTAGCTTGTCGAAGTTGGTCAGAAATTGTGAAAAGGTCATTTTTGACCAAAGAGCTGTTGGTGTCGTTTTCTATCGTTTCGCGTCGTTTTCGCTTCCCTAGTCATTCTTTAACTTCTACATCTCTTTTAAGAGTCCTCTTATATCTGTTTTAGGTACCACGCCACCTACCGCCGGCGATCGCGTTCAGTGATCATTGTACAGTTTTTGCTTTGATAGGTGGGTAACATAGACCCTCTTCTACTTGTATTTTGTTTAACGACTTTCGAAATATGTTTGGATGGATTTTAAAATGTGTATGATGTTTGGAACTGCACTTTTAAAACCAAGTTTTGGAATTATTACATATGAAATCGGGACCAAGCTATTTTATGTTAATCAATTGATATGTTTGCAAACTCTTTTGATATGAAAGCATTTTATGACTGTTTTGGCTCATAGGTGACCTAGGTATATAATTTTGGATGTGTTTGGAAATGTTTGATTTGGGGAGAACCGGTTCTATAGTCATCCATGGGACGCCATGGTGATTGCTATGATCATTATGAACTATTTGACTGTGGGGTCTTGTGATGGGATAACTTGACTTCCCGGTCAGACTAGTAGGTGTAGTAGATTACTAGATCTGACTAGTACTGTAGGCCATACCTTCTAGCCTAAAAGATACTCATGCTATTTTATTATATTCCGGATTGAAACTGTACTTGGATTTGTTCGTATGCTAGCATCCAAAATGTTTTGAAATGATTGGATCTTTTTGACTATGTTTTGGACATGCCTGACATTTAAATGGCATGATACATTTTAGAAACTACTTATGATTATGGTTCTAAAAATTTGACTTTTAAATGGCATGAGACATTTTAGAAACTGCTTCATGACTATGGTTTTCACAAATGTTATTATCTTTATTTTTCCTTTTTATCGCAAATGCTTGGTCCCATTTGAAGAGCTTTTATGATATCCACTGAGCTAGTTATGCTCACCCCACGTGATTTATAATTTTTCAGATTAGGTGCTCGTTTTTGACTCTCCACCGCGTTAGCAGCTTTTAGATTGTCTCCAGATTCCACATTGCTGGTAGGACTCTGCGGACAATCTTCCAAGCTTCTCTTTTGTTTGGAGAGGGGTAGTGTATTAGATAGGTTTTGTATTGATGAACTTTATTTTTGTTGTAGCATCTTTTGTACTAAGAAGGAATTTTGTAATTCGTATTTTTGTGTAAAAATGAACTTATTCGGTTTTATAGTTAAGTAATGGTTTGATGGTTCTATTACATTGCGGTTAAGTTTGTTGTTCTGTTCGTTTGTGCCTTGCGCTTTGGGCCGGTGTCCCATTAGCGAAAACGGCGTGTTACGGTCCCGTTTTTGGGGCGTGACAATCTCTTTTTGACATTGAACTGGAAAAATTGATTTTTGTTTTGTAAAAACATCGTGGGGCAATTGCATGAGGCATTGAACACATAAAAGGAAAAAGCCCTACAATTTGCATGTACAAAATACTCCTTAATGAAAACTACAAGCCATCTAGACAACCTCAAAGAAGGTTAAATCCTACTTTAAAAGAGGTAGCTAAGAAGGGAGTTTTGAAATTACTAGATTCTGGTATCCGTTATCTAATCAGTGATAAATAGGTTAGGCCGACACAAATAATGCCAACGAAAGGGAGGATTGCAGTAGTGTTGGATGAAAAAATTGAGCTATTCCCTCTAGATTAGTGACGGGATGGCAGATATGCATTGACGTTAGGAAACTTAATGAAGCCACTGGGAAAGACCACTTTCCCTTGCCATTCATTGATCAAATGCTTGAGCGCCTATCAGGACATACTTTTTATTGCTTTCTCAATAGTTATAAGGCCATCAAGGTATTTCCAAATTGCCATTGTAATACCCACGATTCTTTTTTATTTTATTTATTTAAAATAAAATACTTAAACCTACTAGAAGATAAAAATCATGTAAGAGTCCTAATGCATGAAATAACTAGAATAGTACTGTCCTACTCCTAGTACAATTACTTTGGGAGTACATATCTGCAAATAATGATACATATATCTACAAGTAACAATTAGGATATATATATATACTATAGGGTAGAGTATCTGATTTTTTTTTCTTTACGTAACACAAGCATTGGAGAGAATTTCAGCCAGATTAGAGGTTAGTCTTCTTCTTATTTAGTCTTAATTAATTATTTCATTTTTAATTTTAGGAAAATTAGATGCTTAATTATTTTGAATATTAGTTATTCACTTTATTAGATTATTTGTTTAGGAAGTCAGTTCAATTAATGTAAAAGATGCGATTACTAGTTAATTTATAAAATTATTTTCTTGAGATTAAAATCAGATTTGTGTATACTATAGAAAATTATATATCTTTTTTTTTGAATTATAATAGTATTTTATTATTGGTGGATTTTTTTTTTTTTAAATAGTGATTTGATTAGAGAGTAGAATTGAAGGGAGAAGAAGAAAGATTAGAGAGAGGATAATAGAAATAATTAAAAAAAAAATAGTTACAGGCATGGTGAATGACGGGAGGAAGAAGATAAGATTTGACAAAAGTTTCCAAAATTGTATCTTAACCCCCCAAAGTTTTACGCAACTTTTACAAAGGCCCAAAATATTTTTATTGTGACAAATTGAGTCCTTTTGAGTTTCTGAAATTATAAATAAGCCTAGATGATTTTCCAAAGGACCCCATCAGTCCATAGAAGCTTCTAGAATTACCAAAAGGCCCTTACAATTTCTTCATATTTTACATAAGTCCCTAGAAGTTTCTATAAATGATAAATTGACCACTAAATGTTAAAATGATATTCATATTTAAACCCAAAAGGTTTTATAGAATATATAGAGACTTTGTGAATTTAAGATGGCCAAAATACCCTCAAGTATTTTAAAAGTTACATAAAAGCCCAAATTAGTTTTTCAAAGTTACGAAAAGACCCCGAATGGATTTCTAAGTTTGTAAACTATTCTAAAATGTTTTCTTTAGCTCAAATAGAGTTGAAAAAGTTTTTCAAATATTATAGATGAGTTTTATTAATCAGAGTAAGTCTTATAAGGTTATAATAATGACTTCAAAGTACTTTTTACTACAAGAAAACTATATGATATTGTAGTAAATATTATTTTTTCAAATATTAGGACAATTATAGATGTTTGGAAAGGTTGAGTATTTAGGGAATTGTTATAGGATATTTAAGTAAATACCAAACACGTACTAAGTGATAGAAACATGAATTTTTGATAGGAAATACTAAAAATGAGCAAGTACAAGAGTAACGTGATTCTTTGGCATACCGAGGTAGGTGGTGCTTACCCTCTGATTTGTAAATTATTTTGCAAACCCGTATATTTTCTTAAATGATTTTGCATGAACTTGCATGTTTTTCTAAATTGTTTTATGAAATGTGTTTTACAAAATGATTATTTGATTATAAAATCTGGATCATGTATGACTATTTGACTTGATTGATTTTTAAATTATAGAAACGTGATATATGCATAATTTTTGATATGTATAAAATGCATGTGAGGAATGGGTAAACATTAATGGACAAAGGCTCTAAATAGACATCAAATAGTCGGTAGGGATTATAGTCCTGATTTATACTGGTATACTGATAAACGATATACGATAAGTCAAGTGGTTCCATGGAAACTTCTTGATAACTTTTTCTAGTGAGATCCATCACTAGGCTGAGTACTCAGAGCCGATGAAGGAATGTATTGTTTTGAGCCTCGAAGAAAGTGTAAATGATTTGAAAATAAATTTGTGATATGTCATAGATTATTTGAAAAGTATATGTTATATGACTTGATATAGATAAATGATACATGAATTTCGAAATGCAAGTTGAATTACACGACTATCTATGTAATGAAAATGACATACGATTTAAAAAGATGATTTTGATAAAAGCACATGCGTGTGATAGTATGACTTGTCTTTGTGGAAGTATATGTGATAGATGCACTCGGACAAAGAAGATTGTTATTTAATAATAGGATTCTACTATAGTTATTTGACTTTGCATAGTCCCTCTATTGGAATAAGTAGAGCATGTGTGCTTGTGACACTATATTTTTATTTATTTTAGGATTTATTATTTGAATAAGTATCGCATTAAATGGGATATCATTTGTGAGTAGATATTTTTGTTGCATAATTTATATTTGAGGTTACTATATATGAATGATGCCTTGTATTCATGGGAGTAAGGTATCTTGGATACGGCGAATGACACGTGCCTGATAAGTGCAGGTCAGGGGCGTGACAACCATGCCCTTGAAGATCAAGAGAAAACCACTTTTACTTGTCCTTATGGAGCTTTTGCTTGCCGGTGTATGCCTTTTGGGTTGTGCAATGCTCCTAGAACATTCAAATGATCCATGTTTACTATTTTTCATGCATGTTTGAAATTTTTATGAATGAATTTTGTGTTTTTGGTGATTCTTTTGATTCATGTTCGGGCAACCTTGCTTGTGTTTTGGAAAGATATGAATCTACTAATTTGGCATTGAATTGGGAAAAGTGTCATTTCATGGTAAAGGAAGCGAATGTGTTGGGCTATAGAATTTCGACTAAGGGTATAGAAGTGACAAGTCTAAAGTAGAAGTCATTGAAAAATTACCATCTCCTACTAATGTAAAGGAAGGGTGAGGAGTTTTCTTAGTCATTCTGGTTTTGCCGACATTTTACAATTTTTTTTTTTTTTGATTTCTCACCATTTATGTACTTTGTTGCAAAAAGATATGCCTTTTGATTTTAATGATGAATGTTTGTCTGCATATACTAAATTGAAAGAAGCTTTGATTACCGCACCGGTCATAGTCGCTCCAAATTGAAATTTACCTTTTCAATTAATGTGTAATGCAAAAGACCTCTACACCGTGAAAGCGGTATTAGGTCCAAAAAAAAAAGATAAAGTTTTGCATGTTGTGTGCTATGCTAGTCCTACTCTTAATGAAGCTCGAATGAATTATTCCACCACTGAAAATGAGTTACTAGCAGTAGTATTTGCATTTGATATGTTTTGGTCATATCTCATAGGTAGTAAAGTGATTGTTCATGAAGATCACTCGGCTCTTAAATACCTATTGACTAAGAATTATGCTAAACCTAGACTAATCAGGTAGATTTTACTATTGCAGAAATTTGATTAAGAGGTGGTAGATAAAAAGGAGCTGAAAATACTATGGCAGATCATTTTTTGAGGTTAGAAGGACCAATGGCAAAGATTGGTGAGAAAGTGCCAATTAATGAGACCTTTTTGGACGAGCACTAAATGAGAGTGGATACTAGTGCACCTTGGTATGCGGATATTGATAATTTTCTCATGGCCAAGGTGATTCCATCCACTATGGATTCCAATAAGCTGAAAAAGTTTCTTGTTCAGAGATGAAATATTACATTTGGGATGACGCTTATCTTTACCGTCGGTGTCACGCCCCAAAAACGAGACCGTAACACGCCGCCCTAATGGTACACTGGCCCAAAGCGCAAGGCACAAACAAACAGAGCAACAAACTTAACCGCAATGTAATAGAACCATCAAACCATTTCTTAACTATAAAACCGAATATTTCATTTTACACAAAAAATACGAATTACAAAATTCCTTCTTAGTACAAAAGATGCTACAACAAAAACAAAGTTCATCAATACAAAACCTATCTAATACACTACCCCTCTCCAAACAAAAGAGAAGCTTGGCAGATTATCTGCAGAGTCCTACCAGTAATGTGGAATCGGGAGAAAATCTAAAAGCTGCTAACGCAGTGGAGAGTAAAAAACGAACACCTAATCTGAAAAATTATAAATCACGTGGGGTGAGCATAACTAGCTCAGTGGATATCATAAAAGCTTTTCAAATGGGGCCAAGCATTGCGATAAAAAGGAAAACATAAAGATAATAACATTTGTGAAGACCGTAGTCATGAAGCAGTTTCTAAAATGTCTCATGCCATTTAAACGTCAATAAACCATAATCATAAGTAGTTTCTAAAATGTCTCATGCCATTTAAACGTCAGGCATGTCCAAAACATAGCCAAAAAGATCCAATCATTTCAAAACATAGTATGCTAAAGCATAGCGAAGAAATCCAAGTACAGTTTCAATCCGGAATATTTTGCTGTCTCTTATACACATCTAGATGTGTATAGTTTGTAGAGTTTGCAAACATATCAATTGATTAACATAAAATAGCTTGGTCCCGATTTCATATGTAATAGTTCCAAAACTTGGTAAAAGTGCAGTTCCAAACATCATACACATTCTAAAATCCATCCAAACATATTTCAAAAGTCGTTAAACAAAATACAAGTGGAAGAGGGTCTATGTTACCTACCTATCAAAGCAAAACTGCGCAAATGATCACCGAACGCGATCGCGGCGGTAGGTGGCGTGGTACCTAAAACAGGTATAAGAGGACTCTTAGAAGAGATGTAGAAGTTAAAGAATGACTAGGGAAGCGAAAATGACGCGAAAGGAGTTGAAAACGACACCAACAGCTCTTTGGTCAAAAATGACCTATTCACAAATTCCGACCAACTTCGACAAGCTAAAACCCTCAAAACACTTAGTTAACCCCTCAAATTCGTATTACAGCTAGATTAGGAGATAATAAGCTCAGTTTTCAAGAAAAACCGAAAAAACTTCGCCTCCTCTAGGCTTTGCCAACAAAATCCAATTCCAAGGTATTCAAGGGACCTTGGTTACAACCCAACTCAAAACAACATATTCTAACCAACCAATGCATAAACGGAAAGATTCACCGGAGCAATAGCCGGGACTATATCAATAGCATCCCACAACAAAGGAAAACACCTAAAACCATCAAAAGATCATTAAAGACCCTTCAAACATAACCAATTATCCAAATTATCCTAGCTGCACCAAACTTCCGCTTACTTACAAAATGAAGGGAAATCAATTCCACTTGGTTTCAAGTCTCAATTCCTATCCAAACTAACCTTAAAACACTCTTAAAACATCATTATATGCATAGACATAAGCATTCATAGCATAACACTCTAGGGCCACATATGGAAGACAAAACCCCAACTCATAATCTTAAAATATGTAATCTAACCGTGGAAAGTTGTTAAAAATCAACCCCAATCACTTCCCAACCTCCAAAACACTAAAAACAACTGCTCCATAACATACATAAATCATAACATATAAGGCTGCAAAGAGGGTTTTATTTTCATCCATAAAAAATCCTACAAAATTTGAAATTAAAGCTTGGATCATAAAGCCCATAAGCCATAAAGTGCTAAAATACATAAAATCTTACCTTCCAAGTGATTTATACTTGATATCCAAGAAAATTTTGGGGGAAAATGGGGAAGAGAAGTTCGGCCAGCAGTTAGGAGAAATGAGGAAGAAACAAAGCAAGAAGAAGACTAAAAAGATTCCAAGGTTGACCCAAATAGTTCCCCATTTGACCAAATAGTCTCCAAGTTGACTATTTAACCCAAAAACTAATTTTTGCTACTAAATTAACATTTTTTTCTGAATAATTCAGCCATCATACAACACTCACACACCACAATGCACTAATTACACTTAGTCCAATTTTTGACCCGTTTACCCGCCGGAATCGAAATCGCGTAAACCGAAAAATTTGCCGAATTGAAAAACGAATAAATTGAAGTATCTTTATGACTAAAATAATATGAAAAACATTTTAAACCAGTTATAAATCAAAGAACAAGGCTAGTAAAATACTGGGTTTCACATTCTACCCCCCTTAGACAAAGTTATCTCCTCGAAACTTACGAAATCACGAAGCATACACATCTGGATGTCGCGATCATGAGGCTCTCAAGCTGCCAGGTAGCTTCTCGCTCAGAATGATTAGACCATAAAACCTTCACGTAGGGGATAACTTTATTCCTCAATGTCTTATCTTGTCGATCCAAGATCCTCTCTTTACAATCAATAACCGCACCATTAGCCGCCAACCAATCCATACCCAAAATTAAATCAAAGTCGGTCATCGGTAACTGAATAAGGTCAGCCTCAAACTTCCTATCACAAAACTCTAACCGACAACCTTCCAAAATAAACCTAGACTCCATAACCTTCCCGACCGGGGTCCCCACTCTATATGGATCCTCTAACCATCTAGGTTTATCGGACAGACATCTAAGAAAACATCTATAGCTGATAAGAGTCAAAGACGGAATCATGAGCAAAGAATAATTCTTCAAGATTCAACAAAAGAGGTACAACAAAGATTAAATAAGCAAGGACCTCTCAAAACCCCTCCAAAACAAGTCAATCAATAACTCCAGGTCAAGAATTCCACAGATCCTGTAATGTCGCCAGCAAAACAGAATCTTATATAATTCTAAGCCCGAGCACATCGATTTAAACCTCGAAAGACTCATCGAATACCTATTACTGGACTTAAGATTCAAACCTATGCTCTGATACCACTCAATGTCAAGCCCCAAAAACGAGACCGTAACACGCCGCGCTAATGGTACACCGGCCCAAAGCGCAAGGCACAAACGAACAGAGCAACAAATTTAACCGCAATGTAATAGAACCATCAAACCATTTCTTAACTATAAAACCGAATATTTCATTTTACACAAAAAAATACGAATTACAAAATCCTTTTTAGTACAAAAGATGCTACAACAAAAACAAAGTTCATCAATACAATGTGGAATCTGGAGAAAATCTAAAAGCTGCTAACGCAGTGGAGAGTCAAAAACGAGTCACCTATATCTGAAAAATTATAAATCACGTGGGGTGAGCATAACTAGCTCAGTGGATATCATAAAAGCTCTTCAAATGGGGCCAAGCATTGCGATAAAAAGAAAACATAAAGATAATAACATTTGTGAAGACCGTAGTTTTGAAGCAGTTTCTAAACTGTCTCATAGCCATTTAAACGTCAATAAACCATAATGCTAAGTAGTTTCTAAAATGTCTCATGCCATTTAAACGTCAGCTAGTCCAATGCTCACCCCACGTGATCCAATAATTTTTCAGATTAGTATGCTCGTTTTTGACCTGTCTCTTATACACATCTAGATGTGTATAAGAGATTTCGCGTCATTTTCGCTTTAGTATCTTTTAGGCTCAAAGGTATGACCTATAGTACTAGCCAGATCTAGTAATCTACCACACCTACTAGTCTGACCTGGAGGTCAAGTTATCCCAGCACAAGACCCCGCAGTCAAATAGTTCATAACAGTCATAGCAGTCACCATGGCATCCCATGGATGACTATAGAACCGGTTCTCCCCAAATCAAACATTTCCAAACACATCCAAAATTATATACCTAGGTCACCTATGAGCCAAAACAGTCATAAAATGCTTTCATATCAAAAGAGTTTGCAAACATATCAATTAATTAACATAAAATAGCTTGGTCCCGATTTCATATGTAATAGTTCCAAAACTTGGTAAAAGTGCAGTTCCAAACATCATACACATTCTAAAATCCATCCAAACATATTTCGAAAGTCGATAAACAAAATACAAGTGGAAGAGGGTCTATGTTACCTACCTATCAAAGCAAAAACTGCACAAATGATCACTGAACGCGATCGCCGGCGGTAGGTGGCGTGGTACCTAAAACAGGTATAAGAGGACTGCTTAGAAGAGATGTAGAAGTTAAAGAATGACTAGGGAAGCGAAAATGACGCGAAACGATAGAAAACGACACCAACAGCTCTTTGGTCAAAAATGACCTATTCACAAATTCCGACCAACTTCGACAAGCTAAAACCCCAGTCAAAACACTTAGTTAACCCCTCAAATTCGTATTACAGCTAGATTAGGAGATAATAAGCTCAGTTATGGGCTTTATGGTCTTCCAAAAAAAAACTTCGCCTCCCTCTAGTGTATAAGTAGGTTATCCTCCCTGCCAACAAAATCCAATTCCAAGGTATTCAAGGGACCTTGGTTACAACCCAACTGCCTGTCTCATATTCTAACCATCTAGATGCATAAGAGACAGGTCAGGCTTCACCGAGCAATAGCCGGGACTATATCTTTAGCATCCCACAACAAAGGAAAACACCTAAAACCATCAAAAGATCATTAAAGACCCTTCAAACATAACCAATTATCCAAATTATCCTAGCTGCACCAAACTTCCGCTTACCTACATTTGAAATGAAGGGAAATCAATTCCACTTGGTTTCAAGTCTCAATTCCTATCCAAACTAACCTTAAAACACTCTTAAAACATCATTATATGCATAGACATAAGCATTCATAGCATAACACTCTAGGGCCACATATGGAAGACAAAACCCCAACTCATAATCTTAAAATATGTAATCTAACCGTGGAAAGTTGTTAAAAATCAACCCCAATCACTTCCCAACCTCCAAAACACTAAAAACAACCCATAACATACATAAATCATAACATATAAGGCTGCAAAGAGGGTTTTATTTTCATCCATAAAGAATCCTACAAAACTTGAAATTAAAGCTTGGATCATAAAGCCCATAAGCCATAAAGTGCTAAAATACATAAAATCTTACCTTCCAAGTGATTTATACTTGATATCCAAGAAAATTTTGGGGGAAAATGGGGAAGAGAAGTTCGGCCAGCAGTTAGGAGAAATGAGGAAGAAACAAAGCAAGAAGAAGACTAAAAAGATTCCAAGGTTGACCCAAATGTTAAGATTTGACAAAAATAGGCCGGAGGTTGACTATTGACCCAAAAACTAATTTTTGCTACTAAATTAACATATTTTTTTCTGAATAATTCAGCCATCATACAACACTCACATACCACAATGCACTAATTAAACTTAGTCCAATTTTTGACCCGTTTACCTGCCGGAACCGAAATCGCGTAAACCGAAAAATTTGCCGAATTGAAAAATGAATAAGTTGAAGTACTTTATGATAAAAAATAATATGAAAAACATTTTAAACCAGTTATAAATCAAAGAACAAGGCTAGTAAAATACTTGGTTTCACAGCCGGTGTAAGCATCAATTGATCCAGAGATGCATATAGAAAAGTGAGATTCAAAGTGTTTTATACCATTGTCATTCTTCACCAATGGGAGGGTATCATGGCTCTCAAAAATCCTTCAAGGTGGATTCTTCTGGCCAGCATTATTTTGGGATACAAGAGACATTGTGCTGCAATGTAATCAATGTGCAACATGCCGATAACTTGTCTAGGAGGGATGAAATGCCTTTGAATAATATCCTAGTTTGTGAGATCTTTGATGTAAGGGGTATTGATTTTATGGGACCCTTTCCACCATCACACAACAAAAAATTCATTCTTGTGGTGGTGGATTATGTATTCAAGTAGGTGGAAGCAGTGGCACTACCAACCAATGATGCTAAAGTGGTGGTGGATTTTGTAAGAAAGAATATATTCTCAAGGTTTGGTATCCCGTGAGCTATCATAAGTAATGGAGAAACACACTTCAAGAATTCCTTGTTTGAATCCATCTTGTCCAAATATGACATCACCCACAAGATAGCCCTAGCATATCATCCACAAACTTCTAGACAAGTGGAAGTATCTAATCGTGAGTTGAAGCACATTCTTGACAAAACTGTGATTTCTTCAAGGAAGGACTGGTCTAAGAAGCTCGATGATGCATTATTGGCATATAGGACCACCTTCAAAAGTCCAATTGGGATGTCTCTTAGGTTATAGAATGATTTATGGCAAGGCTTGTCATCTCCCGGTTGAAATCTAGTACAAGGCATATTGGGCAATTAAAAGTGTCAATTATGATTTGAATGAGGCTGGGAAGAATAGGCTTCTAGATTTGAATGACTTGGATGGATTCCGAATAGAAGACTATGAAAATGCAAGGTTTATAAAGAGAAGACAAAAGCTTGGCATGACAAGTATAATTTGGGCAAGGAGCTAAAAACCAGAGAAATGGTTTTATTGTACAATTCAAGACTGAAATTGTTTCCCGGAAAGTTGAAGTCAAGATGGTGCGGGCCATTTGAAGTAGTAAAGACATTCTCGTATGGCGCAGTGGAGTTCAAAGGAAGCCAAGAAAATTTCAAGGTTAATAGTCACCGGATGAAGCGCTACTATGGAGGAATCATCAATGAGGAACGAGAAACCGTTCACCTCGTCAATGCCTAATCTCAAGTGCCAAAGTCAAGCCTAAGATTATAAACAAGGGCACTACATGGGAGGCAACCCATGTCCTTTTATAATTTTGTTTGTGTGTTCATTTTTATTTTTTATCATTTGTTGTCATTTCTGTTGCATGTCATCTTTAATCACAACTTAAACGAACTAACATACAATTTTAAGGTCAAGTGGATTGTTTTAGTGGTTTAGGAATGGAGATTGCACATTTTCGATGTGCATTTTGTGCACATATACTCCATTTGGTATGCATATGCACGAAATCTTGAAGCAAGGACAAGGGTTTCTCGTTGCGTGCATGTGCAGGCCCTCTTGCCCGTGCATGTGCGCAAAAAGCAGAAGCTTGGATTGCTGGACGTGCGTCATGTGCATATGTGCACGTTTTCTCATGCATGTGTGCGGGTTGTATTTAAGGTAACCATTCGCTACTTTTCTTTCTTATTTTCATGAGTTTATTCCCTCCCCTCCTTTTTTTAAACCCGAACCTCCCAAACATTTCTCCATCTTTAATCTCCTATTTAACTCTTCAATTCCCATCCCAGACTTCTTGACAATCAAATATAATAACATCACAAGGAATGGCACGAATGGGTAAGCAACCGGCCACAAGCAAGACTACGGGGGCTTCTTTGTCCTCCGGACCTCAACAAGACCAACGTGAGAGCTCATCTAAGGAGAATGTGTCAGATCAATTTCTCAATGTTGTGGCTCAGAAAAGTATGAAATGGGTATCTCGAAGAGGGCAGCAATCAAGGAAAAGGGAATTCAAGTACCTTTGACCGGAGCGCTGGAAATTCGTAATGTCATTAGGACGCCTGGGTGACTGACTTCACATCTACCCTTAAGGACACAATCCTACCAGTAGTGCAAGAATTTTATGCCAATTTGACTCATGATAGTGACACTAAGGTACGTGTTAGGAGAAAAATCTGGATATTTCTGCAAATGCAATCAACTAGCTCTTGAAAGTAAACCGTGTTCGTTATGATGAGTGGCCAACCATTTGCGACACCAATATGGAACTTAATTACATTACGAGCATTATTTGAACGGGTGGAGTACAGTGGACATTTAGTACTGCTAGTGCTGGACAACATTTTAATGCCAATATGTTTCAACTAGTTTGGCTAGTTTGGTTCAAGTTTTTGCCGCAGGTAAGTCTGTAGAGGTGGGGCACTTGATCCGCCAACAAATTTGTCATACAACGGTGACCAAACTACTTGGCTTTTAGTTTCCTCATTTGATCATAGCCTTGTGTGTTGCGGGGGGTATAGAAATTGACCTAGCCAGGGAAAAATTAAAGCCTGGGAAGTTGATTACATTAGATGGATCTAGATGAACCAGGTAGACGGACCTGTTCTGAAGCTTCTACTTCACAGTCGTCTACTAGCAAGCCCACGCTGAGCTCAGTCAGGAAGAGATTTTGGAGCAAATTTTATAGGAGCAATAGTGCATGCGACAATGGTTTGACATATTATCCAATTTTTGGCATGCCTGGCATCAAAATATGGAGGCTTGTCAATTAGTACGGGAGCATGGGGAGGATTCCTCTACATTCCTACCTTTTAACCTCCATTTCCACAGGAGTTGGCAGCTGATGCCCATTCTGAGATGAGTCTTGATCAAGCAGTTACTACAGGCTCTATGCTTTGGAGAAGAAAAGTGCCTTAGAATGTTTTTATTTGATGTTTTTCTTTCACTTTTAGATGATGTCGTATTGTTACATGTTTTTATATTTAACTTGTTTAGTTGTCGTAGTCTTTGTAATGTCAGTTATGTATGCCCTTTAGCAATTAAGTTTTTTTTCTTGATTATCATGGAATCTCATTCCTTGATTTTCTTCTTTTTCTTGATTTCTTGAAGAGTTTAATGTTTTGTTTTTGTTCTAGTGTTAGTGATACATTTCGACTCACCTCGGGGATATTTATTTGGGATACACTACACCAAACGTTCTTCATTGCTAGAGAAGCTTTTCATTACCCCCTTTGTGCTTTTATTTTTCGTATTGAGGACAATGCTTATTTTTAAAATGTGAGGTGGGGAGTTATCTGGATTTACAATTATTTGGTGTAGTTTGCTCATTTTTGCAGCAATTTTTTTAGCTTTTCTGTTGATTTATGAGCTTTTACAAGATTTCTAAAAAAATTTGTTCAAATTAGCTGTAAATTTTTGAAATTTTCAAAAATTTTACAATTACTTAGCATGTCTTTTTAATTTTCTGCATGATAATTTTTGAACTAAAACATTCACGAGTTGAGTAGTCAGTATTAATATTTTCCTTGCATGATTTCTAAGAATTCTTGAGCACTAATGGCCAAAAAATATTTTGTTTTTGACACTTAGAGATATTTATATAGACTTGCTTATATTGCGTCCTAGAAACTTTCTTTCTTACATTTTCGAGGTGAAATTTATAGATAGCTTGATTTCATTTAAAGATGAAGGTAAAGCATTTCTTTGGACGTTATAGCATTTAAAGCCAACCCTTATTGAAATTTTTATCCCTAGTACCCTGTTTGAACCTTAATTTGTAATGAATGGAGAGAAACACCATTCACTTTCTTTTGTGGAAACTCATATGTTATTACCTACCTTCATGAGCTTAATAATTTCTTTTATTTTTCTATCCCAAAATGTCCCTTAAGAGCTTTATTGTACAAAATTATTTATTAAGGGGATATAAGGGTTGAAGGCAGTTGAATGAGGGTAGTAAATTGTATGAGTGAGTGGTGTACAATTATGGGCAAGAAAGGGGTACTAAAAAAATTGGAAAAATTTTCTTGAAATTGGAGGTAGTGCCCATCACTACCTCCATTGGTGTGTTTACGAGTGGTGCCTATAACTGGTACCTGTATTGGGAGCAGACAAAAAAATGATGAAAATAAATATGAACAAAATGTCCGAAAAAATGTTGGCATGTTAGGCTAAAGTTGAAGAAAGAGGACTTTTCTTTTTTTGTTATTCGCATTATGAAATTCTTCATGGGTGTTTGTTGATTAAGTGTGGGGCTCTTTCTCCGTAATGGTAGGTGGTTTAATATGTTGGAGAAGCAATTTTATTTTAATGTGTGGCCAGTATTAATTTAAAGTGTCTTTCTTTTGCCTTGTGATATCTTTTTCCCTTCTTTGATTACTCAATACCCTAGCCTAACATTACAAGCTAAAAAGTCCTACTTGATTTAAATTGAGTCAGTTGTCTACATTACTAGAGGTATAACAAAAGTGAGCTATAGGGTGTTCAAAAAAATTCTAAGCATTTGCTTGATTTGATCTGCGTGTCTTGAAAATTGAATTTTTATTGAATGGCTATATTCACATACACACATACCGGATTTCATGTCTAGTTAGCATTTGAACTCCTCAGTTCTTTGACTACTCCTGATGTTGGAATGGTTCTTGATTATTTATGTGGACAATTGTTGAGATGTATTGGGTGCAATTTTAATGAGCTTAATTGTTTCAATTCTATTTTTTGCTCGAGAAAGATCAAAAGCTAAGTGTTGGGTAATTTGATAAGCTTATAAATGTCTCATATTCTATGTATCATTTACCGCATTTTCATGTGATGCAAGTAATATTTGAGTTAATTATGAGCCTTAATTATTTTATTTTTAGTTTGTGTATGTTTGGAATGAAAAAAGAGTAAAAAATGATCAAAAGGTTGGGGAAAAATCATAAGGATGGAAAACGTACAACTGCGAGGAGTGAATTTGGATACTATTTGATATTTTGAACATAACTTTCTTGAAACAACTCCAATTGAGTTGATTCAAGAAGCATTGGAAAGAAAAGAGAGAGAGCTACAACTTTTAAGTTTTGAGTTTTCCCAAATTCCATTAGTATCAAGGTCAAAATTAGGTGGAAATTGAGACAAGCAATCTAGCTAGCATGCACATGCGAGACCCAAAGTCTACGCATAAGCACAAGAACCAGAGTGCAAGTTTCCAGGAGCCGTTTTACATGCACATGCCCTCAAATTGGTGCACACATGCACATGAAGCTGCAGTGGGTTATAGAATTACTTGTTTTTTAAGTTTCCTTCGCCCGGTTGGACTTCTTTTCAAGGTTTACCTATTTCTATCATCTGTAGGGAATTAAACACCTTGTATTCCTTAAAAATACTCCAATATAGAGAGGAATTGAGGGAGTTAGACATTAGATCATTAGAGTAGATAGATCATTGGATAGCATTAGAAGTCATCAGTTAGGGTTTTAATTTCTTATTAAGATTTCAAGCTTCATCAACCTTTGTTTTGGTTATGATTATTGAGTTTGCTTTCTTATATTCTATTTATTCTAGTTCTTTATTGCAATTTCATAGTCTAAATTTAATCTTATTCTGTTTACTCTTCTAGTTTATTAATTGAAGTTTGATTTTATTATAGTTAATTGTTTTCTTTAGATTTAATTAGTTTTAGTAATTGCTCTTATTTTTAATCTTCTTAGTGGCTAGAATTAATTTAGTTAGATAGAAAACAAAATCTTTTAGTTAATTTGTCTAAATAGCAAATAGGTTTTTGAACCTTAGTAATTGTTCCATATCCTCGTGGGAACGATTCTTACTCACCCAATCTACAGACTTACCTCGTATCCTTGCGAGCTTGTATAGGTGTTAATTAGGATTATTAAGGCTTTATTTATAACTTGTTTATTAACTAAAAGATCTAATCAATTATTTACCCAAACAGTTTCCAACAAGAACATCAAGAAGGCTAAACTCTTAGAGAATTCTTCTTAGAGCTGAAGGAGGTTCCAAGGTGGAATTCTAAATTCTAATTTGGTGATTTCTATCCTTTAGTACTCTTAAAGCCTGATTATTTCCTTTAGTTGTGCTTTGATTGATGAAATTGCATGGTTCAAGTTGAAGTCTTCTAGTGTTTGTGTACTTGAAATTGCATAAAAAGAACTTAATTTTCTTAATTTGAATAAATTGGTGTTCTTAATCTTGTTCTTTACCTATTTCAAGGTTAATTGAGCTTATTAATTTGAAACTAAAATCATGGCATCTAAGAGGAAGCAAGTTTCTAAGGCAAGTAGTTCTTCAATGAAAAATTATGCTAAATATCAATTTCCTTCGGATAAAGCTTATGAAAGATTTGAAGAAAATTCTGTTAATAAGAAGCTAATTCTTGAAAGAGGATTCAAACTTGATATTTCTTGGAAAGATAATAACCTCTTGAATGAAGTAGAAACTATGATTGAAAATAGAGGTTGGACAAAATTTTGTATGTATCATGAGTTTTCCATTGAATAAGTTGTTAGGGTATTTTATGCAAATGTGCTTGAACATGATAATAGCTATGTTTTGGTTAGAGGGAAGAGAATTCCTTGTATTCCTGATTCTTTGATTGAGTACTTCTGTGTTTCATCCATTGATAAAGATGGATATACTAAGTACCAAAGGCAATATGATCTGGATTTGGTAAAAATGTTTACATTTCTTGTGCTGCTATTGATGTATCTTGGAATGTAGCTAAGAATGCTATGAGAACAAATATATCTTTTCCAATAAAAAATTTATCCCGAATTGCAAAGGTTTGGTATAATTTTACTAACACTTCAATATTTTCGAGTTTGCATGCAACAAGTGTGACAAAAAATAGAATTGTATTGCTATATTTCTTGCTAAAATGGAAAAGCATTGATATTGGCCATGTAATTCAAGCAAAAAAATTTCGTATAGCTCAAACAAAAAGTAAGGGCTTTATCACTCAATTGTGTCATAATGCAGGAGTTTGCTGGGATGAAAAGGACAAGAAAATTGCTACAAAGAACCCAATTGATAGTTGGGCAATCACAAGGATGCAACCAAGTTAAATCAACCACAAAAAGAAAAGTATCAAACTCAAGCAATCATTCAATTGCCAACAAAGGTTTTGTAGGCCGACAACGAAAGCTTGAAAGACAAATGGAGCATCAATACAAATACATAAAGGCCATGGGAATCTTAATGCAATACATTGGCGAGGCCAATCATGTGGATATAATTGGAGCTCCAACTTTACCAGCAACTCCCGATTAGCAGGTTGAGCAATCAGAGGATGATTTGAGTGATAAATCAAATGAACCCTCGAGTGATGAGCAAGAAGAGGAGGAAAATGATGAAGCTAGAAGATTCACGAAGCTGCAACAAACCATGGGAGTGTTGTTTTTGTCATTTTTTTTTATTATGTTAGTACTTTTATTGTTTTTAGTTATGTGGTGGGCATTAATGACACTGTTTAGTTATATGTTGGGAGGTATGTTTGCGTTTTTTGGTGGTGTGATTGTGATCATGTGTTATGGGTTTTGGGAGTTGTTGTTTTTATTTGTGTTCATTTTTGGTGGTGAATTTGTTTTAGAATTTAGGGTTCTTTTTAAATTTTTTTTCCCAACAACACAAAAAGATTTTTGATTTTTAGGTAGTTTTTATCACTCTTGAGGATCTCACTGTATAAAAGACTCCCGACAACTAGATGGCGGCCTTTAGGATTTCAACGTTTTCTTTACCTGAATTATTGTAGAAAAGATTTTTTATTTTTTAGAGTCTTGTTTATGTTCATTAACTTTTGTGATATGTGTCAAGGGTTTAAAATGTTTTCAAGGTGGAATTAGTCTTGATAGAGCATTTGGATTATAAGAAAATGCATAGAAGTTTTCTTTACTTTTTGATCACTTTGAATTGTGAGATGTTATCACTATACACTTAAATATATAGTGAGGGTGTGAAAGTAAGATAATTTTCAATGAGTGTTAATCATGATTGCCTTGCCATATTTGTTTACTTTGTGACATTCATTGGAATTGTGTGTAATTTATATACATGTGATGTATAAGTGGATTTTAGACCAAGGAAATGATTTAGGCAAGTATTTTGGACCGTTTGATCCAAAAATCTGACCTAATTAACATTTTATTCTTAATGTCCCCTTCTGACCTTTATAAGCCATATCTGTTTGTTGAATCATGTTATTTTAGCCAATTCACTCTTTTATTTTATCCTTGTTCCTGTCCATCACCTTAGTAGTTAGTGTTGGTTCCATTGGATATCAATACTTTAGGGTTATTGAAGTAATGATGGATAGATGGAAAGGAAGTTGTGTTGGGGAAAAAAGTCAAGTTTATGACTTTAAATTCTGTAATGGGTAATCCCCTTGTTATGTAATGTTTGGTTGAAGAGAAAAAAAAAAGAAGAAAAGAAAAGAAAGAAAAGAAAGAAAAGAAGGACAATTCTATCTAGGTTATAATAAAAAAGGTACACTTTGCCTTCGAATGTGAAGTTGGTTAAATGCTATGGATGTATGGGGATGTCTATAGATTATGGTTCGAAGTTATTCACTAATGTGTCTAAGGTGATATGAGCTACTTTATCCAAATATATATCCTACCCTTATCCCTTAACTTACATTATAAGCTTTAAAGACCTACATGATACTTGGTTTCAATTCATTTGTATTAATGAGTATTTTGTGTGGTCAAAATTCTTCCAACATGTTTGTCCTTTGCTAAACTTTTGTTCAATGGGTTTTTTATCAATGAGTGAACGAGTAATATCTGCTTTCATGAGTGGAGAGGTAACACTTTCATAATGATGATTTAGGGTTGATTAGCAATGATCATTTATATCCATGTTGAATCCATATATCTTCTTAGTTTAGTTTTATTCTTTGTTACAACTGTTGACATGTTGTTGAAAGTTAATGTGCTTAAATATGTTTAGGTGTTTTATGTGTTTGTTTTACTTGGCACAAGTAAAAGTTCAAGTTGGGAGGTGTGTTAGCTCTCTAAAAGAGAGTTATTTACATGCATTTTACCGTGAGTTTTATTCGATTTCTGAAACTTTGCGTTTAAGAAGGGTATTTTGCTAAATTTAGAATTTTAGTATCAAAATGTTATTTTATGTTTTTTAATGCTTAAATATACTTATTTTTGTATTTTATGGTATTTTTATAGGTTTGAAGTGCTTCGGTGATCAAACGGGATGAAAACGGATGAGAAGGCAGCAAAAATAGAATAGTGAATCGAGCGAGGGAGGGAGCTGGGTAGAGCTACGCCCTAAAGGGCTTAGCCATGGCTTGATTCTGTCTACCAGGTGTTGTTGTGCCTGGGAAACCTCAGCCGCACCTGGGTTATGGCTAGAAATAGGAAAGAATGTGATTTTAAGAGTTTACTAGTTCTTAGGGTGTTTTTAACCTACAAACTTATAAAACCCTATTTAACAATATAAATGTGTCATAGGGTGCTTGAAACATTATGTAGAGAAGGCAGAACATATGTAGAGTAGTTTGACCTAGTTGTAGCCGACATGGGAAGAGGACATTCATCGAGGCGAACGAGTGAAGAACAAAACTAAGCCTAGATTTTCTTCCTTTTCTTTTTTTTGTGATTCCATACTCTCTAATGGTTGTGAAACAATTTTTTGATGTATTTATGTCTATGATTATGGACTAAATTCTTAACTAGGGTTTGTTAAGATTTTACTATGATGAATGATTGTTGAGATTTTATTCTGTTCCTTTGAATATCACATGGGCGTTTACTTATTTGAATTGTTCTTAATACTTCTAGATGAATGATAATCCTCTAGATGGTTTGTAAACCTTAATTGGAATCAACGGTGGAATTTTAAGGTTAGGATAGTTTCAAATAGGCTTTGTTTAAGAGAACAAACGCCCGTAAATTGAACCATTTCGTGAGTACGAATAGAAATAATACCTATTCACCTTAGGCAATCAATTGGGGTTGTATTTATCCACAAATTGAGGCTTTAATACACATAGAGATATTATGGAATGGTAAAGGTTAGTAATTTGCATTGTGTTCAACAGACATATGCAATTACAATAGGAACCCCAGATTAGTAAACAAACTGTGAAATTGAAGGAATAATGAATTAAAGTAATTAATTGGAGGAAAAATCACTGAAATAGTCCCTCAACTTTCTTTTTAGCCAAAATAGTCCCTCAACTTTTTTTGTAGCCAAAATGGTCCTCCATGTGAAACCTAGTATTTTAATAGCCTTGTTCTTTGATTTTAATTGGTTTAAAATATTTTTCATATTATTTTTAGTCATAAAGTACTTCAACTTATTCGTTTTTCAATTCGGCAAATTTTTCGATTTACGCGATTTCGGTATGTGTATAAGAGACAGAAATAAGCATAACACCAGTGCATTGTGGTGTGTGAGTGTTGTTTGATGGCTGATTTAAAATGTTAATTTAGTAGCAAAAATTAGTTTTTGGGTTAAATAGTCAACTTGGAGACAAATTTGGTCCATGTTCCCCAAAAGGCAAAACACTGAGTTGAATTCTTACTTGATTCTTGTGTGTTATTATCTGTCTCTTATACACATCTAGATGTGTATAAGAGACAGAATCAACACATATAAGGATTTCAAGTAGAAATCACTTGGAAGGTAAGATTTTATGTATTTTAGCATTTATGGCTTATGGGCTTTATGATCCAAGCTTTAATTTCAAGTTTTGTAGGATTCTTTATGGCTGAGAAAACCCTCTTTGCAGCCTTATATGTGTTGATTTATGTATGTTATGGGTTGTTTTTAGTGTTTTGGAGGTTGGGAAGTGATTGGGGTTGATTTTTAACAACTTTCCATGGTTAGATTACAAATTTTAAGATTATGAGTTGGGGTTTTGTCTTCCATATGCATCATGACCTAGAGTGTTATGCTATGAATGCTTAGGTCTATGCACATAATGATGTTTTAAGAGTGTTTTAAAGTTAGTTTGGATAGGAATTGAGACTTGAACCAAGTGGAATTGATTTCCTTTCATTTTGTAAGTAAGCGGAAGTTTGGCGCAACTAGGATAATTTGGATAATTGGTTATGTTTGAAGGGTCTTTAATGATCTTTTGATGGTTTTAGGTGTTTTCCTTTGTTGTGGGATGCTATTGATATAGTCCCGGCTATTGCTCCGGTGAATCTTTCCGTTTATGGATTTTGTTGGTTGGTTGATTATGTTGTTTTGAGTTGGGTTGTAATCAAGGTCCCTTCAATACCTTGGAATTGGATTTTGTTGGTAGGGAGGATAGCCTACTTATAGCCTAGGGAGGGGCGAAGTTTTTCTATTTTTCTAGAAAACTGTGCTTATTATCTCCTAATCTAGCTGTAATACGAATTTGAGGGGTTAACTAAGTGTTTTGACTGGGGTTTTAGCTTGTCAAAGTTGGTCAGAAATTGTGAATAGGTCATTTTTGACCAAAGAGCTGTTGGTGTCGTTTTCTATCGTTTCGCGTCGTTTTCGCTTCCCTAGTCATTCTTTAACTTCTACATCTCTTCTAAGAGTCCTCTTATATCTGTTTTAGGTACCACGACACCTACCGCCGGCGATCGCGTTCTGTGATCATTTGTGCAGTTTTTGCTTTGATAGGTGGGTAACATAGACCCTCTTCCACTTGTATTTTGTTTAACGTTTTTCGAAATATGTTTGGATGGATTTTTGAATGTGTATGATGTTTGGAACTGAACTTTTACCAAGTTTTGGAACTATTACATATGAAATCGGGACCAAGCTATTTTATGTTAATCAATTGATATGTTTGCAAACTATTTTGATATGAAAGCATTTTATAACTGTTTTGGCTCATAGGTGACCTAGGTATATAATTTTGGATGTGTTTGGAAATGTTTGATTTGGGGAGAACCGGTTCTATAGTCATCCACCAAACAAATCCTATTTGACTGCGGGGTCTTGTGATGGGATAACTTGACCTCCCGGTCAGACTAGTAGGTGTAGTAGATTACTAGATCTGACTAGTACTGTAGGTCATACCTTCGAGCCTAAAAGATACTCATTCTATTTTATTAAATTTCGGATTGAAACTGTACTTGGATTTGTTCGCTATGCTTTAGCATACTATGTTTTGAAATGATTGGATCTTTTTGGCTATGTTTTGGACCTGCCTGACGTTTAAATGGCATGATACATTTTAGAAACTAATTATGATTATGGTTTATTGACGTTTAAATGGCATGAGACATTTTAGAAACTGCTTCAGGACTATGGTTTTCGCAAATGTTATTATCTTTATGTTTTCTTTTTATCGAAATGCTTGGCCCCATTTGAACAGCTTTTATGAATCCACTGAGCTAGTTATGCTCACCCCACGTGATTTATAATTTTTCAGACAGGCGTTTTTGACTCTCCACCGCGTTAGCAGCTTTTAGATTTTCTCCAGATTCCACATTACTGGTAGGACTCTGCGGATAATCTTCCAAGCTTCTCATTTGTTTGGAGAGGGGTAGTGTATTAGACAAGGTTTTGTATTGATCAAACTTTGTTTTTGTTGTAGCATCTTTTGTACTAAGAAGAAATTTTGTAATTCGTATTTTTGTGTAAAATGAAATATTCGGGTTTTATAGTTAAGTAATGGTTTGATGGTTCTATTACATTGCGGTTAAGTTTGTTGCTCTGTTCGTTTGTGCCTTGCGCTTTGGGCCGGTGTCCCATTAGCGCGGCGTGTTACGGTCCCGTTTTTGGGGCGTGACACTCCAACTTTTATTTTTTAGCCAAGATAGTTCTTTCATGTGAAATTTATAAATAATAATAAAAAAAATTATGGTGACTACACTATAAAAGGACTTTTTTGGCTAAAAAATAAAAGTTAAAGGACTATTCTGGCTGTTAAAAAAAGTTGAAAAACTATTCTGGCTAAAAAAGAAAGTTGAGGGACTATTCTGGCTAAAGTGCAAAAGTTGAGGGACTATTTTGGCGATTTTCCCTTAATTGGATTGGTAAATGAAGAATAAATTCTAGATTTAATATCCCTTGATTTCATATCTAGTTATTTAGTCTAGTATTTCATTATTTTCATTATAATTCTATTATTTCATTGTTTAGATAGAGTTTTATATATCTTACTTGGTAATTGTCAACTGTGGCAAGCTTAGTCCTCGTAGGAATGATCTCTACTTACTTTGTATTTCTTGTTCGATCCGTATACTTGTGGATGCATTTTCAATCTATATTAGACTTTAGACATGGATTTTTCCTCAAACTCTGTCTAAAGATCAATTGACTTGTTTTTCTTCACTTGTATAGCTATTTATAGTGTAATTCTTTGAAAAAAATTAATATGTTGTAGGATTTGCTATCCGTGGTTCTTGAGTAATTTTTTCACATAACCAGTTATCCAGTTACCTAATATATGTGGACCAGATATGGCAGGATGTAGATTTTTGCTGAACCTATAAGACTGGTTTGGATGGTCCTTTGGGTTTATGAACCAAGTACCTAGTCCATATACACCCATACCAACAATGAAGTGATTAATGACATGCATATATATACCATCGTGAATAAGAGTGTGCTAGGGAAAACAAATGCTTATGGAAAATGAATCTTGTAATTCATCCCTACCTTGAGTGTCTTCAACCACGGTTCTTTAAAGGTAATTAGCTAGCAAATTTTTGTTTCCCTTTTTAGTCTCACTACAAGAAAATGGGCCGTTAGTGATAAGATTTAACTATGACAACAAAAATGTTGCCATAAAATGTAAGAAACTGTGACAAGGTGCTTTTTGTCACTGAGATTAGCGACTATCTTAGTGACGAGAGGCACACTTGTCACTTAAGATAGGGAATCAATGATAAAATCAAGAAAGTCGTCACTAGAAAGTAGAAATTAGTGACAATCTAGCAGTTGTCAAACACTTAGAGCACGGGGATGTGAGTACATGTTTACAATGACAATGTTGTCACTGAAACTTCATGTATCTGTGACAACACGATTATTGTCATTGTTACTATGGTTTTGTGATGACCTTAGTTATCACAAGTACATTTCGTGATTTTGTGACAACTTGTTGTCATATGGGAAAAGCCAATATTATTAATCAATTTAATTTTCATAATATGATTATTGACAATAAAATCAAGTGAATTAAAATTTCAAAGCACTAAGTTTTTTGTACTTCTTTATATTCATAACAAATAGCAACTAAATTACTTACAGATCAATTTCAGATGTTCAAAATTTAAATATCCTAATGTTAATTTGATATTTTCAGTTAGGTGATGTTGCAAGTGAATTTCTTGTAAATAATTAAATATATACAATGAAATGTGCATTAATTGTATTTTATGTTTTATAACATGTATGACTATCCAATGAACTATATTAATTAAAGCATATAATCAAAACTAATCATTAGATATGAGAACAAATTTTAGTTATAGTGTATTATTTTTAGTGATACAGCATTATAGAGTGAGTACTCTAAGAAGAATGAGATTTAAATAAATGCATAGAACAACACTACCACATCCAAATTATCTTCGTAAAACTAAATAATTTGGGTATTCGAGTTAAAAGGCACTAAAAACTACGAGGATAGGGGTAAACAGGTCGAAGCCGAGACAGATACAGAAGATTTATACTAGGATTCGGTTAGTCTTGCTAGTTTCGAATATAGATATGGTTATCGGTGGGTCGAGTCTATATAATTGGATTCTTATCCATATCTTGTCCTATTTGATTTCAAATATGGATCTGGGTCTTGAGTCTTGATATTATTTTATAACTTTTAAATTGTTTATATAATTTTAATATTTTTTATATAATTTATTTTATAATTAAAAAATGTTTAGTTTATAATTCATATTTATGTGTATATTGTATAATAGACCATCTGTTATATTAGCAATTATAGAACATATGTGTGTGTCTATATGCACACACATATGCTAATATTCTTCTATAATTGCTAATTAACATATACATACATATATATATATATATATATATATATGCACACACAAGTTGCAACTACACTTATTGTTTTTTTTTTGGCTTTTGGGGGTTTATGGGTTGATGAATGTTTGAATTAAATGTAATTAAAGGGTTTGCTTAATAAAAGTGGTTGATTTGTTTGGGATCAATCAGTTGGTGTTAAGCGTTCCTTAATTGATGGTATTTAGTACTCTATCAAGTTGGTTAAATTGCTAAATCCTTGTCAAATTGAACTTGTCTACAGGATCCATCTGTGAGTAATAAAGTCACGATCTTCTCCTTTTTTTCCTTCCTTTCTTTATTGATGATTCTAGTTCTTGAGAATTTTGAGGTAATTGTACTGTTTAGTAATATTTTTGCATTGTTCTTTTTCGTTTTATGTCTTATTCGTTAATATCTATTAGCATTATGAATTACAATCCAAACTGGGAAAGTGGGGTTCATTACAAGGGCGATCGTCACATTGTAGTGTCATTTAGGAAAAATTGACAAAGTTCTAGGTTCAAGTAATGGAATAGACCTGATTAACATGTACGGTTTGATATGAAATTTCGTTCTGTAGTGTTTTGAGTTATTCTTAAACAAGAACACAAAAAGAACTCAACCACATTAACATGCCAACTTTAAAATGTAAAGTAACTTCATAAGACAACAAAATTACTCTCTCATTATCAAATTAATTTTTTGGTTTTTGTTGAAGTCATTGAAAAGGAGAACAGTTTTAAAACTACAATTATTCTGTACCAAGGACAAATGCCCCCATACCTATTTTTGCTTTAGCAACTATGGAGGCTGATACTCTCTCTCTTTTCTCTCTCTCTTTATCCCCCTCCCCCTCTATGCTAATGAGTTGTTAAGTCTATAACTTTAATAAAGGCTCCTACGATTTTGCAAGAGAAATTTTCATCCATAAGGTTTGATGAAGACAGATATATTATTCCTAGAAAAATATCTAGTCATTCGTAATTTTATTCAAGACAAGCTTAACTCACATTTTGGGTTTCATTTTACCACAATTCTTAATTGATTTTATGGTGATTTTCATCATTTCAGTAAAGCCTTTGCAGATTAATTTCTGGTGCATTAACAAATTTCAAAATGAAAAAGAAAGAAAAGAAAAGATAGAGGATTCTGAATATGATATATTTTGGAATATTTCACTTTTATTTAGTAAACACATTGTCATATTTGGGAATGGGAATATCTTTTTCCTAATCTTATCTAAGCCTTATCATTTGATTCAAATAATTTCCTTATCATTGATCCATAAAGGGAATTGTCAAATCCTTGATGCCTCTTATTGTTATTCCAAGCTAAAATTTTGAAATAAATTTGTTTACTTTAGACTCTTTTGGATAACTTTTTCTTGTTCTTGAATGATATGTCATCACAATGCTAAATTGAGTTGTTCTAGTTCAATCCTTTTGGTACTGCCAATGCTTGAAAAATTAGAGGTGTAGGGAAGAAGCCACGGATAATGTTCCAGTAATGGAAAATAAAGTGAAGCATATGCATTCATCAGATTGTTCGAAGATGGAAAAGAAGATTTGTACCTTGGATGCCATTTTTTCTCAAAGTTTTCCTTTATTGTCTCTCTATATCATTTGAAAACAATGAGTGGCTAGACTACAAAGTCATTTGATACATTGCTTGGAGTTTTTTAAGAAAGCATTGCCTAATGGTGAACCCACAATGTAGGAATCACAGTATAGGTTGCATTAATATTTCTATACTACAAAGGAAGAAGTAATGCAGCATGTGCGTAATGGTGTTTCTGAATCTAATTGAATTTCGCTTTGCACGCACTTATCGAGAGAAAAATTTTAGGTATGAATGCAGCATAGTATTATCATAATTAAGTTCCAAATTTTCAAACTTAATTCTATCCACTTTTTGTTACATATTGTAAGAAGTTAGTGAGCGGAAAAAAAAACGACGCTCAAAATAACACTCACACTACTATGGGAACAAAATCACTTGCAAGAGTTATTGAGGGAAAAGGTAATGTTTTTATTGAATCAATTTTATGTATATCTATTATGAAGAAATTGTACTTATTAAGAACAATTGAAATTTGTAACGTAAAAGGGATGGTGTAGAAATTTCAAAGATAGAATTGTTTCAAATCAATTAGCATTCTAAGAAGAAAGGAGGATTGGTTAATGATAAAGAAAAAAGGGACATTGGCGAGGAATACTATATTCTTTTCACAGAATCGTATTGCATGTTCCACCCATCTGATAACATCTTATTTAATTTTCTTTGACTACAGTCAAGTACGTCTCTCTCTGTCTCTTTAATGGTTATTGTGAGCCTTGTAACTATACCAGAAACCTTTTTATGGAATACCCGCTCCCCTTTCTCTCTGTATCTCTCTCACTTTCCTCTTTGTTTCTTTTTTATTTTTTTTTTCTCACAGAATAGTTGTTCCCTCCTCTTTCTGCCTGCTTTTTTTATGCATCTAGCCATATCTCCCTTTCTTTTTTATTCCTTTTTTCTAATAGCTAATATTCTGTCTATTAGCCTCTATTATTATTTTTTTCGGATTATTTACATGCTTAGTTTCTCTATTAGCTGTTCAATTAAGCATGTTCAAATTAGTTGTAACAATTTTCTTTAGATTAGCTAAAACTTTTTTGGGGGGTTAAGATTATCTGTTTGTACCTCTTTTTTTTTTTTTTTTTTTTTAAGAATAGCAAAACCAAATTTTTCTACAATTGGAACTGCGCTATTGGTGCATATTGTGTTTAATGTAGTCACAGTACTAGGACTTACCACTCTAGGTTACTTTTCGTTGTCAAATACTATGGTCTAGTGAGAACTTCCTCTACCAATTTCATTCATTTGTGAGATCATATTCCACATTCTTATTCTATCTTTAGTATGTTTACAAGGTATATAACTGTATTTTTCAATCTTTCTAGGAAAAATGAAAGACCTGCAAGCTACAACGTCAATGACACTTAAAGAAATTTGTGAGAAAGACGTTGGGTATATATCTAGTCTGAAACATGGTCGTAGTGGTACCGAAGAAGGCTACTAAATATGAATAGTTGAGGTCTGAAATGGACGAGAATAGGAGAAGGGTTGATGTAAGAAAATAACGTGTTGCATCAATTGTTGATCAATTCAATGCTCAACAAGAGGTCATTAAGAATTTGGAGCACCAACAAAGAGAGACGAGATTTATACTAGCAATTTCAAAGATGAATGAGTTATCCAAGTGACAATTCTAAGCAAATAAGTGTAAATCAACTTCAAAACAATTATGAACAAAATGCCTGCAAAAAGTAGTCATACATGAGCCTGTGAATAGATTCTATCTCATTTAAGTTACTTATTTGCTCATATTTGTGGGATTATGTGAATTTTTAATCTCATATGATAGATATACTTAGTTTTTAAGAGTGCTAATTCACAACTATAAACCAATTCCTTTTTAAATACTATAGAGAGTAGTGCTCTTCAAAATGATGGATTTCTTAAAATTTTAGGATTTGGAAGATTTTAAAACTTTGTATGTCATTATGAGTGGAGGATTGTAGGGACTAAAATTTTTTGGTCATCGATGTGCTAATTACTTTGGCTAATGAAGATGGTTCTTTTGTATAGACCTCATTTAGGAATCTATTTTTGATTGGTATTTATAATTAAGAATAGCATTTGGTTTCAAATTCTACTACTATTTATATTTCACCTTCAATGGTGTGAATTGATGATTTCTATGTTTTTGGATGATATATATTGTCACTTGTTATATTTTTCTATTGTGTTGGAAATTAATGAATTGTGTAGCTTTAGTGTTGTCGTGATTGCAATCAAATATTGCTTATAGGTTGTGAAATAGCTATATATATATATAATCCAAAGATTAACTTTATGACAGCATAAGGCTGTCACGAACTAAAAACTATGCTTGTGACATTGAATGAGTTGTTACAATCTACATACATAACTTGTGATAACAAAAAGTCATCACTAGTTAATTACCATATCTATGACAGGAAGAAGTTTTCACCACTGACATGGTCATTTTAGAGACACCGTGTTGTCACTAATATTTTGCCTTCAGTGACAACAAGGGTGTTTATAGGTTTAAAAAGTAGTTTAAATCAATGACGAGAACAATTTTCACAAATACGAGAACAAAATAGTAACAACATTTGGTTGTCATTTGTCAAATAGATGCATATATATATATATATATGCATATATATATATATAATCCAAAGATTAACTTTGTGACAGCATAAGTTGTCACAAACTAAAACTATGCCTGTGACATTGAATGAGTTGCTACAATCTACATACATAACTTGTGACAACTAAAAGTCGTCATTAGTTAATTATCATACCTGTGACAGGAAGAAGTTGTCACCACTGACATGGTCATTTTGTGATACCATGTTATCACTAATATTCCTCCTTCAATGACAACAAGGGTGTCTATAGTGACAAAAATTAGTTTACGCCAATGGCAAGAACTGTTGTCACAAATATTGGAACAAAATAGTGACAACATTCGATCGTCGTTAATCATGAGGTAGATCTTCTATGACAACTTTGTAAACTTATCACAAGTTATATTTTGTGACACAAAACTTGTGACAATTGTTTGACAACAAAAAAATTGTCACTAAATATTTTTGTGACAGTACTTTGAATTTTAGTGACAAGATTTTGTCATCACTAAAGGTCATTTTTCTTGTAGTAGTTTCAATGTCAAATTTTAGTAAAAGAAGAATCCAAGGATTGAGTTGCTTGGCTTCCTTTATAGAAAAACAAACTATTTCATGGCAGAATGATCAGATAAAACAAAAATCTTTAATCTTAACAAGAGAAAAGAAACTTATGTAATGCAAAGATTACCTTAAATAACCCTTTCTCAGCAATAATGTAATTCTTTTGTGGGTCATTAAGAGCTTTGCTTGCATAATAAATGTCATGAGGCATGTTATTTAATCTTTGTCCAAAACTAGCCCAATGGTATAATCTGATGCATCATCAATCAAAAGGCATAGAATAATCAATAGGTTTGACACTAAAGTGCGGACACAAGAAGAGAACGAAACTTCTCAAAACGACTCAACACAACATGAATTAAAATCAAAGGATGTATCTTTTGCTAGAAAATTGGCAACAACCTTGATATTTGCTAATGTCTTTTTAAATCTTCTATAAAACCCAATCCAACCTAAGAAATACATAATTTGCTAAATATTGGAGGATATAGAAAGTTTCCACATAAGTTACAATTTTTTCCTTGAGATCTCTATCCCATGTTGAAACACCCCATTATCTAGCACCATCTGTTCTCTACCATAAAATAGCTTTTTTGCTATCTCAAGACTAAATTAGACTCTTTTCATCTTTTAAGTACAATAGACAAAATTTCAAGGCATTCATCAAAAGTAAGACCGAAACTAGAGAAATCATCCATTAGAACCTCTAGAAATGTATCCACCATATAAGAAAAGATGGACAACATGCAACATGAGAAAGTGGAGGGGGCATTACGTAGTCCAATTGGCATCCTTTGATGAGCAAAAACCGCAATGGACAAGTGAAAGTTTTCTCCTCTTGATCCTTTGGGTATATTATCACTTGGAAGTATTCCGAATAACCATCAAGACAATAGTAGAAACCCTTGGTAGGCATTTTTTTTTAGAATTTGATCAATAAAGAGGAGAGGGTAATAATATTTTATAGTCATTTGGTTGAGCTTACAATAGTCAATGCAAAACTTTCAACCAGTTATTATTCGAGTGGGAACCAATTCTCCCTTATCATATTCTACTACCGTGGTGCCCAAATTTTTAAGGAACAGTTAAATAGGGTAAACCAACTTGCTATCAGAGATTCGGTAGATAATACTAGTATCTAATAGATTTACTATCTATTTCTTGAAAACATCACGTATGGTAGGGTTTAGCCTACTTTGAATAGCCTTAAGCAACAAGCATCATCTTCTACAAAAATCATGTGTATATAATCAACCTATGGCATTTCTATTTTTAGACAAAACTTGAATCAAGCTTTTCCCCGGTCAATAGATCTTGTGAGTGATGCTGATACGCTAAATATCTAGTTATAATATTTATAATCACTTAACTTTACTATAAACAAGATAACGTACCACAAGTGCACGGGTTAAATATTATATAGTGGAAGTAGGGGTCGAACCCACAAAGATTGATTTAACAAGTACCAGTTCTTTGGCTTGAACACTATTTGAAGAATCAAAAATGGGAGAAAGAGAGAGAGAGTTAACTAAACTAGAATTAAAGATTTTGACTAATAAAAACAATGGATTAGGGTTAGAATAGCCAATTCCTTGTTTGATTAATTTAATCAATTAATTGGTCCGTTATAATGCATAAAAGTTCTGTTGGCCCCAAAAGCAACCTAAGAGGGGGGGTGAATTAGGTTGTATCTAAAAACAAACCTTTTTAAGTGCTTAATGGAAATTCAAACTTTATGCACCAAATGAAAACTTAAGCACAAATGAATACAATAGATATTCAACAATTTAAGCTTAAAGAACAAATAAGAATATTGATAATATGATTAAGAGAATCAAACCAAACTCCCAAGCTTCTCAAGCTTGGAGCTTTCAACTATAAAGAGCCTCTTACAAGGCAACTACCAAGTTCACAACTTGAAGTTCAACCACTAAAAGTCTCTTCAAAGTAGGTGAGACAATAACCTCTTGTACACAAATGAGGATCACTCTTACTCACACTAATTTCCTTTAGTTGAGCCAAGAGTTTTACACTCACAACCTCCCTTTGTTACAATTGTTATCTCTCCACTCTTACACTTGAAGAACTCTTACACTTCTAAGCTCTTTTCACAAAACTACCTACACTATTACAACACTTGTACCCACTATTTCTCTCAAATAGCTCAAGTATTATTTGAAATAAATGTAAAAGTCTCTCCTTGTTTAATTCAGGCTAAGGGGTATTTATAGTTGCCCAAAATCAACTTCCAACAGCTTTCCAACGGCTATTTTCTGTTTACTGGAAAACTAGCCGTTGGACCTTTCGGACGGCCGATGCAGCAAGTGTCACTAGTGCGTCCGAACAAACTAGCCGTTAGACCTTTTGGACAGCCGCTACTAAACCCTGCGTCCGACACTGCGTCCGTTCTCTGAGGGTATTCGTTCAGACGTCCGAGAATGCGTCCGAACATGCGTCCAAACATGCGTCCGATCGAAGCAAAGTCTTCTGGAAATATGATCGGACGCTATTCTTTGTCCGAGGCTTGCTTCCAATTCTTTGCGTCGGACGATTACCATCGTCCGAAGCTCTGCCACTCGGACAGTCATTTGCGTCCGTGAAGTCTTGTGGTCATTTTGTTCGGAAGATCATTTGCGTCCGAACCTACCTATTTTTCTGCACACTTGTTATCAAACCATTAGTATGATTTGGTCATCATGAAAACATGATTAACATAATTGGGGTTCAACAAGTTCAATTCTCATTTGTCAATTCAACCCTGAAACCTTCGGCGATTGAACCCTATCAAATTAATGATCTAGGAGTATATGCCTCTATGTTCTAGATTAATAAATATGCAGTTCTATCCGTATGGAATTATTGTGACCTAATTAACTAATCCTTCCGGGCTTGGTCTCGAATTAGGTCAATCTAACAGTCAACACGGGATCAATGGATCATACCACCTTAGCCAACCTAACCCAACCTAGAGTTGATCAATCTCTAAAATTGTCAATTTGTTGTCTCAATAATATTAACCAATTCTTATGAGTATTCCAATTGATAATCAAATTAATCGTCACCCAATGGAATCGGCATCATCCAACCGATAGTGTTCAAGATAGGTAGTCGCAAGAATCAATCTTGCAAAATACCCAAGTCTTTGGAAGACAAGTTGGAGATTTTTCTCACAAAGTTTTTTTTTCAGAATATTGATCAATGATTTATCAGCTAGGCTGCGTTTTTAACATAACAAGGGGCTGGCCAAACACTACAAAATAGGCCTAATACTAATAGGAAACAACCTTACCAAATCCTAGCAGGCTTAGGATTGGAATACTAGATACAAAACTGGCTAAACTCAAAACATTAATATAGGCTGATATTTTCACCCTAAATAAAACAAAAATCTTATAAACAAATGTCAAAAAATAAATCTTAATTTAATTAGAAATGGATGGCTGAATAGGGCCTCGGTCCAAATTAGGGTTTTTTCTCGAACTCTTCATTTTCTCGAACCCTTCTTGGAGCTCTTCAATATTTGGGCTCGAAAACTCTTGGACTTGGATTTTATCTGGCTACTTGTGCTTTACTTTGAAGAATTGGACTTTATGTATTAATGAATTGAGGATAGTCCAATCTAATATGATCATAACACCTCGAATATGCTCTAATCTTGGTGAGCTTGAGTCCAAACTTACTCCAGTTTTCATCTCCTAAACTTTGTACATTATTAGCCTATCCATATTCATATCATTCCCTCACTCGTTGAAAGGATTCGTCCTCGAATCCAAACCTGGATGGAAAAGACAAATATTAAACATATTAGACAAAAATTTAAACAAACGACCTTGCCAAAGTAAGAAAAAGATGCAAATTTGCAGCTCAAATGCAAAAGTATTTTACTAGTGTTGAAAATGGATGTTGGGAAAATGGCTTGTGAAATAAAGACATCATGGAGCACACAAACCCTAATTCATGGAGCATTTTGCTTCAGCCAGTAATTAAACAAAAACCATAAAATATTTTTGAAAGATTGAACAGATCATGCTCAAAAATATTATCATGCCAGATTAAAAATTGATGCATATGGAAAGAACAAAAGAACTTATGCACATTGTCACATAGAAGCACATAATTGTTACCTAAAACGTTAATTAACTTAACACAAAAAGAATGGCAATCATGGGGCTTACAAATTAGCTCAAGAAAAACATATGTACAAGAAGAATTAGAAACATTAACAAGTAGAGAAAGGGAAACACTATGAGTACATAAAAAACTAAAATTATGAGAATTTGCCAAATCAAAATTTCTAAGTACTCCCTTCACCAAACCATTGTCACTTAAGTTCGAATGATGTATAGAAGTTTGTTCTACACTAAAACTTTGCACGTGGAATGTGAAAATTTGAACTTTTCATTGTCTCCACTTGCTTCTTTGAATGGCTACACAAAAGAACTTGGAAGAAAATTGTTATGCAACAAAAGATAAAGGCTCTTAAAAACTTTTTCCTTGACGAAAAAGTTCTCTTTCTTTGGAATTACCATTAAAAAAAAAATTCTTAGTATTAGAGACGGCTTTCTTCTTACCTTTCGATTTTCAGCCAACCATTTAGCTGTTCTTTACATGATCTTTTAATGTAAAGTTGCTCTTTATGGACTTGATCAGGAAGTAATGGCTTAAGAATAATATTTTTACCATATTTCTCAAAACTATATTTATTTGCAACTCCATCATATGTAGCTTTCAGATATTATTGCCATGGCCTACCTAACAGAATATGGTTAGTATGCATAGGCATTACGTCACATAAAACATTATCCTTATATTTTCCAAGGGTTAAAGAAATTAAGGCTTGCCTAGTGACTTTTAATTCACCATAACCTTCATTTAACATTTCTAACCTATATGGATATGGATGTTCAGTGGCTGGCAAATTCAATTTATCTATCACGAGTTGGCTAGCTACATTCACGTAACTACCATTATCAATAATCAAACCACATGCACGATTTTCAACCATACACTTAGTGAAGAAAATATTAGAATGTTGTACCTCATTTTGGTCATCGTTAGGTTAAGCATAAAGTGCTTGTAAAATCACCAATATGGGTTTCTCAGAAAACCCTACCTCTTGCTCATCATTCTGAGCATGTTGGAGATTCCTTGACCTTGTACCTAAATCATACAAATCGTCATTAGATTCATAGTCATTGGAATCGTAATTAAGACTCATATCTCGATGAGCTTGTCTCATTGTGTACGCATAAGTCTAAACTCGGTCAAATTGCTGACTAGGCTCATTCCATCTCTTAGTTAATGTCTTGAGATAGCATTGAATACTTTCAATAGAACTTGCCATTTTGGCAAAACGAGATTCTAAGTTGTTGGACATTAAACCTTAAACTTTCTCCTTCTTGGGGCATTTTAAACCTACAAAAGAACAAAATCAAGAAGAAACAAAAGATTTTTGATAGTTAGGGTTAGTAAAATAAAGAAGAACCTCCCAACACTTCCTGAGTGTTTATGCTCAAATTTGAAGATGTCACACAATTTCACTTGTGTTTCACTCAAATTCAAGGCTTTTACCCTCTAATGAACTCACAACTCTTGCCTTTTTCCTCTCAATAAATAATAGATCAAAGTCTTTCACAGACTTGAAAGAACAAAGCAAGAATGACACAAACAATTACCCACACTTAGGACACAATCAGTAGTTATAAACTAATGAAGCAAAGAAATAACAAAGTATTGGTGGATCAATTTGACAAGAATGCACACTACGCACATTAGAAATTCAAACAATAAGAAGGTCAAAAAAAACCAAGATTTCGAGCTAGAAAGAATTAACCCGAAGGAACAAGGTTATTTTTGGTATTTCACCAATTTTTTTTTGGTTAATTTTCTATGTAACTTGAGAGAAAAATATAAACAAAAATTGAAAAGAATATAAACAAATTTCACTTGAAAATTATGCCTTAGGAAACTAGGAAAATTGCAACACTTGACTTCAAATCCCAATAAGAAAAGGACTAGAACTACTCCTAGTTGGAAATAGGAATTAGTGTAATCCAAGTTGAACAAGAATTCAAGTGAATGAATTATTCCAACCAAGACAAGGATTGAAAATATGCAAGAATATGGAACAATAAATTAGCACAAAATTTCTAATGCAAGAGGGACTTGGAGACCCTAATTCGACTAGGGCTGGAATTCGGCCTCTTTTCTCCTTTTTCTTTTTTTTTTCTTGACTATTTTTTTTTTTTTTAAATCCATAGGCAGAAATTTCCAGCAACAAAATACCTCCAAAACTTGGCATGAAATAGTTCACAAAATTTGAAGCACAAGAAAATCTCAAACAATGAGACCTGAGAAACGGTTAGGCTTGAATGATTTTTTTTTTTTTTTGGATTTTCTCACAGAGAAATATGCACAAAATCAAAAGCGAATCCTAGCAAAATTTGCATAAAAGTATCGATGGGAAGAATCAAGAACAAAGCATCAACTAGCGAAACACTAAAAAAACGGTTTAGGGTTTTTTTTCTTTTTGAATCGGATCTTTTTTTTGGGTCAAAATAACACAATAAGAACAAAAAATATACGCATAAGTTGAATTTTTTCAGATTAACAGTACGATGAACAGTAACAATTTTTTTTTTGAATAAACTAATAAAATAGTAAGAAAACAATTTAAAGATTTATGAAACAAGAAAACTAATGTGTTTCGGAGCCAAAGCTCTGATACCACTCTAATGCGAACCCCACAGATAAATTGGCGAGACCCGAAATCGATGCGGAATCCAAGAACACCTAAACAAATCTGACTTGACAGATTCAAACCCGTTGATTAAAAAATCAAGAATATGAAGTATTTGTTCTCGAATGTTTGGGATATCAACCAGTTGTCTATAACGAGACAAGAACCAATGCAGTGTTCAAGATAGTTAGTCGTAAGAATCAATCTTACAAAATACCCAAGTCTTTGGAAGACAAGTTGGAGAATTTTCTCACAAAGTTTTTTTTCAGAATATTGATCAATGATTCATCAGCTAGGCGGTGTTTTTAACATAACAAGGGGCTGGCCAAACCCTACAAAATAGGCCTAATACTAAAAATAGGAAACAACCTTACCAAATCCTAGCAGGCTTAGGATTGGACTACTAGACATAAAACTGGATAAACTAAAATTGATATAGAATGATATTTTCACCCCAAATAAAACAAAAATCCTATAAATAAATGCTAATAAATAAAGATTTAATTTAATTAGAAATGGATGGCCGAATAGGGCCTTGGTCCTAATTAGGATTTTTCTCGAACCCTTCATTTTCTTGAACCCTTCTTGGAGCTCTTCAATTCTTGGGCTTGAAAACTCTTACCAACAATAAGGAACTATTCTAATTTCATTGAATTATGATACAAAGAAGAAAAAACTATCTATATATAAGTCTATATGATACTCGCCTAGTACCTATACAATAATCTATTATTAATATGAATGGCTCGCCATTAACTCGGTTTTGGGGTCATAATCATTATATAGGAGAGATGGCCGAGTGGTTCAAGGCGTAGCATTGGAACTGCTATGTAGGCTTTTGTTTACCGAGGGTTCGAATCCTCTCTTTCCATTTTAGTTTACCGATTTTACTAACAACAATGGGAAATGAATAACACTATTCCAACTGTTAGACCTTTCTTTTCTATAGATTCGCTATTCCTAATTGTTGTGACACATAAAATACTATAAAAGAAAATACTGTAACTAGAAAAGAGTAGGCAAGGAATGAAAACATTCCTTCGGTCTATGATACATAAAAAAAAAGGGAGAAAATCCGGATCAAACCCGCATTTATCTTACTTAACCTTAGGTTAATTTACTTCGACGAAAAGGAAGAAAATTGTCCGAACCTTTCGTTTTATTTAATTTAGTTAGGTTTAAGTCTGCCGAGAATAATATTCTACGACTAGCAATTCATTTATTTAGAAACTGACCCATTTACTATCTATTATTTGATTGACTAATCCTTTATATTGGAATGGGTGAAGGATCAAATGGCTTGGCAATTCCTCGTGAGGGGATGATTCCAGAGATTTTTGAATCAAAGCTCTGGATTTTTGTTCATCCTTCGCCGTAATAATATCTCGGGGTTTGCAGTGATAACTTGGTATATCTACTATACGATCGTTAACTAAAATATGTCTGTGGTTAACTAATTGGCGGGCTGCAGGAATAGTCGAAGCATACCCAATCGAAAAAGGATATTATTCAAACGCATTTCAAGTAATTGTAGTAAAACTTGACCTGTTGACCCCTTGGCCTTTCCAGCGATACAAACGTATTTAAGTAATTGTCGTTCTGTAAGACCATAATGAAAATGCAACTTTTGTTTTTCTTCTAGGCGAATACGATATTGAGATTTTTTGACCCCAAACGTTCGGACTTTATCTGGCCACTTGTGTTTTACTTTGAAAAATTGGACTTATGTATTAATGAATTGAGGATAGTCCAATCTAACCTGATCAGAACACCTCGAATATGCTCTAATCTTGGTGAGCTTGAGTCCAAACTTTCTCCATTTTCATCTCCTGAACTTTGTACATTATAGCCTATCCATACTCCTATCATTTTTGGTCCAAGGTGTCAATCTTGATCCTCTTCTTCAACCTTCTTGAAAAATAAAGAAAAACCTAGTCTAATCTTGTAGTCCCAAAACAAAGCTGAAAGAAAATGTGATTTTAAGATCCTAAAGACCCTTATCTATAGTTCTAAGAGTTACAAAATATAGAGTTCTGAAAAAGCTTCGAGACGTACTATTACAGTCCCAAAACGGATGCTCGAAACTCTAAAAATCATGAAAAAAATCTCGTAGCAGCGTCGAACCAACCACAGTTTGTGATTTTCTGTCATAGACTACGAAAATGCTTCTATGCCCACTTGCATTTTGCATGTGATTTTGCCTCATCCATTCACAGTCTGCTAGTGGCCTCTATAGCTCGTGTGGTTTTACCTTTGACTCTAAAATCCCAGTCCAATATCAGATTAATGCACCGTTTGTTTCCACACAACTGTAGAACAAAAATACACATCAATATCTATAATGTAACTCCAAAACATCACTTAAACACTGACTAAAACTATAAACAAAAGACAAACAAGAAAACGCAGAGAACAGTAATTCCGAGAGGAAACAACCAAAATATAACCCTAAACACAAACACACATAAATATAAATTATATAAAATTAAATGAATAATAAAACACTACAGTGAACATATATTAATACATAGAAATGGAAATGCACAAAAACAAACACATAAACTCTGAAAATATTGAAACTAGTGCAAAAGTCATACGAAAAATAGTAGGAATAACCCTAATTTCTTAGATTTATTAGATTCATGCTAATACTATCAAGTACACTAGTCGAACATCCAAAGTAATAAAGAAATTCAAAGTAAAATAAAGACAAAATTAACTAGACTAAAATAAAATAAAATTAAGCCAATTAAGTAAAAGACAGCAAGGAAACAAAAATACTAGGTAATTGACTTCACTTAACTAATATAACCAAAAGACTTGAATCAAACAAGAATTAATCAAGATACACATAACATGGCAAAGTTCCTTAAGGTGTTAGGAATGGTATCGCTTGGGAGAGGTCCTGAAGGAATTTTGGCCAATGTCCTTGCAATTTTTCCTATTCTAGTTTCAAAATTCTTAATATTAGCATCTCGATTCCTAAGTATAGTGCTTTGGTTCTAGATAAAAGTATCTTGATTCCTACTATTAGCATTTTTTTGCCTCTAATTCCTCATTGGTTGAGAAAATACATCCTCCAAGTTATTGTTTTGAGATGGTGGACCTAGCAATTGTTGTTGAAGTTGATGATAGGATTGTTGTTCATGAGGTGGTTGATAGTGTTGTCAAGGGAGTTGGTCATAGCTTAATTGTTGTTGTTGATGTGGAATTGCTGGGTTGAAATTTGAGGCCTTCGTATTGGTGGTTGAGCTTAAATATGGGATTGTTGTTGGTGGTGATATTTGCCTCTCAGAGAAAAATTTGAATGATTCCTCTACCCCTGGTTATATAGGTTGGAATAAGGATTATTTTGTGGCCAAGATTGAGGTTGGTTATTCATATAGTCCACTTGTTCTTGGAATGAGGATCCATCCATAGAGCACTGCCCATTTGGTTGATCTCTTGAGCAAAAATCACAAACAAATTGAGGTTGAGATTGTGGGGTGTTAACTACATTCACTTTCAAATTTGCCAAAAATTCTACCTTGTTAGCCAAGTAAAGAGACATGACCTTGTTTTGAGCAAGGAACGTATATATTTGATCAAGGCCATGCATTCCCCTTCTTCGTTGTTGAATGGCTTGAGAAGCATGTTGGTAGTAATTGGAAGCCACAGTGTTCAATAATTTTTTTCGCTCTTCTGACTTTCAAAAAAGTTAGTTCTGAAAAAGAACTGCCGGCCAAAGCATCAACAATTTCCTTGGTGTCTTGGAACAACCATTGTTGAGTGTTTGGATTTGCATCCAAAGAAGTATTCAATCTCACTAGGAAAACCAAAATAGTTTCAACTAACTCGATCTCTTTCCAGCCAGTTTTTCTCTTTCTCTTAGCCTGTCTTCAATTCGGCTTCGCCTCATTTTCCCTTCGGATTTTCTTTTTTAAATAAACTTATTTAACTATCTCTAAGAATACTGTAGAGAATAGATCCCATGAAGTGGGCGATTCCTAAGTATCTCTCTGTATGGATCCCATGCCCTTACTAAGTCCCTCTCCATTCTCATGATGAAACAAAGTATTTAATTTCTAACTTTCATCATCTTGGAAGGTGCAAAATATTTGGTCAAAAACTCTCATGCTAGCCCATTTCAAAGAGTAAATATCCCCTGCTCATAACTTTGTAGCCAAGATTTTTCTTTATCCCTCAATGAAAATGGAAATGGAAAGTATGTACTCAATCTTATGACCTCCGGTGATGCCCAATTAAATTTGAACATTTCAAGCACTTCTCAAAATTCAGAAAATGTGCATTCGAGCCCTCATTAGGTCCTCCCCAAAACATATCATAGTTTTGAAACATTTGAATTAATACCGTATTAATCTTAAAATTATTAGACTGAATGGGAAGTCTTTCTATCCTCGAATTGGCACTATCAAAAAAGTTGGCATGGTCTACTCCCTAGATATTTATTGATAGCTCTATAGTTAGAGCTATTTTATGGTCTTTTGTGCTTATTTTGTGTGGTTCTAGTCCCAATTGTTGTGTTAAACATGTTATGTAAAAAATGTGTTAGTTTGTAGGTTTCATGTGTTGATAGTTTATTTGATGCATTAAATAAGGAAGAGATGGCTATTTATTATGTTTTGGTACTAGGTATAGGCCATAGAAAGGGAAAAATAATCATTTTGCAGCCAAGGATAGCCGAGGACAAAAGACAAACTTAGCTAGAACAAGCTAGTTCATTGTTGGCGAGCTGACGATAAAGGAAATGCTCACCATTGATGACCGTAGACATAATGCTATTCACTGTTGTGAAGTAGACAATTTAAATGGTTTGCCGTTGGTGAACGATCAAAACGCATGTGTTAGGACACAAGATTTTAGTATTAGCCATCATAGGGTGATGAAATATATCATTTTGAGTTCCAAACTCTTAACCTAGGGTTTCCTATGATCCCTAGGCGTTAAAAACTTAGTTTTAACATTTTATTTGGACAAGAAACATCGGTTTAGATCCTTCATTCTAGATTATTTTATTTCAATCAAAGATTATGAACATTTTTTCTTCTGAAGACTTTCACAATGCGATTTTTGTTAATATTTTCAAAATGTCTTCTGGGTTATTTATTTCCATTTCACCATTTGAATTAAAGTTGCATTCTTGATTTGTGTTTCCTTACAATTAATATCAGTAAAAGCCCTAGTGATATTATAATTATGATTTCTTGTGATCCAATTAACACCATTGTCTTGAGCTTTTATTCCAATAATGATGCCCTAAATCAACTAGGATTAGTACTGGCGATGTAATTTTCTATGCATTAACTTGGGAAATCATCAATTGGAAAGATTATACTCCTATGTAGCAATTGACATAAATTGACAATACAAGAACACAGTTAACCTCTTGTATTGGTTTGGTTGGCCTAGGAGAAACGGAAGTTGAACCCTCGCCATAGACAACATTAATTGTTTGATTAGGTTAATTCAAGATTGTGATGAATGGAATTACCTGATTGGTTTGGTATGAGAATTCCATCTAGATTTAAAAAATTAAAAAAAATTAAAAAAAACTCGATTTAATTGAAATTAGGGCAAAGAAGAATATAAGTATATCAGTTAGGTTGATAGGACCCATTTGATGCGAGGAATCAGGATTGGATTGATTGTTGGAAATTAGACCTTTATTTGGTTAATTAAACCGATTAATTATTGCTTCTAGCTAATTTTGAGAATTCGCTAGCATAGTATGGTGTAACCTATTTTTAAATTCTTTGGAAACAGTTTTCTAAATTTGTTGTTACTTATTCACATTTATTTGGCTTTCATTTTAATTTGAGCTTATTAAAATCCAAGATCATCCTTTTGAGATTGTCTGAGGTCTGTTTTGGGAACGGTGACTTATTACAAAGAACTTTACCTAGTAGAATTTTGAAAAAAAAGTGCTTAGTAAGTGCATAATATTTGTTGTTTGGGTGTAAACTTGAATAACTACTTTTTTTATATTTGGTAATGTATGATTTTGAATTTTAAAAGGTATTCTATCTTTATTCAGTTCTAAATTTATGATATAGTCAAACTTTATCTTTAATTATTTTAAAAAGAAATGCTAATCTAAGACGCACCAATTTTTAGCTTGTGCTAAAGGTGCTTTTGAAATTAAAAGCTCTACCCCAAAATTTAGGTATAGTACTTCCCAAACACTCAAAAAAAGTACTTGTATATTTTATTTTAGCAAAAGTACCACAACCCCAAACAGATATAATTGCACAAATAGAAATTGTCGAAAACTTTTCGTACTTGTCTATATAGTCTATGTGTGAATGATCTTTATTCATTCTATTATATTGATACTGTGGACTTGTGGAAATCAGTGTAAGGTTATGAATAAGATAATTTGACTTTTCCCATATCATAAGTTTCCATTACTCATTCCATTACCATTCCTAACTTCTTCATTGCTAAATTTTTCCCGATGCTCTTCTCTTCTTTCTTCATTATCCGCCATGAGTGGGTCTTGGTGGTGGTGGTGGTGTTGTCTCCTCTCTCTCCTTAGCTTTCTAAAAGTCTTTATATCTCGTGATCAAGAGAGACCAATTCCCCTTCTTCAACGTTTCTACACTAGAAAACAGCACTGAAAGACACATTAAACACACCAATGGCATATAATGAAATCAACAAATAAGATACAAAGATAGCAATGAAGGGTAATAACTAAAAGTAAATAACAAACAAATAAAAAAGTATAAACTAGTGACAATGTCAAGTCGAATTATAGTGCCAAAAAAGGAATCAAATCCCTGAAAACGTTGCCAAAAATTTAATGCTTGTAGAATCTAGTTATTTAATTTACCTAGATCGAGTAACTTAATTAGATGACGTCACACAAGAATATTGGGTCAAATAGTAGTTAGTAAAAGTAGGGATCGTTACAATAAGGATTTGTTTGGAAATTATTAAGGATCTAAATGCATCACTATTTATACAATGAAAAGGGAGATGTTTTTGTGATTTTCTAATTATAAAATGAAATTGAAATCAGTTAAACAAAAACAAGTAGAAAAATAAATAATTAAAATGAGGAAAACTTCTCATGTAGATAAAAGCATATTAGGGTTTGGATTAGTTAATCCCTCGATTAGGTCAATTCCTTTAGCTAATTGGTTCAATGAGCTCAATTAGGGGTCAGTTTCTACAAATAACTCAACCCTTATACCTTGTTGATCAAATTTTATTGAAATAACGAACCTACCTTGGGATGCCTGACTAATTACACAAAAACCGCTGAATCCAAACCAATTAGACAAAACAAGCTTCGTCAAGATCACTTATTAAAGCTAATGAAAATCCCAATAAAATAAACTAGGAAAGCTATTAACTTACAAAATTAAAGATACCAAATGAAAGAAAGTAAATACTTAATTAAAATAAAAACAAGAACATAAAAATTTTCTTTATCTAAACTTACTAAAAATGAGTACTTTCTCTCTATGATTTCCAATCTAATGCCTAATTCTTTCTCTTTCTTACTAAAAGTAATTCAAAATAGGAAACTTGGTACACAACATTATTCAAAAGCCAGCTAAAATATTACTTAAGTTCAAACTTGGACTGCATTATAAAATTCCTATAATTTAATTCTAGGATTGCGGTCCAAGTTCTTGAATTCTAGTTGTACTTTAGCTTCTCAAACCATGGTATAAAGGTTTCTTCTTTAAAATTTCAGACTACTGTCCAAGTCTTGAAGGAATTCTTCAAATATTCATAATTGCTCTTTATGTCCTCGAGATCTTAGCCTTCCTCTTTTGTACTATTTTAATCTACAAAAAATCAAATTAACATAAGTACTATTTATATCAAATTAGCGTAAAAATCTACTAAAAATCTTAATATTAACCAAATGCTCATAAAAACACACTTAAGCATAAAATGATATAAAAAATACTAGAAAATAAGAATAAACTTAGCAAAATACCATGTTTTTTAGTTGGCAATACAACTCTATATAATAGAGCTATCATATATAAAACAATTTGATCGTTGATCCCATCTCATCATGGAAATTCCAAAAAAAAAAAATATTAACATAAAATAGTCACCAAATCAATTACTCTCATCTGGACAAGACTACTCCAATAGAAATCTTTAACAGTTGACACAAAAATTAAATATCAATACATCACTTCCCCTTCACTAATAAAAACTAGTTCAAAATAAGGATTATTTAAGACTTTCTTATTTTTTTACACAAGGGCTGCTCAAACACAGGCTTTCACTGGCACAAATCAGAACCATGTGTAGACTCCACCACTTAGATAGACCTTAGGCAAGGACCCCAACAAAGTGAAATAGAGGTCACCAACATAGGCCATGGGCCTTCTTAATAAACTTGTAACGCTAGGTTGTGACGACAAAGGATAAATTTGGATATAAAAATCATTTAAATCGGCTTAGAAATGTTAATTAAAATTGGACCTTGATCTCATAGTATCCCACTAGAACTTCATTCACTATATACACTAGAAGGCAATTAACACCTTTATTCTTCCACGCTGCATTTTTTTTCCGTTTCACTTTTTTTCTTTTTCTTTTTCTCTTTTTCTTTTCCTTTTTTTTCACTTTTCTTCTTTAGTTTTCCTTTGAGGAAATAATAACAATATTCATATACAATTAAGAGAAAATTATTTATAATGAATTGAAGTCATTTGACCTCTTTCTAATGAATAAAATGCCCATATTCCTTCGTACAATATCCTACCAAATACATTAGTTTATCATCATGTCACTGAAGAACTTCACAAGAAGATCAATAATGTCTAAGTTAATGGGTGAAAAAGAGAAAAAATAAAAAACAAAGGATTTAAGGTTAAATAATGTGACTCAAGCAAGAAAATAAAAAAGCTTATAAATCTCAAATAGGGACATTAGAGATAAATTTCATAAAAGGTAGGCAATTTGGCTCAAACGATACAAAAAAGGCCTAGATCATTTTTAAAATTAAGTTTTCTTGTGTATTTCTCTAGGTAAGAGATTCATACCACACAAGACCAATGTCCCAAGAAAAAACTCGACAAAATTAATGCAGCCATGCAAGTAATCAATCCTTAGGACTACTGGGCCAAACAAGAAATGTCTTGGGGTGCTAGAGTAGGGTTTTGATCAAATTAGGTACATTAGGGTCCAAAATTGAACTTAAAAGTCATAAAAATAGCAAAGTGACTTGCTTAGAAAGTTGGCGCAGCGCCATGGCATATGGATTTGTCCATAAGCAAAACGTTTCAATGCTCCACTTACGGAGTCTCAGGCATTAATTCACGGATGAATGTCATGGTGCTTGTTCCTTTGTATTTTGGAATGTCGTGGCACTTGTCCACCAAAATGTCATCTCAATTTCAATTTTCCTTCATGCTTTCTTTGCATGTTACAACACCAAACCTTCCTCCAGCCCACAAAATGCATAAACAACACATAAGTACTACAAAAGCACAACTAACACCAAAACATTAAATGTATAAAATATGCATGCAAACCCTAACAAGTACTTGAATCATAGCAAGAATCTAGATTGAATGAATGAAAATAAATCTATGTTGTAAAGTTATCAGTGAGTAGAAATTATAACATTCAATGTTTTGTTCTTACCCAAAAAGATATACATTTAAGAGTGGATTGAAAAGGTTCCACTCAACTTTTAGAGGAAAAAAATAGATGGTGCTAAAATCGACCTAGTTGAAGATGGCAAAAATATATGTTTAGCAACATAATGCAGACTTATTCAATGCAAAAGATTCAAAATCATTCATAACATCATGTAAAAATTAAATTTATTTGTTACATTAGATCAAGCAATTGAAAATATCATGATCAATAAGAAATATTTCCAATTTTTTGGTATAAACATCAGGCTACACCTCCTTAACAAATTCATCAACAACATCCACACAAAAGCATTAATTGAAATCATGCAATATAGGTTAAGAGTATACCTTGATAAATTCAACTTTGTGCATGTTAAGAATGTAAACTTCCATAACCCAGCCGACAATTGATAGGAGCGTTGGGTGTAGCAAGGAATGGGTGCCCTAAAATGAAAGGGACTATATTTTTAGAAGAGATGCCTTTTTCATAGTGTGAACTACAAAATCAACAAAAATCCTTATCTATCTTCTCTAGAACATCAACAATCCTTCCCGAGGAATCTTAACTGACTTAATATCAGCATACTGGAGAGTCATATCAGTAAGTCGACACTCTCTATATTCTAGTTCCTCAAAAATTGGGTAAGGATCAAGTTAATGCTCTATCATAAATCTAAGTGTGCATTATCAATCAACTGTGGTCACCAACAAAGGATGAAATAGTAGGGACACTATCATATTTGAATTTAGAAAGAATGTTAGTTGACAAATTTGTGCTCGCTTGCTTACTTCAGAGAACATTTTAAGTCCTCCTCGAATTTGTCATTCTTTTAGAAGTACATAAATCTTTCAAAAGCTCTTCATAAGCTTAACCACATCAAATGAGGAACATTAACCTTAACTCCTTTATTAGATGAAGGGGCATTCATAGCTTGTGGGAAAGGAACCTTAGGTTTGACAAAATTAGTAGGGATTATTTACAGTATCTTGGGAAAGAGGTTAACTCTCATGCTCATTATCATGTTCATCTTCATCTAATGGCTCTTGCTTGTTCGTGCCCCCACTAAGATTCTCTATGAGGTAAGTAGGTAAATTTACCTTATCCCTTCTAATAACCACATTAGCTATTTGACCAGATTGGGTTTTAACTTGGCAATTAATTGCAGAATAGGAATCGACTGATTATCTAGTAGCTATAGTATAACTAATATCCCAAAATTTTCAAGGCACCTAGAAAATTTTTCTCAAAATTAGAAGATAAAATTTAAGAATTAGAAAAGTGGGTATTATGATACTGGTAAACTAGGGAAACAATAATTAGATGGCCTCACTTTCAGTGTACCAGAATTCACTTGTTGATTTGGTACCTTATAGAATTTGTGGGTTCATACTTCCTCCCTCTACAGTGGACTCAGTGATTTTGTCACACTTGACTGTATATGGTAGAATAAGGGTTTTTTTATTCAAGTACCCTTGTGCAACACTAAAATGTTACTAGTACTAGCGAAGGAAAATCAACAATGCATGGGTTTGCTGAGTGACTCCAATCGAGTTGGTTATCTAATTAACTACCAAATCAATAACCATTTATTGCACGTCTAGTTTCTTAATTCTAATCCCAACTCAATCCCTCATTGAAGTGATTCTATCTAAGTCCTAAGGGGATGTGTGATCCCTCATCGATCATCCTCAAGTCAAATGTCCGAATTACTACCACATGGAAACCTTAGAATCGACCACTCAAGGTACGCACGTGATCCTTCAACAATACCCAACACTAAACCAACCATTATTTAGTCTATAATTATATATTAACTCTCAGTTGCACCCTAATTAACTAATATAGAAGTAGGAATGATCATTTCCCATTCTATTCGACCAAATCCAACAAGTGGCCAAAAAACTCATCCAACCAAGCAATTAATTAAATTAACCTAAAATCCATGAGAAATGAAGGATTTTTAGACCTAGCCAAATCTAATCCACCATGTAATAATAGAAATAAAGGCAAAATATGGTAAACAAAGCAATTAAATTGCACAGAACTTAAAGTAAACGAAGTATATAACTAAATAGTCATAAACTAAATAAAGCAAGTAATCCTTAATACTAAACATAAATATGAAATAAATGACAAACCAAAGTCAATTAAACATAAATAGATAGTTTACGACTAAAACATATCATCTTTAAAGTAAACCTAACATAACTAGTTCTAGCTTGAAAAATTCCTTTCCAAATGGGGAGGAGAAAAGAGAGAAACGAAAAGGATAAGATGTGCCTATAACATGAACCTTTGTGTTATATATTTATAGGGGTACAACTTTGGAGTGAGAAAAGACCAAAAGGACACCAACAATTGAAAAAATTGCAAATTTGTTGATGCCTCATAGTGCTCATGCGTCCCCTGCTGCCAGAGCACCTATTGGATAGGTGTGCCACCATCACACCATTTTGCCTTGGAGAATGTGCAGGGCAGTCCTCTTGGAACACTGGCCCAGGGTTCGGTCAGAGGCTTGGATGTGCTCATGAGGCTCTACCCTTCATTCTTGGCGTTTTCCTGCCCGAAACCCACAAAAAACATACTGAACATTAATATAAGTTAAGAATACTAAGTTTAACATTTAAAACATAATGAAACACTTAAACACGCATGAAAGTAAAATGCATGAGAATCACATATTTTAGCCTAAAATCGCATGAATTAACAAATAACCAACTGCACAAATTATGGTGAAAATAACTCTAATTTCTTTGGATTATGACAACCCAACTTAACCTTTTCCTCGTCGCAAGCAAAAGACACAACAAACACAAACAACCAAAAAACTAAACATAGGAATCACGATATGCTAGCCAATAATGCTCACATTTCTTCCAGGCTCAGGTTGAAAAATTAGTCAAAGTAAAAGTGCAACTCAATTTAGTCACAAATTGTTTCATAATTAAAATGACTCAAATTCAAATAAAATGGAAACACACAAGATCACGTATGGATGAATTTATGCACAACAAGGCTTAATTAAAGACGTCTCATTCCAAACTCCAGCCCCATCTACCCCAACTAATATTCTTAAACAAGAATAGATCACTAGAACTTTAATACATTTCATAGATCCAAATTGACACACCAAAAGCATTAATCCACCTTAAACTAATTTAATTTAAAACAATTTCAGATAGCACCGAACAATTTACACACATCCTTGTTGGCTCTTTATATGTCCATAATTTTGATTTACGAAGTCATGATATGTGTGGTGTACTCAAATACCAAGCCCAATACTTTACCTTATTGATCTATAACTTTCTTATAAAAGTAATATAAAAATAAATAATTCAAAATTAATTAGACAAGGGATAGAATGAATTGCATCTAGACATGTTTAATAGCATTAACTAATCTAAGGAAGATTACTACTAAAATTGCACTTCTCAAGTGATTATGACCAAAGAAAACCTAATTCATTTTCAACCTCATTGAAAAATGGCTTGTTTCCAAAAGAATGGATTTAGCTAGAATCAAATACATAAAACTATTTTTTAGAATAAATCCTATCTAAATAAGGTTAAGAACCTTGGAAAATTTATAGTTGAAAAATCATCAATTCTATGATAAACCAATTTAACGTCAAAATCTAATTGAAAAGTTCAAAATGACAACCTTATTTATTGTGGGTCAACTTCCAAATTTTAATACCAAAATCACCATACAAGCCATGAGAAGTTTTTGACCGTAGCACCACCATAATCCCAAAACAAGAATTAACTACAAAGACATACTATATAAACACTTACTAAAGAAACACATAAACTAGACAAACACTATACTAGTTGGATTCACTTTTCACCAATCTTGGACACTCAAAAAGCTCTTATAAATCAGGAATAGTACTTCATTCACGGTAAGTTTACATGCAACTCAATAATCAAAATTATACTTAAAACATTAGTATCACTTCTAATCATGGAATTCACCGACAAAATACTCAAAAACCTATACCAAGCATGTGAATTTGCTCAACTGAATCATTCAAATAAAAAATTCAACCAAATCTATAAGTTCTAGGAAATTACTCTTCCTTTTTCCAATCAATATAACTAACCTAAGTAGGGGTCATCAGAACTTTTTGGGGTTCAAACAAGTCAAGTAAAACTAAAAGACAAAAATAACTAAGAGCAATAGGGCTTATCATAATACAAAGGTCATAAATGCCCAAATCATTCCCCAGCTGGTGTATTATTGTTAATTTTCACACATATTAAGCCTCAAAAGGAATCTATCAACCAAGAAAATAGCAAGGCTAAACCAAGCATCAATATAACTTTCATCAAACAACACATACACCTAGTAGAGAAAAATGTTTAAAAATCTAGCAAATTCAACAACTAAAGATTAAAACCAAGTGCACACTCATTCAAAAGTTCCATATGACATTCACAATCACCAAGAAGTCATACAATCCATCTTCTTTTTTTACCAATCATTCCAAATCAATCGAAGTATAACAAAGTCATTCACAATACTATAACGCATATACCAACTAACCACAAGGTCTAAGCCTTTATTTAACCCACCGAGTTCTTAAACTGAAGCATACACTAAATAAAAGCATAATAAAATGTAAGAAGTAAGAAATTCTCCCATAGTATAGCAAAGGAGGCATGCCGAGGATGTTGAAATCCTTGATTAGATTCATACATTATGTAGCACATCCAAAATACCCAATGACATGTGGTCTTCACCATCTATCTAATAATGGTTCTATGGTCGCCTCTAAAGAGTAACAGGTATTATTGACTTATAGAATCAAGCCCTTGTCCAAGAACACTCCAAATGGCACCTCTTTTTTGGAATATAACCATGGCATCCAAGCCGGTTCTTCTTCTTCTTCATTGCATATGCTATCCAACTTGATCAACTAAAAATCAACCACAAGATGTCCATTTACCCCTTCATTTGATTTTTTTGTAGTCTTCTAATGTAGCACAGGTTATTCATCATCAACAAGCCTGTTCTAAGGGTTGGAAGGTTGTGGGATTCTTCCACCAATATTTTCATAACTTTACCAATTTGAAATCCCAAGCCCCTTAGATAGTTTTCATGATCCATAAGGGTACTTTCTGTCTCTTGAACAAATACGTTCATGTGGTTTACGAAGATCATCATTGCTTTCTCCAATTTTTCCTCATCTTCATTAATTAGTAGTTGAGGTTGGTGGCTCCAAATTCATCTGTATGTTATGACTTTGTTCACCTCCAACTTGTAGTCACTTAGTTCCTTGGTGAATTCCTCCATCTCTTGATTGAGATTCATCAATTTTTGATGAGATAACCGCTATCGACCAAGGGCGCCATTTGTTGAGGTGGATCTTGAAGCAGGTCTTCTAGCTTATAGGGTATGGCATAGTTATACCAGCTAATATTGATAAGCGTACTATGTAACAAGAACAAGTTAGATTGTGAGGATTTTTCTTCCAGTATTCTAACAAAAAGGAGAGGTGCTTCATTTGATCGACAATGCTAAATTTTGAAGAAAATTTTCATTTAGCTCATACGTAGCAATCGACATTTCAAACATAGGGTTTATCATTTAAACCTAATCACAAATAATATTTTTATTTTTCAATAACTAAACAAAAAGTAGGGACAAGATAAACATAATATAAACAACTTTAAACTATTACTCATACCAAACTTTATCAATATTCCTAAAGCACAATCCCTAGAAGCTGTACAAAAAACTTGATCGACTTCAATTGCGAACTCGAGTTGGATAATTTCGCAAGTATACTGGTCGACAAGTAAATTAAAATATAATTCAAACAAGGATTGGTTGGAAATTATTGATTATTTAGCTCAATTATTATTTGAACGATTTACACAAAGAGGGAATTGAATTAAACCTAACCTAAGTACTAGGATTAATAAAAAATCGAGTTCGAACCCAAATCACCAAAAAGGTCAGGGCTTTGATTAACTACCAAATCAAGAATCTATTATTAGAGGTCTAGTTTCCCAATTATAAACCCAGCCCAATCCCTCGGTGAAGTAATTCTATCTAAGATCTAATGGTATGTGCAATCCCTCATATGTTACACTCCTCAAGTGAAATGTCCAATTACTAACTCACGGATACCCTAGAATCGACCACACAAACTAGGTACATGATCCCTTAAATTTAGCCAAGCCTAAACCAATCATTATTTAGTCAATGAACAAAGATTACCTCCTGGCATCACCCTAATTAACTAAGCTATAAGTATGAGCAATTAACTAATCCAACGAAGCAATTAACTAAATTAACTTAGAACCCATTGCAAATTAAGCATGACTAGACCAAACAAAATTTAATCTACTGCATAATTAAAGAAATAAAGGCAAAATATGATAAACATAGCAAGTAAATTGCACTAGACATACAGTTAACAAAGAATAAAAATAACTTGGCATAAACTAAATAAAGCAAGTAAAACATTAATACCAAATAAGGAAGTAGTTATTTCCCTTAATTTATAAATGAGCCCATTAACAATCCCAATAAATCAATTTTACCTCAAAACAATCAATTAACCTTAAACAAATGGTAATTAACATCATCCAATTTCTAACCCATAGCTAACTAGCTCACAATTGAAATCATTAATACTAAAGAACATTTTTAAGAAAGTATTTAAAGAAATAACTTAACAAAGAAATTAACACGTAAATAAAGTCGAATAGACAAAAATGAAATAATTACAAACTAGAAGATTCTATCTTTTGCATAGATGCTATGATTATTGAGACAAACTAGAAGAAATGAAGATAGAACTAAGCTAAAATTCCTTCCCAAGTGGGGAGGAGAAAAGAAGAAGAAAAACAAGGAGCCATAGCTTAGAGTTTTAGCCCTTACATGTGTATTTATAGAGGTAATACGGTTTGGGGGTTAAAAGACAAGTTTGCCCCTAAAAGTAGGACAAAATCAGCAGAATCGAGCACTGTAATATGGTGTGGTGTATGATAAGTGCAAATATATCAAACATACAAGTCAAACACTACGCCACCGTCCGTAATCCCACAAGTTACGGAATAGATAAGTAGTAAGTGGTGAGGGGTATCGTCCCACAAAAATTGGTGATGACAATTACTAGACTTAAGAGGTAATTGTACTATTTAGACAACCAAAAAGGGATTAAAGAACAATTACAACTAGACTAGGCTAAACAAAGAAGATGACAATTAAGAAACTAAATAATTAAGAGAAAAGTGTGGACCGGGTTAGGAAAATGATCTCATTACCATGGTGTGTCATTCCAATTGGTTGTCCAAGTGGTGTGTCAAGGTAGAGATTCATTCCCAAAATTAAACTCACTACTTGGCACGGTAGTTGATTTTAATTCAATCACCCAACATGAAATTCTACAAACCAACTAAAACAAACAGTATCTTGGCTTGACTACCATTCATCCTAGTCTAATATTTGTTTAGTCTGGAATTAACACGCAGTGAGCATATCTAGTGTTAACCCTGCAAATTAAGCTCAAAGGTTGGCCACCCCGAATCACTTAACTTCCCAAAACAACAATTATTATCTAATTTTCCTCCACTTAATGGACTACCAATTAGAACTGTTGGCCCCAAAGAGCAACCTAAGAGGGGGGTTGAATTAGGTTGTATCTAAAACAAACCTTTTTATGTGCTTAATAAGAATGCAAACTTTATGCACCAAATAAAAACTTAAGCACAAATGAATACAATAGATATTCAACTATTTAAGCTTAAAGAACAAATAAGAATATTGAGATTAATGTGAGAATCAAACTAAACTCCCTAGCTTCTCAAGCTTGGAGCTTACAACTGCAAAGAGCTTCTTACAAGGCAACTACCAAGTTCACAACTTGAAGTTTAGCCACTAAAAGTCTCTTCAAAGTAGGTGAGACAATAACCTCTTGTACACAAATGAGGATCACTCTTGCTCACACTAATTTCCTTTAGTTGAGCCAAGAGTTTTACACTCACAACCTCCCTTTGTTACAATTGTTATCTCTCCACTCTTACACTTGAAGAACTCTTACACTTCTAAGCTCTTTTCTCACTACCTACACTATTACAACACTTGTACCAACTATTTCTCCCAAATAGCTCAAGAATGATTTGTAATCAATGTAGAAGTCTCTTTTTAATTAATTCAGACCTAGGGGTATTTATAGTTGCCAAAAATCTGCTTTCAACAGCTTTCCAACGGCTATTTTCTGTTTACTGGAAACTAGCCGTTGGACCTTTCGGACGGCCGATGCAGCAAGAGTGCGTCCGCACTGAACAAAAACTAGCCGTTGGACCGTTCGGACGGCCGCTGCTAAACCTTGCGTCTGATATAGTTTTCTTATGTTTTGATTATGCCAATGCGTCCGAACATGCGTCCGATCGAAGCAAAGTCTACTGGAATATGATCGGGCGCTGTTCTTCGTCCGAGGCTTGCTTCAAATTCTTTGTGTCGGACGATTACCATCGTCCGAAGCTCTGTCACTCGGACAGTTATTTGCGTCCGTGAAGTCTTGTGGTTGTTTTGTTCAGACGATCATTTGCGTCCGTGAAGTCTTGTGGTTGTTTTGTTCGGACGATCATTTGCGTCCGAACCTCCCTATTTTTCTGCACACTTGTTTTCAAACCATTAGTATGATTTGGTCATCATCAAAACATGATTAACATAACTGGGGTTCAACAATCTCCCCCTTTTTTATGATGACAAATCAATTGGACAATTCAAAACAACCATAAAATATGAAGTACTACACAAGAGAATTTGTCCATTATTTCTAAATCCCCCTTTGGCATTATCAAAACATAAGAAGAATAAAGCTCCCCCTAAGTTTATTCTCCCCCTACATGCAAAGAATTATTATCAATTGCAATTATGATCAAAACAATTTTCGCTCATTCCTTAATAAAAAGCCTCATCAAAACAATGAAGCATGTGTGATGCAATTTTTTGTAAAAACAAATCCATTAAAAAGAGAATGCTCCCCCTTTCTTTTGCAAGTAGTGACTTATTATAGACTAAATTTGGGGAAACAAATATCCTAGCATTCTAAACAAATTCGAACATAAAGATGAGTAATATTCAAGAGAACATAGTTCAACTTGATAAATGAAAGCACACAAAAACTTTAGATGTTACCCATTTCAATATGATCTTAGCTCTTATGCCTTGAGCACCCTTCATAGATAATCAATCTTGAATTTCTTGGTGCTCTCCAAGCATGCCTACATACAAGGTTAAGCAACAACTTTTGGTACCCAAACTTTCTTGGGTCCAATTGGATTACTAAATAGTAACATGCTTAATCACCCAAATAGAATTTATTCCTAACTTTTCATTTCTTTTAACATAACAATTTTTCTTTATATGGCCGTGTTGATGACAATAATTACAAATAATGTTCTTATTGCCATAAAAAGAAGATTTAGATTTAACAAAGCACAAATCATTTTTTCTAAAGGTGATAAAATTTTTGTTCAAAAACATATTTCTAGTTCTTTTCTTTTCAAAAACATTTTCTTTCTTCGTTTTCAAAGTAACATCAAGATCATCTAATCTCTTCCTCAATGAAGCTTGTTCTTCCATGATCTTGGTTTTTCCAACAAATTTTTCTTTCAAAACATCATTTTCTTTTGTCAAAGAATTATTTTTATGCACAAGTTTTGAGTTGGCACTCAATAAAGTGTTAACTTTAATTTTTAACTCTTTGTTCTTAGCATATGATTCTTTCAAACATTCATGCATTTTAAAAATAAATGATTCAACATCATCATCATCATTATTACATGAATCATCAAAATATTTGATTTAAATGCCATGCTTCTTTTTCCCTTTGCCTCCTCATCTTGTAGCTTGTATTTCAACTTCAATTCAAATGAGGTTAGAGAATTGATCAATGAATCAATAGGCATAGAATTTAAATTTTTAGACTCTTCTATGGCAATGGATTTAGATTCCCATTCCTTAGGTAAAGCATTCAAAAATTTTCTATTCTTTTCACCCAAGGAATATTCTTTACCCAAACCTTCCAAATCCTTTACCATATCATTGAACCTACAATACATCTTGTCAATGTTCTCATGAGGTTCCATTTTGAAGGATTCATATTTAGCCACAAGAAGTGACTTCTTTTGCTCTCTGTTAATATAATATCTTCACTTCCTTCATGGATTTCTTTCAATTTGTCCCATATCTCCTTGGCCGATATGCAACCTTTTACTTTAGAAAACTCATCTGCATCCAAAGCATTATACAAAATATTAATGGCTTTAGCATTTAAAGATAAGTTTATTTTATCTTGTGCATTTAACTCATATCTAGTCTTAGGCCTTAATCTATGAGTATTTTCATCAAAAATATTAGCTTCTAAAGGACCTTCACAAATAATATACCATAAATCAATATCATTAGATTGAACAAAAATTTTCATTCTATCCTTCCAAAAAACAAAATTAATGCCATTAAACATGGGAGGTCTAATGATAGAATGCCCCTCTAAAAATAAAGCATTATTGGTTGCCATAATGATTTTTTCTCAAAGGCGGTTAAGCTCAATATATGAGACCAAGCTCTGATACCAATTGTTGGTCCCAAAAGCAACCTAAGAGGGGGGTGAATTAGGTTGTCTCTAAAAACAAACATTTTTATGTGTTGCTCGATAATAGAAATTCAAACTTTATGCACCCAATGAAAACTTAAGCACAAATGAATACAATAGATATTCAACTATTTAAGCTTAAAGAACAAATAGGAATATTGAGATTAAGAGAATCAAACCAAACTCCCTAGCTTCTCAAGCTTGGAGGTCACAACTACAAAGAGCTTTTTACAAGGCAACTACCAAGTTCACAACTTGAAGGTCAGCCACTAAAAGTCTCTTCAAAGTAGGTGAGACAATAACCTCTTGTACACAAATGAGGATCACTCTTGCTCACACTAATTTCCTTTAGTTGAGCCAAGAGTTTTACACTCACAACCTCCCTTTGTTACAATTGTTATCTCTCCACTCTTACACTTGAAGAACTCTTACACTTCTAAGCTCTTTGCTCACTACCTATACTATTACAACACTTGTACCAACTATTTCTCCCAAATAGCTCAAGAATGATTTGTAATCAATGTAGAAGTCTCTTTTTAATTAATTCAGACCTAGGGGTATTTATAGTTGCCAAAAATCTGCTTTCAACAACTTTCCAACGGCTATTTTCTGTTTACTGGAAAACTAGCCGTTGGACCTTTCGGACGGCCGATGCAGCAAGAGTGCGTCCGAACAAACTAGCCGTTGGACCGTTCGGACGGCCGCTACTAAACCTTGAATCCGACACTGCGTCCGTTCTCTGAGGGTATTCGTTCGGACGTCCGAGGATGCGTCCGAACATGTGTCCGATCGAAGCAAAGTCTACTGGAATATGATCGGACTCTGTTCTTCGTCCGAGGCTTGCTTCAAATTCTTTGTGTCAGACGATTACCATCGTCCGAAGCTCTGTCACTCGGACAGTTATTTGCGTCCGTGAAGTCTTGTGGTTGTTTTGTTCGGACGATCATTTGCGTCCGAACCTCCCTATTTTTCTGCACAGTTGTTTTCAAACCATTAGTATGATTTGGTCATCATCAAAACATGATTAACATAACTGGGGTTCAACAGTAAATTCCCTCATTTTCACGCACATCATACCAGTATACTCCATTGAATATAAAAGTATCAAGTTCCTTCTCAAAATTCATCAAATGCGTATAATGGTCCTCAATTTGTCCACCCCCAAACATGGCATCGGCTTGCAACATTTGAATCAAGGCTGTCTTAATATCGAAATTGTTTGCATGAATAGGAATTCTAGCAATACTTGAATTGGCTCCATCAAAATTTTGCATTGCATAATCCCATAGCAGACTCTCATTTCTATTTAAACCACGAACTCCATTACCATTGCCTCATAAGCTATTGTTACCAAAGTGCTCTTCATTATCATTATTCCTATGGTTCTTATCGTCCATCCTTCTATTGTTATTATCATCTACCATTGTAATTTCCTCTTGTTCTTGTTGCAAACTCTTCTCCTTTCAAATCCTCCATAATGACCTTTGATTTCCCAATCGAGAGGTAGAAATGCATCTTTTCCAAGAACCATACACTACAAGCAATAGCCAAGAACAAGTCAAATCTCAACAGCAAGGAATGGCATAAATAACAACAATAGAGTGTTGATAAGAAACCACTTCATATTATCAAACAAAAATTAAACAACTAAACTACGAAACGTAATAGAGTACATAATATTCCCACAAAACAAGAACAACCCCTGGCAATGGCGCCAAATACTTGGTGTGGTGTATGGTAAGTGCAAAATATATCAAACACACAAGTAATAAAAGAAACTCCAACAAACACCACATCGCCATCCACACTCTTACAAGTATACAGGGTAGATGAGTAGTAAGTAGTGAGGGTATCATCCCACAAGGATTGGTGATGACATTTACTAGACTTAAGGGGAAATTGTACTATTTAGAAAATCAAAAAGGGATTAAAGAGCAATTACAACTAGACTAGGCTAAACAAAGTAGATGACAATTAAGAAACAAAATAATTAAGAGAAAAGTGTGGACCGGACTAGGAAAATGATCTCATTACCATGGGTATTATTCTAACTGGTTGTCTAAGTAATGGGTCAAACTAGAGTGTTCATTCCCAAAATTAAACCAACCTCTTGGCCCGGTAGTTGATTTTAATTCAATCACACAACAAGGAATTCTACAAACCATCTAAAACAGACGGCATCTTGGCCCTTCTAGTCTAATAACTGTTTAGTCTAAGTTTAACATGCAAGGGCCACATCTAGTGTTAACTCCATAAATTAAGCTCAAAGATTGGCCACCCCGAATCACTTAACTTCCCAAAACAATAATTATAATCGAATTTTCCTTCACTTAATGGACCACCAATTAGAACTGCTCCCACGTAGGTGAAGATCACATTTTCTTAGTCTAATCCACAAGATATCTAGCTACTCATAACTAAACAAGTGAATAAGAAAACATAAACCAAACATAAAAGCAAGAAAGTACAAATTAAACTAAGCTTCATCATACTTAAATGGCAAGGAATAGTAAATGAAAACAACAATTTTTGTATCAAAATAAAGCTAAGAGAAAACCCCACTAGATTAAAGTAAGAAAGATTACCAAGAATTTTGCAATAGATTACGCTAAGAAAATCAAGTGTAATTATGCTGAAATTTTTCATTAACTAAGGAAAAGAAATAAAGCTTCTAAAAATAATCTACTTACTACACTACCTAGTATGTATACTATTGCACTCTCCAATATTGTTTTTACAAAGACTTCCCCAAGGGTTACAATTTCACCTATTTCTCTTTCAAAATGATATTTTGGACTATGGTTTCATTTTTCTCTTTATGAATTTGATACTACGGTCCGAATTACAATTTAGCCTAGGGATTTCTAGTTTGATACTGTGGCATCATTTCCTTAAGCTTAAGCTCGATACCGCGGTCTAAACAACCTTTAAGCTGATGCTTTGAATTTCTCTCCTTTTGTAATTTGGCCCTTGACTTCTCGATCCTTTCAACTTTGATCCTTGTAATCCAATCCTGACATGTACACCTAGAATTCAATAAATAACAAAAGTATATCAAAATTGTTGTAAAACTAGTCCTAAAAGTCTAATAGCTCTACTTAATACAAATGCAATTACTACATGTAATTAAACTAAAGAAAAACACACAATTAGACACTTAAACCAGGAAAATACTATCAAAATGCCATCGTTTCACAAGTGTAATAACTCTATTTCTAGAGTTATCACAGTGTTCAAACTATGGTCCGAGAATGCTCAGTACCCATTTTTTCTAGGCCAACCATGGTTAAGTTTTGTCTTATTTCCACCTGTACTGTGGTTAGGACTCCTTGCCAGCACAAATTTGCATTGAACTTTGCGCAATTGTTGTCCATTCGTGCTTGATCTTTTCTTGACTAAACCCTTCACATATACACATTAATATATGATAATTTAACTTAATCAAAACAATCACAAACATTCAAAAACAAAGACAAACAAAAATGCACAAAAAGCCTAATTCCTGTCAGCGTTTAGGTCAAAACATAAACACAAACTCTAAACACAATCATACATTCATATATGACAATTAACATTAAATAAACACTAAAAACTGAATGATGATTCAAAATACATACTAACATATAGAAATAGAAATGTACAGAAATGAACACTAAAACCCTAAAATTGTCAAAACTAGTGCCAAAAAAAGAACAAATTAGGATCTGAATAACCCTAGTTTCCTTGTGATATCAACTTCCCCAAACTTAAGGTTTTGCTACTCCCAAGCAAAAAAAAGACAAGAAAATACTACAAACAACATAAAAGCAACAACTACATAAGGATACAAACGCATAACATATAATACTTAACACAAAAACCACCAAAAGAAAATAAAAGTGGGAATATTGAACTCAATTACACTTGTGAATATGAAAATGATGATTTAATTTAAGAAACTGAAATTTTCTTCCATCTTTCTATCTTACAAAAGTAAACACTAGTTTTTATCACAAACATAACTCTAACTAGCTAAAAAGTTGGTGCAATGCTAGTTCATCAAATGCGGGTTAATTTAAAGTAACAATCAATGTGAATGAACAAACACAGGATATTAGTTGGACCACAAGGATTTAGCAAGCAACATCAAAGTTGAAAGAAACCCTTCACCCTTAACTTACTAGTACAAATTAGCCAAGATCAGGATCATTTAGGACTTTTCAAGTTTCTAATGTAGGTTAAGGTAATAGGGTAGGATAATTTTTTATAAGAATGACTTAAATTACCTTAGACACGTCAACAAAAGTTATTAGACCAACATCCCATATACTTGGTACCAAAAAAGCACATTACTCAACCAATCTATTGAAGGCAAAACTTGCATCCTTTATTTAACTAGTACTTGAAGGTAAAGTAAACCTTCTTCACTGAATCAAGAAACATAAGACTTGCATTATTTTCAAATTTTCCTTTCTTTTTCTTTACTTTAATTTTTATTTTTTCTTCAATAGTTGAAACATAACAATTACACAAGAGGAATATAAACAACATTGAACTTTTGATTTCTTACCCCCAACAAATTCATAAAAAAAAAAAACCCTCCATGATCCATCATAACACAGCAAACCACAATGTTGACAACAACTCAAAGGGATCAAAAATGCCTAAGGTGATAGGGTTGAAAGATGATAAACAAAAGAAAATTTATTGACTAAATTGTGTGGCTTTCGAAGAAAATAGGTTAAGTAAGGCTTAATAAGTTCAATGTCCCAAGCTAAAACTAAATATTCAGTGGAATGAAAGCTTTGAAATGCAAATTCAATCACAACTATAAATATGGCTTAAATCATTTCCAACTCAAATTTAGGAACCATTTTAAAAATCTAGAGGCTTATAGACTAAATTATAACCATTTCATTTGAAACCGGCATTGGAAAAACATTTAAAGTAAAGTAGTTGTTTGAGATAAAAACTAGACCATAAAGCATTTTTATCTTAAAGGGGTTGAAAACATGGTTGAATTTGAAGACTTAAAATACCATTTTTAACAATTGCAAACATATAAAGCACAGCCTATGTTCAGACTTCCATTTTCAATTCCCAAAAAACACATATAGACAAACAGTCAAACAAAACCATACCTGTATTAGAATAAAGAAAACACACTGCATACCAGTAAACCTTTCAATTTATTTCAATTGATGAGTTATGAACTCTTCCTACCATCATCAAGTCACAAAACATAAAATACTACTAGAAAGCAAATAAGAACATAATCTAAATAAACATAATACTAAGGAATGACTTTCAACTACACTTGAATAATCAAAAAGCTGATATAGATGTTGGACAATGTTACGCCAAGTGAATGTGAATGTAAGAAATCAATCACAAAGAAAACTTAAAAGAATAGTTCAACCATCAGTCATGGATTTCATCAACAATAAACTCAACACAACACTAGCAATTATTAATTCTAAGTCAATCAAATAAATAAAGTTCAATTAGACTATGAGTCTTATAAGTTCACTTAGTTTTTTCTTCAACCAACATAGTTATATTAAGTGGGGCTCATTGGGACTTCACAAGGTTCAAACATCTCAAGATAAAGAAAACACATATAATGGAAATGCAATTTAACACAACACTGAAGTATTGGGTTATATATATGCCCAACTCCTCCCTCTCCCCAAACTTAGTTTTGCACACAATCAGCCTCAAAGTCATTTAACAACCAAGACCACTCCCAATCTATATCAAGCATTCATATCATTTGCTGAAGAACAATCCAAGCACTTAACAAGTAAAGTGTTCAAAATGTAGATATTCACAATTGAAACGCCAACTAAGTACAAGTTCATCCAATAATCCACATAACAATCTCAACTCACATGAGTTACTACATTCCCAACATCATTGTCATCAACTAAAAACACTTATCCAAGTACTCCAAAAGCCATCCACAACACAAAACCAACTTAAGACAAGGATTCAAGCCTTTAGTAACCCACAAAGTTCTTAAATTAAAGCATGTAATCTAAATAAAGTATAATAAATAAGGCCAATGAGATTTGCCAAGCATGTCAAAATCCTTGGTGAATTCGTTCCTTTTCTTAGTATATCTGAAGTCCTCAAGGACTTGCAGAACTTCGGCAAAAATAGATTACTAGTCCTCATATCCTCAGGCTTCTTTAAAATCTACCTTTCATTCTCTACCACTTGAGCTAGTTCTTTGTCAATGAATACTCCATAGAGAACTTCTTTGCACATGATGGTTGTGAAATTGGAATACGCTTTTGGTTCCTCTTCACTACACATGTTCCATGATGGACCACTCCACACTGATCCTCAAAGTACCATTTTGCCTTTTGATTAGGATGAGTGTAGGAATCCCCTGATCTTCAACACCCAATATTATAATCAGTTCTGGAAGTTTATTTCCTATTTTTTTATGGATTCGGCTTGTTGCATATTGAATTTGATTTGGTTCTCCATAAAGGTAAGCATCAATTTCTCGAATCCTGCCTCATCTTCTTCTTAGTCTTCGTAGGTTGGTTTGGTTTCCCAACTAATGTAAGATGACCCAATTGTTGTGAACTCCACTACAAGAGATTCTTTATAGTTGGCTTGAGTATATTCACAACCAAACCACTTATACAATTCTCCATGACTGCCTGACGTGGCCATACCCCCTGATAACTCCAAAGATGTTAGGTATTATAATCCTTAATTCTACTTGGCTAGTGTTTTATTCATTACAATTGCAGGTTCTTAGTTTATTTTTATTATTTTCTAGTGTTTAGTAGTTTAGTGTTATTTAATATATAAAGTTTGGTTGTTGGCTTAATAAATGTGTCGTTATGTGTAGGACTAGGGTTGAGAGCTATTGAAGCCATTGAGAAGTGAGCCAAGCTATTGGGAAGCCAGTTGGAGCATTCTAGTCGCTCTATCTGCAACGAAGAATGGCATTGGTTATGACTAGGAAGAGTATCATAGCTAATTTAAATATTTCGGCAAAAGTATTTATATTGCAAATTTGCACAAATGGCATGGCCACGAAAAAGATTTGTGGTGGCCACAGGGACCGGTGTAACATTTAAGAAAATAATACTTTGTTCTTAACAGTTTATTTTATTAAAAAGTGTGTGAGTATGGCTGCGGAGACCGGAGTAACATTTAACTAAATAATACTTTATTCTTAACAGATTATTTTATTAAAAAGTTCGTGAGCTAACAGGTCACGGCGAACATTGTTATTTTGTTATTTCAGTGTGAATTAGGGTTTATTCTCTATATTTGTTCTACAAATGGTTTATTAGTGATTGCAATTATTTATTGATTATGCTTGTAGCTTATCTGTTGATTATTCTGCTATCTAGAATGAACTATGTGTGGTTCTTGTAGTTCTATGCATGAGAACTATAAATCAACAATCGAGTATAATTGTAAATGAACGTATAATCTATATTTTAGTTAGACGGGTTATAACCATCAGTTCACATTAGACTATCTTTTCAGGGCAGTTGGTTTGTAGCTCGCAAATCCCTTAATATTAAAAACATGAATTGCCATTGATTGGATATGAATTAATTAAAATTCGTGGTGAAGTCAGTTCCGTAGATTGTCGGGGTCTATCTCTTTTAATTGATCGTTAATTGTTGCCAGTTTAATCCTATCAATCCCCTTCTATTCTTGATCAATGAATTCAGGCTTTTAAATATTTATTTGTCTTTAGAATAATAGTTACTCGTGGGTTCAATGCCTTAATCTGCACTCTATATTTTCACCTCTTATACACGCGAGTAGGAAACTATTTTAATATAATTTGGGTAATTTAGGTCACACTAAGTTTTTGGTGTCATCGTGAAAGAACGGTGTATTCTTTGAAGATAGAAATTTTATGAGTAGAATTTACTTTTGTAATTGTAATTAGTTGTAAATTACACTTTGACTTTTGTTATTTTTATAGAATCACTTGAAGAAGGGGATAGTTCACGGTTATAACTCCATGCGCATCTCGATTTCCAAAATTTTTGCACATGATACAAATGTGATTCAAAGCTTTCCATATGAGTAGAATCCCTACTCTGACATATACAACCCAGGATGGCAAGACATCAAAACCTTTTCTTTTGGACAAGGGGACATGTATGAGCAGCCGATCAAAGTGACAAATTGTCAAATGGGGTGAAGGCATGCACTTTTCGCAAGTAGGATCTTACGATATATCTCATCCTTTTGCGCTTGGAGAGCAATGTTTCCAACAACCTGAACCTTATTATTCTAACTCTTCCAACTATTCTCTTGATTTTGAGAATCAGGTTATGGCTGCTTTGGGAAATATAGGAAACCATTCTCTAATGCAGCTCAACTTGTTGATTCATACACGCAATCAATTGCCAACCTAGTAACACAAATTGACCATTTAGTAAGTGAGATAACCTGAAGAGTATTGAGTCGATAGATAATCATGTAGAAAAAGAAGTTCCTAAAATTCAAGAAATGGATCTAGAAATGGTAAAACTCCATTTCTTATATAATGGTTTAATTTGTGATCAGTACTGTGTAGGGCCATGCTAATTAGAGTTGTACAAATCAATATGATCCCTACTCTTCTGCTTATAACCATGGATGGTGTGACCATCCAAATTTTAACAAGAGTCGTCAAGGGTTGTATTATTTGTAGTCAACCATTATACCATCATCCCAAGAGCGGGAGCCTAAATTGCAGAACGAGTTCGACACTTTCACGGAAGTGACAAGTAGGTCCATTCAAAATTTGGAATGGCAACTTGAATAGATCATACAGCAAATGCTTTAAGGACCTTAAGATGATGTGTCAGTGATCTTATTCCTCCTCCATGGCGGTAAGCAGACGATTCTAACTTTAGAAGTGGAGAGAAAGTTAAAGCTAATGAAGGCCAAAAATGGGCCTGAGGATGTAAACGATAACACATGGCAACTGAAAGGGCCAATGAAGAAGAAGAAGAAGGGATAAATTCGTGTTAAGGTATTGATTTACCTACTATCATATTGACTAATACTTACATTGGAAGTGTCAGTTGCTTTCAATGTTGCTGAAGACCATATGAAGCAAATTGGAGTACAAATGGAGAATGAATTGCTCAAAAAAAATTTCGCCACTCTCGAAAGTTTAATTAGTTCATAGTGATTTTGGATATTCTACTTCTTTACTATGAGCTTCTTAATAATTACTACACACTTACGAATCCTTCTTGGCTATAAATAAGGGAAATATTCTAGTAGTTTAAGCTTTATTTCTTTTATGTTTGTGTTTTTTGTGATTAGTATTTGTATTATGTTAAGTTATTATGTAGTGCTTTTATTTATTTATTTTTTTGTTAGTTTATTTGGTTTTAACATGGTTGTATATATTCTAGATTAGGATAGTATCTTAAGTGTAATTGTTTAGGTTTTACAGTATTATGTGAATATTTTGTGTTTTTATTTAGTGTCTATTAAGTATTTAGATTAGGTTTGAAGTTTTATACTCATATATTTATTGCAGCATAATTTCTTGTTTAGGTTTTATTTATGTTTAAATGTTTATAGATTCATTTGTGTCATATTTTAGAATCTTCTTTATTCAATGGTAAGGATTAGTTAAGGATATAATGTAACTCAATGTACACGTAAAAGTCATTTGAATTTCAAGGATGCTTGGATGTTGTTCAATCTTATACCTACTTGTGGAAAATGCTAGTTTTCTTATTTACTAAGCTATATGTGGGCCTGTTTGGTAAGTGTTTATATTGAATACGTTGTTTGGCCTTGGACAAAGTCCTTGGGTTTTGTTAATTCTTTTTTAAGCTAACTAAAAAGGTGATTTAGATCATCCTTTCTTAATGGTAACCTTTGTTTTGTTAAATTACCCAATCAACGTGATTAATATCTATTTCACATTTATCACCCTTAGACAACTAAGGTGTTCTAGAATATTTTCAATTTTTCAATAAAATGGGGAGAACGAGTGGAGTTTGGGATGTGTAATATGTATTGCTCCTACTCCTCAAATATTTCTGGTATGCTAAAGCGGGAATTGGTTTTTGCAAAGAATGTCACATTTGACGTGTGAGTAAGGCGAACAGCTACAAGTTCATATCCTAAATTTTGTCAATTTTGTGAAGATATTGGAGATGACGTGTGGGTTAGGGTGCACAATCATTGACTTCAACGTATCTCAAGACTTATAATGTATTAGTGTGGCAACGATTGAGAGCGTGACATGTGAATTAAGTGCACAACCACGATTTCATCTTTTACCTACACCAATTCATTATTGAAATAAAAATAAAAAATAAAGATACAAAAAGAAACAGAGGCGAATCAAGTTCAAGAATAACTAAAGTGCCAATGCGGAATAAATTTCTTGTACTCGTGTTTTGAATCCTGTGAAATTTTAATGACTCTTACTCTATCTAGTACATGTTGGATAAGAAGCGATAGAAACAATATCTTAGTGTTCCATGTCCTTGGTTAAACAATTCATTAGTATAAATTTAGCTACACTTGCTTATGAGCTTGGTATTGTTTTTATTATTAGTCATTCCACGGTTAGGAGTAAGATTGATAATGTGAGTTAATTTTGAGATTTTAGGATCACATTTAAGTTTGCTTTGAGTGAAGTTTACTCCTACGTTATAAGAACGATATGAATTTCCAAAAATGGGGCAACAGGAGATTCTATGTTATGTGGTTTGGTATTTCTATATTACGTGGTTTTTCCATCTTTTAATGCGTTTTTTTTTTTTTCGGAACTAACAAAACTTAAGTTGGGGAGTGATAACTTTATTTCTTGAAAAACAATTATCAAAAATCAAATAAATGTATAAAAATATTGATTATAAAATGGATTTGTTTGATTAAAAAAATAATAAAGAAGTTAAGCCAACTGTGATAAAAATAAGTAAGATAATGAGAGTATATTGATTGTAATTTCTTTTTATAATTTTAAGTACTAAATTGAAATAAAATTCACGAGTTCCTAATGGGTATATAGACTTACTTGTTGCTGTTTGGGTGTTGTATCTCAAACCCATTAGAATTTGGATATGGATCTATGTGTCTCACACAAATTTGAATTTCAGTGCAAGTAATTCCGGCCAAACTCCACGAGTTTTTATATGAACATAATACTTGACTATTAAGGGTGGCATTATTGACAAAGTACATTGTATCCTCTCATAGTCAAGCAAATTTCCTTAATTGAACAAAAATGCCCTCTATTATCCCAACAGTCATACTGGGACGACTGCAACCAACACTTTGTCTCTAGTTTATTATGTCTATTACCATTTGATTAGGAGTGTTCATAAACTGAGTATCCGATCCATGAATCTGTGAAGTGATTCAAATTAATTCTATCGATTCATTAAAAATTTGAACCGTATTCGGTTCAAAAAATTTGAATACTTGCTCATTCGATTACCTGATTAAAACGATTTGAGACCCATAAATAGCCTATCCTGTGTGACATAGAGGGAAAAAAAAACTTACTTTCAAAACACAATGGCTGAATACATAAACTAAATGAAAAAAACTTAATACTTTATCAACTATGTCCACTAGCATTTTTTCAATTTTACTTTCGAAGCTGCAGAATATCATGCAAAAATATTAGCAAAATAAAGATTTATAAATAAAATCTTGAATTTAGTCTTATTTTCCTTTACAAGAATGGCTACAAATACATGCCAATTATATAGTCATTTAACATGAATCAACTCATCAAGAATCAATCTAAAAACATCATAATCAAGAACTCTCAACAAGAGAATATCTTTAAGATCTTCTTATTTTTTTTCAATTTTAGCAGCTAAATTATTGTTTAGATTCACAATTCCACCTTCCAATTCAATAAATATCAACAAAAAAAAAAATTAACCCACAAAATCCAAAAATAAATAAAACATCACGTAACGGAATAAACAAAAGGGAGCAAAGAATATCGATCATATGAACATTAAAATATAAAAAATAAAAAATCTAATTTAAGCAAATTTATAGTTACAAAATAAATCAATAATCAATAACCAATAATGAATAAAAAAATTTAACGACCAATAGATAACAAATTCACAGTTAATCATGAATTTATTAAAAAAACAAAAAAGAAAAAACTTTAGGTTATTGCCGGCAATGTCGGTGATTAAACTGATGCGAGGGATATAAAACGAGAGTGACTGAGTGAGAGTCAGAGTGAGAGTCGATACGAGAGACTGATAGTATAGTGTAGATCATTGAAAATTGAGAAGAGAATAAAGAAGAGTCAAGTTTGAAAGAATAAAAATTGAAAGAAAGCATACTGAGTATAGTACCATTCTTTTGTTTTAGGTTGTAATCCTAGTAGGTGAAATTATGTAAATGGCCCTAATTATATACCGGTTTGGATAACCGATGTTTCATCAAAGTGAGAACTGTTACTCAATCCTGTATATTTATGGATCGATTCACTATCCGGACCAGCCACTTGACCCAATTCAAATGTCCATTTTTTTCAATTCAGAATAGATCGATTCTATCAATTTTTTGAATCAACAGATTATTTTGAACACCACATATTTAAACATGCTCTGGTGCCTTTCCTCATCCTATTCAGCTATCATTGCCATCGAAGATCGACAAAACAAATTCTAGGAAAAAGGACCAAAGCCGCTACGCTATACAGATTTTGCTCTTTCAACCAAATCAAAACCAAACTCAAAAATTACAATATGTTTCAAAACACTGTCTAGAAAATCCCATTAAAATAGATCAAACCAAACCAAACACAAGTATTACAAACTCGCCAATTTCGTCGAATCTATGGATTACTTTGTTTTCGGGGTCCTGGAAAGAAACGAAGATAGCAACAAGGGATGTTTGACAACGTTGTATGGTTCTAATCAACTCTCCTCCTCCAATTACATATTGTTAGCATAAAAAACATGCAGTGGAAGATAAATTTATTCAACACATATAAAAATATGTGAGACAAGAGGAGGAGTTACAAAATAACGCACATCGGACTTTCATATTGAGACCCGCATAAACCTACGGTATAATAGCCTTACCATTAGGCTAGAATCTCTCTATTCTAGACTCTCTCAACTCAACTCTTCTCAACTGAATCAACTAAACAAACCCTCTATTTATAGGGTAACAAATTTAACTACCAAGAAACCTAGAAACCTAATTAGAATAGGAAATAACAACTCTAAACATAATTGTATTAGGAAACAAATTACTTAAATAACTAAATTAATTACCAAAACCTAACAATAACATATTTCCTAATTGATAAGGAGTTTGGTTTAATTATGTCATCAATGCCTCCCTTAAACCAAACTCTCCATGAGGGTAGATCTACGTCATGCACGATTAAGGCGATCAAAAATTTCTATGCAATTTTTTTCTACCACAATTTGGCATCGTCAATTTGATTTAATCTTCATCTTCAAAGTTTTTCAAATGATCCACGTATCTGGACTGATAAATCTTCGTCGTACACTTTTCTTCAATTTATCAACCTTCATGAATTTCATGATAACTGGTATCAAAATTCTCAATTTTTGTAAATCAATCACAATATACTTGGTAGGATCTTGTTCCTCCATCACTGCTCAACACCAATAAAAACAGTCACGACAGGATCTCTCTTTTTAGATCTCTGTCCAATTAGGGCCAATTTCGTTACACCCTAATTGTCAAACGAGTACCCCAAAACCAACTTCTCTTGTGGTCCAAATTTTTCGATATTCGAGTACCAAATTCTGTATGCATCTCCAACAAAAACTTTTTCTTCAATTTTGGACAAATATTTCAGGATCAAAATCTTGAACCTAGAGCTCTGATACCACTTGTTACCATAAAAAAAAAGCAGCGGAAGATAAATTTATTCAACACATATAAAATATGTGGGAGAAGATGAGGAGTCACAAAATAATGCACATCGGACTCTCATATTGAGACCCGCATAAACCTACGGTATAATAGCCTTACCATTAGGCTAGAATCTCTCTATTCTAGACTCTCTCAACTCAACTCTTCTCAAATGAATCAACTAAACAAACCCTCTATTTAAAGATGTAACAAATTTAACTACCAAGAAACCTAGAAACCTAATTAGAATAGGAAATAACAACTCTAAACATAATTGTATTAGGAAACAAATTACTTAAATAACTAAATTACCAAAACCAAACAATAACATATTTCCTAATTGATAAGAAGTTTGGTTTAATTATGTCATCACATATGCAACACAGAGTCACGGGCATTAAAAGAGAAATTGAATCTGATAGATTGGAGTTAATGAGGATGACGGAGAGGTTGATTAAGGTAACATTTTTTGGGTTGTTGTGAATACAATTGTGCCACAAGTATTTGTAGAATTGCATTTGACAGTGAGGATAATTGGGGCGAAGATGAGGTTTCCTGCAATGGTTTTTATGGTCTAGATTGGTATTGGGTTCACATTATTGGACTTTGTGTTGAAGGAAGAGTTGTCCAATCTAGCCAGGGATAGTAGCTCGCTGAAGATGAATTTTGTAGTTAGATTTGGCACTAAATCAACTCGTCTTTGCTTGATTCAATTCTAAGAACTCCCATCTTTGTTTGACCTTTTGTTCATAGAAGCAACATTTTTTTTTTTTTGAAGATGATGATAACTCTACGAAGTAGAATTATCATTCATTTTGGTCTAAATTCTCACTATGACTTGAATACTTTATGGCGTTTTATTCATATTTTTGTGTCTTTCAAGATTTTTTTTTTTTTTTAATATTTATGTCTTATAATATATATTTGTAGGTAAGTAGTGTTAACTCTCCAAAGAGAGATTTTTCTATTTTTAATTTGGCTTTTACGACAATTCAAGAGTTTTAGTTTATAAAGTAAGAGTATTTATTAACTATATAAAAAAGAATTATTTACATGCATTTTAAGTTGAGTTTTAGTCAGTTTTCAATGTGTTTTGTTCATTATTTAGGGGCATTTTTGTACTTTTAAGATTTTAGTGTCCAAATATTAATTTATGTGTTTTTAACATTTAAATACACTTATTTATATGTTTTATACTCCCTCTGTTTCATTTTATGTGTCATTCTTTCTATTTGTCTTTTCCCACATTAGATTGTCACCCCTTAAAATGGCAAATTTTTAAAGGTCATTTTACCTATTTTATCCTTCATCCAAGTTCCAAAGATAGTATTAAATTTATGTTTCAACATTAATTGCTCTTACAGGCCATTTCAAATTTTGAAACTCCAAAATCAACTAACAAATTTTATATTTTAATTGAAGGAGGACAATTATGAAAAAGCATCTTATTAATGGGTCAAACACCAATTTTTCTTAAATTATGTGCAAGTTTGACCATGCCAAATAAAATGGGACGGAGGAATAAGTATTTTTATGGATTAAGGATCAATTAGAGATTAAACGGATCGAAAATGAAACAAAACGAAGTAAAAAAGGCAAGCCCACCTACAGGGCTCGTGCGCTAGTGCACCCACAGTACCTGAGCCGCACCCAGGGACAACTTTCTAGGCATGGGTGTGTGACTTTAAGAGTTGAGTCACACTTAGGCTGCGGACTCCAATCAAGATTTAGGGAGTTTTTGACTTGTACGGTTTTCTGGGGGTATTTTTTACCTCCAAATTTTTAAAACCCCAGTGGGCGCTATAAATAAGTGTTCCTAAACTATTATTAAATGACAGGAAACATATCTTAAACATTAGAAACACATAGAAAGGCTATTCTTAAATGACAGGAGACATATCTTAGACGTTAGAAACACATCATAACATCTATAGTCTAGGGTTAGAGCAGCTGTAAGAAGAAAATCATCAAGGCCAGCGAAGAACACCAATCCAAGAGAAGGAATTGCGTGGAGGAGACAAAAGGATTGAGACTAAGTATTGTTTTCATTCATATTTTTCTTCTTATCTATTTATTACTCTTTCAATGGTTGTAATCTATTCATCTAATGTATTTTATTTCATGATTATGCACTAAATCCTAAACTAGAATTTGTTCGAATTTTTCTATGACAATTGATTAATAATATTTATTTATTCCTTTTGATTCTATATGCATGTGTTTGCTTATCGGAATGAATATTAATGCCTTTATATGATTGGCCACCACCTAAAGTGATCTGTAGCCTTAGTTGGAATTGATAGAGGAAATCTAAAATTAGGATGGGTTCAAATAACTTTTGTTTGGAACAATCTTCCATCGGTTGAACCATTTCGTGGGTACAGATAGAAATATCCCTGTTTATCTTAGATAGTCAATTAGGGTTGTACAAATGCTGATTATTAGCCAGGGCTTTAATTCACATAGCATACAGTGGGCTGGTTAAGATTAATAAATTTATAGTGTGTCTTAACCGAACTTACAACTATCACCAAACCCGTAGATTAGTAAACATAATGTGGAATTTAAGGAATAATAAATTGACTTAATTAATTGGATTGGTAGATGAAAAATAAGTCTTAGGTTTTAATTATATTCGTTTTGTTATTTAGATAGGGTTGTGTGTGTGTGCCACTTTGGTACTTGTTGACGAAGTTAAGCATAGTCTTCGCGGGAACAATCTCTACTTACTCTATATTACTTGCTCAATCCGTATAGTTATGGACGCACTTTCAGTCTATATTAGACTGCAGACATGTTTTTGGCACTATTGTCGAGTGTTTTGTCTTAACTTTTCGTATTTTGCCAATATCATATGCACACTTACCTTAGTTTAAACATTTTTCTTTCTTTTGTTTTTATTTTATTTTGTTTTATTATTGGTTTTGCATGTTTTTCCACTCAATAAAAGGTGTATGTTCAGAAAGACAAAAGGAATACTACTTTCTTTGGACCTTGCTATTGAATGTACTGCAAGTCGCTTGAGGAAAGAAGCATGGAAAGGTTGTAACCTATCCTAGACATGGCCAACGATGAAAACCTTATGAATCCAATACAAGTACTCCAAATCATGCTGAACAGAGATCTTTAAGGGACTTCGCCATACCCACAATTGATGGACTTCAATCAAGCATCTTGAAACTACCAATTCAGGTGATCAATTTCAAACTGAAGCTACATATTATCTAGATGGTGCAATCTTCAACCTTGTTTGGCAAAACATCGAGTGATGACCTGAACGTTCATATTTTCAACTTCTTGGAGATATGTGACACGTTCAAATATAATGAATTTTCAAATGATGCAATTAGGCTGAGGTTTTCCTATTCTCACTGTGGGATAAAGTCAAGGCTTGGTTTATCTCTCAACCACCAGGTTCCATATTGGTTTCAAATTCAAACTTTCTACTACTAGGTTGCAGGAGGCAACAAAGACTATTATTGACGCAGTAGCTGGTGGAGCAGTCATGAGCAAATCATATGATGAAGCTTTTAAAATGGTAGAAGATATATCTTCAAATGACTACCAGTGATCGAATGAAAGAGTCATACCAAGGAAAACAGTAGGGGCTTATGAGGTTGATATTCTCACAGTATTTACAGCACAGTTAGTCACATTGAGCAGTAAAATTGACAATATGGGTATTCAAGGAAGACAACTTCAAAGTTCTTTTATATTTTGTGAGGTATGCCATAAAGGTCATTCTACTGAGTAGTGCCCTAACGATCAAAAAACTACAACCGAATCCAAGGAAATCCCTATTCGAACACCTATAATCCAGGTTGGCGAAACCACCCAAATTTTTCTTGGAGTAACAACCAGCAATGTTGACCATTATTAACCATGACAACAAAAGCACCACCAAGGATCTTGAATCGAAATAGAATGCCACAACAAGAGTTGGAAAAGAAAGAAAGTGTGGAAAATTTACTCAGACAATACATGGCAAAGAATGGTGCAACAATTCAAAGAATGAATGCCATATTCAAAGCCACAAAGCATCCGTTTGGAACTTCGAGAGTCAAACAGGGCAATTAGCTAATTCTATCAAATAGGACAATTGGCTAATTCTATCAATGATAGACCTCAAGGTACTCTCCTAAGTAACACCAAAGTAAACCCTAAAAGGGAAGGTAAGGAATAAGACAGTAACACTGAAGAGTGGTAGATAGCTGAGATTCGAGGACCACAACACTAAGATGAAAGATGCCAATCCAGTTGGTGGGAAAAAAGATGTAAGCTCAAAATCGGTTACACAAGAAGGTAATCTATGTAATGAAGTGGTACTTTCGGAGGTGCCATTTTCGCCAAGATTGCAAAAATAGAAGCTAGACGGCCAATGCAAAAAATGCTTAGAGGTTTTCAAGAAGCTTTACATCAATATACTATTTGTTGAGGCATGGGAACAAATGCCAAGCTATTCTGTGAAGTTCATGAAAGATGTTTTGTCTAGGAAAAGAAGATTAGAGGAATTTGAGACTATTGCTCTAATAGAGGAATGTAGTGCAGTATTACAACAGAAGCTACCACCTAAGCTAAAAGATCCTAGAAGCTTTACAATACAATGCACAATTGGAGCACATTTCTTATGTAAGGCTTTATGTGATCTTGGTACAAGTATTAACTCAGTGCCTCTTTCTATTTTTAGGAAATTGAATGTGGAAGAAGTGAAGAAGACTTCGGTGACCCTTCAACTTGCAGATCACTCATTAGCACATCTGAGGAGAATCATCAAGGATGTATTGGTATAAGTAGATAAATTTATATTTCCTGCTGATTTCATTTTTCTTGATTATGAAGAGTATGAAAATATTCCTATAATTCTTGGTAGACCTTTCTTAGCTACAGGTAGAACCCTCATTGACGTGCAAAAAGCTGAACTCACCATGAGAGTGAACAACAAAGATGTAAAATTTAATGTTTTTATGATTTTCAAGCTATGAAAATGCTTAACCAAGAGGTGGAGTGTTTTGCAGTCAATGCAGTTAAATGTAAAGATCTGTTAAACCCTTCAAAGAAAAACTACCAAGCTTGACTCTAGAATAGAAAAGTTAATGAAAAAAGGAGGTATTCAAGAAGGTAGATGAAAGCATCATTAACTCAATTCATGATAGAAATTGTGTGAGGTTAATTAGCTAAATACCAAGAAAATATGAGGAAACTATACAAGAAAGCAAGAAGAATGAGTCAGACCTTACAATTGCAATAAACGGGTAGAAATTTGTCATCAATTATGTTAAAAGTCCAAAAAGATCTACCTTCTCATCCATCTATTTGCTTAAGACTTTAGAAACGTAAGGGTAAAGCTTGTTCTAATATCTTGGATAAATATGCAGATGATGTGCAAGTACTGAGCATTCCAGAGGATTATAAAGATATTGAGGAGTATGCGAACATACAAGAAATGCTCAAATAGTGGGAGAATGAAGAAATGATCCTACTAAAAGTGGCAAAACTTTGTAATAAACAACTCCTTATCATACTATCCAAAAAGAAGAAAGATACAGGGAGTTTCACTAAACCTTGTGTTATTGGTGATATTTTTATTGATCAAGCATTATATGATTTAGGAGTAGGTATGAATTTAATGCCTTTACTTCTTTGCAAGAGAATAGGGTTGACAAACCTCAAGGAAAACAACCCACTTATTCAATTGGCAGATAGAAAAATGGTAGACCCAATAGGAGAATTACATAATGTGCTCGTCAAAGTAGGGAAACTCCACTTTTTGGTTAATTTCATTGTCTTAGACATGGATGAAGAAGAGGAGGATGACATATCTATCATATTCGGAAGGCCATTCCTAGCTACGGCAAAAGCTCTAATTGATGTGGATCAAGAACAAGTCATTCTTAAGGCAGGAAACAACTTGGTCACGTTTAACGTGATGAAAGCCAAAGCATTTCTATATGGGCATTTTGAACGTGAACAAGTCAAGGGCATCCTCTCAAGGGAGATTCAAGTAGTTCAATAACATGAACTAATAGCTATGTCTTACTATAAACATTAAACAATCGCTGCTCAAGAGGCAACCTATGACTTTTCTAACTTTGTACCTTTTAAATTTTATTTACTTGCATGCTTGTAACATTATAATTTGGAACTAATTTTTTTATTTTTATATGTTTTGGTGTTACATATAAAGTAAGGAGGTGATTTAGGGCTCAAAAATTGCAAAAAGATGAAAAATGGTTGAAGGAATGACCAAAAAACCGAGCACGGTCAACCAAGCTAGGCACTAGTGTGCCTGGAGAGGCTAAGCTGCACCCAGCCTGCTCCAAAACAAGAATAAAGGCTGCTCTGTGCAGCCCATTTAGCCACCAAATTGAGATTTTCCACCTCCGAAACATCCCCAAAACACTTATAAACGCTTTCTAACACAAAAATTACTTGATTTACACTTGAAATCTTACATAAATTTTGCAAATAACGCACCTTTATTTGAATTTTCAGCTCATTAAAGAAGAAAGGAGTTCTCAACGTCGAACATCAAGAAGGAAAAGCTCTTGGAGGATTCTTCAAACAACTCAAGGACGTTCCAAGAAGGGTTTATAAGCTTCTAAATTGGTGATTTCTATCCTTTTTAGTACTTTTAAAGTTAAATTGTTTGCTTTATTCATGCTTTAATTGGTGAAACTTCTTAATTGAAAATTGGAGTCTTCTAAGCGTTTTTGTGCTAAAATTGTATATGAAGAGCTTGTTTCTTCTTAATTTGACCTAATTGTTGTTATTACTCTTTTTCATTATTTATTTCATGATTATTAGAGTTTTTTGAATTTTGTCATCATGACGTCAATGGGAAGCGTATTGCTAAAGCTAGTAGTTCTTCAAGGAGAAATTACTATAAATCTCAATTCCCTAATGATAAAGCTTATGATTGGTTTAAAAAGAACTCAAATAACAAGAAGTTAATTGATGAAAAAAGCTTTAAATTTGATGTTTCATAGTCATCGTTTCTAATAATGACCTCTAAAATGAAGTTGAAACTATGATTGATGAGAGAGATTGGGTTAAATTTTGTATGCATCAAGAATTTTCTGTTGAACAAGTAGTAAGGGAATTTTATGAAAATATGCTTGAATATGACAATGGTTTTGTTTTGGTTAGACATTAGAGATTTTATTTTACTTGTGATTCTTCAAATGAATATTTTGGAAATTTAATCTGTGAATAGAGATAGCTATGCTAAGTATAAAAAACAATATGATTTGGATTTGTTTAATATGTCTAAATTGCTTAGTAATGGTGTTGAAGTGACATGGAATGTAGTGAAGAATACTTCAGAAACAAAAATTTCTTTTCCCATGAATTTTTTATCTTCGATTGAAAAAGTTTGGTTTAACTTCATTACCACTTCACTTTTTCCAGCTTTGCGTGCAAGCAATATGACTAAAAATTAAATTGTGTTGCAATATTGTTTGTTGAAAGGGGAAAGCATAGACATTGGTGGTGTTATTCATGATGAAGTTTTTATTCAACAAGAACTAAGAGTAAGGGACTTTGGTTTCCTTGCTTGATCACTCAATTGTGCATTGATGCAGGTGTTCCTTGGAATGATGAAATTAAAAAAGGATTGCTACGAATAAGCTAATCCATAGTACAGTGATCACAAGAGTGAATCCAATTTCGAAGCAATCTACCAAGGACAAGGCACCAAGCTCAACCAATCATTCAACCATAAGTAGAAGCATGGAGAGTCATTTGATGAATCTTGAGCGTCAAATGGAGTATCAATACCAATACATGAAGGTCATGGGATAATTATTCTACTACATTGGTGAGGCCTCAAACATTAATACGAGTCATGCTCCAACTTTGCTGGCTACTCCAAATATAAAGAAGAGCAAGTGGATGATGATTTGAGTGATTCTGAGGATGAAAACACGAGTAAAGATGATGAAGAGGAAGAAGAGGATAAGTAATGAAGCCGCAACCAAAACCATAAAAGTGTTGTTTCTTTGATATGCAAATTTTATTGTCTTTAGTGATGTGTGGAAACATTAGGGACAATATTTCATTTTAAGTTGGGGTATGTGTTTGTGTTTTTGGTGATGTATTTGTTAATATGTGTTATGTGATGGGAATGTTTGATTGTTTCTAATTTTTTTCATCTTTGGTGGTGTAATTGTTTTTGGAATTAGGAATTTTTCGAAAAACATAAAAAGATTTTTCATTTTTATTAAATTTTTATCAATCTTGAGGATCTGACAACATAAAAGATTCCCTAACTACCAAATGGCAGTCTTGAGGATTTCTATGCCCTCTTTGCCTAAAGTATTGTAGTGGGATGACCAAAAATATTTTCATTTTTGTGTCTTATATAAGTTCATTAATTTGTGATACGTATCAAAGGTCTAAAAATATTTCAAAGTGGAACTAGTCTTGTTAAAGTGTATGGATTGAAAATGCATATAATATTTCTATTGCTCTTTGAATCCTTTGAGTTATAAAGCGTTACCCTTATACACTAAATATGTAATTCTCTTGAGTGAGGGTGCAATAGTGAGGTAATTGTCTATGAATGTTGATCAAGGATTGCTTTGCAACATTTGTTTAGCTTGTGATATTCGTTGGAATTGTGTGTGATTTTGAAATTTGCGAAGTATGAGTGAATTTTGGACTGAGGAAATGAATTAGGCAAGTTTTTTGGACTGTTTGAGCTAAAAAGCCTAACTAATTATCATTTTATCCTTTGAATCCCCTTTCAAGCTTTAAATCCTTATTTCTTTGCTTAACCATATTATTTAGCGGACTCACTATTGTATTTTATCCTTTTTTCTACCCATCACCTTAGTAGTTAGCGTTGGCGATACGCAACATCAATACTCTAGTCATGATGTTATGGATGGTTGGGAAGGACATGAGATATGTTTGTTGGGGGAGAAAGTTAAGTTTATGACTTTTAACACTTATAATAATCCCCTATGTTATGTAATGTTTTGTTTAAAAATAAAAAAATAAAAGAACACAAAAGAAGAAGAAAAATGGAAAAGAGATAAAGGAAGGACAATTTCTTCTAAGTTTGTGTTTAATGATATGTGTAAGAAGGAAAATTCCTTCTAAACTCTAATAAAGAAGGTGCATCTTACTTTCAAAAGTTGTAGTTGGTTAAAGGTTATGGTTACTTGGGGGATGTACTAGAGGATTATAGTTCAAAGTGATTCACTAACGTGTCTAACCTACTTTTATCCATATATATCCTACCTTAATCCCTTAGACTATGTTACACGTTTTAAGGATCTACTTGATCCTTAGTTTGAGTTCATTTGTATTAGCGGGTATTTTGTGTGTTCAAATTTCTTCCAACATGTTCGTCCCTTATTAAGCTTATGTTCCGCAAGTTTTTCAATGATCAATGAGTAAGCGTTATCTTCTTTCATGAGAGGAGTATTAACACTTTCATAATGATGATTTGGGGATGATTAGCAATGTTCTTTTATAACCATGTTAAATCCATATTTCTTGTTTAGCTTTATCTTTGTTACAATAATTGACACGTTAAAGGAAGTTAATGTACTTTAATATGTTTATGTGTTTATGTGTTATGTGTTTGTTTTACTCATGATGAGTAAATTTTCAACTTGGGGATGTGTTAAGTCTTTAAAAGAGAGTAATTTACCAGTATTTTAGCTTGAATTTTAGTAGGTTTTCAAGATGTTCAATTCATTAGTTAGAGGCATTTTGGTAATTTTAGGGTTTTAGTGTCTAAATATTAATTTATGTATTTTTATCATTTAAATACACTTATTTATGTGTTTTATGGTGTTTTTATACGTTTGGGATCAATCGGAGGACAAACAAATCAAAAATAAAGAAAAACGGAGCAAAAATGGCGAGCTAGCCTATAGGGCCCAGGCGCTAGTGCACCCTTAGGACCTAAGCCGTGCCCAAAGACAGCCTTCTAGGTGTGGGTGCACCCTCAAGAGATGAGTCGCACCTGGGCAACGGGCTCAAATAGGGATTTAGTAAGTTTTTGACTTGTGTGGCTTACTCCTAGGGGCATGTTGTACCTCCAAATTTATAAAACCCTAATGGGCACTATAAATTAGAGTTCTTACGCTATTATTAATAGAAAGTAAACATAAGTTAGGTGTTAAAAACACATCATAACATTAGTCTAGGGTTAGAGCAACCGTCAGAAAAAAAATCAACAGGATGAGCGAAAAATACCAATCCAAGAAGAGGAATTGCATGGAGGAGACACAAGGATTGAGACTAAGAATCATTTTCATTCCTATTTCTCTTCGTTGTTATTTATTACTCTTTCAATTGTTGTAATATATTCATCTAATATATTTTACTCTATGATTTTGCATGAAACCCTAAACTAGCGTTTATTCGAACTTTGCCATGAAGATTGATAAGGATATTTATTTATTCCTTTTAATTCTACATGCATGCATTTGCTTATTTGAATTAAACTTAATGCCTTTATATAATTGTCCACCATCTAGTGTGATTTGTAGCCTTAGATGGAATCGACAGAAGAAATCTACGGGGGTTAGGACGAGCTCAAATCGCCTTTGTTTGGAACAACCACCCATAGTTTGAACCATTTCATAGGTACGGATAGAAATATGCTTGCTCATCTTACATAGTTAACTAGGGTTGCATGAATGCATTAGTTGGAGATTTAATCCACACAGACATATGGTGGACTGATCAAGATTAATAGATTATCAATGTGGCTTAACCGAACTTGGAATTATCACCAAACCTCTAGATCAGTAAATGTAATGTGGAACAAAAAGAATAATAAATTGAGTTAATTAAATGGATTGGTAAATAAAGAATAAATCCTATTGTAGACACCTATTTTTGTCCCTTAAGTTCTCCCCTACTTTCCTTTTAATTTGACTCTCAATTTTCTTTTTAATTTCCCTTTTAATTTCTTTTTAACCTGCTTTTTGATTTGCTCTTAATTTATCCTTTAATTCTCTCTTAATTTGTCTTATGGTGTTTAATTATTATGTGTTTTATGCATTTTTGAAATACAAAGAACTGAGTTTTAATATTATTAACTTTTTAGATTTTTCAAAAAAAATTAAAAAAAAAAAAAATTCAGCGCATGAACAGTACCGCGCGTACTGTTCACGCGCCAAACAGTCAGCTCGACAGAGCTATTTTGGCCACGTTTTTCTCTACGTTTTTTCACCCATTCTCACCATCAGATGCCCCATACTCCCAACATGACAAGGTATGGTCTTTGACCATTTTTACACTCAATCCACCTCTTTAAAGAGCAAAAAAATCAATCTAAAGAGGAGGGGACGAAATTTCTGCAGAAAAGAAAAGAGAGAAATTTTAGTAAGTCTGGAAAATTTTCCAGACAGCCAAATTTGAGCGAAAATTCCAAACGATCGAAAACTAATTAGACTAAACTCAAAGAAAAAAAGTTGTAGAGGGTACCTAGAACTACAACTTCTCTTTGTAAATTTCAAGCAAAATCATTCATTTGGAGGGTCAAAAACGTGGTATAATCAGGCTAGTGGCCAAGAAAATCTGCAGACAAAAAAGCTAGAGAAATTTTGTCCAAGTCTGGAAAATTTTCCAGACAGCCAACTTTGAGCCAATATTCCAAGCTATCTAAGAGTAATTAGACTAAACTCAAAGAAAAAAAGCTGTAGAGGGTACCTGGGACTACAACTTCTCTTTGTAAATCTCAAGCAAAATCATTCATCTGGTGGGTTAAAAACATGGTGGAAGAAGGCCAGTTCATCAACCGGAAGCTTGGAGGTGCCGAAAGCAAATTCGGCTCAAACGCACTCCAAGCCAACCATAACCAATTCCACCACATTCCTGAGGTTGAGGTGAGTTAAATAAGCTTTTGAATCGATTATTTTGGTGATAAAATGCTTATCTTACTATTTTTACATTATTTATGACTTAATTTTTGTTTTTTCTTTTATTTTTTAAATTTCTTCTAAGTTACATTTTTAATGACAATAACCACCAAACTTTAATTTGATTTTTGTTTGACATTTTAATATGTTTAATTACCCTTTGATTGTGAAATTACCGGGTAGTTTTGCCCTTATGAGTATTAAATTGTAATTGGCTCTGATTTTGCACATATTTTTCGATTAGTTTCTTTTGTGATGATTTGTGCTTTATTTTTTATGTTTGTTGGTCTCGATATAATATTTATGTTTTTTCTTACTTGTTAAATGATGTGAATTTACTCTTCTGTCCTCAAATTTTGTTTAGTTGTACGACTAGACATTAAATATTTGAATCAAACTCAATTTAGTCCATGACTTAATAACTGTATCAATAATATAAAATCGGGCTAGAAGTAAACTCTGGCGTGCATGACAAACGACTGTTTTGCCCCTTGGGAGTTAAAGGGCACTACAAGCTAAATGTGTGCAACTTTAAATTGGACCCCGGGCTAAATTTACCTGTCAGTGTATTTATTTACCATTTATTTTCATTTCCTCATTAATATGTATATATTTTTATTACTTTTAAACTATCTTAAGCACACGTACGCTACAAAGTCGGCAATAATGAATACTAAAATTGAAAAGGGAAAGGTTCGCGATAAAATCATGCAACCGGTCCAACGCCGGGTAAAGTGGGTGCCGAGGGAAATTCAAATCTATCCCAAACCTTCCTATTTTACAACAGGATTCCCGAACTCATGTTTTTTAAATTACGTGGACCAGGAGTCAATCTAGACTAGGATTTATTTTTTTTTTTTAAATTTTGATGTATTTTTGTGTCCCAGCGTACCAACACACCAGGTGGCGACTCCAATCCTATGTTCCCTAGCTTAGATTATTTTTGTACAATTCATAGTCGCATTTAAAGCCCCGTTATGTAATAGTAAATAGGTAATTCATTTAAATTGGTAATAGTAAGTAGGTAATTTATGTTTGTAATAGTAAATAAGACTTTTGCATTTAATCACCTATTTCACGAGCACCACATTGGCGACGGTGCCGGTCCAAAAAGGTGCCGGCCAGACCGAGGGTCGTGGGGGGGCTGCGACAGCGTGGCGACTTATACTGGGCACTTTGAGAATCCGAGCACACGATTTTAACGCGTTTCTCTCATTTTGGTGGTTTATGGATTTTGGGTCTCGTTTTATGTGCCACATGCTATGTGTTACTTTATTTGTTCTTTTCAAATTATTTTACACTTGTTTTACTATATTTCACTATGTTTGCTGTCTTGAGTACCCGTTTGCTCGATTTAGGTCTCGTTTTACGTGCCATACCTGTCTGCCTATGGTGTGATTTATTCTTGCTTTATTGTACATGTTTTAATATTATTTTGCTATTATACCTGTTTGTGGTTAATTTGGGGGCAATTTTTGGGGTGTTGGGGTGCATCAAACCTTTAGAGCCAAACGCGCTAAAATGTGTGAATCTTACCGCCTCCAAGTGAACACAGCATAACACATGTCTCATTTATTGCATATCCTATTTTTGTGGGTGTCTTTCCCACATTCCCTGTAGGAATTAAGACGATCTACCCAGATATGCGGTCGTGACAAAATATGCACGTAACAGTATCTGTGGCGATCACCTGACCACCGAAATAAGGCCCATCAGAATTGACGGATTTTATTTTTGGGCCCAAAGTCTGAAGGTTCGGGAACCAAGCCCATCTAGATTGCATTAGTAAACCAGGCCTCATATTCATATAGCTTAAACCATAGGGCAGAACTGTGTGGACCTTGTTAGGACACTAGACACAAGGCGGTAGGACCCACCCATTTATCTGGCTTGTAATAGTAAATAGCTTTACAATTTTGTTATGTAATAGTAATTAATCTTTAGTTTTTCTGATTCGTATGATTTACTTTGGCCATGTACTTTGTATCTACTTCCCGCAAGAAAGAGTAAATTTTGATTTTTGTATTGTATAAGCCTTAGGTAGGGTCAAAGGCATATGGTTGCCAAACCCAAACAGGAGACCTACCCCCGCGACATGTTTCTAAAGTTTTATTATCCCTTGTGTGCATTTAGGCTAACCCCAGCGTTGTAGGGCCCCCGTAGGCTACTTATTGCATATCATTAGTAGAAGGGATACCCTGTCAGATACCCTGTGTATAGAATTGCATACCTATCCCTAGGTACATAACCTACAATGGGATTTGCAAGCTTGCGTGTTCATTTTATAAAGGCTCTGAACGGGTACAAGCCTCAAGTAAGGCTAACATGTATTTCATGCAGATGAGTTACGCTCGAGTAATTGGAAAGGCGACCAAAGTGCCCTATTTGCTACAGGAGTGGAAACGAAACATGCAGTTGTCAGAACTGAATACAATAGCTGGTTATTTGGGTCATCCTAGTATGTCTACGGGATATTGAGCCAGATCGGACCATAGTAGAGGCTTTGGTACAGGTTTGGGACAGTGAGGCAGCTGTGTTCAGATTCGGGAAGTTTGAAATGGCGCCCACACTAGAGGAGATCGCAGGATTTCTCGGACTGAACTTCAAGGACCGGGCTATTATACTACCGTTCCTAGGTACTACAAGGGACTTCTCTTTGTTCACCGGCATATCAGAGGCTGCGATACTAGGAGGACCCGAGGCTAGTTCGGTTACTTTGATATTTTTACACGAGCACTTCGACACAAAACAGGGTTTTCATAGGAACAAGACTCATTTTTTGCATCCCACTGAGGAGTCCTGGGTTCAAAAACGAGTCCAGATTTTTGCTCTAGCACTGACCAGCGCATATCTTTTTCCGAGGCCGGATGGGAGGATAGCATTTAAGACGGTACGGATGTTAGCCGATTTGATACATGGCGTCGGTGGTCAAGACCTCACCATAATCCCTACTATTCTAGAGTTGCTGACATATTGGTGGCTTGTACAAACTATCAAAATGGAGTCAAATTTTTTAAGGGTTCAAGCCTTTTGTTGCAGGTCTGGTTCATGGAACATTTGGGGTGACGAAAGATTGCTTGTCATGATTTTTCCTGGGGTAGAGTGAATTGGGTACAAAGTCACAATCAACGCATCAATCGGGAGAAGTTACTGAAAGACAAGGAGAAGTACATTCGCTGGTTGTCTTCATTGAAGGAGTCAGAGATACAGTTAGTTCTAGAATAGGTACCCTGTCATGCACCGAGTCTGCAATCTGCTAGCCTTCTGTTCATACCCTTGATAGGAAATGAAGGCATTGTTCCCTACATGCCTTTCCGGGTCTTACGTCAATTTAGGAGGGTTCAGACAGTACCTCCAAAATCAGTGACTGATCGGTTCAATGTTATGTTCGACAAAGGGATACGGCCCGAATCAATACTAGAAAATTCGAGCATTTTGTCAGCGTGGGCATCCAGACGTGCATGTCAAGAGACAGTCGTTCGTTATACGATCCACAGCAGCGTGGAATTTCAAGGACCACGCCTCAGTACGATGTATGGCTGGAACATTTGCTTAGCCGGCAACCGCAAGCTGTAATAGACCCTTCAGAAGAAGTTGCTCGGTTGACCACACTATTGGAGGCTAAGGACAAGGAAATAGTGGAAAAGGAGATAGCTCTAGATAAGCATAGGCAAGCTTACAAAAGACTTCAAGAACAGCAATCCTGTATTCGAGAGCAGGAATACAACCGAAAGAGGGCATGCACCGAGATGGCTGATGATCTGGGACGCCTAATGCACAATGGGGCTACTGAATCAGCACGTAGCAAGCTTCTACGGTACGAGGAGCAAATGATGAAGATACGAGACCATCTAAAGGAGCTCGCCGAATAAGTTCAAACGGGCTTCGTCCCCTTTAGAGCTTTTTTTTTTTTAGGGTTCCTGGGGAAGGAACCGCATTTTATGCTGTAAACTTATGATTATGTTTGTTTATATATATCTGAATATTTTCTTTTTTTAATTATGTTTTGATATGAAGGTACTAAGTGTCAAAATAGCTGCCCAACGTAGCCTTATTTATACCCGCTCGCGCGCACGTAAACTTTGATTTGAAGACAGTATGAGCACCATACCAACAAAAGATGTGGAAGGGACCAGTGGGGATCAAAACCCAGAGATGATAGAGTTGCGCAAACAAATGGAATCTATGATGGCTGCTGTGGCCAGTATGAACCAAGAAATGCAATGGTACAGGCAAACTTATGGGCCTCACCCCGCCAATCAGGAGATGCTACCTCCTCATATTCCTAATCCCGGCATGGGGATGCCACTACCCCTACCATCACAGAATCAACCTCCTCCAACTCCAGTGCCACCACTGACAGATCCAATTCTACAACCACCACCTCATCTTGAGTTGGAGTATACCCCAGGAGGGGAAGCTGAATTAATGCCACCACCGCCTCCTGTACCGGCTGTCAATGATGCCCTATTAAAAAGAATGGAGCGGTTCGATAGTTTAAATCTCCATGAAGCAGCAACAAGGGATAGATAAATTTGGAGCTATCGACTACCAAGATATATGTCTATTCCCCGAAGTGCAATTACCTCCAAAATTTAAGATCCCAGAATTTCTAAAGTACAAAGGCACTGGAGATCCGGTAGCTCACTTTAAAATGTTCTGGAACTTCCTGGGGAATCCAACAAGCGACCCTCAGATAGCAATGAGGGTATTTTCCAAAAGCTTGGAGGGAGATGCGTTATCATGGTATTTAATGCTTGATCCCAAAAAATTGCAGGATTGAACGGACTTGGCAAATGCTTTTGTGAAACAGTATGAGTTTAACCGTGACCTAGAGCTGGACCGTTTTGCTCTGATGAACTTAAAGAAGAAGCCCTCAGAGGATTACCGTGAGTATGTGAAAAGATGGAGGGCGTTAGCTGCCAGAGTGAGCCTACCTATGACTGAGACTGAGATGGTCGAACTTTTTATTGATGCGCAAGAACCTCCTTACTATGAAAAGTTGACCGGGTCTACTTGGCAAATCATTTTCAGAAATCATCCAACAAGCAGAGGCTGTTGAAAGGGGCTTGAAAAGCGAAAAAATTATTGACATGACGGCCTTCAAACTTCAGATAGAGTCTATGCATGGGAGCACGTCTGTGGCTAAGAAATCCCTGAGCAAGAAGGTTGACAAGAAAGAAGAGGAAGTGACTTTTATTTTCAACCAACCCAACCGCCAACCACCACGCAACTTCCATCAATACCAAAGACCTAACCCACAACCCTTTTATCCACCACCTCCACTACCACCTCAATACTACCCTCAACCCGTATACCAAACACAAGTACAAATGCCCGTGCCTAATCCACAGCTCCCATATTATAATCCAAGACCACAACCCCCAAACAATCAAAGATCCAACCAGTCAAACAAATTCCCTTCACCAAACTCCAACCAAGCCAGACCACATCTAGATGACCACCCCGCAATTTTACCAATCTAGGACGGCCCATTGAGCAACTATATGAGCAGTTGAGATCCAGCATGGAGATTGAATCCCATAGCTCCTCCTCGGTATCCAGGGGGAGTTCCGGATAGGTTTGATGCCAATGCCCACTGTGCCTATCATTCTGGAGCCCCAGGGCATTCTACGGCTAATTGTTGGACGTTGAAGAACAAGGTGCAGGATATGATCGATGCACGTGAGATTGTCATTAGGAGGCCGGAACAAAGGGCTCCTGAAGTAAACACTAATCCGCTGCCACTACATGAGCCTCATGTTGGGATGGTTTGTATAGAAGCGGAGATGGAAGAGGAAGATGGAGAAGTCAAAGAAGTGACAATGACTCAGACCAAACCGTTTTATTTGGATTTGGAGTCATCTGAGCCTTTTATCATAGACATGGATCCGTTTGAGGTAGAATCTCAGGAGCCCGTTGTGATTGAACTGCCAACACAATTGCCAATTGAGAGCACACATGCAGTGCCGTGAAATTATGAACCCTCAGCTGTGATAGTCGGTGGAAGGCCAGTTTCTGAGGAGAAAGTTGTCCGCTGTCACAAGGTCAGGCCGAATCACAAATGACAATAGTTTTGAGGCCGGACAATCCAACAAAGGTAAAGAGGCCATGCAGGCCCCTAAGGCTGTAGCAGACAAAGATGTGGAGGACTTTATAAGATTGATCAAAAAAAGTGAATATTCAGTAGTTGAGCAGCTGAATAAGATGCCCTCACAAATTTCTATGCTCAACTTATTGTTAACATCCGAGCTACACAGGGAGGCAGTCTTGAAGATTTTGAGTGAGGCTCATGTGCCTCGTGATATTCCCACTGACAAACTTGCTGGGTTAGTGGATAGCGTGCTGGCATCAGACCAAATTTGTTTTTCTGATGATGACTTAACTTCTGAAGGGAGCGACCACAACAAGGCTCTATTCATCTCGGTTAGATGTGAGGGGCGGCATTTGCCTAGGGTCATGGTTGATAATGGGTCTACTTTAAATATTTGTCCTTTGAAGACATTGGATAAACTGGAAATCTCTCATGATATGGTCAGGAATTACATCCATGGTGATCAGAGGGTTTGACGAGGCTCAAAGACAAGCCACCGGAGAGATAAACCTTATTTTTGAAGTGGGGCCAACTGCTCATCAGATCACTTGCCAGGTTCTTCCAATTCTTTGGGTATATAATTTGCTGCTGGGATGCCCCTGGATCCATTCTACTGGGGCTATTCCGTCATCTTTGCATCAAAGGGTTAAATTCATTTACAAGTTAAAGCTGATTACTGTATTTGTCGAAGATGACCACGCCATGATGGTCAAGGAGGAAGTTGGGGAGAGCAGTGACACTCTGGTGCCTTTCTTAGCTTATGATGTGGTCTCTGTCAACCGAGGGCCTGGAGAACAGTCAACAATGAAAGCTGTCTGGGATAAGGCGAGTGTAATGATTGCAAAAGAAATGCTGCGTGTAGGATATCGCATCGGCCAAGGTTTGGGGATGAATTTGCAAGGCATAATACACCCTATTGAGCTACCAACGCAAATGAATACATTTGGGCTAGGTTAATGCTTTTCGCCCGAATGCCAGGCAGCTGAGGGAGATTAAGGAGCTGAAGAGAGCTAAAAAAGAAGGTCGAGCATTGCCTATGGTCATTCCACCTCTTAAGATTACTTTCCCACGTTCTGCCGTCATTATGGCTCCTGATGCAGATGAGGCTGAAAAGGAGGATCTTATCCAAGGGGTAGCTGAATTATTTGTCGGAGTAATTATTCAAGAGCAGACGGAGAAGGATGACACTGAGTTGCCATTTGCTGAGATCGACCAACTGCACAACTAGACATCTAATGATCCCCTAGTCATAGGGAGTTTCGGTAAATTTGAAAAGATATTGTTTTTAGTTTTGCTCCTTTTAATTTCATCTTTTTATGCATGTTTTGTACTTCTTAAGTCATTTTGTTTATGCCATCTAGTCAAGAAGTAGGTGCAGCATTGTATTCATGATTCATCTCATTCATCTATTTTGGAGACGAATCTTGAAAATAATTTGATTAGTAAGGCAAGTACAATCATGATATTGCCTTCATGATTCATCTTATTCATCTGTTTTGGAGTGAATTCTGAAGACAATTGATTTTATAGGATGGCCAATGAATGTTAAGTTTATGTTCTCTAGGATCACTTGTACAAATTTTCGATTAAAGATAACTTTTTCTTCAAGATGTTTTAGCTCATTTTGTTTTCTTTCAATTCATGCTTTATTTTTTCCCAGATGGCCCAAAATCAATGCTTTTGATCCTTCGGAACTACAGTTTACGAGGTCGATGAGTGCAATTTCAATATCACACCCGACCCTGATTTTACACAGTCTGAGAGTGGTGAGGACGAATGTGATATTGAAAATGAATTCGGGCGACACGAGGAAAAACCAAAGCCTAACTTGGAAGAAACAGAAACAGTAAACATTGGGACAAACATGGACGTAAGAGAGGTTAAAATCAGCATACACTTGAATAGAGGGCAGAAGAAAGAGATGATAGAATTTTTTATTTTGTTTCAAGACGTCTTTGCCTGATCTTATGACGATATGCCTGGCATTTCAACAGATGTCGTGGTTCACAAACTCCCCACTGATCCTAAATGCCCGCCTGTAAAGCAAAAGCCAAGGAAGTTTAAGCCGGAAATGAGCTTAAAGATCAAAGAACATCATTTGCCGCTTTGGGATCCCGGATACATTGGTTACCGACAATGCCAAGAACCTGAACAATGACATGGTAGATGGTCTTTGTGCCTAATTCAAGATTAAGCATCGGAATTCCACCATCTACAGGCCAAAAATGAATGGGGCGGTTGAAGCAGCTAACAAGAATCTTAAGAGAATGATTCGAAAGATGGTTTACAGTCAGCGTGATTGGCATGAAAAGCTGCCATATGCATTGCTCTCTTATACACATCTATCATGTGTATCTACTGGGGCAACGCCTTACTCTCTCATGTACGGAATGGAAGCTATTTTGCCAGCAGAAGTAGAAATCCCTTCTCTACTGGCTTATGGAAACTGAGTTAGAAGATGCAGAATGGGTACGGCTCAGACATGAACTTATAGCTTGCACTCATTGATGAAAGACGGCTAACAACTGTGTGTCATGGAAAATATTATCAACGGAGGATGGCCCGAGCTTACAACAAGAAAGTCAAGCCCAGACATTTTCAGGCTGGCGATCTAGTCTTGAAATGCATATTGCCAATATAGGACGAAGCAAAGGGCAAGTTTGCTCCTAATTGGCAGGGTCCATTCATTGTACACAAAGTATTATCAGGAGGAGCTCTTATCCTTACGGAGATGGATGGACAGGTTTTTCCCCAACCGATAAATGCGGACATGGTCAAAAAGTATTTCATCTGATTTGGCAGGCTGTAAACCCTTAAGTCATTGCAGAACATAGGATAGAATTCCACCTATTGTTTTCTTTCCCCTTTCACCCACATCCGGACTAAACCCTTTTATGTTTCTTCTCTTTATTTGCCTATCTTTCGTTTTAATTATGCTTTGTCCCTAACCTTTTCTATAAAAACAAATTGGAACTGAGCTAATTTACAATATTGGGCAAATGTTTTGTTTTTGGTTGGCGGAAAAAAAACAAAAAAAAAAAAAAAAACTGAAAAAAAAAAAAAAAAATTTGAGAGGCTGACCAGTCTTACAAATGGCAACTGACCCAACTAAAGAACATAGCTACAAGGGATTTTTTCAAATCTATTTCCCGGTTCGATCGATTGCCTTCAAGTAAGACTCTCAGCCCAAAATTGGGGCAATTCTTTTAGATAAGGGACATAACCAGTTTTCCTCAGATCACAAACCCACTCTTCCATCCCTTGTAGCTATGTTCTTTCCAACCAAAACGCCCATATTAAACTGGGGCAAGTTTTTGTTAAGATAATCCCAGTCTTTACCAATCACACGACTTAATCCATTTTGACCCTAACTATCCTAAGTTCTGCATAGGCTTAAAGGGAGCAGTTTGTGCGGTCTCGTTGATGTTAACATGTCTATCCCAATTACAGGGAAGGCAGCCTTACTGATGCCGAAAAACTTTGAAAACTAAAGTTTGCATGCATTGGAAAAGACGATTATAGCTTAGTCAGACGTCTTCCGTTTACTTCCACACCTTGCCGTTTACTTGGACCTCATAGGTGAAAACCCGGAAAGGGCACCTTTGTTTAAAAAAAAAAAAAAAAGGGCAAAAGAGAGGCTTGGTTGAAAACCCTACGGGGCAGCCTAGGCAAAAGGAGAGTGTACGAAAAAAATAATAATAAAGGGAGGGAAACCTTAGTGAAAACCTGAAAAGGCGCTGAGGAAAGGGTAAACTGAGCAAATGGTCAAAGTCTGGTTAACGACTTCTCTGGGTCCAAGTCTGGGAAAGTGTTCAACTGAAATTTGTTGACCGAAGTTAGGCTTATTGGTTGTCTCTATATCGTTCTCTCAACACAGTCATTGGCCTTTAAAAGGCACGTATCCGATGGATCCAAAGCATTGCCTGATCGGGTCCAAATCACTTAAAATGAAAGTCAAAGCGGTGTTAATACGGTGATGGCACGATTTTTACTAAGATTGCTCCCATGTGCCTGTATTATTTATTCATGTACTTCTAGATATCAAACTCACATGCTGCCATTTAGTTTGTTTGTAGTTTCTCTTCTTGTTGTTGATGTTTTAGTTGTCAAATATGTGAAAATCATCTGTTTAATTGAACTACGTTAGACCTGATTCTCGTTGGGGGATTACGTAGGCAGCTCTTAGCGAGCTCGGTCACCTTGCTAATAGACAAAAAATTCTATCAATCTAACATTCATGTATGTTTTGGCACTGACCAATTCGAGTTTTCTTTGCTTGATATCGCATTGTTTTGAGTACCTGCAGGTACATGAAAAAATCCACGATACTGGGGCAAATTTTTATTGATTGGATATTCTTCATAAACAATAAGGGATACACTAATCCTGAGAGCTGTCTTGATATCCAACGGTCTTTCTTCGCATTTTGAAAGGGGTGATTCACGCCAACCCCTAATGAAGCAATCAACCTCACAGGTGATCGCCACTTGGGAGATGGTACACTGAGTTCCCAATCAAACCTCTCAGTTTAAATAATGCTGTCATTTACTTTGCGCTGTTTAGGGCTTAATGTTTCAGTTTACAATCCAGTCATGATAGGGTTAACTACTAATTGCCTTTTACACTTCATTTCATGGGTAAGCCCCATGACATGGCTCCGTGTATGTATCATACTTATTGCATTTTACCCGATAAATGAATTTTGAGTTCTCATTTTCATTTTTAATAAACCTAATAAACGAATTTCAGGTTTGTATTTTTACCCGATAAACGAATTTTGGGTTCTCATTTCCATTTTCATAACCTGATAAACAAATTTCAGGTCTGCATTTTCATTCCCGATAAATGAATTTCGGGTTTCCATTTTATTAACCTGATAAATGAATTTCAAGTTTTCATTCTATTAACCTGATAAACGAATTTTAGGTTTGCATCTTCACCCGATAAACGAATTTTGGGTTCTCATTTTCATCTCCGTTAACCTGATAAACGAATTTCAGTAATTTGCATTTGCACCCTGTCTCTTATACACATCTAGATGTTTCTAAGAACCTGATAAACGAATTTCAGGTTTGCATTTTTACCCGATAAATGAATTTCGGGTTCTCATTTTCATTTTTCATTAACCTGATAAACGAATTTCAAGTTTGCATTTTACCCGATAAACGAATTTTGGGTTCTCATTTTCATTTTTCATTAACCTGATAAACGAATTTCAGGTTTGTATAAGAGACACCCGATAAACGAATTTTGGGTTCTCATTTTCATTTTTCATTAACCTGATAAACGAATTCGGGTTTGCATCTTCACCCGATAAACGAATTTTGGGTTCTCATTTCCATCTCCGTTAACCTGATAAACGAATTTCAGGTTTGCATCAGCACCCCCGATAAACGAATTAAAATTTCCATTTCTATTTACCTAATAAACGAATTTCAGGTTTGTATTTTCACCCGATAAACGAATTTTGGGTTCTCATTTCTATTTTTCATTAACCTGATAAACGAATTTCAGGTTTGCATTTTCACTCGATAAACGAATTTTGGGTTCTCATTTCCATTTTCATTACTGACCTGATAAATGAATTTCAGGTTTTCATTTTCATCCCCGACAAAAGAATTTCGGGTTTCCATTTTCATTAATTTGATAAACGAATTTCAAATTTTCATTTTCATCCCCGACAAACGAATTTCGGGTTTCCATTTTCATTAACCTGATAAACGAATTTCAAGTTTGCATTTGTCATCCCCGATAAATGAATTTCGGGTTCCCATTTCCATTTCTATTAACCTGATAAACGAATTTCAGGTTTGCATTTCTGCATCACCCGATAAACGAATTTCGGGTTCTCATTTTCATCTCCATTAACCTGATAAACGAATTTCAGGTTTATATTTTCACCTGATAAACAAATTTCGGGTTCTCATTTCCATCTTTATTAACCTGATAAACGAATTTTAGGTTTGAATTTTAACCTGATAAACGAATTTCAGGTTTGAATTTTAACCTGATAAACAAATTTTGGGTTCTCATTTCCATTTTCATAACCTGATAAACGAATTTCGGGTTTGCATTTTCATATCCCGATAAACGAATTTCGAGTTTCCATTCTATTAACCTGTTCTATTAACCTGATAAATGAATTTCAGGTTTGCATTTCTGTATCAATCGATAAACGAATTTCGGCTTTCATTTCAATTTTGCATTACCCGACAAACTCACCGTTCGGGTTTTCATTTCACTCTTGTTACCCCGATGACACAAAGTCGGGTTTTCATTTTAATTTATATGTCTTTACCCCGATGAGATAAAGTCGGATTTTCATTCGTATTTACATACCCTTGCCTTGATGATACAAAGTCGGGCTTTTAATTCACATTGCTTGTTGAGTTTCATTACCAGTGGCGTTTGCATGTTATGTCAAGTTAGTTTTCTTTGTCATTCACAGCTATGTTTCATTCTAAATCCCTGTACTGCCCCTTCTCCACCAGATCTAGGATTTCATTCTTGTTTTCCAGTTTCATTTATGTCTCTTATGGTTCATTTCACTGGGAGTCTTTTTATTCATTTCTTTCCCCCAATGAAGACTTTTCCAGCTCTAGATGAATAGATAGACCAAATCTCCCCGGTGTGTTTGTCAATGTGGTAAATTTCCTCTTTCATGACCTCATGAGCTTAATGTTGACATGTGGCAAATTTTGTTGTATGATTGAAATCATCTAGTCATGCGGTGTCTACAATCTTTGCCTAGAGTTTCTTCGATACTCTTCGACACTCTGGCAAAGAGGGGCAAGCTGTAGACACCTATTTTTGTCCCTTAAGTTCTCCCATATTTTCCTTTTAATTTGACTCTCAATTTTCTTTTTAATTTCCCTTTTAATTTCTTTTTAACCTGCTTTTTGATTTCCTCTTAATTTATCCTTTAATTCTCTCTTAATTTGTCTTATGGTGTTTAATTATTATGTGTTTTATGCATTTTTGAAATACAAAGAATGAGTTTTAATATTATTAACTTTTTAGATTTTTCAAAAAAAATTTAAAAAAAAAAAAAATTTCATTGCGTGAACAGTACCGCGCGTACTGTTCACGCGCCGAACAGTCAGCTCGACGACAGAGCTGTTTTGACCACATTTTTCTCTGCGTTTTTTCACCCATTCTCACCAAATTTCAGATGCCCCATACTCCCAACATGACAAGGTATGGTTTTTGACCATTTTTACACTCAATCCACCTCTTTAAAGAGCAAAAACATCAGTCTAAAGAGGAGAGGACGAAATTTCTGCAGAATAGAAAAGAGAGAAATTTTTCAAAGTCTGGAAAATTTTTCAAAGTCTGGAAAATTTTTCAAAGTCTGGAAAATTTTCCAGAGAGCCAAATTTGAGCGAAAATTCCAAACGATCAAAAACTAATTAGACTAAACTCAAAGAAGAAAAGTTGTAGAGGGTACCTGGAACTACAACTTCTCTTTGTAAATCTCAAGCAAAATCATTCATTTGGAGCGTCAAAAACGTGGTATAATCAGGCTGGTGGCCAAGAAAATCTGCAGACAAAAAAAGAGAAATTTTTCCTAGTCTGGAAAATTTTCCAGACAGCCAACTTTGAGCCAATATTCCAAGCTAGATGTGTATATCGAAGAGTAATTAGACTAAACTCAAAGAAAAGAAGTTGTAGAGGGTACCTAGGACTACAACTTCTCTTTGTAAATCTCAAGCAAAATCATTCATCTGGTGAGTGAAAAATGTGGTGGAAGAAGGCTAGTTCATCAACCGGAAGCTTGGAGGTGCCGAAAGCAAATTCGGCTCAAACGCACTCCAAGCCAAGCATAACCAATTCCACATTCCTGAGGTTGAGGTGAGTTAAATGAGCTTTTGAATCAATTGTTTTGGTGACAAAATGCTTATCTTACTATTTTTACATTATTTATGACTTAATTTTCGTTTTTTCTTTTATTTTTTAAATTTCTTCTAAGTTACATTTTTAATGACAATAACCACCAAACTTTAATTTGATTTTTGTTTGACATTTTAATATGTGTAATTACCATTTGCCCTTATGAGTATTAAATTGTAAATTGACTCTGATTTTGCACATATTTTTCGATTAGTTTCTTTTGTGATGATTTGTGCTTTATGTTTTTTATGTTTGTTGGTCTCGATATAATATTTATGTTTTTTCTTACTTGTTAAATGATGTGAATTTACTCTTCTGTCCTCAAATTTAGTTTAGTTGTACGACTAGACATTAAATATTTGAATCAAACTCAATTTAGTCCATGACTTAATAACTGTATCAATAATATAAAATCGGGCTAGATGTGTATAAGAGTACAGTCACCCATCATGTTAACAAGTAAGACACAAATATAAATTGAAATTACTATCTAAATTATACAACAAATAAATTGTACATAATTTAGCTACCTGTGATATGACATTTACCATTTATTTTCATTTCCTCATTAATATGTATATATTTTTATTACTTTTAAACTATCTTAAGCACACGTATGCTACAAAGTCAGCAATAATGAATACTAAAATTGAAAAGGGAAACGCGATAAAATCATGCAACCGATCCAATGCCGTGCCGAGGGAAATTCAAATCTATCCCAAACCTTCCCATTTTACAACAGGATTCGCCCCCGAACTCATGTTTTTTGAATTACGTGGACCAGGAGTCAATCTAGACTAGGGTTTATTTTTTCTTTAAATTTTGATGTATTTTTGTGTCCCGGCGCACCAACACACCGGGTGGCAACTCCAATCCTGTGTTCCCTAGCTTAGATTATTTTTGTACAATTCATAGTCGCATTTAAAGCCTCGTTATGTAATAGTAAATAGGTGATTCATTTAAATTGGTAATAGTAAATAGGTAATTTATGTTTGTAATAGTAAATAAGACTTTTGCATTTAATCACCTATTTCACGAGCACCACATTGGCTACGGTGCCAGTCCAAAAAGGTGCCGGCCAGACCGCGGGTCGTGGGGGGGGTGCGACACCTATATTTTAATTATATTTATTTCGTGCTTGGTTAATTAATTAGTTATTTCTTACTTTCATCATTATTACATTATTATATTGTTTAGAAAGGGTTGTGTGCATAGCACTCTGGTACTTGTAGTTAAGCATAGTCCTCGTGAGAACGATCTCTACTCTACTTACTCTGTATTACTTGATCGATTCGTATACTTGCGAACATACTTTGAGTCTATATTAGACCATAGATAGTATTTTTGTAATTTTACCCCCGAATCCATAAATTAGGTATTTATTTTTTATGTCAAAAATGTATGTTTATACCCTTAAAATGTGTTCTTGTAGTTTTTTTTTTTTTTTTTTTTTTGCAACAGAGGTCAAACAAGGCAAAAATAGAGCAACATGAGCGTAAAAGAAGAAAGACTAGGCACCCCTAGCAAAAGCTAGGCACTAGATGTGCTTAGAAGCTTGCTAGGGGTGCCCAACCACTGGTTCCCAAGGGGTGGCATGGGCGCCCAGCCTCCTACACCAACTTTTTTACAGATTTTTGTGATTTTGAACTGGGTTTTGAATTATTTTTTATCCATTTTCTTGTAAACTCTAATAGGCACAATATAAAGGTTATGTTAGGTCAATAATTAAGTATAGAGAGCATGAGATAATCAACAGAATACATAAGGCAACTGCAAGATCCAAGAGAATCAACATAAGCAACGATCGTTGAACTTAGCTTGACAACCCTAGTTTTTCATTCTCTTCCCTATTTCTTGTATTTAATAAGCTATTCACAATTTAATTGAATCTTGTATTGTACCAATTGGTCAAATGATGCACTAAACTCTAATTCTAGGGTTTCATTCAAACTTGCCATGAATCTGAATTAGTTTGATTTATTTTGTTCATAATTATGATCTGATGCTTGATTTGCTTAATTAGATACTATTAAATGCGTTTGTAAGCCTGGTTAACTTATATATTGATTTGTAACCCTAATTCAGAAATCGAATAAGGATCTTTAGGGTTAGGAATATGTCTAATTAACCTTTGTTCAGAAGTTTTATAAGGAAGGACGGACGTTTCGTGAATACGAATCAAAAGATACCTATTCATCTTAGGTAGAGTGGTTATCTATGAATTAATCTTGACTCAAATTCATATATAAATATAATGAATTGGCTAGGTTTAGTAGATTTGTGAGAAAAGTCAAAAGATAACTCACAATTACATAAGACTTTAGACTAGTAAACGGCATAAGTGAATCAAGAAATGATAGAACGAATAAATGGATCACTTGAGGGGATTGGTGAGAATGAGTGAACCCTAGATAACTCAATTATTGACTTTTTCCAGTGTTCACTAGAATTAGTGCCATATTCTTATTCTGTGTTTCTATTATTTACTACTCCATTGTTTCTTAGTTTAGATAGGATCAAAAGTGTGATGTTTAGGTACTAAGTAGGGTGTTAGCATAGTCCCTATGGGAATGATACTTTTTACTTCGATATGTATACTTGTATAATTCATGAGTCATGTCTAGTAACAATCACCGCATGAACAAGTTTTTGGCATCGTTTCCAGGCACTTCTAACATTGTATAGTCTATTGACATCTAAATAAGCACTTTCATTCTAGTCTAAACATAATTTTTTTTTTTTGTTTTGCATTATTTTCTTTTATTCTATTTTATAGTTTTTCTTTTTCGTCTGTTTTGGTTGGCAAATCCTTGTTTTTTATGCCAAAAAGGTCAAATAGGGAAATTCTACCCTTAAACCTTGAAATTGAGCAAACCACACATTGACTACGAAATGAAGCTAGACGAAGGTTCCAACCGGTAATTGAGATGGTAGATGATCAGGTTTCGGTCAACCCAGTGATACCATGCCAACCGAATGAAGAGGAGCTGATCCTTTTAAGTGGCTTTGCTATGCCAAACTTGGATGCACTTCGGTCAATCATTATCAATATGTTAATCTTGAAAAATAACTTTGAGCTAAAGCCACAAATTATTCAAATGGTTCAAATGTTGGCTATGTTTGGTGAAGCACCAAATGATGACTCAAATGTGCACATATTGATAAGTTCATAATTGTGCTATATTTATGTGTCATTTATCACGTTTTTATGTGTTGTAAGCAAGATTTGAGTAATTATTGACCTTAATTTGGTTATTCTTAGTTTTTGTAGCGTTAAAGTAAAAAAGATTTGAAAAAAAAGATGAAAAAGGTGAAAGGAAATGCTAAGGGCGAAACATGCACAAGTATGAAGCCATTATGGATTTTGTTTCGTATTCTAAGAATAACTTTCAAGTTCAAGCACTGATGGAGTTGATTTAAGATGCATTGGAATTCTAAGAGAGAGAGCTACTACAACTTTCATGTTTTACACTTTTCCAAATTCCAAGAGCATTTGGGTCAAAATCAAAGCCGAAGGTAAAGTACAATATCAAGGCGCAGCGCACATGCGCTGGGATTGTGCATTGCATGTGCACCGTGTCCAGAGAACTCCATTCTAGAATTGTTTTGCAGAGCACATCCACGCAATCAGGCAGAGTATGTGCGCTTGATAACTGAAGTTACGTGATTTTTTATTTTTGGCAGATTTTTTCGTTTGGTAGAACTCTCTTTTTCATACGATTTCATGTTCTTATCCTAAGACAATTATTGTAACCCTAGTACTCAATATAAATACCCCATGTAGGGTGAGTAGAGAGAGAACACACATCTAGATGTCGTCTATTCTTCATTTTATCTAGGGTTTTCAACAAAGAAATTCTTGTTTATTCTTCTATGGCACTTAGTGCCTAAACCCATTTTCTTGGTCAAGGGAATTCAAGCCATGGTTAATTTTACTATGTTGTGAGACTTTTTGTTCTTGAATTTATTCACTTTTATGTCAAGTGTTGATTTTTTTTCTGCGATTAATTTTATGATTGTTGTTTTTTAACTTGCTATTACTACAGAATATTAAGTTATTAGAATTAATCTACTGCTAGATTGTTTTAATCACGTGTGCTTAATTCAATCTGTGAAGCAACTAAATTTGATAATTGCTCGATTAGTGTTATCAAATTTAGGAAAATTAATCAATTAATTGACATAATCGTGTGTGTTTATGTTTAATTGGCCTAATTGTTCTTGTTGATTTTAATGCTTCTGTTAATTAATCTTTGGCGCGTGTTTGGATTAAATTAATGGTTAGGGTTAATTGGATCGCATGTTGAAAATTACCAACTTTACACCCACGAAAGAAATAAGAATCAACTTTGAATTGGAATTTGGGTTAATTTTTCAATTAGTGCTTGATATAGAAATTGAATTATCTTTGTTGTCAAGGATCGACTAGTAAACTGGTTATGATGGATATGACCAAAACCAAGATTTTTCTTAAATTGAATTCCCTCCAGTTTACTTTATTGTTTTAGTATTTAGATTAAAAGCATTCAAAACCCCCCCCCCCCCTTTCTTTTGAGCATAAAATAAACTCCGTTCTCTGTGGGATTACCTTGACTCACCACTTCTACATTAATATTGAGAATTGTTTAATTTTGGGTGCCTACGATAGCACTAACCAAAATTTTGACGCCATTGTCGGGGAATGGTTTGAATTTTTTTCGTGTTATTTATTTCATTTTTTCTTTTCTTTTATTTTGTTATTATTTCTTCCGCTAATTGTGTATGCCAGTGACTTGCTGGACAAGTTGAATTTCAATTTGATCTAGAAATACAAAGAACGCTATGAAATTATATGGAAGGATATATTAAGGGAAAGACAGTTAGGAAAAGATCAGTTGTTCAATTTTATCTTTGCTGACAATAAGAAAGACGAAGGAGAGACGAGAATGGCACAAAGAACTCTGAGAGAATTAGCAGCGCCCACCTTAAATCAGCAACCTTTGTGCATTACATATCCTGAATTAGATGCAAATGTTACATTTGAATTAAAAGCTAGACTAATCCATCTATTGCCCTCTTTTCATGGATTACCAGGAGAAGATCCAAATAAATATCTTAAGGAGTTCCACATAGTTTGCACGAGGAGTTTCAGATGAACATATTAAATTGAAAGCATTTCCATTCTCGCTTAAGGACGAGGCATAGGATTGGCTGTTCAGTTTACCTTCGAGCAGTATTACTACCTAGGAGCAGATGAACAGATTATTCTTGGCAAAATATTTTCCTGCCTCTCGAACTGCGAATATCCAGAAAGAAATTTGTGGCATAAAGCACTTTAACAATGAGTCCTTGTATAAGTACTAGGAGAGCTTATCAATTTCAAGAAATTATGTGCAAGATATCCACATCATCAGATAAGTGACTCCTTATTAATCCAATACTTTTATGAAGGTTTGTTCCAAATGAAAGGAACATGGTCAACACCGCTAGTGGATGGGCGTTAGAAAATTTAACTATTGACGCTACTCGTGAACTTATATCAAACATGGCCGCACATTGTCAAAAGTTCAGCACACGATGTGATCAACCTCTCAAACGTGTTACTGAGGTAAATGTTTCATCTTTAGAACAACATATGACCACTCTAACTTCTTTTGTACGACAACTGGCTTCATGAACTTCATAGACAGTACAACCCTACGGTATTTGTTCAAACGAGGGACACTCAACAGATATGTATCCCACATTACAAGATGAAGCTCAAGAGCAAGTAAATGCTGCAGGAAGATTTCCAAGGCAACCACGAACAAATTATGATCCTTATTCTAACACGTATAATCTTGGATTGAGGGATCACCCTAATTTGAGATATGGGAATCCGTGAACACAACCACAACCTCAACAGAATCGACAGAATTTCCAACCATATAGGCCCTCATTTGCTCAAAGACAACAAGCCAATCTGACTAATTAGACTAGTAATTCTTTAGACGAAATGTTAAATGCTTTAACAATGCTAATATTATGCAATTTCAATAGGACACCAAGGCTAGTATTCAGCAATTGCAGCACAAATTGGACAAATGGCGACTGCAATCAGTCGGTTGGAGGCACAGAGTTCAGGAAAGTTTCTCTCTCAAACAATTATCAATCCAAAGTACAACGTAAGTGCAATTGTGTTGAGAAGTGGCAGAGAGGTTGAGGTACAACACAAAATGGTTCCTGAACATGTTGAGGTTGAGAAGAACGAGGCCAAAGCTAAAAAAGAGGTTGTTCCAAGCAAAAAGAAAGGCAATGCTAGTGAAGAAAAAGGTGTTCCTGTATGGCTAGAGTATAAATCGGAACCCCCATTTCTCGAAGCATTGAAGGAGTTTTCAAAAGAGGATCCCGATAGCACAGAGAGTTGTATGATACTTTTCGTAAGTGCAAGGTACATATCCCTTTATTGGATACTATTAAACAAATACCTCACTATACTAAGTTTTTGAAGGAATTGTGTTCCCACAAAAGAAAGCAAAAAGAAAAGAAAGTTCAGAAGATAGAGGTTGGGAGAAATGTATCGTCTATTATTCAGAAATCTCTACCTGAAAAGTGTAAGGACCCAGGTTTGTTCTCTGTTCCTTGTAAGATAGGAAATACACAATTTGAAAAAGACATGTTGGATTTAGGTACATCTATTAACGTAATGCCATATTCTGTTTATGATGCATTGAAAATTGGACTATTGAATAAGACAGGTATGGTTATTCAGCTGGTTGATAGATCTTTAGCCTATCCTAAGGGAATTGTATAGGATATCTTAGTTCAAGTGGGGAATTTAGTTTTCCTACTGATTTTTATGTTCTAGAAATGGAACAAGGTGATTCTAGTGCTTTTATTTTATTAGAAAGACCATTTCTAACTAGGATAATCTTCCCAAACCAAGATAGATGCTCTTAATGGCACTCTTAGTATGGAATTTGGTGATACAAGTGTTAAGTTTAGTATTTACAATGATGTTGAATCTTCTGACCATACTAGCCTTGTTTCTGCAATCGACGTGATTAAGCCTCCAATATTGGAAATTCATGGACATAATAACAATAAGGAGGTGGATGTGAACCATGAAGAACATTTTGAGGGAAAGAATAAGAACTTGTCACAGAGAACAAGTAATAGAGGTTCTAATGGTTCACCACTTGCTAACAAGAAATTGATGCTATCTGTTGTGCAGAGAACAATTTTGGATTATAACCGCCTTCCTAGTCATCATAAATACTTATTTTTGAAAGATAAGGAGAAGGTGATCATCTCAAGTCAACTTAGCAATCCACAAGAAGAGCTTGTTCGGGTCCTGAAAGAACAAAGGAAATTGAATCCATTGTTTAATGAGAATAGTGAAACGGAAGATCTTTGAACTCCTCAACATGGGAGTAATTACTTGATTGGTGGAAGAGCATCAAGTCGAGCCAATGACAGTAAACAAAGGCGCTGCATGAGAGGCAACCCCTGTCCATTTTTATTTTGCAACTTTATTTTTGTTTATTTTTTTTTTAAAAGACAGCATAGTTTAATTTTATTGTTAGTGATGGAAATTGACCTTATGTATAAGCTAAACTGTTAAAATAGTACTTCGAAGATTTTGTGTGTTATGTGGGTGATTTAGAGTAGAAATTTTATGCTTTAAAGGTTGTTCTATGCTTTAAAAAAAATTTGAAATTTTGTTTCTGCGTAGCACGCATGTATGCGAGGTTGATCTTGCGAAATTTGATTCTGCCACTATAAGCCTCGCGCATAGAATGGCAACCGTGATCTCTGCTTCATGTGCGCACATGTGAGGTAAACATTTAGCGCATGTGCGTGCGGCCATTTATAAGGGTCAAAACCCTTCTTCACAATCATAACACACGAACACTTCTACTTCTTCCCTTCCAATTCCCCTCAATCAACCCCAAAATCCCCCACTACTATTTCTTCATCAATCACTCCTACTTCATCAATTTCACATCCAAGACCTTTCTTTTTCAAAAGGATAATTGCATCAAGGTATGAATTTCGTTCAATTTCTTTAATTTTTCCTTTATGGGGTTCAATTGATTATCAATAATGCTTTGATTCTTTTTGCTTTAATTGATTAAATATGTTATGGATTGAACTTTAAACTTGTGATTGGAGTGATTTATGTTTGGACTGTTGATTAAGGAGTGATTTCATGTTAATTATTTCCACAAAAATTTGCTCTTTATCTATGCTTGCCATGTGTTCGATAAATTGTCTCAATGAATAAAAATATTAAAACACAAGGCATTGATGCATAAATTTAATTCCTAGAATGTTGATTATGCCATGTGATCTCTTTTTGGTTAATTTTCATGCATAAGAAGGTTCTTGGAATGTATATAAGCCTTAGTTTTAGGCACTATTTTTCTTGAATTTTCTTGTATATTCTAGCATGGCTTATGATTCGGGGAGTGGAATTTTATTTAAGTCTGGGGTGTAGATGTTAATTGTTGGGAGGCCATGATGCTTATTTATATTTTGTAAGAAAGGGAAGAACGGGCAAGAAAACAGCTACGGGCAAGAGTGCCGAAGCATCCTCATCATCCGTGTCTCAATAGCCTAGGGTAGTTGGGGTATGAAATTTTTAACTGCAACAGCCCAACAAAAGTACAACAATGATATCTCTAAACAGGCTGTAATCAAAGAAAATGGCAGTCAAGTTCGATTGGCAAGGGTGCCCGAGAGATCAGGTAAACCATTCGCAATCGTAGATGAGATCACTTCACCTCAACTCTTATAGATACAGTCATCCATAACATAGTTAAACTTCTTGGCATTTGTTCATATTTAATTCTACATTAATTCAAATTTTCTCTTGAGGAAATATATATTCATAAAACTAAAATAAACAAAAAAGATATTAAAATAAATAGGATTACAATTGTCAAGTATATAATAAGTTGTAACCGAAGGACTTTATTGTCAAAAACAATGTTATGGACTAAAGCATTAATCTTTTTAAATTTTAAGGGGTAAAGTGCAATCAAACAAAAAAAGGAATAAAATGGAATAGGGGTAAAATGGTCAAAATATTAAATTGTGATAACGGGAAGGGGTAAAGTGCTCAAAAGCTAACGTTAGGAACTAAAATGTTAGTGATACTAAAGTTTAAGGGGTAAAGTATAAATAACCTTTTTGTTTTTAACCCTATTTTAAAGTCAATGGATTAAAGAAGCGGATAATATGATGGTCTATCTTTTTTTTTTCTCTTTTCTTTCCGGGGTTGGGAAAATAAGAGAAGTTTTCTTTCTCGTAGAATAAGTACGATATATGTAGTTCAAGAACAAGAAAAGAGCAAATCTCTTTGATCAGATCCATCAACTTAGGAGTGAGAGATAGAGGAGAGAGGGCAGTGGAGTCCAAATCAAGGGCTGCTATTTGCTGCTTACTGATAGTAGTTAATTGATTAACATTGACTACTGCTCAGTGCTCACTCATTCCAATTCAATTCAATTCAAATTCAATTCGATATGTTATTTCGGTTGATTGATCTGATAAAAAAGTGCCAATTCCATCCAGTTGGGAGGAGTACATAATACTCGTTTCATCACGAGGAAGAGGAGTGAGTAATTCAATATTTGTGTCCTTTAAATTGAATTTCATTCATATACTCTATTAAGATTAGAAGAGCTGGAGCCGGTACAAGGAAATCAGGCAGCGGGAAACGGTCAGATCCGATATCGGTCACCATCGGCCGCTGAACTTCTAGATGCGCATGCGCAAGCGCAGCCTCAGCAGCAAGACCAGAATAACGGCAGCCCCACTCCAATGGAGAAGATGTTAAAAAGGAGCAGGCAACCGCAAGATTCCCTCTTGGACAAAATCCAGAGGTACCGAGGATTGATCCTTGTGATTTCCCTCTCTGTTATCCTCGTCACATTTGTACTCTTTCTCATGCCCACTCGCTCTCTCTTCTGATTCCCTCCCCCGCAAGTTCTCTCCCATGAATGCCAACGCCGCCCGCTCCTACGCAGTCATCTTCGACGCCGGCAGTTCTGGGAGTAGGGTTCATGTCTTCTGCTTTGACACCCACCTCGATCTTGTGCCCATTGGCAAAGATCTCGAACTTTTCGAATATGTAAGGGGTAGTTAGTGGCTTAGAATTTTTCAATTGTGATTCTATCCAATCTTATGTTTAATGCCTTATTTTGTTTTGTTTTGAATTTCGTGTTCTGATTATTGTTTTTATCATCGTTATTATTAGACAAAACCAGGTCTCAGTGCATTTGCAAATGACCCGGAGGATGCTGCCAATTCCTTACTGGATCTTCTCAGCAAGGCTGAAGCAGTGATTCCAGCTGAATTGCGCCAGAAAACACCAGTCAGGGTTGGGGTTAGTAGTAATTCAAAATCACAGTACTGTAAATTCTTACTCTAAGGCAAGACTAACACTGTTTGTTCTTTACTCACTCTAATTCTGATACTGATGCCTACATAGGCAACTGCAGGTCTGAGGCAACTGGAAGGAGATGCCTCTGACAGGATTTTGCAAGCGGTGAAATTGCTTCCTTTCTTCCTTCCTTTGTCTCTGAACTTTTTTTTAACCTATTAATCCTTTTGGCATTTCAATAGTAGTACTAATTATTGTTGTCATTATGGAAATTTCATGATTCCATGTTCAAGGTTAGGGATTTTCTGACGAACAAAAGCACCCTCAAGTCGAAGGAAGATTGGGTCACTGTTATTGATGGGAATCAGGAAGGGGCGTATCAGTGGGTATGTTGCATTGATTTGGTGATTCTTTTCCAGATGGTCGTTTTAATTGGGTGACTGTTACATTCAACATTGCCTGCTGTATATCCGTACAACTTTATTTGGCATCTGCTCAATGATTAATGAACATGGTTATTACCTAGCAAATTCATGCTCCAAGGCTCGAGTTCTCTAGGATTCACAGGATACCTCAGCACCTTGGTGCCTATGCCATTGACACTCAATCCTTGCACACATGATGACAGTTGTGTACCTTTTCTTGCTGTGAACAGTCATGAGTATGATCATAACAAATAGATAAGGATACAGGATGAGATATCTTTGCCTGAAAACTCATTAAAAAAAGAACCAATGAGCAACTTTAATTGATGGAGAGTCAGTGGTTATACAATTTTTGGTAAATTAGCTGACCTCCCTGAATTTTTTTTCTTTTTTTTTTTTCGGTTGCAAATACACAGCTTCTCCAGATTCTACTCTGGTTACTGAAATTATGGTAAATTCTTTCATGTTACATAAACTTACACTAGATGCGGACCTCAGTAACCATTTTTTTTCTATGACCAAGATTTTGCTTGTAAAAGTACTTGGGCATCCAACTCAATACCAATTGGCAATGAGTGGAGTAGCCCAAGATCTTATTAGCTGGTTTTTCATAATCCTAGTAAACCGATATGGGACTTCAATTATGAATAATTCATGTGATTTTAGACCGAAGGGTGACTATTAGGAAAAATATTAAAACACTGATAGGATAAGCTCTGCAATTATGCTTAAACTTTTTGGAGGTCTGTGTAATTTACTTTACTTCTTACTATTTCTCATCCTTGTGAAAACTTGGCAGAAAATCTTTGATGTGATAATTAGAAAAAACCTATTCACTATGTCTTCAATGTATTATCTTTTTTTATGGAAGACATTGGCTTCCTCCGATCTCTATGAATAAGGTTTTAACCAGCTGTTGCAAATTGAACACATCAGCTACCCTTTTCCGATTTAGTTGAGGTTGTTTACATGGAATCCTACTTCTGCACCGATTCAGTTTAGGGCTAATACCTTTGCAAAATAAGAGCTGCCATTTTTGGGTTTATTTTAGTCTTTTTTGGTCTTCCTCATCTTTCCTTTTCTTTTTTCCACCTACTCTGTAATAAAGAGTCTAAAATCATCGTAAATCCTGTTTCTCACCATTACACAATACAGGAGCTCCTTTTTTTTTGGGTGTAAAAAACACTTTTAATCCCCAAAGTTTGGCCAGTGACATTTTTGGTCCAAGTTTCACAAAAAACAAATCACGTTCCTCATCTTCTAAGTTTCAACTCTATTAGGACAATTGACATAAAAATAACATAATTTTCGGTTTCTATGCCTCTGTCCTAACAAACATTATTCCTTATCTGATAAATCCTAAAAAATTACCCCCAATCTTTAATTTCTCTTGGCTAAACCAACAAAAATTGCTCTTTCTCATAAATTTTAACAAAAAGTTATGCTATTTTTCTATCAATTATCCTAATCCAATGGAAATTTGGAAGGTGAGGGACGTGATTTGTTTTTTGTGAAACTTTGGGGACCAAAAATGTCACTGGGCCAAATTTTGGGGACTAAAAGTGTTTTTTAGCCTTTTTTCTTATATATATATATGTATATTTTTTTCTTATGTCTAATTCTAACTTTTGGTTGAGTTGTTTATCACAATTTTGTTTTTCGCAAACATTTCATCAATTTTATATTGTATAACAAAAGATTTTGTGAGTATGATAACTCCTTTGGCAAAATTTTGTCGGTAGTTCTCGAGGTACATGCCTATCTTCTAATTGTCAGAAGTATGGAGTTAGCCCTTCAGTTGCCACCATGCCTTATCTCTAAATATCATTTCCTTGTATTCTTCTTTTCTGTTTATGAACGTAGTCAACCAACATCATGATTTCTCAACTTTTACCAGCTTTGTTGTAAAATATAATTGCACAATCATATTTCTTAACTTCACCAGCTTTATTGTAAAATATAATTGCAGAATCATACTTCCTTGTAACAAGTCAGTTATTTAACTTTTTGTTGAGGGATTCTTTTTAGCAGTCTATGCGCATCAACTAGGTCTATATGAGTCCCTTAAGGCTAGGTTTTGGGAGGATATGGATGAGACGATAGGTAGTGTCCCCCAAGGTGGGCAAAGTTTTATAGGAGGTGATCTAAATGGACATGTGGAAAGAGATAATGAGGATTATGACAATAGTGCATGGTGGATATGGTTATGGGGGAAGAAATGAAGAAGGAAAATCAATTTTGGAGTTTGGAATGGTATTCGACCTTTGCATTGTGAATACTTTTTTCAAGAAGAGTGAGGAACATTTAATTACCTTTAAAAGTGGATCAAAACAAGGTCATAGATTGACTTTCTCCTTACGAGAAAGAGAGATAGAAGGGTTTGTATGAGATTGTAAAATCATACTTGGAGAAAGTTTAACCTCACAACATAGGCTTTTGATGGTGGGCTTTAGGCTTAAAGATCACATCAAGAGAACAAACCTACCTAGATTACCTATAATTAAGTGGAGGAATTTAAAGAAGGAAAAAGAAGAAATTTTTAGGAATGATTTGTTAGGGCAAAGTATTTGGGGTTTAGAGAATCTGACACTTTATGGAATGACATGGCAACTATAGTGAGAATAGTGGCTAAGAAGATAGTTGGAGAGTCAAGAGGTTATGCCTCCATGAACAAGGAATCTTGGTGGTGGGGTGAAGGTGTACAAGATAAAATCAAAGTTAAAGAGGACTAACTATAAGGCTTTATATAGTTGTAGAAGTGAAGAAAATATTGAGAAATATAAGCTTGCTAAAAAGGAGGCAGAAAAGGCTGCAAGTGAAGCGAGGGATAGGGTTTTGAAGAATTTTATCAAAAATTAGATCTAAGGAGGGGGAGCGAGATATTTATAAATGGCTAAAGTAAGAGCACATAGGATGAAGGACTTAACCCAAATCAAGTGCATTAAGTATGAAAATAATAAGGTGCTAGTAAGAGATGAGGAAATTAGGGAAAGGTGGGAGAGGTACTTCTATCAACTATTCGATGAAGCAATGAAGATATTATTTTGGGACAATTAGACCAGTCTGAGGAGTATAGAAATGTAATGTATTATCGAAGGATTCAGGAATTAGAGGTGGAGGCGTTGAAGAAGATGAAGAAAGGAAAAGCAATTGACCCTGATGATATTCCAATTGAGGTATGGAAATACTTAGGAACTAGATAGAAAGGCATAAGCTGGCTGATCAATCTTTTCAATAAAATATTGAAGACTAGAAAGATGTCCGACCAATAAAAGAATAATCTCATACCCATATTTAGAAACAAAGGGGATATACAAAATTGTGCGAATTACAAAGGTATTAAGTTAATGAGCCATACGATGAAATTTTGGGAGAGGGGGGAAGAAAGAAGGTTAAGAAACGGGACTAAGCTGTCAGATAATCAGTTTGGTTTCATGCCAGGGAGGTCAAGAGCTAAAGCCATAAATCATTCAAGGAGACTTACCGAGAGATGTCGTGATAAGGAAAAGGATTTGCACGTTATTTTTATTAATCTTGAAAAGGCATATAATAGAGTCCTTAGAGAAGTTATGTGGAGAGTTTTGGAAAGAACAGGAGTCAGAGTGGCTTATATAGAATAAATAAAGGAGATATATGGGGATGTGGTTACAAGTGTGAGGACACCAGGAGGGTTGACTTGAGAGTTCCCTATCTGTTTGCATATACCAAGGGTTCAGGTTTAAGTCCTTATCTATTTGTATTGGTCATATATAAACTTACAAGACATATACAGGAAATATCATGGTGTATGTTGTTTGTAGATGATATTCTTTTAGTAGAAGAGACAATAGAAGGGGTTAATGCCAAACTCGAGATGTGGAGAGAGATACTTGAGTCAAAAGGTTTTAGACTCAGTAGATCAAAATTAGAATATGTGGAATTTAAGTTTAGCAAGACTACATGTAAGAATATAATAAGGGATAGAATCAGAGATCAAGAGATGCCCATGAGTGAAATTTTAAGTATTTAGGTCAATTCTTCAAAGTGATGGTGCTATAGATCGAGATGTTACATACTGGATACAAGCACGTTGGATGGAATGGATGGCATCAAGAATACTGTGCAACTGCAAAATTCTTGTTAGACTTACGAGTAAATTTTGTAGAATGACCATTAGGCTAGCAATGCTTTATGGGTCTGAATATTGGGCAATAAATTCTACACATGAGCACTAGAAAAGATGAGAATAGCAGAAATGGAAATGTTAAGATGGATATATAGGTATATTAGGCTGGACAAGATACGCAATAAGCATAATCCGCCTGTCAGGCGAGTAGATTTTAGAGAGAGTTGTCAATGTAAGAGAGGTAGGGGAAAACCGAAAAAGACTTAGTGGGTAACGTGTAAGAAATATATAGTCCATCTAAGAATTAAGAAGGATATGGTTCATGACAGAGTGTAATAGCATAACAGGATTCATGCAACCAACCCTACTTAATAGGAAAGGAATAAGGCTTGGTTTGTCATGGTTTGTTTGTATTCTTTTTAGCATCAACCTTAGGATTAGAGATTTTGGATATGTATAAAGAACGTTTAGAAGATTGCAGTAGACCTACTTGCCATAAGCCAAGACTATCCTTGTGCTTCAACCAGAAAGTAAGCATTGGAAAGGTTTAGGCCCTGGAATAAACTAGGTATGTCTTCCAATCAAGTGGGGCAACAATCTAATGTTGTAGGATCAATCATTCAATATCTGGAAATAGTCTTTCTTGTTTAATTCTCCTGTTTGCTAGTCCAAGTAAGTTTATACAACTTTAGTAAGGAATTTTATCAAGCTTAATTAACTAAGACACTTATGAATTGCTCCTTTACTAGCATCTACTTTCTTTTGTAATGTAACAAACCACTTAGAGAGATATTCTATATGCAGCCAAGAATATTTGCAATAATAGTATCTATAGAACATGATGCAGTGATAATTCTATCCTCCCATGGTCATTATTTGAGCAAAATTCACCGTTATCTAGAAATACTTTTGATTTTGCATATTGTTAACTACTTAATGGCTTCAATGGCTCTATAAGATATCATCTAAGTTCAAATTCCAGTAAAACTATAATCTTCCAACCCCACAAGGGGTACTATAAGTAATAGTACCATTCAAAGTGGCAGCTGTGCAAGAGTTAAACTGGGGCGTTTGATAAAACTAAAATCTTAAACTTGAACACTGAAAATTTAAGTGCTGCAATCCTTAATTTGCTTGATTCATAAAGTTATATCTATGTGATAATCAACTGGATTTGAGCACTGAATTGAAGTATTTTACCCAATGTATATTATATAGATCAATGATAATATTTCATATTATTTTTTATATATTAATTTTTATAATAGTCTTTTTTTTTTTTTTTTAAATTAGTTTAATTATATAGTGTGTGTGTGTGTGCGCGCGAGAGAGAGGTACTATGTGCAAGTGTGTCTGTGTGAGAGAAGGAATATACTATGTGAAAGTATGTACGAGTAAAGAAATTTGTGTGTTATGTGTGATAAAAAACAATTATGTATGGAAGTGTGCTTTTTTGTGTGCATGTGGAAAAGAGAGAATTTTTGTGTGTGGGGGAAGATGAATATATTTTTGTATGTGTAAAAGACACACACACACGCTCACACACACACATATATATATATATCTATCTATGTATGTATAGATATATATATATACGTATGTATGTATTTGTTTGTGAGTGTGTGTTTGTGTATATGTGAGAGTGTGTGAATGTCAAATAAAGAAAAAATTGAGTGAGCTTTCCTATGCTAGTAAAGAATTCAACAAATTAAGTGATAAACTTTTCAAGTTTTGTGTACAAATTAAGTGGCACTTAATGTCTATTAAGAGATGAGAGAATTTTGTTATCAAACACACTTAATACGAAAATCATTTAACGGATTAAGTTTAAGCACTTGATGGGGTTATCAGACACCCTGCTAAAGATCTAATTGAATTTATGCCTCTCTGTTGAATTTATTTGTGCCTATGCAGGTGACCATCAACTATCTCTTAGGGAATTTGGGAAAGAAATATTCTCGTACTGTTGGAGTTGTGGATCTTGGGGGTGGATCTGTGCAAATGGCATATGCTATCTCAGAATCAGATGCGGCCAAGGCCCCAAAACTATCAGATGGAGAGGATACACATGTCCAGGAAATGTATCTGAAGGGGACAAAATATTACCTTTATGTGCACAGGTACCGCTTATCTATCCTTTTGTTTGCATTTATGCAAAGAACTATAGCATACTACTTTCTGGGAAATTTCATTGGGATGGAAAATTTTGCTTCATTAACCTGTCTAAATAAAGGAAGTTTCTGAAATGTTAATTTGACATTATATCCTGCTCCTTATTCTATTATATAATACCTCTTTTTCTTTTAAATTTATTATGGATCTTCTACACAGTTATTTGCACTATGGCTTACTGGCAGCTCGTGCTGAGATCTTGAAAGCTGGTGAAGAATCCAGCAATCCATGCATCTTGGCAGGCTTTGATGGTATGTCGTTCTTTTAGCATCTCCAGGCCTGATTTTCCATTGGAAGTGATTTTGTTCTTTCACTGTCTTCATCTTTCTTCTCAATTGGAGTATGTTTGCGTGTTTAGTATGGGCTTCCTTAAAGTAACTAGTTTTGACCTGTCATTCCATTTAATATGAAGTTATAGACTATCGAAAAATTAGACGGCTGTTTTATGGAGAAGAAGGCTTATATAACTCATATACTCAAGCGGAACGTGAGGGTACTGTTAAATGCCATATTTGCTAAAGCACTGGATACATGTATTCATAATAAACAAACAAACAAACCAAGCCTTAATCCCACTAAATAGAGACATGTATTCATTATATAGCAGAAAAAAAAATTTGGGCAGAGCATTCCCAAATATGCATAGGTTGTCAGTGTGTTAATACTCGTGGTAGACATACATTGGTATTTTTCTTTTTTAATTTTGTATTACTTGCTCCCCGGCATTAAAGTGAGTCTTTGACTGCCTTGTGGACTTCTAAAACATGAATAATATATATGTTCATTTTGAGTTGAACCGCCAAGTTTGCTTATAGAAATAATATAAGATGTAACTTTTCCCATTTTACGTCAATGTCGAAGTGTTTGAACCTCAAAATAAGCTGTCTTCTGTTTACATGTCTAAGGGCTTCTTTATTATTTTTAGTTTGGTTGAAAGATGTCATCCATTATGTTCAAAGCAAAAGTGAAGTGGTGCTCAATGCATTGATCCATTAACTTTGATGCCTTGGTCTCCAGCAATTTTCTGCATCCAATTGTTCATCTTACTAGTATATGTAAAGAAGTTTACTATTTTAGCAACAGAATATGAATCTTGATTGTTTGTCTGCATAAGAAAAGGTTATCTATCTTTTACTTAATAAGATCAGCAACAAAAATGGGTCTTGTTATTACATATTCCATGAATAAAATTGCCTGACTTGGAGGGAATACTTTCTGCAATTTGGTCGATTTTTGCACCAGAATATTTCAGGAGAAAAAGTATAGTACTGTTACGAGTCATTTCAGCATTGTAAAGTCTGCAATCTTAATTCAGCATGTGTTTGCTCCCATATCTACATACACGAGAGACACAGTAATATATATTTGCATGAAACAAGATAGATGGTGTCAATTTTTAACATAGAAGAGAGACACAGTAGTATATATTTGCATGTAACAAGGTAGATGGTATCAGTTTTTAACATAGATGAGAAAGACAGTAGTAAGTTAATATATTTCCATGAAACAAGGTAGAAGGTATCAATATTTAACAATTTGATCAGTGCTATGCAGAGATAACCTTTCTCCCATTTATGTTCTAACCATTAAATCTACTTTAAGTACTAACACTGGTTTCTTCTTTTGCCAGGGTCTTACAATTATGGAGGGAAAAATTATGCATCATCAGCTTCACCATCTGGATCCAGTTTGAATAGATGTAGGGAAGTAACTCTTAAAGCTCTCAAAGTTAATGAATCCACATGCAGCCACATAAAATGCACATTTGGTGGGGTATGGAATGGTGGAGGTGGGGATGGTCAGAAGAATCTCTTTGTTGCCTCGTTTTTCTTTGACAGAGCTGCTGAGGTATTGTCCAAAAAATTATGCTAGCTACAATATTTGATCTTATTGGTTAGCAATGAAATTGGTGTATGTGTCACCATTTCTCATAGGATTTCCTTGCAGGCTGGTTTTGTTGATCCACACATGGCTGTAGTAAAAGTTCGTCCAGCATTTACACAGCATAGGATTGATTTTGAAGATACCGCTAAACGTGCTTGTCAAACAGGACTTGAAGATGCCAAATCTATATATTCTCGTGTGGACCCGGATAACCTACCATACTTGTGCATGGATCTAGTGTATCAGTTCACGTTGCTTGTAGATGGGTTTGGTGCGATTATTATTCTACTCCCAGTGTTCATGGCTAGTCTTCTAAATTTGAACAGCCAATACTAACACATTTGAGTTTAATTGCGCAGGCCTGGATCCTTGGCAAGAGATTACCCTGGTGAAAAAAGTGGAGTATCAAAATTCCTTAGTCGAAGCGGCGTGGCCTCTTGGCAGTGCCATAGAAGTTGTGTCATCTTTGACATAACTGTCGGAATACCAGTTTGTTATCCTCTTGCTTACCGTTCATCATATTGGATTTCTACCATTCATAATCGCTCTGTGCGTCGCCAAAATTATCCCATGACAGCTGAGATCCAGTTTTGTGGTAACATATTGAATAATGGCAACTACTGCCACACATCAGAAATAACATTAATGTTATTTCTGATAATGAAACATGAGAATCTGATTCGTGATTCAAATATGAATATGATTTTGTGTAGTTGAATATCTTACTCAAAATATAGGAATTCTTTGTCGCATTGCCGGTGTGAGTGCACGTGTCCGAGTACAAAAACCGAAAGGGGCATAACTCTGATTCAAATTTACGAGGATCATTTATACATCATTGTACCTAACGGGAACATCCTTTATCTTGAAAAATGTTAGCATAAATTCGATATTGGATCTTGCTTGCAGATCTTATAATCAAAATTAAAGCATATAGAATTTTACTTGCATAAATTTGATGTCTTAAATTTTGTAGCATTTAATTTATATTACAGAGTTTACAAAGAGAGTAAAAGATCAAGTATATTTGAGTATTTTAGCCTTTCATATCAAAATAAATTTCTCATAACTACTATACAAAATCTCTAATTTCACATACTCCTTCGCACTTAATTTTGTCAAGCTAACCTGTCTTGTAATTAAAGGTTTTATATGTATATATTCTAAAACGCTAGATACTTTCACTGCACAAAAAGTATATAATTTTACAAGTGTGGATAAAGATTCAACCATCAGCAAAAGCTTGCCAAGAAGGAAAAGAATCCCTCCAAATATATATATATATATTCTAAAACGCTAGATACTTTCACTGCACAAAAAGTATATAATTTTACAAGTGTAGATAAATATTCAACCATCAGCAAAAGCTTGCCAAGAAGGAAAAGAATCCCTCCAAACTAACTCATGGTTAGTACTCCATCCTATTGAAACAATTCTATTATACCTGCATTAAGTTCGTCAGAACAAAAAAATAAGGAACAACTAGCAAATAACTCTTTGAGATGAAAAATATCTTCCAAAGCTGTATTGAGCAAGAGGTCAAAACTGTTATCTTTGTTGAATTTTTGGATTAACCTTTTACTATTGGTATGGATCACATTGCTTTTGACAGCTTCTGCTTCCCCTATTTCCTTGGTCCCTTCCTCCTTGCTTTTCCGTATAAACCCAAGCCTTGGACACCTCATAATCTCCCTTTATAGCTGTTAATCCTACACCAATGCAACAAACACCTGTTTGGACTTTCACAACTGTTACAATATGAACTGAATTTCTATCCCAGTGAGAAATTGCTTCTTCATCGGCAAATTGTGGTTGTTTGGTTCTTGTTCCTTATAGATTCCTCAGCTCTACATGTTTTTTATTCTCACCATTCATTCCAGGCTAAATTCAGTCTCCACAAAAGGCCTAAACTCATTCTGGAATTGAAGTTGGTTTCTTTATTTCCAAATCTACCAAAGAATATTAATAGTAAGAGCAATATGATCATCACCATCAAGTCTTTTCCTAACTTCCATTAACTCACACCACTAATTCCTGAAGTTATTCCTGAATTCTGCCAAGCCATCCCAACTCACAGGAGCAAATTTCTATACATCTTCTGCCCTAGGGCACAGAAAGAGAATATGCTCAGTAGTTTTCATCTTCTCTTCAGGCACCATTTATACTAGGGTTCACCAGTTTTCAATCTATGAAAAATCTCATAATTGCTTGGTATGCCCTGGTTTAGACATTTCCAAGTGAAGTGCTTCATTTTATGCTTAACTTTCAGTTTCCAAATAGACTTATTGTCTGATCCAGCCTTCTATAACTTTTCACTGCTCCATGAATTGGTTCTGTCTCTCAGTTTGAAACAATTCTATACTTTATAACTAGAGCTTACAGAATACTTACCCCTTTGATCTCTTAACCACTGCCACTGATCCTATCTTCTTGCCAGACTAATAGGAATCTTCAATATGCTTTCCACATCTTCTTTACAGAAATGCTGCTAAAGTAAACTAATATTCCATAAAAAAATCTAAATAAACTTACTAGCCTTTACCAATGGATTAATTTTCCTCTAATTTGATTTGGCTCTTCCATTAGGATTGGTTGGAATCCATTTGTCTCTCCATACATTGATACTCTTTCCATTTCTCACCTTTTTACACATAAACTCAAAGCCTTCCTACTGAATGTCTGTCACACTGATTAATTCCTGTCATGTCCAAGAAGCATTTTGAACCTTTTGAACCTCAAAAATGATTGCTTCCTGCAATATTTAGCTTTAAGAACCCTACTGACTAGTTAATTTGGCTGAGTTCGTAATCTCCGAGCTTGTTTTGCTGACAGTGCTCTGTTAAAGTGTTGAATATCTCAGAACCCAAGATCTCCTTATTCTCTTTGCTAAGTGATTCTGTTCCAACTAATAAAGTGAATTTTCTTATCATTCGACTTTGCACCCTTCTAGTACTTTACTATCAAAGTATTGATTTCATTGCAGTGTTTGTTAGAGAGGTTAAAACAAGATATTACCTAAGTTGGTAGGGCCAAAGCTACAAACTTAAGTAGAACCTTCCTACTTGCTATACTAAGCATGTTCTCTTTCCTACTTTCCAGCTTGTTCTTCACTCTTTGTCTAACAAAGCAAAAAACTTCCCCCTTGGATCTTGTCACTATCGTAGGGCATAATCCTAGCTATTTCCTTTGGGTTACATTTCTAATCCTTCCCAACTGATTACAAATCTACTTTCTTCTCATCAGCCAAATTTTTACGGAAAAAAAAACAGCTAACTTCTCAATGTTAATTAACTGCCCAAAAGCCTTTTCATACACCTTAAGGATTCTCTTCAATTTTTTAGCCTCTTGCTGGTCTGCTTTACTAAAAATAATAGAGTCACCTGCAAAAAACAAGTGGGTCATAGCAGGTCCCTCCTTACTGATTTTAGGCCCAGTCAATTTTTTCCTTTGAACAGCATTAAAGAGAAGATTTGAGAAACCTTCAGAGCAAATGAGGAAACGATAAGGGAAAAGGATCCCCTTGTCTTGTGCATTTAATGTGTCCTTTCTTTTCCCCATTGATATTGAAGGAGTAAGACACTGAAGACAAACAGTTGTAAATCCATTTAAGCCAAGTATCACAAAAGCTCATTTGTTCCATTATAGCTATAAGGTAATTTCACTCTACTCTATAGAGGCTTTTGACACATCTAACTCAAGGGCCAAGTAACCATCCTTACCTTTTCTCTTGTTTTTAAAAAATAGATGTACTCATGCAAAATGGTGATATTATCTAAAGATTTGCCTCCCTGGAAAAAAACCTAATTGATTTTTAGACATGCATTTGTCCAAAAGAGGCTTATCCTATTAGCCAAGAATTTAGAAATGATGTTAAAAAATACATTACACTGGCTAATGGGCCTATAATGAGAAATTTTGAAAGGATCATCAATTTTGAGAATGAGAGTTACGAATGTACCATTATTGGCTTTTAACATGCAACCAGAATGAAAAAAAAAATATGAACGGCACTCACAATAGCATGTTTTATAAAGAACCAGAAATGTTAAAAAAAGAGTAGAGTCATACCATCTGGTCCTGGAGACTTGTCTGGTTGCATGGAAAACACAGCAATTTCAATCTCTCTTTCAGTTAATGGCCTAGTTAGATTCAGATTTAATTGCCTTATGATTGAGTTAGGAATCTGTCTATCCATCAGTAACTTCACTGAACTCCTGAGGATTACTTGAAGTGAACAGGTTTTTGTAGTACTCTTCAATCTCTTGCTGATTTCTTCTTCAATATTGCACCAACTGCCATCATCTCTTTGTAATCTTCCAATTCTGTTCCTTTTCCTTCTACCTCTTACTATTGTATGGAAGTATCTAGTATTCTTGTCACCCTCTTTGATCCACTATTCTTGTAGTATTTTGTCTCCGATATAATGCTTCTTCTTTATGGGCTTTTGTCAGCTCAAGTTTCATTGCAACAGTCTCCTCAAAAGAGCTATTGATTTTGCCATCTCTAATTGCCTTCAACTTGCCTTTGAGACTTCTATTTTCTTCCCTGAATTCATCTGTCTTTGTTTGCTCCATTTCAGTAAAGCCAATCTACATTCCTTTGACCTTCTAGTTATTTGAACATCCTAGAACCCTTTTGTTCTTTGTTCCAACCATTTTGGACAACTTCATCAACTCCTTCTTGATGTCTTCAAACATTATCAAAATAGAACATTCTCTTTACTTTTATGATCCCCGGTTCTGTCACCAGTAGAAGCATGCTATGATGAGAAGAATCATTCTCAATATGTACACACTTTGCATTCTCAAAAGTGGAATCCCATCATAGCCCTATATCAAGTCTCTAGTAAATTTTCTCGCCCTTCTCCCACATATTACACCAAGTCCAATGATTACCCTTATATTCAACCTCCAACAAGTGATTCATTCTAGTGAATTCATTAAAAGAGTCAAAATTGCTCAGAGGTATTTGTCTTCCATCCCATTTTTCACCATTAGAAGTAAGGTCATTAAATCACTAATGATAACCTGCACCTTACCCAACTATTTTTTTTTTTCCTTAATAAAACCTTCTATTGTTCCTTCCTTATTCTAGGATCACAGCTTGCATAAACCCCTATCAGCCACCAATTTCTTATGGGGTCCTTCTCTTTTAAGTGCATTTCAATGTTAAAGGATGAATTCAAAATATACAAACCAACTTGTATGTCCTCTTTCCACATCAAAGACATCCCACCAGCTTTGTTACAAGCCTCCACTGCAAACTGGTTTTCATAATTCACAATATTTTTTATTTTCTTCATGTACTTTTCTTTTGTTTCAGACAAAAAGATAACACTAGGGAAGTGGAGCCTACAATACTCCTTAAGTTGGAAAACTGTCAAAGGGCTTCCAACACCTTGACAGTTCCATACCAACACCTTCATTTACACTTGGGAGACTATTTTAGGCTGGTCTCCACCACCTTGTCGAAGCGGTGTTATCTAACTCCATGGAACCTTTATTCTTTTTATCCTGCTAAACTTTCTTCAGGGTCAGTCCTTCACTCTCATCTAAAGCTTGAAACTTTCTTTTCACCATATCTAGGCGCATAACCCCAGCGTTGGTAATAAAAGCTAAAGGCATTCTTTTTTGCTTTTCTATTTTCAGCACTCTTTAGTTTCTTATACATTCTCAGACAATCTGCCTTCTGGGATTTCTCCTCAATTTACAGTTCTCAATATCCATAGGAACCCCTAAGTAGTCTTCATTGCCCATTATTGATGCCTTCTGATTCCCCAACTGAGTACTACACCATATCTCTTCATTACTGAAGAAGATGGACTTCTTTATTATATAGCCATCCAAGGCTTGGACCTAAATTAACTCTTTCCTATTAGACACTTCTTCAACCCTACTCTTACTTTCATCTATCTCCCTCAAAACCTTACTACCCCTCACCCTCATCCTTCTCATTGGACTTCTCCCCCTTTGCAAAATCCTCTAGATATCTCTTTTCTTTTTCCCTCTCAAACCCCCTGATCATTTCTTCCCCATTCTTCCTATCCTTAATCTCATTTCTAAAATCCTTCCTTGTAGTTCTCCCCCTTTTCAGCTTCGGTTTTTGTTCTTACAACCTTAGCCTTCCAATAGTTATTTCCTTCTTGCACCAATTTTACCTTTTGTTTAGAGGAATTTTTACTACTATTTACTCTCATCCTCACACAAACTATAAAGTCCTCCTCCTTATCATCACTGCCATTTGTTAACCTTATTTTGATGATGACATATGTTTTTAACATTTTAACCTAACTATGCAGGTCAACTATTTTGTCTGCTGGAAACAGAGCTTTCGGACGCAGTACACCGTTCGAACTATAATACATTTTTCGGACGAACAGGAGAGTCCGATTGAAATTACAACAGACGCAACACCGTTCGAACTATAATACATTTTTCGGACGAACAGGAGAGTCCGATTGAAATTACAACAGACGCAATCCAGTGTTCGAACGGATAGACAGAGAGCAAATTTTTTGAATGCCTGTAACGGACGCACAAGAATGTCCGAAGGAATATATCTCGGATGCACATTTTCGTCCGAAAGAAGTCTACCTCGGACGATCAAGACTGTTCGAAATAAATTATTCTCTAATAAAGTATTAAACCTCTCGGACGTGATATATCGTCTGAAGTATAAAGTCTTCACACACACCCAGTTCAGACGATAGAACGGACACTTGCTCGGATGTCCGTTTGAAGACTTAATTTTCACAAGAACGGTATCCACCACACATTTATCTGAGATCGGACGCTGGGTCGAACGCACAATATTAATATCGGACGTCTGAAACCTATAACGGCTAGTTTTTGTGCATTTATTATTGAGCCATTGGGAAGTGGTTACAACAAATTTATTGTCCTATAAATACCAGCTCTATTGAAATTGTAAAATAGACTTTACACATTGAATACAAGCAAGAAACAAAGCAATTTGACTGCAAATTGTCTATTGAGCAATATTGTATTAGTGTGTACTTTAGAGTGCTTTTCAAAATTATTGAGCGGAGTGATAATCTTGTACAAAAGTGAGGTTGAGAGTAAAATTCTTGGCTCAACTAAAAAGAATTAGTGTGAGCAAGGATTGTCCTACTTTGTGTACATTAGAAGATTATTGGCTCATCAAAGTTGTGAAACATTCTAGTGAATTATTACTTCAAGCTTGGTAGCTTGAGAGAGTTACTTGTTTAATCTATTTCTTTATCCTTTTTATACTTCATGAAGCTTAATTGCTTTTATCTCTATCAATTTATTTGTTCGTGCATAAAGTTTTAAAAGTGCATACTTTGCAAAGAATTTTTTTTAAGAAACCTAATTCTCCCTCCCCCCTCTTAGGTTGCCTTGGGGCCAACAAACTGCATGCAATTTTTTAAATCATGGCCAACTCTTCCACATTTATAATAAAAGTCAGGACACTTATCGTACTTAAAATGAACCCATCTGGAAATATCATTTGAAGTAAAAGTGGTTCCACGGAATAAATATTTGGGCAAATTCACATGCACTTGAAATTTAATATGTTTTCCTTCTTTATCACCTACTTCAGATATTAAAATATCCTTTAACTTTGAAAACATTGACCCTATTTTTCTACCAACACTTTTAGTTAGCCAATGTAGGGAAAGATTCCAAACCAGGATCCATGTATATGCTTTGTTGAAAGCTAAGGCATCTTCTTCAATTCCTTCTTTCCACTTCTTTAGCACCAACAACTGGTTATCTATTATTAGCTAAGGCCCTCCTATCAAAATCTTATCCATTTCCTTAGTATCCCAAAAATAAATTGGAAATAGTTAGCACTAATTTCTAAAATCTGCAGTCTCTTGGGATACTTGCAGTTTTGTTTGCAAAGTTCTTCATCCTAGTAAAGTTTACCACTTTTTCTCCGATAATTCTACCAATCAAGTTTTTTTCACACTCTATGACCCTTCTTGCATATCCCCAGATCTAAAGCTGCTTCCCCTTCTTCCTCTAGACAAAGCACAACTTTACTCAAAACTTCTGAGAGTTCATCCGCCATGAGTTACTAATTTAATTCCCAGATAAATGACAAAGAAAATGACTAGGTTACCTAAAAAAGAAATTGAAGCAACAAGTTTTGAAGGACAGAGAGAATGTAGCAATATGATCACACACCAACAAAACAAAGAAAAATAGGTAAAGGAAAGAAAATCTATAGAGCCTAGGACATATGACGATGAAAAGGGCAAAGCTTTAATAATACGATTTAAAAAAAATAAAAAAGAAGGATAGAGCCCAAAGTTTGATACGTCAGTCGCTTGTAGAGAACTAGCACAAAATTGAAGGTTTATATTGATGAAATTAAGCTAGAGCATAATAAAGAGAAAGCAAGGACAAAGATTTAGAGTAAAGAAAGATAGTAAATGAGATCTGAAGGTGATTGAAGTTTGAAATAAAAATTTAGAGGGTTTTGGAAGTCACCCATAGAGGGGGAAAACCTATCACAAAGAGAGAGACTCTACTAGAGAGAGAAAGTAGTATTCACTCTAATTAAGGTTTTATATAGATTTATTTGAATTTTGACCAAATTTCTTCAACAAAATGATGTATATAAAATATTATCACATGCAAACATAAAATTTCAAAAAGTTTAAATTTGCATTGGTATTGTTCTTTCCAGAGTAAATTTGTCTTAATGATATATGTACTCTCTATGAATGAATATCAAATTTTCTCTTAATGCCCCCCTTAGATCACCCAACTTTTCAACTTGGCTATTGCAAAAAATCCATCTAGCCATCATTAATTTAACAAAACCTACTTACAAGACATCCAAACATAGCATATTCATTCAACACAAAGAAAAAAATAAAAAAATTCATATTTAGCAAAACCTATCAACATTATTAAATTCAAACAGAAAAAAATGATAAAATACACTTCAATTGATGCTTACTCAACTTAATTCAAGTCTCCTCAAGTTTTATTGACCACCAAAAGTTGCATTGCTATGTCACAATAAACCATATGTTTATCTTCCTTTCCAATGGTACAAAAACAAAACTTGTGTATGATGGAAAATATGGAAAATATATTGAGGAAGTGAATAGTTCCCCTTTCTACAAATCACGGGAATAGATGTGCTATATTATATGGCTAAAATTAGTGACAAATAAATTTTCATCGCCAATTAGTGACAGAATTTGTAAAACAAAATATTGTCATGGTTGCACATAACTACAAGCATGTGGACAAGTACAAACTTTTGTTGCTAAATTAGCCAAAAAATTATGAGCAACCAATATAAATTATCGGCAAAACATTACAAACTTCGCGATGAAAATAGCGACGACTTCTGGTACAGACTATTGGTGACAACAGCAGTGATGAATGCAAATTTGTTGCTAATAAGCAATGAACTTATCAACAATTTTGGCATCACAAATTTTCCATGCATGCGCACCACTTTTACCATTGACTTTAGCAATGAAAAGGTCATGGCAAATTTCATCACTAACATACTGACCATTTTTCCCATGCGATTTTGTCTCCTTCCATTTTTGGCACTGAATTTGCCACTACTTAGCAACGAATTTTTTTGTCACTAATGGTCGAGTTAAACACACATTTCTTATCATTTGTAGATGCTCAAGTCAGTACTCATATATTTTGAGAGAATATAATAAATGAATGTATAAGTTGAGAGAAAATAAGATGTCATAAATAAGAGAATGTTTACCTATTTATAAACAATGTTTGGGTATGATGAGGTAGCCAAAAGACTATAATACCTAGTTAATGAGTGGAGATATGGCACTCTATTCTTGTGTAAAGACTTCATGTATCACCAATAGTTCCTCTGATTTGGTATTTCTTGTAAGAAATGGAAAACCTCATGAAGACCATCAAAGGTCTCCCAATAAGATCATTTACGATGAGTTTGAGAATTATTTTGGGGTCATCCTAGACTTGTAACGAACAAATTCCCTAAATTGCCCTTCAATTTTTCACTAAAACCAAAATAGTCTCTCAACTAAAACTTTAGTCAATTTAGTCCCTTACTAAATATTCATATCAAATTTAGTCCTTAATTAGTGGTGCCACTTGAAAGATGACATTTTTATATCTTTGGTTGATGTAACAATGTTGGCAGGGGTACAAAAGAAAATATACATTTGCATTACCATTTCCTCTACCAATCTACACCTCGGAAAACCTCACCTCTAAATCACCTTTTTCTACCCGATTCCCTTTTTCGCTACATTCTCTTCTAATCTATCTCTTTCAAGCCTTTTTGCTTTATGCATTCAAACATCTAATGGACAATTAATTTTCTCAGTCAATTTCTCCACCATCCCAACCTCAAACTTATCCTTAAATATTTAGAAATGAGTTTGTCACTAGATATTTGATCGAATAGGATCATCCAATTCCTATAGAACCCATCACTAATTAAAATACCCCTAGAGGGGGATAAGGCTAAGCGGAGCGAAAAAGGTTTTTCATGAGATGGGCAATGAAAACTATTTAGTCCCATACGAAGTTTATGAATAAGTAATCATCTAACAATGAGCAAGGAAGTGAGATGTGGATCTTCTCTCTCTTTTTAAATTTTTTTCTCCAACTTCTCTCTAGATTTTGGCTTCCTTTGCGCATTCTCCCTCCATGGAAGGGGCTGCTACCCTTCAGCTTTTTGCTAAAGGGCACAAATCTTGTTCCTTTGCTGATGTTTTCCAAGGAAATTAGCAAGGAACCAGTCGTGGCTTTAGAAAACCAATTGATGTGATGAAAAGAGAGCCAGTTATTTTCTTCTACCAACTAAGGAAGAAGTAGAGGTCCTTTCAGAACCTTTCATGCTTGTTCTTATTCACAAATTTCTCATGGCAGACCAAAGATGGAAATTGTTCATGATGCTTTTCTTAATATTGGATTCAAGAGTACTCTTACAATTGGTTTGATTGATTATAGGCATGTTCTCATCATGTTCAATCTAGAAGAAGATTTTTTAAGATGCTAGAATAAGGGATTGTGGAATATTGCTAGCTTTCCTATGCGTGTGTTTAAGTAGACTCCATCTTTTTGTCCACAATCCAAATATCCATTGCTCCTATTTGGATTTAGTGTGAAAATTTGCCTTATTCTTTTTTCAATAAGGAATCTCTATTTTCTATAGCTAAATTGGTGGGAACTCCTTTGAAGATGGATGTGGCTATTGTTACTTTATCCCGATCCAGTCATGCAAAAGTTTCTATTAACTGGATTTAAAAGGCAAAATCGCAAACGTGTATGTGTAGGAAGAAGGAATGAAGATAGATAGCATATATTTTTCACCTATGACAACCTGTCAACCTACTGTACTCTACAGAACAAGCAAGTTCATGCAGATGATAAATGTTTAGCATGTGAATCTCCTATTCAAAGGGATACAGATTAAGCAAAAATACCAATCTGGGGATTGTTGATCAGACATAGGAGAATAAGGACAAAGCAGCTCAGGTTAAGAAGTCGAAGTTGGCTAGGAAGAAGGGCAAAAGATTACAAGTGGTGAAGAGAATCTACTAACATAAACAAACACAACTATCAAAAGTTCTTAAGGAGGGTCAAAGAGATACTCATGAGGATACTCAGAAGGTTATTCATGATCCAATAAGTATGAATGACAATCAACTTGATATTCCTGGTCCTTCAGGAATAAAGAGTAATGGAGTAGAAATTTGTTCCCCAGAAGTTCAATCATTACAGCCATTAATTGCATTAGTGGAAGCTCAGCCACCAGCTTTAGCTGTAACTACCATTGCAAATTTTTTGGAACAATCTCAATCTCCAATTATTCAAATGATTGCAGTAGAGGCAAATGTGGGAGATTTAAATTCAAATGAGGAGCGTACGAATAAGAAAACACAATCTGTTCAGGATCCTGAAGATAGTGTTTTGCTGAATGCCCTACCTCATAAGCTACAATTTCAAATCCAAATGTGAGTGATGAGGTTGTAGTGGAATTGGTCAAACAAACAACTAAAATTGGCTCTTACTTCTTGAACTTGGAGTTCTTTAATGGTCTTGCTCCTTAGTTCTGGAGGACTTAAGCACTATCAGTAAAATTGTAGGGGCCAAGATGAAGCTATCGTCTAAACAAAAGGACAATGCCCCTACAATGCAATTCAAAACACCACCTCATAGAGGTAGAAGGAGATGTGTAAAGGATTGATAGTTCTACTTAGGACTCTCATAAAATGAAAACAACGAGCTCTCTTCAACCCCTTTACACAGTTCCCTCATCCCATTTCTCAATGAATAGTGTGCTTTTATGGAATATCCGTGGAATTTGTAGTAAACCTTCAATTCTCAGAGCCAAATATTTGGTGAGACAATATAAAATCCAAATTCTTTGCCTCATAGAACCTTTGGTTGATAAAGCTAAAATGGGTGCATGTTGTTTCAAGTTAGGTTTTTCCAGATGTCACTCTAAGTGTAATGGAAAAATCTATCTTTTTGGAATGCTGATTGTTCTTCGAATGTTCTTTTAGATGCTGAACAATTGTTGTGTTTAGGATTTCATCCTCTAACATGATAGTGACTTGCCATGCTGCTTTTATTTATGCTAAATCCACCAGGCTTGATAGACGAGAGCTGTGAACTTTGCTCAGGCAAGTGAGTGATGTTTCCATACCTTGGTGGGTTGGTAGAGGTTTCAACATAATTTGCTCATTGAATAAGTGTTTAGGATCTACTTCACAGGATATGGGTACAATGGATAAGTTCAATAATTGTTTAGAGGAGTGTTAGCTATTTAATTTACCTTTTGTTGGTAATAAATTTACTTGGTTGGGGAATAGACATGGGAATCTAGTTTGTTAGATGGAAAGATTGGATAGAATTGTTTGTAACCAATCTCTTTAGCTAAACTATCAAAATTTATTTGTTCATCATCTCTCCAAGACATGTTCTAATCATTCTCCGTTGTGGTTTTCTTTCTCCACTTCTGTGTTTCAAGGACCTAAGCCTTTCAAGTTTTTGTACATGTGGCTCAATCATCCACAATTTCTGAGAGTGGTGGAAGGTAGTTGGAAGTTACATTGCTTTGGAGAACCTTTATTAATTTTATCTTCCAAGCTTAGAAGGCCTAAGCTGTTGGTCCAAAAGCAACCTAAGAGGAAGGGTGAATTAGGTTGTTTAAAAACTAATTGCAACTTTTGATCAATAAAAAAACTCAAGCAAGATTTATGCAATGCAATTAATGATAAAAGAAATAAATGCACAAATAAGAATAAATAAAATACAAGTACTGAGATTTAGAAAGATCAAACCAACTCCCAAACTTCACAAAGTTGTAGTATAATTCTACTACTTTGTGCCTCTTCAATCGCAGGTGAGACAATAATCTTTTTACACCAAGTAGGATCACTCTTGCTTACATAATTATCTTTAGTCAAGCCAAGAGTTTTACACACGACCTCACTTTTGTACAATAGTTATCTCTCCATTCTTTACATTTGAAGATCACTCACTTTTACACTTTGTAATTTCACTAATACAACACTACTGAAAGCCTATTTTTACTCAAATAGCTTTTGTAGATGCTTGTATTCAATGTGGAAGTTATTCCTCATAAATTTTGATTGGTTGGTATTTATAGATATAGTAACAGACCTTCCAACTACCTCCCAACAGCTAAGTAATAAATACTAAGAAATTAGTTGTTATAGGATTCGGAGGTCCGAAAACTTTTTGATGCGTCCTACGAAGTGTCTGATCATTAGAAATACAGAGGTGGAGGTATACGTTCAGATGGCCAAGGCAGCGTCCGTTCCTTCGTCCGAAGCTGATAGTTTGTTGAGTTACATCCTCGGACAGTGTAGTGCGTTCGGAAGCAATATTATACACAGTTCAATGCCTTACAAGTATTGATCTTCCTTCGGACGGTCTGGTATGTCCAATAGAATTTCTTTCAAACGATATTGAGCATCCATTGTCAACACGTCAGAATCCTTGTCTCTGTCTAACCATTTGGATGATGTACTGTGTCTGAGACATTCTGTTTGGACGAAAGTATCCGAGAAAATTGGTCCCGTTCGGACTCTCTTTTGCGTTTGAAGCTCCTCCTTTTCGAACGATATACAGCGTTCGAAAACACTTTTATGTCAAATTCTACAAAACTCCTGCACAACTCATTTACAAACTATTAGATTGTAAAACTCTTGCACAACACATTTACAAACTATTAAATTGTATTTGTTATCAAACATGTGCTATCTTCCATCCCGATACATGTCTTGGTGGTCATGGACTCTTCAAAGAGAGTTCTTCACTCTATTGAACACATCATAGCTGATTTTTCAGGGAGAAATCAAACCATGGGAAGAAATGGCACTGTACTTCTTGGAGGAATATAAACTGCTTGCCAATTGAAGAAAAAGGGTTGGGGTCAGGATGGCTTCAAGATGTGGTGGATACCTTTTCACTGGAGTTATGGTAGAATTTCCACAATTCTTCATCTCTCTTGTCATCATTCATGCAAAAAAAGTACTTTAGAGAAACATGTTCAACTCCATCCTCAGTTTGGAGACATATGTTACGAGTCAGACCTCTGCATGGTTATGGTGTTCAAACCATAGTTCGAAATGGAGACTATTCCTTTTCGCATGACAATTGGCTTGGGGATGGGCCGATTGCAACCAACTTCGATTCTCAATTGCCCGAGTTCTCAATCTCTCAGCTTTATGATGATATACAGGCTGGAATCTTCAACTTGTGGAGGCTTTTCTCACATCAGAAAATAGAGCTAGGGTTCTATCCATAGAACCATATCTTTCCTTACACTCGGATAAGCTAATTTGGAACTTGAATTCCTCGGGCAAATTTTCCCTTTCCTCGGTGTTGGTCCCAAAGCAACCTAATCCTAGAGGGGGGTGAATTAGGTTTCTTAAAATTACTTTTAGAAATATAAATCTTATTAATATTTTTCAAATAGAAATTGATATAATAGAATCAATGCAATAGCGAAGTAAGAAAGAGAGAAAATTAAACAGCCAACACTTCCAAGCTAACAAGCTTGAAGTATCAAATTACTAGAATGTTTCACACACTTGGTGAGCCAATAATCTTTACAAAGTAGGGAAATTCTTGCTCACACTAAAACTCTTTCAGTTGAGCCAGTAATTTTACTTACAACCATACTTTCATACAAGATTATTACTCCACTCAAAATTAAATTGCATTCTAAACTGCACACTAATACAATAAAGCACTATAGCCAATTTGTACTAAAATTGCTCTTTTCTAAGGCTTGTATTCAATGTATTAGATGGATTTTACAGAATATCAAAGCAGTTATTTATAAGAGCAATAAATGGTGGTTGCAACTACTTCCTAACGCTAAATAACAAATGCACAAAAAGTAGCCGTTGGGGTTTCGGACGTCCGAGATAAGTAGGATGCGTCTGACACAGCGTCCGATCTCCATGCAGTTGGTGAAGAACTTCGTTCGGACGTCCGTGCATGCGTCCGTTCTATCGTTTGAATGGAGTTTCGGACGGTCATGTCCGTCCGAAAGAGACTTCGTTCTGACAGGTGCGTGCGTCCATTGGAGAAGCAGTAGGATCCTTGCTTTCTACCTATTGGTTCGGACGGTGGAATAGTCCGAGAAGCTTGACATAGTTCGAATGGTACAGTGCGTCCGAAAATCCTGTCTCCAGCAAAACAAGTAACAGACCTGCAAAACTTGTTTACCGAGTTAAGTGCTTATGTCATCATCAAAATAAGGTTTGGCAAACATCAATCTCCCTCTTTTTGATGATGGCAAACATTCAAGGAATAATTATATAAAATCAATCAGATATGTGTGATGACCAATCATTTTGCAATATAAATTACTACTCCCCCTTTTGACATCATCAAACAAAGCTCCCCCTGAGAACGTGCTGAAACATTCAACAGAAATAGCGCAAAGAAAATGATAAAGCCCAAATATTCAATAGGAGAAAACCCAAATATTCAACAGGACTAGTTTAAAGTAATACATAAAATGGTAAATCTGCGAGCAATTCTAACTAAGCAAAAGGAAAAAAAAATAGAGAAATGCCAAAAACTAAAAAAAATAGATTATTAAAGGAGCTAATTCGAGTCATTTTTCTTCTTGGAGCGCTTTTCGATCTTTTGGCGTTTGGAAGGTCTCATCATCATCAGTAGCCTCACTGTCTTCAGTTTCTTCAGTACGGTGTTGCATGATGAAATTGAACGTGTCGTCAACATCCTCATCGTCGCCTTCATCTTCATTGGTAGCACCTTGATTATTTGCGTCTTCTTCATCGTCCTCATGAACATCCCCATCTTCAGCATTGTCATCACTGTCGGAAGAGGAGTCGAGTGGATATTGTGATTGAATGTTGGCAAATTGAACCTGAGCCGAAGCAGACATGCCTAGGCTAAGTGCCTCTTAGAGAATCACCTGACGAGTTTCAAGTCGCTTCAACTTACGATTAGTGTGACGTTGAAACTAACTAACTTGAGTGCTCAAGGAAGTGAGAAGACCACAGATATGAGAAAGTGAGGGTTCAGAGGAAGATGGATGAGAATCATGGAATGGTGGAGGATTTTGAGGAGGAGGAGAATGTGTAATTGCCAAACCAGAGGTAGAGGCCTGGGATTTTGAACGTTCAATATCAAAAGCTGCCTTAGTTAACCATTGATCGTTGAAAAAATGGAGGCCTTTACGTTCAATATAAGATTTGTTGAAATAAGGGGGAAATTGTTTGTTGCAGCTGAAAGGGACATCAAGGAAATCAAAAACTTTGGTAAGAAATTTTCCAAAAGGAATGTTCCTTCGGGTATCAGTAAGAAAGAGTTCCCACAGGGAACAGAAGAGATACCCAAAGTCAAGAGGAATGCCCTTGAAAACACAAAAAAATAAGTAAAGCTGCATTTTTCGGGCTCAGTGCGATGCCCACATCGGTTGGCAGCAGCAAATTCGTGACAAGAGTGTACAAAATGTTTAGTTCAAGAGTTAGCAATGTAGTTTTGGCTTTCGAGGCCTGTTTGAAATTGATGTTAAAAATAGCTCTGACCTCATCAATGTCAAATCGAGTATCAATAGCGGGCCATGTATCTAAAGAAAAGAAATAAGAGAAATCATTCGGATTTGAGACTTCACATTCAAAAATAGTGTTGATGACGTTGGAGGAAATTTCAAGATTGGTGCTGTTTACACGAGAAATTAATGTGCAAATAGTGGGGCCTTTCTGAAGATTGGCTGTGAATTGAAGCACCATGTCATGATATACGGGTAAATCAATATGTACTAGGTGACCCCAATTTTGTTTCTCAAAGCATGATTTGACAATGGGAAGGTTATATTCATCAAAAAGACTCTGAAATGCAGGACGTTGAACGATTATAGATTTGCTCAGAAGAGATGTATACCGTTCGGATGCCTTGGCATCGATGAATTTGGTAAGGTTGGACCCATTTGAGGAGACTTGAGGATTAGTAGATGATTCTCCATGCACTGGAGCTTTTCCTTTTGTTTTTCGTCCACGAGTTGCTGCAGAAGAATCTCCACGGGATTTAACCATTGTGAATGAAAGGAAGAAAGAGGAGAAAAAAAATGTAATAATTTTTTTTTTTGAAAGGTTGGTGGGAATTTGAAATCCTGAACAATGTTCATTGGAGCTATCAGAAACAATAGGGATATACTCACATTCATTTTGGAGCTATCAGGATAGCCTTAACCTTTCATGGTCGAAAAGGCCTTCCTATTGTTGCTAGGATTGCACTCCTAGATACCAGATTTTGTAAATACTAACATGCCTTTATAGCAACCATTGACACTACTCTAAATCCAGGAATAGTTTTTGTAACTCTTTTCCCACATTTCACCATGTCACTTGCAGATCCACATGTTCTTTCTGCACTCAAAGTCCAGGTTCAGCTTCAGGGAGCAGAACAAATTCCCAACTCGCTGCCAGCAACTCTTTCCATTACCAGATGGTATATGGGTCCCAAATCATGCCTTTGACCTTACTCATCCAGGAGGAGAAAAGCTCTGTATATCAAAATTGAGGATGGACAGGAAGCTTCATGCACACATGTTCCCAAACAAATCTCAAAAGATGATATGGTAAAGTTATTACCAGATACTTGGATTACAAATTATGAATAGCTCAGCCAGCCTTGATCCAGCCTATTGAATCATCAAAAACAAAAGTAACTACTTTATCAGATTCAAAAAAGAATAGAAAAAGCGACAAGATGCTGAAGCAAAAGAAAAGGCAAAAAGGCAACAAGAACCTCAAACGGAGACCCAAAAGAGGCAACAAGAAGAATAGAAACAAAATGAAGCAAGTTATTCTAAACAATTTGTCATGATCACTCCAGCTCAACAATCTCAAGCTCCAGTATAACAATTTCAACAAGATTCAAATCCCATTAGTTCATTCTTGAAATAATTATCACAACAATCAGAACCACAAAGTGCTGTTGTTCAAGATGCAACTAGTGGAGATTCTGAATCCTCTGAATTTTCTACAACAGATCAGCAAAGTGAAGAAGAATCAGAATCTTCAGAAGAAGAAAAAATTTCCCTATTCATGGCAGGAAAAGAGAAGCCTATAGTTGAACATCCAGATGATGATGACCATTGGATAGTGGAGGAACAAGCACATCCACTTACACTGATGTATCTCACAAAGGAACATCTGGGACTTCACTATTCACTCTAGATGATATTCCACCTACCACATAGGTACAACGGCTTCAGGAATTTCATGCGTGGATGACAATAAAAAGAATCAACACAAAAAGTAATTTCGAAATACTGTCAGAATTCACGGCAAGGTTCACAGGAATGTTGAAAAACTGGTGGTCAACATTTGAAGAAAATCAATGAAGATTTTTCCTTACCAGACAAACATTTGAAGAAGCCATAGCTTTTAATTCATCTAGTTTTTCTTGGAGAACCAACATAGGATTTAGAGCTTAACGAGAAGAGTTTTTCCATCTTAAACATGTCATTCTTATTTTAGAAAAGACATTGATAAACATATGAAAAGATTAACCAATCTTTTTATGTTTTGGGTACAAATCCAAGCTTAAAGCAAGTATTTTTGAGTTCATTTCCTAAGACATTGCAAGATGGTGCTGAGATTTATATTCATCATAAGTACAAATCCATCATTAGTCTTTCCCCTGGACAAATCAGCCAATCGGTGATATTGGCACTTGAAGATTTGTGTCACAAAAGACAAGTGGTGCATGAATACTTAAGAGGAGATCCATGCATTGATGAATCATGCAAAAAACCAGCATTGGTCATTAAAGGCATATGTAAAGCTTGCAAAACCAAAGGAAGTCAAAAAAGGAAGAAATTCAAGAAGTTCATATTCTTTTCTTCAAAATCTCCCAAGCCTAGAAAATGCAGATATTTCAAAAAGAAAAATTTTGATTTTCAAAGAAGAAGAAGAAGAAAAAATCTTCTAGGTACTACATTTGCAACCCAAAAGGCCATTTTTCAGAAAAATTGTCCCCAAAACAAAAAAGGAATCAAACTAATTAAGGACATTTAGAAGCAAACGGGTTAATACATCTCCTCAGATGATGATCTTGAATCTATTTTATCTGAAGAAGCAGAACCCTCTGATCAGACTCTCTTTGCCTTAGAAGTACCAATTCAAATGTTCAACAGAACACTAGCAAGCAGGGAACAGAACCCCATTCTTCCTTTTAATCTTTCCTCTCTTGTTGCACAAACATTGATCTATGTTTATCCTACTAAGTATGATAAACCAATTTTCGTAATTGCATTTTTTGATACAAGTGCAATGATGTCAATAATGAATCTAGAAGTTTTAGCTGAGGAATATTGGAAACCTCACAAACAAGATTTCAGAGCTGCAGATGGAAGATTTTACTTTTCACCTGATCACTAAAGGACAAATCAAAATTCAATTCTTCCCACAATGCAAGATTCGTACTCAAATTCTAGGGTGTGCACTTCCAGGAAAAGATATCATAATTGGTATGGATATGCTTTACAAAAGAACTCCGGGTTAGCAAATTCTTCAATAGGGTATCAAATACAAAAGATTTTTTAAAGAATACATTGATATCCCTCGACTGTATCTTTCAACTGTTTCAGATTTTCAAAATTTAATTTCCCCGATAAAATCCAAACTTATTGAACAATCATGTGCAGAATCTCACTTTAAATTTTTTAAAAAATAATCTAACCCTTTGTGCCAGAATCCAGGGTTTTTTTATCAGGTTACCCTTCAAGAAGAATGAGGATATCAATCAAACAAAATCAAGTCATTCGGGAATGAATCCTGAGCATTCCCGTTTAACAAAATAAGAATGTCAAGGTCTTCTTAAACATGATTTGATTGAAACTTCTCATGCACAATGGGCATGTGAAACTTTTTATGTGAATAAAAGATCTGAGCAAGTATATGGTAAGATGAGGCTGGTAATTAATTATCAACCTCTAAACCATTTCTTGCAAGATAATAAATTTCCATTGCTCAATAGAAATATTCTGTTTCAAAACTTTCAATTGCCAAATGGTTTTTAAAATTTGATTTAAAATCAGGTTTTTGGTAATTGGGTATAGCCCTAGAAAACAGAGAAAAAACGGGATTTTGCATTCCAAATCACCATTTTCAATGGAAGGTAATGCCTTTGGGCCTAAAAATAGCCCCTTCATTGTTTCAAAAGGCCATGGTTAAAATCTTTGAACCAATTCTTGATAACAGTCTCATCTACATTGATGACATTCTTTTGTTTAGCCAAACCTTTGAAGACCATACAAACCTTTTGAACCAATTTTCAAAAATTGTCCAAAACTATGGAATAATGCTTTATGAGAAGAAGATGATTCTTGCTCAAGAAGAGATCTCCTTCTTAAGAATGAAATTTGCTAATGGACAATACACCCCAGAACAGCACATTTCTAAAGCCGTAATCCATTTTCCAGACCATAACCTCTCCACCAAAGAAATCCAACAATTTCTTGGTCTTGTAAATTATGTCAGAGATTTCATGCCTAAACCAATTGCCAAGCCAATTCATTCCCTATCCAAACTTCTAAAAAAGAAACCTATTCCTTGGGGTGATTCCCAAACACAAGAAGTTCAAACTATCAAGGAACAGTTACAGAACCTACCATCTCTCCACCCTCCTGCTGATGGCAAAAAAATCATTAAAACTGATGCTAGTGATAAATACTGGGGAGCCATTTTTCTCATTGAAAGGGAAAGAAAAATATCTCTTTGCAGTTTTTCCAGTGGTAGATTCAACGATTCTAAAATTCATTATCATTCTACCTTCAAAGAGATCCTTGCAGTCAAAAATGCTATCAAGAAGTTCAATGTCCACCTTATTGGACCTAATTTTTTGATTGAATTAGATATGAGCAGTTTTCCGAACATGCTCAAATTCAAGCAGAAAACGTTACCTCATCCACAACTACTCCGATGGGCACAATGGTTTTCTCAACCACCTTTAATGTTTAACATTAAAGGAAAACAAAATGTTGTAGCTGATTTTATGAGTTGACCCCAAATAATCGCAAACATGTTTGCCTTCTGTAAACATGTTTTCCTATATTCCTTCACCATCTTCCATTCCATTATTCCAAACCAGTGAGTCATATCCTCCAGATCTATCATATCTTTCTTATCCTTGGAAAAAAAAGATCTTGATTTTCAAAGAACAGTCCATGAACTAGATTCTTTTTCTGAATATGGAGGATCAATTCTTAATCCTTTTGGAGTCCATCCTGTCTATCCATTTGCACATATTTTCTTCATAAATCCAAATGATTTCCCACCTCCTTTGATCAATTTCTTTTGGTATTTGTGTTACTAGTTTCATGTCTTGTTAGAATCTGAATGTAAAAAATTTCAGAGTCTGATATCTTCAAATTTGTGTCAGTTTTTGTCTTGGTTTAATCCTCTGTCATATTGGCAAAATCTTTTCCATTCCAGAAAAGGATTTTTGGTAATTCAAATCCACTGACCAGCTCATCTATCTGGTCAGATTTTATGGACTCTTCCATCTCATATAATTCTTATAAAGAGTCTATTACTTCCCTTCATATTTTGGAAGAAAAATACTCAGAGTTTCAAAGAATCATTTTCCAAGAGAACAAAACAATTCCACCAGAAATATGGCCAGGACCAGATGCATGATCATGGAATACTAGAGATAATCAACCACATTGGCAAGAGTTCAACAAGCTAAACAAGAGTATTACATGGCATTTCAAGATTCCTAGGATCCATATTCACAAGAGTTTCCTGAAAGTTCACAGTTCTGATCACATGAACAACAGTCTATGAAGATAAGATTAGAAGCAAGAAGAATGAGAAACAAAAGAAGGAATAAAGCCAAACGTGAGTATCACATAGAGCTTCAAAATATCACCAACCCAGATTCCACTCCATCAGAAACAGAAGACTCTGATAATGACATTTAGAATTTGAGTCAACAGTCATCTAAATTATTGTACTATGGTGACAAATTTTGAAGATTTTATTCTAGATCCATACATGCTTGAGGTTATTCCGCACTTGGTTTTGGACTTTGGAAAATCAGGAGCTTACTAGGGATCTCTCTCTTGAAGAACTTAAAGAGGAAGATTTTTCTCTCAATAGGGATGGGTGTGTTGGTACTGATGGTTACTATGGTGCTTTTTTTACTTCATGCTGGGACATCATCAAATTGGACTTGTGGGTAGGAGTCAAATCTTTTTTGTCTAGTTCTTCTTTTCCAAGGGCTTTCACTAGCACTTTATTAGCCTTAATTCCTAAATGTGACAATCCAGCCACTTTTGGGGATTACAGGCCTATTAGTTTTTGCACTTTTGTTAACAAGATATGCACAAAGATTCTGGCTAAGAAGTTGGGGAAAATTCATCCAAAACTTAGCTCAGAAGAACAGACTACATTCACTAAGGGTAGAACATTTCTAAACATACTCTCATTGCTCAAGAATTAGTGGAATTTATTGATAAGAAAACAAGGGGTAGTAGTCTTATTATGAAGTTAGATTTGGCTAAGGCATTTAAGAGGGTTTCATGGAGTTTATTAAGAATCAAGGTGCTCCATATCTTTGGATTTTGTGATAAATGGATTTCCCTAATTTAGAATGCAATCACCCATTGTTGTTTCTTAATCCTTATTAATGGCTCTCCTAAGAGCTTTTTCCAATCCTCTAGGGGTTTGAAGCAGGGTGATCCATTATCTCATTTGTTATTCACTATTATCTCTATTACCTAGTGTTTTTAGGGTGATTTCACGCTTGGATCGCAAAGTTTTCCATCCCCACAAAGTTAACTAATTTGTATCCCTTGACTTTTCTTCTCAGGCTTTTTTCACATTCTCTTGCTCCAATACTCATATCTCCTAGATCTAGACTAGTTCCTCCTACTTCCTTGGCTTTAAGATCAAATTTTTTTTGGATTTTAGTCAATTCTTCTGCCATCCCCAACACTAAGTAGCCTAGAAGAAATCCCTTCAAATGATCCTTTCCAATGAAAGAAGATCTAGGTAGATCCTGTGAAAAAAGACAGACAGAAAAAAAAACTAGAAGAAAAAGAGACCTTCATCAGGTCAACTAAAATAGCAAATAAAATAGAAAGGAGTCCAGAAGAGAAAAAACCTAGAAAAGAGATTAAGCAGTAAAGAAAGACAACAAAAATAGGAGAAAGACTAAGTGGATATATAACATTTACTCCAACATGGCAAAAATCAGATAGTAGTGGAAAATCCCTATCATTTCGCATCCCATTTCCACATTAACTCCTCCATGATTTGCAAAAAAATAAGAATTAATCACTCAAATAGTTGTGTCATTAGTGAGGCTCAAACAGCAAATCAAAAAGAAACAATCACTATTACAAAAGTTAAATTTTGAAATTTGAAAAGCAAACTAAAGTCCCCCAAGGTGGGAGAAAAGCCTATCACAAGGAGAGAGAGAAAACCCTCAAAGAGAGACAAAATAGGAGTTGGGATTTGTCTGTTAAATTTAACAGGTTGGGATCTCTTTCATGTGCAAAAAGAATAATTAATAATGAGAGTCCAAGACCAAAAGGGTACATTTAATGTCTTCAAAGATCATTGAGGTTTCAGACACCACAAAGGAATATTTTACTATAAGTGTTGTAGACAAGGAAATAACAGTGGTACACTAAGTTAAAGCTGTTGTGAGAAATGAAAAGTCTAGGAAAAGACTAGGTTTAAAAAAAAAAATTGGAAGTAGCATTTGGGAGGTGAATTTGCATGTCACACTTACCTCTAATGAGCAAGATAGAAGACAAATTCATATCCACAAAGCGGTTTGGCACCGATCGAGGCTAAATCTTATTATATCAAATTGATATTGTTAATGTTCCTTCATTCACTATTTACATATCTATGAAATATGGTCTAAAACAAGCCCAAAATATAAATTTGGTTGACAACTACGCCGAATGACAAATTTGGGTCGAGACTAGGCAAAACATAAATTTAGTTGTGGATTACCCGAAAGAAAATGATCTCAAAAAAAAATATGGTTGAGTATGATGACAAAATACAGTTGCAAGTCAGACAAATCATCTAAATAGTCCTCTAACTTTATCATGCTTATACACCTAAAATCAAAATGGTCTCTCAACTAACTTTAGCCAATTTAGTCCTCGATAAATATTCATATCCAATTTAGTCCTAATTGGCAGAGCTACCCAAAACATATGTTTTATGTGTTTTGATCGATACTGACTAGGGGTATAGTAATGTAAATACTTTGGATAATGTGTGTCTTTAAGGGCACAATTTTAACTTCAATTATCACCTTATTCAATGGATGAAATTAATCCTAAAAGTACTCTTCATACACCCTATTGTATGGCAAAATTATCCTTTACCTCTAATTTCTATTGTGCTTCTCTCTACATCCTCTTCACTATTAATAAGAGAACTCCAATATCCCCTTGCCCAACTTTTCTTATCTATCCCTTTCTGCTATCACTCCACCACTCATTTTCTTACTCTACCACTGCCAAGAATTAGATGATTGTACTTTCTCCCATTTCAAATCTGTACACGATCCCTAATAGTGAAAATACTCCAAAGCCAACACTATTTCAGCAGCATGATAAAATCTTTACAAATTGAATTACTTATCATATTAGTGAATTAGTAATATATTGGTGCTTAGAATAAGTAGAATAACTCAATTAACAATCTAATGACTTCTTGCTCTTTCTTAGAACAACCAAAATTAGAGGTCCATGCATGGTTTGGCTAAAAGGCACAAGAAAACAAAATCTAAATTTTGGATAAAAAAAAAAAGTTCAATGCACTTGAGAAAACAAGCAGTCCAATAAAAAGTCCACAATTACTTATTTACTTTCATTTTCAATGCACAACTTTCTAGGTTGATATAACCAATATATACAAGATATTTACCATAAAAAATGACGTCATAATAACAATTCTTTTTTCCATTCTTCACCATACTCTTCAGCACGACGAATATTTGCAATTCAAATATAGCATCCAACTATCATCGGTTAAGCAGTGTTCAATACTATCATAGTACTAGTGCTCTTGTTGAGATTTTTCTTGATGGAAGCTTTATGAGTGATTCTTTAATTTTGATCTAGGAACAATGAACACCATGCCATTAACACTGTTGTCAAGGGCATAAATCATCTTATAATTTTTCATGCATAAAAAAGCTACTTGATGTGGTTTATCTTGAAGTTGATTGTTGTTTATGTCACTGATAACGAAGGGATATGTAATAGAGTGAACAACCGGGAGCAATTTGCTCATGATATTTAGCTAACATTCATAGATCCAATAAATTATAAGTTCAATACATCCTGTTTAGCAAAAAGATTGATCATCCTTTCTTTTTCATCTTTTTTTTTGTTTTTGATTAACTAACCATCGGTACCTTGGTAGGGGACGCTACTCCCAAAATTTTATTAATGTTGAAAAAATTATACTTGTTGAAAAAATTGAGTACAAGGAGGGGGACTGGCCAAAACCTTCAAAATACATCAAATTGAAATCAATTTCTAATTAAACGAATATAGGGCAGCCCTTATTTTCTAAAATTACAAGTTCCCTAACCCCAGCTAGACAGGAATTCTCATACAAAACATAATGTTTGTCCATGATGCCTTGATTTGCAAGAAATCAGTTACTTGATTAGCTTCTCTAAATGTATGTTAAAAGGAAATTGATAAATCTCAGAATAATCTTTTGATTTGTTGAACAAGCCCATCAATCTTCCAAGGAGATCTAATATTACCATTCATGACTTTAGCAAGGACTAGGTATCCATTTCCACTAGAAGAGCTTTGAAGTTGTACTTTATCATATTCTCTAATAATACCTCCTCCGGCAGAAAGACCATGATTGCCTTTGGAAGCACCATCAACATTCAACTTGATCATACCTTGCTAAGGTGGTAACTATCTAACTGCAATCAACTTGGACTTTGTCTTCAGAATTAATCTATCCAACAAACCAGCAGAAGGAAACTCCAAGCATTAGAAGACTCAGCAATGGCAAAAGCTTTGAAGTTCAATCTCACTTGGGTGAAGATATCAGCTACAACTTAATGAAAAGAGATTTTGGTTACAAAAAAGCTATCCAAGAATTTCTGACTTTCAACATATTGATCAGTAAATGAGAGAAGGTAAAAGTTTATGCAAAATCCTATCAACTAAGGAGTTTGAAAAATTAAGTCACCAAGACATGAGGTATGATTTCAGTTCTTGATGATCAGCATATTGGACATCAAAAAGACCTTCAAATAACTTCCAGACATTGCTAGTCAGCTGACAAGAAAGGAAAATATGGTCAATGCTCTCCTAATTATCACAAAATCTACGAAACTATAGCATAACCAATCCTACTCAACATATCATCAGTTAGAAGCTTTCTGTTGATAAGTCTCCACACAAAAATGGAGATTTTTTGAATTTTCTTGTCCCAATACATGGCTAAAGAAAAAAAAAAAAGCTCTATTAAGGAAAATTGAATTCAAAGAAAACTCCACAGAAGAAGTCAAGGTCCGTACGATCTTATCAGCTTCACTGGTAAGAGTTAAATGCTTACTACCAATCTTCTGTGCAATGGCATCCCTTTTAGATTGAGAGTAGTCAGGAGAAAGTAACTGGAAATCCTCATGCTGTACCATTCCAAATTTGGTTGAGTTTTAAATTTGGATCCGAAACCTGTTGTAAAACATTATTAAGAGGACTAGCACCCCTCCTGGTTATCAAACGAAAAAGAAACACCACCACTTCTTAGTTTGAAACAAATATGCTCTCAACTCTTTGTTGCAGCATCTTTCTCCAAGTTGGAGATGCAGCATATGAATATGCCACCATAGTGAGATGTTCACTATTTCAATTCCAATTTCCTGATCTAGTAAAAAAGGGAAAGGATTATGAAGAAAGGCCCGTGGATAATTGATAATCAAATTCTTGTTTTAAATAAATGGAGAGTAGGGTTAGAGGAAGATATAGTAGTTTTCCCAAGGCTACATTATGGTTTCAAGTTTGGAATGTGCCTTTTATGCTGGCTGTCTAAAGAGGTAGGGAGGAAAATAGGTTTTGTGTTTGAGAAAGTTCTAGATGTTCTAGTTCCACAAACTGAAAGCAAGGAAGGCAGACATCTTAACATACAACTAAACAAGATCGATCTTAATCAACCTTTGATCAAGGGGATCAAAGTTAAAGTAGGAAGCATTGAGAGATAGGTGAACTTCAAATATGAAAAATGCCCAGAATTTTGTTATAAATGTGGTAGGACTAGGCATGTGCTTAATAATTGTACCAATATAGTCGAGGTAGGGGTAGGAAAATATCTACAATTTGGGTCTTGGATAAGATGTGGTGGGGCCGTGGGGGTAATGCCTTGTCAGCTAGAAAGGTTTTGAGAAAAGAAGTGGGAGTAGCCAAGTCCCATAGTCCTGATCAAAATCATGAAAATAGAAAGGCCACTAAAGAACTTACAGGAAATTCAAATATTCTGGGTTCAGGTGCTGTTAGGGGGCAACAAGATCAAGGGACCAGCAATGAAGTTTATATAAGGTGGATAAAATTACTAGCAAACTAGAGTTCTAAATTCAGTTCTAGTGAATGGATTAGGGGATATCAGTGAGACTAAGATGGTTAGCACATTAGCTAAGGAGATCTTGGAATACAGTCAGATGGCAAAACAGAAGAGAAAGCAGGAATGAAGAAGCAAGATGATATCAAGAGAGGTGACTTGAACATGACAACAAAGTTTAATTGTAGGGAAGATAATGGGTATGATGTTGCTGGAATCAATAAGTTATCCTCCCTAGATGGTGGTGATGGTTGGGCAGAAATGGTATATGATAAGGAAAACTAGGGTAAAGGAATAGGGAAGAAGAGCTCTGTAGAGGAATATTCTGGGACAGAAAAGGTTATCACAGAAGAAAGAGGCTCCCATTGCAAGTCTTGAATACTAATAAGATGGGGAAAAGGGACTTAGGGAAGAGCAAATCAAGGCAATTAGAGGAAAAGGGCATGGAAAATGACCAGGTAAATAAGCCTGAAATAAAGAAGAGAATTGTGGTTTCTATTCCAGAGGAAAATCTGCTTGAGGTGGATAGGACCAACCTGAATAGCTCCTCCAATGCCAAATGAATGCATTGGTATGGAACTGTCAATATGTGGGATTGAGCCTTTTGATAGTTCCTTAGTTGAAGGAGTTCAACAAACTCCTCTTTCCCTCTTTAATCTTTTTGTGTGAAACTAAAAATAAAGGTAGTTATATGAAAAAAGTAAAAAAGAGGTTAGGTTTCAAGCACTGGATAGTAGTGGAAGCAATCAACAAAGTAGGTGTTATGGTAGTTTTTTGGAAAGGACATTGAGGTGCTATGTACTGCTTTCACAATAAAAGTGCAAATAGAGGATACTGAAACCCTTAACAGATGGTGATTTGTGGGCATTTATGGTAGCTGTATCAATAAAGTAAGAAAGGAACAATGGAAGATGATTAATGGAAGAAAATCTATCTGGATTATTGTTGGGTTATATCTGAGGACTTTAATGATATTGTATCCAATAAGGAGAAGTAAGGTGGGAGACAAAGAGCTAGGAGTAGTTTTGTTGATGTTAAAATTTTCATTTCCTCAAATCAATTGTTGCAAATTGAGACTAGTGGCCAGCCATGGACTTGGTGTACATCATAATTGTGAAAATGAAGGAATCATAAAGCAAAAGTTAGATAGCATTCTATGTAGTGTTGGATGGTTGGAACTTTTTGGGAAGGCTAGAGGTAAAAATTTGGAAAATGCAGCTTTTGATCATAGTGCATTATTAATTCAGACCAAAGGGGAAACCAAAAGAAGAAAGAAAAGGCTCTTTTTTTATAAAAGTTGAGTAAAAAAGAAAGGAATTGATAAAGTAATCAAATCTACTTGGAGCAAAAATGTTGAAGGGTCTAGGATGTTCAAAGTCATAAGAAAGATTAAAGAATAGAGAATTGGTCTCCTTAAGTAGGGTAGTAAGGTTCAAGGCAATTCAGGAAAAAGGTCTAATGAACTAAAGAACATTCTAAAAACTTTGAGGCACAAGAACAATGAAGAGAATTTGAATAAGTTACCATATGTGAAAAATCAGTTGGGCAAGGCTTATTAAGAAGAGGAACTTTATTATGCACAAAAGGTTAGAATAAATTGGCTGTGAAAAGGTATTAAACCAAAACACCTCATATTTTCATGCATCTGTCAAGGAGAAGAATCAAGAATAGATTGACAAGATTGGAAAAGCAAAACAGAGATTGGTGTCAAACTGTTGAGGACATAGAAGTTGAAATTGGAGATTACTATAGGAAGCTGTCTACCTCAGATTATTCTACCAATACTGAGTCATGCCTAGAAGGAATCCCCCCAACCGTCACCAATCAAATGAATCAAGATCTAGTCAGAACTGTGTAAACAGATGAAGTCAAGGAAGCTATTTTTTTATATGAACCAAGATAAAGCTCCTAGTCCAGATGGTATGACTCCATTATTCTTCCAAAAAATTTGGGACATTATTAGTACTGATATTACTAATGTTGTCTGCTCCTTTTTCATTGTGGGTTCATGCTTAAGTCTATTAATGAGACCATTATTTCTCTGATTCCTAACGTTGAGCTTCCTTTTGACATTTCCCATTATAGGCCTGTTAGTTTGTGCAATATTTTTTATAAAATTATTTCAAAGGTGGGAACTCTAGTGATTAGGTTAAAACCTTGCCTTGATAAGTGCATCAACTACAATCAAAGTGCTTTCATTTCAAGTAGACAAATACTTGATAATGTTATCATCCTCCATGAGTATATACATTTTTTGAAAAATAAAAGAATAAGCGAAGAGAGATATATGGCATTGAAGTTAGACATGTCAAAAGCCTACGATGGAGTGGAATGGCCTTTCTTGTTTTTGGTTATGCATAAGATGGGTTTATGTGATAGGCTTGGATCATGAAGTATGTCTCAATAGTTTCCTACTCCTTGAATATAAATGGAAAGAAAAGATGTCACATTTTTCTTGAAAGAGGGTGAAGACAAGGGGATCCTCTATACTCATATTTATTCCTTTTGATTTCTAAGGGCCTTCCAACTTACTGAAATAGGCAGTTAATGATAAGAAGATTAGTGGTCTGAGTATTTGTAAAAATGGTCCAAAGCTAATACATTTATTCTTTACAGATGACTCCATCATTTTCTATATTTCACAAAGCTGAGGAACAAGAAATTGAAGAATTGCTAAGGATAACTATGAACTAGCTTCGGGGCAGAAGATGAATCTGGAAAAATCCTCCAAGTTTTTCAATAAAAATACTAAAATCAACAGGAAGGAGAGTATTTGCTAACTGATGAATGGGGGAGGTGCTTAGCTCTGTAAGAGAAAGAATGGCTAAAAGAGTGGGAGGATAAAAAGAGAAGCTGTTGAGCTCTACTGGCAAAGAAGTCCACATCAAGTCTATTTTGATGGCAGTCCCTACATATGTAATATATTGTTTCAGGCTATCTAATAACATCTGAAAACATATTAGCAAAAAGATAGCAAGGTTTTTGTAGGAGGAATGTGATTCTAGCAAGAAACTTCACTTAATCAGATGGGACAAACTGATAGAGAAAAAAAAATAGTGGAGGACTGAGTTTAAAGATGTGAAAATATACAATGAAACTCTTTTGGGCAAATAACTTTGGAGGCTCCTTACCAAGCCAAATCTGCAAGCAACTTACCTCAAACTTAGTACTGTAAGGTGCTGAAAGCAAAATACTACCACAACCAATCTTTGCTCAATGTGGCAATGCCAAATAATGCATCTTGGATTTGGAAAAGCATCATGTCAACTAGAGAGCTAATGAGGAGGGACTCAGAAGAAGGATAAGGAATGGAAAAGTACCAATATTTAGAGGGATAAGTGGATTCCTTTTAATAAAGAGGGCAGACTTATGCTATACACCCTGTAGGGATAGATGTGGAAAAGGTTTTAGAACTGATAAGTAATTTCAGTTGGAAGAGAGATGTCATTGGGAAATTGTTCAGCAAGGAGGATGTAGAGAATATAGTTGATAAGTTCACAATTGTGCTATATTTTATGTGTCATTTACCACGTTTTTATGTGTTGTAAGCAACATTTGAGTTCTTATTGAGCTTAATTTGGTTATTCTTAGTTTTTGTAGGGTTAAAGTGAAAAAGAGCTGAAAAAGTTGGAAAAGATGAAAGAGAATGCTAAGGGCGGAACATGCACGAGTATTTGAAGCCATTTTGGATGTTGTTTTGTATTTCAAGCATAAATTTCGAGTTCAAGCTCCGATTGAGATGATTTTGAATGATTTGGAAAGCTGTTGAAGAATTCTACAACTTTTGTTTCTTTAGTTTTCCATGATTCTATAGGCATCTTGTTCAAAATTGTAAAGTTGGAAAATGTGTACCGGCGAGGAGTGATTCTGACACAATTTGGTAGATTGAGCATAACTTTCTTATCTGAGCTCCAATTGAGGTGATTCAAGATGTTTTAGAAAGCTAAGACATATAGATACAACTTTCATGTTTTCAGTTTTCCAAATTCCAAACGTATCAGGGTCAAAATCGAAGTTGAAAGTGAAGCCCAGCACATATGTTCTAGATTTGAGCAGTGCATGTGCGCTGGGAACTTTTCAGCACTGCCTAGGGCGCACATGCGCCCAAAATAGGCAGCGCATGTGCACCCGAAACAGTATAATTGTGTATTTTTTGAATTTTTGACAGATTTCTTCGCCCAGGTTAGATTCTTTTTCACCCGATTTCACGTTCTTATCCGTAGACCTTAATTGTAACCCTAAGTACTCGTTATAAATACCCCAATTAGGGTGAGAAAAAGGATATCAACACTTTATTTTCTAGTTTAGCTAGGGTTTTCAGTAGGAAATTCTTCTTTATTCTTTCATGGCACTTTGTGCCTAAACCCTTTTCTTGGTCGAGAAAATTGATGCCATGGTCAATTCTACAAAGTTGTGAGACTTCTTGAGCTTGAATTATTCACTTTTATCTCTAGTATTGATTATTTTTTTGTGACTAACTTTGTGGTTGTTCTTTTTAACTTGTTATTGCTGCAGAATATTAAGTTATTAGAATTAATCTACTGCTAGATTGTTTTAACCGCGTGTGCTTAATTCAATCTGTGAAGCAACTGAATTTGATAATTACTCAATTAGTGTTATTGAATTTAGGGAAATGAATCATCTAATTGGCATAACCGCGTGTGTTTATGTTTAATTAGCCTAATTAGTTCTTCTTGTGGATTTTAATGCTTCTATTAGTTAATCTTTGGCGCGTGTCTGGGTTAAATTAATAGTTAGGGTTAATTGGATCACGTGTTGAAAATTAATCAACTTTAGAAAGAAATAAAAATCAACTTTGAGTTGGTATTCGTTCGGGTTAATTCTTTAATTAGTGCTTGATATAAAATTGAATTATCTTGTGTGTTAAGGATCGACTAGTGAAATTGCCATGGTGGATATGACCAAAATCAAGACTTTTCTTACATCAAATTTTCTTCAATTATTTTCTTGTTTTAATTTTGAGTTCAAAAGCATTTAAAAACCCCCTTTTCCATTTTGCAAAAGAATAAACTCCATTCTCTGTGGGACGACCTGTACTCACCACTACTACATATTGAGAGTTTTTAATTTTGGGTGCCTACGATAGCATTTCATTTCACACCAATAGTCAAAATACCAATTGGTAGGGGAGAAAAAGAAGATAGCTGGTACTGGTTTCATTTTGATGATGGTAGATATGGCTCTACACAGTGCAATTTGAATCAAAGAATTTAGGATATTGAGGAATTTTCAAGATGCAATGAAGAGTTATTGGAGGCAATGTAAGATGGATGAATAAGAAGAAGTGGAAAGCAACTTCGGATTTGAAGATGAAGCAGAAATATAAACACTTTATCTAGAAGTGTTTGAATAGAGGAATCTCGAGTAATTCCAAAATTCATTATAGAACTAGAATGGGAGTACTTTGGTGTAAAAGATATGGTAGGCAAGTTGAAACCACAGAATATATATTGTGTTTTGGTCCTCTAACTCAAGAGGTTTGGAAATACTCTCCAATCAATTGGGATAGGCTTCAAGACTCAAGAGACAACTTTGCCAAATGGTAGTCTGGTATTCTTGAAGTTTTGAAAAGACCACAGGTAAATGATCACTTAGCTTTGACTAAGAGTATTTTGTGGCAGCTGTGGAAAGCCGAAAATAAATATCAATTCAAGGAAGAAGAATAGTTGTATGCTTAGGTCACAATTCATAAAGCTTGGAATGATTGGATGGAGTTCATTAATGCTTTTCATTTTGATGAGGAAGAGAATAGATTTCAATCTAAACAAAGTGGTAACCCAGTACCTCCAGTTGAAAACAAAGAATGGCTAATCTTGAATACAATAGCCTAGGTTAATGAGGATAGAAGCAGAATTGGTTGTGGTATTACAACTATAGATAGACATGGACAAACCTAGGAAGCTTGGGCGATTTTTGAGAAAAAGGAAAGGTTGTAAGGTCATTGAGGAAGTAGAAATAGTGAGATGGGCAATGATCCTAGCCAAGGAAGTAGACTAGAATAAAATTTGTATCACTGCAAGTAACAACTGATTAGTCCATAAGCTTATGAAAAAGGATAAAAATGATGTGCTAATGTCGACATTACTGAATGATATTATCTCAATGCAAGTTTGGTTTGAAAGTTGTTCTTTTATTCATATTAACAATGAAGATTTAAAAACTTGTGATAGAATAACAAATATGGCACTAATTTGTATTCTTCTGTTGATTTAGTTTGGAAGGAATCTTTCCCCCCCATGGAGTCATAGGTAAAAGTTGGATTAGTGTATGAGTCTTTAGTCATGTTTCTGAAATATTTGTAATTATTTTAGACATATAAATGAAATGTTATCAATTTCTTGAGAAAAAAAAAATAAGAATCCAACTTGTTGCTAAGAAAGGTCACTCTATAACGATAGGAATGTCTCTGTCTTCTTTATAATCAACACAATGAAATCTGTAGGACGAATAAGTTTATCCACCTTAATAAGTATGCCTTTCACGATCCCTCCTAGGTAGGTTAAAGATCGATCTGCCAATTGAAGAGAAATTGATGTAGGGTTGAGCTCCCCTATCCCCAACTTTAGATAAACAGATAATGGTATTAGATCACACCAGCTCCCAAATCCCACAATGCTTTTTTTCCAAAAACTGAGTGTCAATTGAATATGAAATATTATAGCTGTCGGGATCTTTCAACTAGGGTGGCAACTTTTATTGTAAGCAAGTACATGGCACTACACTCCTCTGTAACTATAATTGTTTCAAAGTCCCCGAACTTCTTTTTGAACAAAATAGCCTTCATGAACTTCACATAACTCGAAATATACTCCAAAGCCTAAATTGAACATTAATGTTAACATTTTTGAATATGTCTTAGAATTTTCCAAACTACTTGGTCCAGATGGTAAGACACCTTTCTTTTTTCAAAAATTCTAGCCTATTATTAAACAGGATGTTGTTCAAGCCATTCAATCCTTTTTCTGTTTTCGTTTTCTATTAAAATCCATTAATGAAACTTTAGTCACCTTAATCCTCAAGACTAATATCCCCATCAGTCTTACACAACCAAGCCCATTAGTCTTTGTAATATCCTTTATAAGATCATCTCCGAGACCCTTGTAAATACACTAAAATCTGTTCTTAACAAATGCATAAGTAAAAACCAATATGCTTTCATTCCAAGTAGGCAAATCACTGGCAATGTGATCATTTTGCATGAATGCATACTTTTTCAAAAAATAAAAAATAAAAAAACAAGTAGGGATGGAGATATGGCCTTGAAGTTAGACATGTCAAAATCTTATGATAGGGTGGAATGGCCCTCCTAGATTGCCATGATGAAAAATATGTTTTTATAGACAGTGGATAGATTGGATTTTTAAGTGCATTTCAACTGTTTCTTACTCTTTCAACATCAATGGTAAGAAGAGAAAATTGATTACACCTAGTAAGGGAATTAGACAGGGGAATCCTTTATCCCTATACTTATTTATTTTTTGCTTAGAAGTTTTTTCCGGTTTGATTAAAAATGTTGTGAATGATAACAAAATGACTTGTTTGAAAATCACTATGTCACATCTTTTCTTTGCAAATGACTCAATAATTTTTTGCAAAGCCAATGTTCATGTGGCTGAGGAGTTTCAATTTTGTTGCAAAATTGATGAAAACTTTTAAAACTAACAGATTTTGACTGACACGTGTCGATACTGGGACTGGGATTTTTAAAAAAATACTATTATAATCTCAAGGAAAGACATAAAATGACTTTATTACCCCCAAGAGAAACCCTAACCCTTCCCTCCCTCTACACCACACAATCTGGACCAACCCTCGTTCAACCACCACCACTATTGTAGCAGCCCTTCCACCCTATCCCTCCTTTCCTACCCAGTCAACTCCAGCCACACCTTCCACCTCATCCACCAATCATACCTTTTCCTAGCACGATCTTCCTCTCCTTTCCCTATCCCAAGGACCCCATCAATCTCTGATTAGTCACTAGCTAGCCCTCCCTGATCCGTACCTTTCTTCACTAAATTTTTTTTTACTATAACATTTGATTTGGATTTGTTATGTTTAACTATTAATGTTTTGGATTTGATATGAATTGGGTTTGAAAATAAATGTGCTTGTGTGGTAGAAAAAGGGATGGGGAGATTGGGGTTTAGTGGAAGAAAGTGGGGAAGGAGAGTGATTAGAACTAGGTAGGGGCGGGAAAGGGGAAATCGGGTAGGTGGAAAAGAGGGTGAGGATGGGGACTAACATTCCAGGGAGTGGGATGGGGGGGAGAGGGACTGACGAAGGTTTGAGGCTTGAGAGACAAGGAAAGAGAAATAGAAGGGTTGGGCTGAAGGAGTTGGGATTTGTGAAGGGGGAAGTGTGAATGGAGGGGTATCTGATGGGGGTTTGAAAAGGTGGGGTTGAACAAGGAGATGACTAATCGAGGAGTGGAGATGAGAAACAAGGAACTGACAGGTGTTGAAGGAGAATGGAGTAAGAAAAGGAAATCAGGACTGGGAAGAGACGGGAAAGGGTGAGATCTGAGTTAAGGGAGGGTGGGGGACAAGAGATCGGACTAGGGTAGGACTGGGGTAATGCAGGAGCAAGGTTGGGGTTATATGGGTTTTTGGGTGGTAGGGTAAGGGGATTAGATATGGATGAGGGAGAAGGGCTAGGCTGGTTGGGATGGTGATGGCTAAGGTGGGGAAAGAGATGAGGATGGTGGCAGTTGTGTGAGGTTAGGATTGCTTTGAATTTTTAATTTTCAGTTTGACCCATTAATAAATTATTTTTAATTGATTCCAAAACTTTGTGATCATTTTTTTATTTTCAATTTGACTCCAAAACTTTGTGCAAACTTGAATTGGTTAGGGATATATATGACATTTCACAAGTTGGCGTTAATTTTGATGAATTCCATCCATTTTGTAAAAAATATTTAAAGTACAATGAGGTCGAACCTATATTTGATAACTATAAAAGATAAAGTGTTTATTCTCTTAACCACTACGGGTTATTTGCATTTTACCCTTATTTTAACTTAGATGAAAAAAGTATTGTTTAGTCGGTAGATGCAAGGGGCAAGGGTATACATTTTCTTAATTCGTGGGGTAAAGTGTAATTACCCCAGAAATTTAGGGGAAACTGTTATTGACCCTCTTTTAAATTTACCGCTTCTTTGCTTGGCGCGCCTTCCCCCTGCGTAGCTCCTTTTCTTCAAACAGGCATAAGCACTTAGCAGCTCAAGCTAATAGTGAAATATATATTTCTTATAGTAGTATTAATACATTTCGAAGAAGATGAAGTTCGCGGTGGTTAAGGCATGGAGCAACGGAAGAGCCCGGGCAGGGGTTCTGCAGCTGGGCAGCTGCCCGTATCCAGTTGAGACTCCCGCGCTCCTCCTCACTACCCGCAAAGGCCTGCCCGTTTTCATATCTCCGGACCTCCTCCCCTCTCTGCCTTCCCCGGACTCTCACCTGCTCCAATTCAGCCCCCTTCACTTGTAAGCTACCGTTACCATTTTCTCCGACACCTAACCCTTCCCCACGTTTTGCGAACTTGTTAGAGATTTGTTATGCTCTGGGTTGCATACCAACTGTTTGTTGTTTGTTCTTTGTTCTTTGTTCTTTGTTCAGTTCACGCTTGTACCTTTGTATTGCATGCTATACACCTGCTATTTTTCTTTCCTTTTTTTTTTCCGGCAGCTTAGAGGGTATTTCTACCAAAACAATATCTAACATTGGCGGAGTACACCAAATGCTTGGATTGCACCAACACATATTTGCGGCCGTCCCCGAGGGATTCCATCATTTCCCTTCCTGAACATGACAGCACTTACAAGGCTGGAGCATCTTTCGAGACTCCTGGAGGCCGTCGTTTGGTTATTTCATTTCCCTTTGACTTTTTTGATCTGGTGGAGTCAGTATAATTGCAAATGCTTTGATACATTATACGAAATTGAGATTCTGTTTAATGAGTGTTGCACCTTCATGATGCAGATCAAACCTGTAGATTATATGGAGCTTGTTTCTTCATTGAAGCCAGACTTTTGGGTCACTTTAGCAGATGAAGTGCCTGCTTGGGTTTCCACTAAGAGGAACAGAACCTCAGTCGACCGCACTCTGAGATGGATGGATGATTGCATTTCACTGAATATGGTAATTACTCCGCTGTATCTTGTATATTGATCACTAATTGGTAGTACGTGTCAACTTGTCCACTAGCTGAGGGTATTTGGGTCTAATTGACTTAAATTTGTTTCTCTTCTGAGTTCTGACAGCAGAAAGTAATTTTACTGCTGCTAGCTACAATTGAAAAAAATGAGGTTCCATTTTGTTTTGTGTTGCCAAACATTGTAGTAAGAAAGGCCATTTCCTACCATTTTTGGAGGAAAGTTAATTCAAGTTTGATTGACCATTCATTCTTGGATACCGGAATAGTGTTTGTGTTGTTTAAGTCCATATTAATGTTTCTATGGGTTTGTACAATTTTCAACTTTCTTGTAGAAATTTCATTGAATCGTTATACACTTGTAGTATAGGAGTTTGTCCCACAAACTTCTCCTTAAATGGTTCTGAAGGCTCACCAGGTTGCACATTACTTACCACTACAGACAGGTGCTACTGTTTTTGGATCGATTGTGGGAGGCTCCAGTGTTGAAGAAAGGCAGCGGTGTACACAAGAAGTTGTGAAGAGAAATGTATCAGGTCATTATTTCCTTTGGTCATTTTACCAGTATCTTGTTTTCTGTAATTACATCCTGTTCAAGGCAGTACCTTCTTAGCTAGCATTTTTTACTTTAATTTCGGCATTTCCATGGTTGTTTGACTTTGCAACAACTTAAATTAGAGCGGTAATATAATTGGCTTTAGCATCTGTTCTCCTGCTGTTGTAATCTTGCTGCATCTTCTGCTACATGTTCATCAGGCTTTGAGTGCGCTTGAAGCCCTTTTCTATTCAAAGTTGAATTTAATTGTTTTAGATGTGCATCTACCGACAGGAATTTTAAATTCATGGGATTCATAAGTGTCCGGTGTTCCTTTATGGTACTTTTTTGTTAAAATCCTGGAATTTGAAATTTTCTTGGATTTGGGATCTCAAACTACCAGAAAAATGGTGTCATTTTAAAATTCTTTTTGATTCTTACATTTATTCTTTTGTCTTTTTTTTGCATGTGTTTTGGAAACGGAATACAAAATCTTGTCTTAGAAAAAACGATAACTTAAAATCCAAAGGTGTCATGTTCTTGAAATTTCATTTCCTGCCATTCAAAAAAATGATTTTCAATGCTTGTGAAAAGAACACACCTTTAAATCGTCAACTCTTACTTTTCAATTAAAACCTGAACCTACATTTAGTTTATTAAATATGACATACATTCCAAGGGGAAAGTCTTGACATACTAAAACTGGCTGAGAAAAGTGCAGACAAGATATCCTCAAAGTGTTGACAAACGGTGAGATGGATAATAAAATGTTGAGATCATGCAATTAATATCATCAGGTAATTAAATTTAACCTGTTTTCAAAGGAGACAGACAAATAATATGGTTAGGAAGAAAGTATTATGGTAGGTGGAACAGGGGCTTGTAGTAATTCCATTTAGTTTTAACTCAACTTGCAGATTGGACTTGTATAGGTCCAAATAGCCATGAAACCATGCTGCTTAGACGGGAAACTCTGTTATTTGTATATCATACTCTCGGATCCTCCAAGGGAGAAAAACCAAGAAAATGATTTCTTTCCTTCAGCTGATTGCGGGAAGTGAGCAGAAATAAGAGAAAGATCTTCATAAGAAGAGGATATACTAGGCATTCGATGTGGCATTCTCAACCAAACCAGACCCCTTATTTCAATAAATTTACCATTTAATGGTAGAGGATTAATTGCAAGCACTGCAGTTACTTGGAGTGGTAAAGTAGAAGCAGATATATGTCCATTTGAGGCACTAGTTGCCCAACAGTTGTATCCAATCTAGCCTTCAAACCCTTGTATATCCAGTTCCAAAGAAGAAGTGTCAGAATTAGACATCTTGGCTACCGGATTGTAGGACTAATTAGAATGGCTAGTTATTAAACTCCCATAATGCTAGCATCCCTTACCTCATTTGCAGGATGATTCTAAAGCTTCTATGAGTTTTATTAGGTATGCGTTAACTTCTTCCGGTGACAGAAAAGTCAAGTCGTTTTGATCAGTATGCTTGTTGTTCAGACATAGGAAGCATTGGGTGGTACCAAATTCACAAATTTAAGTTTTGCAACATATAGTTACTGTATATTGAATCTTTGGACAGTGTGGAATTAACAAGTTTTGATGTATTTGATTATCTTTAAGTTGGCTGTTGAATTTGCCTCATCTTAAAATTTAAGCTGTTCGAGAGGAGAGTTTTGTAATTATTTCAGCACACTAACAAGCCTTCTCGCCCTGTTGGCCGGATTCTTGTTAATAGGCTCAGAATGTGCAATTTTAATCACGGATAGCTATATGAATTGGATCCCGGACCTTTTGCTGGATTATCATGTTCATTTATATCCAAAAATTATTATAAATCAGATTAGTTTACTTGTTTTAACTACACAGGTCTTCTCTAATCTCTCCAGTAGTTTGTCAGGATTAGGGACAAATTTTCAAGTGCTATATATTTGATACTTCTTGGCTTTTCCATCTCTTTGTCATTCCTTATTGGTGGTAAGCCATTGTAGTCTTTTCTGTGCTTTCATTTTTTGCTCATTGAATTTTGGTTTGGGTGGTTAATCACAAAATAGATTTAGCAGTTCTAGGTCGAAATTAAACCTTGATTCATGGCAATAACCTTTTCTATTGGAAAAACAGAGGAAAGGCTCATTTGGCAGCTTGCATTTTTAGCTGAATTGCAGGATTAAGGGAGATTGGATTGGTGCCTTAATTAAAAGTGACAACAAAGAGATGTATTGGAGCCTTTTTCTATAAAAGAATTGCAGGGTTGAATGGGCTAGGTTTATTCCTTGAAAACTGCTACAGAGTGCAGAAGCTTGGTTATGGGAAGGTGAGATTTGAGTAGCTTAAGCACCAGAATGTTTTATTTTAAATCTTTATGCTGTGTAGAAAAGCAAGCTCGAAGATACTGATCTTCCTATCCATCTGAATTCTCCAACTTATTAACGGAGTAGCTTGGTTCTCTACTTTCCAAATACCCAGCCTGAACTTGAGCTGGGCTTGGTATGATATTTTTGAGCTTGAGTCGAGGTTGAGCTCAATAATGGCAGTCTCGAAGCTTCGTGATCCTAATGATCTTTCTCTCATCTTCTCTCTCCTCTCCTCCCAATTTAAGTCCTTGCTCAAGTGTTGATCCAAGAAATTGACTTCTTGATATTGGTGATAAAGAAGACCACGACTGCATTTCTCCATTGCCACCTATTCTTGTGCAAACTTTAATTATGATTTGTAGCTTATACACGAAATACTCAAATATAGTGAATTACCACTGTACAACTCTTGCAAAAGGGGGGTTTCCTAATGCCCAATTGAGGAGGCAGACTTGCTGGCAATTCAATTGATAGAAATTTTAAAGCCCGATTACAAGTACTGACAATCCAATTGCTAGAAATTTTAATGCCCCAAAGGTCTAGTAGTACTGGAATCGAGTTCGAACTCTATTACAAGTGCATGGCATGCTATAAATATATAAACTTTCTATGGAGTCTAGCATCATACAGGTGGGTGCTCTACTCAACTCGATTGCACCCCTACTCCGACTGAGAAACTAATTCTGCTTTGCTTGCTGCTCATTGGACCACCTTAAGTTAATGGCATCATGATAGAACTTTAGTGTTTCATGTGAAAACAAGAGAAGTGGAGCNATTTTTCTCCACTGATTGGCTAAAGAGACTGAGAGCATGCAGTGGTACTTGCTTGCAGTACTTTGACCTGTGACTTATCACAGAATAAAAAGAAAGCAGTACAATGATATATGCTGAAGTCCTTGACCGTAGTTGTCCTCATTTGGCTCCTCTATGAAGGAGAAGTGGCAGGAGTTTGATTAGGTGCATTTGAGCCTGTATTTTAAATCGTTTGATAGACAATGTAGAAGGATGTTTTTGAGAAGAATAGTATCAAAGGGACAAAATATTACTAGTTGCTTATGTTGAAGACATCTTATAGGCATGCAACTTCTAAAAATGTATGTAAGATCAAGCAACAGAGGCTACAGAAAGATCATCTGCTTGAGATCTGATAGCCTCCAATGCCTCGAGATTATGGCCGTATTGGTGTGACAATCAAACACTGCAACTTCTTTCAATCTATTGGAAGCGGCTAAGAATCTTGTTAACTGACTTCTTCCCATGTCACCTCCAGTGTTCGATAGTCTTGCAGCAATGTTGTTAAACTTGGTTATTGTTTTTATGCAAAGAAAACGAACTTTTGGTACTTACAGCTGGTCATTATGCAGTTATTGTATATATGCATTTGTTTATTTTAAAGTTCATTGGAATACAACGTGGATTACATTGGTCAAGTAATTGGAATACGAAGTGTGTTTATAATGCATTTTGCTGGACTTTGTTTGATTCTTCTTTTAACAGTGAAATTGTTGGATGTGTCATGATTAGCACAAACCTTTTGCATGATGCTTTTGGGATATTGGTTAGGTAAAAGAGATTGGAGCACTTGGTTCTATAATTTGCTGGTCAAATTTATAATTCAAATGTGAAATTGGCTTGCAGGATACTGCATTGGTGGGTTTGGGCTCGGGGAAAGTATGGAGGAGCGGACTGCTCTTCTCACTGCTGTTACAGTAAGACATAAATCTGATGCTGGAAACTCGAACTCATCTCATGATTCTGCCGCATGTGTTTTGGCTCAAAATTCAATCTAGAGAGAAATATTGCTTTACATTGGATGCTTTGTGAATTTTCTTCTACATTTTTGGCATTTTATGTTCCAGAATTATTTAGCTAAACTATATTGAGCTAATTTCTTTATTTAATATGATTATTTGATTGGAAATATGAAATAATACTTAACCAGGTCTTCAATATTCTAATCTTACCTTATTGCCTTCTTCCTCTTCTGCACTTTTACTCAGAACCAGACATCATATTTTTTCAGGTCTCATAGAGCATGTGAGAATCTTAATTTCGCAGCTTCTAAGGTTCCTAGTTGAACCACAATAGTTACATTTTTGCTGATCTGTCTTGAACTAATTTATTGATCTTAAAGGCTCACTCTCCAAAAATGTAAGCATAGGTTTTCTAGAAATTCCTAAACATGCCGCTTTGAAGATGTTGGTGATTTCACTATCATATTAACTTTTTTATTTCAAATAGTCCATGGGACGTTATGCGAAACTATGTATTGATTGTAATTGTACTGTGAATCATGTTGATAATGAGGTTCGACTTGCCTTCTCTCAGAGTTGGGTGGCCATGAAACTTGAAGAAAATGAGCATTGATTAAAAAGGAGAATTTTAGAGTCCTATGAGTGCTAAATTTAAGGACATCCATTAGAAATCAATTATGTGCTAGCATGAATTTTATGTTAGTCCAGTTAAATTAATTAAGTTGATTTTATGCTCATTATTAATTTAGTTTTACTTGATCCTTTAGGATAATGTACTCAATTTTCAGAGTGAAACTTACTATTATCTGTTTGTTCGTGTTTATCATCAATGGCTCCAGGATAATTTACCAAAGGATATGCCAAGGCAGGTCTCTGGACTTGGACTTCCAGGTAGATGCTCATACTTAATGATATATCCCCCTAATCCCCTTTTAATTTAATTTCCGTTCCTTCAGTAAGTATAGCCGTATAGGAACTTACCTCATGTTCGATCAAATTACGGGGTAAAGAATAAAGTAGTGCTTTTTGGTCAATCTCTTACCGGTATCATATTGCCAGTCCTAGAAGTAATATTTTAAGGACCACATAAAGCTGATAATTGTTGAGACTGAATTTCTTTTTGGGTAAAATACTGTAAACCCCGTGTGGTTTGCCCTTCTGACCCATAGCCCCCATGAATTTTGAAAACACTCCTTAAACCTCCATGTGCTTTGCCTAGAAAAGTAAATTTGATGGAAATCATCCAAATTAACTGAACTGCCTAAAAGTACTTGCATGCCCTGTTTAAATAGACATAATTCTTCAGAAAACGATTCCCCCCATTTGGAAGAAAGAGAAAGAGAATCAAAGAAAAAGAAACCCTAAGAAAACTGAGAACAAAATCAAATTCTCTTCAATTTTCCATTTAGCTTTATAGCATGTATTTTTGGAGGATTATGATTGATAAATGAAAGAAAAATGCGACTGGTATATAAGTAGCAACCGGGTCATTTTGGTCATAAAATACTACACTTTTGGAGAGAAAATGACTTTTTTCACAAACCACGTGATGCAGCACCACCTGCTGCACGTGTAGGCTAAACACCGTCAATGTGGATTATTTCGGTTCACTTTAACCTTCAGTCCATAGTACATGAGGGTTTAAGGTATATTTCCAAAACACATAGGGTCTATGAGTCGGGAGGGCAAACCACGAGGGAGTTGTTGGTATTTTTCCATTTCATTTTTGTATGTTCTCTTCAATGGGGACCTTTATTATCATTTGAATATCTGTGTATATGTGTGTTTGTCCATGAAACTATTTTCCTGTCTACAGAGGAGGTATTGCAGGGAGTTGCTGCAGGCATTGACCTATTTGACTCCACGTATGTTGGTAGTATAACATTCTTTAACTTTTCTGTCTTACTGGGTTAGTCAGGAAAGTAATGAAAATCTTTACAGGTATATTTACCATCTTACACTTGGTGGATTTGCACTAACCTTTCCTCTCGAGACAAATAAGGAAGAGGTTTCCGATTATGACGTTAGTGATTCAGAAAGTGATGAGATGAAAATCAAGTCTGTCTGAAAGCAACCATATATAGGTATCAACAGATCTGGAAATTTCTGAATGCTTTCCCCTGTATGATTATTGGTTTGAGCCTTCTGAGAGAAGTATAATTAACACAAATCTTTTTGCTAGTCATTTTTACAGGAAGAAATAGCACAAGTACTGTCATCTTATATAGGTTTATTGGCTTTGGTTGTAACATCTTAGGCTATCCATTTTATACGTCATAGCCCTTTTTTGTTATAATTAGTATGTTATAGAGTTAGTGCGCTTTGCTGATGTCATCTTATTGCATGAAGCTTAATGCCTGAATTTTTAGCATAAGATAAGGGGCCATTTAGTTGGGGAGTTTATGGTAGCAGGAATGAGAATTATCAGAAGTTGTGTACATCATTGAGAGGATGAATCCAATAGAATGGAAGATCTAGAATTACTCTCTCTCTCCCCCCCTATTCGTGTCTCTCCCTCTTCCCCAGCTATCCACCGTTCTCCGATCTCATCTCTTGCTAGCTCCCCTATCTGTCTCACCGTCCACCCCATTGCCCTTGGCCTCCGTTGTCCCAAACATGTGGTAAAATTCTTTGGATGGTTGGATACTTTGGTTTGTTTTGTACAAAGACAATCTCCTCAAAGGTAGTAATTGTCATTGTGATGGTGGTGTGACTTTGTGTGGTTACATTGACAAAAGTATACTGCCTTCTCTCTCTTTCTCTGGTGGCTTTGAGACATGATAGCAATGTGTTCATAGTTGCTATGTGGTGTTATTGTTGTGGCCTTGACTTTGTGGTGGCGGTCTTAGTGGCCTGGTTGCTTGAGGGGAAGAAAAGAGAAAAACAATAGCAAAATAAAAGACAAAAGGAAATAGTTGGAAAACCCATTGTGAAATAAGGAGACTCCATTATCTATGCTATATATATAAAGGCAAGATGCCCAATTTGGTGTGATGTCATTTATGTACTTCCTTTTTTAGCCCTATTATATGTGAATAAATACCCATAAGTCCATAACTTCCTAACTTCCTAATTATCCTACTCTCCACATTCCACTCTTTATGTTAATTTTTTTTTTAATTTTTTGTATAATTTTTGTAAACATTTTCACAAACTTGTTTTTTTTTTTTTTTAAATTTGTGTATTTTTTTTTTTAAATGTCACGCCCATAGGGTGTGCCTTTCCCACTTGTATGAAAATTATGCCTAACCCAGTTGTTAACGGAACTCACTCCATATATTTGTCTGTACCATTCTAAATTCCGAGTATATGCTTCTAATTGATGATCGGAGTCTTTAAATAATACAATGATTCCAAGTATTTTACCAGATTTGGTCTATATATGCTTGTCAAAGATCCATTCACATGTATTGGTTGATGATGCACATGACTTTCAACTGAAATTTTTTTGATACTAGGTAGAAATATCCCTCCACTGGGGAGTCACTCTACATGGTATATGGAAAACCCCTTGGTATTATGAAAAAACAAAAGGCATACACGACTTGGTGTTACTTCTGGTGTCATATCAGAATTTAAGGGTGAATATATATCTTTCTCTGCATTGCAAAATGGCTGTACGAGGATAGAAATTACTTGGTTAGATGGGATGGGCAAGATCTTACTCTGATTAGCACTTATTTGCATGTCAATATCCTAAGTTCTTTTTTTTTTTTTTTTTTTGGACAGGAAAGATACATCACCGATAGTTGAATGCTGCAACTGTTTTACATGCCAGAATCACACAAAAGCATATATGAATCACTTGTTCAATGTTCATGAAATGTTGGCTCAATCTCTATTAGAAATGTACGAGTTCTCTTGCCTGCATTATTGCTTCAATGTCATGTACTTGTCTAATGCGATTTTCATGGCCGTTTTCCAGACACAACACACACCACTATCTGGGATTCTTCCGCTCAATTAGAAAGGCCATAAAAGAAGGAAAGTTTGAGCAATTTTGGAAGAATTTTATTGGAATTAGACGTGACCATCATTTTACTGCTGCCTCAAGTGCTTAATTTATAGGTCTCCAAGCGAGATTCAATTCAGTAGGTATGCATTTTCTTTAAAGAAAATAGCTTCAGATTTTAGAACAAACAAACAAAACAGGTCTTATTCTCACTAAGTAGGGTCAACAGCATGAATAATATTACGCCACTTCGTCTTTTTTTAGAAATGACGAAAATTGCAAATGTTGATTGCCCTTTGCGGAAGATGAATAATCACCTTTCTACCTATACCGGTTACTTGGTGTTTTATTCTTTTCTTAGCTGTATTGCAGTAATTTGAAATTAATTTTGGAGCACCTGTAGCTTGTGGTTGGTAAAATATTTGTCCAAAGGGGCAGTTTTGGGCTTGTAGTAATCAATTGTTTTGGTGATATGGTGTACAGAACTTCTAGTTCCAGTGATCACTTCATGGATAAGTATCCTTGTATGCTTGTTAATTTTTTTGTTGGGTGATTGTGTTTGCACAAATTTTTTACCTGCTCGACCCCTCTATGAAGGCTTCTCCATGTTGAAACAGCAAATAAAGGAGAACATGACAGCTCTTAGACATATACTTCGTTTGTTACTTTGTTTCCGTTGGCTCCTCACCAACCGGCTTGCTCTCCAATCATGAGATGGTTGAAATCATTGCAATTTTGTTCACAGAATTTGAGGTAAGCCGCATTAAGAACTTGGAATCTCCGGAAAAAACCAGGCTGACTTCTCTCAGGGGACGGGGCTGGTCTTGTCCTCTTGTTGATGTATTGAGGGAGTCTTTAATTTGTCACCAATTGTTTTTTGGGGTTGAGAAACCGAAGTTTGACCAAACAAACATTAATCATGTTGAGCTGCAGATTGCATTGGCGTCGCTACACGTTCCCATAGTGTGCCATTAATTGTAAGAATCTTATTAATACGGTTGAATTACTACTTTGCAATGTTGCCATAAAGACTAAGTTATGGGATTATAACTTTTAAAAGAATATCATGTAGTAGATCAAAGCAAATAATGGATTAAATGGGTATGAGGCTGAGGCTAGCAGCTCAAGTTTATTGATTAGTTGCATAGCTTTTCTCTGCGAAATTTTTCAATAATCGAGCTTTCTGTTCCAACATTCACCGCTAAAGTGACATTTCTCAACTTCACATGGTCAATTACTACCCATGGAGAGTATTATGGTATGTTAACGGAATAATTACTAGATGGACAGTTGTAGTGACAAATGTCGGATCCGTTTGGATTACAAATAATAGAGTGTTATTTGATGAATAATATTTATCTGTTGATTTTAGTAATTTTTGAAAATAATGTTAAATTTTAAAATAATAAAATAATTATTTGAATACGAAATAATATTTCGAAATAACTATTTAGATTGAAAATAATGAATATCACTTATTATTTGATGGACTCGTTTATAGAAAAAATAATAATAATAATAATGCAAATAAACGATAGTTATAAAGATTCTCCACTTATCGTGGTTATATTATATTTGATAAAGGTTTATCGTGATTATATTATATTTGATAAAGGTTTGAAATTACATATTTCTTCTTGTTTCTATCAAACTTCACATATCATATAAAAAGGATTAATTTTATTTTACACCGTTAATGTTTATATTTACTATAATTTTAATCTCTACGTTATTTTTTATGTATTTAAATCTTTTCGTTAAATCTAACTCAACACTCAATATTGGATTTATTTACTATAATTTTAGTCTTTAACGTTATTTTTTATGTATTTAAATCTTTCCGTTAAATCTAACTCAATATTCAATATTGGATCTCCACTAATCCCTTGGTAACTCGAACCCTATCTAACTCAACATTCAATATTGGATTTACTTATTATAATTTTAATCTCTAACGTTATTTTTTATGTATTTAAATCTTTCTATTAAATCTAACTCAGCATTCAATATTGGATCTCCACTAATCCCTGGGTAACTCGAATTTATGACCTAAAGTATAATTTTATTATTTGGTTACGTTTAGTTGTTACCCAACATTCAATATCATTTTAACAAAAATACCATTATTCTCACTTCTTACTTTTTCTCATTTTTACTTGACTCATTTTTTCTTTCTTTCATTTTGTTGATATGTTTTAATAATTTTTTATCATTCATCACCAAATTTTAAATTTCATCAAACTCTATTTATGAAAATAAAATAAGATATTTTGGATGTTATGAGAAAATTTGTTCACACATTAATAATTTGAGAGTAAAAATATAATTTAAGTTAAAAATCTAATACCGTTAGTTTTGACTGTTAGCCTAACGACTAAAGTGTTTAAAAAAAACGTTAGAGATGAAAGTGATAGTGACCCTAAATGTTAAAGGGGTAAAGTAAGATTAACCCTGCCTATAAACCCAAAAAAAAAGTATCAAAATGAACAATGATAATAGATAATCAACATCTGAATCCAGTTATTTTATACTATTGTTAAGAGAATCACCACACACAGAGATATATATAAATAAAAGATTGTAACAAACACACGTTAAGATAAAAATATATAATTCTAATAGTTATTAGATTAAGATGTCCTATGCAAAAGTAAGGATTGCAAAAATAAATAATTATAGAAAAATAGTAATAATTAACTTCATTGTTTATACATAATTATGAATAGAATATTTTTTAAAATTTAAAAAATGAATAGGACATGAATAGAACAAATAATGTATTGTGTAAATAATTAATAATAAATAAGACACAACATGAATAGTGTGAAATATTATTTGGCTAGTTATTTGCTGACAAAACAGCAAATATTCTGACCAAGTATTATTTGGCAAATAATGTAAATTATTTGCAATCTAACCAGAGTTATTTTTGTGACTTTAAGTTTATCGATGCCTCGATATTAGGCAAGTCATTTGGAAAGAGTACAAAATAAAAAATATTTAGATAAATTCAGTATTTGATTTTATTTGTAAATCTTGTGATGTGAATTAAATCTTATAAAATCTATAACATCAGTTGATGCAAGTAAAAAATTTTAATATTCAATCGTGACCGCAAGATTTACAAGTAGAGTCAAAAATCGGATCTATCTAAATATTTTCTATACAAAATATGAAATTCTTATAATATAAAATGCCAATATGAGGGAAAATTCTTGGGTATATCAAAATATATGTGACTTGTGGTTACCCGAATCGATTCGATCTGGATCCTTTTAATCCAAATTAGCTAATCTATGAGAAATTTCGATTACCTGAATCCGATTCGAACCCGTTTAGCTATTATAATAAATAGATTAGATATCAATGTTATTGTTTCAATTCGATTATGACCCGAATTTGATTAAAATATTTAATATATAATAAAATTATAAACTATTAGTATTATTCTATTTATACATATACATATATATTGTGTAAATTGTTTTATATGATATTGTAGAATACATGCATAAATATAAATTTTGATATAAATATTTTTTATAATTAAAAAAAAAATTATAAATTATAAAAATTTTATATAAAAATTTTAAAAATTAACAAAATATCATAAGAGCCGAGTTTGGATTCAAATCCGACAAGATCTAACGAATCGAGGCATAGATATACTTTTGTAAACCCAACGAATATTCGGATCTAGTGTTATCTGAATCGGGATATATTAATCGAATTAGGGTTTGAATCTACTAATTTCGTCCCGAATCTAACCAATTTACAAGCTTACTTGTAGTGAAGAATTAATCACATAATGCAAGTAAGAAGATTAATTTAAAATTAAAAAAAAAAGTAAATTATATAAATAAATAAAGACCTGTCATGCATCTTGTCCTACTTAAAAATTTATCCAATATAAGATCCTGGACGAGAAGGAATTGAAGAAGACCCTGGACCAGGAGGCAGCTGCAGTGTGGGCTCCTACTAAGTGAACCTCAAAGACTTTTCAATATTCTACACCTACAAGGAAGCACTGTAGATCTAGAACTAGGCAGAAAGAAGGAAAAGGGCCGGCGCTTCTCTCAACTAATGTCACGTCCGGACTCCACAGACACGCATTACAATCAATCATTTGTCAATTTCCCATTTTTCATTTGTCATCCGCTAACCCTCCAATTTCTCATCCAATCCACCATGAATTCACATTCACCATACAATCTATTCACCATAAACAATAAATATATCAGGGAATGAAACAAAAAAAAAAACTGGTCCTACTATTCCTCAGGGATATTTATGCGCATGATAGCGCGGAGTCAACAACATTACTAGAAGCAGTCGAAAAAATCTCATAGTACTAATCAATCTTTAATCACATTCTATTTGTAACCCAAGCAAAACAAAAATGCTTGAAATGGAACCCACATATACGGTCCCACACGCTCTCCCTTGTCACTTTCACTTTTCCGATCTTCTGTTGTTGTTTTACCCATTCTTTCATGTAAAACTTGCTTAGATTATTGAAAAATTATTAAACATCTTAATAATTATTTAAATATTAACAAGAAGATTTAGTTAGAGAAACAAGGTTTTTATTTTTAATAAGATGGGTCATTCCGTTCAAATATATATTTTTTAATAATTATTAAAATAATAATATTTATTCAATAATTACTATAAATCTTGTTATTCTTTCTTACCCATTCCTAGTCTTGCTCTTTAGTAACTAATTAAAATACTGGTACTAATGCTACTAATTAGTCAATTTCTCTCTCTTTTTTAATTAATCAATTTCAATTACTAATAGCAATTAAAGTAAGTTGCATTTGCCAAAATAATAATAAGAAGAAGTTGGATGGCTCCGTATGAACCTTGTCGTTCATTCTCACCCATTCCCAGTCTAGCTCTTTAGATTAAAATACCGATACTAATACGGCTAATTAGTCAATTTCTCCTTCTTTTTTTTTTTTTAAATTAATCAATTTCACATTAATAATAGCAATTATTTGTCAAAAACAAAAAGTTGCATCCTTCCTTATGAACATCTATTATTCTTTAAATTATTATAGTTTAGAAACATTTTTGATGAAATACATATAAAATAATTAAAAAATAAAAAAAATTATTCAGTATTCAAACGTACCGGTAACCATTATTTTGCGTCATAGTTATGTAATACTACTATAATATAGCTACCAATTGTCAAAAGACTTGCATTTTACAAAGAACAAGAAAATAGTCTTAACAATATCAACGAAAGACTACTTCATTCATTATTTATTATTTAGAAATATATAGACCCACTTGATTAACACGCTGTATATATATATATCTTGTTAAGAAAGAAGAAAGCAGGCAGGGAAACAGTGAGATCAGACCTGCAGAGAGATTTGATTGAATAACATCCGTATGTAATGGCAGGAGGGAGTGGACAAGGAGAAGCAGTAAGCTTGGAATATACACCAACATGGGTGGTGGCACTGGTGTGCACCGTTATTGTTGGTCTCTCTGTTTTTGCTGAAAGAGTCCTTCACTATACTGGCAAGGTACATACAATTAAGCTGATCCTTCATATACATGACACACAAACATTTATAATTTCTTAAAAAAACCATTTCTGTTTCTGTTTCCAATTCTTTCTTACGAGTGCAGTATTTTCTGAAGAAGAACCAGAAACCTCTCTATCAGGCCTTGCTCAAAATCAAAGAAGGTCCGTCAGTCACTCATCATCTTCATCACTCTAGCTCATTCTGCATATAAAAACTTGATAGTGTTAATTTATATGGTGTTTGCCAGAATTGATGCTTCTGGGGTTCATATCTCTGCTTCTGACTGTGTTTCAAAGCAATATTAATGAAATATGCATTGAGAAGCACTTGACTGATGACTGGCTTCCCTGCGAGATGAAGGATACCAAAACAACTTCTCACTTCCAGACCACCAGGGCCTTTTTCTCTTCTCTCATTCCAGGAGGAGGAGCACACCGCCGCCTTCTGGCTGAGGCTTCTTCTACTGTAGGCTTCTGTGAGAAAAAGGTAATACTATAGCCAAGATACAGAATTGTAGTACTACCTAGTATTTATTTTGCACCTCTTAAAAATGTGGTGACTATTTTTAAAACACAAGCTCTTTTCCTTTTTCTTTTTTGATCTAAAGAATTCTGGTATTACTACCTCTTGTTACTTGGTGATTACCTGTCTTTTCACATTCAAGCGTGTTTCTTCCAAAGCTTAACTTCAATTTAGATTTTAGACTAAAGCATTCCAGAATTGAATTATTCAAGAGGTGGAGTCTGTGGAGAGCAACTTTAAGCAACTCCTTCTCCCATGTAATGAGTCAGTTTAATTCTCCTCACCACCGATGCGGCACTAATAAGATAGAATTAGCCAAAATTGAGAGTCAATCATATTCGGCATTTTATTACGGCTTCACAGTTAATTAATTTTGCATTTCTTTTTTCCTCTGTTTTGCAAATGCTTATTCATCCAATTGAGAAGATAGGGTCTCTTCATAGATGCTTTAATTTGAATTATCTATTGACACGGTCCTGATTTGAAAGAGGCTGTTGATATGGTATGGCAGGGAAATCAGTTTCTCACGCCACTAACAGGATACTGTAATCTGTGGACTAGAAAATTTAAACTGAATTTGGTTAATAAAATGTTTCCAAGAAATTATACTTCAAAAGTAAAACAACCATACACTTCCTGGACCAGGTTAAATTTTCTGAAATCATGTACTCCTGATAGAAGCTCAACTCGCAAGGCCTGCTCTTTTTTTACAAGGTTTTATAAATTCTACATTTCAAATCAGGGATTTGCTATCAAATTTCCTAACTTTCTTGTCTTAATTTGTGATGCATCAGGGGAAGGCACCACTGCTCTCTCTCACAGCTTTGCATCATCTTCACATCTTCATATTTGCACTAGCTGTTTCGCATGTGATCTTCTGTGCGCTAACGATTGTATTTGCTAGTGCTAAGGTAAGTGGTCATTCAGGAAATCGTTCTATAATTTAATATGATCATGCAATAATTTTAGTAAACTCTTTTAATTGAAGTATTTAACTACCAATTCTATTTGCTATCTACACTGCAGATCCGCCAATGGAAACACTGGGAAGATGCTATTCAGAAAAAGGAATATGACCCGGAAGAAGGTACTTCTAGTTCTTTCTACTGGTTTGAGCTCTAGATACGCCTTCCTGTACTGTCTGAATATAATAGTCATTCTTTGAGTACTTAAAGCAGCTTCCAGTGTTCATCAGAGAAAGACTTATCAAGATGTCTGCAAGTATTAGCTTGAGTTCAATCAATGCCAACATCACATAAGCCCATTAAGAACATCTTTTAATAAATGATACGTGGAATCTGGTAGCTTCTTATCATTTAACCTGACATTACCGGATTCTACTGGTTCATGGTAAGAACAAATAGGCATGGAATTAATTTACAAAAACCAAATTGTATTGTTTTGGATCAATATTCCATTCTAAAACTATGAACTCCCAATATGATGACAGAGAGTGAATATGTCCTTATTATGAAATTTATGTCTTCGTTGAGGATTGAAGCTTACTGATGCTCATGCAAGTGAGACCCTTACCTAAACATTTTAAATTTGAACAAAAGCTTCTCAAAGTTTGCCAACATTGAGCAAATTGAATTTGCACCCTCTAAACCTTTCTCATTTCATTTGTCTCCCTCCCTTTGTCTTCATTGTTTTGTATGTTAATATTTCTTCTTTTTCCTCATCTGCTTAAGCTCATGCTTCCTTCTATCCCTGGGCCGTTAACAACTCAGTGAGATGCCACCTTCGAGCACAAATTTATGTGACTTTCATCTTTTACTTGCCAAAATGGATATGGGCACTTAAACTTGGTCTTATAAGCCAATAACACAATTTTGATCTGGTGATAAGTTATAGATTTTGAGTTTTAATAATCATCCATTCCCAACAATGTCGCATAATATAACACGCACACTTTTCCCCATGCAAAGAGCTCATGGGCTTCGCCACCATTCTGTCTTAAAATATCCTTCTGGGAAATTTTTAATTTTTCTGAATTGGTATTCAAGTCTACTAATTATTTTTCACCTCCCCAATTTCAATTTAAGTTGCAATACTTGGGAACTGAATGTGTCTTTCATGCAGCTGTGCAAATAAAGTTTACTCATGTTCAGGAACATGACTTCATCAGGGGCAGATTTCTGGGCCTTGGAAAAAATTCAGCTGTGCTTGGTTGGGTGGTAAGTTGAACAAATCAGTTATATCTTATGTTGCTTTCTTGATAGTTTGACAAATTAAAATGACTGGCAAAAGAACTGTTTCCTCTATTGGAAACGTATAACTGCTCAGTGTGCAAGAAAAAATTTTACTCTTCCAGATATAGTACTCCTACTTGATTTGTTCTGATTTAAATATACCTAGAAACAATAAATATACATGATTTGGCCAACCTTATGCATTTTAAGGAATATCTTTGACAGTCTTTAAGACTACATCCATGTCAGATGTAAACCTACTTTTGATATTCTCTGAATCTGTCTTAACATTTCTCCTTCTTCATGTCCAAAACTTCTGAAAGTGGTATCCAATATGAGTATGATGTCTGGAAATGGGTTAACTTAATCCATGATTGTGCTGAATGATATTTTTAATGACACTGTGTTTGGATGGAAATGATCATGGCAGGAAACATTAATGTAGTAGCAACTATTGGCTGTTTAATGCACTGAGAGTTGTTGAATTTCAGAATATAATGAGAAAGAAACTGGAAGGAAAGAAATCCGATAGTTAATCAGTGTAGTCCATTGGCTTTCCTTGCATGTGCTTCTTACGTGTGCATATAATACATGTATAAGTATTTTGTGCCGGTCAGGTTGTAGACAGATGTCTTGCTGTTTTATTTTCTCTTTATGTAACAATCCTCATTTTTCAAAACACTTCAATAATTTCCTCTAAAGCCTCATGTAAAACTACAATCTGACCTGATCTTTGGTCACAACATATCGGCTACATATAAGTGTCATCAGGATATGTGATTGAAGATTATGTTGTCCAAAATCATGTGTCTTAACCTTAGAAGATTGATGTATCATGTATAATTGTGAATAGACCAAGTATCTGAGCTTAGCTTGTATCAGATGCACTGCAATTCTAAAATTGTCTACGGGTGAAGCAGAAATTTTCTTTTCTGTCTGCCAAAGCTCAGATCACCACAGCTTCATGCTTGTCTTACAGTAATACAATGCTCTAGTCCGGCACCCCTTCCTGAAAATTGAAAATCCAATCCATCAGCAACCACAATTAAATAAACTTATTCGTTCTTCACTTCTATTTACAGGACCAACATAGGCCTCAATCTAACCACACATATCACCTGCACATGGCTCAGCTTACACACATGTTGGCTTTTAGTTATTCTCTTGGTTAGTGGAGTTCTGAGTTTTAACAAGTAAGAGTACCACTTCTGATTTTTCAGGCAATACCTCTGCCACTGTTGTTACTGGAGGAGAGTCCCACAGAAGAAACTCCCCATGCACAAATAGAACCTAACTTTATCCAAAACATATAGCCGTTCACTCTGCATTTTCAAAGCAAATGCTGAACAACATAAGCTACTGATTACCCTATCTGAAGGACCTTTCCCTGTCATATTTTTCTTCTCATATAAGTTGAAGTAAAGACACAATACTGAATCCCAGATGCCTGGAGGACTTCCATGTTTGAAAGTTACCACACTTTCGAGTTAAAGAGAAAGAAATTATGACACCACGATAGTATCATGCATCTGTAAAGGGGGTCATAGGAGGGAAGTACAATATCTTTTCTGAACCAAAGCCTTTCCAGATTGTCTAATTAGAAAATAGTTTTAAAACCAATTTACAGGCTCCAGGCTGTAGCAGCAGTTCATTTTTCTTTCATGCCCTTCCTTTTGTGTGTTCATGCTCTTGCACATTCTTTCCGATGTTGCATTAGTGGACTTCCTTAGAACAATTCCAGAAGTTTGAGGTCAAGGGTAAATCTATATCACAGGGTTTAGAAAGGGTTGATGTATGAAGTCTCATCCCAAGCTTCCAGAAAGAGAGTATGTTTTTTCCGTTGTTTTCCTGAAATTGTTTCTTGGTTGAGACCTATGATGCCTGGATCAAAACAGAGGAAATTAACTTACTGTTGTGTGAACGCCTGGTCCTTAAGCCTCAAAGCCACAGGCATCCAAACAGAAATATGTCCAAATGATAATAATGATAATGGCTTTCAAATTCCTGGCTAAACCATAAACACGGATTCGCCTATTTGAATATACTTTCCTTGAGATGGTTTCGTTTGCTGTTTAATTTAAGAATTTTAACGTATTAGAAAATTTCTCACCTGTTTGTCTGTGTGCTTTACAAGACATACCTTACTAATTGTTCAAATAGTCCTTTCTGGTTAAGGAAATGAAGTTCAATAACATATTTAACATTTCCTTCATTTGCAGGATTCCTTTTTTAAGCAATTTTATGGATCTGTTACCAGATCCGATTATACCACTCTTCGACTTGGCTTCATTATGGTAGGTTGAAGTATATACTTCTAAACTTAATCTTCTATTTCCTTATTATTTCTCTAACTTGTGTGATGTCCTAATTGCTAGACGCACTGCCGAGGAAATCCAAAGTTTAACTTTTACAAGTACATGATACGTGCCCTTGAAGCTGATTTTAAGAAAGTTGTTGGAATAAGGTAAATCCAATTTCCAAACTAATATCATTCTGCACCATATGTTTTAGAAACAGACAGCTTTTTAATGCTTGGCCAAGGTTTTACCGTACACCATTTTGATATGAGCTGCAGTATGATTCATAAGCTGCAATTCAGTTCTGAAAGGAAGTCAATCTGTTAATATCTTCAGTTTTCAAATTATAAGTGATTGCATTGGGAAACTATATTAATGCTAATTTTCATGGTTATATCTGTATGCACAGAAATGCTAATTCTCAGTTTTCAAATTATAAGTGATTGCATTGGGAAACTATATTAATGCTAATTTTCATAGTTATATCCGTATACACAGAAATGCTTTGGCCACTTTTTCCTCTCTCTCATTGCTTCGCTTTCTTAGCACTCTTTACCTCTTGTTCATATTCTCTATCCTATTTTCCTTTTTCTCTCTACTTTTATTACATGGACAAGGAGACAATTATTTTTCTCTCTTTCACGTTCTTATAGTTCTTTGAAGTCATTTGCTTTGGCTACCAACTTCTAGAATTGCATCATGTTCAGGCATTAGAGTTACTTGATCATTATAGCTTGAGTATGTTGTTTAGTAGTCCAGTATATGCAGACATTTCAGTGAAATTTTAGAATTTATCATTTTTCTCTTCTTGATGGATCCCACTGACTATGGACATATTTCAATTGCAGCTGGTACCTCTGGATATTAGTTGTTCTCTTTCTTTTGCTGAATGTGTATGGTGAGATAATTCACTTAGTTCATAGAATCTCACCTGATCTCCAATTGATGAAATTTGAAGACAGGATATGTTGAGGATCGATAATACTCTTGTATCTCGTGCAGGTTGGCATGCATACTTTTGGATATCATTTATTCCCTTTGCCGTAAGTAATATCCCCTCACAATGTCATTATCCAATTAATATCTTAAATTGAAGCATTCATCTGCTCTTTAGATGCATAGTTGTCGCTGTCCTTTTTTCTTTTCTTTTTTTTTTTTGGTTCTCCATGTGATAAAAAGGTGGTTGGGGATGTGTTAAAATAATTTTTTAGAAACATTTCGAAAAGAACAAAGCACGCAATAGATATAGCAGTTTGAATCTCAAGCAGTATATTGCACTTTGCAGCTTTTGCTTGCTGTGGGCACCAAACTTGAGCATGTAATCTCGCAATTGGCTCAAGAAGTTGCTGAGAAACACGTAGCAGTTCAGGGGGAATTGGTAGTTAGACCTTCAGATGATCACTTCTGGTTCAACCGCCCAAAGCTTGTCCTTCTGTTGATTCATATCATTTTATTCCAGAATGCCTTTGAGATTGCTGTTTTCTTCTGGACTTGGGTAAGAAAATTCATCTTAGCTTTTCGTACAAGTTAATTATTCACTTTGTCATCTTTCAAACAATCTCATCCTTCGTGTTAGTTTTTTTGCTTTGCCCCTCACAAGAAAAGAAATTTACATAATGCTTCGACAAATGACAGGCTCAATATACTTTTGACTCTTGCATCATGGGAGAAATTGTTTACGTCATCCCACGACTTGTTATAGGGTATAATCACTTTTACTGTGTATTCCTTTTTGTTCATCCTATCTTTCTGGTCTCTAGTTATGTGACAGCACTAGTTATTGCTAAGTTGGAGGAAGAGGATATGGAGATGAATCTTATATTAATGGTAGCTGCTGATTTCCTTTGTGCAGGGTGTTTGTACAGTTCCTTTGCAGTTACAGTACATTGCCTCTGTATGCAATCGTAACGCAGGTGAAACTACACTTCATTTTTATGGCTAGTTAGTATAGTTCGTTCATTAGTTTATCAGTCTGACATATTTTCTTCATTTTTGTTTCTCGTAAAAACAATAATAAAGATGGGAAGTTCATTCAAAAAAGCCATATTTGAGGAACACATACAAGAGGGACTTATTGGTTGGGCTCAAAAGGCAAGGAAGAATAAGGGCCTCAGGAAACCAGAAAATGGTTCTACCCAGGTTGGTCCAAAGGAGTCTCCTTCAGTAGAGATGGCGCCCATAGGAGAAGAGTCGCAAACTGGAACAGAAAAGGATAAAGCTGCTGGAGAAATTGAGCCTGCAACTGAAACCAAATGAGAAGGTACCTCTCCCATTTCAACATTTGATCCCACGGATCAAATTTACTGATGCGAATGACTAAAAATCAAATAGGGACAACCAAAGCAAAGGTGTGGATATAGGATATCCAAAATTCCGCATGAAAGCTGGTTGCTTTAATGTCACATGTATTGTTTGTATACTAATACTAGCAAGTGTAGTCATAGTATCAATTATCAAATTGGGACACTTGTCCTTTTCATTTTCTTTTTCTTTTGAGGAAACTACAGTATAGGTGCGCGTATTTTGTATGTTTAAAAATACTAATTGTTTGTTTTTTATTGCTATGAATTAAATTGTAAACATGTACTGTTTGACTTTATAGTTTACTTAATTTTTTGTTTATGTAATTTCTACTTAATGTTTAATAAACACATATTTTTTTGTAGTTAGCCTAGTTAGAGCAATAATTGCTCATAAGAGATTTGTTTAGTGCAAAAAATTTCATAAAACCTAAATAACTATATCCTAGTCAACCTTTGAATAACACATCTATCTTGTAATTTTAAAAATAAAAATTCATTTCCTTGATTGAAAATTATTGAAGAATTCTACAATGAACTTTACTCTACTCTATACAACTTCAAAGATAGAAAAATTTTAAATGATCATCAAAATGGAGCACAATATATATGACAAGAAATAGTATTAGAGTTTATCATTATATTCATGATGTCAGTTTAGTAATTAAAGAGTGGAGTGTAGTCTAAAGTTTATTGAAACTCTTTATTCTCTTCAATTATTCAATTTCTATCTTAACAATTTTGGATTTATCAAGCATTAGGGTATTTGATTATTTTTTATTCTCAAGACTTCTTTTCGAACCAAGTTGAAAGAACTACTTGTGTTCAAATTCTAAATAACAATTTCTAATTTTGGAAATAAAGATCTCTCTAAAATATGTAATTTTCACAAATATAGGAATAATGTAATGAAAATAGGAAAGAAAAAAAAAGTGAAAAATGTTCTACCATTTGGCAAGTATGTATATGGTTTGAAATTTATCTATCTTAACAATTTTGGATTTATCAAGCATTAGGGTATTTGATTATTTTTTATTCTCAAGACTTCTTTTCGAACCAAGTTGAAAGAACTACTTGTGTTCAAATTCTAAATAACAATTTCTAATTTTGGAAATAAAGATCTCTCTAAAATATGTAATTTTCACAAATATAGGAATAATGTAATGAAAATAGGAAAGAAAAAAAAAGTGAAAAATGTTCTACCATTTGGCAAGTTATGGTTTGAAATTTATTGGTTAATCTATTATGTTAATTGATTTGATATTCCTATTTTTTAGTATGTACTATACGGTAGGGGTGCATTGGTTAACCGATCAGTTAATTAGCTAATAAAATTGGTCAAAATTCAGAAATGGGTTCTAAAACTTTTAACCAATTTCAATTTCAAATTGAATTTGGTGGAAAATTCGATTAACCAAATTCGAATTCGGTACTCGGTTTTGAATTCGATTAACCAAATTCAACTTGAATCTTAGTTGGACCCCTAACATTGAGGTAAAATTCTATACAAAAACCTATTTTTCAAGCAAAATTTTCTTAATTTTATTTTATTTTTACCACATAATTTGATATGTTGTGTGAATATTTATTGATAAATGATTTTAAAAAATAAGTAAAAAAACTATGTCATGTAACTTAATTGAATAATAATCAATATAATTATGTACAATATTATAATATCATGTAATTTGCAAGTATTAATAAAATGTGTATCGCAAGACTATTTAATATGACATAGATACTAATGCAATAGTATAAGTATGAAATAACTAATCTATCGTCCAAAATTAGAATAACTAATCAAATCAAAATTAATGGATTTAGAATACCTAATCAAAATTAGAATAACTAATCAACCAGCAAATTCAGCATCAGAATAACTAATCAAATCAAAATTAATAGATTTAGGATACCAAAGTCCAAAATCTATCGTCGTATCTAAAAATTCTTTTCACTGCAATTAAATGTGATTCTTTGATGACAGGACAATATTGAAATCTAGCACACAGACAAAGAGCAAACATAATATTCGGTCTATGGGTTGTCAAGTAAAGTAGGCTTCCGATCACATCTCTTTAGTGTTTTTCACCAACACTATTACCTTCTTCTTCTTTGTCAAGTTTGGTTGAAGTGCACATTGGTATTTCAACTTGTTTGCATTCTTCCATTCCAAATCGCTTGAGTAGCTCTTTTGTGTACTTGATTTGTGTAATGAACATTCCTTCTTTTGTTTGGTGAACTTGAAGTCCAAAGAAGAATTGTAATTCTCCCATCATACTCATTTCAAATTCTTTTTACATTAAGCACAAGAATTCCTTGCACAAACTTTCGTTAATTGCTCCAAAAATAATATCAACAACATAAATTTGAACAATTAACAAGCCATTAATATTAATTTTGGTGAAAAGAATGGTATCAACAACACCTCTTTTGAAACTATTTTCAATTAAAAAACTATTTAACCTTTCGTACTAAGCTTTGGGATCGGCTTGTTCAAGCCATATAATGCTTTTGAGAGTTTGGAAACATGATTTGGAAAATGTTTATTTTCAAAACCTGGGGGTTGTTTAACAAACATGATCAATAAAATCATTTAAAAATACACTTTTGAAGTCCATTTGAAATATTTTGAAAATGTTAAAGCGTGCATATATAAGAAACATGCAAATAGATTCTAAACGAGCAACGGGTGCAAAGGTTTCATCAAAGTCAATACCTTTTTCTTGAGCATATCCCTTTGCAACAAGTCGAACTTTATTTCTAATAATCCCACCTTTATCATTTAATTTATTTCTAAAGACCCATTTTGTTCCTATCGCGGGATGCGTTGATGGTCTTTCGATTAGGGTTCACACATTATTTTTTTCGAATTGGCTAAGTTCCTCTTGCATAGCAAAGACCCAAGATTTGTCATTCAATGCATCATCCATACGTTTAGGTTCAATGTGAGAAAGTAAAGCACGATTACTATTCAAAGGTTTATGAGAATCGAGTTTTTACCCCATCGGACAGGTCACCTATGATCAACTCTTGAGGGTGAGATGAGACAAATATCCATGCTTTTGGAAGATCTTTTGGAGAATTTTCGTTCTTCACTCATTCTTCATCCAAGTGATGAGTGTCGTCCTCATTGCTTGTCTTAGTTTCTTGATGTTCTTCATGTATGGTGAGCTTCTCAAGTTCTTTTTGTATACATACATCTTCATCCTCACAAACATTCCTTGCAATAATATCATTAGCCTCATCAAATGTAACATGCACAACTTCTTCAATTAAAAGAGTTTTTCTATTATATACTCGATATGCTTTATTGTCACTAGAGTATCCTAAGAAAATTTCTTCATCCGATTTCTTGTCAATTTTTTCAAGATTTTATTTGATTTTTAAAATGAAGCATTTACAACCAAAGATTTTGAAGTAACTCACAACGGGCTTTTTGCAAAATAAGAGTTTGTAGGAAGTTTTGTTTAAAATAGGTCTGAAAAGAACTCCCCGATTCATAACATAACAAGCCGTATTGATGGATTTAGCCCAAAAATATTTTGGTAAACTACATTCACTAATCATGGTTCTAGAGGCCTCTTGAAGTGCTCTATTTTTTCTTTCGACAACACCATTTTTTTGAGGAACTCTAACAACCGAAAATTCATGTGAAATACCGTTGTGATCACAAAATTCGGGAAAACCTCCAAATTTAAATTCGACTCCACTTCTCAAACGAATAATTCTCAAATTCAACAAATTTTGTATTTTTGAAAACAATTTTACGAAATTTTCGAAAGTTTCATTTTTGTGAGTAAGAAATAGTACCCAAGTTTACCCATAATAATCATCAACAATTACAAAAATATATTTACTACCACCGAAACTAGCATGTTGAGTTGGACTAAATAAATCCAAATGCAATAATTCTAAAGGTCTAGAAGTAGACACATAATTTTTTGGTTTAAAAGAAACTTTGACTTGTTTATCAAATTGGCATGCATCACAAATTTTGCCCTTTTTAACAAACCTTAGTTTTGGCAAGCCTCTTACCAACTCCTTTTGAGTAGATTTTTTATTAAACCCATGTTGAATTGACATAGTTTTCCATGTCAAAACCAAGGATCATCTATAGAAGCCGATAGACATTTTACATTGCCATCACCAAGATTGTCAAGATAAATCACATAAACATCAATATGTCTAAAAAACTGAAAAATTCTTATCAAGAATTAAGCATTCATGCTTGGTAAAGAATAGATGTTTATCACAAAGTGGGCTCACACTTAAGAGATTGTAATTAAAATTATCAATTAGGAGCACATTTTTAATTAAAGTCTCATCAATTTTACCTACATCACCAATGCCAATTGATTTTGCTTTCTTGTTATCCGCAAAAGTCACTTTTCTACTATTTTTGGATATGAGTTTGTGAAGAGAGATGTATCACCCGTCATGTACCTTGAGCATCCACTATCTATGAACCATTTGGCATTCTTGGTGATATTCATTACCTACACTTTTAAGAAATTAAGTGATAACTTTTAATACCCATATTTTCTTGGGTCCATAAAAGTTAGTGAAATTACTACAAATCCATACGGCATTCATTCCAAATTTTTCATTTTTCTTGACATAGAAATTATTTTTCACATGTCCACATTGTTGGCAATAATTGTAAATAATATTTTTATTTCCATATAGAGAAGATTTTGATTTTACAAAACAAAAATTATCACTTTTAAAAGTGACAAAGTTCTTGTTGATCAATACATTTCTATTTTTTTTATATCAACAATATTTTCTTTTTTTCTATGTAAGAGAACATTCAATCTTTTCTTAAAGGAGGCTTGTTCTTCCTTGATTCTTATTTTCACATGCATTCTTTTCTTCAACTTAGCGTTTTCTTGTGATAGCTTATTGTTTTCATTCACAAGTTTAGAGTTAGCATTTAATAAAGCATTTGATTTTTTTACTAAATCCTTATTTCTAGCATATGATTCCTTTAAATTATCATGCAATTTTAAGGCTCGAAATGAAGGTTTCAAGATCATTATCATCATTAGAATCATAAGTAGAGGTTACCTCATCATCACCAATGGCCATGAATGCCATTTGTGCCGATTCTATCTCTTCCTCAACTTCTCTTTCGGAGTTGCAATCATCCCAAGTGATTTGAAAGTTGTTAAAGCGGGGTTTCCCTCCTTCCTTCTTCTTCTTGGAGGAACACTCATTTGCAAAGTGTCCAGGTTGACCACATTCAAAGCATTTTTCATTTTACTTATTGATTTCCAGCTTGGTCTTCCCTTTGAAGTTGTTTGAGTTGCTTGCTCCTCCTTTTCTCATTTTCCATTTGTTGATGTAGTGTTTGAGGAATCCTTTGGTGATGAGTGTAAGATCACCTTCATCAAGATCTTCATCTTTTAAATTGATAGAGCAACTTTCATCTTCTTCTTGAGAGATCTTCAAGGCTATACTTCTTTTTGGCCTTACTTTTTCATCATCTACCACTTTGGTTTCAAGCTTCAATTCATATGAAAGTGAGAGAATTTATTAGTGATTCAATGGGTATGGAATTTAAGTTCTTTACTTCCTCTATAGCAATAGTCTTTGCCTCCCATTTTTTGGAGAGAGCATTCAAAATTTTTCTATTCTTTTCACCAAAAGAATATTCCTTCTCCAAGACTTCAAGATCCTTGAGGATATCATTGAATGTACAATACATTTTATCAATGTTTCATGTGGCTCCATCTTGAATGATTCATCTTTGGCAACAAGTAGAGATTTTTTTTGTTATCAACATCATCACTTCCTTCATTTGATATGAGTTGATTCGTTAGCATCCAAGGCATTGTATAGTACATTCATAGCCTTGGCATTTAAGGTCAAATTTGCCTTGTCTTGTGGAGTGAACTCATCCATTGCATTTTCTCTTCTTCTATTTGTCTAATCATCAATGATGGTGGTTTCAAAAGGTCCTTCATTTACCACATACCACAAGTCAATATCAATAGATTGTAAAAAGATTTTTATTCTATCTTCTCCAACTAATAAAGTTTATCCCATTAAACATAGGAGGTCTACTAATGGATTGACCCTAAAAAACTAATGCATTATTGGTTGCCATAAGAGATCTTTACTCAAATGCAATTTAAGCAAAGTAAAGAGACCAATACTCTGATAGTAATTGCTGGTCCCAAAGCAACCTAAGAGGGGCGGTGAATTAGGTTTCTTAAAATTAATTTCCGAAAGATTACTCAATTCAAATTTGACAAATAAAATGATAGAAACAATTAAGCATGAAATGAATGGAATAAATTAAGAGAGAGATTAAACAAACAGTACACCCAACCTTGCTAGCTTGGAATAGTAATCCATTAAGATGCTCTTTTCAAATTTGGTCAGCCAATAATCTTCAAGTGTACACAAAGTAAGATCACCCTTCCTCACTCTAATCCTCTTTAGTTGAGCCAAAAATTTTATACTAAACCTTACTTTTGTACAAGATTATTACTCCACTCAATATTTTGAATAGCACTCTCAAGTACAAAATGTGTACACTAATACAATGTCATTAAAGAGCTAATTTGTACTCAAGTTGCCTTTCTTTTTGCTTCTATTCAATGTGTAAGATAATTTTACATAATACAGAAGGGTTGGTATTTATAGGTGCAATAAATAAGCTCCCAACTATCTCCTACCGGTTAGATAATAAATGCTAAAAAAACTAGCCGTTATAGGTTTCGGAGGTTCGAGGTAATTTTTAAGCATCCAATCAATCGTCCAATCTGAAATATCAGGAAGTTGAGGATGCCGTTCGGACGGCCGAGCTTGCGTCCGTTCCTTCGTCTGAACCAAGTATGTTGAAGAGTTCAGACATAAGACGGTGTAGTGTGTTCGAAAGGTTTGGTGCTTAACTGGGGATGCTTTTCTTTTGGACAGTTAGGCTCGTCCGATGTAATCTTCATTTGATAGTTAGATGCGTCCGTTACAGGTGCCTCAAAACCTTGCCTCTTCCTTGACTTTTCGGACGGTGAATTGCGTTCGAGATGAATTCGTTCTGATGTCCGAACACACGAACTTGTGCGTCTGTTGTAGGTGCTCCATAATTTTACTTTCTGACTGATTGTTCGGACAGTGCATTGCGTCCGTGGTTATCTAGTTCAGACGAGCTTGTGTGTCCGAGAAACATAGTATTGTTCGGACAGTGTACTTCGTTCGAAAACTCTGCTAAGTAAATATACTAGCGACCCTGCACAGTTCAAGTTAAGTGGTTAAATCACGTTTGTCATCATCAAAACCAAATTTGTAGATCATCACACAAAAGTCAAAGTTTGGATTACTTCCCAAGAGTGCTTGTTATAGTCATTAGCTTGATTATGACATGGTTTGATCAAGTGAAATAACCAAGGATGGTTGCCCATCCTTTCCCTTTTGGCTTCCGTGGATAGAGATTGACTCCTTTTTTGTCAATTACAAATGCTTGATTTCCGGATTTCAAATGGGCGTGGCCTTTCTTCCAAGTAAATGCCATAGCCAATGAACCAAACCAAACCAAACTAGACCCCTTCATATTTTTATTCAATCATATATTGTATTCTAATATACTGTTAATAATATTATCCTTTAATTATAATTTAATCAAGTTATATAAATTTCAATGAGAGATTTAGTAAAAAGTATAACTATGTAGAACTTTACAACTAATAAAATAAAAAAATAAATAAGGAAAAGATTAAAAAAATTAAATTGGGAATATTTTTTATAGTTATCTAATTGCCATTTTTGTTATTAAATTTATCATAATATATATAACCTTGATTTTGCAAAAATATTAGACTAGTAAAGGGGAAAGCATTTATAAAATTTTTAGCTTATACAAAATTGTTAGAAAGACAGTATTATCATTTTCTCTTGGCCAAATTAGTCAATTACTTAATATTTAACCAAAGAAAAAATAACCTTAATAGTCTTTTATATTTTACATTTGTACTTTTTTAGTTCTCGTTCAAAATGATGTAGTTTAATCCCTCACAAATTCAAAACACACATTTTGATCACTCGACATAATTACGGATATATTTTGGACCTTCTTGAAATACTCGCATGTTTATCAAATGTAATATATTTAATTGCAAAATAGATAATACATAACTTTAAACACTAAATTATTTCCAAAAGAAGATGATTGATACTATTGGAGAGGGGTGGCGGAGCAGAAGCAGCAAAAGAAGGAAATAGGAGTAGTGATTGTAAGTAAGAATTTTGGGATAGTGGTTGACGAGATTTTAAGTAGTGTCATGTAGTATTTAAAATTTATGTATTGCTAATTTTGTCTACGAAAAATGTAACATTTAATACACATGTAAATATTTTATACCAAAATATATCTGTAATTGTATTGAGAAACCAAAATGATGCATTTTGAATTTGTGAAAGACCAAAATATATTATTTTAAATGTGAAGGACTAAAAAAGTACAAATATAAAACGTGAAAAACTATTAGAGTTGTTTTCCCTAGTTAAAACTATTAAATAGGGCCAAATGCCTTATTTTATATACTTAAGGAAGGAAAATAAACATTAAACCAAACTATAAATGTGTCAGGGGTAAAGTAAAAATTACCATAAAGGGACCATTTAAAATCCAATTTAAAAGTTTAAGAACCTGATAGGCACTTTTATAAGTTAAAGGATCATATAGAATAATTGATAAAAGGGCAGGAACCATCGTAGTCATTTATACTTGACCAAAAAGCACATTACAAAAGAAATTTTTTTAAAAAATAATAATAATAATAAATAAATAAACTTTTTGCCATAGCCAAAAAAAAAAACAAAAAAAACAAAAACAGAACTGCAGTAATCACTACAACAGGAATCTAATGTTTCTCATAAATCCTCCACGTATCAAGATCCCATTGGCTAGTGTCACTTCATTTCAACCTTCCACATTTAGGGCTGCTTTTGCAGCTTTTGTGCATCAATGCATGGGACTCATGCATGCGTCCCTCATTTTGGAGGGGGCTTAAAGAAATTTCCAATATTTTGAAGTTGATGACAACACAACGACACAATATGGAAGGCTCTAGGAACAGCCAGGTCTTTCAGGCCTATGTAGAAAGACACGAGCAAAAATTCCCACGCAAATACATGAAATAGAGAGAATTCAAAGAAATTGAGACATGAAACAGAAAGAACACAAAATAATTGAGATTAGGAACCAGAGTCTATACTACCAATTAGAAAGTTGATTTGAAATAAAGGATTCAGAACAAACAAAATTACCAATCAGAACATTCGGTAAGGATTTCCCATCAACAGAAAGAGGGGGAAGGGGGGAGGGGGGACCTTTGCATTTGGTATCTAGAATTTGATAGTTCTGCATGCTTTAAGCAATTATGGTGCAGGTTACATATGCTTTCAATCTGGAAGATATGCTTACAGAGGAAAAGAGTAACATACATGGCACATAAATTACAACCTAACTCAAATCTGGAACCATAATTACCAGGCAGCATTACCACTCCTAGTGCTTCTTAGCATTTGTATCTCGTAAGATAGTATGCAAAAGTTCTTACCACAGGGATTTGATTCAGAACCAACCAAGCATATTAACATTGATTGAACTAACCTACCTACTCTTCTAACCAGAGAGTAGCATATTTGCATCTCCATCTCAACAAAGATTTCAATGATGCGTCTCTGCAAAGTTTACCAGTTCCCAAATTGCTTTTGAATCTTTGAATTGTGTGAAGACCTACCTCCCTTGTCTTTGTAAGAGTTTCTAGACGCAAAAAACTTTCTTCCCCCATGAACTGCTTGAACAGCCTGCCTTCTCTGCCTATTCAGCCGCTTTGTTAGTTCAGGGTCATCCTCACGGTCAACTTGCCTATCTTCCTTGGGAACAGCTTCGGTGTCACCCTCATGGTCAACTTGCTTGGCTTCCTCAGGACAAGTTCCAAGATCAACCTGCTCCTCATGACCAGAATTACCCTCATCCTGTATTTCTATATCTTTGTTAGAAGTGCCACCAGGTTCAACTGGATTATCATCCACCTGCAAGAAAATTATTCCTTGTGTTAGACAAGTTTCTAACCAAATACTGATATCACCGAAGAACGAATTTAACAACTCTAACACAATGAGAAAGTCGGAAGGGCACTCATTACTGCTGTCATATTTATGCAGACACTTCTACAACTTTCAGATAATTAAGTTTCTGGCACTACTAATATGATACAACAAAAGAATAGAACTGAAAAAGGCCAAATGTCCAATTGATATCTATTATACTACAACATCTGTCGTATGACAACTAAATTAGGTTACTAACAACCGACAGTTGAACAAAAGGTTTTTCTAACTAAGTAATGATATCACTGGAGAACGCTTTTAACAAACTAACACAAGCCAAAGAAGGAAGGGTCATTACTGCTATCATATTCATGCAGAGACTTGTTTTCTTTCAGATAATTATGGTCACTAATGTGACAGCCAACATTCAGTTGGGCATCTCAACAAAAAGAATCAAACTGACAAAGGCAAAACGTCCAATCGATATCTATTATACTGATAATCTTCTAAATGAACATAACTAAATCAGGTAAACCAACAACTTACAGTTGAACAAAAGTGTGGTTTTTAATATTTTATCTAATCCATGTGAAAATGTGAAGCTATAAATGAGGATATGCTTCAGAGTCTACTGGGAAACACCAAGCTACTAAACTAGGCACTGGAAACACGTGGAGCTAATGTAAAATGGGTATCATCAGCAGTCTGAGATCAGGGCATGAGCAAGACATCTCATTTCTATTAGCAAATATGATAAATCAGGATTTCCAGAATATCTCCTTGGATAGTGCTGGATAACTTTCCTAGGAAAAGGTCACTCCTAAAGGCAGTGGCAGAGTCTAGTTTGAAACTGACCCTGTGCCATTATCCTTCCCAGCTCTCTGAAAGCTGAGAAGAATTACTGCTAAACCAACTCATAGTCTGGATCCAGAGGTTCATATTTGCTGACATGTCACTGGTTCGTAGCTACAGCAGGCAAATAGAATGCAACATGTCAGCAAGTAGGAAGGGAACTCTCGGTAATTTAGAGAAAGTTCTTTAGTTGTTTAGTTTAGCAACAACTGACAGTTTAGCATATTGAGATTGGCTACAAAATCTGCATAAACATCGATTGCTTCCAGTCTGGTTACACCGAAAAACATATATTTTCCCAAAATAATTGCAACTGATGCTAGTTCAGGTAATGAAAGAAAAGAAAAGAAAATCATTCAAGGTATTCATTTAGTATTCTAATATAAGCCTTAGATGTGGAAAGTTTTCATCCAACAATGAAATCATTGGCAATCAAGAAATTTGTTAAGAAACTACCTTCGCCAAACTCAAAGAATCAAAAACCTCAATGTGTCCATCTTTCTGAATGTGCTCATCTTGACTTTCTTCAACATCAGAACCCAGATCCTTCTCAAGATCTCCTCCAGTAAACTGCATTAGTATGCATTACATATGTAAAGTGAAAATCAGTCAGCATCGCATATTTAGTACAACAAATTATTTAAACATTGATATAAAGGAAACAATTTAGGGTCCCTAACATTCAACTTGATTGTGGTCTAAAATCACTACCTCATGCTACACAACATAATGAACTTCAAACCTAGCATCAAGTCTCTTCAGATTCCTTCATGCTGGTCGAACTGACGTCTAGTGAAAAGCAACATGAAAGGGGGCCTGTAAACTACAGTTTGCACTAAGAGTATGAATGTCAATTGGCAGTGCCTAGGCTGGATGGACTAGCCTAAACCTATACCCGTATAAGTTGTTCATATACAAACCAAAGCCCAGACCCTAATGGGCCCATAAGAGGAGACCCAAACCAAAACCTATGAGCACTTGGGTACCTACTAGGTAACAAAGCATACTGATATTTAAAAAAAAATTGAATTAAATAAGAGTTTCAAATCACACTGACATAGTAATATATTAAAGTAATGAACACAGATAGAGTTCCACTTTAATATAAATCAAATATTATAAATATTGTCAACAAAAGACAAGCCAACATAGAACAATATTATGTTGAGAAACAGAAACTGGAGCATTGCTTTGGAATGGAGTTTTAGTCACAATTTTTAATTCTTAGCTAGGAATCTGTACATAGCTTCCTTTGTATAGTTTTATAGAGTGCTCTGATGTATAGTGGGTATATTAACCCCAGTGCTGGACCTTCAACAGTTTTGATCATAATAAAAAGCATCAAATTTTACTTAAAAAAAATATTACATTGAAAAGAAGTATTTTTCCAAACAATATATTACAAACTAAAGATACAAGTACAACAAGAGTTTCTACTATTCAAATCATAGTTATTAAACCCAGCTCCTGAAGGAACCCGGCGAGGGAGGTGGGTCAATAGGTTATGAGTTCAACCAGTATGTCACTAATATATATTGTTTTATTAATATGTAGAATAATTTTAACTTATTAGATACAAGACATGATAAAAATATTTATAAAATATATTTATCAAATTTTTAATCTATTCTCAATGAATTTGGAACAATAAATTTCTCTAAATATATAACAACATAGATTAAAATAGTTATGTTTAATTTTCTGCAATATCATCATGTATACCGATTGTGTATAGAAACTATATTATCATTATTTCTCAAATGGTTAGTTTGTCATAATAGCATATTTAAATAAAATTATGCATATTTGTTTAGATTTCATGAGATATATACAATTTTAAATAATTTGCCACTACTAGGTTATTAAAAAAAACCACAATAGTCTTCAAAAGTTTGTTTTCAAAATATATTTTTTTCTTATTATTTCAAAAATCTTTTTATTTAAACAAAAATGTACTTATTTAAACTTTACATTATCTATGTTAGATTTTATTTGAAAGAGAGAAAAGCAAAAAAACACAAGAGTAAAGAATGAAATTTGAATAGTATATAATTAAAACAACAGGGAAGTAGCACCACACAATTAAGTGGTGCAGTGGCGAGCCTGTAACTTCAAAACGCAAGCAGGCCTTGTGTTTGAGACCTGAGGGAGGGGAATTTTCACCTTTAAATTTTGCAACCCACGGTTCCTATCGCTTTTTCTTGATCAACAGGTGGGTTGCACGACTTCAACCGTATGTATTCATTCCTTATCCGATTCAATTAGAGACCCAGCCCGTTCTAATAGCCAGTTCACCAAGTTGACCAGTTGAACCGCCGGACTAGGTCGGTTTAATAACTATGTTTCAAATAATAGTAGGATCAAAGAGAAAAAAAATGTAAGTGCATTAGGCTAATACCCGCCCATGTAGTCTAGGCCTGGATAATACCCGGCCATTTATGTGCCTAACAAGGATTCTCAATGTTCATAATTTCCGAACAAGAATGGTTATCTTTCTGATCTAATTTGTCAGTAGAGAAACACTTAAAAGTCTTTGAATGTATTGATTCTTTCTATAATGAAGTCAAATGGCAAAAAAACCGATACATACCTGTTCAATGTCATTCTGATCCTTTCTAGTAAAGCCACTTGCAGCAAGTTCCCTGTCCAGAAAACCAGTAATTTTCCTAATATCTGTGAACTTAGGCCTGCCAACTTCATCTGAGTCCACCTCGGAATCGTCTGATGCATCAGCATTTTCTTGGAATTAGACAGGTTGAACCTAAAGTAGTTTGCAAGAAAAGAAAGACAAATGGCATTAACCCTCATACAGGTAAGAAAACAAAATTCAGTAAAAGATAAACTTCAATCCTGATACTAATGCAACAGAGAAAAACCTCTAACATAATGAGCCCTAAGAAATTTTAATACATAGCAACTAAACCTTTTTATTCTTAATTGTTTGATAAAACAATTTTGAAGATAAGCTTCTACAGTCATTTTTCCCTAATGTCTGTCTCCCACTCCAGCATCCAAAGTATTGACATGACTACATTAGAAAAGATAATCTCCAGCCCGAGTCTGAAAATACCCTAATTCCTTAATGTCTCAATTGCCTTGGATACAATTTTGGTAGCCTTATTTCAATAACTCCATAATTATTTTTGAGCAATCAATTAGCAAGGGCTGTATTATAACACCGATTAAGTCACCAAGTCAATATGCAAAAAGTATATCTCCAGTTATGGATTTCCCTAGTTTACTCAAATTTACCTAGTCAGAACTATAGCCATGAACTGTCAAACTCAAGCAGAAAACATTCACTAACCTCTTTTTGAAGAACTTGAAAATACATTCTACATCACGATCAAAGTACCTGAAAATCAGAAGAGTTTAGAAACAATAACAACAATTGAGCTACTGATACAGTATTCCCAGAATAAAATGATGTAAAGAAAAAAAAAGAGGGGGGGGGGGGGACAAATGACAAGTTAGGGAAAACCAGAGGAAAATACACATACATCTGAGCATTATAATGAGAGACAGAAACCATTTGAGGGAAATCAATCATCGTCACCTTTTCATCATCATCAATCTACAAAAAAAGATGTTATAAGGACAGAAAAAATAAACATGCGGCTAGAAAGACTGGTGCGATTTGGCTAATACAGCATGGGCATAACTTAATTATACTGACTTATTAAAGCTACCAACAAAATTAGTGGATTTTTTTACAGATACTAGAGACCGCTTGGCATCTTAACAACCCATACAAAATTAAAGTATATTTGCTTATATTAACTAGAAGACTTATTTTCTCTTTTTATTTTTCCAGATAAGTATATAGTGATGAATATAGCATAAACAATAGCATACTCATCAATGAAAGTGCCTCGAAAGCATACCATAATGTTGAATTCATTAAAATCACAGTGAATAAGTCCATGCTCAGCAATACGAACAACGAGGCCAATAATTGTTTCAAAAATCGTATCTGGGTTCTGCAATTGCTTAACCTGTACACTAAATTATACCAGGAATAAATGATAAAGGTAAAAATCAGCAAAATGAGTATCTCACAGGAAATTTAAAGGTTAACAGACAAGGACTACTGAAGAAGATAAAAATGAGGGGATCATTAGGAAAGAAAGAAGATGCTATTAATCAAAAGGTATTAGAAACAGATTGCACCTTAACCTCTACTATTAAGTTTTTTATGAATAACTTTGAATGACCCTCTTAGTGTTGAACTTTTTTATGTAACCAGAAAAGCAAAAAAGGCTTTCAAACTTTTCTAGAAGAGAGTAATCCTCTTGTTCCTACGTATTGGTATCTACAATCTGAATTACGCTGTCCATTTCAGATATCTACCATGCCATTGTTTGTGAGTGCTGATACTTGAATACCAGTGATAGACAGAGACCATTTTAAATTGGAAGGCCCCAAATTCACTTTTCTCACTTCCAAAGTTTCTTTACTGCATGCATATATGTTAGGCATGGAAGGCAGCAAGAAGAATATTTAAAAATGAATTAAAACCAGTGCTCAAATTAGGTTAACATGGGGATCAGACATAACGTCTACATACTAATTATAAATCAAGCACTAATCGCACATGTTATCCAGCAACAACCCAAGGGAATTGCTTATTCTGTCAAAGGGGGTTACTCAAAAATGTCTTGCTAAGCCAGTTTCTGAGCCTTAAACTTTCTCCTCATTTATCATTGCAATCCATTCAGCCAGAAATACACAGGTCCTACAAGAAATGCTCCTTCACGCATATCCACTCCCTAGAAATAGCTCTCCTTACTATACATTCAACGCACTCATTTTAAAGTTATGCGTGATGCATTCCTAAGAGAGGAGCTCTTATGGATATGTCTCTTAACAGAAAGTAAAAACTTCATGAACTTAAGGTACTTGGAATTCTTTGATAAGCACTTACAGCGGGTATCCTTGGATGAGTGACATAACAACACAGTGTCTATTGCTATCTATTGCATGTGGAACAGGAAAGCCATGTTCTTCCAGAGCCTGCTCAACAAAAGACAAATGTGCATCAACAACACAAAACACTGGAAGAAGAGACGCCATCAGAAAAGTGGCAACCAACAAGCACCCCAAAAAAAAAAAGAAAAGAAACTGAGAGCGCCGAAGAACCTTCATGAAGGCAAACTCTTTGAGAGCAGCAAGGCGTGACAAATAGAGCCAATTATAGCTACTGCGATGCTTCAAATAATCACGCTTAGACTTGACAGCCCTAAAAGATACTCTACCAAGTCTGTGCAGCTTCATTGCAAGGACGGTACCATGAGTTTACTTCCTTGGCAACCTCAAAAATATCTACACGATGACAAAAGTTTCAACTGTCCTTGTAAGTACAATGAGAATGAGGTTAAAACTCAAGATAAAAGAAAAGAACTTTAAAGTAAACAAAATCACCAGATTCTTTGCCGACACCAATTTGACGACCAACAGCAGTGAAAACTCCTCGATTAAGCAGGGTTTTTATGGCGAGAAAATCATAACCAAGGTAAGTGAGACGAAAGCCATCATCTACAGAACATCATAGAGCAGGTGATGAATAATTAGACTATTGTTCTTGTGCAATGTCGTAAAAATTAAATAATAATAATAATAATTATTATTATTTGCTTTTTTGCTGTTGAACGAAAAAGATTTACTTTATACCACTGGTTCAGAATAATAACAATCTTCAAGCAGAAACAATAATAAAGTATAACAGTATGGAGTAGTTTAGATGGACATACATTTGGAGGAGTCGTGATGTAAGAGCTTGTGCTTAAGCAAATTCTTCAATGCATTGAAGACCTTATAAGTACCTCCATGCCTATGCAAGTTAAAAAAAAAGGGAAAAAAATTAATACTTGGATAATACGATATTTAAGCATAACATTTGCAAAAGACAAATCATAAGACGAATATTGGCGAGGGTTAACAATAACAATAACAATAACAAAATTAACATTACTAACTAGACTAAAACATTGGTATGGAATATATCTATCAATATTTTACAACTAGACAGGTGCACTTGTAAATCTAAAAGGTAGGGAAAGGAGGGATATTGACAAACTTGAGGGAGGCGATTCTGTCAATTAGCTCCGTTGGTACAATCTCATGCTAAAACACACAACAACAACAACAACAACAACAACAACAACAAAAAGAAGTTAATAATATATTAAGAAAATAATAACAAACATGAATTGAATTAGAAAGAAAGAGGGATAGACAAGACATTGCGCATTCCCATCTCGACGGCGGTGAGAACCCTGAAATCATCCTTGGACAGGTATCTCAAAACGTAGATCACATCCAACTTCATCCCTTCCTTTCCGCTTTCTTCCTCAGTTCCTACCCCTGTTTTTTTTTTTTTCTTTTCTTTTTGAATTAGGTGCTGCTGCTGAGGCAAAAGCTACAATCAAACTAGTTCTAGTAGAAGTTCAATAACAGGTGTTTTGCAGTTATGCTTGCTTGCTTGATTGTATGGGAAACCAATCAAGAAGCGGTGGGAAGTTTTCAGTCGAAAAGGCACGGCGGCGGAGGAGGACGAGAGGTGCAGGCGGCTCCTTTGTCTCGGAAACTCGGGAAACGACAGTACTATTAGGCTTGTAATTGAATGAAGCTTTTGTTTAGCGAATAGCCCAGTTTGATATGGACTGGGCTGGGTTTAGCAGTTTTTAAAAGTTCTATTTTTTTATATACATAAATTGCAAGGAATCCCATTTGACTTTTTTTTTTTTATTTTTTTAAAAAACATACATCTGTCTTTTCTCAATTTTTTTTTTTTTTTAACCACTGGGTTAGTCCTATGATTTAAAAAAACTTACCCTCCATCCCCTTGTTGTACCAATTGGTGATTACCAATTGAGGACTGATCTCGATCGAAGCATGGAAGAATATAGCAAAGACGAATCAATTTGTGAGCAGCCATGCGGGCCCAAAAACAAATTCAAAAGACATGGAAGTCCAGTGGGCAATACATCAAATGGAAAGAGAGAAATTAGAGGGAATAATTAGGGAAATTTGAAAACAAAACTGCCAACAACGATTACAACCTAAGGGGGAAAAAAAAAAAAGAGTGACAAAGAAAAAAACACAACAATCAATCTCCAAAAAAAGAAAGACTCCACAAAACACTCTAAAGTTAGGACTTTAGGTTGCAAGTTCATTTCTGTGTCATTACTAACATGGATTAGGTTTATTTATCTCTCGGTCATTGAATCCATGTTGATCATAGCCATAGTGGGGTTATAGGAATCATAATTTGTTAAATTAAGTCGATAATCCATTAGGAATGTTTGTAATCATGTTGATTAGCATCTTCAATCTATCTGCGTACATTTTAGTTGTAGTTATCAATCAATGGAGGTTTTCTCTCATGAGCAGTTTGGCATTAGTTTAATCTTTGCTTTTCAGTGTCAATCACTACTTTTAAGTCTTCAACCTCATTTGAGACGGACGAACAGCAATTCTGATAAGTTAGATGATAAACAGTGCAACAATTAATCCCAGAATCTCTCTTGAAATAAACAGCATGTTCAGCAACTCTTGAACAACAAAAATTTGGTTAGTTTGTCATTTTCGATTTCATGAACAAAGTTTGGCATGCCCAGTTGGACAGTGTTGGAATTGTTAAGCTTTTGAGAATGGCAAAGGATAGGGATTCAATAAAAGGAAGGATTTTCAATTTTGAGGAAAGCGTTTCAAAAGAAGTAAAATTATAAAACGGGAGCGAGGCTCCCCAACAATGTGCAGGTAGGTAACCTAAAAAAAAAAAGAGTTTTGTAAAATGAGTACTTTTTAGAAGGATGTAAAATGAGTACTTGTAATGCAAGTGACCCATGGTATGTAAGTATCTTTATACGAGTATTTTTATTTCACCTCATGATTTTTGGCATCCTTGTGTCATTTTCCTCTTGAATCCAAGAACAAAGAGAGAAAAATCTCGTATTTTATGAGTTTCTTTGTTTGTTGCAAAATTATGACTTAAAAAATATGCATTTTTGTTTAGTTTTTCTTTTTCTTCTTACTTTCCTGGCTTCATCTTAAAATGATTTATTGTTAACAAAAAGAAATATGACATAAAAATGAATAAACAGAAACAAAAGAGAAAATGGAAACGAGTAAAAAGTTTTAGTTTATGGAATTATAATCTTATAGAGATTATCGAGCAACAAGCTGCTATTTGATGATATATTAGCCCAGTTTGGATTTTCTTTTCCTTCCAAATGCCATTTTTCAACAGCGTAGATACTATACTCGGCTTTTTATTCTACCCTTTGGTCGAGGAGATATGTAGTCATTTGGAGGAAATTTTCGGTGTTCCACGAGTGAATGTTCAATCCGATCTATCCAACATAAATTTCAGCTTTGGTGGCTGTCTACTTCTCCCTTTCTTGATCAGTAGCTCTATTAGATCATTCCACCCTTGACATTTTGCTATTTGTGGAGAGAGCGTAATTCCTTCATTTACGAGGAGAAGACGACCAATGGAAGGCAGATTTTTGCTTTTATTTGACAAGAAGTTAGCTTGATCATTCTATCTAAGCCTTTCAATGGATCGCTTGTGGATACTTCTTTGGCCTCTTGGGGCCTCTCTTACTTACCTCTCAGACATAAGATACGGATTCCTCGTTCAGTTTCTTGGTCTTCCTTAACCTTCTATAAACTTAAGACAGATGGGTCTTCTTGGGGCAAACCAGGGAATGCGAGAGGCGCTGGAATTATTAGAACCTCAATGGGAATTCCAGTGACAAGTTTTGCACTTTCCTTCAGCTTTGGTTCAAACATGGAAGCAGAATCGTTGGCGTTGCTCAAGGGTATCCATCTTTGCCTAGACAAACATTTTACTACCAATAGTTGTGGAAATAAAGTCTCAAATCCTTTGGAGTATGATTCTTGGAAAGGCTCCGGTTCCTTGGTCGTTACACGTAATCATCAATCATGCAATGCACCTTATGTCCCTTAGCTCTTTCCAAATTGGTCATATCTTCACGAAGGCAAATATAGTGGTGGAAGCCTTGGCTAGATATGCTAGTTCCTCCTTCAATGTAGCTCTATGATTTGATCACCAGACACCATCTTCTATCCATGGTCCTATTCGGCTCGATTGCATGCAAACACCATCAATTGGGCTAGCGGATTAGTTTCCTAGTTTCTCGATTTGTTTTACACTAACTATTTTAGGAGGTTTTAGTCTAGTCTTTCTTCTTATATTTACAATCATTCGATTAATAAAAACTTTGGGAGTGACATCCCCCACCAACGTACAGGTGGTTAGTCATTAAAAAAATAGAATTATAATCTTATAAAAATTATATCTATTACTACACTTGAATTTTTAGGCCATTCTATTCTATATTTAGAATTTCATTATTATATCTTAATTTTTTATGGTGTGCCAAATTTCAATTCTATGTAATTTTTAATTATTACAGCCAATGAATTTGGAATTTTAAATGAATTCTTCATCAATTAATATAATTTGCTAAACCAAGAAATTCTAATGATTTGAAGTTACAATCCATAAATTTATAAAATATAACATTGTAATTTTTGGTTCAATCCAATTCTATAAAATCAAACACAGAGTAGAAGCAAATTTCATTAGTTTAACTATTTAAATCTTGCCTTTAGTAGTTATTGCAATCACAAACCCTAACAACAACCATTTGACACATACATCCACCAGCTAGTCATGCAAGATTTTTACAATTAGTGTCACGCCCCAAAAACGGGACGGTAACACGCCGCGCTAATGGTACACCGGACCAAAGCGCAAGGCACAAACGAACAAAGCAACAAACTTAACCGCAATGTAATAGAACCATCAAACCATTACTTAACTATAAAACCGAATATTTCATTTTACACAAAAATACGAATTACAAAATTCCTTCTTAGTACAAAAGATGCAACAACAAAAACAAAGTTCATCAATACAAAACCTATCTAATACACTACCTCTCTCCAAATAAAAGAGAAGCTTGGAAGATTATCCGCAGAGTCCTACCAGTAATGTGGAATCTGGAGAAAATCTAAAAGCTGCTAACGCGGTGGAGAGTCAAAAGCGCAGGTTCTGAAAAATTATAAATCACGTGGGGTGAGCATAACTAGCTCAGTGGATATCATAAAAGCTCTTCAAATGGGGCCAAGCATTTCGATAAAACGAAAATATAAAGATAATAACATTTGTGAAAACCATAGTCATGAAACAGTTTCTAAAATGTCTCCTACCATTTAAACGTCAGGCATGTCCAAAACATAGCCAAAAAGATCCATTCATTTCAAAACATAGCTAAAATGTCTCATGCCATTTAAACGTCAATAAACCATAATCATAAGTAGTTTCTAAAATGTACTAAATATTTCATGCCATTTAAACGTCAGGCATGTCCAAAACATAGTCAAAAAGATCCAATCATTTCAAAACATAGTATGCTAAAGCATAGCGTAGCCAAAAAGATCCAATCATTTCAAAACATAGTATGCTAAAGCATAGCAAACAAATCCAAGTACAGTTTCAATCCGGAATTTAATAAAATAGCATGAGTATCTTTTAGGCTCGAAGGTATGACCTACAGTACTAGTCAGATCTAGTAATCTACCACACCTACTAGTATGACCGGGAGGTCAAGTTATCCCATCACAAGACCCCGATCAATTAGTTCAAAACATTCACAGTCACCATGGCGTCCCATGGATGACTATAGAACCGATTCTCCACAAATCAAACATTTCCAAACACATCCAAAATTATATACCTAGGTCACCTATGAGCCAAAAACAGTCTTAAAATGCTTTCATATCAAAAGAGTTTGCAACATATCATTTGATTAACATAAAATAACTTGGTCCCGATTTCATATGTAAGGTCGTTTTTAGATGTTTCTTATAGAACGCGATCGCCGGTGGTAGGTGGCGTGGTACCTAAAACAGATATAAGAGGACTCTTAGAAGAGATGTAGAAGTTAAAGAATGACTAGGGAAGCGAAAACGACGCGAAACGATAGAAAACGACACCAACAGCTCTTTGGTCAAAAATGACCTTTTCACAATTTCTGACCAACTTCGACAAGCTAAAACCCCAGTCAAAACACTTAGTTAACCCCTCAAATTCGTATTACTGCTAGATTAGGAGATAATAAGCTCTATTTGTGTATAAGAGACACTTCTGGATCGATTCAAATCATAGAGCTTTACGTGTGAAGCTGTCTCTTAAATAAAATCCAAGCTCCAACGTATTCAAGGGACCTGCCTGGTTACAACCCAACTCAAAACAACATATTCAACCAACCAACAAAATCCATTTCCAAGGTATTCAAGGGACCTTGGTTACAACCCAACTCAAAACAACATATTCAACCAACAAAATCCATAAACAGAAAGATTCACCGGAGCAATAGCCGGGACTATATCAATAGCATTCCACAACAATGGAAAACACCTAAAACCATCAAAAGATCATTAAAGATCCTTCAAACATAACCAATTATCCAAATTATCCTAGTTGCACCAAACTTCCGCTTACTTACAAAATGAAGGGAAATCAATTCCACTTGGTTTCAAGTCTCAATTCCTATCCAAACTAACCTTAAAACACTCTTAAAACATCATTATGTGCATAGACATAAGCATTCATAGCATAACATTCTAGGGCACATATGGAAGACAAAACCCTAACTCATAATCTTAAAATTTGTAATCTAACCATGGAAAGTTGTTAAAAATCAACCCCAATCACTTCCCAACCTCCAAAGCTTTACACTAAAAACAACCCATAACATACATAAATCATAACTTACAAGGCTGCAAAGAGGGTTTATTTTCAGCCATAAAGAACCCTACAAAACTTGAAATTAAAGCTTGGATCATAAAGCCCATAAGCCATAAATGCTAAAATACATAAAATCTTACCTTCCAAGTGATTCCTACTTGAAATCCAAGAAAATTTTTGGGGAAAAATGGAGGAAGAGGAGTTCAGCTGCTGCTAGGAAGAAATGAGGAAGAAACAACAAGAAGAAGACTTAAAAAGCTTACAAAGTTGAAGTAAATAGTACCCAAGTTGACCAAATAGTCTCCAAGTTGACTATTTGACCCAAAAACTAATTTTTTTGCTACTAAATTAACATTATAAATCAGCCATAAACAACACTCACACACCACAATGCACTAATTACACTTAGTCCAACTTTTGACCCGTTTACCCGCCGGAACCGAAATCGCGTAAACCGAAAAATTTTCTGAATTGAAAAATGAATAAGTTAAATGTAAGTACTTAATGACTAAAAATAATATGAAAAACATTTTAAACCAGTTAAAATCAAAGAACAATGCTATTAAAATACTGGGTTTCACAATTAGAATTCTCCTATTTTCTACTAATAGTTTCTTTTATGTGTTCTCTTTGTATAGTATCTAACCTTAACTAATTTAAGAAGAGTTGGTTTTTATGCTAAAGAAAATATGGAGTGCTTGAACAAATTTTTGTAGGGTTTTAAAAATAATTTTTGTTTAGGTATGAATAGTATGGGAAATAATTTACCTTTAAAAATTTCGCTATCTTGAACTTTTATCTACGAGGTGATATGTACGATGAAAACAATATTTAATTACATATTTCATATGTTGGTTTTTTAAGATTCTTTGTAAACACTTGCAATATTTAATTTGATTTGCATCTTATTTCATCATAAAATCCTAAATGCAATTATTTCAAACCTAAGAAATCATATTATTCAAAGGAAAATATGCAATTTTGGTCCCTAATGTTTAGAGGAAAGGAAGTTAAAATAGTTCCCCAAATTTCACTACAAACAAATTTGGACCCTAATATTTTTAATTTGGCAAAAAAATGGCAATTTATAGAAATTTAATAGTGAATAACGACTAAAATCAAATGGTCTTTAGTCAAACGCCTTGACTTTGCATGTTTATACACCCCTAAATGTTTGGATTTTGGATTAATAAGTTCCCTCAATTTTTGAATAATCAATGTTAGGATTTTAGGATGAATGAGTTGAAAGTTGAAATAAGTATATGTCGAGGTATACTAGGATTTGAAATAAACGATAATGTGAAAAAATTAATTGAACCTTATTTTGATTGTATATGCCACCCAATAGATAAAATTTTAAAATGAATTTCTTTAAAGATAAAATACTATAATTTTTTTCAAATCACGTATAAAAATATTTTAATGCATTTCATATCAATATAACTATTTTTTGTTACCTAAAATACACCTCATTTATAATTTAGTTTTAATTGATTAACAATAAGCTGGATGCGAATACAACAAAAAGAAAACCTAACGTAAAGTAGAGGAGAATTTTATTCTTTTATATTTTATTCTATTTCCATATCATTACAATTATAATATTCCACTAAATAAAAATTTAGAGTATTTCTTGAATGTACATGTACATCGATAATTTTGATAAATAAATCAAACAAGTCTAATGAAATTGATTTATTCGGGAGTTAATTAATAATCTATTGTGATATTAAAAATTTTATTAGATAATCAACTTAATTTATATAGTATATATATCTTACATTCTAACATAATATTCAATCGATTATTTAATTATCATAATAAGTGAAAATATTCTAAAATACATAATCAATTGATTGCACATATTGTAAAATAATAAACGATATAAATGTTAATAACAAAATTGAGAGAATGAGGTTAAATAAATAAAGAGTTGATTCCATGTATGTAAAGGAGAAGAAACATATGAAATATGAAGTAACATGAAAATATAAATAAAAAATAAAAATAAGAAATCAAAGAACATTTAATTAGTTTTTCCATATTTTGATTTATTGGTAATCCTAGTAGAACTCCAACATATAGTTATTTCAATTTCAACTCATCTTACTATATAATCTTAATTATAATTATTTAAAAATTAAGGGATCATATTATCTAAAATACAAATATTTAGGACTAAAAATACAAAGGCAAAATCCTAACTAACAACAATCTATTTTTTTTTTAGTTGCCCATTTTGGACCAAAATTAAAAACACTGAGGATCAAATTTATCTTTAGTGAAATTTAGAAAACTAGTTTACCCCCATTCCCAGACATAAGGATGAAAATTGCATTTTCCCTTTATTCAAATCCCAAACATCGAAGAGTAAAAAGTGTAAAGTCAAATACATACACACAAATACAAACCATTAATCATTACAATACTAAATTTTTGTTAATTATTCTTCTTCATCCAAACTTACCAATACCAGGGACCAAATTTCTTTTTGTAAAGAATTGCAAACTAGATTGATCACCGGATCCTAAACATAGGGACCAAAATTTCATTCCTTCTACAAAATAATTGCTAGTGTATAAATAGATAACAAAAAAAAAAATTGTGTAGTATTTTCTCAATATTTGAGTAGACAAAATTCATGCGGATGGAGTTTTTATGAAATCTAATATGCAGATATGTATGGGTGACATCCCGAGCATTAGAATTGGAAGACATGAAAACCAAGATTATAAGGAAAGCCAAAATGCAAATGGGTAGTAGAAGTAGCATAAATGGCGAGGGAGGCAGGGGTGGAAGTATGAAAGGCAGTAGCAGCAACGATGCCGTGAGACAAACTAGAAAAAAAAGTCCCTCAAAGTTCAAATAACTAGTTGAGGAGAAAACTCTTTTTCCTTGTTGGGACAAAGAACAACGCTGATACTCTATTCTCTTGCCTTCCATTATTAGAGGAGTTTTATTCCTCATAGTTCTAATCGTTTGCTTATGCAAAGTAGTATTATTAGTAGTACAAATATTATTAATATTCCTAGTCTGAACTTACATCCATGATATTGTCAGCAGGATACTAACGATCTTGAAAGAATTTCAAGTTTGTCATTTCCTGCTTAGGCTATTCTTGTTCAATAGACATTTGATGAGGTGCCATTTGACTTGTAAATGAGGTCCTAAATGTGGAGGTTGGTTTTTGAGTCTTAAATGAGGTCCTTATATCTCAATACTTGTAAATGCGGTATTAACTTTGCTGCAAAATGAGGAAAAAAGGAAAAAAGATCTCTCTTCAGATAACTAATTTGTTTCATCTTCTTGACCAAAAGCAATATTGTCAAGAAAATTCAATATGGCTATTAATCAAATTGATCTCCTTGTTTTAGTTTGAAAGTAATCTCTGTACTAGAAGAGCTGAGGAATTTTAGGAAAAATGAGGAAATAAATGGGTCTCAATTTATGCTTTCTCTCTCCCTCCTAAAAATTTTAAGAGTTTAATAATGTAAGGGAGGCAAAGAGTGAATATTTAATTTGGTATCTTGGAAAGAATGAGGTTCAAAGTGATAAAAAAAGGAATGCAAAAAATGTTATAATAAAGGGAGAAGAAGAAAATGGAAAAAAATGAGGGTTAATTTATGTTATTTTGGGGTAGGGTGTAAAGGGATAGGGGATTAGCAAGAGTCGTGTTGTTTGCGTCGAGTAAAGTTGGAACTGAAATGATCGAAATGCAATAAATGGCTAGTGTAACAAGAGTAGTTTACTTTATATTCCTGAATAGATTGATTGAGTGGTAACATTATAATTTGGTGATGGGATGCTATTTTATTATTTCAGTTAAGAAAGATTTGAATGGATTTGATTTGAGAAGAAAGTTAGCTATTTTATACAATGATTCTGTTTGAACAACTATTATTTAAAGTATTATTTTAAATATTATTTGAAATAATATTACAATTATTTGATATAAATAAAATAAAAACATAATTAAAAAATATGTTTAAATAATAATTACAAAATATTATTTAGATAATATATATATACATACACACACATACATACATTACATACATACATACATACATACATACATACATACATATATATATATATATATATATATATATGAGCCATATAATCAGAGTCATTACCTCTGAAGTTCTATATATAATTTATTATTGGGAAAAAAAATAAGAGCAGGAGAGAGAAGAGGCGGTTGGGTCAATTGAATTTCTAAAACAAGTAGGGCCTACTCGTATCCAAGTTGATGTCTTTGGAAATTGAGTAGATGTCCCCAATGCCAGGGTTCTTCTTTTCGGGACATCATTTTTCTATTCATTGCTTTGTTTTATTTTGGATACAAACTATTATAAAATTAAATCAAAATTATTATACTTGACTACAAGACTAACTAAAATTGGAAATATAGTAAGTGTATACAAGAGAAAAGTAGACAGAGAAATAGTTGGAAATTCTCTAATACTCTATATTACTAGCTTTCATTAGTCTTACAAATGAGGTATGAAAATCCCTTATTGATAGATTTACAAGATAGGGGATTCGTGAATAAATACACTTAATATGATACATGGATCACAGGATAAATAAGCCTTCGTACAATTCAAGGGGATGAATATCAGATTAACCGATATGGTTGGGAAGACAAATAGATATCCATCTTTATAGAATTCATAACACTCCTACTTGGATGTTATGAATTAAAGAATACGCGGTGAATTACTACTTCGTTAAAAACCTTTACCAAAAAAACCTAGTGGGGAAAAACCATAGTAAAAGGAAAAAAAAAAGTATAGTGCGCATTCAATATTTGTAGCTCACTTTTGTATGCTGGCTCATTAAAAACCTTGCTAGGAAAATCCATTGGGACAAAACCGTGATTAAAGGAAAAAGAGTACAACGTGTACTTTTACTTCCCCCAAATCAATATATCACTTGATATCTCTAAGAAGACATATCCCAATTTTGCAGACTAAATTATCAAATATTGCTATTGACAATGCCTTTGTGAACAAATCCGCTAAATATCCACATAAGTGAATTTATTGGATATCAATATCATACATTCTTTTGAAGATTATGACTGAAGGAATTTGGAGAAATATGTTTTGTTACATATCTTTTGGATATGTTGGGGGTTCTTGGATCAATGACCCTAGCAAAATATATTCACTACTTGCTTAAATTATTGCGATTATTTTAGTATGATTGCAAGAAATAGTGACTAAATTTTATTGTTGAATGCCATGATATAACAATTTATTCATATATAAATAACTTGTTCGAAATCGAAATCGAAATTTATGTTGGATCAGATAAATATCAAATATATGCATATAAACTAATTTTATTTGGATTCATCTGAGTAAAATAGACTCATATCAATATTGTATCGAAAATATTAAAGTATATGCTTAATTGTCATTCTAATATTTTCGTATCGGAAAAGAACTAGATATTGCTAACGAATTTATAGTACATGTTAGCACTGAGATATAGTACTTCAAGACCAAAAAGTTCTTTCACTATTCTCACGAGGATGAAAAATTATTATTCTTGACATCAATCTGTCTAACGATCTTACAACTATTAGGGTATTTAATGGATGTATTTTATTCATATAGAATCCCTCTATTCAAAAAATTTCATTCGATAAGTGATAGAATTGTAAACCTTTGTCTAGGTCTTTTACATCAATTCCTCATTAAAGATCTTTAGGAGTTCTAATATTTATATCATCAAAACATACATTAGCTATCACAAATTCTGATTTTGTTCCTTTTATGAAACCGCATAAATTAGGTTATTTTTATAACTCTTATTCAAGAGATACACATTGAGGTGATTATACCATATTTGCCTAGATTGCTTTAATTTAATCCACACAAGGATTTTATAATCTTTGTGAGAAATATTCTCAGAAAACTTTTTATGCTTCAACCATGTTAAATCCAGATATCAAATGAGCCATACAAAATATGCTTAATATCCATTAGATGGATTTCAATTTTTTTCATGAACTGCCACACAAATTAGATATCTAAAGGTGATTGCATCTACCACTGGAGAATATGTACTCTTCATAATTAATGCCTGATCTTTTGCGAAAGACCTTGTTCAATAATATGTGTTTTATATGGCATAGTTTTATTTTTCTAATTTTGTTTTTGCACAAATATTTATTTATATCATACCGGCTTTACACCTTTAGGACTTTGGACTGCAAGTCTAAAAATTTTCATGTTTTAAACATGAATGTAATTCTACATGTATTGCATCTTTCTATTTTGGTCTATATCGATATTTTTCAATAAATTTATATTCAAGATTCTCATTTTCTATTCAAAATATCAACTGATATTATAAACAATAATATGTTGTCGACAATAATATCTTTTCGATTCCATCTTGTCAGTAGTGACATAACTTATCGATATCTCTCTATTTTCATTAAATTCAGATATCTGATCCATTTTGGGGTTTTATGATTAGTTGTGTCTAGGGCCTTTTTGAAGCGCCTTTATTGTATGACCATCTTTAATATTTGCTCATTTCCTCATACAAAAATTCTGATCTTTAATTAGAACCGATTGGTCAACCATACCTTATGCGTGGCTAACTATAATTTGTAATAGGTTGTCCTACTGGGACACCAATTCAAATTGGAGTATTACAGCTGGTATATGAGATTTCACTCTTTTTAGGTCAGCAATGAATATGGCATTTGATTCACAATATTTTGCAAATGAATTATCTTTTGATCTTCTAGTTCATGAGGATCAAAACGTGATAATTCATTTTATTCAATTTTTCTTTATCAAGCTACTTATCTTCTCTCCCTAATGTTGGGAAAATATTTTTATGGCAATCGACAAATTGTGCCATAAATAATTCAAAATATTTAATTTGAAGGGACGACTCATGTATATATTCCCAACTTTCTTTTATGACCCATCTTTGTGCGTTATGGTAGAACAATTGGAACATATATCGCATAGCAAAAATTCTTAGATTGAAAAATTAGACTCCTGACCAAAAGCCAATTATAATGAGGAGAACTTAAAATATCTTGTTGTCATGATACGATATATAAGTGTTGTTACATAGCATGTTTTATACATAAATAGACAATTTTGTTCTCATAAGCAATGGCCTAACTATTAATTGGAGGTATTTTATTAACAATTCTTCTAGACCATTTTAGGTATGAACATGTGTTTTAGGATGCTCAATAGTTATATCAATTGATATACAGATATCTGAGATATAAATTCACCAGCATTATGAAGATAAATTTCTTGATTGCATAATCTAGAAATTGAACTCTTAATTTGTGTAATTATTTAATCTAGCAATGTCACAAATTCTAGGTTGTGAGTCGATAACAAGTATACACGTGATCACCTGGTAGATACATCTATCTACATCATAAAATATCTAGTGGTATACATGAAGGGTAAGTGGGCTCACATATATTACCCCTTAATTTGTTCCAGAAATGTACGAGATTCAATCCTTATTTTAACTGGTGATAATATAATAATTAATTTCTTTGAGAACAAGTGACACAAGAAAATTCATTGAATTGAAATCATAGAATCTTATAGTTCTCCAATGGATATCCATGTGAACTTTCAATAATTTTTACTCATCATAATTGACTCGGGATAGTCTAATCATTCACTGTCATACAATAAAAGTATTTAAATCAGTAAATTTCAGGTTTACTATAGCATGTGTTTCAATTGTAATAATATATGTATAGTACAAATCAAAAGTAAAGACATAAACCTTCTCCATAACACATTTCTTTCCTAATGTTACATAGATACTCAATAATTTTCTCATTTATAGTTTCAAAATGATATCTTTTCAGCGAATATGTTTCAATCTTAATAAATGTCTTTAATACCTTGTAGAAAATATTGCATCATTATAATGAACTTTATTCCTTTAGGTAATAATATGGTGGCTCTTCTAGAACCTTTAATTAGTTTAGTATTATCTGATGAGAAAAATATCTGTTACTTTTGAGTATCATATGTGTTATTATGCTGTTAGGGGCATATATCCTCATGCCTTGGATACATTTAAATGGTGTATCTATACGTTTTTCATTAAACAAAATAAATATAGTAATAAAAAAATATAAGATAATAAATTAATTAAAATAACAAGACATATAGAATTTTAAAACTATAATGAAGGACAGCTATTAATTTGGTGTTCGGCATTCCCACAGTGATTACATTTCCTTGTCTTTCTCCAACATTCACTTTCCTGATGATTAGGATTCCCACAATACCCATAACCTTGTTGCATTGGCGACGAATGCTAGATCTAGGTATATTATTGGGTCGTGCCGAAGTCCATGGTAGCACTTTGGGGCATCTAGAAATTGGCTTCTGAGAATGTATGCTTTCCTTTGCCTTTAGCCAATTATTTGGACCAGCCTTTTTATGAGCTTTGAAGGCCTTAAGCCAGATTGCACTACTCTCAAGATGCAAGGCTTTTTCTAATGCTTCACCATAAGTCTCCAACCTTGCCGATGCTAGACTGTGTTGAATTTCCAAGTTGAGTCCTTGTAGAAATCTTCTTTTTGTTTTTGGTCTTTCTCCACCATTTCACGAACAGACTTTGAAAGCTTACTACTTAGAATTGCATCAGCCAAAACATGTTATATCTTAACAAAAACTAATCAAAAACACATATTTACATTAGCTATCAAGTATATGAACTTAGGATTATAGTAGGTTAATGAAAGAAGTTGTAAACCTTCTAAATTTTCTTGTTTTCTCCCCTATTTTCTCTCAGCTTTCTTACTATTGTTTCCTTCTATTTTGCTGCATTTTGTTGTTGCTCATTTTGCTGAATTGTACTACTACTAAAGTAGTAAAAATATATTAAAAACAACAGATGGCTTGGTGGCTGTTAGGATAAATTAGGATGTGACGCCTCCTACTAGCTTTAAGCTTAGTCACCAATCTGTTGTATTTTTTTGGTTTTGTTTTTGTTTTTGTTTTTTTTTAAAGAAAACTAAGATTGCACTATAGTCCTCATATTCTCCAAATTCTTATTTTACTCCCCTAATGTTTAGTTAGAAGCACAACTAGACTTTAGTTACCAAATCAACTTGTAAAAAGGAATTCATTTAATCATGCATAACAAATAGTATGTAATCAAATTAGTTTTATACATATACTTACAGGTGAGCCCCTATTTATAAGAATATGCCTTGGGTCTGAACCCCTTATCTGTCAGTTCCTAGTCAATCAATTAGAATTTTATCAGCCTAATCTGATCTCAAGGGCTGTACATTCTGCATGGGTGCCGAACTGGTCCTATGATAGTCTAAACCATTTTACAAGTTTTCCCTTACAAGGTTTCTAAATACATGCCATGTGAGCGATTCCTACTGAAAGATCACTCTCTGAATCATCAAAAGTCCCCTCGGCACGATTTGTATTAGTGACACGTGTAAGACAAGTTTTAAATTCCTTATCCCACGCTTTCACTGATTCTGCAAATATATGATTATCAAGGTAGTAGGTTGAGCAAGGGTCGATCCCACGAGGACTGGTGCAAGTACCAAGAGTCTAATTGAACTTCTATTTGCCTTGTAGACTACCGATTTGCAATGTTATTGGTAATGGAAATCAATTTTTTTCTGCAAAAATAATTAAAATGACTAAAAATTAAGAAAACAATTAAATTTAAACAAAATGACAATAATAATTAAGACAATTCGAATGTAAGGTTAGCGATCATCTAGGTTCAACTAAACAGCGAATTAGTTAATTAATTAATTATAGTTACTGGTGATTCTATTCCCATATTTTAATCCAACACCAAAACTTTTGGTAAATGTATCCTATCAAATTAATTTAAGTAGGATTATGAAACCTTCTACTAAGCTAGCCAATTAACTTGAGTCATTAATTGTCTGGAATTCAATTTTCCTTTCGAGAAACTCAGTGAATCAACTAATTAAATCTATCGGCTTGAACTAGATTAGTTAGCACGATACATTAACACCAGTCTATGAAAATGGTTCAAAATCCTTATCCCCTCAATCAACCTAACCAAAACCAGGGTTAGCTACTCCATTAAATTGTCTACTTCTGATTAATTATTAGCCAATTACCATAACCTTTAATGATTAACTCTCAATTCGATTTCCTATGATTGACTGCATCACTCGTACCTGAACCCTAACTAATTTAGCAAATCATGGTATGCGGGAATGAAAATGAACTATTGGAATCGAATGTAAACATATTAAAGTGATGAATAATATCAATATAAGTAATTGATAATAAAATAATAAAGAACACAATGGCAGAATTAAAAGAATTGCAAAAGTACTTGAAATTAATAGTTTGAATGATCCACAACTTGAGATTTGGTCTAAAGAATTGTTGAATCAATTAATGTAATTGTAGTTGAAAACCCTAGAATAAAACCCTAAAAATAAAACTCATGAGTATCGCTCTCTTTTCTATACAAGAGTCACTAGTTTTCATAAGTAACGTGATAAGGTCAATGTATTGACTGGGTCAAACATTGACAGTAGTTAAATATGCCTTGGTCAGCTACTGACAATGAGCCAACCACTGTTAGAAGTACATCCTTCTCGTTGTCAGAGGCTGTGGTTCTTTTTGAGCGGCTGATCTCCATCCTAGCTCACTTGGATCCTCGTTTATCTAATTCTATTCTTTTCCCTCATCTACCAAATGACCTTTTTACCCCTCACTCACATGCATGTCACACAAAATCACATAACTATAAAAATGTTAATAACTAACATGATGACTCTAATTTCCTAAATGTTGTTACTTAATTTACCCCTAAAACATGACAAATGGAACTAAATACACCAAAATTTATTAACAAAACACACACAAAAATCACGCTAATTTTAGACTTAACAACTCCCCCCAACTTGAATTTTGTTAGTCCTCAGAAAAACTCGTAAACCAAATAAAATAAGTGAAAATAGACATATTAAGATCGAATTGATCCTATTGACTCATCAACCTAGTTCATGTTCAACCAATCACATAAAATCATGCTCGACATTTACTGATACCAAAATGTCCATCCAAGTAAATATTAAAAATACTTTCTCAACTCTACAAGCTACACATCTAGATCAAACTTATATTTTATCAATATAGGTCACGTCACACAGTGAATTTCCTACCCATGATAAATCAAAATATGTACAAAATTAAATCATTATAACCACCAAGAATGTAAAGAAGAATCAATGGACCTTAACATGCAAGCACAAAAATGTCAAACAATAGCAAAATATTAGAGAACCATTACAATTGTTTAACTCAAAAACAACAATATAACCTTTTGTAGTTCCTTTATGACTACCTTTTATTGGCTCTTTATTTTTTTTCTTAAGCTTAGCAAGACACATTTTCACGCAAGTTGCCCTTTTAATTCTCGTTTTGTAACATGATCACGTCTTTACGTTAAGCAAGCCATTTTTACTTTCTTTCTTTTCAGCTCTTTGTATCAATTAGAGCACTAAGGAACTAGCCACAGAAAAACGGGTTATATCAACATTAACATATTTAAAAAAAAGTAATGAAACCTAATACCTCACCATGCAAAAACCTAAAAATGAAATACAAAGGTCCAAAGTGTTCATATTCAACTCTATCCTACCCAACAATTATAGCAACTCAACTCGTACAACTTAAAATTAATAAGGGTATCAAAATAAATCATGTGACTCCTCTCTAATATCAATAAGCCAAACATGCAAAACCAAGAAAATAATATCAATATAAACTCAAACTTTCACACATTTAAAAAAATAGTGGAACATAAAACATGTTATCACATACCATTGCCAATTAGAATAAATTCTAATAGTAACATGTCATTCTCATCAAACATCAATACATTTATATCACAAACAAAATACTAGACACAAAAACAATTAAACAAAAACACTTAACTAGTACGACACTTGCCTTCATATCACTAACACACATAACCAAACTAGGGAAGTGTAAACAATGAAACTACCTAACAAATTCACAAAAATGAAAAAGAAAAATAAAAAAAACAATCCCCTAATAACTGTGTAGTTTTGTAATCACTGTCCGGCAACTCCTGAATGTCCGACTTTATCCCCTCCTTTCCCTGTTGTCCTTGGTCTTTCTCTCTCTACATCCATCTGGAGGTCCATAATGCCACTCCGATGGCGGAGTGGTCTTTGGCCAGTGAGACTTGTCGAAATTGCCTAGGTGACCTATGCTAGGAAATCCATCTTCTACCGTATCTCCTCGAAACATTGGTGGTGTATGATACACGTGGAGTTCTCTTTGTGTCTCAGTATTAAGAGGAGGATGTAAAACAAAGTCAGAAGCAAGCCTATGAGGAGGTATAAGTAGTGGTCCTTGCAGTCTCTCTTGTTGAGCACCCTCTTCTCCTTTAGTTGCTTGCTCACCTCTTGTCTCCTCTTGCATAATAAGAAATGCGGATTTATATTACTGGACGGCCGTGTAAATATCTTTCCTGTCAATTGGTATCGGTGCGTCCCATTTCTTTTTAGTTGAAACTCGCATCCCTGCAAGCTGGCACAATTGAGTAATTAAATGTGGAAATAATAGTGCCTTGTGCTTCTTGTTCCCATTCCTCAATATCTCTAAAAAGAAATTTCCCAGCCAATATCAAAAGTCATCCCCTCCATAATAGCAAAAATGAGGCAAGCCTTGTTAGGACTAAAATCGGTTGTATGGGATGTAGGTAAAATGCGGGTACACACCAATTGCATCCAAACTCTAGCCTCCGCATTTAAGTATTTCAACCTAATCCACTTTCTCTAGTCCTTATGCATGTCCCAATGCCCCCAATCATTTGTCAAACAACTGGACACCTCCTTATAATCACTGTCATCCTTAAGGAATTAGGTAAACTGGTTGTTGGGATTGGTTCACAAATGATATGTCTCATTAATCACTACCAAGCGGTAACTCACCGGAACAATCCTAACATTAATAAAATAATCATATGCCTCTAAGTTGTTACCTATAAACTCGCAAACCATATTCTTATTAGCTACCACAGTTGGGGTTTTGACAAAATCTTTCCATCCTCTACCTTGGATTTTATTAAAAATTGTCCGACGTAATGTATTAGCATCATTATGATTGTTCTCAATTTGTACATGATTTAAGTCTATCCTTTGCTGAAACAAAGGACTCACTCAATTTGTCAATTTGTCAATTTGTCATGCAATTGTTTAGCTTCAAAGGATAAAAGATATTATCATCGAAACTTTGAGCATCGGTTTGCTTCCTCTTCTTTCCCAATTAACAAATTCATCCAAATATTCAAAACAATTAACTAATGAAATTTTCCCCCAACTTAATCAACAAAAAGTTCCTAAATTACTTCAACAATTGATCAACACATAAAAGCACAAATATTCACAAAGAAATTACCCACAATCTGAAAATTTTACCCTAATAGTAAACAAAACAATCTTACTTGACTTTTGGATGTGAAAATACCCCTTTGTTGTTTAAAACAATCCTCTTCTTGTGCTCCTCAACTTGCGAAGTAATCGATCCAAATAGGACAGGAAATTTTTCTTAATTAACTTTTTTTGAACAATAATTTTGGAGAAGAAAATTTCTAGAAGATAAACAAAAGTATTTTAGGATTTGATCAAAGGAACAAAAAGAGAAGAACTAGGGAAAAGTTTTTGAGGGTTGTTCTTAGTCTGCTAGAGAAGGAAAGAAGAAAGAAGTTCTGGTTTTGAAAATTAGAAATCAAATGAAGATTTTTAAAACATTTTTGCCAACCTGGACAAGCCATTGTCAGCGGGTGGTATTTTGGATCAACTACTGTCAACGTTTTATAGCAGTGGGTAAACATTTTTGAAAATTAGAAATCAAACGAAGGTTTCTAAAACATTTTTGCCAACCCTGGACTAGCCATTATCAGCGGGTGCTATTCTAGATCAATTGCTGTTAGCAGTTTATAGCCTTGTTTTGTAGCAGTTTATAGCCTTGTTTTATAGCGGTTTATAGCCTTGTTTTACCCGCTGTTAGCGGGTGGCATTCTGTTTCTCCCACTGTCTATGGGTGATCACTCTTGGGTTACCCGTTGTCAACAGTGACCCATACTAGCCAGCTTCATTTCTTTTGTTTGTACTCCATTTCTTCCCATCCCAAATCACTCCAAGCCTACAAAAAAAAAAAAAAAAAACATGATTAGCGATTTTTGACTCATTTATTTAACCAAAATTTAAACATGAAATTAATAAAATAAACAATTGAATAAAATAAAACACTTGGATTGCCTCTCATGAAGTGCTTGTTTAAAGTCATTAGCTTGACTTAATTACTCCTTGTGGCCATTTATTTGTGGAAATGGACTTTCTTAAGTCCATCGTCAAAAACACCATCATGGTTGGTCTTCTGTCGATTATCCTTTTTCAGCTCTTAGCAGGATGAAAATCCCATTGTCTCTAGAATAATGTGAACCGTTCTTCCTTCATATTAAACATAAGAGACTCTTCACCAACTCTCAATGTTACTTGTTCATTGTCGACGTTAATCAATGCCCTAGCAGTAGCAAGAAAGGTCTTCCAAAATTAAGCAAAATTCCATCTGGGTCTTCCTCCTCTATGTCCATTACTAAAAAATCAACCGGATATCTTATTTTTTCACTTTACTATTATAATATATTTTGTATTTCCACTAATGGTTTCACTATAGTTTTGTTTGCCAATTGGATGGACTGACACTTTCTTCACAACCTCTCAATACTATGATACGATACACTGGTAAGGGCATCATATTTATTCCATTACCCAAATCACATAAGACTCTATTGAAGTACACATCATCAATGAGGAAAGATATGGTGAAGCTGCCCAGATCTTTATTTTTCTTAGGCAATGATTTCAGAAGTTGTTTGTTACCTATTAATGCATCACATGTCATTTTAGTGATGTTCCACTTCCTAAGTTTTTCCTCCATTTGATTAATATCCTTAGCCTCTTATTTGATCTAGGCTTTTGGCATCTCCCCATATTCATTGACTAACCAATTAGTGTACTTGTGTTGCCCGAGCACTTCTATCAAGTCACGGATCCTTGAATACTGGATATGACCACCATACCTATTGAGAGGTAGCATATGAACATTAATGAAAAAGAATCAGCCCACAATTTCTCGCCAAGATTCTTCTTCTTGTGTATCGACTATGCGTCTACCTCTCACTCGTTTGAATCCTATTAGATCTGCCCAATTACCAGTAGGCATTGCTCTAATAATGTATTCACCAACCATTTTGAATAACTCTTCTTTCATCCGCTCTTTCCACTCATCATTCAGGATTTCTTCTTCGTCTTCTCAATTTGGCCTTTGCCAGCTGATATGTCACATCTTCCATTGGGTTGTGAGGATCTTCTTGCTTGCAAAATACAGTAGCATCATCATGAGCTGTATTAATCAACAAACTTCATCATAAATAAAAGGTAGTTTAAGAGAGTTAAAAGCAGAGAAACCGACAGTTTGAGCATCCACTCTCAATTGTAACTTCCCCTCTTGAATTTCTATTAATGTCCTTCCTGTAGCTAGAATTGGTCTGCCAAAAATCATGGGCATTTCTTTATCCTCTTCCATGTCCAGGAATGAAGTCCCCAGGTAAATAACATTTTTCTACTTTCACCAACACATTTTTACAATTTTTAAACTGTCTCTTATACCCTTCGGGATATTTCATACTTCGGTTTGCTAGTTGGAGAGATACATTGATAGGCTTCATTCCCCCACCATTTAGCTTCTTGTAATTAAATAAAGGTATCAAGTAGATGGATGCCCCTAAATCACACAAAGCCCTTTCAAACTCAACTCCTCCAACAGTACATAGGATTGAGAATGAACCAGGATCTTTAAACTTATGAGGTAGATTTTTCTAAATAATTGCACTACATCCATCAGTTAGACATAGAATTTCATCTCCCAGTAGTTTTATCTTGTTTGTCAACCTTTGCTTCATGAATTTGGCATATTTGGGCATGTTCTCCAATGCTTCCATGAAAGATATGTTGATTTCTACCCTTTTAAATATCTTGAGGAATCTTTTGAACATCTTTGTATCATCTTTACCTTTTATCTACATGGAAATAGAATTTAAACTGATGGATGGGTAATTTGGACTTCCGGTTCCCTCTTGAAAGGAATTTTGTACTTTTGTGACTTGTTGCTCCTTTACCTTAGCATTTTTAGTGTTATCCTCCTTTTTCTCTTGTTTCTCACCTTGTTTTTTGGGTAACACCCTAGAGAGTGGTTATTTTATTAATAAAGGCATCAAGTTTTACAGTACCGAATGTAGGGACAACTTTGAGCTTCCAAGAGCAATAATCCTTTTATATGAGAAGGAATCGTGTCTTGGTTATACTTGAGAAATGTAGCATGTTTAATGCCCTCATTCATAAAAAAATATGTTATTTGGTTTGTCTCCCTAAATACATGAGAAAAGGAAAAAAATTTTCTATTAAAAAGCTATTAATAAACTGGAAATGAGAGTCAATGCCTCCTTGTTGCTCACCTTCTACTCCCATAGCTTTGCCACTCCTCAAAGTTATTGCTTTGGCATGCTCTCTAGGGTTGGCAATAGTATCACTTGGCAATGTACCAAGTGGTCTATCTACTATACTCTTTTCCAACTGCCCGTTTTGAAATTCCAGATTCTTTATTGCATCATCTTGACTTCTCTTCATTCTTTCAGCACTGAATTAGATAAATTGTGTAAGAGCCTTTTCTAGCTGAGGGTGGAAGTGCTTGCACTTGATTTTATTGAGGTTTATATTGCTAAAATGGAGGTCAAGCATTCAAGTTCTAGTTTTGCTGATTACCCCATGATAAATTTGAGTGATTTCTCCATCCCAAATTATATGTATTATTGAAGACATTGTTCTAATTTTTGCATTTGTTCTAATTTTGACCACCTTGATTTCCCATGTAATTCATTTACTCATGTCCTGCAAAAGAAGAATTAGATAATGTTAGTGCATTGCATTGGCCATTAAGATGGTCACCTGAGCAAAAATTGTAGACGAGCAGCTGTGTTGTGGTCACTGCCTTAACTTTCATTTCCTCCCACTACTTGGTCAACAACTTGACTTGCTTAGTTGTGGCCTCTTGTTTAGCTACCATGGCATCCAAATCATTCAGCTCATGCAGTCCCTTTGTTTGCTCCCAGCTTTGGGCTACAAAGATAGACTTGAAATAATTATTGGACATTTTATCCAATAGCTCTTGAGCTTCCTCAAGTGTCTTGTTCAACATTATGGATTCATTTTTTGAAGCGCCTACCAAGTCACGAGTTTCTTGAAGCATTCCATTCGAGAATATCTCCATTTGCATATATAAAGGTTAACCCATGATGTTGACACTTAGTAAGCAGATCATTATATCTTTCCCAAGCTTCACTAAGGTTTTCTCCAAGATGTTAAGTGGAAGAAGTAATATCATTCCTTAGCTTGGCTGTTATAGATTGGGGAAAAGTACTTTGACATGGAAAATTGTGCCAATATATCCCATGTCGCGAAAGTTTCCTATTTATACCCTTGTAGCCATAACTTCGCCTTATCTCATGAAGACAATAGAAATAGTCTTAATTTGAATGTATCATGTGACACATCATTTTGTTTGAAAGTATCGCAAACTACTTCGAAATTGATCAAATGGCGGTTTAGATCTTCACTATGGAACCCTGAGAATCATTGCATGCTGCTGAAGCATAGATATTAGTCCTGGCTTAATTTCAAAATTATTTCCCCAGATGGGAGGTGGTAAAATGCTGGATTGTGATCTTCCAAAAGTAGGTTGGGTAGAGTCTTCCAATGGCTTGTTGTTCAATGGAGGCAGGTTCTGACCATTACCCTAATATTCCTTATCATTCTCAATCCGCTCAAGGTTATTTGGGGGTGCTTCTTGCTGTCCCATAGGTTGACATGGATCCTTTTCATTGGCTATATCTACCTGCTGCTGGTTTGTTTGCATTCTTCGTTACCTAAAGGTTCTGTCTATTTTTGGATCAAACTTGACCAAAGTTCGACTAGAACTGTGCGTAAACTACAGGCACAAAGAAACCGTTACGAGCACCACTTTAAATAACACAATGACCAATAGAAAATAAATGAGAAAATAGCTCCCGAAAAAGTTGTGAGAAAAGAAAATTATAGAAAATTGAAAAGTCTAAATGGGGAGTTGTTTTAGCATCTCAATATTATGCCACAAACCAAAAACTGGACACCTGTTGGACAACTTTGAAATTCCTTATCCCATGCTTCTACTGATTCTGTAAGTACACAGTTATCAAGGTAGTAGGGTAAGCAAGCGTCGATCATATTAGGACTGGTACAAGCACCGAGAGTCTAATTCCACTTCTATTTAGACGATAGATTTGAAATGTTGTTGGTAATAGAAATCAATTTTTTACAAAAATAATTAAAATGACTAAAAATTAAGAAAGTAGTTAAATTCAAACGAACTGACAATAATAATTAGGACAGGTCGAATGCAAGGTTGAGATCATCTAGGGTCAATCAAACAGTGAATCAATCAATTAATTAATTATAGTTAATGGTGATTCTATTCTCATATTTTAATCCAAAACTAAAACTTTTGGTAAATGAATCCTATCAAGTTAATTTAAGAAGGTTCAAGAAACCTTCTACTAACCTACCCAATAAATCTGAGTTATTAATTATTTGAAATTTGAATTTCCTTTCGACGAAATTCGGTGAATCAACTAATTAAATTTGTTGACCTAAACTAGATTAATTAGCCCAATAAATTAACACCGGTATATGTAAAAGATTCAAAATCCTTATCTCCTCAATCAACCTAAACAAAACCAGGGTTATCTACTCTCTTGAATTGTCTATTATGTTAATTATTAGCCAATTACCATAACCTTTAATGATTAACCCTCAATTTGATTTCCTATGATTGACTGCATCACCTGCACCTGAGCCCTAACTAATGTAGCAACTCATGATATGCGGGAACATAAATAAACTATTGGAATTGAAAGTAAACATATTAAAGTGATGAATAATATTAAATAAAGTAATCGATAATAAAATAATAAAGAACACAATACCAGAATTAAAAGAATTGCAGAAGTGCTTGAAATTAATAGCTTGAATGATCCATAACTTGAGATTTGGTCTAAGGAATTGATGAATCAATTGACCTAATTGTAGTTCAAAACTCGTGAATAAAACCATAAAAATCCATGAAAAGTCTGAGTATCGCTCTCTTTTCTAGTACAAGAATCACTAATATTCATAAGTAACGTGACTCAGCTCTTGGGCTGACTGGGTCAATTCCTAATAGCAATTAAATATTCCTTGGTCAGCTGCTAACAACAAGGCAACTGTTGTCAGCGGTACATCCTTCTATATCAGTCGTTGTCAGCGGTTGTGGTTTTGTTTTAGCCTCTGTCAGCAGCTGATTGGTCTTCATCCAACCACTGTCAGCTGTTGGTCTCCATCACAACTTACTTGGATCCTCGTTTCTCCACTTCTAGTCTATTTTCTCAGTTGCCAAATGACTTTTTACCCCACACTCACTGGCACATTACACAAAATCACATAAATAGATAATATACACAACAAAACACTCATTTAACAATATGGAGACAATGATAAAAACTAACATGAAAACTCTAAATTCCTAAATATTTCCTATTTCCCCTGAAAACATGACAAATGGAACTAAATACACCAAAATTTAATGACAAAACACACACAAAAATAACTCTACTTTCTAACTTGTCAATTAGTGTCAATCAAACCTAGCCAAACTTGTTTTCTTAGCTCAGCAGTTCTCAAGCTATTCACATGAACCATGGTTGGATAAAAAATTCCCTAGTTTCGTTACATCTAGTTGGTGTTTCACATTAACCATGGTCTGATAAAAAGTCCCCAGTTTAGTTTTATCCAATCAGTGTTTTTTAAGTCCCGATGCTGGTCACTTGTTACAAGTCCGAACCTCATTTTGCGACAGTGCATTGAATACCCGATTTTTTTTTAGATTTTCCCTCCTTAATTTACTTTAATGGTTTATAACCCATCCAAATCAAGTTGGCCCGTTTCCAACATAACCACTTGTTTTCCTTTATTTTCTATTTGTAAGTTCTCCTTTGCTTGTATCCAGAATATTTTTTGCCATCTTCACAGAGATTGTTTACAAATGTTGTAAGTCTTCTATCTACATTGGTTTTTTATTATTTTTGATTCCCCTCGAATCTCTATGCTTATTTTTTCATGTTTTCCAAAAAAAAATCTCATCAAATTAATTGTATCACAATCTGGTAATTCTTCTAATTCAACAACGATTCTGGCAAGAACAGTCCTCCAAGTGGATATCCCTGCGAGGAAAAGAAGTTTGCACTAGGGAGTTTGATTTCAGCTCCAGCAAAAAAAGTATCCATGAGGAAAGGGATTAGATCATATCAAGGGTTGACTCTATTAGTTCAAATCCAACCTGTTCAACCAGATGTTGTGATCGATTCGACTTCGTCAAGACTAATAACGCAAATTCCTTGTTAATCAAGTTCTCAACCCGAGTGGGTACAAGTAATTCTACAAAAGAGAAAGGTTTCTTCTTTGTCTTAGTACTCTTTTGGCTATCTTGATCTCAAGAAGGGTGTAAGTTTCCTCTTCCTATCCCTTCAGGGAAAGTGCCAATTTTCAGTACTTTAGACATACCTACAGAGGTGAAGCTGATCAACAAGATTATTCATACTGGGAATGCTAGGAAATTTAATCAGCCTAGTATTAGACTTCTGTATCCAAGACAACAAAATTTTCTCCAAACTGGTTGATCACAACTAATGATTGGCTTAATAATGTAAAAATAGTGGATGAGTTCCTCGAAGATGGTTTTCCGCCTAAAGAAGTAGAATCTTTTTAGAATGGCTTGTATTAATAAGTCAATGCTCGAGCATCTTTGGGTAGCTTAACCACTGGCATTTGCCTTGCTAATTTTAATTAGTAGGTTGACAATGTTGAAAATTTGTAGCTGAAGTAGCTTTTAACATGAACGAGATGAGAAAGAAGGAGACCGAGGCCCTAACAACCTTTGAAGAAAAATTACTACAAAATAGGAGTATGCTTTTGCCAAATTGAAACAAAAGTTGAAAGAAGAATCCCTGAAGAAATTGAAGCTGGAGCTGTCGAAGTTAAGAAGCTTAAGCAGGCTTCTGATCAGGTCGCCAGTGATCTTAAAGGCAACCAGGCCAGGCTTTAGTATTTGAAGACTGAAATAAAGAGGCAAAAAATTGAGCTCGATAGCACTAAGAATGGAGAGCAAAACTTTCAGGGAACAACTGCACCTTCAAAGTGTTAACAACTTTCTTTCTGCAGAGAGAATTGCCCAAGACTTAACCAAACTGTGCCAAATTATCCTACAATTCAGATTTCATTAGGCAGTAGGGGAATTTGGTAAGCAATACCCAATGTTGCTTCCGAAGGCCTTGAATTGTTTGACCTTTGGGCTACCAAAGCACTGATGAACGAGATAGGGAACACGTTCAAGAACGTTTGGTCTGGTGAGAACCTTCACTTAAGCATACTTCCAGGCTTTTCTAAAATAGGAGTATAGGTAGGTGAAGTCACTTCTGCCTTACAAATAGTTCTTCTGAGGTATTTGTCTGAAATTTAAATTCTGTAGAATTTTTTGATATGGATTGTCTAATGTCTTTATCTTTCAATTCCCATGATAGGTTTGGTCGATACTCCCACTTCATTTAGGGTTCCTCGACCTAAAGTTGATCAACCTCTTACTAATTAGACTCATGGACCAATTCGAGAACGATCAGTAGTAGAGGCCTGCATAGATAGAGTAGGAGCCTTGTTTTCTCCTACAAGAAATGAACTTTGCTATTTTTTCCTTTGTTTTTCATTCATTTTTCATTTTTTTTGTGCATTGGTTTGAAAACTGTATGTGTCTTCATAATAAATTGAGCTCCTTACAACTAACTAGTTCTTTTGATGTAGAACGGATCGTCCAACGTGATTAGTTAAATGAATCTAAGTAACTTTGTAGACTTTCTAATAAAATAATTGATCAGTTGTGATTATTGTCCAATCACTTGTGTGTAAAATCACTTGTGTGAATTCAAATAATTCTAGCCACATTCGTTTTTCATGTGCATGTTTCCACTTTTCAATACATAATTAACACTGGCCAATTTTAATTGAATTTGATTTGTGATTTGTGTCAGTCACAACTCTTTGCCTTCCAATTCTTTGCCTTCCTTCCCTATAAATACCTCTTTTTAGCACTTAATCAACTCAATGTCAAAAAAAATTCCCGGTACTAATAATGCCTTTCTTCCTGTCAATGATTCTGAATGTTCTGCAATTTCTTTCTCTTGTGATGTCATAATTTTGCCAAGTGTGTATCCAATTTGAATGCTTTCTAGTGAAGAATCCTCTTTCGAATAAGTGGGTTGATGGTTGGATGCTTGATTCTAATGAATATCCCCTCAGTATACGAGAGACCGGATGGGTTGTTTTAGCTATTCAAAGCATTTCCAATTGTGTTGCAAGTATGAGACCACTACTCGGTTTTCCCTAGCAACTTTTTGAGGCATCAGCACGTTAAGTTGATATTGCTCCCCTACATTTTGAGAACTTGCTGTTCCACATTAGGAATAACATCAACTTGATGTTTTGGAGTTGCTACTTCCTCAGGAATAACCTCAACTTAGTGTTGTGAAGCTATTGTTCTATATTTTTTTTTCATCTTATTTGATGTTCAACTTCCCTTTTTAATCTTTTGTATCTATACTCTATGTTTTAATAATAAATTGAGATACACATCCTTTTACATATTCTCTTTCTATTTGTTCATCTTTCTTTCAATTGAAGTAGATGATCCAATATGATCTACTTTTTGCAACCTTATTGATTATCCAACATGGTCAATTTTTTTGGTATAATCTTATCTAGATTCAGATAAATTTGTAGATTCTGACTAGAGAATTTGATCAGAAATAATTGTGTAAGTTATGAATACCTCCTCTTGATTAGAAATTACTGAGTAAATTCTGAATAAAAAATCTAATCAAATTTTGAGGTCCTTGTTCGTCCAATGCGAGTAGCCTCTCTGATCATTCCTAGATTATAAAATTCCATGTAAACAAGTTTATTATATTTGTTAAGGATTGCTTCATCGAATATAGATCACCTTTTATTAGTCCTACATATAAATGTTAAATTAAGAAAAGAATTACTCATTGACCAATTACTTTTCCTTGACCAGAATTTGATATTGTCTTTGTTAGTAATGTGCAGATCATTTGTATGCTCTTTGGTGGATCTCCTTCATGTTTTTAGCATTTATGCTTGTTTGGTTCTGAACCACTTAAGGTATTTCGGTGAGTTCATACCATATTTTTTTATGTCTGGTTTCTAAACCTCTTAAGGTACTTCGACGAGTTCATACATATTCTATTCATGTTTGGTTTCTAAACCTCCTAAGGATATTTAGTGCGTTCATACCATATTTTTGTTTATTTCTAGTTTTCGAAGCTCTTAAGGCACTTTGGTGAGTTCATAATATATTTTGTTCATGTTTGGTTTCTGAACCTCTTAAGGTATTTCGGTGAGTTCATACTATATTCTATTCATGTTTGGCTTTTTAACTTCTTAAGGCACTTCAATGAGTTGATACCATATTTTTGTTTATGCTTGCTTTCCATACCTCTTGAGGAACTATGGCGAGTTCATACCACATATTATGTTCTTGTTCGGACTATGAACCTCTTAAGGAATTTCGGCAAGTTCACAATAGATAACTCTAGTAAACTAGAGGTATTTTACTCTAAATGAACTTATGGCATTTTGAATGTTTAAATCCCGAACTTTGGGTAATTAATTGAAGGTTTTAGAAATTTTTTTTCATGTGTTTTTATTTTTGTTCTTGTTAAACATGATAAGTTTTTATTGAAATTTTAGCTTAATTAATTGCTTAATTGTGTTAATATTATGCAGTTTTAAATTAGAGGTTGGAATCTTGAATGAACAAAGTTCAAGGACCAAATTGCAATTATAAAAGAATTGAAGGATTGCTGGAAAGAGAGCCCAGATCGCGATCTGGAGGAGGGCTCGGGAAAATGACTTCAATGAATTAGAGTCCATATTGCGATCTCAAATCACAGATCGTGATATGGACTCGCTGGTAGTTTAAGTTGTAATGGCAATTTTTTAATATTCTAGCAACCAATTTCTGATTTTGCCTTGTGTAATACTCTACTATTTAAGCTACTTTTAAAGTGTAATAGAGGTAAGTAGGAATAGAAAGTAGATAGTTAGTAAATCTTTAGGATAGATTAGGATAGCCTAGCTTAATCTTCAAGTTTCTTCTTTAATGAAAAGTTCTCTTTAATCATCCTTTAGATCTAGTTTTAATTTCCTTACAAGTTTAAATTTTGATTAGATAATTGCAGTGGGTTAATCATTAGGTTCAAGTAGATATAATTTTTACTTGCTTTCTAATTTATATTAGTGAGAATTTGTTTGCTTTCATTTTAGGGTTTCATAGAGAAATTAAGGTTCTTGTTGATTTTACTGCTTTTTAGTTAAGAATTATCAATTTATTGCATTAATTTCTAGTTAAGTTTTAGTGTGCTTTCTTTATTATTGTCAAAAATCCAAAAATATTTAGATTTGAAGTTTAACTCTTTACAAATTCTAGTGTAGAAATGGTTGCTTCTAGTCTTCAAAACTTCTTTTATGTTGTCTTTTTAATAGGGTTACTTACTTGCTTTCTAATTTTAGTCTTATTTTGGTTAATTTAGAGTAGAATTAAGTGCTTTTATTTAATTGATGTTATTAGGATATAGCAAAATTAACTAGTTTCTCAATTTCATAATCGCCTAGTTTCATTTACTTGGTTTAGTAGATAAATTAGCTTAAAATTGGGTTTTAATTGCTTGAGTTTAATTATGGTTTAGTAGTGTCATTTCATCTTCTATTGTTTGATTTTGCTTAACTATACAAGGATCCGTAAATCTTAATTGCTTTCCAAACAATCTCGTGGGAACGATACCCACTCATCCTATACTACTATCAACTCCGTATACTTGTGGAAGTTAGGTAGAGTATAGTGATCTTGTGAGGTTGTTCATTTCTTGTTTGTTTTTAAAGTCAAACTCTACCAACAACAAGCAATCAAGTTTTTGGCGCCGTTGTTGGGGATTGTCCTTGGTATTTGGCAATATTAAGTGCTTTACGGGTCGTGTAGATTAAGCACCTTAGTTTAATTTAGTTGTTAATTTTGTTTATTCATTTATGTTGGTTGGTTGTCTTGTGGAACTGACTTGGCACTTAACTATTTGGTTTGGTTTTGACCCGTTGTAGTGCATGGTAAGAGGAGATAAAGGGCCATTCATTTACTTGGACAAGGAAAGGGAAAAGAGCTAAGTGAAATTCGGAAGTTGAGAAGAGTACAACAAGAGCAAGAAAGGATTGAAATGGCAAATGCTAATGCTAATCAAAAGAATTTGAACATGGAGAATGATGAAGAAGAGGTTACTGGAAATAATGGAATAGATGGTTACGGAAATGGAAATGGCATGAATGGGAATGGAAGGCCGGGAATATTCCTTGCCAAACTTTGATGGGGAAAATTCTAGCATTGCACGAATGCCTGTGCAAGCTAACAATTTTGAAATTAAGCTCGCCTTGATCCAAATGCTCCAAGCTCATGCAATGTTTGGGGGTAGTCCCAATAAAGATCCCTATACACATCTCATGAACTTTGAGGAAGTTTTGGAAATGTTCAAATTCAATGGAGTGCACCCGGATTGTGTGCGAATGAAGGTCTTTCCTTTCTCTCTATGGGATAGGGCAAAATACTATCCATGGCTTCAATATCATGCCCAAGTAACGTTTACCACTTGGAATCAACTTGCTCAACAATTCTTGGCAAAGCATTTTCCACCCGCAAGAACTGCCAAATTGAGAAATGAAATTACCTCCTTTAAACAAGATGTTGGTGAAAGCTTAGGAGAAGCTTGGGAGCGGTTCAAGGAGTTGCTAAGAAAATGTCCTCATCACACGATTCATTTGTGGCTTCAAATCCAAACTTTCTATAATTGTTTGATTCAAGAGACAAAATCCATAGTCGACGCCTCCGCTGATGGGTCCATCTATTACAAGACACCAGAGGAAGTTCAAGAGTTTCTCAATAGGATGGCATACAATTGTTACTATCATAGATTGATGACTCTATCGGTGGCTCAACACCAAGCCAATCAAACTAATGCCCAAGATGGAGTGTTGAATTTGAACATGCAAGATACTCTTTTGGCACAACAAAGTATGTTCATAAGTGTGATGAACAACGTTGCAAAGGCATTGGAAAGAGAGAACTTCGGGAAGCCAAGTAGTGTAAATGCAATGTCTTTTTCTCCAACCCAACCAAGCATGGTATGTGATTTTTGTAGAGGCGTGGAAATGGACAATGTGAGATGCTTTATGGGTCCAATGAGCAACTCAATTATGTGTCTAATCAATCATCATTTCCAAGGAACCCCTCCGGAGCTCATGGGAACGCATATAATCCCTCTTGGAGAAATCATCCTAATTTTTCATAGAGCAATACCAACAATCAATCCATCCCTCCTTATCAACCAAATCCCTCACCTCAACATGTCCAACACAATCAAGCTTCAAGTTCCTCTCCTAGAACTTATCAACCGCCATATCAAAGAAATTTCCAACCCAACTCATATCAATCTTTCCCTAACCCTTCATTTCATTACCAACAACCAAGGCCTCCTTTCCAAGATGCAAATTCTTCCCAACCTATGTATCATGACCAATATGCTCCAAGAGAGAATGTGTGCGAACATGGTTGGAAAAAAGAAGTCTGAATATTTGAGAAGAGAGTTGGAAAAGAAAAATGAAGAACATAAAAGAGATTATGAGAATTTGAAGGCGTCGACGAGAAATTTGGAGATTCAATTGGGGCAATTGGCAAGGTTGAATAATAAAAGATCTCTAGGGGCACTTTCGAGTGATACCATTCCAAACCCAAAGGAGCAATGCAATGCCATAACCCTAAGGAGTGGAAAAGAGTTAGTGGAATCTAAGGAGAAGAAAAAGATGGAGGAAGGACATAAGGAACAAAAGTTGAAGGCGATTGAGAATAAAAAGCAAGTTGTTGATGATAAAGACAAGAAGGAACAAAAGAATGAGATCAAGGTATCCAAGAAGAAGCATGTGGAGGAACCTTTGAAGATAGATCCATCAATAAAAGTGCCATTCTCTCAAAGGCTTATTGATCCAAGAAAGGAGGAAAAAGAGAAACAATTCACCCACTTCTTGGATATGTTGTAAAAGATTAATGTCAACATTCCTTTAATTGATGAACTTCCTCACCAAGATGCCCAACTATGCTCGTTTCATGAAAGATCTTTTGGAAAGAAAGTGAAAGTGGGATGATGATGAGAAGGTATGCTTTGATGCCCAGTGTAGTGCCATTGTTCAAAGGCGGTTACCACCTAAACTCAAAGATCCTAGTAGTTTTATGATACCGGTGAATATTGGAAGAAAAATGTGGCATCGATCACTTTGTGATTTGGGGGCAAGCATAAATATCATGCCAAATGCCATCTATGAAAAATTAGGAATCAACAATGTCAAGCCAACTAATATCACACTCCAATTGGAAGATATCCGAGAGGAAACCATATGGCTTATTGGAGGATGTGCCTGTACAAGTTATAAAATTTTGGTATTTCTCGTTGATTTCTTTGTGCAAGATACGGGTAAAGAGAGTGAGATTCCATTGACTCTAGAGAGGCCTTTCTTGTCCACCGCTCTTACATTAATTGATGTGAACAAAGGTTTTATGAGTTGAAAATGAATCAATGACAACTTATTGAATTTGATGTGTTTGAATATAATGATAATATTCCAACTGTTGAAGAAAAATGTGCTAACCAATCTCTTAGTTCTTTCCTTGCTAGGTCAAATGAGGAGAAAATGAAGTTAACCAAGGCAATTTGCTTAAGCAAGTGTTGGAAATAAAAGCAGATCCAAGAAATGAATTGAAGGAAAAATCACCTTATAAGGGATGTGTGTTGACGAAGGTCAAGAGATTTTTGCTAAGGATCAGCAAAATAGAGATGTAAAGAAGTTGAAAAGTCGCAAACAGATAAGAAAATGGTTTGAGAAATATTTGGAGATATTAATTGGGGCACTAGCAATGGCCAAGGCTAGGAAGAAATAACTTGTGCATGGGAAATCCAAGAATCAAGCTTTAATCCTGATGAAAAAGGGGATCAAATTTTTTTCGTGGAAATCAAAAGGAAAAGAAAGGTCAATCATCCTCAAGTACTTGGAATAAAGCCCATGCCATAGTCAAGCTAGTAACTATAAAAGACGGCGCATCTTGGGAGGCAACCCAAGTCTTTAATTTAGTTGTTATTGCTCTCTTTTGGTGTGATTTTTAATTAGTTTAATTTTGAGTAATTTGGATTGAATTAGGTTAGAATTTTAGTTTAAAAATTTTAAGTTTTTGAATTGAATAAATGGTGCTATAGAATTAGGGAAATTGTCATCTTAACTTGTTAATTTTGTGTTTGTAGGTTGTACATGGAATTGGAGAAAAGTGATGAAGAGTGGAGAATTTTTGGCTGAGTATTGAAAATACACTTTGCAGAATTTCAGCTCCATATCGCGATCTCAAATTCCAAATCGCGATATGGAGCTCAAACTTCTGGAGGGTATATTCGTCTTTTGTTGCATAACGTGATCTCAAAATTGAGATTGCGATATGAAACCCAAACTTCTGCAAAGGGTATTTTTCACCCGAGTTGAGATCACGATCTCGAATTCGATATCCTGATCTCAACTCCTTTCAAATCGCAATCTCGAAGGGCAGAAATATCATTTATTCCAACTCTTCTCCTTATTTTCTCACAATCTTTTCATATTTTCTTCTCCTAGCCGAAGAACACCCTCCCCAATCCCTCAAATTCTTCCATAATCTTCTATTCAAAATCATCCCAAACTCCATAATCACCACTAACATCATCTTACTTCCTTCTAGGATTATCAAAGCAAGGATATTTTGGGAGATTTCTTGGAGAAAATTTGGACATCAAGGAGGATTGACACTCAAGAATTTTTTGGGAATTTTTCAATCCGTAATCGAGTAATATCCTTCTTTGAATTTGTGGTTCCAATTGTTCAAATTATTGAAGATAATTGTTGGGTATTTTTGAATGAATTTGTAGTGGAATTTTTGGTAGCCAATTGTTGATTTTTGGGCAATAATTTGTGGGAATTTTTGAGAAAAAATTGTGATATTAAATTGCTCAATTTTCTGAATTATTGAATTATGGTTTGGATTAGTTTGAGTTTTTATTGAGAAATTGTGTTGGAAATTGGGTGAAAATTAATTTTATTGGCTGTGTTCTTGGACCTGATTGGTACTTGTCTAAAAATTTGATTGAATTGTGCTATGAAAATGACGAGAGAGGTGTATGGTAGTGGTGAGAAAAGAGCTAGAATAAGGGGAAGAGGAACAGGATCGAGTAGGAGAAAGGCTGGAAAGGGAACGAGTGGAGAAGAGGGCATGAAACAACCTTTTGAGGGTGGTGGGCATATAGAACCTCAGTTCTCGAGTGATAGAGCCCTACAGTTGTATAAAAACAATGAAACATGAGGTTATTCGAGGAAGGAACTTTGACCTGTTGATACATTGGGGGGGGCTTACGAGGAAGCTAGAAAAGCCATTAAAGAGCAAATTAGGTCAAGACATTGGGAGGGGTTTAATACTCCAATTGACTCCGGGACTTCCCAGTTAGTGAAAGAATTTTACTGTAATTTGTGTGACTTGGAGGATGGCAAGGTGAGAGTTCAAAAAGTACTAGTGGATTTTAGTGCGGACTTGACTAATGCCTATTTGCCTTTAACATACCCATGTGTCTTCCAATCAATATTTGGCATTGTTGAATGACAAGGAGAAAGAATGAATGTAATTAAAAATGTCATTTTCAATGTTTATGTTGATTGGATTAGGAGTGCTTCCTCTAATACTGAATTGACATTTGCACGTCAGGTCATTGGTGGCCAAGTTATGATTTTATTTTATTAGCTGCCAAATTTGGGGGTCCAATACTTTGAGTTATATTCAAAGGGACAAGGTACTCTTGGGGTATGCTATTATGATAGGGGTGCCAGTGAATATTGGTAGCCTTGTTAGACTGGGATTCTTGGATAGTGGAAGGTCCGGGCGACCTATCTTTTATGCCCTTAGTTTGATTCACCATTTGTGCACTTTAGTAGGTTGCCCGATTGATCCTACAGAGCCAATGACATATCCAAGAGGCAGGATTAATCGGGAGTATGTTTACAGAATGGTGAGAGAATATGAAAAGCACCATCAAGAAGAGCACCCTACCCAGCTACCACCACTACCACCTCAGAATACTTCCTTAATTCCGATGCCCCAGGTTTTGTGTTGAATGCTCCGGTTAGTGAAGAGGAAAGGAATGAATTGCAAGGGTATTGGACGTATAGTCTACTGGTGATGCATAACAACTTGACATTGATAGGAGACGCTCTAAAGACCACCTCATTGGGTACATGAATTCGACCACCACCACCTTCGGTTTCGCTCTTTGGTCCACCTCGTGGACAATACTACACACCACCTACAGCTTCAGCACATCAGGAGGGATCTAGCCAAGGAGGTGCGACCAGAGGTGATCAAGATGGCGACCATGAATAAACACAACCTAGTGATGCCAAGAAGGGTCAGGAGGATATGGAGCAAGAAGAGTGATGCAACTAGATGCATTGAACTTTGACGATCTACAGCCCAAGCTATTGAAGAACCTTGTTGAAGATGAATATTTTTCTCTGTTTTTCATGACTTAGCACCTTGATTTTTGATTACTTTTATTTTATTTTATAGTCTTTTGATTTGGGATATTTTAGTTTTCCTTTTGAGTAGATTGGCTAATGGCCTTAAGTTGATGCCAAGTAGATATCGATTTTGATGCTTCATGGATTAAGTCTTTTTGAGAATTACTTGTTAGATACTTGGTGTAGGTTTTGGTCATGTTTATTGCCTAATAAGAGTAGAATGGCTAAGAGCCTTAAGCTGATGCCATTTTTGCACTTGTTGATGATTTGGATTGGATATTTATTTTTATGGAGCTTAATTGATGAGATGCATGGCATGGTTAAATACTCTTAGCACTTTTACTCAGTTTTAATGGTTAGCTTAAAATTGTGTCATAGTTTAGGTGGCTCTTGTTTAATTGTTACTATGTCTTGATGTTGGATTTTGGGTGAGTGGAAGGATGATTTATTCATCAAGTTGAATAAAAGAGAACTTTGGGGGTGTTTATTTTTTGTGTTGAGAATGATTTTTTTTTCCATATTGATGTCACTTGATGTATAATGGATGAAAAATTGATCAATTGAGTACTCAATGATGATGAATTTTGATGTACAGTACTATATGATTGAATTATTTGATTGGGTCATTTCGTAGATTTAAGTGTGATGAGTAGTTCTTTTACAACATAAACAATTCAAAAACTTCGCATTACTATTTTTTCAAAAAGAAGTACTAAAAATTTAGGAAAATTTATTTGAAATATTGTTTCTAATCAAATCACTTATATTATTTTGTTAGACGATTTATCTTTTGGAAAAAAAAATGAGTTAAATGAAATAGAAGGAATTTCGGGACATTTTGTGTGTTTGCATAGGGAATGTTCTTTTAATTTGTGAATAATTGGTATTTGAGATTAATTTTAAGTAAATTTCACTCCTTTTCCTTGGTTGAGGGCTGTCTTTAATTAAAAAAGTTTGCTTTAGGAATAAGGCAAGTACGGGATTCTGACATGTACCCATGTTGTTTCTCCGAAATAAGCCATTAGAGTAGTAATAAGGCGAGTACGGGATTTCGATATATACCCATGTTATTTCTCCGAATTAAGCCATTAGGAATTGCATTTTAGCATACCAATAAGTTAAGGAGTAAATGTTTGTTATATTTATCATTGATCTCATATTACTTATTCCTTGTTAGAGGTCTATTCCCAAAATGTGTGACATTTGCATTTAAGTAGCTTCCTAAATGAACTTCTATTTTCATGAGGCTTATTCGGGATAGTTGACTAACTCCATAATATTTGTGATTTGAGAAGCAATGATGTTTTAAATAGATAAAACTAAAACATTTGGTAACTCTTTTTGAGAATAGTAATTCTTGGTGATTTGAAATCTTGTGTAGTAAATGAACGTGTACTTCTTTGTAGAAAAATTGAAATTTTGGATTGACTCATTTAAACACTTCACTTATCATATAGTATTGAAAGTTTCTTGAGAGGTTTCTTATTTTCTCTAAGTACATCCACAATTCATCACGTGTTTTGTCAATTTTGGTGGTGTTTATGTGTTTAAGTGTTACAAGTAGGCTTCTTTTAATTTTTGTTTTGCTCGGGACTATTAAAATGCTAAGTTTGGGGGTGTGATAACTCTAGTAAACTAGAGTTATTTTACTCTAAATTAGGGCACTTTGATAGTTTAAATCCCAAAATTTGGGTAATTAATTGAACGTTTTAGTTAATTTCTTTCGTATGTGTTTATATTTTTGTTCTTGTTAACTATGACAACTTTTTATTGCAATTTTATCTTAGTTAATTGCTTAATTGTGTTAATATTATGTAGGTCTAAATCAGAGGTTGAACGCGGGAATGAACAAAGTTCAAGGACCAAATTGCAATTATAGAAGAATTGAAGGATTGTTGGGAAGAGAGCCCAAATTGCGATCTGGACTCCTTCGGATGGTGATCTGGGCTCGGGAAAATGACTTAAATGAATTAGAGTCCATAGTGCGATCTCAAATCCCAGATCGCTAATGGACTCGCTGGTAGTTTAAGTTGTAAGGGCAATTTTGTAATATTCTAGCTAACCACTTTCTGATTTTTGCCTTGTGTAATACTCCACTATTTAAGGTACTTTTAAAGTATAATAGTGATAAGTAGGAATAGAAAGTAGATAGCCAGTAAATTATTAGGATAGCTTAACCTTCAAGTTTCTTATTTAATGAAAAGTTCTCTTTAATCATCTTTTAGATCTAGTTTTAATTTTCTTTACAAGTTTAAATTTTGATTAGATAATTGTAGTGGGTTAATCATTAGGTTCAAGTAGATATAATTTTTATTTGCTTTCTAGTTTAAATTAGTGAGAATCTGTTTGCTTTCATTTTAGGGTTTCATAGAGAAATTAGGGTTCTTATTGATTTTATTGCTTTTTAATTATGAATTCTCAATTCCTTGCAATAATTTCTAGTTAATTTTTAGTTGGATTTCTTTATTATTGTAAAAAATTCAAAAATATTTATATTTCAAGTTTAACTCTTTCCAAATTCTAGTGTAGAAATGGTTATTTCTAGTCTTCAAAACTTCTTTATATATAGTCTTTTTAATTGGGTTACTTACTTGCTTTTTAATTTTGGTCTTATTTTGGTTAATTTAGAGTAGAATTAAGTGATTTTATTTAATTAATTTTATTAGGATATAGTAACTAGTTTTTCAATTTCGTAATTGCCTAGTTTCATTTACTTGCTTTAGTAGACAAGTTAGCTTAAAATTGGGTTTTAATTGCTTGAGTTTAATTATGGTTTTGAGTAGTGTAATTTCATCTTCTATTGTTTGATTTTGCTTAACTATACAAGGATCCATAAATCTTGGTAATTGTTTACCAAACAATCTTCGTGGGAACGATACCTACTCATCTTATACTACATCAACTCCGTATACTTGCAGAAGTTAGCTAGAGTATAGTGATCTTTTGAGGTTATTCATTGCTTGTTTATTTTAAAGTTAAACTCTACCTAAAACAAGAAATCAATAATATATTCTGTTCATGTTTGGTTTCTGAACCTCTCAAGGCACTTTGGTGAGTTCATACCAAGTTATATATCCTGTTCATGGTGGGCTTTGTTGCCAATCTAGTATATTGTTTGATCAGAAATTTGATCATCACATTTCTAAACGACAAATTTAAAGATGCTATTCAAGTTGATGTGAAGTTTTTGTTTGATTAGAAATTTCATCATCTCATTCTATTCATGTTTGGCTTTGTTGATAATCTATTTTTGTTGATTAGGAATCTGACCATCATTTTCCAAATAACTTTGAAACTGTAATTCTAGTTGATATGAATTTTCGGCTCTACTACTGATCTATCATCATTGTTTATTAGGCGTTTGATACTCGTATTTCAAAAAACAACTTTGAAGATGCCATTCAATGGATTTACCCACAAAATGTCATTTCCTTGATATTAGTGCATATTAAATGCCACATACTTTCAGTTATTTACTTGCCATCTTTTTGGCTTTCTATTTTTCTGCCAAAGAATAATTGGAAAATCATGATCCGAATTGACTCGGGAAATCCACCCATCAATAGGAACATGCGAGAAGGTCGTGTTCTGCTTGAGATTGATTCCGGTCCATGTCCATAAACCCTTTAGTTTTCGTATAAATAGCCTTTTCTTTATCTCTTTCATACTTTTTTGCTTCTCCATCGATGCTTCAATACTATCACCATAACTACCAGTACTTTGATCTCATAATCACTTAAAGTTTGTGCTTTGAGTAACTCTCAACAACTTCTTCTTGATTTGGAAACAAGTTTTCTAAAGTTTTATTGAACTTTCTATACTGATTTTGAAGAAATGGCACCTCCATTTCTAGCACCAAGAATATTTCATTTTTTGGATCATCTTCCAATTGCTCCTAACAGGCTTTCAATGGTCCTAGACATATTGAAGGATTTGGAAAGACTAAGCAGGTTTCTACTAAACTCATTCCATCTACCATGGACATTCCCAACATCCTTTCTTCTAATTATGTCCTACATTTCCAGGATGCTTATTGTACTCTTATTCAGTTGAAATTCATATCCCTAAAGAGGATGAGTATAGTTCATACCCCTGCTGCAGGGTATATTACCATCTATGAAGATCAACTTAGAGCTGGTCTTCATCTGCTCCTTTATAGTATTTTCCTTTCTTTGTGTATTCATTTTGGGAACTTCATATCCTAACTAGTCCTGAACGTGATCAGATTTATTATTTGCTTTTGCCTAATCTGTAAACATTTGGACCTAGAGCCGAAGGAGGAGGGCTTCAGATTTTTTTTACAAATTATTCTAAAACTGAGAGGCTGGCTTCATGTATTTTTTGTTGCGGTAGAACCATGTTGGGTTCGTTGCGAATTATCTCACTTCCAACAAAGAGTGGAAAAGGTCATTATTTTTCGTAAAATAGGAAAACATGAATGGGATTCAAAAAAAGTGGTCGTTTAGTGGGTGCGATAAATCACTGAATGAATAATCCACCAATCCCATCGAGAAGTCCTACCTTGCTGATATGGAGAATATTCAATCCTCTAAATGACCATCAATTTTCAGGGAAAATATGTGATAGTTGATTCACAGGGGCTCCTAGTGTGGGCAAAATTGTCTGGGGATCTTAAAGTACCTTTAGACTATGATCTAAGTAAACACTATTCCTTCTACCTTTAAATATGTAATTGCCGATTGCTATTGAAATTTTGCTAACATTATTTGCTTTTTTGCTCAGGCCCAGCTTTTGCAAAGGGAAGAGGTTCAAAGAAAATAGTGAAGGAGACAATTGCTGCAATTCCTTTGCAAGCTTTCAGCATTGCTTCAGCACCTTCTTCTGTTCCCACACCAAGCTCAGATCAGCCATTAAAGAGGAAGGCTTCTTTTCTCTTATCTCAGCTGATCAAGAAGAAGACTGGGGAACAGTGATTACTGAAATGACAAGTGATCATCCATCGAGCAAGAGGTATAACATTTGTTGAAGTAGTAACTGATCTTCCCCAATGGATGCCTTCATATGCAGAGGAAGATAGCTCTTATCAAAATCCCTCTCGATATTACTCAAATCCTCTCATTTCAAAATAAACTACTAAAGGCAATACAGATCAATGGATTGGCAAGGCTGCCTTCTCTCAAGGCTGTCGCTATTTGAGATAATATCCATCTGCAATGCTTCAGAATGTGATGAACCAAGGCATTCATACTGTAAGTATTTGTATGTAGATTCTTTTGGGTTGCTTTGACTTGAAATTTTAAATTTTGAGCTCTCTTCTGAACAAGTTTTGGTAACTGCAATGGACATGCAATATTATTTCTATGCTTCTCATAAGTGTGAGTCTAAGTTAGATAAGACTCTGTCTTGTAAATTAATAGTTTGTGATATAAATAGAATTGGTGGGTATGTGTTGCGATTTAAAAAAAAAAAAATAAAATTTAGCGCTACTGTAGCAGCGCATTGCGCTGAAGGCAGTAGCTAGAATTGTTCAGCGCACATGCACTGCTACATGTGCGCCCATGTGCGCGCGGCACTGTAGCAGACTGTTTGAAAATTGAAAACGGTAAAATAGAGAGAGTTGCAACTTTTGGTTCAAGAGAGGTGTTTCATGGATTGAAAAGGTGCTATATTCTAATGGATTCCTCTGACCTTCCATCTCTATAAAAGAGAGTTATATCTACCAATTCATAACAACATTGAAAATTAAAAATCTGTCTTTTCTTATACATTGTTCTTGGGAAGATTTTTAAGTTTTGCTATTAAAAATCTTCAAGAATTTGTTGTGTCCTAGAGGTAGATTGCTATTCAACCAAAAGAAAACTATTGAGTATAGTGGGGGCAATCAAAACCTTAAGGAAAGTGATATACACGCCTCGAATTCTACAGGTTTTGATATTCCCAAATTCCAAAGGAAAACACTTGTTTCTACTCCATTCTTGTCATTTCATTTATTCTATTATTAACAATCTTAAGGTTTTGATTTTTGAGTAATCATGGAAACAAGTGGTGAGTCTGCCTTTAAAGTAATGAATCAAGGTTTCGTAAAATTGGATCGTCTTGATGGAACCGGAACAGATTTCAACAGGTGGAAAGACAAGATGATGTTTTTCCTCACTGCACTAAAAGTTGCTTAAATGTTTTGGATCCTGCATTGCTTGAAATTCCTGCACCAATTATTGGAGATTCAGTGGAACTCAAGGCACAGTGGGAGAAAAGGAAGGAGGATGAGATTGTGTGTAGAGGTCACATTCTCAATACGCTGTCAGACCGTCTCTATGATCTTTTAACAACAGTCAAATCTCCAAAGGAAATTTGGGCTGCCTTGGAACATAAATATGCTACACAAAAACAAGGTGCAGACAAATTTCTTATTAAGAAATATTTTGAATTCCGTATTATTGACTCTTCTTCTATTTTGGATCAAGTTCATGATCTTCAAATTATTGTTTCAAAATTAAAAGATCTTGGTGTTGAAATTTCAGAATCATTGCAAGTGGGGGCAATTATTGCAAAATTGTCTTCTAGTTGGAATGATTATCAAAAGAAAATGCTTCATACTACTGAAATTTTAACAATTGATCAAGTTTTGAAACATATGAGAATCGAAAAAGATACTAGAAATCTTCATAAGAAGGATAATTAGAACTTGTTTCAAAAGTGAATTTTGTTAATGAAAATAAGAGTCAAATTACAAGTTCTAAAAGAAAGTTTTCTGAAAATACTAATTCTAAGGACAAGTTCAAAAAGAACAGAATATGTTATAAGTGCGGCAGGAAAGGGCATTATAAAAATGAGTGTAATTCCAACAAGAAACAAAAGAAAAATAATGTCTCTAATACACATCTTAGAAAGAGATATGAAATTGTTGCAATGCCTTCTCTTAACTACACATCTACATTGATATGATTTCTGAATTAAATGTGGCAACTTCAACCAAATCAAATGATTGGTGGTATGACTTTGGTGCTACCGTGCACATTTGCAATGATAAGTCTCAATTTAAGACTTATGAAGATGTTCCTGATGGATATGAAGTGCTTATGGGAAATCATGCTTTAGCCAAAGTTCATGGTAAGGGAAGTGTGGAGTTACAATTCACTTCCGGCAAGAAGCTTGTGTTAATGAATGTACTTCATGTTCTGAAAATTTGTATTTCAAAAATCTTGTATCAGCAGATGTATTGAATAAGAAAGGGTTGAAAGTTGTGTTAGAGTCAAACAAAGTTATCTAGTCCAAGAATGGTGTATTTGTAGGAAATGGCTACTCTTGTGATGGCATGTTTAAACTTAGTATCAATAAAGACAATATTTCTGTTTATATTGTGGATTCTTCTTATTCTTTATGGCACGGTAGATTAGGACATGTTAATTATAAAATACTTCATTTTATGACTAAACATGGGTTAATATCTATCAAAAATAATTTTGATAAGAAATGTGAAACATGCGTTCAAGCAAAAATAACTAAGTTGCCCTTTCCAAAAGTTGAAAGAAATACACAATTATTAGAACTTGTGCATTCGGATGTTTGTGAATTAAATGGTTTTCTAACAAGAGGTGGTAATAGATATTTCATCACTTTCATTGATGATTGTTCAAGATATGTGCATGTTTATTTAATAAAAGCAAAGGATGAAGCATTTGATATGTTTAAATCTTCAATAAATCTCTTCCAGAAAATCAATTGGATAAGAAAATCAAAATGTTGAGGAGTGATAGAGGTGGTGAATATTTTTCTACTGAATTCTCAATATTTTGTGAACAAAATGGTATTATACACCAAACAAGTGCTCCATACACTCCACAACAAAATGGTTTGGCTGAAAGAAAGAATAGAACTTTAGTAGATATGGTTAACACCATGATTCTAAGTTCTGGTTTGCCAAGAAATTTGTGGGGAGAAGCTTTGTTGGCTGCTTGTCATTTATATAATCGAATTCCGTCTCTCAAGACTAAAGTGTCACCATATGAAATATGGAAAGGGAGAAAACCAAACTTAACTTATCTTAAAGTTTGGGAATGTATAGCCTATTATAGAGTCCCGGATATTAAAAGAGTAAAGTTGGGACCGAGAGCACTAAAAAGTATGTTTGTTGGCTATGCTGAAAATTCTGAAGCCTATAGACTACTTGACATTGATTTTAATGTTATTATTGAATCAAGGTCTGATGTTGATTTTTTTGAGAATAAATTTCATAAAAATTCAAATGTTGATTTGGATCCAATTAAAGTACAAGAACCGATTGCAAATGTTGATTCCTCTTCTAGTAATAAAAGGAAGGAAATTGATACTCCTTTTGAACTTAGAAGAAGTCAAAGACAAAGGGAAGAAAAACATTTGTCTTCTGATTTCATATCTTCACAAGCTATTGTTTTCTTAGTTGAAGGCAATAGAGATCACTTGTTTAATAAGATTCCAATCTTATTAAATGTAGAAGATGATCCTAAATCGTTTGGTGAAGCTATGCCATCAAGGGATGCAACATTTTGGAGAGAGGCTGTAAATGATGAGATGGACTCAATATTATCAAATAATACTTGGGTTCTAGTGGATTTGCCTCTTGGTTCTAAACCTATTGGTTGTAAATGGGTGTTTAAAAGAAAATATGCCCCTAATGGATCCATATTGACATATAAAGCAAGACTTGTAGCTAAGGGTTTTAGACAAAACAGGAAGGAATTGATTATTTTGACACTTATGCACCTGTTGCAAGGATTACATCCATTAGGGTACTAATGCCATTAGCTTCCATTTATAACTTGTGTGTACATCAAATGGATGTTAAAACAGCCTTTTTAAATGGTGACTTGGATGAAGAAGTGTATATGGAACAACCAGAAGGTTTTACATTGCCAGGAAATGAACATAAAGTTTGTAAACTAGTTAAATCTCTATACGGTTTAAAACAAGCACCCAAACGATGGCATAAAAAGTTTGAATCAGCTTTACTCTCTAATGGATTTAGATATAATAATACTGATAAGTGCATTTATTCTAAATTCATTAAAGAATATGGTGTGATTATTTGTCTATATGTAGACGATATGCTAATTGTTAGTACTTCTTATAAAGGTGTACTTGAAACTAAGAAGTATCTGTCTTCTCAATTCAAAATGAAGGATTTGGGTGAAGTAGATACTATCTTAGGGATTAAATTTAAAAGGCATAGTGGAGGCTTATGCTTTATGTCAAACACATTATGTTGAGAAAATTTTGAATAAGTATCAACATTTAAATGTGAAAGAAGCGAATTCTCCTTTTGACCCCAACTTTAAATTAAGTGAGAATACTAGCAATCCTATTGCTCAACTTGAGTATGCAAGTGTAATAGGGAGTCTAATGTATGCAATGAGTTGCACAAGGCCAGATATTTCTTTTGCCGTGTGTAGATTGTCTAGATATACTAAAAATCCTAGACATGATCATTGGAAAGCAATTGGGGGAGTCCTTGGTTATCTTAAAAGAACTAAAGATTTAGGACTCTTCTACAATAGTTTTCTAGCTGTGCTTGAAGGATATTCTGATGCTAGTTGATTTACTAGTATTAGTGATAAAAACTCTACAAGCGGGTGGATTTTTATGTTAGGTGCAGGAGCAATTTCATGGGCTTCAAAGAAACAAACCGTAATTGCTCATTCCATGATGGAAGTTGAATTCATAGCCTTGGCCTCAGCTGGTAGAATGAAGCGGAATGGTTGAGAGACTTGTTATTAGACATCAAGTTGTGGCCTCAACCAATGCCAGCCATTACTTTGAATTGTGATAGTGAAGCCACAATGTCTAGAGTATTAAATAAAATATACAATGGTAAATCTAGACATATAAGTCTAAGGCATACTTATATTACAGTTGTTAAATGATGGTGTCGTATCAGTGGTGTATGTAAGAATATACAATAATTTAGCGGATCCGTTGACTAAACCTCTTGCGAGAGATTTGGTGAGATCGACGTCATTAGGAATGGGATTGAAACCCTTTATCTGAAACTACTAGCAATGGTAACCCAACCTTTATTCTAGAACTACCACTAGATTAAAAGGTTTAAAGGGTAAAAACAAGTTGCTAATAAGTAGTTGTGAGCACTAAAATTATGTGTATACCATTCCATGTGTTAGTGTAAATGGTAACCCTTAAGTGGGAAGGGTGAATATATAAATATTTATATTCTTAATGAAACTATCTGAGTACTGTGCTTTTAACCTTAAAAGCTTGAGAAGATTTCACCTATATAATCATAAGAAGTGGTGCCGCTTCTAACAAAAGTTTTGGGTGCTCTTTTGTACATGATCATGAATTAGGATAGAGCACATGGCCGGTAATAGTGTTGAAGCTATTTTGTGAACATATGTATAAGGTTAACAAGTTCATGTGTGTGATAATTCTAGTCTAATTTAAGTCATGGTTTAAGCAACAAATGCCACCTTGATTTGATTAGGTCTAGTTAGTTATTTACACTACAGAAAAGTTTAAGACAATAGTCACTTTTCTTTATGCATGATGTTAAAAGAGATAGTGAGTTGTATTTATATTACAAACTAAGTGGGGGAATGTAAATTTGTAGTTTGTGATATAAATAGAATTGGTGGGTATGTGTTGCAATTTAAAATAAAAAATAAAAAATTTAGCGCTACTGTAGCAGCGCATGTGCGCTGAAGGCAGTAGCTAGAATTGTTCAGCGCACATGCGCTGCTTGATTTATAACACAGACCGTTTGAAAATTGAAAACGGTAAAATGGAGAGAGTTGCAACTTTTGGTTCAAGAGAGGTGTTCCATGAATTGAAAAGGTGTATTCCAATTGATTCCTCTGACCTTCCATCTCTATAAAAGACAGTTATATCCACCAATTCAGAACAACATTGAAAATTAAAAATCTGTCTTTTCTTATACATTGTTCTTGGGAAGATTTTAAAGTTTTGCTATTAAAAATCTTCAAGAATTTGTTGTATCTTAGAGGTAGATTGCTATTCACCCAAAAGAAAACTATTGAGTATAGTGGGGGCAATCAAAACCTTAAGGAAAGTGATATACATGCCTTGAATTCTACAAGTTTTGATATTCCTAAATTCCAAAGGAAAACACTTATTTCGACTCCATTCTTGTCATTTCATTTATTCTATTATTAACATGTCTGAGCAAAGGGCCATCAATCATGTGTCAACTGCTTAGTTAATAGAGATAAAAGAAATTGCTCTAGCTGATCACCGAGAGAAACATGAGAAAGAGGTAACTAGAATAATGGAGTGAGAGAGTCTGCAAACTACAGTAGTTGATGATGCAAAGCTTGAAGCTGGTCAGCTATTGAAGACTTATTGAGGCTGAGCAATGAGATGCTTTGAAGGCTAAACTTTGCTATTTTGATCAGTCAACTTGTAGAACCATGTTCGTTGAGTTTCAATAACTTGATATGGTCATTCTCAATTGGCATCTAGTTATTGAGTACCATCATTTCTACTGACCTTATTTATTCTTAAGACAAGGTCTACTGACTGAAAGTAACTCTGCCGAATAGTAATATTATAATGCGTAGTCATTTTTTGTTTGTAGTTAGCTTCCTGAACGGTTGCCACCAGCCTTATCGGAGTCATTCTGTTTGAAATTGAAGGTGTAGTTCGGTATGAACTTAGCACACTTGAAAGCTATTCAATCCAATTTCCTTTGGCACAATCTAATTTTGCTTTCATGCTAGATAAATAAGGATCATTCTATTGCAGACTTTAGTTTGACCATTAGCTTGAGGATATCTGATCGAAGTTGTATGTAATCGAACTCGTAATTCCTCATTGAATGGCTTAAATGGTTCCACCACAAACTGGGTACCATTGTGAGAAATAAGCATATGAGGTATTCCAAATCGGCAAATAATGTTTTTTCAAAAGAATGTCTTAATACTCTTTCCTGAAATAGACTTCAACGACATGACTTTGATTCATTTTGAAAAATAATTGATTTCCACAGCCAAAAATATTTATAACCTCTAGTACCTTTTGATAAGGGACCTAATATATCAATGCTCATTGTTGGAATGGCCATGAACTAGTGATCAGAGTAAGATCAACTACGGGCTTTTGAGGAATTGGTGCATGAATTTGACATTTATGATAGTTAATGACCAAGTTATGGGCATCATTATGTATGGTCGTCCAGTAATAACCCATCAGACACCTTTCTTGCTAAATTCTAAGCCCCTATATGACTTTAGCCAACACAAATTCCTTCGTGTATTTCCTGAAGTACATAGGTGTCTTCATTCGGTGTAAAGCACTGAAGTAGAGGGTTCAAATAAGATTTTCTATAGAATATTTCTTGAACGATCTTATACCTCCTGGCATGGATTTTAAGCCCTCGAGTTTTAGTTTGGTTGTTGGGAAGAATTCCTGAGTTCAGATAATCCAAGATCTACTTCATTTATCCCGGATCATCCTTAATTTCCATGATCTCAACTTCATCAATGGTTCTCTATGTTTGAACCTCAACCAATACCTCTTTTGTCAAGTGAGAGTATATGGCTGAGGCTAATTTTGTAAGGGCATGTGCATTACCATTTTTGGTTCGGGGAATTTTGATGAACTCGACTTCCTTAAAGCCTTGTTTAAGTTGATTATTTTTGCAACATCACCCCCCGAGTCTCAAAATTGCCAAGAATGTGGTAGACTACCAATACGGAATCACTGTTTTCTTTCAGTCCTTCAGCTCCCATTCATTTAACCAACTTTGAATACAAGCTTGTTAGGATGGCTTTATATTCAACTTTATTATTAGTAGCTCAAAAATTAAACTGAAGGGCATATATAAATTGATTCCCTTTTGGTGATTAGAGAATAATACCCGAACTTGATCCAGATTCACAAGGAGCTCCATCCATGTATAATTCCCAAAGTTGGTAATCTTATAGTTTAGCCTCAGGTTTTTCTATTTGAAACATATCACCGGTAAGGATTGAATCAAATGTTCTTTCAGTTATGAAATCTGCTAATGCTTGTGCTTTTATAGTGGTTTGAGGTTTTAACTTGATATTTTATTCAAGAAGTTAAACCGACCACTTCAGCATTCTTTTTGACACGTCAGGCTCCCCAGTACTGACTTCACATCTATTGGTGTACACCATAATTTCATGACTTTGAAAATTTGATCTTAACTTTCAAGTTTCTAAAAGGCCATTTTCTCGATCTTAGAGTAATTAAGTTTTGGTCCTTGTAGGACTCTGCTAACAAAATAGATTGACCAATTTGGACTTTCTCTATTTTTGAAACTAAAACTGCACTATGCGCTTTGTTCGAAGTGGAAAAATAAAGAAATAGTGATCAGGCTTTGGTGCAGTCAAGCTGATAGGTTTGCTAGGTATTGTTTTAGATGATCAAAAGCTTATTAACATTGTTTGATCCATTCAAAATCCTTGGCCTTCTTAATTGTTTGAAAGAATGGCAATCATCATTCCCCTCATTTTGATCGAAATCTGTTCAAAGAAGTCATTCTTGCAGTAAGACACTAGACTTCCTTTACCGAACTGGGTGGTTTCATATGGACAATTGCTTGTACTGTCTTATGATTTTGTATAATTCCTCTTTGTGAGACAATGAAACCCAAAAATTTCCTTTAGGGAACCCCCAAAGGTACATTTTTAGAGTATTCAAATCTCATTTTAAAACTCCTTATGATTTCAAGAACTTCACTTAGATCAAAGATGACATATTCATGGGTTCGGCTTTCGAATACCATATCATTTATATAAAGATGCTTCTATATTTCTTTTGATCTATTTTCTTAAAAATTTATTGAGCAACCATTGGTATGTTGCTCTCGCATTCTTGAGCCCAAACATATAGTTTGATAACTGTAGATGCCTTTACCCATGATGAAGGAATTTTTTTTTCTTCATCTTCCTTGCTAAGAAAGATTTGATGATAGCCTTTGTAGATGTCTAAAAAATTTCTTATTACAGAGCCTACTAATGAATCTACTATAATATTGATCTCAGGCAAAGGATAACTATCTTTAGGACAAGCTTTTATTGAGATCAATATAGTCAATAAACACTAGCTAGTTTAGGTCTACCTCTTTCACAAGTATAGGATTCGACAACCATGTAGGATATAAAACTTCTTGGATGATCCGAATAGCTAACAACTTGTCTACTTCAGCATCAATGGCTAAGTTATGTTCAGGTCTTAAAGCTTTTTCTTTTGTTTCACAGGTGTATGTCAGATCAATCCTTAATTTTTGTTCGACTATGTCTCATCCTGGGATCACCTGCATATCCTCAATTAACTAGGAAAAAATGTCCCTATACTCGGCCAAAAAATATCAGCTTTTAGTTTGACTGGATATGGAACAGATCCTTAATTTTCTATTTGGGTAGCTTGGGTCACAAGCAATTTCTTCAATCTGAACTTCCTGTTCATCATTACTAGGCTCATCCATTTTTCTTTTTCCTTTATCCCCTGAAGTACTAGCCAGCTTGGAAGATTGATTTAAATCTTTTGCAATAGATATCTCTTCAATTTTTATAGTAGAAGGTTGACTATAAATAGACATCATATAACATTATTGAGCCTCTTACTGATTACTCTAGACATAGTCTTTTGACCCTCTTAAAGCAAATTTCATTCCTAGATGGTAAACAGAAGGGAGGATTATGAGTACGCAATGGGAAGGTTGGCCCAATATCATGTTGTAGGCTGAAACTTTTTGACTAACACAAAATTGATCAGTTCTATTCTATTTTTTGGAGTCTCACCAAGAGTTAAAGGAAGCTAACATTTGTGATTATGCCTTCAGGCATGACAACATCCCCAGTGAATCCTACCAAAGGAGTTCGTACAGGTCAAATATGTTTATTGTGGATCCTCATATTTTTCCCAAGTATGCCAATAAATGATATCCGCTAAACTGCCTTCACCCACAAAGACTATATGAACCGTGAAGTCATCAACTTTGACATGAATAGTCACTGGATCGGCATGTGGGTACTAATTTGGAAAAGAATCATTATATGTGAAAAAGATTCTCAAGTTTGTTCTTGGCTATTTTGGTATAACTTGTCTAGGGGGAACAATAGAGCATATCACTTTCTTATGTTTACAAAATCTCCACTGGTTAAACCTTCTGCAATAATGTTTATCAAGCCTTCATCTCTCCCTATAATAACATTAATGACTCTCACAACTTCAACATTGTTTGGAGGAGGTTTCCTCTAATTGTTATTGTTTGGTCGTTGATTTTGATTTTTATTGTAATAAGGCCTTGGTAGTCTGTTGCCATTTGCAAACAAACTTCTTGTTCGTGCTGCCTGAAATTCTAGACAGTTCGGAGGATGTATTCTTGCTAAATTTCATCTCTTATGGCTCATTTGATACTAATTTTAAGATTATTGCATTTTTCAATTTCTTGACTATGATATCCATAGTGAGAACAATAGCAAGATCTATCCCATCTATGTTGTTCACTTCTCATTAGAAGGGTCTGTTCTACAATTCCATCATTCCTGATTTGAAATAGGATTTCTTTTCGAGAAGTATTAAGTGGAGTAAAATCTTCATTTAGAAGAACTCTATCTCGGGTCGGCTTGAAATTGTTTTCTCTAAGGACAGTAACTCTCCAAACTAGGAGGCCCTGTTGATCATTCTATATATGGCAAAAGATAATTTGAATTGGTCTACTTTGAATAATTAGATCATTCATTTTGACCATTTTTTATTTTTTTGTCCGATTGCTTGTTATCAACCCCTTGCTCATTGGGTCGCTTCCCTTTGTTTCCACATCATGGAGTTCTACAACTTTTCATTCGGTTGGACTCTTCTCCTCGTATATGACTTTAGCTCGCTAGAGGAACCCATTTAAAGTTTTTGGTACTTTTTTTTAATCAAACACCCAAAAAGATGGTTATTTTATTGATCAAACTTCAAAATTTACAATGCCGTATGTAAAGCTAGCCCCAAGTTTTTTGGTACTTTAAATGCAAGTTCAGCATTGAAAGATTCGAGTTTCACCCTACTCATAAAGGTGGCCATCATGAGTGCTTCATTAGTGTTTCGGACTTGAACAGTTTGTCATTAAACCTATCAATGTACTATTTCAATGACTTATCGATTTTTTCCTGATATTCAAGAGATGACATGCCTCTTTTTGAATTATTTGTTTGCTCATAAATTGCTTAACGAACTTCTTGGTAGATCGGAACACGACACGATCGAGGTAAGAAGTAATTCCTTGTACCATTTTTGGGCTGGTTTTCTTAATGTGATGGCAAAGAGTTTGTATGTGATGGCATTAGAATAGCCTTCTATCATATAATTTAGTGATAGCAGACATGTGCAATGTGATATGCTAGATTAGTGGTTCCTTTGTAAGAGTCAAGATCCAGTTGTTTAAAATTTTGTGGAATTGGTTCTATTTGGATGAATAGAATGGAAGGATCTTTATCCATAGTAATGAGATCAGTCATTTGGATCGTATTTTTTCCTAAGAGTTCGTGAACTCTTAGTTCCATTTTAGCCATGAGTGATTCCTAAGTGTTGTTTGGAGTCTACTCCACAATTTGCTTAGTTTTCCTCATAGGATGAGGGCCAATTCGTTCAAAAACTGATCTTTCCTGTCGAGGATATAAGAGTGATGCCGAAAGTTGTTTTCAACAATGCAATACACTTGCTGTATCCTCGTGTGTAGTTTTTTGATCATGCTAGCTTTGTCTAGTAGCATGAGTTTGTTTTCGTTGACTTTTCACAAAGTCTTTAAAGGCTTGAAAATTATCTAAAAAAAATTGTAGCATTTTTCCCCAAGTTTAGGGTTACCCTAATTTTGAGAGTTACCATTTTGCGAAGTTTCTGCATTTTGATGAGTTGATTCTTAAGTAATTGAATCTTGGGTTTGCCCCACATTTTTGCTATTAGTTTTGTTACTAGCTTTTTTTCTATTGTTTCTCATTCTCGCACAAAGTAATTGTTAATAAAAAAAAACAAGGTTAAAAATAGTAGGATACACGAAACTTTTTGTTCGTGATTCTCACAATCTACGCCATTTGTTAATTACGCTTGTGTTAGAGAGAAAGAAGGTTGAGAGAGATGTAGTGTAATTGCATTGTATATGGCTTATAGCATTGTATCTGGCTTATAGCATTGTATCATCTTGTTCTAGCTTCCTCTAGTTTATGTACAATGGTAGGGTAAGCCCTATTTATAGGCATTTGGCTTGATTTTGAATCCCTGATCAGTTAGTTCCTAATCGAATCAGTCTCTCGTATGAAATTTAGCCTGCCTAATCTAACCTCAATGATCATATGTTCAACATGGGCGCTGAACTGTCATTAGACAATCTTGTGATAGTATATGCTGTTTTACAAGTTTACTCTTATAGGGTTTCTGAATACATGTCACGTGGGTAATTCCTTTTGGAATATCACTTCTTGTATCATCAGTGATAAAAGATGGAAATTTATTGAATCATGTCAACAAAATGAGAGAGAAATGAAAACAAAAATGAATCAAGTAAAATGAAAAAAAAAAAGAAGAGAAAATGAGATTTGTAAAAAGATAGTATTTTATTTAGACAAAGTTATAAGTATATTTTTGTCAAAATGAGCATGAGCATGAGCGCCAGGTTAGATTTAACAAAAAGATTTAACTACTTAACAAAATAATATTCGGACTAAAGTGATGCGGTCTCTAAATGTTAAGGAGGTAAAGTAAAATTAACCCAAATCCTATATATACAATGACAATTTCACACACTACATGGTGAAAAGTCCCACATGGTTAATGGCCATTTTGTGTATAGTTGAAGGGTATATTTGCCATTACATTTGGGATAGTGGATGGCTTTTGTTACTAGAATTATGGAGAATGATTGTGTTTGCTGTATGGGATTGCCTAAAATAGCCTTAATGGACAATCATGTCCTTGCAGGCATTGAAGCTTTTGGTTTGGTTGTGCAATTTTGGGATTGTCAAGCAATTTTCTATTCCCACGAGAAGCCATTACCTGGAGATAGCTTCCATATTAGCCCCACTAACGGTCTGCTTTAAATGTTTTGCATGTCTGTTGCTATTAGTTATAGTGTTTGCGTGTTTTGTGCAGATATATCAGCCTATATATAAGCTTATATGAAGAGAAACAGTAGCAGGTTTTGTTTGGAGCATATGGAAATTCTTCTGTTTTTTGGTAGGAGATCAGTGAGTTTTCTTCATCCGCTGCTATTTGTTTTTTATTTTTTGGGTGATTAATTTTGGTGTAAGATTGATACACTGCTACAGAAGCTTTAGTAATATTAGAATTTGCAATTTATCCTTTGTCTGTTGTGAACAATTTCGTTTTGCTTGTATACCATAGGGATATGGTAGCTGCTTAATTTAGTCTTGCATGTATATATAGGATTGCATGTATGCCATAGATATCCTAATTGCTTAATTTGGCCTTGCATCTATATATAGGCTTGCATGTACATCATGAATCTGGTAATTACTAAAACGGGTTAATTACATACCTTAAGATTTGACTATATTATCAAAAGTACCCCATAATTTGGTGAAATAACAGTCAACCCCTTAAATATCCAAACATTTAACAAATGACCCCTTCTCGGTTATGAGTCTCTTATATTAATAATGCTGCTGATGTCAGCACAAAACATTTGTGGGAAATAAAAAATGCTCTTAAAGAGCCAACACGAATCTTTTAGTTCCAAAAATACCCTTACCTCCACCTATCTTCACAACTCTGCCACCACTAGGGGCGGGCAAAAATACTCGCTGATCTGCTGACCCGCCCACTCTGACCCACTCTCTAAATGTGGATAAAAGACTCTCATTATCACCAATTATCATCTGTCTCGGATAACACTTCTAGATGTGTATAAGAGACAGGATACGGGTCAGGTTTTAATGACCTTATTTACCCGTTCTGACCCTCATATATAATGTTTCCTATAATTTTTAGTGTAAATAAGTCATTCATCCATTTTTAAAGTCTTGATTTATAGTAGTATTGATTTTATCTAACTTTTCTCGAATAAATTTTATGTTAGTTTTATTTTTCTTTTTAGTTTGAAGAAATTATGTGATTTCTTAAATTGAATTTTGTTAACATTTGTTTTTGACAATCTAATATTGGATTTTTTTCCCTTTATTCTTCTCAATTTATATAGAATATTTGTTAATCAACACATCAAATCTAAAAATTATTAAAAGTTTAGTGTTTAAATGAGAACTTATTTAGTTTTATTTTATTTTTTAGACACATCTAGATGATAGGATAGGGTCGGGTATCCGCAGGTACCCGCCCTGGGTACCCGCTCTTCGGATACCTGGTGATATGAGGGTCAGATCAGGGTCAAAAAATGACTGACCCGACAAATAAGGATCGGATCAAAAAAATTTCTCTTGAAAAGTGAGTACCCGCCCTGCGCCCACCCCTAGCCATCACCTTCAACTTGATCTCTCACTTCAATCTCAAACCCAGCCTGCAGAGGAAGTACTTGTCAATCAAATAATCACTTGGGCCAAATCATAGCAACATAATTACAATAACAAAGAGAAACATAGCAAAAGCTCAAACAACATATACCCACAAATATACAAAGTTGATACAAAAAAAATTAATGCTTCGGATTCTATTATTTAATAAAAAAAAATAAAAAAAACTTAACTAGAGAAATAAACACATTTCCAAACCAAATGGCTCAAAGCTTCAATACAGATAGAAAAAAAAAAAATCATGTCACAAAATCCAATCCACCACAATTTCATTTCTTTTATCTTAATTTTTTTATTAAAACATTCAGGCTAAGGAGGATACATGCATCAGGATACCAAAAGTTGAATTGAAATGGGTATACCAAAAGTAGAAAAGAAACACACCCACAAACAACAATGAACCATAAATTTACTCATTAGAAACCAATTCCTGCTAAAGGTAGTAGTACTACCGAATAAAGCAAACAAAATAAATTTCGTCTATGAATCTCCACGGGCTCATTCATCTCGAATTTCACCAACTTCTTCCTAATCTCACACTTGAAATAGCAGGCCGCTCGATTAAAAAATTGTGGATAAAAAAATGGGAAGTGGGGATTGGAGGTATTCAAGAGGATGACTTAGAAGATCATATGGGTTGGAGAGGAGAAAAAGATTGAGAGTGCCGAAGATGAGGATAATTGGGGTTTGCGATTATCGAAATCAAATAATGCGAGGAAGGAGATTACCGGTGGATTTCATAGTTGAGTTTGAGAAGGATGGAACTAGATCAGGATAATTTAGTCATTTGTTATTTTTATTACTTTTGTCTTTAAAAAATAGTTTGATAAGTAACTGGCCAATTTTAGTCTTTTTAACTGGTTCTGTTATATCATATTGATGAAAGTTAGTAAGAGGAAGGTATTTATACGGTACATTTCACTAAAGTACAAGGTTCTTTTCATAATATGGTCAAACTTTAAGGGAGGTAAATGTACTTAACCCTTACTAAAATTTAACCTTGCATGTATACATTGGATTTGGTAATTACTTAAATAAAAAGATATAGCTTCCTATCGGTTTTATCACACCATGCAAGATAGTTTGATTGCAGGGAGAGTACTGTTAAACTTATGAAGTTGTTTGATTGCTAATGTTGCAAGGTTTAAATGCTGTTTATTGTGATAATAATTAGTTCAGGGAACCCTGGATGATTTATTGATTCCAAATTCAAAGCTTGCACTATTTTGCTGCTCTTTTGATGTTGAAAAGCAATTTAAAACTAATTTTCATTATTGTGTTTGAGTAAATTAATTTTGGGAGTTTACAGTGTTATTGCTTTAGTTGAATTAAATAAATGCATTGGAGAACCTTGGATTAGAAGTTATACTTGTTGAACCCCAGTTATGTTAATCATGTTTTGATGATGACCAAATCATCCACATTAATGGTTTGATAACAAGGGTGCCAAAAAACAGGTAGGTTCGGACGCAAATGATCGTCCGAACAAAACAACCACAAGACTTCACGGACGCGGACATAACTGTCCGAGTGACAGCGCTTCGGACGATGGTAATCGTCCGACACAAAGAAATTGAAGCACACAAAGAAATTGAAGCAAGTCTCGGACGAAGAACAGCGTCCGATCATATTCCAGTAGACTTTGCTTCGATCGGACGCATGTTCGGTCGCATCCTCGGACGTCCGAACGAATACCCTCAGAGAATGGACGCAGTGTCGGACGCGAGTATTTTTGCAGCGGCCATCCGAACGGTCCAACGGCTAGTTTGTTCGGACGCACTCTTGCTGCATCGGCCGTCCGAAAGGTCCAACGGCTAGTTTTCCAGTAAATAGAAAATAGCCGTTGGGAAGTTGTTGAAAACAGATATTTGGCAACTATAAATACCCCTAGGTCTGAATTAATTGAAAAGAGACTTCTACATTGATTACAAACAATTCTTGAGCTATTTGAGAGAAATAGTGGGTACAAGTGTTGTAATAGTGTAGGTAGTGTGAAAAGAGCTTAGAAGTGTAAAAGTTCTTCAAGTGTAAGAGTGGAGAGATAACAATTGTAACAAAGGGAGGTTGTGAGTGTAAAACTCTTGGCTCAACTAAAGGAAATTAGTGTGAGCAAGAGTGATCCTCATTTGTGTACAAGAGGTTATTGTCTCACCTACTTTGAAGAGACTTTTAGTGGTTAATTTCAAGTTGTGAACTTGGTAGTTGCCTTATAAGAAGCTCTTTATAGTTGAAAGCTCCAAGCTTGAGAAGCTTGGGAGTTTGGTTTGATTCTCTTAATCTCAATATTCTTATTTGTTCTTTAAGCTTAAATTGTTGAATATCTATTGTATTCATTTGTGCTTAAGTTTTCATTTGGTGCATAAAGTTTGAATTTCCATTAAACACTTTAAAAGGATTGTTTTTAGATACAACCTAATTCACCCCCCTCTTAGGTTGCTTTTGAGGGCCAACAATACTTTTATTCCATTTTTTCGTGCAGATTTTATTTTTTCAAAAATTGACTTTGTACTAACTGGTAAATAGGAAAGATATGAATATTATATGAGGTTGTTTGTAATTTAATGTTTTCAAAGACGGTTGTATTCTATCCTATATGCATGTTGAAAATTTTTTAAAATTGTGCTCATTTTTAAAATTGTTCTTTTTTTTATGCCAATTTCAAAAGTGGTTTCCAGGCAAGTGGAACTCGCATTCCCCAAATGCGAGTTCAATCGTGATTTTTTTAAAATATATATATATATATATATATATATATATATTCCCAGACCTCGCATTCACCTAATGCGAGGTCTAAAATTTTTTTTTTTTAAAAAATTGACCTCGCATTCACTGTGATACCTAGAGGTCAGTCGGCCTTTTATTCTACGAGGCTTTGGCCTCGCAGAAAATTCCTCCTCCTCCTCAAATTTTCTGCACAAACCCCTCCTCCTCCTCCTCAAAATTTCTGTAGAAATTTCTCCTCTCCTTCTCCTCCTCCATTCCACCACCATCTATTTTTTCTCCCCTCTACAACAACCACCACCTCCATTCCACCACCACCACCACAACCACCGCCACCGCCACAGCTACCCACACCAACATATTTCAGGTAAATACCATTTTTTTATGAAGAGACCAATAATTTTAATTAATTTATTTTTTTAATTTTGTTTAAATAATTAATTTTGTTAATGTAAATGGACTAGAAATATAGATGTGTGTTGGTAGCTTATACCCGACTTGGCTACAAATTTTAATGCAATAATATGCTGCTTTGATTATATCTTCTTTTTTGTTTGAATATTTAGAGAGAATGGTCTTTGGCTCGGGATATATGTTGTAGGTTTGGTTTCTGTTGATTGCGGTGAAATTTGTAGTTATGTTGTTTGTTATACTGAAATTGTGAGATGTTATTGCATTTTTTGTAGTCCTTGTCGGGTATATATTACTCGTAACCCTTGCCGGGTTATTGCATTGGTTGTAGCCCTTGTCGGGCATGTATTCATATGACTTGTAAGTGTTGCCGATTTGTTGTGTTGTTTGTAACCCTTATCGGGTATGACCGGCGTCAGAGGGAATCTTGAAGATATAGAGGAACTCTGTCAAATTTTTTAAAAAAAAAAACATATTCCGTATCCAAAAATGGGGTCTAAACATGTTCCATCCTTGTAGGAAAATGACATTTGATAGACCCTGTCACATTCTCCTTTATTGGGGAGGAGAAATAACCTATGAAGGCGGTACTATGTCCTACCGGCCAATGGTGAGCAAGAAACTATTCCGAATAAAGCAACGGCTTAGGTTTGTTGAGTTAGTTGACAAGATATACGAATTCATGGAGGTTGATAGGAAGCAGTTGAAATTGAATATTTTGTACAGGCATATAGTTAGTCGTGGTGTTAACTCTGGCATTCCATTGACAGATGATGATGGTATGGATGGTATTTTTTATTTGTTTGATGCCGATCCTACTTTTTGTGCTGAGTTGTTTATCGAGACAGAGGAAATTCCCCACGTACCGACTGTAACCAACAATGTAGGGGTGTATGGTATGGGGCCAATGATGTCTCTCATGCATTCGACCATGGACGACCAGCTGCTGCAATCCAATGCGCAGTGTATCTTTGAACATCCTTGTTCGTTTGAGTTTTACAACCCAACTTGTTCGTTTTCATTGTCAAACTCAATGCAATCTGATCAAACTATTGGCGCGCAGTGTAATAGAGACACCACAGCAGGTGAAGGCCCAAGGACCATGCAATATCAACATATGGAGAAATCATCGTAGATGAGGGTTTGACACCTGGATAGGGGTAATAGTGACTCGTCGTGGTATGCATTAGACGAGGATTACGAGTCAGGGTCAGAACTGAAGATATATCGGATAATGATTCTGACGAATATTTGGGGACAAATAACGATGAATGTCATACACAAGAGTCATGTTCCTGCTTATCAACCCAGGGGGATGGCTTTTTTCACTTGATCTTGGTAACTACGGTGAGTACGATCCCATGGACCGCAGTGATAAAGATGGGCTGGTTTATTGGAATGAAGAAAAATATGATATTCGGTTGTTCATGTACTTTGAAAGCAAGGAGCAAGTTAGTAAGGCAGTTACAATGTGGTCTATAGCTCAACAACGAGAATTCAAAGTTACAGCTAGAGCCGGAAGAGAACATGGGCGGCTAAATGCAAGACTGCGTCCTCCGGCAGATTAGCTGCCGGAGATTGTGATTGGAGTATTTGGGTACATGGAAATGAATCTCTTACTGTGTGGAAGGTCACGAAATGGGTAGAAGATCATGTATGTCTCGGTGAAATATCCGGTAACAACAACAGAAATCTTACATCTACAGTCATTGCTAACCAAATTATGCACTTAATTGAAAATGATCCTGGGCACAAGGTCAAACAAATTTAGGCATACGTTAAGAACAGTTTCAAGGTTGACATCACTTACAAGAAAGCTTGGTATGCTCGCAGGAAAGCGATTGTGCTTGCATATGGAAGTTGGGCATCTAATTTTCAACAATTACCCCAATACGTTGACCTCAGAAGTACTACGCTCCAATCCCCAAACTGTGGTGCAATGGCTACATCATCCCAACAGTAGCGAGGTTGCGAAAATTTTCAAATACATCTTTTGGGCATTTCGACCATCGATTTGATGCATTCCACATGTATAGACCTGTCCTATCTGTTGATGGCACGCTTCTACGAGGGGAGTATCGGGGTAAATTACTTATTGTCGTCGCTTTGGATGCTAACAATCAGATTTTACCTGTTGCTTATGCAATTGTTGATGAGGAAACAATACAAAGTTGGGGTTGCTTCATGGAGCAGTTGAGACACCATGTTGTACGTGACTTGGAGACTATTTGCATAAAATCTGACCGGCATCGTGGCATTATGCATGCTATGAGTGAGTCCCCTTTATGGCAGGAACCATTTGCATATCATAGATTCTGTCTCACGTTCGGAGTAATTTGATGACCAAATACAAGAATGTAGAAGTGAAGAAGTTGTGTTGGTCTCTTGGTGTCAAGTTACAGAGGCGAAAATGGAATAAGCACCAATAAACGATACAGTTGCAACATCCAGAGGCTTGGAGATATCTGGCAGATATTGGCCTTGACCGTTGGTGCCTTGCTCACGATAGAAATCGTAGGTGGGGAATACACGGTACAAATTCTTCTGAGAGCTACAACAACGTGTTGCGCAGAGTTATACTACTTCCGATAAGGCTATAATTGATAGTACATTCCATTGTTCCGTCAAACTATTTGTTGATAATATTGCACGGGGTGCACATTATCGCACATCAATTACACCAAAGAATTGGAAAAGGTTGTTGTCGGCAGACAAAAAAGGTGCAAGACACACAATCATGGTTTTTGATCAGTCTACTGGTGTATATAGAATTAAAACACCTCGTCGTGTGACTGGTCATGGTGGCAATGTACAAACTGTCAATTATGTACAGCAGACATGTACCTGTGGTAAGTGGCAAATATATAGGTTTCCATGTTCGCATGCTTTGGCAGTTTGTAGGCATAAGGGTGATGAACCAACACCGACTGCTTGCGGACCATTACACCACTCGCATATATCGAGACCAGTTCAGCGTTAGTAGATTTGTTCCACAATCTAATCCATATGAGTTGCCTCCTATTCATTGGCAGTTACGTGGTGATGACAATATGTTCGTTGAACGCCGAGCAGGTCGTGTACGTGCGAGGCGCATACGAAACGAGATGGATATTAGGGATCTCCGTGAACCTAGAAAATGTACGAATTGTCATGAACCGGGACATAATCGCAGGAGTTGCCCTTCGCAACAACAATGATTGTCTTTGTAATGTGTTGTTTACGTACTTATTGTATTCTATGAATGTAGTTTGTTTTTAATGTATTCGTCTATCAAAAAATATTGTATTATCAATCATTGTTTGTCTGATCATTGATTACTATCAAAACATATTGTACAATTATTCATTCTTTTCATGATTATTTGTTTAGGTATGGATGATCAGTCGCGAGAGCTTGTTCATCCTGGACCATATATAGATGATATTATATCACCTACGACGCCTCATAGGGCTAGATCTATTTTTGACGGTCTTATCGATGATTGCACACTACAGGTTAAGCATTGTGATGGGACTTTTTGGGATCACATGCCTATACCGGTGCGGGTATGGCATTATATTTGTTTTGCAGGTTTCGAGGGCATCGCATCTTTAGGACGTATTTCAGTGGATCATGCTTTGATCACCACATCAACTTTCAAGCGACCACCGTCAATGTCTAATCATAGCAGGCATGAAACCCAATAACTCCATCACCTTACAGGATGTACAGGTACTATGGGGTTCCAACATTGACGGCCCGCCCATGACGAGTAGAGACACTACTCATTCTGCAGATGCTTGGAGCCAGTTATGCATGGAGTTATTGGGTTTCATGCCTGCTAGATTAGACATTGACGGTGGTCGTTTGAAAGTTGGATGTTTGTCCACTGCATTAGATCGTGCTTCCCGGTGATGCGACTGATGACATGTGTCGACAGATGGCACGTACATACTTACGTGACTTGTACTTATTGGAGGCATTTTATTTCCAGAGAATTCAGGCAATAAAGTGCCACTACTGTATCTTCAGTTGCTTAGGGATTTGGAGACTGTGGGCCGTTATAGTTGGGGATCAACAGTTTTAGGCACACTGTATCGCAGTTTGTGTGATGCCACTTCACCCACAGCTAGAAATATTTGTGGACCAGTACTATTAGTACAGGTATATTTTAGTACTTTATATTCATATATTTTATATTTGAGTACTTTATATTCATTTATTTGTATACAGTTATGGGCTTGGGAGCGCATGCCGACACTGTGTCATATCCGGTTAGAGCCCGCACAGGAGCATCACGGAACATATGGATCTCGGTATATATGTTTTGTTGAACTGTTTAATTAAACATGTTAACATTGGATTTGATATTTATTAATTTTTATTGTAGGTAGGATGTTGGATTTGATCTGCGCAATGCTCCTCGTCATGTTTTATCTGTTTTTCAAGATCAGTTACATACTTTGCGACCCAATTTACGAGAGGTACATCCGTCAATTACATTTCTTTTGCACTTTGTCGTCCTCGAATTTCATTTATTTACTAACTTTTTGTCAACTTCTTTGGTATTAGTTTATATGGCAGCCATTTTCTGATGAGCTGCTTGATATGCTTCCTCATTACTGCACTGCTGGTCGTGACATATGGCGTGCAGTTACTTATTTGATATGTTGGGAGATCATGGAATGTTACCTCCCTCATCGGGTTATGCGACAGTTCGGTTTGCACCAACCCATCAGATGTGATTGATTGGTAATCAAGGTGCACTTCATTTGATAGACCGCCATGGTCGGGCGAACAATGATTGGGAGTTGACCCACCGACAATATATAGATATTTGGGGCGCAAGAACGGATACAGTTGAGGTTAGTCTCCCATGTGTTGATACTACACATGCATGTATAATTACATGCAATCTACCGAGCGAGGACGGTGATGTACATATCCAATCCTAGTTAACGTCCTACTTTTGGAGAAGGCTACCATATCGGCGATGGTGCACGTGCAGATTATCTTGTAAGTAATTATTCATTTTTTCTTATTATTTTTCTTTTTCAAATGACTTCAGTAAAACTAATTTCAGCTTTCACGGTAGATGGATTCCATGGCTAGATTGTACTACATGTCGTTAGACAACATGACTGAGAACGATACTCCGGATAGTAGTACATGGGCATAGATCAGACATTTCGCTTCTCAATCACTACATGCAGTAGGCGAATCTACTCGTCTTGATCTTAGGCCTCCAGTCTTCCTGTTTACGTTCGACATCCACACCAGGCACATGATCCACATAGAGTAGAGCGGACTCAGCGGCGAGGCGGGCAAATACTCGGTGGTCGTCGACGTCGTCGAGTTCCATCTCTTATACACATGTAGATGTGTATAAGAGACCCCTATAATTTTTATGGTGTCCTCAAATATTTGTTTTAGGTACCACATACTTTTGCCAATGCGCACTCCGGTGGGACCATCATCTTTCGGCCAGTCGTCCACTGGGCCTAGATCCAGAACATACTGGTCCAACCGTTTCAGATGAAGAACATGAATACGAACACGAACACGAACAAAGCATACCTTCGCAGGCGGAAATTGCTCACCATACTCAACAGCAAGACACTCCTTTATTTTATGTCCGTCGATCAAAAAGGGTGCCTAAACCTAGAGACTGTGGTACGGGCGGCAGATTTGGAGATCATGGACATTGACATTTGTTATTACTTCTCGCAATTATGTGTGATTGATGTCCGTTATTTGTATATCATTGTTCGCCCTAGTCGGGTGCTTTTTATTGTTATTAGGTTTGTATTTATGTTTTTTAGCCCTTGTCGGGCTTTTATGGATGTTTGTTGCCCTTGTTGGGTTTGGTTGTTGGCAGGGAGAATGTTCGTAAAATAGGGGAGGTTATGTCAAAATTTTATAAAAAAATATGATAAATTAATAAATTTGCGGGTTTACACATTTCATTCGCGTACTATTTCGTTAATGTTATAGTTTATGGTTTAAAGATACATGGTTTAGTATTCCTAAATATCGTACTATTTCGGTAATGTTATAGTTTATAATTTACGATTTAGTATTTAAGTGATTTTATCTTACAGTCAAATCCTTCTTTAATTAACAAAAATATCAAACATTTTTATATTTTTGTAATGTCTCTTAAAATTTGTTCGCAATATACATATTCAAATTTGCAAAATTAAAAAAAAAAAAAAAAAATCTTTTGCCAAACCTTGCATTTGCTAAATGCGAGGTATAAAACTATTTTTTTTTTCAAAATAGTTGTATAACCTCGCATTTCAAAAATGCGAGGTCAATTTTTTAACAAAAATAATTTTCAGACCTCGCATTCACCGAATGCGAGGTCTGATATAATAATTTTTTTTTTTTTTTAAAATCACTTTTGAGCTCGCATTCGGGGAATGCGATGTTTATAAGAGAAATCACTTTTGGAATTGGCATAAAAAAAGAACAATTTTGAAAAGGAGCACAATTTTAGAAATTTTTCTATGCATGTTGGATTTGCTGTTGTATATCTTTACATAAAAACTTTACTTTGTTCCAGTTACTGAGTGCCAATCATGAATACTATGTGTGCTATTATTTGATTAAATGTTTGCAAAGATTGCTGTACTTTAGCTTGTATGGATGTTTGTCACGCTAGTGTGTACGGGACCGTAACACGCCGCGCTAATGGTACACCGGCCCAAAGCGCAAGGCACAAACGAACAGAGCAACAAACTTAACCACAATGTAATAGAACCATCAAACCATTACTTAACTATAAAACCGAATATTTCATTTTACACAAAAAATACGAATTACAAAATTTCTTCTTAGTACAAAGATATTCTGTAGTCAAAGACCTGTCATTATACACATCTACAAAACCTATCTAAGCTACACTACCCCTCTCCAAAACAAAAGAGAAGCTTGGAAGATTATCTGCAGAGTCCTACCAGTAATGTGGAATCTGGAGAAAATCTAAAAGTTGGTAACGCGGTGGAGAGTAAAAAACGAGCACCTAATCTGAAAAATTATAAATCACCAAAGTGGGGTGAGCATAACTAACTCAGTGGATATCATAAAAGCTCTTCAAATGGGGCCAAGCATTTCGATAAAAAGAAAACATAAAGATAATAACATTTGCGAAAACCATAGTCATGAAGCAGTTTCTAAAATGTCTCATGCCATTTAAACGTCAATCCAAACCATAATCATAAGTAGTTTCTAAAATGTATCATGCCATTTAAACGTCAGGACTCTGCAAGAGATCTTCCAAGCTTGTCTGATGTTTTGAATTAGGGGTAGTGTCTGTCTCTTATACACATCTAGATGTGTATAAGAGACAGCCTAATAAAATAGCATGAGTATCTTTTAGGCTCAAAGGTATGACCTACGTACTAGTCGATCTAGTAATCTACCACACCTACTAGTCGACCGGGAGGTCAAGTTATCCCATCACAAGACCCCGATCAAATAGTTCATAATCATAGCATCACCATGGCGTCCCATGGATGACTATAGAACATTCTCTCCAAATTTACATTTCTAGATAGCAAACACATCCAAAATTATATACCTAGGTCACCTATGAGCCAAAACAGTTATAAAATGCTTTCATATCAAAAGAGTTTGCAAACATATCAATTGATTAACATAAAATAGCTTGGTCCCGATTTCATATGTAATAGTTCCAAAACTTGGTAAAAGTGCAGTTCCAAACATCATACACATCTTATAATCATCAGCATATTTGAAAGTCGTTAAACAAAATACAAGTGGAAGAGGGTCTATCTAGATGTGTATAAGAGACAGGTATTATTACCAATAATCACGAACGCGATCGCGCGGTAGGTGGTGTGGTACCTAAAACAGATATAAGAGGACTCTTAGAAGAGATGTAGAAGTTAAAGAATGACTAGGGAAGCGAAAACGAAAGCGATAGAAAGCGACACCAACAGCTCTTTGGTCAAAAATGACCTTTTCACAATTTCGACCAACCGACAAGCTAAAACCCGTCAAAACACTTAGTTAACCCCTCAAATTCGTATTACAGCTAGATTAGGAGATAATAAGCTCGATTTTCCAGAAAAACCGAAAAACTTCGCCCTTCCTAGGCTATAAGTAGGCTATCCTCCTGCCAACAAAATCCAATTCCAAGGTATTCAAGGGACCTTGGTTACAACTAACTCAAAACAACATATTCAACCAACCAACAAAATCTAATTCCAAGGTATTCAAGGGACCTTGGTTACAACCCAACTCAAAACAACATATTCAACCAACCAACAAAATCCATAAACGGAAAGATTCACCGGAGCAATAGCCGGGACTATATCAATAGCATTCCACAACAATCCATACCCCATAACCACTACAATTAACTCTATTACAACATTAGAGCAACAACCTATGGGTGGAATTCCTCTTTACTACCAAACTGAAATTTTTACCGATTAGCCACACGCATGATTCAAACATGCTTCCTATCCAACCCACTACCAAGGAAACACTTAAAATCATCAAAAGATCATTAAAGATCCTTCAAACATAAATAATCCAATTATCCAAATTATCCTAGTTGCGCCAAACTTCCGCTTACTTACAAAATGAAGGGAAATCAATTCCACTTGGTTTCAAGTCTCAATTCCTATCCAAACTAACCTTAAAACACTCTTAAAACATCATTATGTGCATAGACATAAGCATTCATAGCATAACACTCTAGGCCACATATGGAAGACAAAACCCCAACTCATAATCTTAAAATTTGTAATCTAACCATGGAAAGTTGTTAAAAATCAACCCCAATCACTTCCCAACCTCCAAAACACTAAAAACAACCCATAACATACATAAATCAACACATATAAGGCTGCAAAGAGGGTTTTCTCAGCCATAAATAATCCTACAAAACTTGAAATTAAAGCTTGGATCATAAAGCCCATAAGCCAAAAAGTGCTAAAATACAAAAAATCTTACCTTCCAAGTGATTTCTACTTGAAATCCAAGAAAATTTTTGGGGAAAATGGAGGAAGAGGAGTTCGTCTGCTGCTAGGGCATTAAGAAATGAGGAAGAAAACAACAAGAAGAAGACTTAAAAAAACTTCCAATGTTGACCCAAACAGTACCCAAGTTATAATAACTTTAAGTTGATTATATGACCTGTCTCTTATACACATCTAGATGTGTATAAGAGACAGAGCCTGTACAGAGTAAAATACACACCACAGTCAAATTTAAAAATCCTAACCTGTCACCTTTGTAAACACCAAGTGACGAAAATAGCGTAAATCGAAAAATTTGCCGAATTGAAAAACGAATAAGTTGAAGTACTTTATGACTAAAAATAATATGAAAAACATTTTAAACCAGTTAAAATCAAAGAACAAGGCTATTAAAATACTGGGTTTCACAATGTTAGTATGGTAACAGCCTAATACCTTCAATAAGTTATTAAACTTGAAGTATATTTTATCGTTGTTTTGCAGGGGCCTTAGCTATTTTCGTCACTTGGTGTTTACAGAGGTGACAGGTTAGGATTCTTAAATTTGACTGTGATGCTGTAATTATTTTACTCTGTACAGGCTATATCTATGCTTTAGACATATATGAATATCTCTTTTATGTATTTGTAGTTAGAGAATATGAATATGCGTTCTTTTAAATTATATTTAGATTTAGATATATAATGAACCTAAAGTTAATAGGCTGTATTTATACTAAGAAATTCTTAATAATCAATATAAACAATGGCACCTAAGTGAAAATACGCAACTTTAAAATACCTTTATGCTGAAAGAAATGAGCGTCGCCTTGTTCGGAAGCATGTATTATCTCTTGCAACAGATGAGCTCTCTTTGAAAGGGATTTCTACATTGGCATTGACAGCAATTAACATGACTGCTAAGGTATTAGAAAAATCAAGCTATGATTTAAGCAATCCTCTGGGACTAAATCCTGCTAAGATACGACATACGAATACAAGCATCGGTGTCAAGATGGCAAAATATAGACATTTGGAGAAGGATATTCCCACTAAAGAGGCAGCCTCTTCCACAGTTAATGACAGGTCTATTTTTTGTTATCTAAGCACATCTGCAACTCAATAACAAGGTATTATACATGAGGCAATGGAAGAAGATAGGTTTGAGCAAGTACCAACTGATGAGCTAAATAATATTGGTACAGAACCTGTCTTCTTATCCGAAGTCCCATATTCTATTTATTGTGGAGCAAAAAAAAATTGAATATGAGTCGCCAGGTTTTTGCTGTTGATTTGGAGAAATTCAATTGATGCTTACTGAAATGCAACGAGAACTAATGCTTCTCTATCTTGGTGATTCTGAGGAAGCAGCTAAATTCTGTAAGTTTGAGAGGTGCTACAATAATATATTTGCCTTCACTTCAATTGGTATGCACTCTGATGAACTATCATCGAGGAGGCATCACGGTGTTTCTACTTTCAAAGTCCAGGGACAGACGTACCACTTCATTAATTAGTTAACACCTGTTGATGGTGCAAAACCAACCAACTTGCAGCTATATTTTTTATACCGATCATGAAACAGTAAATTGGATAGCATAAGCTTATTTTCAATAATTTTAGAGAAAGCCTTATTACAAAGCTTTTTGAAGTTTTGAAAGTAAATCCATATTCTACTTTTTTTTCTCAGCTTACAAGATGTGCCAAATCTAGACAGGTACAAAATAATGTTGCAATCTACTCCTAGTATTGATCAGCGAACTTTTAACAAACTAATTGTATCACAAAAGGGAGCTTTATGGATTGAATGTGGAGAATCTGAACAAAATACAAGCCATCACATTCAGGTTTATGCAAAGAATTGAAGATCCCAAATTGCTAAACACTATTACGATTGTTATGATTCTGTGTTATATTTGCTCATATTTGTGAATGGTGAGCCAAGATGGTATCCAGGCATAGAACGTTGATACGTGCTAGACAAGTTTTAAATTCCTTATCCCATGCTTCCACTGACTCCGCAAGTATATAGTTATCAAGGTAGTAGGGTGAGCAAGGATCAATCCCACGAGAACCGATGCAAATACCGGGAGTCTGATTCAACTTCTATTTAGAGGCGATAGATTTACAATGTTTGTAGTAGGGGAAATCAATTTTTGCAAAAATAATTTTAAAAAACTAAAAATTAAGAAAGCAATTAAATTGAAGGAACTAACAATAATGACTAAGATGTGTCAGATGCAAGGTTAGTAATCTTCTAGGGTCAATCAAATAGCAGGTCAACCAATTAATTTGTTATAGTTAACGGTGATTCTATTCCCATATTTCAACCCAACTCCAAAACTTTCGGTAATTGAATCCTATCAAATTAATTAAATGGGGTCCTGAAACCTTCTACTAACTTATGCAATTAATTTGAGTAATTACTTGTCTAGAATTCAAATTTTCTTCCAAGAAACTCGGCTAATCAACTAATTAAATTTGTCAACCAAAACTAGATTAATTAGCCTAATAAATCAACACCGGCCTATGAAAAAGTTCAAAATCCTTATCGTTTCAATCAACCAAACCAAAACTAGGTTAGCTACTCTCTTGAATGGTCTATCTACGTTAATTATTACAGCCTTATATCTGCCAATTACCATAAACTTTATCAATTAACCCGCAATTCGATTTCCCCATGATTGATTGTATCACTCGCACCCGCACCCGAACCCTAACTAATTTAGCAACTCATACTAAGTAGGAATGAAAATAAATTATCGGAATCAATTGCAATCATATTAAAGTGATGAATGATATTAAATAGAATAATTGAAATAAAATAATAGAAAACACAATACTGGAATTGAAAGAATTACAAAAGTGCTTGAAATTAATAGCTTGAACGATCCACAACTTGAGATTTGGTCTAAGGAATTGAAGAATCAATTAACCTAATTGTCGTTCAAAACCCTAGAATAAAAACCCTAAATAAAAGTTTGAGAGTCGCTCTCTCTTATAATACAAGAATTACTTTATTTATAAATAAGCGTAACTAGGTCCATGCTAACCGAGTCAACTGCTGACAATGGTTAAATTTGCCTTCTCAGCCATTGTCAGTGCCTATGCTTCTGTTTCAGTTGCTGTCAGTGGCTGGGATTAACCTTCATTCAACCGCTGTTCGTTGTTGGTCTTCTTCACAGCTCACTTAGATCCTCGTTTCTCCGCTCTAGTCTTAGCTACCAAATAACCTTTTTACCCCTCACTCACCTGCATGTCACACAAAATCATATAAATAGATAATATACACAACAAAAAAAAAAAAACACATTTAACTTAAAAAACAATAAAAACTAACCTCACAACCCTAAATTCCTAAATATTTCCTATTTAAACCTAAAACACGACATGTGAAACTAAATACACCAAAATTTAGTAACCAAACACATACAAAAATAATGCTAATTTCAAACTTGTCAAACGTTTACCATGGCATACAAAGGCTACTTCCTGCAATAGAACCTATCCAGGAGAACGGATTAATGCTCCAAATGTTTTTCTTACTATAGACCAGTTCATAGAGATTGAAAAAATAGGCATTCATTGAAAAGCTATTACATTACTTATTCTTATGTCTAATCTATATAGAAGTTAATAATGAAAAGTTCCCACTCTTATATGGCTTTGAATTTGTGTACATCTTCTGATATGAAAACAAGAAGTGCAAGACAATTTTGTGAAGAGACTATTATTGCTACAAGTTGCAAATTAGAGCTGGCGATCAATCTATATTGCTCCATATTGGCAGATTACTATAGCATTATGTAGTTGATTCGTATATCAAAATGGAAACATCAAGATTGGAATTCTTTAGGTAGAAAAAGAACCAAAATCAGTTTCAGACTAAAATACAACAAGGATTGCTAAGCAGTCTATCAAAAGATGAATCTACTGCTCCAAATGTTGGAAATGGATTATTTTGCCAACATCATTCATTGGAGGCCCAAGGGACATGCACGGACGCTGTATGGATGCAATGGCATTAGTTCGCAAATATCTTTCTAACTATGACCTGTAATCCAAGCTAACAAGAGATTGAAAATAATTTGCTTCAGACACATGAGAGGGAGAATTAGCAAGATTTAGTTGTCACGTTTTCAGAGAAAAAGTACTAGCTTTTTGCTTAAGGATTTGTTGTTCAAGGAACATATCTTGGGCAAGGTTGCTATCTTTGAATATTTAATTGAATTTCAGAAAAGAGAGCTCCCAGATGGACATTTTTTTTATCATATTGATACAAGCTTCAAAATTTTTCTATTCCCAACCATATGATCAAATAGTGAGTACAAAACTTCCAGTCTCAAGGAACTCATCCATACTTACATTTGTTGGTTGTTAAGCATATGATACATAGGCCATGTGGTGAGCTTGATCCTAAATGTCCATGCATGAAGGCTAAGGGAGGTTGTAAGGATCATTATCTGAAGAATTTGTTGAAGCAACAAAACATTCAACTAATTCTTATCCTATTTACAAACATAGAAATGACAAGAGGATAGTTAAGATCCAAGGCCATGTATTGGATAATAGATGGACAATTCCTTGCAATCCATATCTATTGTATAAATTTAACTACCATATGAATGTTGAAATATGCTCAACAGTTCAAGTCGTAAAGTACATATATATAACTATATCTACAAAGGCCATGACAAGATTTTGTGTCAGCTTAATCCAAAAGAAGCGAATGAAATCGTTGATGAGATTAAAAATTTCCAGAGTGCAAGATATGTTTAAGCACCTAAAGCAATGTGGCGCATTTTCAACTTTGACCTAAATGAAATGCAACCTGTGGTAATTACCTTACCCATTCATTTGAAGGATGAACAACAAGTTTGTTTCCCAGATAGACAGTCTCGTCACAGCATTGTAAAGAACCAGTCTGCTATAAGGACCATGCCTACTGAAATTTTCAACATGAATAAACACGATAATCATGCTACGAAATTTAACTACCTCTAGGCTAAATTTTTAGAGTATTGTGTTTGGGAACAAAAAGGATGATAATGGCATTTACGACAACAAAGAGAAGAAATTGTGAGAATTTCAACTACTCATCCTACATAAGGGGAACGATATTATCTACAAATTCTCTTGATGCATGTCAGGAAACCAACCTCTTTTAAGGACTTAAGAAACTATCAATGGTTATACTATATCAACATTTAGGAAAGTGGCTGAAATTCTAGGCTTGCTACATAATGATAACAATGTCGAATGATGATGTGGATTAGTCACACACATAGTTTCTTGCCTAGATTGTTCTAGAAGTGCCTACGTGACAGCCTCATTAAGGGCAATTATGTAATTCAGCTTCATCTGAGCTAGCATAGAGATAGCCTTAAGCCTCCTCGTGTAAATCTATAAATAAGGGGCTTGAGTGCTACTAGAAAGGGATAGACAATTCAAAATCTAATCACAATTCAGATAATCAAACACACACTTGCAACTCAGATATTTCACTTTCTCTCTCCTTCTAGAATCCAATTCTAGCTTCATCAATTGGCGCCGTCTGTGGGAATCGATTGATTTCCATCACTTTCAATGAATTCTCAGTCATCTGAATTGTTTTCTTTTTGCTTTGAAAAGGATGAAGAGCCGTGGAACACGACGAATTGCAAGCAAAGATACCGAAACAAGCGATCAGCGCCTCGTAGTGCAAACCGATGAACTGGAAAATATCGGTGCACCAACCGAGGCTCAGCAAAAGCAAAATGATGTTCTGAAGTACATTGCTGATCACTTTGAGTCTTTTCGAGCATTCACAGAATAACGCGAGAGCAAAACTCCGTCCGAGCGCTCGAACCGAGTGGCCACTCACAAGCTGAACAGAAGCGTGATCCCGACCGACGACCTGGCAAAGAACCGATCGATGCCGTGAGCCCAGCCGATCTGCGACACAAATTAACAAAGTCACGCTCAAGTGAGCAATCAGATAAGTCACATTCATCGACAAGCGAAAAGTTACTGATGCGCGAGAGACTCAGCGCACACTCTTCAAGAAAATCAGGATCGAGAGGACCCTCCTCGGTTGTTTTAAAACAACTCGAGGAGCAGAACCTCGAAAACAAGATCCAAGAGATTTTGAAGAAGAACAATTTGCTCCTCAATACTGCTGCTACGGCAGAGATCGATAGAGATCCATTCACAGCATCTCTATCAAAATCGAACCTCTTCCAACACAATTCAAGTTGCCAGACCTAGACCGCTACTAAGGAGAATCTGATCTGTCAGATCACCTACTGTTGTAGGTGGCAATCACTAGCCTGTACGGTTACTGCGACGCAACCCGATGCAAGTTGTTCGCAACGACTCTTCGAGGCCCAGCACAAAAATGGTTCCAGGAATTGCCGAGGAACTCAATTGCTACTTTTCACGACTTGGCAAAGTCATTCCTGAGTCACTTTAGGAGTAAATCAATATTGTAGAAAGACACATTGCACCTCATGAACATCCGGCAGAGGTCCGATGAGTCACTTAATAAATTTGTAGACCGCTTCAATGATGAGGTGGTCCAAATAAAAAATGTTGATGAAAGAATTCTGGTTGCTGCTTTCTGCAGCGACATCCGACCAGGCGTCTTCAACGCCGAATTGGCTAAAAGAATGCCAAATTCTTATTCAGAGCTTCTAGAAAGAGCATCGGAGTTTCTGGGGTGAAGAGTCAAACAGGACAAAAAAGGGAACTCTATGATACACAAAGAGAAAAAGTCCTAAAGACTCCGAACCCCTCTTCCTCAAAAAGTTGAGAGTTGCAGACAGATTGAGCTATTCCAAGGCCACACCTATGGCAAACTGAGTGGTTTTCCCGAACAATAACATTGGGAACCGACCCCCGCGAACAAGGAGCCATCCCGACGCAGACTTCACACCTCTCAATGTGACGAGGAGAGAAATATTATATCAAGTCCAACACTTAGGTCTTCTAGAGCCACCTCTTCGGATGGTTTCAACCTCAGACAAAAGAGACCGGTCAAAGTACTGCGCTTTCCATGGTCAACATGGTCATGATACCGAGGCACGCAATCATTTGAAAGTTGAAATTGAGAAGGCCATCCAGGAAGGGCATTTGCAGCAGTTCATCTGCCGAACTGCGGCAGAGTTCCAGAGGAACAGTGCCAACCAAAGAAATCCAGCGCAACCTCGACCGCCACCTCGTCAACAGATCCGGGGTGGTGAGAACAGAAACAAATGTCCCGTGGCTAATCAAGATGAACAAATCCGCGTAGCCGGGGTGATAAACACAATTGCCGGAGGCCCGGTGACCGGGGACTCAAACAATGCCCGAAAAAAGTATGCCAGGAACTTTCCTTCAGGAGAGGATCGGGAAAAATGACTGAAGCCATTTATGAGCCTCGGATACACCTCCGAAGACCCAGTCCCTAGCCGAATGCCACACAATGACCCCGTAGTAATTCACGTAAATGTGGCGGGTATGAAATGCATCGCGTGTTCTTAGACACCGGAAGTTCGGCGGACATAATCTTTTGGGATGCTTGGGTCAAAATGCATATGGATCTGTTCTTTGATAAAGCCTTTGAAGACTCCGTTGGTGGGCTTCACCAGAAGACTCGGTCGTCCAGAGGGACAAATAATGATTCCACTGTGTCTTGGAGCTCTCCCGAAGTGTATGAATTGAGATGACCAATTTTTTCTGTCAAAAGGGACAGCATCTACAATATGATCATTAGGCAGCTGTCCCAAGCAGTACACCTATAGAATCCTTCCCTCCGTATTCCATATTGGGATAAAAGTCATGCTGAGGGATGGTTCTGAAGGAACGGTTATTGGCAGCCAACAAGAAGCACGATCTTGCTATATGATGTCTTTGCGGTCCCAATAGCAAACGATGTCCATTACAGACAAGGCTTACTTGGAAACCTTTGATGCCTCATCCACCTGGAATGGATTTGAAGAGCCCACGACGAGTCAAAAAGAGTGGGAAGAGACGGGCAACCCCGGCTGGGAGCTACTGAGATCTTCTGAACCTCCAGAGCATAAAGGAAAGGGCAAGGCAAAGATCGAGACCCAAGACGAGGTTCATATTGAGGAGATAGCTTTAGATCCGAACCTCCCTGATCAAAAAATCAAGATCTGTGCTACTCTCCCAGCCGAGTTTAAGGCCCTTCTCTTCAGGCTTTTAGTCGAATACAAGGACGTGTTCGCCTGGACTGTTGAAGACATGTCCTGCGTCCCTCGGGATATAATTGAGCACAAACTTGGAGTGGACCCGGCATACCCAAACCAGTGAAGCAGAAGAAGCGCCTCTTCGGTCCATAGCGCAGCTTAATAATCGAAGCCGAGGTAGACAAACTCTTAATAGCCAGATTGATTAGAGAAGTATTGTATCCCACATGGCTTTGTAATCCTGTCCTTGTAGCAAAACCAGACTCTTCTTGGCGAATGTGCCAAGATTTTACTGATCTAAATAAAGCTTATCCAAAGGACAGTTATCCGTACCCCCGGATCGATACAGTAGTAGATTCATCTGTTGGATTTTACATTTTTTAGATGCATTTAAAGGCTACCATCAAATATACATGGCTAGAGAAGATGAAGAGAAAACCTCTTTCATCACTGACCGAGGCACGTACTGCTACACTACGATGCCCTTCGGACTCAAAAATGCCGGAGCTACCTATCAGCGCCTCGTCAATAAGACCTTCAAGTCCCAAATAAGAAGAAACATGGAGGTATATATTGATGACATGGTGGTTAAAAGCCGAACATACGAGGAAACCCTGGAAAGATCTCAGGCATGTACATTTGAGATGTTAAGATCCATCCAAATGAGGCTGAATCCCAAAAAATGTACATTTGGGGTCCCCTCGGGAAAATTCTTGGGATTTATTGTCTCTCACCGAGGAATCGAGGCAAACCCTGAAAAGGTGCAAGCCATAATTGATATGAGAACTCCCAACTCGATGAAGGAGGTTCAAAGACTAACCAGTAGAATGGCTGCCCTAAATCAATTCTTGTCCAAATCAACAGAGAGAGGCTTACCATTCTTCCGAGTCATAATGAAGACTGAGGGTTTTCAATGGACTGAAGAAGCTGAGCTTAAAGAATATTTAGGTACCTTACCGAAGCTCGCTTCTCCTCAGAAAGGCGAACCTCCATACCTGTATATCTCGATTGCCGAACCAGCAGTTAGCTCGGTCCTATTGAGGCAAGACGAACAGGGTAACCAGTGCCCTGTATATTTCGTAAGTAAAGTGCTTCAAGGTCCAGAGAAGAACTACACTCCTATTGAAAAGACTATATCGCATTCTCGTTGGTGGTGTCGGCTCGGAAGCTGAGACCTTATTTTCATGGTCACAAAATAATAATTTTGACCAACCTTCCTTTGAAAAATATCTTGAACAAACCAGATGCTTCAGGTCGAATGCTAAAGTGGTCTGTAGAGCTGTTTGAGTTTGACATAGAATTTAGACCTCGGACAGCAATCAAAGCTCAGACTCTCGCCGCTTTCATTGCAGAAAGCTGTGACATCGAAAAGGTTGATCTCATCTTGACAACCGATCGAGTAAAAGAGCAAAAAATGACACAAGGCCTTGCATGGGAACTCCATGTTGACGGAGCTTCGTGTGAGTCCGGAGCCAGGGCAGGGATAATAATCCAATCTCCAGAAGGGGACTATCTCACTTATGCCCTCAGATTCAGATTCAAGGCAACCAACAATAAAGATGAGTATGAGGCCCTTATCTGTGGGATGGAAACCTCCCACCAGATGGGTGCCCGAACCTTAAAGATTCATTCTGATTCTAAGCTGGTTGTGAATCAAAGTTCCTAGGAAATTACGAGGCGCGAGGCGTGATTTTGCAAAAGTACCTAGCCGAGGTCAAAAGCTGGATTGAAAAATTTTAAAAAGTAGACATCATCAGTGTCAAGTACATGCTCCGATACCACGAAGACCCGGCTCGGATATGGTTCCCATTCAGAGCCCGTGGCCGTTTGTTCAGTAGGGAATTGATATTTTGGGCCCACTTCCCCGAGGGATGGGCAAGCTTGAGTTTTTAGTAGTAACGGTTGACTACTTCACTAAATGGATCGAGGCCGAGCCCCTGGCATCAATCTCGGGAAAAGCAATAGAGAAATTTATTTGAAAAAGCATTGTCTGCCGATTCGGTATCCCTGCGGTACTTATTTTCGATAATGGAAAACAATTTGAAGGAGAACCTTTCAAGAGCTTCTGCGCTAACCTCAGTATCATGCAGCGCTTCACGTCGGTCTCTCATCCTCAAGCAAACGGACAGACTGAAGTATGCAACCGAACCTTGCTGACAGGACTCAAGACTAACGCCAGACTTGAAAGAGCCAAGGGCGCTTGGGTTGAAGAATTACCCAGTGTCCTCTGGGTATACCGGACCACACCTCGAACGCTAACGGAAATACTCCATTCAGTTTAACCTACGGGTCCGAAGCTGTTATCCCTGCCGAGATTGGGCTACCTTCGGCTCAAGTATCCTTCGGTGATTTGGAACTGAATGATGAGGCTATACGAGCTAACCTTGACTTACTTGAGAAAAAGAGGTTAGATGCATCCATCCGAGAAGCCAAATACAAGCAAGTCATGGCTAAACACTACAACGCTAAAGTCAAACATCGCTACCTTCGGCCCGAAGACTTGGTACTTCGGAAAAATGAAGCTAGCCGTGTATAGGGGACTAAGAAGTTAGATCTGAACTGGGAAGGACCCTATCGTGTAATAGAAACTCACACCTCGGGCTATTACAAGTTGGTTGACATGAAAGAGGATCCTATACCCAGAATGTGGAATATTGTAAATTTGAAAAAATATTATCAAGGAAATATAATAAAAGTCCCTTCTCAAATGTCAGATGTTCCAGCTGCTCCAACTCTAAGAGTTTTGGATCCAGTTGAACAAAAAAGCAATGATTGAGGGCCGAGGCTTAGCAGCCCCCCAAGCAAAACAAAGCCGCGCCAACCCTCAGAGGTTTGGACAAGGCACTGTCAGATGTTCCAGCTGCTCCAACTCTAAGAGTTTTGGATCAAGTTGAACAAAAAAGCAATGATTGAGAGCCGAGGCTTAGCAGTCCCCCCTCAAGGGCCCAGGCTTAGCAGCCCCCCAAGCAAAACAAAGCCGCGCCAACCCTCAAAGGTTCAGACAAAGCACTGTCAGATGTTCCAGCTGCTCCAACTCTAAGAGTTTCGGATCCAGTTGAATCTTTGCAAATGATTGAGGGCTGAGGCTTAGCAGTCCCCCCTCAAGGGCTGAGGCTTAGCAGCCCCCCCAAGCAAAACAAAGCCGCGCCAACCCATAACAAAGGAAAACACCTAAAACCATCAAAAGATCATTAAAGTTTCGGATCCATTGAACAAAAACAAATGATTGAGGGCCGAGGCTTAGCAGCCCCCCCAAGCAAAACAAAGCCGCGCCAACATTCAGAGGTTCAGACAAGGCACTGTCAGATGTTCTAACTGCTCTGACTCCAAGAGTTTCGGATCCAGTTGAACAAAAAAGCAAATGATTGAGGGCCGAGGCTTAGCAGTCCCCCCTCAAGGGCTGAGGCTTAGCAGCCCCCCCAAGCAAAACAAAGCCGCGCCAACTCTCAGAGGTTCGGACAAGGCACTGTCAGATGTTCTAGCTGCTCTGACTCCAAGAGTTTCGGATCCAGTTGCTTGCTTGTTCAAATGATTGAGGGCCGAGGCTTAGCAGTCTCCCCTCAAGGGCCAAGGCTTAGCAGCCCCCCAAGCAAAACAAAGCCGCGCCAACCCTCAGAGGTCCGGTCAAGCTCAAAACAATTTCACAACCTCTGCAATATTTAGCAGCCCCTAGGAGTTCGAAACAAAGTCTAATAAAAAAGCAACATTGGGAGCTAAGGCTGAATGGTTTCCCCGCACGGGTGGAAACTAAGCGACCCCCTGTATGCAAAATGAAATGGAAGAGTTTTCGATCCGAAAAGGTTCTTGGGTGACCTGCTGAAGCAAAACCTTACTCTTGGGACTTTGAAAAGATTGACTCAAGTTAAATGACTAAGGCAAAAACAAGGAGCCAAATTTGGTCCCTTTTGCCTCAGCCCAGAAGGGTCAAAACAGAGCCTAAACTCGAAATGAAAGCATTCCTTAGACAATTTTTTATGTTGGAATGCTTAAACAGGAAAAGTTGTTTGCCTACTTATATCATAAACTCTTGTTTTAAATGCAGGAAATAAAGAGATTGAAAAGCAAGTAAAAAGACAAGAACAAAGAATGCCGAGGCTCTTATCAAGGAGACAAAGTTATCTGAACTTAACCATTTCATTTAAAAGGCCCTAACTATTACAGAAGAAGTTCCTAACTATTACAGAAGAGGTTCTAAACTACTACAACAAAATTACGTCAGCCCGAGCATCAGAAGTAGCAAGGCTCGGCGTTGGAAGTGGAAGCCTGATTAGTGGGATCTGCCTCGACTTTGGGGTTCGGACCCTCGATCTTCAGAGTCGCCCCAGAAGTTCTGGGAATCGGAGTAGGAGCTTTGAATTGGGCTTGAAGACCGTTGATGACCTCTTCGGTGACGGAAGCATCATACGGTAGCCCCTCGTACAAAGCAGGATTCTTCACCAAGTGGTCATAGGCGAGTGTGAACCCCATAGAGAAGACCTTCTCCGTAAACTCCTTCAGCATCCCATCTGCTTCAGCCGAGGCCACGAATTGGTTCCTCTCCTCGACTCGCAGCTCTATTTCTCGAGACGCGAGCTTTGCGTCGGCCAGCTGAGCTTCTTCTTGAAGTTGAAGAACCCTTTGCTCCAGATCTGAGACCTTTTTGTCTCGGTCGCCAACATCCACTTCGAGGGTCTTCTTCTCCAGCTCGGATTGCCGAAGCTTGTCCCTCACCTCGGTCAGCTCTTCCTTCCACTCGTCATATTTTTGGCCCGCCTCGATGTTGCATTTCATTTCATTGGCGTACACGGCCTCCTTCACAGCCTGAGTCACGCTGGACTTTGCATGGGCTAACTCTTGCTTTAGGGAATTAAAGGCAGTGTTGAAGTTGGCCTCCTGATCTGCGAGGGCAAGCAAAATTGTAATTGCCTGCAAGCAAAGGCAGAATGATTAGTTGTGTGAGTTGAAGTATGAGGTACCGAAGATTGAAAATTCACAAATGGATAGATAGTCTTACGTTTATCAGGCTGACGTGAAGTTCGTCCAGCCTCTGTTGAGGGGTGAGCCTTTTGACATAGGCCACATCCTGAGGCAAATCCACCATTTTGGCCTCTTATACACATCTAGATGTGTATAAGAGACATTTTTGTGTAAAAATGAACCCACGTGATTTCGGTTTTCAGAGCTCTTCGAGGTGGAAGGAACTAATCATTCTGCCCTGTCTCTTATACACATCTAGATGTGTATAAGAGACAGGTGTGACGTGCGCTAATGGCACACCGGTCCAAAGCGCAAGGCACTTAAACGAACAGAGCAACAAACTTAACCGCAATGTAATAGAACCATCAAACCATTTCTTAACTATAAAACTGAATAAGTTCATTTTTACACAAAAATACGAATTACAAAATTCCTTCTTAGTACAAAAGATGCTACAACAAAAACAAAGTTCATCAATACAAAACCTATCTAATATACTACCCCTCTCCAAACAAAAGAGAAGCTTGGAAGATTATCCGCAGAGTCCTACCGAATGTAGAATCGGAGACAATCTAAAAGTCGCTAACGTGATGGAGAATCCAAAACGAGCACCTAATCGAAAAATTATAATCACACTGGGGTGAGCATAACTAGCTTTTATGATATCATAAAAGCTAGTTATGCTGGGGCCAAGTGTTTCGATACAAAGAAAACATAAAGATAATAACATTTGCGAAAACCATAGTCACAAAGCAGTTTCTAAAATGTCTCATGTCATTTAAACGTCAATAAACCATAATCATAAGTAGTTTCTAAAATGTATCATCCTTAACTGTTTAATAAAATAGCATGAGTATCTTTTAGCATAAGTATCTTTTAGCATGAGTATCTTTTAGGCTCCAAGGTATAACCTACAGTACTAGCCAGATCTAGTAATCTACCACACCTACTAGTCTGACCGGGAGGTCAAGTTATCCCATCACAAGACCCCGCAGTCAAATAGTTCATCACAGTCACAGCAGTCACCATGGCGTCCCATGGATGACTATAGAACCGGTGCACCCCAAATCAAACATTTCCAAATACATCCAAAATTATATACCTCGGTCACCTATGAGCCAAAACAGTCATAAAATGCTTTCATATCAAAAGAGTTTGCAAATATATCAATTGATTAACATAAAATAGCTTGGTCCCGATTTCATATATAATAATTCCAAAACTTGGTAAAAGTGCAGTTCCAAACATCATACACATTTTAAAATCCATCCAAACATATTTCGAAAGTCGTTAAACAAAATACAAGTGGAAGAGGGTCTATGAACATTAGATTGTAGAAATCCAATTCCAAGGTATTCAAGGGACCTTGGTTACAACCCAACTCAAAACAACATATTCAACCAACCAACAAAATCCATAAACGGAAAGATTCACCGGAGCAATAGCCGGGACTATATCAATAGCATTCCACAACAATGGAAAACACCTAAAACCATCAAAAGATCATTAAAGACCCTTTAAACATAACCAATTATCCAAATTATCCTAGTTGCACCAAACTTCCGCTTACTTACAAAATGAAGGGAAATCAATTCCACTTGGTTTCAAGTCTCAATTCCTATCCAAACTAACCTTAAAACACTCTTAAAACATCATTATGTGCATAGACATAAGCATTCATAGCATAACACTCTAGGCCACATATGGAAGACAAAACCCTAACTCATAATCTTAAAATTTGTAATCTAACCATGGAAAGTTGTTAAAAATCAACCCCAATCACTTCCCAACCTCCAAAACACTAAAAACAACCCATAACATACATAAATCAACATATAATAAGGCTGCAAAGAGGGTTTATTTTCAGCCCTAAGAATCCTACAAAACTTGAAATTAAAGCTTAAATCATAAAGCCCATAAGCCATAAATGCTAAAATACATCTATCTTACCTTCCAAGTGATTGATACTTAGGGCAAGAAAATTTTTTAGCCTTATATCTTCTCTTATAGTTCGGCTGCTGCTGGAAGAAAATGAGGAAGAAAAAAACAAGAAGAAGACTTAAAAAGAAATTCCAAGGTTGACCAAATAGTGCCAAATAGTCTCCAAGTTGACTATTTGACCCAAAAACTAATTTTTTGCTACTAAATCAACATTATAAATCAGCCATCAAACAACACTCACACACCACAATTACTAATTGCACTTAGTCCAATTTTTGACCCGTTTACCCGCCGAGAAATCGCGTAAACCGAAAAATTTGCCGAATTGAAAAACGAATAAGTTGAAGTACTTTCTGACTAAAAATAATATGAAAAACATTTTAAACCATTTAAAATCAAAGAACAAGGCTATTAAAATACTGGGTTTCACAGCCGACCCTAGGGCACATCCTGTGACCCAGCAGATTTCCTCTCCTCCTCGGGAGTGTATTTCCTATCACCTGAAAAATCTAAGTGTTAACTCACCACACTGAAGAAAGGTTAAGGAATGGGAACAAATGAGGTCCAATTGTACTTACCGTATGAGGTGATGAGTTGTTTGGATAAGGGGCGTTGCCCGAGCCAGTCCCCGGGGTCTGAACCCTCGCCACTGGAATATTGGACCTCGGGGGCGATGACGAGGAAGAGAGGGTCATGGGGGAAGGACCCTCCCTAAGGCCAGCAGCCTCTCTAGTCCTCTTTCTTGTAACCCAAACTGGCTCGGGTTCAGTGGGGCGGATAGCCAGAGTAACTTCTCCGGCTTGCCTCTCCGGTGAACTGGCGGCCCCGGTTCGGTTCATGGTTTCAGAGGCAGAAGGAATGGCCTCGGCACTCCCTGATGGGAAGTTGATGGTCGCAGAGGAAGATCCACTTGCTGATGAGGAGGGTCGTGGTTCGAGGTGCCCGCACCGGTCGCAGGTGTGGTGGACACCAGTCCCTTAAGGAATGCTCCGAGCTCTGCATAAGATGAAGGGTCAGCACATAAAAAAAAAAATGAAATGAAAATGATGAGTGAAGTGAAAGTGATAATGACCTTGTTGAGGGTCGTAATTTGGCAGGATGTCATGGGAAGGAAATAGTCCTACCCAGGCCAGAATGTTGTTTGAAAGGATGGCCTGTTGGTTATTGAAGTTTATTCGGAGGTTCGACTCGACGAGCCTCCGGGCATGAAGGGAGTCCGGTGGAGAGGCATTCTTGGTTTTTAAGTTTTCTTTTATAAGGTTCCATGGACCCCGGGGCATCGGAGGGTCGAGGTACCGAACAAAGAAAAATGACTTTTTCTAGTCATGAATAGATGATGGGTTATCCAAAGTGAGCTGTTTGCCCGCAGTTCGGGGAGAGATGTAAAAAAGCTGTCCCTTTGTAGGGGATAATTTCAGCATCATCCTAGATGTATCTAAACAAGGGGGGATATTGTGTAATCTACATATAGAATGTGAATCCCAGATAAGAGAAACGCGTTTGGAGTCAGCTGGGATATGCTGTATATCATTGGTCCGATAGGCACTATAATAGGTGGGTAACACCTGTCTCTTATACACATCTAGATGTGTCCTGGTAGACAGTTAGGTAACCAGGTGGAGGCTAATGGCCTCGGTCCTCTGGGGTCGGGAGCCTGATGTGCACGTTCTTCGGAAAACGGCACCGATCCCTAAGGATTTTGATATCCTTGGGGTCGAGGGAGTTCGATATGTTTTGGGTTTGAAGGTTAGGGTGGTCGTTTTGTGAAGGTTCGGAAAAGAGCGGATCGGGAGGAAAGTTTAATGGCACTGCTGCCAGAAGTGCTTCGTCGAAAGGATTTAGCATCCTGTCAACGGCGTTTACCGGAGAAGGAGGAACCGGTGTGCTAATGAGAGAGGTGGGAGTGAACGTACTGGCCATAGTCTTCAGTTTTGAGAGCATGTGGGAGTTTTAAGAAAGAGCTCCGAGTGGTGTTAAAGTGGTCTCTTATAGCACTACTCCAGCTCTCAAATAGGTGCTGAGACGGCTGTCTCTTATACAGGAAGAGGATGTGTATAAGAGACAGGCTTGACTACAGAAAAGAAGATCAAGGGATTGTACATTTCTGGGACATAATAGACAAAAGGGGGTGAGAGAAAGGTAAGTAAGAATGTTTACACATTTTGACTATAAGAGTACAATTAGGAGATAGTTCACCAGAATTGTTCTGTGAAACCTAGGGGAAAAATTTCACAGGAAATGAAAAAAGGCTTTAGGTGGGAAAGACGAGGCATTTTGGCGTGAAAATCGAGACGTGGTGCTGGCATTACGACGCGTAAAATGAGACGTTTTGGCGTGAAAATCGAGACGTGGTGCTGGAATTACGGCGCGTAAAATGAGACATTTTGGCGTGAATATCGGGACGTGGTACCGGCGTTACGGCACGTAGAGCGAGGCGTTCTGCGGCAAAATCGGAGCGAATAATGCAGAGACATTGTCTCTTATCATTAAATGTGAAATCAGTGCATGGGGACTCAACGAAAACGTCACCCTTGAGAGTTAATGCTGCTGGTATGACTCGCCGAGGATCCAAAGATCGTATGACCTCGGGTCGGCAGAGGTTTGCGAAATGGTTCCGAAGGCTTCACCTCGGATAGGTATAATACTCTTGCTTTTGGTCTTCGATTGGGGACTGCGAACAGCCATTTTCGGCTCGGTCCCTCTCCACTAGGCTCGGCACCAAGCCGAGGGGACTAATGATGATGTGGATTAGAGACACACATAGTTTCTTACCTAGATTGTTCTAGAAGTGCCTACGTGGCAGCCTCATTAAGGGCAATTATGTAATTCAGCTTCATCTGAGCTAGCATAGAGATAGCCTTAAGCCTCCTCGTGTAAATCTATAAATAAGGGGCTTGAGTGCTACTAGAAAGGAGATAGATAATTTAGAATCTAATCACAATTCAGACAATCAAGCACACACTTGCAACTTGGATATTTCACTTTCTTCTCTCCTTCTAGAATCCAATTCTAGCTTCATCACTGAATATTATTTAAGTGAAGCTGTTCTATACCAAATGCAGAGTATTATTTGACATTTTTTTGCTACTATCCTTGTGCATTGTAACACAAAGTATCCTAAAGAATTATGGTTAAATTTTGAAAATTACCTTTGTGAAGACATAAGAAGGAACAAGTCAGTTCCTCAACATATGCTTGCAAGAAAAGCCTTAAAGCTGATCTATAATTTTCTACAGTATATGGGAAAAAAGTTGGTTGATTTTAGTTTCAATGATATTCTATTGGATTTTCTAGACTGCAAAACAAAGTAAAAGAAATTGAAGCAGAAAAAAATATTATTACTAAGAAAGATTTAGAGTTAGTAAACCATTTGAACATAGAGCAGAAGAGAACTTATGATCAAATCCTCAGTTGTATCAACAAGAATGAAGCTAGTGCTTTCTTTATTGATGGTCTAGGTAATACTGACAAAACATTTCTATATAATGCTTTTCTTGCAACTATAAGATCTCAAAAACATATTGCACTTGTACCAGTAACATCTGGAGTTGCATCATCCATTTTACTTGGCAGTCGAATAGCACACTCAAAATTCAAAATCCCCATTAATGATGATAATTCTAGAACTTGCAATATCAGCAAACAGAGTACATCTACACGACTATTTCGTGATTTTAGACTAATCATATGGGATGAAGCTATTATGGCAAAAAGAAGATCTATTGAGATCCTTAATGAGATGTTGCAAGACATTATGAATAGCTCAACCTTATTTGGTGGAAAAATTATTGTTTTTGGTGGCAACTTTTAACAAACATTACCAGTGATAACAAAAGGTAACAGATCGGACATTGTCATTGCAAGCCTTGTTATGTCTTCGATTTGGCCTAAACTGCAGGAGACAAAGCTCATTCAAAACATGCAAGCTTGATTAGACCTTGATATTTCAGCTTTCATGCTTAGAACCAACTAATGCCAACAGTGAAATTTGCATATCTTATACTTTATCAATACCTTTTATCAATGATAACACTTCTCTGGATCAACTATTACAAATTATATTCCCAAACATGCATAATATAGAAAATAATCTGAATGGAATGATCAATAGAGCAGCACTCATGACAAGAAATGACTTTGGACATGTTATCAGAAAATTCCCAAGAGAAGAGAAAATATATTTCAATTTTAATGAAACACTTGACTTAGAAAAATAGATGGATCATTAGGACTTATTTCATACTTTTGATACCCAAATGGCTTCCTCCTCATGTGCTGGTGCTTAAAATGAATTGTCCAGTTATGCTTGTTAGATATATTAATCCAACTGAAGGACAACCAAATGGTACAAGGCTTACACGCAAGGAGTTCTCAACCAATACGACCCGTGCAGAAATTGTAATTGGCTTCTTTGCAGGAAAATTAGTCTTTATTCCTCGAATTCCACTTCAATCATCAGATGATGAATTTTATTCTATTCCTTTTAAATGAACATGATTTGTCCTATAATGCTGTGTTTTGCCGTGACTATAAACAAAGTAAAAGGACAAACATTAGACTTTGTTGGCCTTTACCTCAAGGAATCAGTATTTTTTCATCGGCAACTTTATGTCACACTAAGAGCAAAAATAGTTGCAAATGTTAAAGTACTGATTAGGTCTTCGAATGCAACTCAGCAATCCTCAAATTGGACTAAAAACATAGTCTATGATAAAGTCCTTGATTTAATATCACCAGCTACATCCTAATATGTGCACTGTCCTTTTTTGTTTTTGTTGCTTATTTGCTGAAGTATTCACTAATTGCTTTTGCTTATATTTTTCTTTAATCATCTGTATATCCAATATTTTGGTTCTTTCATTGATCATCTACTTTGTGTAGTGTAAGCTACAAATTTTTTATTACTACTCTCATATGATCATTTAAAAAAAAAAAGTTCTCTAAGTCTATTACAGGATCATATAAAATTATTTTTTTGCTTTGTAGCTGTCTTTGCCTTGTTGATATAAATACAACTACATTTTGCTTTATCTGTATTTTGAACAATACTATAATACATAAAAGTAGCTTAGTCTTATAGAATTAGTCTTGCTTTTTAATATTATAGGTATCTATAATAGTACAATGTATCGATAATTAGCAAAACTCATTACTATGTTTTTCTAAACTATTTAGTTATTCCATTATTATTACTTGACATAGCAAAAATTTAACTATTCCATTATTTTTCCTTCTTGCAAATAATCATGGAAGCCAAATGTGTTCCAATATCTGCTCTCCATGAAAAAACTACCAATTGGATGTCAAAGAATTTGTAGTTGTGAATGAAGAGTAAGATCATTCTGCATTAAATATAAATACCTTTCATCCATTATATAACATTCTAACAAATTTCCATATAAAATAGGTTCAAACTAGTCATATTTACAATGTGGGAAGAATTTTTGGATGTTGAGACTGCAAAAATTCTGAGCATCACACTACAAATCCTAGATGTGCTAATCATGAGACTCCAATAACCAAATTAACCTTATTTAATGGTACCTGTGTTACTCTGTTTAAATATTTGTTCTTTTTTCAATATGATTCTATACTTCTGCAAGATTCTATAAGAGTAAATATTATTGTTACATGATCCTATCCAATACACAGAAGCCACAACTATTATCTTGCACAATCCCCCAATTCCTGAAAATACAGTTCTCAAAAAATAGTAAGCTATAAATCAGATTACTACTAATTACAATTATATATATACACACACACACAAACACTACATTGCTTAGAATAATACAATTCATTATCTTATATCGGGGTGAAATCGAACAAAGCATACATAGACAAAGTTATTCTTCAAAGGTTGTATGACAGAACTCATTAAATTGAAGAAATGCAGGCAAAACCAATTGAGGCAAATCAGGCATATACAAAGCATAACTCATGGGGTAAATATACATTTTGTCTCTTTCATATCATAAATACATTTATGCCTATGAAACACCTAATTCACAATCCAAATGTTCCAATTACATGCTTATTTTCCCTCCACAATTAAAAACAATGTTTGTAAAAGCACAAGCTTACATAGGAAATCCATATCAGAAATTATACATCCTCACTTTCCCAAACTATTTCAAACTTTGTGGAGGAGAGTTGATACGGATATCACATTCCTTCATTGCAATATGCCTGCACCCAAACCATAACAAGGTAAGCTATATGAAAAAACATTAAAAATCCTTACCAAACCACATATACATTAACATCCTCCACTAAACTGGCAAATCAATATTTTATATCCTCTTCAAGGACAGTACTGGAACAATTAATACTCAAATTGAGGACAAATATGCGGAGTATGTTCTTGGAGTCACAATTGAAGAAATAATCCAATTGGAAATGCAAGTAATACTATGGTTAGGTTATGTTTATCTCTCATTTGTATTTTTGCATTACAAAATCTTGCAGACAATACTTAACATATATAGAAGGAAGACCTTATATCAATATGGTGAATGAAAGGCTAATCCGAATGAAGAAATACATTTCCAAGTGAAATCTACTTTTTTCACAATAGAAATGGACTTTATACTTCGCCACAATGTGCTTGCTTACCTAGTTGCTAAGGAACAACCAATGCTTATTGTGCAAGCAAAAGATGACTAAAGCTCCTGCACCAATGATGACTCAGGAATAGAGAATATTGCCTCAGGTGAACAAGATACTCTACTAACAGCCTATGAAGACAACAACAAAGAAAGTGGAAAAAGGCCTGCTATAACTTAGCAAACTGGAAAATCTAAGTAACTAAAGCTTGACTAAGCCAAAGGAAAATTATATTTGGCCTGCTGAACTATAACTTTCTAAATGTATTAAGCTGCCTCTTTTGAAGTTGTATTGTATAGTTAATCACACCTTAACTTATCTCACAGTGTGCTTTTGGAAACCTCATGCATTGCATCTCCTATATAAATTAAACTTATGTTAACCGTGTATCCTTACTATCTTCCAAGTCATGGAAGATAGAATTTTAGCAACAATGCAAGGATACAACATATGCTGATAGACATATCTCCAATCTTGGTTTTAAAGGCTGTCAAATTACTTATTACTCTCCTATCTAATATTAGATTAGTTCCTATAATCTCATATTCTACACATACCCACAATCTCCAATTACATTCAAAACTGGGCATGCTTACGGGAAGGTGAGCCTCAATAAACTAGTATCTAGTATATTTGAAGGTTTAACGTTTGAGTGATATTTCAACAAAGCATTTTTGTAACTGATACAAGAAGAGATTTTCAAGTCCTTCAAGACATTAAGCTTGTGAATGGTGGAGCTCAACAAATCAATGGAATAAAGTTTGAAGTCCAAGCAAGTCAAGGGTTTGAGTTAGTAAAATGTAAAGGCCCAAGACTTGAAGACGAATTTAATCCACCATGAAAACCCTAGTTCAGCCAAAGCACATACCTGGCTATTCAATTCCCAATTGGTCTAGGATTTAGTTTAATATTTATTTTAAGGAGTTGTTAGTTGTTGGCTGATTTTCTTAATGATGTTCTTAATATTGTAGGGTTTGGCCAGCCCTTTGTTACATTAAAAATACCCCCCCCCCCCCCATAGCTTATTATTTCATTCAACATTATTCAAAAAAAATGTGAGAAAATTCTCTCACTTGTCTTCCAAAAACTTGGGTATTTTGCAAGATTGATTATTGTGATTACCTATTTTGAACACTATTGGTTCTTGTCTCGTTATAGACAACGGGTTGATATCTCGTACATTCAAGAGCAAATACTTCAAATTCTTGATTTCTTAATTAAAGGGTTTGAATCCATCAAGTTAGAACATTTAGGCATTCTTGGGTTGCGCATCGATTTCAGGTCTCGTTAATTCATCTATGAGGTTCGCATCAGAGTGGTATCAGAACTTTGGTTCCTAAACACGTTTGTTTTCTTGTTCTTACATTTTAAAATTGTTTTCTTGCTGTTCTTGTTAAGTTTTATTCGAAAAAAATTGCATCTTATTCTTGATTCTTGATTATTCTTGATTCTTATTCTTCTTCTTGTTCTTGTTCTTGTCCGTGTTCTTGGAAATTTGTAGCCATAATTCTTGCTCTTTTGTGTTGGTTATTGCTGTGATTTTTCCCATATCCAAGTATTCTTGTTGTGTTCTTCATGACAAAAAAAAAAAAGAAATTGATTACATAAAACCCTAGCATATTAGAATTTTTGTGATTATCCTTGTTCTTCACATCCATTGGTTCTTTCTTGTGCTCTTGTTAATTGTTGGGAACTGATATTTTGTGACAAGCTACCGATTTGAAAAAAAAAATGTATTGTTTATTGGTATTGCTCAATAGTAGTATTCATTGGTATTGTTCTGTAGCATAAAAAAATAGAAAAGGAAAAAAAGGAAAGAAAGAGGCCGAATTCCAACCCTAGTGGAATTAGGGTTTCCAAGTCCTTCTTGCATTAGGAAGTTTCTGCTAATTCCTTGTTCCTATATACTTTTACAATTTCAATCCTTTTCTTTGTTTGATTACATCATTACTCCTGAATCTTTTTGCACTTGGATTACAATTAATTTCTATTTCCAATTAGGAGTAGTCTTATCCTATTCCTACCAGGAATTGAATTAAATTGCTGCATTTTTTGTAGTTTCCTAAAACTTCATTCTCAACTGATTTTTTTTTTTTTTAGTTTCTTTATCATTTTAGCTTTTGGGTTCATAAAAAAATTGTGAAATAGCGAAAATACCCTTGTTCCCTCGAGTTAATCCTTTCTAGTCTGAAACCCTAGTTTTGTTTGACTTTCTAAATTGCTTAGTGTGCATTCTTTGTTACATCAATCCGCCATTTCGTTGTTATTTCTTTGCTTCATTAGTACATAACTACTAATTGTGTTCTAAGTGTTCGTAATTGCTTGTGTCATTCTTGCCATGTACTTTCAAGCCTACAAAAGACTTTGAGGAGAATTTAAACGAGAGGAAAAAGGCAAGTGTGGTGAGCTCATTAGAGGGTAAAAGCCTTGAATTTGAGTGAAACACGAGTAAAATTGTGTAATATGACATCTTCAAATTTGAGCGTAAACACTCATGAAGTGTTGTGAGCTCCTTCTTAGTATTTACTAATGCTAATTCTTGAAGTTCCTTGTGTTTAGTTTTTGCTGTAGGTTTAAAATGTCTCAAGAAGGGGATTAAGGCCTTGGAATCCCGTGTGGCCGAAATGGCAATATCTGTTGAAAGTATTCAATACTGTCTTGAGATATTAACTTAAGGCATGGAATGAGCCTAGTCAACAATCAAAACAAGCTGAGCCTTATGCTCTCATAATGAGACAAGCTCGTTGAGGTATGTGTCTTAATTACGATTCCAATAACTCTGAGTCTAATGACGGATTGTATGATGTAGGTGCAAGGTCAAGAAATAGCTTACATGCTCAGAATGATGAGCAGGAGGATTTTTCTAAGAAACCCACCTTGGTGATTTTACAGGCAGTTGACGCTCAACCTAAGGATGACCAAAATGAGGTACTCAGCCAAGGTGATTCAAACTCGGACATTGAACTTAGATATCTAGATTCTTTCCCCTCTAATTTACACTTAGGCTCTAAAACTGATCAAATTTTGGTAATTAATGATGCCATCGTTTCTCAACCAGCCATGGTTTGTACTTCTTCTTTGAACTTAGCCATTCAAGAATAAGTTTTTCACTGGCTTTGGCTTTGGTTTCAAACGACAATGTACAAGGTTCAATTCCAGCTATGGATATTTTGGTAATTTTTTATTCAATTCTCACTAAATTACAATTTCAAATTATGAATGATCAAGTTTTTTGTAAGCCGAAGACTTGCATCAAAAAGAAAGCTCATAGCTCGAATATTCCATCCTTTGATTCATTATTATATTCCGAAAAGTGTGAGCCTACCCTTCATGATTTTCAACAACAGATAGAATCTTTTAGAGATTTCAGTTTGCAAATGGATAAGCGATTGGGTTCGGATGTTCCTAGCCCAACTTTAGGTCAACAGCGCAAGCCCTGAAAAAAGAAAAGTCACTATATGGTAACAAGAACTATCCTCAACACTAGATGAGACCTCTAGTCGATTACTGACTACTTCAACCCAGGCTTGATGTTAAATTGCACATTCTAGCATTACTGTGATCGATAATGTAATTTTTTCTATTGGTTTCATTAAATAAGGTGATTAGGACAGTTTAGTTTCTTAGTAGTTCACTTTTAATCGCTTGTACTTCTTTAACTTTTATTAAAAAATTGGGGGATGGGGGTTTTGCCTCACCCCCACAACCATTCGGTGGTGTTTAATAAAAAAAAATTTACAATTTGACAATAAAAACAAGTATAGGTGAATTTTTCTTATTTCGGGAGACAATTTCAATTTCAAATATGAAAAAGTTGATTAGGATCACAAATAATTGTCAACACCACAAAATATTATGCAATAACCATCTGGTGAATTGGTACACACTCAATTGCAGAAAAGCCATTTGTAGAAAAAATTATCCCAAAATTCCAATATTGAATTGCATCCAGGGCAACATCATAACATGCCAATAACATATCAAATTATGATGTAGACCGATGATTGAAGTAATAATTGAATGATCAAAATTATAGTTATATGTGGTAAGCTCTAATACTACTATTAGTCTATAGCCCCAAGAGCCATAACAATTACAAAATTGATTCATATACGAAGCAAAAAAGGTTTTTTGTATAATCAATATAATACAAAACTTACCTTATTTTCTTCTTTAGCAACTTCCCAGTAACTTCTCTTCTTGAGCAACCCAAGTGTGTTGCCTCCTAAAGTGTCCATGCTCTATCAGTATTCTCGTAAAAATATATTTAGTTATTCTATTGTTTGATTCTGATTGCCAACCAAAACAATAGATAAGTTTATTTATAGACTTGTTTGTCAAAGAGTTTTACATAAGAAGATATTTATTTTAAAATATACGGGATAAATCAACCTAACTAATTGAGCTTGATATAAGGGGGTTAAATCAATCTTACTGTGATTTAAATTAATACACAGGATCATTTCTTCAGTAGGTAACTTATTTGCTAACTTGCTTTACTTAAGCAAGCCTTGTCAGACTTAAACTCTTATATCGATCTCATCAGTATTTTATTTGTTATGATATATATATCAAACTATCATTCTATCTGTATTCTAGTCAATAACAATAACATATATCAATAATTCTTATTTATTTTGAAACAAAAATATAGAAAAAAGTCCCTTTCATACAAATAATTTGCACCTTCCACCGTACTACATTCTATATAAGGTATTGTCAAAATATTACTTCGTATATATCATGATTTTCATACACTAATTGGACTTTGAAATCATTTATAAAATATTGATATAAATAAATATAAATATAAAAACTATTTAAATTTGCACTGGCATGTTCTTTTGAGTCCAATTCTTATGAAATCAATTGAATGTACTTTCTCGTTATTCAAAAATGGTAGATTCCTTGTTGAGCATTTATATAATTTAATAGATACATAAAAGACCTAATGTCGCTTGCATACAGCCTTTAATTCAACATCAACTTTTGCCAAATCAAAATAATTTTTACATAATAATTACATATATATATACATATATATAAACCTCTCAGGTCTAAGGACAAAAAGATTTTACGGTAGAAGGTAGTATGAGAGCAATATTTATAATTATATTCTTAAACGGATCTTGAGTGTGCATACAACTTACATCACACCCACTTGTTTGCTTAATGTCACTACCTCAATAACGAAATATATCATTCTATTATATAGCAACCCAACAAGTGTAGACTTTATTATTTTACAGTCTAGAACAAACTTAGATACCAACTATTAAATTATTATTCCATACTATTGGTTCTTCAACCAATAGAATAATTTAATAATATCTTAGTAAAGTCTCATTAATATCGTATATCAATTTAGTTAGAGTACACCCAAGGTATTATGTATTTTTATTTTTATTTTTGATTTCTTTAATAGAAATTAGATAAGCATAGATTAATTGAAATTAAAATCTCTCATCCTTTATAAAATTATTTTCTCTCTAAAAATCTTCCTTGCTTGAAAGTTGACAATCATCGCAGACCCTACTGCCTCTCAGCCTCATGCTGAGGGGACAAAAACACTATCTTTTGCTAATGTTCTAGAAAAGAAAATTCAAGTTGATGATTCCATGCAAATGCCATTAAAAAGATACGGGTTTATAAGGGTGAGCTTGCATTTTTCTTTTCAGATGGAGAGGTTCAAGAGCTCTCCAATCTTTTGCAATTTGCCTTGGTAGGTAAGTTTCTAAGAGGAAAACCAAATATGGCTATTCTTCGTAAAAATTTCATACTATTGGTTTTAAAAGTGATGCATGTTATGTTGTTGGCTCAAATCTTCTTGAATCATTGATGGTTATCACATGAGAGTTCTCAAATGGCATCCTTTATTCTCTATTGATACTAAACCCTCCATAATGCCCACATGGATCACGTTTGAGGGACTCCCATACTACTTTTTCAACAAACATTCAGTCTTCTCCTTTTGACAAGCTATTGGCAAGCACTTAAAAATTGATTTGGCTACTGAAATGTTTGTCTAGGCCCCACCTAGCAAAGGGGTGTGTTGAGGCAAACTTGCAGGCTGATTTGCCTACCAAAATTTGTCTTGTTATAGGGTAAGAAGGTGGCAATGGCAAAAAATTTCATACGAAAATCTTCCATTATACTATTCTAAGTGCCAGAAGCAAGGACATAAACTTTCTAATAGCTTATTGACCAAGGAAGATATTGATGGTTATGTGAATATTCTGAAGAATAGTTCTAAAAAATCAATAACTGAAGGCCATGATCAATGAAATAAAGGATTGATTGATTCAAGACAACCAAAATTAATATGGGTACAGGTTCAGAAGGATCAAGCAGGACCCTAAGGTACATCATAGGTGAAAGATAAACAAATTCAAATAAAAGAAGCTGAAACAACAGTTAAGGAGACAAATGAAGATAATGTGGCTTTAGGCACTTTTCCATGTCAACCACTCACACTGTCCTTAAACAAGGAAATTCCATTGATTCCAATTTCAGCTTCAAGTGCATCATCAATTCAAGATCCTCCAGCTGAAGTCCAGGATGAAAGCTCAGATGATGATGCTAAGGAAGTCACAGTTCAAGATAATTATGTTGCAACAATCCCTTAAATTGATCCACGATTAGTGGAAAAGATGGATTAAAAAATGAATGCGGTATTTTTTCAAATTTGAATAAGAGAGCATCTATTTTTTATGTTGATAACATCTGATTGTTGAATAAAACACTAACTGTGGGAAAGGTGTTGACTAATTCAAAGGATAAATCCTTTCTTATTACTCCTCAAATTACTAAAGAAGATCAAAGTTACCAATCAGATGTGGGTAAGCCTCCATTACAAAATTTAAACAACCCCCCTAGAAGATTGGTTTACAGCAAGTAAAATTTTGGACAGGAAATTCCTAAAGCTTAGGAAAGCTGTTGTGGCAGATGTGAATGCTTCCAAATATGGATGAAAGCTTAGGAAGAGAAAACTATATCTCCAAAGATTTCACAGGATGGCAACTAGGAGTACAACCATTCATACTTCAATTAGTCAACCCTACCTCAGCCTTAATAATTAGTTTCCTCATATGGAACATTAGGAGAATAGGTAATAAGCCTTCTCTTCCAAGATTAAAGTTACTTATTAGACAGAATAAAACTCATGTGCTTTTTTTTGCTTGAACTAGTGGTGCATGATTCGAAGCTCAACTCTTATTGCTTTAAACTAGGGTTTCATTCTTGCATGGCTAATCTTTCTGACAAAATCTATCTTTTTTGGAGTTCAGACTTCATTATCACAGATTGCAGTAATACTGATCAAATGCTTCATGTTAGGATTTCTTCTCAGCTCCTTCCTAAAGACTATATGACCTTTTTTTATCTATGCTAAGTCAACAAAGATTGGTAGAAGGGATTTTTAAATGCTGACTTGTTGCCTAGAATTTTCACCTCCACTTTGTTGATTCTTATACCAAAGAAGGAAAATCCCTCCACCTTTCCTGACTTCAAGCCAATTAGTCTATGTACCTTTGTCAATAAAGTCTGTACACATAAGGTCATGGCTATTAGGCTGGGAAGAATTTTACCAAGATTTATATCTAAGAAACAAGTTGCATTTGTGAAAGGGAGAAATATATTAGAAAACATACTTATAAGTCAAGAATTGGTGGACTTCACTGACAAAAAAACTAGAAGAAGTAATCTAATTTTGTAGCTGGACTTGTCTAAGACTTTTGATAGGGTTTCATGGTTCTTTTTCCTCAAGCTGATGGAGGCTTTTGGCTTTTCTCAAAGGTGGATTACCCTATTTACTCACATAATTGATAACTGTTGGTTTTCTGTTTTGATCAATGGATCTCCTAAAGGATTCTTTAAAGCTACAAGAGGCCTCAGGCAAAGGGATCCATTATCCCATCTTCTTTTCATTCTGTTGAAGGAAACTTATAGTAGAGGGTTGAAGAAGGAATTCTAGTGTAGAAAGGTTGCACCCTATGTAGTTTCCAAGTCTTTTAATTCCTTAACGCATTGCTGATATTCTGATGATTTTCACTAAGGTAAGATGTCTAGTGAGATTCTACTTCTCTTAAGAATTTAAAAGATTTCATTTCTCAGTTTGAAGCTAATTCTGGCCAACATATTAACATTGGTAAGAGCACTTTTTATCTTTCTTCAATGAGTCCAGTGGGAAGAGTTAGGATTATTCATCAAATCACTGGATATACAAGGAAATCTTTTCCCATCCTCTATTTGAGATGTCATATACAGAATGTCAAGAGGAGGAGAGTTTTATTTAAAGCAATGATTGAGAAGATTTAAGCTAGGGTTTTTGGATGGCAATCTAGGTTCCTTTCTCTAGGTGGTAGGCTTATATTGATAAACCATGTGCTCAGTAGTATACTAATACGTGTCAAACCCTAAATTCACAAAATAACTATGTACTAATACGTCTCCGCAAGTACACAGGTCGGATAATAGTATATAGGTAATAAGGATCTTTCCCACCAGAATCAAATTGGTCAATTATTGAATATTTAGTATCAATCACTATTTAGATGATCACAAATTGAAAAGAATTAAGTATATATTTTTGAGATCTTTTTTTTTTTATAAAATAAATTAAATAACAAACTAACCCTAGAAGATTACGGAAAATAAATTTGCGTGAATTAAAGGACAAACTAATTTAACTATGAAATAATTAATTGACAAAAAATCCTAACTAAAATTAATTAAAGACCTAATAAAAGCAAAATAAAATAAATAACGAAATTAAACTAAGAATTAATCCTAAATTAAAAATAAGTAAACTAGGCAAAAAGCTATTAAATAATTAAATGAAAAAATTGAAGTGAAAATAATTAACTAATAGATAATAAAGCATACTCAAACCCTCCGACGATTGTCACAGGTTTTTCGGAGAATTCACGAATCCAAAAATCATGAATTGTAAGAAATCTCGAACAAATTCTTGAAATTGAAATTTAAAAAGTACTAAAGAAATTAATGCAAAAAATATAAAATTGTCTAGAGAGAACCCTAGCGGCTACTCTCAAAAATACCTAAAACCTACTTCTCCCTAATTCTCTAATGGAACTAACTTATGAGGGAAAAAGGCTATTTATAGGAATATGTGGGCTTTTCTTTTAATAATCAACTTGTTGCCCACACGCGTTTGGACTCGCATGGCTTTTGCACGTTAGGATCCTTGATGCAATCATAATCCTTGTACCCTTGATATGGCCCACGTTTGACTTTGCTCTTGCCATCTTTGCTTAAGCTTTGCTGCAGCACAATTTATCCTTGCTGCAGCAAGGATCTCCACTGCCAAAGTGTAATTTGGCCAGGCTCGCTTTATCCTTTTTTTTTTTCCGTTGTTCAAGAATGAAAATCTCCACTTTGGAACTTCTAAAATTACCCTTTCCTCCATAGCACAACAAAATTAACATTACTAATATAATTTTAACACAAATTTAACACTAAAAATTACTAAAACTCATCAAAACACACAAAACCTAATTTTAAACTAATAATCCAAAAACACACACAAAACACCTAAAATTAGGGTTACAAAACATCAAATTAGGGTTCATAGTAAATGGAAATTATCCCCAAACTTTTAGACTTATCAGCTCCCCCCAACTTGATGTTTTGCACGTCCCGGGCAAAAACAAAAGAAAAAGAGTAACACACTAACATGACCACTAACAAAAAGAAAATCCATACAAAATTAACTCCTCCCATGTATCAACAATATAATTTTTAACAAAAATGCAATTGAATTCCACACACACATAAGAAAATTTCAATCCATAATCCCATATTCATCATAGCAATGTAACCACTCCACTCACAAAGAAAAAGTATGGAAAGTAGAATCACTCCTTAACCCATCTTGACAAGACTTATATTAACTATAGTTTAACAAGTGACAATGTAGTCAAATATTCAAAAGAATGTTTGCATCCCATAATCACTAATACGAATTAATTCGGACCAAAGATCAAATAGGACTTTATCGACTTGTAATGTAAGGCTAAGGGACATAGGTAGGATAAATTTAGAAAAAGTAGCTTAAATCACCTTAGTTGCACCACTTGACGTCATAGGTGAACCAAAATCCCAAAATACATGTTCGAACCACATCATCATTTAACCAATAACTTTATCCAACAACATAGAGGTTATAACATTTCCTCTTAATTCGCAACAAAATAATACGTGAACTTAAATACATTTTTTTTTTTTTTGGATTTTTTTTTTCGAATAATAACAACAATAATAACAATACCAACTAACTTTAGCAATAACTTTATACCCAACAAGGACTTCATCAATCAAAATATCTCAATGTTCCACAAAAAACAACTTAATAGTATTGATGTCGTCAACACTAACTAAGGTGATGGGTAGAAAAATGGGAAAACAAAACAAAAGGATAAAATGGCTAAATAATGTGGTTACCAGCAAAGAATAGGCTTATAAGCTCAAGATGGGACACTAGGGATAACCATAAAAAGGTAGCATTTTTAGGCTCAAACGGTCCAAAGAAATTGCCTATATCATCTCTTTAGTCCAAAATTCATTCATATTTTGCAAATATGGAATGATCCCGACTTCTAATATGTCACAAATTAAATCCAAATTGCAATAAGTGGTCAAGGATATCACTCATTTAAAAATTAACGAAACTGCCACACATATTCACACATTGTCACACATTGTCATATAAAAGTGATGTCACATTCCATGAATAAATGGGGTTAAAGAACAAAAATTCTTATACACACGTGGATTCAATAATTCATTTTTTTTTCTCCAAAAACTATTGATACATAAAAGAGTCAATTAAGTATAGAAATTCCCCTAAGAAAAACATTAACAAAATAAAAATATAACACCTAAAATAACCTATTCGACAAAAACACACATACTATAGCTAAACCTCTCCCCTCAACTTGAGTGAGACATTGTCCCTAATGTGTCGACAAAAATAGAAGAAGAAATAAAAACAAACACACATATCACTACACATAAAACAGTCAAAAAGGAAAAGATCTAAGTGCGAAGAAAAAGAAAAGAGAACTTTCCCTAGGAACGACCTCAAGGACCAACTTCATCATCTGCCCACTGCATGGTCGGCGTACTCGTTCTCTGACTCCTCAGACCCAGATTCATATTCATCATCAACTAATGGGCCAAAATGCCAACTAGGGGCATCTGGTTCTAATAGCCAATTCGGCAAATTAAGAGGTTAGGCAGGACGCAACTGGTGAGCCAAAATATCTAATTTGCGATGCAGGGTATAAAGGCTCTGGCTATGATAAACAGCTAAAGAACACAACTCTACCTCAGTATGCGGTGGACGAAACACATAATCAGGATGCGCAGGAGGTGGCAACTCCCAAGTACCCTGCTGACTGTGATTTTGAGAATTCAAAACAACTTGTTCCTCCTGCACCCTAGGTTGCTACTTTGCAATCAAATCCTGAAGGGACTTATCATGCTTCTTCAAAGTGAGGCGTAACCTAGGACCAGTTATAGGTTTGTTGGGACAGATCTAGATTCTATAAGAATGCGTAAAGTGACACATGCTTTGGTACATAAAGAAGTAATCAAATTAGAAAAAATAAAACTAGGATGGTCTTTTGTTGTTAGCACCATTACGGAGAATCTCCATCTGGATCTCCAAGACAATATCAATAGACCAACCTTTAATCAAAGCATAAAGGAGGACAGCCCTATCTCAAGTCACTTTAGTCAAATGAGTAATGGGAAGAATACGAGAGGTCAAAAAATGATACCACATTAAAGCGTACAGAGACAACCAAGTTTTCAAAAATTGTTCATGTTCCCCAGTCGGATAAAATTCCCATTTAGCCATACCATCGGGAACATGTGGATCACATAACTCCCATAATAGCACATCATAATTAATATCGGAACGTTTAAAAATAGCATTCTCACTTTCATCAATATTCAAAATCTGGTAATAAGCATTAATAACCTCACGACTAAAATTGACCGAGCACTTTCTAACCTGAACTACAGTGCTAGGGAGTTTATGGGTGTTAGCAATAAATTCCCGAACAATTGTATCATTACCCACAGTAGCATCTTCCCTAACAAATCTAGACCAAGTACGATCAGAAATTTGCAGAAAGAAAAGCACGGCGTACTTCACCTGGTGCAGTCAATGTATTAATTTTATCTAGAAATGATCCATAAAAATCGATACCTCTCTCTAAACAAGGCAAAGCAATTAAAGCCAATTTATCATAAAACATCTGTGCGTCAACACTCACTAATCTATTTTTATCAAGAGCAACTTTAGGTTCATGAGATTGATAATGGACGACCTCTGATTCAACAAGACCCAATAGAATTCAAGACTTTCCTGTTTCTTAATTGCATAGATGTTAAAACCAAAGAAGCGCAATGAAATAATAAAGAAAGAAATCACAACTATAATCCCACAAAAATAAAAGAGAAGTAACAGGAAGTCCACCAATAAAATCCACAATTTGGAAATATGAAATTCTACCAACAAAGAAGTAGTAGGCAAAAATCAATTATTGAAAATAATGAAAACAAAACTTGGGATGCATACCTAACCCATCAAAATCAAGGTAATAGAAAAGTGGAAGGACCTTACTTGAACCAATGGGAACAAAATTGGTAGTGAAAAGTTCCAATCTTGAGGTAGCCAAATAGACCGTAATCTTGAATTGAAAACCTTGTGATGGAGGGGGAAGAGAAAATAAATCTAAGATAGAAGATAGATCTTAAGAGAGAAGAGTAATGGGCAAAATCTAAGAGAGAGAAAAGTATCAACTGTATTTTATGAAGAGGAAGATCTCTTATAAAGACAGGTTTTAAAGGAAGAAGAAGAAGAAGAGAGAAGAAAAAGGAAGGGGAAAAGATTTTTTTTCTTCGAACAGTCACATTGCCTACTACAGTAGGGCCAAGTTCGCTGCAACAGGTTTATGTACTATTTGCAAAAAGCTTGGGCCTACTGCAACCTGCCCTTTTATTACATTTGCTTATAAAAATGCAATAAATTGGCTGGTTGCAGCAGGCCCAAGCTCGCTGCAGCCAGCTCATCCACTGTTTTTTTTTTTTTTTTTATTCATTCCACTTCCACTTCCACTCCCAACCTGTAAAAGAATATATAGATGATTAATATTATAGTACTTAACAAAACAAGTTAAAGGATTATTATCAAACTAAACAACGAAATACTAAAGCAGAAAATTATATAAACTTGGGTTGCCTCCCAAGAAGCGCCATTTATAGTCTTAGCTAGACTTAGGAATGAGATGATTATGAACTAAGGAAATGGACAGTTTCCCATCCGTCATCAATCGATCCACCATGATAGACCACCATGATAGAGTTTAAGTCTATGACCATTAACTCTAAAATTTCCTTTCACGCCTTTTACTTCCACAGCCCCATATGGAAATACCTCACTGACTTCAAATGGACCACTCCAACGGGATTTAAGCTTTCTAGGGAATAACTTGAATCTTGAATTGTAAAGAAGTACCAAATCACCAACTTTGAATTCCTTGCGTAAGATATGCTTATCGTGCCAAGCTTTTGTTTTCTCCTTATAAATCCGGGCACTTTCATAAGCTTCTCTTCAAAATTCGTCTAATTCATTCAAATCCAAAAGCCTCTTTTTAGCTCCTTCTTGCCAATCAAAATAGAATTAACTTTTTCACTGCCTAGTATGCCTTGTGTTCCAATTCAACCGGAAGGTGACATGATTTACCAAAAAGCATCCAAAATGGAGACATCCTAATAGGAGTCTTATATGTAGTGCGATAAGCCCACAAAGCATCATCAAGTTGTCTAGACCAATCTTTCCTAGATGCATTAACCGTCTTTTCCAAAATTTGCTTAAGTTCGCGATTGGACACTTAAACTTGTCCCGAGGTTTGAGGATGATAAGCAAGTTAAACCTTATGTCTTACCCCTTATTTGGACAACAGTGATTCAACTTGGCATTTGTAAAGTGACTCCCACCATCACTAATGATAGCTCGTGTGAAAAGATATTTTTCTTAACAAAACTCACCACCACACGAGCATCTTAGTGGGTAAGGCCACTGCTTCGACCCATTTCGAAACATAGTCCACCGCTACCAGGATGAATTTATTAGAAAAAGAACTAGGAAACGGTCCCATAAAATCTAAACCCCTAAAGATACATCAAAAACTTCACAAACTAATATGTTGGTCAACGACATTTCGTTCATTCTTGATAGATGTCCGGTCCTTCAGCATTCATTGCACTTCATCACAAAATCTCTTGCATCTTTGAATAGACTGGGCCAATAAAAACCACATTGTAAGACCTTGGCAGCTATCCGTTGACAGCCATGATGACTACCTACCGGAGAGGCATGAAAATGATGTAGAATATCAACTACCTTCTCTGCTGGAATACACCGACATATAACTTGATCACTACATCTGCGGTAAAGAAATGGTTCCTCCCAAAAATAATATTTGAGTTCATCAAAGAATTTTTTTTCCTTTGATTTATGTCCATTAAGGATGGTACCACCTTGGCTACAATAGTTTACTATATCCGCATACCAATGGTGTGTCTCTCCCAAGGTTATCAATAGTTCAGTGGAGAATTGGTCATTAATTGGCACCTCTTCTTCACTAAAAGTTTGGGTCCCTCTAGCCGGGAGAGATGGTTTCGGCAACAGAATTTTCAATGCCCTTCTTATCAACGACCTCCCAATCAAATTCCTGAAATAAAAGTATCCACCGAATTAACCGAGGTTTGCATTATGTTTAGAAAGCTAAATGGCCAGTATGCACAATCACTTTACTTCCTATAAGATATGATCTAAATTTATCAAATGCAAAAACCACAGCTAATAATTCCTTTTTGGTAGTAGAATAGTTAACTTGTGCATCATTTAGTGTGCTACTGGCATAGTAGATGATATGCAAAACTTTGTTCACTTTTTGGCATAAAGCAGCGCCCACCGTATAATCACTTGCATCACACATAAGTTCAAACGGTAAAGACCAATTTGGAGCGATTATAACTGGAGCAAGTAGTTAATGACTTTTTCAACAATTCAAATGCATGCACACACTTGTCATCAAAATTAAAAATAGTGTCCTTTTGCAATAATACACACAATGGCCTAGAAATCTGGGAGAAATTTTTAATGAAACGCCGATAAAAATCGGCATGACATCCTAAAAAACTTATGACAGCTTTACACTGTTAGGAGGAAGCAACTTTTCAATTACCTCTACCTTGGCCTAATCAACCTTGATTCCTCTTTCAGAAATTTTATGACCCAAAACAATACCTTCCTTGACCATAAAATGACATTTTTCCCAATTCAATGATAGGTTGGTTTCTTCACAACGTTTCAAAACAAGAGTCAAATTACGTAAGCATGTGTCAAAAGAATCACCAAAGACGCTGAAATCATCCATAAAAATTTCCATACATTGTTCAATTAATTCATCAAATATGGCAAACATGCACCATTGGAATGTGCTTGGAGCATTGCAAATACCAAAAGGCATACGCCTATAAGCAAATGTACCATAAGGGCAAGTGAAAGTAGTTTTTTCTTGATCTTCTGTTGCTATGACTATTTGGAAATAGCCAGAGTACCCATCAAGGAAACAATAAAAAGCGTGTCCTGCAAGTCTCTCTAACATTTGATCAATAAAGGGAAGGGGAAAGTGATCTTTTTTCCTAGTGACCTCATTTAATTTTCTATAATCAATACACATGCGCCACCCGGTGATTAGTCTAGATGGAATCAATTCATTATTTTTATTAGCTACCACCGTGATCCCCCTTTTTTTTGGCACTACTTGAGTAGGGCTGACCCACTCAATGTCACTAATGGGATAGATAATACCTGCATCTAACAATCTCAACACTTCCTTCCTAACCGCCTCCTTCAAAGTAGGATTCAATCTACGTTGAGGTTGCCTACATGGTTTAAAATTTTCTTTGAAAAGAATTTTATGAATGCAAATTGTAGGACTTATACCCTGAATGTCCTCAAGGCTCCAAGCAATTGCCTTACGGTGCAATCTCAAGATATCAAGCAGTTTAGACAATTGATCATGAGTAAGATACGAACTAACAATAGCGGGGTAACTGTTATCCTCATCTAAAAATGCATAACGGAGGTTTGATGGTAGGGGTTTAAGTTCCAGTGCGGGGGGTTCGTTGGTCAGAGACCCCCCCCTCTTACCTATTTCATCCTCCTGATGATCATCTCCCTCTATGATTGGATTTTTATCCAAAATCTCCAAGCATTTTTGAACATCTTCATCATGCTCTTCTTTATCACCTCTTGCAATAAGTGTTGTGTCTAATGGAAGTCTCTTAAAGTTTGCCCTACAAAATTCATCACAAATCTCATCAATTATGTCAATTTTCATTACATCATCATAATAAGAAGGAAATTTTAATGCATCAAAAGCATTAAAAGAAACAGTATGCTCATCAATCCGAAATTGGAGTTTGCCAGCTTGAACATCAATCAGAGCTCTTCCAGTAGTGAGAAATGGCCTCCCAAGATTGGAAGGCTTGGAGATAATAAAATCTGCTGGCAAAAATACTTTGTCAACCTTGACTAATACATCTTCAATAATGCCCGATGGATATTTAATACTCCTATCCGCAAGTTGAAGTGACACATTGGTAGGCTTTAATTCTCCTCCCTTCAATTTTTTGTAAACAGAAACGGGCATTGTAAATTGATTAAGGCCCCCAAGTCACAAAGAGCTTTTTCAAAGAATAATCCTCCAATTTCACATGGAATGGAGAATGACCCCTTCTTCACATTTAGATTGGCAAGCTTCTTTTTTAAACACTTCTAGATGTTAAATAAGGGACAGATTTCCTAGGAGTTTCCTCTTTCCCGTGAGCATTTGCTTCATGAATTTAGCATAGCTTGGCATGCTTTCTAAGACTTCAATAAACGGAATATTTATCTCCAACTTTTTGAAGATTTCCAAAAATCTCTTAAACTTTTTCTCCTTGTCCTTAGTTTTGAGCCTTTGTGGGAACAGAATTTGAACTTGCTTTGATGGCTCAAGGGGTATAACTTTCTCTTCATTTGTCCTCCTAGTAGGGATTTGATATTTGGCCGATTCACGTTGTTGCTTGGGTTCCTCCTTTGATAACAATCCCACTTTTCTTTGGATTTTCTCACCCTCTGCTTGTACCTTCTTTTCCATAACATTATCCTATATATTCTTATTCAACTCATTGTGATCAAGCGAGACGACAGCTTTGGCATGTTCCCTGTGGTTACCGTCCCATGGGTTGGGAATAGTATCACTTGGCATGGTACCTTGAGGTCTCTTAGTGAATTGTCTAGCTATCTGGCCCATATGGTTCTCCAAGTTTTTAATTGATGCTTCATGATTTCTCATTGATGTTTCATGAGTCCTCAGGAATTGATCAAACATATCTTCTATACTCCGAGAACTTTGACCTTGGTTTGGTTGTTGGGGTTGGTTAAAGGGTTGGTTGGAATGTTGATTTGGATTTTGAGATTGGTTTTGAGGTGGCCGAAATGATTGGTATGGTTGATTTTGAGGGTTAAGATTAGCGGTTGGTCTAGGCTGTGAGATTTGGGACTGTGGGTAATTAGGCTGAAAAGAAAAGTTGTTTGGCTGATGGTTGGGTTGATTGTTGTTACCACTCCAAGAAAAATTGGGGTGATTCCTCCACCCTGGATTGTAAGTGTTGACATGTGAATATGGATTATTTTGAGGCCTTGGATTGAACTGCCAGTTGTTGACAAATTGGGCTTGTTCTTGGCAGGATGACTCTTCAAATCCACACTGATTGGGCTTATGATTTCCTCCACATAGTTCACAAATAGTTTGAGTTGACAAGGATGAAGCTACCGAATTGACATTCAAATTACCAAGGGTTTTTGTCAAGTTCGCCACCAAAGATGTCAACATTTTATTTTGGGCTAAGATGGTATCAGTTTGATCAAGATTAGCACCCCCTCCTATCTTGTTGAATTGGTTGAATAGCTGCTATCTGATAGTAATTAGAGGCCATCACATTCAACATTCTTTGGACCTCCTCGGGTGTTTTGTATGATAAAGATCCTTCTGCAACAGCATCCACCATTGTCTTGGTTTCAAGGTGTAACCCATTATAGAAGGTTTGCACTTGCATCCACAGTGGAATGCCATTATGTGGGCAACGTCTCAATAGATCCCTATATCTTTCCCAAGCTTCGCCGAAGATATGGCCTTCTCCAACATCCTGTTTGAACAATGTGATTTCATTCCTCAACTTTGCAGTTTTGGAGGGAGGAAAGAATTTAGTTATAAAACCTTGAGCAAGTTTCCTCCCAAGTCGTGAATGTTCATTCATCACAACTTTGTAACCACCATTTGGCTTTATCCCTTAAAGATAAAGGAAATGCCATCATTCGGACTGCATCTGGTGAAACCCCATTATATTAGAAAGTGCTAATAATCTCTTCAAAATTTCTCAAATGGGCATGTGGATCTTCGGTTGCTCCACCTCCAAACATGGCAAGAGTCTAAAGCATCTGAATTAGAGCTGGCCTAATTTCAAAATTATTCGCTTGGATGGCGTGTCTGGTAATACTAGAGTTAGCCCTATCAAAAGTGGGTCTAGTGTAATCCCTCAACAATCGCTGTCTATTACCGTTCCCGTTCCCATTCCCATTCACAGTTTCCTCCTCATCTTCATTCCTGGGAACATCCTCATTCCTTGGTGCATTCAAGACAGCTTGAATTGGCCATGGTAAATTTCTCTTGGTCCATTTGTTTCTTTTGTTTCCTTAACCCACTAAGAGTTCTTTCTATTTTCAAATCAAGTAGAAGTAGTTTTTTATCACCAAGGGTCATAAACTATAAAACAACACTAGAACACAAGTTAAACATACCACTGCGGAAAATTTAAAAGAACAAGGAATAAAATAAAATCACATAAAGAAAACGAGAAGAAATTAAAAAAAAAATAAAAAAAAACCTAAATTAGCAATAATACTAAGTGGCTCGATATTGCCAAAGATTTAATCCTTGGCAATGGTGCCAAAAACTTGATACGTGTCAAACCCTAAATTCACAAATTAACTACGTACTAACACACATCTATGCAAGTACACGGGTCGGGTAGTAGTATATAGGTAATAAAGATCGTTTAAATTGGTCAATTATCGAATATTTAGTATCAATCACTATTTAGATGATCACAAATTGAAAAGAATTATTTTTGAGATCTTTTTTTTATAAAATAAATTATTAAATAACAAACTAACCCTAGAAGATTACGGAAAATAAATTTGCGTGAATTAAAGGACAAACTAATTTAACTATGAAATAATTAATCGACAAAAAATCCTAACTAAAATTAATTAAAGACCTAATAAAAGCAAAATAAATAAATAACGAAATTAAACTAAGAATTAATCCTAAATTAAAATTAATTAAACTAGGCAAAAAGCAATTAAATAATTAAATGGAAAAATTGAAGTGAAAATAATTAACTAATAGATAATAAAGCGTACTCAAACCCTCCGAAGATTGTCACAGGTTTTCTGGAGAATTCACGAATCCAAAAATCACGAATCGTAATAAATCTTTGACAAATTCTTGAAATTGAAATTTAATAAAGCACTAAAGAAATTAATGCAAAAAATATAAAATTATCTAAAGAGAACCCTAGCGGCTACTCTCAAAAATACCTAAAACCTACTTCTCTCCAAATTCTCTAATACTAACTTGTGAGGGAAAAGGGCTATTTGCCATAGGAGTATGTGGGCTTTTCTTTTAATAATCAACTTGTGGCCCACACGCGTTTGGACTCTTGCTGGCTTTTGCGCGTTAGGATCCTTGATGCAATCATAATCCTTGTATCCTTGATATGGCCCACGTTTGACTTTGCTCCTACCATCTTTGCTTAAGCCTTGCTGCAGCACAATTTATCCTTGCTGCAACAAGGATCTCCACTGCCAAAGTGTAATTTGGCCAGGCTCGTTTTATCCTTTTTTTTTTCCGTTGTTCAAGAATGAAAATCTCTACTTTCGAACTTCCAAAATTAGCCTTTCCTGCATAGCACAATCAAATTAATATTAATAACATATAAGGAACACAAATTTAACACTAAAAATTACTAAAACACATCAAAACACACAAAACCTAATTTTAAACTAATAATCGTAAAACACACACCAAACACCTAAAATTAGGGTTACAAAACATAAAATTAGGGTTCATACTAAATAAATTATCCCTAAATTTTTAGATACTATATCATATACCCCTATATCTTTTAACTGTCCTACAACCTCCCAAAACAATTTTAAAGGATATTGAAAAAATTCTTGGTAACTTCTTTTGAAGGGCTTCTGAATTAGGGAGGAAAAGGCACTGGTCATCCTGGAAATCTTTATGCCACCCTACACAATCAAATGGATCAGGAATTCATTCCTTAGAGGATATCTCACATGGTATGGCAATGGAACTATGGTTCAACTTTAAAAAAGAGAATTCTCTTTGGTCCACGCTTCTTGAATCAAGGTATTTGCATTGAAATCATCCAGTGATGATGAAAATGGGAGACCTATATCATCAGTTTGAAGAAGAATGATGGAGGTAAGAGAAGAAATTGAAGAATTCATCTTTATCAGAATCGGAAATGGAACATCTTCTTTCTGGTTTGATTATTTGGATAGAAGAAGGTCCACTATACAACATTGTGCAGCAAGTTCACTCCCGGACATTCAGATTAACCAACTTTGGCAACATAATGAATGGAGGGTATGCAACTTCTGCCTAACAGTGTCACAACAAATAAGCTTCACACCATTGAATCTATTTTAACAAGAAGGGAGATAATTCTTGAGAATTCAACAGATGAACTAGCATGGACTCTAACTTCTAAAGGGGTATTTCATTAACATCATAAGAATGCATGCAGAAGGTGCAACATACACATCAAGAACCATGATTTGGAATGCTAGAATTTAAATTAAAATTTCTTTATTTATGTGGAGGCTTATTAACTACAAGATTTATATTGCTAATGTTCTTATCAAATTAGGGTTTAGTCTAGTTTCCAGATGCTATTGTGGATTACATTCTGAAGAGATTGATCATTGCTTCCTACATTGTTTCATTGCAAGAGAAGTATGGAGTTTCTTTGAAGCTTTGTTTCAGATGTAGTATCTAACTAGCTTCTCTTTACAATCCTATTTGCATTCTTGGTGGATAAACCATTCCCAACATTCAGCAGGTGTATTACAGAAAATCACTCCTTTACTTTAATTAGTGGTCCGTTGGAGTTTGTGGAAGGCCAGAAACCTATTCTTTCATGAAGAAGTTCAACCCAGCTTAAGGCAAATAGTAGCAGATATTGTCATAGTTAAGACTCAACTTAACTGCTTGTCCTTTTGCTGAAACCACAAGTAGAGATGCTGATCAGTTGACAAATGTTCTTCAGTATTAGGCGGTTCACATACCAAAGTATGTTGTAGTAGTTTGGCCAGCTCCTTTTGACGGATAGTACAAATTAAACACTGACAGAGCTTCAAAGGGTAATCCGGGACCATCTTTAGGAGGTCAAGTTATTAGAGATAGTTCAGGGTCCTTGGTTGTAGGTTTCTCAAAATACTATGCAAACAGATCCAATCTGGTTGCTGAAACTAAGGCTCTTTTGGATGGAATCATGTCATGTATTCATCTCAATCTGGATAATGTTGAAGCGGAATTGAATTCGAAGGTGGTGATCAACATCCTAACCACATTAGATTGCATTCCCTGGCGGATAGATCGAACATTAAACAGATCAGCACAATCAAGCTTACATTCAGCAAAACTCAATACTTAATATTCAGGTTTAAGCATATCTATCGAGAGATAGATCAAATGGCTGATGCTTTGCCAAATGAAGGGCTTATGAAGAATAGTTTATGATGTTCATTCTCTTCCTCGAATAGCTAATGGTCTTCCTCACTTAGATAGGCAAGGATGTCCTAGTTTCAGGAAATGTAATAGTTGTTTTTGTTTCTTGTTGTTCCAAAGTTTCAAAGGGTTGTGTGTCTTTGGAATTTTTCAATTTGCTGGAGATTATGGCCTTGAGTCCCACTCCATGTAATTTTACATCTGTTTATTAATAATATTTTGGAGTAGAGTTCCCACCAAGGATTTGGTGGTTAGCCAGTAAAAAAATTTATGTTTATAAAAAATAACTTTTATTAATCAAATAATTTATAATTAGTTATGAGGACATATAATTCTAACATGATGACAGATATTATGCAAGGAAAAAATACTTAGGTAGACCTGGTCATATTTTGGCCCCACTTGTAAATCTTGTGGTGTGAATTAAATGTTATGGAATCTATGACATAAGTTGATGTAAGCAAGATTTTATAAGATTTAATCTTAACCGCAGGGTTTACAGGTAGGATCAAAAACCAAGTTTATGGTAGTATTTTCTTCATGCAAGTATACCTATGCAAAGTATAACTAACAACACACCAACCCCATAGTCCTCAAAACCTCCGGGCACCTCAAGTTTATAAAATTTTCAATTTGCCTAACCAACTAAAACAACAGACAAATAGATGAATAACTAGTTTACTTGGCTCACACTTCACATGAAAGTTTCTTGTTTAAATCAAAATATACATTCCTTAAAAGATGAAGTCAGATTTCTAGATATGCATCTTCAAATGTCAACAATATCATTTCATACTAATAACACACTAAAATACATGTTTGGACTATGAAAAATTGTTCCAAACAATCACAGCGGGGACAATATCATTTCATATTAAAAACACACGAAATTTTTTATGCTTGGATCACAAAAAATTGTCCCGAACAATGACAGATGGGAAGCAAATAGAAGGAAAATTTCTAATTCTGAAGCATAGACAACACCTATGCTTTGGGCAGCAAAGATTCAGTCGCACATTTTGCCAGCAAAGACTCTACAAAGGAAATTGAGTTCTACTTTGGGCTCTTTTATATAATACTTGGGCAACAATTATAAGGATCTAACCTTTAAGTTGAAGAGAACTTAGACAGCATGAGTAGCTAAGATCAATTTCCTGCACCAAACTAGCCTAAGGCTATATAATATGTGAGCCACTCGTTAGCATAAGAACCACCTAATTTATGCATTTATATAATTGTTCACAAAACATATTTGTCAATATAAGATACATAAGGTTTTCGCCTCCTCAATCCTTCATTGAAGGCCAGAATACACAGTAATACGTAAACTCTAAATTGTGCTCCAAAAATGAACAAAAATGAATATTGAAAAATTGTGAGTGCAAAATAGCTTCAGAACCAGTTTAATTACAAACACACATTCCATATCTTCCGTAAACCTATTTGTAGAGAAGTCCTCATTCCAAGATACAAGTGTCTTAGGGGGATCTTCATTATATCAATAGCAAAGATAAAAGAGCAAAGTGAAATAACAGTGCATACATCTGTGCAATTAAAGGAAATGACATACATGCAATACTTGGAGTATAAAAGGGGCATTAGTTAGAAAACCTATTTTTGTCCCTATTCAACAAAAACTTTTTTTCAATTTTGTACTTATGACTCTATCTAATATACAACCACATGATACACAAGAACAAAATAAAGAACATTGGCTTTATCTATCCCCTAAAGTCAGAGATTCACATAAATGATAAATTTATAAAATTGAACAATTAATGTGAGAAATTAAGCATTTTATCTATCTAAAAAATTTCAGAGGCCTCGTGATTAACTATAGACAGAATAAACAATCTACGCTTTATATCAGGCATACAACATTTGGCTTAAAAACTTTATAATATCAAATGAACAAACATGTAATATGAAATCCTAAGAGAAGAGCACAAAGCAGTTACCATCATCCTTATATCATTTTGGAGTTAAACATTCATCATAGGAGCCCATGCAACAAAGATGAGAGCCAATGAGTGGGTTCCTCAAACTCAATGATTAGTCCATGGGAGTGGGTTGACATGAAAATCCAATTTGATCCACTATTTGATATTAAATAAAACTCAATAATATATTAGTAGGCTTTTGAGTCTACAAGTAATTAGATTGAATTAATATTTAATTAAATACTATCGAAACACTAATTGTTGAATCTTAGTTTATGTTAAATTTGAGAATTATATATATATAGGATTAAATAACTATACGATATATTATATTAGAAAAAAAAAAAGTTAGTAGCCATCAAGTGAAGGAGGAGGAAGAAAGAAAAGAACTAGGTCTCGACGATTCACGAGGTAATCTTAGTATCTTCTTGCTAAGTTTTATTTGTAATTTTGCAATGGAAAATATTATTGTTGGGCTATTAAGAACTTGATAGGTCAAGAAAAAATAATAAAATATTAAAAGTAAGGTTGCATGGCAGTACGCAGCCATGCTTTCATAATTGCTTGTGTGAATGTTGGCCGAGAGGGTATATTTGAGTTGTTCAAATTAATTAGCCGTCAAGTTGATTCGCCGTTAGTAAATATATGAATGAAGGTATTTGGGTCTTATGACTTTGAAATAAAATAATTGATGGTTGGATGATGTTGTTTTGACTATTTTTATTAAAGAAAAGTATTCAAGGCATAGTAGAAATCTTATTAAGGGTGGTAGCTATGTTACTGCAATTCTTTGTTAGGGAAAAAGACAAAAAGGATAGATGATGTTCAAAAGTAATAGTAGTAGAGCAACTTTTTGCTGGAAAAATCATAAGTATGCGCGGTAGATGAATTTTTGGTCCAGTTCACAATGAAGCAGTCAATCGGCTCTCGAGAAATTGGGTTTTAGATTCGGTTTTATTGATTGAATTTTAATTAAGGAACTGATTATTTATTATTTTAAGAAATGGTTTGCGTTAATACTTGAGTATATTTTATATTTTATAGGCGACAAAGACGACGTGAACGTGAGTTCTTAGGCTAGAATATTTTTGTTTGCACTTAATATTGAGGTAAGTGGTTTCTACGCTTTTCCATGTTTTGTAAATTGTTATGCCCCATCCTAGTAAGTATAATAGTTAAGACAAGATATCTTGAATTGTCGATAATGCCTTAGTGATCTTTGAACCTAATAAAATGTGAATGATTATGTATGATAGTGAATTGTATTATTTGTTTTAAAAAAATATGTCAATGAATCAATGATTGCCGCTTATCCTTCTAATGAATTAATTACTTATCAAATAATCAAATTGCAAATATCTTTTAAAGTATATATGTATATGTATGTGTTGATTGTTTTCGAAAATTAATTATGTATAATAACATGTTCGGTCCAATGTAGGAGAATACAGACTACTTACTGAATTTTCATCATGTTTTTGCTCACCCCATTATTTATAATTATTTTGCAGATAATATGGAAGACCTTGTTTAAGGAGAATAAATCTAGTTTGGGGAAGTAGCGACTCTTTATTGGTTTAGTGTGAACCCAATTGATAGGATTTGAATTTTGGCACTTGTGCCCATATAGTCTATTTGATTTAAGTATGTTTAACAAATATTATAATACTGTGGATTTTAGATTATTTTTATTTGATAGTTGTAAGAATTTAATATTCGTTTAGATAATTTATCTCATTGGCAATTGATGGTTATTTTAGATTGCTCATGATATTAATGCCTTGCATCTTGGGATTGTACCCTAGGGCGGCATGTTGCGACCCCGGATTTAGGGCGTGACAGTTGATCAACAGCATCCAAATGCAAGAAAAGTAAAGCTACAAGGGGGCAAAGAAAACCATGTAAGGTAGATAAAGTACCTATTCCAAACATTTTAACCATGCAAAATCTTTGTAAATTTTGATGATAATGCCCTCTTTAACTCTCTTGCAACAAAAGAAATATTCTATCAAAGAGAAAATTTAAAATAGTAATTTATAAGAAAAATATTGAAAATGTGGAACTCAATCCAGTAGTTAGAAACCAAGAAGAAAACATCAATAATTATTATAACAACTACACTTCAGGTATTAGAAAACACCGATAGAAAATCAAGTTGGACAAATCAGCAACTTCAGTTACCAAAACTTGCACGAATAATAGTACAATTTTAAATCAGAACTTTGATGCATATCAAACTATTCTTGGAAACTACAATTGAAATCCAAACTTTGCTCCCTTTTCTATGCATATGTAGTTCTTAGGAGTAAATTTGTAAATGTAAACACACACTCTTAATAAATTTCTCATACCTTAGAATTACGTACATAATATTTCTAATCTAAGTACCAATTTACTTTACCTAAACAAATTGCTCATAAAAACACCATTGAATAAGTACATGTTGAAGAAGCTAAAGGTGAGAATAATAACCAGGTGAAATATACTTAATTTGTGCTGTAAGATCAACTAAAGCAAGAAGATATATATTCTCAGGACAAACATTAATCGTAATTCAAGATTAATAAGCATTAGAGGCATGCAACAAATTTTAACACAAAGAGATTTACAATCAACTCAAACTTCATAAACAATTTTAACAACAGAAATAAGGATTACCACAAGAAGCATTTTCTACAAAAGCAAAGAAGGAAAATCTTTAATCTTCAAAGCTCCAAGCAGAGCCATCCTGAACAATGCTTTACATAATATTCAAGAAACATAAAAAGTTGACAAAATTCATATCACAATCAATTAGGAGAAACTTTAGGGAAATAAAAATTGTATTTTCATTGTAAAAAATGGCAAAGCAAATAAACACCACAAAACTTTCTTGAATTCTCTAGGTAAATAGCTAGAAACTTTAAAGGCTATAATGAACACTGCAAGATATATATATATATATATATATATATATATCAGAAAATATGCAAAAAAATTTAGCAAACTTGATTTATATTCAATTTGCATGGAGTCATTTTATCAAAAAAATTACCTGCATAGACACTACTTAGAATCACAAAATACAAAATAAGACAACTATACAAATCAAAGAAATGGTCAAAGAAAAGAATCTAGATAATCCTAGAAAATCCAACATTTATAATCTTAGATTAAAAGTTAGAACAATAAACTACTTATTATGTCACAAAAAGATATCAGAACTAAATGCTCCAGCAAAGTAATTTTCTTTAATAGACCATCCCAACCATTAGTAAAATGTGCAATAAAAAGATTCTCTACAAAGTGTGCAAGTAAATAAAGTAGGAATATAGGAGCTAAATGTTGAATATATAGAAGAAATATTCTCAATAGTTTTACTAACTCTTTTGGAAATTCAATAAATTTAAGTCTAAACCCACTTCAAAAATCACCAGAACATTAACTAAGTAAAAACTAAAATTTATCCTGAATTTTCACAAAATTTTTTGGTGAATAAAGAAAAGCACAAATAAGAATATTTTTTACAGTAAAAAAGAACAATAAATATAGCAATTCAATAAAACTTAACTTGCTTCTTCATCCTTGCTGAAGCCAAATTTAAGCATACATCCGTCTCCTTCCTCTTCTTAGATCCTCTAACCCAAAAATCTTCTTCACTCCTTAAATAATTTAAGAAAAATTGTATTTTTATCCTTAGAAATCTTTAAAACTATTTAAAAAATTAAGAAGGTACAAAATTTGAAGACCTAATGTTTAACTTTGTTTTCCTTAATAAAAAAAATGCAAGTTCACATAATAGAAATAAGTTGCAGAAAAAATGCACTCAACAGTCAAACTTTTAAAAGTAAGCGTAATTCATAAAAGAGAAGGGAAATCATTACACATAAATGGATAAGAGACATCTTGAGAAAAATACTCCACCCATCTTTAAAAAGGAAGGAAAAAGTAAAATTTTAACACAAATTCGATAAAATAGTTGACCTATTCTGTCTGAAAACATCGTCAAAATTATGTTTCATTTCTCCATCAAGATTAAAAAGATTTTTAGCAACCCATCTTTAAAAAATGAAGAAATTATAAAAATAAAACAAAAAATGTGAATAGAAAGAATGGGAACTTGAATAGTTTTAAATGGAGTCCTTTGAATTGCTTCTTGATCTATAGTTTTTATATCTACGGTGAATTTACGATTATCTAGTTAAGAAGATGAGGCAAGCGGCAGGGCATTTGTCACGCCCCAAAAACGGGACCGTAACACGCCGCGCTAATGGTACACCGGACCAAAGCGCAAGGCACAAACGAACAGAGCAACAAACTTAACCGTAATGTAATAGAACCATCAAGCCATTTCTCAACTATAAAACCAAATATTTCATTTTACACAAAAATACGAATTACAAAATTCCTTCTTAGTACAAAAGATGCTACAACGAAAATAAAGTTCATCAATACAAAACTTATCTAATACACTACCCTCTCCAAACAAAAGAGAAGCTTGGAAGATTATCCGCAGAGTCCTACCGAATAAAGAGTCGCTACTGTCTCTCCAGAATCCAAAGACAGCACCTGTCTTATGGTTTATTGAAGTCTAAATGGCATGAGACATTTTAGCTATGTTGAAATGAATGGATCTTTTTGGCTATGTTTTGGACATGCCGATAAAAAGAAAACATAAAGATAATAACATTTGTGAAAACCATAGTTATGAAGCAGTTTCTAAAATGTCTCATGCCATTTAAACGTCAGGCATGTCCAAAACATAGCCAAAAAGATCCATTCATTTCAAAACATAGCTAAAATGTCTCATGCCATTTAAACGTCAATAAACCATAATCATAAGTAGTTTCTAAAATGTATCATGCCATTTAAACGTCAGGCATGTCCAAAACATAGTCAAAAAGATCCAATCATTTCAAAACATAGTATGCTAAAGCATAGCGTAGCCAAAAAGATCCAATCATTTCAAAACATAGTATGCTAAAGCATATCGAACAAATCCAAGTTCAGTTTCAATCCGGAATATAATAAAATAGCATTACATGAGTATCTTTTAGGCTCAAAAGTATGACCTACAGTACTAGCCAGATCTAGTAATCTACCACACCTACTAGTCTGACTGGGAGGTCAAGTTATCCCATCACAAAACCCCATATCAGAGAGTTCATAACATTCACAGAAGTCACCATGGCGTCCCATGGATGACTATAGAACCGGTGCACCCCAAATCAAACATTTCCAAATACATCCAAAATTATATACCTCGGTCACCTATGAGCCAAAACAGTCATAAAATGCTTTCATATCAAAAGAGTTTGCAAATATATCAATTGATTAACATAAAATAGCTTGGTCCCGATTTCATATATAATAATTCCAAAACTTGGTAAAAGTGCAGTTCCAAACATCATACACATTTTAAAATCCATCCAAACATATTTCGAAAGTCGTTAAACAAAATACAAGTGGAAGAGGGTCTATGTTACCCACCTATTAAAGCAAAAACTGCACAAAGATCACAGAACGCGATCGCCGGCGGTAGGTGGAGTGAGACAGTGGTACCTAAAACAGATATAAGAGGACTCTTAGAAGAGATGTAGAAGTTAAAGAATGACTAGGGAAGCGAAAACGACGCGAAACGATAGAAAACGACACCAAAAGCTCTTTGGTCAAAAATGACCTTTTCACAAATTCTGACCAACTTCGACAAGCTAAAACCCCAGTCAAAACACTTAGTTAATCCCTCGAATTCGTATTACAGCTAGATTAGGAGATAATAAGCTCAGTTTTCCAGAAAAAACTGAAAAACTTCGCCTCTCCCTAGGCTATAATTAGGCTATCCTCCCTGCCAATAAAATCCAATTCCAAGGTATTCAAGGGACCTTGGTTACAACCCAACTCAAAACAACATATTCAACCAACCAACAAAATCCATTTCCAAGGTATTCATCTAGACCTTGGTTACAACCCAACTCAAAACAACATATTCAACCAACAAAATCCATTAACGGAAAGATTCACCGGAGCAATAGCCGGGACTATATCAATAGCATTCCACAACACTTATGGATAATGGAAAACACCTAAAACCATCAAAAGATCATTAAAGACCCTTTAAACATAACCAATTATCCAAATTATCCTAGTTGCGCCAAACTTCCGCTTACTTACAAAATGAAGGGAAATCAATTCCACTTGGTTTCAAGTCTCAATTCCTATCCAAACTAACCTTAAAACACTCTTAAAACATCATTACAAGCATAGACATAAGCATTCATAGCATAACATTCTAGGCCCATATGGAAGACAAAACCCTAACTCATAATCTTAAAATTTGTAATCTAACCATGGAAAGTTGTTAAAAATCAACCCCAATCACTTCCCAACCTCCAAAACACTAAAAACAACCCATAACATACATAAATCAACATATATAAGGCTTCAAAGAGGGTTTATTTTCAGCCCTAAGAATCCTACAAAACTTGAAATTAAAGCTTGAATCATAAAGCCCATAAGCTATAAATGCTAAAATACATAAAATCTTACCTTCCAAGTGATTCCTACTTGAAATCCAAGAAAAATTTTGGGGAAAATGGAGGAGTCAGTTCGGCTGCTGCTGGAAGAAAATGAGAAGAGCTCAAACAAGAAGAAGACTTAAAAAGAAATTCCAAGGTTGACCAAATAGTACCCCATTGACCAAATAGTCTCCAAGTTGACTATTTGACCCAAAAACTAATTTTTGCTACTAAATTAACATTATAAATCAGTCATCAAACAACACTCACACACCACAATGCACTAATTACATTTTGTCTAATTTTAGACCCGTATAAGAGACCGAAATCGCGTAAATCGAAAAATTTGCCGAATTGAAGAACGAATAAGTTGAAGTACCTTATGACTAAAAATAATATGAAAAATATTTTAAACCAATTAAAATCAAAGAACAAGGCTATTAAAATACTGGGTTTCACACGTTGGTATGGAGAAACTATTTAGGCAGCAAAAATGACATAGAAGGGAGAGAGAAATTGACGAAAAAAATCAGGACAGAGATGAGAGAGAGAAGTTGTTCGTGAGGAGGAGAAGTGAAGGAAGATTGAAGACAAAAATGAGGAGAGATGATGAAGTGGAAGAGGAGAAGAAGAAGAAGAAAACAGGGTAATGATAGATGAATTTTGAATATTAACAGATGAAGCGGCCATCAAATGGTAGTAAGAACAAAGTGGTAATGACATTTGTAAAGACATGGAATCCAAGATAGACAACTAACACGCGGCTTTTTCACTCCAAATGGCAACACAAATTGGCCACTAAATGACAAAATTAACCCCAAACAAAACAAAAATGGCCATAATCCATACAGGACCAAACATCTCCAACTATGTGAAACTCTCTCTTTATATATGTTAGATATTTTTATTTTTATTTTGCACTCTACAAAATTTTTTGATATGTTCTCTATTTTATTCTATATGTTCTTATTGTAGAGAACTTGAAAGTTAAAGGGGCAAGATTTGTGGTTCTTCATATTGAGATGTCATATGATTTTATTTTAGGGAAAATTTCATAAGCTTTTGTGTGGCCTAAGATTTTTTAAAATTTCATAAATTTTTTATTTAATATTATACAAGTCTAAATTAGAGATTGGAATTTGGAATGAACAAAGTGTGAGGACCAAGAGGCAATTACAGAAGAAATGAAGAATTACTGGAAAAAGGGTCGATGTCGCAATCTCACTTATTCCAAATCGCGATATGGACTCACTTCTAGCAATGGTAGTAATGGTAATCTTGTAATTTTCTTGCAGCCAAATCCTAATCTTAGCTTGTATAATACTCAACTATTTAAGGTACTCTAGATGTGTGGCAACACACATAGTTTAGGGTGTAGTTAGTAGTTTAGGCTAGATTAGAATCGAGAAGCAAGACTTGACTCTCAAGTTTCATTTCCTTAATACAAAATCGTCTTTAATTCTCCTTTAGATCTGGCTTTAAATTTCTTGCAAGTTTAGATTTTGATTACATATTAGTAATGGGTTAATCTTTAGTTTTAAGAAGATATAATTTTTACTTGCTTTCTAGTTTGTAATTTCCTATAAATCTCTTTGATTTTATTTCAAGTCTTCTTAGAGTAATTAGAGTTTTTGTTAATTTAGTACTTTTTAATTTAAGATTTCAATCCCTTGCTTTTAATTCTAGTTAATTTTTAGTGGGCTTTCATAATTCAATACAAAAATCCAAAAATGTTTAGTTTAGAACTTAATTTTTCCTCAAGAATCAATAGTTTCAATTAGTAGAAATGATTTTTACTTTGTTCTTATGCTCTCTAATTGCTTTCCTTAGTTAAATTATAACTCTTTACTTCCAATTTTAGTATAAAGTTTGTTCCTTTATTTTAGTGAATTAATGTTAGTTTTATTTGCTTCATGTAATTGCTTTCCATAAAATACATTAGTTAGTAGATTAATTTAGTAGATAATTGTCATTATTACTTGCTTTATTAGGAAAGTAAATTTTATTATTGAACTTGAATATGCAACTTCATTGAGATTTTGAGTAGCTTAGATCTTTAATCTGCTATTTGGACTCGTCGCTTAACTACACAAAGACTTGTAAAACTTGATACTTACCTACCACAATCCTCGTGGGAACGATCCCGCTCATTCTATACTACTATCTAACCCCATATACTTGCGGGCACGAGGGTAGAAGTTAAGAATTAGTGTGGTTTTATTACTTGACATATTTGGATTGTTTTTATTCTACCTATAGATCAAGTTTTTTGGCACCGTTGCCTGGGATTGTCCTTGGTATTTGGCAATATTGAGCACTTTACGGGTCGTGTAGATTAAGCACTTTAGTTTAATTTAGTTGTTAAATTTTTGTTTATTTGTTTATGTTGGTCGTTCTTCTTGTTGAATTATCGTGGCACTTGAATTAATTGCTTGTTTTGGCTTTTGTAGTGCATGATAAGGAGAGACAAAAGGCCGTTGATTTACTCGAACGAAGAAAGAGAAAAAAAATTGAGAGAAATTCGCAAGTATAAAAGAGTGCAACAAGAGCAAGAGAGAATTGAAATGGCGAATACTAATCAAATAATCAATCAAAAAAAAAATTGAACAATGAGAATGACGAAGAAGAATTTGTCGGAAACAATTGAATGGGTAGTTATGGAAATGAGAATGACATGAATATGAATGGAAGACCGTTGAGAGAATATGTCGTACCGAGTTTTGATAGGGCAAATTCTACCATTGCACGGATGCCCGTGCAAGTAAACAATTTTGAGATTAGGCTTTCTTTGGTACAAATGCTACAAGCTCACGCGATGTTTGGGGGTGGTCCTAATGAAGATCCGTACACATACCTAATGAACTTTGAGACATTTTTAGCACTTTTAAATTCAATGGTGTGCACCTGGATTGTGTGAGAATGAGAGTATTCCCTTTTTCTTTAATGGATAAGGCAAAATCTTGGCTTCAATTTCATACCCGAGGGACGTTTACCACGTGGAACCAACTTGCACAAGAATTTTTAGCAAAACATTTCCCACCTTCAAGGATCACCAAATTGTGGAATGAAATTACCTCCTTTAAACAAGATATTTTCATAGGTGAGAGCTTAAGAGAAGATTGGGAGCGGTTTGACGACTTACTAAGAAAGTGCCCTCATCATGCAATTCTATTATGGTTTCAAATTCAAACCTTCTACAATGGATTGACACAAGAGACGAAATCCATAGTAGATGCCTCTGCAAATGATTCCATATCCTATAAGACACCGGAGGAGATCAATAATTGCTCAATAGGATGGCCACAACCATTATTATCATGGACTAATGACTCCACCGGTATCTCAACACCAAGCCAATCAAGCTAGTGCACAAAATGGAGTATTAAATTTGAATATGAAAAATGCCCTTTGGCACAACAAAGTATGTTGTGAATGTGATGAACAATGTTGCAAAAGTGTTGGAGAACTTAGGGAAACTGACTAGTGTGAATGCAATGTCTTATTCTCCAACTCAACCAACCATGGTGTGTGACTTTTGTGACGGCGGACGTGTAAATGGGCAATGTGAAATGCCCTATGGGTCCAATGAGCAACTCAACTAATTTGTCTAATCAATCATATTTTTCAAGGAACCTACCTAGAGTTTATGGGAACACATATAATCCATCTTGGATGAATCATCCCAACTTTTCATGAGGCAATACCAAAAATCAATCCAACCCTTCCTATCAACCAAATCCCCCACCTCAAAATTTCCACAACCAAGTTTCAAGTTCCTCATCCAGACCCTATCAATCCCCACCCCAAAGAAATTTCCAAGCCAACTCCTACTAATCTTCCTCTAACCCTCCATTTCAAAATCAACAACCATGACCTCCCTTCCAACATGCAAATTCTTCCCAACCTATGTATAATGACCAATTTGCTCCAAGAGATTTGCTGTCTCTTATATGTTAAGATGGTTGAAAAAGAAAAGCGAAGTACTTAAGAAGGGAATTTGGAAAGAGAAAGAAGGGATAAGGAAAAATGTAGGAGAGATTTTGAGAATTTGAAAGCCTCAACGAGAAATTTGGAAATTCAATTGAAACAATTGGCTAGGCAACAACATATGAGATATACCCATGGGGACTTTAACTAGTGATACTATTCCAAATCCAAAAGAGCAATGCCATGCTATAACTTTAAGGAGCAGAAGGGAGTTTGTTGTGCCAATTGAGAAGAAAAAGGTTGACAAAGAAGTAGAGAAATATAAATCCAAGATAAGTGAAGAGAAGAGTGAAGTTGAAGAGGGTGATAAAAAGAAAGCAAAAAAATGAGGAAATCAAGGAGTCAAAGAAGAAACAAATAGAGGAGCCCTTGAACTTAGAGGCTTCGGTGAAGATCCTATTCCCTCAATGGATCATTGATCCAAGAAAGGAGGAGAGAGAGATAATTTCACAAATTCCTTGACATGTTTAAAAAGTTTAATGTGAATATTCCCTTGGTTAATGTTCTTATTAATATGCCTAATTATGCGCGATTTATGAAAGATCTATAGGCAAGAAAGCGAAAGTGGGATGATGATGAGAAAGTATGCCTTGATGCCAAATGTAGTGCCATTGTTCAAAGGAGACTACCCCCCATAAACTCAAAGATCCCGGTAGTTTCTCAATACCTGTGAATATTGGAGGAGAAACGTTGCATCGGTCACTTTGTGATTTGGGAGCAAGAATAAATATTATGCCGAAGGCCATCTATGACAAATTAGGGATCAACAATGTCAAGCCGACTAATATCACACTCCAATTGTCGGATTTATCCAAGAGGAAACCATATGGCTTGTTAGAGGACGTGCTTGTTCAAGTTGAAAAGTTAGTATTTCCCATTGATTTCTTGGTACTAGATACGGGTGAAGAGAGTGAAATTCCATTGATTCTAAGAAGGCCATTCTTGTCAACCGTGCATGCATTAATTGATGTGAAGAAAGGGAAGTTGGTTTTACAAGTTGAAAATGATTCAATTAAATTTGATGTGTTTGAATATAACGATAATATTCCCATTTTAAAGAGAATTGTGCTAGCCAATCTCTTAATTCTTTCATTGCTAGGTCAAATAAAGAGCAAAATGAAGTTAACCAAGACAATTCGAACTCAAGCAAGCATTGGAATTAAAAGAAGATCCAAGAGATGAATTGAAAGAAAAACCAACTGACAGAGGGTGTGATGTGACGAAGGATCAAGAGATTAGTGCAAGTGGTCGGAAAATTTGTGATGGTAGAAAGTTGAAAAGTTGCAAAAAGAAAAGAATACGGTTTGAGAAACAATTGGAGATGCTAATTGGTGCACTAGTGATGGCTAAGGCTTGGAAGAAAGGACTAGTGCATGGGAAAGCTGAGAATCAAACTTTACACATAAAGAAGAAGGGCATCAAACTTTTTCTTTGGAGACCAAAAGGAAAAGATGGCTAACCATCCTCGAGTGCTTGGAATAAACACTCGTGCCATAATCAAGCTAGTGACTATAAAAGAGCGGTTCTTGGGAGGCAACCCAAGTTTTAATTTAGTTTGTTTTTCTTTCTTTTTTTTTTGTGTGATTTTTAATTAGTTTATATTTTGAGTGGGATTTAATTAGGTTACAAATTTTAGTTAAATCATAAATATGTGCTTTTGAATTGAATAAATTGTGCTAAAGAATGAGTGAGAATTGTTATCTAAACTTGTTAATTTTGTGTTTGTAGATTGTGCATGGACTTGAAGAAAAGTGGTGAAGAGAGGAGAAATTTTGGCTAAGTGTCAAAAATACACTTTATAGAAATTCAGGTCCATGTTGTGATTAGGATTTCCAAATCACGACATCGACCTCAAACTTCTAGGGGGTATTTTGGTCATTTGGGCCAAATCGTGGTTTGGAAATCCAAATCGTGACATCAACTTCAAACTTCTGCAAAGGTAAAATTTCACCTGAGTCGAGATCGTGATCTGAAAATCCAAATCTCGACATCGAGATCAAGCCAAATTGCGATTTCGACACATATAGTAGTGCAATTTTAAACGACCTCTTCTTCTTCTTTTCTCATATCTTCAAATTCTCCTCTCTTAACCATGAAAGCCCCTCTCCTAACCCTTCAAATTCTTTCATTAAAAACTCTTTGAACATCATGATCAATTCACCACTACAATCTTTCTACATCATCCTTGAAGAATCAAAGTGGGAATACTTTGGAGTTTGCTTGGAAAAGTTGAACATCAAGGAGGGATTTGCACTCAAATTCTTGGGAAATTTTTGGCAACAATCGGGTAACATATTTCTTAAATTTCGTGGTTGAAATTGTTCCAACTTTTGAAGACAATTTTTTGGTATATTTGAATTAGTAGTATTTTGAAATTGTTGACAACAATTGGGTTATTTTCGAACAAATATTTGGTGCAAATTTTTTTGGGCAAGATTGTGGTATTGAATCCATTAATTCTTTGAATTGTTGGATTGTGAGTTTATCATTGAGAAATTGTGAACTTTTGTTGATAAATTGGTTAATTTTTTTTCTTGGATGTGAATTCAGAAATTTTCAGTATTTATTTGTTTAATTGGTTGATAATTTCTGTGAAAATGACAAGAGGTGTATATGGTAGTGTTGAGAGGAGGGCAAGAGCTAGGAGTAGAGGAGTGAGGTTCAAAAAAAAAAAAAAGAGAAGCCGATGAAGGCACAAGTCGAGAAAGAGAAGTAGGTCAACCTAGTGGGGAAGGCGGGCAAATAGAACCTCAATTTTCCAGTGATAGAGCCGATCAATTATATAAAAATAATTAGAAATGTTGGCCCAAAAAGCAACCTAAGAGGGGGGATGAATTAGGTTATTTCAAAAACAAACCTTTTTATGTGCTTAATAGAAATTCAAACTCTATGCACCAAATAAAAACTTAAGCACAAATGAATACAATAGATATTCAACAATTTAAGCTTCAAGAACAAATAAGAATATTGAGATTAAGAGAATCAAACCAAACTCCCAAGCTTCTCAAGCTTAGAGCTTACAACTACAAAGAGCTTCTTACAAGGCAACTACCAAGTTCTCAACTTGAAGTTTAGCCACTAAAAGTCTCTTCAAAGTATGTGAGACAATAACCTCTTGTACACAAATGAGGATCACTCTTTCTCACACTAATTTCCTTTAGTTGCTCAGCCAGCCAAGAGTTTTACACTCACAACCTCCCTTTGTTACAATTGTTATCTCTCCACTCTTACACTTCTAAGCTCTTTTCACAAAACTACCTACACTATTACAACACTTGTACCCACTATTTCTCCCAAATAGAATTACTTGTAATCAATGTAGAAGTCTTTATTTCTTTAATTCAGGCTTAGGGGTATTTATAGTTGCCCAAAATCTGCTTTCCACAACTTTCCAACGGCTATTTTCTGTTTACTGAAAAACTAGATGTTGGACCTTTCAGATGGCCGCTGCTAACTTCTGTGTCCGACGCTGCGTCTGTTTTTTGAGGGTATTCATTTGGACGTCCGAGGATGCGTCCGAGCATGCGTCCGATCGAAGCAAAGTCTTCTAAAAATATGATCAGGTGCTGTTCTTCGTACGAGACTGCTTCAAATTCTTGATGTCGGACAATTACCATCGTCCGAAAATCTGTCTTTCGGACAGTCATTTGTATCCATGGAGTCTTCTGGTTGTTTTGTTCGGATGACGATCATTTGCGTCCGAACCTACCTATTTTTCTGTACACTTATTTTCAAACTATTAGTGCGATTTGGTCATCATCAAAATACGATTAACATAACTGGGGTTCAACTAGAAATATGAGGTGATCAAGGAGAGAAATTTTGAATTATCCATGCGTTGAGGAGCAAATGAAGAGGTTAGGAAGACAATAGAGGATCAGATTAGGGCAAGGCAATGGGAGGGGTTTAATGCTTTGGTTGACCCCAGGGATACTTAATTGGTGAAAATTTTCATTGCAATCTGTGTGATCTTGCAGACGAAAAAGTGACAATTCGGGGATTATTGTTTGATTTTAGCTCATATGTGATTAATGCTTATTTTAACATACCAGCTGTTCCTTTTAATTAATATTTGGCACTTTTGAATGAGAAAAAGAAGGACACGAATGTAATTTAAGATGCTATTTTTGATGTCAAAGTGAAATGGATTCGGAGTACTACAAATGATACTGAATATAGATTTGCTCGTCACTGTTGGACTCTCCCTGATGGCAAAATTGTGGTTTTACTTTATTAGCTGTCGAATTTGGGGGTCTAACTCTTTAAGTTTTGTTCAGAGAGACAAGGCATTATTGGTCTATACCATCATGACAGAGATATCAGTGAATACTAGCAGTTTGATTAGACAGGGATTTTTGGACAGTGGAAGGTGCAGGAGACCTATCTTTAATGCACCTAGTCTAATCCACCATTTATGCATTGTTGCAAGGTGTCCCATTGATTCTGCGGAGCCAATGACATATCCCAAGAGCATGATAAATCAAGAATATGTTTATAGGATGGTACGAGAATATGATAAACATTACCCCAGAGAAGGCCCGGTTCTACCACCACCGCCGCCTCAAAGTACATCATATCCCTTTGCCACCTACATATGTATGTAATGCCCCAGTCAATGAAGAAGAGAGGAATGAGTTGCAAGGGATTTGGACCTATAGTCAGCTGGTCATGTACAACAACCTGGCAGTGATAGGAGGAGCTCTTCAGGACCACTACACTTGGTGCATAGGTTCGTTCACCGCAACCTCTGCTTTGGCATCTTGGCCAGGCAATATTATACACCACCTGAAGCTTTGGTACATCAAGAAGAAGCTCAGCAAGCAAGTGAGACCGTAGGAGCTAAGGATGATGATCATGAAGAAGCTCAACCCAATGATACAGAAGATCTTCGAGAGGAAATAGAACAAGACAATTGAACAACTAGTTGCATTGGATAGGGATGACTTGCGACCCGAGCATTTGAAGGACTTTGATGAAGATGGACAATTTTTCTTATTATTCATTATTAGCACTTTTATTTTTAATATTTTATTTTGGGATATTTAAGTTTTAAAGTAGATTGACTAATGGCCTTAAGCTAACACCAAGTAAAAACCTTTTTATTGCTTCGTGGATTAGATCATTTTGATAATTATTTTGTTAAATACTTGGTGTGATTTTTGGTCATTTTCATTGATTGATGATAGTAGAGTGGCTAAGGGGCGTATGTCCAGTTGATTCCATGTTTGCAATTGTTGATAACTTGATTTACACATTGATTTTTATAGAGATTTATTGATTAGATACAAGACTTAGTTCAGTGTCCTTAGTACTTTTACTTGGTATTGATTACTAGATTAAAATTTTATCGTAGTTTATTTAGTTCTTATTTAATTGTTGTTATGTCTTTATGTCAGAATTTTGGGTGAGTGGAAGGATGAATTATTCATAAAACTGAATAAAAGAGACAAGTTTGGGGGTGTTTATTTCATGTTTCGGGAATGGTGATTTTATGTGTATTGGTGTGACTTGATGACGAGTGGATAGAAAATTGAACAATTGAGTACTTGATGATGATATTTGACTTACAATATTGTATGATTGAAATATTTAATTGGGTCATTTTGTGGATTTAAGTGTGAGTCAATAGTTCTTTTATAGCATAAAAATTTCAAAACTTGGTGTTACTATTTTTCAAAAAGAGGTACTAAAATTTTGGAAAAATTCATTTGAATATAATATTGTTTTTGATCAAATCACCCATATTATTTTGTCAGCCAATTTACCTTTTGGAAAGAGTGGGTTAAATGAAATAGAAAGAAATTAGGATATTTTGAGTGTTTGCATAGGGAATGCTCTTCTAATTTGTGAATAATTGGTATTTGAGATTAATTTTAAATACGTTTCACTCCTTTTCCTTGGTTTAGGGCCATTAAAAAAAGTTAATTATTTTTATATTTGTTTCTAGCAATAAGGTGAGTATGGGATTCCGATATGTAATCATATTGTTTCACCAAATTAAGCCATTAAAGGTGGAGTTTTAGTATACTAATAAGTTGAGAAGGAATTGCATGACTGAAGAAGGTTGTTTTTGCATTAAACCCGGATGGAGCGGTGGGAATTGATTGCTTCAATGCAGTGTTTTTCACCACTTGCTGGGACATCATCCATTAGAACCTTTTTCATGTCGTGAGGGACTTCTTAAAAGGCATGCGGTTGCGAAGATCATTCACGAGTATCTTCTTATTGCATTGATCCCGAAAACATCTAATCACTTCTCCACATAATGATTTCCGCCCCATTAGTCTCTGTACTTTGGTCAATAAAGTTTGCACTAAAATTCTGGCTAATAGACTGTCCTCTATTTTACCAAAGATCATTTCTTCTGAACAGGTAGCATATGTGCATGGGAGAGATATTACGGAGATGATAGACTTTATTGATAGGAAAACAAGATGAGGTAACATGCTCATCAAGCTTGATCTCACTAAGGTGTTTGATAGGCTTTCTTGGACGTTCTTATATGCAATTTTGAGGAAAATCGAATTTGTTGAACATTGATTTTCTTCAATAAGGAATACCTTAGAAGATTGTTGGTTCTCCATTCTCATTAACGGTGCTCCAAAGTGTTTCTTCAAATCATCCCGAGGGGTCCGACAAGGCTATCCATTATCGCCTCTCTTCTTTATTATTATACTGGAAATGTTCTCTCATGGATTAAAAAAGCAATTTGATTTGGGGAAGATATGAGTAAGTTTTAGCTTTTTCTCTACCAAGACATTGCCCGGAAATCTCCCATTTGGCTTTGGCAGACGACATTGTTATATTCACCAAGAGAGAGAAGAAGTCCACACATAATCTGATGGCTTTCCTTACTCAATTTGAGAACTCTTCTGGGTAGCTCTTTAGTAAGCCTGAAAGTTCCTTCTACCTATCTACAAAAGCCTCATTATCCCAGATTCGAATGATCCAAAACAAAACAAGATTTGTGCATAAATCCTTTCCATTGCTTTATTTGGGTTGTCCTACTCAAAAAGCTAAGAAGCACAGATCTCTTTTCTAGCCAATGCTTGAGAATATGGTTTCACGAATTCATGGATAGCAAACTTGGTTTCTTTCCCTTGGAGGTAGACTAATACTCATTAAGCACGTTTTAAGTAACATTCCCATTTTCCTTTTGGTAGTCCTCTATCCCCCAAAAATAGTTTACAAGACTTGGAGAGATGCTTTGCTATCTTTTTTTGGGGAAGCTCGGAAACTGGTCTATCTCATAAACACCATTGGGTTTCTTGGGCCACAATTTGTCAGCTAACACCTTCTAATGGTCTAGGAATCTCATCCCTCTTAGAAGTAGTTAAAGGCTTTAGCATTAAACTACCGTGGAACAAAGAGGACTCACTCTGGTGCTCTTTTTTTCAAGGTAAATATCTTAGGAATTGCCACCATCCTTGTTTAGCCAAGCCTTCATTAGAGTTTCTTCAACTTGGCAAAGGAAGTTGAGAGTTCGTACTGAGGCTGAGAATAACCTTGTAGTCTTGTTAAGGCGTGCAAATTGTTCATTTTGGTTTGATCCTTAGATAAAGCAAGGCCTTTTATGTTACAAGGTTGAGCAAGTCTATGATCACCATCTAACAGTAGCATAAGTGTGGAATTCTTTCAGATGGGATCTTTCAAAACTGGACGAAAGATATTCTAAAGAAAATTTGGTAAGCATTAGCAATTCTCTCAAAAGAAGGATCATCTCCAGGGAAGATGAGCCGGATAAACTTATTTGGACTCCCACTCACTCCCACGGGTTCATTCTCGCTTTCACCCACTTTTGCTGTGAAAGCAACATCAATCACTTAGAAAATGATATGGGATGAGACACTACAATCAAGATTTCCATCTTTATTTGGAGATTGTTGAATAAGAGGATGCCCCTTGATGACATGCTCTCCAAGATTGGTTTCTCATTAGCCTCCATATGTTTTTTTTGCAACAATGAAGAAACTCTTGACCATTTGCTCGTGGAATGTCAATTAACATACCAGATTTGTCAAGTTTTTGACGCATGGATGGAAGTGTCTTTCCCTTCAACGACGCACATTTTGGACAAACTTAACTTCTAGTGGTGCATATCTTCCCCCTTGACTACAATTGGAGTTGTCCATAAAATTCTCCCATGCATAATCTGTTGGTTTGTTTGGAAAGCTAGAAACAAGTTGAGGAGGAAATGTTTGTAATACTTATCATTGATCTCGTACTACTTAGTTCTTATTAGAGGTATATTCCCAATTTGTGTAGACATTTGCATTTAAGTAGATTGAGAATGAACTTCTATTTTCATGTGACCTTGTCGGGATGATTGACTAACTTTATAATATTTGTGATTTGAAAAGAAATGATGTTTTAAATGGAGAAAACTAAATGTTTTGGAATTCTTTTTGAGAATAGTAATGCTTGGTTACTTGAAATCTTGTGTAGTAAATGAACGTGTGTTTTTCTTAGAAAATTCAAAAACTTCAATTGACTCAGTTAAATACTTCACTTATCATATAGTATTAAGGGTTTCTTGAGAGATTTCTTAATTGTTCTAAATACATCGATAGCTCATCAAGTATTTTGTCAACTTTGATGGTGTTTTTGTGTTTAATTGTTAGTAAGGTTCTTTTTACTTTTTGTTAGGGATATTTTTAATTTTTTTTTTCTCGGGACTAGCAAAATACTAAGTTTGGGGGTGTGATAACTCTAGTAAACTAGAATTATTTTACTCTAAAGCTTGGCATTTTGTTAATTTAAATTTTGAGATATTTTGGTTAATTAATTGAATATATTAGTTATTTTTTGAATTATGTGTTTAGATTTTAGTTATTGTTAAATATGATATGCTTTGATTAGAATTTTAGTTAAATTGACTGCTTAATTGTCTTAATATTATGTATGTCTAAATTAAAGATTGAAAGCTGGAATGAACAAAGTGCAAGGACCAAAAGGCAATTGTAGAAGAATTGAAGAATTCCAGGAAAAAGGGTCGATGTCGCAATCTCACTCATTCCAATTCGTGACATGGACACGAAAATAGGCTAATGTAATTTTTAGCCCATGTCGCAATCTCACTTATTCCAAATCGCGATATGGACTCACTTCTAGCAATGGTAGTAATGGCAATCTTGTAATTTTCTTGCAACCAAATCCTAATCTTAGCTTGTATAATACTCAACTATTTAAGGTACTCTAGATGTGTGGCAACACACACAGTTTAGGGTGTAGTTAGTAGTTTAGGCTAGATTAGAATCGAGAAGCAAGACTTGAGACTCTCAAGTTTCATTTCCTTAATACAAAATCGTCTTTAATTCTCCTTTAGATCTGGCTTTAAATTTCTTGCAAGTTTAGATTTTGATAACATATTAGTAATGGGTTAATCTTTAGTTTTAAGAAGATATAATTTTTACTTGCTTTCTAGTTTAATTTCCTATAAATCTCTTTGATTTTATTTCAAGTCTTCTTAGAGTAATTAGGGTTCTTGTTAATTTAGTACTTTTTAATTTAAGATTTCAATCCCTTGCTTTTAATTCTAGTTAATTTTCAGTGGGCTTTCATAATTCAATACAAAAATCCAAAAATGTTTAGTTTAGAACTTAATTTTTCCTCAAGAATCAATTGTTTTAGTTGGTAAAAATGATTGTACTTTGTTCTTATGCACTCTAATTGCTTTCCTTAGTTAAATTAGAACTCTTTGCTTCCAATTTTAGTCTAAAATTAGTTCCTTTATTTTAGTGAATTAAGGTTAGTTTTATTTGCTTCATGTCATTGCTTTCTTTCCATAGAATAGATTATTTAGTAGATAATTGTCATTATTACTTGCTTTATTAGGAAAGTTAATTTAATTATTGAACTTGAATATGCAACTTCATTGAGATTTTGAGTAGTTTAGATCTTTAATTCACTATTTAGACCGCTTAACTACACAAAGACTTGTAAAATTTGGTACTTGCCTACCACAATCCTCGTGGGAACGATCCCGCTCATTCTATACCACTATCTAGCACCGTACACTTGTGGTGTGAGGGTAGAAGTTAAGAATTAGTGTAGTTTTATTACTTGACATATTTGGATTGTTTTTATTCTACCCATGGATCAAGAGGTGGGACCTTATAATTAATGGAGAGAACTATATGATTGTGTGTTTTCTTGCGTTGAGTTATGAGAAATCATACCGTATTTATAGGAGATATAAAGGGTTACCGGACCTGTAGAGATATTGGGCCTAGTTGGAGGCCCAAACTTGATAATTGAGGAGGATAAAATACACTGGGGTGGCCTAATTTATTGGCAAATAAAATTATACCGTAAAAGATGTTTCCCACTCTCGTTGGCTTGTTTATTAGCTACAAGACAAAAAATTAGATACTCATGGAACGAGCTTTGACTCATCGAAAAATTTCACGATTCTACAAAAATGAATTTTTTGGAAATAATTTTCCTATATAGGTGAGTGCTTTTGGCAAACATACCAAGTCCTTGAGGTGTCAAGAAAAAAATAGGGTGGCTAGACGATAGTCCTTGGAAGAGGCATCCAGCTATCACCTTCTGGGGGCGGTTATCCAGTAGCCCCTGGAAGAGATGGCCAACCAGCATCCTTCAAGGGGTAGGTAGCCAACCCTTTATTTGTTTGATATGCAATGGAAATTTATTCTTATACCAGGCTTGTTCAAGTTGAGAAAGCGGTTATGGCCACTCAAAAAGAAGCAAAGGGAATAAAGACACATAGACCAACAACTAAAGCATAGCCAGATAGGAGTTTGAACCCATGAAGAGGCTTACCGGACACTTCTGGAAACCTAGAGAAAGCTACTAGAGAGATGAGTTTGAAGAGGGCTACCAGAGTGGAAGGCCTAGAGAGGGCTACCAGAGAGCCATGCCCAAAGTGTGTTAGAGAATTTTCGAAAGAGTATGCCTAAAAAAGTGACATTTCAAATCCAAAATACAAAACTATATAGTTAGAGTCCTAGTTGGCATCTATTTGACAAAATATTAATCAATAAGGATATTTAATCAACCACATTAGTGAACTGCCTCATGTGTGGCTTTGAAATGTGGCTTTTGAATGTGGTTTGTAAATGATTTCTCTTTTCAAAATATGAGATAGTACAATTTTACATGAAATGCTATGAGTAGTATATATTTAATATAATAGATATGTCTATTCACAAAAGGTAGGAATTTGAGAATAGGTATGTCATAGTGAAGAGACATTTGAAAATCTTAAAAACTAAAGATGTGTCATTCCAATGAAAGACACATTAGTAAATGAATATGACTTTGCATAAATAAAGAGACATTTTTGAAATTTGATTTTTCTGAAAGTTCATTTTCCAATTAATTGATTGATCTTTATGTTTGGCGGAGGTGTGATTTCTTAAATATGTGCACACACACACACACACACACACACACACACATATATATATATACACACACACACACATACTAGTACGGGAGCACATGCTTTGCACATTTGGAGATACTCATTATTTGATTTTTCCTGTTATGAAATATAAAGAAAAGCATGTTCGGAGATAATAACTATTTATTTTTTTAATTCACTTAATTTTCTGCTGATATAATTTCTATTTCAATGTTTAACTAAGTCAAAAAAAAATTTTGTAGTTCGTATAAGTTTAGAGAAATATTTGCGTATAGGTAATTTTTATGCATTTTTTTTAGATATACTTTGTTGGAAATATAAGAGATTTGTTTAGTTTGATAATTCAAGTAATTTCATAAAAGCAAAATAATTGTGTGTTGTGAATAACATATGTACTTTGCAATTTTAGAATACCAAGTTCGTTTTCTCGATTGAGAATTATTGAAGCATTCTACAATGAGCACATTGATAATCTATCTAACTTCAAAAATAGGAAAGTTTAAAATATCAACAAATTGGAGTACAATAGATGACATGAATTATGTTAAAACTATCAATCTATATATTAGTAAATTAAAAAAAATATATTCAATATTATAAATTTTATTTGTAGAATAAGATCAACAACATATAGCAGCATTAGCTATCAACTTGTATAGTAATAATTCAAAAGTAACAACAAATATTTAGTATTTAGTTTTTATTAGACAAAATATACTTTAGTTAAAATCTAGTGAGTAACTGATTTGATATCGCAATTTTTAGTATGTAATTTACACGTTTACTAATATTTGATATTAGATATTTATAGGTCCAAAGACTATAATAACTGTTTGCAGGTGAAAAATAATTATCTATTAAGAAGTTTACCTAACATGATTAGGAACTAATTTTTTTTTTACAAGAAAAGAATAACTTAAATAAGATAAATATGTACTAATTATTCAGTGCATGAAAAGGGAACTAAAAGCAAAGTAAGAATTGCAAGATAATGATTATGTTCTTTTAAAAAAAATAAAATAGATGTAGATCACATTTTTCAACCCCTTTCCTACTCATCCAATCAATTTAATAATAATCGGAAAGATAGGTCAACATTATATCATTTTTTAGTACGCCACATAGAAGTCAAATTATTTTCTTATTCTGGACAACGAATCTCTTTCATCATTAATCTAGACGGCAACATCTGAGACAAAATAAATGGTATTAGTGGAAGGAAGGTAAAAATGTTGACAATATCTATGAAGGATAATGTCTTGGTTAATTCAAGTTTAGATTGCTTTGAGGCTTTTAAGCAATTCTATGTCTCATTTATCCTTTTATTTTTTCTTTTTTTTTTATCAAAAAATGAAAAAGATTTCAAAATTATTTTCTCGTAAGACTCTAAAAGTTTTATATGTGATAGGTCCTTTTTTTTATTTAAAGATAGCAAGAATTCCTACTATTATTTAACTTAACTCCTAATTCTAGAAAAGTTTTATTTGCATACTTGTATAATTTCTAAAATTTATCCTTGAAAAAATTAATACTAGATAGAACTTTCTATTCTATACAAAATCTTATTCTAATAGTAATCATTAAGATTGAAAGTATATTTTAAAATTGTGTGCTTTAGAAAGTTAATGGTATTTTTTTGCATCGAAATACAATTTAGAGAGCAAATTAGAATAGGTTTTCAGTGTGGATGGTCAAATTGATAAACTTTCAGTTTTGAGGGCCACATTGGGACACTTGTTTAGTTTTGAGGACCAAAATGAGACTCTTTGGAGGATTATATGGGAATATTTTTCCAATTATAAGGGTCAAATCAAGAACTTTTCAATTTAAAAGGCCATATTAAGATTTTTGTACTTTGATAGCCAAAATAGTATTTAACTCTTTCAAATAAAAATAACCTTATTTTCCTTCTTTTCCTTTATTTGTCAAAGGAATTGTTAGCTTTTTCTTTTAATAGTTGTTAATATATTATTAGTTTCTTTAATTGTACATAAATGTTGTCTAGTCTATTAATGTATCCACAACCTATACACATTGACAATAAGCATATGCATAATTCTATTTAATGAGAAATTTTATTCCATCAAGTTTTTTTTGATAACTTTATTTTAATATTCATATTCAATTTCTAAATCTATCCTAGAATTCTACTCTATAAAAAAACTTATTTTAATAACATTTAATTCTAAATGAAATTTCAAAAAGTTAGTTTTTATTTCATGTGTATCTTTGTAGGATTTTTTTTTTTTTCTCTCTTTCTAAGGGTCCAAAAGTATAGGTGAAATATGTAAATTTATTTTCCAAATAAATTTTATATTTTTATTATTGCTTGATTTCTAAAATTGATCCCAAAAAAAATCATACTCTTCTTTAACCAAATAAATTTTATATTTTTATTATTGCTTGATTTCTAAAATTGATCCCAAAAAAAATCATACTCTTCTTTAATGCTTTTAAAACTCAATCCTAAATTTTATTATATAAGGAAATTTATTTCAATCAAATTTATTTCCTAATATGAAGTCCTAAATGTAGGTTTTATTTCTTCTTTTATTCTTTAAGGAATATTTACATAAATAGCCTAAAAAATTATAAAAAGGCATTCAAGTTGGGAATATAACGAAGTCATTAAATATTATAGTAAGGGTAAATTGGAACAAAAAAATCTAAAACAGAATCAAACTCCTTCATTTATTATAGTATATATTCAATTAATTGTGTAGTAAGGGTTTCATCTTTTATTTCTAAATTCATCCCAAAATTCTACTCTACGAGGAAATTTGCTTCAATCAAACTTAATTCTAACTATAAGTCTAAAAAATTTAGTTTTAGTTCTTGTGTAACATTTAGAATTTTTTCTCATTAAGGGTCTAAAAGTATAAATGAAATATGTAAATTTAATTTTCAAATAACTTTTATTTTTATTTTTATTATTGCTTGATTTCTAAAATCCATAACCCAATAAAATTGTTTCCTACATTCTTTAATTTGTAAAACTATTTCCTAATATTCTATTACATAAGGAAATTTATTTCAATCAAATTTTTTTATTAATCTCAAGCCTTAAAAGTAGGTTTTGTTTCCTCTTTTACTCTTTGAGGAGTATTTATACAAATAGCCTAAACAATTATAAGAAAAGGCATTCAAGTTTGGGGACATAACAAAGTTACTAAATTTTATAGCATGGATAACTTTGGAAAAATATTAAATCACTAAATCATATTAGCTCTTTTAATATTGTGTGTGTATATATATATATGTAATTAATTAATTAATTCCACCAATTTGAAATTAATAGAATTGACTTCTACAATAAAAGTGGAATTGTTAAGAAATTTATTTCTATTAGTGTCTAAACCAATTCCGAAATAGCTAATTAATATTGGTGCAATTTAGTATTGGAAGTGATTCCCTAGCCTTTCAACAAGTAGGGGAATTTGAGCCGCCAAGAAATGTAGATGAGTAGCTAATTAGTGTTGAACTTTTCTACAAGAATGGCTGTATAGTTGGGTGGCTCGGAGGCCAAGTATCCTATACAGATTTTATATTTGTGTTTACTTCATATGTCACAAAGTGGTGGTTACTGAAGATTGCTCAATGTTCCACTTGGACATACTTGATTTCTACTGATCATTTTGTAATTGTTCGTCAATTTTATGAAAGCTGAAGTAAGACCGAATTTTCACAAATGTGTGTAAATTTCCTAGGCAAATCGAGGTTGTGATCTTTGGTTATTGATGATAAGATTAAAACTTCTTGTGCATTATTCTGTGACCGACATGCTAGCTAAATTTGTCTATTAGGTCTTGTTAATAGTTCCACTAATGTAGGGACTTTTAACATTTGACTTCCTTTCCCTGAACATGGATAGTTGGCAATTGTCATAAACTTTCTGATTGCATTGGTTACTCTAATTTTTCCATAAGGAAGAGGTTAGAGTTTCGAGACTTGACTTGATTGAATCATAGGTGGACTTTTTAGATAAAGATTGTATAGGGTTAATTACACTTATGCCCTGAACTCAACTTCGGTTGTACTTTGTTCCCTGAATTCAAACAATATATACTTTGCCTCCTCTGAAAAATTTCCTAACATACAAATAGAATGTGAAAATTTATTTTTGACAAAACAATCCTTCAAAAATTGTAGAGAAAGTTACTTTCCATTTATTTAATTTTTAATCATTACATATTATTATTTATTCAAAAATTGTCAATTTTTTCTTTAATTAATTTGTCCATTATTTCCTTAATTTCTAAAAATAAGCACCAAAAGAATTTTACCAACATTTTCTATTCATTTTTATTTTACAGAAACTAAAAATATTAAAAATAAAATTAATAAGTAAAATATTTAAAAGTAAATATCAGCAAATAAACTTAGAACTAATCAATAAATAAACTTAGAACTAAAATTTTACTTACTAATTTTATTTTTAGTATGTTTAATTACTATAAAAATAAAATTAGATTTCATTGAAAAATTTTAAAAATTTATATGGAATCACTAAAAATTAAATAACATACAAATAAACCAAGTCTTAATCCAACTAAACAGGGTCGGCTGCATGAATCTTGCTACACCATTGCGCTCTATCATGGACCATATTCTCCTCAATTCCTAGATGGGCTACATCTTTCTTACAAGTTACCCATCAAGTCTTTTTCGATCTTCCCCTAACCCTCCTATGTTGACTACTCTCTCTAAAATCTACTAGCCTGACAGGCACTTTTACTGGTCGTCTTAACACATGACCTAACCACCTTAAGCATGTTTTTCTCATCTTCTCATCAATAGATGCTATTCCAATCTTCTCACGAGTATGCTCATTGCGTATCTTGTCCATCCTAGTGTACCTATACATCCATCTTAACATTTGCATTCATGCTACTCTTATCTTTTGCTTATGTGTGTTTCACTGTCCAACACTTAGACCCATAAAGTATTGTTGGCCTAATTGTTGTTCTATAGAATGCTGTTGGACTTACCCTTAAGTCATAAAGGAATTTTGCAGTCGCATAATATTCCCGATATCATTCTCCATTTAATCCAATCCGCTTGTATCCGATGTGTAACATCTCGATCTATACCACTATCACTCTAAAGAACTAATCCTAAATATTTAAAATTTTCACTTATAGGTATCTTTGATCTCTGATACTAATCCCTATTACATTCCTACTTGCACCATTGCAAAATTTAAATTTCATATATTCTGTTTTTGATCGACTAATTCTAAACCCTTTTACCTCAAGTGTCCCTTTCCAAATTTTGAGTTTCGCATTAACCCCATCTTTTGTTTCATCTACTAACACAATGTCATTTGCAAAAACATACACCATGGTATTTTCTCGTGTATGTGCCTTATAAGTTCATCTATAACCAATGCAAATAGATAAGAATTTAGAACTGAACCTTGGTGTAAACCTATATTTATAGGGAACTCTCGTGTCAACCCTCCTGGTGTTCTCACACTAGTAACTACATGTGTTCCCTATACATCTCTTTTATTGATTCTATAAGGAGATTGATAACTTCTCTTTTTTCTAAAACTCTCCACATAACTTCTATAGGGACTCTATCGTATGCCTTTTCAAAATCAATAAAAAACAAATGTAAATTCTTTTTTCTTATCTCGGTATCTCTCGGTAAGTCTCCTTAAGAGATGTATGGCTTTAGTAGTCGATCTCCCTGGTATGAAACCAAACTGATTATTTGACACTTTAGTCTCATTTCTTAACCTTCTTTCTATCACCTTCTCCCAAAATTTCATCGTATGGCTCATTAACTTGATAACTCCATAATTTGCACAATTTTGTATGTCCCCTTTATTTTTGAATATAGGTATGGAAAGTAATTTTGGCCATAAATTTTTGGATACTATTTATGTTAAAACAAATTTCTACGTCATCCTTTTATATTTATAAAGTATTAGAGAATCTTTCTGATGGGGCAAAGTTATATTGCTTGGGGTTAGAGATAAAGTGTAACTTAGATTAAATTAGTTTAAGGGGTAAAGTGTAATTAACCTTATCATATATTCCTTGTTTGTCCATCAACTCGGTTAAATTTCAAGTTTTGACCTTTTGACTCACTAACAAAGAGAAATTTCTTAAATAGTGATGAATATGAAAAATTTTCTTTAAAAAGGGTGATTTTGGGAGTTGATTCCGTCCAACGGATCCTCGCATTCGATAGATACGAAGTAGGTCGAACTCAGTGCTCTATCTTTTATATTTTTATTAGACCTCACAATCAAAGACAAAAGAAGATGAATCTGAATTTTGATTCAATGTTGAAGCAGTGCTCAACCTTAATGTGTAATTCATACCCTTCTACATCCTACAATAGTAAAAGAATATACAAAAAGCATTAAACTTATCAAAATCAGAAAGCCTTAGGGATGACTTGAGGACTGAATTCTCGTTCTTCTTCTCACTCTAACTTTCGCAGTTCTCCCTTCCATGATTTGGGCCGACAATTTCTCTCTCCTTGTATGTTCGACATTTGTTATGTGAAAAGTTTAGAGCTCGCATTTATCCATGCAAGATCTACTTAATTTTTTGTGTTCAAATCTTGCATTCATTTGTTGAATGTGAGGATTCCTTGTTGGAATCAACACCCAAAATTACCCCTTTCAAAGAATATTTTTCATATTCATCTACATTTACAATCTGTTTGGATGGGTGGATTTGATTTCAAATTTTCAACTGAAATCCATTCCACTGTTTAGATAAAATAATAATTGGCCAAATTTTAAATCCATCCCAAAATTAAAGTAGACCGACTATTAAAAGCCTTGAATTTTAAATCCACTGCAAAACCTAATAATTTCACATCCTTTCGTTTCAAAATCATTTTTAAATTCAAATCTAAATCCACTCATCCAAACATAATGTTAAGAAATTTCTCTCAAAAGACAAAATGGAAAGATAAGACAGATACAAGGAACGAGAAGTTCATGTACAAGGAATGGACAGCAAAAATCAGCAATCGTTTTCTTACAATCGACCACGCCACCAGTTTCTACTATACAACACGACGTATCTGTGCATGTGATTGTTATGCACGTACCTAGTCCACGCTTTTACTTGTGAACAACGTGCGAATCGGATAAATTTGATCGGGGTGCCGTGTCCAATTCGCAAATCAATGAATTGGTCTCCAAAAAACAAACAACCCTTTCCATGTCTTCTAATCAGCAACAAGTTAACTACTTCACACTCGCCAATTTATACCCAACCTGCCCACAGTGAACAACTAAATCCAATTCACCACACAGGTTCTCCTATCCAGTCAATTACCACACCCAAGTCCGAACCTAACAACGCTTTGAGAAAAACAAAAATGAAAGAAGAGGAGACTATGGACCATTATCCTACGATTTCACTGTCTCGTTTTATTTGTTCCTTCCTAATTCTTATCCATAAGATAATGTAATGTACCTTCCATTATCACGTCTAGATTTGGAAGTAGAAGGACGCCGACGTAATTAGGGACCAGAGGATGTCTCTTATAAATCTAGCACTCTATATGCACCGCCATCACCTTGAAATAGTTCATTTTATGGAGTTGAAAATGATGCAGATAGATGTAAACTAATGATCCACGACACTTATCATGAATCGATTTACCTAAAAATTTCTCGGTAATAAGTTGGAGTAAAGTTGGAATCTATCAGCCACTTGTAAAAATTCTTAACTCACAAACACACGTCAAGTTGGCAAGACTACATTAAGCATGACTTAATTGTGTAATTGAGAGTCCGACTTATCAGGCAAGTATCTCCACGTCTCATTACCGAAGACTAAAAAATTGAAACTTATAGCTGCAATTTCAAGCCAAGGCTGTAAGTTAACACAGGCATATTTCCTCAAGAGTAGATTTTATGTAGTCCGATTTGAGCAATTCAATAATTAAGATAAAAACATAAAAATTGTTTTAGTACTAAAAAAGATAAAACCACAGGCATTCACAGCAAATAACATTATCATACTGATGCCGCATAGCCTCACTACGTAGAAGACTCATCAAGCAATAGATCCAGTCAACCATAATTCTACAACAGATATAACCCTGCATGAATAAATAAGAAAATGTAAGGATAGCCAGAGTAACCCACAACCACAAAAAAAAATCAACACTTCTAGATTTCACAGTTTCCATTATTTAAGGTACATTACAGCGCTCCAGTTAACTTATTAGGACCCTAAAACCTCATCAACAGCAGATATCCAGCTCTGGCTTCCAGTTTCGCTACCTATATTGTCTTCATTCCTGCAGAAGAAAGAACAAAATTTTAATCCAAAGTCATATCTGACTGCAGCAGAATAAGAAAACGCGTAGTTCAAGAACACAGAAACCGAAGGAGATTATTTTAGTTTAACTTGACATATTTATACTTTATAATAAGAACAAAAACTATATATGATATCATATTAAGTACCAAAACTATATTTGTATATATTCCATGCACTGCACAAATCACTTGATGGAACATTAAGGACATACACAGTCATACTCTTATACTATCTGAGATGCCACATTATGCAACGTCAATGTTGGTGTTAGCTAATTGCTTTAATTTCAAGTATTGGAGCTATATTCCTACACAGTGCAGGATCTTTAACAGAATATAGACTTTTAGTTCTTTCATTATTCCTATGAGATACTGATATCAGATCATACTAGCTATTAAAAGCAATAGTTCTCAAGAATTCTGAATAAACACTGAAATCTATTGACCTCCACAGTTCTTTTCTTCAAAGTACAATAATAAATACATGCACACACCTATGCAGGCACGTCTAAACTTGTGCACATGGAAATTCTGAGAAATCGCTACTATCTTTTCCACTTAAAAGGGCCTGAAAGTTCAACATAAGCTAGAGCGGAAAACCTCAATTCAGAGAAACATTTTAATTTATGTGCAAACGGCAACAATCTGATATACAAATATTTGGGGTGACATTTGCTCGGAAACTTGAGGAATGAAATTTCCAAACAGGGGCAAAGCCATATTTGGGGATTATGTGATCAAATTGTATGATGTTCAAAATCTGCACATCATTAAACACTGCTACGACACAAAGCTGGGGGAAGTTACATCACCTCAAAAACGCCTACACGCTAGTCAGATACAACATAGTTAGCATGCTTGCTTTAAAATCAATGTTTTGTTAGATGGTCATGCCCCACGGCAGTCATAGTTTAGTGGTGAGAATTCCACGTTGTGACCTTGGAAACCTGGGCTCAAATCCCAGCAGCAACATTTATATATTAGTGTTAAAAAAAAAAAAAAAAAAAAAGAAAGAAAAATGATGGTCATGCCACGAGACTACTTAACTCATATCTGATCTTTCATAACTGAGGATGTCCTAGTTTAATATGGTCATATTAGAAGAAAGTTTAATTTTTTAATGTAAAAATAACTTCAAATGGAAAGCTTTAACTGTATACAGATAGATCCGAGCTCACCATTTTCTTTTGTACATATGTCTTACCATCCTCAGTTTATACATGCTTTTCAATTTTATCTGTCATGTATTTGTTCCTAGTAAAGTAAGACATCCAATTCCCAAAGAGAATGCATATGAATTGAAGTCTTTCATTTATACCTCTTAATTTCAGTGAACAGATGCAACAGATTAGAATGAAATGCTTAATAATGAAAATTTAACAAGATTTCAGTTTGTAAAAGACCAAGACTAACCATCATTTCCACCATAAGATGGCCTCCAAAGGAAAGGAAACGAGTAGTAGCAGACGTGATATTGACTACTGCTAATATGGCTGCCATAAGAAAGGAACACAACAGACTAGTAATAGCAGTGATATTGGGCAAAGGTATGTCCAAATGACTTCAAAAATGTTCAGAGAAGTATTAAAAAAGATGATTGAATTGTTTAAAACATCTTGTTGTATAAGAGACACCTGATTCATTCTGGTTTCTATTTCTAACATCAAGTTTTAGTTTGACCTTCTTTTTTGCAACAAAAAGGAAGCTGAAAATAAGCAACACTTTTCCGTGTATAAAGAAAATATCAAATTCATACCTTGTAATACATACAGAAAATCTCAAAAGATCTCCATTATGGCTATTCCACAGGAAACAGTAAGCAAAAAGTAGGATGTAAAAAGAAAGTTATACTTGAAAATGGTTACAAGAATTAAAGTACAGGCAATCATTTAACAGTGTTTGGATGGGAGGGGAAATGGAAATTCTTCAACGATAAATTAGGGAAGGAAAGGGTTTTTATTGGTTTTGGGGCAGGCGGCCCAGGAGGAGGGAATGGAGGACATAGAGGGACTTCCGAAACCAATGCGCTTTTTCCTCAGCCAACACTTGCAAAAAATCCAATAAGATATTTGATTGCCACAAATAATATAGGTGGGCAATAAAGCTGAAGGTCTATAAGATGATTCTGGCAAGAAAGGGACAAACTTATGTTTCCTGCAGCAAATGCATTCACTATTTGGAGCATAGAAACTACACTCACAAAAGCTGATGAATGGTTGTTAATTCAGAGCTTAGTAGAAAGATCTTAACAAACTATATGGCAGCCATGGATATATGCCAATATGATGTTGTAGCATAAGATCGCCATAAGCAAAGCATTAACCTTGTTGCAACATTTATGTCCCCAACATATTTATATGCAACAATCACTTTATGTAACCTCTATAATTCCTGAAGACATGTTCCTCAAAGTCATACACAATCAATAAATATTCCATTCAGCATTTAAGACTTCAGTCATTGAGAAAACCAGACTATTGAACCATATTAAGTCTGAAAGTTCAGAAGACTGCAATAGTGCATTGCCATGAAGAGGAAAACACGAGGACCCTGGAAAATTTGGCTTTAAGACCAAATCCTAATAATTGAATGCTCACTAGTACACATGAATGTTAATACTTGGGTATGGGTGTGGTATGGACACATATGTAGGTGTTGGATTTGTTGAGGTTATGGGGACACTGCTAAAGAGTTGGGTATGGGGGTGAGTCTTGTATGATTGTATATGTGAAGTGTACTAGCAATGCAATCTGATGACAAAAAGGATTTTATTTAAGCAATTTACATTATTTTATGACTCAATTTTAGAAATATAAATATATTTGTATGTGTAAAATATTAAATAATAATGGTGCATGGAGAAAGATAAGATAATAGAAGGACATGCGATAATAAGATAATTTGGGATAAATAAGATTTAGTGATCTACAAATAATTCTCGCATATTTCTCCCTCCTGGTTCTTCTCTTATTTATTGATTTCTTTCTTCTCAATTTTCCTCAAGATAAGAGTCTGTGTAACAGCGGCACTTCTCAAAAGTTGCAGTAAAGCTGTACTTTAGAACTTAAGTCTTCAATTAGCTTTTACCTAGCAGTTATAAATGATTACAACCATCACTTCTAGCATTGTCGTTACCCTATCTCAAAAATGAAACTTGTAGTCATCCAGCCATCAAGTCCCTCTCATTGTTAGTATCTAACATTTTTGAATACCTTAGTGAATACTCCACATTTTGTTCAATTACACATTAAATTCCTTATAAATCTTTCACCGAGAATCTCAATAATCAGGTTAAGTCAAGATTCTCAACACTATTTTAGAATTCAGTCTGCTTTAAGAACATGAATTATTATATTATCATAGAAAAGAAGATTGGATAAGAAAGGCTGAACAAAATAGGAAGAAAGGGACGCACAAAAGAAAAACAAAAGCTAAAACCCACACACCTCATCATCATCATCGTTGTCACCTCCATCTTCCTTGTTCTTCTTAAGGCGAGTGGTACCACCCTCTTTGCTGATGGGTAACTTCATTGCTCCAAAAGGTGTATCCACATTTATGTGTCCTTTCAAAGTGTAGCCAGTGCCTTTTCCTCTAATCATGTCCCACAGAGCAGAACCGAAATCCTTTGGCCTGAAGGTAATGGGGATATCAACATAACTGATTCCATTTTTATCAATTTTAGCAGATTTTTGGAGTTCTGCACCCCCAATGCTCACATCAGAGAGCCAAACCTCGTAGTCAAGTGCATTGAGCCCCAGGTCAAAATCATTTTTGTTTTCAATCTTCAAATGCAGTAGAGCAACGGTTTCTTCAAAAGAAAATCTCTCAAAATGAATTTTCTCAAGGTCAATATCAGGCTTATATGGTATGGGAATCTCTCCAGTCTTCTCGAGAGGCAAAGTTAGCCGGCCAAAAACAGGCACATCAACTATGAGATCAACCTTGATCTTATAAGGAATGATACTTCCAGGCTTGATATCATCATAGGTGCTTTTGATGTCATCAAATATCAAAACAAGGGGTATTTTCACAGTCTCAGAACCATGCGCATGGATAGTTCCGGCATCTGGGATAAGCCCAGATGCTAGTTTCCTACCATCACTCTCAATCAAGTAATTGATGTCAATAAGAGGGATTGGAATGGGATTTGGGTTTGTCACAAGCACATCAGCAACTATTTCTGCCTTTTCAAGATTGATGGAAGGGATATGAATTCCTGTGACATCTGCAGTGGGTTTCCCAAATCCAATGGTTTCTTCAATCTTCTCCCCAATATCACTGAATAAAATCCTTCACTTTCTCAAGAAATCCACCCTTTTCTTCATCTTTTTGCTCTTCTTTTTCCTCTTTCTCCTTGACGACCCTCTCCACTATCTCTGGATTATCAGAAGATGCCATACCTTGATAGAAGAATAATCGAGAAGAATGAAAAAGCAGAAAAGTTAGCACAAACAATAAATCAACTTATAGCATAAATAATAATCCAAGCTCTACATGTTTGAATAAATCAATACAAAATACAGGGACTAATATTTAGCAACTAACAAAATACATATTCTCCACAGCCACATGCATGTGAGGTCAACTTTCAAAAGTTACAAAGTCGATAAGGAGAACTTTTAAGAATTTTAATTTTTTTGTCCTATAATTGCACCACTAAAATTTGTAAGCTCTCTCTTTTTGTTTATATTGCCCCACCAAATAATTAAAATCCTTAAATAATACAACTAAAAATGATGAGATATTCAAAATTAAGAATAAGTATCACTTGGAAACATACCTATAATTTCAAAAACTTTTGCAGTTTAATGAATAAAATGAAGATATAATTTTCATTTAAAATTCATTTTTCAAGTTCATGTATATAAATAGGACATTTTGTAGTTTTCTTAGTTATGAAATTGCCTATTCTATTATAAATTTTTGATTATGTAAAAAAGTTAGGGAAACCATCATCATTTTTCATAATTGTATGTAAAATTATTTATTGTATAGTATTTTTTTATTTTTTTTGCTTTGATGAATGCTCAATATACACTAAAGGGATTGCTCCATAAACTTAGGTCCTTGGCTCCACCCCTGAGATTCCAAGTAGCTCGAGCTATACAAGAACAGAAGCATAAGGATATTATGAGTCTATGACCAAGTATTTTCAATGACACCACTTAAGTTAGCTCAATGTTTTCCTTCAACTATAGTTTGAAAGAATTTAAGAAATTAATAAAAGATCTAGAAGAAAATTTCATTTGGTATAATTTGTAACAGAAAATCCAGCTGCTTAAATATAAGAAAAGGAGACAAGTGCTATGCTAACTCTTGATTGTAATTACTGCCAAAGAAGAATGATTGACAAATTATGTCGGTGCTCTCTTAACTGACAAACAAGGAAACAAACAGAGCAAGAATAAATAGCAACGACCAAACCCCAGGGACATTAAAGGCCAGAATCTTTGGCAAATGGTAATAGTATTTACTAAACAAATAATCCAGCAAAGGGAGAACAAATGTTTAACTTAGCAAAATTCCATACTAAACAAATGCAAGAGAAAAAGGAAAGGGAGAACGCATCACAAACTGAAGAACGATTTGGATGAAACAAAACCCAAAAAAATAAAAATAAATAAAATAAAGCACAATCTGAATCAGATCCGATCTGCATCCAGGGCGTAATAACAGTAAGTATTATTTATTACAGAAACAGAGACAGATGATGAATAAAATAAAATCTATATTGAATGGAAAAAATTCATATGTACGAGCAAATAAGAATTAGTAGCAATTAAGTTGATCACATCTATCAGAATCAGCAATAGGATATCAAAGGAAAAAGATGAATATACCTACACCTAAAAAAGTAATCAGATGGATAGGCCTCGACGTGGAGTGAGCAGAATTGAACTAGTGCGAAGATTGTTCGAGTGTCCTCGTTTACTGTGTGAAAAGCCACCTCAGGTTTATTGGACTAACAAATTTTACTTCTATATATAAGGGTAAAATGTAAAAAAAAATTTATTTTGGTTGGAAGTAAGTTCATCAATTAATAGGAATTTATAATTTAAAATATAAAATTTATTTTTTTGAATAAGGTATTTTTTTATTTTTTAAAAATATGTATCTCTATTTTAAATGTAAAATTTTTATTAATTAAAAAATAATTATTAAATATATCTAATAATTATTTTCATTGACATAAAACTGCTGGTTAAATGTATATTGTTCATTACGAAAAACCACCATGAAAGTGATGTAATTTATTTACGACGTTACAGCCTTTCGTGTTGAAGTGCTACGGAAACGGGCCTGAACGTGGTGTTTGACTGTCATTAGTGACCATGATTATTGGGTAATTTATTATAGAAGTGGATCTGATTTTAGACCTACTTGTAGTTAACATAAAATCTTAGAATTAGTTACCCTTTACTCTGTACTCTAATACCTGTTCCACCTTACCTCTAATCTCAAACAATACACATTTTGCACTATTTGAATGATTTATAAATATAAATAAATATAAATAAATAATGCTAAAATTTGTTTTTGACAAAAATAAACTCTAAAAATTTATAAACAAAGTTACTTTTATTTATTTAGTTATTCATAATTCCATATTAAATTTTTTTTTTTTTTTGTAATTTGTCACATTTTTCTTAATTAACTTATTACATTATTTTCTTTATTTTCAAAAGTAAATACAAAAAGAACTTTTACAAATACATTTGTTCATTTTCATTTTAAAATAACTAGACATAATAAAAAAAAATTAGTAAACTGTATTTTAGATTTAATATGTTTAGTTACGGTAAAAATAAAATTATTATTCAGAAACAATTTCAAAAAGAAGATAATATGGAATCACCAAAAATTAAATAAATGCAAAGTTACTTTGTTTCCAATTTTTAAAGGGTATTTTTGTCAAAATAAATTTCCACATCATCTTTTTATGCTTGCTTATATTAGGAAATCTTTGAGAGGGAGAAAAATGTATATTGTTTTGGTTCACGAAGCAAAGTGCAACTAGGGTGTGAATTCAAAGTGGTAAAGTGTAATTAACCAATTTTTTTTGAAATTTTTCTTACATTAGCTAATATCATTTATTCTATAAAACTTAATTCACACTACAAATTTTATAAATGAGGCCAAAGACCAAATCTAACTATGCATTTTCCATTTTTAAGTCTTCTTTTCAAGTGTTAAATTGGCTACTTTTTTTGGAGGATACATTTGCTATTATTTTTTTTTTCCCTTCTGGAGTATCTCTATGTATATAAGGGGACTTTCACACACTTGAGATGAATTGGTCCCGTATGCCTATTGGGCATTTTTTGTGTAGCATGTTTAAGAGTAGTTTTATCATGAACATGATGTAGTTACTGGCTTTGTTGATGCGTTGATCGATAATGATTGTAATTGTTGTTTGAGTTTTCCACAGTTACCATGCCCAATCTACCCTTGCATGCATAGAAGGTATAGGAATGCTGCTTGTGGTATTTTTGGATTTTAAGCCATCAAATTGAGTCTCTACAAAAGCAGCACGTGAAGCCATTTCCTTACTTCTCATGAACTTCACATTCCTTCCACTAATGAATTTAATTTTTAGCAGGTTTGGTGGCTACTTTTCCTTTCTTGCACGAAATACGTATGTATTGTTGTTTTGATCCTTGCCTTTGATCTGCTTAATTTCACGCTAAAACTTGACCAAATGAACTTTTTTTTTGGGCACAGTAGCATGCAGTCTTGCTGTCTGTCTATATAAACATAACCGAGAGGTAACATTACTCTGCTGGTTTTTGCTCTGTTTTCTGCGTGCGAAGGCAGCTCTTTTTCTCTACTGCATCTTCATTTGTGTCAAAGCTTGGTAAGTGATAAAGTTAGAATTAGATTCTAGGGGCAGAGAGAAAGTGAAAGAACTGAGTATCAATAGTATGTTTGATTATCTGAGTTTCGATCCCCTTTTAGTACCACCCAATCTCCTTAGTTATAGATGTACATGAGGATCCATGAGGTTATCACTATGCTAGCTCGACTGAGGTTAAATTACATAATTGCCCTTAATGAGGCTGCCACATAGGCACTTCTAGAACAATCTAGGGGAAGATACTATGTGTCACTAATCAACATCATCAATAGTCCTCTCAGCTTGGTGCCGAGCCTCGCGGCAGGTGCAGAGCCGAAAACGACTGTTCACAGTCCCCAGTTGATGACAGCCAAACCTTTTATACCGAGCCGAAGTGCAAAACTTCGGAGCACTCTTGTACCTGCCCTTGCCGATCCGAGGCCATAATAACCCTTGGGATCCTCGGCAAGGCGTAACTGCAACATTAACTCGTGGGTGACGTTTTTGCTGAGTCTCGCACATGCACTGAATTTTCATTTATTGCACTGCATTATTCGCTCCGATTTTGCTGCAAAACGCCTCATTTTTCTCGCCGTAACGCCCGCAAAACGCCGCGCTTTTCACGCCATAACGCCTAGCTTTTCCCGCCTAGATGGCTTTTTTCATTTCAAAATCGTCACTTTTTTCCCCCAGAACCATAGAACATTCTGGAAGATTGCCCTCCTATTTATACCCCCATTCTCCCCCAAATCTTTTTTCTTTCCCTTACTCATTTTACCTCATTCCTCCAGTTTATTTCTACCTTCTTTCCTCAATCCCTCCTTCACTTCTTACTACTTCTCGCTCCTTTACTCTCCCAGAGACTCACACATTCTCCTCCCCTCACCATCATCCTCCTGCTCCCCTTTCCTCCGGCCTCAACCGTTGCTGACTTCCGACCGCTGCTCAACGCCACCACCGGACACCACTAGAAGTCCCCCAAAAATTCCACTCCCCTTCCAAATAGAAGACCATGGCAGGTACGTTCACTCCCACCTCTCTCATTAGCACGCCAGTTCCTCCTTCCCCCGTAGACGCCATTGACAGAATGTTAATTCCTTTTGACGAAGCTCTTCTGGCAGCAGTGCCACTAAATTTTTCTCCCGATCCTCTCTTTGCCGAACCTCCTCAGAACGACCACCCTAACCTCCAAACACAAAATGTATCAAACTCTCTCGACCCTGAGGATATCAAAATACTTAGGGATAGATGTCGTTTTCCTAAGAATGTGCACATCAAACTCTCAACCGAGGCCACCTGCCTCCTCCTGGTTACCTAACAGTTTACCAAGAGGAGCTCGAGGTGGGGCTGAAGCTCCTAATAGCACCACTCCTCGTCCACCTATCCAACCACTGGGATATTAGCATATGTCAGCTGACCCCAAACATACTTCGGCTTATTGTCGGCTTTTCCTTTCGTGTAGATTACACAACATCCCCCTTTCTTTAGACACCTTTAGGATGATTTTAAAATTATCCCCTACAAAGGGATTTTTTTATATTTCTGCCCGAACCGCGGGCAAACAGCTCACTTCGGGTAACCCTTCATCCATTCATGACTGGAAGAAGTCGTTCTTCTTTATCCGGTACCTCGACCCTCCAATGCCTCGGGGTCCGTGGAACCTTATCAAAGAAAACCTTAAAACCAAAAATGCCTCCCCCCGGACTCCATACACGCTCGGAGGCTCGTAGAATCCAACCTCAGAATAAACTCCAACAATCAACCTGCCATCCTATCCAACAACATTCTTGCCTGGGCGGGACTGTTCCCTACCCATGATATCCTCCCGAGCTACGACCCTCAACAAGGTCATCATCATTCTTTTTTTTCTGATTTTTTGTCTTATGCAGAGCTCGGAGCATTCTTCAGGAGGCTGGTGTCTACCACACCTACCACTGGTGTAGGCACTTCCAACCAGCCCACCTCATCGACAAGCGGATCCTCATCCGCCACCACAAACAAGCATTCGAGGAGTGCCGAGGCTACACCCTCACCTTCCGCACCCCTGAATCAAACCGAGGTTGACAGAGCAGCAGCTCCCCGAAGAGACCAGCCGGGGAGGGAACTCTGGCTCTTCGGCCCACCGAACTCGAGCCGACTTGGGTTACAAGGAAGAGAACATGGGAGGCTGCTGGTCTTAGGGAGGGTCCTTCCTCGGTAATGACCATCTCATCCACGTCATCACCCCCGAGGCCCTCCATTCTAGTGGCAAGGATATGGACCCCAGGGACAACTTCTGGAAATGTCCATTTATCAAAACAACTTATCACTTCTTATGGTAAGGACTGTCGAGTCTCATTCACTCCCACCCCTTATTCTTTCTTCCCAGTCGAGAGTTGACACTTTACTTTTTCAGGTGATAGAAAATACACTCCGAGGAGGAGAAGAAATCTGCAGGGTCACAGGATGTGCCCTGGGGTTGACTGTCTGTCGACCCTCTTCCAGTTCCTCTCACCTCGGGGAGTACTAATCTCTGACCCACCCCATCGATTGACATAAACGATCGGGCTCAATTCCTGAGGGTGATTCGTGAGCAGGCGAAGATGGTGGCTTTGTCCTATCCCCTTGAGATGTAGCCTACGTTAAGAGGCTCACCCCTCAATAGAGGCTGGACGAGCTTCACGTCAGCCTGATGAACGTAAGTCTGACTAACCCTTCTTGAAATTTTAATTTTTTTTTCCACCTCATACTTCAACTCATACTTTTGCTCTTTTGCAAGCTACAAAAAACTTGCCCTCCATCGCTGATCGGGAGTCCTCATTCAACTCCGCCGTTAACTCCATGAAGCAGGAGTTGGCTCACGCCAAATCCGACATGGATCAGGCAGTGAAGGAGGCTGTTAAAGCCAACAAGATGAAATACAATATCGAGGCGGGCAAAAAATACGATGAGTGGAAGGCCGAGCTGACGGAGGTGAGGGACAAGATTCGGCAAGTCGAGCTAGAAAAGAAGACCCTTGAAGTGGATGTCGGCGATCGTGGCAAGAAGATCACAAATCTAGAGCAAAGGGTTCTTCAAATTCAAGAAGAAGCTTAGCTGGCCGAGGTGAAGTTCGCTTCTCGGGAGGTGGAATTCTGCAGATTGAAGGCAGAAACCAATTCGTGGCTTCGGTCGAAGCAGACGAGATGCTGAAGGAGTTTACAAAGAAGGTCTTCTCCATGGGGTTCACACTGGCTTGTGACCACTTGGTGAAGAATCCTGATTTGTACGAGGGGCTGCCATATGACGCTTCTGTTACCGAGGAGGTCATCAATGGCCTAGAGGCTCAATTTAAAGCCCCCACTCTGATTCTTAGGACTTTTGAAGCAACTTTGCTGATCCAGGGTGCGAACCTAGAAAGCCGAGTCTGAGCCTGTGAATCAAGCTTCCACTTCCTCTGTCGAGCATTCCACTTCTGCTGCATAGGCAGATGTAATTTTGTTGTAATAGTTAGGAACTTTTTATGTAATAGTTTGGATTTCTCAATGAAAATCTCAAGTTTTGATTAATTTGTCTTCTCGACAAGAGCCTCAACTTTTCTTTACTTCTGGCCTTTAACTGCTTTTCAATTTCTTTATCTCCTGCATTCAAAGCAAAAGTTTCATGATAAACTAATGGATAATAAGCTTATAACACTTAGGAATATCATCATAGAATATCATCTAAATTTCCCTTTCACTTTGAACTTAGGCCTTGTTTAGACCCTTCCGAGCTGAGGCAAAAGAATTAAGCTTAGCTTCTTGTATTTGCCTTAGTCGTTTAATTTGAATCAGACCCTCCAAGGTCCAAGGAATAATGTTTCGCTTGAGTAGGGCTATCAAGCCTCTTTGAGGATTGGATCCTCTCAAATTCATTTTGCTTGGAGGGGGCCGCCAAGTCTCTGCCCTTAAGGGGGGACTGCTAAGCCTCGACTCCCAATATTTGCTTTTGCGTTGAACTGGATCCGAACCTCTGAGAGTTGGAGCAGCTCGAACTCGTTTTGTGCTTGAACCGAACCTCTGAGGGTTGGTGCACCTTTGTTTTAGCTTGGGGGGCTACTAAGCCTCTGTCCTTGAGGGGGGACTGTTAAGCCTCAACCCTCAATCATTTGCTTTTGTGTTGAACTTGATTCGAACCTCTGAGGATTGCTGGAGTAGCTCAAATTTGTTTTGTGTTTTGATCAAACCTCTGAGGGTTGGCGCAGCTTGATTTTGCTTGGGGGGGCTACTAAGCCTCTGCCCTTGAGGGCGGACTGCTAAGCCTCAACCCTCAATCATTTGCTTTTGTGTTGAACTTGATTCGAACCTCTGAGGGTTGGAGCAGCTCGAATTTGTTTTGTGCTTTGACCGAACCTCTAGGGTTGGCGCAGCTTGATTTTGCTTGGGGGGCCTACTAAGCCTCTACCCTTAAGGAGGGACTGCTAAGCCTCAGCCCTCAATCATTTACTTTTCTGTTGAATTGGATCCGAACCTCTGAGGATTGGAACAGCTCGAACATCTGTCTTTTGAGAAGGGACTTTCATTACATTCCTTGATAATATTTCTTCAAATTTACAATGTTTCATATTCTGGGAACAGGATCCCCTCTCATGTCAACCAACTTGTAATAGCCTGAGGTGTGAGCTTCTATCACACGATAGGGTCCCTTCCAGTTTGGATCCTAACTTTTTAGTCCCTTCTACACGGCTTGCTTCATTCTTTCGAAGCACCAAGTCTCCGGGCCTCAGATACCGATGCTTGACCTTGGCGTTGTAGTGTTTAGCCATAACTTGCTTGTACTTGGCTTCCTGGATGGATGCATCCAACCTCTTTTCCTTAAATACATCCAGGTTAGCTCGTAGGGCCTCATCGTTGAATTCCAAAGCACACAAGGACACTCGAGCCGAAGGTAGCCCAATCTCCGCAGGGATAACAGCCTCGGACCCGTAAGTCAAATTGAACGGAGTGTTTCAGTTAGTCGTTCGAGGCGTGGTCCTGTATGCCCATAGAACACTAGGCAATTCCTCAACCCAAGCGCCCTTGGCTCGTTCAAGTCGAGTCTTGAGCCCCGTCAATAGGGTTCGGTTGCATATTTCAGTCTGTCTGTTTGCTTGTGGATGACCGACCGAGGTGAAGTCCTGTTTGATGCCGAGGTTATCACAAAAGCTCTTGAAAGGCCTCCCTTCAAATTCACAAGCTTCCCATTATCGAAAATGAGCACAGTAGGGATACTGAATCGGCAAACAATGTTTTTCCAAAAGAATTTTTCTATTTCTTTTCCTGAGATTCTAGCTAGGGGCTCGGCCTTGATCCATTTGGTGAAGTAGTCAACCGCCACTACTAAGAACTCAAGCTTGCCTATCCCTCTGGGAAGTGGGCCCAAAATTGTCAATTTCCCACTGAGCAAATGGCCATGGGCTCTGAATAAGAACCATGTCCGAGCCAGATCTTTGGGGTATTGGCGCATGTATTTGACATTGATGACACCCCCGTACCAAGGTGTTTGCGTCAGAGTGTAAGGTCAGCCAGTAGTACCTAGTCAATAAGACTTTGCGAGCTAAGCTTCGAGGATCGAGGTGACTTCCGCATATGCCCTCATGCACCTCTCGTAAAACATAGTTAGCTTCGAAAGGCGTGAGAGGCCCCTCAACATGGGGCACAAGTATGCTTTTTTATACAAGATTCCGTCAATAAGCGTATACTTGGCGTCAGCTCTGTACTTGCCTTTCTAGCTTTAGCCGGATCCTCGGGGAGCTTCTCATTATTCAAATAATTTATTATGTGTTCCATCCAACCGAGGTCTGATTGGACATAAGAGATTCTAACAGAGAAGTCAGCAGACCTGCGCTCTCGCAGTTCTACCAAAATCTCTTTCGTTAAATGCGAGTATATTGCCGAGGCTAGTTTTGACAGAGCATCAGCATGCGTGTTTCTTGTTCGGGCAATCTTAATGATGTCCACCTTTTTAAATTTTCTAATCCAGCTTTTGACCTCGATTATGTACCTTTTCAAAATTACGCCTCGAGCCTCGTAATATCCCAGGCTTTGATTCACAACCAGCTGAGAGTTTGAATGTATCTTTAAGGTTCGGGCTCCTATCTGGTGGGCCATTTCCATCTCACAGATGAGGGCCTCGTACTCAACTTCGTTGTTTGTTGCTGAGAATATGAACCTTAGGGTATAAGTAAGATAATCCCCTTCGAGAGACCGGATTATTAATTCCTGCCCCGGCTCCAGATTCACACGAAACTCCGTCAACATGAAGCTCCCGTGTGAGATTCTTTCTCATTTTTTGTTCTTTTGCTGGATCAATCACCATGATTAGGTCAACCTTTTCGATGTTACAGCTTTCTACAATGAAATCTGCGAAGCCTGTGCTTTGATTGCTGTCTGAGACCTGAATTCTATGTCAAACTCGAACAACTCTACAGACCACTTTAGCATTCTGCCCGAAGATCTGGCTTGCTTAAGATATTTTTCAAAGGAAGGTTGGTCAAAATAATTATCTTGTGGCCATGAAAATAAGGTCTTAGCTTCCGAGCCGACACCACCAATGAGAAAGCTACCTTTTTGATAGGGGTGTAATTTCTTTCTGGACCTTGAAGCACTTTGCTTACAAAATAGACAGGACATTGGTTGCCAAGTTCATCTTGCCTCAATAGAACCGAGCTGACTGCCAATTCAGTGATTGAGATGTACAGGTATAGCGGTTCTCCTTTTTGTGGAGATGCTAGAGTTTCGACAAGTTGCCCAAGTATTCTTTAACCTCTTCAAAGGCTTTACGAGCTTCTTCAGTCCATTGAAAGCCCTCAGTCTTCTTTATGAGCTGAAAGAACGGCAAGCCTCTTTCTGCTGATTTGGACAGGAATCGATTCAGGACTGCCATTCTACCGGTGAGTCTCTGAATCTCCTTTACCGAGGTAGGAGTTTTCATATTAATTATGGCTTGCACCTTTTCAGGGTTCGCCTCAATTCTCCGGTGAGAGACAATGAATCCCAAGAATTTTCTTGAGGGGACCCCAAATGTACATTTTTTGGGATTCAGCCTCATTTGGATGGATCTTAATGTCTTAAATATTTCCCTGAAATCTTCCAGGGTTTCCTCATAGGTTCGGCTCTTGACCGCCATGTCATCAATGTATACCTCCATATTTTGTCCTATTTGGGACTTGAAAGTTTTATTGACGAGGCGTTGATATGTACCTCCTGCATTTTTGAGTCCGAAGGGCATCGTAGTGTAGCATATAATAATACATGCCTCGGTCAGTGATGAAAGAGGTTTTCTCTTGATCTTCTTTTGCCATGTATATTTGATGGTAGCCCTTGAATGCATCTAAAAAGTAAAAAATATAAAATTCAACAAATGAATCTACTACCGTATCAATCCGGGGGTACGAATAACTGTCCTTTGGACAGGCTTTATTAAGATCAGTAAAATCTTGACACATTCGCTAAGAAGAATCTTGCCTAGTTACAAGGACTGGATTACAAAGCCAAATGGGATACAATACTTCTCTAATCAATCTTGCCACTAAGAGTTTATCTACTTCGAGTTCGATTATTAAACTGCGCTCTGGATCTAAGAGGCGTTTCTTCTGCTTCACTGGTTTGTATGCCGGGTCCACTCTGAATTTGTGTTCGATTATTTCCTGAGGGACGCACGGCATATCTTCGACGGTCCAGGCGAACACGTCTTTGTACTTAGCTAAAAGCCTGAAGAGAAGGGCTTTGAACTCCGCTGGGAGGGTAGCAAAGATCTTAATTATTTTTCGATCGGGGAGGCTCAGATCTAGTGGTACCTCCTCAATGGGGACCTCGCCTTGGGGCTCAATCTTTGCTTTGCCCTTCCCCTTTGGTTTGGGAGGCTCGGGGATCTTAGTATCGCTTCTCCGAGGCTCCAGATTTTCTTCCCCCTCCCTTTGACTTGTCAAAGGCTCTTCGAGGCCATCTCAGGTGGATGAGGCATCAAAAGTTTGCAAGTAACCCTTGTCAGCAATGGACATTGTTTGAGACTGGGATCGCAGGACATCATATAGCAGGCTCGGGCCTCTTGCTGGCTCCCAATGACTGTTCCCTCAGATCCATCCCTCAACATGAATTTTATTCCAATATGGAACACGGAGGGAAGGATTCTGTAGGTATATTGTGTGGGTCAGCCAAGGATCATATTGTAGGAACTGTCCCTTTTGACGATGACGAAATTGGTCATCTCAATTCTGTGTTTATAAGAGTTCCAAGGCATAGGGGGAGCATTATCTGTCCCTTAGGCACGACCGAGTCTACTCCAGTGAAGCCAACCAAAGGGGTTTTAAAAGGCTTTATCAAAGAAGAATCCATGTGCATTTTGACCCAGGCGCCCCAAAAAATTATGTCCGCCGAGCTTCCGGTGTCGACGAACACGCAGTGCATTTCATATCCAGCAATATTTACCTGAATTACCACAGGGTCATTGTGTGGCATTCGGCTAGGAACGGTGTCCTCGAAAGTGTATTCGAGGCTCATGAATGGCTTCAGTCTCTTCTCCCGATCCTCGCCTGAGGGAATGTTCCGGGCGTATTTTTTCCTGGCATTGTTAGAGTCCCCGATCGCCGGCCCTCAGGCTATTGTGTTTATCACCCTGACTACACGGATTTGTTCATCTTGGTTTGTCGGGGGATTGTTCCTGTTTTGGTAGCCTCATTTCTATTGACGAGGCGGGTGAGGTTGTGCCAGATTTGCTCGATTGACAGCATTTCTTTGGAACTCTGCAACAGCTCTGCTGATGAACTGCTGCAGGTGTCCTTCTTGAATGGCCCTTTCGATTTCAACCTTCAGATGGTTACATGCCTCGGTATCATAGCCATATTGACCATGAAAAGTGTAGTACTTTGCCCTGTCTATTTTATCCGAGGCTTACACCATTAGAGGGGGTGGCTCTAAGAGGCCCAGATGCTGTACTTGGTACAAAATTTCCCTCCTCAATGTATTGAGAGGTGTGAAGTCAGCATCTGGATGGCTCTTTGTTAGCGGGGGTCGGTTCCCGATGTTGTTGCCCGAGTAGACCACCCGATTCGCCAACGGTGTGGCTCTGGAATAGCTCAACCTATCAGTGATCCTCAATTTTTTAGAGGATGAGGGGTTCGGAGTCTTCATGACCTTTTCTCTTTGTGTATCTTAAAGTTCTCTTCTTGTCCTGTTTGACTCTTCGCCCGGTATGAACTCCGATGATCTTTCGAGGAGTTCAGAATAGGAGCTCGGCATCCTTTTGGCCAGCACGGCGTTGAAGGTGCCTGGTCGGATGCCGGTGCAGAAAGCAGCCACCAGAATTCTTTCATCAGCCGAATATATTTTTTATTTGGACCACCTCATCATTGAATAGGTCCACAAATTTTAAGCGATTCATCGGACCTCTGCCGAATGTTCATGAGGTGCGACGTGTCCTTTGCAATATTGACTTGCTCCTGAAGTGGCCAAGGAAGGACTACGCCAGGTCATTGAAAGTGGCGATTGAGTTCATCGGTAGCTCCTGGAACCACTTCTGTGCCGAACCTCGAAGAGTGGTGGCAAAGAACTTGCAGCGGGTCGCTTCACTATAGCCATAAAGGCTAGTGATCGCTACCACGTGCTGAAGGTGATCTGACAAATTAGATTCTCCCTTGTAGAGGTCTAGGTCTGGTAGCTTGAATTGCATTGGAAGAGGTTCCATCTTGATAGAAATTGTGAATGGATCTCTATGAATCTCTACCGTAGCAGGAGTATTCAGAAGTAAATTATTTTTTCTCAAAATCTCTTGAATCTTATTTTCAAGACTCTGCTCCTCGATCTATTTTAAAACAGCCTAGGAAGGTCCTCTTGAATTCAGATTTTTTTGAGGAATGTGCACCGAGTCTCTCACGCATTGGTAATTTCTTTGATCTGCTTGTCGATGAGTGTGACTCATCAGATTGTTCGTCTGAGCGTGACTTTGTCAAATTATGGCGCAGGTCGGTTGGGCTCATGGCATCAACCGGCTGTTTACCAGGCCATCGGCCGGGGGTGCGTTGCTGTTCGGCTTGTGGAGTGGCTGTTCGGTTCGAGCACTCAGATGGAGTTTGGCTCTCGCGTTGCTCCACAAACGCTCGAAAAGACTCGAAGTGATCAGCAATGTACTTCAGGACATCATCCTGCTTTTGTTGAGCCTCGGCTGGTGTACCTACGTTTTCTGGCTCGTCGGTATGCACCACGTGGTGTTGATTGCTCGTTTCTGCTTCCTTACTAGCAGTTCGGTGTGTTCCACGGTTCTTCATCCTCCTCAAAGCAAAAACAAACAACTCAGATGACTGAGAATTGATTGAAAGAGATGGAAATCTGTTGATTCCCGCAGACGGCGCCAAATGATATAAAGTTAGAATTAGATTCTAGGAGGAGAGAGAAAGTGAAAGAACTGAGTATCAAGAGTATGTTTGATTATCTGAGTTTCGATCCTCTTTTAGTAGCACCCAAACTCCTTATTTATAGATGTACATGAGGATGCATCGACTGAGGCTAAATTACTTAATTGCCCTTAATGAGGCTGCCATGTAAGCACTTCTAAAACAATCTAGAGGAAATGCTATGTGTCACTAATCAATATCATCAGTAAGCTTTCTACAATTTGGCTATCAGAGATTATTATCAAAATATTTATGCATGATTTTGAATTGGTTCTTTTATGCCGTTAGATTTGTTAGAAAAGATAAGAACTTGGTATTTTTCCTTATTGTTTTATATGAAGATTAGAATTTTAATCATTCATGCATTTTAGTACATCATGCTGTATAATTTTGATGTTTAAAAAATAATTTTCTTGCTCAGCTACCAATGTGTGAATTTTATGTGTATCTTGGTAAGGTTTTTGTAATTTTGTCTGATTACATATTATTATTGAATGGATCTTTTATACTGTTAAGGTCCTTTCGAAAAGAGAACAACTTATTATTTTTCCTTATTGTGTTACATGAAGATTAGGATTTTTGTAAACCCGAGTGATTAGGATTTTTGACTTAAGGTTGAATAAAGATCCTAGATGCTATATAGTGCGATACAATAAATATAGTGTGTTTTTAAATGATTTGACAAACAACGTGCAGATTGATTAATTCAGCATTCATGCATTCACAATGTTGGTCCTTTAGTTTAGGTGTAGATACATAGAATAGTATTTAGGTATAAACTATAACTTTGCAATTTCATTTGTTGGCCTTTTCAGACAAAGTTTGTGACCTTATTTATTTTTCAACTACAATGATTAGAATCATATATGTTTATGCAAATTGTGGTGTAGCTGGAGTCATAATCTATTTAAATTTTATAGAATCAGCCAGATTAAAACTTTGGGAAAAATTCAATTTTAGCTTTCAAAGTTTGGAGGGTTGTGATTCATTTTGGTTTCCAAAAATTTTCAGACAAAATATATAAAGTTCTCAAACTTTCAGTTTTAATTAATTTAAGACAAATTTAAAAATTTTGTCAATTACAAATGGAAAAGATTACGGTTGAATCTCAATTTCTAAATGTGAAAAAAATTTAATTTTATCCTCAAAGTTTAAGACATGTTCTATTTTGGTTCCTAAAGTTCCAAACAAAACTCATTTAATTCTCAAATTTTTTAATTTCAACCAAACCAATAAAAATTTTAAAATTCTATCAATGACAGACGGAAAAAGTCATATGCATTGCACGTAACTACTAAATCTATTCTTGGATATAACACTTCGTAACCGATTTCAACCTATTTAACTATATTTTCAGTTTTCTCTCTGAATATTAATGACTAACCATTCACCATTCTAGCCTACTAAGGGTGGCAATTTCGGACATGACACGACAATACGAAATGAAATTAACGGGTCTAAACACGACTTAATTTAATTGGATTAAAGAGTCAAGATAGATTGCTATCAAGTTGACCCATTAATGATTCAAAATTAAATGCGTCGTGTCGTGTCAACCCACGGATTGACTCGATAACCCATTATCTTATCAAATAACTTGAATGACCAGTTAATTAATTAGGGCACTTACGAAAATTTAACATAAGGAACCCTTTAATGTCATACCGTGTCATTTGGGTTAATAGGTCTACTGGTTAATTGTGGGCCATCGTCTCATTGGGGAAAATTGAGTAACTTTTGTATTAGTGTAAAAAGTTTAATGGGTTAATGAGTTGTATCGAGTCAACTTATTAATAAATGGGTAATGACAGGACACGACACGAATGTTTAATGGGTTGAGTTTGGGTTCAAGTTTTTTGACATGAACCCGATAAGGATCGATACGATAAGGACTCAATACTATCAATTGTCACCCTTAATTATAACAGTTCTCATGTACTTAACTGTTAAATCAAAACACATTTATTGAGATTAATCTTTAGAATGTTTGTTAAATTTAGTGTAACTTGTAAATGAAAGTTCAATATTTAGTTGCAAATGTTGAACAAAATTAAATGATTAATATATTAGTTTAGAGTTGTACTTCTTGTGCTAATAAGAAACCTATTTTATAATATTTTAAATTAGTGATGGAAATTTTTTAAATATTTTAAGATGTTAATCACTGACGGATTTTTTCCGTCGTAATTGTTATTCTTAACAATAGAATTTTTGGTTGCTAAATTAAAATAAAAAAAAATCCGTCACTAATTTAAGGTTTGCACAATATGTCAAAACTAATTTAGTAATCGATTTGCTGATGAAAAAATCAGTCATTTAAATTCTAACGGTAAAACCGTCGCTCGTTTTATCGACAAGGTATTTTCCGCAGATGGATTTCATCGGCAAATTCGTTAGCAAATTATCTAGCGATGGATTTTTTGTCAAAAATTCGTTACTAAATTCATTGCTAAATGGCTTAAATCAGTTGGAAAGTGTTGTAATATAGACAAGAATAGTGAATGGGTAGTCATTTTAATAGTTAGATAGAAAAGTGAAATATGGTTAAATGGGTTGAAATGGATTAGAAAAGTGAAAATATCCAAGATATATTTAATAGTCACGTGGAATGAAAATCATTTTTTCCGTTTGTAATTGACAGAATTTTTAAATTTAATCTAAATCAGTAGAAATTAAAAAGTTTGAGAATTAAATTCATTTTGTTTGGAACTTTGAGAATCAAAATATACCAACAATCCAAACTTTGAGGGGTAAAATAGTATTTTTTTTTTCATGTTTGGACTTAAGATTCAACAATCATGTGCTTTGCGTGACTTTTTCCATTTGTAATTGACGTAATTTTTAAATTTATCCTAAATTGCTAGAAATTGAAAATTTGAGGATTAAATGTATTTTAAGTAGAAATTTAGGGAAGAAAATGGACCATGATCTAAATTTTGAGGGATAAAATTGTATTTTTCTCGTAAAACTTTTATACCTTTAATAGTACAAGAATCATCATAAATATGTTTGCTTTTCCTATTACAACTAATTGGATTAGTTTTTAAAATATTGGTTACTTTTAGTGTGTAGGATCTGTAGCCATCGACTCTTGTTGGTGTCTACAGGACTTGCAGGTTAGTATGATAAAATTTTCAACATCTATTATGTTTTTGTTATGTTGATATTGTAGTTGAACACGAATACTTTGTTAATTTAGTTATGGTTATTTAGCTTGAATTTGTGTGATTCCTTTACATAACAAAGCATACTCAGGAAAACAAGTAGTGGCACCTAACAAAAATACACAAGCGTAAAAAGATCATTATGTTGAGAGAAATTAGCGATATCGTGCATCATAAACTATCAAAGATGAGACTTCATTAAGAGGTATCTCTACATTGGCATTGACAGCAGTAAATACTCCTGCTGATGCATTAGAAAAAATAAGATATGACTCGAGTAGTTCTATGAGAATAAAACATGTTGACCAATCAAATCCTGATACAAGTGATAGTACTAACATTACCAAATCAAATCACCTGGTAACTAACATAATGCCGCTGAGGAGCTAGCTGGATCAACATCAAAATATATGACTTGCAATGTATCATCAAACAAGTACAATTAATCAAAATAATTTTCCTTCTTTTCCAAGCACTTCTGTAGCTGTGGAACAAACAACAGTAAATCAGCCAATGAAATAGGGTACCTCTCATAAAGTACCACATGATATATTGGGCAATATTGTTTCAGAAGCAGTTCTTCTATCTGAAGTACCAGATTGCCCTTATTATGGAGAAAAAAGATTTGAATATGAGCCCCCTAGTTTTTATTGTTCTTCTAGAGAAATATACCTGCTGCCTATTGAAATGCCGCGGGAGGCTATGCTTTTGCATTGCGATGATTCAGAAGAAGCCATTGGATTTCGTAAGTGTGCAAGAAGGTATAATAACATGTTTGCCTTTACTTCTATTGGTATGCACGTTGATGAGTTATCTCGAGAAGACATCATAGTGTTTATGCCTTTAAAGTTTTGGTTAGATGTGTCATACAATCAATTGTTATTAATCAGCTAAGCACCTATTGATGGTCACAAGCCAACAAACATGAAATTGTATATCAATTTCTAGTAAATTCAGAGAAAGCTTGGTGACAAAGCTCTCAGAAGTATTGAAAGTAAATCCATATTCATCCTTTTTTCAGAGCTTGCAAGATGTGTCTGATCTCCAAGCTATAAAATAATTCTTCAGTCTAACCTCGGTGTAGATTAGCGTACATTTAAAAAATCGACTGTTTCTCAAGTAGAGGCCTTATGGAGTGAGTTTGAAGAAGGACAACATAATTCATCTCATCAGATTCAGGCTTATGCAAATGATGGAAAAGCACAAATAGTAAAACATTACTATAGTTGTTATGATTCTATGCAATATACATTTATATTTGCCAATGGTGAACCAGTCTGGCATCCAAGCATACAACGTCTTCCATGGCACACAAAGGCTAATTCCTCAAATACAACCCGTCCAAGAGAACAAATTAGTACTCAAAATGTTTCCTTACTGAAATTGATCACTAAATTAGCACAGATGATATCATAGGGATAGAAAGAAAGGTATTGACTGAAAAACTATTTATTCATTTATTTTTATGTATTATTCATGTGAAACTTTAAACTTGGAATTCACTATTTTTTATGCTTTTTTATCTGTATACAGCATCTGATGGAAAAAAGGAAGCACAAGACAGTTTTATGTAGAGAGTATTATTGCTATGAGCTAAAAATTTGAGCAAGCGATCAATCTATGTTGTTGCATATTGGAAGATTACTGTAACAATATATAGTGGATATGTACATCAAAATGAAGACATCACCATTAGAATTCTTTATGCACGAAGACAATTAGAATTGGTTTCGAATTGAAATATTGCAAGGACTACTAGATAGCCTTTCCAAAAATGAATCATCTAATTTAAATGTTGGAAAAAGAATCTTTTTACCAGCATCATTCATTAGAGGACCAAGGAATATGGGATGACGCTATATGGATGCAATGGCATTAGTCCGCAAATACGATAAACCAGGCATTTTTCTCACAATAACCTGCAATCCTAGATAGCCAGAGATGATGAATTTTTTTAGCTTTATTGGAGAAATAACACGGCTCTAATTAGATGCTTTACGCAATCAAATATACGGGAATGCCATTGCAGCCATTACTGCTAAACTATGAATATGTCTGGGAAGTGCATTAGAAGCAAAAGAAGGGTGTGATGTGCTTGCCATCATTGCTACAGAGTCTGCAACTGCATTAGTTTGTCAAAGTTGGTGGTGTACGGAAAGGTGGTCATGCATGACCAAAGCTTTGACTTGGCGAAAAAGAAAATCCATGCACCAAGGCCATTGAAATCATCCATGTATAATGTCAAGGAGCATTTTTTTAGTCTGAATGAACAATAAGTGGAAAGAAATTGTGATGATGATGCCATTTCGGACTAGAAATTAATGCTCGAAACTTAGCTTCTAAACTTGAGCAAATGCCGTAATATTCAGAAAAAGGAAAGAGTAATTCACCACTATTATAGGAATCAGCTAATTCACCACCTCCACCCGCATTGCCTGGATTTCCCAAAGAGGATCCATCTACGTTCAATTTATAAGTACCACGAGCTGGGGCTGTCCAATTCAAGAGCATGGGCCAAAGAGGTTTCAGGGTCACCACCTTGAGCCGAATACATTGAAAGACGGAGCCTACTGTCATCCATGGACAAAGTGGAAGCTGGATGAATGTAAAAAATGTCCATTAAGAGCCAATTGATCTGAAGAAGGATCTGGATATAAGATATTTGTGCTGCTTGGAACAGGTCACAATTGCATGCCTTCCAAATCTCCCAACATATAATCATAGGGGTGACATCAGTGATTTCAACCGGGGTAGGGTTCAAGGATGCTCCAATCTGCCACCCCTGTAAGATTTACAAAACCGAATGGCCTAAGAAGTGGGGAACTCCAAGAAGAGAAGCATAATGAGACCAAATGGAGCTAGCAAAGGAGCATTGTATTAACATGTGGTCAATGGTTTCAACCGAATCGAAAATTGACCCTAGCATTTCGAAACCATTTGGAAACCATAATCAGGAATGGTAAATACCTATTCAAAAGGTGCCACAAAGATGGAAATTTTGATATAAATCCATTTACTCCAAATGTAAGCTCAGAGAGGCTAATATCTACTGAGTGATGAACAATGTGATAAGCCTAGGAAAATGAAAATTTTCCATTCGATGCGGGCTGCCACACTATCATATCCAGTTCTTCCGATAACCAAAGCTTATACTTGGTGATTTGTTGTATCTCCTTAGCTGAGGAAAACCAAGCACCGTTGAGAGCTGCCAGCCATCATCATTGTTGTAAAGTTGATTGAGCTCATGTTAGGATGAGGAAGATTATCTCGATCCCTGCTAAGTGCTCCAGTTCCTAACCAATTCTCCCTGTAGAAGGAGAAATCACTAGCTTTGATAACCCTTTGCATAAGGGAGAATGCCAACTCCTTAATGGATAGCATTCGCCTCCAAACAAGGCTAGGTCTCGCCATTCTTCCACCATCACTCGATTCGAATAACAATTACACATGTATGTTGCCTAGAGAGTGTTTGAGTTAAAGTAGTTCCACCAAAGCTTGAGAATGAAAGCAGCAACTACATCTTGAAGTCTACAAAGTCCAGGACTGTCACGCCCCAAAAACGGGACCGTAACACGCCACGCTAATGGTACACCGGCCCAAAGCGCAAGGCACAAACGAACAGAGCAACATACTTAACCGCAATGTAATAGAACCATCAAACCATTTCTTAACTATAAAATCGAATATTTCATTTTACACAAAAATACGAATTACAAAATTCCTTCTTAGTACAAAAGATGCTACAACAAAAACAAAGTTCATCAATATTGCTGTCTATCTAATACACTACCCATCTTTTGTGTTTAAGCAGTTCTCTTTAATGTCTCTTATAAACATCTAGATGTGTATAAGAGACAGGTGTAGATTGGCTTCAACTAAGTTCTTATTCAAAGGTTTTCATCATCAGTGTGTTTTGTGGTGCGTTGTGATCGTGGGCCCAGTGAGCATAACTAGCTCAATGGATATCATAAAAGCTCTTCAAATGGGGCCAAGCATTGCGATAAAAAGAAAACATAAAGATAATAACATTTGTGAAAACCATAGTCATGAAGCAGTTTCTAAAAATGTCTCATGCCATTTAAACGTCAATAAACCATAATCATAAGTAGTTTCTAAAATGTCTCATGCCATTTAAACGTCAGGCATGTCCAAAACATAGCCAAAAAGATCCAATCATTTCAAAATATAGTATGCTAAAGCATAGCGAACAAATCCAAGTACGTTTCAATCCGAATATAATAAAATAGCATGAGTATCTTTTAGGCTCAAAGGTATGACCTACAGACTAGCGAGATCTAGTAATCTACCACACCTACTAGTCGACACGGAGGTCAAGTTATCCCAAGACAAGACCCCGATCAAATAGTTCATAATCCACAAGATCCACAGTCACCATGGGGTCCCATGGATGACTATAGAACCGGTTCTCCCCAAATCAAACATTTCCAAACACATCCAAAATTATATACCTAGGTCACCTATGAGCCAAAACAGTCATAAAATGCTTTCATATCAAAAGAGTTTGCAAACATATCAATTGATTAACATAAAATAGCTTGGTCCCGATTTCATATGTAATAATTCCAAAACTTGGTAAAAGTGCAGTTCCAAACATCATACACATTCTAAAATCCATCCAAACATATTTGAAAGTCGTTAAACAAAATACAAGTGGAAGAGGGTCTATGTTACCCACCTATCAAAGCAAAAACTGCACAAATGATCACCGAACGCGATCGCCGGCGGTAGGTGGCGTGGTACCTAAAACAGTATAAGAGGACTCTTAGAAGAGATGTAGAAGTTAAAGAATGACTAGGAAGCGAAACGACGCGAAACGATAGAAAATGACACCAACAGCTCTTTGGTCAAAAATGACCTTATCACAAATTCTGACCAACTTCGACAAGCTAAATGCCCAGTCAAAACACTTAGTTAACCCCTCAAATTCGTATTACAGCTAGATTAGGAGATAATAAGCTCAGTTTTCCAGAAAAACCGAAAAAACTTTGTTGCTCTAATGTCGCAATAGAGTTAATTGTCCTGCCAACAAAATCCAATTCCAAGGTATTCAAGGGACCTTGGTTACAACCCAACTCAAAACAACATATTCTAACCAACCAATGCATAAACGGAAAGATTCACCGGAGCAATAGCCGGGACTATATCAATAGCACCCCACAACAATCCATACCCCATAACCACTACAATTAACTCTATTGCGACATTAGAGCAACAACCTATGGGTGGAATTCCCTCTTTACTACCAAACTGAAATTTTTACCAATTAGCCACACGCATGATTCAAACATGCTTCCTATCCAAACTAACCTTAAAACACTCTTAAAACATCATTATATGCATAGACATAAGCATTCATAGCATAACACTCTAGGGCCACATATGGAAGACAAAACCCCAACTCATAATCTTAAAATATGTATATCTAACCGTGGAAAGTTGTTAAAAATCAACCCCAATCACTTCCCAACCTCCAAAACACTAAAAACAACCCATAACAACATAAATCATAACATATAAGGCTGCAAAGAGGGTTTTATTTTCAGCCATAAAGAATCCTACAAAACTTGAAATTAAAGCTTGGATCATAAAGCCCATAAGCCATAAAGTGCTAAAATACATAAAATCTTACCTTCCAAGTGATTTATACTTGATATCCAAGAAAATTTTGGGGGAAAATGGGGAAGAGAAGTTCGGCCAGCAGCTAGGAGAAATGAGGAAGAAACAAAGCAAGAAGAAGACTAAAAAGATTCCAAGGTTGACCCAAATAGTTCCCCATTTGACCAAATAGTCTCCAAGTTGACTATTTAGCCCAAAAACTAATTTTTGCTACTAAATTAACATTTTTTTTTTGAATAATTCAGCCATCATACAACACTCACACACCACAATGCACTAATTACACTTAGTCCAACTTTTGACCCGTTGAGTTTACCCGCCGGAACCGAAATCGCGTAAACTGAAAAATTTGCCGAATTGAAAAATGAATAAGTTGAAGTACTTTATGACTAAAAATAATATGAAAAACATTTTAAACCAGTTAAAAATCAAAGAACAAGGCTAGTAAAATACTGGGTTTCACAAGGACCATTCCCTTCGACAGGAAAGCACAAACTACTCCAGTTGACCCAATGCCGCTTGTGCAAACCATTCTCCTTTCCCCACAGGAAATTTTCCATCATTCTTTCAAGTTGTTTGAGAGTCATAACTGGAGGGTCCATGGTTGCAAGAATATGTGTCCGAATGGAAGAGAGCACATGCTTAATCAGGATGAGTAGACCACCAGGAGATAATGGTTTATTCTACCACCCAGCCAACTTTGCTACAAAAGAGTCTTTAAGAAATTGAAAAAAGCATATTTTTTTCTTACCATTAAAGATAGGGCAGCCCAAAATACATGAAGGGAAGTGACTTTGAAGGAATTCCAGTGATGCTCTCCAAGCTATTGGCACGAGTAGAAGAGCAATATTTACCTGCAAATAAGGAACTCTTATTTATTTTTTGGCTAGACCCATTTGATAAACCTCCAGAAAATCCATAAGCCCACAAAGGGCACGCCTATTTCCCCTCGTGAAAATGAGTATTCATATGCAAAAGCAAGGTGGGTAATAGGAATGCTCCGTCAGGCAAGCCATAAGTGCCCATTGTTCCATTCGCCTGTAAAGCATTAAAGCCCTTGACTAAGAGCTTCCAAGCACAAGATAAACAAATAAGGTGACAAAGGTCTCCTTGTTTAATCCCTCATGTTACCTGGAAGAATCCTGTCACTATGCCATTTACCAAGACAAAAAACCAACTATATTTCATATTAGCCATAATCAATGAGGGCCAACCAAACTGGAGAAGAAATTGTTCAAGGAAAATTCAAGAAACCCTGTCAAAGGCCTTCATCATGTCAAGTTTCAAAATAATATTATGCCCTCGAACTTTTCGATCAAAAGAGTGCACCATCTCCTTGGGCTGGGCTAGTAAAACTTTATCAGAAATACCACGACCACCAACTAAAAGCCCACTATTGAGGGGATATTAATGCATGCAAGATGGAACCAATTTGTTGACAAAACTTTAGTAAAGATTTTGTTATAAAAAATGCAAAGAGAAATTGGTCGGAATTGACTAAGGGACTGAGGGTTAGAAGTCTTTGGAATCAACACAATCAAGGTACTGGCTATGCCCTTTGGTATAGGAACCCGTGCAAAAAATCCTGTTCCGCCATTAGGACATCATGAGCCACAATATCCTAGCACTGTACATAGAGCGAACCAGAGAAGCCATCAGGACCCGGGCCACTATTTGCATGAAGTTGGTGCACTACTAGTTTTCCTTCCTTTATAGTTACGTGTTTCAATAATGTACTATTGGCCTCATGCATAGCTAAATGAGGGATAAAGCTTAATTGCCGCTCCATATCCCCCATGGAAGTGGCCTTGGCCTATAAAAGATTCTGAAAAAAAGAAACTGCTTCACTTTTGAATATCTGTTTCATTATCCAACCACTCACCAGAAGTTTACTTGATACCATGAATTGTATGGTATGTGGAGAAATTTCTGAAACTGTGCTTCTTTTAAAAATTGTTCATTTTTCATGCTGACTGAAAATGGTAATTCCGGCAGGGGGGAACTCGTATTCACTGAATGCGAGTTCATGACAAAATAAAATTGTCAAAATTTAAAAAAAAATAAAAAAAAAATTCATGACCTCGCATTCACTGAATGTGAGGTCTAACACTTTTTTTTTAAAAAAAAATTTCTGACCAAACGGTCACTTCCTCTCCAGCCTTGTCACTTCAACTAGGGAGAAAATCTTGGAGAAAATCTTCCTTGGAGATATCTGGCAGATATTTGGTTAATTCATCAAAAATTTTAAAATTAATTATTTCATCGTATTTTTAAATTTTAAATATTTAAAAAAGTATAATTCGAGAATTAGAATATTAGTAATTAATTTGAAGCATATTTATATTTTTAACAATATTGATAATATTATTGCGAATTTTATTTTTATCCCAATGTATTAAATGCTATAAACCTTACCTAATGGGTAAAGTGAAATTTCACTTAAACCTTAAAGGGTTTACCGCAATTAAATGCCCCTTGGTGGTCAGAATTACCATTTTTAGTCGGCATGAAAAAAGAATAATTTTCAAAAGAAGCACAGTTTCAGAAAATTTTCAAGGTATGTGTGTTTGTCTCAAAGAGATGCATGGAAAAACTTGGTGGTCAAGTTACCTTACCTCAGCCATTTGATTCTTGATTTTTGCTTAAAATAAATTTCCTCATTCTTTATATGCTAGAGCAACTCCGCCTGAGCTTGATGAAGGTTTTGTCTCTGACTTTCCAATAGGTCTAATTGAAACTTGAGTGCTCTTCTAATTTACTTTTTGCCCTTATAATGTCATCAAAAACATTCCCAAAAGTGTCTTTATTCCATGCTCGAAGGAAGTTTTTGAGACTTTTAAGTTTCTTAGATAGAGCATGCATCCCATAGCTAGAGATTGAATGGGGTTCTGACCAACTTCCCTGCGTTATGGACAAAAAAGAAGAGTGTCTTACCCATATATTCTGAAATTTGAAAGGAGAAGGTCCAGAGCTCCAGAAGAATCTCCAAATTTGACGAACAGGGTGAGTGGTCTGAGGTTGTCCTATTGAGGTGCTGTACAAATACCGACAGGAAACAAGATAAACCCTCTTGGTTGAAAAGCACTCCGTCTAGCCGATTCCATACTCGTCCTACATGATGCACCCCTGGAGAAATTTCTGGAATTGTGCTTGTTTTAAAAATTGTTCTTTTCTTACGTCGATTGGAAATGGGATATCCGATAGGGGGAACTCGCATTCAGCGAATGCGAGTTCAGTGAGCTCGCATTTACTGAATGCGAGCTCATGGAAATAATTAACCTAGTGTTGGGTTAAATTAAAAAAACTTATTATCATATCTTTGCACATTAACCCGCAAGCGGTTTAATGTATATATATTCCATTTTTACTTTCATTTTCATCACCATGTCCCAAATCCCTGAATTCATTAAAATCTATCTATAAAAGGAAAATAAGATATTTTTAGTGTAATGAGAAAATTGATCTACACATTAATAATTTAAGGATAAAAATATTATTTTAGGCTGAAAGCTTTGATACTTAGTGCATGACTTAATTTCCTAAAAAATAACGTTAGAAACTAATGTAATAGTATCACTAAATGTTAAGGGGTATAAGAGTTACTAACTCTTTAGTTCCTAATATTATTTTTCTAGCCAGTTAAATCCTTGGACTTGTGGTATTTAATTTTGGGTTAAAATGATACTTTTACCGTCAACTTATTATTGTGTGGAGAAAAATTTTCCATGACAAAATATATTATTTTCTCTTTCATAAATAGAGGTTGATGAATTTTGAGAGAAAATGAAAAAATGTTGAATCAGGTCAATAAAATGAGAGAAAATGAAAAAAAAATGAATCAGGTAAAAAAAATAAGAAAGAAAAAAGAGAAAATGATATTTGTAGAAAAATAGCCTTTTATTTATACAAAACTATTATAAGTTTTTTTTTTTTTTGTCAGAAGGACGGTAATGTTGAGTTAGACTTAACGGAAGGACTTAAATGTCTAAAAAAATAACATTAGAGACTAAAGTGTTAGTCATTTTAAACCTTAAAAGGGTAAAATGAAATTAACCCCCTAAAATTAATGTTTTTGGACCCGGATTGGACCAACTAGTTTAATTGATTGAACTGGAAACCAGGGTAATAGTCTGATTGAATAATAAAGTCAAAATTATAAAAGAACTATCAAAACTAGTGAATCAGTGAAAGGTTGATTGTTTTGATAACATCTTCGGTTTTGACAAAACAATCCAAAATTCTACCAAATTACCTACCAATACACCAAATCAGCTACTAATCTCATAATGAAAAGGCATAATTTTTATGTTCAAATTTAACTCAACTCACTTTAATTTAAATTCATCCCACTAATGTAAGGATCAGGCAAGTTGAGATTGGGCCAACTCTACCCAATTGATAGTCCTAGGGAGGAGGGAAGGACTCATGGAGGAAAAGGTAGGGGTGGGGGGAGGCATGGGAGAAGAAATGACGGGAGAAGGGATAGAGATTGAAGATCAGGGCCATATGGGTGATGGGGAAGGTGAGGAGAGGAGGGAGCCAGGAGGGGTGGAGGATAAAGAGGTGGGGAAGATGGAGAAGAAAGAGGAAGGGGTGGGGATATGAAGAAAGATTGAAAAAATGAGGGGCACACACAAGAGTGTAAGGAAAAGAGGCAGGGGTAGGAAAGATGGAAGGGAGCCAACAAAAGGGAGAGACAAGTGATAAGGATTGGAAGAAGGTTGAAAATTTTGAACCCATGAAAAATTACCTAAAAAAAATGAAGGATGGGAAAAAGTATTTGGTATATTAGAGGTCAAATTTTGACTCATGACCTCCCACTAAGTAAATTTTTTTTCTGGGTATAAAAATGCAAAAAATTAAAGCAGCAAATCAATTAAAGTACAATACAAACTCTTAAACAAAAAATAATATGAGGAATCTAAGTTCCTCTAATGTCTCCTCTTCCAATATATAAAACAAATCAGGAGGTATATCTTAAAGAACTAGATAACTATCAATTTGATCCGCAGTCATCTTTGCAAGAACATGTGCACACCTATTCCGTTGACGTAATATATGACTGATGCTACCTTCCTAGAATTTTCCAATAGCAACCTGGAATCCAAAATCCAATTTGAATGTTCCTGAGTAGAAATATAAACACTTTTTTATTAACTCAATAACCACAAGATCATCTAATTCAATTTCTAATTTCATGACATTTAGAGAGTAAGCCACCCTTAATCCATCTCTCAAACCTAAAGCTTAGCCTAAATATTAGAAGCTAACTCAATCTTTCTTTTAAATCCTAGTACAAACTTTTCTTGATGATTTCGGATGATACCCCGCTCCAGCAAGTCTTGGATTTCCCCTAGGAACACAATCCGTATTAAGTTTGAAGAATCCATCCTTAGGATGATTCAAATTCACAAGACCTTTTAGTCTCTCTTTTCGACTAAAAAGATAGGTCTGAGGTCCTATAAAGGAGTAATCAGCTGAAAAAGAAATAGTTAAAGAAAGTGGAAAAGGGTGTGGTTGGTTTGCTTGGAATAAATTTTGGTTTTGTATTTCCACAACGCCAAGTAGCAGAAGAAAACACAGTCTCCCAAAGCATAGAAAGATAAGAGGATGTATTCTGACACATGGATCTCTTCTAAGTCTGTTTAAACAAACTATAATTCATATTACCTTTTTATTTCTAGGGAAGATTCAAATCATTCCTGAGAGAGTCAGCTATAGGGCAGTTCCATAGAACATGATAAATATTTTCTACGTTAATAACACTTAGCCTTCCTAAAATATAGGGGTAATCACACTTTATCCCCTAAACCAAAAAAATTACCCTTACCCCCAATTACACAATTCCTCTATTAACAATTATAACACAGTCAAGAAATGACTGAAATTCCCTCATCACTATTTTTTGATTTATCAGATTTTTAACTTTTGATAATGTGTGATAATTATAAACAATATGCAAGCAAAATTAGGTATAAACAAATCTCAATATAATCTATATCAATATATTTTTTGGTCAAATTCTCATAAGTTATAGAATACTTTTTTGAGCAATTTTTGGAATTCATTTAATATTACTTGGAATTGTAGTATTTTTCAAAATGGTAGCACGCTTCTCAAAATAGACTTCTTAACGAAATTTTCAATTGAAAATTTTTCTTTGAGGGTTTTATGTGGCAATAATTTTTTTTTTTTGTATAAGTATTATAATTTTTTGTTGTGCCTTGGTATTTTATATATGTTTTTTTTAATTTTGATAGTTTGCAAATTGCAATATTGGATACAATTTAAATTGAGTTTTTCTCATAATTTACAGTTTAGCAGACAAAGACGTCCATTATTTATAGTTTATTTTTTTTTAATTTTTAATAATTATCAAGCCACTATCAAAAATAAAATTATTGAAAAATGAAAAAATAGTGATGGAATCATTTTAGTTATATAATTGTTAATGAATGAAGTGTAATGCTTACCCCCATACTTTAGGGGGTAATGTGTTACTAACCCTATTTTCATTAATGTCACTAAACTTATAACAGAAAGGTTCTGAAGAATTTGTCTATGGTGCAAATGCTCCCTTGTAGAAAGCCTATGATGGTAGATAAGCCATTGAAAAGTCTTTATTCTAGATAATTTATGAACTTTCCAAATTCAGTTTAACCTATTAGTAGTACCATCAATTTTGTTCTCATCAGCAATCATCATTCTCAAGTTGCCTTTGCAAAAAATTTTCTATTAGTATTTTCCTTCCATGTACTTTAGAGAGTCAGTCCTTTCACTCCTTATTTGCCTTAGTATTTCGTTATTTAAAAGAGATCTCCTGTGGGACCTCAAAGAAGAGGCCACTAAGATTCTGATCCCTATGAGAACTAAAAATGGCTTGTACTTTCATCTTCTTTTCCCAATTCTAATAGGACCTGTAAATAATTCTCTCAAGGAATACTTCCCAATTACCAAAGATTAGTAGGCTTACCATCTTCCTTTATTGTCCACATCACTCCTTTATTAAAGATGTCCAAACTTTTCCTAAAACATTCAAGATTAACATAACCAACACTCTTGTTTAAGACTTGACTTCCCAGTCAATTTAGACCCCTTATAATCAACACAAGAAACATACAAGCCCTTGGACCAAGGTAGAATTAGTTACCATTCTCTAATAGAATCCAACAAGTAAAGTCTCATTAATGGTTTAAATGGTTTTCATGCTCAATGCGCTCCAATCCTTAGGCTAACAAATTGAGCTTCACTAGATGAATTTTCTTTCTTTCCTCAAAAGTTCCCCACAAAAAATTCTGTTTAACTTTATCAATCTTATTACAAATATTGATAGATAAAGGAGCATAGTTTTCATAATATGTAGGAATAGAAAAAGCTACTAATGCCACTACTGCTATCCTTCCAGCAAAAGACAACACATTTGCCTTTCGACTAGCCCACTTCTTTTCAACTTGTTCTAAAATATTTGTTATAAGTAGATTATTGAGATTTTAGAGTTACTCAAGGATTACCCAAGTACCTCTCCAAGTCATTAGTGACAACTATAACTAGTATACTAGAAACCTTACTTTTAATCTCCTCATCAAAATTTTGTGAGATGAAAATTTAAGATTTACACTCTTATTATTAACCAATCTAGATCTTTGGTTAAAATCACCTTAGAACTTTACTCAAAGCCTTGAATGGAGTGAGTTGCACAACTTCTAAACAAAATCACATAATCAGCAAATAAGGAATAATATATAGAAGGTCTATTCCTGCCAAACTTAATATGTACCCATAACTTCTCAACACATTTCTTTTCAATGCTCCAAGATAAATACTTCATACAAATAAGGAATATATAAGGTGAAATAGGATCACCTTGCCTAATTCCTCTAGAAGCAGTTATCTACTTTGAAGGGATACCATTGATTAAAACATCTAGTTCGAAGAGGTTATCCTATTCATCATAAGATTGATTATCTGAATAAGGAATCTACACAGATGTCAAAGAGCTTATTTTACAAAACTCCACCAAAGTTTCTCATAGGCATTCTCACAGGCATTCTCACAATCGAACTTGACTACACAAAAAGGTTTCTTGCTTTCTTCGTCCTAAGTTTAAAGATAGTCTCTTTAATAGTAATAAGTAATAATATTACCAGGAATGAAGTTAGACTGCATAGGAGAAATAATCTTGTTCATCAAAGGTCTTATTCAATTTAGTAGGATGTTATGAAGAATCTTATATACAGAATTAAATAGATTGGTAGACCTAAAACTTTTAATGGATTCAAAAGCTATTACATTTAGGAATGAGGCAGGTAAAGTAGTTATTAATGTGATGGTGAAGGGATCATCCTTGAAAGTTCTTGTAATGAACTAAATCATACTAGGTCTAATAACATACTAGAACCACTGGTACAAAAAATATATATCCCATCAGGTCTTGGGCTCTTGAAAGGGGCCAGATTAAAACAAATTTCATAATCTCCTTATCAAAGGAAGATATCAGAAAAACCAGAGAACAACTCCTCAGGAGGGGACTTGAACCAAGAGGAAAAGGCCTTGGGCAAATAGAATTAGAGGGAAACTCAGTAGTAAATAATTTCTCAAAGAAAGACACAATAATATGTTTTAGATCCTTCTCATTAGAAATCCAAACACCTTCTAAATTTTGAAGAGAATAAATCTTATTTTCCTTTCTCCTGCTAACAGTGGTAGTATGAAAAATTTGGTATTAATGTCATCCTAGACAACACTATTTACTATAGACTTCATACCCCACAACTCCTTCTCTTGTTGTAACATAGTTCTAAACTTGTTTGGCAAGGACCCATCTAAGTGAATAAGGTAATCAGAATACTAAATCTTCAAAAATGATTTGAATACCGTATAATCTAGCTAGAATCTTCCTCTTTTCCATGAAAATATTAGGAAAGGTGGTCTTGCTCCATTTCTTAACATCTTCCACCACAATATGAATACTCAGAGAGGTAGGACTACTTTAGGCTCTCAATTATGGATTTACATTATCTTCAATGAGGGCACGTGCCTCCACTGGATTATTGGAAAGGTTCATTTTACACATGAATTGTGCAAATTTTTTTGTTTGTGCCCCCACTATCTTGTAATAGGAACAAAAGTATATCTTCCCATGATTTTTATAGTAATTTGGCATCAATTGTTAATAAAATAAATAAATAAAGGTGATTAGATGTTATTTTATAACTACAAGTACATTGCTTTAAAGATTTCTACTCTATAGTAGATTCTTTTATTCAAAACATTTCATTACTTGTAATTTCTTAGAGTCATTAGAATTCTTAAATTCTTAATCTTATGAATTGATATGTTTCGTCATCTTTATGTTATGCTATTTGTTAAACACATGTATTTTTTTTGCTAGTTAAAACTATTCTTTTGAAAAGCTAAGAAGACTGTTATTATTTGAGGAAAACTAATATTGGTACTCTATTATTATCCTTTTACATAATTTAAGAAAATGTCATTAATAATCTAAGAACAAGATTATAGGCTATATTTGGATAGCTTAGTATTCACTATTTTCTAAATAATATTGTGTAATCAATATCTTAACGTGTTTTCGACCACCTTTTATACCACATACATTATATCTCAAAAATTGTTATAGAAATTATTCTAAATAACATCTTTAATAATATCCTGAATAATAAATGTTCAAATGGAGCCAATATTATTATTATTATTTGAAAAATGCCCCCACTGAAATAAATTATGGCTTCTCCCCTGCATATAGGGGTCCCAATTATTATTCACCACACTAGCAAGAGAAAGTTCATTGAACCATAGTTTTTAAGTCTGAAAGGTCTATTCTTCTTGACAGAAACATTAGAATCCATGATACAAGAAAAGGACAATGATCGGATCTGGTCCTAACTAGATGGTAGATAGAGTTAAATCTCCAAGAAGCATAACAAAATAATCAAATCAATTCTTTCAAAAATAAGACTAGAATTATATCTTTTATTAAGTCAGGTAAACCGATTAGCACCAATAAAACCCCAATCCATAAACCCACACTCATCAAGGCACTCATTGAATTTAGTAGCTCTTGACAAGTTAATACAATTCCCTCATATTTTTTTCAATTTTAAACAAAACTTGGTTAAATCACTCGAACGCATCCGAGGAAGATTATGAGAACTAGCTAAAATAATTAACTCATTCCACAAACACCTAAAAAAACTCATTCTACAAACTTTTCCTAATTTCATATTCAAGGTTAGCATAAAAGCTCTTAATAAGAAGAATAGTTTCCAAAATGAGATGAACTTCATCCTTCCTGGAGCGATTACTAATTTATTTACTAAAGCCAAGTTAAATCCACTGGTAAAGTTAAAATCACTTCAAGAAAGATCATTGGCATTCAAGGGTTGGAAAAGGTAGTTAGTCAGCACCATGATTGTATGCATAGAATATGAGATGGATATTTGGATAGAGAAGCTTTGTCCAACTACTGAGACAGTGGTTATAGTGAAGAGGGTCTTGATATATTGTATTTAGATACCACCTCTCTTCCTTAGCCTCCAAGGCAAGATAATCTTGATCATATCTATGATGCACCAATGTCGAAGAAGACGGTAGAGGGTGTACTAAGGTATCAAAGCGAGTACATACATTGCCTAAATATGAAGTTTATTATTTTAGCCTAGCAATTTGCATTCAAGAATGCATTTGACATGAACCATTGGCTTGTGGAACTTGAAGCACCCTTAAACCGTTTCGTACTCTAGGGTGAGAATGAGGATGTTGATGAGGCCAGGCCATCTAGGGCCATCTGAGAGAGTCTTTCTTTCCTTTCTTTTCTTTTCTTTTCTACAAATGAAAAATTGAACTCTTTTAATTTTTTGCACTATTTTTACCAATTTGGCAAGCATTGAGGATAATGCTTAATCAAGTAGGGGGGATAATAGGCTATGCTTTTTGTTTATTGTTGTCATGGTGATGTTTTGGGTGTTATGTTTTTGGGTTGTGTTATGTCTTCTAAATTCTTGATTTTTCTTTTTACTTTTAAGCCTAATGTGTCTATTTAGATGTTTTGTGTCTTTATATTTACATTTGTTATGCCTATGTGTGTTTTAATTGCATTTAAGTGTCTTATATTGATGTGCACAAAATAACTTTATGAATTTGTATCTTTGGAAGTGAATGATGAGTCAATTTAATACCTTTTGAATTGAACTATAGCTTCAATAAGATTAGCTATTTAGTTAAGATTTTCTTCCGTTTGTGAGTTTTTTGTTTGGCTAGTTGTGATGATGTTTACTGGGTATGCGGGAATTGGCGCAAAGTTAAAATATAATGTGACTAATGTGATTTTAGCTACTTTATCTATATCTATCCTACCTTTACCCTTAGCCGACATTACAAGCTTTTAAGTCCTATTTGATCCTTGGTCCGGATTAGTTTGTATTAATAATTATGGATGATTACACTTCATGTCTAGCCATATTATCGTATGGCTAAATTTGGTGGATGTAATTAAACTGAGCGATTTTGCTTTCTTACTTACTCTATGCGGGGGCGAGAGTATGGCATTTTTATGATGAATGTGGGATGGTGGTTTTAAATTTTCAATTCATGAATTTAATCTAACTTTTTGCTCAATGATTTCATTAATATTGATATATTTCCCATAGATTTTGTGTAATTGTTTGAAAGAAGAAATGTTGTTTGCATTTCTTTTGCTTGGGATGACAAAAGGCTAAATTGGAGGAGTTTATAACCTTAGGAATAAGGTTATTATTAAGTCCTTTTAGACTTAAATTTTATAGATTTAAGTTTTTTTAATGTGTTTTATGAATGTTTTGTGTCAAATTGTCTAATTAGCATAAATTATGCATTTTAAAGTAATTTTATGTGTTCAATTGTGTTTTATTTAGTTATTTATGTTTGGTTTAATTTTTATGCAGGTAAAAAGATAATTTGACCAAAGTTGGAGTCTAGATCAAATGGGAAGGATGAAATGTTGCACCATGCAATGGCCACTCGCCGCTATGAACTTTCCACATTGTAAGATCATCTGCCACGTCAAAACCAGTAAAACTAGAGGCAGAACCATACTTTGCCACGGCAAACACTCCAAGAAGAAATCTATTTACCATGGTGAACCAAGCCTGAAGGGCTAATTTTAGAAAAAAATTGTCAAGGCAGGGTTTTAGTTTTTCATTTATAGAAGGCTTCGATTTTGAAAATTATCCGATTAGAAACCTCCTAATTATTAGGAGTTGAGTAGGGAATAAGTGAGGGATTTCATAGACTTGTGAGGAATCTATCATTCCAGACATTAAGCAATAATTTAGAATTAGGAAAAAATATCCAACTCCTCTCTCTAATTCTCTAGTTCTTCATTTTCTCCAATGCGCTCTTTAGTTTGTGCCTTTTATTTTACAAGATAAGTTCAATCAATTCAAGGTTTTTATTTCAGCACAACTTTTGTATTATATTTCATTTATGTATTTTAATTCCGTTCTTGTTATTTTTGTTAATTAATTTTCTACAATACGTCTAATTCATTTTTAATTGTAATGGCTATCTTTTTTGTTTTCCTTGTTATTAATTTTTGCTTTTTTATTTATCCAAGTATGAACTAATTTCATTGGGGTTAGTTGCGGACGATGTAATTTTCCAATGAATCAACTTAATCAACCAGCAATTGATTTAATCTCTCATGGGAAATAATGGATGCAAATGAGAGAATTCTAGAGAGTAGCTGACTCTTGTCTTGAGTAGAATGGCCGAGGTAACGCGGAAATTGACCATCCACCATAGATCAGTGAGAGTTATTAGATTAGACAATTCATAATCATGTACAATTTGAGTTTTTAGTTGATTCTTGATAATTCAATTTACTTACTACTCAATTAGATTAGGACTAGACTCGAGACTCCCCCTAATGAATAATTGGGTTGATTGGACTCTTTATTGCAAGCGATCGGAGTTGAGTTGAATTTTGGAGATTGAATCTCCATTACTGTGCGGTTAATTTGATTGAATTGGTACGTTAAGTTAATTCAGAAAAATTGTTATCGTCTAGTACGTGACCCATTTTCTTAATATTTGATTAATTGCTCTTTCGAAGTCTATCCGTTTAGTCTTTAATTTTTGTATGCTTTCATATTTTGGGTTTTAAATCTAATAATTCTCTTTGATTGTCTCAATAGAAATTGTTGGTTGTTTTCGGTACTTTCTTGGGTGTTTTTTCTTATGGGAATGATCCCTATTCACTTTACTACATTGATACCGTGCACTTGCAAAATTTGTGAAAATTGTTATAGGATAATTTAACTTGTTCATCACACAGCATCGTTACTATATCCAGTCTTTTCCACACCCACCTTCCTTGGCATTTGCATGTCCAAGTATACTTAGCACCCAAATAGGGAATCTTCAACATTCCACAGTTATTCAAAGCTTTAAATTCAAACATACTTCCACGATTAGGTTGTGAATCTCCATGATACTTAGAAGAGTTAAAAATTGAATTAAAATCTCCTCCAACTAACCAAGCCTCTTTGTAAGAATCCAAGACGAATAATGCCAAAACTCCCAGATGATTCTCCTACCTTGAAATAGGGAATTAGCATAAACAAAAGAAGCATATATATGCCCGGGAAAATTATTACAATCCATAGCAACATGAATCACCTGCTCTTCAATCTTTCGAACACTAATCGAGATGTGATGAATCTAGAATATCCATATAGGACTACAATCATTAGAAATAGATGAAGCAACCGCTAATTTTTGTTGAATATAAACAATTTTGTATATATTCTTCTCCAGCATACGTCTAATAACACTTGACATGAAATCCATGCATACGTACCAAATTCTTCAACCTTTGTAATGAAGGTTTATTCCCCATTCCACTTGTATTCCAGATCAAAAAATTCATTGAGAAATAGGCGTGTTGGCTTGAAGTTTGAAAGCACTAGCAGCACATTGAGTGATCACATTTGATCCTGATTCATACATTTTCTTAGATTTCTTCCGAACCACCAAAGTGAAGTCTTTATATATTGGAATAGTTTTTTGCGAATAACAACACTGAAAACATTTTCCATTCTTCCAACTGCTGAGCTTGAGTATCCTCCAATTCTGAAGTCTGGTCCAAATTCAAGAAATATTGTTGAGTATCATCCTTATGGGTGTTCTTTTTCCAAAAATTTTCTGCCTAATCATCGCAAACAAAATTATCCAAGTTATTCAGACTTGGAATATCCAACCCTAGATTTAAGGATTCCCCAACAACTTCCTGAGAATTAGGGTTATGCTAGATAATTTGAATATCCTGGGCTACAATTTGAGCATTTCCCTTAGAGGGGGGACTCTAGGATATCTTATGTTATTTTCATCAGGTTTTGCATAACAATCTCCAAATTCACATCCACAGAACCGACATTTGAGTCTTTTTGAATTTGAACTTTCCTCCAAACCAACTGATTTTTCATAGATTTTGTTGCTTCTATTAGGGCTGGTTGTTTATGGTTGATCACAGTTTCATGCGGAACACTTTTATCCATCTTCTTTCCATGATCATCCTTTCTTTATATCAACTAACATCATATATTCACCCATAACACGGCCTTTCTTATTACATTGAGAACAATAATGAGGAATGTCTTCATATATCATTGTTGCATGGTTTTTGTGATGTGATCGAGTTAGACACAATGAACAAGAAATAAAAGAACCCTATCAATCACCAAATCTTAACCCATACTCCTACAAATATACAAGGAAGGATTGTAGGTAACAATGAGTGAGTATCAATAGCATGAGGATTAATGATGCGAAGTACTAGACTTTAATGTACAATTATGCTATTTAGACAAATCACCAAGTAGTTTATCACTAACTTCAAGGTTTAACTAACAAAGCAATTAAACAAACACCAAGTTAACCAATTAAACTAAGAAAGCAAATAAATGAAATATTCTAGGAAAGTGAGTAAAAATTACCATTATCTACTATACTAGAAAGCATCATTAAACTTGTTATAAACTGCCATTAGAACTAGTTTAGAAAGCAATTAAACAATTAGATATAACAAAGCAACTAACATCTACTTTAAGAAAGCAAGTTAAATTTACTCTAATAAAGCAATTAAAACTAAATTAGGAAAGCAAGTCAATTTCTGCCTAGTATAGCAAGTAAACTAATTTAATAAAGAACGAAAAAATTAGATTAGGAAAGCTTGAGTAAAATATTAATTACTAATTTTGGCTAAGAAAGCATTAATTACACTAGAGAATTAAGAAATCCTCATTTTTAACAAATTAAGAAATTCTAGGAAATGACAAGAAATTCAGAATTAAAACTATGGATTTTGTAATTGAGCAGAGATTTTAATGAAAGTCCACTAATTTCTAACGGATTAAAAGTAGGAATTTCAAGATTAAACTAGAAAGTCTTCGAAATAGAAAGAACACTAAGAACTTTTTAAGGAAAAATCTGACTTTTAAACTACTTGGATTTCAAGAAATTTAGATGAAAAGCCAGAAAATTTTATTTCTACTCGAAAGAAATAGGAAGCTCACTAAATTAGTATAAGAGTAAGAAGTTAAATCTTACAACAAATTAAAGAGTAAATCCAATGAATAATTAAAAAACAACTTGAATTTAAACTAAAAGTTTGAGGAAAAGAAAGCTTTCACCACTACAATAGTATAGGAAAAGAAAGCTTTTTCCACTACAGTAGTACTAAAAACTAACTATATCAAGCTATGTGTCCTCTAGAGTACCACAGGGTAAGATTTAAAAAATGCTAACGTCAAAGATTACAAATTCGGCCTGTCTAGAACTGTCAGGGCTTCAATGCCGTGCAATCAAGAATTTGTACCAGGTTTGATGTCACGATGTCGACCTAAATATAAGCCTTCAAAAATTTTTCTCGTTGTTGAGACATCATTTTCTATATTGACTTCAGTGTCACGATATCAAGCTATTTCCAGCATTGTCTTGAACTTCAATCCTTCCACTTTACTCCCTTGACTTCTCCTTCTTTGGGCTTTGGTCCATGTATTTTAAACTTGTCAAATACACAACAAGTTTTTGCTTCTATTATAATAAAAATGCCATAAAACTTATACTAATTGTAAGTAATTAGCTAATAATACTTAACTAAACATTAAAATCAAGATAATACTAACAAAAACTACAGTAAAACAAGTAAAATAACTCTAGTTTCCTAGAGTTATCATACCCCCAAACTTAAGTTTATGTTAGTCCCGAGCAAAAACAAGAAAGAAAACGAACACCACTAAACATATAAACAAGTAAACACCACCAAAAAGGCTATATGAAAGTTGACTAATAGATGTACTTTGAATAGTTAGGCTAAAAAGACCTCAAATAGCATATGGAAATTGAAATATTCGAACTAGTCACTACAATTTTGTCAATTCACCCAAGAAAAAATGTTCAGTTGTCACAATGTGCTCAACTCATGAAGCATTATCTGTAATCAAAAAGGTTTTACAAAAAAACAAATCCGTTCATGCAAAATATATTTTTGTTCAGTTCAACAGGATTAAAAAGTTGTTTAACCATCTCAAACGATCATAAAATGTAGAAATAGAAAGATCATTATGACCCTATCTAAAATGTACATGTCACATACAAATGGGGATACTACTTCAGCTAGGTGGCGTGGAATGATATCAATTAGGGGTATTACAAACATTTTTCCCTCAACTTGTAGGTATTCTAAAAACATAAAGCCTCATTTTGAAGATTTTGCTTCTACTTGCCTCAGTTTAAAAACAATCCCAATGGCCATTTCAGAGAAATAACATTTGTGATTCCTAAATCTCGTACTAGCCTATTTCTATTCTATGGGCATATTTTGAAGGCACGACATTAGTGATGCCTCTGCTTGCCTTATTCCTTAAAGCAACACATTTTTGTTTTTGACGATTCTAAACCAAGGAAGAGGAGTAAAACAGATCCAACATCATATCCACTCCAATCAATACTCAAGATAGAATGAAACTCTGCTATGCAATCATTCAAAATGGCCTAATTCACTTCCATTCCACTTGGACAAATTTTAATGAAAGATAGACTAACTGGTGAACAAAAAACTACTTTTGAAAATGAACAAAATCATTTCAAATGAATAGTTGAAAATATGATTCCCTTCTCTTTGAAGTTAGAAATGCATGGTTTTTGAAATCTTTTGTTTGCAAAAGAACTACATGACACGCCAAAAATTTGAAATACCGAATTTTCCAACCATGTGGCATTCAAAGTCAATTATCATCATTGAGTAGCATAGTCACTCAATTTTCCATCCATAACTCGCCAAACAAATATTTACAATCGTATAAAAATGCTATTCCCAGCAACAACAGCAAATAACACCCCCAAACTAGTCATTTTATTCATGTCATGAGTTCAACTCATCCTACCACTCGCCTAAAATAGAACAAACACATAATAACATGATTGTACTGAAAGCATATGTGATGCAAACTTTGTGCACAATCAAGATTGATGCCATGAAACCCAATGATCAAGTATGGCACCAAAATCCCATGGATCAAATCCAAAATTGGTCACACAAATTTGGACAAAGTACAGGGGCAAGAACACACAAAGAAACACGAAAGAACAAAGAGAAGTAAGAATTTACCCCCTGCTTATATCTATCAAGCAGGAACCAATATCATAAGTCTGTTAAAATAATCACTATTGCTCAAGCGATGATCCCAACAAAGTCTTAATCCAAAGACCAAAAGAAAGAGCATTCTCCTTGGAAAAAAGATAAAAATTTATTGATAAAAATATGCTTCAAAATTTGTCCATAATAGCTCCAATTTATAGGCTTAATAAAGTCCTAAAAACTAGCTAAAAACTCCTAAAAAGTAATGCTAGAGTTCTGCCATAAGCAACTCCAAAGTTTGGGCTAAATGGGCCTTATTAAGGATAATTACGAGTCTAAAATCTAAGAATTAAATTAACACCTAAACCAGGCCCAAAACACACAACACTTAAACTACTATTGGGCTTAAACACATTAAAATTCAAGTAACAATATAACATAATATTTAGTTCTTGAACTTAAAGAACCTTCACTTGTTCTTCACACGAATTTGACTTTGAAGAATTGGACTTTACGTGTTAATGAATTGGGGATAGTCCAATCCAACTTTATCAAAATGCCACAAATTTGCTTCAATCTTGGCATGCTCAAGTCCAGACTTGCTCTAGCCTCCATCTCCTCAAATCCGTATCAATATGAAGCATAATTAAAGAGAAAAGTCTTGCCAAACTAGCCTACAGACTTACTCCAAACTAAGTAACCAAACATCAAAATCGAGGAACCAAAGCATGAATAATGAAAACTAAGTAACCATCACAATAAGCATATCCAAGTAAATCAAATCATTCAAGCACAAAGATAAAATCTTCTTAGCCTCAGCTAATTATTCTAACATAATAACTAAAAAGTATTGTCCATAAAGCATAATAAAAGTACTAAAAACTAAGGAATTGCCAAGGAAATAGAGGTAAAAATGTTTCTTCCAGCATTTGAAGGTCATAAACTGAATAAAGGGAATGAGAGATATAGAGATGAGAAAGGTCTTCTCCAAAAGAGCACAAACCATCAAACCTCACTATCAACTCCATTGAGGTCTTGTTTAGTTTTGTCATTGCCTCCTTCTACCCTACTGAGTTGACTTTCCTCAAAATTCTCTTCCTGAGTTTCTTCAGTCCCACCAATTGGACTTTGTTGTTGTTGAGACAGACCCCCAGGTGTGTAGAATTAATAACTACGAGGTGGCCCGTAGTGCCAAGTTGGAGGTAGACTAGGGTGGATCCATGTGTTGAGCGAGATGGTTTGAAGTGCTTGCCTAATGAGAGTCAAATTATTGTGAATAACCATTTGATTGTAAGTTCAATACATTTTGAGTTCACTTCTTTCCTCATCGGCCATTGGTGCGTACACATTTCCACTAGCTTATTGATGAATGGAGCTTGTGGAGGGGGTGGATGCATTGCCGGCTTCACAGCTTGGTAATGGCTATAAAATTCATGGACCATTTTGTAGACATACTCCTTGTTGATCTGACCTCGCTCATAGGTTTAAGGCTCACCTGGAACTACCATCTAGTATTTGTAATTGGGTACCTTGCATCAACACACAAAAAAGTAATTAAACTTGGCAAATAAAATGTTAGCCTCCCAGAACATGCATGGCTTAAAAATCCTTGCTGAATTATCCTCCCAATATTGATAGTTTTGCCCTCAAGAATGGCATATACTAGGCACGCCTTATCTTTTTGAACAAAACTCAAAGAATTGGAGCGCCATATCCTACAATTGATAAAATAAAACCAGAGTTTGGTAAAAATTGAAGACCACTACAAGGAATATTTAGGAATTCAACTCCACCAACACTCATGGTCCAGGGCACATCACTAAAGCACAAACTGTTCTTAATCGCAATCATGTCTTTCTCCAGAAATAAAGTCCCTATAATCTTGGTTGGAAACATTTGTTATATTGGAAAAGGCATTAATCTTTTCGATGTTAAAATCAATCAATTGCCCTCAAACTCTCACATTCCATTCTTTAGTTCTCATATATTGTCGTGTAACTCTTTGACTAGGTTTAAGTAACCTGCGCTTCATGGCACATCAAAACTTTTCCAATGAGGAACCTTCAATTGAACTTCAATAGCCAACCTAATATTCTCGTATTGCCCCCAATTAGAGGACAAATCAAAGGCCCTCTCTCTAGTAACCTGATGTTTCTCATTAGTCTCAAACAATTCTTTAGCTTGGTCACTAGCAAAAAGAGGACAATGAATCCGTTCATTAGCTTCGCTAGCACCACTAGTCCCTTTCCCTGTTTTCTTTACTTCAAACCAAGAAAAACACCCCTGCTTCTTCTTTTTTTTTTTTTTTTTTGTCTAGGCATAATTATCACAAAAATCAGCCAATAATTCCAAGAAAATTAACCAAGATAGCCAAAACAACCAATTCACAAAATTCAGAATTCAAAGTCACAAGCTGACGATCAATTTCAATAGAATCACATTTAATTTCAATAACCCAAAAACAACTTGATAAACCCCCAATTAATTCAAGGAAGTTCCACAAAAATCTCAGAAGCCCAACAATTAACCCAAGGAAACACAATCTCCAATTTCAATAAAGTCCAAGGAAAAATTTTATATTGGTGCCAAAAATTAATCTTGAAATCTCTGAGTAATGATTCTAGAACAATATGTCTTACAAGCATGAGCATAGACAAGAACAAATTTACCTAGAGAAAGTGATGTTTAACCACCCTTGAGGCCTTGCAAATATTTCTTGAAATCTTGAGTGCGAGAAGAAGGTTTGAGGAGAGGAGAAGAAGGAGAAAATAGGGTTTGTGTTAGGGTTTAATCGAAAAAAGGTAGAAAATCTCTTTTTAAAAGAGTTTGTTTGATCTTGGTGTCACGACATGAGGGCTCAGTACATTTCTCGTTGTAGCGACATTAAGGTCAAATGTTTGACCGAAAGGGGTTTGATATCGCAACATCAAAAATTTGCACACGGTTTGGTGTCGTGAAATCAAGCTGGGGTGAAAAATGTGCTTCCCAGAAGTTCTCTTTGATGTCACGACATCAGATTTTGGTGTCGCAACATCAAACTTTTTTTGTATCGTGACATTTCATCTGAATTTTCAAAAATGCCCATCTAGATGTTCGCTCGATATCGTGACATCGAGATTTGTATTGAGTTTGGTGTCTTGACACCAAGCTTTAAAATGGAACTCTGAATTTTCACACTTAGCCAATTTTTCTCTTCTTTTCTTCTTGAACCCAAACTTTGTCAACACCTACAAACATCAAAATTCATCAAATTAGTGAAACTTTTTCACTTATTTTCACTGAAAAAACTTAGTAGTAATATAAATTACAACTTAAACCTAAATTAAACCTAAATTACCCTACTTAAACCTAAACATAAATCAACTTAAACTTAAAATAAAATTAATACAAGAACATTAAAATAGAGATTGGGGTGCCTCCATTAACGCTTGTTTATGTCTCTTCATTACATCTTGACTATGACAATGGAATGATCATTTGAAAAAACCAAGAATTGGTTGCCATCCTTTCCTCTTTTCTTTGCATAAATAGAGTTTGATTTCTTTCTTGCTCAAAAATGAATTCTTGATTTCCAACCTTCAAGCAGAGGTGTCTTTTCTTCGAAGTATTTGCAATATCTAAAAGGCCAAACCAAACAACTTTATGCTTCTCATACCAATGTATTTTCTCTTCTGCACCTTCATTCTTTTGTCAAAATACACTTCCTGATACTTGGAACATATTTCCTTAATCCTCTTTATGTCAATATCAACATCAGGTGGCTTTCCTTTCAAGACATCCTTCCTTTTATCCTCCAATTTGAACATTTACCTTCATCCATTTTGTATGCGTCATCTTTCAACATATCAACAAAAGGATCAAGCGAGTTGTTTACATAACATTCTTTAAAAATTGGAACATTATCATCTGATTCAAAAACATTGAATTCAGCATTATCATTTTTCCACTTGAAATGTCAACTTCTCTTGGTTCACATCGATTACAACATGAGTGGTAGAAAAGGATAATCTTCCTAATATTAATTGAAGAGTGATTTGGATCATCTCCTATGTCAGATTAAGCACAAAGAAGTCAACCAGAAAAACCAACTTGTCTACTTGCACCAACACATCCTCTAATATGCCACAAGGTTTTCTTACGGACATGTTCGCCAAGTGAAGAGTGATTTGTGCAGGCTTGGCATTTATGATCCCTAATTTTTTATATATTTCCATCAACATCACATTTACTTACTCCCAAATCACATGATGATTAACTCAATGTATAAACCCCAATTATCACTAGAATTGAGAAACTACTGGGATCCATAGGCTTGGGTGGCAACCTCCTTTGCACAATAGCGTTACATTTCGCATTGAGGCAGACCATCTCTCCATCATCCCATTTCCTCTTTTCAGATAAGATCTCTCTCATGGATTGAGCATAATGCGGCATTTTGGTGAGTGCACTAGAAAATGGATCTTAAGCTTTTCGAATAATTCAAGAAAATGGTGAAATGTTTCTCCGTATCCTCTTTATTAGGGTCAATTAACCTTTGTAGAAAAGGAATTTCTCTTGAATCAGATACAATTCTAAAGGAACCTTTGACCATGGTGTAATTGTAAAGGTTCCTCCAAAGTCTTATCTTTACTCCATTTCCTCGTTTGAATTTTGACACCATACTCTTCATTCTCTATCTTCTCATAAATTTTTACTTCAACTTGGATGTCTTTCTTCTCAAGTTTTTGCTTATCAACTTTCTCTTCAATTCCATGTTTCCCATTTTCCACCTTTAATTCTTGACCATTTCTCAAAATGGGCATTGCAATGTTCTCTTGGTTTTGGAAGAGCATCACATAGAAGTGCTCACATGGGCCACTCATTTAGTTGTTTGGCCACTTGACTCAATTGGGTATCCAAGATAATTGTTGATACCCCTTGATTCTTTACAAATGCTTCGTGATCCCTCCTCAAATTTTCATTTTATCTCCTCAAATTATCAAACTCTCACCTCTTGTTTTCCTTCTCCCTCCTTGACGCTTCAAGTTCCCTTCTCAACACAAGTTGAGCTTGTACATTATCTGCCTCTCTACTGATGTTTTGAGCATTGTTCTGTCAGGGTTGTAGTAGGTTTGGCGCTTATATGAGTAACTTGGTTGATTGTTTTGGTAAGAGGAGTTAGGTTGACAGTGTTGGAAGTTGCCTTGAGGATTTTGTTGTTATGGGGGTTGGTATGTTCTTGAAGATGAGGCTTGGTTAGAAAAATTCAGTTAAGGGTATTTGATTGAGATTTTTGATTGCTCCATAAAAAGTTTGGATGTTTCTCCATGAGGGATTGCATGTGGTCCCATACAAATTTGGCAAAGTCCTTGAAGAAGATGCTTGGTTGTTCATATAATTCATTTACTCCATTCGTTCCAAGGATCCTTCACAATGCTCATTTGGATGGTTACCAGAACAAAAATATACACTATTGGCACTTGTGAAAGCAAAGATACAACATTCACAGCATTTCCTCTTCCAAGATTCTCCAATGCTCTTGTGAGACTTGTCCTCATATTCATCAACATACTATTTTGTGCTAACAAAGTAACAATGTGATTCAATTAGAGCACACCTACCTTGTGCTTGAGTTTGAGGTGCTTGAGATGGTTGCACATTTGGTGGAGTATTTAGTTTAGCCACCGGACCATGTTGTTAATAGTTCAACACCATAGTGTTTAAGAGGCTTTGAGCTCTTTCGCTGTTTTCAAAGATATTCCAAAGCATCAACAATGGACTTTGTTTCTCGATAAAGCTCGTTATAAAAAGTTTACACTTGTAGCCACAACGGAATTAACGATGATTTCTTTTCGAAGATGCTCCTTGAGAGAATCCCATTCTTCACTCAATCCTTGACCAATTCAATCTTTGCTTAAGTGAAGTGATTTAATTTCTTAATCTAGCCATTCTTGAACGTGCGAAATTTTTGGCTAGGAACTCTTGAGCAAGACCATTCCATGTGGTAAAAGTGCCTTGTTCATGGAATTGAAGCCACCATTTTCTACAATCTCTGAAGAGGAAATGAAAAACTCGCAGTCTAACGCAAGCGGGATAAACATTATTAAATTTGAAGGCATCAAGAGCCGGGGTCCTCAAGTTCTTAAGATGTGTGTCTAGGTCCTTATTTGGTCCTTCTTTGAACATGGCATGAGATTGGAACTTTTGAATTAACCCCCAGCATGATTTCAAAGTTGTTTGCCTGGGTTGGCATCCGAGCAATACTACAATTGTCCTTTTCCAAGTTAGGCATGGCATAATCCCTCAGGGGTCTTCCATTAGCATGCATTCCATGTCCATTATGACCAACTTCTCCATTACCATTGCCAGCTATTCCTTTATTTCCATCCCCTTCACTTTCATCATTTCTATAATCTCTATTAAGTATTCTTGCAATGTTTAGTGGGTCAACCATTTGAAAATCTTCTTTCTCCTGTTGTAACCTTTAATCTTTCTAAATCTTTGTTATGATTCTCCCTATCTTCGAATCCAATTGTAGTAATGATTTTTATGACCTACAACCTTGGTTTGATGATGACAAATGTAATTTAACTATCTTAACTTGAGCTGCGTAGGATTGCTTGTTTATTTACTCTTATATGCAAAGTTTTCAGATGAAGTACACCGTCCAAATAGCACAATGTTTCTCGGGCGCACAAGCTTGTCTGAACGAATTTATTTTGAACGCAATTCACTGTTCGAAACGTTTGGCAGAGGCAAGTTTTTGAGATACTTGCAACAGACACATCTATCTGTCCAAAGCACATCCTATCGGATGAGACTAACTGTCTGAAAGAAAAGCATTCCTGGTTAAGTATCAAACCTTTCAGACACACTACACCGTTCGATGACTAAATTCATCAACATACCTATTTCGGACGAAGGAACGGATGCTACCTCGGCTGCCTGAACGGCATCCTTAACTCCTTGATATTTCAGATTGGACGATTATTCGGACAGTCAATAATAACCTCAGACGTCCAAAATCCTTAACGGCTAGTTTTTTTAGCATTTATTATTTAGCCGTTAGGAGCTGGTTGGGAGTTGATTTATTGCACCTATAAATGCCAACCCCTCTGTATTATGCAAGAAAAAACATACATATTGAATCTTTAAAAGCAAATAGAAAGGCAATTTGAGTGAAAATTAACTCTTTAGTGATATCATATTAGTGTGTACTTAAGAGTTCTATTCAAAATATTGAGTGGGGTGATAATCTTGTACAAAAGTGAGGTTTTATGTAAAATCCTTGACTCAACTAAAGAGAAGGAGTGTGAGCAAGTGTGATCCTACTTTTTGTACACTTGAGATTATTGGCTCTTCAAAATTTAGAGTATCTTAGTGGATTACTACTCCAAGCTAGCTAGCTTGGATGTGCTATTTGTTTAATCTCTCTCTTAATTTATTCTATTAATTTTATACTTAATTGCTCATATTTTTATCATCTTATTTGTCAAGTACAAGAAATTTGAATTGAGCATTATTTGCTAGTTAATTTTAAGAAACCTAATTCACCCCCTCTTAGGTTGCTTTGGGACCAACAATTGATATCAGAGCATTGATCTCTTTATTATGCTTAAATTGCATTTGAGTAAAGATCCCTTATGGCAACCGATTAAATTTGAATGCATTATTCTTTGAGGGTCAATCTATCAGTAGACCCCCTATATTTAATAGGATAAATTTTATTAGTTGGAATGATAGAATGAAAATATTTTTGCAATCTATTGATATTTACTTGTGGTATGTGGTAAATGAAGGTCCTTTTGAAGCCATTATTGTTGATGATCATAAAATAAAAGAAGAGAAAAAACAAGGGATGAGCTCACTCCACAAGACAAGGAAAATTTAACCTTAAATGCCAAAGCTATGAATGTACTATACAATGCATTGGATGCTAACGAATCAACTCGTGTCAAAGGATGTGTTTTGGTCAAAGAAATCTGGGACAAATTGAAGGAAATTCATGAAAGAAGCGATGATGCTAGAGAACAAAAGAAATCTCTACTTGTTGCTAGGACACATGAAAACATTGATAAAATGTATTGTAGATTCAATGATATCATCAAGGATCTTGAAACCTTGGGGAAGGAATACTCTTTGGGTGAAAAGAATAGAAAAATCTTCACCATTCCTTAGAATGCTCTCTCCATAGAATGGGAGGCAAAGACTATTGCTATAGAGGAAGCAAAGAACTTGAATTTCATACCCATTGAGTCATTAATAAATTCTCTCACTTCATATGAATTGAAGCTCAAAGCCAAAGTGGTGGATGATGAAGAAGAAAGACCGAAAAGAAGCATAGCCTTGAAGACCTCTCAAGGAAAAGATGAAAGTTGCTCTATCAATTTAGAAGACGAAGATCTTGATGAAGGGGATCTTGCACTCATCACCAAAGGATTCCTCAAACACTACATCAACAAACAGAGAATGAGAAAAGAAGGAGCAATCAACTCAAATAACTTGAAAGGGAAATCAAGCTGGAAATTAAGAAGCAAAATGAAAAATAATTTGAATGTGGTCAACCCGGACACTTTGCAAATGAGTGTCCCTCCAAAAAGAAGAATGAAGGGAGGAAACCTCGCTTCAATAACTTTCAAATCTCATGGGATGATTGCAACACTGAAGGAGAAGTTGAAGATCGAGAGATGGAATCGATACAAATGGCCTTTATGGCCATTGGTGATGATGAGGTAACTTCTACTCATGATTCAATTGATGAAAATGACGATAATTATCTTGAAGCCATCATTTTAAAATTGCATGATAGTTTAAAGAAATCATATGCTAGAAATAAACAGTTAGTAAAAAAAATCAAATGCTTTATTGAATGCTAACTCTAAACTTGTGAATGAAAACAATAGGCTTTCACAAGAAAACATTGAGTTGAAGAAGAATGCATGTGAAAACAAGGATCAAGGAAGAACAAGCCTTCTTGAAGAAAAAATTTGATGACTTGAATGTTCTCTTGCATAGAAAAATGGAAAATATTGTTGATATGAAAAAGAATAGAAATGTAGTGATCAACAAAATCTTTGTCACTTTTAGAAGGGATGATTTATGTTTTGTAAAATTGAAATCTTCTCTATATGGAAATAAGAATATTATTTGCAACTATTGCCGACAATATGGACATGTGAAAAATACATTGCTATGTCAAGAGAAATGAGAAACTTGGAATGAATACCGTAAGGATTAGTAGTCATTTTACTAACTTTTATGGACCAAAGAAAATGTGGGTACCAAAAGTTATCACTTAATTTCTTGTGTAGGTAATGAATTCACCAAGAATGCCAAACGGTTCATGGATAGTGGGTGGTCAAGGCATATGATGGGTGATGCATCTCTCTTTACCAAATTCATATCCAAAAATAGTGGAAAAGTGACTTTTGGGGATAACATGAAGGCAAAGTCAATTGGCATTGGTGATATAGGTAAAAATGGGGAGACTTTAATTAAAAATGTGCTCCTACTTGACAATTTAAATTACAATCTCTTAAGTGTGAGCCAATTTTGTGATAAAAATCTATATGTATTCTTTACCAAGCATGAATGTTTAATTCTTGATAAGAATTTTCTATTTTATTTAAAGGCTTTAGACACAATGATGTTTATGTGATTTATCATGACAACCTTGGTGATAGCAATTGTAAAATATCTAACCGCCTCCATAGATGATCATTGGCTTTGGCATAGAAGGCTTTGTCACTTCAACATGAATTTAATCAAAAATCTTGCTCAAAAGGAGTTGATAAGAGGTTTGCCAAAACTAAAGTTTGTTAAAAACAAAATTTGTGATGCATGCCAATTTGGTAAACAAGTCAAAGTTTCATTTAAACCAAAAAATTGTGTGTCCACTTCAAGACCTTTAGAATTACTGCATATGGATTTTTTTGGTCCAACTCAACATGCTAGTCTTGGTGGTAGTAAATATGGTTTTGTAATTGTTGATGACTATTCTAGGTATACTTGGGTACTATTTCTTGCTCACAAAAATGAAGCCTTCGAAAATTTCGTAAACTTGTTTTCCAAAATACAAAATTTGTTGAATTTGAAAATTATTCGTTTGAGAAGTGATAATAGAGCCGAATTTAAATTTGGAGGTTTTCCCAAATTTTGTGATCACAACGATATTTCACATGAATTTTCGGTTGTTAGAGTTCCTCAACAAAATTCTATTGTTGAAAGAAAAAATAAAACACTTCAAGAGGCCGCTAGAACCATGATTAGTGAGTGTTATTTACCAAAATAATTTTGGGCCAAAGCCGTTAACACGGCTTGTTATGTTATGAATCGAGTTCTTTTGAGACCTATTTTAAACAAAAAGTCTTATGAACTCTTGTTTTGCAAAAAACCAGTTGTGAGCTATTTCAAAGTTTTTGGTTGTAAATGCTTTATTTTAAAAATAAAAGAAAATCTTGAAAAATTTGACAAGAAATAGGACGAAGGAATTTTCTTAGGATATTCTACTAACAAGAAAGCATATCGAGTCTACAATAGAAGAACTCTTTAATTGAAGAAGTTGTGCATGTTACGTTATATGAGGCTAATGATATTATTTCAAAGAATATTTGTGAAGATGAAGATGTAGGTATACAAAAGGAACTTGAGAAGCTCACCATACATGAAGAACATCATGGGACCAAGACAAGCGAATGAATGCGGATGACACTCATCACTTAGATAAAGAAGGAGAAAGAACGAAGATTCTCCAAAAGATCTTCCAAGAGCATGGTGATTTGTCTCAAGTCACCCTCAAGAGTTGATCATAGGTGATCCGTCCGATTGGGTAAAAATCGTTCTCATAAACCTTTGAATAATAATTGTGCTTTACTTTCTCACATTGAATCAAAACGTGTGGATGATGCATTGAATGACGAATCTTGGTTTTTCGCTATGCAAGAGAAACTAAGTCAATTCGAGAAAAAAAAAGTGTGGACCTTAGTCGAAAGACCATCAACTCATCTCGTGATAAGGACAAAATGGATTTTTAGAAATAAATTAAATTATAAAGGTGAAATTATTAGAAATAAAGATAGACTTGTTGCAAAGGGATATGCTCAAAAAGAAGGTATTGACTTTGATGAAACCTTTGCACCTGTTGCTCGTTTAGAATCTATTAGCATGTTTCTTGCATATGCATGCTTTAACAATTCCAAATTAGTAAGTTCAAATGGACATCAAAAGTGCATTTTTATATGGCTTTATTGATCAAGAAGTTTTTGTTGAACAACCCCCTGGTTTTGAAAATAAAAATTTTCCAAATCATGTTTTCAAACTTTCAAAAGCTTTATATGGTTTGAAACAAGCTCCCAGAGGTTGGTATGAAAGGCTAAGTGGCTTTTTGATTGAAAATGGTTTTAAAAAAGGTGTTGTTGATACCACTTTCTTCACCAAAACTAATCTTAATGATTTATTGATTGTTCAAATGTATGTTGATGATATTATGTTTGGAGCAACTAATGAAAGCTTGTGCAAGAAATTTTCATGCTTGGAATTTGAAATAAGTATGATGGGAGAATTACAATTCTTCCTTGGACTTCAAGTTCACCAAACAAAAGAAGGAACATTCATTACACAAATCAAGTACACAAAGGAGCTACTCAACCACTTTGGGATGGAAGATTGCAAACAAGTCGGAACACCAATGTGTACTTCAACCAAACTTGATAAACAAAGATGAAGAAGGTAATAGTGTTGATGAAAACACTATAGAGGTATGATCGTAAGCCTACTTTATTTGATAGCTAGTAGACGAATATTATGTTTGCTGTTTGTCTGTGTGCTAGATTTCAATCTTGTCATAAAGAATCACATTTAATTGCAGTAAAAAGAATTTTTAGATACCTATAAGGGACGATAGATTTTGACCTTTGATTAGTTATTCTGATGCTGACTTTGTTGGTTGTAAAATTGATTGTAAAAGTACTAGTGGTATGTGCCACTTTTTGGGTAATTGCTTGGTATCCTGGTTTAGCAAAAAATAAAATTCTATTTCCCTATCTACAGCAAAAGCCAAATATATTGTTGCTGGAAATTGTTGTGCTCAACTTCTTTGAATGAAGCATACCTTAAAATATTTTGGTGCTGTTTTTGATTGTGTGCCTATAAGATGCGATAAAACTAGTGCAATTAATCTTACTAAAAATCCTATCTTGCATTCTAGAACCAAACATTCATTGATGTCAAGCATCACTTTATTAGAGATCTTATTTGCAAAAAGGAATTTGTGTTGAATTTGTGTTGAATTTGTGTGTACAAAGGATCAACTAGCTGGTATTTTTACTAAACCTTTGCCTTTAGATCGTTTCAAATTTCTCAGAACTCATTTAGGCATTATTGAATTCAAAACTATATGAATTATGCTTTTGGACAAAAATATACATCCTATGGTATATACTTTTTCAGATGAACATGAACGTCTGAACAATCTGTTCTCTCGGACGAACATAAACGTCCGAACTCCTCTCTTTTGTCTTGAATGCTTACAATTGTCCGAATTTTTCCTCTCATTCTTCAAACTCTCTAAAAATTCTTACAGACGATTATCACCATCTGACATGCCTTCAGATGCACAGCATGGCATACCGGCCGTCCGTTCATCTACGATCAAGAGCACGATCACATTATAGAACTAAACTTAGTTCGCATTTCTTACATATAAAGCCCTTATAAAAATAATCCACACTTACCATAATTGTAATTTTTTGTGGTTGCACAATCAGCTATATCAATAAAATCAATAAAAATGTGTAAGTACTATTAGAAGAGGCTGTAGCCGCAAAGATATAGAGATTCGCATTTAGGAAGCGAACCACATAGCTTATCAAGGCTACTGGTGAAGCCATATTTATTTCATATAATCTTATTTTCGTTCATCACCATGCTTCATTTTCTTAAGTATTTAACTAATATATGTGAATCGATACTTTGAAAGAAAAAATATTGATTGTCAATTTGCTGATTGAGTATAGATTTAAGGTTATGAATAGGGAGAAGAACAATTAAGGGATATGCTTGTGAATAAAGTGCGAAAATAAAATATTATTCTCTAATATTTTATGTAATTTCAGGTTTAGTTCTTTAGTATTTGTCATTGCATGTAGAAAATATTAAAGATTTTAATACATGATTTGAATATTTTTGATTTGTTCAGTGTTAATACAAAAGATTCAATGTGATGTATCATTTAAGGATGCTTGTACTCCCCAGCTGGGAACTATGAGCCTTGACCTAATCAAAACCATCTTGGGTTGCGCACTTCAAGCTGCCAACGTCCAACTCTCTAATGCCGAACTCTACGACTTTTTCCCGATTGGTCTAATTCGTATGCTAACCATCCAGCTAGACCTGATTCCTTCAAAACCCATAAAAATGTATTAGAATACATTAATAAATTATAAAAACCACATAATGATACTTCTAACTAAAACCCCTAATTTACATAAAATGCACGAAAATCCTAAAATGAACACGGAAAAAACTCAAGATTACAAACAAAACCTAACTAAAACAAATAAAAATAACACTCATTCTAGAGAATTATCATACCCCTATCTTAGATTTTTAATCATCCGAAGTAAAACAAAACAGACAAAGACACAAAAAAAAATAAAATGTCTCGAAGTCGTAACAAAGAAAACTAAACAAGTAGAGATCTGGATCAAACATATATATAAAAGAATTTTGATATTAGTCCCAAAAGTTGAACAAATAACAAACAAGTTGGAAATAACTTACACACAAAATACTCACTAATACAAATTAACTCAAACCAAGGATCAAGTAGGTCTTTCAAGCTTGTACATAGGTTAAGGGACAAAGGTGAGATAAATTTGGATAAAAGTAGCTCATATCAGTTTAGATACATTAGTAAATCAGTTAAACCGCAATCTACTAGAACATCCTTCAAACCACCATATCATTCAACAAAATACCAATGAAGGCTTCAAATTTGACCTTCTTTATTAAACTAGAAAGAATTTTCTTCTTTATTGTCAAACACTAAACACTTGATCACATTTTTTTCAACATTTTTTTCTCTGTTTTTTTTTTTCTTACAGCCCCTTTCACTTGACTCTCAAACACGATCTACCACCTAATTTTCCACCACTTTCATGCATATCCACTTTGAGCTACGCACACTAGGTAAAAATCACATCTTCATAGCCCAATCCAAAGGTGTTTGTTATTCTTGAGATTAAATTAAAAAGCAAAAACACATAAATAAAGCTAGAATTAAGCATACCTGGAAAGTGAGAAATTGGAAATAAAAACTAAAGATTTTTATATCTATGGAAAGCTAAGCAAAATCCCAATAATTAAAAGTAAGAAAATTTTAAACTTGCACTAAATTAAACTCGGATATAAATCTCAAAGTGTTGAAAACTAAAGCTAAAAACTAAGTTACTTGGAAGCTAAGCGATAAGACTAACTACTACACTATCTAGTAGGTGTTTGTGGTGCACTCTTGAGCAGTATATTACAAATTCACCTAACTAGTACAAAAGTGGCCTAATTACCTTCTAAAATAAACACTGAGACCGTGGTATGGAAATTACCTTCTTTAAAGACAATACTGTGGTATGAATCCTATTCAGACTGAGAAAATTGACCTTCCAGACTATAGTATGGAATTGTCCTTTAAAAATGATACGGCAGTCTGAAACTTGAAATCTTGGACTATTTTGAAATCTTCTCTTTCGTAACTTGGTCTTTCACTCCTTCGTCTTCAAGCTTTTGCCCTTTGTAATATTATCCTACAATAAAACACAAAAACTAATAAGTACCAAAATATATTGAAAATTGTTGGTCCCAAAGCAACCTAAGAGGGGGGGAGTGAATTAGGTTTCTCAAAAAATATACTTTCAGAAATATTGAGATTTTTAAATTAGATGCTGATATAATGAAATCAATAGAACAGTAAGGTAAAGAGAAAAATTAAACAACCAATACTTCCAAGCTAGCTAGCTTGAAGTATTCAATCACTAGAATGCTTCACACACTTGGTGAGCCAATAATCTTTACAAAGTTGGGAAGTTCTTGCTCACACTAAAAAACTTTTAGTTGAGCCAAGAATATTACTTACAACCACACTTTCATACAAGATTATACACATCTAGATGTGTATAAGAGACAAACTGCTGCACACTAATACAACTAAGCACTATAGTCAATTTGCACTCAAATTGCTCTTTTCTAAGGCTTGTACGGTATAGCCACATTCAATGTATTAGATGATCTTTTCTTTGTTTTAAAGCAGCTATTTATAAGAGCAATAAATAGTGGTTGCAACTACTTCCTAACGGCTAAATAATAAATGCACAAAAACTAGCTGTTGGGGTTTCGGACGTCCGAGATATATTGGATGCGTCCGAAACAGCGTCCTATCTTCTTACAGTTTGTTGATGAGCTTCGTTCAGACGTCCGTGCATGCGTCCGTTTCTTCGTTCGATAAAGGCTTCAGACGGTCATGTTCGTCCGAAAGAGAAGCAGTAGGATCCCATTTCTTTCTGCCAGTTCGTTCGGACGGTGCAATGCGTCTGAGAGGTTTGGACCTAGTTCAGACGGTTCAGTGCGTCCGAAAGCTCTGTTCCTGCAAAAACTTATTTTACAGAGTTAAGTGTTTATGTCATCATCAAAATAAGGTTTGGAAAACATCAATCTCCCCCTTTTTGATGATGACAAACCTTTATGTAAAAATAGTTGGATATGACTAATCAATTTGCAATATAAAGCACAATTGGATATTAATCATTTTGCATAGCACAATAGTATAGAGAAGACTACTCCCCCTTTTGACATTATCAAAAAAAGCTCTCCCTGAGAATATGCAAGTATTTGACAGAAATTTAACAAGCTTCATACATTCAACTGAAAATTTTAAGAGTGCTAAAGTCAAGGAAATACACAACCAATCTACAGGAAGTTCTAACAACCAAAGAAATGCTGAAAACAAAATACAAATGTGAAAAGAACTAATGTGAGTCATTTCGCTTCTTGGAGCGCTTTTCAGTCTTTTGTAGTTTGGATGGAACATCTTCATCGGTAGCTTCACTGTCGTCCTCCTCTCTGAAGCGACGTTGCATGATGCAGTCAAACGTGTCGTCAACATTCTCATCATCGTCGTCATGGTCATCGGCAGCTCCTTGAGCAACTTCTGCATTGTCTTCATGGGTATTTCCATCTTCAGGTTCATCACTGTCGGAAGATGATTCAAGTGGATATTGTGACTGAAGATTAGCATAATTGTCTCTGATGAAACAGACATGCCAAGGCTGAGTGCCTCTTGGAGAATTATTTGACGAGTTTCAAGTCACTTTAACTTTTGATTTGTGCGATGTTGAAATGAACTGACTTGAGTGCTTAAAGAGGTGAGAAGTCCACAGATATGTGAAAGAGATGGTTCAGATGTAGATGGAGGAGGAACTTGGAATGGTGGAGGTGGTTGAGGAGTAGGAGAATGGGGAATAGTAAAATTAAAGGTGGAAGCATGGGATTGTGACTGTGCAATATCAAAGGCTGCTTTAGTTAACCATTGATCGTTGAAAAACCGGAGGCCTTTGCGTTCAATGTATGATTTGTTAAAATAAGGAGGAAATTGTTTGTTTCCGCTGAAAGGTATGTTAAGGAAATCAAAAATTTTGGTGAGAAATTTGCCAAAAGGAATGTTTCTTCGGTATCAGTAAGAAAGAGTTCCCATAGGGTACAAAAGACATGCTTCCGAAATCAAGAGGAATGCCCTTGAAAACCCAAAATTTCAAATAAGTAAAGTTGTATTTTACCGTGCTCAGTACGATGCCCGTCAGTTACCAATAACAGATTGGTGACAAGAGTGTACAGAATATTGAGTTCAGGAGAGAGCAATGTAGTTTTGGCTTCCGAGGCCTGTTTAAAATGGATGTTAAAAATTGCCCTAACTTCTTCAATGTCAAAACGAGTATCAATAGCGGGCCATTTGTCTAAGGAAAAGAAATAGGAGAAATCATTGGGGTTTGAGACTTCACATTCAAAAATGGTGTTAATGATGTTGGATGAAATCTCAAGATTGGTGCTGTTAACACGAGAAATTAGAGTGCGAGCAGATTCATACCGAAGATTGGCGGTGAACTGAAGCACCATGTCATGATATACAAGTAAATGAAGATGCACAAGATGACCCCAATTTTGTTTTTCAAAACAAGATTTGACAATGGGAAGATTATATTCATCAAATAGACTTTGAGAAGCAGGACGTTGAACGATTATAGATTTACTTAAAAGGGATCGTATACCATAAATTTTGATAAGATTGGATCTGTGGAGACTTGGGGATTAGCTGATGATTCTCCTCGTACTGGAGCCTTCCCTTTAGTTTTTCGACCCCGATTTGCTGTAGAAGAACCTCCGCGAGATTTAACTGTTCTTATATGTGTCTCTTATTCTATTTAGATTGTATATCTAGACAATTTAATAGCTCAAGAGAATTTAGGGACTGCTAGATGTGTATGGGGGACATTAGATGTGAATTTAGGTGAGAAAAGCTTTGGGTAGGATAATTTTCTAACCAATTTTGGAAGAGAGAGTAGGAATTTGGAGGGGGTGGTGAAGATACAATTTTCGCTAGAGGGTTTTCGGGGGAGGTGGTGAGTCTGAAATGGGAAATATGGACGGTTTTAATCAAACAGGGGGACCTTTCGGATGGCCGAACGTTTGGTGTGCGTCCAACGAAGCGTATGAAAGCTGAAGAACGGACGGCCGAAGGAAGAGCCAGTGCGTCCGATATTCTTTCGGACGATGGTGCACATTCGGAAGATGGATTTTCCAGAGAGTTTGGTGAATAAAATGAATATCGTTTGGACGATTATGATCGTTCGAGAAGTAATAGAAGCTTTTGGACGATCCAAAGCATCCGAAAGAAAAGTTGTTCGGACAAAGGAGTGCGTCCGAACTAAGAACCTATGCCAAATTGATCTGTAAAATCCCCAAACATTTTTTGAGCTATTCAAAGCGATCTAGAGCTAAGGGTTTTGTAAAAATATCAGCCAATTGATCTGAAGTAGGCACAAAATCAACACGAATTTCCTTTTTACAAACTGTTGAACCCCAGTTATGTTAATCATGTTTTGATGATGAAACAAATCATACTAAAAGTTTGATAACAAGTTGCAGAAAAACAGGTAGGTTCGGATAAAATGATCGTCCGAACAAAAACAACCACAAGAGCTTCGGATGATGGTAATCGTCCGACACAAAGAAATTGAAGCAAGCCTCGGACGAAGAACAGCGTCCGTTCGTATTCCAGTAGACCTTGCTTCAATCGGACGCATGTTCGGACGCACCCTCGGACGTCCGAACGGATACCCTCAGAGAACGGACGCAGTGTCGAACGCAAGGTTCAACAGCGGCCGTCCGAACGGTCCAACGGCTAGTTTGTTCGGACGCACTCTTGCTGCATCGGCCGTCCGAAAGGTCCAACGGCTAGTTTTCCAGTAAACAGAAAATAGCCGTTGGGAAGTTGTTGGAAGCTGATATTTGGCAACTATAAATACCCCTAGGTCTGATTTAATATAGAAAAGACTTCTACATTGATTACAAACAATTCTTGAGCTATTTGGGAGAAATAGTGGGTACAAGTGTTGTAATAGTGTAGGTAGTGTGAAAAGAGCTTAGAAGTGTAAAAGTTCTTCAAGTGTAAGAGTGGAGAGATAACAATTGTAACAAAGGGAGGTTGTGAGTGTAAAACTCTTGGCTCAACTAAAGGGAATTAGTGTGAGCAAGAGTGATCCTCATTTGTGTACAAGAGATTATTGTCTCACCTACTTTGAAGAGCTGCCTAAAAGCAGAACTTTTAGGGCTGAACTTCAAGTTGTGAACTTGGTAGTTGCCTTGTGAGAAGCTCTTTGTAATTGCAAGCTCCAAGCTTGAGAAGCTAGGGAGTTTGGTTTGATTCTCTTAATCTTAATATTCTTATTTGTTCTTTAAGCTTAAACTGTTGAATATCTATTGTATTCATTTGTGCTTAAGTTTTCATTTGGTGCACAAAGTTTGAATTTCTATTAAGCACATAAAAAAGGTTTGTCTTTAGAGATAACCTAATTCACCCCCCCCTCTTAGGTTGCTTTTGGGGCCAACACAAACAAGGTCTCTAATGAAATGATGCTTAACATCAATGTGTTTGGTTCTAGAGTGCATAACAGGATTTTTTGTGAGATTAATTGCACTAGTGTTGTCACACATTATAGGAACACAATCAAAAAATACACCAAAATCTTTCAGAGTATGTTTCATCCAAAGAAGTTGAGCACAACAATTTCCAACAGCAATGTATTCGGCTTCAGCCGTAGAAAGAGACATGTGAATAGAATTTTGTTTTTTGCTAAACCAAGACACAAGACAATTTCCCAAAAAATAACACATACCACTGGTACTTTTTCTATCAATTTTACACCCAGCAAAGTCAGCATCAGAATAACTAATCAAATCAAATGTAGAGGACTTTGGATACCACAGACCAAAATCCATTGATCCCTTTAGATATCTAAAAATTCTTTTAACAGCTATCAAATGCAATTCTTAGGCCAAGATTGAAATCTAGCACATAAACAAACAACAAACATGATATCTGGTCTACTGGCAGTTAAGTAAAGTAGACTTCCGATCATACCTCTATAGTGTTTTTCATCAACACTATTACCTTCTTCGTCTTTATCAAGTTTGGTTGAAGTGCACATTGGCATACCAACTTGTTTGCAATCTTCCATTCCAAATCGTTTGAGTAGCTCCTTTGTGTACTCGATTTGTGTAATAAACGTTCCTTCCTTAGTTTGATGAACTTGTAATCCGAGGAAAAATTGCAACTTCAGGCCCATCATACTCATCTCAAACTCTTCTTGCATTAAATGTGAAAAATAAGAACACAAACTTTCATTAGTTGCTCCAAAAATAATATCATCCACATAAATTTAAACGATTAACAAACCATTTGAATCCGTTTTTGTAAAAAGAGTGGTGTCAACTACACCTCTTTTGAAACCATTTTCAATCAAGAAACCACTTAATCTTTTATACCAAGCTCTTGGAGCTTGTTTCAAACCATATAAAGCTTTGGAGAGTTTGAAAACATAATTTGGAAGATTTTTATTTTCAAAGCCCGGAGGTTGTTCGACAAAAACTTCTTGATCGATAAAGCCATTTAAAAAAGCACTTTTGACATCCATTTGAAATAATTTGAAATTATTGAAACATGCAAATGCAAGAAACTTGCAAATGGATTCTAATCTAGCCACGGGTGCAAAGGTTTCATCAAAATCAATACCTTCTTCTTGAGCATAACCTTTAGCAACAAGTCTAGCTTTGTTCCTTATGATGCAATTTCACCTTTGTCATTTAATTTGTTTCTAAAAATCCATTTAGTACCAATAACGGGATGAGAAGAAGGTCTTTCAACCAAGGTCCATACATTATTTTTCTCAAATTGCCTAAGTTCATCTTGCATAGCATTAACCCAAGATTCATCACTCAAAGCAACATCTATATGTTTAGGTTCAATGTGAGAGAGTAATGCACAATTACTATTCAAAAGTTTATGAGAGCGAGTAATTACCCTATCGGATAGATCACCTATGATTAAATCTTGAGGATGACTAGAGACGAATCTCCAAGCTTTCGGAAGATCATTTGGAGTATCCTCATTCTTTTCATCATCGATTTGATGGTTGTTGACATCAACGCTTGATGTGATTTCTTGATGATCTTCATGAATACAAGCTTCTTGAGCTCCTTTAAAATACCTACATCTTCATCTTCACATAAATTCTTTGAGATAACATCATTAGTTTCATCAAATGTAACATGCACAACTTCTTTAATCAAGTGATGCAAGCGTTCTTCTATTGTAAACTCGGTATGCTTTCTTGTCACTAGAATATCCTAGAAAAATTCCTTCATCCGATTTTTTGTCAAATTTTCCAAGGTTTTCTTTGATTTTTAAAATAAAACATTTGCAACCAAAAACTTTGAAATAGCTCACAACGGGTTTTCTACAAAAAAGGAGTTCATAAGGAGTTTTATTTAAAGAGGATCTTAATAAAACTCGATTCATGACATAACAAGCTGTGTTGACCGCTTCGGCCCAAAAGTATTGTGGTAAGTCACATTCACTAATCATAGTTCCAGCCGTTTCTTGAAGAGTCCTATTTTTCCTTTCAACAACACCATTTTGTTGAGGGACTCTAAAAACTAAAAATTCATGAAAAATACTGTTGTGATCACAAAAGTCGGGAAAACCCCCAAATTTAAATTCAGCACCATTGTCACTCCTTAAATGAACAATTTTTTTATCCAATAAATTTTGAATTTTGGAAAACAATTTTACAAATTTTTCACAGTAATGTTTCATTTTTGTGAACAAGAAATATTACCCAAGTAAACCTAGAATAGTCATCTACAATAACAAATGCATATTGCAACCACCTAGACTAGCATATTGAGTAGGTCCAAATAAGTCTAAATGCAACAATTCCAAAGGTTTATGAGTAGACACAAAATTCTTTGGTTTAAAAGAAACTTTGACTTGTTTACCAAATTGGCATGCATCACAAATTTTATTTTTCAAAAATTTTAGTTTTGGCAAACCTCTTACCAAATCTTTCTTGGCAAGTTTTCCAATTAAATCCATATTAAAATGACAAAGTCTTCGATGCCAAAGCCAAGGATCATCTATGGAAGCGGTAAGACATTTTACATTGCTATTGCTAATTTTATCAAGATGAATCACATAAACATCATTGTGCCTAGTGCCTTTGAATAAAACAACATGATTTTTATCAAGGATAAGACATTCATGCTTGGTAAAGAATACATATAAATTTTTGTCACAAAGTTGACTAATTCATGCATTTAATAAATTATAGTTCAAATTATCAACAAGAAGCACATTCTTAATCAAGGTTTCACCATTTTTACCTACATCACCAATGCCGGTTGATTTTGCTTTGTTGTTATCTCCAAAAGTGACTTTTCCACTGTTTTTGGATGTAAGATTTATGAAGAGAGAGGCATCACCCGTCATGTGCCTTGAACATCCACTATCTATGAACCACTTAGCATTGTTGGTGATGTTAAGTACCTACACAATAAATCAATTGATAACTTTTGGTACCCATATTTTCTTGGGTCCATTTGAGTTAGTGAAATTTCTTTCGATCCATGCAACTTTCATTCCAAGTTTTTCATTCTTCTTGACATAACACATATTCTTAACATGTCCATGTTGTTGGCAATATCTACAAATAATGCTTTTATTTCCATATAAAGAAGATTTTGGTTTTACAATACATAAGTCACCCCTTCTAAACATGACAAAATTTTTGTTGATTGCTACATTTCTATTTCTTGAAAGTTCATATCAACAATATTGTCTTTCTTTCTATTTAGGAGAGCATTCAAATCATCCATTCTTTTCTTCAAGGAGGTTTGTTCTTCCTTGACCTTAGATCTCACATGCATTCTTTTCTTCAAATCACGATTTTCTTGTGATAGCCTATTGTTTTCATTCACAAGTTTAGAGTTAGCATTCAATAAAGCATTTGACTTTTTAGCTAACTCCTTATTTCTAGCATATGATTCCTTTAAGCTATCATGCAATTTCAAAATGAAAGCTTCAAGATCATCTTCAAAATTTTTATCATTAGAGTCAAGTTAGAATTTACCTCATCATCTCCAATGGCCATGAAGGCCATTTGTGCCGACTCCATTTCTTCTTCAACTTCTCCTTCGGAGTTGCAATCATCCCATGTGATTTGAAAGTTGTTGAATCTTTGTTTTCTTCCTTCCTTCTTTTTCTTGGAAGGACACTCATTTGCAAAATGTCCGAGTTGACCGCATTCAAAGCATTTATCGTATACTATTTTTGCTTCTTCATTTCAAGCCTTGACTTCCCTTTGAAATTATTTGTGTTTGTAGCTCCGCCTCTTCTCATTCTTCGTTTGTTGATGTAATATTTAAGAAATCCTTTGATGATGAGTGCAAGATCTCCTTCATCAAGATTTTCATCTTCTAGATTGATGGAGCTGTTTTCATCTTCCTCTTGAGAGGTCTTTAAAGCAATGCTCCTTCTTGGCCTTGCTTCTTCATCATCCACTATCTTGGCCTTTACCTTGAGTTCATAAGATGTAAGAGAATTGATTAGCGATTCAATAGTCATCAAATTTAAATTCTTGGCTTCCTCTATAGCAATTGTTTTGGCATCCCATTCTTTGGATAGAGCATTTTGGATTTTTCTATTTTTTTCACCCAACGAGTACTCCTTACTCAAGGCTTCAAGATCCTTTATAATGTCATTGAACCTGCAGTACATTTTGTCAATGTTTTCATGTGGTTCCATCTTGAAGGACTCATACTTGGCAACATAGTAAGGATTTTTTTGCAAATCCATCATCGCTCCTTCATGGATTTCCTTCAACTTGATCCCATATTCCTTTAGCGGAAATGCAGCCCTTCACGCGAGTTGATTCATTTGCATCCAAGGCATTATATAACACATTCATGGCTTTTGCATTCAACGTCAAGTTTGCCTTGTCTTGTGGAATGAGCTCATTCCTTGTCTTTTCTCTTCTTCTATTTGTGTGATCATCAATGATAGAAGCTTCAAATGGACCTTCATTGACAACATACAATGTTTCAATGTCAATAGATTGCAGAAATATTTTCATTCTATCTCTCCAACTAATAAAATAGCATCTTCCCAAGCTCGTGATAGGGGACGTCTTAGATTGGCCCTCAAAAAATAGAGCATAGGTTGGTTGCCTCTAAGATTTCTTTATGTCAAAAGCAGTTTAAGCAATACAATGAGACCAAGCTCTGATACCAATTGTTGGTCCCAAAGCAACCTAAGAGGGGGGTGAATTAGGTTTCTCAAAATTCTTGAATATACTTTCAGAAATATTGAGATTTTCAAATTAGATGCTGATATAATGAAATCAATAGAACAGTAAGGTAAAGAGAAAAATTAAACAACCAATACTTCCAAGCTAGCTAGCTTGAAGTATTCAATCACTAGAATGCTTCACACACTTGGTGAGCCAATAATCTTTACAAAGTTGGGAAGTTCTTGCTCACACTAAAAAACTTTTAGTTGAGCCAAGAATATTACTTACAACCACACTTTCATACAAGATTATCACTCCACTCAAAGTTGAATTGCACTCACAACTGCACACTAATACAACTAAGCACTATAGTCAATTTGCACTCAAATTGCTCTTTTCTAAGGCTTGTATTCAATGTATTAGATGATCTTTTCTTTGTTTTAAAGAAGCTATTTATAAGAGCAATAAATAGTGGTTGCAACTACTTCCTAACGGCTAAATAATAAATGCACAAAAAATAGCCGTGGGGGGTTTCGGACGTCCAAGATATATTGGATGCGTCACCTGTCCAAAACAGCGTCCGAAACAGCGTCCTATCTTCTTACAGTTTGTTGATGAGCTTCGTTCGGACGTCCGTGCATGCGTCCGTTCCTTCGTCCGACAGAGGTTTCGGACGGTCATGTTCGTCTGAAAGAGAAGCGGTAGGATACCATTTCTTTCTGCCAGTTCGTTCGGACGGTGCAATGCGTCCGAGAAGTTTGGACCTAGTTCGGACGGTTGATTTGCCAAGAAAGAATCTGTTCTGCAAAAACTTGTTTTACAGAGTTAAGTGTTTATGTCATCATCAAAATAAGGTTTGGAAAACATCAAAAATAACATAAAGTAGTAGCAAAACTATAATATAAATCAAATACAACTTAAAGTATTAATTAACAAGAAATTCAAGAAAAACACACATAAACACACTTAAACCAGGAAAATACTATCAAGATACTATGGTTTTTAAAAGTAATAACTCTATTTACTAGAGTTAATAGGGCGTTAGGTGCCCCCTGTCTTGATGGGGTGTGCTTGGCTCTCCTTCGTTAAATGATTGGGGTGCACTAGATGTCCCATTAGTGAGTTGAGCTAGGTGCCCCTATTGATGAGCCAGGTTGTACTTGGTGCACTTTTTGATTTGATTGTGCTAGGTGCTCCCTTGAGGGAAATTAGCTTTTCTTTAAGTAGGGTCACTCCTTTCCAAGTTTTTTTTTTTGAACTTGGTAGTGGCATTTTTCTCCCTCTACTAGTGAGCAACTAAGTAAATGTCATAACTTGTATACTTAAGCTTGTGGTTCTCAGATTCCTGGTATCCATCTCTGGCAAAGGTCCTCATGGTGAGATGTTTGGATTAACCCTTCTCTAGTGGGTGATAACTCTACAAAACTAAGTTATTTTCCATTCATTTCAACCTAGATTTTGGCTATGAGTTTAATACATTTTTGGAGTTTTTATATGTGATTTTTTTATTTTTGTGGTTTTACGTTTCTATGTGTTTTTATACTGTTTATGTGTTTTGTGGGTTGAGCATGGTTTGGTGTTAAAATGTGCAAAATGAAAATGCGATACAAAGCTAAGTTTATAAGAAAATATTGTACCTCAATCCCAAGTATTCTGGAATATACAGGAGTCCAATGTCGCGGTGTTAATCACAAATATAAGGATCTGAGAGTAGAGTACCACTACATTCTGGTGTAGGTAAGACCTACAGTCGCAGTTAAAATCGAGGACGGGCCAATTTTTTATTTCTTCAACTTTTGAATCTGGTCTTTGGCTCATATATTCCTTGCTTGACCTAAAACTATAACCACATTCTAAAGACACCTTTTGTCTATAAATAACACTCTTAATAACCCATTTTAACATTCAACTAATGAGTAAGAATTGGAGTAAGAGTGAAAAGTTCATAATTGTGCTATATTTTATGTGTCATTTACCACATTTTTATGTGTTGTAAGCAAGATTTGAGTTATTATTGAGTTTAATTTGTTTATTCTTATTTTTTGTAGGGTAAAAGTGGAAAAGAGCTGAAAAATATGAAAAAGGTGAATGAAAATACTAGATAAAAGGGTGAAACATGCACGAGTACTATTCTGGATGCTATTTTGTTTTTTTATCATAACTTTCAAGTCCCAACTCCGATTGATGTGAAGATGTGTTGGAAAGCCAAGAAAGAGAGCTACAAATTTTGTGTTTTATACATTTTCAAATTTCAAAAGCAATCAAAATGCAAGCCAATGTAAATTACAATGTCAAGGGCCAGCACACATGCACTGGGGTTGTGCAGTGCATGAGGAAAATTTCAGAACGTGTTGGAGCGCACATGCGCCCAGATCAGGCAACCATGTGTGCCTGAAATAGTGAAGTTATGTGTTTTTAATTTTTGACAGATTTCTTCGTTTGGTTGGACTCTTTTTTCAGCTGATTTCACGTTCTTATCCTGAGACAATGATTGTAACCCTAGTATTAATTATAAATACCCCATGTAGGGTGAGTAGAAGGGAGAACACATGTTTATTCCTTGTTTAGCTTGGGTTTTCTGAAAAGAAATTCTTGGTTATTCTTTCATGGCATTTAATGTAAAAACCTGAACCCTTTTCTTGGTCGAGGGAATTGAAGCCATGGTTAATTCTATAATGTTGTGAGACCCTTTGTTCTTGAATTTATCATTTTGATATCAAGTATTGATTATTTTTCTGTGATTAACTTTTGATTGTTCTTTTTAACTTGTTATTGCTGCAAAATATTAATTTATTAGAATTAATCTACTACTAGATTGTTTGGACCGCGTGTGTTTAATTCAATCTATGAAACAACTAAGTTTGATAATTGCTTGATTAATGTTATCGAATTTAGGGAATATAATCAAATTGTTGGCATAACCGCGTGTGTTTATTTTTAATTAGCCTAATTTTTCTTGTTGATTTTAATGCTTCTATTAATTAATCTTTGGCACGTGTCTGCATTAAATTAATGGTTAGGGTTAATTGAATCGCTTGTTGAAAATTAACCAACTTTAGAAAGAAATAAGGATCTAACTTTGAATTAGAAATCGGGTTAATTCTTAAATTAGTTCTTGGTATAGAAAACTTGAATTATCTTTGGTGTTAAGGATCAACTAGTAAAATTGTCATGATGGATATGACCGAAACCAAGATTCTTCTTGAATTGAATTCCCTCCAATTTACTTTATTGTTTTAGTTTTTAGTTAAAAGCATTCGAAAACCCCCCTTATTTTTTAGCACAAGAATAAATTTCATTCTCTGTGGAACAACCTGTACTCACCACTACTATATTATTATTGAGAATTATTTAATTTTGGATGCCTATGACAGTACACACCAAAATTTTGGTGTTGTTGCTAGGGAACTATTTGATTTATTTTTGTACTTTGAATTTTTGTATTTAGCTGTGTATACTTATTGCTTGATCTCTTTTGATCTCCATCATGATTACTAATTTACATGAGATTTATTGTTCCGATTTCATTATTGAGGGATTAGAAAGTATGCGACGAGCAAGGACTTGTGAGATTTGTGGTGACAATCATTTAACTGACATATGCCTTAGATCTCAAAGAAATGAATGGTTCTTTAATGACCACCACAACCTTAGTATGACCCCTACACGTATAAGTATAATCAAGGATGGATAGATTATCCTGAATTTGGTTATACATCCCAACATTTTCACTATATACAACCAGTTCCACCACAACAACCTTATACCCAAACTGATAAGTCTTTGGAAGAGCTAATTAATTCTCTGGCTGCTAAAACTTTACAATTTCAATAGGAAACAAGAGCCAGTCTGCAAAGCTTGGAGTATCAAATAAGTGAACCGCATTCTTCCATAAGTAGACTAGAATATCAAGTGATTAAGGGCAGAGAAGATGAAAAAAATGAGCAAGAACTAGATATGGGATTAGTCGACGACAAGCCTATTGAGGATAACTCTGGTTCATTGCCTTCGATGTCAATGCCTCAAGACCTTCCAGAGCAAGAACCAATCAATTTTTTAGACTTAGCTATGGAGGAAACAGAAGAAATTCTAATTGGTGTGAAGGATCACCACTTGGCTGTTAATAGGGATTGTATTGTGGTGCCTTATATTATACCCCACATTCTGTTATGGATCGACCTTAAGAGTTGAAGATTATGAAGTGGCTTATAAAGAGTTCAATATCTTAGAGTCTCCTAAGGACCATTAGGAAGGGGTTAAGTTGGCTTGGATAGACGACAATAGGGTCTAGGTAAACTGCATTAGGGGAGAGATGTGGTTTAGAGTTGAGTTCCTAATTGATGGAGTCAAGGAAGAGATTGAGAATAAGTGTACGGTGAGCAATTACAAGGAGAGAGCCTGTGCACGACTGTTAACAATTATTGAGCTCTCTTTTCTCTAGTATAGAGATGGTTATTCCGACCATCTTATTCATAGTCAAGCTATTGACTATAAAGGAGTGCTGAATGGGAAGCAACCCATGTTCATTTAAATTTTATTCTGTTTATTTATTCTTAAATTCTTATTACTGTTTATTTTATTTTAGGGTTAGCATAGTTTTATTGTGTTGTTAGTGCTAGAAATCAACTTAATTGATAAGTTAAACTAATAAAATGGTACCATTCATTTGAAAGAGAACGAGGAGAGGAACCATCGACATTTCCACGTTTTCCTCCTTTCCAGCAGGATTTGGGGCCAAATGCTCCTTGAGTTTTTATGGGTTTAATGCCTTATGTTTAGGGCCAAGTTTTTTATCTTTTAATTTTGCAAGTTGATTTCTTGAATAGTTGGTTGTTTTTATTGGTTAGATATTTTATGTTTTATTTTCATCATGGTGTTTTCCTTTATTTTTGTGGTGTATTCCCTTAAGGGAGTAAGTTTTTTCCTAATTATTGTAGGATTATTCTATTTTTCTCTGTTTTATTTAGTGTAACTCCGGCATTCATTCGCGACAAGGGGATATTTATAGCGGATACTGCTCCAAACACGAATTAAATCTAGAGAAACTTTTCTTTCTCCCATTTTATGCTTTTCTTTTTGCCTTGAGGACAATGCATATTTTTAAGTGTGGGGTATGAGAGTTATTTGGATTTTCAGGTTGTTTAGCGTATTTTTCTCTACAAGATTTTGCTGTAACATTTTGAATTTTCTTTTGATCTGAGAGCTTGTCAAAATGTTTTGAAAATTTTTGTGGATTAATTGACCATTTTTTATAATTTTTGATAGTTTTGGCTTAACATATTTTCCCATTGTCTGCGTAATAAATATTTAGTTGAACCATACATGAATGAGTAGTCGGTGTTAATATTTTCTATTCACGATTTTCAAGACTTTTGAGCACTAAGCCATCCATTAATTGTTGATTTGGGATATTTAGAGAAATTTATGTAGACTCAATTATGTTGCATCCCAAAAACTCACTTTATTACATTTTTATAGTGAATTTTTAGACGACCTGATTTAGTTAAAATGAGGGTGGTGCCTTCTTCGTTTGTTAAACCTTGCTAGCCAACCATTTTAACAATTTATTTCTAAGTACCTTGTTTGAACCTTATTCTTGTGAAGAGAAACATCATTCGTCTTGTTTCACTTAAACTCGGTTTATCTACCCTTATTGAGTTTAATATGTAGATTTCTTTTAATTGTTTAATCTTAAATTTTTCCTTTAAAAGCTTTATGCTGCACATTATATGTTTAGGGGATATAAGGGTGGAAGTATGTGAGAAATAGTTAGTGTACATTTATGGAGCAAAATGGAGTATTGGCAAAAATTATTGAATAATGAAAAATAATAATGGGAGTTTTTTAAATTTATAGGTAGTGCCTATCACTAGTACATGTATTTGCATATCGTGCCCATCTCCGGTACCTGGGTGTTTATATGTTTCAGGTAGTGCCTATTACTGGTACCCGACATAAAAAATAAAATAATGATGTGATGATATATGTCCGAGGGAGGTTGGCATGTTTGGCTAATTCAAGGAAGAAGGACTTTTATGCTTTTCGGTTGGTCAGAATTTTTCATGGGTGTTTGTTACTCAAGTGTGGGATTGTGGATATATGATGTTTTGTATAATAAGAGAAGTTTTATTTCAATATGTGGCCACCATTACTGTATAACTCTTGTTCTTATTTGTCTCTGATTATATATCCTTTCCTTCTTTGGCTAACTAATATCCTAACCTATAGTTCGAGCTAAAAGTCCTACCTAATTTAAATAGAACCAGTTGTCTACATTAGTGGAGGAGTGTAAGAAGAGTGAGATATGGGATGTTTAGAAAAATTTTGAAGGTCTTCATGATTTAATCTAAATATTTTCAAATCTAAATTTTGAAATGGCTATACACACATACTCACGAATTTCATGCCTTGGTTTTTATGAGCATTTGAGGTCTTGGGTTCTTAGAGTACTCTGATTGGTGGATTGATTATTGATTATTTATGTGGATATGTGAGGGAATATATTGAGTGGAATTGTTAGTTTTAAGTGTTTTAATTTTTTGTTTGCTTGAGGACGATCAAAGACTAAGTGTGGGGTAATTTGATAAGTTCATAATTGTGTTATATTTTATGTGTCATTTTACATATTTTTATGTGTTGTAAGAAATATATGAACTATTATTGAGCTTAATTCATTTATTCTTAGTTCACTTGTAGAGTTAAAGTGGAAAAGAGCTTAAAAATATGAAAAACGTGAAAGAAAATGCTAGGGGTGAAACATGCACGAGTATGACGCTACTATGGATGCTATTTTGTATTTTTAGCATAACTTTCAAGAAAAAACACCGATTGATGTGAATCAAGATGCGTTGAAAAGCTAAGAGAGAGAGCTACAACTTTCCTATTTAACACTTTTTCAAATTTTAAAAGCATTAGGATCAAAATTGAAGCTAAAGGTGAATTACAGTGTCAAGGGCCAGCGCATGCAGTGCATGAGGAAAATTTTAGAACATGCTAGAGTGCACATGCGCGTAGATTAGGTAGCGCATGTGTACCCAAAATAGTGAGGTTATGTGATTTTTTATTTTTGGCAGATTTCTTCGTCCGGTTGGACTATTTTTTCAGCCGATTTCACGTTTTTATCTTGAGACAATGATTGTAACCCTAGTATTCATTATAAATAACCCAAGTAGGGTGTGTAGAATGGAGAACACATTGTTTATTCCTTGTTTAGCTTGGGTTTTCAGTAGAAAAATTCTTGGTTATTCTTTCAGGACACTTAGTACCTAAACCCTTTTCTTGGTCGAGGGAATTGAAGCCATGATTAATTCTACAATGTTGTGAGACCCATTGTTCTTGAATTTATTCATTTTTATATCAAGTATTGATTATTTTTCTTTGATTGATTTTATGATTGTTCTTTTTAACTGGTTATTGTTGCAGAATATTAAGTTATTAGAATTAATCTACTGCTAGATTGTTTTGACCGCGTGTGTTTAATTCAATCTATGAAGCAACTAAGTTTGATAATTGCTCGATTTGTGTTATCGAATTTTGGAAAAATAATTAACTAATTGGCATAACCGCGTGTGTTTTTGTTTAATTAGCCTAATTATTCTTGTTGATTTTAGTGCTTCTATTAATTAATCTTTGGCGCGTGTCTGCATTAAATTAATGGTTAGGGTTAATTGGATCGCTGTTGAAAATTAACCAACTTTTAGAAAGAAATAAGGATCTAACTTTGAATTAGAATTCGGGCTAATTTTTCAATTAGTGCTTGGTATAGAAATTGAATTATCTTCGGTGTCAATGATCGACCAGTAAAATTGTCATGATAGATATGACTGGACCCAAGATTCTTCTTGAATTGAACTCCCTCCAGATTGCTTTATTGTTTTAGTTTTCTATTAAAAGCATTCACAAACCTCCCTTCATTTTGAGCACAAGAATAAACTCCGTTATTTGTGGGACGACCTGTACTTACCACTACTACATTATTATTGAGAATTGTTTAATTTTGGGTACCAACAACAACACAGACCAAAGAGTAGGATAGATTAGATTAGAATAATTATTTCTCTTGGATTAGGTTTACCACTATAGAAGACTTTGGAGAATTGTCAAGAAAGGTTTGTTCTTCATCAGGTTGGAAGCTCAAAGCAACGATTTCTTCTCCAATTCCTCATGCCTTTTAGTCTTTGATTTCTTGTTACTTTTATGTCTTACAATGATTCTTATGTACTAGATTTGTGTTAGGGGGTCGATATAGCTCACCTATATAATTAATGAATACTTTTATTTGAATAAAAGTTCAATCATTGCATGTGTTTGTCCGTAAAAGTGCATTATTTTCTCTATATGAATTGGCTTCTGATTATGTTTTGGAATTGATATTTAAATATTAGTTGAGAATAATTCATATAATAATTTATTTACATTTACATCGGGATCGATCATGAATAATTTGTGTGGTCTATTTAGTATCCTCAAAATAGCACTAATAGCTTGGGGTTCCAAAGATCCTGATGTTCTAATTTTATTTGCCTGGATTAATTCTAATAAGACTTTTTTAAAAGTAAATCTAATTGGAATAGTTATTAGCTTGAGAAAGTCTAATACAAATTTGGGAATTCTGTCACCTTATATGTATTCTGATTGATTCTTGTTTGATTTATGTCTCATGGTTATGCCAGTTAGGTAAAGTTAATTCCCTAGCATTCTTAGTTTCTATTTCTCTTATCTTATTTATGCTTCAATATATTTAATTACTTTTTTATTAAAACTATCAGTCCTAGGTAGTGGGTCGGACAACTGTTTTATTAATATTTGTTTAAAAAACAAGTAGGGAGACTAGGCCAAGAGAGTACAAGTCGACTCTCTAACCCCTTAAATTAGATATAAACATTACAAACAAACAAAAACTAAAGCTAATTGAAATAACAAATCAAAGAAACACCTAGAACGTCAATAGGATTAATCCTTGAGACTGAACTAGGAACAACTGAGGAAAAAAATTGTAAAGACATATTGGAACATGAGTTGCCCATCCTAACCAATCCATCAACTACTTGGTTGGCTTCTTATAAGATATGATTAAGCTAAAAATTGTCCTTGATGGTGTAAAGTGTTAAGATGCCAAACCCAAATATCTGTCTTCCAAGGTTGTCGCATCTTTCCTATAACAATTTGGTGAAGCATAGATTACTTTAGTAAACGAAGTTATTTTACTCACAAAGAAACCCAATCCATTGATTTTGGTACCATTTTCCTAATTTACATGTTTCTATGTTTGTTTTTCCTTAGTTTAACTCTAATTAGTATTTTCTTATGGGGAAAATTGTACAAATAGTACCTTGAAAATACCACCAGAATTGTGATAGGTCTAAAAAATACAAATTTAGATGTTTTGAAGGACTAAAATTCTTCATTTTTATATTCGAGGGACTAAAAAATATTTTCTGAATATTCGAGTGACTATTTATATGATTCTCCCGAAAGGATCATATCCCTCACCTTCCCAATTTCAACTAAAGCTTAACAATAGACTACAAAACACCAAATCTTAACGGAGTCTGGTGGCTTAGTGAGCCTACGTCCACGGACGAACTGTTATCAACACACCATACACAAAGATGTAGACAAAATAAAAAAATGCAGATAAACACGCAAACATAAAATACTAACATAATGTGACACCCCAACTAGATCTTCAACCTCCGAGACCTAGTCAGACACCTACCTAGCTTTTGTTAATAGGACTAAACAAATAAAATCACGCCTATAACCCATGACTGAAAATCCAAACTTAGATTGCATACATATCTCAAATAAGCTTTAGTACATCATACAATCCATCTAGGTTTCCAAAATATAAGCAAAAAACAACTTTGTACTTATACAAACACACAACTAACCTATAGCTACAAACTAGAAATTACAAACATTAAGTTACTAGTACAATCAATACAAATAACTATGGACAGCCAAGAAGAGCTTCTATTTGTCACATTATCTTCTCACAAATTTGTTGGATCAATAAGGAAAAACAAATTTCAAAAATATTATGAGATATGCCGAGTGAGGTCCAATAAATGAAAACAATTTTATGTTATTATAAGCGGAACATAGTAATGTAGCTAAAGAAGTAAAACATGATAACAAGTTGTTAACCCAACAGCAACCTAAGAAGGGGGTGAATTAGGTTGTCTCAAAAAACAAACCTTTTGAAGTGCTTAATGAAAATGCAAACTTTGTGCATTAACACAAATGAACACTTAAGCACAAATGGTCAAAGATAAATATTTAACAATTGAAGCTAAAGAACACATAAAGAGATTGAGATAAAGAATATCAAACCAAACTCCCAAGCTATTCAAACTTGGAGTAAATCCACTAGTAGTGCCTCTTCAAAGAAAGTGAGGCAACAACCTTCTTGTGCACAAAGTAGGATCATCATTGCACCAACTAAGTCCCTCTAGTTGAGCCAAAGGATTTTACATTACAGCCTCACTTCTGTACACTTGTTACCCCTCCACTCTTACACTTGAAGATCACTCACTAGTCCACTCTTGCTCACACTTATTTTCTTTAGTTGAGCTAAGAGAACTATACTACCCAAACCAATGCAACCCACAATATTTTAGCCTATTTCTCCCCAAATAACTCTTACAAGTGTTTGTATTGAATCCAGTAGTTCCACACATCATCTGGATGTCCTTGGGTTATTTATAGAAGAAAGATGTGCTAAAATTGGAGTTCTAACAGTCAGTAGGAAAACTAACTGTTAAAAACTAGTCGTTAGGAGTTCGGACGTTCGATCATGCATCCTACAGCATCATGAAAAGTGTCTCGATTGGTCATATGCATCCAATAGATTGATGAACAATATCTCAGACGATTATATGCGTCCTACAGCTTTGACAGAAAATTTCTTCACTTCAAAATCATTTCCTCGGATGGCCTTCAACGTCCGATTCTTTTGGGTTTCGGATTCCTTATCTCGAACGGTCTTTTGCATCCAAAGAACTTTCTTTAGACAGTTATCTGCGTCCAAAATATGTGTTCTTCTTTAGTGTTGTCTGGTCATGTTTTGGACGCTCCCTTGCATCTGAGCTCCTTTCTTTCGAACACTCTTCATCGTCCGTAAGGTGTTGTTCAACTTTTTGTTGTTTTTCTTGATTGTGTTCGGATGATCATTTTTTTCCAAGCCTTCCTATTTTTTTGCACACTTGTTTTCAAGCCGTTAGTATGATTTGGTCATCATCAAAATATGATTAATGAATCATAACTGGGGTCCAACACAAGTGAACATATATGGAGCAAAATATGATTCACATATAAGTGGATAGAGTCGACCTCAAATTGAAGCCGTATCTGTTTGTTTTTCAAGCTAATAGAAAAACTCCATTCTCCAGCTTTCACTTTTTTAGCTCGAGTAAATCCCTCCAAATAATAAATTTGCCACCATGAAACTCAACAATAATTGGCCACAACAAGATTGGTAAATTCGAGAATACCGATATAAAAAGACACGCCCAAACATCGACGATCATCCGTCCAAGTTGCTTGGACTGCATGTCCATGATAGGTAGGCTGTTTCAACCTAGTCCGTTACTGGCTCGGCGTGTCTAACTTACAAATGGCAAGGGCCCAGTTCTCCCCGGTGTGATAAAGTACACAACTGGGTGCACGTCATGCACAATTATTTTCATATAAACAAATGAGTCAGGTCTGAGCGTTCAAAGTAAACTAATCGCATTGTATACTTAATTTAAACATTCAATGAATAGCATATAAAATCTCTAAAAAAAATTCATCCATGACATGAAATTCCATATAGACATATTTATTAAAGCAAAAACTAGGAACACTCACAGCTTGGGTAATAGTTTTTATGAGAATGTCTTTCTTTTCTTTAGCCTATACAATTAACCATAAGTACCCAGTTTAGGTTACTTTTTCCATGAAAATTAAAGAATTTAATGGATGCATACATAAATTATAACATGATGTAATATATTATACACAAATACGTAAGGCATTACTGGTTTAAGTTTATTATTGTAATTTTTAGTTTGCACATGTAAACATTAGGTTATTTTTCTAAGCCAAACAGCCCCAAATCCACAATTCCTTTAAACTAAGATATCTCTTTAACAGTTCTAAAATCCAAGTGAACACCAAGGAAAATTCAGCCCTTAAGCCCTGATTGAACCCCAATGGACAAGGATCCTTTCCATTTAGGGGGTAAATGGAGGATCCTCCATTTACCCCTCTAGATGAGTGACACTGTATCATCTAAATACATAATCAAAGGTGAGATATTTGCCAAATCATCATTTCTATAAATTTTTATGACAAAACTTACTAGTTTTCATTTTCTTCTCCTTGATAATTAATTAAATTTAAAAATTAAATTATTTTATTAATATTCATACTATTTAATTAAAAAATATACATAATTGATTTCTTGCAACAAATAAAAATTTATAACAAAAATTTTAATAGGTCATTAAATTGGAGAAACATAATACTTAAATTTCATTACATTTTTTTAAGTATTTATTTTTTTCTTATACTTAAATTTAAATTTGTTATATAAATAAAATAACAATTAAAACTATATAGTTTTGAGCGTTAAAAATAGTAAAATAGTGATGTTGACAAAATCTAGCCCTTAATTTAAGTAAATAATGAGGTGTCACTAATTTAGAAGGGTAAATGGAGGATCCTCCATTCACCCCCTAAATGGAGAGAATCCTTGTTCAACCCGAATTATCCTTGAACCTAAGAACATCTACTTAAGTTAGACTATCCAATTAATAAATTAAAATGGACAGTCCGCACACAACTATCTACTATAGCAAACATAATATTAGACCAATACCTTCAAGCTATCAAAAAAGACAACTATACAAACATATAGTTATAACAACATCCAAACAGCCCATCCTGAACCCTAAAACAATCCAAAATCTTACCTATGCTAAAATTTACATGGTGATAATACAAAATTAACCAACAATTTAAGGAGCTATCTTCCAAGCATTCTAATCTTCTAGAATTCTTAATTGCAAAGAAAACGACACAAATTTATATTATATGAGTCATAAACACATAAAACTTGCATCCAAACACGTTTAACTTGTTGGCTAATGTTATTTTTGTAAAACTTGCATCCAAACATGTTTAACTTGTTGGCTAATGTTATTTTTGTACAAAAACAACCTGCAGTAGCCCTTACACATGCATAATTAGAGCTCTACGTAGTTTAGTTGAAACTCATTTGTTTCAGATTAGTCAATCTATTCTAGATTTGTTTGCTTATACAAGACTAAACTAACCCTAACCTAGGTTGAACAGTACCAAAATCAAATATCACACAAAACAAATTGGTCCCAATTTGAGTTATGCAGCCAATTAAGTTCAAACAGTTAAAACAGCCCATTACAACATCAATCATACTTATACAAATACTTAGGATTGCAGCAGCCATACATATTATATTTTAACAAAACTAATCGAAAACACATATTTACATCAACTATCAAGTGTGCGAACATAGGATTATAGTTTGTTAATGAAAAAAGTTGTACACCTTCTAAATTTTCTTCTTTTGTCCCCTACTTTCTCTCAGCTTTTGTACTCTTATTTTCCTTCTATTTTTCTGCAGTTTTTGTTTCTTATTTTGCTGAAGTCTACTACCATTAAAGTAGTAGAAATAGACTATATATATTTTAAAAACAATACGTGGCTTGGTGGCTACTAGGATAGCTTAAGAGGTGACACCTCCTACTAGCTTAAGTTACTGTCTTATTTAGTCCCCAACCTTTTTTTCATTTTGTTTTATTCTGTTTTTTTTAATTAAAGAAAACTAAGATTGCACTATTGTCCTCAAGTACTCCAAATTATTATTTTACTCCCCTAATGTTTAGTTAGTAACCAACTAGACTTTAGTTACCAAACCAGCTTGTAAAAAGGAATTAAAGTAATCACACATAACAAATAATATGTAACCAAATTAGATTTATATATATCCTCACACAGGACACACTCAAACACATATAGAATACAGGCACAGAAAAAAGAATTTAAAGCTAGTAGTCACTGGAGCTCGTCATCTTCACTTCGCCAAAACTCACATTGTTGCCAAAATCATTACCGAATCTTCCTCTTTCAAAATAATTAACAATTTTGGGATTGAATTTGTTAAAATTTGGTAAATAAGATCTGGTTTGTTGAGTTTACAAATGAGATGATTTTTGATTTATTGATGAGGGCCAATTTCTTGATAAGTTGATTCTTAATTTATGTTTGTCTCATGAATTTTGGAATCATTTTGTGATAAATGTATGTAGGTTTTGGGATGATTTGTGCAAAATAGAAATAGGAACCTACCATGAACTTACGATCAATTGGTGGACTTTTGTAAGTATTTGATTGATTTCAAGTTTGGAATCAAAAATTTGAGTTTGACAGCGTTATTTTCATCCTTTTCTAGTACTAGAAACGATGTCTAGCAGTGGCTAAAAATGGCCAAGGTGACCGACAACAATCATTCTGGCTATTTGCAGTAGTAAAGTTAAGGTGGTTTTGTATTTTTTTTTTCTATTGATTGTGCCATTTTTTGAAAAGAAAAATCGTGCAAATAGTTTCTCGAATATTCAAAAGATATTTTTTTAGTTCCTTAAATATAAAATGATGAGTTTGGTTAGATTGAAAAATCTAAACGTATGTTTTTGATCCTATAGCACAATTCCATGATCGATTCTGGCCAAAGTACCACCAATTAGATTTATTTGGTAGATAGACAATTGAAATATCTGACACCATTAAAGAGTTAGCATTTCTAAAGCCTGATTCACTTTTATTACTTGATAGTATATCATTACTTTCTTACTTGTTGATTGTCACCTTTATTTTAGTTGCATTTTATTTGACTAGTTATAGTTTTACTCACACTACCATATCATTGTCTAGATTGTAAGAGAACTTTTTAGTCTAATACTTGTTATTTGCAAATTGTCATGGGAACGATCCATCTCAACAATACTACTATCACAATACACTTACTTGTGGGCGAGTGCATAGCTAGTTTGAGCAAGAAGGTATGTTATTGCTCGTTAAGTTTTTATCATAAATATCCATGCATTAGACACTGAAGAATCCATGTCAATTATTGCATTCCAAAAGACGTGTGTAATTCACAATCAAAGTCCATAAAGAACAGCTAAACACCAGCTTCAAAACTAGTGTGATTCCCAAATGAATGTGCCAAATCGTGCAGAAATAGTACCCGCCGAATCGAGACTCACTCCTCTACAACTAGAACTTCACCGAACTCGAATTACCATGTGATGAACCATCTACACTTAGTTTAAACAAATAGCTCAAAGGAGTAGACCAAATAATCGTGCAAAAGAGATGTCGTTTGGCGAAATTGATCTAAGCTAAAGAAGTTGACATCTGGAGGACAAAGATGTTGAGGAGGCTGGAAACGGATGTATTTGACTGAGACTTATTAGGTTTTGATTGATTCTTAATGTAATGGCAAACCTGAAATCCAATCAACCATTATACGCATAAGGATTTATTGAAAGCCACAAATTTCACCAAATAAGAGGAGGTAAAATAATAGCTAAGTCCTGCTTGGAATCACTCTTAGATGAATAATGGTAAGCTTGTAATTTCTAATGGAAGGACAGCCCCTTAATCTCAAGAAAACCAGTTAATTGCCACATAATGACTCCAAATGTTATTGGCTACTTGACAATCAACAAAAGCAGTGGTGCAAACTCTCAACTGAGCAACAAAAAATGCATGTTTGGAGGGCACTTGAAATCTAAGAAAATGCATGAGAACATCTGCATACGATAACCAACAATTTAACACATGGCACCTAAATATGGATTGCTTAGGGTGAATGCAAGGAACCTAGGGTTGTATAAGATTGTAAGCCAATGGCATGGAAAAGAACCCCGAGTTGGACTTTTTCCAAATATACCAGTCCTGATCAGATGACAAATATAACTTAGCCGAGATAATAGTGGATATGAATTCCAAAGGCACAAACTAATGCAAAATGGAGAGATCCCATCCATGATCATTCATAAAGATTTTATTCAATTTGATTAGGTTATTGAATCAGGCTTACTTTGTTCGCAAAAGCACTATCCCCTTACCAATTCTCTTCCCAACATGAGCATTCCCCATTACCAATTAATCTCGAAAAATGTCCATCGGTTAAGCTCTTCACCCACAAAATTCAATGCCATGTAGCTGACAGTAAAGTGGTGGAAGGTGTTAACTCTCAAAAAATGAGTTATTTACAGACATTTTAACTTGGGTCGGATTAATTGGATTCCGAGGCGTCGTGTTTAATAAATTGGGGTATTTTGGTAATTTAGGGATTTTCATTCTTCAAAGTTAGTTTATTTGTATTTAGTGTTTAATTACACTTATTTATGTGTTTAATTATGTTTTTGTGGGTTTGGAATGCTTCAGATGTCAAACAGGTCCCCCCAAAAAAAGCAAACTTGAGCAAAACTTGGCGAAAACAACAAGGCCAAGAGAAGAACTGGGCGCTACTATGCCCAGGAGCTTCTCAGCCATGCCCTGCCACTAATTGCTAGGGCCGGATGCACCAAGAGGGTCCTCAACCGCACCCATATTGCAACAAAAAGGGGAAAATATTGTTTCACAAGTTTACGGCTTTTCAAGTTAGTTTTGACCTACAACTTTGGGAAACCCTAAATAACACTATAATTGGGTGTTTAGGTCATTTGTAATATAACATAGACTACCTTAGGCACTTTACAGCAGAAGAACATCGATCAATCAGTAGGAGAAGAATCATCAAGGAAATTGGTGAATAAAGAACAATTCATCCAAGAGTTTTTCTTCTCTTTCTCTTTCCTTATATTCTTACACACTGAAATAGTTGCAAAATATTCTTTTGATGTTTATTTGGCCATAGTTATGCACAAATCAATTACTATTGTTTTATTTCAATTTTGTCTTAAAGATTGAATGAAAGATTTTATTGTTCTTTTCAATTCTTTTGATTGTTTGCTTATTCAATTTGATCTTAATACCTCTAGGTGACTTATCTTCCTCTAGAGTTAATTGTAAACCCTACTTTAAATCAAGAGATGATAATTAGGATTATGACGAGTATGAATAGCCTTTGTTTGGGTCATTCTCTCTTTGATTGAACCATTTCATGAATACAGATAGAAATATACATATTCATATTAGGCAATCAAATTAGGGTTAATATTTATGCACCATTCTATGCTTGAATTCACATAGAAATATGGTGAATTGGTTAGGGTTAGTAGATTTGATCGAGGTTCGACAAAAAACTTCTTACAATTACATTAAACCCCAGATTAGTAGACAAGATATGGCATTGAAGGAATAATGAATCAGACATCCAATTGGATTGGTAATGATGAATAAACCCTAGATCTTCTTACTATGTGAATTTCAACTTATTTTCTTCTTTAATACAGTTAGTTATTATTTTTCTTTTTATTCATTAATTTCCAAATCATTAATTCATTTGAATAGAATAGTGGGACCGTGAAGAAGAATACTACCTTGAAGTGTAAATTGTGTTTTAGTTTGAAGTTTTTAGTGCTATTGTCAGAGATTAGGTCTTTGGCAATATTGGAATAATTTGATAAGAGTGCTACTTTGAAATGTAGATTTCATTTTACTTACGTGTTCTCAATATTTCAAAAAACCAAAAAGATTTATTTTTTGTGGTTTGTGTTCCTTTTATTGAAAAATCCAAAAAGCTTTTCTCTTTTTAGTGGATATTTTAGGCGAGCAACTAGTCTAAACTCTCTTATTTTTCCTTTTTGTGTAGAAGCTGCTTTTGTGTTAGTACTTATTTTTGTGTTTTATTTTTGTGTCAACCTTATAAGAACATTCAAGGAATGAATTGGAATCAATCATGCCAAGGGTATTATCATCCTTGTGATTATCGTGGCATGACCAAGAAGCATGTTTCTTATGATGTTATAGATGCATGTACGATTACTTATAATAAATTGTCAATCCAATTAGCAGCCTTAGAAGAACAAATAAGTATTTTTTATGTTAATTTCATTCCTTATAATGGTTTGTATTATGATTCTTGTGCAGGTAACTATGCTAATTGGAAACCTGCAACAGGGGATCCAATGGGCTTACCATGCTTGTGGAAATAATGGGTTGGATTGAGGATACCTATGAAGTGATTGAGATTGCATTTTTGAGTTTGTGTAGACCTAATCATGTGACGAAGTTTTACTAACTGTCAGACTATATTGCATAGTTATGAAACTCGGTCCAACCCATCAGTTCAACCGGTCAACCCGGTGAATTGGATACTAGAGCTGGGTTGGGTTCTAATTCTGACCAGACAAGAAGGGTATCTAGCTGAACATGTAGAACCCATCGGTTGAACCGAAAAGACCGAGAATCCATCCGGATTTTTAAGGAACCCGGGGGTTCCAAAAAGTAGAAGAAAAACACTTTTGGCAAAACTCTAACTCTAAACTTCCAAGTGAATGAGTATAGAACTTTAACCACTACACCATTTGCTACTTGTTTGATTGTTATCTTACTTTATTTCTTTTATCTCTATCAAATTTCATGCTTCACTCTTAATTTCTATATGTTTGTTATACATCATTATCAAATTTCATGCTTCACTCTTAATTTCTATATGTTTGTTATACATCATTATACTACACAAGTTTAAACATAAATATTTTAATATGTTTTGTTTTGTTTTTAAATAATTAGTTATTCTAAATTCATCAAGAATAGATTAAAATTTAATAAATATTTTTTATAAATGTTTTCAATAGATATTTTAAATTATTATATATTATTAATAAAAGAATATATATTAGTAACTTGCCGGTTGAATCAGGAACCCACCGATTGAACCAGTAATCCATTCACTTACCTCCTTTGCCAGGTTCCTTCCCTAGTCGAATTTAATAACTATGCTATATTGTATCACTTAGTAATTCTATTACTACAATTCAAAGGAACACAAATTTATAGCACCATGAAAACTTCTTCATATTAATGATGCTAGTTGGTTTAGCTCATGCTTCGCGTGAGCATGCCCGATTTGCAATAGCATTTTGCACAATACATGGGTAAAAGCAATAAAATTGTTGCAAACAAATAAAATTATGCATAATAGTAAAAGCTTATATGAATCTATGTTTATCCGTATATTGTCAAAATTCTATCTTCTATGAAATGGAAGATAGTAAGAAAAATTGATCATGTTATATTGGTTTTGTTTATATAGAGGCTACAATGCAGTATACAAGGCATGTGCGTACCAAAAGCCACCTATGAATATGTTTGAAGGCGGCAAAACTATAAATATATAGCAGATCTTTCAAAAGTAGTTCTATCAAATTTACATAGATTAGATATGGTCTAGTAGGTAATATATAAGCAACTATTACTCAACCAATCTTCAACTGCTTGGTCTTCTTGTTTTTCTGGGTGACAGTAGCCCTTTTTTTTTTTTTGCCTATTTTGGAAATTTCTCTAGATGACAGCAGCATGGTATCTTCTTCAGCTAGAAAGCTTGGAATAAGATTGTGTTCTAGTTGTTCTTCGTTGGTGTGTGAACTTTGACCAATATTGTTGGCAATAAGCATTGGTTGTGGTTCAGCAGATAGACAAGCAAGTGCAACTACTAAACAAAAGACAAAAGGAAAGACAAAAATAAATCTTAGTTGAGCCCAAAATAAACATGATCAAATGTATGTTGTATCAGCAATGCAATGCCAAGAGCCAAAAAAATACAAAGCTTATAATATATAAAAGGAAGGATTAGTGAAATAACTATAGTTATTAATAACTATATTATTGAGGCCATTGTTATAAGTGCAAAAGTAGATGCCAAATATTGTAGAAGACCAAAAAAGAGCAATATTTCTAAAATGTAAAGATGAAGAAACTGAAATCAATTACTTCATTATAGACTATGTTTTTAGTCCAATTTGTGGATTGTAGAGATGTAATCACTGGTCTAACTAATACCTCAACCTTTGCTGATGTTTTGGCCCTAGATAATGCAACATAAAGTTGACCATGGAAAAGCACAGGCTCTTTAAAACAAAGCCCGACAAAATCTAATGTTGGTCTCCATGCCTTGTTTATTGTTATAGCAAAACACTATCTTATAGGAAATTGTGTTCTCTTAAAAGAAATAGAGAAAAATTCATCATCTGAAGATTGCCAAGGAATACGCAGAATAAAAACTAATTTTCTTGAGAAAGAGCCAAACGCAATTTCTGTGTGGATAATATTAGGTGAAAAATCCTTGCGTATCAGCCGTGTTCCATTTGTTAGGCCTTCGGTTAGATTAATATTTTGAGGAACAGGATCACTGGGCAATTTCTTTTCAATTTTCAGTTCATGTGGAGGAAGGCCTTTCGATATAAATGTAAGAAATAAGTCTTGATGCTCCATTTGTTCACTCGTCCTCGTTGATGAACGAATCATTTGAGATGACGGTCTTGTTAGAACCATTTCCCAAAACAAAAATAGGGGGAAGGGGACGTCGGGGAATCCAGCAGGATAAGAACCATGGCCATCGCGTCACAACGGGTATCAGTAAAAATTCTAGTCTTGAGGCCTCGATAAAAAATCTAATTGAACCTCTAGACAGATGAATCTATTGCTTCATCAAGACTTAAATATATTTTTTCCTCTCCAGGGAATTTTCTAATGATCAAGTTATTTATCTCATGAACAAAGTCATTTCTTGTCATCAGGACTGCTTTATTCATGAAAGTAGTGAGGTTAGACTTCATGTTATTGATATCTGGAAACAAAACTTACAGTAATTAATCCAAAGAGGCATCATCACTGAAAAAGGTATATGACGAATGCTAGAATTTTAGCTTCTAGGTAGAGAGAGAAAGCAGAAGAATTGAGGAGAATTTGTGATTGGTATTGCTGAGGAGAGATTAGTACAGTAAGCGACCCTTTTCTTGGTACCCAAGCCCCTTATTTATAGATATACATGAGGGGGTGTGAGGTTACCATTCTACTAGCTCATCTGGGGCTAAATTACATAACTACCCATAATGAAATTGCCACGTAAGCACTTCTAGAACAATCTAGGGGGAATGCCAAGTACCACTAATCAGCATCATCAATAGTCTCCTCGGCTCGGTGCGTATCCTCGAGGTAGGGGCTGAGCTAAAAACGACTGCCCACAGTCCCCAGATACCAGTGACCAACCCTCTTATACCGAGCCGAGGTGCATAAATTTTGGAGCACCCCGTGCTTGTCTTACCGATCCGAGGCTGAGATAACCCGTGGGCCTCTTGACAAGAGATGGTTGTAGTGACGTTTTTGTTGAGTCCCCATGCGCTGGATTTCATTTATTGCGCTAAGCAAAGCATTACTTGCCCCGATTTTGCTGCAAAATGCCTTATTTTTCCTGCCGGAACGCCTCGTTTTTCCTGTCAAAATGCCTCGTTTATTTCAAACTTAATGGTTTTCCCTCCGGATTCCTAGAATACTCTGGAAGGTCCTCTCCCTATTTATACCCCCATTTCTCCCAAATCTCTCTCTTTCCCTTACTCACTTTTACTTTCTTCCTTTATCTTTTCCTTCACTCTTTACTCCCTTTGCTCTTTTGCTCTCCCTTTCTTCACATCCTCTCTTTTCCTCACTACCGTCCTCCTGTCACCCTTGCATCCGATTTCCCCAGTTTCTGACCGTCGACCGCCATTCGCCGTCCCTGTCGAATACCACAAGAAGTCCTCCAAGATCTCAGCTTCTCCCAAACCTTACTCGCCCTTCAAATAGAAGATCATGGCCGGTACGTTCACTCCCTCCTCTCTCATTAGCACGTCGGTCCCTCCTTCCCCCGTAGACGCCACTGATAAGCTACTGAACCCTTCAGAGACGAGGCTCTCCAGGCAACAGTCCCCCTAAACTTTTCCCCCGAACCTGCCCTTACCGAACCTCCACAGAATGATCACCTCAACCTCCAAACACTAGATATATCAAGCACTCTTGACCCCGAGGACATCAAAAAACTTAGGGATAGGTACCGCTTCCCTAGGAACGTGCACATCAAACTCCCTACTACCGAGGACCGAGGCCACCTACCTCATCCTGGTTACTTAACAGTTTACCAGGATGAGCTTGAGGCAGGGCTGAGGCTCCCGATAGCACCACTCCTCATCCATCTGTCTGACAACTGGGATATTAGTATATCCCAGCTGACCCTAAACGCTCTTCGGCTTATTGCTGGATTCTCCTTTCTTTGTAAATTATACGACATCCCCCTATCCTTAGATACCTTTAGGATGATGTTGAAGCTATCCCCTGTGAAGGTATTCTTTTACATTTCTCCTTGAATCTCGGGCAAACAGCTTACTTCGGGTAATCCTTCATCCATCCACGACTGAAAAAAGTTATTAATTTCTTTGTCCGCTACCTTGACCCTCCAATGCCCCGGGGCCCTTGGAACCTCATAAAAGAAAACCTTAAAACCAAAAATGCCTCCCCCCACGGACTCCATATATGCCAAGAGGCTCGTTGAGTCCAACCTTAGAATAAATTTTAACAACCAGGCCGCCAATCTGTCAAATAACATCCTAGCCTGGGCGGGGCTGTTCCCTGCCCATGATGTCCCTCTGAACTACGACCCTCATAAAGGTCATCCCTCTGTTCTTTTTTTTTAAAACTTTGCTTCGTCGTAATACTGACCTCTTGTCTTTTTGCAGAGTTTGGAGCATTTCTAAAGGGGCTAGTATCTGCTACACCTGCTACTGGTGTGGCTCTTCCAGCCAGCCCTCATCATCAACTGCCAGCGGATCTTCATCCGACCACCAACATACTCTCGGGGAGTGCTGGGACTACCCCATCAGCGTAAGTACTCCCAAAAAAATTTGGGTGGTGAGAACCCGATCACACTGGCTCTGAGCTCGGTCGCCCAGCCCGAGCCTGGACTCGCCGGTTCGGGTTACCAAGAAGAGGTCGAGGGAGACTGCTAGCCTCAAGAAGGGTTCCTCAGCGGCAATGGTCCTCGCCTCTTCATCATCACCCTGGAGGGCCTCCGATCCGGTGGCGCGGGTGAGGATTTTCGGGGAGTGTTCTGGGAATGCCCCGCTATCAAAACAACTCATCACCTCCTATGGTAAGGTCTACCGTGCCTTCTTCCTTTTCATTTTTTGTCTTTCTTCGAAGTTGAGTGCTAACCTCTTTTTCTTTTTAGGTGATAAGAAGTACAACCCCGAGGAGGAAAAGAAGTCCGCGGGGTCACAAGATTTGCCATGGGGTCGACTGACGGTCGATCCTCTTTCGGTCCCTCCCACCTCGGGGAGTACCGAGCTCCGACCTACCCCGCCGATCGATATAAATGACCGAGTACAATTTTCGAAGGTGGCTAGCGAACAGGCGAAGATGATTGCCTGCCTCGAGACGTAGCCTACGTAAAGAGGTTTACTCCCCAATAGAGGCTATGGACAAGTTTCACGTCAGTCTGATGAACGTAAGTGTATCTAGCCCTTCTTGAAATTTCAACTTTTTGCACTTCATATTTTAGTTTACACCTTTACTCTTTTGCAGGCTGTTACTATCCTACCCGCCGTTATCGAGAGCGAGGCCTCTTTTAATTCTGCTATCAACTCCATGAAGCAGGAGTTGGATCATGCCCAGTCTGGCATGGATCGGAAAGTAAAGGAGGCCGTTAAGGCTAACGAGATGAAATGTAACATCAACATGGGCAAGAAGTATGATGAGTGGAAGGCCGAGCTGACCGAAGTGAGAGATAAGCTTCGCCAGGCCGAGCTGGAAAAGAAGACCCTTGAAATTGATGTCAGTGATTAAGACAAGAGGATCATAGACCTAGAGAAGAAGGTCCTTCAAGTTCAGGAAAAGGCCTAGATGGCTGAGGCGAAGTTTGCCTCATGGGAGATGGAGCTGCGGATCGAGGGAAGAAATGAATTCGTGGCTTCAGATGAGGCAGACGGGATGCTGCCAAAGGAGTTCACGAAGAAGGTCTTCTCAGTGGAGTTCACATTGGCATGTGACCACTTGGTGAAGAATCCTGATATGTACAAGGGGTTGCCATATGATGCCTATGTTACCGAGGAGGTCATCAACGGCTTAGAAGCTCAATTCAAGGCCCCAGTACCGATCCTTAGAGCTCCTAAAGCTACTGCTTTTAATCAGGGTGGGCCATCAACTGCAGGTCCCGAAGCTGAGTCTGAACCTATAAACCAAGCCTCCACCTCCTCAGCCAAACCTTCCACTTCAACTCCGCAGACTAACGTGATACTTTTGTAATAGCTAGGCACTTTTTTGTAATAGTTAGGATTTTTTTAATAAAATTCTCGAGTTTTCGACAACCTCGTCTTTTCTTTACTTCTTTCCTTCATTTGCTTTTCGTTTTCTATGTTTCCTGCATACAAGGCAAAAGACTTGTGATATAAGGAGATAACAAGCTTATAACACTTTAAGAATAGCAACATAGAAAATTGTCTAAATCCCCCTTTCATTTTGAACTTAGGCCTTATTTGGACCCTTCCGGGTTGAGGCAAAAGAACTAAGCTTAGTTCCTTATACTCGCTTAGTCATTAACTCGAGTCAGACTTCTCAGGGTCGGAGAAGTATTGCTTTGTTTGAGAAAGGCTATCAAGCCTCTTTTGAGATCGGAGCAGCTTGAATTTGTTTTCGTGTTGAACTTGAACCGAACCTCTGAGGGTCAGATCAACTCGAATTTATTTGAGGGGGGTTACTAAGCCTCAGCCTCTGAACTTCGTTTTCATGTTGAACTAGATCTGGACCTCTGAGGGTTGGAACAGCTTAATTTTGTCTTCTGTTGAGCTAGGACCAGACCTCTGAGGGTCGGAACTGCTCAAATTTATTTGAGGAGGGACTACTAAGCCTCTGCCCTTGAAGGGGGACTACTAAACCTCAGCTCTCAACATTCGCTTCGTTGTTGAACTGGATCCGAACCTCTGAGGATTGGAGCAGCTCGATTTTGTTTGACTGTTGAGCTCAGCTTGAACCGTACCTCTGAGGGTTGGTGCAGCTTGATTTTGCTTGGGAGGCTACTAAGCCTCTGCCCTTGAGGGGGGACTACTAAGTCTCAGCCCTCAAATTTGCATTTATGTTGAACTGGGTCCGAACCTCTGAGGGTTGGAGCAGCTCAACTTTATTTTCATGTTGAATTTGAACAGAACCTCTGAGGATTGGTGCAGCTCGATTTTGCTTGGGAGAGCTACTAAGCCTCTGTCCTTGAGGGGGACTACTAAGCCTCAGCCCTCAATATTTGCATTTATGTTGAACTAGTTCCGAACCTCTGAGGGTTGAAGCAGCTCGATTTTGCTTGGGGGGCAACTAAGCCTCTACCCTTGAGGGAAGACTACTAAGTCTTAGCCCTCAATATTTGCATTTATGTTGAACTAGGTCCGAACCTCTGAGGGTTGGAGTAGCTCAACTTTATTTTCATGTTGAACTTGAACCAAACCTCTGAAGGTTGGTGCAGCTCGATTTTGCGTTATGTTGAATTTCCGAGAACCGAACCTCTTAGGGACGGAACAACTCGAATGTGCTTGCCGTGGTTGTTGGACGAGGTAATTTCTTTCTTTTGAGAAGGGACTTTTATTACATTCCTTGGTAATATTTCTTCAAATTTATAATGTTCCACATTCTGGGAACAGGGTCCCCTTTCATGTCAACCAACTTATAGTAGCCTGAAGTGTGAGCTTCTATTACACGATAGGGTCCCTTCCAGTTTGGATCAACTTTCTAGTCTCTTCTACACGACTTGCTTCATTTTTTTGAAGCACCAAGTCTCCGGGCCGTAAGTACCGAAGCTTGACCCTGGCGTCGTAGTGTTTGGCCATGACCTGCTTGTACTTGGCCTCTCGAATGGACGTATCCAACCTCTTTTCTTCAAGCATGTCTAAATTAGCTCGCAGGGCCTTGCTGTTGTGTTCTAAGGCACACAAGGACATTCGAGTCGAGGGTAGCCCAATCTCTGCAAGGATAACAGTCACGGACCCGTAAGTCAGGATAATTGACGGAGTGTTTTCATTGGCCGTTCGGGGTGTGATCCTGAACGCCCATAGGACACTAGGCAAATACTTGACCCATTGGCCTTTGGCTCGTTCGAGTCGAGTCTTGAGCCCCATCAGTAGGGTTCGGTTGCATACTTCAATCTGTCCGTTCGCTTGTGGGTGAGCGACGGAAGTGAAGTGCTATTTTATGCCGAGGTTAGTGCAGAATCTCTTGAAAGGCTCCCCTTCAAATTATTTTTCATTGTCAGAAATCAGCACAGTAGGGATACCGAACCGGCAAACACCATTTTTCCAAAAGAACTTTCTATTGCTTTTTTTGAGATTGTGGCCAGGGGCTCAGCCTCAATCCACTTAGTGAAATAATCAGTCGCCACTACCAGGAACTCAAGTTTGCCTATCGCTCTGGGAAGTGGGCCCAATATTTCAATTCTTCACTGAGCAAATGGCCATGGTCTCTGCATAGGACCATGTTCGAACTGGCCCTTCAGGGGATCGGTGCGTGTATCTGACATTGGTCTTGAGTGGCACTTCCGCACCAAGGTGTTAGCCTCCGAGTGAAAGGTCGGCCAATAATTCCCGGCTAGCAGAACTTTGCGAGCTAAGCTCCAAGGACCAACGTGACTTCCGCATATGCCCTCGTGTACCTCTCGTAGCACATAGTTAGCTTCGGAAGGCGTGAGGCACCTCAACAGGGGGCACAAGTATGCTTTTTTATACAGGACTCTGTCAATAAGCGTATATTTGACAGCTCTGTATTTATCCTTCTAACCTCGGTCAGATCCTCGGGAAGTTTCTCGTCGTTGAGATAATTTATTATGGGCTCCATCCAACCGAGGTCCAGGTAGATACAAGAGATTCTTTCTGAGAAGTCAACAAACCTGCGTTCTCGTACCTCTACCAAAATCTCTTTTGTCAAATGTGAGTATATGTCGAGGCTAGTTTTGACAAAGTATCGGCATGCGTGTTTCTTGTTGGGCAATCTTAACGACGTCTACCTTTTTAAATTTTGCTATCTAGTTTTTGACCTCGGTGTCTATGTACCTTTTTAAGCTTACGCTTCGAGCCTCGTAGTTTCCTAGGCATTGATTCACGACTAGCTGAGAGTCAGAATGTATTTTTTAGGTTCGGGCTCCCATCTGGCGGGCCATCTCCATCCCACAGATGAGGGCCTCATATTTAGCTTCATTATTGGTCGCCGTGAATCCGAACCTCAGGGCATTCGTGAGATAGTCCCCTTCTAGGGATCGGATTATTATTCCTGCTCCGGCTCTGAATTCACACGAAACTCCGTCAACATGAAGCTCCCATGTGAGGTCTTCTCTCGTTTGCTGCTCTTTTACTCGATCAATTGCCATGATGAGGTCAACTTTCTCGGTGCCACAACTTTCAGCAATGAAATCTGCAAAAGCCGCTGTCCGATACTTGAATTCTATGTCAAATTCGAACAGTTCTACAGACCACTTTAACATTCTTCCTGAGGCGTCAGGCTTGCTTAATATATTCTTCAAAGGGAGGTTGGTCAAAATAATCTCTGTTCCAATATCTTGTGGCCATGAGAGTAAGGTCTTAGCTTCCGGGCTGACACCACCAATGAGAAAGCTGCCTTCTCGATAGGAGTGTAGTTTTTTTTTCAGATCTTGAAGCACTTTGCTTACGAAATAAATGGGGCACTGTTTGCCATGCTCGTCTTACTTCATTAGAACCGAGTTGACTGCCAATTCGGTGATTGAGATGTATGGGTATAGAGGTTCTCTTTTTTGTGGAGACGCAAGCCTCGAAAAATTGCCCAAGTATTCTTTAAGCTCTTCAAAGGCTTTCTGAGCCTCGTCGTTCCATTAAAAATCCTCGATCTTCTTTATCAGCCAGAAGAATGTTAAGCCTTTTTCTACCGATTTGGACAGAAACCGATTCAGGGCTGCCATTCTACCGGTGAGTCTCTGAACTTCCTTGACCGAGGTGGGGGTTTTCATATCGATTATGGCTTGTAACTTTTCAGGGTTTGCCTCAATTCTCCGATGAGAAACAATGAATCCCAAGAATTTTCTCCAAGGGAGGATCCCCCCGAATGTACATTTTTTCGGGTTCAACCTCATTCGGATCGATCTTAATGTCTCAAACGTTTCCCTGAGATCTTCTAGGGTTTTCTCATAGGTTCGGCTCTTGACCACCATGTCATCAATGTATACCTCTATGTTTCGCCCTATTTGGGACTTAAACATTTTTGTTGACGAAGCGTTGATATGTGGCTCTGACATTTTTGAGTCTGATGGGCATCGTAGTGTAGCAATACATGCCTCGATCGGTGATGAAAGAGGTTTTCTCTTCATCTTCTCTGGCCATGTATATCTGATGACAGCCTTTGAATGCATCTAAAAAGTACAAAATATAAAATCTAACAAATAAATCTACTACCGTATCAATTCGGGGATACGGATAACTGTCCTTCGGACAGGCTTTATTAAGATTGGTGAAATTTTGGCACATTCGCCAAGACGAATCTTGCTCGGTTACAAGGACTGGATTACAAAGCCAAGTTGGATACAATACTTCTCTAATTAGCTTAGCCACTAACAGTTTATCCATCTCGGCTTCAATTACTAAACTGCGCCCCGGACCGAGAAGACGCTTCTTCTGCTTGACTGTCTGTATGTCGGGTCCACTCTGAGTTTGTGCTCGATTATTTCCCGAGGGACTCACGGCATGTCTTCGACGGTCCAGGCGAACACGTCCTTGTACTCAGCCAGAAATCTGAAGATGAGGGCTTTGAATTTCGCTGGGAGGGTAGCACAGATCTTTATTTTCCTATCTGGAAGGCTCGGATCCAGTGTTACCTCCTCAATGGGGACCTCGTCTTGGGGCTTAATTTTTGCTTTGCCCTTTCCCTTGGGTTCGGGAGGCTCGACGATCTCTGTAGCATTTTTCTGCAGCCCTATGTTTTCCTCCTCCTCTCTTTGACTTGTCGAAGGATCTTCAAAGCCACTCCAGGTGGGTGGAGTGTCAAAAGTTTGCAGGAAGACCATGTCTGCGACTGACATGGTTTGCAACTGGGATCGTAAAGACATCATGTAGCATACTCGGGCCTCCTGCTGGCTTCCAATTACTGTTCTTTTAGATTCGTCCCTCAGCATAAAATTTATTCCTATGTGGAACACAGAAGGGAGGATCTTGTAGGTGTATTGTATAGGTCGGCCTAAGATCATGTTGTAAGAACTGTATCTTTTTACGATGACAAAATTGGTTATCTCGATTCTGTGCTTCGGGAGAGTCCCGAGGCACAACAGGAACATTATCTGTCCCTCGGACACAACCGAATCACCTGTGAAGCCAACCAGTAGGGTTTCAAAAGGCTTTATCAAGGAAGCAGCCATGTGCATTTTGACCCAAGCGTCCCAGAAAATGATGTCCGCCGAGCTCCCCATATCAATAAACACACGGTGCATTTCATAGCCGGCCACATTGACGTCAATTACCACAGGATCATTGTGTGGCATTCGACTGGGAATGAGGTCCTCAGAAGTGTATCCAAGGCTCATGAATGGCTTCAATTGCTATTCCCGATTTTCGTCTGAAGGAATGTTCCAGGAATATTTTTTCCTGGCATTGTTGGAGTCTCCTGTCGCTGGTCCCCCGACTATTATGTTTATCACCCCGGCTACACAAACCTGCTCGTCTTGGTTTGCCGGGGAATTCTTTCTGTTCTGGCCGCCTCGATTTTGCTGATGAGACGGGTGAGGCTGCGTGGGTTTCCTCGATTGGCAGCGTTTCTTTGGAACTCTGCGGTTGTTCGGCTGATGAACTGCTGTAGGTGTCCTTCTTGAATGGCCCTCTCAATTTCAACCTTCAGGTGGTTGCAGGCCTTGGTATCATGGCCGTGTTGACCATGAAAGGCGCAGTACTTTGCCCTGTCTCTTTGGTCCGGGGCCGACACCATTCGAGGGGATGGCTCTAAGAACCCAAAATGTTGTACTTGGTACAAAATTTCCCTCCTGGATGTGTTGAGTGTGTGAAGTCAGCGTCTGGATGGCTCCTTGTCCACGGGGGTCAGTTTTCGATATTATTGTCCAGGTAGACCACCCGATTCGCCAATGGTCCGACTCTGGGATAACTACAGCCTATCTGTAATCTTCAACTTTTTAGAGGATAAGGGGTTTGGAGTCCTTGGGGTCTTTTTCTTTTTGTGTGTCATAAAGTTCTCTTTTTGTCCTGTTTGACTCCTCACCCCGTATGAAATCCGATGCTCTCTTCAGGAGCTCGGGGTAGGAGCTTGGCATCCTTTTGGCCAGGTCAGCGTTGAAGCTCCGGGGCCAGATGCCACTACAGAAAGCAGCAACCAAAATTCTTTCATCTACAATTTTAATTTGGACCACTTCATCGTTGAAGCGGTCCACAAATTTGTTGAGCGATTCGTCGGACCTCTGTCGAATGTTCATGAGGTGCGACGTGTCCTTCTGCAGTATTGATTTGCTTCAGAAGTGGTAGAGAAAGGACTTCGCCAGGTCATTAAAAGTGGCAATCGAGTTCGTCGGCAGCTCTTGGAACCACTTTTGAGCCGGATCTCGAAGGGTGGTGGCAAATAATTTGCAGCGGGTGGCGTCACTATAGCCATAAAGGCTTGTGAGTGTCTAGCTACCACATGCTGAAGATGATCGGATAGATCACAATCTCTTTTGTAGTGGTCGAGGTCCGGTAAATTGAATTGCATTGTAAGTAGTTCAATCTTGATAGAGATTGTTAATGGATCTCTATCAATCTCTGTCGGAGTAGGAGTATTCAGAACTAAGTTATTTTTCCTCAAAATCTCTTGAATTTTTTTTTCGAGGCTCTGCTCCTCGAGCGTTTTAGAACAGTCGGGGAGGGTCCTCTTGAGTTAGAGTTTTTTGAGGAATACGCGCCGAATCTTTCACGCAGTGGTAATCTTTTTTATTCGCTCGTTGATGAGTGTGATTCATCAGATTGCCCGTTCGAGCGTGACTTTGTTATTTTGTGGCGCAGGTCGGTTGGACTCATGGCGTCAACCGACTGTTTCCCAGGTCTTCAACCGGGAGCGCGTTGTGGTTCAGCTTGTGGAGTGGCTGCTCGGTTTGAGCGCTCGGATGGAGTCTTATTCTCCCATTGCTCCACGAACGCTCGAAAAGATTCAAATGATCGGTGATGTATTTTAGAACGTCATTCTACTTCTGTTGGACCTCGACTGGTGTACCAACATTTTTTGCCTCATCGGTATGCACCACGAGGTGTAGGTTGCTCGCCTCAGAGTCCTTGCTAGCGGTTTGGCGTGTTCCTCAGTTCTTCATCCTTCCCAAAGCAAAAACAGAGAATTCAGATGATTAAGGATTGATTAAAGGAGATGAAAATCTGTCGATTCCCACAGACGGCGCCAATTGATGAAGCTAGAATTTTAGCTTCTAGGTAGAAAGAGAAACTAGAAGAGCTGAGGGGAATTTGTGATTGGTATTGTTGATGAGGGATTAGTCAGTAAGCGACCCTTTTCTTGGTACCCAAGCTCCTTATTTATAGATGTACATGATGAGGTGTGAGGTTACCATTCTACTTGCTCATCTGGGGCTAAATTACATAACTACCCTTAATGAGATTACCATGTAAGCACTTTTAGAATAATTTAGGAGGAGTGCCAAGTGCCGTGACTAATCAGCATCATCAGTATAGACAAAGAAGCAAGCATATAAACTTCATCATTTTCATTAGTGGGTTCTTGTCTATCTCCAGTCCTTAGAAGAAAAGCTGCGAACTAAAAGTCTAACTGGGCACGCATATTTTCAGTAACTTTATCTATGGTAGTTTAGGCCAGACAGAAGACTTAACAAAGCTTGCATTCGCAATATCAGGCCTCTTGCCCTTTATTATCACAATAATGTTTGTCTAAAATCACTGCCAAAGACAATAACTTTTCCACAAAATAAGTCTGAGCCATTCATTATGTCTTGCAACATCTCATTTAAAATTTATACCAGATCTTCTTTTTGCCATAGATGCTATCTTGGAATCGCACATTAGTTGTGCAAATGCACTTTGTTTGCTGATATTGCAAGTTTTTGAATTATGATCATTGATAGGAATTCTGAATTATAAGTATGCTGTTCAGCCACTGGGCAAGATAGATGATGCAACTCCTGATATTGTTATTGCCAATTCAATAGGTAGGTTTTTTTCTAAACCTTATAATTGAAAGCAAAGCCTTATATAGAAAAAGTTTTACTGTTCCACCTAGTCCATCTACAAAAAGAAAAAGCACAAGCCTCATTGTTATCAATACAATTCAGGATCTGATCCTAGGTTGCCTTTTGTTCTTTGTTCAGCTGATTGATTATCTGCAAGTCTTCCTGAGTAACAATGATATTTTTTCTACCTCACTTTCTTTTACTTCTTTTTTTAGAATCTAGTAAATCCATTGAAATATCATTGAAGCCAAAATCATTCAATTTTTTGCCCATTGATTGTAAGAAATTGTCTGTCAACTTTAGTACTTTTGCTTGTACCATATGACCAAGAATGGTACTAGCTATTCGAATATCTTTTGATAGATAATCCTTATAGTTGAGCCATAATTCTTTTGAATTCTTTGCATTACAATGGACAAGGACAGTACCGAAAAGATGATGGAGAATAGCTGGCATGTGATATAGTACAACTTCACTTAAGCAATATTTAACATTTGTTATCATTGTGTAGCAAGCCAAGAATGTTAGTTGCTTCTCTAAATAATGATGCAGTATTAGCATTGATGGTTCTTAAATCCTTGGAAGAAGTTGGTTTTCTAATATGCATCAAGAGCATTCGTAGATAATATCGTTCACCTTGTGAAGGATGAGCAATTGAGATCCTTCCAATTGCTTTTCTTTGTTGTTGTAATGCCATAGCCTTGATTTTTGGTCCCAAGCAAATTGTTCTAGAAAATCAACATAAAAACAATTAAGACTTTAAGCATTCCCGTCATGCTTATTCATGTTAAAAATTTATGGAAGCATAGTCCTTGAAGAAGCCTTATTTTTTACAATGTTGTGAAGAGATTGTCTTTCTGGGAAACAAATTGGCTGTTCATCTTGAAGATGAAGAGGTAAAGTAATCACAGCAGGGTACATTTTGTTTAATTCAAAACTGAAAACACACCACATTTCTTTAGGTGCTGAAACATATCTTGCACATTGAAAATTCTTAATCTTCATCAATTATCTGATTTGCTTCTGCTGCAGTCAATTGATACAGGATCTTGTCATGACCTTCATAGATATTCTTATATATGTACTTCACAGCTTGGAAAGTTGAACAAATTTCAATGTTCATGTGGTAATTAAATCTAGATAGTAAGTATGGATTGTAAGGAACAATCCATCTATTGTCCAATAGATGTCCCTAGATTTTAATAGTTCTCTCATCATTTTTGTGCCTATAAATAGGATAAGAATATGTTGAATGCTTTTTTTCTTTGACAAATTATTTCGAGTAATGATCTTTGCAACCATTCTAACCTGTCATGCAGGGGCACTTGGGATCTAGCTTGCCACATGGTCCATGTATCATGTGCTTAGCAACCAATGAATGCAAATATGGATAAGCTTTTTCATCTAAAAGTTGTACACTAACTATTCAATCATATGCCTCCAGCTAAAACTAGGGGTGTCAATGAGTCGAATTATCAGGTTATTACGTCGTATCAGGTGTGACACGATCTATTTCTTATTGTGTTCGTGTCGTATCTGTTGAACCCCAGTTATGTTAATCATGTTTTGATGATGACCAAATCATACTAATGGTTTGATAACAAGTGTGCAGAAAAACAGGTAGGTTCGGACGCAAATGATCGTCCGAACAAAACAACCACAAGACTTCACGGACGCAAATGACTGTCCGAGTGACAGAGCTTCAGACGATGGTAATCGTCCGACACAAAGAATTTGAAGCAAGCCTCGGACGAAGAACAACGTCCGATTATATTTCCAGAAGACTTTGCTTCAATCGGACGCATGTTCGGACGCATCCTCGGACGTTCGAATGAATACCCTCAGAGAATGGACGCAGTGTCGGATGCAAGGTTTAGCAGCGGCCGTCCGAAGGTCCAACGGCTAGTTTGTTCGGAAGCACTCTTGCTGCATCGGCCGTCCGAAAGGTCCAACGGCTAGTTTTCCTAGAAACAGAAAATAGCCGTTGGGAAGTTGTTGAAAGCAGATATTTGGCAACTATAAATTACGGCTACACCCCTAGGTCTAAATTAATTACAAAGGGACTTCTACATTGATTACAAATACTCTTGAGCTATTTGGGAGAAATAGTAGGAAAAAGTGTTGTAATAGTGTAGGTAGTTTTGTGAAAAGAGTTTAGAAGTGTAAGAGTTCTTCAAGTGTAAAAGTGGAGAGATAACGATTGTAACAAAGGGAGGTTGTGAGTGTAAAACTCTTGGCTCAACTAAAGGTAATTAGTGTGAGCAAGAGTGATCCTCATTTGTGTACAAGAGGTTATTGTCTCACCTACTTTGAAGAGACTTTTAGTGGCTAAACTTCAAGTTGTAAACTTGGTAGTTGCCTTGTAAGAAGCTCTTTGTAGTTGAAAGCTCCAAGCTTCAGAAGCTTGGGAGTTTGGTTTGATTCTCTTAATCTCAATATTCTTATTTGTTCTTTAAGCTTAAATTGTTGAATATCTATTGTATTAATTTGTGCTTAAGTTTTCATTTGGTGCATAAAAGTTTGTATTTTCATTAAAACACTTAAAAAGGTTTGTTTTAGATACAACCTAATTCACCCCCCCTCTTAGGTTTCTTTTGAGGCCAATAGTATCGTGTCAAGTGGGACGCGTTTCTTATCGTGTCGTATTCGTGTCATGTTCGTGTCTGGCCCGTTTACTATTGACAAAGAGTATCAGCCTATTTAACAATTACTTAACTTGCAATCCATTTGAATTAAAATCTCAAATTTTGATTATTTAATAACTCAAACAATTATCAATACTAATCTTATTATTATAGTAATTTAAAATACATAATTAAAATTATTGAATTTTTTTGGATAATATTTAAAATAATTATTATGTTTGATTTTATAATCTAATATTAAATCTATTATTCACAATCTTAAAATATACTATATTAAATTATAATAAAATAAAATTTTCAGCAAAAACTATTCATACAGTAACTTAATAGATTATTGTGTCAACCTAACCCGTTTAATTTTGTGTCATAAACGGGTTGACCCTATAGTGACCCGATATAAATTTCGGATTGTATCATAACTTGTTAATTTTGTATCGTGTTATCGAGTCGTGTCAGAAATTGCCAACCCTAGCTAAAACAGCTTCGACCATTGTTTCAATATACACAAAAAAAAATGTTCATATGGAAGCCATCTTTTCTAAAATTCAATCGCATATGTATATATGGCAACTTTACCTAGGACATGTTTTTTAAACAGCAAATCTTTAAGCACTTGAAGTTTTGCTCAGAAAACCTAGCTCACTAAATCTGGTCGATTCCCTTTATCACTAAATAAAAAGGTTTTAGGTAAGAATTTAAGGTAAAAGAAAAAACTTTCCCTAAAGCCCTCTCCTAGCCGTATGCCCTAGCTACCACGGTGGCCTGGCTAGTTTCAGCCATCCTCTGATACCCGCAAATCTTTCACTGATATCATCTCCGGGCAACCAAAATGGAATCAAAGATTAAAGAGCCTACAATGTATCGTGAAGAACCTGCTCTTATTTTTACTGACGAAGAGATGGACCAATTGCATCAAAACCCTTTAAACATGCGTTAATTGGGAAATTCTCCAAGGGCAAACCGAGTATGGCATCGCTAAGAAAGGATTTTCTCTTAGTGGGATTCAAGGGTATTTTCACCCTAGGGTTCTTAGACTACTGCAATATTCTCATCCAATTCGATGGATGCTAGATGCGCAAGTTTTGGACTTTTTAAGAATTCTCTATGAAGGTTCTCAAATGGACCCTTGAATTTCATTATTATGTAGAATCCTCTATGGTTCCAATTTGGGTTTCCTTGGAGAAATTGCTGGCTCAGTACTACGAGAAGAAGACAATATACTCTATAGTCAAGGATTGGAGAACCATTGATGCTTGACTCCTCAACTGTGTCTCTATCACGACCAAATGTAGCGTGCTTTTGTGTTGAGATTAATGTTCAAAAACCCTTGTTGAAAAGATTTTATATCGGTAAAGAAGTTACAGGTCGATGGCAACATATTGATTATGAGAATGTTCCATCCTATTGCATATCTTTGCTATAAATTAGGGCACAAACTCAAGGAACATGAATTGCACAAGAACCCTAGAACATCTAATGATGATGATGCGAAAGGAGATGCCAAAGGCGGTGAAGTAGCTGCACGTCCTACCACCAAGGGGAAAGAAAAGATTGATTCCATTTTAGAGAACTCTATAGTGAAGGGAAAGAGCAGGGTACGCTTGCAATAGCAATGGAAGCCTAAATTGCCAACAAACAATTCATCCTCCATGGTTGTGATACCTGGATGCAATGAAACCCTAATTGTTGATGCATCTCTAGTCGCTGCCATTCAAGGACAAGAAACAACTCCATGAACGTCTTAGACCGCTATGCATGTTGATGTGATAGCACCTCAAGCTCTCCCGAGCAACCCTATAGCTGACATGGTTCCCATGGATGTCATGGCTGTTGTGCCGCTGCTACCCAGTCATGAAGCTGAACTAACTTTACATTGTCATCCATTTTCACATGAGGACAACAATCTCGCCTTGATTTGTTGACTGAGACAGGCCATACCAGATCTTCCTGACAGGAACTTGTTTTACCAAACCGTGGTAGATGATCTCCATCTATGCTTTTGGCAGAAGTCAGCCATATTGACGAGTTTTGTGTCGCGGGATACGGGCGATCAAAATTCCTAGCCTTAAGTATCCATTGACGATCTGAGAATTTTTGCAAATTCCATGCAACGTCGTCTTGGTAAGTCGGGCAGGCGTAGAGGTAAACAAAAGCAATTTACAGTCACTCGTACTATACAGACGCGCCTTGGTTCAAAGGCATCCACAAATTTAAATGCATCCCCTTCCAATGAATAATATGCTCCAATGCAATATTAGGGGTATGGGGGGTAAATCCTCCTTTCGTCGTCCCAAGAAGCTAATTAGTTTGCATGGTATCTCTTTTCTAGCAATTTCTGAACCCCTGTGGAATTTCATTACGTTGACTCTATTTGTGCACATCTTGGATTTAGGTTTTCTAGTTTTAATGTTACTAATAAATTGTGGCTCTTGTATAGCCAAGGATGATTTTCACGTTACTGTCTTGTTTAATGGGAATGCATGTGCTCCTTATTTGTGATACTTGGAGTTGTCCCGTTTTCTTTACCTTTGTCTATGCCAGGTGCACTAGGCAGGAATAGGAGGCACTATGGGCTAATCCAAAGAGTTTAAGAGCTTAATTTATAGTGCATGGTTTCTGGGTGGCGACTTTAATGTCATCTCCAAAATGGCAGAATATCCTGGGCATTCTCAACTTGAGGCAAAGCCATTGATGATTTCAATGCGGTGATTCATGACTGTCAAATGCAATCAATTCCTTTCTCTAGAAGCACTTTTACTTCGACAGGGGTGCTGAGAAATTTCTGAACTGTGCTTGTTTTCAAAATTGTTCTTTTTTTATGTCGATTGGAAATGGGATATCCGACAGGGGAAACTCGCATTCAGTGAATGCGAGCTCATGGAAATAACTAACCTACTGTTGGGTTAAATTAAGAAAACTTATTATCATATCTTTGCACATTAACCCGCAATACCTGCGGTTTAATGTATAACTTCATGTCAATTTGCCCTCTCAAATTTCAAATTTAGACACTTTACTATTAAAAAAATGTATCCAAATTAACTATTATTGAACTTTTGACCAAAGTAATGTAACATTTTACCCCTGAACCACTTTCTTGTGGTCAATAAAATAGATGAGAAGTCTTTAATTCTCATTTTGAGTGAAATTTTCTTACAATTTTGTACATTAACCCGCAAGTGGTTAATGTATAAGCAAAAATCTGACATGAATTCCTCAAAAGTTGATAACTTTTGAGGGTAAGCTAAACAATCTTTTCTCACTTATTCGTTGCATCTCTTGGAAGTTATCAACTAACGATTTCATACGCACAGAAATAATTAACCTACTACTGGGTTAAATTAAGAAAACTTAATATCATTTTGCATGTTCATATTATCCATCTTTTAACTTTTCTTTTCTCATTTTGCATGTTCATTTTATCATTGTTGGAATTGGTTTGAACGTTGAAGCCATTGTGTATGATAGTAACTTTTATGTTAGTTTTTTGGATGTAGAGTTTAAGCTTTTTTGATGATGTGTTTCTTGCTTCCTGATGCTTCTGTTCTTTGTGCACGGTTTTACCATAAGTATGAATGGTCTAATTTGAAATTTGAGGGGATAAATTGATATTAAGTTATACATTAAATTTTTTACTATACATTAAACCACTTGCGGGTTAATGTGCAAAATTGTAAGAAAATTTCACTCAAAATGAGAATTAAAGACTTCTCATCTATTTTATTGACCACAAGAAAGTGGTTCAGGGGTAAAATGTTACATTACTTTGGTCAAAAGATCAATAATAGTTAATTTGGATACATTCTTTTAATAGTAAAGTGCCTAAATTTGAAATTTGAGTGGGCAAATTGACATGAAGTTATACATTGTATTTTTTACTATACATTAAACCGCTTGCGGGTTAATGTGCAAAAATATGATAATAAGTTTTTGATTATACATTAAACCGCTTGCGGGTTAATATGCAAAGTGAGATATGATATTAAGTTTTCTTAATTTAACCCAACAGTAGGTTAATTATTTCTTTGAGTATGAAATCGTTAGTTGATAACTTCCAAGAGATGCACCGAATAAGTGAGAAAAGATTGTTTAGCTTACCCTCAAAAGTCTCAAAAGTTATCAACTTTTGAGGAATTCATGTCAGATTTCTGCTTATACATTAACCACTTGCTGGTTAATGTGCAAAATTGTAAGAAAATTTCACTCCAAATGAGAATTAAAGACTTCTCATCTATTTTATTGACCACAAGAAAGTGGTTCAGGGGTAAAATGTTACATTACTTTGGTCAAAAGTTCAATAATAGTTAATTTGGATACATTCTTTTAATAGTAAAGTGCCTAAATTTAAAATTTGAGGGGGCAAATTGACATGAAGTTATACATTGTATTTTTTACAATATATAAAATAAGATTTGGGAAAGGGAGTCTTTTATTTTGTAAAGTTATCAAGTATTTTTGTCAAAAAGAGCAAAAACATTGAGTTGCGATTGAATGAAAGAATTTAAATATTTAAAATATAATAGGGAAAATTGTCAAAATAGTCCCTCAACCTTTTTTTTAGCCAAAATAGTCCTTCAACTTTTATTTTTTAGCCAAGAAAGTCATTTTATGATGGAGCCACCATAAAAACCTTTTTCTTTTTTTCGATAAATTTCACATACACCCCTTAAGTTTACTTATTTTCTACATAACCCCTATGTAGTTTATTTAAAATGGGAAAAATAAGAAAGAAATTAATTTGAAGGGGTGAAAAAGAAACTTCAAAACAATTTTTAAAAAAATGAAACTTTATTTTTTACCAAAAAAAAATCTTAAAATCCTAATTCTTCCTTCTTCTCCTTTTTCCAGCCGAAACTACCACCCACCCAACTCTAGAACCATCCCTTCAGCCACCCAAGCGCCTCCCCCCACCCACGAGATACCAACTGCCACCCACTAACGCTACTGCTAGATTCCCTTTGTTAACCACTAGGCATTTTATTTTAAAAGTTGGCCATAAAGTCCCTTTTGTAAAATTTTAAATTAATCTAATCTGAAAAATAACTAAACCACAGGGGATGTATGTAGAATTTATCAAAAAAGAAAGAGATTTTTGTGGTGGCTCCACCACAAAAGGACTATGTTGGCTAAAAAATAAAAGTTGAATGACCATTCTAGCTACAAAAAAAGTTGAGGAACTATTTCAGCTAAAGTAAGAAAATTGAAGAACTATTTCGGCGATTTTCCTAATATAATATTAAAAAATAAAATTGATAGTGATTATAAATATTAGAGTAAATCTCTTATAGAAAAATTTTACGGTCTTTTTTAAAAATTAATTCTTAAAAGAAATGATAGAATTTCTCTATTTTTACAAGACAGTGTATAAAATATTTTTAACACCATCTCGATGCGATGAATGGCATTTCCCACACAGGTGCAGGTGGAATTTGCCCATACAAGTATTATAAACTCCCCTACTCTGTCTCTCTTTTGGCAAATCAGCTCTCTGCAGTTAACACATAATTCGATGGCCTACGACAACGAGCTAGCAACGGATCTGATCCAAAATGTCCAGCAGGCGACCCGAGCAGAAGCTGGGCTATCCCATTACGACCCGACCCGGAAACCCCTCCCACCTCTACCTTCAATATCCGAATCCGTAACCTATTTCGACCCAGCACCGCCTAATCATCTCCGCTGTAGAAACTGCAAAGGAGGACTTCTTAGAGGGCTGCAATCACTCATTTGTGTATACTGTGGCCGACCAAACGATGTCGTTCCCGACCTCATTTCGTTTAAGGACACTCTTGCTTATAGCTGGTTGCTTGAGTCCCTTCACCTTGATGGATCAGTATGCTCTCATTTCCTATTTTTACATTATTTATACTTTTTTTTTTTTTTTGAAATTTTATTGTTTTATAGCATTATATTATTTTTTAATATTACTGAGAAAAAAATTGAATTATAGTTTTCAAGAAATTTAGGGTGAATAATCTGCCATGTTGAAGTTTTTCTCTTTTTTTTTTTTAAATAATTAGCTATATATAGTTTTTTGGTTTTGGATAAAAATGGGATTCTTAGTTGGAAATGTATAATGGTAAATGCTAACAGCAGATTGTGGTTCTCTGTGGTAGTTTGATCAAATATGAAGTTGTGTAAGTAATTATGGAGTAGCAAATCTGAGGAATAGTGTTAGACTTTGAAAAGTACTAGTAATCAGGTATCATGTGAAAAATTGGATAAAGGGAATACAGTTAATTAATTTAATTTTCTGTTGAAGTGAGCTAATTTGTAGCATTGTGCAAAAAGATTCGAATCATTTGGTTAGACTGAAATATTTTTTTTTTCAGAATTTTTTTTAGTGCCAAACGCAGGATTATTTTCCAATTTCCTGAAAACAGTTTAGGGAATAATTAGGTGCAAGTTATTATCTGAATAGTTGAAGAGTTACATTAAACCTAAAATACCTACTTTTATGCTTGGATTACTAAACTTCTTTTTGTTCAGTTCTTGTCCATTCATTTTGTTTATGGGTCCCACAGTGCTTATATAACTATAATATGCATACTTTACCATTATATTATGTCATATTTTAATTTTAAACAGTAACCATAAGTATTTGTGAAGTATTTATTGCAATTGGTACAATAAAACCAAACATGAAGAACATGAAAAAAAAAAAAAAAAAAAAAAAAACCCTAAATTTCAGAAGATCTTCATATTGTCATCCAAATACGGGGAAACTGTGTGGAAAATGGCTTTTTTTTGTGAATTTTTTTTTAATACATCCAACCAAATGGACCCTTTATTGAAAATTACTTTACACCACAGTTTAAGCAATTGTTTTATTGTTCTTTCAGTTGAATGGGTGCAATGAATGGCATTTCCCGCTAATTACTTTATTTAACAGAATTTTGTTGTAATTGCATGATTAACTAAGGTGAGTATGATTTGTAGTTGGTATCAGAACTAATATAGTAGAACTATTATCATTCTCACAACAACGGTTTTAGTTACTTATAATCTTGGAAGAGATAAATGAGACGCAATATATGCATGAATTATTTCCTCAGTTGGAAATATAAGGGCAATTTGTTATATTTGTTTTGTATACATGAATGGTATTTTCTAAATGTATGTTGTGGAATATCACTCCAGCTTCTGTTGTGTATAAGTGACTCCATATAATGAAAATTGCGGCTTATGTCTGCAATGATTAATATATCAAATATACCCCTCAAACTGGATACTAATAGAACAGAACAACAGAACTACATGGAAGAATTAACCTCAAATACATCAAAGCCAAACAGAAAAAACAGCTTAGGATCCAAAAGATGCATCACGAGGTCAAATTCCTGAAAGTTGTCATTGTTCTCATCGATAAATGCTGTGCCAAATATTGTTACTATTTCACTTGATTGAAGTGTGCCAAATAAAAGGTGGAGCTTGTCAAACAGTAGTGCCTAGGGGTATGTTTCTCAACCCTTTGCTTTTCCGTTTAAGAGCAGTATGTTTGCTAAAGTAAGAAATGCTTCGTAGTGTAAGACTTTTGTTATCACACGGACTAAACTATCTATCCCTGTAAGGTATTCCATTGTTTCCTATAACTGAGACTTTCACCACCAACAATTGTTTTCATTGCACTCTCTCCTAATGCTTCAGTCCAACCCAGTCTACTGAAAGAAAGTTTTATCTCCACCTTTAGTATTGAGCATCATTCTTGTTAGCATAAAATATGTAAACATGTAACTGTCATCTTAATCTATATCCTTTCCAGTCCAGTTATGCAGGATAGGTGGATATGTGGGGAAGAGTCTACCACCTAAACTTTTTTTTTTTGGGTACATTTGAATGCACTCAATGATATTTGGCAATTCATGTTTTATGAAACTGCAGGAAACTGTTGGACCACCATCAGAAAAAGGTGATTTGAAAAGGGGGCAGAGTACACCAAAGGTTGAGATTTCCTTGTCTGAGCTCTTAGATTTTAAAATAACTTGGCCAGTTGAGGAGGAGAAAGGAGAGAATGTATCAAACAAGAAACCAGTGGAGTGGAGTTATAAGAAATTGACTGGAATTAACCATGATTGGATAACTTTTTCCACGAATCAAGGAGGACAGATTCTTCCAATGCTCCTAAAGAGTGCCCAGTTACAAGCAATGGTGTTGTCACTGCAGAAATTAAAGGACCCTCAACTCATCATAATCTAAGTTGCTTTGAGAATGTTAAGCTTTCTGAGTCAGCTGTTCAGCCCCCTACATACAAAAATAATGGTGCCTTTTCTGGATGGGAAGCAGATTTTCAGCCTGCTAATTTTGGGGATTCAAACTCGTTTGAACCTGGTGTAGATTCATCATCTATGCTTAATCTCCATGAGATTTCAAAACTGCCCAACCCTCCCAATGATTCTACAGTTGATAGTTCTTCCCAACTGGAATTTGTTTTTGAACCTTCCGTAGAGTCAAAATATGAAAGATCAAATGATGGTTCAGTAGCTTCTCCCTCAATTGGTGACTGGACTTCTGACCACCTGTGGAATAACTCAAAAACGGATGCATTTGTTTGGAATGAGCAGCCTGATCCAGCATCATTGTGTTAGAGTGAATGATGCTCTGCCAGAAGATAATATGAGCAATGTTGATTTATCTTTGCAGCTGGACTCCATTTTTGAACCTGTGAAAGACTCAAAAGATGGAAACAAAAAGGAAGATTCGGCAATTTCTCCCTCAATCAATGACTGTACTTCTGATGAGCAGGGGAATAATGTGAATAAAGAGGCAGCTCGTCAGGCTCAACAACGTGATGCAACTGTCGGAGTGAAGGATGCTTTTCCTCAAGACAATGCTAGCAATCTTTCGACGAGCCTGGATTGGTTTCAGGTTAATCAATTGCAAAACAATGCAAGTGCGTCTGCAAATAACTTGATGAGTGGAGATGAAGGTTTATTTGATGATTGGAATGATTTCACATACTCAACTCGCGTGCAAGATTCTTCTCAAACTGCTCCAACACATAGTCATGAGCAATCTATTTCTGCTTCTGAATGCACTTTAAAATTAAATTTATCTAGCTCAGACAACAATTTGGAAGATATGCGAATGATTTTGGTAGCTTTTCACAAGCAGCAGATCCTTTGCCGAGATCATCTAGCAAAGGAAGTGTTTTCTCAGAAATGCATACCATTGGATTAGACGTTTCTACTCCTGATAGGCATAGGTATTTGTACATTCTTGTTTTCAAGTTATCATTTCAACTGTTAATATTCTATATACTATGCTTGCATCATGATACTTATAAAAGAACGCAATTCTGTAGCAGCATGTGATGTCCTCCAGGAATTTCCATAATTAGCATGAATTTCGTGTTGGCATGCAGAGATTCTGAAAGAATTTGTTTTCGAAATTTTACAAATGTGTTCTAAAGGTATTGCTTGCATTGCTAGTGGAGCAATAACAGGTATTACTGTTTTCAGGGATGTGATGCAGAAAATGTTCTGAAAAAAATGATGCAGGAAACATTTGCTATTTGCATGATAAGGGTAGACAATTACATGTGCTAGTTGTCGAACTTGCTTAGAAATAGCATATTGCAAACTGTCTTTGCTGTACAACTTGATTTTACCATTGTAAAGGAATGCAAAACAATTTTGGTATGTTTCTTTTCTAATCCATAGATAATTTGTCACTACATGTGACCTGCTAAACCATGAATCTACTTGTGTGGATTCCGTGGTAGAGACTCTTGTGGATTGAAATCTCTTACTTTAGTTTTTGTTTCTTTCTCTGGGCATAGCTTTGTACTGGCCGTAGGCCTTGTATTGAATTTTCTTCATAAAGTGTGCAATACTTGTGCATAGATATGTTATGAGAAAATAAAAGATCATACAAAGTTTGACTATTCCCTGAAGATGTATGGGAGCCCTTTCTTTTTCCCCTTATTTTGATCTCTTCTCATTACATATAATGACAATTTCCACTAGCTAAATCCCGCTTGTTTGACAAAAGTTTCCTCAATTGATTCAAGGGGTTTATAATGGTGGTCTAGTCAAGTTCCTATGTTTAACTTGAAGAACTCTACTCTCTTTTGAGCTAACGCACAAAAAGATATAAAGTTGCCATTTAGCAAGAAGTCAATGCTTGCCATCGACTCTATATGCTTCATATTTTGTCTAGTATTTACATCATTTCACGTGTGTGAGACAATAGCATAGCTCGAGCATAACGTTATTCATACTGGGGAAATTATTGCTATTGTTAATGCTTTATATACTAAAAAATAAAAATTTGACAAGCTTTTATATGTATGCATGTATGTATGTACGTATGCATGTATGTATGTGCAATGAAAGGAAAATTTCCATTTACTTGGCCTGGTTCATAATAGGTGGTAAATGTTTGGTTCACATCCCTGGAAGTTTTCTTAATTACATGCAGATCTCCTGTTTTTTGAGCTTCCTTGGGCTTTATGCATGATTATTTAATTGTCAGTGAAGTACAAGAATGTCATACAACTTTTCACCTCATTGTTGGTGAAAGTTTCTGCAATATGGCAATCAAAAGTCCACAACTGGATTATACATCGAGTTTGAGGAAGACTTCACCTTGGTGTCATTGCTCATAATACACCTGACAGATTATGTGACTCCATATAATGGTTTTATAGATTTCTATACATTCTTGCTTCTTAGCTTTACCTTTAACAATAGTCAGTGTCTGGATAGATATTTTCTTCTGAGTTTAACTATGGAAGTGTGCTTCTCTGACTTGCGCTATATTACAGACCACGGTGGTGGTATAGATATCTTAGGTCAAAATTTGATTAGGCTTTAGAGTATTTGGAAGCAAATCACTTCAAGATGTACTATATATCACTTAGAGATGATAGCTAAAAGATGTTTAAACAGTGGAAACAACACCAAGTATTGGACTGGTATGTAAACATTGAGGAACAGTAGAAGAGAGACAAAGTGGACTTTTGACCCTAACTGGAAATCTTGTGAACAAGAGACATAAGTGATTGATGAGACTCTCAGCAGTGTTTTAGCTGTTGGGAGCCTTTAGTGCCTTTAGTCTTTGATAGTTGTCTGGTTTGACACGTAGGTATTTGTAGTTGAGTTCCATAAGACTAGGACGTAAGGTCTAGATGCCATGTGCTTAATTTGTGATGGTTGGCCAAAAGCTTCAGAGTTATTGGCTAGAAAAAGCCTTGGAAGGACTTCAATTAGATCTTGAAGCGGATGCCCCTCGACTATTCTAGCCCCACCTTCCACAGCCTCCCCCATTGTCTTCCTGCAAGATCCTACTGCTAGGATCTTCTATATGAGGTGCTACTTCTGACATAACCACGAGTCTATTTTACCTTTCTTGGTAATCGAATTAATGCAGGAAAACTTTTTACCAAAATTTGGGGACATTTGTTCTGGTGGTGGTTTGCATGTCTGAATCATTCTGCATATTCTATTTCACATTTTATGTTGTAGATTCTTCTATCAGCATATCTTGTTTGTAACCTGGAAATTCCTTGAAATTTGAGAATAATAACTTGGTCTTAACATTTGCTTACAGCTCTACTAGAGAAAACATGACAGGAGATACATCTGCTTATATCTTATGTCTATATTTGTTCTATTTTTGGTTAATCTAATTTTATCAACATTCAGATGCCTTATACCTCATTTTTAGGGTGATTGACACCAAAACTACTACGGGTGAAGGTGTGGGAAAACCTGCAACTAGTGGAGATACCAACGTTGCATTCAACCAAAGCAGGGAAAATGTGCAACTGCTGTTGTCAAAGATGCATGATCTTTCTTTCATGCTAGAGAACAACCTTTCACTCCCACCAAAATCTGAAGGTTTTGATTCTTTTCCATGAAGTTCAACTTCATTTTGGGTTGATAAGGGTTTATTTGTAACATTTTATGTTGTATATTTTGCACATGTTTTTAGTTCTCTGGAAATACTTGTACCTTTTTAGTATTCTACAATCATGAGTTCTCTTCTATCCAACAGCTATTCTTTGATCATTGAAGAAGTAGCTATTGCAGATTTATATATTTACCCTGGAAGATAATTTGTTCTGCCTTTTAAAGGTAAACATTATCATGCTGACTGACTTGTCCATTGGGGCTGTTGGATACAGAATCTTTGCCATCTAGTTTACCAGTCTTGACTGGAAACATTTTATTGTTTCCTGTTTTATTACCCTCCTCCTGTTGCCAAGATTCGTACACTTTTCTGTATGTGTATTTGGTTTGTATGACTGCACAGCCATGGACTGATGTGCTGCTCCTTTGGTTTCATTTCAACCAGCATAGTTTTTGGTGCAATATCTGAAGTTTACCTTTGGCAATGTCGATCATATGCGGACAGCATAAGAGAGTTGTTTGTTATCAACTGATGTTGCCGTTTGATGTATTAGAACTGATTGTACCCAATATGAGGGCTGCTGTTCGAAGCTGGATGCATGTAATAAGAGGAAAGGAAAACTGTGTTTAGTATGGGGGATTTGCGGATTTTATGTTTTCTAAAATAATAGTATTCACAGCATGGGATATCATCTTTTTGAGTCAAGTATGAGTGCACATCATCAGCTCGAGACTCGAGTAGTGAATTGATTTGCACCAACAGCCTGCTAGGAACCTTTTTTTTGGTGGAAACATAGTATTATGCACGATAATTGGCATATTGGATTGATAAAAAGAGAGAATGTTGAAATTTGAATCATTCAAGACAAGTGTCTGTCTATCTATTTCAACTGGCAATTTCTGTGTCCTGATTGACCTCGTAATTCTGCAATGATGGCTAGGACTAAGAGTATAGCAATTAGAGGAACAACATCTTGGCACACAAGGTTTGTTTTTATTTTTATTTTTATTTTTATTTTTATTTTTTATTGATGAAGCTGTAACATTTTATTTTCCTTCTTTTATTGGCTATAAATTTAGGAAAATTATGTGCTATGATGGGTTTGAATTGCTCTGTCCTCTACACCCATTATGTAGCAAAACTAGTCTTTTTTCTTTCTTCTTTTCTCTTTTATTTAGGTAAATTACAAAAAATCCTATGGTAGTTTAGTTGATGTTCAAGTTATTCCCTATTGTTTACAAATTTATAATTTGTCTCGTTGTAGTCTCTAGTTAAAATGACTATTGACTGTTAATTATTATTCTATTAAGTGGTTGTTAAGAGGTTTAAATTTCTTTATTTAAAGGTTATTTTAGTCATTTTATTCCTCTAATCAAGGCAGGGTATATATTTTAATATAAAATATATACTCTATTTTCATGGATCTGAGGTAAAAAAAATACCCAACTTTCATTGATCGAGTCAAGAAAATTTCGATCTTTTACTTGATTCACATAAAACAGGTACCTAGTAGGTCGGATACTCGCAAAAGAAAGTCAAGTTGACTGGGTACCCGACCTTTACTGGTAACAAAATATAAAAATTTAAATAATGATAGTTAGACAAGTTAGTTTCACAATTAAGTCAACAATAATTAAATCTAAGTCTCAAAATACATCCCAATATTAAATTCCAACAGCAACAAACTAGAAAGTAGCAAGTAGCAACATATCAATAGTAACAACATAAAATATATCCTAACAGATATGAGTGTGAGGAATGAGGATATGAGGAAGAGGAAGAAAAGATATGCACACATTATTGAGAAGGAAGAGGAAGGAAAAATATGATTGAGGAGGAAAAAGAATGGAAGATGTGGAACTGAAAAAAAAGAGGTGTAAGCCTAGTAAGTATTAACTTTGATGAAACACTATTAATCAAATTTATAAAATTATCCCTGAAATAGATCGAGTCGAGTACCCGACGGGTTACAAAAATGTGACATGTTACCTGACCTTCAACTCGAGTGACTGAATCTTCTACCCGACGCTATTTTAAAATATGATTCGGGTATCCTCTTTTTCCTGTTTGCATATATTAGTTCAGCAGGTTTTTCGACTCAACAGGTCAGGATAAATATCCCTATTTATGGGTGGTGGAAACTACTAGATTTAGAGGTATTTTTTTATTTTTTGTATCATTTTATGAAGGAGGTGTTTGGTTTATGGGTATGAGATGGGGGAATGGAAATCAAAGTTAATAATACTCAAATATGTTGTTTGGTTGAGTACGATGTGAATCATTATATAGGAATGAAAGTGTTAGAAAATACTTATATTTTCATTCCCTAATTGTGACATGGGTTTCAAATTATGTAACTCATTAATATAATGAAACACATTCCTATTTCAAACCAAACAAGTAAGGGACAATGATATAAACTCATACTAATAGTAGAATTTATAATTCTCATTTCAATTTCGATTTACGATTATGATACAAACACCTCCTAAATTTTTAACCTTTCATCCATCTTATAAGAATGTATAATAGACAGGCGGGGGGTTGGTTAATTGTAGATTTGTAAATAATGAAGGACGTAAAATGGCGACATTTGTGTTGAACTCATAATGACTGAAAAAGCCTGCACCAAACCTGTCACTTGTTGCTAAAGTTGCTATTTGGGCCATTGAGGAACTGACGTGTCTTATACATGGGAAAGTAGTCAAATGCCATTGGCAATATTTAGGCAGATCAAATTTTTGGCCACACTGGTAGATTTTGTGGTGTAGATTAATTTTTAAAAAATCTATAATATCAGCCTATGTAAGCAAGATTTTTTAAAGATTTAATCATGACCACAGAGTTTATAGGTAGGGTCAAAAACCGGATCTATTTAAATATTTGCCAATACCAGTAACTAGATTGTTTAGTGGACAACTGCTGTAGTCAGTTTGGAAAAAATTCTTAAATGGACTCGATCTATAATAAATAACATAGAGGTTTTGGTCCAGATTCAACTACATTACTCTACTCGATTAAAATGATTATTTACATGGTCATGTAGGTGAATCTGGATCAAGGAATCCATGTCACTTATCATGAATTGAATTTATGTAAGAATTTTTTCCGATTTGGTATAGTTTTTTTTTGGCTATTTTAATTAACTTAAGGGTTTTGTAATTGGTTTGGAAGTATTGAAATAATAAAGTGTGATTCATGATTAAAAAGTTAGAACAAAGTAAAGTATTATTAAAAAATAATAACTGGTGAATAGAAGATTTATTTATCACAAAGTTAGATCTTAAGTTGGCAAATTCTATATTTTATGTGAGTGGTTAGAGCAGATGTAAAAAATCAGGAATAAAAGTGCGACATTCTTCACACGATGAAATAATCGATGCTAAATCACATGGAGTGTGTGCTACATAGGATATGAGTGGTTAGAGCAGAGTGAAAAATCGAGAACAAAAGTATAACATTCTTCACAATTGTTGAAATAATTGGTGCTAAAATCATGACATAAAGTATTGCATTACATGGAATATGAGTGGATGGAGTAGAGTAAAAAATCGGGAACAGAAGTGCAACATTCATCACAGTTGAAATAATGATGCTAAAATTATGATATGGAGTGTTGTGCTACATGCAATATGAGTGGTTAGAGTTGAGTAAAAATTCAAGAACAAAAGTGCGATAATCTTTATATTTGTTGAAATAATCTATGTTCAAAGTAATGACGTGGAGTGTTGTGCGTTAAAATTGAAAAATCAGATATTCCAGAAAAATAAATTAATAGGCATGAGATTAGTCATACATAATGGTGCATGGTCTATTGTTAAGGGTATTGTCGGTTAAACAAACGGGAGATTAAACAGCCTAATTGTTAGGAATGTGTATTTTCGTTGATGAACAATTCACGGTCGGAAGGTAGTAAAATTGAATTAAAATATATTTAACTGGCAATAAAATCAAAATATAAAGTAAAATAACATTTTCGATTGCTAATTATAGTTAATCAATACTTTCGACTGGTAGTGATAGAGGTGGTCAAAATTGTAGAAGAGTGTAGGACTGTCAATTGGATTTTGTAAGTCGAGTTTTGCAAAACCCAAACTTAACTCATAAAATTAGTCGAGTTGTGAGCTTTAATCGGGTTGTGCTAACCTCACAAATATAAGCTCATACTCGACTCACAAAATTATTCGGGTTTCGGGTCTTAATTGGGGTGGTCCAAACTCACAGTATATACATTATTGAAAGTTAAGAAATTAAGAGATAAAATATAAAAATAGTATCTCAAGTCTTAACACTAACAACTAAAGCATGAAAAATAATCATTTCTCAAGAATTATATAATATTTGCACATGCAAAAGTTGAAAAAAAAAATGCTTCAAATAAATTTTATGATTACGAGGGTGAGAGTTTGCTTATTAATAGATTAATTAGTATAAAGTGTTTATATATATATATAGTGTTATATATATATATATATGTATGTATATATATATATGTGTATATGTGTATATATATGTGTATATGTATATATATATACATACATATATATATGTATATGTATACGTTCATTTATTTATTAGGATCGGGTTTTAGTTGAGTTGAGTCTTATGAAACCCAATCTCGACTCACATTTAAATCGGGCCTAACATTTAGGCCAAAATTCAGTTCGGCTCACTTTAATGCAAGGCTCGGCCTTTTATTTGTCAGGTCGGATAGCCCGAGCTCGGGCCGGCCCAGCCCATTGGCAATCCTATTCCTGAATGACTTGCTTTTGTTGGATTAACGTCCTCATTCTTCTTGAAGAGAAACCTGACAAAAAACTCTAGATTCTGCCACAAAGGGTCGATAGAACATTTATCCAAAAATTCAAAGTGAGATTTTGCACACGGTTGTTCAATGATTTTGAATTTTATCTAGGAAATCAAGTTTTGAAAATCTAAAACAGTTGAAAGATATAGGATTGCAAATTCTCCAAGAAGGTATCAAATACAAGAGATTTTTCAAAGAATACATTGACATCCCTTGACTATATCTTTCAACTGTTTTAGATTTTCAAAACTTGATTTCCTAGATAAAATTCAAAATCATTGAACAACCGTGTGCAAAATCTCACTTTGAATTTTTGGATAAATGTTCTAACCCTTTGTGGCAGAAATCCAGAGATTTTTGTCAAGTTACCCTTCAAGAAGAATGAGGATGTTAATCCAACAAAAGCAAGTCATTCAGGAATGAATCTTGAACATTCTCGTTTAGCGGAACAAGAATGTCAAGATCTTCTAAAGCATAATTTGATTGAAACTTCTCATTCACAATGGGCATGTGAAGCTTTTTATGTGAATAAAAGATCTAGAGCAAGTACGTGGTAAGATGAGACTGGTAATTAATTATCAACTTCTAAACCATTTCTTACAAGATGATAAATTTCCATTGCCAAACAGAAATGCTCTGTTTTCAAAACTTTCAAATGCCAAATGGTTTTTGAAATTTGATTTAAAATCAGGTTTTTGGCAACTGGGTATTGCCCCAGAAGATAGAGAAAAAACAGGGTTTTGGATTCCAAATTACCATTTTCAATGGAAGGTAATGCCTTTTGGTCTAAAAATAGCCCCTTCATTATTTCAAAAAGCCATGGTTAAAATTTTTGAACCAATTCTTGATAACAGTCTCATCTACATTGATGATATTCTTCTGTTCAGCCAAACCTTTGAAGACCATATAGACCTTTTGAACCAGTTTTCAAAAATTGTCCAAAACTACGGAATAATCCTTTCTGAGAAGAAGATGATTTTAGCTCAAGAGGAAATCTTCTTCTTAGGAATGAAATTTGTAAATAGAAAATATACCCCAGAACAGCACATTTCTGAGCTCTAGCCATAAACCGTTTTCCAGACTATAACATCTCCACTAAAGAAATCCAACAATTTCTTGGTCTTGTAAATTATGTTTGAGATTTCATACCCAAAATTGCCAAACCAATTCACTCCTTGTCCAAACTTCTGAAAAAGAAACCCATTCCTTGGGGTGAATCCCAAACCCTAGTAGTCCAAACCATCAAGAAACAGTTACAAACCCTACCATATCTTCACCCTCTAGTTGATGGAAAAAGAATCATTCAAACTGATGCTAGTGATAAAGAACCACAAAACAAAGAAATATAAAGACAAGTGATAGCTACTACTAAGGAAAGTACAATAAATAGCATCATCTTTAATAGGCTAGTCATAGTGCAAAGAGAATGTAAACAAGCATGAAGAAGAGAAATTTTTATACTAAACAAAAACACAATAATAGGCTAACAACAATTGTAAAGAATTTCTGAGCTTGCATTCAAGATAAGGAGAAATTTTTTTGACTGAAAGTGCTAAAAAATTGAAGAGTGAATGTAGAAGAGTAATGGTACAAATGTTACCAAATAAGAAAGAGTTTCTCTACTCTTAAAGCTACCTTATCTAGACTAGCCAAAACAAAAACTACTACACCCTATACTACGTGTTTGTAGGTGTACACTTTAGGGTTACTTGAATTTCACACCTATTCCAAAAGTTGCATATTCTATTCGTTTGGAATCTTTTCTTGGACCACGGTGACAAAATTTCCTTCTTGGATTTCGGTACCGTGGTGTGGAGCTTACGTTGACCAGGGTCTTCAGGCTACTATTAACCATAATGGTGAAGTTTATGTTGTGGGATTCGATAGCACAGTATGGGGTCTTGAAGTCTTGAATGGCTTGGTAACCGTGGTGGTGAGATTTCTTTTTAGGAATTTGTAACGACAGTGTTGAGGCTCCACCAGCTTTGGATTTTGGTCTTCAGTGTTCTTCTATTTGTAGCTCTAGTTCTTGGCTTCCTCAGTTTTTTAATTTGCTATCCAAATTTCTATAATCCCTCAACAAATATGTACAACAAATCAATAAGTAATAATGCATCAAAAACAAATAAGTACCAATTAATCATCAATTATTGCATAATTATTACCAAAAGTCCTGGCACCAAATAACCACGAGAAGGGAGGAGAATGAGATCTTCGACTCTTAGACCGACTCGGGAAAGGACAAGAAAACAGGCATCATAAAATCCACCATTCATACCAACCCATATGCATTACAATCTATAGTATCTGGAGATATAATAACCCTAGTATAGAGGTTTTCTGGAACTCATCATACGGGCATTTCCCCTTTTAACGGCTTCAATTGCCTTGAAGGGTACTTTCGAGGCCCTAGTCTTTTGTTCAGAAATTCTATACATAGGTTTATTTTCATCCCAGATTTTAACCATAGAAAGAAAAATTCATCCAAAAATTGCCAACATACCTCATGGTGCCTGGAGTCCTGTTCTTGTCTGAGTATGTCCTTTGAATTTTACTTGTAGAATTTTTATGGGTTCGAGACCTTTTTTGGCCTCTCCCCCTGGTTTTTTTCTTCTTAAATTAAAAAGAGAACTTTCAAAGAAAAAAATGAGAAAGAAAGCTTTGAAAGAGAAGTCTTGAAGATTTTTAGGAAATGGAAAAATTGATTGATATTGAAAGATTGTTTACAAGAGGAGCTAGTTGAGAGTCTTGATAATTTCCTCGATATCTATACAAGTGAGGAAATGAGCCTATTTATAGAATGAATCCCGGATTTCAAAACCGGATGTTAATTAATCTAATAAGATAAAGTAAAAGATTCCTTACATTATTTTTTCTTTTCTAAAAGCTGACTAGAATAGTACAATAATTGTTATCAACTGTCTACATAATTTTCAAATTTTTCTAAAGTGTGGTCTCCAAATTTTGGTATCCGATGCTGTCTACTCCATCAGTGGATGACACCTGGTCTTCCAGATCACATGGATTTTGTTTTTCTTGAGTAGAGTCTTGAGTGAAGTTTGTCTCAGTCTTCAAGTCTTTGTCTTTGTCTTCTATTACAGTTCTTGTTCTTTTATCTGAGTCATTATTCCACTAAGTGGAATTTTAGGTAGATTCTTGAATTCTCCAAGAAGTTGCTCTAGAATTGTCTTCGTAATGTCTTCTTTCTTTTTCTTTTTATTTTTTCTTAATTTTATTCCTCTTTTTGTTTCTGAGGAAGAGGACTCCTCTTTTTCAGAAGTTTTTGGCAAACTTCCAGCCATTAACGGATTATTGATTTTGTCTTTACCCTTATCCGTTTGTAAGGGACTAGATACAGGCTGACACCCTGTATTGGTCTGTGTGATTTTTAGTAAATCACCAACTATTAACGGACTTGTCTTGTCTTTACCGGCTGCCGTTTGAACCGGATAACCTGTTCCTATACCGAAACACCGGCCTTGGTCAAATTTTTGTATTTAAGTATCTATTTTTCCAGTCTTCTTTTCCGAGTTAAAACTTGAACTCTCTGTTCTAATTCAAATAATTTTGTCTTGTTATCGAAAATTCTTGTTCTAAGGTCCTATATTTTTTTGGAGTGCCATGGAAAACTGCATAACACTCAAATTTAGAAAGATCATTTAGTCCATTAAAATAAGCAGATAAAGCATTTAAAGAATTAGTAAAATGTCCACTATTTTTTCTCTGATATGAAATCCATAAATTATCTAAAATTACTTTTTGTTGCTCATTTATATTCCTATAAGTGTCTAATATTCGAAAACAATTATGAGGTAGCATGGCACATAAACTATGTCCATTAAAATCATATCTTTTTCGTGCCACTAGAGTCTGTTTTAATATCTTTGGGAAAATGAAATGGATTATCTAAACTTATAAATGTCGATGGGTTTCTTGTTGGATTCGAGTCTTGAAAATGAAGATACAATAAAACTTGATCTGGGGGCCCTAAGCTGGGCTCTTGGGTTTGATCCAGGCCTGTAAAAATTAACAAACATTATTAATTATTATAAATTTTTCTAGATAATTCATCTGCTAATTTATTGTATTTTCCTTTTATATGTTCAAAATTAATATTATATTCAGCTACTACTAATGAAAATTTTTGCCATCTCTTATGCCTACTTTTTTCTTTCATATTTTGGGAGTATTTGACTATTGCTTCACAGTCACTTCTAATTGTAAATTCTTTCTTTGAAATTATAAATAATTTAAAAGTAGCTAATACATATATTATGGCTAATATTTCACAATCTAAACTAGTTTTATATCCTTTTTCTCTATAAGTGCCACTAGCATATCTACATAATTTTTCTTGGTTTTGGAGAGTATTTATGTGGTTTTGATTTGAGGATTCCTCCCATCCTAAATCACAACCATCCTGTCTCTATTACTAAATATTCTGTTTCTAAGGGTAATTGTAATGAGGGTATATTTTTTATCATATCTTGTGTATTCTTTACTAAATTTATATCTTCTGTATTAAAAAATCTTTGTCCATTTTTTCCCGTTTTGGAATATAATGGCCCTGCAATTTTTCCAATGTCTTTAAGAAATGGTCTAGCATAATTTATAAGTCCTAAGAATTTTTGTAATTCTTTTAAATTTTCTAATTTATCAGGCATTTCTAATACCTTCTTTGCTATAAGATCTTGTAATTTTATCTGACCATTTCCTATTTCTACTCCTAAGAATTTTATGTGTGTTTTAAATAATTTTACTTTCTTTTTGCTTATTATTATGCCATGTTGATAAAAATTTTAAAAACTGTGTTAAGGTGTCCTACATGTTCTTGTTCATTTTTTGAAAAAACTAATATGTCATCTATGTATACTAGTACATAATTGGGAATATTCTAAGAAAATATTATCCATTTTTCTTTGGAAAATACTAGGTGCATTCTTTAATCCAAATGGCATTACTAACCATTCAAATAATCCTAATGGACATGTAAAGGAAGTCCATTTTATACTGTCTGGGTGTATTTTGATTTGCCAAAATCCTGACTTACAATCAAATTTACTAAAAATCTTTTTACCTTGTATTCTATTTATCAGAAATGTTTTGTCTGGAATATCATAACTATCATCTATAGTATTGTCATTTAATCTTTTATAATTTATTACCATCTTACTTTTTCCCCTAATTATTTCACTGTATTTTCTAACTATAAATGCTGCTGACCTGTGTGGAGATTCTGATGGTCTTATTACTTTTAAATTTAATAATTCTTTAATGTGCATCTTAAATTCTTCTATATCTTGCGGACTAGCTTCTATTTTTGCAGTTTTTATTATATAATCTGGATTTTTAACTTTTATTTCACAATAAATTTTATTTTTATCCCATAAAATTTTATAGGGTCTTCTCCTATAAATGGTAAAGTGTCTATATGTGATTCTATTTCTGTTTTTGTTTTTAAATGTAATAAATTTTTTAGATTAATTCTATCTATTAAATATTCATTTAATTCATTGGCTTCTAAATAATCTTGTTCTAAAATAGTTATGTTATTACAACATCCTTCTTTTCCTTTTGGCATTCTATACATTTTTCGTCTATTTTGTTCTTGGATTTTTATTTTCTATTTTAAAATAATAAATGAAAAATATAGGACCTTAGAACAAGAATTTTCTGATAACAAGACAAAATTATTTGAATTAGAACCTGTCAAAATACACATCTACCTGTGTATTATACACATCTAATGTAATAAGAATTACCATCCTAGAGAAGGTAATAAATAAATGTTTTTCTAAGATTTCTTTATAATACATAGAGCATGAAATAATATTGACTATAATTATTGCAATTATTCAAAAAAGATATATTACAATTTTTTGCATAATAATTATATGTCATTTATACTTCCATCCATTTGTGTGGCTTTTATAGGGTCTTTGAATTTTAATATTTTAGATGTATCTATCAATTTTGGGTCTACAATTATAGTTGTGCATCCTGTATCTATAATTGCACTGGTTCCTATTATTTTATTATGATGTTTAAAAGTAACTTCTAATTTTATAGAATTTAATTTTTTGTCTTGGTTGCAAAATTTTATTTTTTGTTCCAAATTGGCTAAATTTATATTTTCTTCTGTATCTTCTTTTATTTTTTCTTTGTTTTTATAAAAAATTTCTTTTTCTATGTTAGCGACTCTTTGTTCTAGTCTAGTTATTCTATCAAAAGCATTTTCATTTATCTGAAAATTTTTTATATTTTGTACTTCCTGAAATTTAAAATCTGTATATTTTTCTACACAACTTATACATGCTTCATTAAAACATAAATTACATTTACTTCTTTTATTTCTAGCTGGGTACCAGTCACAAAATAAACAAGGTTTTGAATCTAACCCTTTTATTCTTTTGCCAATTATGGTCACAATCTATTTCTGGTATTTTAGTTTTTGCTTTGAACATAAAATTTATTCCATTCAATTCATGTATAAATTCTTCTAAATCTGGTTCTTTTGGTTCTAAAAATTGGTCTATTACTTCATTTTTCTCTTCTAAATTTTGTTCTTCTAATAATTCTTCAAAACTTACAATAGAATAAATAGTTTCTGTGTCGCTAAGAGTTTTATCTATATCTAGATAATCTTGATCTGTATTATTTACTAATATAGCCTTTTTATTTGCCATATTAATTCTTTTAGGACAGGTTGAACTTAAATGATCTGGACTACTACATGTATAACAATAAAGCTTTTTCTTATATATCCTATTAGGGTCATATTTTCTAACATGTCTGTCCTTATTTAAATAAGGTTTTCTAGCTTGTGATCTTTTTGTGTAATAATTTTTTCTTTTTTGTGTTTGTCTTTGATATTTCTTATTTTTATATCTAGGTTTTTCTTGTTTAAATTTCATAATATTGAGGAGTATAAATTTGACTACAAAAACTTGTTTCATTTTTTAATTGTCTACCTATTTGTATATTAGTACATTTTTCTACTAATATTTTTATTATGAATATTACTCTTTGACCTAAAGATATTCCTATTCCTGTATCCATTCTTTTATCTATTATTTCTTCTTTAAACCTTTTACTTATTTCTAATCCTAAAGCTCCTGGTAATTTATTAAAAAGTTTATTACCAATGTCTATGTTCCAAGTATTTCCACTAAGTGAGGCATAGTAGATATATTCTGCTAAAAAGGGTTTTATGTAATACCAATTTTTTAAATTTAATTGTTCTAACTTTATTAATGCATTCTTTTGTTGTTCTATATTTTCAAAATTTGGATTTTCTCCTGTTATGATTTGGTGTATTGTATTTCCAAAATTAAACGGATTTGTTCCTAAAGAAATTAATTCAGCTAATTCATTAGGATTTTTATCATTCCATTCTTGCCACATAGCCTTGGCTGTTAGATTCTAGATAAATATTGTTCTAAGTATCTTAACATTTCTTCTGCATCTTTACTATCAAAATGTTTTATATAATCACTAGCCATAGCATTTTTCCAAGTATCTAAATAATTATTCCATCTCTGAGGATCTATATTTGTTATGTTTAATATAAATGGTTGTCCTCCATACTGATGAGTATAAGGAGCCTCCATAGGATCTCTTCGTCCTATAGGTTTATATGGAATTACCTGTAAAAGTGGTGTATAAATATTTCCTATTTCTGTTGGGTCTATTCTTTTTCTAGGTATATTTCCAGTAGTATATATAGGCTTATTTCTAGAAAAATTTGAAGGTATTGGCTGAGGATTACTACTACTACTTGCTTCCATTAATTCTAAAATTTCTTCTGTTATTTCTATTATACTAGGTTCATATTCTGATTTGTTTATTTCTTCTTCTGAAATTAAACTAATTATTTCTTCATCTTTTAATTCATATGCTTCTAAATTCATATCTTCTTCTATTTCTACAGAATTTCTATTTTTTGTCTTGTAATTAAATTATCATTTCTTTTATAACAATTAATTACATGTCTAAATATTATATTAATGTTATTGAATTCTTCTTTACATCCTGTACAATTAATTTTTCTATTTTCTTTATTTTTTATTTTTAAAATATTTTCTAATTTTTTCCAAATTATATCATCTTGTGTTTCTAAATAAAAATCTATGTCTTTTTCTAAGATTTTTAAAATTTCTAATATTTCTTTATTCATCTTCTTCATTATTGTTACTTTTACTGGCTTCTATATAGTCAGTGAATCTTATAGATTTTCTTCCTAATGAATCCTCATAATATATAAGTTTCAGCCCCACTACAACCACCATGGATTATTTACTAGTCTATCTAATTCCCAGGGTAATCCTGATTGGTCTATATTGTCTACTGTTAATGGTAGTAAAAGTTTTATTCCTCTATTTCCTAACATTTCTACAGTATTTTTTATATTTACTTTATATCTAGGTGTATTGCTTTGTAATGACTAAAGTTAATTTTCCTAAGAATGCTGTGCACAATAATAAATTTTTTCCCTCAAAGTCTTGATATCCTCTAGTCATTATTTTTATTTGTATATGTTCTGCAAATTCTCTAGTATCTAGCATATAATTAGGACAACAATAAAATATTCCTCCTCCTGTCTGCATATCTATTTCAGTTCCTCCTATAATAGTTTTATGTGCATAATTTATTCTAGTATCCATTATTAATAATAAAACTTTTCCTCCTAAATTTGTTCTATGTAAAGCTTTTATTCCTATTACAATTAATCCTAAATGGGTTAGTCTAAAATTTCCTTCTAATAACCTTTGTCTGTGTGATGGGGTTACTAAATGTAAATGAACTGATGGAGAACAAATCTAACTTGAACTTCTCTATAATGTCTATAAAGTCTAGTTTGATCTGATGCTTCATATAACACATTAGAATTAATTATATTTATCCTATTATTTCTAAAAGTTTCTATATCTCTATCTATATCAATAGTAATTTCTCCTAAATTTATTAATTCTTCAGTTTGATTTCTATTTGGCCTTATGAATCTTTGAATTCTATTTACTATTACACTTACTGTATTATTTTCTTCTCTATTTCTTCTAGTTTCTGCGGCTATTGTCTCAGTTCTTTCTCTATCTTCTGAGTTTCCTGTTCCTAATATAGGCATTTATTGTTTAGATTGTAAAAATGTCCAAGCAGGTTGTTGTCTTACCTTATTCTTTCCTTTTGTTCCTAAGTCCATTTTATTAATTGCTTCTGCTAATTCATCTACTTCTTTATGTGAGGCTAATTCTTTTCTATTCTTCTATTTTTAAATAATCTTTTGTTCTATTTTATCTACTTTAATCATTGCTATTAATAATGCTATTATAGTATTATTTTGTCTTACTATTTGTTTATCTCTTGGTGTGCAGTATACAAATAGGTAGACCTAATGTCTCTTATAAATATCTTTAGTTAATAGATTGCACTGGTTATAATCTAGATTATAATTTGCCATTAGATGAATATCCAGAACCTTTATTATGAATGTCAATTTGTTTAAATATTTTTTCTAAATTATTTTAATAGATTCTGAATTACTTTGAAAATAAAATCTAGATTAGTAATCTAGACTTTCTATGACTAAGGTTAGATCAATCTAAATTCAGATGAATACCTACAGATTTCTTTATTCTGATTTTTTACTGTCTCAAAAATAATAGTTATCATATTTTCTATATTTTTGTCTATTGTTTAGGAAGCTCTTTTTTATATTGTCTTATATAGTCTAACATACTAATTATCAATCCTTCTTTAAATATTATTTCAGGGTTTATTTCTGGGATGCCAGTTTCTAAAGCTCTTCTTAAATATATTTGTATGCCTCCTAGGCAAGTTTCTAAATGTGTAATAGTTTGTTCTATTGATCTTTGTGTACTCATATCAGAATCTATTAAACAAAACTTCCAACTATTTAATTCTATTGAATTCATTTAATCTGTATCTGGATATTCATCTGAATCAAAATTAGATAATCTAGAGCGTTATAACCAGTGTAATTACTATTATCTTCTGGCACTGATGTAAATATTATAAAGTCTTTTGTTGTTGTAAAAAATTCTATATTATAATTTTTGTCTACTACTTCTGATGTGACTGATAATAAAAATTCTCTAAGTGGTTTACTCCATTTTTCTATTTTTTCTAAAATTATCATCTTGGCTTCTTGGTCTAAGGGATTAATAATTCTAAGTATTTCTTTCTTATGTTGGATACTTAAGTCTATACATTGTTTTATTTCTCTTTCTAAAATTCTATTGTAATTTGTCTGATTTGGTAACATTATAAATAATTCTGAAAAGTCTGTTAGATGAATCTCATAAATATGTCCATATTTCTGGTTTTTAATTATATAAAATGTTTCATATAAAGAAAAACTAATTAAATTACCATCATTTTTATCATAATATAAAATTCCTTGTGTAAGTCTTTCATTATGTACTTCAGTCTGTGTCATAGGTATATTAGTTCCTCCTCCTACATAGAATAGCTTTTGGAATTACTCTTCTATCTATGTCGGTCATTTATATAGTTTTTGTTCTTAATACTTTCTTTAATGCTTGTCTATAATATTTTAGCTCTAAATCAAAAACATCTAAAGCATAAGCTAATCTAACTGGAAATCTGTCTTTCAAATACTGTATTTCTCTTATGCAATAAGTATAAATAAAAAGTCTGGTCTTTAACAGATGTGTATATTATATTTCTTAATATTAAATTCTTTATCTTTAGTTTTCTACTATGATTTCTGTCTAACCAATTACGTTGTGATGTCAAAATCTTGTTCGGAATCCATGGTGGTTGTATTGGGGAGCCTACTTAATCTCTACTACCATAAAATATCAACAAGAAAAATTCAAAGTCATGGCTCTGATACCATTTTGAGGGGCACCAAATAACCACGAGAAGGGAGGAGGATGAGATCCTCGACTCTTGACCGACTCGGGAAAGGACAAGAAAACAGGCATCATAAAATCCACCATTCATACCAACCCATATGCATTACAATCTATAGTATCTGGAGATATAATAACCCTAGTATAGAGGTTTTCTGGAACTCATCATACGGGCATTTCCCCTTTTAACGGCTTCAGTAATTGCCTTGACGGGTACTTTCGAGGCCCTAGTCTTTTGTTCAGAAATTCTATACAAGGTTTATTTTCATCCCAGATTTTAACCATAGAAAGAAAAATTCATCCAAAAATTGCCAACATACCTCATGGTGCCTGGAGTCCTGTTCTTGTCTGAGTATGTCCTTTGAATTTTACTTGTAGAATTTTTATGGGTTCGAGACCTTTTGGCTAATGATACTAACCATACTACTAGACATAAAATTCAAGTAAAAACACATAAGAACACCCATTATAGGGACTAACATGGTCAAGATGGCATGGTTTTTAGATGCAAAATAACTCCAAGCAAAACAAGAAAAGAAAAGCATTAAGGACACCACCAAGGGAAAAGAAGTGAAACTGGTAATATAGAACTCTAGAACACTTCGCTTACAGGACATATGAGAATGGGGTTTTAACTCAACAAACTCAATATATTCATCCACTTCTACATTTATAAAAGTGCACATTAGTTTTAGTTGCAAATATTACTTTGACTAATGAAGTGTTCATGAAATGCCAATTCAAATTGATAACCCTAAGATATTACTGTTTATGTGTTTGTTTTCATGTATTTGCAATTCTATGTGTTAATATATATTTAGTGTAGTGTTTCAGTATTTATTTAATGTTATTTAATTTGTATTTATGTGTGTATTTGTTTAGGATTGTGTTTAGGTTGTTTAACCAATTTCTCTTGGAATTAGATTTTTTTGTGCACTCTTGTTTGTCTTTTGTTTATAGTTTAGTTAGTGTTTAAGTTTTATTTTTGAATTATATTATAAATAATCATGTGCATTATTATTCTACGGTCGTGTGGGAATAAACGATGCGTCAATCGGACATAGGACGAGGATTTTAGAGGAAAATGGTGAAACTACGCAAAGCTGTGAAAGGCTAATTAACTTGTAGACTACGAGTGAACAAGGCCAAGCAGACTGCGAGTCCATCTGAATGCCTATCGCAGACTACGTGAGAGGTAAAAGGCAAATCAATTGCAAACTATAGCTGGGTCAACTAGGGCCAGCTGCTACACAATTTGGATGACTTTTAGAATTTCAGGTGTTTGTTTTGGGCCCATAATGGTGCGTTTCGAAACTTATTCAGAGCCCTACACTTTGTAACTTGTAGAAACTAAAAAAATGAATTTTTAGGACCTCAAAATCACTTTCTAATTCAGTCTTCTCCTTGGCAGCTGCAAATTTAGACTAGGGTTTCATTTATTTTTGTAGAAGACTTGAAAGAAAGGGTCAAGATTGACAACCCTAGACCAAGAACTTGCGATTCTTCATTAGGGAAGCTTTCCTAAACTTTTATTTCTTGTTTTATTGCTCTTTAATTGTTCACTTTCAACTACCGCTTTCATTAATTGCTTTCTTAGACTAATGTTTAGATTAGTTTACATGCTTTCAACCAATGTTTTCTTTTGTCTTTATGTTATGAATCGTGTTCTTATTTGCATGGATTAAGGTTGGATGATGCCGATTCCTTTGGGTGATGATTAATTTGGTCATCAATTGGAATAATCATAAGAATTGGGTAATAATTAACACAATTTGACAATTCTAGAGATTGATTCTAGATTTGGTTAGGTTGGCCGAGGTGAATAGGTAATTGACCTTCTGTCACAGGCCCATGTTAGATTATTTGGTTAATTAATATGAGACCAAGGTGGCGGGACTAATTAATTGGTTTACAAAAGAGAACTCCATACAAATAATACTAAAATTTGTCCAACTAGGATAAAGAGATCTTGACTCCTAGTTAGTTAATTTGATAGTGTTCAATCAATGAAGTTTTTGGGATTAATTGAATGAATTAATATAAATCGGGAATTGGCTAGTCTTAACCCTATTCCATTTTTTCATTAGTTAAAGTCTTTAAATTGAGTTTAGTTAATTATATCTCAAATTTTTTAATTCTCCAAATAGATTTGATCCAAAAATTAGTATTTGCTAAACCAATCCTTGTGTGTTCAACCACTAATTCCACTATATACTATTTGACCCCATACACTTGAGATGCATTACCTAGTTAATTGTAGAGTTGGATGATTATAAATTTTGTAACTAGATAATTAATGTATCAAGTTTTTGGCACCATTGCTAGGAATTAAATTTTTGGCAATATTGGTATAATTTGGAAAGAATACTACTTTGAAGTATAAAGTGTGTTATATTTGTCTTAGATTCACTGTGTGTTTTCAATATTTTGAAAAGGCAAAAAAAATTTCCTTTATCATGATTTCTATTTCTTTTATTAAATAAATCCAGAAATATTTTCTCTTTTTAATGGATAGTTTAGGCTAGTACTAGTCTAAATTCTCCCATTTTTTGTGTTCTTTTGTGTTAGTAATTGTTTTATTTTATTTTTTTATTTTTGTGTTGGTCTTACAAGAACATGCAAGGAATGAATTGTAATCAATCATGCCAAGGATATTTCATCCTTTGGATTATGGAGGTATAACCAATGAGGTTAATTCTTATGATATTTTAGTTATACTTAGGATTGGTTATCGTGATATATCAATCTCATTAAAAGCTATAGAAGAACAAATAATTAACTTTTGTGCTAATTCAATTTATTTTAATGGTTTATATTGTGATTCTTTTGCAGGTAACCATGCTAATAGGGAATGTGCATGTCAATATGATCCCTACCCTTGTGATTATCAAATAGGATGGTCTGACCATCCTAATTCTTTCTCGAGCTACCATGATTTTCCTCATTCTTTTCCTATACCTCAAGAGTCTATGTACGAACAAATGGAGACCCATAGTGCATACCCATTGTCCACAATGATGAATGCGACCCAAGAGAACTTCAACGACCAACCAAACATCATGAAAGGTATGTGAAAAAGCTTATATGAACAATTACTACTCACCGTTCCCTATGGGGCAGTGCCAGTTTGGGAGGAATGCTTATAATAGGCATTCATGGCTACTCTTATGATTGCTTGGATATGACCACACGGAACCACCACCAACCCAAGAGGAAGATGCTATTATAAGATTTGAAAAGAAGATGATCGCCTTTATGGAGAGTCAAGATGAATCTTTAAAGTGCCAATATGAATCCTTAAAGCTCCAAGATGAATCCATTAGGAGATTATCTGACCAACTTGTTGAACCGCATATAAGTTGGTAGGTGAAGTTGAATTGACTTCTACACCAATCACAAATTGATATGATCCTGGATGAGCGGAGAACCTTTATCCAAGGATTACATAAAATTGGTAATCACGTAGCTGAAATCATCCAAGGCAAAACTAACCGTGATATTTGTTTGGGTCATGGTGTTCTTGAAGATGTTGCTATCTTGAAGATTTAAATTTTGGCCAATATTTCGAAAGCAAAAATGCTTAAATGGCCATGTTGATTAATTAATATTAGGACACATTGTGTTTTATTCGTGAGCCCAATTATTTGTTTAAAATATTGTGTAAATTGGGATGGTTTAGGTGTTGATTTAATTCTTAGTTTTTAGTCTCATTAATTAGCCTTAATAAGGCCCATTTAGCCCAAATTTTGGGGCTGCTTATGGCCAAACCCTAGCACTACTTTTTAGGAGTTTTTTAGCTAGTTTTTAGGACTTTATCAAGCCTATAAATAGGCACTATTATGGACGAATTTTGAAGCATATTTTGGTCAATAAATTTTCATCTTTTTCATGAACAAAAAGTTCTTTCTTTTAGTCTTTGGATTAAGACTTTTTTGGGATCATCGTTTGAGCAACGGTGATTGTTCTAACTGACTTAAGATTGGTTACTACCTGAACAATATGAGCAGCGGGTCAATTCTTGCTTATCTGTGTTTGTTGCTTTCATGTTTTCCTTTTGTGTTCTTGCTGTCCAATTTGTGTGATGAACTTTGGATTCTGATCCTTGGGGTTTCGGTGCCTTACTTGATCGTCGAGTTTCGTGGCATCGAGTCTAGACGATTGCGTGCAAGGTTTGTATCAGCTTTGTATCAGGGTAGGTCCAATTCAGGTCAGTTCTGTTTGTTTTCTTTTTAATTTTTTGAGATTTTCTTTCTAAGAAAATCATATCTTAGATTTTTCCAAAAAAATTGTTACTGTTCATCATTACTGTTCATCGTTGTTGTTCACTGTTACTGCATTGTTACTGTTCATCCATAAATTAAAAAATAATTATAGCTTTGATTCTTTATTGTACTTGTCTCGTTCTTGATCTTGTGCCTAGTTTTTCTCGTACCATACCTTTGTTTCCTAATTACCTGTCAATGTTCATTGTTGTGTTTATTTATAGAAGCAATAAATTCTGGTTGTAACTATTTTTTCCCAACGGCTCAATAATAAATGCACAAAAACTATCCGTTAAGGGTTTCAGACATCCGAGATAAAGATAGTGCGTCCGACAAAACGTCCGATCTCAGTATAGTTCTGTGAAGGATGTCGTTCGAATGGCCATGCATGTGTCCGTTTCATCGAATTCTGAACTGGGTTTCGGACGGTCCTGTTCGTCTGAAACAAGCTTTGTTCAGACAGTTGTATGCGTCTGTTGAGGAGCTTAGGATTCTCGATTCTTATCAATCGGACAAAAATATATGCCTTGGACGCGCCTGTGCATCCGTTGCGGGTGCATGATGAAGTTTGCTTTCTACCTGTCCATTCAGACGGTGAAATGCGTCCGAGTGAATCTGTATCGTACGCTCCTGTTCGTCTGAGAAAAGTAGCATAGTTTGGATGGTGTACTGCGTCCGAAGGACTTGTTTCCAGTAGAAAAGATAGCAGACCTGTACAGCTTGTTTTCAGAGTTTAGTGCTTATGTCATCATCAAAATAAGGTTTGGGAAACATCAGAAACCACTTATGGTTTGATATCACATTGAGAGGATTGAGTGCTAGCTCAAGTGGAGAGTATGTTTAGCCAAAAGGAAGAAGAGGAAAAGCTGATTTTTCTGCTTGTTATTTTTGATGAAGAGATGAGAGAAAAATCATATGGACTTCCTGTTATAGGAACTGATTTTGTTGGAACTCTATTTAATAAATAAATAGTAGTTTCTAAAGCATAACCCCAAAAAGAAATTGACAACTCATTCATGTTCATCATAGATCAAACCATATCCAGTACAGTTCCATTCTTTCGTTTTGCTACACCATTGTGTTGTTGTGTAATAGGACAAGTTAATTAAGAAATAATTTTATTTTCTTTTAAATATTCTTTAAATCATCTCACATATATTCATCACCCCTGTCTGATCTAAGTGCTTTAATAATTTTCAACTTATTTTTCTACTTCATTACAGAATTCTTTGAACTTTTCAAAAGATTCTGATTTATGTTTTGCTAGGTATAAATAACAATACCTGTAAAAATCATCAATAAAGTAACAAAGTAAGAAAAATCACCTCTTGGTAAATCATTAAATGGAACACAAACATCAGTATCTATTAATTCTTATGTGCTAATGGCTCTAACTCCTTTTCCTATTAAAGGAACTTTGGTCATTTTTCCAGTTTAGCACATAAGAAAAAATGGCTCACATATTGAATAAAGTTCAACATTTAAAAATTTAGTGGGTCATCTTGTACGAACATATTGATATGATAAATATTAATATGATCAAGTCTTAGATGCCATAAATATATTAGATTGATATCTCTTTTCCTTTTTAAGGATTGCACATTAGAAGAATAATTTTTCTCAATACAATTTATGAAACAATCTATAGGTTTTAGGAAATAAAAACCAACTTTAAGAAAGCCAAAAACTAAAAATTTATTATTTAATTTGATAATAACCTTGGAAGAAAAATGAAATGAATATCAAGAAATAGAAAGTTTAGAAATAGCAATCAAATTTCTATGGACTACTGGAATAAACAAACAGTCTTATAAAACTAAACTTTTATTCATTGATAATTCTAAATAGAAAGTTCCACCGGCGACTATTGCAACAATTGTATCTGCCCCCATCAATTAGTCTTTAGGTCTCCTTGAACCCCTACAATGTATTACAACTGTGTGTGTTTGTGCAAAATCCACACACCAACTATCAAATGGACAATCTATTAAATTAGTTTAAATTATAAGCAAATTTGACATACCTTCAGAAGGTTTATCATTTTTCAAATTAGCCAAATAAATGCGATAATTTCTCTTCCAATGACTAGGCTTGCTACAATGGAAACAATTTCCTTTGGCCTTTTTCTTTTATTGCTTGTAATTACTTTTCCTCCTTGAATCTTTTTTGTGAATTTATTATTTTTCTTGAAATTCTTACCTTTAGACTTGATTTCAGATAAATTTCTCTTTTCTATCAGTAGGACAATGGCTTAACTTTTTTATAAGAACCTCAACTGCTTGCAACATATTCAAGAGTTCTAGTAGAGTTACTTCCATTTTTTTCGTGTTAAAATTTAGCGCCAACTGATTGAAAGAATTAGGCAGTGATGACAAGACTACATCAGTTTTTGTGGTTAAATCTATTTTAGCCCAAGCAAGTCAAATTTATCAATGAAAGACATCATCTTAAAGCATATCTCTCGAACAGGAGTGCGTTCTACCATTTTGGTAGACATCAACTTCTTCATAACAATTTGCCAAGCATTTCTACTTTGTTCACCAAACATTTCTTTTAGGTTTATCACTATGTCCCAGCTGTATGTAGACCTTCACATTGCTTTTGTATTACCTTAACATTTAGCCAATTCATCTGTGTCATGCCACTTATAAAAAAGTTTTTCTATTCATTGGTGCCTTTAGCTAAAATAAACTCAAGGGGATTAGTGTTAAGGACAAAAGCCACTTTAATAGTAGTATGAATAATATTGAGGTTTCTTTTCCCATCCGCATAGTTTGAATAGTCAAATGATTCTCAACTTCTCATACAAAATCTTAGACTATGGGTTAAAATTAGGCATACTGAATTTGTAATTTAAACAATACAAAATAAATGCATATTTCCATATATTCAACTTTTTGAATCGTAATGGTACCACCTACAAGAAAAATATAATACACACCTTACTAGAATATCCTAGGAACAATTATATCCAACTTTTCAGGTAGGTATCAAGAACTTTTGTTTTCATGTATTAAATATTTCTTCTTTAGTTGTTAATTTTATTCTATACTTACTTGCAAAATCAATTATTTGGATAGAATTAGGTTGTTCTAATTTTAGTGCTTTATAGGTTTGAGACAAGTCTTCTTAGGAACAATCTCTTCTTATCACTTTATTACTTGTAACAATATGTGCCCTTGGGTATGAAGTCGTGCAACAGCAACAAAGAAAAAAAGCAAGAGGAAATTCAGCCCAAAATGTTTGAATTGTAAAGTGATTGCAAAAAATGCGAAGTTGGTATTTATACTAGGGTAAAATCAAGTAATGGGCCTCAATTTAAGGCAGTAATGATCCACATTCAGTGTTAGTTACATGTAATTGATACGGTAATGGTCAGATCATGTGCAGAAACAGGGCCCATTATTGCAAAAGTGGTTGATCCAAAAGAAAAATGGGTAAGCCAGTTTATGTGGGAAAATGTAACGTCTCTTACCATTGAGAAAAGTAAGATGTAACTCTAAATAAAGTAACTTGCATTTTTGGTGGGAAAGTTGACAAAAAACTAAAAAGACATGGAGAATGTTCAAGAATAAAATAAACTGATGGACTGAATGTTCATCGAGACAACTAAGGTTAGTGGGTCATAGTGAATCATCAAACTTTAAAATGGTTGCGATCATAAGAGGCTTCAAATTAGACAATTCGGTCCACAATTGAGTACTTGGATTATTATGGTTAAGAGGTACTTGTGCTTTGAAAATCAATTCATAAAATCACCTGGCAAGACGAAACCTTAGAAGGGGACTCCACTACTTCAGTAAATAATAAATCAAATGTAAAGGGTTTGCATGGGAACTGAAGGTCATAATCAAGGTCAAAAACATGTACATAAGAGCTTCATGTATGGACTCCAAGGCACTATGGTCAACTCAATGCTGAACCAAAGTTCAACTGATGGGACTATTGATGATGCATATATAGACGGGCTATATGGCAAGCTTGTATTGCTCATTAAGGACATAATTGTACTTTCACTACCTCGGATAAAGGTGGTTATGTAAGTCACCCCCTAATCGAAATCTATAAGTGCGGAATCCTTGATGCATGCTAATCCTAGCGTGTGCACTTGTCGAACAAGTAAAGAGCTATGAGTAGAGTATCATTTCCCACAAGGAAGAATGATGAATTCACAAAAAATGACAATTGGACTACATGCAATTTTTTTAGAAAATGAAAGAAATAGTAAATTAATTAACTAATATAAACTAGAGATAAAGAAATTAAATAGACAAAAGCATGAATGAAAATAAGAAAACAAGGATGCTATGGAAATTGACTTGACCTAACCAACATGATCATGAGACTTAAATCAAATAAGAATCGATTAAGATGCACATAAGATGGCAAAGTTCCCTAATTTGTATTAGTCTTTCTCAAGCTAATAACTATTCCAATTCTAATCAATTTTAAAAAACTCATTCAGGTTTATCTAAAATCAAAATCAACACATCTGTTATTTTAGAACCCTGGGTTGTTAGTACTTTTTCAAGCTATTAAATATACCACACAATTAATTTATGGTCAAGCTCCTACTATGAGCATAAACAAATTATGGTACATAGTATTATCGACTAATATTGAAGCACTAATTTATAAACATGATCAAATACCAAATCATATAGGCTGTGTTTGGATCGGTGGATTTGATTTGTAGGATGGATTTGGTGTAAATGGATTTGCATTGGTTGGATTTGAAATGATACGAAATTTGGGTGAATTTGAAATCCTGATTTAACTCTTAAAATCTCACTCTCATTTGTTGGTGGATTTCAAATCCCTAACCAAATCTATAAACTTGTTTGGATAAATCTATGATAGATTTGATTTGAAATCCAAATCTCTCCAAGTCCCACCATCTAAATGTAGCAATAGAGAAAAGCATTAACAACAAGAATACATACTCGTATGAATATAAAACCAAGAAAGAATGAACATTTATTCAAAAGAAGTACTTATGAGAAGACTGTCTTATGTAGTTAGGTCACATCAACCCCTAACACAAAACTTCTCCATAAAAATAAAAGACAAAAATAATAAAAAGAAAGTAACCACTGGAAGGCATGAAGATTTAGAGAATAAATCGACGCTTATAGTCTCCCTTCTGATGAAAGACAAAATCCTCTTGACAACACTCATTAAATCTTTTAAAGTTGTAAATGTAAAACTATTAAAATGTATATTCTAACCTAACCTACATACTACTAAGATCTAAGATGTTAAAATAGGTCCTTAAGGGTCCTATTTATGGATACAATATGTCTTGACGTGTTGGGTAGGGTTTAGGTCGAAATAGATCCATATGGGCCCAAAATTGAACTCGTAATTTGTAAAAGTGGCAAAGTGTCTTGTCCAGCAAGTCACCTCAATGCCACTGCACTTGAATTAGCCTGAGTTGCAACGTTACAACATTGAAATCTCGAATTCTCAGAGTTCTTGATGAACATCGTGACACTTGATCGTTTGATGAATAGAATGCCACCGCATTTTGCTCCCAGAACATGTTCATGATTTTAGCTTTGCTTTGCATTTTTCTTTGCACTTTTTTAACAAAAAACCTCTACCAGCCTACAAAGCACAAAAAAAAAAAAAAAAAAAAAACACATAAACATGATGAAAACACTTAGAAACATTGAACCATAAAAATTACAAAAACATGCACAAAAATCCTAAAAAGTAAACAAAACCCTGCCAAAATTTGATTCTATTTTGTAAAGTTATAAGTCCTAGTATCATAAATGTATCTTACCCACATTTAATACAAAGCATCTCTCTCTACTCTTTACTCGCAACACCTAGCAACCAAAAAAATGGCTCCATTTGGACTAATACTTTTATTCATTTTATCTAAATATTTTTCAATATTTTCTTAAATACATTTTCCAGCTGTATTTTATCTCACAGATATCACATCTCAAAATTTGTTATAGTAATTTTTCTAAATAATATTATGAATAATATCCTAAAGAATAATTATCCAAAGTACAGGGGGCAAATACTATTGAGCTATAAAATTGAAAACATAAGGGAAAATGATATTTCCACAACTAATATCTTAATGCCACATTTAATTTTGGGTAAAATGAAAAAGTAACCCTCACTACACCACTATTTTTTCATGGCTCACAAATACCACCATGTTTCATTTCTCTCTGAACTTGCTGAACTGCAATCAATCCACCTATCACACCTGAAACTAGGACAATGACATGTCGCACTTTAGGATTTCCCTAAGCGTTCAAGGCATGGTACAAAGTGCAGCTAGTAGCCACAATCATAGTATATATTCGCAATTATCATAAACAAACTATAATTTACATTTTTACAAACCAGGGTATTTTAACATTAAACAAGCTACCTGAAATGATACAAACCCTATCAACTACACTAGCACAGAAGCCAAACCAAAAGGGTAAAACAAATCTCATAATAGCTAAATAAACACACCCAGCCCTAGAAGTTAGAGTCGATACCAGAATCCCATCTCCACTTCGGCCTTCCACAAACAAGCTCAGCCAAAATCACGAATAGTTCAACTACAAAAATAATATCAATAGAAAGGATGAGCAAAATAATGCTCATTAACTATCACTTAAACTTAACTATTGAATGTAAAGCATAAAACTAATGCAGTGTTCCGTGGGCAAGTCATACTCAATTGTCAAAGAGTTGTTCAGATTCACTAATCAGATTACATGACATAATAAAGCTCTTGTAGTAAGGCTTTGCGATTGCAATATGATTCTTAATTTCACATCAGATACATAACATAGTAAGCCCCTACATATGGCCTTGATAATAAGAAGAGTAAAGTCTTCATGTTTGCTTCAATCACACAACACATTCCAATAAGCATTTTGGTCAAGCTTGGTCAGTCATCGTCATAATCAATATTGCCTTACTGTAAGCTTTCTAATGCAGTGTTCTATGGTATTATAGGGTCTTTCTATAGGCATGATAACAGTCATAAGCAATCACGCTTGGATAACAAATCATAAGAAAGTACTTATTAAACTCATAAGGTCAATGTATCATATCATGACTAAACATAGCATAGAGGTTCAGGGAATATACTATAATACAACAAATCAAATAGTTTGATTCTTCACTTACATAAAACATATGTCACACGAAATCACTGAACTCATGGAAATTATTCATTATCACAGAACTTTAGGCTACTTATATAATTAAGGCTCACAACTTACATAAATATTTGTGCTTACACCAGTCAAATGGTATATAAGCTGCAAGGATTAGAACTCTATTATCATACCCAACAACAAATTATACAATAAAGTGTTCACCATATTCATAGATATCAATGCAAGGTTTTACCATTCTTATGGCATGAACATGAGTGCTGATACAATGATAAACAACCTTATGAAACTCAGTGTATCAATATGCCAAAATAATACTCTACATGATTAACATGCTAATAGACTAACCCTAACTTTTCCCAGTAAGTACTTAAGTGACTACTTTGCAAGATGACGATCACCAATGCAATGATTTATTTGACCCTATATGCTCAATCATGAAGACTTTTATGAGTGACTAGCATATTTATCAACACAATAACAAATGGACTAGGTCTAGGCATATAGTGGCAAACACTTGTATAATTGCACAAAAGACCTAGTCATAAAACACTCACGGATTACACAAGTCATACACAAAACACCACTCACATTTTGCATGAATATACAAATCTGTAAGTTAGCCAAAACATTCACCAATACAAGGCTCATTAACAATAAGGGCTTTATACCACTTATGTATACATTAGGCAAACCTTTATAAAACCAATCATTCTTACCTTCATTTATTCATATCATATTAATTGTTTCTCATAAGATATATATTGAATATTCAATAAAAAGTTGCAAGAACTATTTACGTTGGGAATTCCTCCTTCGGAAGCCTAACTTCTCTTGGTGAAATTCCTTATCCTAAAACCATGGCAAGGTAATACCACACATTAGATCAGGCCTAGGGGTACAATATAGGATAATGTACCAAAAAGCAAGAAAAAGCAAGAACAAAATTTTGGGATGATTAAGGTAGTTGGTGCACATGAACAACAAGTGGGTGAATATGATGAGCTAGTTGGTCACTCCAACAAACCCATGAAGCGGCTCACTTTGATGATCAAATATCACTCCAAATGCTTGGAAACAAGTGTTAAGACATGTATGAACAAGTTATGGAAGTTCTAGGCAAGTGAAAATATGATTAAACACCAAAACCCTTGGTTTAAACACTAAGAAATTTGGAAATTCATCAAAGACATCCTATCCCAGAACAACAATACCTAAAAACTTATGTTAGAGTACAAATTCAAACCATGGATCAAGGCGGGTCATATAGTAAAATAATTTAACAAGATTCAATGATTAACAACAGGATTTAGGAATTTAGAAATCATGAAATAAAGCTTAAAACCCTAGCTCATAAAACCATGCAATAATCCATTAATACTAACCTAGATAGCTATAATTTTAGGTTTGATTCACTTATGTAGGAAACCTTCAATTCCCCTTAATTAATTTGTTTGTTGCCTAAAATTTGAAGAAGCAACAAAGAGAAGTTGAGAGGAAAGTTTATGAAATTTTGTTAAATAAAATAGTAGAAGTAGTAGAAAAAGATTTAGAGCAAGAGTTGCTTTCTTATAGGGTAAAGTTGAAGTTCCACAAATTGCACTTTAACCCCTCAATTTCAATCTTATCTCATTTTATACCCCAAAACTAAAATGAAAACTATGAATGGTAAAATGATCATTGGACAACCAGATTAGTGAAAGACATTAGGAATGTCAAATCGCAAAACAATCTAAGGGCGTTGCACCTCTACTAGCAACTCCCGACAAATAATTCTCCACTAATGGAAAATTTTGACATTTTATCAAAATCAATTGGGTAATACATCATCTGTGGCAATATGATTTACCAACCACAAATTACATAAGATGCCATTATGTAATAGACACTATTTTTCTCTCATCATGAGAGTCTTTTCTCTCTCTTGATGTGTCTAGGTTTCAGTTTCCTTCCTAGAGTTTTCTATCTTTATTCAAATTTCGGTCATGACTTTAATATTTGTAAATCTACATGCTTGACATTCCATAATTTGACTCTACTTTCATATCATTTCTAGTGTCTATTTGTTGTTTCTTTTCATTTTATTTCAGATTCAAAAGAGTGAAAATTTTCAAAAAAAAATACTAATTTGTTTTCGTGCTTTCAATTATTGTTTTCATTCTTTGTTTTTAAGTTATAATTTCACTTTGTAGTTGATTTTGTCTACCTAGTTTTTCAAATGGATGACAATATGATTTAACAGTTTAAGGGTGACAACACTAAGAATTATATGTATTCTAGTTTTGACCATTCCTAGTGATTTAGTATGTTTTTATCTATTTTTACTTTTATGTATTAGAATGTGTTGGTATAATTTTATTAAGTATTTTAGTGCTTATTTAGGTGTTAATCATCATATTTTACTACGGTTTTGTGTTTAGAATTTGTGTCAGGTCATTGACCTATTTCTGTTGGGAGTTAGGTTTTATTTGTCTTTGTTTGACTTTTATTTTTGGTTCATTTTGTGATAATTTTATTTAAATTTTTAGATTTTATTTTAAGTTTTTATTATAGCTAATAAATTTCTCCTATGTGTTAGGGCACGGTAGGAAAAAATGGCACATCAATCGGGCATCGAACAAAGATTTTCGAAGCAAAATGGTGAAGTGCTACATTTCAGAAGTTTAGTCAGTGTCGCGACACCAAAATTTGATGTTACGTCACCAAGCCAAACTCTGAGAGTCAGAGTTTCAGTCAGTGTCATGACAACAACAATTTGATGTCGCGATTGTTGGTCCCAAAGCAATCTAAGAGGGGGGGTTGAATTAGGTTTCTAAAAATACTTTTAGAAATATTAAACTTATTGAGATTTTTCAACTAATAATTAATATAATAGAATCAATGAAATTGTGAAGTAAGAAAGAGAGGAAATTAAACAACCAATACTTCCAAGCTAACAAGACCCCCTTGAAGTATTAATTCACTAGAATGCTTCACACACTTGGTGAGCCAATAATCGTTACAAAGTAGGGAAATTCTTGTTCACACTAAAACTTTTTTAGTTGAGCCAAGAATTTTACTCACAGCCTCACTTTCGTACAAGATTATCACTCCACTCAAAATTGAATTGCGCTCTAAGCTGCACACTAATACAATATAGCACTATAGCCAATTTGTACTAAAATTGCTCTTTTCTAAGGCTTGTATTCAATGTATTAGATGATTTTTACAGAATAGTAGAGCAGTTATTTATAGGAGCAATAAATGGTGGTTGCAACTACTTCCTAACGGCTAAATAATAAATGCACAAAAAGTAGCCGTTGAGGTTTCGGACGTCCAACATAAGTAGGATGCGTCCGACACAGCGTCCGATCTCCATGCAGTTGGTGAAGAACATTGTATGTACAGCCATGCATGCGTCCGTTTCATCGTCCGAACGGAGATTCAGACTGTCATGTTCGTCCGAAAGAGACTGTTTTCTTCTTTGTTCGGACAGTTGTGTGCGTCCATAGAGAAGTATTAAGAACCTTGCTTTCTGCCTGTTGTATCGGACGGTGAAATATGTCCGAGGAGCTTGACATAGTTCGGACGGTGTACTGCGTCCGAACACCCTGTCTCCTGCAGAACAAGTAACAGACCTGCAAAGCTTGTTTACGGAGTTTAGTGCTTATCTTATCATCAAAATAAGGTTTGGAAAACATCAATCTCCCCCTTTTTGATGATGACAAACAGTCATGGAATAATTATGTAAAATCAACAAATATGAGTGATAACCAATCATTTTGCAATATAAATTACAACTCCCCCTTTTGACATCATCAAACAAAGCTCCCCCTGAGAAAGTGCAAATATTCAACAGGAATAGTGCAAAAAGATGAAGTAATTCATAAAAGGATAAAACCCAAATATACCCAAATATTCAACAAGAATAGTGCAAAAAGATAAAGTAATTCATAAAGGGATAAAATTGAGAACGAATCCAACTAGTCAAAGGAAAAAATTAAGAGAAATGCCAAAACTAAAATACATATTATTAAAGAATCTAAGCCGAGTCATTTTTCTTCTTAGAGCGTTTTTTGATCTTGCGGCGTTTGGAAGGGGCGTCATCATCAGTAGCCTCATTGTCTTCATCGTTTTCATTACGGCGTTGCATGATGAAATTGAATGTGTCATCAATGTCCTCATCGTCGCCTTCATCTTCATTGGCCGCACCTTGATTATTTGTGTCCTCTTCGTCATCCTCACGAACATCTCCTTCTTCGGCATCGTCATCTAGATCGGTAGAGGAGTCGAGTGGATATTGTGATTGAATATTGGTAAATTGAACCTGAGCTGAAGTAGACATGCCCAAGCTAAGTGCCTCTTGGAGAATCAACTGACGAGTTTCAAGTCGCTTTAACTTACGATTAGTGCGACGTTGAAAGGAACTTACTTGAGTGCTCAAAGAAGTGAGAAGGCCACAGATTTGAGAAATTGAAGGTTCAGAGGAAGATGGACGAGGAATCATGGACTGGTGGAGGTGTTTGAGGAAGAGAAGAATGGGGAAGTGCCAAACCAAAGGTAGAGGCCTGGGATTTTACTCTTTCACACATCAAAAGATGCCTTAGTTAACCATTGATCGTTAAAAAAATGGAGGCCTTTTCGTTCAATATAAGATTTGTTGAAATAGGGGGAAAATTGTTTGTTTCCGCTGAAAGGTACATCAAGGAAATCAAATACTTTGGTGAAAAATTTTCCAAAAGGAATGTTTCGTCGGGTGTCAGTAAGAAAGAGTTCCCACAGGGAGCAGAAAAGATACCCAAAGTCAAGAGGAATTCCCTTGAAAACGCAAAAAAATAAGTAAAACTGCATTTTTTCGGGCTCAGTGCGATGCCCATCTGTTGGTAACAACAAATTCGTGACAAGAGTGTACAGAATGTTCAGTTCAGGAGTGAGCAGTTGTTGGCCCAAAAAGTAACCTAAGAGGGGGGTGAATTAGGTTGTATCTAAAACAAACCTTTTTATGTGCTTAATGCCAAGAGAAATTCAACCTTTATGCACCAAATAAAAACTTAAGCACAAATGAATACAATAGATATTCAACAATTTAAGCTTAAAGAACAAATAATAATATTGAGATTAACCTGAATCAAACCAAACTCCCAAGCTTCTCAAGCTTGGAGCTTATAACTACAAAGAGCTTCTTACAAGGTAACTACCAAGTTCTCAACTTGAAGTTTAGCCACTAAAAGTCTCTTCAAAGTAGATGAGGCAATAACCTTTTGTACACAAATGAGGATCACTCTTGCTCACACTAATTTCCTTTAGTTGAGCCAAGAGTTTTACACTCACAACCTCCCTTTGTTACAATTGTTATCTCTCCACTCTTACACTTGAAGAACTCTTACACTTCTAAGCTCTTTTCACAAAACTACCTACACTATTACAACACTTGTACCCACTATTTCTCCCAAATAGCTCAAGATTACTTGTAATCAATGTAGCATTCTCTCTTTGTTTAATTTAGGCTAAGGAGTATTTAAGTTCATAGTTGTCCAAAATCTGCTTCTAACAACTTTCCAACGGCTATTTTCTGTTTACTGGAAAACTAGCCGTTGGACCTTTCGGATGGCCGATGCAGTGGGTGTGCGTCCGAACTAACTAGCCGTTGGACCTTTCGGACAGCCGTTGCTAATCTCTGTGTCCGACACTACGTCCGTTCTCTGAGGGTATACATTCAGACGTCCGAGGATGCATTCGAACCTGTGTCCGATCGAAGCAATGTTTTCTGGAAATATGATCGGACGCTGTTCTTTGTCCAAGACTACTTCAGATTCTTTTGTGTCGGATGATTACCATCGTCCGAAACTCTATCTTTTGGACAGTCATTTGCATCCGTGGATTCTTCTGATTATTTTGTTCGAATGATCATTTGCGTCCGAGCCTCCCTATTTTGCTGCACACTTGTTTTCAAACTGTTAGTGCGATTTGGTCATCATCAAAATGTGATTATCATAATTGGGGTTCAACAGCAATGTGGTTTTGGCTTCCAAGGCAGCATGTTTGAAATTGATGTTAAAAATAGCTCTGACCTCATCAATGTCAAATCGAGTATCAATAGCGGGCCATTTATCTAAAGAAAAGAAAATCATTCGAATTTGATACTTCACATTCAAAAATAGTGTTGATGATGTTGGAGGAAATTTCAAGATTTATGCTGTTTACACGAGAAACTAATGTGCAAATAGTGGGGCCTTTCCTGTGAATTGAAGCACCATGTCATGATAACCGGGTAAGTCAGTATGAACTAAGTGACCCCAATTTGTTTTTCAAAACATGATTTGACAATGGGAAGATTAAATTCATCGAAAAGACTCTGAGAAGCAGGGCGTTGAACGATTATAGATTTGCTAAAAAGAGATGTATACCGTTTGGATGCCTTGGCATCGATGAATTTTGGTAAGGTTGGATTTGATGAGGCTTGAGGATTAGCAGACGATTCCCCACGCACCGGAGCTTTTGACATCTATTTGAAATAATTTGAAATCATTGAAACATGCAAATCGCGAGAAACATGCGAATGGATTCTAATCTAGCCATGGGTTTCATCAAAGTCAATACCTTCTTCTTGAGCATACCCTTTTGCAACAAGTCTAGCTTTGTTCCTTATGATTTCACCTTGATCATTTAATTTGTATCTAAAAACCCATTTTGTTCCAATTACAGGATGAGAAGATGGTCTTTCAACTAAGGTCCATACGTTATTTTTCTCAAATTGACTAAGTTCATCTTGCATGGAAAAGACCCAAGATTCATCATTCAAAGCAACATCTACACGTTTAGGTTCAATGAGAGAAAGTAATGCACAATTACTATTCAAAGGTTTATGAGAATGAGTAGTTATCCCATCGGATAGATGACCTATGATTAAATCTTGAGGGTGACTAGAGACGAATCTCCAAGGTTTTGGAAGCTCTTTTGGAGTATCCTCGTTCTTTTCTGCTTCATCATCTACTTGATGGTTGTTGACATCATTGCTTGATGTGATCTCTTGATGATCTTCATGTAATATCAGGAGATAGTGAGCTTCTCGACCTCCTTTTGAATACCTATATCTTCATCTTCACATAAATTCTTTGAGATTACATCATTAGCTTCATCAAAGGTAACATGTACAACTTCTTCAATCAAGAGCGTTCTTCTATTGTATACTCGGTATGCTTTTTTGTCACTAGAATATCCTAGAAAGATCCATTCATCCTATTTTTTGTCAAATTTACCAAGATTTTCTTTGATTTTTAAAACAAAACATTTGCAACCAAAAACTTTAAAATAGCTCACAACGGGTTTTTTACAAAAAGGAGTTCATAAGGAGTTTTGTTTAAAAAGAATCTTAATAAAACTCACATTCATGACATAACAAGCCGTGTTAACAGCTTCGGCCCAAAAATATTGTGGTAAGTCGCATTCACTAATCATAGTTCTAGCGGTTTCTTGAAGAGTCCTATTTTTCCTTTCAACAACACCATTTTGTTGAGGGACTCTAACAACCGAAAATTTATGAAAAATACCGTTGTGATCACATAAAATGATAAATTCGGGAAAACCTCCAAATTTAAATTCGGCACCATTGTCACTTCTTAAACGAATGATCTTTAAATTCAATAAATTTTGAATTTTGGAAAACAATTTTACAAATTTTTCAAAAGCTTCATTTTTGTGAACAATAAATAATACCCAAGTGTACCTAGAATAGTCATCTACAATAACAAAGGCATATTTGCAACCACCAAGACTAGCATGTTGAGTAGGTCCAAATAAGTCTAAATGCAACAATTCTAAAGGTTTATGAGTGGACACAAAATTCTTTGGTTTAAAAGAAACTTTGACTTGTTTACCAAATTGGCATGCATCGCAAATTTTATTTTTCAAAAATTTTAGTTTTGGCAAACCTCTTACCAAATCCTTCTTGGCAATTTTTTCAATCAAATCCATGTTAAAATGACAAAGTCTTCTATGCCAAAGCCAAGGATCATCTATGGAAGCGGTAAGACATTTTACATTGCTATTGCTAATTTTATCAAGATGAATCACAGATAAACATCATTGTGCCTAGGACCTTTGAATATAACAACATGATTTTTATCAAGGATAAGAAATTCATGCTTGGTAAAAAATACATATAAATTTTTATCACAAAGTTGACTTACACTTAATAAATTATAGTTCAAATTATCAACAAGAAGCACATTCTTAATCAAGGTTTCACCATTTTTACCTACATCACCAATGCCGATTGATTTTGCTTTATTGTTGTCTCCAAATGTGACTTTTCCACTGTTTTTGGATGTGAGATTTGTGAAGAGAGAAGCATCACCCATCATGTGCCTTGAACATCCACTATCTATGAACCACTTAACACTGTTGGTGATGTTAAGTACCTATACAATAGATCAATTGATAACTTTTGGTACCCACATTTTCTTGGGTCCATTTGAGTTAGTGAAATTGCTATCAATCCATGCGGCTCTCATTCCAAGTTTCTCATTTTTTTTGACATAACGCATATTCTTGACATGTCCATGTTGTTGGCAATATCTTGAACATACAAATAATATTTTTATTTCCATATAAAGAGGATTTTGATTTTACAAAACATAAGTCATCCCTTCTAAACATGATAAAATTTTTGTTGATTAATACATTTCTATTTCTTTTCAAATCAACAACATTTTCTTTCTTTCTAGTCAAGAGAGCATTCAAATCATCCAATCTTTTCTTCAAGGAGGCTTGTTCTTCCTTGACCTTTGATCTCACATGCATTCTTTTCTTCAAGTCACAATTTTCTTGTGATAGCCTATTATTTTCATTCACAAGTTTAGAGTTAGCATTCAATAGAGCATTTGATTTCTTCACTAACTCCTTATTTCTAGCATATGATTCCTTTAAGCTATCATGCAATTTCAAAATGAAAGCTTCAAGATCATTTTCATCATTGGAGTCATAGTTAGAATTTACCTCATCATTTCCAATGGCCATAAAGGCCATTTGTGCCGACTCCATTTCTTCTTCGACTTCTCCTTCGGAGTTGCAATCATCCCATGTGATTTTTAACAATTTGAAAGTTATTGAACCTAGGCTTTCTTCATTCCTTCTTTTTCTTGGAAGGACACTCATTTGCAAAGTGTCCGAGTTGACCGCATTCAAAGCACTTTTCATTTTGCTTCTTCATTTCTAGCTTAGTCTTTCCTTTGAAATTAATTGAATTTGTAGCTCCATCTCTTCTCATTCTCCGTTTGTTGATGTAATGTTTAAGAAATCCTTTGGTGATGAGTGCAAGATCTCCTTCATCAAGATCTTCATCTTCTAGATTGATGGAGCCATTTTCATCCTCTTCTTGAGAGGTCTTTAGAGCAATGCTCCTTCTTGGTCTTGCTTCTTCATCATCCACCACTTTGACCTTCAACTTCAATTCATAAGATGTAAGAGAGTTTATTAGCGATTCAATGGGCATTGAATTTAAATTCTTGTCTTCCTCTATAGCAATTGTTTTGGCATCCCATTCTTTGGATAGAGCATTTAGGATTTTTCTATTCTTTTCACCCAAAGAATACTCCTTACCCAAGGTTTCAAGATCCGTAATGATGTCATTGAACCTACAATACATTTTGTCAATATTTTCATGTGGTTCCATCTTGAAGGACTCATTCTTGGCAACAAGGATTTCTTTTCCTCACTAACATCGTCGCTCCCTTTGTGGATTTCCTTCAATTTATCCCAAATTTCTTTAGCGGAAATGCATCCCTTTACGCGAGTTGATTCATTAGCATCCAAGGCATTATATAGCACATTCATGGCTTTTGCATTTAACGTCAAGTTTGCCTTGTCTTGTGGAGTGAGCTCATCCCTTGTCTTTTCTCTTCTTCTATTTGTGTGATCATCAATGATAGTAGCTTCAAAGGGACCTTCATTAACAACATACCACAAGTCAATATCAATAGATTGCAAAAATATTTTTATTCTATCTCTCCAACTAATAAAATTTGCCCCATTGAACATAGGGGGCCTAGTAACGGATTGACCCTCAAAAAATAGAGCATTGTTGGTTGCCATAATATTTCTTTTCTCAAAAGCAATTAAGCAATAAAATGAGACCAAGCTCTGATACCAATTGTTGGTCCCAAAGCAACCTAAGAGAGGGGGTGAATTAGGTTTCTAAAAATACTTTTAGAAATATTAAACTTATTGAGATTTTTGAACTAATAATTAATATAACATAATCAATGAAATTGTGAAGTAAGAAAGAGAGGAAATTAAACAACCAATACTTCCAAGCTAACAAGCTTGAAGTATTAATTCACTAGAATGCTTCACACACTTGGTGAGCCAACAATCGTTACAAAGTAGGGAAATTCTTGCTCACACTAAAACTCTTTTAGTTGAGCCAAGAATTTTACTCACAACCTCACTTTCATACAAGATTATCACTCCACTCAAAATTGAATTGCACTCTAAGCTGCACACTAATACAATATAGCACTATAGCCAATTTGTACTAAAATTGCCCTTTTCTAAGGCTTGTATTCAATGTATTAGACGATTTTTACAGAATAGTAGAGCTACAGTTATTTATAGGAGCAATAAATGGTGGTTGCAACTACTTCCTAACGGCTAAATAATAAATGCACAAAAAGTAGCACGTTGAGGTTTCGGATGTCCGAGATAAGTAGGATGCGTCCGACACAGCGTCCGATCTCCATGCAGTTGGTGAAGAACATTGTTCGGACTGCCATGCATGCGTCTGTTCCATCGTCTGAACGGAGCTTCGGACGGTCATGTTCATCCGAAAGAGACTTTGTTCGGACAGTTGTATGCATCCGTAGAGAAGCATTAAGAACCTTGCTTTCTACCTGTTGGTTCGGACGGTGAAATGCGTCTGAGGAGCTTGACATAGTTCAGACGGTGTACTGCGTCCAAACACCCTGTCTCCAGTAGAACAAGTAACAGACCTGCAAAGCTTGTTTACAGAGTATAGTGCTTATGTCATCATCAAAATAAGGTTTGAAAAACATCAGCGATATTGAAAGCAACTGGGGCAAAAAAGTCTTTGTTTGGGGCTCATTTTTACTGCACTATTCTTCCATTACCCTAACACTATATAACCCCTTTTAAGCCTCATTTGAGACAAAAATTTGCTAGTAGGAGTAGGCTAGATTAAAGAGTAATTTTCTTCCTTTTTCTCTCGGTTTGGGGAGCATTTTCTTATATTAAATTTGATTAGGATTTATCTTTCTTGTTATTGTAATTTTCAAGTTGAAGATTCAAGCTTTTTAGTGGAAGTTCTTCTTTATGTTAAAACTCTCTAAATTAAGCTTTAATTTCATGTTCCTTTATTTAATTGGTTTAATTGCTTTCATCTAAGTGCTTTCTTTATTGATCTCTTAGTGTAATTTTGAGATCAGTTCATGGGCTTTCTTTAAAAATCACTACAAGAAATAGGGCTTTGGTCACCAGGCCAAGTTATCACAAAAAGTCAAGCAGGTGGCCACTAAAACACTTTAGTGACGACGATTCAGCTCGTCACTGTGCGTGGCTAAAGGCTTCATGCTAAAGCCTCATAGTGATGACAAATCAAAGTCAGTCACTAAATGGGTGTTTTATGTGACAACTACAATTCATCACAAGATAGTGACGAATATATGTCGTCACAAAAGGCCCTAAAAATGGTCACTAAATCTGGCACATCATCACTAAATGTTATACTTTGTGACAACAAGAAGACGTCACTAATTACGTGTTCGGTCAATGCATTTAGTGACGACATTTTGAGACGACTTGTGACAACGGTAGAGTTACTAAATATGCATTTAGTTAATGCAATTAGTTACGACATTTGTGACTACAGGAGAGAAGTGACATTTTTTTATATCTTTTCATAGACGAATTCTGTACATTCTCACACCTAGGATTTACATATACAACATATACCGCTGTCAAGGGGGAATTTCTTATTAGTTAGTTATTTCGATTCCAAAAAGGGTAAAAAAGATCATAAAATGGGCTATTGTTATAGCCTATCTCTGTAAAGTGAAAGTGGAATTCATCCTTTGTTTTTTCCTTTCCATTCACTCGGATTTCTTCCGTTTCTGATGTATATCGATTTTGTCCGGATCCTCTTTTTCTTCCGAAAAAGGGTAAGAAGAAGGATCTTCTTCGGTGGATCCCTCCCTGGCTAAACCTATTGATGGTAGGGGTGAAATTTCAGCTTCTGAATCTCGATTAATTGAATCTCCTGCCCCGGTATGTGTTCGGTCAATGCATTTAATGACGACATTTTGTGACTACGGACAGTAGTCACTAAATATGTGTTTGATCAACACATTTAGTGGCTACCTTCGAACCTTTTTTGTGACAAGCAGAGTTGGTCACAAGGTTTTCAAACCTGTAAGCACCGATGAAAATTTTTCTTGGAGATTTGATTACTAACAATGCTAAAAAAAAAAAGCACATCGACATTTTGCTAAAATACAATTATAAAACTTATAGCCTAGAAAATAAGATTTCATTGCCATAATCATTATCCAACAATATAAAACATGAAAGAGTACCAAATAACTATAACAGTTAAGTCTTTATAAGTTTCAACACCTACTAGATTTCAATACAACGTCTCTTATCCATGTCTTCAAATATAACTAGCTTAAATTCAGTAGTACATAGGAGGCAGGCCTACAACATCAAAAGCATCAGAAAGAAAAAAGTTACACTTCTTCCCAAATAAACTTTTTCGACGGTGAGCTTCAATGCAAGTCACTGCAAGATGAATCACAGGGGAAAAAGAACATACGCTAATTAACAAATTTATTAAGTCGATTAAAGTATGACAACTGGACTTATTAAACAAATACCAAATTCAATAAACAGTTGTTCAATATGCCATCACAACAACTTATCTCCTTTAATTTTCCATTCATGAATAATAGTCTAGCACCATAATATTCTCAAAATATACTCAATTATGTGTAGCAATTATAGTTTCTCATTTTGGTGGAAAATCATCTATAATTGGCGATGGAAATGCATCCACAATCCAAAAAATGTAGAAGCTAAATGGATGATAACTTACATTATTTTCAGACTGCATCGCAACTAATAGACCAACTTTCTCAAGAAGTGAATAAGCAGGTACCATCTTCGCGTCAGTAACCATTTGTTGGTCTTTGACCTCTATGATCAATTCTTGTTGAGCATTGACTTGCTGGACCAAAGTTGTAGCAGGTTCTTTAGCTTTATTTGCTCTTTTTCTCTCTTTTTCAACTTCAGTACGATACCTTTCAAAGGCAAGAAGCTGCCCCTTCGGCGCTGACCAACCCCGTACATTTCCAGGTATACACTTAAGCTCTTGAAAACAAATTTCATTTAGTGTCAATCCTTTTGTAGACTACAAACTTTCCAATTTTCCTATAGTGAAGAAATACTTCATTATGAGTCTTAAGCAATTAATCATGTAATAATAACTCTAAGTTCTCACCAGCATTTCATCAGCCTTATCATTAACTTTCTTGCCCTTCTTCTTAGAGAAATGAGCAATCCTGTAAGCATCAATGCCAAAAACATCTTGGCCTTCAACCCTCCTCTGTGGAAATTTCAATAAATATTTGTTAAGGCGAAAAACATATGAAAGAAGATTTCATCTAAAATAAGTTAAACTGTGTCTACCTTTTCATCGATCATCCCTGCAATTGACTTTGTCCTAGTAGTAGTTGGAGTTCGGCATCGTGCACAATTTTTCTTATTTCTTGCACTTTGATCCTAAAAAAATAGATTTGAAAGGTCATAGACAAATAGAATTGTGTCATTACAAAGTAACATGGTCATAACTTAAAACTAGTGAACTTTTTTTAATAAAATCACTTCAAGATCTATTCAAGATTGATGCCTTGATCAGGATGAAAAATCTCTTTTCTTAATCTAAATAACTTTACACAAACAAAAATCTTAGTAATACTTGATTCTACTGACTAGTTGAAATAGTTCAAAGTTATGACTTTTAACCACAAGGACTTGCTCTTGCTACCACTCTATACAATATTAAGCTAACTTATTCATCAAGCAGAACAATCTCATATAAGATATAAAAACATGAGAATAACTTGATTACCAAGCACCTTTACTTGACTCAGTCCTAGAGCTAATGTTACAAGAATGTTGTTATTCCAATACCAAAAATACAACTTACTGATACCATCCCATTTTACTTAGTAGTTTGCTCTTTGTTATAATCCACTTCAGCAAGCAAAGAATCTCAAAATTAAATACAAAATTCTACCAACATATTCAGCAAAATGTCATCAAAATTCTTTCTTTAAGAAAAAACAATGAACAAGCTAGTAGCAATCTATCTTGGTGACATTCTGGTCCATCCGTCACAAATCTATGCTTTATCATTCAAAATTCTTTATCATACTTATATCCTAAAAAGTATGAACTCATAGAAAAAAAATAGAAAATAAAGTAAATTTAAAACTAGTGAACTTAACTTGAAATCTTTAGAGTCAAATTCCTCACATATAATTTAATCCACGCCTCCTTCTCAAAGCCCTCAGGAACGTGCTTTATTGCCTCCTCTTTTGATGGGCACTTCAGAAAGCGCTTATGTAACTTATGTTTAAATGCCTTCATTTGAGAGGCAAGCTGCTGCTAAATACGTTTCTTTACTTCGCTGGACTTTTTCCAACCTCATATTGTTGCTATATTTACAAAAATCATGAAAATTAAATGAGTCTTGTTTGGCTATTAAGATCAATATTGTATAATATTTGAACTAATTTTCAAAGAATCAATACTGTGCAATTGTTGCATATGTCTTCCTTCAACTTTGAGGTCAATTTGAACCATGTTGGGTTACTCAAAGAGGCAAGTTTATGAACAATATAGCCACTCTCACTTATGAAATTCTGAGCATCATCCCCAACTATCCTTCAAGACACTTCATCTATACAAATAGTCAAGGATGAGTTTTTCCTCCTTCTATTGGCCAATCTGAAATTCCTTGTAGGACCCCTCTTTGCCAATACAACTGTTCATTTATTGTAAGACATAGAATAGTTACTATTGGAAAACACTTTCAGGGAGTGACATAAAAGAAATTCATGTACAAATTTCATTAAATAGAAATAAACTTCATGAATTTGAGAAGTCAATACCCCAACCATACAATATTCAATTTTGTTGTGTTCATAACCCTAAGAAAGAAAGAAAGAAAGAAAGAAAGAAAGAAAGCAACACTCATAGCATGAAATACTAGTATGGTGCGTTCTTGACTTCCTATTTTAAGTAAAAATAGAGACTGGGAAATCAAAAAAAAAAAAAAAAAGCATCCACACCCGACGAAAGAAAAATCACAATCCAACCCAAAGAAGAAAAAGAAAAAGTAGAAATAATTAAAGTAGATGAGTATAGATGAAGGAGATGTTTGCTCATCCACCAAATAAAAAGGTTGGATTACCTGGACGATACGTTCGCTCTTCCTCATCTTCTTCATTATTCTCATGGTGGTTGTGCTCATTTTCTTCATCATTCTCATGGTGCTTGTGCTCATCTTCTTCATCATCCTCATGGTGGCTGTGCTGCCCAACTGTAGGTGTGAGGAGCTGTCACAATTTATATTGGCTATCAAATTCAGTGATCACCTTATTCCAGAACTTTTGCCTACATTTCTTTGTGAAGCTGGATAATGCTGCTCAGTTTTATTTCCTAATTCATCCCCAAGATGAAAAGTAGTGATGACCTTGTTAGTTGTGAGGTGTGCACTTCATCTGGGAGAAGATTGTACAACTGAACTTTTCATTAGACGTGGATCTACCCTACTCTTAGTGGAGATCGAGCAGCACTTGAACCAGCTCACTATTCACTCCTATAGGTTGATTGGCATTTGAAAATGTTCCTCTCTTGTTTAATCCTTTGCTCCAGGTCCAACCATTTGCAATAATTAACAAAGGGTCAAAACATCATTATGAGGAAAGTTGTAACTACTAATGGAAAAGAACAAAAGATGAAATAGTATAGCAAAAAAAAATTTTGATGCCAACTAAAGTATACAAATTAAGATGTTGCATATAAACCAGTAAACAACCAGAAAATTCCAAAATAATTCAAAGCACCCATTTGCAAAACACTAGTCATTAGGCCACAAGTCCTCATTTTCATCGTTACAGATTGATTGATTTTCATCAATGTCATGCATTGATGATCATCTATAAAGTCATCAACATGAATTGGACAGACCCTTGATGAACCCTTCATCACATTGGTGTGAACTGAATCAGAAGCCAACATCTACAAAGACAAAGTGCCCCTTGCAAGAGATGGTATGTCGAAGTTCAAATCAACGACAAGGTCTATGCTTGGTTCTTCTTCTTGATAAACTTCTTCATCTAGTCCTTCATCTAGCCGTAGTGAAATATCATATGCGTTACAAGGACTAAACCTTTGTACAACATGCTAATCGCTTCCTAATCTAAGATCTTTCAAATAAAAAATGTGGTGAACTTGGTCCACAACAATATAAGGCTAATCATGGTACCATGTTCTAGAAAAATTAAGACTACAAATATCCCATTCTTTATCAATACGTAATCCACTCCTATCTCTAGTTTTTCACTGTTTACATTTAAATATCAATTCCTTTTTCTTTTCTACTAAGTATTCAACTTCAATAATGTCCTCCAATACCCTAAAAAAATCAACAATGTTATTTCCATGCTTTCCCTTCACCACAACCCCGTTATTTTGAGTTTTTCTACCCTTTTCCCTACTCGTAGTATGAAATCAGTAGCCATTTACCATTCAACTAGTGTACTAACAAACTCTATTTTCTAGTCCAAATGCCAAAGATCCTTATAGGTTTCAGGACAAGATAAAACCTACATATAGTAGAACAACAAATTAATGAGTAATTTATAAATTTTAAACTTTGTAATGAAACAAGGTACTTTTTTTATGTCCCTTACACATTGACGAAACCATGAAGCAAATTGCTTATCATGACGTTGATCCAGATTGTGCATATACTTTCTACCTCAAACTTTTTTTGGGCTCCCTAAATGAATGAAAGTATTATCATGTAATCTATCAACTTAAAAACTATACTATATTTTGATCCAAAAATTCTGAAGCGCACAATGTTTTAAGTAAATTAGGAAAAAAAAAACTTACTATATGAGTTCTTCTAATTAATCACAATTGTTAGTACAAATGTATAAAGCATCTCTAATTCAAGTGATTTTCAAACACCTACACAAGGTTTACCAAATGGATGACCCTTTCCCCAAAAAAATAGATATTTCACCTGATGTTTTTGTCAATTCATTTTTGCGCGATCAACTCTATTGAAAATTATTTCAACATCATGCAAGTATATACTATAAATAATTAGACACTCCTTGTCTATGTACCGCTCAGCAATGCAACCTTCTAGGCGATATTTATTATGGACATATCCTGTCAATGTCCCCATTTTCCTGTACATACCTGAAATGTTTAGTTTTTAATTGCATATTTTGTGCGAAATGCAAATATAAATTAATATGTCATCAGTACATCTCGAATGGAAACATCCAACGATATTGCGATGGACCGGCAATTTTTGATTCGTATGGTAAGTGAACAATAAGATGCATCATTATGTCAAAGAAGAAAGGTGGAAAAATTCGTTCCAACTTGCACAAAGTGAGAGCAAAGTTCCTCTCCTCCTCGTCCTAAACAGATCTAAAAAAGAAGTTTTTGAACATAAATTCTTGAAGAATTCACTAAGCTCAAATAAAACTTGTCGAAATTCTTTCGTCAAACATCCTCTAATTGCAAATGGGAGAATCCGTTGTATGAAAATATGAAAATCATGTCTTTTCATTATAGACAATTAGAACACTTCACTATTTATGCAGCAAGAGACATTTGAAGCAAAACCATCAGGGATCTTAATTGATGTCATGAATTGAATTGTATTTCTCTTTGAACAAGGCATTGCACATGAATGTAGCAAGCCATTGACATGGTTCTTATAAGAATCTCTATTTGGTTTCAAGTGCAATGCCTTTTTCAAATTCAACTGCATTAAATCCCTACGTGAATTCTGCGTGTCGAACTTTCTATTAATATCCATTAGGGTGGCTAATAAGCTCTTAGTAACATTTTTGATAACATGCATGATGTCTAGGTTGTGCCGTAATTTAAGGTCTACCCAATAAAGAAGATCAAAAATCACACTTTTGTTGGTCCAATGTAATCCATCGGCATTGCACTTTCTCTTTCTTAGTGCACCTGTTTTGAAGATTTACCTAAAGAGTTCATGGCACCATTCAACATTGAATCTCATTTGAAATTTCATGTCTAGATTTAGGTACAACAAGCCATCGAATTTCTATTTTGCCATTGAAAATTTTCTTATCCTTTCTTCATTAATGGTTAGTGGGTAGAAATTTACAATGTCCCATGTAACACAATTTCCTACTAAAAGGCAGGTATTCAGAACATGTATCATTCATGCAAACAGGCATGCAAAATGTCCTTTGGTGCTCCACCCAGATAGCATTGCATAAGTTGGAAAGTCATTTATAGTCCATAAAAGAGTAGCACATAACCTGAAATTTTCTCCCTTGTATGCAACATAAGCCTCTACACCTTCCCATAACTCATTCAATTCATCAATTAAGGGTTGAAAATGCACATATATGTCCTTTCTTGATGATTTAGGTCATGTATTTAACATTGACATAATGATAAAAAAAGGATCTTTCATGCACTTTCAAGGGGGCAGGTTTTAAAGGACAAGAAAAATAGGCCATATACTGTAAGCATTGCTAAGATTACCAAATGGGTTGAATCCATCAGTTGCAAGGCCTAACCTAACACTTCTTGTGTCCTGAGCAATGGAAGGATGAACCCTATCAAAATGTTTCCACGCTTTACTGCCAACCGGATGCCTCAGATATTATTATCATCAACACGCTTCTCCTTGTGCAATCACATATCATTCATTACCTCATCATCAACGAACAATCTCTGCAACATTGGTTTTAGAGGAAAGTAGCGAAGAACTTTTTTTTCTTAAAATGTGGGTCTTTGCATTTATCATTAGGGCAAGTGGTATTGGATGCACGCTTTTTACGAAAGAGAACACAATCATTCACTCATGCATGAATTTTTTCATATTTGCATCTAAATCTCGAATGATCTTTTTGGATTCATAGAAAGATTTAGGCACAGAAGCACTATTAAGGAGAGCTTTTATGAAAATTTCAAGCAAAGTATCAAAAGATCTGATAGTCCAACCACTGATGGTCTTTAGGTGAAGTAGAGAGATGATGAATGATAATTTAGAGAATGACTTGCACCCTGGGTAAAGGTCAATTTAGCATCATCAAATGATCTTAAAAATGCATCTACTTTGCAATACGGAAGCACTACCAATATCCTACCAACCCTTCCCACAATTGGCACGAGAAAGATCATTCAACAAGTCATCTATGTCATAATCCTTATCTTCATCATGGAACCTTTCTTGCAGTATATACTCTTCATCTGAATAATCTCAATATGACTCACCATGAAATATCTATGTAACATAATCTTTACTAATCCCATGCACCATCAAATAATGCTCCACAATTTCTTTTGATTGATCACGGAAGTTATTACAAGATTTTTAAGGACGCAAAATTTTAGTGGACTCATCTTTATTAGAATATGCAAATTTTAAGAACCCCTCAACACCCAATGCATATCGCTCGTCCATTCCTGTTGTCAATTGTCATCCAATTCTTGTTCATATCCTAAATACGATTTTCTTAAAAATTAGACAACTCACTTAAAATCAACAACTAAGTATGCAACATTAGCCATAAACTAATTAGAAAAAAAAATTAATTTCATTCCAACACTTTGAAACAGTAACAATTTTATATAAGTTCAATAACTCCAACATCACAGAAGTCAAACATTCAATAACCAATAAAGACACAAAATGGCACATTAATGTATTGATGGAAAATCATCACTAAAACATGTTTACATCTTTTCATGGACATCTTTAGTAATATAATACCAAAAAAAAAAAAAAAAAAAAACCTTAACTAAATGCCCATCATCAATACCATGTTTCGTAGTAAAATAATCAATTACTTGCTAAAAACTTAGTATAACTAAAAAGGTACTAAATGGCACTTACAATGTTATTTTGTGTAGAAGCTACTTGTCATGGATTTACGAGGTCCAGCAGTCACGAAGAGTTCCTCCAATAATCATAAGGTCATCATTATCTGTAATTAGTAATTTTACCAATACAAACCATAAATTGATGCAAAAAATTGTAAAATATGATAACAATAAAGCTTACCAGTAATCTAAAAGAAGAAAACTATAAGGTGTAAACCTTCTCTTAATAAAAGTATTAAACTCAATTCACTGTCTCTAAAATCATAGTGTGAGAGAACTATATAAATAATTAATTGAAGAGGGAAGGACCATTAGCACCAGGGGCAGTTTCAACCGTAGCCTCCCAAGACTTTAATATTTGTATTTGTTGCCCTTGAAAATTTTAAAAATTTTATTTGCACCTATAAAAAATTGGCATTCCGCCCACTTAAAAATTTGAGAGAAATATAAGTTAGTCCCTATCATTGTATGCCATTAAGTTTTGCCCCCCTCAAGATACAATTAGCACCTATATGTTAAAACGGAAAGAGTAAATACAATAAATACCAAACGGTCCAAAGGCAACCCAATTTATATTTCCCAACTTATATTTTAGATAAAGATATAAAGGAATAATACAACACTTATAGGTCATCTCACTGTCATTTCATCTATTGGTCATCTCACTGTCATTTCATCCAAGAATTGTCTTTACAAACTTAATTACTCAAAATCAATAAGTAATCAAACGAAAATTCTATTGCATCTACAAAATATTAAACTATTGCTTTCATAAAAGCTAAAAATCAAATAAAAATTTAAAAAATCAATTACTATTCATAAAAATCTATATAAAAATCATAAAATATTAAAAATTGAAACGCAAGATGTAAAGACTGATACATACATTTTGAAAGCTCAATATCTTAGTCCATCTGCTAATCTTCAAGAAAATGAACAATTTAATATAAGAATTTCCATTTTTCTTTCCCAAATCTTCGACAAATTCACTGTAACTTTCTTACCATGGCCATCAAAATCCTATCTATTTATGGAAAAAAATAAGCCAAAGTTAAATAGTCTTCATATTTTAAAAAGAAAACTTCCCGAACTAAAGCTGAAAACTGAAAGATAAAATACTAAATTAAACATGTAAAATATCTAGGACTTACTAGTTTCAAACTGATTAGAACAAAATCTGACATAGATACATAGATAAATATTAAAAAAAAAAAGACAATCTAGAAATCGCACTAAAGAAAAGAAGTCAGAAAAGAGATTTGAAAAAATGGAAAAAGGATGGTAATTTTCCCCTAATCAATATTTATTTTCTAAACCCTTTTCTCGTGATTTCATAAAAAAATAAATCAATCAATTCTAATAATTTTCTTACCTTGTAACAAGTATAATATTTTCTCAAGTAATTTTTTAGTTATGGAGAAAGAAGTAGATGGAGAGAGGTTCAAGGTTAGAATGGGGAGATGAGAGTGGTTGATCTTTTGTTGTATGACTTGTGAGTGATCAAAGCGATGGTTTTTTTTACGGGTTAGGAGGAGAAAAAAATAGAAAGAGAGAACGAGAGAGAACAGAAGGGTGACAGAAGAAAGAAAGAAAAGCAAGAGATCTTTTATTCATTTTTTCCACTCTTAAAAAAAAAACACGTGCACAAGGTGTGGATGAACGACGAAGGACGATAAGCAACCACGAAAGTTGGCAAATGGCTTCACCATTTAGTTTATTAGGTTAATGTAACCAAATGCCCTAATTATTAAAATTTCAAATTTATCCCTAAACAAAACTTGTACTTTATCTCTTTTGCCCTCAAAATTCTTGAAATTCCCACACATACAGAACTATATTTATTTTAGCTTTTCGGAGATTGCACTTGGACCCCACTCGTTCTACGGTGAGCGGGACCACCACCCAGGGGACACCCGTGTGACCCCTCTCTGTAGTGGCGATATATTATAGGGCAACACAAATGCTCTCAACATATTTTGCGACTGTAATGATGATGGTCTTGGTTGCAGCTGCAGCAGGCTACTTAGGCTACTTAAAAGATGCCATCGTGCATCATTTGATTTCTGAGTTAATAAAACAAAAATATTAAGTTGATTGTACTAAATACTTGCATAAATAGTAAATAAGTAGTTAGAAAGTCAATTTGAATACTTATTGTTTAATAAAACTATGTGTTTGTGAGTTAATAAATCAAAAACATTATAATAATGATAGTAGTAATTGTTAATAACGTACCAAAACTTTGTTGGTAAATCACTATACATGTAGAAGTTTGTTTATGTGAAATAAGGAATACGATATTTATTGCTATCTTTCTTAAAAGTGTCAAATTAACAAACCAAAAAGAACACGTTATTTTTAGATTAAACTACGAACTTGTAATTATTTTAAATTAATAGTATGACTCAAATGAAAACACATTGTTCAATAATGATTTACTTACAAATTAACAAAATAAAAAGAATTTCGAAAATCATTCTAACATTGGTATAATTTATAATGCACTTCATGAGAAACAAATATCATGCATTAATTAAATTTTTAGGGTAAAATTAGAATACTAGAGTGTCAAAAAAATTGAAATTAAGTATCACATTAAAAATTTATGAAGTACCATATTTGGCTTATATGGAAACCAGGCTATTGAAGATAATAATATCTGTAAACTTCTAATTGGACTACCAAGTACCAACCCCAAGTAGTTACATCATGTATCCGAATTTGTTATCTAAGAAAACTTACTGAAGAGGGAACATATATTGGCCCAATTGTTATTTTGGATAAAGGAATGCAATTTTTCATTTTATATTTTCTCTTCACTAAACAATTAGACTAAGGATAACTTTCACTAAAAGGTAATAATACTATATTAATTTAACATATTGATACGTTCATACAAATTTCGGTTACTTGAGCTCTGAATATGTTTCTTTACACAAATCTAAAGTATATTAGATCAATGGTTTTATATTAGTTAACTATAGATGATGTAATCATAATTTACTTACAAGAAAACAAATTTTTGAGAAGTTAAAAAATCATTTTAATTTTTAAGAAGTTAAAAAATCATTTCACCAAATTACACCACATCTTTTCGAATCTATAAAATTGCCCCACATCTACCAACTTAGGCTACAACATATACAAGTATAAGCCATCTAAAGGGACTATCTGTCTCATACATGCATGGGCTACATTGGACTGTTATGTGGCAATGAATTGTTTGGACCTTTTTTTATATATAGTTGGGCTTTCGAGTTAGAATTAACTTCCTTGTTACGTAAGCATCCAATAAGGTAACCCAATTAATTTTTTTCACATCATTTGGGCCATCATATTGATTATTACCAAATATTAATTAATTTATTTAATCTTTAATTCCTTTAATCGTTAACTTATTTAATGTTTAATTTATTTAATGGACCATCATATTAGGGGAAATGCAATTTTTTTTCCTTCAGTTACAAATTTGGATTAGAATTTACATTACTAATGTTTATAAATCTTTATAACTATGTAACTTAAAAAATATATGATAAACAATATGAATTTTTTATTTTTCTTTAACTCAATATTTATTTTATTATTTCATTTAAAATAACACATCTAAATTCTTTCATTCATGTAATCCAAAATTAATATCCAAAAATATAATATTACACCTGTACAAAAACTAGCTAACTTTTTCAACACAATCCAGCTAAACCCGCTTAGAAAAATCTTCAAACATTACCTTCTATATGTAAAGTCAATATTGACGATCAAAATTGGTAACTAATACTAAAAATATCAGTGACGAAGGATAATCGTCACTAAATCCTAGAATACTTTCATCACTAAATCCTAAAATATTTGTGACAACAAAACATTATCACCAACACTGAAAATATTAGTGACGACAAAATATTGTCGCTAAATCCTAGATATTTCTGTGCAATTTTCCCGCCTAGTCTTTAGTGACGACGTAGTGACGATTTAGTGATGACTTTTTGTATTTCGTCACTAAAAAGGCAAATCCTTCTGCTCTGCAGTGACCAAGTCAAAAGTTGTCATTATAACACCCTTTAGTGACAAGATTTTGTGTCGTCACTACACTTTTCATCACAAAAGTCTCATTTTCCTATAGTGAATGCTTTCTTAGTAGTAATTTGTAGTTTAAATTAGTTAGAATTAGGGTAGATTAATTTATGGACTTTTAATTAAATTGCTTTCTTAATTTAATGGATACTTTAGTTAATGGGCTTTCCTTGATTATACTTTCTTAGTTTTAGTTTGTAGTTTAGGCTAGTTAATTGCTTCTAAAAATTTCTTTCTTTTTACATGCTTTCTTAGAATAGTTAATGAGCTTTCTTTATTTATGATTCTTTAGTGATAAATAGTAGTTTAGACTAGTTAATTTCTTGCTTTAGATGATTTCATAATTAGTAGTTTAGACTAGTTAATTGCTTTCTTTAGATCCTTTCCTTTTTTACTTGCTTTCTCTAATTGCTCTCTAAAAATGCTTCCATTTTACTTGCTATCTCAAAAATGATTTCTTCAAGGTTAATTTTTACTTTAATGCATTAGTTAGTCTTTAAATTGCTTTCTTAGTTCTTTAATTCGAGTTTTACTTAAATATTTTCTTTTAATGAATCACTTCAATTAGTAATCTAACCAAATAATCAAAAATGCATATTATCGACAAGTCCTTGTGGGTACGATCCCTAGTTCCCTTTACTACTAGTTGGCAACTGTATACTTGCGGGATGCCACCTAGTTAGTTGTTGGATTTAGGTGTTTTTATAAATGATATAACTAAGTGTTTTCAAAAGGGCATCAAGTTTTTGGCTCTGTTGCAGGTGATTAGTTTTCGGTGATATCAATATAATTTGGTTAGAAGACTAGATTGAAGTCTTCTGTTGTCTTGTATAGTTATTTCACCTATTTGAAAAACCAAGAAGATTTTCATTTTGTAGTTTTTTTCTTATTTTGAAAGATTCAAAAAAAAAATATTCGTGTGATGTATAGTTTAGACTAGCTAGTAGTCTAAGTTTTCCTAATTTTCTTGTTTGCATAGTTTTAGTTCTTTTTCTTATTTTTGTTTAGTTGTGTTGGTTGCTTGAAGAACATGCAAGGAATGGATTGAAATTATTCATACCAAGGAAATTATCATTCTTATGATAATGGAGGTTTACTCAGTGAGCTCTAATCATTCTTGTTATGGTTATTCCCCCAACCCTTAGATTATCAAATGGGATAGTCTAGTCATCCATATCCTTATGAGAGCTACCAAGAAAATTCCAATTTTTTCCCTCCACCACAAGAGCCTTCACATGAACCAATAGATCCCCAATTCTTTCACCCACCTACTCAAGAAAGTAAAAAGGCAAGAATGAGAGAAAAGTGGATGTTGCGTCAAGAAATAGGTCAACTCTGAGAAGAACAAATCCAACTCCAAGAAGAAATGGCTCAATTTCAAGGAGAAATGGTTAGATTCTTCAAAGACCAAGACACATTCAACAAGAGAGTTCAAGACTAACTTGCCAAAGTTCAAAGAATGATGAATGGTGAAGACAAATAGGTTCTAACACTTCCATCAATGAAAACTGAACCTGTTCAAGAATACGAAAAGAATGAATATGTCTTGAAAGAAAGCAGTTCCCAAAAACCTCTTGAATTTGAAGTCACAATAACTAGGTCACGCAACACTTGTCCATGTAAATGAATGTGAGTTTATCACAATTACCATAATAGAGTTGCCATTTGGGGTGTTTGTAGAGAAAGGACCACCTAAAGAAATGGGTGATGAAGAGGGATACATTCTAGAGGGAGCCAGTGAGGCATCAACTACCAATACCGAAGTTCAATTCCGTGGAGTCTTCGAATGTGCTCAACAATGGAACAAGTTCATCAAGGACTGTGGTATCCTTGGCAAGCCTCCTAGTGTTGAGGGAGTACTTCTTTCTCTTTTATTTATTATACTTTCTTTTAGTTTACCTATTTTAGTTTAAGTAACTAGTTGGTAATAAAGGCTTGTAGCCTTGTGCTTAGTTTAATTTATATGTTCTGACACTAGCAAATGAATTCTGATAATACTTGGATGAATTTGATTATTGATGATCATGTTGATGGGAATGTAGGACGTGTGATATGTGATGGATATATGATTTATGGGTTGAACATAGACTTGATTTTCTTTTTTACCTTTCTTGTTGTTACACGCTTCATGTGGTAAATGTTTGATATTATATTAAGGAATTAATGTGGATGCTTGATATGGTTTGGAAGTAATCTTCATTGTTGAATGTCTTTTGAGACCAATTATGTGTAAATATAATTTAGGAGGATGAGTTGGGCATATACTTATGTGTTTTTCGTTTTCTTTTAGCTGTTTGGATCCCGTGAAATCCTAATGACCCCCTTCCTCACTGTAACTATATTGGTTGAAGAAGGGTAGATAACTTATGGGACTCACGTGCTTAAATGTAATTTCATTTATATGTTGAGCTTGAGATTGCTCATTGCTCAGCCTTATAAGTGTTGTGCTTATTATCGTTAAATTCCATAATGAAGGGTAAAACTCGTGTTTCTAAGTTCAATTTGAACTTAATTGGTTGCATTCACCTACACTTGGTTCATATGTTGTAAATCTTCTATTTTAGCTTTTTGATTATCCAAGTATAATTTAAAATCATTGCCTAGTGTTTTGTTTAGTGTCTCATGTGAACTTTTTTACACTTTCTAGTAGTAATATTATGTGTTTTGTTCTATTCTGGATGAGTGGTAGGATAAGTCGTACTCATCACTACAACAAATTGACAGGTTTGGGGATGTTATTTCTTGTTGTTGGGAATGGTACCTTTCGTGTTTGTAAATATTTGTGGGGTGGATTTTTTATGGAAAATTGAGTAAACTATGATACTCAATGATGACAAATGACTTGCAATATAATCTTTCTGATTTATTCAAATTTGGCATTTCAAGGATTTTTAGGTGTGTATTGTGCAGTTCTTTTTGTAAACAAAAGTTTTCAAAAACTAAGTATTACCACTTTCAAAAAGTCACGGAATCGTATTTTCAAATTTGTTCATTTCAAACACATTCTCGTTCAATCATATTCTCGGTCATTTCAAACTAGTATTGCATTGTCAGTTGACTCATTTTTTGAAAAAATTGGTCTGATTGAAATAAATGTGATTATGCCATTTTGAGTGTTTTGCACATGGAGTTTTACTAAAACATAGTCTATCTTGTGAGTGGTTGTTTTGGCTATGATCTTGGATGCGTTTTACTCATCTTCCTTGGTTTTGGGCTATGAAAAAAAGGAAAAAATCTATTATTTTAGGAATAAGGCGAGTACGGGATTCCGACATCATCAATGTTGTTTCTCGAAAATATGCCATTAGAATATAAATAAGGCTAGTATGGGATTCCGGCATCACAAATGTTTTTTCTTCAAAATGGCCATTAGGATTGCTTTAAATGAGGCAAGTAGAAGCAAAGTCTTCGAAATGAGCCTTTATGTTTTAGTATACCAACAAGTTGAGGAGAAAATATTTACAATATCTATCATTGATATCATTCTATTCACCCTAGTAAGAGTAATATTCCCATTTTTTGTGTGACATGTGCATATTAGGTAGAGTTTTAGAAGTGCTACATTTTAGAAGTTCAGTTGCTGTCACGACACCAAAATTTGATGTCACAACACCAGCCAAATTCCGGGGAGTCAGAGTTTCAGCCGGTGTCATGATACCACCAAAAATTTGATGTCGCGACACCAAAAGCAGCTAGAATAGAAAAGTCTTTGTTCAGAGATGATTTTTGCTATGCTTATCTCTCACTACCCTAGCATTAAGCCTCGTTTGAGGCAGAACTTTGCTAGTAGGAGTAGGCTAGAGATTAATTTTCTTCTTTTTCCTCCCCATTTGGGAGGATTTTCTTAGATTATATTAGTTTAGAATTTATCTTTCTTGTTAGTATAATTTTCAAGTTAAATATTCAACCTTTTTAGTGGTAAGTGTTTTCCTTATGTTAAAACTCCTTTAGTTAAGCTTTAATTTCATGTTACTTTAATTAATTGATTTAATTGCTTTTATCTAAGTGCTTTCTTTACTTGATCTCTTAATGTAATTGTTAGAATAGTTCATGGGCTTTTTATAAAAATGCTTTCTTAGCGGTGTACATTAATTTATGGAATTTTCATTAAATTGCTTTCTTTACTTGCTTTCTTAATTTAATCGATAGTTTAGTTAATGGGTGCCCATTCCTTAATTATGCTTTCTTAGTTTTAGTTTGTAGTTTAGGCTAGTTAATTGCATCTAAAATGCTTTCTTTTTACATGCTTTTTTAGAATAGTTAATGGCCTTTCTTTATTTATTCTTCTTTAGTGATAATCAGTAGTTTACCAATTAATTTCTTGCTTTAGATGCTTTCCCTTTCTACTTGCTTTCTCTAATTGCTCTCTAAAAATGCTTCCATTTTACTTGCTGTCTCAAAAATGCTTTCTTTAAGGACTAATGTTTGCTTTAATGCATTAGTTAGTTTTTAAATTGCTTTCTTAGTTCTATAATTTGAGTTTTAGTTAGATCATTTGTTTGAAGGAATCACTTCAACTAGTAATGTAACCAAATAATCGGTAATTATAGACAAATCCTTGTGGGTACGATCCCTACTTTCTTTCACTACTAGTTGACGATCATATATTTGTGGGGATGCTGCCTAGATAGTAGTTGGATTTAGGTGTTTTTGTAAATGATATAACGTGACTCTAGTTAGGTGTTTTCAAAAGGGAATCAAAGGGTTTGTTCTTAATAGTCAAGATCAAAAAAGGATTGTGGTGGAACATGTGGATATGGCTCTTATACAAGAAGAATTTCATTTGAGGATGTGGTAAGGTGTTTAAGGAGTAGTCAATTTCAATGGCCTGAAAAATACAATGTTGATTGCTTGGGGTTATCCAATAGGGTATAAAGTTATGGAATTGGGAATAAATTTGTTACAGTTTATCTTTTCGTTAAAGATAGATCTAGACAGGACTATAGCTAAAAGGCCTGATTTTTTATAATCAATTTCTGGTGCTTTGAAGATGGAATGCAAATAACGATAATGCTAATAACTCTTATGCAGTGACACATTATTGAGTTCAAATGTGGAATTTATTGATGGATTTTTTACAAATGCGGCTGGAAAACAAATTGATGGGGTTTTTGAGCAAGTGTATGATGTGGTAATTGTCAAATTCTGAAATGAATATGGACGTCATTTGAAGGTGTTGGTATGAGTCTTAAACTGAATTCTCCTCTATTATGAGGTTTAATTGTGTCTTATAGGGAGAAAACAAGATGGATTGCATTTAGCTATGAGAATCTGGTTGTGTTTAGTTTTTATTGTGGATTGAAGGAGCATACATAGAAAGGCTACTCAAAGAAAAGTGATCATTTATCCAACAATTGTGCTATTCCAAATCAATATGGTTTGTTCCTTCGTGCGTCTAATTCGAAATTGCCAAGTACGAAGGATCAATCTGTTTTACTAAAAACTTCTTCATCTTTGAACAATAACATTCTTGTTTCTGGTACTAGGCCTTCATCTTCTGTTGTACTAGTAGTGGTTCTATCATCTTCAAAGGTAGTTGCCGATGAAGAAAGGTAAGTTAAGTGATAACTCTAGGAAACCAGAGTTATATGTACGCTAAACAATTTTGCTACTAATTTCAAGCATTCTCAGTGTTTACAAGTGTGTTTTTGTCTATTTTTTCTTTTATGTGTTAAAATATGTTAGTATGTATTTATTAAGTGTTTTAGCAGGTTTTCAGGTGCTAATTATCAATTTATTATGTTCTTATATTTAGAGTTGGTGTCGTGTCTTTAGCCTCTAATTCCATTAGGTGTTATAATTTTCATTCGATATTTTGTTTTTGGTCTTTAATGATCCATAAATCTTATTTTGATGATGACATATGCATTTAACTCTTAGAGCAAGCTGTGCAGGTCTGCTATTTTGTTTGCTAGAAATAGAGCTTTCGGACGCAGTACACAGTCCAAACATTACTACATTTCTCGGACGAACAAGATCATCCGATAAAGTTTACAACGGACGCATAGGCGCGTCCAAAAAAATATCCCTCGGACGTATTTATCTGTCGAAAGAGTGAGGCAGAATCAAAAATTTAAAGCTCTACAATGGACGCATCCAACCGTCTGAAAGAAGTTTATATCGAACGAAGAAGACTGTCCAAAAGGAAAAATTCCCTGATAAAGTATTAAATCTCTCGGACAAGATATACCATCCTAAATCTCTTCGTGTGAAACTTCCACATACACCTGTTTTGGATGATGGAACGGATGCAAGCTCGGCCGTCCGAATGGCATTCACTACTCTCTTATTTGAGATCGGATGCTGAGTTGGACGCACAACAATAACATCGGACATCCGAAACCCATAACGACTAGTTTTTGGGCATTTATTATTGAGTCGTTGGGAGGTGGTTACTACCCAATTTATTGCTCCTATAAATACCAACTCTGATGATATTGTTAAATGTATCTTACACATTGAATACAAGAAAGAAGAAAAGCAATTTGAGTGCAAATTAGCTATTGAGCAATATTGTATTAGTGTGTACTTTATAGTGCTATTCAAAAATATTGAGTGGAGTGATAATCTTGTACAAAAGTGAGGTTGAGAGTAAAATCCTTGGCTCAACTAAAAAGATTTAGTGTGAGCAAGGATTGTCCTACTTTGTGTACAATTGAGATTATTAGCTCACCAAATTTGAAAAAGCATTTTAGTGGACAAACACTTCAAGCTTGGTAGCTTGGAAGTGATGTTTGTTTAATCTCTCTTTTTTCCTTTTTCTTTACTTCTTAAGCTTAATTGATTTTATCTCTATCAAATTACTTGATTAGCACAAAAGATTTTATAAGTGTATATTTTGCAAAGTAATTATTTAGAAACCTAATTCACCCCCCTCCCCTCGTAGGTTGCTTTTGGGCCAACAATTGGTATTAGAGTGTTGGTCTCTTTATTGTGCATAGATTGCATTTGAGTAAAGATCCATTATGGCAACCAATAATGCTTTATTCTTTGAGGGTCAATCTATCACAAGACCCCCTATGTTTAATGGAGTAAACTTTATTAGTTGGACTGATAGAATGAAAATATTTTTGCAATCCATTGATATTGACTTGTGGTATGTTGTAAATGAAGTTCCTTTCGAAGCTACCATCATTGATGATCATACAAATAGAAGAAGAGAAAAGACAAGGGATGAGCTCACTCCACAAGACAAGGCAAACTTAACCTTAAATACAAAAAAGCTATGAATGTGCTATACAATGCCTTGGATGCAAACAAATCAACTAGTGTCAAAGGATGCATTTCCGCTAAAGAAATTTCGAATAAATTGAAGGAAATTCATGAAGGGAGCGATGCTGTTCGAGAGCAAAAGAAATCCCTACTTGTTGCCAAGTAAGAGTCCTTCAAGATGGAGCCACATGAAAATATTGACAAAATGTATTGTAGGTTCAATGACATCATTAAGGATCTCCAAACCTTGGGTAAGGAGTATTCTTTGGGCGAAAAGAATAGAAAAATCTTGAATGCACAATCCAAAGAATGGGGGGCCAAAACAATTTCTATAAAGGAGGCTAAGAATTTAAACTCCATGCCTAGTGAATCTCTAATTAACTCTCTTACATCTTATGAATTAAAGCTAAAGGCTAAAGTGGTGAATGAAGAAGAAGCAAGACCAAAAAGGAGCATTGCATTAAAAACTTCTCAAGAAGAAGAAGAAAATGGCTCCATCAACCTAGAAGGTCCATGAAGATCTTGATGAAGGAGATCTTGCACTCATCACCAAAGGATTTCTCAAACACTACATCAATAAAAGGAGAATGAGAAGAGGTGGAGCTATCAACTCAAATAATTTCAAAGGGAAGACCAAGCTAGAAATGAAAAAGCAAAATGAAAAGTGCTTTGAATGTGGTCAACCCGGACATTTTGCAAATGACTGCCCTTCCAAGAAGAAAAAGGAAGGAAGAAGCCCCACTTCAACAATTTTGAAATCACATGGGATGATTGCAATTCCGAAGGAAAAATTGAAGAAGAAATGGAGACGGTACAAATGGCATTTATGGCCATTGGTGATGATGAGGTAACCTCTAATTATGATGAAAATGATGACAATGATCTTGAAGCTTTCATTTTAAAATTACGTGATAGTTTAAAGGAGTCATATACTAGACATAAGGAGTTAGTTAAGAAACCAAATGCTCTATTAAATGCTAACTCTAAACTTGTGAATAAAAAGAATAGGTTATCACAAAGAAAACAGCGATTTGAAGAAAAGAATGCATGTGAAAACAATGATCAAGGAAGAACAAGCTGTTGAACCCCCAGTTATTCTAATGATGTTTTGATGATGACCAAATCATATTAATGGTTTGAAATCAAGTGTGTAGAAAAGTAGGATAAAACGGATACAGGAGAGCCTCTGAAAAGAAAGGATTTCGGACGCAGGAGAGTGTCTGAAACATGACCAGAAGAACAGACACAGATGACCGTCCCAAGTGAAGAGTTCAAAATGAAGAAGTTTTCTGGCAAAGCTGTAGGACGCATACAACCGTCCGAAGCACTGCTCATAAAGTTACCGGATGCAGAGGCCATGCATCGGACGTCTGAAAGGTCCAACGGCTAGTTCGTTCGGACGCACACTCACAACATCGGCCATCCAAAAGACCAAACGGCTAGTTTCTCAAGAAACATAAAATAACAGTTAGAGAGCAGTTGGAAGCAATTTTTGGGTTTCTATAAATACCCCCAAGTCACTGTAAATGTTAAAAAAAAGAGTAGAACTACTACATTCAATACAATCACTTGTAAGAGCTATTTGGGAAGAAATAGGCTAAAATATTGTGGGTTGTATTGGTTTGAGTAGTGTAGTTCTCTTGGTTCAACTAGAGGGAATTAGTGTGAGCAAGAATAGACGAGTGAGTGATCTTCAAGTGTAAGAGTGGAGGGATAACAAGTGTGCAAAAGTGAGGTTGAATTGTAAAACCCTTTGGCTCAACTAGAGGGACTCAGTTGGTGCAAGGGCGAGCCTATTTTGTGTACAAGAAGGTTATTGCCTCACCTTCTTTGAAGAGGCACTACTAGTGGATATACTCCAAACTTGAGAAGTTTGGGAGTTTGGTTTGATACTCTCTATCTCAATCATCTTTATATTTGTTCATTGAGCTTCAGTTATTGAATATCTTTTGTATTCATCTGTGCTCAAGTGTTTATTTGTTCCATAAAGTTTGCAATTCTCATTAAGCACATTAAAAGGTTTGAATTTTTTTTGAAGCAACCTAATTCACCCCCCCTCTCTTAGGTTGCTTTTGGGGCCAACACAAGCCTCTTTGAAGAAAATATTGGATGACTTGAATATTCTCTTGCGTAGAAAAAAGGAAAATATTGTTGATTTGAAAAAGAATAGAAATGTATTGATCAACAAGAACTTTGTCACCTTTAGAAGGAATGATTTATGCTTTGTAAAATCAAAATCTTCTTTCTATGGAAATAAAAATGTTATTTGCACTTATTGCCAACAACATGATCATGTGAAAAATAATTGCTACGTCAAGAGAAATGAAAAACTCGGTGTGAATAGCGTAGGGATTTGTAGTCATCTTACTAACTCTTATGGACCCAAGAAAATATGGTTACCAAAAGTTATCACTTAATTTCTTGTGTAAGAAATAAATGTCACCAAGGATGCCAAATGGTTCATAGATAGTGGGTGCTCAAGACATATGACAGGTGATGCATCTCTCTTCACCAAACTCATATCCAAAAGTAGTGGAAAGGTGACTTTTGGGGATAACTTGAAAGCAAAATCAATTGGTATTGGTGATGTAGGTAAAGATGGTGAGACCTTGATTAAAAATGTGTTTCTTGTTGATAATTTGAATTACAATCTATTAAGTGTGAGTCAATTTTGTGATAAAAATTTATGTGTTGTTTACCAAACATGAATGTCTAATTCTTGATAAAAATTATGTTATTTTATTTAAAGGTACTAGGCACAATGATGTTTATGTGATTTATCTTGACACTATTGGTATTAGCAATGTAAAATATTTGACCGCTGCTATAGATGATCATTGGCTTTGGCATAGAAGGCTTTGTCATTTCAACATGGATTTAATCGAAAACATTGCCAAGAAAGAATTGGTGAGAGGATTGCCAAAATTGAAGTTTTTGAAAAACAAAATTTGTGATGCATGCCAATTTGGTAAACAAAATTTGTGTGTCTAATTTCAAACCTTGAGAATTACTATACTTGGACTTGTTTGGTCACAACTCAACATGTTAGTCTAGGTGGTAGTAAATATGCTTTCGTGATTGTTGATGATTATTCTAGGTATACTTGGGTATTATTTCTTGTTCACAAAAATGAAACTTTTGAAAATTTTGCGAAATTGTTTTCCAAAATTCAAAATTTGTTGAATTTAAAAATCATCCATTTGAGAAGTGACAATGGAGCCGAATTTAAATTCGGAGGTTTTCCCGAATTTTGTGATCACAACGGTATTTCATGTGAATTTTCGGTTGTCAGAGCGTCTCAAAAAAAGGGTGTTGTTGAAAGGAAAAATAGAACACTTCAAGAGGTCGCTAGAACTATGATTAGTGAATGTGATTTACCAAAATATTTTTGGGCCGAAGCCGTTAACACGGCTTGTTATGTTATGAATTGTGTTTTGTTAAGGCCTATTTTAAATAAAACACCCTATGAACTCTTGTTTTGTTAAAAACCCTTTGTGAGCTATTTCAAAGATTTTGGTTGTAAATGCTTTATTTTAAATCTAGGTAATCAAAGAAAATCTTGGAAAATTTGACAAAAAATCAGATGAAGGAATTTTTCTAGGATATTCTAGTGACAAGAAAGCATACCGAGTATACAATAGTAAAACACTTTTTATTGAAGAAGTTGTGTATGCTAGATTAGATGAAATTAACGATTTTATTTCAAAGAATGTATGTGAATATGAAGATGTACATATTCCAAAGGAGCTCGAAAAGCTCACTATTCATAAAGAACATCAAGAGATCACGTCAAACAATGAGGACAACACCCATCACTCGGATGGAGAAGGAGAAAAGAACGGAAACACTTCAAAAGATCTTCCAAGAGAATGGAGATTTGTCTCTAGTCACCCTCAAATTTGATCATGGGTGATCCATCTGATGGGGTAAAAACTCGATCTCATAAACCTTTCAATAGTAATTGTGCATTACTTTCTCATATTGAACTTAAATGTGTGGATGATGCATTGAATGGAAAATCTTGGGTTTGTGCTATGAAAGATGAACAAAGTTAGCCAATTTGAGAAAAACAATGTATGGACCTTAGTTGAAACACCATCAATTCATCTCGTTATCGGAACAAAATAGGTTTTTAGAAACAAATAAAATGATAAAGGTGAAATCATTAGGAACAAAGCTAGACTCATTGCAAAGGGTTTTGCTCAAGAAGAAGGCATCGATTTTGATGAAACCTTTGCACCTGTTGCTTGATTAGAATCCATTCGCATGTTTCTTGCATATGCATGCTTTTACAATTTCAAATTATTCCAAATGGATGTCAAAAGTGCATTTTTAAATGGCTATATTGATCAAGAAGTTTTCGTTGAACAACCTCCTGGTTTTGAAAACAAAAATTTTCCAAATCATGTTTTCAAACTTTCTAAAGCTTTGTATGGTTTAAAACAAACACCTAGAGCTTGGTATGAAAGGCTAAGTGGTTTTTTGATTGAGCATGAATTCAAAAAAGGTATTGTTGACACCACTCTCTTTACCAAAACTAATCCCAATGGTTTGGATTAATTTTTCAAATTTATGTTGATGATATTATTTTTGGAGCAACTAATGAAAGCTTGTGTAAGGAATTCTCGTGCTTGATGCAAAAAGAATTTTAAATGAGTATGATGGGAGAATTACAATTTTTCCTTGGACTCCAAGTTCATCAAACAAAGGAAGGAACGTTCATTACACAAATCAAGTACTCAAATGAGCTACCCAAGTGATTTGGAATGGAAGATTGCAAACAGGTCGGGACACCAATGTGCACCTCAACCAAACTTGACAAAGATGAAGAAGGTAATAGTGTTGATGAAAAACACTATAGAGGTATGATCAGAATCCCACTTTGCTTAACAGCTAGCAGACCGGATATTATGTTTGTTGTTTGTCTGTGTGCTAGATTTCAATCTTGTCCTAAAGAATCACACTTAATAGCTGTAAAAGAATTTTCATATACTTAAAGGGTACAATGAATTTTGTTCTTTGGTATCCAAAATCCCCCACTTTTGATCTAATTAGTTATTGTACCTTGATGCTGACTTTGCTGGTTATAAAATTAATAAAAAAAGTACTAGTGGTATGTGTCACTTCTTGGGTAACTGTCTAGTGTCATGGTTTAGCAAGAAGCAAAATTCTACTTCATTTTCTACGGCAGAAGCTGAATACATTGCTGCTGGAAACTGTTATGCTCAACTTCTATGGATGAAACATACATCAAAAGACTTTGGTGTTATTTTTGATTGCGTGCCTATAAGATGTGATAACACTAGTGTAATTAATCTCACAAAAAATCCGGTCATGCACTCTAGAACAAAACACATCGATGTCAAGCACCATTTCATCATAGATCTTGTATGCAAGAAGGAAATTTGTGTTGAATTTGTGTGTACAAAAGATCAACTTGCTGATATTTTCACAAAACCTTTGGCTTTAGATCATTTTGAATATCTCAGAACTCGTTTGGGCATCATTAATTTCACATCTATATAAACTCTGAGTTCGGACACACATGATTGTCCAAACCATATAATCCCAATCTATCGGACGCCTTAAACGTCCGAAACCCTCTTCTATTTCTTGGACACTTATAATCGTCCAAACTCTCCCTCTTTTTTCATGAACTCTGTGGAATTCCTAATGGACGCTTATCATCGTCCAAAACTTTCTCGGACGCACAGTGTAGAGCTTCGGTTGTCCATTCATCTACATTCAGACGCATCATCGGATGCATACAAATTGTTCGGATGTCCAAACGATTTCTTTTCTCGTCTAAAACTCTTCATTTTTCTCCTATCGGACATTTCCTATCCTTCGAACCCTAGCTCTGGCGAATTTTGTTCCCTCTCAAAATTTTCTCAATCTACTCCTTCTACTGTCAAATTGATTAGGGAATCTTCATTTCAAAGCCCTCCCTCATCTCCATTGAACCGTATTTCACCTTTCTACTATCTGCCTTCTTACAATTTTTTCTCCCAAATCTCCTCAATCCCACTTTACCCTTTTTCTTCTTCTTCTTCTTCAAAATTACAATGGTTCGATCTCATGGCGGTAATATCTTCAACAGCTACCCGTGGACGAAAATCAAAGAGAAAGGCTCCGATGCAGGGGCAATCATCCACAAATCCTCAAACCTCTACCGACCCTTCTTTACCCAAATTCATTGATGCCAAGGCATTTGAGCGGTACACTTCTCTTCTTAGTAAGTCCATCATTGTTCAAAGACCTATTTCAGAGCAAGTTTTCACAATAGATTTTGTTCACAAGTTTGGACTACTTGATAGATTTGGACTACTTGATAGATTTTGTTCAAAGACTTACTCTGAACTTAATAGGTCTATTTCAGAACTTAATAGATTTTGTGAATGTGAGGAGTAAGCACAGTTGAAAATAATAATTTGCCTATTTGGTACACATAGATTTACCAGTCTATCATGATATGGTACTCCAATTCACTGCTAATCTTAGGAAAGGTCCCACTATTCGCACATTGATATCTCGTGTGAATAACAAAAACCTTGAGATTTTATCCAATGTCATAAACTCTATTTTTGAATGTGAGGAATTCCCTCGCCTAATGATTTTTCTTTTTCTCATTGGATAAATTGCCTACTTTGGATACTCGTTTCGACATGACGAGGTCCGAGCAATTTTTAATGTACTTCAGAAGCCAAAACTACTTTGCTTACTCCTGAACTAAACATTCTCTACATTTTAGTCACTAATTTATTGTTATAAACTGACGGGTATCGCACTGAGCCCAGTAAAATGCAGCTCTATTTATTTTACTGTGTTTTTAAAGGCATTCCACTGGACCTTGGTTATCTCTTTTGCTCTTTGTGGGAACTTTTCTTAACTGATACTCACCGCAACATACCTTTTGGAAAATTTCTTACTAAAATTTTTGATCATTTTGACATTCAATTTACTGGAAAAAAACAATATCCCCCTTACTTTAACAAAGCATACATTGAGTGTATGGGTTTGAGGTTTTTTAACGACAAATGGTTCACAAAAACAACTTATGAAATTGAAAAGTCTAAATCTCAAGCTTCTACCTCCAGCCTTGCACTTCCTACGAAAACCATAACATTCCCCTCATTCTCAAACGCCTCCACCATCCCATGATCCCCATACCTCTTCTTCTGAACCTTTCCTTTCTCATATTTGCAGCCTTTTCACTTCTTTGAGCGACCAAATGAGCTTCATTCAGCGTCACACCAATTGCAAATTGAAACACCTTGAAACTCATCAAATAATTCTTCAAGAGGTGCTTAGCTTGGGCATGTCTACTTTCGCTCAAGTCCAGTTCGCTAATATCCAGTCCCAGTACACTCTCAAATCATCTTCTGAAAGCAAAGACGATGGCACAAATGATAATGATCATTCCATTCCTGAGGAGGACGATCGTGAGGACACTACTGGCACCACCAATCTTGAAAAATCCACTGCTCCTGGTGCTGATGATGACGATGATGAGGACGAGGATGTTGACTACACTTTTAACTACATCAACCAACGACGAGATACTGATGCTCATGACAGTGAAGCTACCGTGATGATGTACCCACCAAGAAACGCAAGCTCTGTTGGTCCCAAAAGGGCAACCTAAGAGGGGGGGTGAATTAGTTTATTTCAAAAACAAACCTTTTGATGTGCTTAATGGAAATTCAAACTTTATGCACCAAATAAAAGCTTAAGCACAAATGAATACAATAGATATTCAACAATTTAAGCTTAAAGAACAAATAAGAAGATTGAGATTAAGAGTATCAAACCAAATTCCCAAGCTTTTCAAGCTTGGAGCTTACAACCAAAAAAAGAGCTTCTTACAAGGCAACTACCAAGTTCACAACTTGAAGTTTAGCCACTAAAAGTCTCTTCAAAGTAGGTGAGACAATAACCTCTTGTACAAAAATGAGGATCTCTCTTGCTCACACTAATTTCCTTTAGTTGAGCCAAGAGTTTTACACTCACAACCTCCCTTTGTTACAATTGTTATCTCTCCACTCATACACTTGAAGAACTCTTACACTTCTAAGCTCTTTTCACAAAACTACCTACACTATTACAACACTTGTACCCACTATTTCTCCCAAATAGCTCAAGTATTACTTGTAATCAATGTAGAAGTCTCTTGGGTTTAATTCAGGCTTAGGGGTATTTATAGTTGCCCAAAAACTGCTACCAACAACTTTTCAACGGCTATTTTCTGTTTATTGGAAAACCAGCCGTTGGACCTTTCGGACGGCCGCTGTAAACTTCTGCGTCCGACGCTGCATCCGTTCTCTAAGGGTATTCATTTGGACGTCCGAGGATGCGTCCGAACATGCGTCTGATCGAAGAAAAGTCTTCTGGAAATATGATCGGACACTGTTCTTCGTCCGAGACTTGCTTCAAATTCTTTGTGTCGAATTTGGTGCATAAATTACCATCGTCCGAAGCTCTGTCTTTCGGATTGTCATTTGCGTTCGTGGAGTCTTCTGGTTGTTTCGTTTGGACGATCATTTGGGTCCGAACCTACCTGTTTTTCTACACACTTGTTTTCAAACCATTAGTGCGATTTGGTCATCATCAAAACATGATTAACATAATTAGGGTTCAACAATCTCCCCCTTTTTGTAAGCTGTCTCATGATGACAAATCAATTAGACAATTTTTAAAAACAACCAAAAAATATGAAGCATAAGTTAAGAAGTTTTGTCCCAAAAAAAAGTTTTATCCATTATTTTCTCCCCCTTTTGACATCATTAAAGCATAAGAAAGATAATGCAATTTAAGCTCCCCCTTAGTTTGTTCTCCCCCCTTGAAAGGTGAATATAATTCAATATGAGTACATGGAGAACAAGTCAAGTTATGCAAAATGTTTCTTCCCTTCAAGAATATATTTTCAAGTAGATATGAGGCAATTCATGCAAAGAATTAGGATCAAAACAATTTTTGCTCATTCCTCACCAAAAAACATCATCAAAACAATGAAGGATGTGTGATGAAATTTTTTGCAAAATAATCCATTTAAAAAAAATTTTGAATGCTCCCCCCTTTCTTTTACAAGTTGTGACTTATTATAGACAAAAAAAAATTGGGGATACATATTCCTTATCATTCTAAACAATTTCAATCACATAGATGAGTAACATTCAAGAGATAAACATAGTTCAACTTAATAAATGAAAGCACATTCTTAACACAAAATTTTAGATGTTACCCATTTTAATGTCATCTTAGCTCATATGCCTTGAACACCCTCCATTGATAATCTATCTTGAATTCTTTGGTGCTCTCCAAGCATACCTATATGCAAAGTTAAGCAACAACTTTTGGTACCCAAACTTTCTTGGGTCCAATTGGATTAGTAACATGCTTAATCACCCAAATAGAATTTATTCCCAATTTTTCATTTCATTTAACATAACAACTTTTCTTTATATGGCCATGTTGATGACAATAATTACAAACAATATTCTTATTGCCACAAAAAGAAGATTTAGATTTAACAGAGCACAAATCATTTTTTCTAAAGGTGATAAAATTTTTGTTCAAAAACATATTTCTAGTTCTTTTCTTTTCAAAAACATTTTCTTTCTTCGTTTTCAAAATATCATCAAGATCATCTAATCTCTTCATCAATGAAGCTTGTTCTTCCATGATCACTTGGTTTTTTCAACAAAATTTTCTTTCAAAACATCATTTTCTTTTGTCAAAGAATTATTTTCATGCACAAGTTTTGAGTTGGCACTCAATAAAGTATTAACTTTAATTTTTAACTCTTTGTTCTTAGCATATGATTCTTTCAAACATTCATGCATTTTAATAATAAATGATTCAACATCATCATCATCATTATCACACGAATCATTACAAGAATCACAACTAGAGGATACCTCATTATTGCCAAGTGACATAAAAGCCATTTGAGCCTCCTCATATTCTTCTTCAACCTCTCCATCCGAATTGAAATCATCCCAAGTGATTTGGAAGTTGTTGAAGTGAGGCTTCCTGGAGTCTTTTTTCCTTTTTGATGAAGCTTTAAATGCTATGCTTCTTTTTCCTTTTGCCTCCTCATTTTGTACCTTGTATTTCATCTTCAATTCAAAGGAGGTTAGAGAAAATTAATCAAAGACTCGATAGGTATAGAATTTAAAATTTTAGACTCATCTCTATGGCAATGGATTTAGGTTCCCATTCCTTAGGTAGAGCATTCAAAAATTTTCTATTCTTTTCACCCAAAGAATATTCTTTACCCAAACCTTCCGAATCCTTTACCATTTCATTGAACCTACAATACATCTTGTCAATGTTCTCATGAGGTTCCATTTTGAAGGATTCATATTTAGCCACAAGAAGTGACTTCTTTTGCGCTCTTATATCTTCACTTCCTTCATGGATTTCTTTCAATTTGTCCCATATCTCCTTGGCCGATTTGCAACCTTTTACTTTAGAAAACTCATCTGCATCCAAGGCATTATACAAAATATTAATGGCTTTAGCATTTAAAGATAAATTTATTTTATCTTGTGCATTTAACTCATATCTAGTCTTAGGCCTTAATCTATAAGTATTTTCATCAAGACTATTAGCTTCTAAAGGACCTTCACAAATAATATACCATAAATTAATATCAATAGATTGAACAAAAATTTTAATTCTATCCCTCCAGTAAAAATAAAATTAATGCCATTAAACATGGGAGGTCTAGTGATAGAATGCCCCTCTAAAAACAAAGCATTACTGGTTTCCATGATCTTTACTCTAATGCAATTTAAGCAAAATAGAGAGACCAATACTCTGATACCAATTGTTGGTCCCAAAGGGCAACCTAAGAGGGGGTGAATTAGGTTATTTCAAAAACAAACCTTTTGATGTGCTTAATGGAAATTCAAACTTTATGCACCAAATAAAAGCTTAAGCACAAATGAATACAATAGATATTCAACAATTTAAGCTTAAAGAACAAATAAGAAGATTGAGATTAAGAGTATCAAACCAAACTCCCAAGCTTCTCAAGCTTGGAGCTTACAACCAAAAAAAGAGCTTCTTACAAGGCAACTACCAAGTTCACAACTTGAAGTTTAGCCACTAAAAGTCTTTTCATAGTAGGTGAGACAATAACCTCTTGTACACAAATGAGGATCACTCTAGCTCACGCTAATTTCCTTTAGTTTGGGCGTGTTTAATTCAGGCTTAGGGGTATTTATAGTTGCCCAAAAACTACTTTCAACAACTTTCCAACGGCTATTTTCTGTTTACTGGAAAACTAGCTGTTGGACCTTTCGGACGGCCGCTGTAAAATTCTGCGTCCGACGCTATGTCCGTTCTCTGAGGGTATTCATTCCGACGTTCGAGAATGCGTCCGAACATGCGTCCGATCGAAGCAAAGTCTTTTGGAAATATGATTGGACACTGTTCTTTGTCTGAGACTTGCTTCAAATTCTTTGTGTCGGACGATCGTCCGTGGAGTCTTCTGGTTGTTTTGTTTGGACGATCATTTGTGTCTGAACCTACCTATTTTTCTGCACACTTATTTTCAAACTATTAGTGCGATTTGGTCATCATCAAAACATCATTAACATAACTGGAGTTCAACAAGCTCAAAGAACGCTCCAAGAAGAAAAGTGACTTCACTTAGTTTTTTGCTATTCTTGTTTATTTTTATAGTTTGGTTTGGTTGGGAAACATCATTGTTAATGTAATTCTTACCTAGAATGGTTTAATGATCTGGTTTGCTTCTATTTTCCATTGCCTACCTAAGGGGGAGCTTATTTTGATGATGTCAAAAGGGGGAGTAGGAACATGCATCTATTAATTGACTATATCTATTGTGATGGAATTGTTTGTATTTGTTGATTCATGGTTTGTCATCATCAAAAAGTGGGAGATTGATGATCCACAAGCCTTATTTTGATGATGACATATGCATTTACCTCTTAAACCAAGCTGTGCAGGTCTGCAATTTTGTTTGCTGGAAACAGAGCTTTCAGACGCAGTACAACGTCCGAACATTACTACATTTCTTGGATGAACAGGATCGTCCGATAAAGTTTACAACGGACGCAATTCACTGTCCGAACCGATAGACAGAGAACCAATTTTTCAAGCACCTACAACGAACGCACAAGCATTTTCAAAAAAATATCCCTCGAACGTATTTCTCCGCCTGAAAGAGTGAGGCAGAATCAAAAATCTATGTTGTTTAAAGCTCTACAACGGATGCATCCAACTGTCCTAAAGAAGTTTAAATCGGACGAAGAAGACTGTCCGAAAGGAAAAATTCCCTAATAAAGCATTATACCTCTCAAACAAGATCTACCATCCAAAAGTGTGAAACTTCCACATACACCTAGTTCGGACGATGGAACGGACGCAAGCTCGGCCGTCCGAACGGCATCTACTACTCACTTATTTGAGATCGGATGCTGGGTTTGACGCACAACAATAACATCGAACGTCCAAAACCCATAAAAAGAATTAGTGTGAGCAAGGATTGTTCTACTTTATGTACAATTGAGATTATTGCCTCGCCAAATTTGAATAAACATTTTAGTGGACAAACACTTCAAACTTGGTAGCTTGGAAGTGATATTTGTTTAATCTCTCTTTTTTCCTTTTTCTTTACTTCTTAAGCTTAATTGATTTTATCTCTACCAAATTACTTGATTAGCACAAAAGATTTTATAAGTGTATATTTTGCAAAGTAATTATTTAAAAACCTAATTCACCCCCCTCATAGGTTGCTTTTGGGCCAACAGTCTCTTCTGTGAGCATTTTGTTAGAGTGTTTAGGAGTTATTTTAAGTATTTATTATAGCTATTAATGTTTTCTTATGTGTTAGGGTTGACTAGGAGAAAACAGCAAACCAATCAGACGTCGAACGAAGATTTTCAAAGTAAAATAGTGAGATGTTGTAGTTAATACTGGAGTATCATCAAATTTGATACCGCGGTATGAACCCAATTTTCTACAAAATGCGAATTTCAATTGAAATTGATACCGTGGTATGAATGTTCTCTAGGGTTAGAAACATCCATTTTGTGGCTAATTTGTGTTGCACCAACTCCCCTCAATTCTTGCACTATATATGTGTATATATATATATATTAAGCCTCATTAGAGGCTGACCAAGAAAATAATAAAGCTAGGTAGAAGTATGATGGAGTAGAAAGTAGTAGTTCTTTTTTCTTCACCTATTTGGAAAGGTTTTTACTTTGATTTGGATTTATTTTCTTGTAATTTTAATTTCCAAGTTGAAGATTCCTAGTGTAAGCCCCTTTTAATTTTATGTTAATTTCCTTTGCTTTGTGTTAATGTAGGGTAGTTTAGTCTAATTTCTTTTCTTTAATTGCTTTCTTTACTTGCTTTCTTAGTAGTAACTCGTAGACTAATTTATGGGTTTGCTTTAATTATGCTTTCTTGGTGGTAATTTGTAGATTAGATTAGTTAATTGTTTTCTTAAGATGATTTCCCTTTTAGTTGCTTTCTTTAACTGCTGTTTAAAAAAAAAATTCATTTATTTTTTTCAATCATGCACTAGTCTTTTTAATTCTAGTTTTAATCCAAATCTTCTTTCAATCAATTTCTTCAAATAGTAATCTAAGCAGATAATCGGTAATTACTGTCCAATTCTTGTGGGTTTGATCCCTACTTCCACTTGCTACTAGTTGACACCCTATACTTGCGGGATTCCATCTAGCTAGTGGTAAGATTGTATAGGTGTCTATAAATTTATAACTAGGTGTTCTTACACATCAAGTTTTTGCCATCGTTATTAGGGATTGATATAATTTGGTTGGAATGTTAATGTTGATAATGGCATCAGTCATTATTGGGAATTAATAATGTTTTTTTTGTGATATCGATATAATTTGGTTAGAATATTATATTTAAGTTCTTTATTTTCATGTATAGTTGTTTCATCTATTTGAAAAACTAAAAGATTTTCATTTTGTTGTTGTTTTCTTATTTTGAAAAATCTAAAATGATTTTCCTTGTGATGGATAGTTTAGACTAACTAGTATTCTAAACTTTCCTACTTTTCTTATTTTTGTGTTTTAGTTCTCTTCTTTTTTTTTTTCTTTTTTTTTTGTGTGGTTGTTTCTCCAAGAACATGCAAGGACTTAGATGTGTACCAAGGAAATTATCATTTTTATGATAATGGATGTATGCCCAATGAGACAGATTCTTGTTATGATTTTCTCCCTACCGCTTAGATTATCTAATAAATGAGACTTGACGCCTTTCCTTTGTGCAATTACTTCATGCTTGGATGCATTCTCGTGACTGATCTATTATCAATAGGCTTCTTCATAACAATCCGCTTTTCAACATTGTCATCCCAACAAACTCCTACCTCAATGCACAACTGAGTAATTAAGCAAGAAAACTAAAGTCCCTTACGTTTCATTCTAGCCGCATGAAAAATTTCAGCCTGAATTACACGTCCAGTGTCAATGCTTTTCCTTTTTAGCAAGCAATACAGTACCACAATTCTATTTGTAGCCATATTTATTGCATGCGAACCTAGAAATATTGAAGTGTTGATAATCTAGGATAAAAATTTCATTGGAAAATATGTTTTCGTTCCTGAAGCATTTTTAGCTACATTCCAAGTTATTTCAACATCATCACAAAGAAATTTAGACATTTTTACCAAATCTGGATCAAGTTGGCTTTGGTACTTAGTATATCCATCTCTATCAATGGGTGAAACACCAAAATAATCAATTTAAAGACTCACGAGTACAAGAAGTATTCTTCCCCGTAACCAAAACAAACCTCTTATCTTGTTCAAGAACATTTGCATAGAATTCTCTAACTACTTGTTCAATAGCAAACTCATGATGCATACAAAAATTTTTCCATCCTCTCTTTGAAATCATACTTTCTACTTCATTCAAGAAATTATTATGTGTCCATGCAATATCAAGTTTAAACCCCCTTTCAAGAATTACCTTCTAATTTTTGGAATTTTCCTTAAATCTATCATAAGCTCTATCATTAGGGGATTGACTTTTAGCAAAATTTTTCCTTGAAGAACTACAAGCCTTAGAATCACTCTTCCCTTTAGATTCCAAGATAACAAAATTCAAACCTACAAGCTCAAGTAATCTTGAAATAGGTAAAGCACACATCGATGCAAGACTACAACTTTAATCAACCAATTTTACCAATTAAAGTACACTTAAAGGCAACAATCAAACTTTAAGAGTAATAAATAGTACAGAACCATCACCAATTTGAAAAGCTTAGAATTCCCTCTTGGAACCTCCTAGAGTTGTAAGGAGAATCCTCCAAGAGTTTAGCCTTCTTGATGTTCTTGTTCAAAACTCTCTTCTTCTTCTTTAATGAGCTGAAAATCAAACAAAGGTGAGTTTTTTGTGAAATTTATGCAAGATTACAAATATGAATCAAGTGGATTTTGTGTTAGGAAGGGTTTAGAAGAGTTTGAAAGAGTTTTGGGTGTGTTTTGAAGGTGGAAAAATCTCTCATAAGGATGTTTAAATGGGCTGCAATTTGCAGCCCTTGACTCTTGTTTTGTGCAATCCAAGTGCGGTTGAGAAACCGTGGGCATACCCACATGTAGCCAGCAGTAGCTGGATGTAGCTGAGCCTAGTGTGCTTGGACTACTGAGCCCGTGTTCGGGTTTTAAGTCCTTCAACTGTTTTCCATTCTTTTGTAATATTTAAGCCCTGAATCACCTCCATACTTAATTTTTAACAACTAAACACTCATAAACAACAAAAAAATTAGCTCAAAATTACAAGTATAAAAAATAACTAAAAATTAAAGAGTATGATAGAAAAACATGGGTTGCCTCCCACAAAGCATTCTATGTAATGTTTATAGCTAGATGTAGCTACTATTTCACGTAATTGAACTTCTTAGTTCTCCATTAGGGATGCCATCAAGTTGATTTTTCATGCCACCATAGAGACAAGTGAAATGCTCGGTGGATATCTTCTTATTTGCACGATATGAAATGAGATTTCCCGCTTATGATCCCTAAAAATTACCATTCCTTGTTCTGCATCAATTAACGCACAGGTAGTAGCTAGAAATGGCCTCCCTAATATCATTGAACTATCATTAGAATCGTTTTCCTTCATGTCTATAATTACGAAGTGTACTAGGTAGATAAACTTCTCTCTTCACACAAACACATTTTCTACCATTCCTTGCATATCCCTTATTCTTCTATATGCTAGTTGAATGGGCTTATCAGTCTTGTAAGTGAAGTGTGTTCAACCAACTTTCCTCCAAATAGATAAAGGCATTAAATTTATACTAGCTCCTTAATCGCAAAGATCTCTATTAATTGGAACGCCATCAATTTTACAAGGTATAGTAAAACTCTGTAAATCCTCCCTTTTAGGGGATAGATTCCTGAGGATAATTCTGCTATATTTTTTTGCAAGATCTTCAATTTCTTTATCATTCAAATAAACACGAGACTTCCTGGAATTCTTGTTTACATTCATATTCACCTCAGTAGCTGTCTTGGAGTTCTTTTTCCTTCTCATTCATTTGATGTAGTTAGAGAACTACTCATCCTCATCATCTACATTTACACTAACTCACATTTACACTAACTTCCCTCTTAAATACACCATCTGACTTTTCTCGTCAAAATTTCACTTTTCTATCATCCTTCGATACTGTATTACCTACAAAGCATTCCACGTCTTGGTCAAACATTTTCATAGCCTTAAAAACATTAAATTTTACCTTCTCATTATTTACCGGCAACTCATGGTGAATTCACCTTTCTGCACATCAATAGAGGCTCTACCTGTAGCTAGAAGGGTCTACCAAGAATTATGGGAATATTTTCACCCTCCTCAAATCCAAGAACAATAAAATCTGTGAGAAATATAATTTTATCTACTTTTACGAACATGTCTGATGATTCCCCTTGAATGTGCCATGTGCAATCTGCAAGCTGGAGGGTCACTCATGTTAGCTTCTCTTCACCCACGTTTAATTTTCTAAAAACAGAAAGAGGCATTAGATTAATACTCATACCAAGATCGCATAAAGCCTTATCTAAGAACTATGTTCCAATTGTGCATGGTATAGTAAAACTTCCAGGATCATAGAGCTTAAACGATAGCTTCTACTGTAGAACTACACTACACTCTTCCATTAAGGTAATTGTCTCGAATTCAGCCAACCTTCTCTTCCAAGATAAGATATCCTTCATGAACTTTACATAACCAGGAATTTTTTCCAGTGCCACAACAAATGAAATAATTTATGAGAAGTTTCTTGAAGACTTTCAAGAACTTTTTGAACTACCTGTCTGGTTTTTGCTTTTTCAACCTTTGAAAATATGGCACCTTTGGAAATACCACTTCATTACTCAAATTATTCTCCTATGCAGTGGATTCTACAAGCATCGTCTTCCCCATTAGTTAAATTGGACTCAGGTGCCTTAGAATTATTGTCCTCAAATCCCACTATTTGCCACTTTGAAGTGTCACCGCTTTGTATTGCTCTTTTTCTTCTCTTCTTGGATTTACCTCGGTGTCACTCAAAAGAGGGTCTTGGGTCCTATTGTTGATAGAATTTGATAATTGTCCCATTTGACTTCCAGGTTTCGAATAAATGCCATGTGATTTTGTAGAACAATATTCATACCCCTTGCTTCATTCATAAAAGTGGCAAACACGTCCTTGAGCTATATAACTCCTTCTTTGGTTGACGAGATGGTTGAAGCTATTGGTATGGATATGGTGGTCTTTGAGCTCCATGATCTTATATGTATCCCATGAAAATTTTGGATGATTACTCGACCTCAGATTGTAAGTATTGGAGTAAAGATTGTTTTGCATCCTTAGCTGATTGGATACATATTCGACCTGATTAGGCAGAACTCCATTTCCAATTTCAAAACATCCATCAATAAATTGATTACCTGCATACAGATCACAAGAAAACTCATTAGAATTAACTGAATTGACAAAATTTGAATTCATACCCCCAATTTATTATCTAAAGATTGTTATTGATTTGACATTGACTGTGTTTGAGCCATCAGTGCTTCGATCATCCCTACTTCATGAACTCCTCATCCTCTAGTGGTAGTAGTTGACCTCTGATAAAATTACTTGCCATTTTCTTTAACAAGTCATATACTTATTCAAGACTTTTGTATATGAATGCTCTTCCGCTGGTAGCGTTTAATTTATTCTGAGTGGTTGAAAATTGTCTATTGTAAAATGACTGAATCTACATCCACAAAGGTAATCCATGATGTGGACATCTTCTTAGAGAGATAACTCTTTAAGTCTTTCTCAAGCCTCATGCAATGTTTCCATGTCATTTTGCATAAAGGATGTAATATCATTTCTAAGTTTTGTTGTCATAGCTGGAGGAGATGTAATACCAATTCTAAGTTTTGTTGTCTTAGCTGGAGGAAAGAATTTAATAAAAACTTTTGTGCAAGATCATTCCAAGTAGTGATAGAACCTGACATTTGAGAAATTAACCAGACCTTGGCCTTATCCCTTAGTGAGAATGGGAAAAGGCTTAGCCTTATATTGTCATTTGAAACTCCATTATGCCTAAACATGTCACAAATCTCCAAGAAGTTGAAGATGTGAATGTTCGGGTCATCATTCGGTGTTCTACCAAACATAGTTGAATATTGTACCATTTGAATGATTTGCGGCTTCAATTCAAAAAAAAATTCCTTGAATTGGTGGCTTCAGGATACTCAACTAAAGACCATCTACTGTAGGTATGGCAAATTCCATAAGAGACCTTGATTTTCAATTGGTCATTTGGGGGTACTTGTACAACTGGATTTATAGGATTTCAACTACTCCTTGCTTCTCTTTGCAAATGGTTGGTAGTACGCTCAATTTCTAGGTCTAAAGGAAGTAATATTCCCTTCAACGTTCTGGGCATATAACTGGTGAAAAACCTACAAAACAAATGACAAAATGAAAATAAAATAAAATAATGTTTAAACTAGAGTTAGTATTCTCAATATGATATTGACAAAATATAGCAATGTTAAGACAAAGTCCTAAAAAATGGAACCAAAAACTTGTCCACAATCTAATATAGACACGAGATGCAAGTAGTGTTAATGCACAAATTCGCATCCACAAGTATCTGGATCAACAAGTAATACAGTGAAAGTAAAGATCGTTCCCATGAGAATTACGCTTAACACAGTTGACAATTACCAGAATGACACTAAACTCTATCTAAACAATAAAACAGTAGAATAATAATGAAAATAAGGAATACTTAACTAAATAAATAAACACAAAAGCATTAACGAATATTAAAGCTAGGATTTATCTTCATTTACCAATCTAATTAATTGAGTTAATTTATCATTCCTTCAATTTTATCATTTACTAATCTAGGCTTTCCATGGTAATTGCAAGTTTCTGTTCAAATCATTGCAAATCTACTAAACTTGACCAATCCACTATATGTCTATGCAGATTAAAACCTTGAATAATGCATAAACATGACCCTAATTGATTATCTAAGATAAGCAGGCATATGTCTATCTGTACCCACAAAATGATTCAACCTATGGGAGATTGTTCCAAACAAAGACTACTTGAACCCGTTCTAACCTTAAGTATCCTCAATTGATTTGAAATAGAGCCACAAATCACTCTAGATGGTGGCCAATCATCTAAAGGCATTAATATTAATTCAAATATGCTAACATACATGTGAAATTAAAAGGAACAAATAAAATCTACTCAATCAATTATCATGGTAAAATTTGAACAAACCCTAGTTATGAATTTAGTGCATAACTACTTAATCGTAGGATTAAATACATCAAAAGATTGATTCACAGCCATTTAAGAGTATGAACAAACAAAGGAAAGAAAAAGGAACAAAACCTAGGCTTAATATTGATCCTTGCGCCTTATCCTTGTTGAATCTCCTCTAAAAAAAATGATCATCAATCTTCTAATGATTTTCTCCCAGGCGGCAATTCTATGTTATAACTTACCTAAATCTATACTGCATTATGTTTTCTTCTTCTAAGACAAATATTTATAGTGCTCATTAGGGTTTACACATTCAGAGGTAAAAAAAAAAAAAAAAAAGGGGCCTTTTGGAAGCTGTAAACAATTAAATCTTATTTTTTTTTCCCATTTCTCACTGTTGCCCCAACACGATTGAGATCTCCCAAGCACACTAGCACCTAGGCTTCATAGGCTGGGTGTGGCTAAGGTCTCCCAGCTGCACTAACGCCTAGGACTTAGTGCCGATTTGTCGTTTTGCTCTGTTTTCATCCCGTTTGACCATCGAAATATATCAGTGGAACGTAAAAAACACCAATAAACACATAAATAAATGTATTAGAACATTAAAAACACATAAAATAATACTTTAACACTAAAACCCTAAAATGACGAAAATACCCTAGTTATTAAACTCAAACTCTCAAAACCTGATTAAAACCCAAGCTAAAGTACATATAAATAACTCTTTTTTAGAGAGTTAACAGTATCAAATAGGGTTGATATTGGGGTATCAACCCTATTTTCTACAAATGTGAATTTCAATAGACATCTCGGCATCGATTTTTGATACCGCAGTCTAAATGTTATCAAGGTCTAGACACATCAATTTTACGACTGACTGTGCTACACTAACTCCCCCCAAACCTAAGCCTCATTTGAGTCTAACCAAGCAAAGAAGAAAGCTAGGTAAGAATAGGCTAGAGCATAAAGTAGTAGTTCTTTTTTTTCCTTCCCATTTGAGGAGGTTTTTCTTATATTAGGATATATTTACTTGTAATTTTAATTTCTAAGTTGAAGATTGAAGACTGCTACCTAGTGTAAGTCCTTTTAATTTTATGTTAATTTTCTTTGCTTTATGTTTAGGGTAGTTTAGTTTAATTTTTTTTTCTTAATTTCTCAGTAGTAATGGGTAGATCTGTTTGTAGGATTGCTTTAATTATTCTTTCTTATTGGTAATTTATAGTTTATATTGGTTAATTTCTTTCTTAAGGTGCTTTTCCTTTTACGTGCTATCTTTAATTGCTGTTTAAAAATGCTTTCTTTTCATTAATTATTTTCAATCATGCATTAGTCTTTTAATTCTAGTTTTAATCAAATGTTATTTTAATAAATTTCTTCAAATAGTAATCTAACCAAATAATTGGTAATTACTGATCAATCCTGGTTGATTTGGTCCCTTCTTCCACGTGCTACTAGTTGGCATCAGATACTCGCAGAATACTATATAGTTAGTTGTAGAATTTAGTTATTTATAAATTTATAACTAGGTGTTTTAATGCATCATTAAGATAGTTGCAGTACATGGAAGCAATGATGGTGATGTTAAAAATTCAAATTTGCAAGATAACCACATTACAATATCTATTCCCAACACCTATGTCCCATAACACAATGTCATTCAAGCGTTCACTTAAAAATACTACCACACTTTGACTCATGTCTCATGTCTATCCTATGAACTATAGAAAAACTTCTGCCACTTTATTGCTTTCCAATTATTTACAACCATCTGTCCTTTCTTTGTCTATTTCTTCTAACCCTAACTATCCAATTCTTAATTCTTCCATAAAATCATACCATGACTCTTTCTATGACGTTCATATCTATTAATCTGAATACAATCTAAAGATGCTCCTACAAATTCTCCAATTCCTGCTGTCATGATTGTTGCTTCTTCTGCTAACAAAGAAAAATATACAATAAGGGATACTCTTATGAAGAATCAAGGCAACAAGCTTAAGGGTTTTTCTATAGCTATTAAGGATCAATCTATGGGTTCTGGCAGTAAAAAGCTTAAGAAATAGGTAAGTGAAACTTCAAAATCATATAGAAGCGGAGTTAGGGCTTTTATTCATCTTTGTTAGTCTTTGGTTTTTGGTCTCTTTTGTGATTATTTTATAGGTGTTTAAGGAGTTATTGTAAGTTTTTATTATAGTTATTAATGTGTGTTTTTGTGGTAGGGTTCGGTAAGAAAAAAAGGCACATCAATTAGACGTCAGATGAAGATTTTCAACACAAATCAGTGAAGTAGTATTGGACCAGATTCCAAACCGTGGTGCCAAATTTAGGGGAGGGATATCTTATATTAGGTTTCTTTCTATGCAATTTTATTTCAAAGTTTAAGATTGAAAACTCCTTGTGTAAGTTATTTCATTTATGTTTAATTTCATTTGCTTAGTGTTAAATTGGTGTAGTTTAGTTTAATTATTTTCTTTACTTGCTTTCTTAGTAGTAATTGGTAGATTAGTTTATGGGCTTTCTTTAAATATGCTTTCTTAGAGGTAATTTATAGTTAGGATAGTTAATTGCTTTCTTAAAATGCTTTCTTTTTAGCTCATGTATTCTTAAGTGATTCCTTAAAAATGCTTTCTTTATTATTAATGTTTATAATTATGCACTAGTTAACCTTGGGTTAAGGTTTGATGATGCCAATTTCCAACAGATATTGATTGATTGATGGGTTTAATGGTAAAAGTGGATAATTGGATAGTAGTAAATGCTTTGGGAGTTTGGTGAAAGGAAAGGACCATTTCTTGAACCAGTTTAGTGGGTTGAAGCACAACATATGAGAGTTGACTGTTAATTCCCAGACTAGATAATTACTTGATAGGGAAAGTTTGTAGTCAGACCAAGATGATAGTTTTTCTAATTAATTCCTTGAACTCCATATTGAAAATTAAACTAGAACCACGAGCCGGGCCAAGGGATTGGTTCATAGTTGGAAAGGAGTCCCTAATTAGATCCATTGAACCACTTGATCTAATCAATTAATTAAACCCTAGAATTTGGCTAACCGAACCCTAACCCGTTTTAAATTATTTTTCTAGTCTTTATAATTGCACTTTAGTCTTTTTAAATCTAGTTTTAGTTAAATCCTTATTTAATTAAATTTTCAAATAGTAATTTAACAAAATAATGGGTAATTATCGTCCAATCCTCATGGGTTCGATCCCTAATCCCACTTGCAAGTAGTTGATACCGTGTACTTGTGGAATGCCATCTAGTTAGTAGTTAGATTTAAGTGTTTATAAATTTATAACTACATGTGAAGTCCATCAAGTTTTTTGTGCTATTGTCGGGGATTGGTTTTTGGCAATATCGATATAATTTGGTTGATATATCAATAAAATTTGTTTTCTTGTGTAGTTGTTTCATCTATTTGAAAAATCAAAAAGATTTTCACTTTTTAGTTGTATTTCTTATTCTAAAAAATACAAAATGATTTTTATTGTGATGGATAGTTTAAACTAGTTAGTTGTCTAAGTTTTTCTTATTTTCTTGTTTGCATTGTTTTCATTCCTTTTCTTATTTTTATTTGTGTTGTTTATTTCTCCAAGATGTACAAATATGCAAGGACTTAATTGGAATGATTCATATCCAAAAAAAAAATTATCATTCTTATAATAATAGAGGTATAACCAATGAATTTTTTGTTATGATTATTCCCTCTACACCTTAGATTATCAAATGGGATAGTATACCCATCCAAACCTTTATGAGAGCGACCAAGAAAACCCTTTTTTTCCCCTCCACCACGAGAACCTTCATATGAATTAATTCAGTCCTATTCCCTTCACCAACTGAATCAAGAAATTGAAGAGGCAAGATATGTTGATCATAATTCACAATGAACAAGGAAAAAAATCTGAGAAGAACAACTCAATTATTAGAGGATCAAGCAAAATTTTTTGAGGACCAAGATAAATCCATCAAGAAGTTACAAGAATAATTTTTCGAGCTCCAAAGAATGATGGATGGTAAAGACCGATAGACTCCAACACTCCCAACAAATGAAGATGATAGTGAATCAGTTCCAAGAAGACAAAAAGAAAGAATATATCTTGGAAGAAACGGTTTCTTTTCGATTACAAGAACCCCTTAAGCTTGAATTCTCGACAACTAGAACACTCAACACTTGTTTGGAACAATCACCGACATACCTTTGTATGAGTGTTAATTTTGTCTCGATTACCACAAAGGAAGTACAATTTGGGGTGTTTGTGAAAAAATAGGTGGCTCAAGAAGTGGTAGAAGAAGAGGGATACCATCTAGAGAGGATCGAGAAGGTTCAAACCACAAATGCTGAAGTTCAACAAATCCTTAAGGACTTCGCATATGCCAAACAATGGAACCCTTGGAATGCCTCCTTTGTGTTTCTGAGGGAGAATTTCTTTATTTTTTCCTGATTATACTTAATTTTAGTTTATATGTTCTAGTTTAAGAACCTAATGGGTAATAAAGGCTTGTAGCCTTGTGCTTAGTATAGTTTATATTTTGTTGTTGGAAAATGATTTTTAATATACTTGGACAAATTTGGTTGTCAATGAGAATATTGATGGCAATATATGACTTTGTGGTGATTTGTTGATTGATATATGCCTTATGGAATAAACTTGGACTTGGTTTTTATCATTTGATTGTGGAGATTCTAGTTGATGATACACTTTATTTGCTAAGTGTTTTTAGCTTAGTTTGAGCAAATCATGTGAATGCTTAATGTGGAATAGGAGTAGTCTTTGTGGTTGAATACTTTGTAAGACCCATTATGTGTGAAGCTAAGTTTAGGTAAGATGAGTTGGACATATATTTATGCGTGTTTTTATTTTTCTTTAAATTGTTTGACGTCCATGAAGTCTCAATGACCCCTTCTTAGTGTAACAATGTTGGTTGAAGAAGGATAGAGAACTTATGGGACTCATGAGTTTTAAGGGAAATTGCATTTACATGTTGAGCTTGAGATTGCTCTTTACTTAGTATTATATGGTGTTTTTCTTTTTTTTGTTGATGAATTCCATCATTGAAGTTTGAACTATGGTTTCTAAGTTCAAATTTTGCTCAATTATTTACTTTCACATTCACTTGATTATCTGTGTATTGTCCATCATCTACATGAGCTTTTTGATTGTCCAGGTATGATTGAAAGTCATTCTTAGTTTCATGTTCATTTAGTTTATGTAGTTACATGCTTTTTAGTTGTTTTTCTCTTGGTTACCTTTGTAGTCTATGTTTGAATAAGTGTCTAGTTTGGTCAAATTTTGGTTACTTTTTACGAGTTGAAGTGTTTGAATGAGGAGTAGATGGTAATTTTTTGGCTTTATGATGTCGATTGATAGTTGTGGAAATGATGACTTGAAATTTTATGAGAATATTAGATGACAATTGTTTTGCCTTGAATTATCTATTTAATTCCTAAACTATTTGAGCTTAAATGTTGCCAATGATGGTCAAATTTGAACTAGTTATAGTTACTTTTAATAGTTATTATGTTTATTCTAAGGTTTTTCATGAAATAGAAATTGAAATTGTCATCTGAAGTTTTGTTTTTACTTTGTAGGTTATATTTTGGGTGGATAATGAATTTGAAAAGGCTAAAATATTTGGAATCAAGTTGAAAATTCAAGAAATTTGACTTAGTATTTCTAACATTTGAGACCGCGGTCCCGAAATTTGAAGAGAAAAAATGACTAGGACAATGGTGTCAATTTTCAAGAAGGAAAATTTGACACCGCGAAGTAAAGAGCCAATTAGGACAGCAATGTCAGGGCTTGGAATCAATCTTTAGCGAGAGAAACTTTATTTTGACACTGCGGTGTCATTTTCTAATACAAAAGTTTGTGCCGTAGTCCGAAAACCTTCACAAGCTTAGTAATTTTTATTTCAAACTGAAGTTTGGATTTTAAAGGAGGCAATTTTGACATCGCAGTCCCAGATACTTTATCCATTGCTTCAACCCTAGACACCTTATCCTCCAACCACAAACCCTACTTTGAAAATTCTTACCACAAAATTCTAGTTTCAATTTACCATTTTTCCACTTACATTATTCTTAACCTCAAAAATCAATTCCTTCATTTTTTTTTAAGCCTTCCTAATACGATTAGTACTAACTAGATGAGCTAAGAACCCTCAGGCAAGGATTACATAAAATTGGTAATCAAGTAGCTGAAATCATCCAAGGCGACAATGACCATGATGTTTGGTTTGGTCATGGTGTTCTTGAAGATGTTGCTATCTTGAAGATTCAAATGTTGGCCAAGATTTCAAAAGTTAAAATGCTGAATTGCCCTAGTTGATTAATTAATATTAGGACACATTGTGTTTTATTTGTGAGCCCAATTATTTGTTTAAATATTGTGTAAATTGGATTGGTTTAGGTGTTGATTTAATTATTAGTTTTTAGGCACATCAATTAGCATTAATATGGTCCATTTAGCTCAAATTTTGGGCTTCTTATGACCGAACCCTAGCACTCTTTTTAGGAGTTTTTTAGATAGTTTCTAGGACTTTATTGATCCTATAAATAGGTACTATTATGGACAAAAATTTTCACCATATTTTGTCAATAAATTTTCATCTTTTTCGTGAGGAAAAGGTTCTCTATTTTTAGTCTTAGGCTCTAGAATAAGACTTTTTTGGGATCATCGCTTGAGCAACAGTGATTATTCTAACCGACTTAAGATATTGGTTCCTGCTTGTCAATATAAGCAGTGAGTCAATTCTTTCTTGTTCTTATTTGTTCTATTTGTGTCTTCCTTTTGCTTTGCTATCCAATTTGTGTGACCAATTTTGGATTTTGATCCTTGGAGTTTTGGTGCCTACTTGATTGTCGAGTTTTGTGGCAACAAGTTTTAATTGTGCACAGGGTTGCATCAATTTAGTATCAAAACTAGTCCAATTTGGGTCATTTCTGTCTGTTTTCGTTTTAATTTTTTTCATATTTTCTTTCTAAGAAAATCATATCTTAGATAGAAAAATATATATATACTGTTCATCATACTATTCATCATACTGTTCACCGTTACTGTTCATCGTTATTGTTCATTAATAAAAAAAAATTACATCTTTGATTCCATTGTTCTTGGCTCAAAATTTTTATCACTGATCTTGTGATTCGTTCTTCTCGTCGCCATACCTTGTTCCTTGATTGTCTGTCAATTTTCTTTATTGTTGCTTTCATGTTCTTATTGATATAAAACAAATAATTCCAGCCGTAGTTGTTCTTGTTACTGCTTCATCATTGTTTCTTATTTGTTGTTGCTACCAATTTTTTTTTTTTTTTTAAAAAAGGTGTTCTTGCCCAAATTGGAGAAAAAAATATTTTTTGTTGGCCAAGGGTGCCAAATAAGGGAGATAAAAAAAACAGCATCGTTGAAAAAAAAAAAAGAAAAGAGGCATGAAAAAAAAAGAAGAAAGACGAGGAAGAGTCGGCCATTGAGAGAGAAAGGAGAAAAAAATTGTAGGGTTTGCTTATTAAGTTATTTATATAGGCAATTATTTGATTGTTGTCCTAATCCAAGAAGGTTTTGGTTTCCTAGTTGAGTTTGGAAATTTTCCTCAAGTCCAATTTGATTATTTGGAAACTTACCAAATTCATTTTTTAGAAACTTTCCAAATTCCAAATTTGAAAAGTTACCAAATTCAAAATTTTTGGAAACTTTCCAATTTCTAGATTTGGAAACTTACTACTTTTGGAAACTTTCCAAATCAAGGCCCACTTTTCAAATTTGTAATTTTGTTCAAAAGCACGTAATTTTTGTTCGTTCTTTTAATTTCTTTGCTAATCTTAAGTGCTTAATTGTTTGTTCTTGAGTGCTTAGTATATTTTTATTTGGTATATTTGCTTACCAAATTCTCATTTGCTTTCTATACCTTTTGTTGCTTCAAGTAGTCTTGAACATTTTGTTATCTCTTGTTCCTTGAATTTAAATCCGAAAGTTTGGTCTGTCTTATTTGGCATTGACCTGTGACTTTTGTTTTCTTGTCTTCTGACCAATTAAGTAGTTAAGACATAATTGGAGTTCACTTTAGTCCTCATAATCTTCCAAAGACTTTGAAAGTGAACTAAAGAGAGGAAAAAGGCAATGCGGTGGGCTCATTTGAGTGATAAAAGCCATTCAATTAAGGGTATACACGAGGGATTGAGTGATATAATTTGAGCGAATTGCTCTCCAAAGAGTAAGGCCTAGTGGTGAGGAAAAATTCTGATTATTTTTTTTCTAACACTAACCACTTTGTTTGTGAGTTTTATTTGTGATGTAATAGGCAAGAAGAGACTTTCTTCACTAAACTTCTTGTGAATGGAAGAACTTTTGGTACTGTAATTGATAGTAGCATATGGATTAATATGGCAAGTACATATCCTGTTGAAAAGTTGAATTTGCCTACTTCGCCACATCCAAAACCTTATAAGTTCCAATGGTCAACTGCAAGTGAAGCGTTTGAAGTAACTGAGAAAGTTATTGTATCTTTCAATATTGGTAAGTATTCGGATAAGGTAGTTTGTGATGTAGCACCTTTGTACACATGTCATTTACAATTTGGTAAGTTATGAGAATTATCTGAAAATGGTTTTTGTGATAGCTATACTAAGGGGTATCACTTGTGTAAAAAGGGTAAAATGTTTAAATTTATTCTGTTGCCACAACATCAAATAAATGAAGAAAGATTAGAAATTCAAAGAAAAATACTTGAATGGAATAAAAGTAAAAAGTAAAGTGGGAAAAGCCAAATAGCAGCCAAAAATCAAGATAAAAAGATTGTAAAAACTTCGGCCATAGCCAAGAAAAAGAGAGAAAAGAGGAAGAGATCAAGAGAATTTATATTGTCATGCCTAACCTTGATTTATCTTTGTCTAATTTTCTTTCTTCTGTGTTGCCCTTCAGAGGTGTAAGTCTTCATGCACTAACCTCCCAATAGATTACCTCATCATTCCAACCAAAGCGAGGTAAGAAAGATATAGTAGTCAGTACCCTATCTCAAAGATACGAACTTATTTCTACTTTTTGTGCTAAAATTCTTAAATCTGAGCATCTTAAGAAATTGTACAAATTTAATTCTGAATTTAGAATTATTTTTAGTGCACATTTTGTTTATTTCTTTTTTAAAATTAATGCCTTTGAGTTGGTTTTTGACTTGGTTGTTGTTTTGAATAGAGATAGGCATCCAAATTCTTGGACTTCAATTCCAATTTGTGAAGCATTGTTTGGATAAATCCATCCAAGCCTTAGTTGATAATCATTTATATGCCATCAAATCTAATTTGAATTGTTGCATTAGAATGCTACATGATTTTCAACATTTCACTTTTGTTCAAAATAACTTGGAGAACTTTGTTAGCTTGGTTAACTTCTTTTATGAATTTTGAATTTCAAGTAAAAGTAACTTTAAAATATTCAAATTTTGACCAAGTCAAGTTCAGTTTTTGTTATGGCGTGGTAAATTGTTTGATTTCACTTAGACACGCCACCCAAATTTTTGTATCTTACTTAGTTTTTTAGGAACCAAAGTTGTGTGATTTAGGTCAAATAAATTGTAAGAATGAAATCGTATCAAATTTGCCTCAAAACACTTTGACTAAAAAAATTTTTTCAGTCAAATAACTTCCAATTGTGTCAAAATCAGTGTTTTATGGCAATTGCTCATATTGTGCTTAACTTTTTAATAAAACTAAATGATTTTCTACTTTGTGTGCACATTTGTTCAACTGTTTGGATCATTACTTTGCAAAACTTTGTTGTGTTCACAATAGTGCAAGGCTTTGGGGCCTATCTTTTGCCAGTCTTGTATCCCATTTGACTAATCCATGTTTTTCTTTTCCAGATTCAGATTTGAAGATGAATCCTTTCGAGGAGGGAGGGAGGGAATGATACAGTCTTGGATGAGCTGAGAACCTTCAAGCAAGGATTACATAAAATTGGTAATCAAGTAGCTGAAATCATCCAAGGCGATAATGACCATGATGCTTGGTTTGATCATGGTGTTCTTGAAGATGTTGCAGTCTTGAAAATTCGAATGTTGGCCAAGATTTTAAAAGCTAAAATGATGAAATGGCCGAGTTGATTAATTAATATTAGGACACATTGTGTTTTATTTGTGAGACCAATTATTTGTTTAAGTATTGTGTAAATTGGGCTAATTTAGGTGTTGATTTAATTCTTAGTTTTTAGGCTCATTAATTAGCCGTAATAAGGCCCATTTAGCCCAAATTTTGGGACTTCTTATGACCAAACCCTAGCACTACTTTTCAAGAATTGTTTAGCTAGTTTTCAGGACTTTATTAATCCTATAAATAGGCACTATTATGGACGAAAATTTTCAGCATATTTTGTCAATAAATTTTCATCTTTTTCATGATGAAAAAGTTCTCTCTTTTTAGTCTTAAGATAAAACTTTGTTGGGATCATCACTTTAGCAAGGGTGATTGTTCTAACTAACTTAAGATATTGGTTCCTACTTGATCAATATAAGTATTGGGTCAATTCTTGCTTATTCTTGTTTATTCTATTTGTGTCTTCTTTTTGTTTTGCTATCCAATTTGTGTGACTAACTTTGATTTCGATCCTTAGGGTTTTGGTGCCAACTTGATCGTCGAGTTTTGTGGCATCAAGTTTTGATTGCGCGCGGGGTTCGCATCACTTCCCCACTCTAACAATCCTACATTTTGAGTCTTCACTTGCAAGAGTTAAATGCGGTGTTAAAATGTCTTCAAGGGTCGGTTGAAGCAAAAATAGAGTACTACTTTTTAATCAAATTCTTTTCAAATTCCTCAAGAGATTAATTTGTTCGAATTTTGCATCTTATTCATACAAAGGTAGTTGATGGCACTATTTTTGTGAGGTTGGACAATCATTTGAAGAATTTGTAATGCCATATTGCTTTGGTTGAATTGATACTTCTTTTGGCTTTGTTATCTTGGGCTTTTATTGTTTATTGAGTTTGATAGTTCGAATAAGCAATCATTAGGATGTGAGCTTTGATTGTTGATAACTAACTAGAGTTTTGAGCATATTTGGTTAAAATGGAATTTTCACCTATATTGCTATATGTTTGTTGCTATCATTGACATTTCTACTTTTTATTTCGTATTTAGTAAGCTTATTTTGTTTTTCTTTTATAATTGGGTGAGTGGTAGGATGAGTTTGTAACTCATCGTTGAATAAATTAATAAGCTTAGGTGGTTTTTTTTTAGTCATGTTTGTTTTTGGGAATTGTTGTGTTCGGTGAAATAAAAGTTTGGCAGTTGGATAGAAAAATAATCATTTTGGTGCTCAATGATGCTATGAACCTAATATGAGCATATAACTTGTAGTATTGATTTGGTCACTTTGATTTTAGTGGAAAATGGATAATTCTTGTTGCAAGTAATGTTTCAAAAATCAACTATTCCCGATTTCAAAAAGAGAGTTGTGTGCTAATTGGTTTCAAAATGGTTTATTTGCAACATCGTTTACTTAATGCTCAAAATTATTATTTGTTATCGAGTTATTCCTTTGAAAAAAAAATATTTTAAATGGTTGGAGACAATTTAGGCCATTGTGTGTTTGCTTTTTGGAAGCATTAGATCCATTTTATGGGTGATGAATTCCTGACTTAGTTTTGGGTGCATCTCGATCTCTTCCTTTGTTTAGGTCTAATGCATGTAAAAAAAAAAACATATTTTGCTCATTTTTATGAATAAGGCTGTAGTAGGGGATTTAACATCACAAATATCGTTTCCTCAAAGCGACCATTAGCGTAGAAAATAAGGCAAGTAGAAGCAATATCTTCGAAATAAGCATAAGATGCGTGCTAGTATACCAACAAGTTGAGTGTTGCGTTGTGTGCTATCCATCATCGATATTGAATTAATTGCTCCTAACTAGATTAATGCTTCCTTGAATGATATGTGCATCTTAGGTAGAGTCCTAATGATCCTTCCATTCCAAGGAGTTTATTCAGAAGTGATTGATTGACTTCGGTTCTTTAAAGTGGAGTAAAGCATGTTGTGCATAAACTAATTACTTTTGTGAAAACCTATTTGATTGAGAAAATTGTTGGTAGTTTGAATTTTTTATTGAAAATTGAACTAATTTTTAAGAAAATGAATCATTAGAGTAACCATTTGAATGCTTCGACTTTTTTTGTTATTTGTGGAGTTTGAGAGGTTGCCAAATGATCCAACGTATGTCCGGATTCCATGACTCGTAGTAAGTTTTTTTGTAAACTTGGTGATGTCAAGTGTTTAATGTCTTGTGTTTTGTGTTTGTGTTGTGTTAGAGGTTTTTGTTGTTCTTTTTCTTTTCTTATATTTTGCTCGGAATGAACACAACCTTAAGTTTGAGGGTGTGATAAATCAAGAATCTAGAGTTAAATGTACCCTAAATTCATCCGTTTTGGTACGAGTTTCGAGCAATTTTAGTGTTTAAGTGTGTGTTTTTATATATATTTACTTTTATGTGTTAGAATATGTTATTATATATTTGTTAGGTACTTTAGTACTTATTTAGGTATTAAGTATCTTATTTTATCATGTTCTTGTATTTAGAGTTTGTGTCGAGTCCTTAACCTAACTCCTCAAGGTAAGGGTTTTCCTTTGTCTTTGTTTGTCTTTAGATTTTGGTCTCTTTTTGTGAGTATTTTGTTCAAGTGTTTAGGAGTTATTCTAAGTGTTTATTATAGTTATTAATGTGCATTTTTTGTTAGGGTTCAACAGGTAAAATACATGGCACATCAAATCGCATATCGGACAAAGATTTTTGCTGCAAAACAGTGAAGTAGTGCTAGAGCAGATTCCAAACTACAGTATCAAATTTATGCCTAGGAATTTGACACTGTGGCCCAAGTTCTTTCGAGGGAAAAAATGTCCAAATCATGGCCGATTTGTGGTTGAAACTTCTCTCCCAACCCTAACACTATAAATAACACATTTAGACCTCTTTTTCTCATAGTTAATAATGTGTTAGTAGGTGTTAGTTTAGGATTAGAGTTGAGAGCAATTCCTCCACCTTTGGGAAGGGATCTCTTATATTAGGTTTTCTTTCTATGTAACTTTAATTTCCTAGTTGAAGATTGAAGACTCCGAGTGTAAGATCTTTCTTTTATGTCTAATTTTATTTGCTTAGTTTAGATTAGTTCAATTTAGTCTAATTGCTTTACTTTAACTGCTTTCTTAGTAGTAATAGGTAGATTAGTTTATGGGCTCTCTATGAATATTCTTTCTTAGTGGTCCAATTTGTAGTTAGGATAATTAATTACTTTCTTAAATGCTTTAATATGTTTCCTTAAGTCTTTTCTTAAAAATGCATTCTTTGGTGTTAATGTTAACAATTATGCACTAGATAACCTTGCGTTGAGTTTTGATGATGCAAATTTCCAATGGCTATTGATTTATTGATGGGTGGAATAGTAAAAGTGGTATATAATTAAGTAGTAGTAAATATTTTGGGAGTTTTGTAAGAGGAAATGGCTATTTCTGGAACTAATTTAGTGGATTTTAGCACAACATACGAGTGTTTAGTGTCAATTTTTGGACTAGTTTATTACTTGATTGGGAAGGTTAGTAGTCCGCCAACATGCTAGCTTTTCTAATTGATTCCTTAAACTCTAAGTCGAAAATTAGACTAGAACCATGAGTCAGGCCAAGGGATTGGTAGTTGGGAGGGATTCCCTAATTAGACCCATTGAACCACTTGACAATCAATTGATTAAACCCTAGAATTTCCTAATCAAACCTACCTAACTCATTTTAAATTATTTTTTAGTATTTAATTTGCATTGTAGTCTTTTTAAATCTAGTTTTAGTTAAATCTTATTTTAATTAACTCTTAACACAGTAATCTAATCAAATAATCGGTAATCACCGACAAATCTTTGTGGAATCAATTCCTACATCTACTTGCTACTAGTTCACACTGTATACTTGCAGAATGCCATCTAAGTAGTAGTAGGATTTTGGTGTTTATAAACTTGTAACTAGAAGTGAAACGCATCATGGAGATGGCCTGCCTTAAATGGGCACAATTCGATAAGTGAAAGTTTTTGCTTGGAATTGTGAAGGATTAGGTAGACACTGGACAATTCCACAATTTAAGGATGTGGTTTTTAACCATTGTCCTAGTTTGGTACTTCCTTCAAAAAAAATTTGTAGGAAATTTGTTGATATGGTTCGAAAGAAAATTAATTTTCCTTATATGTATGTTGTTGATCATGTGGCTACGTCTGTGGCATGGTTCTTTTTTGTCATGGAATGATTCTTTCATACTTTGGAAATTAATTGTACTCTTTGTTCAATTGAAGTTTGGATTTAAGATGAATTTGACAATGTATAGTGGTGTGTTTGTGTTTATATGAATAGTGATGATATTATTAGGAAAAGTCAATTTGTAGTATTGTCTTCTAGAAAAGCTGTGTAGGGTGATCATGTAATTGTAATTAGGGATTTTAATGACATTATCTCTTCTAATGAAAAGAAAGTTAGTAGACACAGGTCTGATAATTCTTTTAAGGTGTTTAGGGATTTTATGACTCAAACGGTTTGGTGGATATATGATTTAGAGGCAGACCTTGGACTTGGGCTAATTTTTGGGAAGGGGATGGTATTGCTGAGGAAAGGTTAGACAGGGTTTTGACTTCTAGTTTGTGGAGATTACACTTTGATCTTGCCAAATAAGTCATATTAATAATGAATCTTTTGACCATTTGATGTTATTTTGGATACAAATGCTAATAATATCCCTTTTAAGAAAAGATTCATTTTTTATCAAGGGTGCTTTGATTTGTGTTAGTATTAATGATATTATAGGATCAGCTTGGAATTGTGTGGTTCAATGTTCTAAATTTTGTCAGGTAACACAGAAGGTTAAACTTTGTCGTGTGGCTTTGTTAGATAGGAATAAGAGTGTGAACCATAATTCCATACAAAATATTCTTAGATTGAAAAGCTTGATTCAGCATGCTCAAGGACTTTTGGATTTTGTGTTGGGATTATTACGGGCTTAAAAAATAGTTGGGTGAGGCTTGTAAAGATGAAGAATTATATTAGCAACAAAATTCTAAGGTAAAACGGTTGATTGAAGGGGACAAAAATACAAATCCTTCCCTGCTCCAACTCTTCAAAGAATGAGGATAAATAACTTGATGAATTTGGAAAGGTAGGATGGGTCTATATGTGATGTCTGATGTTGTTGCATAGATTTCTAATTTTTATTCAGAGTTGTTTACATCTACTCATCTATCAAACTTTGATTGAATTAACCTTAGAATTATGTGGCTTACAAACTTCTATAACTGCTGAAAATAATAAGTAACATACTCAACCAATTTCTATTTTCAAGAAGTTAAAAATGTTGTATTTTCAATATCTCCTAATAACTCCCTAGGTCAGTTGGCATGACTCCTTTTTTTAAAAAAAAAAAAAAGGGATATTGTTGCTATTGATTTAACCAATAATGTTTCTAGTTTTTTCCATTCTAGTCATCTTTTGCCTTTTATTAACCATAATGCTATTTTCCTTATTCCAAAAACTCAAAATCGCACTCTTATTTCTCATTACAGGCCAATCAGTCTGTGTAATACTCTGTATAAATTTGTGTCTAAATTCTTGTTAACCGACAAAACTTTTTCTTGTCCCAATGCATTCATTAGTCCCAGTCTACTTTTATGTCTAAAAGACAAATCTAAGATAATGTTATGATTGCACATGAGTACATCCATTACTTGAATAGTAAAAGAAAAGGTAAGCATGGATTTATGGCAATCAAACTTGGCAGATATGTCTAAGGTATATGATAGAGTGAAATAGGAGTTTTTGACTAAAGTAATAGAAAAATGGATTTTTGCTAAAAATGAATAGCATGGATTATGAACTCCATTTCCTAAGTTTCTTATTCTTTTAATATTAATGGAAATATTATCCATGGCCACTTAAAACCTTCAAAGGGAATAAGACAAAGAAATTCTTTATCTTTTTTTTTTTTTCCCTTTTATATTCTAAAGGTTTAAGTAGCCTATTAACTCAGGTTGTGAGTAAGAAAGAAATTATAAGAATGAGGATTAGTAAGGGGACCTTCTGTTTCATATCTTCTTTTTCCTGATTACACTTTGCTCGTTTGTAAGGCTAATATTAGGTAGAGTAGGAAGATTTATTGTATTTTACAAAAGTATGAAGCCTGTTAGATCAAACTATTAATCTTGATAAGTCCACAGTTTGTTTTAGGAAAAATTCTTTTTCTTCTTTGAAACCACAAATTTGTGAGGTACTAGGTAGGGTTGTTGATAAGGGTACTACTAAGTACTTAGGGATGCCAATGTCTATTGGTAGGACCAAAAAAAAAAACAAGCATTTTTCCTTTCTTAAACAGAATTCGAAATAAATTGGTGGTTGGAAGGAGAACTCTTGAATGTTGTTATTGGGAGAGAAGTGTTCAAATCTATCTTAATGTCCTTTCCTATTTATGTTATATCCTGTTTTAGGATTCCCATTGGTGTTTTAAGGATCTTAGTAGTGCTGTAGCAAATTTTTGGTAGGGTGGTGATCAATCAGATAAGATAATTCTATCCATTGGATTAAATGGTCTAAGCTCACAGAGGTTAAGGGGGTTGGTGGCTTGGGTTTTAGGGACTTACAGTCTTTCAACACAGCTTTGTTGGGAAACAAGTATGGAGACTATTCACTATACCAAACTTGTTAGTTAGTAAAGTACTGAAAGATAAGTACTTTCCTAATTCTTCTATCTTAAATGCATTGGTTCAATCTTCATATTTTTATTTGTGGAAAAGCTAAATCTTGTCTGCTAAAACTTTGATTGCTGATGATTCCAGGATTTCTATTAGGGATGAGCAAAATATTAATATCTGGGATGATCTTTAGGTTCCTGAATCCTATACCTTTAAACCTCAAACACCAAGACCGTTAAATTGTCAACTTCAGTGGGTTTCTGACTTGTTAATCCCTGGTTCAAGTGTTTGGAATGGATATTTGGTTAGAAATGTTTTTTCCAAACATGATGCAGATATTATTCTACAACTTCCTATTTCTTTCATGGGAAGGAAAAGAAAGAAGAATTTGGCATTTTTCTCAATGTGGTCATTACACTATTTAAGTCAAGTCATCATCATGTTAAGTGTAAAAATTTGGCTCAGAATAATGGTATTCAGGATTTGCCTCAAACTAATTATGCAATGTTACATCAGTTTGCTTGGAAATACTTTTGGAAATTACCTCTTAAAAATAAAATTAAGAACTTTCTTTGGAGTTAGTTTCATAATTCTCTTGTTGTTAGAGGGGTGTTGTCATAAATATTTCATAGGTTTTCAATAGATGATGACAAGTGTAAAAAATATGGTGACATTTATGAATCTATTGAACATTTCTGTTTTCATTGTACTTATTCTTAGATTGTCTGGAAATTGTCCTCTATACAATGGTTATGTATTTAGGATAATCAGTTCAGTTTTATGCATGGGTGGGAGTTCTATCTTAATTTATCTAAAGTTGAGAATTTATCTAACCATATCTCATTAACTACTTTCATCTTGTGGCATCTGTGGAAGTCTAGGAATAGGTGGTTGTTTGATCACTGTTGGATTTAATAGCTTGATTTGATAATTAGAGCTCATTTAGAGTGGTTGCAGTTTCATTCAATACAATCTGAATTTCTAATCATTCTATAATTGTTGGAATTTGGAATGTCCTCCTGAAGTTGCATGAAATTAAATACTGATGTTGTTTGATCTGGAGTCATTCAAGCTGCTTGGACATCAAGTGGTAGTGGTTAGACTTCGATAGAACTAAAGGAGGCTGAAGGTATTTTAGGTTTGCTTCATTGCAAGCTCAGAAGATGCAATGGCCTCATATTTGGTTTGAGTCTGATTCTCTAGCACTGATTACTTTAATTGGCCATGAAAATTGTAATGATGTTGATGTTGGTGTTGTTGTGGAAAATATCCTATATCTTGCAAAAACTTTTAGATCATATTTATTTTCCTATATTCTTAGAAAGGTTAATTATATTTATCTCTCCTGAAGTTTGGCCAAAGTACCGAACGCACCTTATGGTTTCTAAAATTTACGAATTCTCTCTTCTCACTAACTTTCATTACTAGAGCCTATGAAAAGACCAAATTACTCTTATCACATATTGCATAATTAGTCCCTCAATTTTTAAAAAAAAATCAACAATAGACCTTAATTTTTTAGAAAAATAAACAATAGACTTCAAATTTTTTTATTTTGGCAATTTAGTCCTAAACTAATTTCACCACCACAATCTATCCTTTTCTCGACCAAATTTCCTCCCTTTTTGAAGCTCGTCCCGAAACCATCTCCCCCCTCTCCCTCCTCTCCCTCCTCTCTACCTTTACTTCCCTCATTTTCTTCCCCAACCCCCAATCCATCCTCTTTTACCTTATCCCTAGAAAAAAAAAAAAACAAATCCAATTTTTCAAAAACTAATTGTAACTTTTCAAAAGTTCAAGTGAATTAGAAACACTAGCACCAAGAGATGACACATCAACACAAATCCTTAAATGATAAGTTCATATAAAGTTAATTTTTAGCCCATTATTTAATTCCATGATCATTAATTTCACATCACCTATCCATGATCATTAATTTCACATATATCCATCAGTGATTAATCTCTTGTGAATTGCTGAAAAAAGAGCAGAACGTGATGCAGATCTTCCACCTGAGCTTTGATGAGGCATGACTAGCTTTGCGACGGAGATAGCAGAGACCAAAACCTAGAGATAGAGACGAAGATGGTTGCAGCCTCGGAAGGAAGTTTATCTAGTGCCAGCTAAGAATTTAAAATCTTCATATCTACATTCTCATTAGCATACAAACCCATCAGATTACACCATCATATCTACACTATCAAAATCGAGTCTGAGTTTGGGTTTGGGATAGGGTTTGTAGAGGTAGGTTTTGGGCTACAACAAAAATGAGAGGAAAGAGAAGATAAGAGGGGCTAGGGATCATGAGGTTCATGGTGGAGGAAGATATGGCTGCGGGGTTAGAAATAGGAAAAGGTAGGTTTCATTTAAGTATTGGAGGGGAAGGTAGTGGGTAGTGGTGGTGGCGGCGGCGATGAAAGAGAGGGTTTAGGTTTGGGTTTGGGTTTGGGTTTGGGTTTGGGTTTGGGTTTGGGTTTGGGACTGGAGAAGTGAGAGAAAGAAAGGGAGTTTCATGCTTTGAGTTTTGGGTTTGGGTTCGGGTTCAAGTATCTTTGGGTCACCAAAAGGACGTGGTTTTGGAATGAAGGAAAAAAAAAACTACTATTAGGGACCAAGAAGGCATTTTTGGTGTAAGAAAATTATGTTTTGATGAAATCAGTCATGTAGTTAACTGCAGGGAGGTAATTGTTAAACGTTTGACTATTTAAGGGATTGATTATATTTTTCGAAACCACAAGATGTGTTCGGTAATTTAGCCAAACTTTAAGGGAGGTAAATGTAATTAACCCTTCCTATAATTAGGGATGGGGCAAGTCATGTGTTACCATCTTATGCTAGGAAAATTTTACAGTTTTTTTTAGAAAATTATTCCCTAGTATTTTAAATATTTTGTATAGTACAACGTCATATATTTTAAAAACTTATATTATATAAATTTTTAGAACCAAATGAATGATTCCTAAAAAAAACTATAAAATTCTCTCTTATACTATTTTATGTTGTAATGATGTGGATTCGATTGGTTCTTATGTTTGATGCTTCCAAGTGAAGCTCACAAAGACGAAAATCATTTAACTAATTGTTAAGTTAATTAAATGATATTTTATGGTTCGGGGGAAAAAAAAAAAAAAAAAAGTGATAGTCATGTGTTAGCACCAATAAATATTTGTACAATCTAAGTCAACCTAATGGTCCCAATCCGTGATACACATCTACAAGTGGATCCATGAAATTATGACTGTGCTACACCAGTCCGCATCAGAAACAGTTGTGCGTGTGAATATGGCGGGCAAAAATCATTAACGACAACAATGGATGGTGGGTCCGTGTGAAATACATCAAATTATTTTATTAATAACAACCTTAAATATACTAATTAACTCATAAAAAAGTTTTATAACAAAAATTTAATAGGCTATTAATTTGGATTAACATAACATTTAATTTAAGTATTTAATTTTTTTCTCTTACACTTAAATTTTTTATCTGTATTAAGTATTTGGTGTAATCATTTGTATCTTTTTTTTAACTCTTATTATATGTGGAACAACTTATAAGTTCTTTCCTACCCATTATTCTCTATATTATCCTTTTATTAACATTTTTACTACCTTTAAAAAAAAATTGTGCAATTTTTCTAAAATCACACTAGTAGGCCTTTTCCTACTAATATAAATAAAGAGAAATTAGAATTAACAAATTAAGTAATTTTGAATGTTAAATTAAGTACAATAGTAATACGGATAAAATCTCACCTTTCATTTTGCTTATATATAGCTTATTTAAAGGTTAATAACACTTTGCCCTCTAAATTGGATTAGTTGTTATATTTTATCCATCTGAATTAAAAGAATATATACCATGTCTCCATTGACACTATTTATCATGTAACAACTTTAACATCACCAATTAAATCTAATTAAATCTCTTAGACTATATTTTGATTTTTTTTTGTATTTCATTTTTTATAATGGTCTCACAATTATTAAAAAAATAAGGAAAAATAAACTATAAAATATTTTTATATAATCTATATCAATATATATATTTTTTGTTAATTTCTAATGATTTTTAGAGTTCAATTGATATTATTTGAATTTCAAACTAATGGTAGCACGATAGGGTGGGTTTTGAAATTTTTTTTCATTAAAGGTATTATGTAACAATAGATTTTTTATAAGTTTTGAATAGAATTCATAGTACTTTATATTTTTTAAAATTTAAGTTAAATCTATGCAATGTAGATAAAATTTCACATATTTTCAATCTTAAAGACAAAGATATCAATTATTTATTATAATTTATTTTTTCTAAATTTTTCGTAACTATCAAACATCAATAAAAATACATGAAAAATTAAAAATAGAGCTAACTTCTATCATTTATTTGGCTTATATTAACTATATTAAAGTTGTTAATGGTTGAATAATATCAGGAAATAAAGTGTTTTTGCACTTCTATCATTTATTTGGCTTTTATTAACTATATTAAAGTAGTTAATGGTTGAATAATATCAAGGAGAAAAAATGTTTTTTTTTTTTTTTTTAAGTTTAGATGGGCAAAGTATAATTGTGTTCAAGAGCAAAGTGTTATTAAACCGGACAAGTGGGGCGAATTGCACATCTAATCGAATAAGAAAGCAATTCATGGTTCAATTGGATAAACTGACAACCTTCCTGGTTGAACCGCCTGAATAATTGGTTCCTTTTGCCAAAAACTCTCTTGGTTGAACCGCCAGAGTAACTCGCTTTTGCCAAAAATTTGATTGCGGTCTCCCGTCGGAAGGATTCAAACCTTGGACACCTAACCAACTTGGCCCAGCGGCAACAACACCATCAGGCCACCCGCTTGTTGTGTGTCCTTTTTAAATACTTTTAATATTATATCCTTTTCACTGTATAAATTCTTTCATTTTTCCTTTACCTTTTTTAAACATAAATTTTAAAATCATTTCATTTTTCAAAATTTATTTATGTTATTTTTAGAAATAAATTGTCAAAAGCATTTACTATTATTATATTTTCTAACAAAAATGTATTCATTAACATTACAATTTTTTTTCCTAAACATTATTATTATTATTAAATATACAATCATTACAAAATAATTGTAGTAAGAAGTAGTGAAAAATAATTTCTTATGTGTTAGATATACATTTTATATATTTTATTGTAATTATTTTTAGAACTACGTATGCATAAGAATTTAAATAAAATTAATTATTTCAATCTTTTTCCATCATAATTTTTAAAGAAATTAAATATCTTGGAATTCATTTACAACCGTTAAAAGTTTGATATAGCATTTTTATCAATATTTTTATCATATGTCTTTTATTTATTATTTCGAATTTATTATATATTAATAAAAAAATATTTTTTAGTGATCCAACAGTTGAACCAGTAATTTATCAATTGAACCAATAACTTATTGATGACTTCCCTTGCCGGATTTTAGCTGGCCGAATTTAATAACTATGATTAAACCTAAATGAGATAGAGATTGATCACCTCCGCGGACTATCGCCGCACAGGATTTAATAACTATAATTAAACCTAAATAAGATGGAGAGACGTTGTCCCTGACTCCTTACCAACTAAAAATTCATATATTGTATTACTTCTCATCAAGTTACTAATTAAATAATCAAGACAAAATTTTAACTGCTTTATCTGCTAGTATAATAGAGATGGCTCCCTCCGTACCTATGTAAGATATATGAAATACTCCTCATTTCTATTGGTCCGTCCACCACAGAAATACACACAATATTACTTATATTACAGAGGAAGACAGCCTGCATCTGCTCCTCAGCAACTCCCCTCCTGTTCCGTTCCGTTTCCGTATCGATCCATCACACGCCGCCCCCTTCATCTTCCCCTTTTTACAAGTCACCCAATCCTCCGGTTAGTTCACTGTCTTTCCCTTTTTTTTTTATTGGTAATTTGGGCTCTCTCCCTCTCCCTCTGTGTTTTTTTTTTGGTATGCATTTAATTTTTGTTCTTTTTACTTGGGTTTGGTTGTGTCGGGGGAGGGTTGTGGGATTTCAATTTAATTCATGTATCCCTCTATATCTGGCTAATTTATTATGTTATTGATCAACCCATGGATGTTCTTGTTTAGTATCCTCTTCTTTTGTTATTTCTTTGGATTCTCTACCTAATTATATGATACATATGTATTTCCATCATTTCTTCCAAAGATAGGTACGAACTTTTTGCCTCCTACTTAAAAATCCAAAGGTCTTTGGTGTGATGACATGGTCTAGGCTTCCTTTTATTTTCTTTTCTTTTCTTTTCTTTTTTTCTTGTTAGACATATGGTTTATGTATGCTTGTGTAATAATATGATGTGTATGTGCATTTTATGTAGCCAATTGTGAAAGATTTCATTTTTTTAATGTCTGTTTGGTACTTGTATATCTTTTTCCACTTTGCTTTTGGTGTTTCCTAGTTTATACGCTGAGCCAAGATTGGTTTAGTCTGAAATATAGGACTACTTCCTTCTCATAGCAAATTTATTAGCTTGGGAATTCTGAAGATTAGGATTAACTTAAAATTTTGAATTTTGATTTCTGTTTTCTGTTTTCTTCATTAAACAAAATTTAACATCCAACTGTATAAGTTATATTTCCCTTTCTATTTTGGCTGAAATTCTTCATATATGATGCTGGGTGGCAATAGATGTATACTGTTGATATTGATCACGAGGAAGACGGTGACAATGCCTCTACGCCATCAAGCAGGGAATGGAGGTCAAAACTCCAGCCATGCCACCGGACCAGAGGGACAAGCTGAACCAATCCAGGAGGCCAAGAGGGGGAAAAACTTAGCTACCAAGGTATTGAAACAATTTTCTTTTCTAATTACATATCTTCTTCTTCTTTTCAATTTATCATTCTTTCTTCTTTCTCTCTGCCTCTTCTTGTCAATTTCCTCTGTAATTCCTGAATTATCTGAATATTCTGTTCTAATTGGTTTCATTTGTGAAAGAAAGGTTTCAAGAGGTCGAGAGCAAAACTATATATATGTGTGTGTATACGCTTTTGCCCTAGAGCCCTAGCTTTTTTATTTTTACCAAAAACTTTGAAGTGCAAATGTTATAGATAGATATGAACCTATAAAACTTCTGCCTGTCTTTCTGTCCAAATGCAAAATAAAAAAACCTGAAAGCCACATCAATCATTGGCAGTTTCTTGGAGTTGCCATGTGATCACTAGAATCTTCAACCTTGAGGTTGGTAGTCAGTTGGGCACTAGGGCCTTTAACTATGACTACATGACATTTGATTAGATGACAATCTGAATGCAGCCCTTTTATTTGTTGTAAAAAAGTTCAGTTTGTACCCTACTATCTATTTTACGATTCTAAGTGGGCTTCTAATTTAATTGCATGTGAGTTCTTTTTTTTCTCGAATGAAAGGTCTTTTGTAGTTAACTTGGTGAAATCCCCTATTTCATATATCGGAAAAAGGAATGATCCCTCGGGTTTGGGATTGCTCCCGGATAATGGAGTTATACATTTGTGTATTGGTAAGACCATTCACTATTTCTTGAAACTGGATCGGATGAACCATATAGCCAAGAGAAGGGAAGGGGGAGGGAAGCGAAGCTTAGCAAGTGGGTTTTGATCCCTTTTCGTTTTCGCTAGCCAATCCAGTTGCAGTGGAAGTTGGAGTTGCTTTACTTTCTTCTGCAATGATTTCATTGTGGGATTCCACGCTTTGAATGTCTCGTACAGTACAATTTTTCACTACCGCAGTTGGCTCATGTGAATATTCCCTTTAGGGTGGTTTGGAATCTTTTGAAGGTTAGGATAGAAAATGGAGGAATGTTGAAGGCTTAGAACGATGTTTCACATTAGGCGCACATGACCCAATAAATGGTAAAAGAATATAAGCATATGCATAGATCAGTCATAACTGGATGCAGAAGAATAACAAAGGAATTAAGAAAAGGTGAGTGGTGAGAGATAGAGGGAAGAAGAAGGAGAAAAAGAAAGAGAAGTAGGAGGAGCTGGAGATGAGAACCAAGAGAGGGCATTTTTTCTATATATATATATATATATATATAAAGTTAAAGAAACCAGGAGGAGAGAAGAGAGGAGAGACAAAGATGTCAAACGGGTGCGAGGAAGATACGTACGATGGTGTGCTAGGCCAGGGTACAAGAATCCAACTTGGCTTGAAATTGAACTTTTCATACTAAAAATTTATTTTAAAAAAAAAGTCATGATTGAATTGCAAGAGGTGAAGTCTTCAATCCAATATTTGGGTTATAAAAGATACACTGTTAGCCTCCCAACATATAAGAACAAAAATCATCTTATGAGTCTTCAAGAACATAATTGAAGAACATCTAACCAGGCGCAACTGAATTTTAAAGAGGCGCATGCCTGAAGCGCATTCATCCTAGCCTTCTCACTCTCGCCTACTTCATGTTTAACTAGGTGCAAAAGTGCACATTGCTGTGCCTAGGCATGGGATTGGTCCGCCTTTGATAACTATGGCGAACATTCAAGAAAAGTACTTATAATGTCTTCAAAAATTAAACAGTGCTGTTCTCCTCCTGTGCTGCAAAGATTACAAGTTGGTCCACTAAGGAACGTATTTGGTCTCTGAGGAGTTATCGGCTAGGAGCATAAGCTGTAGGTCTAAAGAATTTGGATAGTTGCTGTGACATTCTCCATTCTTTGGTAGATGGAAATGAGATCCTTTTAGGTTGAAAATGTAGGAAAGGAAGTTGACCATACATACCTAAGTTATTATGTTCTTAATAAGCATGAGAATCAGGTAGTGGTAAACTGGTAATGGTGCCTTCTTTATTATGTAAGGATGGAGGTTGGATTCCCACCGTCTCTACTACTCATCCTATCCCCACATCTTGCTTCATAATGATCAGTAGAAATGAATCTGTTGACTTACTGGGTTAATTATTTTGCACAGTTTTGTCTATTTCATATATGAGGTCATCTTCGGGACATCTCTCTCTCTCTCTCTCTAATTTGTGCTTACATGATACATATGTCCACAAACAAAAGCATCCAAGAAACTACCCATATCGTTATTCCACATGAACTAACATTGTGTATATGGACTTGCAGATTCCTTTGGCAGATCTTTCCAGAAACCTGCTCATGGCCTACCAAAGCTTTGGGGTGGTATATGGGGATTTGAGCACTTCCCCACTTTATGTTTATAGAAGCATTTTTGTTGGGAAGCTGCCAAGTCATACCAATGAAGATGTCATATTTGGGTGCTTATGCATTTTCTCTTATCTTTTGGACCTTAACCTTGATACCTTTGCTGAAATACATGATCATAGTTCTAGGTGCAGATGATAATGGTGAAGGTATTATAATCTGACATCTTTATAAACTTTTGTCTGGTTAAGTTGGAATGTCCATGCCCTTTACTAAGTGTATCTTAATTCAATTCAGGCGGAACATTTGCTCTTTACTCTCTGCTTTGCAGACATGCAAAGTTTAGTTTACTTCCGAATCAACAAGCTGCTGATGAGGAGTTATCCACTTATAAATATGGCCCTTCAGCTCAGCATGCATCATCTTTACCATTGAGGCGATTTCTTGAGAAACACAAAAAGTCCCGGACAGTTCTACTTCTTCTGGTATTATTGGGGGCTTGCATGGTCATAGGTGATGGTGTAATCACTCCTGCAATTTCTGGTAAGCTAGTACAACTATTGGCACTTGTTAGGTTTTTCTTTGTTTAAGATAACACTGGATTTTTGTATTTGAGGTTGCTCTTGACACAATGATTCTGATTTATTCAGTTACAGTTCTAATCTTAATTTAGTGGTATAAATTTCAAGGACTTCACTTACAAGGGAAACTTTCCCTTTCGTGATTTCCTTGTTTTGCGCAGTTTAATATTGTTTATGTTACCAGTCATTGGGTATCATAAAAATCACAGAAAATTAGACTGTGCCGCAATAACATTTTCATGGCATTTTATGCAGGTGTCCTCTGGCTGAGCCTATAATCTAATTATGAGAATGAAAATCCACATAAATTTCCTAATTTTACGGTTGGAAATGTTAAATTCTGTCCTTCACTAGTTTGACAAAGAGTGCAACATTTCATTCATGCATACCTCGATTTCCTATAAGATGATACTATATTTAATGTATTAGTTGCACGTAGTCTCCTGTATTTATCTTTATGTTTATCCTATTCATTTGGTTGTCAACTTCTTTTCCAATACAATTCAACTTTACCAAGATTTTATGAAATCATCTTACTCTACGTTCATTTTGTATTTAAATTTTGTAATGTGTTTGGCCTCGAGCAAAATTTATTGACGGCTCATGTTATCCTGTTGCAGTTTTGTCTTCAGTGTCTGGAATTAAATCTGCACAGAACAAATTAACTCAGGGTACATGCACATCTTTTGTATTGTTGATGATGACTATTTTTATTCTTCGTACTTTGTATTCTTCCATTTTTTAATCTGCCCTCCTTGTGTAGGTGAAGTTCTATTGATTGTTTGTGTTTTATTGGTTGGCCTCTTCGCTCTTCAGCACTGCGGCACACACAAGGTTGCCTTTTTATTTGCACCAGTTGTCGTCCTTTGGTTGATATCTATATTTGCCATTGGGCTATACAATACAATACACTGGAACCCCAAAATAGTCTCTGCTCTTTCTCCACACTACATCATTAAGTTCTTCAGGGAAACTGGTAAAGAAGGTTGGATATCACTAGGAGGAGTTCTTCTGGCCATAACAGGTACTAACTAGCACATTGGTTGTCCAAAGTTTCTTTTTTCATGTTGAAAGGTTTTGACTGGTCATTTAATATTTTCATTCATTGGCCCCATTGTTTCATGGTTAGTTACATTTAGAACCCGTGGTTTTTACCATATAACCATTTCAACCCCCGAGATTTCAAAAATAACTTTCCCCCCTTTTACCAAGTCTTCGGTAAACAAACGAACCCTATGGCATTAAATACTTGACGTCTGATTGCAAAATTTTGATGACTTGAGCATATATTTTTTTTGTTAAATGTCCTATATATCCTCTGCTAACTCCTAAAATCAAAATTTTGAAGTAAACAAGGTGCTACATCAGGATCAACGAATAAAACAAAAACCGACTAACCACATAATAGACATTATCTACTTCAATACCAAGAAGGCACAGGTGCCGTGCCCCAACCCCCAGCACATACCCGCAAGGGGGGGCATAGAAAATCCCTGAAGTAACTTTCTCCTCCCATTTCACCTCCCGAGCAATCGTCTGAAGTGCAACAACTGTTGCCGCTGACTAGTATTTACCTAAAACTTCATGCACAACCGCTATAGCAAGCCACTAGTGTTGTAGCTCTTGTTTCCTTCTAGCTGACTCTAAATCGCGAGCAATGCTACCAAAGCCCTTTCTCATCCCTCACTCACAAATTATCCGTAAAAAGACCACAATAACCTTTCACCTAGAACCTCAGAAACAGATTCTTGAGCTACACACTTAAACGAATTAAGCAGCCAAAACCAATTGTGCACAGAACTTTGTGTTGGTCTTTCAGTAGGATGCAACTGGGTATGTCCTGTTGGGTACCCAATCTATTAGGACACCAGATGATACACTCTATTAGTGTTTTAGGACGGGTTTGTGGTCAAAAGTAGTTACCTGGTAGGTTACACATTACGTTTGGGGTCGGACCTCTGGGTACTCGCTCAAACCCGGTTATATTTGATATATGCACATAGATAGACATAGTATTATGCAGAGTAAAAATGAACAAGTGAACATTTTAGAAGTTGAAAGTCCCCAAATGCCTCTCTTTGTACCACTCTGTTCTCTCATTGCTCACTATTCCTCTTAGCAAATTTAAATAGCGCGTCTTGCTTTCTTTAATTCTTGTTAATTGTGGTTAATGACTACAATATTATCATCTTTATTTGAACTAAAATATTTCAGTAACGTTATTGAATAGCTTTTAAAGCATACTATGGTAAAATATTTGTTTATTCTATTTCAGCCTTTCCAATAATAGGGTTCATGGTACCTGATGGGCACCCAAATTTTTACCTAATTAGCTTTATAAAGCACACCCAAATGGGGTCAGATTTGGGATCATGTAAATGGGCAAGTACCCATCCTGATACATCCCTATTTCTGAAGAAAGTGAGTGGGTTGAACTATTAGAATTGGGGTAGGAAGAGGAAATTTGGTTTCTACTTTTATATTTTCTCATCATTGTTTTTTTTTTTTTTTTTTTTTGGGTCGAATATACTCCTTTTATTAGTCCTATTTTGTAGAGAATTCTTTTCTGTTTTATTTAATGGTCTTGTGGGCATTACAAGCAATAATCAAAAAACCTTTCTCATCTTTTAAGTCTAAAGGAGTTAACTGTTAGTATTTTCAAAACATGAGGGGGTAATGTTAGTTTGGCTAAAACGGATGAGAATGTATTTAACCCTTTAAATTTTAAAGCCCACTAAATGTTTCTACTTCTAGAACCATGTGAACATGATCAATTACTTTAAAATTCTGAAAATTGCTACTTTCTGTTGGTTCAACAGGTACTGAAGCTATGTTTGCAGACCTTGGCCATTTCACTGCTATTTCAATTCGGGTAATTCTTTTCATCCCTTTGCATTTATATATTGCTAGATAGTCTTTTGTGGTCCTGAGTGATGATTTCTCCATTTGCATCCTATAGGCGTGTAAGCCTGTTCAGATGTTATTCTGGTAGTTCACCTATCATAGGCTATCACTCTGGTCGCATTTATCATAAGTATCACGGTTGCCATGCCAAGTGTTATCTGACTAGCAGACATGCTCTGTAACCTTCCTCTTCGTTGTATGGGTTTTAATGTTTTTAACCTTTCCAGATAGCGTTTGCTTTTGTTGTATACCCTTGTCTTGTGATCCAATACATGGGCCAGGCTGCTTTTCTCTCAAAAAATATCTCATCCATTCCACATGGTTTCTATGACTCAATACCTGGTTAGTATTTTCTATACATTTTTTATGATTTCTCCCAGATTTTCTGTATGCAAATAAATTTAATGTTCTGTTCTGCTGGTGATCTGACTTGCAGATACTGTATATTGGCCTGTGTTTGTGATTGCAACTCTTGCTGCAATTGTCGCTAGTCAGGCTATCATTTCAGCAACATTTTCTATTGTCAAACAATGTAATGCACTTAGTTGTTTCCCGAGGGTCAAGGTTGTCCACACCTCAAGACATATATATGGGCAGATCTATATCCCTGAAATAAACTGGATTCTCATGATTATTACTCTTGCTATAGCAGTTGGGTTCCAGGACACAACTGAAACACAATTGGGAATGCATATGGTAAGTTAACCAATATAGAGAATACTATTGATTGTCAAGCAATAGTTCACTCTATTTTCAAGTTGACTTAAAAAAATTTTTAGGTGATGATAATAGCTGTGTACTCATTATTGTGAGTTCATCTTGATGCATTTTAATGGCATTGATTAACTTGACCAAAAGAAATTGAAATACTAACCAGAAAATAAAACTGTACACGAAATTCCTATTTAAAGATGTATTACACGATTACATCCACTTCCATATGAAGTAAAAAGTAACAAGTGAAATGATGTCCTCAACGACCTGAGCTTTGTCCATACAGTTAGACTCCCTCAAATTTTGAAATACACAGCCAAACCAGTTGAATTAGTCTCTGCAGAGCATAACCCTTGAGGGGTTACAAATCAACGAAAACTTCACTGATACCTGTTTACTTTCCTCTCCTGCTGCTGCACTTGTCCTCTTCCTTCACCTTTTCAAACCTTATCTGTTCATGCACCATGAGTTCTGAAAATAAGACACTGACCATAAATTCTCATTATCAAACTGTACACACAACAAAGAAGAATAACAAAAAAAGGGCACAGCAACACAGAGAAAGAGTAGCATAAGCATCCGCCATTAGTATATAGACATGCACAAATCCATTAGAGAGACACACCCACTCAGGAAAGTGGCCTCATTGCACATATTAAACCAGAATATTCAAGCACATGGAGAAATCAAAGCCCACAGATCTTCTGTGTGGGGGGAAGAACTTAGGAGGCTGTGGAGGAGGGCTCACTAATCGAAGTTTTGTGGGGGCAGGGAGCCCAAGGGGTTATTGAAGGAAAACATGTGCTTACTTGAGACCAGGAGAGGGCACAGATCTGCACTGTTTAGAAGGCAGGAGGAGTGCAGTTTGAGAAGGGACGGTAAGGCAGGAGGAGTGCAGTTTGAGAAGGGAGGGTAATTGTATTTCGGTGGACTGAAATTCCACGTATTGGGAGGTGGGAGGAAGAGGGCTGTGGGGATGTTCACTTGTTCAATTTGTTGATTGAGTTTAAGAGTTCCTTTTTTTTCCGAAAATTTTCTTTTACCACTTTTCCTTGATTTTTTTCCCCATCAGGAATTAAATATTTTTCGTCTCATTTAAATTGAATAGTTGAGCGAGTTTTACTTGTAGAGAGAAGAATTGTAGTTTACCAAAGGGTCTAAGTGTGACAGACGAGCCCAGACATAATCACCTGTAAAGTGCTGATGCTATATCGCATTCTTCCTCAATCTTGTCATTCAGAATGAATTTTGCTTATCTTTTATAGTTTATGCTCTTCACTGTGTTGTGGTTCATATATGAGATTCTGTACTTGTGTGGAATGCCGTCACAAGGAGTTATGGTCTTGGGATAATTGGTTTGGAATGTTACTTTTAGAGCATTAAAAAATGTATTTTGAAGGAAGAATACTGTTATAAAAAAAGAAAGGAATGATGGAAAGGACATTTTCTTTTTTATTTCTCTCATCTTCTTATTATTCTGTTTTTTTTTTTTTTTTTTTTTTTTTTTTTGATAAAGATTGAACACGAGTTTCTTAACTGACGAACTTGTGCTATAAAGAGAACGCCAATGTGCCCTTTTCAGGGTTTAATTGTTATCTCACTTTTTCATGAGAATGGGATGAAGAATGTATTTCATCCTCTAGATGGTCTTCTATGTTGAATTCTAGTTATTGTTGTTCCATGTCAATGTTTAAAATGCTTAATAATGTCTAATATTTGAGTTTTAAGTGGAATAAGTTTTGATATTGGGATTTTGGTTTCCAGGCCTGGCTTGCATGACAGTCATGTTTATAACAACATTTCTCATGTCACTTGTCATAGTTTTTGTATGGCAAAGGAATGTCCTGTTTGCTGCTGCATTCCTCCTTTTCTTTTGGGTAATTGAAGGTGCTTACTTGTCAGCTGCATTCATCAAAGTTCCTCAGGGCGGATGGGTCTCCCTTCTGCTCTCTTTCATATTTATGTCCATCATGTTTGTTTGGCATCATGGAACTCGCAAGAAGCACTGTCTCAATATAACTTTGATTTGCACAACAAAGTACCATTGAAATGGCTGCTTGGATTGGGCCCCAGCCTTGGTATTGTACGTGTGCCTGGAATAGGTCTGATTTACTCAGAATTGGCAACAGGAGTGCCTTCTATCTTCTCACACTTCGTGACAAATCTCCCTGCATTTCATTCCGTGTTGGTATTTGTATGTGTAAAGTCTGTACCTGTGCCTTATGTCTCTCCTGAAGAACGCTTCCTCATTGGCCGCATTTGTCCAAGGCCCTATCGCATGTATCGGTGTATTGTCAGATATGGATATAAGGATATTCAGAAAGATGATGGGAACTTTGAAAACCAGCTCATTCAAAGTATAGCAGAGTTCATCCAGATGGAAGCTGTTGAACCTCAGTTCTCGAGTTCTGATAATGCATCATTTGATGGAAGGATGGCTGTGATAAGCACCAGAAATGCTGGAACCAATTCAACTTTAATTGTATCTGAGCAGGATGATGCTGATGCAATTACTCTCACTCAATCCAGAGCAGCAAATCTTTAACCCTTCAGAGTCTGAGATCAGCTTATGACGATGAGAACCCACAGATCAGGAGACGCCAAGTCAGATTTCAATTGCCAGAAAGCCCTGGGATGGATGACTCAGTTAGGGAAGAGCTATTGGACTTGATCCAGGCAAAGGAAGCAGGTGTGGCATATATTATGGGGCACTCTTATGTGAAGGCAAGAAGGTCATCCTCGTTTTTGAAAAAACTTGTGATTGATATCGGATACTCCTTCCTTCGCAAGAATTGCAGAGGTCCTGCTGTGGCTCTTAACATTCCTCACATCAGCCTTATTGAAGTTGGCATGATATATTATGTGTAATTAATTCTTCACTTTATTTTCACGAAAGTTTCTGAAGCAGTGTTTGCGGTATGCTAGCACATCAGTCAAGGCTGCTATGCTTTTTGTAGCAGCACAGATTTCAGGTCATAAAATGTTTAGGCAGCTGTCTTGGATTATACCCAGCTTATGTATCCATAGGTACTGCCATTATCGCATTGTTTTGATCAGTTATGTGGCGTTCTCACCAAAAAATGATGGGTTTAAAAAATGGTGGGTTGAACTCCTTGATAAAGCATCAAAATTTTTTCCTATTTGTTTGTCACGCATCGGTATTATTTTGGTTTGGGAACCGGATGCGAGGAAAATTCAGAAAATCCGACGCTAAATGATTGGATGGAAAAGATTTTAACTGCTGATTTGGAGATTTGATTTATGTTGTATTGTTTCAGCTATGATCCTCGTATTATTCGAAGTCCTATTAGACTTATCCATCGGTATTATTTTTAGGATGCAAGTTTAAAAGTCCAACAGAAATTACTTGTGCGATTACGAATTTCTAATGCTTCTTGGGGAGTAAAATTTACATATCCTATTGGGAACTGTTATTACTGATATGATTTCTTTTCTGATGAGGTTGCAAGAGATTTCTCCTTCCTTTCGTTTTTCAAATAAACGAGACCAGTGCACATTTAGGTTATCCTGACCTGAAGCCTGAAGGGAAGCTATTTACTCGCACTAATTACCAAAATAATGTTGAAAGAATCCTATATATGTCTTATTCTTATGATTTAAGTGGAGAGAGGAGAGATCTTAAGTGCTTTCACAGAATGCTTCCATCTGAAATGACTGCACTCCTTAGGATAACTACTATGCCTCCTTTGATGACATAGCCATTTGCTTCCTTGTCTCCCTCCTGCACACTGTCCTTATTTATGATCTGCAGCATTAGGAGAAATAATGTAAACAGCCCCTTTTAACTTTTTCAAATGATTGACATTTGCAAGCCTTTTGACTTGAATAGCTCTGCAGCCAGTACAGAAATCCTAGAATTGAACAATAGCTTCAGAAACAATATTGTATAATCAATTAATCAGAAAGAGTACCAAAACATTTTTGCCAATCCTTGCATTTTTATCTATGATAGCTTTTTTAATGACTGAACCTTCCCCAATCCCAATAGGAATGTTGCTGAAACCACCATTGATCGATTTCGTTGGCCCCTTGAACACTGCTTCCCTGCAAACGTTATTTGTTTATTCTGATATATTATAAATGTGAAAATAAAAAAAAAAATTAATGGAACAGGCTGAAGTGTAACTAATGCAAGAAACAAAGCCTTCTCAAGTGTCTGTCTTGCACTGAAACATGAAGTTCTGTTCTACTTACTGGGTAGTACGTATCAGAACCCATGATTATTGAATCCTCGATGATAGCCCCCTCTTCAACCCTAGTTCTCATGCCAATCACTGTGCCTTTAATCTTGCATTTCTGCTCAGACAGAACCAGAAAACGTTTGTGTTACATGACTACTCAGTCTATATTAACATGGTAACATATGTGAAAAGATTCGATACTGGTACTTCATTTAATTACTATTTTGAAATAACTATAGTTAAAAGTTTCTTACACTTAGAATGCAACCATCTCCGATCACAGAATCGGTAATAACAGCATCAGTTATCAGAGTTGGGGGCAACTGTCGAGGTAGAGTATACCAAGTGGAGTATCTCTGTCGTAGAAGCTGCTATCACCACAAACATTTTTAACTAGTAAGTCATTTCGTGTTATCTTTCAGCATTTGTTAAACTCCTGGTATTGATGGATTCCAAGTTACTGACTTATGCGCTGCAGTGCATGTTTTCTTTGTGTTGTCCATATTTGCATGATAGAATGCTTCGATGCTTCTCATGTCCTCCCAATATTCTTTGAATTCATATGCGTGAATCTATTCATTTATTGCATTAACAAAAAACCTCTATGAGTCGACCTTTGCTAATTTGGTAAGCAAGCGAATGATGCAGAAGAATATTTGAGCAAGAAAGATTGTTAAAATCAGCGTTAGAATCAGCGTTAGAATCAGCATTAGAATTAGCAATACAGACCTGCATCCCCAAGGATATTGCACCAGGTATTATTTCATCTCTTAAATCATTTGCTGCTGGAAAATATTCTTTTAGAAGCGTTATCATCACATCTCTGTTAATCAGATAAATCCCCATATGCCGGGATAAAAATTGCATTGGGTGGAGATATCACTGAATCTCACTGAATTATGCACCTGAAAATTAATAAGCACGGCTGAACTGCTTCAAAGTGATCCAACTTTATTTGCTTCTGAATACTCCAAATGACAGAATCTTGTCTGTCAAAAATGATATGTTCCAAGGGAAAAAGATAAATATACACAATTGAGCAGAGTAGGAAACGTACTGGTGGAGACTTCATTCCTGGCTCCTCCTGAAATCCAGTAACTTGATTTTTGGAGTTTACTGTGAAAATGCCAAATCCTGGATTGTCATCTCTTTTGCTACCATGGACTGCGACAGTTATGTCAGCTGTGTTGTGCCGATGAACCTCTATAAGTTTCTGGTAATCCATTTTATATAGATGGTGTCCTGGTAGGATCAGAAACTCCACAACTGGATACTCTTCCAATACTGATAAACATCTCCTTATAGCATCAGCAGTTCCCTAAAATCAAGTGAAAAGCAAGTTATCAAAAGAGACAGAAGGCAATCATCAGTTAAATGGGATGTTTAATAAGACGAAGAAATGACAAGTACATGAAAAAATTTGAATATCCATAATGTGAAGTACATTTCACCTTGAACCATCCCATTTCTTCTGGAGTCTGACATGCTGCAACTACTTCCACAAAGCCCTCTATCCCCAGAGATGCTCCAGAATAAGCTCTTGAAAGGTGGGAATTCAGAGAAGTAGAGTTAAATTGGGTAAGTGCATATATCTTGGAAATGTTACTGTTGATGCAGTTGCTGACAACTGCATCAATCAGTCTGTAATTCCCTGCTATAGGAATGGCACCTTCTGATCTTCGTTTTGTCAGAGGATACAGGCTCGAGGGTGATCCATCTCCAAAAACAATTGCTGCAACACTCTGCTGGACACTATAAATGCTTCAATACATGAAATTGACAACATACAACCCCCAATATAAAACCTTCCACAAAAATTGTGATCATCAGATAGCAGAAGGAAGTGGTAGGATGTACTATTGCATATGATGCTAAAGTTCATATAATAAAAAAATAAAACAAATTTGATGGACAAATAAATCAAAAAAGGGTGAGAAATAGTTTTGATGAATCAAGACCTGATTTGCGGGAGGGAACAGAAAAGCTGCACATTGAGGTTTTTTATGTGCATTTTTAATAGCCGAGCTCGGCAGAGCACCAGAGGTACGAAGCTTCCGTGCTGGTCTAGACCGACTATGAGGAAGCTGAACTATGTTGAGATTCCAAGAAGCATGAAGAGACATGACGAGAAATTAATTAGGTGGTATTTTAATTAATGCGAAATATGTTGTTGGCTTGGCTGATGAATTCCCTCGACTTTCTGGCGTCCTTTTATATGCTGCATTTCTGTATTTGGTAGAAACAGGAATTTAAGAGGGAAGCCAGGAATAGAATATTTAGGTTTCTTCTTCCTTATGGATACTCCGACTGAAGGTATCTTCCTTCGCTGTCCTATAGTGCTTGAGAGGAAACAGGGATACGTCAGCTGCCCTCCTCATGTTTACAGTATTTCATTGACGTAAAGTGATGCTAAAGACAAAGCAAATATATTCATCTTGTTTATTGAACTAATACCTTTTTTCCATCAAGCAAAAACATTATTTACTAAGCTTAAGTGTTGTTAACTTTGATTCTAAGCTTCTCTTGCCCTTACCGAGTGCTATTCCATTTGTTTCATGGGTACATGGATGAACTTTAACCAATCCAGAAACAAACCTATCTTTTTCTTAATAAATACATCAAGAAGAAGGCAACATAAACAAGGTATGGTTTGCATTGCATCCCGCAAAAATTTTGTCCTCCTACCCCTCATAATTAATAGGACTAACTAATTCAGTTGGTGACAAATTGAGGTTGTTGACTTCTTATTTCCTATAACAATCTTTGAAACCTTTCTGATTGAATAATTATACTAAATTAACGCATTAAAGCTTCACACAAAAGTTATTAAGAGTGCGTTGCTTATTATACGATTGGATGACAATGTTATGCGCGTGCTTAATCGTCGTCATAAGTTTCGTTAGTTTTTCCACAATAGTCTTTCTCTTTCAATTGGAGAAAATGATAAAGAACTCTAAGATTTGAGGGGCAGTATAGTCTTTGAAATCATAGAAGTGCGTTTCCCTATGTTGGCGATTAAGAATGAAGTAGAACTGAAGTTAAGCATTCTGGTCTCACCTTTTTCTGTCATTTTGTATTCCTTCTTCATGTCGAATTAGATGCCCCTTTGTGAAAGAACCTTATTGACTCAGACTAAGATTCACAATATCTTGCTAATTGGTTTATGAGACATGCAAGCTTGATTAACTTTCGGAGATGCTGGCATGGTTAGTTGGATCTTTGAACGTCCATATCTCTTCGGATAAATTTATAAAAAGTACTATTTACACTAATGATGTTAAAATAATACGTCCTATGAAAAACGTATGCGTGGCTCCGAATTCAGGCCTACTAGAGGCATTTTGGTCATTTTTCCTTAGTTCACAATAAGTCTAAATGTGTCAAGTGATCGCTTTTCAACTAACGAATTACCGACCCAAGTCTCAGGTATAAATAGCACAATAGCAGGTCAAATTCATTAATTATTTTCCTACTTAAACTCTGATTTCTCTCTGATTTATGTATTGACTTGAATTGGGACAAAGCCCTGTCCTTTATTTTTAAGTGATCCGAATGTGCATACTTTGCATGGTATCAAACTCTACCGTTGGACATATTTTTACTGGACTTGCCATAGTTAAAAATTTTGTATCAACAATTTGACATCGTCTTTGAGAAACAACTAAAGCTCATACTAAGACATAATACTCAGCACGCATCATATTCACTAGTGCAACACAGGCACGGGTAAAGAGATTTCATACTAACATCACTCCAACTGATCCCATGGGGAGATGGATTGACATGGAGGACATGACAAGGATTCCAGTCCCTGAGTTTTAGACAAGGATGAAGAAATTCACAAGTTGAGGCAACAAAAAGCGCAACTGAAGGAGATGCTCGTACAGCAACTGTAACACCCCGGGCCCAACAACTTTTGAGCAGAAACAACGGGTTCAAAATGCTTAACCCAAGTTGTTAGTAGCCCACAACCCAAGGTATTATAAACAATACAATATCCCCTTCCACTTCCGATATGGGAAGGGGCGTCACAATCACCCCTCCTTAAGGCCTTGCGTCCTTGCAAGGCTCATACCAGACCATACTTGATTATGCAGGATTCTAGATGTGGCTCGTACGGGTTCTAGAGGTGGCTCCCACCCTTAGATTGACGTAGCACTTAGTCCCACACAGCACTTAGTTCTTGGACTCCCTTGCATATTCCTGGACTCCATTGCATAGTTGCGGCCCAATCTCACTCCCCGCAGAGAGCACACGAGATTTGCTCTGATATCAACTGTAACACCCTAGGCCCTGGGCTGGCCCAACAACTTTTGAGCAGAAACAACGGGATCAAAATGCTTAAGCCAAGTTGTTAGTAGCCCACAACCCAAGGTGTTAGTATTTAAACAATAAACAATATAATATCCCTTCCCACTTCCGATGTAGGACGGGGCGTCACAGCAACAGCTTGAACACCACCTTTCTTAGAGTGAACAACTCCTCGCAATTCAGGTAGCAATCCTCGAGTTATTCATCTCCAACTTCATGTTGGTGAGGAGGTAAGGGAACTCAAGAATAGAGGAATAGAGAGGACCAGAGGACCAGAAGCTAATTCTACTGAGTCCGCTCGATAAGAGCACCCTTGCCAATCTATCATACAAGATCAAAGTGGTCGATATGCCCCACCTGACTCTAAAAGAGTGGCCTCATCAACTCCGAGTGGCACTAGGGGGAAGCTCGAGCGAAATAGCATTTCTAGCCCGTGAAAGAGGAAGGCGCCAAGAGAGGGATCACACTATGGGGTTAGTCCTCGAAAGAGAGAAGGACATGAGGAAGATGTTAAAGGAACTACATATCGGATGGACAAAATAAATGAAAAGGTGTTAGTTCTTACACCAAATATAATATGTTAATTTTAAAATTAACATCTCAAATAATTTAAAATCAAAAATTTAAGAAGATAAATATTATCTCGTTTCTCACAATGAAAAGGAAAAAATACTTAGAACTGTTTTGCACAAACAATATGCTACCAAGAAGTACAGTAGGGGTGAGTCGCGTGTTCGCTCTCTTTAAGAGGATTTTCTCCTTTATGGATTTTTCACTGCAATGCATTAGGTTGTAACATGTCGCCTCCAGTTGATAGCTTGTTTGCTCATTCAAGTAAAGTTATCAATCAAATCAATGATCAAACAATACAAGTAATAAAACCACACAATCACTTAAACTTTACCTTCACGCCCGCAAGTATAGGAGATAGGTAAGTAATAAGTGGCAAGTGGGTATCGTTCCTACGAAAATTGTTGAGTAGACAAGTACTAGACTTTAAGAATCCTTGTGTAGTTAGGCAAAATCATAAGAGAGGAAGAGCCAACCCTAAGAAAAGTCATAAAACTAAACATTTTAAATAATTAAAATCATCTTATTATGAACTACTAAAAGTAACTAAGGATAAAAGAAATTAAATAAATAACTTCCATTCTAAGAAAGTAAGTAAAACTACTAATTAAGGATCTATCTTAATTACTTGAAGGAAAACAAGTAAAAATTAACTCTAACTTACCTAATCTAACTAAAGCAAGATTGAAATTGGAAAGTAATTAGACCTAATTTGACTAATAAAAGCATTCAATTGAAGAAATCTCCTTCTTTTTTTTTTTTTTTCTAAAACTAGGGAATTGAGAAATTATAAAGGAAATTGACTAAACTAGAAAATTTTGAATTTGTTTGTTGGGTTTAAAAGAAAGCCCACTACAAATTACTACTAACTAATGCAAAGAAATGAAGATTTTAAACTCAGAAAATACCAAATTAACAAGAACTTGAAAAACTTTAAAAGAAATTTGAAATTTAAGCAAGTTTGGATTGCAAGAAATTTTTAAAAAAAAAACATGCAAAAATTATATATGCTTCTAACTAATTAAAAACCCTTACTAAAATTAACGAAGAAAAAATAAAATTTGCAAGAATTTAAAGACTATATCTAAAGAACAAATTAAAGAGAATTTTTAATTTAATTAAAAAGAAAACTTGAAGGTTAAGTAGGGTTTTAATCCACTCTAAACTAAAAATACATACTACACCTACTACTATGTGTTTTCTACTCTGCTAAGTACTTGCTTCTTGAGTAGTACAAGTTTAGTACTTAAGGAATAAGTCGAGCTAAAGAATTACAAGTTCACAAAATTCACTTAATCTGGACGTGCCTCCATATCGCAATATAGATTTTATACTGAGAATCCATATCGCGATATGGAACTCAAAATAAGCCTGCCAATTCTACTTCCATATTGCAATATGGATGCCTAGTGTAATTTTCATATCAAGATATGGAGCTTCTTCTAGAAACTTAAAAATTCCTTTTTGGCCATTCTTCTCTCGAAAGTTTCAATCCTTTATGCTGCATTTCTTCCATTCTTGACCTGTAAAATACCCAAAGACCTAATAAGTAACTAATTAAGCAAGAATTAACACTAAAATGATAATATTTACACAAATGTAAATACGACTACTGAGTGCAATAAAGCTAAACAAAAATACATAAATTTACCCTAAAATCCAAAAAATAATAACAATATGATAGTTTAAATAAGTAAAATAACTCTAGTTTATTAGAATTATCGACCTCCCAAATTTAACATTTTGCTAGTCTGGAGCAAAACAAGAAAGAAAAAGAACCTAACTAAACAAGTAGATACAAACTCCAAATTAACAACACAAAAGTGAAGAATAGATGTACTTAAATAATTAGGAAATTTCTCAAGAAACCTCAAATACCATATAATAAATGAATCATTTTAACAAGTTACTCCAAGTTTGTCAACTTTTCCCCAAAGAAAATGAGTTCAAGTGATAAGAAAAGGTTTCAAATAATCATGTATTAACCATTATCAAAAAGGTTTTCGAAAAACAAATTTCATTTATCCAAAACATAGTTCCATTGCTCAAATCAGAAAGATTACAACATTTTTCAACTACCTCGACAAGTTCACATAGAAATAGAAGATCATTAGGATTCTCTTTAATATGCACATGTCACATAATTGGGAGTATCACTCTAGTAAGTGTTGAACCCCAGTTATGATAATCATGTTTTGATGATGACCAAATCATACTAATAGTCTACAATCAAGTGTGTAGAAAAGAAGGATAGAACGGAAGCAGGAGAGCCTCCGAAAAGAAAGGTTTTCTGACGCAGGAGAGCGTCCAAAACACGACCAGGAGAACGGACGTAGATGACCGTCCAAAGAGAAGAGCTCAAAATGAAGAAGTTTCTGTCAAAGTTGTAGGACACATACAACCGTCCGAAACACTGTTCATAAAGTTACCAGACGCAGGTTCGGATGCATCCTCGGACGTCTGAACGAATATCCTTAGAGACCGGACGCAGAGGCCATGCATCGAACGTCCGAAAGGTCCAACGGCTAGTTCGTTCATACGCACACGCTCACATCATTGGCCATCCGAAAGACCAAACGACTAGTTTCTCAGAAAACAGAAAATAGCCGTTAGAGAGCTGTTGGAAGCAATTTTTGGGCTTCTATAAATACCCCCAAGTCTGTAAATGTAAGAAATACAGAGTTGAACTACTGCATTCATACAAACACTTGTAAGAGCTATTTGGAAAGAAATATGCTAAAATGGAGTGGGTTGTATTGGTTTGGGTAGTGTAGTTCTCTTGGCTCAATTAGAGGGAATCAGTGTGAGCTAACATGGGTACATGTTGAATTCCTTGGTGCTTTCCTCGATTGTTGGTATACTATAACATAATTCTTAATGGCCATTTTAGAGAACTAACATGGGTACATGTTGAAATCCCATATTACCCTTATTACTATTCTAATAGCATATTTCAGAAAAATAATATGGGTACATACTGAAATCCTGTACTCATCTTATTCCTAAAAGCATTTTTATATACATATTTTTTACGACCCTAAACCAAGGAAATAGGAGTAAAATGTACCCAAGATCAATATCAAAACCAATCACTACACAAGATAGAATAAAACTCCTATGAAAACACATAAAATGACCGAGGATAACATAAACTTATCCTAACACAAGTAAAGGACACCCCCAAACTTATCATTTTTATTCAAGTAATGAGTACAACTCATTCTTCCACTCACCCAAAATCAAACAATACATACTAACATGAGTAAAATTAAACCAAGGATAACGTAAACTAAAAATAAGTCTTACCAAAGTGGTCCAAGGACTTAATCAAAACAAATTACCAAAAATATAAAGAGGCCCAAGGACACAAAGTTGAAACCAAATAATCATCAATGCAAGCTTAATATAATTAATCCATCACTTAAGCACAATTTATAAGTCTACTTGGCATCAACCTAAGTGCCCTTAGCCAGACTATTTTAAAATAAATAAACTACTAAAATATCTCAAAAGCAATAACGAAAACAAAGTAAAATAATGCTCAAAGTGTTTACAGAAATGAAATATGGAATTGTGTTCTTCAAATTCTAACTTCAATATAGAAAGTTGGTGATTTTTCAATGTTGGGCAGCTCCTCATGCTTCATCATTAACTTAATTGATGTCTTCAATGCCCATCTCCTCATCTACTCCTCCATGTTGACTTTCTTTAAAATCTTTCTCTTGAACTCCTCCAACTCCCTCCATAGGCCCTGTCCCTCCTACTTGTCCGTGCTCCGCTTGAGTCGTTCCCATTTGTGGTGCATAGAATTGTTGTCCTCAGGAGCTCCATAGTGCCAAGTAGGTGGTGGTGGTGGATGAATCCACGAGCTCATGATAGAAGGATGCAACTATTGTGTCATCAACGCCATATGTGGTGAAGGAGCATCCAACTGTAGGTCCAGGACCTATAAAATTCATTCTTTTCTTCTTCACTTTAAGGTGCATTGAAGACAATTCTAGATTGCAAAAAGATTGGTGGAGTCGGTTGAATCGAGGGTTCGAGCTGATACTTGTATGGCCTCATTGATCATATTTTGCACATATTTTCTATTGAACCTACCCCTCTCAAATGTTTGGGTTTCTTCTTGGATAGTTGGGCACCCTGTATCAACACATAAAAATGAGATTAACTCAGGCAAATAAAAGTTGGGATGATTTGTTGAACCATTATATATGAGTTCCTTCCGAATCAAACTCCCAACATTAAGTGGCATGCCCTCCATTATAGCATAAACGATTAAAGCTTTATCCCATTGTACCACACTTACTGCACAAGAACTCCAAATTTTGCAGCTCACAAAGTAGAACCATATCCTGGGCAAAAACTTAAGCTTACAAAGCAATTTCAAATAAGAAATACCAGACGCGTTCATGATCCAATTCACTTCTGGTCACCCAAACAGTTCTTAATTGCATCCATGTCCTTCTTACTCCCTATGAAAGTTGTGTATTGATCATGAGAAAACTAAGGTAGGTTATAAAAGGCATTGATTTTTTTGAAAGAAAAATCAACCAAGACTACACCTCGGACGCTACACTTCCCATCTACTAAATCGTAAAGATTGCAATGAAATTCCTTTACTAATGTTCTCCCAAGTTCTTGACATCAATTATGCCTCTAGTTCTAATCTAATGTGCTCAGGTCATCCCAGTGCCCCAACAAATCAAATTCTCGCTCCCTAATAGCATCATGTTTTTGATAAGATTTGAAAGTCTCTTTAACCCCCTCACTTGCATAGATCAAGTCTTTACTTAATTTAACAATATTTTCACTCGGCCCCTCATAAGCTTTTCTTTTCTTTGAAGACTCTCCCCATCTCCAACCTCTACCACCTCTAAACACACCCATTGGCATAATTCGAATAATTTCAACAATCTATCAAACAAAAGTTCCAAAATCACTTGCAAATAATGCTTCAAACAAAACCCAATTCCAATTCTTCAACAACACAATCAATTTAAGTAAATTAATAACAATATTCCACAATTCCATAATCAATGTATCAAACTTACACAATATTATGCCTAATTCAACTAACAAAATCACAAAACCAATACAAAGTTTTAAAGTCACAAATTAAAGTCCATCAAAATCAAAGAACTCAACAATTATGCCCAAAATCACAATTTAATCACTTCAAAATTGATAATACTTATGATCTTGATCACAATCGAAAGAATTTACCCAAAAATTGTAGCCAAATTTGCCCTTGTGAAGTCCTTGAAAACCCTTGAAGTTTTGCCCTTGAATCTTGATAAAACTCCTTCTTCTTAGCACTTTGATGGATGAAATCAAATTCTAGTGGCTTTGGTGGGTTGGATTATATGGGTTTATGGTGGATTTTAGGAGATTTGTGATGGTTTTAGGGAAAGGAGAAGAGAAAGAGAGGGGTGGCTAGGTTTTTTGGGTGAAAGATTGTGAGAAAAAGGTTGAAAACCATTTTTAATGCTCTGTCTAACCATCAATATCACGATATTGAATTTGTACTACAAATCGATATCACGATATGGTCAAATTAATTTTTTAGGATTGAAGTCCATATCGCGATATCGATTTCGATATTGCGATATAGAGCTCAAAACATAATCAACTTGAGTCCTGGAAGTTTGCCTCCATATCGTGACATAGCATTCGATATCACGATATCATTTGAAAAATTTTCATACCATATTGTGATATGGGAATTCCATATCTAGATATGGTATGAACTTCTATGAAGGCCAAATTTTTGCTTTCTCAACTTCACTTCAAGACTTTTTACCACCTACAAACATGACAAACACAAGTATTAGTCATAATTTCCATCCATTTCTTTAGCAAAATTTATTCTAATCTAAGTAAACACTTCAAACCTAAATTCAACCAAAATTAACCTAATCAAACCAAATCAAATTTTATCAAGAAATAAAGCTAAAAATGAAATAAAACATGAAAATTAAAATTTGGGTTGCCTACCAATAAGCGCTTGTTTATAGTCATTAGCTTAACTATGGCAGGAATTGATCAAGTGGAGCAATTAAGGATGGTTGGCCATCCTTTCCAATTGGGTCTCCATGAGAAGAGCTTGACTCCCCTCTTATCAACGAAGAATGCTTGCTTTCCGATTTTTCACATCGATGTGACTTTTTTTACAAGTAGTCACCATAGCTAAAGGACCAAACCATACACCAAATTGCTTTTTATACCACTAACTCTTATTCTTACACACTTTCAATCGCTTGTCATCGTCAACTTCCCTATGCTTAGCACTTTGTTCTTGATCATTTTTCATATCCTAAACAACATCACGCAGTTTTTCTTTTAAATGAATCTTCAAGTCATTTTTTGCTTTATCTACCACTTTGAATGGCTCATCTTCTTCATCTTTGAGTTCATCTTCATTTAATCTATCAACAAAAGAATCAAGTAAGTTGTTGGTAAAACATTCTTCAAAAATTGGAACATTCTCATTTGATTCAAAGACATTGAATTCAACAATTTCATTTTCAATTTGGAGTGTCATTTCCCTTGATTCACATTAACCATAGCATGTGTCAGTGGATAGAAAAGGTCTCCCAAGATCAGTGGAATATTTGAATTTTCTCCCATCTTGAGTACTAGGAAATCCACCAAAAAAATGAGTTGATTCACTTGCACCAAAATATTTTCCAATAAGCCATACGGTTTCCTTTCAGACATGTTAGCCAATTGGAGGGTGATTTGTGTAGGCTTTGCACTTGTTATCCCCAACTTGTCATAGATTGCTTTAGGCATCACATTTATGCTTGTACCCAAATCACACAATGATTGATTCAATATATAGCTGCAATATTCACCAGTATGGAGAAACTAATGAAATCTTTTAGCTTCTGTGGCAACTCCTTTTGGATAATTGCACTACACTTTTTATTAAGACACATCCTTTCTTCATCATCCCACTTGGTCTTCTTAACTAGGATCTCCTTCATAAATCGAGCATGGTAGGCTATCTTTGTGAGTGCTTCAATCGAGGGAATACTGATGTGGAGCTTATTGATGCTTCAAGGAATTGATTGAAGTTGCTTCTCTTTTTCTTCCTTCTTTGGGTCAATCAACCTTTGAGGAAACGGTCTCTTCACCGAAGAATGTAAAGGCAGAGGTTCCTCCAAATTTTTACCTTTACTCTCTTTTCTCGTTCGAGATTTGATCTCATTTTTCTCATTCTTTGCCTTTTCATCACTTTTGACTTCAAATTGATCTTCAACAACTTTGAATTTTGTTTCCTCCACTTGTTTCCTCTTTTTACCATTCCCATTCTCCACGAACAACTCTCTTCCACTTCTCAACATAATAGTATGAACTTGTTCTCTTCCATTGTGATTCCCTTGATGTTGATCCCTTGAGCTGGGAATTGTGTCACTAGGAAGAGCCCCTATTGGTCTTTCATTTGTTTGTCGAGCTACTTGGCCAATTTGAATCTCCAAATTCCTATTTGTAGCTCCTTGGTTCCTATCAATAGCTTCTTGTCCCCTTTTAAAATTCTCAAAATCCCTCTTCCAATTCTTATTTTCCCTTTAAGACTAGAGTAAGTCCAATTCCCTCCTTAGATTATCATCTTCAACATTATCCCTCTCCCTTTGGACATGGTAGTAATTGTACATTGGTTGGAATTGGTTAAGATGGTAGGAATGCCTTAGTTGTGGGTTTTGATATGAGGGATTTGGTTAAGGTTGGGGGCAATTATCTTGAAAGTTCCTCTAATGAGGAGATTGAAAAGGTCTTGAGGATGATGCTTGATTTTGGAAACATGGTTGTTGAGAATTGGGTTGATAAGAGGCATTTGATTGATGATATTGGTTGATTCATGAAAAATTAGGATGATTTATCCAAGAGGGGTTATAAGTATTATCAAACACTTTGGGAGGATTTCTAGAAGAAGAGGGTTGGTTGGAGATGTAATTCATTTGCTGACTAGTTCCCATTGAAACTTCGTATTGACCATTCAAATGGTTTTCACCGCAAAAATCACATGCCAATGGTCCTTGAGGAGTTGATGAGATGGCATTTGCCATGTTTCCCTTACCAAGATTCTCCAATTGTCCTTGTCAAGCTTCTCATAACATTCATCATCATCTCTTGTTAAGCCAAGAATGCATCATTTTGATTCAAATTTAGGACATCATCTTGTTAAGCTTGGGCTTGTTACACTTATTGTTGAGTATCGGGTTGAGCTATGGTACCATGATAATAATAATTAGAAGTCATCTTATTGAGAAGTTCTTATGCTTTCTCCAACATCGCGAAAGACAAAGAACCTCCCGCCAATGCATCTACAATGGATTTAGTTTATTGATGTAATCCACTATAAAACATTTGGATTTAGAGCCATAGAGGGATAGCATGATGAGGGCATCTTCTCTAAAGTTCTTTAAATCTCTCCCAAACTTCACTTAATTTTTTCTTGCGTCCCACTTAAAAGAGGTGATTTCATTTCTGAATCGTTCTAGATGGAGGAAAGTGCTTTGCCAAAAATTCTTGTGTAAGTTGGCTCCAGATGGTGAATGTTCTTTGACCGTGAGATTTCAACCACCATTTAGCTAGATCTCGCAAGGAAAATGAAAATATCTGCATGCGAACAGAATCGAGGTGAATCCCATTGAACTTGAAAGTATCCAAGACCTCTTCAAAATTCAATAAATGAGATAAGGATCTTCATTGGGGCTACCTCCAAATATTGCATGAATTTGTAACATTGGAATTAGAACCATTATAATTTTGAAATTATTAGCTTGAACCGGCATTCGTGCATGCTTAAATTTGTACCATCAAAATTTGGCGTCGCATAATCTCTCTACGGCCTTCCATTTACATTCATTGTATGCCCATTATTTCTCACTTCACCATTGAAATTTCCAGTGCCATTGAACCTATTTCCAACACCAAAACTACCCAAGCCATTATTACCTCCAACTTCTTCATTATCATCTATCCTTGGATTTTCATTTAGACCCCTTGCATTGTTATGTGGATATGCCATTATGCTTTTCTATTTCTTGTTGCACCCGCTTTTCCTGTCTAATCCCTCTTAGTTCTACTTTCCAATTCATCATCATGGCTAATGAATTCATCCTCTTCATGTACTATGCACTACAAAAGCCAATTCAATCGAATCAATCTCAAGTGCCAAGCCAATCAAAAGCAAGTAATGTAACATAAACAAGGAAAGAATTACTAATTAAAACTAAAGTTACTACTAAAACAAGTGAAAACACCTAATCTACATGACCCTCAAAGCACCTAATATTGTTGTTGCTCAAAGACAATCTCCGGCAATAGTGCCAAAAACATGATAACTTGTTTACTTGTTCGGGTAAAGTTATCAATAAAAATCAATGACCCAATAACACACAGGTAATAAAAACCATAAAATTACTTAAAATTTACCCTCACGCCCGCAATTATACGGTATAGGTAAGTAGTAAAAGGCAAGTGGGTATTATTCCCACAAAAATTGTAGAGTAGGCAAGTACTAGACTTTGAGAATCCTTGCGTAGTTAGGCAAAATCATAAGAGAAGAAGAGCTAACCCTAAGAAGAAACCATAAAATTAAACATTTAAAGCAATTAAAATCTATGAACTACTAAAAGCAACTAAGGATAAAGCAATTAAACAAGTAACTTCTATTCTAATAAAGCAAGTAAAACTACTAATTAAAGATCTATCTTAATTATCTAAGGAAAACAAGTAAAAATTAGTTCTAACTTATCTAATCTAACTAAAGCAAAATTGAAATTGGAAAGCTATTAGACCTAATTTGACTATGGAAAGCATTAAGAAAGCATGCGATTGAAGAAATCTCCATTTTTTTTTTCTAAAACTAGGGAATTGAGAAATTGAAAAAGCGAATTGACTAAACTAGAAATTTTAGAATTTTTTCGTTGGATTTAAAAGGAAGCCCACTACAAATCACTATTAACTAATGTAAAGAAATGAACATTTGAAACTAGGAAAACACTAAATTAACAAGAACTTGAAAAACTTCAAAAGAAACTTGAAATTTAAGCAAGCTTGGATTGCAAGAAATTTAAAAAGAAAGCATATGTAAAAATTATATCTACTTGTAACTAATTAAAAGCCCACTAAGATTAACTACGAAAGATCAAAACTTACAAGAATTTAAAGACTAGATCTAAAGAAGAAATTGAAGAGAACCTTTAATTAAAAAGAAAACTTGAAGGTTAAGCAAGGTTCTAATCTACTCTAAAACTAAAAATACACACTACACCTACTACTATGTATTTTCTACTCTACTAACTACTTGCTTCTTGAGTAGTACAAGTCTAATACTTAAGGAATAATTAGAGCTACAGATTACAAGTGGGCAAAATTCACTTAGTCTGGACGCTTCACCATATTGCTATGTGGATTTTATATTGAGAATCCATATCACAATATGGAGTTCAAATTAAGCCTGGCAATTCTACATCCCTATTTGATATGGATACCTAGCGTAATTTTCATATTGCAATATGGAGCTTCTTCCAGCAACCTAAAATTTCCTTTTTGGCCCTTTCTCACTCAAAAGTTTCAATCCTTTATACATGCTCCATATCTTCCATTCTTGACGTGAAAAATACCCAAAAACTTAATAAGTAACTAATTAAGTTAAAATTAACACTAAAATGATAATATTTACAGAAATGCAGATACGACTACTAAGTGCAATAAAGCTAAGCAAAAACACATAAATTTATCCTAAAATCCAGAAAATACTAACAACATGCTAGTTTAAACAAGTAAAAATAATTCTAGTTTACTAGAGTAATCACTAGGATACAACAGCACATCTCAAGATTATTACTTCTCTTTGATATACACAATCAATAGAAGCAGAAGCTTCCCCATACACCTTACGTTGTCCATATATTATGAGTATATGGAAGTTAGGAAGACAGTAGATAGATGATAGTGAGAAAAGTTAGTGATTTCTCTTATAACCACTCCATTTGTATATTTGAAAAGTAGATTTTATATTATTAGTATTAAGGTAGGATAAATGAGTTTCAATTACAATTTATTATCCAAATTCATTAGCATTAAGGTAGGGCATAAATAACTTTCCATTACAAAATTCATTATTCAAATTCATAAACGATCATATTTTGAATTAATAATGACGATTACACATGTTATAAAATTCTCCAATATTGGTAGCAAATGGTAACATAAAAATTATTTTGTATTTTTATTAAAACACTCCAACAATCCCCCACTTAATTATTGTAGTAAAAATATAAGCACTATTATTTATGGACAAAGTGAGAACACAATGCATATTGAAAGTAGCAATGCCATGAAACCTTCACTTAGTGTTTTCATAGTCCCCTATACTGAAGTCAAAGTGACTAAACCTTGAAATTTAAGATTACTTTAGGGTATGTAGGACTAAGCCATATACATGATATTCAAGGTGTAAATATAAGCTTCTCGAACCAATACATTATAGCCTTATGCTTTGTCCTAGATTCATGAATGCTATAGAGAATTAGCCAAATTCTCATAAGATGCAGCCTTACCTTTACACTCATATGAGTGAATCTATCAAGAATCGGCTTTCATGACTAAGACATCCTACCCATAAGGGCTATAGAACAAAGATTAAATCTCAACCTTCTCATCATAGGATAACATGTATGGATGCTTTACACCATAGGAATGGATTTATTTAATTGATTACTATGTTCATACTTTTCTCTCAAACTATTTTATGATTCATTTTTCTCTAACCTAGTTATTGGGATCTCCAGTTTAAATTTTAGGCCAAAGTCTCATTCCCCTCGCCATGCCTCATATCTTTGCATAGAGCTCGAACATTTATATATTTACAAAATTATTATAACAAAGATATGCATTTTTTTGCATTTAAGTCAAGGTATTTCAATAAGTCTCACAATAATGTAGTCAGACTATACTATTATTTTGGTGAGAAAATATCTCACATATAATATAATTGCCAAGTATTATATAGGCAATATTCACATTAAGTGAAGCCACATTTTTTTTTTTTTTGATATGTTTTCTCACATATCTCAATCACTTTCTGAATGGCCAGTAGTCAAATTAGATATTAACTTACTAGGAACCATTTTAATAAATCTCCATAATTTTCTTTTTACAAGAAAATATCAAGAATAAAATTTAATTGCTTTCACAATTTTATTGTCTCAAATTTCGATCCAAGATATTGATATATATATATATATATATATATATATATATATATATAATGTATTTGTAAGTGTGAATCTGCACATACTCAAACAAGGATTAATAAAATCCAACTCATAATATTCAATGTCATATTATAAGTTCAAAAGTTTATATTCACAAGTTGAGTAAACTATATATATCACATAAGTTTTATATTCTTACCATATAGATAAGAATTGCTTAAGTCCACATTTTTTTATGAGAAGATTTAATAGATATTCATCTTTTCTTTAGAGTTTATATTATTACTTCTGACAATGAAAGTCTCCATTATCTCCTTATTTTTATTTCTTAAGACTCAACTGTTTATCATTTAATTATTTACATCCATGTTATTTCTCAGAAAGCTTTTAATAAATTCGTCTTTGTGATGCATTCTTCTTCTTTGTAATAAAATTTCAACATAGAAAACCCCTACTATTTGTCATACTCTTATAGCATTGAATTGTATGCAATAATATTTTTGCAATAAAATTTCAACATAGAAAACCCCTACTATTTGTCATACTCTTATAGCATTGAATTGTATGCAATAATATTTTTCATGCCAAATTATAGATTACCAAAAAATAAGAGATACTCTGTGACCATGTCATTTAAAAAAAATGATAAATCCTCAAGCAAATAAGTAAGCTTCAAAGACATGATTTTAGCTATCACAATAAAAAAATAATAATAATTTGGCTGCATTTAAAATGGTGATACCTTTACAAACAAGAAATATTACTATCAACGATAAGCATTCTTCTCCGACCAATCAAAATTGATGAATTGCTAGTAAAATTAGAACCCAAAATAGTGATATAAGCATGCATGGGCTAGATAGCTTATGGAGTTCTAACTCCAAACTTGATTTAGCAATCATATTCCCTTTAAGTAATTTTAATCGAAATACCATATTCTAAATTTACCAATAAGGTAAACTTAAAAATTGCTACAGCAATGAAACTCTAACAGGCATATTTCAAATAGACTTGTGATTTATTATAAACCATTTCGATTGACGACAAAAAATAAGATACTTTAAAGTTGCATTTTACAAAGTAGAGATTTATAGTTGAAACTCCATTTATAGTAGCGAATATGTACTATCTCCAAGATGCAAAGCATATGTATTATTTCAGAACAAAAGTTTGGTTTGAATGGCCTTCTAACAACGCTACAACCAAACTGTATATATCGGTCTAATTCTTTTTATGTACACTAAACCAATTTATAACAGTTAAAAAAAAGTTTAAAACGTTGTGTAGACACCTAATTTTTTAAATAGTATTTTTTCTATTTATCCAGGATAATTAAGAAATAATATTTTTGCTGAAAATACGAAGATTTATACTAGTTCTTATTATGCCTATCATTAGCCATTCCTATCATCGATCTCTAGAATTCATCTTTATCCTTTTCTTTATCTCTATTCCCATCCTATTCTAACTTTATCTCTAGTTCCCAAAACCCCTAAAAATACTCCACCACTTCTCTCCATTTGATTTATCATTGACATGCTCATTCTTAATATCATTCTCACTACCCCACAACACACAATTCATACACTAGTGAAATTCTGGCAGAAGAATACTCCATAATTTTCATAAGGAGAAAAGAAGGAGTTGCCATAATCATTACAATCAGTGTCTGGATCTTGCCATTCCCACCGTCTAAATTCATCAAAAGTTTGTAAGTCTTTATTTATTCTTTTTTGTAAAATGTTTATGATATGAGACGAAATCATTGTTTATTTATGTGACTTCATATGATCCTTGGTATGTTCAAATTCTTTTACAAATATGTTATTTGTATATTTGCATATGACTTCATGAATTTTCAACAAAAAAAAAAACTTAGTTTAATGTATTTTATTTCTTTATTTATTTGATTTTTTATCTTTTCTCTTTTAGAATTCATGTGATACTAATACTAGGACATAGGACTATGTTTTTTTTTTTTTTTACTTTATTGTTCATTTTAATCGTCTAGCATAAATCAACTCACTTTTTGACATTAAAATTAAAAGATTCAATTAAACTTGCAACCTATTTCACTGAGGGTGAACGGATGCCTAATTTACCTGTACGGTAGTCTAGCCTTCCTTTTCCTCAATAGAACTCCCGAACCCAAATCCTAGTTTTTCAAAAGACCAAAAGTCATCCAGGTAAGGATTTAAGTGTATGAGAATGATATAATTTTGGTGACTAGGTATACCAAAAATCTAATGTCGAGTTGCATTTTTTTAAATGGGCCTACTGTTGCATTTTTTTCTCAACCCCATTTTAGGCCCCTTGCTCTTTTGTTTCTTTTATTTAATTTCTTTATTGTTATACCTAATTTTTTTGTTAAAAATAGGGGCGTGACAACTTGGCAACTCAACTGGGGATGTTGGAGAGTTCTAGAAATAGTTTATATTTATTCTTTTAAATTTAAGGCCTTTTGAGTTCTTTTGTTGTTTTTTTTTGTGTTTTGGGACTTTTATTTCCATTTTTATTTGTTTAGCTAAATATTTTCCTTTTGTTGGTTTTGTTAACTTTTATTTGTAAATATCTCGTTTGAGTAGTTTTAGTTCCTCTATTTTAAGGAGAGCATAAGAATCACCCATCTGCATAACCCAGTGGCATCGTCCCACTTATTTTTTAGGATTCGGATCTCACATAGGCACGCATGTATAGGTTGCGACACTCCTGTACCGGTGTCAAACAGGTCCAACTTGAACCACTGACTTGGAACCTTTGAAATTGACGAAAATACTATTTTTTGGGTCTCTCAGTCTGAAGGTTCGGGAACCAAAACCAACCAAGTATAGAATAAATATATTAGAATCCTAACCTCATGGTCCATTAGTTTACTTTTATGCACATGTTAGACGAGTGAAGTCAAATGGATTTTTTTATTTTTCTAAAAAATAAATAAAAAATTTAATTTTTAATAAGGTTACTTTATTTTCCTCTTTGCAAAAAAATAAAAATAAAAATTGCATGCTGTTTTAAGAAAAAAATTAAATTTTTTTCTTTTCCTTTTTTCCTCTTGTTTTGTAAATATGTTTTGTCAAATAATTATTTCATGATTTGTTGTGTATTGTTTAGGAATTATGATTTTCCTTAGAATCCCCTATAAAAATAATGTTCTCTATGTTTTTTAGTTGATTTTATGGTTGTGTTACTAACGTGTTGTTTTGTTCTTCTTTCTATTTTGCATGCATTGCACCGCATCTGCATTGTCATGTTGTTCATTTTAATAAATCTAGATGTGTATAAAGATATTTTCTTTTTTTTTCTTTTTTGCTTTTTTTCTTTTTTTCTTTCTTCAAAAGTTTCTATTATCAAGATAGTTCTATAAGCAAATTTTTCCAAACCATGATCCCATCCTTACTCAATCAAGAAGTAGGCAAACAATGACCACTGAACACACCAACCAAAGTTTTCCTACTAGTCACAAGAACACCTGAGCCCTCAACTACCCAAGAAACAGTTTTCAGAACTGAGTTTACTTTGATGTAATAGAAAGTGGATAACATGACCACAAAAATGGAAAACTTCATGAACATGATGGGTCTATCTATACCTTTCAATGGCCCCTCAAGCTGCAAATCCTGAACCTTCTATTGGCCAAAATCCACTTCCAACTGCAACTCCTACTACTTCTACTATTGTCCCACCCATTCAAGACACAAATCCTAATGGCCAAATTTGAACTGCACTTCTATTCCAACTTCCCAAATGCTAACCCTAACAATTAAATTCCTTTTGTGATCAATACTACACCTATTCCCCCATTCACTACTGAGAATGCAGTGGTAGTTGAGACTAGGACTATCAATTGGGCTGGGTCAGCCCGAAAAATAATGGGCTAAGCCTGTGTTAAAGTGAGTTGGACTGAGTTTGGACCTAAATATTAGGCTCAATTAAATTGTGAGCCGAATTTAGGCTTCATTAGACTCGGCCCGACTAAAACCCGGCCCATACATACATATATATATATATATATATAAATACTAATTTCATCCTACATTAAATAGTACTACTTAATTTTATGTGGATAATGGTTAATAATTCTAGTATTCTATTAACTTACCTAAATTCGGGAAATTAAAAATAATAACCTAACATCATTAGTCAATTTAGTTAAAATATTGTGGCTCAATGATATAATTAATAGTTGTTTATTGACATAAGTAGTACATATTATTCCATATTGTATTGACCGGGTGCAAAAAACAAAATTTTAACAAAAAAAAACTATAAAAATTTTTATTGGATAATGTGAGTTTGGGCTAGCCCGATTAAAACCCGAAACCCAAATAATTTTGTAAGTTGAGTATGAGCTTCACCTTTGTGAGCTTGGTCCGACCCGATTAATGCCCGAAACCCAAATAAATTTGTGAGCCGAGCTTGGGCTTTGCAAAACCCGGCTCACAAGGCCTAATTGATAGTCCTAGTTGAGACCAACTTAGCCCAGTTAAGTCTGAAGAGGCCAAGGAACTGAGTTTGAAATTGCAATCATTGGAGGAATTTGTTTGCTCTATGAAGGGTTTTAATTCATATAGGAATACTCATTTTTCAGATTTGATTTTGTTCCCTAGTTTGCAATACCCTGAAAAATTCAAAATGCCAGAATTTACAAAATATGATAGGACCAGTAACTCCTACATGCATTTGAGAATCTATGATAATGACTTAGAGGCTTATGTTAGAAATGAGCAATTGAGAATGCAACTATTTCAGAAAAGTTTGTTTGGCAGTGCTTTAGAGTGGTATATGAAGTTGAATCCTTCAAAACTTCATTCCTGGGATGATATTGCTACTTGTTTCATGAGTCAATACAAGCACAACATAGATAATGCTCCGAACAGACTTTAATTGTTAACTGTTTTCAAGAAACCAAGTGAACCGTTCAAAATTTATGCTCAGAGCTGGAGAGACATTGTTGTTCAAGTTCATCCTCCTATGGAAGAATCTGAAATGGTGAAACAAGTTTTTTATCCATGCTCTACAACACCCCTATTACAAGGAGCTTGTGACTATGCAAGGGTGTCCATTGCTGAAGTGATTAGTGCTGGTACTTTGATTCGAGAAGGAATCTGATCTAAACAAATTATTATGGATTCTAAATGTACAAACTTTTCTAGTGGCAAAATGGAATCTTCTCAAAGAAAAAATAAGGCGAGACTAATGTGGTAAATACTCAATTCACTCTTCAAAATGCTCAATTCACTTTTCCAAACCATACTTTTAACTTTCTTCTTTTATTCCAAGCATACCATTTACTTTTCCATAGAATCTATCCTTCCTACAACCCTACAATTCAGCATTGTCACCTTCTCATGTCAACCAGGTTCAAGCCTCTCCCAACTTTCATTATCAAAATTTTCCTTCACAATAGTTTTTCCTTACTCAAAGCTCTTAGAAGATCCCCAATAAACCTCACTCCTTTATCTATGCCACGGTCACAAAGTTATCAATCTATGTTGGCTCAAATTGACTACACTTCAAATAAGATATCTCCTATTCCTGCACTTGGAGAAAAAGATCAGAGAAACTATAATGCCAATAAAACTTGTGCTTACCATTCTGGAAGAGTTGGGCATTCTACTGATAAATGCTATCATTTGAAACACAATATTCTAGATATGATAGATACCAATTAGCTGTGTTTATGGGAGCCGAGCAACCTAATGTTAACAACAATCCACTCCTTAATCATGGCCAGAATAATACGAGGGAAAATTAGTTGAGATATGTTCATGACACTATTCTTGCAAGTGTTAGCTTTCTAGATAAACTTGATTCCTTTGTAAAGATGTTTAATAACTGTTTGTGATTTTTTTTAATAAATGCTTATCTTTATTTTGAAAAATCTTGTTTTGTTTCAAGGAAGTGTAAAATCGTGAACTTTTATCTCATAAGTGCATCAAATATAATAGCAGGACAAGAATTCTCATGTTTTAATTGTTTCTAAAGGATGATAGAAAGATGAGTGGACATCGTTTCTATACGGTTACATACCCAAACACTATTTAAGAGACCCCCTTGAGCCTTCAAAAGAACTTTTTGTTTCATAAAACCCATCCTGATGATCACACCCCACACTATGGAAATCTTGAAAGAATTTAGAACCCCACACTGGGGAAAGTTTTGCTTTTTTTTCTTTATCCATACTGGGGCAATTTTTTTTTCTTGGTCATTTTGGTCGAGAAACCGACATGACAACAAAGTTTCTGTGTCCCATACTAGGAAAAATTTTAGAGGTTGAATTATTTTTTAGTGGCCCGAATTGGGAAGATTATGTCAATTTATTTTGTAACTCAAAGTAAGGCAAATATCACTTGATATCAGTTTGAATTAGTTTAAATAAAGTTCGAAATTCATTGCTAAAAAGTTTGTAAATACAATAGTTTTTGAGTCAAGTTGTAAATATACCCAACATTAACATTGGATATTCTTTGATTGTTTTCCTTCAATTTTAAACGAAAAAGAGTAAAAAAACAAAAAAAGAAAAAAAAAAGCCGAAAAAGAAAAGAAAAAAAGCAAAAAAAAAATAAAATAAAAATAAAGGAAGGTTCTGTATATTTTGTCTAGTGTGTGTCTTTTCAGGAAAGTAATTGCAAGACTTTTTCACCTCACTCAATAAATTTTGAACCTTTATATCCTTTTTTCATTTCCTAAAACCCCTAACCATGTTACAACCCTTGGCATACTTTGATTGGATAAAGGAAATAGTTGATTCGTGAGAATTCAAATCTTGAACAAAGGCAAGTCCCAATTTTCAAAATTTATTTATGAGATCGAAGTTATACTCAACAATGAATTTATTTTTTTCCTTGAAATAAAAACATGGTTTTTCATAATAAAGGTATATTGTTGATACAGTTGATTTAGATATTCAAGGGATAGCACTTAGAAAGGTGATGACATTTGAAATAAATGTTGCATAGCTCAAATTTGATTTTGAAAAGGGTAAAGTACAAACTGGGGCAAGCTCAAGTCCATCAAGTTGGGGGAACAATTTTCTAAATACTCATTTCATGCCTTATTCAAAAGTCCAAGGCCATCATATTCTATCAATTCAAAGTATCTCTTGATCAAAGGGACTGGATTTTTTTCAAAGAAAAAAATAAATAAATAAATAAAAAGGATGCATGTGCATCACATTCTTGCATGAAGAGCATGTTGCACGAATTTTATTCTTGCTAGATTCATGAAGAAGATCTTCAACACATTGTTCATTTTCAATCAAAATCAAACAGGTTTTATCAACATAAGATTGACAGGTATTATCTACTTTTCAAAAGTTTGTTTAGTCGAGCTACCGATTAAGGTGCTCAATATGAAGTCATTGTCCATTGGGAAGATATTATCTCTCAGCAGGATAGTTTCCCAAATTATTTTTTTATTTGGAGTTTTCGATTAAAGAGCTCATGGTTGAGTCGAACCACGATTAAGGGATTTATTGTTAAGTTGAATCGTGATTAAGGGGTTCATTTGTTCAGTTAAGTTACCGATTAAGGTGCTCAAGATGAAATCATTTGTCTATTATTAGAAGAACTATATCACTTGTCCATTGGAAGGACAGTATCCTAGTTCATTTTTTATTTATTTATTTTTTTTTAGAGTTTTTGATTAGGAAGCTCATGATTGATTCGAATCACAATTAAGGGGTTCATCGTTAAGTCGAACTGAGGACTTCATTTGTTTAGTTGAGTTACTGATTAAGGTGCTCAAGATGAAGTCATTTGTCTATTCGGAGGACTGTATCCCCCGCCTATTGGGAGGACGGTATCCTAGATTTTTTTTTCAGTATTTTGGATTTCCCATTAAAGAGCTCATCATTAAGTTGAACCACAATTAATGGGTTTATATTTGAGTCGAACCACGATTAAGGGGTTCATTGTTGAGTCAAGTCACGATTAAGTGGTTCAATGTGGAGTCAAGCCGCGATTAAGCGGTTGATTGTTGAATTTGAACTGCGATTAAGTGGTTCACTATTGAGTCGAGTTGCGATTAAAGGGCTCCTTGTTTAAGTTGAGTTGCCAATAGAGGGGTTCATTGTTCATTTAAAGCTACTAAATTTGTCAATTTATACGATCTAATGTTTTTAAATTTCAACGCATATTATGTTCATTTACTTGTACTATAATGTATGTTCTGCAAGAAATAGTGACAAATTTGTGTTGTGTTTTTCAAACAGCATGAGATCGATTAATGTCAAAGAATCAAGCAAAGGTCCATGAAAGATGTTCCTATTGAAGTCAAAGCATACATCCTAGGACAAACAAAAGATTTCATGATGTTTTAAGCAAAGCTAGTAAAGTTTCATAGCTAGGAAGCATAGCATATGTTACTCTTATAATTTTTCTCTATATTGATGTAGTAAATAGGAAAAGAAAAAAGAGAAGGCAATGGCATTGGCAGAGGCAAGATCCTCCAGACATGATGACATTTCATTCTCTTTACAACACTCTCCTAGTTCCCAATGTGTTTGTTGGTGTCTATTTCTTTGTCTAGAAGTGCTTTGCGTTCCCAACAAAGAGAAACAAATTGTTGATAACACACCTATTTTTTTAAATATTAATTTTTCTATTTATCCATTTTCAATATAATTAGGAAATAATATTTTTTAAGAAAATACGAAGATTTATACTAGTTCCTTTTATGCATATCGTTAGCCATTCCTATCTCAATCTTTAGAATTTGTCATTGTCCCCATCTTTACCTCTATTCCCATCCTAGTCTAACTATATCTTTAGTTCCCAAAATGCCTATAAATACCCCACTACTCCTGTCTATTTGATTCACCATTGACATACTCATTCTCAATATCATTTTCACTCTCTCACAATCACACAAATTATACACTACTGAAATTCTGGTAGAAGAATACTCCATAATTTCGTAAGGAGAAAAGAAGGAATTGCCATAATCATCATAATTAGAGTCCGGATCTTGTCATTCCCACCATCTAAATTCGTCAAAAGTTGGGAAGTCTTTATTTATTTTTTTTGTAAAATGTCTATGATATGAGACGAAATTGTTGTTCATTTATGTGACTTCATTTAATAAATATGATCCTTGACATGTTCTAATTCTCTTATAAATATGTTCTTTGTTTGTTTGCATATGACTTCATGAATTTGCAAAAACTTAGTTTAATGTATTTTATTTCTTTATTTATTTGATTTTTTTTCTCTTTTCTCTTTTAGATTTCATGTGAGCCCAATATTGCGACATTGGACTATGCATTTTTTTTAGTTTTTTTATTTTATTGTTCATTTTAATCGTCTAGCATAAATCAACTTACTTTTTGACCTTAAAATTAAAATATTAAATTAAACTTGTAACCGGTTTCACCGGGGGTGAAAGGGTGCCTAATTTACCTGTACGGTAGTCTAGCCTTCCATTTCCTCAATAAGACTACCAAACCCAAATCTCTAGTTTTTTAAAAGACCAGAAGTCATCTAGGTATGAGTTTAAGTATATAAGAATGATTCAATCTTGATGACTCGGTACACCAAAAATCAAATATGGCTCCTTTCTCTTTTATTTCCTTTATTTAATTATACCTATTTTTTTGGTTAAAAAAAGGGGTGACACATTGTGAATTGAAGTTTTTAGAATTCAAACCCAAATCACAGTAGCTACTCCTTGTAGCCACATTGTGAATACATTTCTTGATAGTATATGAAAGGATTTGGCAACATAAAGAATTAGTTTAGGAAATCACATGAACTAAACTTACATTATATTCATAGTTCAATTTTCAAAGTTCAACATTTTAAATTAATCATACAAAAAACAAATATTATTTAGTAAGCCAAATCAAATACGATTCTTCAATTATAGAACATAGATGTGACTTCCAAATTTAGCAATGATCGCTTCAAACTCTTATTCCCGAAAATTATTAGACTCAACACTTATTTGGATAAATAAAGTCATCACAGACATAAATCCACATATATGGAGTCCAACATGTCTTGACTAACATATATAATTTGCTCACATATTCAAATTTTTTTTAGAAAATCATTCTTGGAGTTATAAAAGTTTTTACGCATGATAGGGCGATTCGTCTTGTATAAAATTGTTGGTTCTTACACCAAAAATAATATGTTAATTATAATTAGCATCTCAAATAATTTTAACTCAAAAAATTAACAAGAAAAATATTACCTCGTATCCCACAATAAAAAGGAAAAAAATAATTAGTACCATTTTGTACGAACAATCTGCTACATGAAGTATTGTAGGGATGAGGCGCGTGTTCAATCTCTTTAAGACGATTCCAGCTCCTACGAATTTTTTACTCCGATGCATTAGGTTGTAACGCGTCACTTCCAAATACAATACCCCAACTCAAAGTTGCTACTTCTCTTTGATATACACAATCAAGAGAAGCAGAAGTTTTCTCATACACCTTACTTTGTCCTTATATTATGAGTATATGAAAGTTAGGAAGATTGTGGATAGATGATAGTGAGAAAAGTTAGTGATTTCTCTTATAACCACCCTATTTATAGATTTGAAAAATAGATTTTATATTATTAGTATTAAGATAGGATAAATAAGTTTCAATTACAATTTACAATTGTCCAAATTCATTAGCATTAAGGTGGGATAAATAACTTTCGGTTACAAAATTTATTATTCAAATTCATTACATAACGGTCATATGTAGAATTAATAATGACCACTATACCGTTAAATAATTTTATTGGTGGTTATTGAGATTACAAAGAAAGGGATTTGAAATGAATTATAAAAAATGTTGGTCTCTAATAAACTCAGTTCTTACTGGTTTTCTCATTTTATACAACTGGACTGGTGACATGACTGATTCCCGATTTAACTATCAAGTTCAGTTCGAGTTTAAAAACAACAACAGTAATTGCATGAAATTTCTTTTGGTCTTTTTGGGTACAGTCACTCACTGTTAGAAGTGACTTGTCACCGCTACTGAAGGGATTTGAAATAAAGGGTAAATGCAAATGACCTTCTTGTGGTCAAGTGAATAAGCACTTTACCCCTCCTGTGGTTATTAAATGTATGTTTGACCCATTTGTACTTCAAATTTTTTGCAAAATGGATGAGGTGAACTAATTTGTCAAAATTAACACCAACCTGTAAAATGTCATCTATGCCCCTAACCAATTATGTGTTTCACAAAGTTTTAGGTCAAATTAGAAATAAAAAAAAAATCACAAAGTTTAAGGGTCAAATTAAAATTAAAATGGAGTCAAATTAAAAATAAAAAATAGTCAAAACAACCCTAATTCTTACACTTCTTCCCCACACAGTTGCCACCACCCATATCTCCTCCCCTACCCCAGCCACCATCATCCCTACCCAAGTCCCACCACTACCAGCCCAGCCCCTCCTCGTTCTCCACCCGTGGAACTCCTTTCCCACCACTCCTGCCACCCCAACCCCCTTCTCCCACTATCCAGCTGCCCCAATCCTACTCTCCCAACCATCCCAGCCAGTCCAACCCCCATTTCTGCCACTTCCCAACCCGATCTACAATCCTAGCCCCGATTTTCCCTTCCCCTTCTTCTTCTACCAAACCCTAATCTCCACCTCTTTTTTCCCAATCTACTCTACCCACCCTTTCTCAGCCTCGATTTTCCCCCATTCCCCTCCCTTTTCCCACCAAACCCCAATCTCCCCCTCCCATCCTCGATCTATTCTCCTGCCCCTTCTTAGCCCCGATTTCTCTCTTCCCTGTCTTGTCATCTACCAAACCCCAATCTACCTTTTCCCTCCTCGTTCTGCTTCTCCCGGCCCATCCTCAACCCCGATTCCCCTCCCCCTCTTTCACCTTCATTTTCAAACCCAATTCATATCAAATCTACAATACTAAATGTAATCTCTATAACCAACAAAAAAAAATCCAACAACATAAAATAATCCCTACAATCATATTCTTACCAAAAAAATCCAAGAAAATAAAAAAACACAAAATCACGGTATTACTGTTGCATAATTGTGAAATTGTTACAAAATCATCATATTAATGATCTTTTTTTTTTTTGTGAAATTCTTGCACCAAAGCTGAAATAGAATTGGATGGACTGAGGTAGAGGGTGTGGCAGGTGTCTGGGGGAGAAGGGTATGGCTGGAGGTAGTTGGGTAGGGGATGGAAAGAGGTGGTGGGGCTGCTACAATGGTTGTGGTGGTGGTTGAGGTAGGGAAAATGGGGAAGTGTCAGATTGTGTGATGGAAGCGGAGAGAAAGGTTAGGGTTTAACTTGAGGGCAATAAAGTCAATGAAGTCTTTTATAATATTATTGTTTTTAAAAAAAAATCCCTGGTGCAATATTCGCTCGTGTGAGACAAGACCCATTAGTTTTGACGGATTCCGTCTATTTTGCAAAAAAAAATTATAGCACAAGGGGGTCAAATGCACATTTGATAAGCATAAGGGGGTAAAGTGATTATTCCCTTAACCACAGGGGGTTATTTGCATTTTACCCTCCAATAAACTATAGAAATTCTTGGTCTGTGATAAACCCGATTCTAATTGATTTTTTGATTTCTAGTTATATTATACAACTGGACTAGTGACATGACTGATTTTGGATTTAACTGTCAAATCGAGTCTGAATTTAGAAATGATAGAAGTAATTGCATGAAATTTCTTTTTGTCTTTTGGGTAGGGGCGCAATGACATTGCCACAACAAATATCTTAGTGCCATAACAAATTTTTATTTAATGACAAAAATACCCCTAACTGATCCCTATTTGTTTTTGGACCCCAAACACCTCAAGCCTTCCCTTCCCTTTGCTCCCCTTTCATTGTCTCCTCCAGTACCCTACCTCTCTGCCCTCGTCCATCAGTCTCCTTCCTCAATTCATTCTTTCACCAAACTCATATTATGCCCATAAATAAAAGCTACTAATATAACCATTTGAGAATTTCTATCAATCTTCATGAAAGTTAAAGAACATGGTGAATTCTTTTTTTTTTTTTTTTCAATTTTCTCCTCCCTATAAATAATCAAGCTTACATAGGTGATGTTGGATTGTAGATTACTAGATCTGATGGTCAAATAGATGATTACAAGAAAGAGAATCAATATGTTGTTTTGGCTTGAAAATGTGGTGATTTCCTAGCCAAAGATCAAGTGCTCACATAATAAAATTTCCATACCTTTTTTTGTTTTGTTTTTTTTTTTTTTTCAATTTCAAAGGTATCTAAGCAACTGTCAACACCAAATGATTGATTTTTGTATCAAGGATGAATGAAAAGAGAAACAGGGAGAGAGGAGGACGTTGGGGGATGGGGAAGAACTGTGCAGTGGTACTTGAAGAACTATAGGGAGGAAAGACTTCAGATGGTGGAGTCCTTAGAAGGTTAATTTTGGTATATAATAAAAAGGTGCTGTGGCAATAAGATTTTTTTATGTGGGAAAATCAATGCCCTTTGGTGCCGGTCAATCGGTCAGCAGGACTGTCAATTGAGTTTTGTGAGTTAGGTTTTGCAAAACTCAAATTCGACTCACAAAATTATTCGAGTTTTGAGTCTTAATCGGGTTGAGTTAAATTCACAAATATGCAACTCATATTCGTTTCATAAAATTATTCGGGTTTCGGGCCTTAATCGGGGTGGTCTAAACTCACAGTACATACATTACTGAAAGTTAAGAAATTAAGAGATAAAATATAAAAAGAGTATCTTAATATCAACTAAAGTATGAAAAATAATACTTTCTCAAAGAATTAGTAATATCTACACATACAAAAGTTAAAAAAAAAATACTTTAAATAAACTATTATAACTATTAAAGTGAGAATTTACTTAATTAATAAATTAATTAATATACGATACATATATATATATATATTTATTAAGATTATGTTTTATTCAAATTAAATTTTATTAATTTCAACATCAGTCACATTTAAATCGAATTTAATATTTAAATTCAAATTTAAATTGAGCCGCTATAATATAAGAATGCTTATATTTTTCGCACTTTGACGGGCGAACTCGGACCCCCTCCAACTCTTTTACAGTCCTATCCGTCAGAGTAGGAATTGACTCGTCACCGCTACCAATATTTGCAATTTCAAACAAATCAGCCAACCATATTTGCAATTTTGCCTTCCTCTCTCGAAATCATCCCATCCAAATCGAAGTTATGGAGAATCAAATGAGGGTGGTGGAGTTGAATTCAATCCTGCCGTACCTTTACCACTGCATCTCCGATCCTCATCTATCTTCTGGCCACCGCCTGTTGTCGAAGCCCTGAAGGCCCTTTCCAAAGGGCCCCACTACAGCAACGTACACTCCGGTCAAATCCTCTCCCTCGCCATATTAGACCTCAGAAACTCCCTCAACTATTCTTCTTCCAAGTCCCTCCCCTCATCCGCTCTCCATGGCTACTCTCTCTTCTTCGACGATGTAAGTTAATACTAACAATTAACCAAACACCCAATTTATTTTTTTTTCAATTTTGATTTTATTTAAAAAAAAAAAAACTGAGTTAACAATTAACATTATGATACATGGAACTGGACCCACAAAAAAAAAAAAAAAAAAAAGTTGATGCCTAGGGCTGATGCAGTGAGGTGGTTTGAGGAGGTTTTGCCCAAGATGGCTGATTTGCTCTTGAATTTGCCGTCCCTTTTGGAGGCCCATTATCAACAGCACAATAATGCTGTTGACAGCAGAGGCCGGGGAGTTGAAACCACAAATCCTGTTGCCTCCGCTTGTTGGACTCGCAGCAGCCTGGCCTTGTGCTTCTCTCTCAAGTACTCTTTTACTCCTATTACTTTACTACTATTAACTATTAATCCCACTTGCAGTGTAATAGTAATTGTTGGTAGTTTAACCATTTAAATTGTACATGAATTAATCCTATAGGATTTTTTATTATTATGTCATTGTGCATTAATTCGTGTAAACTTCTGTTCTGCTGAAACATTTTTTTGTTTATTTTGACAACAGGAGTTGATTGCTGCTCTGCTTTCATGCTCTTTCTTTTCTTTATTTCCCACTGCTAATAGAGCTGCCAAATATCTCCCAATGATCAACTTTCATCACTTATTTGCGTATGTTATCATTTATCATCATCACCTTATGTGTTCATTCTTAGCTACTTGATTATTCTTCATGATCATCACATGTATCCATGTGTTTGTATTCCTATATTATGAATAATGGTCTTTGGGCCTTTTATTGATATGTTCACTCAAGAAGGCCAACTGGCTTGGGCATCCCCATTTGAAACTAATCAATAATTCACTTGCAATGCGTTTGGATAGAGGGATTTGGGTGGATTAGGGTTTGAAATCCAAATTCATCCTTGCTTATCCAAACAAGTTGATGGATTTAGTTGGGGATTTGAAATCCATCAACAAGTGAGGGTGAGATTTCAATTGTTAAATGAGTGAATTTTAAATTCAACCAAATTTCATGTCATTTCAAATCCATCCAATTCAAATCCATTCATTTTAAATTCTTCCTCCAATTCTGATCCACCCATCCCAACCCAGCCTTAGTTAATTTCTGAAGCAGATGAATTTCTGTTCTTAGAGAGCTTTTCTTTGGGTTGCTTGAAGTTGAACTGCTTTATCTGTGTGTATCAAGATGTAATCTTTGTTCAGTTTAGCTTTTCTCTGACAACAATTCCCTGGATTAAAGCTTGCCTAGGAGTTTGTAGATAATCATGTAGATCATGAAGCATCAGGGAGAAAACACACATCCCAAGTGTACTGTATGTGTATGTTTACGCTAACATGGCTAAGAAGGATGAGTGCATTAGAAGTTGAGGATTGGTACTGTTGTTTCCTACTTTTCGTTTTATGTGTCCATGCTATAGTTTGTCCGGTGCAATCCAATTCTCGTGGTAAGAGCACTCCAGACTTGGTGAGAGAGAGAGAATCTTGAAACCTTTTGGAAGAGAAGCTATAAACTTTTGGATGTGATTGTGAAGATTGTAACTTCCTCAATCGAATCTAATATGTTCTGTTATTTCTTATCTCAGCATTCGTTCAGTAGGCAAGTAATTTATCTGATAATAATGTTTTTTTCAGGTCCCTGTATGAGTATTATGAGGAGAACTTGGAAAGCAAAATAAAGTGCATTGTTCACTATTTTGAGAGGATATCCTCATGCATGCCTATGGGCAATGTCTCATTTGAGCGAAAAGTTCTTCCTTTAGATCAGAGAGCTGTTGGTATTTGTTATCCAAAGTTTGATTTCTGGAGCAAATCTGATCTTCCTCTCTGCCCTTTTGAGGTAGTGAATGACTAGAGATGCTGCTAAGTAACATACAGAAAACTGGTTTTAGCATAACTGCTATTAATACAAAGTAGAATAGAAAATTCGCTGGGTTGTAGAAAAAACTCCTAACTGCCAGATCACTCATGCCTACCTGAAGATCCTTTTTTTTGTGTAAGATTACTGATGCTATTGCTGTTCTTTTTAGCTCCAAAGGTCTGGGTTAATTGAAGATCAGGTATACGAAGCTTTGGAAGTGGACTTCGCAAACCAGTATTTAGGTGGTGGTGCCCTCCATCGGGGATGTGTACAGGTGTTTTTCTTTTGAAATAGCTTTGATGGCATTTTAATTTTCTTTCAAGTTCTTAATTATCCTCTACATATCTGATTCTCATTACTATCCTCGTTTGTAAAGTTTGTGTTTCTTAGTGATGCATTTTGTGCAGTACCCCCGTTACTTTTAATGGCCTTTACTCCTTTTTTTTGTTAAAGGAGTTTATATATTTTTCAGTAATAAGATACCTGTGTTTTTTTTTTTTTTTTTTTAAATTAATCAAAAAATAAGCTTTGCAATCTTAATTAAAATTTTGCAGCAAGCTGGACATAGGAAAAATGGACCTGATTGTTGAATATTGTATTGGTTTAGACTTTAGATCAGAAACAGATTGCATGCATAGTTTTACCAGGGAAAAATGGAAAAAAACTTGACTTATGAAGGCCAACGGTTCACCCTCTTACCGCCTAACTGGGTTTTTGTGATTCTGTCTCTTTTTAATTTTGGGCAATAGTATTCAGTCACTTTGACTGTGCCATTGATTCTACCATACTCCTATAATTGAGGAATAATAGAATGATTCCATCATATGTATAGAGATAAGGGGACATGATTCAGATGGATATAGTAAGTTTTGTTTGTGACCAACACTCAGTAGGCTATTATAATCTTCATATGTATTTCCAGAAGGTCTCCCAAGTAACTTGTGGGCTTGAATCCTGCAAAAAGATAGCAGACTGAACTTGATCAGTCTTTAAGTTGCCCGTCATGCAGCACCATGACAAATTCCCAGCTAGCCTTAGAGTCTAGAGTCTCCCAATCAACTGATCTTCCACTTCCTAAATATCCAGTTCACAAACAATCTTCATCTCTAGCAAATCACATCAGGTATATTCTTCAGTAGTGTTTTAACTACAACCTGTTTCATTTGTATTGTATAGGCTCTTACTTTCTAGCTTATTATCTCGATGCTCATATTATTGAATACAAGAATAGTTAAATATTTCTGCCTTATTTGGGCTTTCATGAGAGGTTGAGCACCAGATGCCTTTTGTTTCTTTCTAGCTCATTTGCCTCTGCTTTTCAGTCTCTCTTTCTTTCCTACTGAAATTTAAGTGTGTTGCTCCATATGGAGGAAATCTTTAGGCAGCCCATGATGGGGACCCACACCATCTTTGCAAAACTCGTCAACCTTGTTCAAACCTTTTTTGAAACTTCATGTTCAAGTATATAAAGGACTGCTTTCCCTTATCAAAGTTGAGAAACTTGATAAGTTCTAATTCTTCATATAGCTAACGAATGCTTAGTGGTGTTAAAATGATTAAATGTTTAAAAATTGTACTTTAAGATTAGGAGGAATTTCTAGTTGGAAAGGTGGATATTTGGGTTTGGATGTTGTATGTGTAGCATAGAGAGGAAGATTTCTGGTCTTTTAACTTATTCTGGATTAGAACAAACTCTTCATGTTAATTTGTTTGTTTGGTGATGTTTTGACTCGAATTAAGGTTGCATTAGATTTCTTAAAATATGAAAAGAAGAGTTTGAGAATGACATTCTGTGAAATGAGACCTTGCTGATCCTCAAATTGGTGTCTCATACACTTAATCTTTTGTGCTCACATGCCAATTTGTTGTTTACCATCATACTATTAGTGCATATGGGTAAGAGCATATATATTTAATTTGAAAACTTTCCTGCTATTTAGTTTATATTTTTCTTTTCAGGAAGAGACAAATCCGTTTTATGATCAATCTTGAATTGGTGGCTGGCATGCTTTTCTTGCCTTCTATGGCAGACAATGAAGCTATAGAAGTTGTTGGTACAGAAAGGTTTTCCAATTATATTGGGTGAGTATGATTAGCTAATTGCTATTATTCACTTTTGTGTGGAGCGAGATTATTGGATAAGTAAAATGGCAGTTCTTTGATTGTTGACAACTATATATTCAGTTATATGGAATTCATCCTGAACAAGCTGCTGAATTTTGTTTTACGTTAAGAAATCCATGCTAGACTACTTGAAATTTGAACTGTGAAGATGTTTTTGATTAGAAATTAGCAGATAAGGCTTGTTTATGGTTGTAATTTGTGTCGATTGTATGTAGTTAAATGCAAAGTTTGACTTGTAATTCTTTTCTAGCTTTAGTTTTAATCATGAAGATACAATTTGAGTTATACTTGGCAATTGGCATGGTGGGGAATACAATAGCTCTATAATATTTTAGGCACAATGCTTTATACTGTGCTTGTTGACTTTCTTTTAGGGTCATTTCTAGAATCTCTTTCTTGATAAAAATGCATCTTGCACATACGGTTTCTACTTAATGGAAATTTTTAATCATTTTCTTTTTTTGTTCACACAAAAGGAGGATCTGATTAATGGATTCAAAAAATGAAGGGGTATACAAAATTGTGCGAATTACAAAAGTATTAAGTTAATGAACCATACGATGAAACTTTCGGGGGAGGGTGATAGAAAGAAGGTTAAGAAATGAGACTAAGTTGTCAAATAATCAGTTTGGTTTTATGCCAGGGAGATCGACTAGTGAAGCCATACATCTCTTAAGGAGACTTACCGAGAGATACCGGGATAAAGAAAAAGATTTACATATGATTTTTATTGATCTTGAAAAGATATACGATAGAGTCCCTAGAGTTATGTGGAGAGTTTTAGAAAAAAGAGGAGTTAGAGTAACATACATAGAATCAATAAAGGAGATGTATAAGGATGTGGTTACAAGTGTGTCTAGAATACCAGGAGGTTGACACGAGAGTCCCTATAAATATAGGTTTACTCCAAGGTTCGGCTCTAAGTCCTTATCTATTTGCGTTGGTCATAGATGAACTTACGACACACATAGAAGAGGAAGATATCATGGTGTATGTTACTTGCAGATGACATTGTGTTAGTAGATGAAACAAAAGATGGGGTTAATGCTAAACTCGAGATTTGGAGAGACACTTGAGGCAAAAGGGTTTAGAATTAGTAGATCAAAAACATAATATATGGAATTTTAGTTTGCTAGGGTGCACGTGGGAATGGAATAAGGGTTAGTATCGGAGATCAAGAGATACCCATAAGTGAAAATTTTAAATATTTAGGATAAGTTATTCAGAGTAATGGTGGTATAGATTGAGATGTTACACATTGGATACAAGCGGGATGGACTAAATGGAGAATGGCATCGGGAATATTATGTGACCGCAAAATTCCTTTACGACTTAAGGGTAAATTCTATAGAATGGCAATTCAGGCCAGCGATGCTCTATGGGTCTAAGTGTTGGGCAGTGAATCACACACATGAGCAAAAGATGAGAGTGGCAGAAATGCGAATGTTAAGATGGATGTGTGGGTACACTAGGATGGACAAGATACAGAATGAGCATATTCGTGAGAAGATTGGAGTAGCATCTATTGATGAGAAAATGAGAGAAATACGCTTAAGGTGGTTAGCTCATGTGTTAAGACGATTAGTAGAAGCGCCTGTCAGACGAGTAGATTTTAGAGAGGAAGACCGAAAAAGATTTGGTGGGTAACTTGTAAGAAAGATATAGCCCATCTAAGAATTGAGAAGGATATGATCCATGACAGAGCACAATGGTGTAGCATGATTCATGCAGCCGACCCTACTTAGTGGGGATTAAGGTTTGTTTAAACAAAATGTCTATGACAGAGCGCAATGGCATAGCAGAATTCATGCAGCCGACCTACTTAGTGAGAATAAGGCTTCTTGTTTGTTATGTTTAAACAAAATAGGGGCAATATGGAATAATAAAACTGTCAAGTAGGTTTGAACACATTCTCTACAAAAAGGTGGCTAAAGTAATGCAGCAGGGATTTGGAATGACCTAGTCTCGACAACTTAATGGGGCTGAAGGACATTTTTGGTCTATTATAGTGTCAGTTCCAAAAGCCTGGATTGCAGCATGGCAATCTGTGCCAAAGTTAAGTTGTATGCAATATGAATCAGAAAAACTGGAGTCAAAATGTGTTTGGAATAGTATGCCAACTCTGATTTAAGGTAATCTCTTGCAAGTGACTACATCAACATGAGAATCAAAGGTTCCTTTATTTATTGTAGTATGATGTAGATCTTTTATTTATTTTATTTGCGATGTCTAGATTTGTCATTTGTGTGGTATGATTGCTACAGATATGCTTCTTCATTCCGGTTTTCCGGAGACTATGTGGACCATAAGGACACTGATTCTCTAGGGAGGCGGAAGACAAGAATTATTGCTATAGATGCACTATGTGGTCCTACCCGGAAAGAGACAATATGAATCTGAATGCCTCCTCAGGTACATAAATTTGGTTTCTCAATCTTTCTGCATCTATTTTTACTTGGCTATGGGACATGGAGACTTGCCTAATAGTAGGCAAATACAAATGTTTGTTTCAACTATCCTCTCTGCCTTTTGACATTTAATCCTTTTGGTATGCAAATCTATTTTAGTCTTGGAAGTTTCTTCAATGTTCAAGGAATACAACTGAATAGATGTTAGCAGCTGTTAAGATGAGTAGTAAGAAACCTCATTCTTTACTAATATGAAGTGAATGATGGTAGGCTAACTATATTGATTCGTCAGTTCAATCATTCTTTAGTTCAATCATACACTGAGAAAAAGTTTAACCATCAGTATTGCATGTTCGCCTTGTAATGTGCTTCCAAATATGTACAAAGTGGCTATGTTGCTGTATTCAGTTGTCTTCAAATTTTGGTGGACCAAAATATGTGCCTTTGAATTATTTAACGGTAGAAATCCTGGGTTTGGGCAGACTCTGCCGGTAAATTGGTGGCCTTATTGTGTTATTTAACTACTTGCAGTTGTAATTCAGTAATTGCTCATAAAACATACACAAGGAAGAATTTAGTAGAAGTTGGATGATGCAGTCAACAAAGAATTTAAGAAAATCTAAATTTAATGATTGCATGATTTTTCTCCAGTTTCAATTAGCCATTGTGTCTCAGATTATAGGCCTCAAGGGTATTGTAGTCTTTTTTGTTGAAATAAATTGGCAGTCTTTCTGTTTATGAGTCCCATTATTTATTTGGTTATAGTAGGAATCCACCTAAAGTCCATATTGATTAGAATAGGATGTAGGCATTATGATCGAAATGGAATTCCATCTTTTGAGTGAGTTTATACTCTATAAATACTCTTGTACATAGTTATTTTGGATGAGATTTGATGAATTAAAGATTTGAGTTATTTGTTTTTTAGTTTATCTTGTTATTTCTTCTTCAAGATTTACCGTCGTCTTAAGAGATTATCTAATAGACGACGAGTAGAAGCACGACGAGTAGATTTTAGAGAGAGTAGTGAACATAAGAGGGGTAGAGGAAGACCGAAAAAGACTTGGTGGGTAACTTGTAGGAAAGATATAGCCCATTTAGGAATTGAGGAGGATATGGTCCATGACAGAGCGCAATGGCGTAATAGGATTCATGCAGCCGACATTACTTAGTGGGATTAAGGCTTGGATTGTTGTTTTGTTCTATCTGCTCTACTCATATTACTGTTCACAACCCCGGAACAGCCGCAAAATCCCTATATTCTTTTGCTAGCGCTAGTAGGCAAGATCACCTTATCTTGTCATATATCAGTTTGCTATTAAGAGTCGTATTCTTTCATCTTGATCAACTGTATTTTTGCTTCGGCTTCATATATAAATATAATCAACCGTACTTTTGCTTTTGCGTCATGTATAAATATGGTCATCAGCACAAAGCTTTCTTCGAAGTTTGAACATGACCTTTGATTCAAAATGATTTCTGGATGACAAGGTAAGGAGATGTTGCCTATTAGCTGGATAATTTAAGGCATTCGGTGCTGTTTCACGGCTGTGAATGGTACCCTTGAACAATAATGTCAGGAGAGCATAGGGGAAATTGAAGGGATGTGGAAAATCTTGAAGAAGAACAAGCAAGGCAAACTAAAATCAAATAACTTAAATCTGTTCTAATTCATCAAATCTCCTCCTCAATAGCAGCTTTCTACAAGAGTATTTATCAAGTATAAACTCCCCTAAAAGATATATTCTAATTCAATTATTACTCGTCCTTCATATTCTAAATTATTAGGCAAAAGACTTACTATTCCTATAACAACTATGATGCCAGGTAGATTTTTCTTATAATCAAATCTATACTATTATATATATGCGAGTTGTTTCTCTAATTTTTTGTTTCTCCCCTCAAAGTGTTTCTCGCCTTTTTGTGATGACTAAAATACCTGCCCTTAATAAAATATAATTTCTAATTCTCAATACAAAACTTTGATATATGTGTTTTTTCTCTTTTTTGTAATGTCTAAAACACTCGCCCTTAATGAAATATAATTTCCAATTCCTAATAGGAAAACATATTTAAGTGTTTCTTTACTTTTTTTGTATTGTCTAAAATACTTGCCCTTAATGAAATATAATTTCCAATTCCTAATAGGAAAACATAATTACTTATCATCTATTCTATCTATTTTTTGAGGATACAACTAGCTATTTTGGCATAAATATATAATAAGGTGGAAGATTTTTATACTAATACATAATAAGACGGAAGATTTTTATTCGTATAAGAATCTTTATTATAATTAAAATTTCAAAAAATAAAAAAAAATGAATCATATAATTTTTAATTCCCAATAAGAAAACATAATTAATTAAATTACGTAATAACTAAAATACCCGTCCTTAATGAAATATAATTACAATTCCCAATAGAAAACATATATAAATGTTTCTCTCTTTTTTTGTAATGTCTAAAATACTCGCGCTTAATGAAATATAATTTCCGGGAAATACCTAATAGGAAAACATATTTAAGTGTTTCTCTACTTTTTTTGTAATGCCTAGAATACCCACCCTTAATGAAATATAATTTCCAATTCCGAATAGGAAACCATAATTAAATGATTCATTATTTATTCTACCTATTTTTTAGGACACAACCACCTATGTTGGCATAAATACATAATAAGATGGAAGATTTTTATTTGTATAAAAATATTTATTATAATTAAAATTTCAAAAAAAAAAAAGAAAAAAGAATCATATAATTTTTAATTCCCAATAAGAAAACATAATTAATTAAATTACTCATAATCTATTCTACCTATTGTTTAGGATACAACCATCTATTTCGACATAAATACATAATAAGATGGAAGATTTTTATTTGTATAAAAATATTTATTATAATTAAAATTTCAAAAAATAAAAAATGAATCTAATTAAAATGTAAAGACTAAATTAATCAAACAAAAATTATGTCTTATGTATAAGAAATTAAACAAATTAAACAAATATATATTCTTCATGTTACGGATAGGTATAATATAGTATATTAATTCTATTATAAAAAATTGAAATAATAATTTGTTCTTTTGTCTTACTTTAAAATGAATTGAATGTTAATGAAAACATCCTTTATCTTATTCTAAAATGTATAAAATAAATTGCTTTCTCCTTAACTTATTATGAAATTTTGGCATAAATACATAATAAGAATGTATATAATTCTAAGAGTGGAAAAATCATTTATATTTAAGCAAAGAATAAAACAAAAATATTATATTTTGTAACTATTATGTATGTTCAAACTGTTTCTATTTTTAGTCATAATAAAAATAATCTTTTATGACTATTATAAATATTCCAAATTCACGACAATTATTTTCTTTTCTTTAATTGTTCAATCAAGTATGCGTAGTTTGGGAAACTTAATTAGATCATTTCTCGTGCTTTATATTTAAGGTTAGTTACACTTCACCGTTTTTTTAGTGTCATTGATAGGTTTATACCTAACATAGAAATATCTATTGACCAATAAAGTCTTTCTTAATATCAACTAAACATGTTGACCATTTTACCCATATTATATTCTAATATTTTTTTGTTTAATTTTGTCTGATAAATAAACTTTTCATAAAGAGAATATTTAATTCATGTAGAATTTGATGAAAAGATACATTAAAGTTGAATTTGGCATTTTTGCTAGCCTTTTTAGCTGGAATTAATTGAAAAAGATGACAAATCTAGCCGATATTATATTTTAAGCACAACTTTCCTTAACTGATGGTTAACTATAAAGGTTTCACAACTCTTGATTATAGTGACTTCTTTAACTTAAAATTTTAATTAACAGGAGAGATATATCCATGAGTATAGAATTTTTGAGTATGTTCTAACTTAAAAATCACGAAATTAATAATCATACAAATAAATAATTAAAATTTATATAAAGTGAAAAATTATGGAATATATATAACATTGTTTCCTTATTTTTTTAAGTCTATATTACGATTAATTTAGATTCTTTTTTTTCTGTCCTACATGAAGAAAAGAAAATTAACCAAGCAATGAAAGTAAAATTCAGGAACAAAATAAAAAAAATTATAATCTTTAATTGAGATAAAAGCATTTGTTAATTTTATATCTCTTTAATAGTATTTCTATTACTAAATCTTTATCTTTGATAACATAATTTTATAGAATATTAGTTTAGATGAACTATTGAAGAGGTAGAAAATAAGTTCAATCCATGATACAATGTATATATACCCAAAACATTCTGAAATAATGATTGCAACAATATTCTAAATAGTTACAAGTATACAATGAATTTAAATGTCAAATTTGAAAACTACAACACCGGTTGTTACAGTATATGCTACAACAACAAAGAACTATTGTTTTGAACTAACTATTGATAAGGTAAAAAACGTTAAACCAATTGTATGATTCATACTCAAAATAGTCTAGAATAATTATTACACGACCTATAAGAATACTACATATAAATTGTAGGAATGACAATATGAGAAAAAAATAAGCGAGTAAGTACTCTAAAAGACAATATATGTTATTCAAATATAGTCATACTATTAAATATTCTAAAATAATTATAGATAGAGATTGATTTTACATGTTGATTTTGGAAATTATACTGTAATTCTTCACTATTTAATAAAATAATAAAGACGTAGATTAAATATCTTGCTATATAATAAAAGGAATTAATTGAAAAGGTACAAAAAATAAATCTATACACTTTTATTAGCCTTCATTTTGTTTATATATTAAATAAATGCAAATTTAATTTCATACTAAAATATTATGTCAAAAGATAATTTTGGAGTTAACCATATCCAATACCATTCAGGATGAATGGAAGAGTTCAGAATATCAATATTATCATAAGGTTAAGAAACATGAAAAATACCAATATATTCTCTATGTGGATACATAATTAATTTACACAATATGTTAAAAAAATTAATTAGAATAGAAATTATAGCAATTACATGTTATTTTGGATGTCTTTATAATGAATTAACTATTTTTCATTCAAGTTGCGTGTATTTAGAGTAATATAGAGGATTTTTCATTAATTATCTATACATTTCAAAGTAAGATAAAAGAATAAATTTTTATTTTCACCTTTTAATTATGATCTTAATATACTACGTGATACCTATCCATATCATACAGAACATATTAGTTTAATTTGTTGGTTTTCTTATACAGGAAACATAATTTTTGTTTGATATCTTTGTTCTTTATATTTAGGTTTATATTTTCTTATTTTTTGAAATTTTATTATTCATTTTTGTAATTATTATTATATATTATTTAATCTTTTGTAAATATTTTCATTAATAAAAGAATTTTGACACGCTTCAAATGATGTTTGATATTTGATGGTAATTTTATCCTTTACAAATAATAAAGAATATATAGATACATCTCAAAAAAGTTTAATGTTATGGAAAAAGTCTTTGTCTGTATTGATTAAGTTATTGGTGGCGTCGCTATTAGAAATTATAACCTATGATAACCTAAAAGAAAAATAAAAACTCTTTTAGATCAGGGTTAACTACATTTTATGCCATTAAAGATGAATAAAGAGCTTAAAGGGTTAATTAAATATTGATGTGAAAATTATCATACCTTTAAGAGATAACATAATAATATATTCTCTATATGTATATATATTTTACATAATATGTTTGCAAAAAATTAATTGTGATACAAAAAATATATAAAATCTCACTTAAAATAATAACGTGTAATTTTAATTATATTTAGAACTACAATTTTATTGGCATTTCGTGTATTGTACAATAAGATAAAGGATTGTTTTATCTAACATTGTAGCATTTTATAAAAAGACAAAAGAACAATTTATTATTTCAATTTTTAATAATGATTTAATCTACTATATAATGCATATTTATAATATGGAGAATATATAGTTGATTTGTTTAGTTATCCTATACAGAAAACATAATTTTTGTTTGATTTATATATTCTTTATATTTTAATTAGATTCAATTTCTATTTCTTATATTTTTGAAATTTTTATTAATCATTTTTTGTAATTATTATCCATATATCATCCGATTACCTATTAATATTTTCGCTATAATGTAATTTTAAAATACTTCATCTATATAATGGTTGATACTTGATAATGATATTATCTTTGTTTGTAATGACAAAGAATATGCACATTTATTTAAAAAGTTCAATACTATGGAAAATATCTTAATCTTTAATTGTTTAATTAATTGATAGTGACATTATATGAAAATTATAATTTAGGCTCCTAGAAGAGAAATATATAAAAAAAAATACAATTATCATACGTTGTTCTCATAAAAGAGAAAATTTGTTTAATTTTTAAGAACAAATTAAATTTATATATAATTTTGTAACAAATAACAAATAATATTGAAAAATAAAAAAAAGATAGGTGAAAATAATTACAATGAAAAAGAGCAAAGATATTAAAAATATATAAATCTTGTATAAAAAATTCAACAGTTAAAATTTTCATACTTGGTAAATTTATCATTCACTAATTACTTATTTATTTTTTAGAAAATAAAAATTTTCAATAAATTAGAAGTGTTACACGTGCAAAGCACGTGCTCTTTTCTAGTATAACTAAATAGGACTCGCCTGCAACAACATAAAAGACTTGTATACTCCTTACGGGATAAAATCTAAAAGACTAGTATACCCTTTGAGGCGTAAAATCTGAGATCGTAACAAAATTCACAAAACCACAATTTAACTGAAACACAAATATGACTAATTGATGGTGGAGAAAATTCATTAAATTTAGATTCTTTTGAATTCTTTGTTGATTGCATCGTTTTCTCTTTGCTGGAAAAAACTCGACCTTGGGGATCTGTGATGTAGCACAAGATTGGGCGATCTTGTCTACAAAAGCAAGCCGAAGGAAAGAGGGATTGGGACTGTTTCAGGGCTGTGAACAGTGTGTGAACAGTAGTTTAGGGGAAAATCAGATAAGAAGGTAGAATCTGGGGATGGTTAAGAGAGAAAACTTTCAAAACTAACTAATAAACAATAAATTAAACTTTTGAATTCATCAATCTCTCTGTCTAAAATAACATAAAAACACACCTATTTATAAGTTGTGAAAACCCAAGCTGAATCCTATCATGAATATGATTCCTACTTCATATCCTAAATAGATAAGCAAAAGACCTCTAAGACTATTCTGATAACAATTACAACTCTAATTAAAAAACTAATACAATTAAATACTGCTTAAGACTAAAAAACACAATTGCTGAAATTTCCAACACTAAAGAAAAAGACTAAATAGCCTTAGATCCTAAAATTCACAATAAGAAGACTCCTAAGACATCGAACAGCTACACAGCTATGGAAAGCTTTAATTTTGCTTTTCCTTGAGCTCTTAATTGACTGCATCATTCTCCCCCGGTTCGAAAAAAGTTCGACTTTGAGTTTTAAAGAACGATAGGATGAAGAACTCGAAGGTCTGATTTTTTATCCATGAGTTAGAAAGATTATTGCAATTCCAATATCAATACTGCTCGTGTCTTTTACTTCATGTGGCACCAAGGAAATTTTGGACTTCCCCAAGGACAGTCAATTGAGTCTTGAACGTGCTCCAACTTTGATGCTACCATGACCTCTTCCATAGTTATCTTCTTTATCTTTTCAGTTGAAACAATGGGTTCTACAGGCTTAATTTCTAGAACTTCTTCCAATAGACGAGTCTCTTTTGCATCAACCTTAGGTTCATTGATAACCTTGTCAAGTTCAGTAGCCAATTTTGAATTTTCAGGAACTACTGAACTATTCATTGTTGAATCAGCAACCAAAACTTCAGCTTCTGTAAGAGGATCACAAACCAGATTCTTGTTGTCTACCCTCTCTGGCACCCATGATTTGGTTTAATTCATCAAATTCCCGCCGATAGAAGTCTCTCCTTTGATGACAACAAAAAGGCAAAAACTTTTCTAAGAGTAGCTCTCTCATCTCAGCCCAAGTGGAGGTATATCTTTGGTGTTGAAGTGCACCACGTTTGAATATTGTTGTACGCCACCAAATATAAACCACTCCATCCGATTTCGTCTTGGCAATTAGAATTTTGTAATAATCATCTGTGTGATTATTGTAGTAAAAAATATAATCTAGAGAAGTGAGCTATTTACAAAATATTTCAGGATGACTTGACCCATCCAAAGATGGAAGAAACGTGATGATTTGTTAGAACTCAATGTAGGTAACCGTATTTATAGATGAAGAAGAAAAATATGGTCAAGAAAGAAGGGAAAGTTTGGCTCTGATACCAAAATGATATAGCACAAAAATTGGGCGATATCGTCTACAAGCGCAACGGAAAGAAAGATGGGAATTTGGGACTGTTTCAGGGCTGTGAACAGTGCCATGATCAATAGTTTTGGGGGAAAATCAAAGAAGAATAGAGAGAATCTGGGGATAGTTAAGAGAGAAAACAAAACTAACTAATAAACAATAAATTAAACTCTTCAATTCATCATTTTTTCTGTCCAAAATAACATAGAAACACACCTATTGATTTATACTAGCTGTAAAAACACAAATCCAATCCTATCATGAATATAATTTCTACGTCTATCCTAAATAGATAAGCAAAAGACCTCAATGACTATTCTAATAACAATTCCAACTCTAATTAAAAAACTAATACAACTAAATACTGCTCAAGACTAAAAAACACAATTGCTGAAATTTCTAGAACTAAAAAAAGACTACAATACCGTTAGATCCTAAAATTCACAATAAGAAAACTCCTAAGATATCTAACAGCTACACATCTATGGAAAGCTTTAATTTTGCTTGTCCTTGAGCTCTTAATTGACTGTCTGTCTGATGATGTACTCAACAAAGAATTGGAAAAAAAATTCTAAATTTCCTGATTTTTTTGCAGTTTCAATTAGTAGTGTTGTTGCTGTGAAAGTACAATCCCAGATTGATGTCATGATGAAATTGTGAGTCCCATCTAGTTATTTGGTTGGTTATAATAGGAATCCACCTGGAGTCGGAATATTAGGTCTTTTAGTAATTCCATACAACCATTATATAGATTAAGATTTCCTGGATCCCTTCTTCACCCTAAGCTCTACTCATATTTCTGTTCACGGGTTGAAACAACCCTAAATTCCCTTTATTCTTTCCCTAGCGCTAATAGGCAAGATCAGCCTAATTTGGCCTACAGCAGCTTAGCCTCAGAGCCAAATCCTTTTCCTCTTGATCAACAGTATTTTTTGTTTATGCTTCTTCTATAAATATGGTTAACAATGTTAGAAGCTTTGTTGAAGGATTATAGGGATAATATCGCTGCACTTATTCATATAGTGCAAGATATTGACAAAAAATTAGAAGTATTAGACATCTTGGCTGGGAGATTTAAAAACTTGGAAAGAAGATTCGATAGAATTGAGGTTTTAAAATTTGATTGGGAAACAACAACTCAAAGCAAACCAAATAAAGATCTTAAGCTTTCGGGTTTATTTTGCAATCTGTACCATTAACTATATCTTGTAGCTGTTCCACACTTCCACTATCCTTTGCTTTACTTGATTCTCCATCAATTTCCCGAGGTAATAGAATAGCTCTAGTATAACGTCCTTCAGTTTTAACTTAAATCTGGTTCAAATCAGGAGATTTCTACCACTGCAGAAGATTTCGATATGGGATTCAAGAATGAATATTCAGAAACTCAATCTGCACAAGGTATTGTTTCATTTGGGAGCCAAGTAGATAATGTTGGATAGCTTGGATGAGTTTGCTGAACCAGAGCACTTGTAAGAAGTCATGGTAGCATGATAGTATCAAAGCTGGAGCAAGCTCAAGAGCAAAATCATAAGTTTCAAATTCTATTTACTCCCACAATTGGCTTTGCCTTTGGGGACTAACCTATTATTCAGACTGTTAGGTTCCATATTTACTTGATTGCTACATCAAGTAAAAGACAAAATCAGTTTTTGGAATTACCATTATCCTTCTAATTCAAACAGAATACAGACCTCTGGGTTCTTTATTTCACAATTCTTTAGAACTCAATGTCGAGGTTTTTCCAACGTATGCAGTTAACAAAGAGTTTCGGAAAATCTAAAATTAGTAATTTTCATGATTTCTCCAGCTTTAGTTGGTTGTAGTTGTGTTTCTGTGAAGTTGTGTTTCACTGAGTTTTGTTACTATATTAAATTTTAGGCCTTAAGGGTATTTAAGATTTGAGTTTTTTTGGTTTTTTTAGTTTATCTTGTTTTAAATCAGATTTTAGGCATTAATGCTTTATAGGTCTGAATATTGGACAGTGAATTATGCACATGAGTAAAAGATGAGACTAGCAGAAATGTGAATGTTACGATAGATGTGTGGGTATATTAGGATGGACAAGATACGCAATGAGTATATTCAGGATAAGGTTGGAATAGCATCTATTGATGAGAAGACCCTTTGAGAGAAACATGATTAGGTGGTTAGGTCATGTGTTGAGATGGCCTGTCAGGCGAGTAGATTTTAGAGAGAGTAGTCAACGTAAGAGGGGTAGAGTAAGAGAGGTAGAGTAAGTAGGGGAAGATCGAAAAAGACTTGGTGGGTAACTACATATAGCCCATAGTTACCGGAAACCCTCCCCACCTATATGAACTGTGTACCGATTCATGTATATCGAAACACGATTCATTAGTGTCTCGAAACGTGGTGATTCATGTTTTGGAACATCAAATGTAGCAAATCCTTATTAGAATAAGGATGCTTTGTTTCTTTTTCTTTTTTCTACATGTTTCTTTATTTTTATTTTTTCATTTATTTATTGGGAAAATGAGAAAATACTCTCTAAATTTACCTAATTAGAACTATTTAGTATTGAATTGAGGATAATAGTCCTTGGAAGTTGAGCATAATATAGCAACCTTTTCTAAGAAGTGGCGTACTACGACGTATCGACTAAGTCTAGCCTTACGTCTCTGTGATCCGATACTTTAAAAAACGGTGAATTGCATTCCCGTACCCATACCACGTTCCTAACGAACTGCGTTTCTAGTAACTATGATATAGACCATCTAGGAATAATGAGGATATGGTTCATGACAAAGCGCAATGTCATAGCAGAATTCATGCAGCTGACCACTAAATTTAGTTATTTGGTTATAATAGTAATCTACCTGGACTCATAGCTGTTATAGGAATAGTAATTCGTTTGCTTTTTTATTCTTTTATTTAGAATTGGAAGTAGGAACTATAATCTAGTTGGAATTAGGTGAGTTTGTTTTTGACAAATACTTTTATACAGAGTTATATAGTTATTAAGATGGAGGTTTGATGATTTAAAAAAGATTTTTGAGTTTTTTTGTTCTTTTTCTTCAAAATTTCCCAGAACCCTTTGTCTTCCTTTTTGCTCTCCTAAGATTATTGTTCACTAGCAAACAGCTCCAAATTCCCTATATTTTTCCGCTAGCTCTAGTAGGCAAGATCTCACCTTTATGTTGTCCTACATTAGAGTTTCGCTTGAAGTACAGATGTGAGGTCTTTTGACAATGGCCAAGAATTTGCAGAGTTATATAGTATAAAGATCACTTATGATCTAATCTGAACAAGTTGCATTTCCTGGATAAAAGGAGGATGTGGATTAAAGCAATAAGCTTTTGATCTAGGGCAAAGTTTGATTGAAAGTGAATGCAGCTGGCGCATTTAAGGGGTATGACAATACGACAACATTGGCTTGCTCTTTAAAGATCTTTTATAAACCCATTAAGGGTGTTGGATTATTTTTCTTAATCTCAAGCATAGATATTTCAATTGGAATCTGATGTTTTATACGAACTTATTTAATAATTCACCATTTTGGTTTGGCAGGGATATCAACAAGGCATTTTGTGGCTTTTGTGATCTCTATAAATATCAGCAGTACCAAGAATTTTTCCAAGATGATGAACACTGGAAATCTGAGGTTGATTTTGATGTCAAGCAACTGAGAGAGAGATTGAGAAATGATACTCTGGTGAGATTTCCTTTCAAACTATTTCTTTTAGGTCTCCTTTCTTCTCTCACTTAGTGTGGATCTCACCTTCAAGTGAAGTGAAAGAATTTTTAAATGCATGGACAATGAAGGTCCAGCTCAATTAGTAAGATGCTTTACCTGTGACCTATAGGTCCTGGATTCGTGTCACTAAAAGGATAGGGGTAGGTGGAGATTGAATGTTGATCCGCTTTAAAAAGATGCATTATGTCAAAAACCCCATTGTACGGTCATATGCTGCAATACGAATCTGGCTAGTTGCTTCCATCTTATCTTTATCTTTTGATAGACTCTTGAAGGTCCCTCAACTTCATCTCAATTAACTGAAGGAGCACTAGACACTCAACTGAACAGGTGCTCTGATGAAAAGGCCTGTCAACCTTCGCAGCATCAAGAGGAAATTGGGATTGTCACTGGGAATTGGGGTTGTGGTGCATTTGGTGGAGATCCTGAACTGAACTGAAGCTATTATTCAGTGGCTTGCTGCTTCTCAGGTGATGCCCTTTATGGGCTTAATGCTCAGCTTCTTTATGCTGTGCAGTTCAGCTAGTGTGATTAATTGAATCCACAATGGACATTATGCTGAGCTAGAATTATATAGTGTTCTGTTTTCTATTTTAGTGCTTTTTTTGCGGTCTTATATTTCTAGTAAAGACCAGAAATTCATGTTCGTTGTCAAGTGTACCATTTCTATTTTATTTGACAAAACTAGGAATGTTGCTGAGCTGTAGTGAGCTAAACATTCTACTAACAGAAAAGGTGGATGTAGGAGTCCAAATTAATTCTAAGTAGAGTTTTAAGATATGTTGCTCTGGCCTAAGTTACCCAGACTCGGATATGGGTGTCAGGTACGGGTACATGTCTAGGTGTCGGATTCGTTAATTTCATAAATTGAGGATATGGGGACACTCTAAAAGAGTCGGATATGGGTGCGGGGGTACGTCTTGTCTACTTGTATATGTTAGCGTATGTATAGATAGTGTAGTAGTAATGCAATTTGATGATATAAAGCAATTTAACATTATTTTATGACTCATTTTTCAAAAATTAAATTTGTTTTTGTGTAGTATTAAAGCATAGTGGTGTACTGAGAAAAAGAAGATATTAGAAGGATATAATTATAATAAGATTTAGTGATTTGATATACAATTCTAATATGTTTCTCCCTGATATTTAATCTTCCTCCCTATCTTGTCGGTCCTTTCATGTGATGAAGTCACAATCATATTGAAGTCAATTTAATTTTTGTCTTGGTAAAAAAGTCAAAGTACCCAATTGAAAGTTAACCATATGGACACGGATCCCACACCCATACCCATTTCAACACGGCAGGACACGGGTACTCTGGGGGTGAAAGGAGAGTCCATGTAACATAGGCTCTAGCCTCTGTGCTTACGGCTTCATTTCTGTTATCATGATTAAATTCTTGAAAGAACTTCAAACATGTGTGATGTAGTAGAAGATTTGGATATCTAGAGAGTATGTCTACTAGCGAGTGGAAGGAAAGAGGGATTTTGGGGCTATTCTCGTGCTTTGAACAGTATCCGTGAACAGTATATATGAGGGGGGAAATTAGGAAAGAAGAAGAAAATCTAGGGAAATCTCGGAGAGAAGACAAATAAACAAAATCAAATAACTAGAACTTTCAATTCATCATTCTTTTTGTCTGAAATAAGAAAACATTGTAACACACCTTGTAACACACCTATTTATAAGCTGTAAACTAACTAAACACAGAATCCGAATCCTATCATGAATATAATTCCTACTTCCTATCCTAAATAGATAAGCTGAAGACCTCTAGGACTATTCCTATAGCAACATTAACTCTAAATAATTGCTAATCTATTAAGATAACTAAATAAAACAAAATTACTAAAAAGTTCCTGCAAATACAAAAGACCAAAATACCCTTTAAGACATAAAAATCTGATTTCATTCTAACAGAATTAGGACTAACTGAAGCTAGAGAAAACTCATAAATCTGAATCTTTAATTTTAAACTTTCTTGAGTTCTTTGGCTAGCTGTATCTTTCTCCTTTGGTTCGAGAAAACTCGACCTCGAGTTTTAAAGAAAGATAGAATAAAGAACTCAAGATTTTGATATTTTGTCCATGAGTAAGAAAGATAATTGCACTTCGAAAAGCTGCTCATGTCCTTTACTTGATGTAGCAACAAGTAAATTTTGAACTTCATTGGATTAAGACTCCCAAGGACAAAGTCTATTGAGTCTTGAACCTGCTCCAACTTCGATGCTACCACGACCTCTTCCATAGTTGTCTCATTGGTCTGCTTGGCTGAAACAATAATGGCTTCCACAGGTTTAGTTTCTAGAACTTCCTCCACTAGACAAGTCTCTTCAGAGTCCACCTTAAGGCTCCTCAAGAGTTTCATCAAATCTAGTAGCCAAATCTGAATTTTGAAGCACCACTAAACTACTTTCTATTGATCCAGAATCAGCAGTCAAGTTTTTAGAAATCTGAACATCTGCAGAGCTATAAGAGGATTATGAACCGGACTCTTGCTTTCTATGCTCTCTGGTACATGCTGTGGTTTGATTCAACAAAACCTGCCATTGAATTGTCATTTTCTGCCTGACGAAGATAAAACTCTTGCTTTTGATGACAATAAAAATGCAAATACTCTTCTAAGAGTAGTTCTCTCATCTCAGCCCAAGTAGAGGTATATCTTTGGTGTTGGAGTATACCAAGTTCGACCGTATGCCACAAAATATAAGCCACTACATCTAGTTTCGTCTTGGCAATTAGATTTTTGTAATAATCATCTATGTGACTATTTTAGTAAAAAAAATAATAATAATTCGGGGAGGTGAGTCATCTACAAAATATTTCAGGATGACCTAATGCATCAAAAGATGGAAGAAACTTGATGATTTGCTGGAATTCGATGTGGGTAAACCATATTTGTAGATGAAGAAAAATGTGGTCAAGAAAAGATAGGAAAGTTTGACTTTGATACCAAATTGATGTAGCACAAGTGCATTATTCGGATATCTTGTCTAATAGCACGACTGGAAGGAAAGAGGGATTTTAGGGTTGTTCTGGTGCTGTGAACAGTATCCGTGAACAGTATATGAGGTGGAAAATTACGAAGAAGAAGAAGAAAATCTGGGGAAATCTAGGAGAGAAGAACAAATAACTAAAACTTTCGATTCATCATTCTTTGAAATAACATGGTAACACACCTATTTATAAGCTGTAAACTAACTAAGCACAGAATCCAAATCCTATCATGAATATAATTCCTACTTCTTGTCCTAAATAGATAAGCAAAAGACCTTTAGGACTATTCCTATAACAACAGTAACTCTAAATAAATTGCTAATTTATTAAGACAACTAAATAAAACTACTAAAATGTTCCTGCGACTACAAAAACACCAAAATACCCTTTTAAGGCATAAAAATCTGATATCATACTAACACAATTAGGACTAACTGAAGCTGCAGAAAACTCATAAAAATCTTTAATTTTAAACTTTCTGTAAAGTTCTGGCTGGCTGTGTCAGTGTGACTTCCTGAATCTTTTCAACTGCTGTTGTACTTGAAATCTGGATTAGAAGAGATGCTTGGCCTATATCCTATTTATGCAATACCATAATTTTTTGACATACAGTAAGGACACAGTTTCTGTTTTCGATGACATCAATTCATTGGTTTCGTATATTTAGTACTCAACTGGATTTATTTAGTCTGCCCCTTTCAGTTCTTCTATGATCTTTCTAATCAGTGTTGGTACATCTTCCAGGCATTAAGACCTTTTATCTCGTACCACACATTTGGTTTGGATACATTGGAGGTGCTGGATCAGGTACTTAACCTTTGCCAGCTGTAAATGATGTTAGATTTGAATATCTACGAGATCTCTCTAGCCCTTTACCCCCGATGATTAATGCTCATCTGTCATCTGTTTTAGGAATTCAAAAGCAAGTGAAGGACAAGCTGTCTTAGTTAATTTATGAGTCTTGAATATGTGGCCTTGATAAAGAATTTATAGACGATCTTGAGAATATTTATTTAGTATCTAGAACCAACTCACTCCATCACAATTTGTTCCTCACTTTTACGTTCCACTTGTCATTTCACTTACCATGCACAATTGTCAAATCCAAATGCACTTAGTCAACTAATGCAAGGCCAAACCTGGAAAAGAACACAATTAACCACTATTTGAGCACTGCTATTGAAAAGTTGGATTCCTTAAACTGAAGAACAAGCTGTATTCTAGTCCTCCAATTTTTTTCTAATGATGTTGGTTGACTTGTGACAAATATGGTGTTGCTTTCAAACATTTTCTGAATGCTAGCTTAAAAGACAAACTAGATTTTGGTTGCTTGGCTTTGCCAAAATTTCTACTGTTCATTGAACTTAATTCCATTTTTCTTCATTTATCTTCTAAACTTTGAAAACGTTTGGCATTATCTATTGGAGTTCTTTTATTGAACTTCTTGTGCTTTCTCTCTTTCGTTTCTTGAAGGAGATAGTTCCCTTTTTTTTAGCTTTAAGTCACTGTCAAACTAAGTTGAAAGTCAAAATGTAACAAATCAATAATGAAAGTTAAACAAATTTAGTACCCAACACTCTGTCCGATGTGTGTCAAATACTCGAATCATTTCATACCAATCTTTTCTGCCGCTAGATACTGTGCTTCCTATTGTACCCTAATTGTAGATCTTGTTCTGCCTTTCGGCGTCTTACTCATTAGATTCTTAGATCTGACTCAATGAACTTTGGATCACTTTCATTGTTTTATGGATGGGCACTTGCTTTTCATGTCCCTTTCTTGGAGACAATTGCCTCTTATGTTTGTCATTTTCTCTTGTTATGCCAAGTAGGTGACTCGGTGGATTTTATCCCATGAATGGACTGTTGGAGAACTTTGGAATATGTTGGTCGAGTATGGATCAAAGAGATTAAAAGGTGAAACCAGAGTTGGCTTCTTTAGTTGGCTCCTTCCGTCACGGGATTCCAATGATGCATGAGCTGTTGGTTATCGCGGTTTGACTACCAGATTTGTGAATTTTGACCAAATTTCTTCTTTGTTAAACACTTTCTTGGCTTGGTCGGCTCTTTTGTACTATTTGATTCACTTAGGGGCATTGGCATAATGTATAGGCTTTAATTTAATTGTGACTAGTGTGTCACATAATTTGAACTTTATAATTTTTGCTCAAAAAGAAATTTAGTTTTTGGCCACACTTTATAGACCATGGTTCGGCTTGTTTGTACTATTTGATTCACTCAGGGACAGTAGCATATATATAACCAGAGACTTGGTGGTTTAATAAGATTTTATCACGTGGAGTGACTTTGGAAAGGGATCTTGAATTTGTGAATTTGTAGATCATTTTTCTTTATTATAATGTGTGACTTTTGAAATTTATAGTAATTTTTAGTTGCAGAATATAGAAATACCAATGTATGTCTGTTGGGTTCCCATATGCATATAAATTTTTGGTATGATTCTTTTCATTTGAACTCAATAGCGTTTAATTGGGTCTTGAGTATTTAAGGTAAATTTAGTAAGTCAGGGTTTAATGGTTTCAATTTAAACCCTACCTATTGACATGCTTACATATAAACCTATACTATTCCCGTGTGAAATGAATTTCGATCAAATATGTTTTTGTTTTAACTTATCAAAAAAATTCTACGTTATTTACCAATTTCCTCAGAAGAAAGAAGTAACTGAAACAAAGTAAAGGAGGAATATGCATTATTTCGGGGATATTGAAGTGACAAATGTGACGTTCAGGTTTTATCTTTCCCACCAACACTAACAACACAAAATCTGGCACACTTGGCATTCGTAACCTTGTTACAATAAAACATGATCGCCAATTTGGGGAAACTGCTATCGAGCATGTAATTCCATTATTCCAAACTAGCATCCTAATTTTCCCAAGCCTGCGTAAAATTCCCTGCCTACTGGTACTGGCCATAGTTTTAAAACTCGAGTTGATTCGGCCTGACTCGGCCAAGTTAATTCGATTCAGTCAAATCTTCTATAATTCTACAGTAAAGAACTCGTCTGGTCAACTAATTATTAAATATAATCGGAATAATCATTGAGTGGGTTGAGAAATTTGATCAAATTTATTTTAATCGACAAAAATGGCCGAGTAAAATTTTCAATTTTAACTTCGAATAATCATTGAGTGTGTTGAGAAATTTTATCAAATTTATTTTAATCGACAAAAATGACCGAGTAAAATTTTCAATTTTAACTTTGAATTTTCGACGATAGTTCCTGAGTCTCACGAAACTAAATCAATCAAAGATTTCTTTAAATTTACATACCATCTCGTCTCTCTATAAAGCCAATAAATACACAAAAAAAAAAAAAAAAAAAATCTTACAACAACTTATGAAATATAAACAACACTCAATTGGGGTGAAAGAAACAAAATTCAGTCAATAATCTTGTGGGTGGTTAACAACAAAAGTCTGAACCATAAGAGATTACGTCTTCCTATAGTTTCATGTTCTTCATCTTTTTACTTTCTGACTTGATGATTTGTTTTGTACATAGCATTTGGTTTTTGAATGTTGATATAGTAAAAGATAGATATAGTTATCAATTTTACAAAAAAGTCCAGAAAAAAAAACCAGTAGGAAAAATTAAGAAGACAGAGTAAAAGAGAAAAAATTATACATGAGATGAAAATAAATAGAAAACGAGTTAAGAAGATGGAGCAAAAGAGAAAGACCTTGACTGTATTGATTTAGCTGTTGCTTAGTTTTTATCAAAGTGTTTTCTAAAAATTTTGTCCTTATCTAGTTGACTCACAATTTTAGGAGCTTCCAATGTAATTGAAAGACTATATATGTAATATCCTATCTAAGTCTAGTATATTTACTAACTGCCTCTATAATTAAAATGTGAAACATACGCTTATGGCATAATCAGTAATCACTACACTTGTTTATACTTGTAAGTTTCTTTGTTTTTTCTCTCTGTCCTATTAATACTTGTTTTATATGTAGAATCTGAGTATTGATTTTATGACTTGGTAAAAACTTATCAACGATTTTTTTTCGAATTGACTCAATTCAAAAGTTTTGCGAGTTTGAATTTCAAATTTTTAAACATTGGTACTACAAAGGTGTTCAACAAAAAATTTTGGTGAATAAAAAAAACGGTAAAATAGTTCAAATAGAAGCAAATCAGTTATTATTGTCAGTTCAGATAGCAATTTGCATTTACTAAATCCATGTGTCTTAATTGATTTGTATATGGGATAATGAATCAATTTTTTTTTTTTTTTCAATTAGGACAAGTAATAATCTAAATACCATATGTCAGTCTCCTTTCTTCTTTTATTTTTCTCCAGCTCTCCCTACGACAAATGATAGTGCTAGAGCTAAAATTGTTATCCACATAGCATATTTTCATCAATTGACAAAAGAAACCCTCTTTCAACCAACCTCAAAATCTAATTTTATGTGGGCTGGTGATACTGCCAGAGCAAAAATTTTCGTTCTAGAACAATTTTGCTCTAATTTGCAATATTAACCTTAAAAGTTAATATTCACCATTATTTTATAGGCCTACAAATTTTCATCAACACGTTCTCACTTCTCTCTCCCTCTCATCAGTCATCAACTCACGCTGTTGTGTTGTCTCCTTCTTATCTCTCTTTCTTCCCCTCCCTCTAATCTCTAATTCTCTATTCACACCCACCTTTTGAAATCTATCATGCTCACCCTCACAATCCAGAAGTTAATCGGTTTCAGATCTCATATTATCTTTTTTTTTTTGGTTTGTGGTTCCAATGTCTCCAATCTTTTACCTTATTTCTCATGTTGGATATTGACATATTCATCGTTTTGTTTTTTGCCTAATACTGTATGATTGCATAAATAATTTAGTACTATTTTTTGTTTCAAATTTTGTACTTGACTTATAATTTAGAATCTATTAACGATCTCTATTTGGATCAGTTTAATGATCAATGTTTTGTACGGCATATTAGAAAATTTCCTCCTACAAATAGTGGTAAAAGTTCCAACGGTTAAAATCTGCATTCTAAAACATGTATAATGTATTTTCAATTTTGGGGATACTGTATAATTGGCTCTTAGAAATAGTCATAAATCTAAATCCCAGTAGTAAGATTCCGTTGACATTACACCTATTATCTATCGATCTAAAGCTTAGAAATTGCATTCAATAAATCTTCTGTTATCTATGGCTCCAATTAATGGCTGTAATGATTTTGCACCCTTTAAATTTTGAGGGAATGCCAAGGCTGCTATGACTGTTGATAAGGCAAGAGCGGATGGATTCATGGTCATTTTGTCGATTTCTAATGCCACAATTGCTTAGTTGGTGAATTTGACTAATTTCTTTGGTGACAAGCACACTAGTGCTTCAACATTGAAAGTAGTGGAGGAATACCAAAATTGCTATGGTTTCGGTTTGGTCTTCAAGAATTCGGTGCTGGTTATAGGATGACTAGTTTTGTTGCGACAATAATAGGGACGGTGCCGGAATAAACTTGAGTGTATCAATGTGTGTAGCAGAAGGGAGATGACCATGACAGTACTGAACAAAGTAGTTAGAGCTGACATTGACAGCACATAGGGGTGGAATAAATTATCACTAATGATAAATGCATATTTGATGTGTATGCAATATCAAATTAGATTTATTTACAAATTATTTTGTACATATAATAACTTGATATTATTTTGAGAATAAAAAAAATATTTTTAGATTATTTTTAAAATAAATTATTAATAGATGAATAATTAATAAGTAGTTATTATTTTTAAAGATTTTTAAACTAATAAATTAAATAATATTGATAGTTACAATAAATTTGAAGCTTACAAACAGTAAATGTAAACAGAGTTCAAAGGATAGACCATCCTCGCAAATCTCTCTCTTGACTTTTGAAAGGCACTTTAGACCATTAGAGTAAAATTGTTGTGGTGGAAAAATTAATGCTCTGGCAATATCATCGGCCTTTTGTGTAGGACCCACCCCAATTCCCATCTTCATCGCCATCCTCAATTTTCCTATCCCCGATCTTGCAAAGAGAAATTGTCTAAAACTGTGCTTGTTTAAAAAATCGTTCTTTTTTTATGTCAATCGAAAATCTAATTTTCGGCGGGGGAAACTCGCATTCGGGGAATGCGAGCTCATTGAGCCCGCATATCCCAAATGCGAGTTCATTGATTATTAATTGGGCAAAAAATTAAAAATTTTTTTTTTGACCTCGCATTTATTGAATGCGAGGTTTAAGTTTTTTTTTTTTCAAAATAGTTTTATGACCTGCGAGGTCAGAAAAAAAAATTTTAAAATTTTTTTTTTTTAAAAACATTTGACTTTGTATTCTGTGAAGGAATTTTTTTTTTTTTTTGCATTATTACAAAAATAGAAAAATGTTTGATATTTTTGTTAATTAAAGAAGGATTTGGCTGTAAGATAAAATCACTTAAACACTAAATCGTAAACATTTATTTAATACGATATATAGGAATACTAAACCATTATCTTTAAACCATAAACTATAACATTAACGAAATATTACACGAATGAAATGTTGTAAGAAAGCAAATTATTAATTTATCATATTTTTTGATAAAATTTTGACATAACCTCCCCTATTTTACGAACATTCTCCCTGCCAACAACCATACCCAACAAGGGCAACAAACATCCATAAAAGCCTGACAAGGGCTAAAAAACATAAATAAAAACCTAATAATAATAAAAAAATTACCCGACAAGGGCGAACAATGATATACAAATATCGGACATCAATCACACATAATTGCGAGAAGTAATAACAAATGTCAATATCCATGATCTCCAAATCTCCCGCCTGTACCACACTCTCTAGGTTTAGTCACCCTTTTTGATCGACGGACATAAAATAGAAGAGTGTCTTGCTGTTGAGTATGGTGAGCAATTTGCGCCTGCGAAACTATGTTTTGTTCGTGTTCGTGTTCATGTTCTTCATCTGAAACAGTTGGAACAGTATGCTCTGGATCTGGCCTAGTGGACCTGTCCATCTCCTGATGCCCCATAAGAGACAGGCAAGAAGAGCATGTCCGTGAAGTGTTACCCTCGAATGGTATATTCACTAACATGAGGGGATCCAGCATCTACATGGGGCAGAGGAGATGGAACTCGACGACGTCGACAACCACCTCTGTGTTGCCCGCTTCGCCACGGAGCCTGCTCTTCTCTATGTGGATCACGTGCCTGGTGTGGATGTCGAACGTAAGCAGGAACTGCCGGAGGTCGAAGATCAAGACGAGTAGATTCGCCTACTACATGTAGTGACTGAGAAGCGAAATGTCTGATCTGTACCCAAGTACTAGTATCCGGAATATCGTCCTCAGTCAGGTTATCTAACGACATGTAGTACAATCTAGCCATGGAATCCATCTACCGTAAAAGTTAAAATTAGTTTTACTAAAGTCATTTGAAAAAGAAAAATAATAAGAAAAAATGAATAATTACTTACTAGATAATCTGCATGTGCACCATCGCCATGGTACCCTTCTGGAAAAGTAGGGCGTTGACTAGGATTGGATATGTACATCACCGTCCTCGGTCGGTACCATTGCATATAATCACCCGATGCATGTGCATACATAGTATCAACACATGGGAGACCAACCTCAACTGTATCCGTTCTTGCGCCCCAAATATCTATATAATGTCGGTGGGTCAACTCCCAATCATTGTTCGCCCGATCACGTCGGTCTATCAAATGAAGTGCACCCCGATTACCAATCAATCTCTGATCTAGCATGGGTTGGTGCAACCCGAACTGTCGCATAACCCGATGAGGGAGGTAACATTCCACGATCTCCCAACATATCAAATAAGTAACTGCACGCCATATGTCACGATCAGCAGTGCAGTAATGAGGAAGCATATCAAGTACCTCATCAGAGAATGGCTACCATATAAACTAACACCAAACAATTCGACAAAAAGTTAGTAAATAAATAAAATACGAGGATGACAAAGTGCAAAAGAAATGTAATCGATGGATGTACCTTATTGGGTTGCAAAGTATGTAACTGATCTTGAAAAACAGATAAAACATGACGAGGAGCATTGCTCAAATCAAATCCAACATCCCACCTACAATACAAATACTAATAAATATCAAATCCAATGTTAACATGTTTAATTAAACAGTTTAACAAAACATATATACCGAGATCCATATGCTCCGTGATGCTCCTGTGCGGGCTCTAACCGAGTAGGATGCAGTGTCGGCATGCGCTCTCAAGCCCATAACTGTAATTCTTAATTAGTATGCATTCTAATAATTTTGACGGAAGTATATAATAAATGAATATAAAGTACTCAAATATACCTGTACTAATAGTACTGGTCCGCAGATATTTCTAGCTGTGGGTGAAGTAGCATCACACAAGCTGCGATACAGTGTGCCTAAAACTGCTGATCCCCAACTATAACGGCCCACAGTCTCCAAGTCCCTAAGCAACTGTAGATACAGTAATGGCACTTTATTGCCTGAATTATCTAAAAATAAAATGCCTCAAATAAGTACAAATAAATATGTACGTGCCATCTGCCGACACATGTCATCAGTCGTATCATCGGGAAGCGGACGATCTAATGCAGCAGACAAACATCCAACTTTAATCTAAAAAGACCACCGTCAATGTCTGATCTGGTAGGCATGAAACCCAATAACTCCATGCATAACTGGCTCCAAGTATCTGCAGAATGAGTAGTGTCTCTACCCATCACGGGCGGTCCGTCAATGTGTAAACTCCACAGTACCTCTACATCCTGTAATGTGATGGTGGCCTCTCCAATGGGCAGATGAAAAGAATGTGTCTCAAGTCGCCATCGTTCGACAAGACTGGTGATCAAAGCATGGTCTACTGAAATACGTTCTAAAGATGCGATGCCCTCGAAACCTGCCAAATAAATATAATGCCATACCCGAGCGGTATGGGCATGTGATCCCAAAAAGTCCCATCACAACGCTTAACCTGTAATGTGGAATCATCGATGAGACCGTCAAAAATAGATTTAGCCCTATGTGGCGTTGTAGGTGATATAATATCATCTATATATGGTCCAGGATGAACAATCTCTCGCGACTGATCATCCATACCTAAACAAAGTAATATGAAAAGAATGAATGATGTCCACCTTAATACAATATTTTTTGATAGTAATCAATGATTAGACAAATATTTTTTGATAATACAATATTTTTTGATAAATGAATACATTAAAAACAAACTACATTCGTAGAATACAATAAGTACATAAACAATACAATACAAAAGACAAATCATTGTTGTCGTGAAGGGCAACTCCTGCGATTATGTCTCGGTTGATAACAATTCGTACATCTTCTGGGTTCATGGGGATCCCTAATATCCATCTCGTTTCGGATGCGCCTTACACGTACTCGGCCTGCCCGGCATTCTACGAACATACTGTCATCACCACTTAACTGCCACTGAATAGGAGGCAACTCATCTGGATTAGATTGTGGAACAAATCTACTAACGATGTACTGGTCTCGATATATACAAGTGGTGTAATGGTCCGCAAGCAGTCGCGTTGGTTCATTACCCTTAAGCTTGCAAACTGCCAATGCATGCGAGATGGGAACCTGTACATTTGCCACTTACCACAGCAACATGTCTTCTATGTACATAATTGACAGTTTGTACATTGCCACCACGACCAGTCACACGATGAGGTGTTTTAATTCTATAGACACCAGTAGAATGATCAAAAATTGTGACTGTGTGTGACCTTTTTCGTCTGTAGTCAACAATCTTTTCCAATTCTTTGGTGTAATTGTTGTGCGACAATGTTCACCCCGTGCAATATTTCAACAAATAATTTGACGGAACGATGAAATGTACTATCAATTATAGCCTTGATCGGAAGTAGTCTAACTCCGCGCAAGACGTTATTGTAGCTCTCAAAAGAATTTGTACCGAGTATTCCCCACCTACGATTTCCATCGTGAGCAAGGCACCAACGGTCAAGGCCAATATCTGCTAGATATCTCCAAGCCTCTGGATGTTGAAGCTGTATTGTTTGTTGGTGCTTATTCCATTTCCGCATCTGTATCTTGACACCAAGAGACCAACACAACTTCTTCACTTCTACATTCTTGTATTTGGTCATCAAATTACTCTGAACGTGACGAATGTTACTCAGACGGAATCTATGATATGCAAATGGTTCCTGCCATAAAAGGGACTCACTCATAGCATGCAGAATGCCATGATGCCTGTCAAATATTATACAAACGGTCTCCAAGTCACGCACAACATGGTGTCTCAACTGCTCCATGAACCAACCCCAACTTTGTACTGTTTCCTCATCAACAATTGCATACGCAACAGGTAAAATCTGATTGTTAGCATCCAAAGCGACGGCAATATGTAATTTACCCCGATACTCCCCTCGTAGATGCGAGTGCTATCAACAGATAGGACAGGTCTACACATGTGGAATGCATCAATCGATGGCCGAAATGCCCAGAAGATGTATTTGAAAATTTTCACAACCTTGCTACTGTTGGGATGATGTAGCCATTGCACCATATTTTGGGGATTGGAGCGTACTACTTCTTCAACGTATTGGGATAATTGTTGAAAATTGGATGCCCAACTTTCATATGCAAGCACAGTCGCTTTCCTGCGAGCATACCAAGCTTTCTTGTAAGTGATTATGTCAACCTTGAAACTGTTCTTAATAAATGCTTGAATTTGTTCGACCTTGTGCCCAGGATCATTTTCAATTAAGTGCATAGTAATGACTGTAGATGTAAGATTTCTGTTGTTGTTACCGGATATTTCACCGAGACATACGTGATCTTTTACCCATTTCGTGACCTTCCACACAGTAAGAGATTCATTTTCACGTACCCGAATACTCCAATCACAATCTCCGGGAGCTAATCTACCGGAGGACGCAGTCTTGCATTTAGCCTCCCATGTCCTCTTTCGGCTCTCTATGACTTTGAATTCTTGTTTTTGAGTTATAGACCACATTCTAACTGCCTTACTAACTTGCTTCTTACTTTCAAAGTACATGTGCAACCGAATATCATTTTTTTCTTCATTCCAATAAACCAGCTCATCTTTATCACTACGGTCCATGGGATCGTAATCACCGTAGTTACCAATATCATTGAAAAAAGTCATTCTCCTGGGTTGATAAGCATGAACATCCTCAATATCTTGTGTCTGACATTCACCGTTATTTGTCCCCAAATTCTCGTCAGAATCATCATCCGATATATCTTCTGAGTTTGACCCTGACTCGTAATCCTCGTCTAATGCATGCCACGATGAGTCACTATTACCACTATCCGCTGTCAAACCCTCATCTACGTCACCTTTCTCCATATGTTGATATTGCATGGTACTTGGGCCTTCACCTGCTGTGGTGTCTCTATTACATTGTCGCCAATAGATTGATCAGATTGCATTGAATTTGACATTAAAAACGAACAAGTTGGGTTATAAAACTCAAATGACCAAAGATGTTCAAAGAGACTCTCGCATTGGACTGCAGCGGCTGGTCATCCATGGTCGAATGCATGAGAGACATCATTGGCCCCATACCATACACCCCTAGATTGTTGGTTACAGGTACGTGGGGAATTTCCTCTGTCTCGATAAACAACTCAACACAAAAAGTAGGATCGGCATCAAACAAATAAAAAATACCATCCATACCATCATGCATCTGTCAATGGAATGCCAGAGTAAACACCATGACTAACTATATGCCTGTACAAAATATTCAATTTGTCTCTGCTCCCTATCAACCTCCATGAATTCGTATATCTTGTCAACTAACTCAACAAACCTAATCCGCTGCTTTATTCAAAATAGTTTCTTGCACACCATTGGCCGGTAGGACATAGTACCGCCTTCATAGGTTATTTCTCCTCCCCAATAAAGGAGAATGTGATGGGGTCTATCAAATGTCATTTTCCTGTAAGGATGTAACATGTTTAGACCCCAATTTTAGATACCGAATATATATTTTTTTTAAAAAAATTTGATAGAGTTCCTCTGTATCTTGAGGATTCCCTCTTACGCAGATCATACCCGATAAGGGTTACAAACAACACAACAAATCGGTAACACTTACAAGTAATACATGCCGGACAAAGGGTACAACCAATGCAATAACCAGGCAAGGGTTACAAGTAATATATGCCCGACAAGGGCTACAAACAATGCAATGGAACAGCCCCTTACCCCATATACCAAATCATTTACATTCACAATAGTGACTAGAATTTTGGCCAATACATCATAGGGAAGCATTTTTATCAGCTATACTTTATTGTCCAAAATAGAGTTTAGCTTATGAATCTTTAAGCAAGACAAATTAAATGTTGAGATCAAGTACCTAAATCATGCTATTATCTGGATTTCAGTCCTTTCAAGCAAGCAAAATTTGTTGGCCAAAATTATCTAAACATGGTTATTCTTGATCATTCAATATCAGACAAAATTTTTTAGGTACAAAACCAAGAACAGCCCACAATTTCAGTATAACAAACAACATAACCACAAATTCACTGCAAACAAGAGAAACCAAACATACAACGTATATCTCGAGCCAAAGACCATTCTCTCTAAATATTTAGACAGAAAAGAAGATAATCAAAGCAGTATATTATTACACTAAAACACAAAAATAGCAAAAATATAAGCTACCATCATAAAATATTTTTCTAAAATAGAATTTACATTAACAAAAAAATTAATTAAAAAAATTTAAAAAATAAATAAATTAAATTTATTGGAAAAAAAAATTGATTTACCTGAAATATGTTGGTGGTGGGTGGCGGCGGCGGTGGTGGTAGTGGTGGTGGTGGTGGAATGGAGGTGGTGATTGTTGTCGAGGGGGAGGAAAAAGAGATGGTGGTGGAATGGAGGAATATGTTGATGGTTCTGCAAATGGAAGGAGGAGGAGGAGGAAGAGGAGGAAGAGAAAGGGGGAGGGGGGTTCTGCAAATGGAAGGAAGAGGGATTATATTCTGCGAGGGTTCTGCAAGGTCAGTCAAATTTTTTTTTTTTACATTTGAGCTCGCATTCGGTGAATGTGAGCTCAATGAACTCGCATTCACCGAATGCGAGTTCCCCTCTCCCGGAAATCCTTTTTCCAATCGATATAAGAAAAGAACAATTTTGAAAATGAGCACAGTTTCAGAAAATTTTCATCCTGCAAAGCTAGCAATGCTAATCCTCCGCGCCCTCACTAGATATGCCCCGCCATTAATCAGCTCCTCCTTTAAAGCCCCTAAAGTTTCTCTTCTCTCATCCTCAGCCACTGGAGTTCCTGCACTCTCTTAATGGTGAATCTACGATACTTTATTCGGCATAGTAGCAATCAGATTTGGTATAATTTATTGACGTTAAGTCTACATGTTTATACCACGTATTAGTATTATCTCTTGATTTGTGCCGTTCAAATAAGTAATAACCAACAAAAGAGGAACCTAATTGGAGATCTCCAAACCCGATTTTGAAAAGTTATTTCAAAGTAAAGCTTTTTTAAATTTTTTTTTTGAGATTTGAGCTACAAGCATGTCAAATTTCTGTTCTTCGTTCATAGAACTTTCGTACCTTTGTGATTTATTGAGAGGGCTTTTGTGCCAGCCGAAGAACTAGCTGAGCTGGGAGAAGAAAGGTAGGTTAGGAGGTGGTGCAATGGGAGAGGGAGGTGATTGTAGCAGTGAGGAACGAAGTGGTGGCGGGATTGTCTAGATGGTAATTAATGTGTAGAAGAGAAAAGATACCAGTGTGGGATTCCAAAGTCGGATCTTTGTGAAGGAAAAAACTTACATAAACCCAATTTTTGGCCTCACCTGTAGACCTTGTGGTCAAGATTAAATCTTATAGAATCTTGCTTACATCAGTTTATGTCATAGATTCTATAACATTTAATCCACACCACAAGGTCTACAAGTGGGCCAAAAACCAGGTCTACCTACATCTTTCCCTTTTGTGAATACGAAGGGTCCACTGTTCTGGTAATTTTCTGTTTTAATTGTGAAAAGGATAACTTTGGAATTTTTTACCGCACCTGACTGTCATCACCCTCACCCATTTTCTCTCTTTCTTGTGGACAAATGATAAGGGGACGGGTACTGGTGGCCTCCTTACAAATCTTAAAATTATATTTTTCGCCCCTTAAGTTTTTTAAAAATTATATTAAACTATTATAAAAATTAGATTATGCCCCTCTAAAATTTATAAAATTGTTTCTCATGTATGTATTTATATATTGATAGTCTTTCAAGAGTTTCAAAAATATATTATTTTCCTTAATATTTTTTTTAAAAATTTTAATAACACCTTTATAAAAATAGAACTTTACTCTTAAAATTTTGCAAAAAGCATACAATTATCTCTCCAAAGATGTCTATATAGTTTTTGTCTCCCAAAATCTAACTCTTGGGTCGCCCCTATTCTTGCTCACATATTTTGGCTTGCATTATTTCTAATTCATTCATATATGTTGGCTAGTGTTTCTGTTTTCTTCTTGAAGTTGTATGGTTAAAAAATAAACAAATCAAAGAGATTATGCCACTCTCCATCTTCATTGAAGTTAAATTGGCATGTATGATGTGTTTTTATGAATCTTGTGCCAACTCTATTGAACTTTTTTTTGGAATCAAATATACTTTAATATCGTGATAATTAAATATCATTATAACTCATATTCTTCATATTTAATATTCATGAAAATTAACTAGACTCTAGAGGCGGAAGTGTATTTGAATCTGTGAAACCCAGTTATATTTTAATAGCATTGTTCTTTGATTTTAATTGGTTTAAAATGTTTTTCATATTATTTTTAGTCATAAGGTACTTCAACTTATTCGTTCTTCAATTCGGCAAATTTTTCGATTTACGCGATTTCGGTTCCGGCGGGTAAACGGGTCAAAAGTTGGATAGAGTGTAATTAGTGCATTGTGGTGTGTGAGTGTTGTCAAATGGCTGATTTAGAATGTTAATTTAGTAGCATTATTATCTTTTGGGTTAAATAGTCAACTTGGAGACTATTTGGTCAAATGGGTACTATTTGGGTCAACTTTGGAATTCTTTTTAAGTCTTCTTCTTGTTGTTTTTCTTCCTCATTTTCTCCAGCAGTTGGCCGAAATTTCTCCTCCATTTTCCCCAAAAAAATTTTCTTGGTTTTCAAGTAGGAATCACTTGGAAGGTAAGATTTTATGTATTTTAGCATTTATGGCTTATGGGCTTTATGATTTAAGCTTTAATTTCAAGTTTTGAAGGATTCTTTATGTTGGCTGAAAATAAACCCTCTTTGCAGCCTTATAAGTTATGATTTATGTATGTTATGGGTTGTTTTTAGTGTTTTGGAGGTTGGGAAGTGATTGGGGCTGATTTTTAACAACTTTCCATGGTTATAACCACAAATTTTAATATTCAACCCCAATCAAATCCCATTCCAAGGTCTTATAGAGTGTTATGCTATGAATGCTTATGTCTATGCATATAATGATGTTCTAAGAGTGTTTTAAGGTTAATTGGATAGGAAATGATTCTTAAAACCAAGTGGAATTGATTTCCCTTCATTTTGTAAGTAAGCGGAAGTTTGGCGCAACTAGGATAATTTGGATAATTGGTTATGTTTAAAGGGTCTTTAATGATCTTTTGATGGTTTTAGGTGTTTTCCATTGTTGTGGAATGCTATTGATATAGTCCCGGCTATTGCTCCGGTGAATCTTTAGAGTTTATGGATTTTGTATAGTGAATATTTTTGTGAAACAAGTTGGACTGTAACTGAGGTCCAAACTAACTTGAAATGGATTATAACTGGTCTGGTATGACAAAATGGCATAAAGCTGGTAGTTCCAAACTAAACCAAGGTGTGTATACAACTACTGCCTATATTGATTCTTATCTTAAGCGACTTGATCCCAGTTATTAGTAGGCGAAATTTTTCGGTTTTTAAAAGAGCTTATTATCTCCTAGTCTAGTGTAATACGAATTTGAGGGTTAACTAAGTGTTTTGACTGGGGTTTTAGCTTGTCGGGTTGGCGAAACTGTGAAAAGGTCATTTTTGACCAAAGGGTTGTTGGTGTCGTTTTCTATCGTTTCACAGCTTTTCGTTTCCCTAGTCATTCTTTAACTTCTACAATCTTCTAAGAGTCCTCTTATATCTGTTTTAGGTACCACTCCACCTACCGCCACTAATGACTCCAAAGTAAGAGAGTGCACCTTCATCTTTAAGAAATGGGCGGACATGTGTATAGGCGGTCAACTTATACACCCATAGATACTGTCGAAATATGTTTGGATATGGATTTTAAAATGTGTATGATGTTTGGAACTGCACTTTTACCAAGTTTTGGAATTATTATATATGAAATCGGGACCAAGCTATTTTATGTTAATCAATTGATATATTTGCAAACTCTTTTGATATGAAAGCATTTTATGACTGTTTTGGCTCATAGGTGACCGAGGTATATAATTTTGGATGTATTTGGAAATATTTGATTTGGGGTGCACCGGTACTATAACCATCCATACGCCATGGTGACTTGTGAATGTTATGAACTCTCGATACGGGTCTTGTGATGGGATAACTTGACCTCACTAGTAGGTGTGGTAGATTACTAGATCCGGCTAGTATCATACTGTTGAGCCTAAAAGATACTCATGCTATTTTATTAAATTCCGGATTGAAACTATACTTGGATTTGTTAGCTATGCTTTAGCATACTATGTTTTGAAATGATTTGATCTGTTTGGCTATGTTTTGGACATACCTTTGAGCCTAAAAGATACTCATGCTATGTTTTATTAAATTCCGGATTGAAACTATACTTGGATTTGTTAGCTATGCTTTAGCATACTATGTTTTGAAATGATTTGATCTGTTTGGCTATGTTTTGGACATACTTTTGAGCCTAAAAGATACTCATGCTATTTTATTAAATTTCGGATTGAAACTATATTTGGATTTGTTCGCTATGCTTTAGCATACTATGCTTTGAAATGATTGGATCTTTTTGACTATGTTTTGGACATGCCTGACGTTTAAATGGCTTGAGACATTTTAGAAACTGCTTCATGACTATGATTTTGCTATTATTATGGTAATATGCATCTTTTATCGAAAATCTTATACACCACAAGATAAGTATAATAGACAGGGGGTGAGTTATGCTCACCCCACGTGACTTATAATTTTTCGATTAGGTGCTCGTCTTTGACTCTCCATCGCGTTAGCGACTTTTAGATTTTCTCCAATCCACATTACTTGGTAGGACTCTGAATCAGTTTCTAAAACTGTGTATAAGAGACAGCTGTATGTTGCTTCTCTAACATCCCATAGTCAAAAAAATTAGAACCTCTATTATCATGTGTACAAGTGCATGATTATGGTCAAAATCAAGAACCACAAGAAAGAATCACTTCTAGGCTTAAGAATAACGAACTTTTTACTGGGTTTCAAGATTCAAATACATTTCGATCTAGAGTTCGTAATTGTGCCTTGCGCTTTGGTCCGGTGTACCATTAGCGCGGCGTGTTACGGTCCCGTTTTTGGGGCGTGACAGAATCTATAAGAATGGATATAATTTTTGAGTCTACAGGTGTTATTCTTAAGCCTAGAAGTGATTCTTATCTTGTGGTTCTTGATTTTCCAAATTGATGCATATGTATTTTAGATAATAGGGTTCTAATTTTTTTGATTATGGGATGTTAGAGAAGCAACATACATAGTACCTAGGGACCATAACCAATATATATCCGCACACTTTCCTTATTTCCAGGTTTTGCTCATCATAAAAATAGAATAAAGAATAAGCTCATGAGCTCAAAAACTTTTCCTATCATGACCAAAATCAAATACGAATAATCTCATCCATTAATTATGTTAATATAGAATCTAGACAATTTTTTTTAAAAATAATCGTAGTTAAACTAATTATTGGTCATGTATATCAACAACCAAACGATATAGATCAAATACAGATGTGTAGTATAGAAATTACATGCATTGTGATATTAAACATGTTTGTTTCTAACTAGTTCAACTTTATTCTTTATTGAAATCACACTAGATTGAATTAGAGTGAAAAATAAGTTGAATACTTTAGTCTACAGAAAAAATCCATAAACATAAAATGTATGTTAAAATAGAAAATTATATAAATACAAATTCTCACTAATCCAACATATCCTTAACTGACATAATACCTATATGAGTAGTGTGCTAATTAAAGACCTTGGGTGATAGCCTTTAGTAAGCAGATCCACTATCAGGTAGGTAGTACCAATATGCTATATAGACACTAGACTACTATAAATTGTGTTACTTTGCTTAACAACTAGGAAGTTGATGTCTATGTTCTTCAACTTTCTCGTGTTTCAATTGTTGTTAAAATATGAAACTGCTAATTTATTGTCACAATAACTTAAGTGACCTTTCAATACCATTCACAATATGTAGCCTGGTGACAAAATTCCACAACCATATTCTATTTTTGGATGCCTCATAACATGTTATAAACTCAACTGCCATAGTGAAAGAATGTTATGAGTGTTTGCTTAGCACTCTTTTATGAGATAGCTCCTCCAACACGTAGATACATCTAGGTTGAAATGGATCTATGACTGTCTTGGCATCCAGCATATTGGAGTCAGAATACCAAATGATCTATCTAAATTATCCGACCTCCTACATGTAAGCATGTAGTGTTTTGTTTTTAAAGATACTGCAGGACCCGTTTAACTGCTTTCTGAAGACCATCCTCAGATTATTTAAATGTCTGCTTAACAATGTACGCAATATACGAACATTTTCAGACTTGAGCATACTTTCAGACTTCCTGTTGAAATGTAAGGAATCTTCTGCATTTCCTTACTTTTAAAATCATTCTTAGGGTATTGATCAAGACAGAATTTGTCTTCCTTAGTACTAGGGGTTTCTCTTAGTTTGCTATCCTGCTTGCTAAACCTCTTAAATACCTTCTCGATATAGCTCTTTTATGATAATCTAGGAATACTGGGAGAACGATATTAATGTATCTGAATTCTTAATACAAAAAAGGCGTCTCCAAGATCTGTCCTCTCAAATATTTCTAATAGAAATCTCTTAGTTTCATGCAATAAGCCTATATCTGAATTCAAAAGCAATTGAGACGATAATTTGATGAAATTAATTAGTGATATCATTGATGAGAAACTTGCTTAAACCCACAGATGGATGTCTTTAATTTGCAACTATATTCTGTGCATCTTTCGAAAATGTTTTCTGGTTGAACCATATAGTTGGTCTCATTAATGTCAGTATTAAGAAACGTAGTCTTTGCATCTATTTGATGTAACTAGATGTCAAGATCAAACTTTGTTACAAATTCCATTATTATCCTAAAAGAGACATTTTATAAAATCGTAAAGAAGGTGCCTTTAAAATGATGCCTTCATTTTGAGTAAAGCCTTCTGTGACAAGACGAGCCTTATATCACTGCACATCACCATGCGAATCTCTCTTGGTTTTAAATATGTGTTTGAAACCAATGGGTTTCACACCTTTTGTTAACTCTGCAAGAGAGAGTTATTTACGTGCATTCTAGTTAGGGTTTGCAGTTAAGTTCTAGAGTTTCGTTTGCGCAAGAAGGGGGTCATTTGGTCATTTTAGGGATTCTATGTAAAATTATTGATTTATGTGTTTGTTTACATTTATTACATTTATTAATGTGTTTTTATAGGTTTGGGATAAATTAGGGGTCAATGGAAGCCCAGCATGCGAAATAGTGAAAAACAAATAGACGAGCATCCAGCTTAGGAGTTGCCATTTCCAAGGACTATTTCCAAGGCACAACAGTGCCGAGAGGGGGGGGTTACACCTGGTGTGGCTTCCATTCTACTAAGGTAGGTTTTACGATATTTTTGAGTTTTCGGGGGTAGTATTGGCCTATAACATTATAAAACCCTACGTAGCCTTATATATGTTGCACGATTTTTACACGTAAGTGTATGTATTGTTTCATGTAAAACGATGATAAGTAGATATCATTCCACTGAGACTTAGTCTTAATTTTACTAAGTACTAAAATTGGCACAATGTAACTCTATCAAAATAATTGATTTTGGAATTAAGTAAAGAATAAAATTGACAACTAGATAAGAAAAGCAAATAAATGAAGAAATAATAAAATAACAAAAACATAGTGTTCAATTATCACTCAACACTTCATTCAAATATCTCATCTCTCATCTCTCATCTCTTCCACAAACTAGAGTTTTGTTAACTTAGGGTTTACATGCATTTACAAGATCCTTTTGCAATCATGCAAATCTAATAATCCATACCAAATCACTATATATTTATGTGAATTGCAATTAGCTGAATATAGCATTAAGAAAAACCCCAATCTTAGCTATCTAAAACCCCAATCTTAGCTATCTAAGGCATATAGATATATGTTGATCCTATACACGAATCAATTTATTCAGCCATGAAAATAAATCAAAAAAGGTTATTCAAATTTTATCTAATCCTAAATTCCCTTTTGTCAAGTTCAATCTAGGGTTTTCATATCAATTCAATTGGTAATCAAGCAATTGAAAGCATTAGAATCGAATTTGAATAAACAAACACTCATCAATAATCAAAAGATAGAGAAAATTTGATATTCAAACTACATATTGATAGCTAATTGAAACCCTAATAGACTAAATTAATGAACAAATAAAACTATATAAATAATCAAGAAAGAGTTTAAAATCACCTACATAGTAAAGGACAAGAAGAATAATGTAGAAGAACAAAAACTCTTGTCAAAAGCCTTAATCTTTAATCTTGCTCTTCATCTTGGAACTCGAATCATTGACAGGTTCTCTCAATGTGAAAACTAGCCTAAGACTCTCCATGCTATATCAATGTGTACATGTCTCCTTCTAATGTTGTATTTATTGGTAAGAAGGTAATCCCAGAGCTTGGAATAAATATCACTCCATAAGAGTCCCAAAAGAGTCCCAAAAACTAGCATAAAAAAGGAAAGAATTGTGAACTGCCTTATTCTGATTGAGGTCATAATACTGCGACACTAAGATTTCCCTTTGTCCAGAAAGCCGCAATGTTGTACTCATGAATTTTGCATATAATTCTAGATGAATGTTGTGACACTGTAGAAAGGCTTGCAATGAAACACAACGGTGTAAGTTTAGATTCCAAATCTTCTAAAATTCAACTCTACTTCATCATCCATCATTCACACTTTAATTCCCAATTCATCTTCCAACCTACAAAATACAAAATCACACATTAATAAATACACTAAAACACCAAATCACATAAATTAACACTTACGACTACATATCCTAAAATTGACTAAACAACCCTAATCACTACATCTATACAAAACACCTTGGAACTCAATTAAACCCTAAGTTAGAATGAATGTAAATAACTCTCTTTTGGACAGTTAGTGTTGGTTTATGTACTAAAGGCAACAGTGTTGGAATTAGAAATTATACTTATTGCCAACGTTAAATGAACCTAAAGGGTCACACACTAAGAGTAAGCATTGGGTTAAGTTAATTGTTGACTAAGTTCGTTGAATAAGAATTTGTGTCTAGATTCAATGAACGAGAATTATTTACTAATTACATTGGATTTACTGGATTGTCCAGTTAAATAGTAATTATAATAATTCGTAAGGAACTATATCTGGTTACTATCATACGCGTTTATATACCTAATACGTGTGATAGAAGAATTCTAATCAAAGAAGAGTTCTTTGAATTTAGGTTAACCGCTATATATAGAATATGATTCTTTAGGGTTCGAGTGTCTGACATGCGACTCATTAGTAACACACATGTCGGACGAAAAACCCTACGAAATAGTTCCGAAACAACAAAGACCACAGAGACAGTCACATCCAGAGCAGCGCCTAAGGTCTGACGTGTTCAACGAATAGTTCGTGGTTGCCGTGGTGTCCAAATAGTGACCGTGGTGTTCAGATCGTGGAAAGGTTCAGATCGCAACCAGGGTTTTGCTATCGAGCATCAAAGGTATATATATCTAAACCCTAGACGATTTAATCGGAACGCATGGATCCTCTTATAGGGATTTTCGGTGTTTTTCCGCTGCGTTATTTTTATATTATGGCTAGGAAATCCCAACAGTGGTATCAGAGCCGCTTGCGTTTTCAATTAAACCGTTTCTGGATTGATGAAATTAGTTAAAAACATATTATGTTGGACATAATCGAAGTACATGAACTGTAGTTACTACTGAATGTATCTTGTTGAAAATCTTTTGATATCTTGATCTCAATACATACAGACAGATGTATGCTTTCGATTCTATTCGATAGCAAACCTGTTCTGTTCGATCTGAACTATTTGATAGATTCTGTTGTACACATCTATATGTATATGTGATATACGTATGTTTCTGGCCCAATAAGAGACATGCTATATGAATTTTTCATAAAATGATTTACATATATGATATGTGTATGTTCTGTTCGATGAATTTAATTCGCATCATGAAAAATTATGACAGCACACTGCTAAAAATCGTTTTGGTTATAACGTCGGATAAATAATAGTATGTTTTCTGTTTTATGATGTGTTCATATGCATGGTGCATAGCATGGCCCTTTTGACCTACTAGAATAGTAGTTTATTTCTATTTTGGGGTGTAATTATATAAATACGGCCTGCGTGTCGTTTTTCTTTTTTTTGTAATTTTAAAGTTTTGTATTATTGTATTACAAAGCTTGTAAAGAAGGCAAGAGGAGCAACTTGGCGTCAATCAACAACAAGGTGTATTCCATGAAGATGGAAGAAATTTTGAAGTTGTAATTTGACCCTAGGATTGACCTGCCTTGATCTTCATATTGGCTTATGAAGATCACCATAGTTTAAGGGCCATGCTATGACACGTTTATCTTACTGTTATTTGTATATGTTTATGTGATGTTAAATGTTAAATATATGTGGTGCATGAAAACATATGATCAATTAACAAGTTCACATAACATGTTAAGCCCTCAATTAATCAGTATGCTACCAAATTTAAAGACCTTCGATATGCTTTGAATCAGCCTTATGTGCGTTTTTGCTAAAGTAAAAGTACATTAGTTATTTTAGTCAGAAAGGATAAGTAATGGTGCTACTTATATGTTTAATTTGGCCAATAAATATTGGGCTATCAAAACGGTTTTGGGCCCATAGGCATAAGATGAGATTAAACATGCCGGTACATGTGATGTATTGATCTCATAATTGTTTTAAGAGTTACATATGATGTAATTGGTAAAGAGTTACTTACCTAAATAACTTAATTTTAATTGTCATGCCAAAGCTGAGTTAAAGTTAAGTGAAATATCTGGATCTTAACCCACTAAATACAAACTGTTGTGTATTCATTTATGAGGGTAATTGATTTAGTGGGAGTTTTATATTAATATCGAAATATTGTACTTTGCATAATTGTTGTAGATCGATGGCCGCTAATAACACTTCAACACTATCTTTGCGATCTATCCAAAGAAGGACTTGTATACCACAATTCAGGAGCTTGTTCGAGGTTTGAGAATTGTTCTCAAACAAGAAAGGAAGTCAGTATGTTCGGACAATCCTATCCCCGAACACTGCACCAATGCTCCAAGAGCAGAGAGAGATGCTTACGAAGCATTCTAATGACTCGTTGATGTTGGATGCCTTATGCTTGCTAACATGAGCCCAGACCTTCAGATACACATCTAGACTGTGTATAAGAGACAGGGACAAAGCTTGTGGTAGCCAATGTGGGTGATTCTGGTGCGGTGAGGATCAAGGAATGGTACGAGCAAAACAAATAATAGTTAATCATTGATAAAGAGCGCTGGGTATTAGAGGTATTTATGTTATACACGTTAATCTTACTACTTCTATTTCCTCGTCATGGGTATTAGATAAGTATCTACTGGATGTGGAGCTCACATTTGTGTTAATGTGAAGGATCTGAAAAGAAGTAGTCGATTAAAGAAAGGTGAAGTGGAGATGCTGGTTGGAAATAAAGCAAGAGTTGCAACGAACTTAGTCAACAATTAACTTCTGTCTCTTATATACATCTATATGCTGATTTTAACTTTGAATAATTGTTATTATGTACCGCTTTAAGCGAACATCTAGTAGGTCAAAAGGGCCATGCTATGCACCATGCATATGAACACATCATAAAACAGAAAACATTCTCCATTCACCGTGAAGACGTGTTTTATGGAAATGCTGATTTGCATAATGGTCTTTACGTTCTAAACATTGAAAAGCCCAATCCAGAGATTGTTTATAACATAAATACAAAGAAACCTAGATTGGATGATTCAAATCAAACTTTCTTATGGCATTGTCGCCTTTGTCACATAAATGAGAAGCGCATATCAAAACTCCATAAAGATGGGCTTTTGAATCAATTTGATCTTAAATCTTATGATAATATCTGCGAATCTTGTTTGTTGGGAAAGATGACTAAAGCTCCTTTCTGGACACGTGAACGATCTAGATGTGTATAAGAGACAGGTATACGGATGTATGTGGTCCATTAAATCTGTTGAGAGGAGGTTACCAAGATTTCATTACTTTCTCGATGATTTCGAGATATGGTGTCTCTCTATACACATCTAGATGTGTATCTGAGACTTTTGACAACGTTCAAAAGTTTTCGATGAAGTACAATCAACTTGGCAAGACAATTAAATCACCGAGATCCGATCGAGGTGGTGAATATCCGAGTCAAGAATTTTATGACCATCTTAGAAATTGTGGAATTGTTTCACAATTAACTCCACTGAACACCACAATGGAATGGTGTATCGAAAGAAGGAATCGAACCCTATTAGATATGGTTCGATCCATGATGAGTCATACAAATCTCCCTTTATCCTTTTGGGGTTATGCTTTACAAACAATGCATTCACATTGAATCGTGTTCCAACTAAATACGTATAGCACATATAGCAAACTAGTTCTGATAAGTGTCTTTGTATTGTGGGGTATCCTATACAAACTCTAGATGTGCCTTATACACATTCTACAATCCCTCTGAAAACAAAGTGTCAACAACTGATTGTGAGTCATATTTTTGTTCTTGATGAGTTTCTTTCCAAAAGAACTAGTGGGAGTAGAGTACATCTTGAAGAATTTCAAGATCCACAAGACAACACTCTCTCTTCTGTGCAATCTCATCAAGAATCACAATTAGTTGTTGGTTCGAATGAGACAACACAATTGGAACATGGGAATGACTCACAATCAGTTGTTGAGCTTCCACATGAAACACAAGGACTCCGTAGATCCTGTAGAGCTAGAAATATGCACGAGAGATATGGATTTCTTATTACACATACAAATGATGTGTTACTCATGGATCACCATGAGCCCACTATACCAAGATGCTATAGGTTAGTCCAGACTCTGAGGAATGGCAAAGTGCCATGAAATCTGAGATGCAATCCATGTTTGACAATCAAGTTTGGACTTTGATTGATCCACCGGATGGTATAAAAACTATTGGGTGTAAATGGGTTTTCAAGAAGAAAACTGACATGGATGGCAATCTACATACCTTCAAAGCACGATTGGTTGCAAAAGGTTTCAAACAAACTCATGGTATAGACTATGATGAAACCTTTTCGGTTAGGTTGCTATGCTTAAATCCATAAGGATTCTTATTGCCATTGCAGCATACTATGATTATGAGATATGGCAAATGGATGTCAAAACAGCGTTTCTTAATGGAAACTTACTCGAGGATGTGTATATGACACAACCCGAGGGTTTTGTACTCTTCTTTGATTAGAAAAGGTATGTAAGCTTCAAAGATCCATTTATGGATTAAAGCAAGCCTCTCGGAGTTGGAATCTTCGTTATTCTGTCTTGACGAAGCAGTCAAAGAGTTTGGATTCATCAAAAATGAAGATGAACCTTGTGTTTACAAGAATATTAATGCAAATGCAGTTGTGTTTCTAGATGTGTATAAGAGACAGGGATATAAGCTGCTTCGAAATGACAAATCCTACCTTGCGAAAGTCAAGTCTTGGTTAGGAAAGTGTTTCTCAATGAAGGATTTGGGCGAAGCACTTATATCCTTGGTATCAAGATCTATAGAGATAGATCTCAAAAGCTCATTGGCTGAGTCAAAGTACTTATAAGAGACAGCTATAGAGGTATGATCGGAAGCCTACTTTACTTAACAGCCAGTCTTGCCAATGTCGCATGGCATCGTCCTTGAAAGGCTCAGGTGCCTGCGACACAAGATGAGCGAAATCGCATGAGTGAGATTCCATATGCATCAGCTATAGGATCCATCATGTATGCGATGTTATGTACTCGACCGGATGTCTCATATGCTTTGAGCATAGCTCTGTAGATACCAATCGGATCAACTCTTGCTTTATTTCCAGTCAGAATCTCCTTAAGTACTTGAGAAGAACTAAAGATGTTTTCTTGGTTTATGGAGGACTGGAAAAAGAGCTTGTTGTAAGTGGTTACACAGATGCAAGTTTCCAGTCTGACAGAGATCTTATACACATCTAGATGTGTATAAGAGACAGATCCAGTACTTTGTTCGCCAACAAATTCTGTTTAAATGGAGGTCTGTTATATGGAAGAGTTCAAAGCAAGCGACCATAGCAGATTCTACAACGGAAGAATATATAGCAGATCGATGCGGCTAAGGAAGCGCTTTGGATTCGATTGGTATCTACTCGCTATGCTTATACACAATAGAGATGTGTCGATTAGTGACATCGTGTAGAGAGACAGCCTCTTATACACATGCAGATTTGTACATATGGAGATGTGTATAAGAGACAGGCCTCTGTCTCTTATACACATCTAGATGTGTATAAGAGACAGAGAGAGACGTCAAAATATCTCTGTCAGACTGGAAACAACATCTGCTGTATCCATTAACTAAACGTGCACTACCACAACCAAAACATGATCGCCATGTTCGGTCAATAGGTCTTAGACATATGTATGATTGGACCTAATTGTTTAATTGGGAGACTTTTAATGGATAATTTTTAAAACGAATATTGTCATCATGATATTTATAAAGAGATTTATTATTGCATGTTTTAATATTAGAATCCATGAATAATTTATTATTCTAAATGTCCCTAGTTATTCAATATAGTGGGAACTGTGTTGATTTAAGACTAGTATGATTTTGATTGATAATCATATGATGATTATGGATATATGGATATAATAAAAATCATGGGTATTTGTTGGCGAACAAAGTCGGATTGACCTGTTATGAGAATACAACATGGATGTGTATAAGAGACAGGTATAATTAGACAGGGATGATTCGTTTTAGACTGAGATCACCATAGTTTCCTACATAAGAACTTATGTGTTTTGACACAATCAAACGTTGTCTTTAACCGGATGATTATAAAGATTGTGATTGAACCATGTAGAAATTATGCGGAGGAAAATGAGTGATTAAGATGGAATTTGTCCCTCTTATTATGAGAGAGATGTCTTTGGGCCCCTCGATTAGTAGGAATGTAAAATGCATGGCCGTGCTCAAATGGATTGATAAGGTGATCAAATTCATTTGTTTTATCATTCTACTTCGAGATCGAGAAATCAAATAGTTGGACACAAATAGAGATGACATTGTCCATGCTCTATGTCCAACTAAGACATCGTGAGACAAAAGGATTGCAGCATGGGTTATTAAACATTGTTTTATTCACCAAATTGTAGAGATCTGTCTCTTTATTTCATTATGATACCTGTCTATAAGATACATGATTATCAGATCTTGGGAGCTAACTTATCTTAGTGTGTGACCGTTTGGTGTCATGTTTACGTTGTAAATACCATTATGCAAATCAGCATCTTTCTCTTATACACATGTAGATGTTGGAATTAGAAATTATACTTATTGCCAACGATTTAAATGAACCTAAAGGGTCACACACTAAGAGTAAGCATTGGGTTGCCTCTTTACACACTAAGTTCGTTGAATAAGAATTTGTGCACTAGATTCAATGAACGAGAATTATTTACTAGGGGCATTGTACTTTTACTTTAGCAAAAACGCACATCAGTGATCAAAGTCTTTGTAAGGAACTATATCTGGTTACTATCATACGCGTTTATATACCTAATACGTGTGATAGAAGAATTCTAATCAAAGAAGAGTTCTTTGAATTTAGGTTAACCGCTATATATAGAATATGATTCTTTAGGGTTCGAGTGTCTGACATGCGACTCATTAGTAACACACAGTCGGACGAAAAACCCTACGAAATAGTTCCGAAACACTGCTCTAGCAAGCAACACCCTAAAATCGGAAAAGCTACTCGTGTGGATACCTGTAGAGGGCGTTCGTTCAATCCAGAGCAGCGCCTAAGGTCTGACGTGTTCAACGAATAGTTCGTGGTTGCCGTGGTGTCCAAATTGACATTATAAGTGACCGTGGTGTTCAGATCGTGGAAAGGTTCAGATCGCAACCAGGGTTTTGCTATCGAGCATCAAAGGTATATATATCTAAACCCTAGACGATTTAATCGGAACGCATGGATCCTCTTATAGGGATTTCCGGTGTTTTTCCGCTGCGTTATTTTTATATTATGGCTAGGAAATCCCAACAGTTAGCACACCTTCAAATTAAACTTTTGCTCATCTTGAGTAAAACAAAAACCAAACAGAAAACATATTAACATTCTTCAGTGTATCAAGTGTCGTAACAAAGGAAACTAAGCAAGTATAGAAATGAACTCAACATGTGTATAAAAAAACTTTGATAATCAACCCCAAATCATCATGATTGTGTTAATCTTGCCACTCATGAAAATAGATATAACTCATTATCAATGAAAAGCCCATTGACCAAAAGTTTACATGTGACAGACATGTTAGAAGCAATTATAACTCAAGCCAAGGATCATATAGGTCTTTAAATCTTGTAACGTCTAGGTCAGGTTAAGGATAAATGGAGGATATATTTGAATATAAGTCGCTCATATCACCTTAAATATGTTACTAAATGACTTTGAACCATGACCTTTTAGAACATCCCTCAAACTACCATACATTTAGACAAATACCAATTGAAGGGAAAATTGACCTTCTTTAGTGCGAGTAGAAGGGCTTTCATTTCTTTATTCATAAACACTTGAACATATTTTTTTTTCTTTTTTCCCATTTTTTTCAACACCTTTTTTTTTTTTTTTTTTTTTAAAACATAGAACATAGCATAGGGGATCATTACAAACATTAAAAATCATAAAAAGACTTTTTCCCTAACATAACACTTTCTTTCCAACTAACCACCACTACATTACGTCCATAGCATTGATGTTACACACCACCAACACTAACTAAGATGATAGGTACAAATAAACAATTGGGTGTCCCTTTAACTGTAATCAATCTGGTATGCAGCTTCTTCTTGAAATAAGTTTAGCACATCCTTTGAAACACCATGCAAGATTGGTGGAATGGAGTTTCCTGTTCCAGTCTGGCTTTATTGAATGAAGATTCTTTGGCCAATTTTAGTTATATGGCTCCCCGTCACTTGGTAGTTTTAAACTAAATATCGATGGTTCTTCCATCGATATTCCTAGAAAATCTAGTGGTGGAGGTCTTATTTGGGATTCCTCGGGCAATCTTATTCTCATATTTGCATAGAACTTTGGTTTTAAAACTAGTTTTGTAGCTGAAGTGATTATCTCTTCTACTCAGCCTACAATTTTATCAATCTCTAGGGCTTAATCAGGTTACGGTTGATATGGATTCCAAATTTTTTTTTGCAAGTTGCTTAGAACAAAGCATAGGCACCATGGAAGTTTGACAACATCATTCAGCAAAATTTGGTTTTGGCTGGACAAGGAAGTTTTACCTTCAACAAAATATTTATAGAGAAGTAAATGCAGCTGCAGATTTCTTGGCAAGGTTGGCAACCTCCCCAGATCATTGGATTTTGTTTTCAATAATTGTAACTGTCTTAAGCTATTAAAAGGTTTTATGAACCTATATATGCAGCAAACTCCTTCCATTAGATATGTTCATTCGGTCTAGGTTGTATTTTAATGTAATCATTTAATTGGAGGTTTTAGCCTAATCCCTTTCCTTGTACCCTTTATTTTCTAATATTAATAAAACAAATGATTGAACCACCACCAAGGTACCTGTGGTTTAACAAAAAAAAATGGATTTGTTCAAAATAGAAACAGAAATTTAATTTTGTTCAAAAGATGGCATAATATATGACCCTTTTAAATTTAAATAATAACCAGTTTGTAGTATAACATAAAAGTCCCTATTGCCTCAACTTCGACTGATTTTCTATCGCCTACATAGATGAATCATTCAGTATCATTCAGTTTTTGAAAGCTCTGGCAACTTTACATAGACACACTTATGTGAGTTGTAGCACTAGAATTTACCCACCAAGTATGTCTGGGTAATGAAAAATTATCCTAGAGCAAACAAAAAATGAGAAGATACTACATGTACCTTTCTATGCATGCCACACATGATATTTGGTACACCCCTTCATGTGTCCAGGAAACTTACAGAAGTAACAGCCAAATTTCTCAATTTGTTTCTTTCATTGTTTCTTTTGAGGTGTACCATCTAGACCTTCTTTATCCTTTTCCTTTTCTTATTTTTGTCCTTAAAGGTACTTTCCATGTGAGCACTTTCAATCTTTTCTTGTTTCAACCTTTCCTTTTCTTGTATATAATGAGAAATGAGTTAATTAAGAGACCATTTGTCCTTTAGAGAGTTACAAACGATATTAAATTGACTGACTTGTACCGGAAAAGATATCAAAATCAAATGCACGAGCAACTCATTAGATGACTCTAACTTTAGAGCTTAAGTTATGTTTCCTTTTCTTTCTTACTTCATTGAAATCAAGTTCGATAGAATTTGCACTCGTTTAAACCTTATTGTTTTTAAAAAAAACACTTCCAATTTCCTTTGGAACTCCTTGTCAGTATTTATCTTTTTGACTTTAAATTCTCATTTTCTTTTAAGGTTTCTAGAATTTCACGCTTCATGATCATAAGATTTATGAGATTTGAATGGTCCCACTTCTCAGTCCCGTTTTTCCCCAATAGAACTATTTTCCGTAAGAGTAGTGGGTTGTCCAATTCTTAGCGCATTGTCTAGGTCTATGCAACCAAGAATGATTATTACGTTCTCTTTCCATTCCTTAAAATTAGTTCCACTCAACATGGTATTGAAGTTAATGTTGGCAAATATTATAGAAACATATGTATTTACTAAAAATATAGTAAAATAACATATTCATACAAGTTTCAAATCAGAATTAATTAAATTCAAATAATGAGAGGACCTATAACAAGATACCTAGCACATAAGTAATATTTGACTTTGAATAGAAATATTAAATCGTAAGTGCTACCCTTGATGTAGTAATCATATAGACAATAAATCTTGTCAAATAATAAGCCTATATTTGGACTGACTCATTACTCACATGAGTACCAAATAATCAACTTACATATATATTATCACATATGTGTGTATAATTCAGCCAAATATTAATCTTCCTATGGGTCAATTAATGTCCGCATGAGTTATACACACATAATCATCTTGCTATTCCAAAATAAATTGACCTACACAAGAGAGGTTATTTTCATATCATTTTATTTCAATCAATATATATTTGAGCATTAAATATCCAAATTAATTTTACCAAACTTTGAATTCAAATTTCCCACAAATTTTTTTTTTACTATATAAGTCAACTATTGGGTCGTGAACTTCAATGAATTGTAATAGTTCATTACCGCTCTTAAACTTATTCCATTTTTTTTGTTGAATTCAAACACCAAATAGAAACAAAAAGAAAAAATAAAACTAAAATTTTGAATCAAACAATTAAATCTAAATAATAATAAAAAATTATTGAATTCAAATACTAAATCCATAATATAACCATAATTGTTTTTAAACACAGAAGTTATTAGAAAACAATCTAACAAATTAGTTTCATAATCTAGGACAATCTAACTACTGTGTTTCTTTGATACCACTTGTTGTAATTAAATAAACTTTAATATTAATATAATTAAATATTATCATAATTCGGATCTTTCATGTTTAATAATCAAGAAACTAACTAGAATCTTGAGTCTATAGATGTAATTCTTGAGTCTATAGACATGATTCTTGAGTCTTTGGTTCTTCATCTTTCGAATGATGCGTATGTATTTTGGAGTATAGGTTTATTATGTTTTCTGATGTTGGATGTTAGAGAAATAACATATGCAGAATTTGAGAACCATAACTAATATATATGCACTCACTGTCCTTATTTCTTGGTTTTACTTATCATAAAAATAGGTAACTAGAATATCAGTAGAAAAATAAGTCTTATAGCCTTTATGCTGATGAGCTTCATTAGCCAAGAAATCTGCCACAGCATTGGATTGTATCAGAATATATGAAAACTTGCATTGAGATGAAGAAATTCTTGCCTCAATCCTTTGCACTGCACCATCAATCCTACAATCTAGGGAACTAAACAAAGTCTTTGAATGCTGCTCAATAGAGGTACAGAGTCTACTTCTACCTCAACAACCTCAAAACCTCTATCTAGACACAAATTAATCCCATTAAGTAACACCCAAGTTTCTACTTCTAGAATAGAACAGGTCCCATAAAAGTTAAAGAGAAGCCAAAAATTTGATTGCCACTTGAATTCCTCAAAATTCCTCATTCCAGAAGAGCCACATTGCCTTCATAAACCATCACTATTGAGATTGAACCAACCTTCTTGTGGAGCCTTCTAGGAAACACAAATGATGTTCCTTGGCTTGCAAGAAATAGAACTAGTTATCAGGCCACTGTTAAGAAACATGTCATCATCCTTATAACCCTTAGTAATAGGGAAAGCTAAAAAAATGAGTCTTATTTCTGCCAATATGTCTGAGAAAATTTGAGTTGGGAAAGAAAGAAAACCCTTATATTTTTCCTTGTTCCTAGATTTCCATAGATACCAACATATTAGAGAGGATATTTTTTTATTCAGAACTTCAACCACACCTGAGGGGCTAGAATTGATCCGCCAAGATTGAAGGGAAAGCTGCAAACCTTTCTTGAAGTAACGAACTTGAAACTAATTCTCAAAATATAGCCAAATTGCCTTAGAAAAGGTGCAAGATTGGAAAATATAATCAATAGATTCTTGATCATCACAAAAGCCACACTTAGAAATCACAGCAAACCCCATCCTCATCAAAATATCATCAGTAGGGATTCTTTTATTTACAATCTCCACGTGAAAATAGAGACTTTGAGAGGAATTCTAGAGTCTGAAATCATCTTCCTAGTCCATGAAGAATTAAGACCAACCCCCTTTGTAGATAACGATGAAATGGAAAAACTAGCATGAGATTTTATCATATCCAATTCCTTACAGGAATAGTCTGCATGAAGATACATGATATTCTAATGATTATCCCATACATCTTTAACAATAAGTTGAGGATCATTCACATGAGCTACATTTTTAAAGACAGAAGCAGTTGAAATGCCCTTTCCTTGACCAGTTATCATACCAAAAGGATATCAGATCCTTCCTAAATTAGATCTAAATGTAATTCTTAGCCTCATCCTTCACTTGCAATATCCTCCTCCAAGTAGAGGACTACCAACTGAACTTTAAACTATAACAAGATGAATACCCCCTTTTAATTATCTACTACCAAGAAATCTGGCCCAGAGATAGTCCCTTGCCTAAATTTCCACCATAGCTTGAATGCAAAACCTTTAGCATAATCCTAAATAGGGTGGATGTTAAGACCATTGCATCCTAGTGGTTGACAAATTGTGCTCCAAGTGATCTAATGCTTTTTACTCCCATCATCATTAGAACCCCAAAAGAACTTAGCAAATAAACTGATTATATCCTTGAGAACTACCTTGGGAGAATTCATCATTGAAAGAAAATATAACGGAATGTTGCTTAGATCATGCTTCAATAAGATTATCTTCCCTCCAGGAGATAAGAATTTTGAATTGCATCCACTAATCCTAGAAACTAATTTTTTACACCATAGACTGAAAAAAATTCTCCTCTTCATTGCCTTTCGAATTGGACAGCCAAGATAAGCCATAGGGAAAGACTTCTTTACAAATCCAGTAAGCTGAGATCTCACCCTTGCTCTTCTAGGAGAACATTTGCTAACCACATAGAAAGAGGTCTTTGCAACACTCACCAGTTGCCCTGATGAGGCTTCAAAAGTGTTAAGAAACTTCATGAAGTTGTTAATGGACCTGGTTCCCCCATTCATAAAAATCACCATATCATCTACAAAAGTAAGGTGTATAATTGGAATACAACTTCTTGACATTGCATAAAAACCAATGTTGTTCAAAGTATATTGGTGATTTAAACCACATCCTAAAATCTTCCATCATGATAATAAAAAGAAGGGAGGAAGAAAACTCCTTGTTTGACTCCTCTACAAAACTTGAAGAAACCTTTTGGAACTCCATTGATAAGGACAGAAAACCAACAATTTTCCAGTACGATTTTCATCATAAAGTGATCAATTGTTGAGAAAACCCAAATGAAGCTAATACCTTATATATAAAACTCAATGATACCCTATCAAAAGCTTTGATAGTCTATTAGCCAGGATCTTAGTGCACACCTTATTAAAGAATATACACAAACTAATAGGCCTAAAAATCACTAGATGAGGAAGGATTGTCTTTTTTGGGAATCAAGGTAATCAAAGTGCTAGAAAAAGCTCTAGGGAAAGAGGAGCCTTGGAAAAAGGATTGAACTCCCTCAAACAAATATTGCTGAATAATATTTGAGGTGAAAAAGATACCATTGTATCCATTAACTCCTGCTACAGTCTCAGAATCAAGGCTAAAGATCGCCAGTTTCAGTTCTTCCATAAAAAGTGCTGCCACCAATTTGTCATTCTTCTTGAGAAATCAAAAGGGGAATATGAAAGTACCCTTCAACTTGTTGACTATTAAAAGCAAGAAGCTACTGGAAAAAATTAATAGTATCTTCCTCAATAAAAGCAGCATCCTCTTCTTTTTTCCAATGACCATTGATCTTAATCCTGGAAATATGAAGTTTATACCTTTTAGATTGTAGTTTTTGAGTGATAGAATTTAGTGTTATGCTCTCCTTATTTCAGCCACTATTTCCTAGCCTTCTGTTTCCAAAAACTCTTCTCCTCACTAGAGTTTGAAAGAGAATGGCTTTAGCTTTAGAAAGATTGAGCCACAGAAGATGGAAATTGTTGTAAACTCAACTATTTAGGTTGAACATAAGCTTTTGCAGTTTTCACTTCATCAAAAACATCCCCAAAAACACTTTACTCCAAGTCTTGAGCTCCACTTTAAGTCTCTTAAGTTTTGCAGCCCATTTAAAGAGAGGTGTTTAAGAACTAGGCAAATTTCAATTCACAGCCGGCATCCGATAAAACACAGGATGTTTGACCCACGTGTTAAGGAATCTAAATTGCTTGGGATCAGCAAAAATAGTATTTTCAAAAGACAGTAACAAAGGAAAATGGTCTGAAGGGGTATATCATATACGTACACACACACCCCCCTCTCACATACATATGACACACACAAATGTCCAAAATCCAACCGTTTTTTCTCTATTACAAAATTGGGTTTTTTAATTAAAAATTGGAATCTGTTTTCGGGTTTGAATACCCAAGGTTCTGAATAGCTTTTAGCAGGTAATTAGTTGAGTGGTTTCCACATGAATATGGATTTGATATAGTTCAATTTGGACAGTCACATGATTTTGGGTTCATGAACCACAACCCTACCTCCTTATATCACGTTCCAATTACTCCATCCGCATAAGTTGTAGCCTTACCTCTCACCAATGATCAACTTGAAAGTAATACATTTCTACCAGTACCATGGTAGGTCTAAAAACATGAATTCATAATATAGGAAGCAAACTATTACATATTAGGCTTCATGACTCGTTGCATAAATAATTCTTTCAATTCCGCTAATACATCTCTCAATTCTGCCTTACAATCAAACATGACACTAATAGGGGTGTTCATTTTGACCAATGTTGACTCAAAGATCCATTGAACTAGTCCATTCTGAATGTAAAAGTTAGTTACCAATCTCGTTAGCATTAAAAGATCGGGTAGGTAGTTGTGTATTAAGATTAGAAGGTAGGGTAGCAGGTCAAGAGTCTGCAACCTGAAGGGTAACCGACCCGATCCATATACAAGGTTAGTTGTGTAATTTTACATATTAGGACTTAGTATTAATGGAAATTTTCTCCTCCCCTCCTATTTACAGGGTTATTTTTGTTATGTAAGATATTTTTGTGGCTAGAGCAAGAGAAAACAATTTCAAAAATGAGGATGAAGGCAATGAAAATGATGATGGACAGGACGATAATTATTCGAGTTTCAGTTGCATTCTCAATCTTTCAAGGATGTGTTTGTGTTTTGTTTTAGTTATGTTTATAGATATTTGTGTTTTTGGTAGAATTTTTGTTTATGTATTTGGTGGTGTGGCAAAATATCAAATATATCATAAATGTCAAAAGATTTTCTATTTTTTAGTTTTTGTTAGGTGTTTTGTTAGATAGTCATGTAGATTTTCTGTTTATGTTATGTGACTTTTGTATTTTGGTGTCAATGGTTTAATTATATTTTAATATGATTTGTAAGGCATTTTGGAATTAGAAAAGTGTTCAGGATGTTTTGGATTTTGATCCCGCCAATTTACGAAATTTGCTTGTATTATACAAATATGATAACTCTAACAAAATAGAGTTATTTTACTTAGTTCGTTATAATTTTTGGATAGTATTATTCCAGTTTTAGTGGTTTTAGTGTTTATTTAAATGTTTTTAGTCAATTAGTATCTATATTAATAATTGTTGTAAATATTAAGATGTTAGTATGAGTTTAATGATATTTCTAGTATAATTTAATTACTTATTAAGTTGTGTATTTTGCATGTTTGGAATAGAAGGACTAAAGCCCAAAGAATGAAGAAGTCAAGAGAGCAAAGTGCAAGGAATGAAGTTCAATACTTGTATTGGAAGGAGCTCGACTATCGTGACACCTAAATCAGTACTAGATCTGATGTCATGAAACCGAGGAAATATTTTGAAGGCTTAATTTTAGGTTGATTTCATGACATTGAATGCAGTACAAATTCTCAATGTAGCAACACCAACACCTGAATGTTTTAGAAAAAGGACGAATTGCAATCTTGGGCTTTAGCTTCTTTTAAATGCTATCTTATTGTACATTATAGGACACGTAGTGTAGGTGTAGTTAGTTTTTAGTAGTAGTATTAGACTAGTTTTAGTGTAGTTTTAAGCTTTCTTACTATTCAAGTTTCATTTGAAATCCAAGTTCTCTTTTAATTAATCTTTAGATTTACTCTTTAATTTCTTACAAGTTTTAATCTTTTTTAATCTTAATCTAGTGGGTTTTCTACTAGCTTCACATATATATAACATTTACTTGCTTTTCATTTAGATTTCTTACAATCCAAGTTTGGTAAAAATCTAGTTTTTCCTAAAAAGTTCTTTGTGTTCTTGCTATTTTTGTTGATTTCTTAGTTTAATCTTTAAATTCTTGCTTTGAATTCATTAGAAATTAGTGGATTTTCATTAAAGCTTCTTTTGAATTCCAAAAATCTCTTGTTTTAATCTAAATTCCTTGTCATTTCTTAAAATTCCTAGTTTAATAGAAAATGAAGATTTCTCAATTCTCTAGTTTAATTAATGCTATCCTAATTAAAATTAGCTTAATTTACCTTTATGTTTTAATCAAGCTTTTCAAAAATTAGTTAATTAGAGTAATTTTTATTGGCTTTCTTAGATTAATTTTTATTTGCTTTCTTAAAATTATATTTACTTGTTTCTTAGTGTTAATTGTTTACTTGCTTTCTAGACTAATGTTAATTACTTTTGAATGGGTTGAATCATTCTTTCTAGCGCAATAATTAGTGGTAATTTTTTACGTGCTTTCCTAGATTAGTTCATCTACTTTCTTTCTTAGTTTAGTTGGTTAAATTAGTGTTAAATTAATTGCTTTCTTAGTTGAATCATTTGTAGTTAGTGACACATTATTTGATGATTTGTCTAAATAGCATAATGATCCATTAAGCCTCTTGTTCGTGCTATGATTAACTGTTACTAGACATGACTCACAAAATATGCAATTATATGTATTCAACAAGTAATATAATGACGAGAAGAGTATCATTCCCCCAGAGAGTACGCCAACATCCTATTAAGTATCTCAATGTCACACTTTTGATCCTATGTAAGCTAAGAAATAATGGAGTGGAAAATAGTAAAACACTGATGACCTACAACCTTGGTTTTGATGATGACAAATGTGATTTAACTATCTTAACTTGAGTTGTGCAAGATTGCTTGTATATTTTCTCTTAGTAGAGTTTTCGGACAAAGTACACCGTCCGAACAGCACTACGTTTCTCGGACGCACAAGCTCATCCAAACGAGATTACCATGAACGCAATGCACCTTCTGAACAATTAGGCAGAAAGCAAGATTTTGGAGCACCTACAACGAATGCACAAGCTCGTCCATGAACAAATTTATCTCGGACATATTTCACCGTCCGAAAGGTCAAGGCAGAGGCAAGATTTTGAGGCACCTGTAACAGACCCATCTAACTGTCCGAAGAAGATTATATCAGATGAGGCTAACTGTCCGAAAGAAAAGCATTCCCAGTTAAGCACCAAATCTTTCGGACACACTACACCGCCTGATGTTTGAACTCTTCAACATACCTGGTTCGAACGAAGGAACGGACTCAAGTTCGGTCGTTTGAACGGTATCCTTAACTCCCTAATATTTCAGATCGGACGAGTGATCGAACGCTCAAAAATAACCTCGGATGTGTTAAACCCATAATGGCTAGTTTTTTTAGCATTTATTATCTAGCCGTTAGGAGGTGGTTGGGAGCTGATTTATTGCACCTATAAATTCCAACCCCTCTGTACTTTGTGAAATAGTCTTACACATTGAATACAAGCAAAAAGAAAGGCAATTGGAGTAAAAATTAGCTCTTTAGTGACATTGTATTAGTCGTGTAATGAGTGCTATTCAAAATATTGAGTGAAGTGATAATCTTGTATAAAAGTGAGGTTTATGCAAAATCTTTGGCTCAACTAAAGAGAAGTAGTGTGAGCAAAGGTGATCCTACTTTGTGTACACTTGAAGATTATTGGCTTACCAAATTTGAAAAAGCATATTAGTGGATTACTACTCCAAGCTAGCAAGCTTGGTTGTGCTGTTTGTTTAATCACTCTCTTAATTTATTCCATTCATTTTATACTTAATTGTTTATATTTCTATAATCTTGTCTGTCAAGTGCAAGAAATTTGAATTGAGCATTTGTCTTGAAATAATTTTAAGAAACCCAATTCACCCTCTTAGGTTGTTTTGGGACCAACAATTGGTATTAGAGCATTGGTCTCTTTATTTTGCTTAAATTGCATTTGAGTAAAGATTCCTTATGGCAACCAATAATGTGTTATTTTTTGAAGGTCAATCTATCACTAGACCCTCCCTGTGTTTAATGCGGTAACAAACTTTATTAGTTGAAAAGATGGAATGCAAATCTTTTTTCAATCTATTGATATTAATTTGTGGTATGTGGTAAATGAAGGTCCTTTTGAAGCCACCATTATTGATGATCATACAAATAGAAGAAGAGAAAAAACAAGGATGAGCTCACCCTACAAGACAAGGAAAATTTGACCCTAAATGCCAAGGCTATAAATGTACTATACAATGCCTTGGATGCTAACGAATCAACTCGTGTCAAAAGATACGTTTCCGCCGAAGAAATCTGGGATAAATTGAAGGAAATTTATGAAGTAAGTGATGATGTTGGAGAACAAAAGAAACCTCTACTTGTTGCCAAATATGAATCATTCAAGATGGAGCCACATGATGACATTGATAAAATGTATTGTAGATTCAATGATATTATCAAAGATCTTGAAGCCTTGGGGAAGGAATACTCTTTGGGTGAGAAGAATAGAAAAATCTTGAATGCTCTCTCCAAAGAATGGGAGGCAAAGACTATTAGCTATAAAGGAAGCAAAGAACTTGAATTCTATACCCATTGAGTCATTAATAAATTCTCTCACTTCATATGAATTGAAGCTCAAAGCCAAAGTGGTGGATGATGAAGAAGCAAGACCAAAAAGAAGCAAAGCCTTGAAGACCTCTGAAGAAGAAGATGAAAGTTGCTCTATCAATTTAGAGGATGAGGATCTTGATGAAGGTGATCTTTCACTCATCACCAAAGGACTCCTCAAACACTACATCAACAAACGGAGAATGAGAAAAGAAGGAGCAAGCAACTCAAAAAACGTCAAAGGGAAGACCAAGCTGGAAATTAAGAAGCAAAATGAAAAATGCTTTGAATGTGGTCAACCTGGACACTTTGCAAATGAGTGTCCCTCCAAAAAGAAGAAGGAAGGAAACCTCGCTTTAACAACTTTCAAATCTCTTTGGATGATTGCAACTCTGAATGAGAAGTTGAAGAAGAGATGAAATCGGCACAAATGGCCTTTATGGCCGTTGGTGAATTGATGAGGTAACCTCTACTTATGATGTAATGATGAAAATGATCTTGAAGCCTTCTTTTTAAAATTGCATGATAGCTTAAAGGAATCATATGCTAGAAATAAGGAGTTAGTAAAAAAAAATCAAATGCTTTATGGAATGCTAACTCTAAATTTGTGAATGAAAATAATAGGCTATCACAAGAAAACTCTGTGTTGAAGAAAAGAATATGTGAAAACAAGGATCAAGGAACAACAAGCCTCCTTGAATAAAAGATTGGATGACTTTAATGTTCTCTTGCATAGAAAAAAGGATAATATTGTTGATATGAAAAGGAATAGAAATGTATTGATGAACAAGAACTTTGTCATTTTTAGAAGGGATGATTTATGTTTTGTAAATCAAAGTCTTCTCTATATCAAAATAAGAATATTATTTGCAACTATTGCCAACAATGTGGACATGTGAAAAAAAATTGCTATGCCAAGAGAAATGAAAAACTTGGAATGAATACCATATAGATTTGTACGTATGTAATTTCACTAACTCTTATAGACCCAAGAAAATATGGGTACCAAAAATTATCACTAAATTCTTGTGTAGGTAATGAATATCAACAAGAATGCCAAATGATTCATAGATAGTGAGTGCTCAAGGCATATGGCGGGTGAGGCATCTCTCTTCACAAAACTCATATCCAAAAACAGTGAAAAATTAACTTTTGGGGATAACATGAAGGCAAAATCAATCGATTGGTGATGTAGGTAAAAATGGTGAGACTTTAATTAAAAATGTTAGTTGACAATTTAAATTACAATCTCTTAAGTGTGAGCCAATTTTGTGATAAGCATCTATATGTATTCTTTACCAAGCATGAATGCTTAATTCTTGATAAGAGTTTTTCAATTTTATTTAAAAGTTTTAGACACAATGATGTTTATGTGATTTATCTTGACAACCATGGTGATAGAAATGTAAAATGTCTAAGCGCCTCCATAGATGATCCTTGACTTTGGCATAGAAGGCTTTGTTACAGTTGAGCACTTCAACATGGATTTAATAAAAAATCTTGCTCAAAAGGAGTTGGTAAGAGGTTTGCCAAAACTAAAGTTTGTTAAAAACAAAATTTGTGATGCATGCCAATTTGATAAACAAGTCAAAGTTTTTCTTTTAAAGAAAAGAATTGTGTGTCTACTTCTAGACCTTTAGAATTATTGCATATGGATTTATTTGGTCCAACTTAAATTCTAGTCTTGGCGGTAGTAAATATGCTTTTGTAGTTGTTGATGACTATTCTAGATATACTCGGGGTACTATTTCTTGCTCAAAAAAAATGAAGCCTTCAAAAATTTTGTAAAATTGTTTTCCAGAATACAAAATTTGTTGAATTTGAAAATTATTTGTTTGAGAAATGATAATGGAGCTGAATTTAAATTTGGAGGTTTTCCCAAATTTTGTGATCACAACAGTATTTCACTTGAATTTTTGGTTGTTAGAGCTCCTCAACAAAATGGTGTTTTCAAAAGAAAAAATAGAACACTTCAAGAGGCTACAACCATGATTAGTGAGTGTGATTTACCAAAATATTTTTTGGCCGAAACCGTTAATACGACTTATTATGTTATGAATCTAGTTCTTTTGAGACCTATTTTAAACAAAACATCTTATGAACTCTTATTTTGCAAAAAACCCATTGTGAGTTACTTCAAAGTCTTTGGTTTGTAAATGCTTCAATTTAAAAATCAAAGAAAATCTTGGAAAATTTGACAAAAAATCGGATGAAGGAATTTTGTTAGGATATATTCTAGTGACAAGAAAGCATACCGAGTATACAATAGAAGAACTCTTTTAATTGAAGAAATTGTGCATGTTACGTTTGATGAGGTAATTATATTATTTCAAAGAATGTTTGTGAAGATGAAGATGTAGGTATACAAAAGGAACTTGAGAAGCTCACCATACATGAAAAACATCAAGAGACCAAGACAAGCAATGAGGACGACACTCATCACTTGGATGAAGAAGGAAAGAAGAACGAAGATTCTCCAAAAGATCTTTGGATAGATCATTCCAAAAGCATGGAGATTTGTCTCAAGTCATCCTTAAGAGTTGATCATAGGTGATCTGTCCGATGGGGTAAAAACTCGTTCTCATAAACTTTTGAATAATAATTGCGCCTTACTTTCTCACATTGAACCTAAATGTGTGGATGATGCATTGAATGACGAATCTTGGGTCTTTCCTATGCAAGAGGAACTTAGCCAATTCGAGAAAAACAATGTGTGGACCTTAGTCGAAAAACCATCAACTCATCCCGTGATAGGAACAAAATGGGTTTTTAGAAATAAATTAAATTATAAAGGTGAGATTATTAGAAATAAATCTAGACTTATTGCAAAGGGATATGCTCAAGAAGAAGGTATTGACTTTGATGAAACCTTTGCACCCGTTGCTCGTTTAGAATCTATTCTCATGTTTCTTGCATATGCGTGCTTTAACAATTTCAAATTATTTCAAATGGTCGTCAAAAGTGCATTTTTAAATGGATTTATTGATCAAGAAGTTTTTTTTGAACAACTCCCTGGTTTTGAAAATAAAATTTTTTCAAATCATGTTTTCAAACTGTCAAAAGCTTTATATGGCTCGAAACAAGCTCCCAGAGCTTGGTATGAAAGACTAAGTGGTTTTTTGATTGAAAATGGTTTCAAAAAAGGTGCTGTTGATACCACTCTCTTCACCAAAACTAATCTTAATGGTTTGTTAATTGTTCAAATTTATGTTGATGATATTATTTTTGGAGCAACTAATGAAAGTTGTGCAAGGAATTCTCGTGCTTAATGCAAAAAGAATTTGAAATGAATATGATGGGAGAATTACAATACTTCCTTGGACTTCAAGTTCACCAAACAAAAGAAGGAACGTTCATTACACAAATCAAGTACACAAAGGAGCTACTCAAGCGTTTTGGGATGGAAGATTGCAAACAAGGCGGAACACCGATGTGCACTTCAACCAAACTTGACAAAGATGAAGAAGTTAATAGTGTTGATGAAAAGCACTATAGAGGTATGAAATCATCGGAAGCCTACTTTACTTGACAGCTATAGACCGGATATTATGTTTTCTGTTTGTCTGTGTGCTAGATTTCAATCTTGTCATAAAGAATCACATTTAATTGCAGTATATAGAATTTTTAGATACTTAAAAGGGATGATATATTTTGGCGTTTGGTATCCTAAATCCATTAATTTTGATTTGATTAGTTATTCTGATGTTGACTTTGCTGGTTGTAAAATTGTTAGAAAAAGTACTAGTGGTATGTGTCACTTTTTGGGTAATTGCTTGGTGTCCTGGTTTAGCAAAAAACAAAATTCTATTTTCCTATATACGGCAGAAGTCGAATATATTGCTGTTGAAAATTGTTGTGCTCAACTTCTTTGGATAAAGCATACCTTAAAAGATTTTGGTCCTATTTTTGATTGTGTGCCCATAAGATGTGATAATACCAGTGCAATTAATCTCACAAAAAATCCTGTCTTGCATTCTAGAACCAAACACATTAATGTCAAGCACCACTTTATTAATCAAGAGACAATCTTATATGCAAAAAAGAAATTTGTGTTGAATTCGTGTGTACAAAAGATCAACTAGCTGATATTTTCACTAAACCCTTAGCTTTAAATCGTTTTGAATTTCTCAGAACTCGTTTGGGCATTATTGATTTCAAAACTGTATGAATTGTGCTTTCGGAAAAAAATATGCATCCTATGGTATCTGATCTTTCGAACGAATATGAATGTCCAAACTATATGCTCTATTGGACGAACTTGAACGTCTGGACTCCTCTCTTTTGTCTTTGACTCTTACAATCGTCCAAACTTTCCCTCTCATTCTCCAAACTCTCTGGAATTTCTTACGGACGATTATCTCCATCCGACACTCATTCGGACGCACAGCATAGCTTTTCGGCCGTCCATTCATCTGCAATTGGATGCACGATCGAATGTATAGGAATCGTTCAAACATTTGAACGATTGTTCTACTCATTTAAATGCCTTCATTTTTCCCTTATTAGACACTTCCCCCCCACCGAACCCTGAAATGGCTCTAGCGACTCAAGAAACTCTTCCAAATTTCCTCATTTCCTCCATTCTCCTCTGAAATTGCTTAAGGAATCTCTCTTCCTAACTCCTCACCCATCTCAATTAAACCTCTCTTCACCATTGTAACATCTCATTCCCTAGAATTTCCCACAAAATCACTCAATCTCACTTTTCTCCTCTTTATCTTCCTCGTCAAATTAACAATGGTACGATCACGTGGAGGATCTTCAACGGCTACCAGAGGGAAAAAATCAAAGGGCAAAGCTCCAGTTCAGGGTCAAACATCTTCAAATTCTCAATCCATCCCCAATCCCTCTTGACCAAAATTCATTGATGCCAAGGAATTCAATAGGTACACCTATCTTCTTAGCAAATCCATTATTGTTCAACGGCCTGTTTCACATAGCCTTTTTGATGAATTGAATTTACCTCTTATTAAAGCATGCTTTGAAAAACAAACCTGGGGTAATTTAGTTCACTTGGATCTGCCTGTCTATCATGATAAATTGGTGTTGCAGTTTATCGCTAATCTTAGGAAGGGTTCAACTATTCGAACCTTAGTCTCTCATTTCCATAATGTGAATCTTGAGATTTCCTCAATTGTCATTAATTCTATTTTTAATTATGAAATTGTTTCTCCTGATGACATTTCCTATTTTTTCTCCTTAAATAAATGGCCTGCTATAGATACTCATTTTGATATAGAAGAGGTCCAACAGATATTTAATGTCAATTTTAAACAGGTTTCGGAAGCCAAAACTATACTTCTTAGTCCTGAGCTCAACATTTTATACTCGTTAGTCACTAATTTGATTTTGTTGACTAACGGGCATCGCATGAGCCAGGCAAAATGCAGTTGTACTTTTTTTACTGTGATTTTAAGGGCATCAAACTTGACTTTGGTTATCTTTTTTGCTCTCTATGGGTTCTCTTTTTGACACTTACCCGTAGGAGCATTCCCTTTGGAAAATTCCTAACCAAAGTTTTTGATCATTTTGACATCCCCTTCTCTAAGGCTAAAAACAATATCCTCTTTATTTTAACAAAGCCTATATTGAATGAAAGGGTTTACTATTTTTTAATGATCAATGGTTTACAAAGGCTGCTTATGAACTTGAAAAGACCAAATCACATGCCTCAATCTTTGGCCTTGTACTTCCTCACTCTCCTCCTTCTTAAACCTCATCTTCCACACCTCCACTATCCCATGACCCCGTATTTCATCTTCAGAACCCTCACTCTCTCATCTATGCACCCTTGTTACCACTTTGAACAATCAAATGAGCTCCTTCCAACACCGTACCCTTCGGAAGCTAAAGAGGCTTGAGACAAGACAAACCATTCTTCAAGAAGCACTTAGTCTAGGAATGTTTGCCTCAGCTCAGGTTTAGTTTGTCAATATCCAGTCCCAATATATTCTCTAGTCCTCCTCCGACAGCGATGACAACAACAGTAAAGATGGTGATCATTCCAATCCTGAGCTCGAAGACCGTGAGGATCCCGTTGGTACCACCAATCACATCCTGACAAAACTACTGCTCCTGGTGCTGATGATGATGATGATGATGATGATGAAGACGTTGATGACACATTCAACTACATCTTGGAATGTCGCGATTCTCAAGATGTAAGTGGACAAGACAGCGAGGCTATGGAGGATGATGCACCGACCAAAAAATGCAAACGTGAGGAATGTTCCAAGAAGAAAATTGACTCAACTTCCACACCTTAGTTCCTCTTTAATTCCTTGAGATTAATGTACTGAGGCTTTTGTTGAAGTTTACTGCTCTAGTTGTACTTATGCACTTGGTTATGATTATTCACTATTTTGGTTTTTGTTTTATGATTGCTTTCTGTTGTTGCCTGCGTAAGGTAGAGCATCCTCTTAGGGGGAGCTTTTATGGATGTTTTTGTATTTGTTTGATGATGCTAAAAGGGGGAGTAAGATGGCTATTTGAACTAATTGTGTGATCATGGTTGTTAGATGGCTATTTGAACTGATTGTGTGATTAGTTGAATTGATTGACCAAAATCATATTTGTGATCATGGCAGTTGTAAATTAATTTGTCTCGTGATTTTTCATCATACAACCTTGATTTTGATGAGGACAAATATGATTTAACTATCTTAACTAGAGCTATTCAGGATCGCTAGTATATTTTCCCTTAGCAGAGTTTTTGGACGAAGTACACTGTCCGAACAGCACTATGTCTCTCGACGCACAAGCTCGTCCGAACGAGATTACCACGGACGCAATGCACTATCTGAACAATTAGGTAGAAAGCAATATTTTGGAGCACCTACAATGGGCCCACAAGCTCGTCGGAATGAATTTATCTCAGACGCATTTCACCGTCCGAAAGGTCAAGGCAGAGGCAAGATTTTGAGGCACCTGCAACGTACGCATCTTATTGTCCGAAGAAGATTATATCAGACAAGGCTAACTGTCTGAAAGAAGAGCATCCCTAGTTAAGCACTAAATCTTTCTGACACACTACATCATGTCTGAACTGTTCAACATACCTGGTTCAAATGAAGGAACAGTCACCGAAGCAATCTCGCCATCCAAACAGCATCTTCAACTTCTTGATATTTTAGATCGGACAAGTGATTGGACGCTAAAAAATAACCTCGGACGGCCGAAACACATAAAGGTAAGATTTTTTAGCATTTATTATCTAGCCTTTAGAAGGAGGTTAGAAGCTGATTTATTCTACCTATAAATACCAACCCCTCTGTACTTTGTAAAATAATCTTACACGTTGAATACAAGCAAAAAGAAAGGCAATTGGAGTGCAAATTAGCTCTTTAGTGACATTGTATTAGTATGTACTTAAAAGTGCTATTCAAAACATTGAGTGGAGTGATAATCTTGTACAAAAGTGAGGTTTAGTGTAAAATCCTTGACTCAACTAAAGAGAAGTAGTGTGAGTAAGTGGGATCCTGCTTTGTGTACACTTGAAGATTATTGGCTCACCAAATTTGAAAGAGCATCTTAGTGGATTACTAGTCCAAGCTAGCAAGTTTGGATGTGCTGTTTGTTTAATCATTCTCCAAGTTAATTTATTCCATTCATTTTATACTTAATTCTTTATATTTATATGATCTGGTTTGTCAAGTGCAAGAAATTTGAATTGAGCATCTGTTGTAAATTAATTTTAAGAAACCTAATTCAACCCCCTCTTAGGTTGCTTTGGGACCAACAAACACAAAATAAGAACCAATCAATAATTCAAGTAAAGAGTGGAAAAAATCAATAAGTTATCTAGGTTCACTCGTCCCTTACCAATCCTTTCAATTGTTCCATTTACCGATTCTATCAATCTTGATTCACTTATGCCGTTTACTGGACTAGAGTCTTATATAATTGGGAGTTCTCTCACATATCTACTAAACCGAGCCAACTCACTATATTTCTATGTCAATTCAACCCAAGCTTAATGTATAGATGACTACTCTATAGGACTACTTAAGATAAATAGGTATCTTTGATCCGTATTCACGAAATGTCAGTCCTTCCCTATATAACTTCTAAACAAAGGCTAATTAGACCAATTCCTACTACCCTATAGCTCCTCTTTCAATTTTCAAATTAGGGTTACAAATCAATTTATACCATCTAATTAAGCAAATCAAGTATAAGATCATGAATGAAACAAATCAAATCAATTGAAATTCATGGCAAGTTATGAATGAAACCCTAGATTTAAGGTTTTGTGCATCATTAGACCAACTGATACAACAGAAGAAGTGATTGCAACCATGAATAGTATATTAAATACAAGAAATAAGGAAGAGAATAAAAAACTAGATTTTTTCAAGTCGATTCTTCTCTTCTTCTCCCTCGCTCTCTTTACCAAGATTATTCATGTGTTGATTTCTCTTCATTGTAGTTGTCTGATGATTTCTGTTGACTCTCAGACTTTATCTCCGTAAAGTTATGTTAACTAATGACCTAATGCAACCCTTATATAATGCTACATAAGGTTACACGAAAATAGGTAAAAAAAAAAATATCCAAAAACCTCGGGCCAAATCATAAAAACCCATTAAAAATCGCTAGTGCAGAAGGCAGTCGGGTGCTCCTGCCAACCTTCTGGGCGCGTCCAATGCCTAGAGGTCAGTGGCTAGTTGCCCCATTGCAAATAAAACCTAAAATAATATTTAAGGGCATAAATATACATTTTTTACATAAACAATAAAAACCTAATTTATGGACTAGAGTTGTAAAATTACAAAAATATCCCTATTTTATAAACTAAAACCCTCAAATTACGAACAAAACCCAAGCTAAAAGTACATGAAAATACTGTCTTTTAGAGAGTCAACACACTCCCCAACTTAAACTTTTACTCATTCTAAGAAAAATAAAACAAAATACATAAACACAAACATATTCAAGCACGTTAACTTTCTTCATCATATCAACTGTTGCAGCAAAGGTAAAACTAAACAAGAAGATATATGGATTCAATATAGATATAAAAGTAGATTACTAATCAACCCAAAATCATCATCATGAAAGTGTTAACACTCTACCCATGAAAGCAGATATTACTTGTTTGCTAATCAATGAAAGAACCCATTGAACATGTGTTCAACAAGGGACAAACAAGTTTGAAGAAATTCTTAAGCATACAAGACACGCAATAATACAAATGAACGCAAACCAATGATCAAGTAGGTCTTTAAAACTTGTAACTTAGGCTAAGGGATAAAGGTAGGATATAGTTGGATAAAAGTAGCTTAAATCACCTTAGACACGTTAGTGATTAATTTTGACCTATAATCCTCTAGAAGATCCCCCACAAGTTATAGAATTTAACCAACTACACTATTGAAGGAAAAGATGCACTTTCTCTATTACAACTTAGAAGGGCTTGTCCTTATTTATTCATAACACTTTAAACAAACTAAGAAGGAATTGCTTTCTTTTATTTCTTATTTTTCTTCTTTTGTCTTCACTTTTTTTTTTCTTTTTCTTTTTGTTGAACCCCAATTATGATAATCATGTTTTGATGATGACCAAATCATACTAACGGCTTGTAAACAAGTATGAAGAAGAACAAGAAGATTCGGACGGTTGATGAAGACCGTCTGAGAGAAAGGAGCTCGGATGCAAGTGACTGTCCGATGCATGGCCAGAGGGCATTGGAAGTGATAAACTTATCGGACACAAATGACTGTCCAAAAGACAAAGCTTCAGACGATGGTAATCATCCGACACAAAGAACCTGAAGCAGTCTCGGATGAAGAATAGCGTTCGGTCATATTTCCAGAAGACATTGCATCGACCGGACGCAGGTTCAGACGCATCTTCAGACGTCCGAACGAATACCCTTAGAGAACAGACGCAGCATCAGACGTAGAGTTTAGCAATGGCTATCTGAAAGGTCCAAAGGCTAGTTCCTTTGGATGCACACCCACTGCATCGGCCGTCCGAAAGATCTAACGGCTAGTTTTCCAGTAAATAGAAAATAGCCGTTAGAGAAATGTTGAAGGCAATTTTTGGGCATCTATAAATACCCCCAAGTCTGTAAATGCAAAAGGAGAAAGAGTAGAACTACTGTATTCAATACAAACATTTGTAAGATGATATTTGGGAAGAAATAGGCCAAAATATTATGGGTTGTATTGGTTTGAGTAGTGTAGTTCTCTTAGCTCAACTAGAGGGAATTAGTGTGAGCAAGAGTAGACTAGTGAGTTATCTTCAAGTGTAAGAGTGGAGGGATAACAAGTGTACAAAAGTGAGGTTGTATTGTAAAATCCTTTGGCTCAACTAGAGGGACTTAGTTGGTGCAAGGGTGAGCCTACTTTGTATACAAGAAGGTTATTGCCTCATTTTCTTTGAAGAGGCACTACAAGTGGTGATACTCCAAGCTTGAGAAGCTTGGGAGTGGTTTGATACTGTCTATCTCAATCATCTTTATATTTGTTCTTTGAGCTTTAATTATTGAATATCTTTTGTATTCATTTATTTTGAAGTGTTTATTTGTTGCATAAAGTTTGCATTTCTCATTAAGCACATTAAAAAGATTGATTTTTTGAAGCAACCTAATTCACCCTCCTCTTAGGTTGCTTTTTGGGCCAACAATTGAGGTATCAGAGCTTGGTCTCTTGTATTGAGCTTAACTAGCTTTTGAGAAAAGATCATGGCAACAAATAATGTATTGTTTTTAGAGGGATATTCTATTACTAGACCTTCCATGTTTAATGACATTAATTTTGTTTGTTGGAGGGAAAGAATGAAAATATTTGTTCAATCTATTGATATTGATTTGCGGTATATTATTTGTGAAGGTCCTTTAGATGCTAATATTCTTGATGAAAATATTCATAGATTAATGCCTAAGACTAGATATGAATTAAATGCACAAGATAAAGTAAATTTATCTTTAAATGCTGAAGTCATGAATATTTTGTATAATGCCTTGGATGCAGATGAATCTTCCAAAGTGAAAGGTTGCAAATTCATGAAGAAAATGAAGATATTAGAGAGCAAAAGAAGTCACTTTTTGTGGCTAAATATGAATCCTTCAAAATGGAACCTGAGAACATTAACAAGATGTATTGTAGGTTCAATAATATTGTAAAGGATTTGCCAAAGGTTTAGGAAAAGAATATTCCTTGGGTGAAAAGAATATAAAGATTTTAAATGTTGTACCTAAGGAATGGGAACTTCAATCCATTGCCATAGAAAAGTCTAAAAATTTAAATTCTATGCCTATTGATTCATTGATCAATTTTCTAACCTCATTTGAATTGAAGTTGAAATACAAGGTACAAGATGAGGAGGAAGCAAGGGCCAATAAAAGCATAGCATTAAAAGCTTCTAAAAATAATAGATGCTTCAAGTGTGGCCAAGCGGGACATTTTCCAAATGAAAGTCCATCCAAGAAGAAGAAAGTGTCAAGGAAGCCTCACTTCAACAACTTCCAAATTACATGGGATGATTGCAATTCAGATGGAGAAGTTGAAGAAGAATATGAGGAGGATCAAATGGCTTTTATGGCTCTTGGCAATAATGAGGTATCCTCTAGTTTTGATTCTTGTGATGATGATAATGATGATGTTGAATCATTTATTTTTAAAATGCATAAATAGTTTGAAAAAATCATGTGCTAGGAACAAAGAATTAAAAATTAAAGTTAATGCTTTATTGAGTGCCAACTCAAAGCTTGTGCATGAAAATAATTTTTTGACAAAAGAAAATGATGCTTTGAAGAAAAAATTGGATTGAAAAACCAAGATCAAGGAAGAACAAGCTTCATTGAAGAAGAGAATAGATGATCTTGATGTTCTTTTGAAAAGAAAAAGGAAAATATTTTTGAAAAGAAAAGAACTAGAATTATGCATATCAACAAAAATTTTGTCACCTATAGAAAGGATGATTTGTACTTTATAAAGTCTAAATCTTCTTTTTATGCAATACAAATATTATTTGAAATTATTGTCATCAACATGGTCATATGAAGAAAAATTGTTATGTTAAAAAAAATGAAAAGTTGGGAATAAATTCTATTTGGGTGCTTAAGCATGTCACTAACCCAATTGAACCCAAGAAAGTTTGGGTACCAAAAATTGTTATTAACTTTGCATGTAGGTTTAATCTTGGTGAGCACCAAAGGATTCAAGATGGATTATCAATGGAGGGTGTTCATAGCATATGAGCTAACATGAAATTAAAACGGGTAACATTTAAAATTTTTGTCAAAATTGTGCTTTCACTTGCCAATGCAAACTATGATCTCTTAAATGTTTTTCAACTATGTGTTTAAATTTGATTAGAATGCTTGGGGTACAAGTATCCCCAATTTTTGTTTATAATAAGTCACTATTTGCAAAAGTAAGGGGGAGCATTCTCTTTTTTAATGGTTTATTTTGCATCACATGAAATTGCATCACATATGCTTTATTGTTTTGATGATGATTTCGAGCGAAAAATGTCTTAATGCTAATTCTTTGCATGAATTCCCTCATATCTACTTGAATACATGTTTTTTGAAGGGAAGAAATGTTTTGTAGAGCTTGACTTATTGGCCATGTACTCACTTGAATTACATTCACCTTTTAAGGGGGAAAATAAACTTAGGGGGAGCTTAAAATTGCATTATTTTCTTTTTATGTTTTGATGATGCCAAAAGGGGGGAGAAATAATGGACAAAACTTCTTGTCTTGTGCTTCATATTTTATGGTTATTTTTAGAATTGTCCAATTGATTTGTCATCATCAAAAAGGGGAGAGATTGTTGAACCTCAATTATGATAATCATGTTTTGATGATGACCAAATCATACTAACGGCTTGTAAACAAGTGTGCAGAAGAACAAGGAGCTTTGGATGATGAAGACCGTCCGAGAGAAAGGAGCTCGGACGCAAGTGACTGTCCGATACATGGCCAGAGGACATTGGAAGTGATAAACTTATCGGACACAAATGACTGCCCGAAAGACAGAGCTTCAGATGATGGTAATCATCCGACACAAAGAACCTGAAGTAGTCTCAGACGAAGAATAGCGTCCGATCATATTTCCAAAAGACATTGCATCGATCGGACGCAGGTTTGGACGCATCCTCGGAGGTCCAAACGAATACCCTTAGAGAACGGATGTAGCGTCAGATGTAGAAGTTTAGCAGCGGCCGTCTGAAAGGTCCAACGGCTAGTTCATTCGGACGCACACCCATTGCATCGGCCATCTGAAAGATCTAACTGCTAGTTTTCTAGTAAAAGTAAATAGCTGTTAGAGAATTGTTGAAGGCAATTTTTGGGCATCTATAAATACCCGCAAGTCTGTAAATGCAAAAGCAGAAAGAGTAGAACTACAGCATTCAATACAAACACTTGTAAGAGCTATTTGGGAAGATATAGGCTAAAATATTATGGGTTGTATTGGTTTGAGTAGTGTAGTTCTCTTGGCTCAACTAGAGGGAATTAGTGTGAGCAAGAGTAGACTAATGAGTGATCTTCAAGTGTAAGAGTGGAGGGATAACAAGTGTACAAAAGTGAGGTTGTATTGTAAAACCCTTTGGCTCAACTAGAGGGACTTAGTTGGTGCAAGGGTGAGCCTACTTTGTGTACAAGAAGATTATTGCCTCACTTTCCTTGAAGAGGCACTACTAGTAGTTATCTGGACAAGACTCCAAGCTTGAGAAGCTTGGGAGTTTGGTTTGATACTCTCTATCTCAATCATCTTTATATTTGTTCTTTGAGCTTCAATTATTGAATATGTTTTGTATTCATTTGTGCTTAAGTGTTTATTTGTTGTATAAAGTTTGCATTTCTCATTAAGCACATCAAAAGGATTATTTTTTTTGAAACAACCTAATTCACTCCCTCTTAGGTTGCTTTTTGGGCTAACACTTTTTTCAACATTACAAAATATAGGGGATTATTACAAATGTTAAAATCATAAATGTGACTTTTTCCCAAAAAACACAACTCACGTCCTTTCCAACCATCCATAATATTATGCCCATAGTATTGATGTTGTGCACCTCCAACACTAACTACTAAGGTGATAGGTAGAAAGAAAGATAAAATAAATGAAGTAAATTTGCTAAATAAGGCTCAAAATGTGAGACTAAGAATAAAATGACATTTAGATGGGCATTTTGATTAAACAAAAACTAAGGCTTATAATGCTTCAAATGGTGAGGCTAAGGATAAAATGACATTTAGGTTGGCATTTTGGCGAAAAACGGTCCAAAGAACTTGTCTAAATCATTTCCTTGGTCTAAAATTCTCTGATACTTTGCAAGTATATAAATTGCACACAATTCCAACGAATGTCACAAGAAAAACAAATATTGCAAGGCAGTCATGATTAATACTCATTAAAAATCATCTCACTTTCTTATCCTCACTCAAGGTAATATATTTAAGCGTATTAGTGATAACACTTCATAATTCGAAGGATTCAAAGAGCAATAAAAAACTTATATGCATTTTCAATCTATAAATTCTAACAAGATTAGTTCCATTTGAAACATTTTTAAACCCTCGACACGTATCACAAAAATTAGTTAACTCACACAAGATACTAAAAGGGAATTTTTTTTGGTTTAACCTTCTACAATATTTCAGGCAAAGAGGATATAGAAATCCTGAAGGCTGGCATCCGATGCTAGGGAGTCTTTTATACAGTTAGAATGACATCAAGACTAATAAAAACTTCCTAAAATCTTAAAAATCTTTTTAGATTTTAGAAAAATAATTTCCAAAAAGAAAACCTAATTATAAAACAAATACGCCACCAAAGATGAACACGAATATAACAATCATTCATAACACATAACACATATTCAGAATCACACCACCAACACACAAACACACCCCCAACGTAAAATGAAACATTGTCCCTAATTTTTTGCACACAAAGAGAAAGTTAACAAATAACAAAAGCATAATAAGAAATAAACACTCCCCTGATATCCATGAGTTGCATTTATTCCCCATCCTCATCATCATCATCATCATTTCTTGTGGAATCTTTATTTTCCTCTTAATCACTGCCATCATCGTCGTCTTCCTCACCACTCTCATCAAATTTAGGTGTCTCGGGTAAGACTAGAGCTTCATGCATGTCAACCCCAGAGACCTTGCCAATGTAGGCAATCAACCAACCTATGGCCTTCATGTATTCTTGTCGATGCTCTATGTTGATTTGTCTCTTCAACCTTGATAACCTATCATCCATGTGACAAATTGAACTCGTAGATTGAATAAAGCTTACCTCACTACTTTTTGGGTTCTTTTCTTCCTTAGGAAGCATTCTTGTTATAGCTCATCCATCAATGGGTTTTACCGTTAAGACTTCCGTGTCCATGGCTTCGTTCCATTTTACACCTGCATGGAGACGTAGTTGGGTGATTAAATAGGGGAACCAAAGTCTCTCACTTTTGATTTTGGCTGTACGCAAAGTTTGAGCATGAATAACCTGGCCAATATCAATTAATTACCCTTCAAGAAGACAAAATAGCAACAAAACTCTATCAATATTGATGACCGGTTGGAACTAAATTGGTGTTTATAAAATTGAAGAAAACTTTAGCAATAGGACTCAAATGACTACTTGGAAATGAAATTTTGGTTCTTGAAGCATTTTGTTCTCTTTTCCAAGTCACATCAACACCATTGCATATTGTTTTAGCTATCATATCCAAAGTTTCTTTGGTTCAAAGTGTCTTTGATAAGGAAATAAATCATCATTACCTGTTTTTGCCAAACCAAAGAAAGAGTTTAAAGATTCATGTGTCCATAAAACTTTGACCCCTTGCACAAAAACAAATCCATTGTCATGTTTTAAGAAATTGGCACAGAACTCTCGAACTATTTCCTGTATAGAAAATTCTGGATGTGTGCACAATGCACCTCAATGCCGATTATTAATGTTTTTCTTTACCTCGGCCATTAGGCCGTTACCTGCCCAATTCAAGTCCAATTTAAACCCCCTTTCTAATAGTAGGTTTTTATTGTTTTCCTCCTCTACATATCTTTGTAAACTTTTTGGGAGGTGAAAATTTTCTTGTCAAATTTCCTCTTGGAGCTAGACTCCTTGGCCAATTTTTTACCCTTAGGAGGCTAGTAAAAATTTCCAATATAGACCCAAAATTAAAATTGAATAGAACCAAATTGAAGTACCCACACACCAAGTAGCACAAATTACACCAAGAACCATCTTCCTAAGATGCCAAACAAACTAATTTCAAGCAAAAAGATTCAAATGCATGCTTTACTAAGTACACATGAACCCACAAATTTAATCTCACATATATGGAATAATTAGTTAAAAGCATGAAATTAGAAGGATTTCACTAATTTGTAGCTTTTAAAAGACTTAATGCTTGATTTTTGGCTCCTAGTAACTTTCCCAAGAAAATGTTTTCATTGGAGTTCTTGCTTTCCACTTTTACCCCTTCTTCAAATCTGAAAATTGCAGCAATTTAGTCATTTTTTATGTTTAGATTCAAGAATTTGGGTGAATTGGTTTTGTGTGGGGATGGATGGGGAAAGGTTTAGAGGTGTTTAGGGGTAATTTGAAAGCGTTTGAAGGAGTAGAGAATGAATGGGCATCAATGTTGCAGCCCTACTTATCCCTCTAGCTCTCAACCTAGGCACCCCTCCCAGGCCCGTGGGAAGCCATCAAATGGCTGAGCGCAGCTGCCATTGGTCTGGGCTCCACATTTAGCTAGTGCCTGGCTGTGAGCCTTTCGCCATTTTCGATACATTTTGGACCATTTTTTATGTGTAGTTGAAATTTTTTTTCATAAACTCCCTCCAAGCATCATTTATCGGCTAAAACATCAAATTAATTTAAGTTATTCTAACAATAAAATATGTTACAAATTGGAAATTAAGTACAAGAATTAAATGTCAGAGTAAGAGACGTGCGTTGCCCACACTAAGTGCTTGTTTAACGTCTTTAGCTAGACGTTACTATTGTTTTCCTGGACTTATTAACTCCATTGATGTGGTTTGCAAGTCCATGTCCCCATCGAAATAGGTTTTCACCAAATGGCCATTTATCTTGAACTGATTTCCTATGCCATCCACTAATTCAATTTCTTCGTAATGGAAAACCGTTGTTATTACATGTGGCCCCATCCATCTAGACTTAAGTTTACTGGGGAAGATTTTTAATCTTTAATTGAATAGCAAAACTTGTTAACCCTCCACGAACTCTCGTTGGACAATACAATGTCTATCATGCTACTTAGTTTTTTCTTTGTACTGCTTTGCATTCTCATATGCATTGAATTGGATTTTATCCAGCTCATTGAGTTAGAGTAAACATTTCTCGCCTTCTACTTTCAAATCAAAAATTTAAGTTTCTTTACTCTCCAATATGCCTAGTGTTATAATTCTAGTGGTAAGTGGCAAGCTTTCCCAAAAATCAACCTATATGGTGACATATTAATTGAAATTTTGTATGCCATTCTATTTGTCCCATAAGACCTCATCGAGACATTTTACCCAATCTTTTTGTGTAAGGCAAAGCGTCTTTTCTAGGATATTCTTTATTTCTCTATTGGAGATCTCCACCTAGCCAATTGTTTGTGGGTAGTAAACTAGTGCAACCTTATGTCTGACCCCATACTTTACAAAAGTGCTTCAAATTGTTGGTTGCAAAAGTATGATCCACCATCACTTATCACCGCTCTAGGAGTACCAAACCATGTAAATATGTTGTTAAGGAATTTTGGTATTGCACCCACATTGCGTCATTAGTAGGTAGTGCAATAGCTTTTACCCACTTGGAGATGTAATCCACAGTCACCAGTATATACTTATTGGACCCATGAAATCCATCCTCCATACATCAAATATCTCCAATTCTAGAATATTGTCCAGTGGCATTTCATTCCTTCTAGAGATATTATCCATTCTTTGAAAGAAGGGAAGCCACATGAATCAATAGAAAGATGTATCACTTGTTCTTCCATGGATAACACCGTAGTAGAGATAGAATGAGACCAAAGAATCCAAATAGCACATTCAGAATTTGAAACAGAATAAGAAAACCCTCATTTACGTTGCATGTCTACAAACCTTAGTGGTTGCCAACATGGGCTCAAAAAGAGCAATCAATTGAACCATATTAATCTTAATAAGATTTATCAAACGTCTAAAGAGGACTTTGTTAGCAATTCCTCTAATATTCCATAGCATGATATTCATTAATGAATCGGGAAAGAGATATCCACTTGATTAGAGAGACTTTGCAACACTCCTGGTGACAATAGAAGTTCTAGCCTCATAAATATTTCTGCTACATGATTTTTTCGAAATAACATTTGAGTTAGTCAACTTGATATAATGCACTTATCCTCTGCCGTATGTTGACTCTTTTCCTTGGATTTTGAATTTTGAATCTCTGATTTGTCGAAACCATAATCTGGCTGAACAATCGGTGATTGTGTGACACCCATAACCGGAATCAGCTCAACCTAACTAGCATGCTGATCCTTTTCATGTGCTGTTCCAGAGGGTCCTCCATTCAATTATTGAACTAGAACCATTTGGTACTTGGGATTTTTACCATGTACTACAATGGTCTTCCCTTTCGCTTGCTGATCAGATGCAGCTTGAGTTCCTTGATGTTGCATATGCTTCCCTTGAGCTTGTGGCCCATTAGCAGGCTTCTGAACATTTCCTTCAGAGTAATTAGACATATGGTAACCTTACTTGTAACATCTTCTGAATATTGGCAGTTCCTTGTAATTGATGTATTTCTACCATATTCCATCATCACCAACCCCAATCATAACCTTGAGTGTACCAAAAGATCCACCTCTACACACACCTTACCAACATTTGGCCATATGAAATTAGTAGTAGCTAAATCCAATTTTAGTGGTTTTCCCACAGCTTGAGCAAGAGAAAATGCTGACGTTTGTTAAAAATCAAACATGTTATCCATATAGGGACAACTGAAGGTTCAATCTCCAGTTAGAATAAAGGATGCTATTTGAACACACGCGTGTAAAAACTATTAATGAAGCAAGTACTTTTTAACCAACACCTAAGATAATCTTTTTTCAAAGAAAATCTGATCAGAATGTGTTTCGTAGTTAAGAAATCCAATAGTTAAATCTCCTTTGAATCCAATTATTTGGAAAGTCTTTCTGAAGGTTTCCATGTTAGACTTGACCCTAGGAAACTTTCTCATCAACACTCATTGAAAAGGCTCTACCAACTTTTCATCTCATTTACAGGAAAGAAAATTGTTGACTGACACTTTTTGTAAGTCTTCAATTACTTTAACTGGCCTTCCACCATGACATCCTGAGGTTTGGAAGGTTTTAGAACCTTGTAAAACAATAGCTAAAGAAGGGGTTTGCCCTTTAGCCATTTGCTGAGGCATAATCAAAACAATGGCAGAAAGTTTAGAGAGAGTGAATTCTAGGGAGAAAGGAGAGAAAAAGTCTAGACAACAAAATATCATCAAATTTTCACAAGAATTATATTATCATGCGTAATATATGTTACGCCCCAAAACTAAAATGTTGGCATGCTGCATCTCGAGATAAACCCAATCATGCATGGCCTGGATAATAAAGTGATACAATAAATCAAAATAATAGTACTAGAATGAAAATACACAATATCTAATTAAAACAAACACTACAAAATAATACGCGATTAGCGACAAAATTTTAGCGACGGACAAAATTTGTCGCTAATTAGGGACGAGTTTAGCAACGAATTTACTATTTGTCTCTACTTCGTCACTGAATTTGTTATGCTAACTAGTAACAAAAAATTTTGACACAGTTTTTGTCGCAAATTTCGTCACAAGTTATAGCGCGTAAGGGCGCAAACTTTAGCAACGGGATATCGTCGCTATTTTCGTCCCTAAATTAGCAACGAAAAAACCTCGTCGCTAACTACGTTGCTATGGTTGGAATAGTGTGTGTCGCTAAATTTGTCGGTAACCTTTATCCCGCCTAAACAATCATTGAGCAGGAAAGTAAAAAATTTTCGTCGCTTCGCTAACAACTGTACATAATGGCATACAATTGGCATGCAATAGTTTGTTTGTCGCTAAAGATGTCGCTAATTTGCGACGAATCCGTCTTGTCGCTATTTTTTTACCTTTTATTCTCCTGCCATTTCTTCTTCTTCTTCTTCTCATTTCACTCATTTTTTTTCTCTCCATCTTTAACAGCATAATCTCACATCTCTCTACCATTTTCCTTCCCAGCTAGCTTTATACTCTCTCTTTGTCAAAATCTCACTCCCTTCTCTATCTTTTCTCTTTCCTCTCACACACAAATTCACCTACTCTTACTCCATTTCACCTCCACCACCACTAGGACCACCCACCACCATTAGCACAACCCTCAACCCCTGTCACCACTGTGAGCCACCTTCAATCACCTCTCTCTCATGGCTGTAAGAAAATTTTATTTATTTCATTCTTATTTAATTTCAATTATAATGTAAATTAGGGTTCTAAATTCTATAAATTTTTATGATTTTAATGTTTGTTGCCTTTATATTTTTGGGTTTAGGGTTATTTAATTATATATGGAATTTTAGTTTTAGGATTAAATATATGTGTAATTTAGCTCTTATGAAAAGTTAATTTTAAGTGTAATTTTAGGGTTTATTTATTTTTCATACTTGTAATATTGGTTCTAAATTCCATAAATTTTTATGATTTTAATGTTTGTTGCCTTTCTATTTTTGGGTTTAGGGTTATTTAATTAAATATGGAATTTTAGTTTTAGGATTAGATAAATGTGTAATTTAGTTAATCTTATGAAAAGTTAATTTTAAGTGTAATTTTAGGGTTAATTTATTTTTCGTACTTGTAATATTGTTCTAAATTCCATAAATTTTTATGATTTTAATGTTTGTTGCCTTTATATTTTTGGGTTTAGGGTTATTTAATTATATATGGAATTTTAGTTTTAGAATTAAATTTATGTGTAATTTAGCTCTTATGAAAAGTTAATTTTAAGTGTAATTTTAGGGTTATTTATTTTTCATACTTTTAATATAATTTTTTTTTGGTTTAGTATAATTAAAAAAAAAAAATCCATTTAACTTATAGTATAAGACATTTTAAATGAAACAATAAAATAAGACAATATTAATAGACTCAATATAATAGTCTTACAAGAGAAAAATCAAGAAATGTTTATATATTGAGATATTGTTCTAATTGTTTGAAAATATATATTGATAATAACTCTAAATATTTAACTATATTAGATTATTGAAATTAACATCTAGGAGTTAAAAGGTAATTTAGTGTTTAGTACCTCAAACGAATATTTAGGTGCCACTCATTTTTCTTTTTGCATCCGGTATTAGTTCACTTCTAATTGTTAGGCTTTGTTATCTAAGTATGTCTCGACTTTTTAATATTTTAAGTGTTGAAAACTTGTGACCTACAAGAAAATTGTAGATTGCACAATGGTTGTACGGTGTATTGTAAATAATGAACGAACCATATAAACTACAATAAGAAAGTTTAATTAAGTTCAATTTTATATTCGTTAATTGAAGAATTGCTTTTCCAACTTTAGCTAATACCAGTTTATGCATTCGATGTAAGTAATTGTGTGTTAACTGAGTACAATTTAGTGAATTTTGTTTAAATTAGTTTATGAAAAGTAGTACTATTTGGTGTTATGTTTTTTATGATATTTGTTTGGTTCATATGGTTGAATATTTTGATTGTTGGTTAATTCTAAATATTTGGGAAAAAGGTCAAAATATAGGGGAGGCTCTGCCGAATTTTTTATAAATATTTGGCATTAATAAGATAAGTTTATATTAAGGTTTAATTAGGGTAAAGATTAAATAAGTTTGTAATTTATTAGTTTTAGTAGACACTTTACTATTAATTTCATTCTTAACGCTTTAATAAATATTATGTTTATTAAACTTTTTTAGTACATAATTTTACTATTTTTAAAGCTTTAGTACATAAAAAAATATTACTAATATTGTACTACTATTTTTAAAACCAGTAGTAATAATTTATAACATCTGTCCAGTGTAGTGCTATTTTTCAAGAGAATTATATTGATGTTATATTTTTTGTACTTTTTTTTAGTAATATAATTTTAAAGACACTAGTTTTATACTACTTTATTGCTATTTTCCTTGTGTAGTTTCATTTTTATGAGGTTTGAGTACCATTTTACAGATTATTTACATTAATCTTAGTGGTGTTATTAGTGTATTATAACTTAAACAACTAATACATCCTCTGGTATCTACTAGGCAGACAAGGACCGAGAAGCTGAGGTGCATCAACTGTGGAAAAAGCTCTATGTCAAGGAAGAAATCATGCATATCATGACCCAGAGGCTAGATGGACTCATCGATGCATTTGATGCTCTTCGAGAGGAGATCAGGCTCTTTGGAAAGAGATCACCAACTTACAAAGTCAAAATTAATCTAATTATTCGGTTCGTGCAACGGATTTCTAGATTTAGATTTTTTTGTTTTCATATTTCATGTACTATGAACAATCTTTTATATATTATAATTGCATTTAATTTGTTATGTATTTTAATTTTTAATTTTATTTCTTTCATTTGTTGCTAGTTTTTTTTTTTTAAATAAAAATAAAAAACAAATTCGTCGCTAAATTCGTTGCTAAACATATTTTTTTAAAAAAATCAAACACCAAAATTCGTCGTTAAAACTTTCGCTCACTTTTTATTCATAAAAAAATTATTTAGTTTTCGTCGTAAAACTCGTTGCTAATGTTGTGTTGCTAAATTCGTCGCAAATATTGTCGCAAGCTGCGTTGCAAATTTCGTCGCTATTCCTTGTCGTCGCTAAATTAGCGATGGTGTCCTTTTTTCATCGCTAAGTGATTTGCGACGGCCAAAAAAGCGTCGTTCCATTTTTCGTCGCTAAATCTGTCGCTCAGACAGTTAGCGACGAAAAATGCGTTAAATTTTCTTCGCTAATCGCTTATTATTTTGTAGTGAAAAAGGAATAACGTAAGTTCACCTCTAACAACTAGAAAACAACAGAGATTCTTAAATGTCAAAGAGAACATAGGCCACAACAAAAGGTCATCAACATAAGATGCTATTCAACTAAACCTCACTCTTGAGGGTTGTATTAGTCATATACATAATCATAATCATAGATCTACTCCCCAGTAGGCCCATCTCACTCCTATGATCATACTAGTACTCGAAAGTTGCAAAATGTTAAATATGTGGAATGACCAACGCATACTCAACAAGTAGTTCATGTATCTTTCGACCAGATTGTGCAAGAAACATAGTATTATTAATCATAAGCAGCAATTGGAGCCAAACCTAATATAACTATTAGGAACCTGCTAAACAGGGCCAAAGACAAAACAGTGATAGAGACAAATATGAGAACATTATTATTCTTAACAAGTTACCGAAGTTCACTATGAGAAAAATATACAAATACCATGAATAACACAAGAAACATAAATCATTTTGCAAAATTAGGCTGTACTAAAATAACATATAATCGGAAAGCTATTTACCAAATGCTCTATCCTCTTTACATGTTAACATATTTTCATAAACCATATAGAGTTCAAAATCATTTTCTAAAAGAATGAAAAGAGGCATGAACTAATGTCGGAAGCAACTAGGTTTAGATAATTTAGTTGATCGGGCTCTATGGGTTCACTAGCACCTAAACATATTTTATAAAAAAAAGGATTTAGCAAAAAAATTACAACACAAAAACCTAGGAGAACTCAAAAATATGTACGAAGAATTCCCCAACCAAAATCCAATCAAATCAACACTGTATAGTAGGTTCAATATTACAAAGCATAGCCGATTCTTTAAGGTGCAGCCCTTATGCTGTAAGGCCTTAGTTGGGTGTCGTGTGGCATGAAAACTCAAAAAAATCTATAAAAATAGATTTATTTTACCATCTAGAATAGTAGTATTTTCCTAGGGTTTCACCCAGTTTAAGTTGATTTGAGTATTTTTTTCAAACTTTTGTTTCAAGTGCATGTTTTTGCCTATTTAGGGTTTTGAGTGTTATTTTACGTATGTTTTTGTTATGTTTACTATTTAGGTTATTTAATGTTAATTATAATTCTATTTAGTTTCTTTTATAGGACTAAGCTTGTCCTAGAGTCAGCACGAGAAACTATGCAATAATCAGACGATGATCAGCAATTTTCAGCGTGAAACACTGAAGATAAAGCATCCAAAGTATTGTCTAGAATTTTGTGCCCAAAAAACCATGCTGTAGTCCAAGTTTGATACTGGCATACTTGTCCAAATCATGATAAAAATTGGCTAATGCTTTCTCCTCCAAACGCATCTTTTGGACTCTTTTTCTCAGAAACAATTAGAATAGTAAAGAGTCTTCTTTTTGCTTCCCACTTGTGGAGGAAATTTTCTAGTATAGGTTTTCCTATGTCTTCTTGAGTCATAATCTTGATTTCATAGTTGAAGATTGAAGCTTTCTACTTACTTTATGTTTAATCACGTTTACTTTATTAGTAAATGCATATTTGTTGAGTGTATTTTCTCAATGCAAATATCAAGTTTAAAATTTTCCTTTTTCACTAACCTGAATATCTACTTTCACAAGTATATGGAGTATGATAGTAGCTAGAGCAAGAGACTCGTTCCCTCGAGGATTTGAGTGCAAGTGCTTAGATGTCATCTAGCCAAAATGACAAGCATGTAAAGAAAATCATTGAATTAAAGCAAGAGGAAACTAAGCAAAATAACAAGTATTGAAGACAAGTAGGATATCCAAATACTTTGGATTAGCTACTCCCTTAGTTAGGTTAATTTGCTTGGTTAACTAAATGCGGCTCAATTAGTGGTTACTCTCTATAGCATATCAATCTTCGGTCCCATTTTTGGGGCGTGACATCAGCACTTTCACTCAAATCAACTATGAAACGAAGATTTGCTCTAGCTACTATCAGACCTGTCTCTTATACACATCTAGATGTGTATAAGAGACAGGAAAATTGGACTGCATTTATTGTACTCTAGAGAATCTGTCTCTTATACACATCCCTCTCCAAACAAAAGAGAAGCTTGGATTATCCGCAGAGTCCTACCAATGTGGAATTTGGAGAAAATCTAAAAGTAACGCGGAGAGTCAAAAACGAGCACCTAATCTGAAAAATTATAAATCACGTGGGGTGAGCATAACTAGCTCATGGATATCATAAAAGCTCTTCAAATGGGGCCAAGCATTGCGATAAAAGAAAACATAAAGATAATAACATTTGTGAAGACCATAGTCATGACAGCAGTTTCTAAAATGTCTCATGCCATTTAAACGTCAGGCATGTCCAAAACATAGCCAAAAAGATCCAATCATTTCAAAACATAGTATGCTAAAGCATATCGAACAAATCCAAGTACAGTTTCAATCCGGAATATAATGAAATAGCATGAGTATCTTTTAGGCTCAAAGGTATGACCTACAGTACTAGCCAAATCTAGTAATCTACCACACCTACTAGTCTGACCTGGAGGTCAAGTTATCCCAGCACAAGACCCCGATCAAATAGTTCAAAACATTCACCATGGCGTCCCATCGGTCAGACTAGTAGCTGTCTCCCGGATTGAAACTGTACTTGGATTTGTTCGCTATGCTTTAGCATACTATGTTTTGAAATGATTGGATCTTTTTGGCTATGTTTTGGTTTGCCCTGTCTCTTATACACATCTAGATGTGTATAAGAGACAGCATCAGTATTAATAGGGACTATATCAACTTGTAAAAGTGCAGTTCAAACATCATACACTTGACCATCCAAACATATTTCGAAAGTCGTTAAACAAAATACAAGTGGAAGAGGGTCTATGTTACCCACCTATCAAAGCAAAACTGCACAAATGATCACTGAACGCGATCGCCGGCGGTAGGTGGCGTGGTACCTAAAACAGGTATAAGAGGACTCTTAGAAGAGATGTAGAAGTTAAAGAATGACTAGGGAAGCGAAACGACGTGAAGCGATAGAAAACGACACCAAAAAATTTTGGTACACGGCCCAAATGGCACAAACTTATGTAATAGAACCATCAAACCATTTCTTAACTATAAAACCGAATATTTCCACACTTACAAAATTCCTTCTTAGTACAAGATGCTACAACACAAAGTTCATCAATACAAAACCTATCGTGAGCATAACAGCTATGATATCATAAAAGCTCTTCAAATGTTATACAAGCATTTCGATAAAAAAACATTAACATAATAACATTATCTTAAAACCATAGTCATTATACAGTTTTTGTATTTTGTCTAATGACATTTCGTCAATAAACCATAATCATAAGTAGTTTCTAAAATGTCTCATGCCATTTAAACGTCAGGCATGTCCAAAACATAGCCAAAAAAAGATCCAATCATTGTCTCTTACACAGTATGTTAAAGCATAGCGAACAAATTCAAGTACAGTTTCAAATCCAGAATATAATAAAATAGCATGAGTATCTTTTAGGCTCAAAGGTATGACCTACAAGACTAGCCGATATAGTAATCTACCACACCTACTAGTCGACCGGAGGTCAAGTTATCCCAACAAGACAGTCAAATAGTTCATAATCACACATCCAGATGACTATAGAACCGGTTCTCCCCAAATCAAACATTTCCAAACACATCCAAAATTATATACCTAGGTCACCTATGAGCCAAAACAGTCATAAAATGCTTTCATATCAAAAGAGTTTGCAAACATATCAATTGATTAACATAAAATAGCTTGGTCCCGATTTCATATGTAATAGTTCCAAAACTTGGTAAAAGTGCAGTTCCAAACATCATACACATTCTAAAATCCATCCTGATGGTTTTAGGTGTTTTCCTTTGTTGTGGGATGCTATTGATATCTGTCTCTTATACACATCTAGATGTGTATAAATGATCACCGAGCGATAGGTGGCGTGGTACCTAAAACAGTAAAGAGGACTCTTAGAAGAGATGTAGAAGTTAAAGAATGACTAGGGAAACGACGACAAACGATAGAAAACGACACCAACAGCTCTTTTCAAAAATGACCTTATCACAAATTCCACCAAGACAAGCTAAAACCCCAAAACACTTAGTTAACCCCTCAAATTCGTATCCTAGATTAGGAGATAATAAGCTTTTTTCGAGAAAACCGAAAAAACTTCGTCTCCTCTAGGCTATAAGTAGGTTATCCTCCTGCCAACAAAATCCAATACCTTGGAATTGGATCTGTCTCTTATACACATCTAGATGTGTATAAGAGACAGAATCAATACTTCCAATGCATAAACGGAAAGATTCACCGGAGTCTAGATAGGTTTTGTACAAATGAAGAAATTAAAGCTTGTCTCATCCTTACATAAGTATAAATGTCTTATACACATCTTAAAATCTTAACCTTTCAAGTAAGATTTTATGTACTTGAGAAGGTAAGAAAATTATGGGGAAAATGGGGAAGAAATTGTACACAGATAGAACTACTAAGAGACAGATTACACACCTTGTATAATGACAAAGGAAGAAGTGATAATCGTACAATATTGAGAATTGAAGAGCTTTTATGATACTGTCTCTAACCCAAAAACTAATGTGTTTGCTAGTAAATTAACATTTTATTTTTTTTGAATAATTCAGCCTTCATACAACACTCACACACCACAATGCACTAATTACACTTAGTCCAATTTTTGACCCGTTTAAATAAGTTTGATGGTTCTATTACATTGCGGAAAAGTTTGTTGAAGTAAAAACGATTATGCGTATGCTTTATGTGTTACGGTCTTGATGTGTGGGGCGTGTTATCTGTCTCGTTTCAAATCTAGATGTGTATAAGAGACTTATTAACCTCTAGCTGACTATCATACCAATTGAGCTCTTGATACAGGTTTATTAACCTCTCCTTTATTCCTCCTTAGTTATGGTTAATCTTGGAACTCGGCTCAACTAGTGGTTATCTCTCTTAGCAATCAATCCCTTGACCATTTGAATTCTAAAGCCGCCAGAAATGAACCAATCCATACCCAAAATTAAATAATGGTACACCGCCCAAGTCGCAAGTACAAACGATGAGCAACAAACTAACCGCAATGTAATAGAACCATCAAACTTTCCTATAAAAACCGAATATTTCATTTTACACCGAATTACAAAATTCCTTCTTAGTACAAAACAAACCAACTCCAAAACCTATCTAATATACCTCTCCAAACAAAAGAGAAGCTTGGATTATCAGATTATCCCTACCAAGAATGTGGATAAAAATCTAAAAGGAAAATCCTCTAATCTAAAAAATTATAAATCATCTAGCTCAGTTATCATCTCTTCAAATGGGGCCAAGCATTGCTAAGAAAACATAAAGATAGGCGATAACATTTGTGAGACCATAGTCATGAAGCGAAATGTCTCATGCCATTTAAACGCATGTCCAGCCAATCCAACATCTTCAAAACATAGATGCTAAAGCAACAACAAGAGTACAACCGAAAGATATAATAAGCATGTGTATCTTTTAGGCTCACCTCTCAAATCTACCCTCTAGATCACTGAAACAAGTCAATAGTTCAATAACTCCATGGCGTCATTGATGACTATAGAACCGGTTCTCCCCAAATCAGATCCAAAATTATATACCTAGTCACCTATGAGCAAAACAGATAAAATGCTTTCATATCAAAACAGCTTTGCAAACATATCAATTGATTAACACTTGGTCCCGATTTCATGTGTAATAATTCAAAACTTGGTAAAAATCGTTCCAAACATCATACACATTCTAAACCTCGAAAGACTATTTCAAAGTCGTTAAACAAAATACCTATGTTACCCACCTATCAAAGGGACTGATAGGCGATTCCTAAACAGTATAAGCTCGATACCAAAACTTAGATGTCACGCCCAAAAATGGGACCGTAACACGCGCGCTAATATACACATCTAGCCAAAGGGCAAGGCACAAACGAACAGAGCAACAAACTTAACCGCAATGTAATAGAACCATCAAACCATTTCTTAACTATAAAACCGAATATTTCATTTTACACAAAAAAATACGAATTACAAAATTCCTTCTTAGTACAAAAGATGCTACAACAAAAACAAAGTTCATCAATACAAAACCTATCTAATACACTACCCCTCTCCAAACAAAAGAGAAGCTTGGCAGATTATCCGCAGAGTCCTACCAGTAATGTGGAATCTGGAGAAAATCTAAGAGTTGTATAAGAGACAGATCTAGATTCATTACCTAAGAGCCAGTGTTTTACTCATGGTGATTTTATATATAATTCTGGATGTGACATTAAAATGTCTTGGATTTGGGATGCCAAGCCTATCTCTTTGATATCTAGAAAACATAAGAGATAACATTTGTTAAAACCATAGTCATGAAGCAGTTTCTAAAATGTCTCATTCGGTTAAATGTTCAAAGAAAACTGAGCTTATCTTATAGCACATCAGATGTGTTTCCCATGGATGACTATAGAACCGATTCTCCCCAAATCAAACATTTCCAAACACATCCAAAATTATATACCTAGGTCACCTATGAGCCAAAACAGTCATAAAATGCTTTCATATCAAAAGAGTTTGCAAACATATCAATTGATTAACATAAAATAGCTTGGTCCCGATTTCATATGTAATAGTTCCAAAACTTGGTAAAAGTGCAGTTCCAAACATCATACACATTCTAAAATCCATCCAAACATATTTAGAGAGTGTATAAGAGACAGGTGATCATTTGTGCAGTTTTTGCTTTCTTAGACCTAACATAGACCCTCTACCACTTGTAGAACGCAATCGCCGGCGGTAGGTGGCGTGGTACCTAAAACAGATAAGAGGACGTTTAGAAGAGATGTAGAAGATTAAAGAATGACTAGGGATGCAAAAACGACGCGAAACGATAGAAAACGACACCAACAGCTCTTTGGTCAAAAATGACCTTATCACAAATTCTGACCAACTTCGACAAGCTAAATCCCCTGTCAAAACACTTAGTTAACCCCTCAAATTCGTATTACAGCTAGATTAGGAGATAATAAGCTCAGTTTTCCAGAAAAACCAAAAAAACTTTGCCTCTCCCTAGGCTATAAGTAGGTTATCCTCCCTGCCAACAAAATCCAATTCCAAGGTATTCAAGGGACCTTGGTTACAACCCAACTCTTGGAAAACAACATATTCTAACCAACCAATGCATAAACGGAAAGATTCACCGGAGCAATAGCCGGGACTATATCAATAGCACCCCACAACAATCCATACCCCATAACCACTACAATTAACTCTATTACAACATTAGAGCAACAACCTATGGGTGGAATTCCCTCTTTACTACCAAACTGAAATTTTTACCGATTAGCCACACGCATGATTCAAACATGCTTCCTATCCAAACTAACCTTAAAACACTCTTAAAACATCATTATATGCATAGACATAAGCATTCATAGCATAACACTCTAGGGCCACATATGGAAGACAAAACCCCAACTCATAATCTTAAAATATGTAATCTAACCGTGGAAAGTTGTTAAAAATCAACCCCAATCACTTCCCAACCTCCAAAACACTAAAAACAACATGCACATAAAGATAACATATTTTTTTTCCTACAAAGAAAATTTTTTGAAATTATCCTACAAAACTTGAAATTAAAGTCTTGGATCATAAAGCCCATAAGCCAGCCATAAGTGCTAAAATACATAAAATCTTACCTTCCAAGTGATTTATACTTGATATCCAAGAAAATTTTGGGGAAAATGGGGAAGAGAAGTTTCGGCCAGCAGCTATGTAAATGAGGTTGTACAAAACAAGTTGAAGACTAAAAAGATTCCAAGGTTGACCCAAATAGTTCCCCATTTGACCAAATAGTCTCCAAGTTGACTATTTAACCCAAAAACTAATTTTAGCTACTAAATTAACATTTTTTTTTTCTGAATAATTCAGCCATCATACAACACTCACACACCACAATGCACTAATTACACTTAGTCCAATTTTTGACCCGTTTACCCGTCGGAATCGAAATCGCGTAAACCGAAAAATTTGCCGAATTGAAAAACGAATAAGTTGAAGTACTTTATGACTAAAAATAATATGAAAAACATTTTAAACCAGTTAAAAATCAAAGAACAAGGCTAGTAAAATACTGGGTTTCACATTAACAAACCAATTAGGTAAATAATATTTTGGCCAGACTACTATCTCGCCAAATCTAGTTGTTAGATTTTCTAAATTTAGAATGCAACTTTCTGTATTTTACCTTAGATTACCTAATTGAATAAAGAATTGGCCATTTTTCTTAAACCCTCTCTCAAAATCCTCACTATCTAATTTTTCCCACCATTTCATCTATTATCCAAGTAAATCAACTATCACCACTCAAGGATTCACATAATCCTTTTCCAATCTTGAACTAAATTAGCTACTCATAACTAAAGAAACACAAAAATGCATAATACTCATAATAATTTTATTCATAATAACAACTAGGTGAATGGAAAGAAAATAGCAACTTCTTATACTAAATTATAGTTAGAAAGAAACCCAACAAATTAAGCTAAGAAAGATAGAAACTTTCAATAATTAAAAGCTAGAATATAAGAAATTAAAATGCTGAAAATATAAGAATAGAAGTGTTAAGTTACTTTTCTCTCTACCTAATTTTATTTAGACACTTGTCTAACTAAAACTATTACTTTACTAGCTAATGACACTTGTACTTCTATTCGAAGGTAAAATACGCAAAGTTTTCTACCCAAGTAAAATGAACATTAGTTCAAATTACTCATGATAATAATTCTCCGACTGTGTTGTAACAATTGTGTGTTGTAAGTCTCGGACCGCAGTCTGAATTCTTGATTTATACGTGAAACTTACTTCTCAGATGCTATAGTTTAAAATATGCTTCTTTAACTATGACACCATGGTCTGAACCCAAAAATTGGTGTAATAACCACACATTTTCCGTCAATTTGATATTCCTTAAAACATTCATTAATGTCTATTATTGAATTTAGTGACCAATTTACCCTTCTAGTTTCTAGCGTAACACTTGGACCATTTTCTAATCGTTCCACCTAGACTTTTCCAATAATTCCACATGGACTTTATCCAACCATTTCATGTATCCATTAATGTTCATTCTTATCTTTGAATAGCATTCATATTTATCTCTACTATAATGGTTAATGACTTTTTCCCTTTTCAAACATTGTTATAGTTGACGGTCAGTATTGCAATTAAGTGAAAATTGAGGGACTAAAGTCCATTTGTGGAACTTAAATCCTATACCTTAAGAAGGCACTTTAATCACTTCATTCTTCATTTTAGCCTATCAAACTACTAGTTCTTCAACATTTTCTCCCAAACTTCTTATTTCTGAAATCTTAGTAACAACTTGTAAAACAATAGAGAATACGAATTTAGAATTTGGATTGACACAAGACCTCATTAATCAATGTGAGTTTTTCGTATTTTAAGTTGAATTTGAAAGCTAGGATTTCAAGAACTGGTTTATCATGGCCTGTTGAAAAAGTGATGGGGCTGTTTTGAGGCCAAAAGACATAACTGTCCATTGGAAATGGTGATTAGAATTGCAAAATCCTATTTTTCCTCTGTCATCTGGTGATTCTTGTTTCCATTGTTTTCTACTTTGTTCAGCCTTGAATTATGGTTAGAAAAACTTCAATTACTTAAGACCTCTAAACATGAGATTTGAGGGTGCTTAATTTAGCGGTTTGCTGGTTTGACGAATTTCACATGTTATTGGTTTTTAATATTAAGGTTTTGGTATGTAATCATACTTTCACTTATCTAGGACTTCTAAAACTTGTTCATACATCTTTTAACATTTGTTTCTAAGTAGTTAGAGTGATTTTTTTCATCAAAGTGATCTACTTTGTGGCTTTGTTGGAGTGACCGGCTAGCTTGTTGATATTCACCAACTATAGCTTGTTCATGTTCACTAGCTGGCTTGATCATCCAAATTTTTCCTTCTTTGTTTTTGCTTTAGCTTTTCGATAGCATTGTACCTCAAGGTATTCTCTAATGTGTGGTGTTTCCATCTCATGGTTTTAGGTCAAGGAAGTAAGGTTTCTGACAAAGAGAATTTAGGGTTCCGAAGAAGAAATTGCAAGGTAACTACTTCTTAACCCCTCTTATTGTTTGTATGGTATACCACTAGTTTTGCAGTGATTTATGATTAACTGTTTAATAATGAAGGTAAGTAAAACTGGTTATGGTGATGTATGTGGTGCTTATGCAATCACTAGTTTTTCATGAGAGCATATTATTAAATCCCTATTCATGAACAAATTGTGTATAGAGCATCCGATTATCATTCATTTTGCATGAGCTCAATGGGTAATTAAAGTGGATTCGGTTTTTCTTTGTATTGTCATAAACAACGGCGTGCTCTACCTTGTATTGTTCCATCCAATGTATCAGGCAGACAAGAGATAGACACTTTGTGATGCCTAGTCTATTTGGACAAATAATAGATAGATTTAGATCTAATAGTCGTAAGACTTACTTGAATCATGAGCCGTGATGGCATAACATGATTTTGATCACATTCCATACTTCCAATTATGATTTCATTACATACTCTTGCACCCAAGCACTTTGTGTCACACCCTTGGAATAGGGAAATGACGCATCGCACCTCGAGATCACCCTAAGCATGCAAGGCATGTTAAAAGAGCAGTGTACAAACAATTTTACTTGTTAAACAATTTAAAACCAACCATAACAATTACATTAACACAGCACACGTATGTACAACTATCAATCCAATAGTCTCAAAGAATTAATCATGGTTCTACAAACATAATAACCCTAACTAGTCATTGGCATGTAGGCCAAACAAAAACCAAAAACCTCACGCTAAACAAACCATCGCATCTTACCTCCAATAGCTGGAGTCTATATCATATTCCCCGCCCTGCTCTGCATTCAAGTCTAGGCCAACAAGCTTCTTAGATTGGTCCTTTACTGCAAAACAATATCAAATAATGGGGAAAATAATACTTAGTAAATAGCATATAAACCTAATTATAGAAAAATATAGCAAATAAACATAACACTGTGCAAGATATACATTAGATTGATTAATCAATGTATGCATAACAATCACTAAAAAGCTTTTGGCTCACATAAGTGTTCCGGTATTGGATTCAGGTATATATATATTCTCTGCTTGAATAAACTAGGCTTGATAGAGTGTCAATATCTATCACTTGTCTTACCGATCAACTAGGTATAACAATAATTGAGTTGATTACTCGATTGTAATCATTTACATAAACATAAAACTGAGTCCACTTAAGTGATCCATTGAACTTTCATTGTCATTTATTTAATCACAATAACACTTGCAATAACATTAAACAACATAGAATGAACAATTAAACAACAAAGCACTTTTTCTATCTAAGTAATCTTTTAAGAAAATAACTATACTTACCTTAATTTCACATATTTTGTGGCTGCAAGAACATTCGTATACCGTACAGTTGATGAAAGGTGTAAATACTACTTACCTTTTAATTTTCCGCCTTGGAAACCTAACTACAGTTGGCCGAAAACCCTATCTCCTTGACCAATATTTAAAGAAGGGTAACATCATTAACTAGGACTATCTTAGGGGTACGTAATTGAGGCATTAAATCAGAAAAACAAAATATTAAAAAAAAAAGTAGGGGTAGGGCTGGAATGCTGCAGCTCTAGGAAATACGTCGTTCTAAAACGGAGATCGATACATGACATTAGTCATTTTCTTAGAATTTATGAATAAGCTGGTAGGTCACTTCAGTCCGCCATGAACCAGCTACACAGAAGTGCTAAAATTATCTTCAAACACTCAACAATTCGTCTGGAAACAAGTACAAACACATAGGAATTGAACTAGACAAGCAAAAACAAGCTTAAACCTCAAAAATCATAGCCAAAACAGTAGAATGCAAACAAGTATTAATGACCAGCCCAAACCACACTTTTAACTCCTTCGAATTAGCTGTCTAAAATATGTTTTTTTAACATAGATCAATCCTAGATAACACACAAAATCATTTGGCTACAAGAAAAGTCCAAAACAAGATTAGAACAAATTTGATTCTTAGAAGAACTAGGAAATTTTGATACAAAAACCATGGTATGATTAATGTAAAAATTATCTAATAAGCTAAAAAATCAGTTCAAGAACACTTCTACACATTCAATTTCCTTGGTTTAATCCAACATTTTGGGATACTAGAAATCAAGATTTAATCTTGAAAAAGTTGTAGGAAATTTTGTGGCAAAAACTAAGTGTGAAAATTGTTTGGAGATGATAAATGGCGGTAAAAATGCTATGGAGGTGACTTCTTAAGGAAACCAAGTCAAAATTTTCAAAATTACACTTTGTTTCTTAAAGTTGCACTTATTTGTACATTGGCCCACTAACTTTACAAATTGTCAAAAAAGGGATAATTAGTCTTTGAACATTTAAGAGTGATATTAATGGAAACTTCAGAAGGTAGGAGTTAATATAAATGGATGTGGAATCATTAGAAAAAATCCACGTGGAAGGATAAAAAATGTCTAGGTATTACATTTTCTAGTCCTTAAGAAAAGTTTCGGCCTCAAAACTTACCACACCTACGAATCAACCAAGTATGGATTCTTGTTTCGCATTTCCTCTTGAGATTCCCAAGTAGCCTCCCTCTTTGAATTATTTTACCACTTAACCTTGACAAAAGAAATAGACCGATATTGTAGGATTGTCAAGGACTTACTATCCACAATCCAAACTGGTAACTTTTCATAATCCAACACTTCCTTGACACTTATAGGTTGATACTCAATAACGTAACTTAGGTGAGGTACATATTTCTGAAGCTGAGAAATATGAAACACATTATGCACTCGCGATAATTCTAAAGGTAATGCTAGTTGATATGCCACATTCCCGACCTTTTTCATTATTTCAAAATGCCCTACAAATCCCAGACTGAACTTCCCAGTTTTGCCAAACCTCATAACCCTTCTAGTATGTGAGACCCTAGAATATACCTTGTCCCCAACCTCAAAGTTTAGCAATCTTCTTTTTGTTGGCCCAAAAAGCAACCTAAGAGGAGGGTGAATTAGGTTGTATCTAAAAACAAACCTTTTAATGTGCTAAATGGAAATTCAAACTTTATGCAACAAATGAACACTTAAGCACAAATAATCACAAGTAGAGATTCAACAATTGAATCACAAAGAACCAACAAAAAGATTAAGATTAAGAAATGACTGACAAACCAAACTCCCAAGCTTCTCAAGCTTGGATTACATTCACAAAAACCTTCTCTCCAGGCAACTACCAAGTTCTCAACTTGAAGTTCAGCCACTAAAAGTCTCTTCAAAGTAGGTGAGACAATAACCTCTTGTACACAAGTGAGGATAACTCTTACTCACACTAATTTCCTATAGCTGAGTCAAGAGTTTTACACTCACAACCTCCCTTTGTTACAATTGTTATCTCTCCACTCTTACACTTGAAGAACTTTTGCACTTCTAAGCTCTTTTCACAAAACTACCTACACTATTACAACACTATACTCACTATTGCTCCCAAATAGCTCAAGAATTACTTGTAATCAATGTAGAAGTCTCTTTAGTATGTAATTCAGGCTTAGGGGTATTTATAGTTGCCCAAAATCTGCTTCCAACAACTTTTCAATGGCTATTTTCTGTTTAATGGAAAACTAGCCGTTGGACCTTTCGGACGGCAGATGCAGTGGGTGTGCGTCCGAACGACTAACTAGCCGTTGGACCTTTCGGATGGCCGCTGCTAACCTTTGTGTCCGACGCTGCGTCCGTTCTCGGAGGGCATTCGTTCGGACGTCCGAGGATGCGTCCGAACCTGCGTTCGATCGAAGCAATGTCTTCTGGAAGTATGGTCGGATGCTGTTTTTCGTCCGAGATGGCTTCAGGTTCTTTGTGTCGGACGATTATCATCGTCCGAATTGTCTTCCTTTCAGACAATCATCAATGTCCGTAGAGTTTTTCTTGATTGTGTTCGGACAATCATTTACATCCGAAACTCCCTATTTTTCTGCACACTTGTTTCCAAACTGTTAGTGCGATTTGGTCATCATCAAAACATGATTAACAAAACTGGGGTTCAACAATCTCCCCTTTTTTGATGATGACAAATCGATTGGAAAATTTTAGAAACAACCAAAAAATATGAAGCATAAGTTAAGAAGTTGTGTCCATTTTTCTCCCCCTTTTGACATCATCAAAACAAGAAAAAGAGAATGCAATTCTGAGCTCCCCCTTAGTTTGTTTTCCCCTTTGAAAGGTGAATATAATGCAGTATGAGTACATGGAGAATAAGTCAAGTTATGCAAAACATTCCTTTTCCCTTCAAGAATATGTATTCAAGTAGATATGAGGGGGAATTCATGCAAAGAATTAAGATCAAAACAATTTTCGCTCATTCCTCACCAAAAAGCCTCATCAAATCAATGAAGCATGTGTGATGCAATTTTTTGCAAAATAATCCATTTAAAAAACAATTTTGAATGCTCCCCCTTTCTTTTACAAGTAGTGACTTATTAAAGACAAAAAATTGGGGATACATATTCCCTGGCATTCTAAACAAATTCAATCACATAGATGAGTAACATTCAAGAGAACATAGTTCAACTTAATAAATGAAAGCACGTTCTTAACACAAAATTTTAGATGTTACCCATTTTAATGTCATCTTAGCTCATATGCCTTGAGGTGATTGGATTAAAGACAAAACCCTAATACAGAATGAGTCAGTACGCTTTCTATCAGTAGTTATTCTCGGATGAGAAGCTTTGTTCTGAACCAAATCAAGTTCTAAGTCACATTCCACAACTCACAACTAATCAGGAACAAGTTTTTAACATGGGGATCATAATTGAGGAGCTTAGACCAGTTGTCTTCAGTCTGGATGCACACAGTGCACCTGGCCAGGATGGTTTTTCTAGCTTGTTCTTTGTGAAATGTTGGGATATCATCAAGGAAGATGTTAGGGCAGTAGCTACATATTTCTTCTTAGGTCACTCTTTCCCTAAATCCTTTGGTGCAACTCAGATAGTTTTGATTCCTAAAAGGCAAGATCCAATTACTTTTTCAGACTTTAGACCTATAACTCTGCGTACTATTTGCAAAGCTAGTTGTCAACAGGTTACAACCAATCATGGCAAGGATTATATCCAAGGAGCATACTACATTCATCAAAGGAAGGGACATTGGATATAACATTCTATTAGCCCAAGGGCTAATCTAGACACTTGACAAAAAAACCATGAGTCTTAATTTGATTCGCAAGCAGTTATGGAAAACGCTTGACAGGGTTTCTTGGAATTTTTTTTGTTTTAAATAATGTTTAAATTAGGTTTTGCTGGAAATCTTATTAATCTTCTTAAGTCTTTTTTTCAGAGCTTTTGGATATCAATTATGGTGGATGCCACCTCACATGGTTTTTTCAACCAAGTAAGGGGTGAGGTCGGGAGACCTATTATCTCCCCTCATCTTTCTAATTGAAACAAAGCATTGAAAAGGGGAATACATTCTCTGGTTGCTAAGAATAAGGTTGACCAATTTGCATTTCCTATAGGACATATGTCTCTTATAGCCACCTGGCTTTTGCAGATGACTTGATACTATTCACCAAAAGCTCAAAGGGTTCTCTACTAGAATTAAAGGAATTCTTCAGCATCTTTTGAGTAAGAGTCTGGGCAAAAGATTAACCCTCAAAAAGCTTTTTTATCACATCTAGAAAATGTCCTCCACACACCATCAGCTTGATTGTAAGAACATCCTTGGTTTTAAGCACTCCTCTTTGCCCTTCCATTACTTTGGCTGCAATCTACACAAGGGCAGAAACCAGTCCCCTCTCTTCCAACCCATGGTCGACAAGATATCTCAAAAGTTTGCAGGATGGAAAACCAGAGAAATTTCTTAAATTGTGCTTATTTTGAAAATCGTTCTTTTTTTATGCTGATTTGAAATGGAATGTCCGGGAGGGAGGAACTCGTATTCAATAAATGCGAGTTCAGTGAGTTCGCATTTGTTGAATGCGAGCTCTACGAAAAATAAAATTGTGAAAATTTAAAAAAAAAAAAAATTTTGATGACCTCGCATTCAGTGAATTTGAGGTCAAAGCCATTTTTTTTTTTACAAAAATTGACTGACCTCGCATTCAGTGAATGCGAGGTCAATGCAATTTTTATAAAAAAAATTGAGAGGAAGAAAATAAGGGTTATTACCACTTAGTCAATGTAAGTAGTATAGTATATTTTCATTTTGACTTGAGATGCACTTCACTATAATTAGATTTACTTTGCTTGTAGAGGCTTGTGCTTAATACAAGACATTTGCTGACAGCTTGTCATCGGCACTTCATATAGTTTTTATTTTCTTAGAACTAAATTTTGTTATTCCACTTTCAAGGAACACCTTGCATTGAGATGCGTAATATTTACTGCATTTTGTTTTCCTTGTCAAAATGTAATAAAAGGTAATAATACTTGAATCTTTCCTTTATTACAATTATAAGTTGTACAAATCTTAGTAGATGAACATAAAAACATGTGTGTATAGATATATTATATATAGATATTTCAATAAATACTTAAATTTACATAATTACTTAACTCTAGTAACTATATGTATTAAAGGAAAATTAGTAGTAATTCATTTAATTAGTTATTGAAACAAAAGTATTACATTAATAAGTTGTACACTTATATTAATGTATAAATAGATAAATTGTACATAACACCAATATTTATACAAAGAAAAGATATTTAATTATTAAGAAAAAATAATATTATCATCTATTAATATATTTAAGTATTAATAATTAAGAATACTATAGTTAAAATATTATGTACACAAATACATTAATATATTATTATAATTGTAGATCCACATATATACATATATATATATATATATATGGGAAATTCTACAATCCCTTTTAGGGAATAATTTTCTTGGCTTTAAATGCTTGTACAATACAAGTTTTAAAACACATAGTATTGTACTGTACAACTATTTAAAGTACAAGGGCATGGTTTCCTAAAAGGGATCATAAAATTTTCCTATATATATATGTGTGTGTTTGTTCGACTTATTTGACCGGTATTTGACTGGCAAAGTCGAAAGACTTGTTCGATCGATAAACTAGTCAAACCAGTCAATTTGTTTTTCGGTAGTTTGACTTGGAAGTTAAAGTCAAAGTCGAGTCGAAAAGTCACTTAATTAATTTGACTTTGAGTCAAAGTCGAGTCGAGTTGAAAGTCGAACAAGTCAAGTCAATTTTTTTTGTCTTCGACTTGACTCGATTTGACAGTTCGACTTGACTGATTTTTGAACATCTCTACATTGCAGAAAAATCGTTCTTTTTTTGTTATGATTCAGGATATGGAGATTCTATAAATGTGACATATCAAAAGCCTTTCCTCGTTCGTTCTCTCCTTTGCCTCAGCCTTGGTGCTGCATGTTGATACTCTTGAAATCCGGTATCCAAGAGAGATAAGCGAGCTACCCCAGGAAGTGCTTTTCTGCCAAGAAAAGTGAGAGTCGGCGAACTCAACGGAGTCACTTATAGCGATCCTGCTATTTGAAATACAGGAAAGAAATACAATTCCGATAATATTTCCAAAGGAGTTTCAAATGGATCTGCAATTGCTCAGAATACCCTTTTTTTAGCTTCTAGGGTCTATTTTTTAGTTTAAGATCCCTCTTACTAACTGGAATCAAGACAAGTTCTTCAAGACCTTCAAAAACTTTCGAAAAAGAGAAAATTTTAAGAAGCCATAAAGATGTAAGAACAAGGATATATTATTTATTCAAACCAAGGATACCTTACAAATGAGATAAGTGTCCTATTTATAGAGGCTTCTCGGCTCTAACAACGGATTCCAAAAATTCGAACTTCAAACGCGGATTTAAAATAAAATTACATACGGATTTCAAACTTCAACTTTAAAATAAATTACATACAGACTTCAAATTTGGACTTAAAATAAAATGTTACATACGGACTTCAAACTTGGACTTGAAACTAATTTTAGAGACATGTGGGGATATACCTGCATTTGCATAAAGAACTTGTGGGGACACATTCCCACCTTTATTGTAAACAAACAAAGCATCAAACAACTTATCAAAGACTGGAGGATCTCGTCATGGTGAATTATGATACTGGAAATATGCTTTAGAATAAGGGATATTCCAATAGAGACCATAACCATCCCAATCTATGAAATGATCATCTGAACAATTGGGTTTTTGAGAATCAACGAACATGTCATCCGGGCCAAATTCTGATTAGGTAGGATTAATCTTCCTGTTTTGATTTTGGATCAGTTTGGGTGGCTTTATCTTTCTTTGAAGAACTCATTTAGGTAGATGAAAGATATCCTGATGGACTTTTGAAAGAAATTTAGTTCTTGAAACAAAGGTGTTCCATAAAGAGTTTCTGTTCTTCTTCCATCTCTGAGATATTTTGTGAAAAAGAGTTCCAAACATAGTGGGATGGCATAGGTCTTGAACTATTCATTGATCCTTAAACATAAGGACGATGCAGCACGAAGATTGTATTGATATGTTCATCTTCATGTCTGTTGATATGAACCTTGCATATTTCATACTATTATTCTACCGTGTAATACCATTCTAGGAAAGTCTATAGTAATGAACTCTGGTTGCTAGGCGCAAAAAGAAAGCTATTAGATGAGAGGTAGTAAACTGGATTGGGAAATAATAAAGAGCTCCTAAGCACCAGAAATACCATAAACATTCTTCAAGAAATGGAGCTTTTATATTTGATTTGGACCACGTTGCTAAAAGTTTTAGTGGCCTGCAAAGAAAAGATCTCAGTTGAGATTGGTATGGTTGATTACCATAAACTTACCTAGAAAAGAGAGGAAATAATTTCTAACATAAAACTTAATATCAGAAATACTCTCAAAAAGCCTGTCTCCTGGGGAAAAAGTTTTGAAATAGTTTGCTCTGAATGCAAAATTAACAGGAGGAATTGAAGAGGCCATGAAATCAATAGGAATGGTTTCGGATTTGAAAATAAGATGAACTCTTTTTGGTCTATAAAGAAGATCTGGGATCAAGTTAGAGTCTCCTTTTATATGTTGAGCATTGAATTGGTATTTGGAAAACTAGTCCTTCAACCTCAGTAATTGTGACTTTGGAATCATTTTTTTTTTTTTTGGGAAAAATGAATTATCCATCCTCACAGTAAAATTGCAACCGATAAGATGGAATTCAAACTTTTGATTCCATATTTTATGGCCAGAATTTCTTTGTAGACAGTGTGGTAATGTTTCTCTGCTTCTTTAAACTGTCCACTTGGAGACTATGACCACAGTAGTGTAATTTCTTGTCGATCTCTTCAATAGGTATAGCTCCCCAACACTCATCACTAGCATCCATTTGCAAGATCATGTGTCCTGTGCTGCAAATCTTTATAAAGGTGATGTATTCTAACAAATTTATTTTAGCTTTTGGACTACCATCGTCTGGTCTTTTCTCCAAGTTGGAGCTTTCTTTCTCAGCATTTTAGATAGCTGGCTTGTGTATTTGGATGCTTTCGGAAAAAAAATCCTTAATACAATTTACAATCCCAAGAAATTGTTGTATTTCTTGGACAGAAAGATTTTCTTCAGAGAATTTTTGATGTTCTTGTGTAATATCAGGATTTGGTTGATATTTTCCTTTAGAGAATTTCATACCCAAGAATTCGATATTGAGTTGTCCAATAAAGCCTTTTTTCTCAGAAACATAATTCTATAGTCCTTGACTAGGGCCAAAAATTTTTGCAGTAATTGCTGATGAGACCTTCTGTCTTTATAGAATAGCAAAATATCATGGTTCAATATATATTAATGCACTATTCATTATAGGCTCAAATATTCTAACCATTGCTTTTTGAAAGATTGATGGGGAAATATTCAATCCAAATGCCATGACGGTCCATTGATATTGGGCCAGAAAGCTATCTTATACCTATCTTTGGGATTAATGCTGAACTGCCAAAAACCTGCCTTTAGATCAAATTTTGAGAATACCTGGCCATCTACAATATGGGAAAACAGCATCTGTATTTTGGGTAATAAAAATTTATTATCCTGGTGAAACTCATTGAGAATTTAACATAGAATGTTTGACAAGCCCAACTTGATTTTTTGGGTTTGATCAGGCCAAGCTTTAGAAGTTGGCTGCATTTTTGCCTTGCCAGAGTCAAATCTTCTGGCGTTATTCATGGGTGTGTTGCTTTAATTGGATTAATGTCTTCATTTAGGTTGAAAGGCAATTGAATAAAGAAATCTGAATTTTTTCAAAGAGGAGAAGGATGATGAAAATCAGCATGAGTTTAGGCACATCTAGATATTCTGCAATTCTTTAGCTATCTCTTGAAAATCTTTTGGAGCATCTGAGATGGCAAACATTTTCTCAATCTTTGTATAAGTTTGAAAAATTCTTTTCCATCTTATTCCTTCAAGAAAGGCTCTGAGGAATCGAAACTTTCGATAAAGATCAAAGCCAATAAGCATATCCTTATCTGGTATATCACATCCTAGGATTTTTGTCCATATAACGCAATCTGAGAAGAAATGAATTCCAATTTCTTTCTTTGTAATCCATTTAGAATGGAAGATTTTTCCATCTGCTGCTTTGAAAGATTATATATGAGGTATCCATAAGTCTAAAGGTAATACTATAGGATTCATCATAGATTTCATTGAACCAATATCTATGAAACCTATTGCTAGAATAGGTCTTCCATATTATGAAGGCAAAAGTTTGACCTTTATATGGAGAGAAACTGCAATATCTTCTTTCATGAATGTTTTTTGAGCTTTGAGCATATAGATAGGAAGGATTTCTTCTTGGTTCATCTAGCATTTGAGTCTATATATGAACTTGTTTCTTTTGAGTTGTAGTCTTGAATGATAAAAATTGTGTCAGAAGTTTGTTCTTCTTGTTCAGAATAGAGGGATTCTATATCAGAACCAAATTCAGTTACTTGAAAAACTTGAGAAACAAGTTTAATAGACTTTTCCTTTTTATTAGGACAATTTTTTGCAAAATGCCCTTTTCCTCCACATAGGAAATATTTTTTGAGCTTCTTTCCTTTTCCAAACTTTCTTTTGAAAAACCTCAAGGATTTTTTTTTCTTGGATGGCTTAAACTTTCTTTTATATCTTCTCTTATCATTCTTATCACAAGAGCATGACTCTTCCTTGCATTTGATTTCAAGACCTATTTTTCGACACACCTTCTGGAATTTCTTTTTATGATCCATCATCTGTTTGAACATCTTCTGTTGTTTACAAAACTTGGTTAATACAGCGAGGGCGAATTGATAGATTTTTCCTAATCCATAACTTTTCTATATTGCCGCCATTATTTCAAACTTGTGTCATCCTAAAAAGTTCAGGCTGAAATTCTTTAAGTAAAGATGAGGTATATATATGCTTGAAATTTGGACCATTTAATCAGTTAAGACGGTAGTATAATTCGGACATTCTCTTGAAATGATAATCCAAGTCTTTTTTTCCTCAGCGAACAACATTTCATGTCAAAGAAATCTTGCTGTTATTTTTCAAAGATCAGTGACTCATTTCCAATGAATTCTTGGTAGATCTACCCGAGGGTTAGGGTTGAGCTTGTATGTCTAAAAAATTGCATCTGTCTATATTCCCTCAAGCTCATAACCAATCTCTAAGTGTGCCAGTGAATCAAGAAACAAATTCTCTCAATCTATTAGGCAAAAATACTCCTTCTTTTGTTTGTTGCAAGTATAGCCATGCCGCAAAAGTGAGCATCCTTTCCCTTCTTCTGTTGATAGGAATATCATCAAATGTAAACCATAGTCTACTTGATGGTTTGGTTGAGGTTGTTAGGGTTGTAGCTGAATCTATCTGGTTTCCATTTCTGGAACAGATTCTATATTAGATTTATCAAAATTTTCCATCCTCCTAGAGGTGGATTCTGCTCTGTCAGCCATCATCATTGTGGAAATATCTATAAATTATTTGACTTTCCTTCTGAAGATCCATCTTCACGGGTTTCTGAATCTGATTGTTCAGTTGATGTGTCTTCTTGGAAAGGGTAACTATAAAAAATAGACAATTGAGCTATTGGAAAACCATCATCATCATTTGGTTGGGAATCCTTTTCATATGGTTCTTTCATTATTGGCTCCTTTTGTTTTCCTTTTTGGGTCACCTTCTTTGTAGAGATCCTTTTAAATGTATTAGGATTCGTGGTGATAAAAAATTGTGACAAAGACACAGGTTGTCTAGAATATATAATTGATGGAAAAGGAGAAACAAAAGTAGTTCCCTTTTTTCTGATTCAAACTGAGCTATTTGTCTCTTAAACCTCCGAATTTAAATTTAGATCCGAGCTGGTTTCTTTCAACTAGAGCTCTGATTTGATCTTTGTCCAAAGAATCTAGACAAAAGGCCGAGATGGGGCTTTGTCTGTCTGGCTTTCCAGTGGTGAAAAATCATTCTCATAATGAAACGTCATACATGCAAGGGCTGTGGCTTGGGATTGGTCGGAGGGGCTATTTTTTGTTTTGCACATCCTTTAATTGCCTTTCTCTTTTGATAGATAATCAAAGCACTCCTTATAACATGAAAGTGGTTTAAGTCCTGATGGATCTAGATCTGGATCTGGATCTAGAGGTTTGTAGCTTTTACGGCTAGATCTTCCCACTTGCTTCTTCTTTGTTCTTCTTCAATGTGTGACCCTGAATGTTCTTGCGCTGAATGGGATTCAGAAGATGAAGACAATTCTGCAACATCCCAGATAAAATATCCATCTATTTTGTCAGTATAGGCCCACAATCTGTTTGGGTAGAATGAATGGATTGGGATCTCATACTTTTTATCCTTGGTTTCTCCCTGGGATATCAACAGTTGTTCGAAAATTAGTTCGGACGATCTGGAGTTTCTTCTTATTGGACATCAAAAATTGTCTTTGTTTTTTCATCTGATAATTTTTTGAATTGTAAATGGACTGCTTTTATAGGTTGTTGAGACTAATGTTGGTGGAAGGTGTCTTAATTGGTGATCTATTCTGTTGGCATGAGTTTTACAAGGTTTGATCTACTTAATTGTCTCGAAATTTGGACAATAGCAAGTACCTTTTCTCTGGAATCTACAAGAACTGTAAGAGCATCTGGAGTACCACAGTTTTGTATGTCCAGAGCATGGTTTATCGTCGGTATACAAGCTGGCGGTGCAAAGTTGCCAAAATGGCAGATGGGACTTGCTTTGTTCCCATAATCTGGATTTGGACTTTAATAGTTGTGAATAAATTGATAGCCTTCAAAGAAATAGAGATATTTGGAAAGAAAGTCAACACAACACTTCCCGAATTGAGGATGATGAGTATAGTGCAAATTACTGCATTTTGATATTCCAAAAATTAAGTGTCCAATAGAACAACGACATTGATATTCTTCTTGTAGTGACTGAAAGACCTATTCTTCCATGATATGATAAAACAAGCCTTATTATTCTAAAATGAAGGTGAGTATATCCTTCTATTTTGTAACTAGTAATAAACTCCTAAGAAATGGTGATGATTACATACTGTTCTCCCTCAATAGAGAAGAGATCACACTGGTCAAACCTGGAAGACTAGACAAACTCTTTGACTTGTAGTCGGGTTATGGATATAAGGAATTTAATAGTTCTGATAAGATTTCTTTGTCTATAAATATTATATGGGATTATAACTGACAAAACTGACTGTTCGACTATGGCATCTTGGAGAATAATGGAATACTCTACAAGGTTTTCTATTTTATTGATACAATGACAAGATAAAGTAGAAGTAACTTGTTTAAGATATGGAACTAAGTTTAGATCTAGAATTTTCCATTGTGTTTAAAGTTCTACTCATTTCTTTTGATATATGAAAAACTTATTTAATATTCTTCTTGAGCATCACAAGACTGTTTGCTCTACTCTGTAAAATATTACAATATATGGGTATCAAAAGAATAATATTACAATATATAGTTCGACAAAAGATGGAATTCCATACCAATAATGTTTTCACTTTGGAATAGCAATTATATTACAACAAATACTACTCGATATAAAAGGTCGGTCCATCGCTCCTTCAAAACACAATCTTCAACGTTGCTGTGAAAATGCGGATATCGTCACCGTGCAACCTTCAAAGTCATATATCCCATCTCTTTTTCACTCGAAACATCAAAGCAGAGGACTTGAAGTCATCTTGGGGCACTTGGAGCATGAACTGAACTTTCATCTTCATGGGAGATGTCTTAGCTTTACCATCTTCTTCTCCGACCTAAACCCATGCCATTAGAAAGCTTAATTTGGATAAAATTTCCGCAGAGAAAAATTTCACTATTAGAAACCAGGGTGTTGATCAACCATGATAAGGGAACCAGAATACAACCAAGCCATTCTTTCTCCAAATCCTCCTTTAAAATAATACGAATGCTTTTATTGCTACCACAAGCAGATAAAGTCATGTACCTTTTCTAAATAATGTAACTCTACACATCAGCAACCCCCTTCTGTGGAGCTCAGTAGGTTTAGTTAATGAAGATCCTTAAAAAAAAGCTATTAAAGGAAAAAGAAGAAAACAACAATGGGGCTACGGTGGCTAGATAGCTAATTCATCTATCATCAGTTGAGATATAACATCTTTTTCGGTTTCTATTCATTCTACATTTTATACTTTAATAGGAAAATTTTTCATGAAACCCATGAGCACAGTTTCGCCAATTGGGCAAATTGTGCACATTTTCACCAGTTGTATTATGTAGTAGCCAAAATCTGAGGTTCTGAGTCCTCAGTTGGGCTCAAGTTGAATGTTCACCCAACATTTAAATTAGTTACACTTGTGCAAACATCCAGACAGAATAAATGTAGCACTGCGTTAATGCAGAAAACTTAGCACGGACCATAGAGTTAACAAAGAGAACTACAGAACACTACTCATATTAGATCTTACCCAGAGAGATGCCCACCCAAGTTGCACATCTGAATCATAACCAGCTTTAAATTTGAAGTCCTTGCCAACTGTGTGTTTATACACTGTGCTCCAGTAGTTTGAATCAAAATTATACCAGTAACTGTCCATGTGGGATATCAGCATTCATAATAAGCATCAATCAAGTTCTATATAAGGTTTGCTATCTTCATAAAAGAGGATTAGGCAACAACCAGAAATAATTAAGATATCCAAACATAAAGGCACAAGACACTGGGATACCGGTACCTTTATGTCATACCCAAGCAACAAAAAAAGTATAACCACATTTCCTTCTCATCACCCCCTTTTCAGTCCTTGTTTAGGGTTGCTAATATTGCCCCTTATTTCTATGTTGTGTAACAATTATCCAGAATCAAAAATTTCTGCATAAATTTCTGTTTCAATTAAACTATTCCACAATAGGTTATGCTTGATTACCAGCAAAATATAGCCTGACTATTTTAAGCACAGTATTCACACACAAAAGCATACCAAGTTACCCAATCAAACATGTACCGATAACATCCTGTGCTTTCAATTTTGTCATAGAGTCTGCAGACCATTTAGCAGGGTGATATACTTGTGTAAATCTCAGTTAAACAAGAATAAAGCAACGTCACCAGCTCACAACATTGGCCAAATTATATATCTATACTTCTCAAGCTGTAATCCCCAAGTTATATAAAGTACAAAACCAATCATTTTCAATATTGTGTTTTGCACTTTCACAATAACAAACTCAAAATTATATTTTGATTATTTGGATAACCGGATAACTACCTTTTCCCTTCTTTTTTTTTAAAAAAAAAATTCCTTTTTCAATAAATATTGCTCTGGGTATGGTAGATTAAATTCAGTTAGTACCTGTGGTCTTAGATAAGCACCAAGGACATCCACATGGTATAGAAAGAGAGAGGAGAAGAGAGAGAGAGAGAGAGAGATTTTACCTTAACTTGTCTGAAGGGCCAAATCTACGCTTAAAAGCAAATGATACATGTGCATTTGAAGGCAAAGAAATTCTTGGAATGAATGCCATTTGCCCGTCCTATGATGATCAGAATAGCCAAATAAGTTACAATTGAACAAATAAAAATATCTGTAGGGAAGTTTCAACTTATTACTAAATCAAAGTATTCCCTTTCTTAGAAGAGAATTAGTTATAAGATCTCCAGAAATCGTAGCAAAAAGAACCTACATGGAATTTAAGATCACCACTAAATTATCATGTGAAGAAACTGAAATGATCAGCTTATTTAGAAAACTGCTGTGAACTCTCTGGAAGAGGGCCAAAGCTCTGTTTTAAAAGAAAAGATAGGAAAACGAGAATCTTTTCAGGAAACTACCTTGTAGGCGTAGCGTAGACTCAAATCTTCTTCTTTGTATTCTGCAGTACAAATCCCATTTAGAATGTGAGCTTTCACTATCCCACTAACAGACAACATTCTCTTTGACTCTTCCTCTTCATCTTCCTCTTTCTCCTCAACTGAAACTTCGCCTAAATGGAAACCTAAGGGTCGCTCTAGGCTGCAGTAGACAGAAGAATAAAAGTTAAATTCCATAATTTTCATAGAATGAGAAGCAAATCCAGTCCAAGCAATTTAGCCCAACCTTCATATGCTATCGCTCAAGAATATGTGGCTTGGTTATATAAGTTTCAAAAGCAAAGCCACTTAGAATCTATTAGCACAAGATGAAACCAGAAGTATTGTTAAAATGCTCAATAATGACATAAACATGCAGATAGTATCAAAGCACAAACTAACTTCAAATTTATGAACTTGCATACTAAATTTTAGAACTCCAGAAGAAACACCAATCTCACCATGCCAACAGACGGAACAGCAGATGACAGTTCAAGTTTCAAAGCTGGACCAACAAGATCTGCAATCATTGTGACCTCTCCTTGCTGAGCCTACAAAGTGGTAAATAGATGCCGTAAGCAAAAGAGAATGGAGAGATGCTATATATTCAGGCAAGAAAACACGTGAAAAGATAATGTTATGCATCACATCCTAGTTGCAAAATTTTCACCTCAAACTTCATTACATATATGTTATACAGTAGATTGAAGTCAAAAGGTTAAAGAAGGTGGGTTCATTAAATTTTATAGCAGTTGAAAGTTCAAGTTTTGCATACAGATTAATGCTTAAATTGAGAGTTACCATAGCTAAAACATACTAGTTAACAATTAGCTATAGTTTTCAGTTAGATATGCAAAAGAGGGAAAAATGGCCCGATCAAAACAAAACAAAACAAAACAAAAAAAAAAAAGAAAAAACCTTATTTTATATCATCCGACTGCAGAAAACACCGTTTGCTTTGTGTTTCATAGTTAATGATGTAACTTGCTACCTTTTCAGATGACTAAAAGTTCTTATATTTTTATGGCCAATAACAAGAAAATCCATATATTTACTTGCAAACTCTATCCATCCACAAAGAGAATGCAGAAAAGAGGCAAAATTGCATTTGACCAAAAGAACAGCTAAGTCAATCTATGATTCCACTTATCCAATTCACATATCCATCACAAATTCATCCTTATGAATCATTGCTAGAATATAAGTAAGTAATAATTACATAACTATTAGACAAGTCCTGCTATTAGGTCTAAATTTAGGGAAAATTTTATAAACTAAACTAATTCATGCAAATTTCAGGAGAAAAATTAAACAAAAAAACAAATTGAGTAGTATATATATATATATACTTTGACGTCGTGAGCAGCCTTGAATTGTAGACTAGGTCCGACATCCAAACCTCCTTTGACAAGGGCGTTCCTTTCTTCGATGTCGTAGTGAAGTGACAAGTACTTGGAAGTGAAAGCCAACTGAGGCACAGAGATTTCTCCCTTGCCGTCGTTTTGGAAGGTGAATTTCAACTTGGCTAAGCTATCCAGCAGCTTGCAGGAGATCTTGTGGAAGAATACAGAGCTGTCGCTGTCGTACTCCGATGTCACCCTAATTTTCGGCCTCCGCTGGAAAAATACTGCTCCGAAACCACCACAATGAATACAACCAGCGGGCGGCGGTGGTGTTAGGGTAGGGCTTTGTGGTGGTGGTTCTGGTTCCACCATTGATTTGCTTATCTGATGTTGAATGAATTTGATTTACCAAATGTAGTAGTACAAAAAGGACTAGTATTTGTGCGCGAGTGATTTTGTTTGTATTAAGCGAAGGCGGAAATGTACAAGGGATAAGGGAGGGCTGAGCCGCTGGGGATTCCGGATTCCAAAGGAATGATCGATACTTTGATGCCAATATGTGGATTTTAAATTTTAGGGTACATTATATTTTCCTTTCTCAAGTATACCAAAATGATAAATATTTAGGTAGTACATTTTCTAATTTAAATTAAATTTTAAAGAATCTATTGTATGATTAAATTTTAGAGAATCTATTGTATCAAATGATGTAAATAAGGTTTTTTAAATTTTAATTCTGACTACATGATCTACAAGTGAGACAAAATTCTGAATCTACGTAAGTATTTGCCTAACAAAATTATCAAACAAACCTTGTGCGTTGGGTAAATAAGAGTCAACCGCTTACAGTTTTAGGGCAGTGATATTGCCAAGCTATATTTTATTGAATGACCAAAATACCCTCCTACAAATAAAGGCATCATCTCCTACGTATAAAGACAAAAATACATTCCCGTGCCGGCTTGCGGCCTCTACCCATTTTCCCAAATGAATATCATCCAATCCAAGTAAAGAGACACGAAAAGTAGACTAAATCATATTAGTGGCACTAGAGGTTGCAATTTTCATGAATAATAGTATAAGTAATGTAGTCAAAATATTCAATTATTTATAAGCATAATTGAATGAAATATGCCTAGAGTGCAAGGGAATTATACGCTTAGATTGAGAGAGCGAAGTGGCGATGTAGATGAGCGAGAGGTCAGATGAGAGTGGTTTAGATCTGAAGTTATATTTAATACTCTGTGGATGGAGAGGATATGGGGGATAATTGAAAATTGCGACATGTGAAAAGGGGAGTTAAGGAGTAGAAGAGTCGAGAGAGGGGAGTTGAGGATGTAGGATAGTGCTGCAGGGCACGAAAGAGTGGTGGCGATGTTGTGGTTAGATGGCGAGGGACGGAGGAGGAGGGGCGGCTAAGAACAAGAAAAAGAGAGACTAGTCTGGTGGAAATTGAGGTTTGAAGGTGTGATCAGTTTTGTTAGGGGGAGGCAACTTAGTAATTTTGACTCCTTAGGGGCATATTTGTCATTTAAATAAAAATTACCGTGGCATTAAGATTTTTGTTGTGGTAGTATCATTGGCCGTGTACAAAAGTTGAACAAAATACTCTTGGCTAGCGTTATTGCCATAGCACATTATATCCATCTAAGAGCAATTTTGATCATCATGACGAAAATTCCCCTTCCTCAATCAATCAATCAATCACCTGTCTCCTCACCCCTCTCTTATCCGCTTTCTTTTTCCCACTTTTATTTTTCCAAACAGAAATTTCTTCTCCATTTTCTCCTTAATTTTTTACTTGGTTATAGAAATCATGTTGAAGCGGACGTTTGTCACCTTGGCATTGATCTATTTTACGAACATCAAGATCTCGATTTTGCGTCTTGTGAGGAATTTACAAACTTGTAGTCGCTGCTACAAATTGCAGGTCTAACTCCCTTTTTTTTTTTGTTTCTTTTCCTTTTTAAAAAAAAAAAGTCTAAATCTTATATATTTTGGCCTCTTCTGTATATTGAGAACTGAAAGTTGGTTTGAATTCTCAGAATTATCCTGTAAAGTAGTGCCCCTTAAAAACCTCTTCCCTCCAAATCTCTTCCCGCCCTTGTTTTGACTAATCTCTTTCTCCCCTTTGCTATCAAAGGAAAAAAAATCAGATACCTAACAGACGCACGCTGAAATTTTTCATTCTTTTTTGGGTTGAAATTATCTCTTTGGATTTTTGTTCACATCAGCTCCAAACGACCGTGATTTCAAACAAAATGCTTCCGTTGCACGTCCATAAAGGGTTCTTTTCAAACAACAAAAATCAGACAAAAAATTGAAGAAAACTGGTGACTGTTGTTCTTGATTTTGTTGTTGTTGAGTTTGAGGGATGAAGACTCTGATGGCTTGATGACTCAGATTGGAGCTTGCGATTCCTCATGGAGCTTGAACTTTATTTCTAGATTTTTTTTTTTGGGTTTTGGAACAAATGATATGCTTTGTTGAAAGCTTAGTTATTAAATCCGAACTTGACGAGCGAGTTAGTTCAATTAATGAATTATATATTCAATCAGCGGATCATTAATATATAATTAAAATATTAATAAAATTGTTATATGTAACTTTTAATTATTATAAATATAATTATAAAATAATTAATTTCATTCAAAATATAACAAAATAGATTGAAATAACTAATTTTTAAGTTCTTATAACATGTGTATTTTTAAAACTAATGACTATAAGATAAATGATATATGTATATTAACACATAAGAAATTATTTTTTCATTATTATTATTTATTTAGTTAATTTCTAATAATTGCATATTTAAACTTTATCTTAAAAAATTGTAATAATAGTGAGATTTTGGCAATTCATTTGTAAAAAAGAAAAAAGAACAAAAATAATGAATGATTTTAAAAATATAATTGTTCTTAAAATTTAATATACAACACCATGTTACAAAAGTGGAAGAAGAATGGAAGAATTTTATATGATGGAATTCAAAGCGCATAATTAACATATAGGCATGAATTTAAGACAACAGATGCAGTGTGGTTTGGTGGTTTTCACAGCCCTTTAGTTCCCTTTGTATTCATGACGTTGAACCATCAAGTTGTTGAAAAGTCAAGGGATTTGAATCCTATTTAATCAGATATGCAATTCGGTCTGAACTCAAAGTCGATTCACTGAGTTACCCTATTCTACTGTCAGGTCGCACTGGATTTAATAATAATGGTTGAAAGAGACGGTGCTGATGGTTGAGCAAAAAACATAGGGGTAGTTAAGTAGAGGTAATTTTGTTATGATGGACAAAATTACTCTGACAATAATGCCACTTAATACCCTTACCCCTTTGGAAATGTTAGAGTAGTTGTTTACATAAACCAAAAAAAAGAATGATTTTGCAATTTTATAATTCCTAAAATACCCCTCTTGGTACCAAAATATTCTTATTTTCTTTGTCATCTATAATAAGACATAACAAAATAGGGATGGCCGTAACTGGAAATCCCCGATGTCGCCACTGATGAGAAAAATGCTGAATCAAATTAAATTCGTTACAACTCTTCAAATTAGATGGCAAACACAATCTTCGTTTGGGTTGGAAATAGTGCTCATTATTTGATTAATCCTAAAAGTTATTTGGTCAGAGGTACTATTCACCAAATAATTTTTTATACTATTCATGTTATGACATGTTCATTATTGTCATATTCAGTGTTTACATACTCCATATTTTTCACTATTCATTTTTCTCAATATCTCAAACTACCCCGTATTGCTACTTTTTCAACTGGTCACACAATTAAATATTTTCATTTACAAGGTTTAGCTACCCAATTAGTGTCACGTCCCTGACCCGCACTTGCCAGGCATGTGCCATCCACCGTATTCGTGAAACCATACTCTCACGATTAAAGATACAATTAAATACAAGGCATCTATCCTATATATTGAGAAACCAAAAATATTTATTACAAAAATGGAAATAACTATCTTTAAATAATATTTAAGTTGTGCGGTAAATAATAATCTGGCAATCTAAAAGTACAACCTGCCAATCCTAGCAAAACTCAGTCTATAGTCTTTAATTTTCCTTATAATAGTGTTCAAAGAGAACTCCACTTGCTCGTTTGAATCCGCTATGCAGTATTAACTCCAACAATTATAATCTCCAATTAATATGCAGAAAGTATTTATGATGGGTTAAGCGACAAGTCACCCAATATATGGCACTTACACCTAGTTGGATCATGCAGTTAGATATACATATATTTCATAATCATTTCACAATACATATATTGCACAATCATTTCACACTTTCGCATGCACATACTTTTAATTTAAACCATCTTTTCAAATTGTGTACCATTTAAAGCTCATGTAGTCAAGTAATTCAAATCACATCTTGTAACTATAATCTTTTTCTTTTTTTTTTTCTTCTATATTGTATTGTATCACATCACATATCATGTACTTTTCAAAATTTTATAACAAGTCATAAAAGTCATTGACAAATCATGTATCAGTTTATGATGGCTCAAACAAAACACACCATCATCGGCACTAAGTACTCAACCTAGTGATTTGCCCCACTAGAAAGCGTGTCAAGAAGTTCCGCAATTCCTCTTAACCTATCATGTATTGTAACTTTCATATACTATAACTATCATGTACTGTAACTGTTATGTACTGTAACTATCATGTGTTGTACTGTTATGTCATGTATCTAGAATTATAATCCCTATCGACTATTTTATGTTCGTTTGGAGCACAGGCTCTTTTATTTCCCATACAACGCATACATAACAAGCATGTGAAAAATCATGTAACTATCATATTTCTATAATTTATAAACCACGTAATCCACATAGTCATACATGATCAATATTTTCAAAGTAAAAACAATTCATTTGGTAAAATACGTTTTCATAAATACAAATTATCTTATGAAAACATGCAAGTTCATAAATCCTTTTAGGAAATATATAAGTTTATAAAATAATTTAGAAATATAGGGACAAGAACCACCCATCTCGGTGCGCTAAATAATCGCGTGCTTGTATTTGATCTTCTTCGGTATTACCTATAAAAGATCCATAATTTTCATTACTTAATATCTACCATTGACTGACATTATTCTATAATTAATACTCCCTTAATCTCATAGAATGGATCCAATTCAAGTTCCAATCGGGCAAATCACAAGGTCGAGGGTAAAGAAGTTGAACCAAGCCATACTGGGCTTTGTTAGGGAGGTTTTGGATCGACAAGCCTAATTCTTTGTAAATGGTGGCCAAGAATTCATTCAAACTCAAGTTAGAGGCCAGTCCATGTGTTAGAAGTCCAAAATCAAGAAGATTTAAGTCCAAGAAGCTCACGGATTCTAGAGTTCCAAGAAGGTTTTTAAAACCCTAATTGGCCATTGTCCATACTTGGCCATTCAATTGCCATCTAATTGTATTACAATTTAGTTTAGTACTTACTTTCTAGAATTTTTTTTTTAATTTGGATGAAAAAATGTCTGTCCACATTACTTTAGTGTAGTCCGTTTTAGTCTTGTGTGCCAATCCTAAACTTGTTGGGATTTGGCAAGATTGTTTCCTATAGTGTTACGCCTATTTTGTAGGGTTTTGGCCAGCACTTGTCACATTAAAAAGGGCCCTATAGCTAATTACAATATTCAGTTTTCCAAGAAAAAAAATGTCATGAGTTTATTCTCCAACTTGCTTTTCTAAAGATTTGGGTATTTTTACAAGATTGATTCTTGTACCTACCTAACTTGACTACTATTGGTTCTTGTCCCGTTATAGGCAATGGATCGATATCTCGTACAGTCAAGAATAGATACTTTAATCAAAGGATTTAAATCTGTCAAGTCAGAGTGTTTTAGGCGTTCTTGGGTTATGCATCAATTCTGAGTTTTGTTAGTTTATCTGCAGGGTTCGCATCACCAAGTTTCCTTGATAGACAATATTGATTAAGGATCTCAAGTGCTTGTAAGATTGGTACATTGGCTCTCTTTTATTTTCCACACCCTCTCAAAATTTTTTCTTGACACACGTGTCATTCTTTAAGGAAATAGGGAAAATAAATTCCATTTGTATCAAATTTGCTTTTTTTGTTCCTTCCATATAATTACTATCCTTGTGACGTGATACTAGAGTATCTTGGATATCCAAAAGAATATTCACATGCCTTTAAGTTTACTAGTTCAGAATATAGTTTCAGTACCATTTCAATTAGAGGTAGTTGTAGAAAGTATTTTTTCTAAATTTAAATCAACAATTATCAGATGTTTGCTTTACATATTAAAAATAAAACTTTTTCAAAAATAAGATTTTATTAATACTTCAATAATGTCTAGCGATCTTATTACCATTAATCTTGAAGATATCTTACTCAAATTTATAAAGTTCAAGTAATTTGAATCCTACTACCAAAGTAATACGAATCTAGTAGTTATTCCAAACATAATGTGATTATTTTATAATCTTAATTCCTCTTTCAACCTTTTTTAACTTCTTCATCCTAACTTCTGAATCCTTTGACTATATATTTAACAGCAGTAAAAATTCACTTATTCTTTATTTCTCTTTTCCCTTTTCCAATTCTTAAAACTTAGGGCTATGGGTTTACCACGCTTCCCTGCACCAAAATCAAGTTAATATCCAAAATTTTGATACTTCTCATTCCTCTAGATTGTATAGAAACTCTAGATTCCAACATAGTAAAGATCTTGCCTAAGAATCTAAATTCTAGTACCATTAAAAATATCTTGGGGTTCCATTATTTCTCATTAATCAATAGTAAGACCATAGGGTACACTTCTGTTGTACCAAAATCACTTATCATCTACGTCAAGATACTTTTTATTCATATTGCTAATGCCTAAGTCCCACAGTCTAACAAATTAAACACCTAGTTTAAGATGTATTACAAAGATTATAACCTAAACTCTGATACCATTAAAAATGTCACTGCCTTCTTTACAAACCGTACTTGCTAAGAACGTGCCATTCACCATATTTGTGAAACCATACTCTCACAAATACAACGCATATATCCTGTGTATTGACAAACCAAAAATATTTATTACAAAAGCAAAAGAAACCATCTTTAAATAATAATTTAAGTTGTGTAGTAAATAATGATCTAGAAATCAAAAAGTACAACTTTCCATTCCTAGCAGGACTCAGTCTATAGACTTCAACTTTCCTTATCGTAGTGTCCAAAGCGAACTTCACTTGCTTAATCGAATACATTTGCAGTATTAAATCCAACAACTATAATCTCTAATTAATCTGCAAAAAAGTATTTATGATGGGGTAAGCGACAAGTCGCCTAGCAGATAGCACTTACTCCATAATGGATCATGCAATTACATATACATATATTTCACAATCATTTCACTCTATCACATGCACATGCTTTTAATTTAAACCATCTTTTCAAATTGTGTACTATTTAAAGCTTATGTAGTGAAGTAATTCAAATCACATCTCAATATAACTATAATCTTTTTTATATATATTTTATTGTATCAAATCACATGTTATGTACTTTTGAGACTCTATAAGAAGTTATAAAAGTCATTCACAAATCATGTATTAATTTATGGAGGCTCAAAATAGAACACTCCATCATCGACATTGAGTACTTAGCCTAGTTGTCACGCCCCAAAAACGGGACCGTAACACGCCGCGCTAATGGTACACCGGACCAAAGCGCAAGGCACAAACGAACAGAGCAATAAACTTAACCGCAATGTAATAGAACCATCAAACCATTTCTTAACTATAAAACCGAATATTTCATTTTACACAAAAATACGAATTACAAAATTCCTTCTTAGTACAAAAGATGCTACAACAAAAACAAAGGTCATCAATACAAAACTTATCTAATACACTATTTTATCAGTAGTGAAGGCGTTTAAGGCCTTAACCCAAGAACGCCTAAAACACTCTGACTTGACAGATTTAAATCTGTCTCTTATACACATCTAGATGTGTATAAGAGACAGACATATATTTTATTAAATTCCGGATTGAAACTGAACTTCAACACATATAGATATGCTAAAGCATATCGAACATATGAAGTTCTACATTCAATCTTTAATAAAATACGCATGAGTCTCTTTTAGGCATCATAAGAGTATGACGGCAAGGTACTAGCGATCTAGTAATCTACCACACCTACTAGTCCGGGGGAGGTCAAGTTATCCCATCACAAGACCCGTATCGAGAGTTCATAACATTCACGAAGTCACCACGGCGTCCATGGATGACTATAGAACCGTTCTCCACAAATCAAACATTTCCAAACACATCCAAAATTATATACCTAGGTCACCTATGAGCCAAAACAGTCATAAAATGCTTTCATATCAAAATAGTTTGCAAACATATCAATTGATTAACATAAAATAGCTTGGTCCCGATTTCATATGTAATAATTCTAAAACATTGTAAAAGTGCAGTTCCAAACATCATACACATCACTACATCCATATAATTTCAAAGTCGTTAAACAAAATACAAGTGGAAGAGGTCTATGTTACCCACCTATAAAGCAAAAAAAACTGCACAATGATCACAGAACGCGATCGCCGTCGGTAGGTGGCGTGGTACCTAAAACAGATATAAGAGGACTCTTAGAAGAGATGTAGAAGTTAAAGAATGACTAGGAAGCGAACGACGCGGCGATAGAAAACGACACCAAAAGCTCTTTGGTAAAAATGACCTTTCACAATTTCACCAACTTCGACAAGCTAAAACCCAGTCAAAACACTTAGTTAATCCCCCAAATTCTTATTACAGCTAGATTAGGAGATAATAAGCTCGATTTTCGAAAAACCGAAAAACTTCGCCTCTCTAGGCTATAATTAGGCTATCCTCCCCGCAATAAAATCCAATTCCAAGGTATTCAAGGGACCTTGGTTACAACCCAACTCAAAACAACATATTCAACCAACCAACAAAATCCATTTCCAAGGTATTCAAGGGACCTTGGTTACAACCTAACTCAAAACAACATATTCAACCAACCAACAAAATCCATAAACGGAAAGATTCACCGGAGCAATAGCCGGGACTATATCAATAGCATTCCACAACAATCCATACCCCATAACCACTACAATTAACTCTATTACAACATTAGAGCAACAACCTATGGGTGGAATTCCTCTTTACTACCAAACTGAAATTTTTACCTATTAGCCACACGCATGATTCGAAACATGCTTCCTATCCAACCCATTACCAAGGAAACACTTAAAACCATCAAAAGATCATTAAAAATCCTTCAAACATAACCAATTATCCAAATTATCCTAGTTGCGCCAAACTTCCGCTTACTTACAAAATGAAGGGAAATCAATTCCACTTGGTTTCAAGTCTCAATTCTTATCCAAACTAACCTTAAAACACTCTTAAAACATCATTATGTGCATAGACATAAGCATTCATAGCATAACATTCTAGGGCACATATGGAAGACAAAACCCTAACTCATAATCTTAAAATTTGTAATCTAACCATGGAAAGTTGTTAAAAATCAACCCCAATCACTTCCCAACCTCCAAAACACTAAAAACAACCCATAACATACATAAATCATAACTTACAAGGCTGCAAAGAGGGTTTATTCAGCCATAAAAAATTGTGGAAAACTTGAAATTTAAAGCTTGGATCATAAAGCCCATAAGCCATAATCTGCAAAAATACATAAAATGTACCTTTATTTTTAAACCGAAAAATTTGCCGAATTGAAAAACGAATAAGTTGAAGTACTTTATGACTAAAAATAATATGAAAAACATTTTAAACCAATTAAAATCAAAGAACAAGGCTATTAAAATACTGGGTTTCACACTAGTGATTAGCCCCAATAGAAAGGGTGTCATGAAGTTCCTTAGTTTCTCTTGACCTATCATGTACTGTTGTTATATCATGTATTTAGGACTATAATGCCTACTGAGTATTTCATGTTTGTTTAGGTCACAACCTTTTTTATTACCCACACAACACATACATATCAAGCATTTTTATAATTTATAAATCATGCAATCTACGTATTTATACATGATCCATATTTTCATAGCAAAAATAATTTATTTCATAAAAAGTATTTTCATAAATACAACTTTGTTAAAGCATGCAAGTTCATAAAACTTTTTACGGAATATACAAAGTTCATAAAACAATTTAGAAATAAAAGGGTAAGATCTACTTGCCTTGATACGCTAAACAACCATGTTCTTGTATTTGCTCATCTTCAGTATTTCCTATAAAAGATTCACAATTTCATTACTTATTATCCATCATTGACTAATATTATTCTATAATTAGGACTTTCTAAATCTCATTATTCACTTAATCTATAGTTAACTCTTAGTATTTGTGAAGCTCACTAATTATAGTATTATATATATGTATATGTCCTGACGGTGTGTGTATATATATACACACAAAGTAAAAAGTATTTCCAAGTCACTATTATAGTTTTATAGTTTTTCTATACTTGAGAAAATCTGTTATAACTTTTTAAAGCGTCTTGAACTATATTTTAGTTTAATAAAACATTTCAAGAATTTTTTTACAAACTTAAAACCCATTTGGGGTCATTTGTTACTTTTGAAATTTTATTAGGGCCCTTAAGATTTTTTGTAAAGTATTTTAGATATTTTTGTCATTTCCAAAAGTCTTTGGGGGGAGTCTTTATGCACTTTATAAAACCTTAGGAGTCATGCATTATCTACATATCAACTTTTAGGGTTAATTCTCTAACTCACTAAAACTTTCCAGGCCTAAGTGAAATAATTATAAACTATAAGGGCCTTTTTTGTATTTCCAGTGTAGTTAGTAATGTGTCTTATAAACTACCTGAGACTAATTATATATTTCAAACGTTGAAAAAGCTAATTATAACACATTAAGGGCCACTTTCAAAATTAAAATAAAAGTTAGGGGTTAAAACTATAATTTTAGAAAATTGTCCTTAATTATCTTCTTTATTTTCCCGATTCTCTTTTCCCCTATTTCCTAATTTCTCAACTTAAACATCTCACTTATCATCTCTCGCTCCCTTCAATTCTCTCATTTTTCTCATTTAATCTCTATAATCTTTTCTTTGCCTTTTCAACTCAACCACTGCCATCATCGTTGACCGCTTTGTTGATGATTGGAGTAGCACCAATAGCCATAGGAGCTAGCAACAGCCAAGCCATGGCACCATGCTGGCCACAGTTACGGCATTGCCTAGCGGATCTCGCAAGATCCGACCAACTCTCCACGCTATCTAACATCATCATCCTTTTTTTTTTTCATATATAGATACTATCATAGACGTATTTTTAAGAAAAGTAATTTCCAAAAACAAGAAAAGATTTTGTTTAATTTCTAGAAAATAATTCTTCAATAATACTCAAATATATCAAATTTTCTAGCAGCTAAATCCTTAGATTACTGTTAGTTAAATTTGGAAAATACAATAGTAACTCTAAATTAATTGATCAATCCCAGTAGATTAATAATTCAACAAGTTAATTGACTAGAATTTAACTAACAATATTATTTTTTCGAATAATAGGAACGAAATATAAAAAAATTAATACTTAAAATAAAATTATAACTAAGCTCTGCAATTGCTGAAAAATCACTCTCTTCAATTTGCTCCAATATTTGTAGGAAATTTTGTAATCCTAAAATATTAGTATTTATAAATTATTATCTCCATTAATTACTCCTGCAATGGCTAATCTCTAAAATTGGCAATGACATTTAACGTAATATTAGTTGCTAAATTTTTTTGCAAAATTCTTTGCTGGATTTTTCATGATTCGAGAGGATATTAATCCTAGGTACTTAACAAAAATATTCTTCTTATTTCCTAATGTTCCCTAATTATTTTAGGATTTATTTATAATTTTAGAGGATTTCCCTCAAATTTCGAGGTTTCACAATAATTGGATGTCCAAATTCTGCTCTTGGAAGTTCTGTTTGTTTTCCTCTTTAATTTTTTCAGATTTTTTTTCAAAGAAAATTATATCTTAGTTTTTGCAAAAAAAATAAAAAAATAAAAAAATGTTACTGTTCACATAATGTTCATCATTACTATTCATCCGAAAAAAATTTTCCTTTTTGATTCTTGTCTTGTGCCTTATTCATCTTGTGTACATAACTTGATTATTGATAATCTATCAATCTTGGTTGTTTGTTGTTTTCGTGTTCATTTTGAAAAAAAAAAAAATTAAATTCAGCCAATATTGTGCCTTCTTTATTATTGTTCCTTCTTGTTTTCTCTATTCTTGTTGCTGCACAAAAAAAAGAAAATATTTTCTTAGCCATGTCCTGAATTCAAAAAAAAAAGAGAAAGTGTTCTTTGTCGAACTGAAAAAAAGAGATAAAAAAATTGTTTGGCAGAAGGTGAAAAAAAAAATAAAAAACGTTGAAAAAAATACATGAAATAAAGGACAAGGAAGAATTGGCCATTGAGATTGAAGGAAGGACAGCATGGACTACGAAACAAAAACTTCTTCAATTAAGTTGTTTATATTGGAAATTATAAGATACACATCCCTAATTCAAGAAGGTTTTTGTTTCGTAGTTGAGTTTGGAAACTTTCCCCAAGTTCAATTTGATTTTTTTTTTTTTTGGAAACTTACCCAAATTCGTTCTTTTACAAACTTTCCCAACTTCCAAATTTGGGAACTTGCCAAATTTATCTTTGGAAACTTTCAAAATCCAAATTTGGAACTTACCAAATTTATCTTTTTGAACTTTTGAAATCCAAAATTGGAAACTTACCAAATTCATTTTTGGAAACTTTCCAAATTCCAAATTTAGAAACTTACCAAATTCATCTTTGAAAAATTTTCAAATTTCAAATTTGGAAACTTAACAAATTCATTTTTGGAAACTTTCCAATTTTCAGATTTGGAAACTTACCAATTCATTTTTTGGAAACTTTCCAATTTCAAGACATTTTCCTATTTCATTTGGTTATTCATATGTACTCTTAGTTGTCAATTATGTTTCAAAAGTGGGTGAAAGCTAAAGCCACTCGTACTGATGATTCAAAAGTTGTTGCATATTTTTAAAAATAACATCTTTTCTAGATTTGGCATTCAAAGGGCTATTATCAATGATTGTAGCACTCATTTTTGCAATCAAACAGTGAAGCCTTACTGAAGAAGTACCATGTGACTCACAAAATTTCCACCGCATATCACCCGCAAACTAGTGGACAAGCCGAGGTATCCAACAGAGAAATTCAGTCCATTCTCCAGAAAACTGTGAACTCTAGCCGTAAGGATTAGATTTTACGGTTGAATGATGCATTATGGGTATATCGCATTACTTATAAGACACCTATAGAGATGTCCCCATATCGCTTAATATTCAAGAAAGCTTGTCACTTACCTGTAGAATTGGAGCATAAAGCTTATTGGGCTATTAGAAGTTTTGATATAGGATTGGATACAAGTGGTAAGCAGAGGAAATTACTACTGCAAGAGTTGGAGAAAATCTCCAATAAACTTACGAGAATACATTCGCATATATAAAGCAAAAACAACGGCTTTTCATGATGAAATGATCATAAGGAAGGATTTTAAAGCTAGTTTCTTTATGAAACACGTCTTTGTCTATTTCCTGGTAAGTTGAGATCTCGTTGGATTGGTCTGTTTATAATAATTAATGTATTTTTCCATGGTGTCGTTGAAATTCAGAGTTTACAAACGTCGAAAGTGTTCAAAATCAATGGGCATCGTCTTAAACTCTATTATGAAGGAGTTGCATTGGGAAAAGTGTTGGAAGTGGATTTGGAAGAACCGGTTTACAATTTATTGTGAAAGAGCATCAAGTTGAGCTAATGACAGTAAACAAAGGCATTGCATGGGAGACAATGCATATCCATTTTAATTTTGTTTCGATATTTAATTTTTGGAACTTTATTTTTGTTTATTTTATTTTAAAAGGATAGCATATTTTAATTTCGTTGCTAATTGGGAAATCGACTGCATTAATGAGCTAAAATCATAAAATGGTCCAGTTTTTGAAGATTTTCTTTTATGTGGGTGATTTAGCGTAGAAATTTTATGTTTTGGTGGTTGTCCTGTGATTTAAAAAAAAAATTTATTTTTTGGTTAGCGCATACATTGCCAGCGCATGTGCGCGAGGTCAAGTCCGAGAAATTTCATTTCTGCCTCGTGCGCACATGTGCGCTATAAGCCTGGCGCATGTGAGCACGAGTACTTAAAAGGGTAAAAATCCTTCTTCACAACATAACACCTGCATCCTTTTCCTCTTCCCTTTCAAATTCCTCTCAAACACCCAAATTCCCCCACTCATATTTCTTTCTCAAATCACTTTTAGTTCATCAATTTTACATCCAAAACTTATACTTTTTCCAAGGAAAAATACCTCAAGGTATGAATTTCATTCTCTTTCTTTAATTTTTGCTTCATGGGTTTAATTTGCGTATCAAGGATGTTTTGATTTTTTTTATTTTTATGCATTGATTGATTAAATCTCTTATGGATTGAACTTTCAATGTGTAATGGGAGTGAATTATTGTTTGGATTGTTGATTGACGATGGATTTCATGTTCAGTAGATACATAAAAATTTGATCTTTATCTATACATGTCATGTGTTCGATAAATTGTCTCAATGAATAAAAATGTTAAAACACAAGGCATTGATGCATGAATTTAATTCCTCGAATATTGATTATGCGATGTGATCTCTTCGAGTAATTTTAATGCATAGGAATGTTCATGGAATGTATATAAGCCTTAGTTTTTGGCATTATTTTGTTTGAATTTTTATGTATATTCTAACGCTTATGATTTGGGGAATAGATTTTTATTTAAGTGTGGGGTGTCACAATTACACATTTGCGAGTTATGAGATTCTTATTTATATTTTGTAGGAATGAGAAGAACAGCAAAAAAAAAAAAAAATAGCCACAGGCAAGAGTGCCGGACATCTCATCATGGGCTCAACAACCTAGAGTAGGTAGACGTGTAAGATTTTTTACTGCAGCAGCCTAACAAAAATATGATAATGACATCTCCAAACGAGCTGTGGTCAAGGAAAGGGGCATCCAAGTTCCATTAGCAGGGGTGCCCGAGATCAAGTTAACTATTCACAATCATGGATGGGATCTCTTCGCCTCCACTCCTACCAAAGGAGTCATACCGGTGGTGCGCGAATTTTACTCAAATTTTGCCCATTATAGCGACACCAACGTATATGTAAGAAGAAAAGATGTGGATGTCTCTATCTCTGACATTAATAGAGTTTTGAAGGTCAGTCCTATACATAATGATAAATGGCCCGACACTCGAAATGCTAACATGGAGTTGCAGGAAATCACAAGTGTTCTTCGCGCTGGGGACGTTAAATGGATGGCGGATGGTACCGGGGCTTGACATTTTAATGCTAATACACTTAAACTGGCTTGGTTTGTCTTCTTTAAGTTTCTTTGTGCCTGATGCCTTACACACCTAGTTATAAATTTATAATACACCTAAATCCTACTACTAACTAGGTGGCATCCCGCAAGTATACGGTTGTCAACTAGTAGTAAAGGGAAGTAGGGATCGTTCCCACAAGGATTGTTGGAAGGCAATTACCAAGATTTATGAATATTTGTGTAGTTAAGCAAAATCAAACAAAAGATGATGGAACTATTCTAATAAAAACTGTAATTAAATGAAAGCGATAAAAACTTAATTTAAAGCTAGATTAACTAAAAAGTAAGTGAAAATAACTAATTACGAAATTAAGAAACTAGTTAATCTATTATAGTAAAAGAAAGTCAAGGAAAACACTTAATTCTAACCTAAATTAACCAAATTAAGACCAAAATTAAAAGCAAGCAAATTACCCAATTAAAAGGATTACAAATAAGAAACCTTGAATACTAAAAGAAACCATTTCTAAACTAGAAATTGGAAAGAGTTAAACTAGAAATCTAAATATTTTTAGATTTTTGATAGAAATAAAGAAAGCTCACTAAGAATTAACTAGAAATTAAAACAAGAAATTGAGAATTCTTAAATAGAAAGCAAGAAATTAACTAAGAACCCTAATTTTCCTAAGAAACCCTAGATGCAAGTAAAGAAATTCTTACTAAATTACACAAGAAAGCGAATAAAACTTATATCTACGCGAAACTTGCGATTAACCCACTACGATTATATAATCAAAATTCAAATTTGACAAGAAATTTAAAGAAGATCTAAGAGAAAATTAAAGAGAAATTTCTATTAAAGAAGTAAACTTGGAGTTCAAGCTATCCTAAACTATTCTAAAATCTAACTAAAAACTATGTACTTCTTTCTCTTACTAATTTTTATGTAACTTAAATAGTCTAATATTACACTAGGCAAAAAATCAGGAGTTACTGGCTAAAAGTTTACAAAATTGCCCTTACAACTTAACTCTCGGCGAGTCGAGATCACGGTCTGGAACATTTGAGATCGCGATCTCAACTCTAATACAGTAAGACAATTTCCCAAGTCGAGATCGCAGTCTGGAACAGTCGAGATCGTGATAAGGGAAGGAATAATCATTCTTCGTTTGATGCAGATCCATTTTTACAATCTGGTCCCTTGAGCTTTATTCCTTCCAGCTTCCAACCCTTAATTTTTAACCTGCATAATATTAACACCACTAATCACTTAATTAAACTAAAATTTTAATAAAAACTTCTCAAATTTAACAAGAACGAAAAAACAAACACATATGAAAGAAATTAACTAAAGTCTTCAATTACTTACCCAAAATTCGGGATTTAAACTATCAAAATGCTATAATTTAGAGGAAAATAACTCTAGTTTACTAGAGTTATCACACCCCCAAACTTGGCGTTTTGCTAGTCCCGAGCAAAACAAAAAATTAAAATGAAAAGAAGCCTACTAACATTCAAACATATACACACCCCCAAAGTTGATCGACACTTGATGAATCATGGATATACTTAGAATAATTAGGAACGTCTCTCAAGAAACGTTCAATAACATGATATGTGAATATATAAGTGAATCAATCCAAAATTGAAATTTGTTCTACATGGAAGCACACATTCATTCAACTCATACACAAGATTTCACATCATCAAGCATTACCATTCTCAAAATGAGTTACCAAAAGTTTTAGTTCTTTTCATTTGAATCATCATTATTTCTCAAATTACAAATATTATGAAGTTAATCAACTCTCTCGACTAGGCATCATGAAAATAGAATTTTAATTAGGAATTATCTTAAATGCAAGTGTCACACATTTCGGGAATAAACCTCTAACAAGGAATAAGTAATATGAGATTAATGATAAGTATTACAAACATTTACTCCTTAACTTATTGGTATATTAAAAAGCAATTCCTAATGGCTTAATTCGGTGAAACAACATGGGTACATGTCGGAATCCCGTACTCGCATTATTACTACTCTAATGGCGTATTTCGAAAAAACAACATGGGTACATGTTGGAATCTTGTACTCGCCTTATTCCTATTTCTTTTTTTTTTTTCGGCCCTAAACCAAGGAAAAGGAGTGAAATGTACCAAAAATTAATCTTGAATATCAATTATTCACAAGTCTAGAAGAACATTCCCTATGAAAACACACAAAATGTCCCAAAATTCCTTCTATTTCATTTAACTCGTTTCTTTCCAAAAGATAGTTCATGAACCACATAATATAAGTGATTTGATAATAAACAACATTTCAAATAAATTTTCCTAAAATTTCAGCACTTCTTTTTGAAAAATAGTAATGCTAAGTTTATGAATTCTTTATGTTGCAAATGAACTACTCACTCACACAAAAATTCTTGAAATGAATCAATCATATACTTCAATCACAAAGCATTGAACATCAAAATTTATCATCATTGAGTACCTAATCGATCAATTTTCCATCCATTAAACATCAAGTGGCAATGATATGTATAAAATAACCATTCCCATCACAAAGAAATAGACACCCCCAAACTTGTCTCTTTTATTCTAATTGATGAATAAATCATCCTTCTACTCACCCAAAATTAAACACAAAGACAAACCCAAAAATAACAAAAACTACTCAAATCATGATATAAGCACTATAAACTAAGAACTAAAATTGAGTAGAAATGCTAAGAGTGATAAACTGTGCCATGCATCTCACCATTCAAGCTTCAAACAAAATCAGTATTAAATTTAACTCATCACCTAATGCAAAGATGGCATCAGCTTAGGGCCCTTAGCCACTCTACTTTTATTAAGCAATAACCAAACTTCACCAAGTGTCAAACATGAGAATCCAAAAGAAATTCCATCCATAAAGCATCAAAATGTATCAATTTGGCATCAGCTTAAGGCCATTAGCCAAACTACTTAAAAAGAAAAACTAAAATACTTCAATTCCAAAGATTGAAAGTAAAACAAAAGTAATCCAAAGTAATCAAAAGTTATGGTGTTCAATAAAAACAGAGAGAATTATCATCGTCCATTAAATAGATCCAATGATCAGGGTTGGTCTTCATCCATGCTCAAGCAAATGGTGGCTTCATCTCTTCATTCCATCTCTTCTTGACCCTCCTTAGGGTCACTAGGTTGGGCCTGTCTTCATGATCATCACCCATGTCCCCTCCAGTCATACCCACGTGGCTAGATCCCTCATGACCTGTGGTAGCCGCCCTTGGTGTAATAATCTGTCCACGAGGTGGACCAAAGTGCCATGCCGGAGGTGAGGGTGGCTATACCCAAGTGCTTAATGAAGTAATCTTTAAAGCTTCCCCAATGTCTCTTATACAGTCAAGTTGTTATAATCACCATTTGACTATATGACCAGTACCCTTGTAGATCATTCATTTCTTCTTCATTTACCGGATCATTAAATACCAAACCTGGGGGTATCAGAATCATTGAAGTTCTCTGAGGTGGTAGTGGCTGTGGCTGTGGTTGTGGCAGTGGCTCATCCTGGTGGTGCTTTTCATATTCTCTCACCATCCTATAGACTTATTCCCGATTGATCCTTCCTCTAGGATGTGTCAATGGTTCCAAATGACCAATCAGGCAACCTGCTATGGTGAAAAGATGGTGAATTAGACTAGGGGCAAAAATATGGGTCGTCCACCGGACCTACCACTCTCTAAAAACCCCTGTCTAATAAGGTGACCAACATTCACCGGGACCCCAGTCATGATGGCATAAACTAAGAATACTTTGTCCCTTAGGATAAAGCTCACATCATTGGACCCCCAAATGTGGCTACTGATAAAATAAAACCATAACTTAGCCGCTAATGAGAGTCCTTGACGAGCAACTTTTAACTCAGTGGTAGACGAAGTACTCTTAATCCACTCTACCCTTCTATCACAAATGGCATCTTTAATTGCATTCATATCCTTATCTTTATTGTTCAAAAATGCCAAATATTGACTAGAAGGTACGGGGGGGTATGTTGAAATACGCATTAATCACATCAACACAAAAATCTACCAAAACCCCCCGTATGCGCACCTTGCCATCTCCTAACTCACATAAATTACGATGAAACTCTTTGACTAATTGGGTAGCCCCGGGTCAACCTGAGTGTTAAAGCCCTCCCAATGCCTTGAACTAATTTGTTCTTCTATCGCTCGCCTAGCATATCTTCATATATTCCCCAGTGTATGGATAGGTCAAAATTCCTTTCTCTATCACCTCATGTTTCTCGTTATTCTAGAATAATTGCTGAGCCTTATCACTCGAGAACTGAGGTTCAATTTGCTCACCACCCTCAAATGGTTGTTTCGAACCCCCTTCTCCGTTCGTACCCTCTCTGAATTTCCTTTTTCTAGAAGTAGTTCCTCTCCCTCTCATTCTAACTCTTCTTTCAGCACTGCCATATACCGCTCTCGTCATTTTCTTTATGCAAATGGAATTCAATCACCAATTTAAAAATCCAACCTTCGATCAAGAACCAACACTACAAAATTACAATCACAAATTCCCAAAAATTTTCTGAATATTTCAATTCAACTCAATTCATAAATCAAACTAATAATTCCAATAATTTGACAATTCGAAATCACAATTCTTCTAAAAAAAATTAGAACCAATTACTTGTCCAAAATTCAATAAGACGTTAAATACCACAAATTTGCCAAATTTAATCCACAAAACTCCACAAATGTCTTCAAAAATTTCCAATTACAATTAATATTTCAATGAACGATATTACCCGTTCTTTTTCGGATTGAAATTTTTCCAGAAATTGCTTGTGTGTCAATCCCCCTTGAAGCCAAATTTCTTCAAAAATCCTCAAAAATATGCTTGCTTTGATGTTCCTAGAGAAAAATAAAATGATATTAGTGATGGGTGTGGAGTTTTAAGTGATTTTTGGTGAAGATGAGGGAAGAATTTGAGGAAATGGGGAAGAAAGGGCTTTCGGCGAGAGAAGAAGAATAGGGAAAATTTGTGAAAAGAAAGGAAAGATCAAATATTTTAAAAAAATTTCAGTCAATTGAGATCGCGATCTAACTTGATGTTGAGATCGCGGTCTCGACCTTGGTATCGCGATCTCGACAGATTTGAGATCACGATCTCAGATTTGAGACCGCGATCTCAACTCGGTGAAAAAATAGCTTTTGCGGAAGTTTGGAGTTGAAACCGCGATCTCAACCCAAATGACCATTCTGCCCTCCAGAAGTTTGAGTTTGAGACCGCGATCTCAAAGTTGAGATCGCGGTCTCAAACTCAATTTCTTCAAAGTGAATTTTCACACTTAGCCGAAATTGCTTCACTCTTGACCACTTTTCTCCATTTGCAAGGGTAACCTACAAACAAATAATTCACAAGTTAGGATGACAATTTTCACTCATTCTTTAGCACCATTTATTCAACTCAAAAACTCAACTCTTTTTTTTTTTTTTTAAAGAAAAATTGTAACCTAATTCAAACCAATTTACCCAAAATCAAGCCAATTAAAAATCACACCAAAAGAAAGCAATAACAAATAAATTAAAGACTTGGGTTGCCTCCCAAGAAGCGCTCTTTTATAGTCACTAGCTTGACTATGGCATGAGCTTCATTCTTGTGTTAATCGGACGATTTCTCATCCACCTTCAATGATTCCTCCAAGGTAGGGCTTAAGCCGATGCCCATTGACCTTGAAAGCTCACTTTTTCTCCTTTATTTAAACCGTTCCATGAGAAAAGGTTTGGACCACTTCAAAGGGACCACTCCATCTTGACTTAAGCTTTCCCGGAAATAACTTGAGTCTTGAATTATAAAGGAGTACCAAATCACCAACTTTAAATTCCTTCCTTTGGATATGCTTATCATGCCATGCCTTTGTCTTCTCCTTATAAATTAAATAATTTTCAAATGCGTCCTTCCGGAATTCATCCAACTCATTCAAATCAAGCATCATTTTTTCATAAGCCTCCTTCAACTCAAAATTCAAGTTCTTTATGGCCCAATATGCCCTATGTTCAAGTTCCACCGGCAAGTTACATGTTTTTCCCTACACAATACGGTACGAAGACATACCTATGGGAGTTTTAAATGCCGTATGATAAGCCCACAAAGTGTCATCTAACTTCAATGCCCAATCTTTCCTAGTATTATTCACCGTTTTCTCTGGGATTCTCTTTAGACATTCTCAGTTTGACACCTCCACTTGACCCGATGTTTGTGGGTGATAACAGCTAAAGCAACATTGTGTTTCACCCCATATTTTGTCATTAATGCCTCAAACTGAGAATTCTTGAAATGTGATCCCCCATCACTAATGATAGCCCGAGGAACTCCAAACCGAGAAAAGATATTCTTGTTAAGGAATTTAATAGACACCTTGGCCGAGTAGCAATTGCTTCAACCCACTTCGACACATAGTCCACCTTAACCAAAATGCACTTATTGGAGTATGAGACCGGAAATGGTCCCATGAAATCAATCCCCCATTCATCAAATAGTTCCAACTCAATAATGCCATGAAGGGGCATTTCATATTTCCTTGAAATATTACCCACCATTTGACATTCATCATATTTGAGCACCAAATCTCGGGAATCCTTGAACATAGTTGGCCAATATAACCACTTTTTAAGACCTTGAAAGCCGTCCGTTGAGCTCCGTGGTGCCTTCCAACCAGAGATGAATGACAATGTCTTAATATATCGGATACTTCAGATTCTGGAACACATCTCCTTAGGAACAGATTGATCATTGCACTTTTGAAACAAATACGGTTCTTCCCAAAAATAATGTTTAAGTTTCGCAAAGAATTTCCTCCTCTCATTGATGTTTAGCATCTTTGGTACTATCCTTGCCACAAGATAATTCACAATATCCGCATACCATGGAGTCACCTCCTTCACCTCAAACAACTTCTCAATTGGAGATTCCTCATTGATTATCCCTTCTTCAAGATTGAAGAGTCTAGATGCCTCAATTCTTGACAAATGGTCGGCTACCATGTTTTTCACAACCTTTTTGTCGACCACCTCCCAATCAAACTCTTGCAACAAAAGTATCCATCTCTATAAATATGGCTTGGCATCTTGCTTAGAAAACAAATACTTTAATGCGGAGTTATCGTTATGAACAATTACCTTTGATCCAATCAAATATGATCTAAACTTATCAAATGCAAAAACTATAGCAAGTAGTTCCTTCTCTGTAGAATAATTAATTTGTGCATCATTTAAGGTCCTACTAGTATTGCATAGTAAATGACATGCAACGTCTTATTCACTTTTTGACATAGCAGGGCACCTGTTGCATAGTCACTAGCATCACGCATGAGCTCGAAGGGAAGAGACCAATTTGGTGCTCTACAATAACCGGTGCAATCACAAGAGCGTGTTTTAACTCATTGAATGCTTTCAAACAAGAATCATCAAAATGAAATGGGCAATCTTTTTGAAGTAACAAGCACAATGGTCTAGCAATATGAGAGAAATTCCTAATGAATCTTCTATAAAAACCCGCATGACCTAAGAAACTTCTTACCCCTTTAACATTGATCGGAGGAGGTAACTTTTCAAGTACCTCCACCTTTGCCCTATCCACTTCTATTCCCTTTGATGAGACCTCGTGACCCAAAACGATTCCTTCTCTCACCATGAAATGACATTTTTTTCAATTGAGAACTAAATTAGTTTCCACACACCTCTTTAACACATTGGACAAATTTGCAAGACAATCATCAAATGAGCCACCAAACACACTTAATAAAGTCATCCATGAAAATCTCTATGCTCTTTCCAACCATGTCATGAAAAATAGCAAACATACAACGTTGAAATATACTTGGAGCATTGCAAAGTCCAAAGGGCATTCTCCTATATGCAAACATACCAAATAGGCATGTGAAAGTTGTTTTATCTTGGTTTTCTGGAGAAATGACAATTTGAAGGTATCCGAAGTAACCATCAAGAAAACAGTAATATGCAAAATCGGTCAATTACTATAAGCATCTGAAGATAAAAGGCAAGGGAAAATACATCCTTTTGGGTGGCTTCATTCAACTTTCAAAGATCAATGCACATTCGCCAACCCGTAACCAATCTAGAGGGGAGGAGCTCATTGGTTTCACTTATGATTATGGTAATACTACCCTTTTTGGGAACGACTTGAGTGGGGCTAACCCAATCACTATCGCTAATAGGGTAAATAATACCGACTTTCAAAAGCTTAAGAACTTCCTTTCTCACAACCCCTTTTAAAGTAGGATTCAATCTCCATACTCTTGAGGTTGCCTTACCAGTTTATTCCATTCATTCATCAAAATTTTATGCATGCATATGGAAGAGCTTATTCCCTTTATATCATCAATAGACCAAGCAAAGGCATTTTTATTCCTTTTATGCATCACAATCAATCTTTCAAGTTGCTCATTTGTCAAAGATGCATTCACAATCACTGGGTATGTCTCATTTTCACCAAGATATGCACACATTAAGTGGGTACGAAGGGGTTTTAGCTCCAAATTGGGGGGTTCGTTGGTCGAAGACCCCCCTTTACCTTCTTCTTGATTCTGTTCATCTTCTTTTTGCAATAAGTTCTCTTCCTCCAAATGATTCACATCCTTCATTCCTTCTTCACCATCTTGATTTGGCGTATTTGACTCCAAGACCTCTTCCTCCATTAAGAAATTCTCCATTGCATTCCTACAACAATCATCAATTAAGTCATCTACCACATTTATATTTATGACATCTTCAAAAATTGAAGGAAGCTTTAATGAATTAAAAACGTTTAATTAAATGTAACAATTTCATCATTTATTCAGAATTCCAACTTTCCTTCTTGAACATCAATAAGTGCACTGCTAGTAGCAAGGAAAGGTCTCCCAAGATTGATTGGCATCTCTTCATCCTCTTCCATTTCAAGCACAATGAAATCGGCCGAATGGTAAAGTTTGTCAATTTTCACAATCACATCTTCAATGATCCCCTTTGGAAACTTTATGTTTCGATCCACAAGTTGCAATGAGACACTTGTTGGCTTCAATTGACCTCAATTTAGCTTCTTGAATACTCCAAAAGGCATGAGATTTATTGAAGCTCCCAAGTCACAGAATGCTCTTCCAAATTGCAAACCCCCAATCTCACAAGGTATAGAAAATGAACCGGAATCTTTGAGCTTTGGTGGTAACTTCTTTATAAGTAGTGCACTACAATGTTCCGTTAAGCACAAAATTTCATCGCCTGCAATTTTCTTTTTGAAGTAAGGACTTGTTTCATGAATTTGGCATAGGTGGGAATAAAGTTCTCAAGTGCCTCCATGAAAGGGATGTTGATTTCAAGCTTTTTGAAAATTCTAGAAATATCTTGAATTTCTTTGCCTTTTCTTCATCCCTTAGCCTTTGATGAAATGGCACAATAGCATGTTTTGGCTCACGATGCTTAGGGTCCTTGCCTTCATTGCTTTGTGAGTTGGGCATAATAGACTCATTCATCGTTTTGTCTTGCCCATTTGAAGACTCCCCTTTTTCTTTATCTTCATCCTCAACTCCTTCTTGTTCTCCATTCTTCATTGAATTTCTCCCAACTCTTTCTTCCAACTCTTTACCACTCCTAAGGGTAATAGCCTTGCATTGCTTCTTAGGGTTGGGAATGGTGTCACTCAGAAGCACTTCTAACGGCATCTCATTGTTCAACCTTGCCAATTGTCCAAATTGAATCTCCAAATATCTTGCCGAAGCCTTCAAATTCTCCTAATCTCTTTTGTGCTCTTCCGTTTTCCTATCCAATTCTCTTCTCAAATACTCTGGCTTCTCTTTTCCAATCTTCTTCACCCAAATTCTCTCTAGGAGCATATTGATCATGATACATGGGTTGGCAAGAATTTGCATAATGGAAAAGAGGTCTTTGTTGTTGGTTTTGAAATAAAGGATTGGGGAAATTTTGATATGAGTTGGGTTGGACATTTCTTTGATGTGGCAGTTGATAAGGTCTAGATGAGGAATTCGAGGCATGAGTGTGTTGGGCATTTTGAGATGGGGGATTTGGTTGGTAAGGAGGATTGGATTGGTTGTTGGTTTTACTCCATGAGAAATTTGGGTGATTCCTCCAAGAAGGATTGTAAGTGTTCCCATAAGCTCCGGATTGGTTCCTTGGAAATTAAGATTGATTAGCCACATAATTGATTTTCTCATTAGCTCCATATGGCATCTCACAATTCCCATTGGCATGGCCGCCTCCACAAAAATCACAGGTCATGCTTGGTTGAGTTGGAGAAGAAGTCATAGCATTTACACTACTAGGTTTTCCCAGAACTCTTGATTCTCCAACACCTTTTCCATGTTGTTCATCACACTCATGAACATGCTTTGTTAAGCCAAAAGGGCATCTTGCATGTTTAGATTCAATGCTCCACTACTTGCATTGGCTTGATTAGCTTGGTGTTGAACCACCGGTAGAGTTATCGGTCCATGATGGTAGTGGTTGTATGCCATCCTATTCAACAACTCTTGAGGTTCTTTCGGAGTCTTATATGAGATAGAATTGTCGGCGGAGGCATCTACGATGGATTTTGTCTCTTGAAGTAAACCATTATAAAAGGTTTGGACTTGAAGCCACAAAGGAATGGCATGATGAGGGTATTTCCTTACCAACTCTTTGAATCTTTCCCAAGCTTCCCCTAGGCTTTCACAAACATCTTGTTTGAATGATGTAATCTCATTCCTTAAATTGGCGGTTCTTGCGGGTGGAAAGTACTTCACCAAGAACTCTTGAGCAAGTTGGTTCCAAGTGGTGAATGTTCCTTGGGCATGGGATTGCAATGACCACGACTTTGCCCTATCTCGAAGAGAAAAAGGAAACACCCTCATCCGTACACAATTCGGTGTACTCCATTAAACTTTAATGTGTCCAAAACTTCCTCAAATTTTATGAGATGTGTGGTCTGAAAATAATATGCTGCGGAGTTGCAATGCTGTCGTAAGCACCAAAAATTAACAACTCTCAATACGTAATAGTGGTGAGTATAGAGGTTCTTCCGGAGTCTTATATGAGATAGAATTGTCGACGGAGGCATCTACGATGAATTTTGTCTCTTGAAGTAAACCATTATAAAAGGTTTGGACTTGAAGCCACAAAGGAATGGCATGATGAGGTTATTTCCTTACCAACTCTTTGAATCTTTCCCAAGCTTCCCCTAGGCTTTCACAAACATCTTGTTTGAACGATGTAATCTCATTCCTTATATTGGCGGTTCTTTCGGGTGGAAAGTACTTCGCCAAGAACTCTTGAGCAAGTTGGTTCCAAGTGGTGAATGTTCCTTGGGCATGGGATCTTTGCAACCACGACTTTGCCCTATCACGAAGAGAAAAAGGAAACACCCTCATCCGTACACAATCCGGTGTACTCCATTAAACTTTAATGTGTCCAAAACTTCCTCAAATTTTATGAGATGTGTGGTCTAAAAATAATATGCTGCGGAGTTGCAATGCTGTCGTAAGCACCCAAAATTAACAACTCTCAATACGTAATAGTGGTGAGTATAGGTCGTCCCACAGAGAACGGAGTTTATTTTCGTGCTAAATGGAAAAAGGGAGTTTTGAATGATTTTAAACTAAAACTAAAACAATAAAATAACTAAAGTAAATTCAATTAAGAACAATCTTGGTTTTGGTCATATCCACCGTGGCAATTTCACTAGTCGATCCTTGACACACAAGATAATTCAATTCTATATCAAGCACAAATTAAAGAATTAACCCGAACGAATACCAATTCAAAGTTGATTCTTATTTCTTTCTAAAGTTGGTTAATTTTCAACACGCGATCCAATTAACCGTAACTATTAATTTAACCCAGACACGCGCCAAAGATTAATTTAATAGAAGAATTAAAATCAACAAGAACAATTAGACTAATTAAACATAAACACACGCGGTTATGCCAATTAGATGATTAATTTCCCTAAATTCAATAACACTAATCCAGTAATTATCAAATTTAGTTGCTTCACAGATTGAATTAAGCACACGCGGTTAAAACAATCTAGTAGTAGATTAATTCTAATAACTTAGTATTCTGCAGCAATAATAAGCTAAAAAGAACAATCATAAAATTAATTGCTAAAAAATAATCAATACTTGACATGTAATTGAATAAATTCAAGCACAAGAAGTCTCACAACATTGTAGAATTGACCATGGCTTCAAATCCCTCAACCAAGAAAAGGTTTTAGGCACAAAGTGCCATGAAATAATAAAGAAGAATTTTCTACTGATAAAAACCCTAGCCAAAAGAAAATAAAATTGTCGATCTCCTTTTCTCACCCTAATTGGGGTACTTATAATGAGTACTTAGGCAAGTTACAATTAAGGTCTACGGATAAGAACGTGAAATCGGGTGAAAAAGAGTCCAACCGAGCGAAGAAATCTGTCAAAAACTCCAAAATACGCAAAAATACTGCTTCGGGCTCACATGCGCTGCCTATTTTGGGCGCATGTATGCCCTAGGCAGTGATGAAAAGTTCCCAGCGCACAAGCACTGCTCAAACCCAGCGCATGTGCGTTGGGCTTTACTTTCGGCTTCGATTTTGACCTCGATGCATTTGGAATTTGGGAAAACTCAAAACATTAAAGTTGTAGCTCTATGTCTTAGCTTTGTAAAAAATCTTGAATAACCTCAATTGGAGCACAGATAAGAAAGTTATGCTGAATCTACCAAACTGTCAGAATCTCTCTTCGAAGGTGAACATTTGCCAACTTTGCAATTTTGAATAAGATGCCTATAGAATCATGCAAAACTCAAAAAACAAAAGTTGTAGAACTCTTCAATAGATTTACAAATCATTCAAAATAATCTCATTTAAATTTTGAAAGACTCGAAATATATGCTTGAAATACAAAACAACATCTAAAATGACTTCATACTCGTGCATGTTCCGCTCTTAGCATTTTCTTTCATATTTTCCATATTTTTCAGCTCTTTTCACTTTAACCCTACAAAAACTAAGAATAAACAAATTAATCTCAATAATAACTCAAATCTTGCTTACAACACATAAAAACGTGGTAATCGACACATAAAATATAGCACAATTATAAACTTGTCAAATTACCCCACACTTTGCCTTGATCGTTCTCGAGCAAACATAAAATTAAAAAATTTAAGGTTAGAACATTCCACTCAACATATTTCTTCAAATATCGACATAAATAATCAACAATCACTCCACTAATCAGAGTAGTCTAAGAACCCAAGAGCTCAAATGCTAATAAAAACTAAAATATGAAATTCGTGTGTATGTGTGTATAGCCATTCAAAAACTTAGATTTGACAATATTTAGATTAAATCATGAAGACCCTCTAAATTTTTTCTAAACACCCTATGGTTCACTCTTCTTACACCCCTCCATTAATCTAGACAACTGATTCAATTCAACTTAGGTAGAACTTTTAGCTCGAACTATAGGTTAGGATATTAGTTAGCCAAAGAAGGGAAAGGATATAACAAATAAGAACAAGGGCTTTATAGTAATGACGGCCACACATTAAAATACAACTTTTCTTCACATGCGAAATATCATACATCACCAACCCCACACTTGAGTAACAAATACTCATGAAAAATTCTGAACAACCAAATATGCCAACCTCCCTCGGACATATATACATCACATCATCATTTTATTTTTCTATGTTCGCTCACAGTATGGGTACCAGTGGTAGGCACTACCCGCAACAAATAAACACACAGGTACCAGTGATAGGTACTACCTGGAAATACAGAAACTTCCATATTCATTTTTTTTTCAATAATTTTTTTCCAATACCCCATTTCTCAACAAAAATGTACATCACTCACTTCTCACAAACTTCCACCCTTATATCCCCTTTAACAAATAATGTGCACCATAAAGCTCTTGAAGGGAAAACTTAGGATAAAATAATGAAAAGAACATTAAGCTCAATAAGGATAGGTAACTGATAAGTGAAAGAAGGAGAATGATGTTTCTCTTCACAAGAATAAGGATCAAATAAGGTACTTAGAAATAAATTGTTAAAAATGGTTGGCTGGAGGCTCATCAAACAAAAAAGCACTACCCTCATTTTAAAACTAAATCGGATCATCTAAGAATTAGCTTCAAAAATGTAATAAAGTGATCTTTTGTGATGCAACATAATTGAGTCTACATAAATTTCTCTAAATATCCCAAATAAACAATTAAAGTATGGCTTAATGCTCAAAATCTTGAAAATCATGAATGGAAAATATTAATACCGACTACTCATTCATGCATGGTTCAACTAATGATTTATTATGCAGACAAATGAAAAAAAAATACGTTAAGCAAAAACTTTCAAAAATTTCTAAAAAATGGTCAATTAGTCCACAAAATTTTCAAAAATTTAAGAAACTCTTGGATCAAAGGAAAAGTCAAAATATACTACAACAAAATTCGAGCAAAATACACCAATCAACTTAAAAATCCAAATAACTTTCCCACCCCACACTTAAAAATAAGCATTTTCCTCAATGCAAAAAATAAAAGCATAAAAAATGGGAAAAAGAAAAGCTTCTCTAGATTACATTTGCGTTTGGAGCAATATCCGCTATAAATATCCCCTTGTCGCGAAGGAAAGTTGGATTAACACAAAACAAAACAAAACAAAACAAACAAGTAATTCCCTTGAGACAATAAGAAGAACAAGAAAATTGTAGAAAAGAATCCTACAAGAATCAAGAAAAACTTATTCCCTTAAGAGAATATTCAACTAAAAATAAACGAAAACACCATTCGAAAATAAAGCTAAGCAATATGAAATAAACGAACTAGAATGAAACCTAACTAACAAAAATGACTAATATTGTCTAGGAAATCAATTACAATAAATATCAAACAATTGAAGAAAACGGCCCAACACATAGGGCATAAAAACTCAAGGAGCATGGGGCCCCAAATCTTATGGAAAAGGAGGAAAGGGAGAAAATGTAGAAGGGTCCTCTCCCTGCTCCTTTTCAAAGGACCATTTTATCAGCTTAACTTATCAATTAAGTTGATTTCCTGTCTCTAACAACACATAAAGCTAAGTAAAGAGACAAAATAAAATAAACAAAAGTAATTTGATCAAATTAAATGAACGGAATAACATGTCGATGCCAACATGGGTTGCTATCCCATGCGCGCCTTTGAGGCAACTGTCGTTGGCTCGACTTGATGTTCGTTCACCAATCAATCAAGTAACTCTCATATGGAGGAGTCCAAGAATCTTCCGCTTCATTGTTTTCACAAATGATGGATTCAATCTCCTTTGCTATTTTAGAACCCGAACAAGTTTCTCTTCTTGCGACTTGCTAAGTTGACTTGAGATTATCACCCTCTCCTTATCCTTCAAAAATATGTACTTAAGATGAACAGGAAGGCGGAATTATAATCTGCAATTGTTCCCTACACAACAGATAACTTCAATTTTTCGTTAGAAAGTAGTGAAGCATTAGGACTTCCATTGCTTGTTTGTTGCAACAAGTCCTTGTTATTTTCCTTGAGACGTTCTTCACGGTTAGTGTTCACCTCCTGATTATCGGTATGTTCATGCATTTCCTGCATTAGAGGCTTACACACATCGATTACAGAAACAAGTTTAGTATGGTTAGATGGTTCAAAATCATTATAAATGCTAAAGTTAACACTTTTATCTCCAAATTCCATACTAAGAGTGCCTTTAAGAACATCTATCTTTGTATGGGAAGTAGCTAGAAATAGTCTTCCTAACAAAATAGGAGCATTGGAATCACCTTGTTCCATTTCTAACATATAAAAATCAATAGGAAAAACCAAACTTCCTACTTGAACTAAGATATCCTCTACGATTCCCTTAGGATAGGCCAACGATCTATCAGCCAACTGAATTACTATAATAGTTTTATTCAATCGGTCCAATTTTCAATGCATCATACATAGAATATGGCATTACATTAATACATGCACCTAAATCCAGCATGGCTTTTTCAACATATGTATTGCCTATCTTGCAAGGGTAGAGAACTTATACCTGGGTCCTTACGATATGGCTTAGGGTAGGGATTTTTGAATAATAGACGATACATTTCTCCCCACCTCTACCTATCTAACTTTCTTCTCTTTTTGCTTTTTTTATGGGAACACAATTCCTTCAAACTTAGCATATCGAGGTATTTGTTTAATAGCATCTAATAAAGGAATATTTACCTCGCATTACGAAATGTCTCGTATAGCTCTTTGTCGGGATCCTCTTTCAAAAACTCTTTCAATGCCTCGGGGAATGGGGGTTCGGGCTTATCTTGGGCCATACAAGAACACTTTTATCTTCACTACTGCTGCTTTTCTTCTCGCATGGTTCAACCTTTTTTTTGACTGTGGTCTTCTTCCTCTCGGCCTCAATATGTTCAGGAACTATTTTACGCTTCAACCTCTTTACCACTCCTCAACGTAATTGCACTCACATTCTCCTTCGGGTTGATGATGGTTTGAGATGGCAACTTCTCGGAGCTCTGCGCTTCCAACCTACTAATCGAGGTAGCCATTTGTCCCATTTGATGCTGCAACTGCTGAATACTGGCCTTTGTATCCTGCTGGAATTGAATCGTATTTTTAGTTAAAATATTCAGTCGTTCCTCTAAAGATTTTCTAGATTGATTATTCATATTTTCTTGTTGTTTTTGAGCAAATGGTGGCCTATAAGGTTGGAAGTTCTGCCTATTTTGTTGAGGCTGATTTTGGGCTAGGTTCCCATATCTCAAGTTAGGATGATCCCTCCATCCAGGATTGTAAGTGTTCGAGTAGGGATCATAACTTTGTAGTGGCTGCCCTGGGAATCCTTCGGCTGTACTTACTTGCTCTTGACCTTCATCTTGTAATGTGGGACACATATCTATTGAGTGTCCCTCATTTGTGCTGATACCACATGGTTGTGCAGTTGGTACATGATGTACCTGAAGCCAACTGTCGAACAAAAGAAGTCAAACTTGTCATTTGTCGTTCTAGTGATGAAACATTTACCTCGTTCACACGCTTGAGAGATTGATCGCGTCGTATCCCGAACTTTTGAGAACGCCCGGCCATATTCGATATAAGCTCACGAGCAGTGTCTATGGTCAAATTGTCTAACACCCCTCCACTTGCGGCGTCGACCATGTTCCTTTCATTAGGGAACAACCCTTCATAAAAATATTGAATTAACAAGGAGTCACTTATCTGATGATGCGGACAGCTTGCACACAATTTCTTGAAGCACTCCCAATACTCATGCAAGGATTCTTCATTGAACTACCTTATTCCACAAATTTCTTTGCAAATATTTGCAGTTCGAGAAGCTGGAAAGTATTTAGTCAAGAATAGTCTATTCATCTACTCCCAAGTTGTGATACTATCCGAAGGCAAATCGCATAGCCAATCCTTTATTCATCCTTGAGTGAGAATGGGAATGTTTTCAAGTTGAGATATGCTTCTCTGACACCCCGGTGGGTCTCATACTTGTGCAAACCACATGGAACTCCTTAAGATTCTTGTTCGGATCTTCACACGGCAATCCATGAAAAGAAGGTAATAAATGGATTAGTCCAGATTTTAATTCAAATGTGACATTAGCATCTAATTCTGGATATGTAGTGCATGAGGGTTGTTGGTTCAGAGTAGGCGTAGCTCATTTCCTCAAAGTCCATTGTGCCATGTTCATCTCTTCCTATTGTTCTTGATCACTGCAGATGATATAGTTAAATAATTGTTCTTCCCCTAACTGTCGTTCTCTTATCTCTTTTCCCTATCTGCGTAATATTCTCTGTATTTTCGGATCAAATTGGAATTCAACTTGTCCAGCAGACCGAGTCACAGGATTACACAATTAACGGAAGAATTATAATAAAAAGAAAGAAAAGAAAAATTGAAATAAATAGCACAAAAATAATTCAAACCGTTCCCCGGCAATGGTGCCAAAATTTGGTGTGAAAATAGATATGGAGCGGAGTTGTAATGCTGTCGTAAGCACCCAAAATTACAACTCTCAATATGTAATAGCGCTGAGTATAGGTCGTCCCACAGAGAACGGAATTTATTTTCGTGCTAAATGGAAAAAAGGGGTTTTGAATGCTTTTAAACTAAAACTAAAACAATAAAATAACTAAAGAGAATTCAATTAAGAACAATCTTCGTTTCGGTTATATCCTCCATGGCAATTTCACTAGTCGATCCTTGACGCATAAGATAATTCAATTCTCTATCAAGCACTAATTGAATAATTAACCCGAACGAATACCAATTCAAAGTTTATTCTTATTTATTTTGAAAGTTGGTTAATTTTCAACACGCGATCCAATTAACCCTAACTATTAATTTAACCCAGACACGCACCAAATATTAATTTAATAAAAGCATTAAAATCAACAAAAACAATTAGACTAATTAAACATAAACACACGCGGTTATGCCAATTAGATGATTAATTTCCCTAAATTCAATAAACACTAATCCAGTAATTATCAAATTTAGTTGCTTCACAGATTGAATTAAGCATACCCGGTTAAAAAAATCTAGTAGTAGATTAATTCTATACAACTTAGTATTCTGTAGCAATAATAAGCTAAGAAGAACAACCATAAAATTAATTGCAGAAAAATAATCAAAACTTGACATATAATTGAATAAATTCAAGCACAAGAAGTCTCACAACTTTGTAGAATTGACCATGGCTTCAAATCCCTCAACCAAGAAAAGGGGTTAGTCACAAAGTGCCATGAAAGAATATAGAAGAATTTTCTACTACTAAAAACCCTAGCCAAAATAAAATAAAAGTGTCGATCCTCTTTTCTCAACCTAATTGGGGTATTTATAATGAGTACTTAGGGTTACAATTAAGGTCTATGGATAAGAACGTGAAATCGGGTGAAAAAGAGTCCACAGGGCGAAGGAATCTTTCAAAAATTCAAAAATATGCAAAAATGCTGCTTCGGGCACACATGCGCTGCCTATTTTGGGCGCATTTGTGCCCTAGGCTGTGTTGAAAAGTTCCTAGCACACATGCACTGCTCAAACCCAGCGCATGTGCGATGGGCTTCATTTTCGACTTCAATTTTGACCTTGATGCGTTTGGTATTTGGGAAAACTCAAAACATGAAAGTTATAGCTCTATGTCTTAGCTTTCCAAAAAATATTGAATAACCTCAATTGGATCTTAGATAAGAAATTTATGCTGAATCTACCAACTGTGTCAGAATCACTCCTCGCCGGTGAACATTTTCCTACTTTGCAATTTTGAACAAGATTCCTATAGAATCATGGAAAACTCAAAAAATGAAAGTTGTAGAACTCTTAAATAGATTTCTAAATCATTAAAAATCATCTCATTTTAAGCTTAGAATCGAAATTTATGCTTGAAATACGAAACAGCATCCAAAATGACTTCATACTCGTGCATGTTCCACTCTTAGCATTTTCTTTCATCTTTTCCATATTTTCAGCTCTTTTTCACTTTAACGCCTACAAAAACTAAGAATAAAAAAATTAAGCTCAATAATAACTCAAATATTGCTTACAACACATAAAAACGTGGTAATCGACACATAAAATATAGCACAATTATAAACTTATCAGTGTGTGTTAGGGTCCTCATTTGGTCCACCTCCGAACATGGCATGGGCTTGGAGCATTTGGATTAGGGCGGGCTTGATTTCAAAATTGTTGGCTTGCACGGGCATCCGTGCAATGCTTGAGTTTGCCCCATCCAAATTAGGTAAAGCATACTCCCTCAATGGCCTTCCATTCCCATTCATGCCATTTCCATTCCTATAGCCACCAATTCCATTATTTCCAACTACCTCTTCTTCTTCATTTTCCATGTTCACATTCCTTTGATGAGCATTAGCATTTACCATTTCTATCCTTTCTTGCTCTTGTTGTACCCTTCTCAACCTTCGAATTTCTCTTAGCTCTTTTTCTCGTTCCTTGTCTAAGTAAATGAATGGCTCTTGAGCTCGTCTTACCTCGAATGCACTACACAAAACCAAAATAGTCAATTGAAGTGCCAAGTCAATTCCGTAAGACAACCAATCAAACAAAAATAAACAAATTAACAACTAAATTAAACTAAACTAAAGTGCTCGATCTACAAAAACAGAAGACAATCCCCAGCAACGGCGCCAAAAACTTGATGCCTTACACACCTAGTTATAAATTTATAATACACCTAAATCCTACTACTAACTAGGTGGCATCTCGCAAGTATACGGTTGTCAACTAGTAGTAAAGGGAAGTATGGATCGTTCCCACAAGGATTGCTGGAAGGCAATTACCAAGATTTACGGATATTTGTGTAGTTATGCAAAATCAAACAAAAGATGATGGAACTATTCTAATAAAAACCATAATTAAATGAAAGCGATAAAAACTTAATTTAAAACTAGATTAACTAAAAAGTAAGTAAGTGAAAATAACTAATTATGAAATTAAGAACTAGTTAATCTATTATAGTAAAAGCAAGTAAAGGAAAGCACTTAATGGAATTCTAACCTAAATTAACCAAATTAAGACCAAAATTAAAAGCAAGAAAATTACACAATTAAAAGGATTACAAATAAGAAACCTGGAATACTAAAAGAAACCATTTCTAAACTAGAAATTGGAAATTTTAAACTAGAAATCTAAATATTTTTTAATTTTTGATAGAAATAAAGAAAGCCCACTAAGAATTAACTAGAAATTAAAGCAAGAAATTGAGAATTCTTAAATAGAAAGCAAGAAATTAACAAGAACCCTAATTTTCCTAAGAAACCCTAGATTGCAAGTAAAGAAATTCTTACTAAATCACACAAGAAAGAGAATAAAAATTATATCTACACGAAGCTTGTGATTAATCCACTACGATTATCTAATCAAAATTCGAACTTGACAAGAAATTAAAAGAAGATCTAAGAGAAAATTAAAGAGAAATTTCTATTAAAGAAGTAAACTTGGAGTTCAAGCTATCCTAAACTATTCTAAAATCTAACTAAAAACTATCTACTGGGGTCTTTCTCTTACTAATTTTTAAGTAGCTTAAATAGTCTAATATTACACTAGGCAAAAAATCAGGAGTTACATATCTGAAAGTTTACAAAATTGCACTTACAACTTAACTCTCGGTGAGATCGAGATCGCGGTCTGGAACATTTGAGATTGCGATCTAGATCTAATACAAGAGACAATTTCCCGAGTTGAGATCTAGTCTGGAACAATAGAGATAGTGATCTCGACTCTCTTCCCAGCATTTTTCATTTCATCCATTTTTGCAATTTGGTCCCTTGAGCTTTGTTCCTTCCAACTTCCAACCCTTAATTTTTAATCTGCATAATATTAACACCATTAAACACTTAATTAAACTAAAATTTTAATAAAAACTTATCAAATTTAACAAGAACGAAAATACAAACACATATGAAAGAAATTAACTAAAGTCTTCAATTACTTACCCAAAATTCGGGATTTAAACTATCAAAATGCTATAATTTAGAGGAAAATAACTCTAGTTTACTAGAGTTATTCAGTGGTCAACTCCTTCCGGTTAATCATCTTGCACACGTCACTATGGAGAAAGCAAAGCTCTTGTATTGCATTGCAATAGGGAAGTCTATTGATGTCGGTAGGCTCATACGACAGCAAATTTGCTATTCCGCTACCAATAAGCAACCGAGCTTATGGTTTCCCCACTTGATTACTGCTCTGTGTATAGAGAGTGATGTTGTGATTTATCATTCTGAAGAAAAATTGAAGCCTGGATAGTTAATTGCAATGGAGGGTATAAGAGTTACGATTAAACGCACTCGGTCCCAAGCCTCTACATCACATGCAAATGAGATTGATGATTTTGAAGATGAGCCTATGCCTGTGCCATAGCAGACTCAGGAAGATCTTCTATAACAAATCCTGGCAGAGCAACAGAGGATGAGCCACCAGTTTGATTCATTTATTCAATATTATGCTTTGCAGTAGACTATGGAGGCTTGCCATATGGCCAAGGAGCGGGGAGAGGATCCATCGACGTTTCCATTGTTTCCTCCTCCTTTCCTGCAGGATTTGGGACTGCATTATCCTTGAACTTTTCATGCCCTATATTTTGGGCTATTTTCTTGGAGAATAGCATTGTGATTTTGATACATTGCATCGGTTTTGGAGCTATGTACTACAACAAGAGGTCCTCTATGCTATCCCATTTTTTCAAGATTGGCTGGGTTTGCCTATTCATTCCTTAGAATCTAGATGGCACTGGTGGTCTCGTTGAGCTACTGGGACCACCCTGTTGGGTTTTCATATTCTGCCTTTGAAATCCATACTCTAACTGGGGTCTTACGAGTTGAAATATGGATTGTTCTGCGATCGGTTGAAATTGACCATGTAATTGATATTCTCTAGATTAATTTGGCAATGCTCAGTAGGTTGTCCGTTATGACATATTTCACAAGCTTCTACAATATATTGGACTTGTTTTGGCTGAATATCCATCCCTTTTAGCTTTTTGGTGAGGGCCGCCCCTTATCCAGCTAGAGTGGTGAGTGGGTCCATATTGTAAATCATGTACATTCTTGTTATTTTTCTAAGCATGTTGCGCTCACTTGCCCACGGTAGTTGTTTGAGGACATGTCCTCAAGCATGTGCATAGCTGTCCTCATAATGTTTGCTCATTATCGCTCCATCAACTGCTGCATCTATTAAGGTTTGGGTCGACCCATACAGCCTGTTGTAAAACATCTAAATTTGCAGCAAGCTTGGCAAGTCGTGATGTGGGCACAACCTTAGTAAATCCTTAAATCGTTCTTGTGCCTCAAAGAATGGCTCGTTATCCTGTTGCACAAAAGAAGTAATATCATTTATCAATTTTATAGTCTTAGAAGATGGAAAAAATTTACTAAAAAACTTTTGTGCTAAACCGTGCTATGTAGTAATGGAACCTAGGGCATGTGATATCAACTAGGATTTGGCTTTATCCTTGAGAGAGAATGGAAAAAGCCGAAGTTTGATTGCATTATCAGATACCTTGTTGTGACGGAATATGTCACATATTTCAAGAAAATTGAATATATGCACATCACATTCGGGTCATCATTTGGTGCTCTACCGATCATAACCGATATTTGAACCATTTGGATAATATGTGGCTTTAGCTGAAAGGTATTTGCCTGGATTGGTGGCTTGATAATGCTAGAGTGAAGTCCATCCAAGGTTGGCACAACAAAGTCCCTTAAAGGGATTGGCTCTTCCTTGTTCGGTTGGCATGGTATCAATGGTTTGATTAGAACCTGATTTGTCTTCCATCTCAATTATGTAGTTAGAACCCTCATCTAGTTTCCTTTCATAGTCAACGTGTGGTTCTTACAATTCAAGGTCTAAGGGTAAATTTCTCTATTTGACATTCTTGGCATAAACAACAAGGACCTGTAAACCAAAAAAAGAAAAGAAAAACTATAAATAGAATAAAAAAAATGATGCAAAATAAAAAAATTATGTTTAGACTAGAATTATAGTGCTTAATAAGATGTTCATAGACTATACAATGTTAGAACTAAGTCCCTAGCAACAATGCAAAAAACTTGTTCTTGCATTTAGAGGTGATTGTTATTAGACACGACTCATGTTTTCAAAAAATATACGTATTGAACAAGTAATATAATGATGAGAAAAGTGTCATTCCCGCAGGGACTAGGCTAACACCCTACTAAGCATCTAAATGCCACACTTTTGATCCTATATAAACTAAGAAACAATAGAATGAAAAATAATAGAACACAAAATAAAAACAAGGCAACAATTCAAATAATGAGTCTAGAAAATCAATAATTGAGTTATCTAGGGTTCACTTCTCCATTATGAATCCCATTAATTGATCCATTTAATCGTTCTATCATTTGTTGATTCATTTATGCCGTTTACCACTCTAGAGTCTTATGTAATTGTCAGTTATCTTCCAAATTCTCTCACAAATCTATAAACCTAACCAATTCATTATATTTCTGTGTATTTGAGCCAAGTTTAATGCATAGATGACCACTCTATAGGATTACCTAAGATGAACAGGTATCTTTCGATCTATATTCACGAAACGTCCATCCCTTTTCTTTATAGAACTTCTAAAAAAGGGCTAATTAGTCCCATTCCTAGCCCTAAAGCTCCTAAATTGATAAGGCTTACAAATGAATTTAATACCATCTAATTAATCAAATCAAGCATAAGATCATACTCATGAATGAAATCAATAAAATCAAATTGAGATTCATGGCAAGTTATGAATGAAAACCTACAATTAGGGTTTAGTGCATCATCTGACAAATTGATACAGCACAAGATTCAATTACAATTGTCCATAGCATATTGAATATAGAAATAGGGAAGAGAATGAAAAACTAGGGTTTTATAGCCGAGTCTTCTCTTCTTCTCCCATGCTCTCTTCACGAACGATCGTTACTGTTTTGAGTCTCTTGTTTGCAGATGTTCGATTTTTTTTGTCTACTGCCTCATGCTCTCCAAATCTGAATAATGACTTAACACAACCCTTAAATAGCACTTACTAGGGTTTGCAAGAAAATGGGTCAAAATTATCCAAAACCTGGGTCAAAACCATAAAAACCCGTAAAATCACTAGTGTAAGGGGTTGGATGCCCTAGCCAACCTTTGGGTACTCTTATACCCAGGTTCTAGTGGCTGGGTGCCCTTGCCAAGCCTCTGTGCACTTCTAGTATCTAGCTTTCACTAGGGGTACCTAGTATTGCTTCGTTTTGACCTGTTTTGCTCTATTTTCACATCGTTTGACCTCCATTGTAAATAAAACCTAATAAAACAAATTTTAAGGGCATTAATACATATTTTTACATAAAAATAATAAAAACTTAATTTATGGACTCGAGGTGTAAAATTATGAACATACCCTTATTTCATACTCTAAAAGCCTCGAATTTCGAACAAAAGTCAAGCAAAAAGTACATGAAAATACTCTCTTTTGAAGAGTTAATAATAACTTGCCATGAATCTCAATTGATTTTACTTCGTTTCTTCATGATTATGATCTTATACTTGATTTACTTAATTAGATAGTACTAAATGCATTTATAAGCCTAGGGGTGCTCAATTGTACCTGACCCAACCCGAAAAACCGACTCAACCCAAATGAATTTGGGGCTAAATGGGTTGGGTATTCGGGTTTCGGGTTACTTGGGTCGGGTTACACGACTTTTGTAGGATTGGGTTTGGTTTTTTTTTCAAAACCCAACCCAACCCGAATAACAAAAAAATTCAATTATATTTGTTTTTAATTTTCATTTTTATTCTAATTATTTCATCTACCTTATATTATTTTTCCTTTTTATTTTTGAAATATCATCTAATTTATCATATTGTTTATTTTTTCCTTTTATTCTTGACCTAACCGTTTTAATTTTGACCAAACATATATTTTTAATGAATGGATTTATAATAGATTTATAATTTTTTTTATTAATTTGAATTTTTAACCCGAATAACCTGAAAACACGAGTAACCCGCCCGATTAATACTTGGGTTGGGTTTTCTTGGGTTGCTATATTAGTTGAGTTGGGTTGGGTTTTATTTTTTTAACCTGAAAACCCGAACCCAAATACATGCTAACATTCCGAAAACCCGACACATAAACACCCCTAGGAAGTGTCCAAATGAGAAAGGCAACATTAGAAGAGATGTGGAGCCAAGAAATGTACCACCTAAAACTAATGCTAGGGTCTATTGCATGACTGAGTACGAGGTTGAAGATTTGGATAATGCCACAAAAGGTGTGTAACTAGTTAATTTCTTGTCGAAGTACATAGTACGTGAATGTGGTCTAAGAGGAAGAGACTTTGTGCTGCTAGGAGATAATTGATTTATGTGGTTAATATGATTGCGATTCCTAAGTTTCAAGGACGAAACATTTTTATAAGAGGGGTAGAATATGATACCCATAAATTTGTTTTAGGTAAAATAATAAATAGGGAAAAAATAAATAATTGGGATATATGAAAGATTAGAGTTTTAGTAGGGAAACAATACTAGAATAATTATCATTGTGATTCTTGGATAGCCTAAATTGTAGGAGAAAAAGTAGGAATTAATAGGGGGATTTTGGGGTTAGAAAATTATGACATATATATTTTTTAGTACTTGTAGGTTTTCTTTTATATTAGTTTTTGTAATTTATTATTTATATTATTTTAGGCTTAAATATTTTAGATTTATTAAAAATCTTTTATAGATTAATTGTGTAGATTATTAGGGACCGTGTGTAAACTAATTTATGCCTATTTAATTGCCATTTATTTTGGAGTATTTTTGTATTTAAATAATCTGAAATTTAAGAATATATTGTGGGTTAATAATTATTTTCATATAGAATTAATCTTGAATTTTGGATGTATTTTTCTATATAGAAAAAAATTGTTTTTTTTTATTTAAAAAAAGGAAAAAAATTAGTATTGCAAATCGCTATGTGTGATTTGCAACAAAGAATATGGTGGTTGTTTTAAATAGTTGCACTTAAGCCCTCGAGGTTTCTTTAGTGCTTGTACTGTGGCCCGCTTATTTTTACAAGACAGATTATATCCTTATGAACTTGTAGAAATTGCAGATCTACCCAAAACATTTTTAAATGAACCAAGGAAGTGCAGAACCCTCTGAAATTATATTATAACCCCCTAAAGTACACATCTAAAATTGTACATTGGCCCGAATATTTTTTAGAATCATTCAAAGGCCCCTAAAATGTTTTATGAATTATAAGAAAGCCCTCGAATGTTTTTTTAAAGTTATTTAAACCCACTGATTGCTTTATATAGTTATATGAAAGTCCAAAATTTTATAAAAGTTTCAAAAATGACCCTAGAGTTTTTGGAAGCTTGTAATTGTAAACTAAAAGTTATTTTGTGGTGAAAATTAAATTGATTAAATCTAGTAAGGACTCAATTAAGCTATTTTGACAACTTTAAAAGAATATGTTAATACACTTGAGAAAACTAAAAGTACTTTTCACATTTTTTACATTACTAATGAATCTTGAAATATTTAAAGTATTAAACCGATCATGGTCCCTAGAAATTTGCAATAGGGCTATAGTGAGTTGGGTAAAGATTTTCTTAAGTGTTCATTGATGGTAGAATATCATGATTTACTTGAACTTATAGGAAAATATCAATGTCCAGATTAAGCACGATTATTGAGCTTATTTGAGGTAGATGGTATTACCCTCTGAATTTTCAAATTTTTTTTATGAATTACGATGTTTCCAAAATGTTTTATGAATGCACATGATTTCCGAAATTGTTTTATGAAATAGCATGTCTTTACAAAATGGGTTATTTTTGCTATAAAAATCTAGATCTTGTATGGCTATTTGACTTTCTTGGATTTAAAGTTATAAAAAAAAATGTGATACATGCCTGATTTTGAATATGTAGGATATGTGTGTGATGTATAGGTAAAACATTAATGAATGAAGGATCTAAAGGAACATGAGACAGTAGGTGGGGATTATAATCCTGAACTTGGAAAAACTCATCACATGAAATTGTAGATCTATGTCTTATCTTTCTAAAAAATCTTGAATCACCTCAATTGGACATCGGACAAGAATGTTATGCTCAATTTGCCAAACTGTGTCAGAATCGCTCCTCGCTGGTGCATATGTTTCCAAATTTGCAATTTTGAACGAGATGCCTATAGAATTCTGGAAAACTCCAAACATAAAAGTTGTGGAAATCTTCCTTAGCTTTCCAAATTATCCAAAATTTTATCATTCGGAGCTGAAACAAGAGAGTTCTGTTTGATCTTCCCAGCTATATTCGATTTGCACCACGCCAGTGAACGTTTTCCTCCAATATTGTGATCCATTTTAAGTCATTCTTCACTCAAACCCTACAAAACTCAAAATAAACTATTTTATCACATAATTACTCAATTATTACTCAAATTACATTAAAACAGAGGTAAACGACACATAAAATATATGACATTTACGAGCTTATCAAAAGGTTAATTTAACTTTTCCTATCATCAATTACACTCAATATCCAAAACCTTGAGAAAATATAGTGGTGAATGAATTTTGTAACGACTCTTGCATTATTAGTTGGCAAGGCCATCACCTCAACCCACTTCAAAACATAGCCACTGCCACCAATATATATCTTTTGTGAATAAGAAATTGGGAATGGTCCCATTAAATTGATTCCCCAAACATTAAACAACTCAATTACTAGAATCTGATTCAAAGGCGTCTTGTCCCTACAAGATATATTTCCCGTTCTTTGTTGTTGAACAGATTTCCTTGCATTCTGAAGCAAAGATAGCCAGTATAACCTGCTTTAAAGAATTTTAGCGGTTGTCTTTTGATTGCCATGGTGCCCCTGACTTGTGATGAATGACATATTCAAATAACATTTTGCATTTCTTCCTTCAGCACACACCTCCTGATCATTTGATCACTACACCATCTGTAAAAATAAGGCTCATACCAAGTAGTAAAATTTCAGATCTGAGAAGAACTTTTTGTTTTGATTGTAATCTATCGATGGTGGAAGAACTTTTGCCACTAAGTAATTGGTTATATCAGCATAACATAGATTTACACCCATTGCCATTAACTGCTCTTTTGGAAACTCCTCTCTAATTGGTGAGAATTCTAAACTTTCCTCCTTAGGCAATACTCTGTCTAATCTTGACAAGTGATCGGCTACTAAGTTCTCACTCCCTTTCTTGTCAGCTACTTCCTAATCAAATTCCTACAGCAATAAAATCCAATGAATTAATCTAGGTTTTGCATCACTTTTGGAAAATAAATACTTTAAGTTGCATAATCTGTGTGCATAATTACTTTTGAACCAATCAAATAAGAGCGGAACGTTTCTTAAACAAATACAATAGTTGATAACTCTTTTTCAGTTGTAGAGTAATTTAAGAGTTTCATTAAGAGTTCTACTAGTATAATAAATGACATGAAAAATTTTGTCCTTTTTCTAACAAATGACCACAACTATAGCAATATCACTAGCATCACACATTAGCTCGAAAGGTACAAACCAATTAGGCTCCATGACTACCGGTGCAGACACTAAAGCTCTTTTCAAAACATTAAATGCATGCAAGCAATTATTATCAAAATTAAAAGTCACATCTTTTTTGCAATAAATCACACAAGGGTTAGATATTATGGAAGTAAGAAAAATCATTAATGAAATGCCGGTAAAATCTTGCATAGCCTAAAAAACTCCTTATTCGTTAATATTACTAAGTAGAGGTAATTTTTCAGTGACTTCAGTTTTACTAAAACATCCATCTTTTTCCTTTTCAAAGAAATTTTGTGACATAAAGATATCCTCTCTTGAACCATGAAGTGATAATTTTTCTAATTAAGAGTAAGATTAGTTTCTTCACATTGTTCAAGAAAGAGGGATAAATTAAACAAATAGAAAAAAAACAAAAAAAACTATAGAAACTTCTATGCATTTTTCAATCATGATATGACAGATTGTATACATACATCTTTGACATATGCCTAGTGAATTACATAAATCAACAGCCATCCTTCAATAAGCAAAGGTTCTATAAGGACAAGTAAAGGTAGTCTTCTCTTGGTTCTCTGGAGCTGTAGCAATTCGAAAATATCTGGAGTAACCATCTAAGATTCAATAAAAGGCAAGACCTCCTGATACATTAAATATCTAGTTATAAAAATTTATATACATCTAACTCTACTATTAACTAGATAACACACCACAAGTGTACGAGGTCAAACAGTATATAGTGCAAGTAAGGGTCAAATCCACAAGGATTGGTTTAGCAAGTACCGCTTATTTTGATAGAACGCTATTTGAAGAAATGCCAACGGGAGAGAGAGTTAAGTAGACTAGAATTAAAGACTCTAACTAAAGAAAATAATGGACTAGGGGTAAACTAGACAATTCTTGGTTTTTATTTACTCATTTAATTAATTGGTCCAATTATAATAAGTAGAAGTTCAATTTCTAAATATCAGTCCAACACGATTCTCAGTGATTGAACCCTATAAAATTAATTATTTAGGCAAATATCTCTCTATGTCCTAAATTAATCAACTTGAGTTGTACCTATATAGATTTATCAAGAACTAACTAGTTAATGTGGCCAACTTTAATCGTGAACTAAATCAATCTAACAATTAACACGGGTCTATGATGGGGGATGAACTCTTGTATTCACCTTGACCTACCTAAGAAAAATACAATTTATCAATCTCTAGAATTGTCAATTTGTGCCAATTGTTACCCAATTATTATGATTATTCCAATTGATGATCAGGTTAATTATCAACCAATGGAATTGGTATCATCCAACCTTAATCCATACCATTTAGAACATTAAAGAAAGTAATAACACAAAAGGAAACATTGAAAGCAAGTAAAATAGTCTAAACATTAGTCTAGGAAAGCAAATAAAGAAAGCATTGATTAAAGGAAAATGATAAAAGAGTTGCAAAACTGGAATTAAATATAATAATAAAGATCTAAAAAGGTTTGAGCATGCTTCTATAATGAAGAATCAAAAGTTTTTGGTCCAAGCTTTTCAATCTTAAACATCGTCATAAACTCTTCTTGAAAAAAGAAAGAAAACCCTAGTCTAATCATACAGGCCCCAAAAGGAAGCTAAAAGAGAACTTGATTTTGAAGTCCTAAAGGCCCTTATTTATAGGTTCTAAGAGTTAGAACAAAGTGTAGGGTTGTAAATAAGATACGAAACACACTAAAACGGACCCAAAAAAGACAGCCATAACTCTTACAAACACAAAAATCATGTAGAAGAGCGAACCAAGTTCGCTCTTGACAAATGTGGATCTGTTTGGTATGCTCTCAGTAAACAAAATGTTTGCGGAGTTCACTCTAAGAGAACTCCCCTTGACAGCTTCGTGTAGTTTTGCCGTTTTGCCTCTAAAATCTTTGTCCGATATCTGATTGAAGCACTGTTTTTTCCTACACGACCGTAGAACAAAAAACACACATTAATATTTATAATATAAATCCAAAGTAAAACAAGAAAGAACAAATAACCCTAATTATGGGAGGAATTAGGTAAACAAATTAAACACAACCCTAAACATATACGCACATTTTTTTTAGCTAGCTAACCACTTGAATCTTGATGGGGGGCGCTACTCCCAAATGTTATTAATAATTTGATTGCAAAAAGGTACAAGGAAGGAGACATAGAGCCAAAACTTTCTCCTGCCAAAAAAGAAGCTCCAAAGACAAGACTTTTGGTAACTTTGTGAACAAATGTAAAAATAAATAAACATTTCATTGTTTTACAAATTCTAACAAGCTAAAATCTAGATTGTCCAATCTTGCAATGCCATAGATCAAGCTTGATAATGTCCCAACAGGTGGTGAAAAATACTCCATTAAAACCGTTGAATACCTGTTAAACTTGTTGGAGATACACCAAAAATTGCTTCTTTAAGTTAGAAACATTCCAAATAGAATGTTTTAGTTAAGATCAAAAAAATAGGTCAAGTTTTAGTTAATATTCGTATGACACCAGACAAAATGTTTTCTCTTAAAACTTGGAATATTGAACATGCTTTGGTTGTTAGTCAGAAGAATGTTGAACAATATAAGTTGTGGCATTTACGTTATGAGCAGTTGAACATGTCTGGATTAAAACTATTAAGTCAAAATGAAATGGTTGTTGGTCTGGCAAAATTAGAGTTAGTTGACAAGGTGTTGCGAAGGTTTTATGTACGACAAGTTTCATAGATGATCTTCTGCTGTAAGAAAGTCTTGGAGAGCTTCTAGTTGCCTTGAGCATATTCGTGCAGACTTGTGTGGTCCTATGCATATCGAACCACTTGGTAGGAGTCGATATTTTCTGCTTTTATGAAGATTATAGCCATATGAGTTGGGTTTTCTTAAGTTTAAATCGGAAACTTTTGAAAACATCAAAAAAATCAAAGCTTTGGTAGAAAATCAAAATGGTAATAAAATAAAGGTTCAAATAACATTAAATAAAGTCTAAAAAACTACACTAAACATATACTAACACATAGAAACCGATATGCACAAAAACAAACACATAAATCCTAAAAGTACTGCAAAAACTGTACGAAAAAAAGTATGAATAACCATATTTTTTAGGGTTATCAGTATCTCCCAACTTAGGTTTTGATCGTCCGAGCAAAACAGAACAAACAAAGATACAAAACTCATTGACTTTATTCAATGCATCAACAATCATAAGAGAATAAGGAAAACTCTACAAGTTGAGAAATGAACCAAACATATATATAAGAGACTTTGATAATCAATTCCAAATCACTGTGAAAGTGTTAATCTCTACATTCATGAAATCAGATATCACTCTCTCACTAATCTATGAAAAAATCATTGAACAAAAGTTCAGAAATTTACAAATATGTTGAATGAAATTAGCACACAATATACTCACAAATATAAATGAGCTCAAACCATGATCAAATAGATTGTTAAAGTTTGTAAAGTAGGTTAAGGGATAAAGATTGGATATATATTTAGATAAAAGTGGCTCATATCACCTTAAACACATTACTAAATCACTTTGAACATTAATCTTCTAGAACATCTCCAAAACAACTATAGCATTTAACCAATTGTCACTTCATAAGGTAAAAATGTACCTTTTTTATTACAATCTAGATGGAATTTATCATTCTTTATTCATAACACAACACAATTTAGAAGAAATTGTCCTTATTTTCTTTCTTTTTTCTCTTATTTTCATCATTTCTTTCTTTTTTTTTCTTTTTGTTTTCAACAAAACATTACATACCACAGGGGATGATTACAAAAATAAAATAAAAAATCATAGACTAGACTTTTTCCCATAACAAAACAAGTGTCATGTCCTTTCCGACCATCAATAACATCATGCCCATGGTATTTGATGTTACACACTACCAACACTAACAATTAAGGTGATGGGTAGAAAGAATGATACCCATAAAAGAGTAAGTCGGCTAAATAACATGGTTAAACAAAGAAATATGGCTTAAAAGGCTCAAAAGGGGACACTAAAGATAAAATGACATTTAGATAGGGTTTTTGTCTCTTCCAAACAACTTGCCTAAATTATTTCCTTGTTCTAAAATTCATCTTACTTCACAAGTATAAAAATCACACACAATTACAACGAATGTCACAAGAAAAACAAATATTGCAAGGCATCATGATTAACACTCATTGAAAGTTATCTCACTCTCACACTCTTAACATATCTTACTCAAGGGAATATATATATATATGTATGGTGATAATATTTTCACAACTCAAAGGGCTCAAAAAGAAAACAAAACTAATAGACACTTTCAATCCAATTATAGTAACACATAGTCTCCTTGAAACATTTTTAAATTATAAAAACATGTCACAAAGTTAATGAACACCAAAACGGTCAAAATAGAAAATCTTCTTTTAACCCCTAGAATACATCAGGCAGAGAGGGTATAGAAATCCTAAAGGCTTCTATCCGATAGTTAGGGAGTCTTTTAAATAGTCAGATACTCAAGACTGTAAAAATTAAAAGACACTCAAAATAATTTTTTTTTTGAATTTTACAAATTTTTAATATTTTTAAACACATAAACCTAACTAATCATGAGGCTTAAAGCCTTTATTACCCCTACCAAGTTCTTAAAGTATATCATAAATAAAAGCATAATTAAAAGAGTAGTAAACGCAAGGAGACTTGTTGAGAATGTTGTAGTCCTTGCTTAGTTGTCTGTATTACAAGCATGTAGCACATCTAAAGTTTTCAAGGATAGGTGAAACTCCTGCATATTTAGTTAGTACATTCTTGGTTCCCTCTAGAATATATCCTTCTTCATCTACAGTTTGTGCCACCTCTTTTTCCACGAACACCCAATGGTACCTCTTTTGAGGTCATCAACTCATTCAAAGAATATGTCGGTATTGAGTGTTCAGTGACCCAATTGTTCAGAATTCAAGCTCAAAAGGTCCCTTGACAAGAACCATGTAGTTAAACTAACGAGACCCGAGATTGAACGTGGAAACCAAGATCGCCTAAACAACTCTAACTTAATAGATTTAAACCCTTTGATTAAGAAATCAAGAATTTAAGGTGCCTGTTCTCTACTGAAAGAGATATCAATCCATTATACATGATGAGATTAGAACCAATAGTATTTGGATGGTAATCACAAGAATCAATTTTGCAAAATACCACAAGTCCTTGGAAAACAAGTTGGAGAATTAAACTCACAATATTTTATTGAATGTTGAATGAATATTTCATCAATCTTATAATATGTAAACCTAATTACCCTATCTTTTTACACATAAGTCTTACCAATACTAGGACAAAAACATTCCAAATCCCAAGTAGTTTAGGATTTGAATACAAGAATTAAAACCAGCTAAACAAAATTAATGTGGACCAATTTTTCATCCAAGTGAATTAATCAAATAAAATAAAATTTCAAAACACAAATGCTGAAACTAAATCCTAATCTAATTAGGAATGGATGGCCGAATAGAGGTCTTGGCCAAATTAGGGTTTTTCGAACCCTTCTTGGAGCTTTTCAATTCTTGAGCTTCTTGGACTTGAATCTTCTTGAACTTGGAATTATAAAATATAGACGAGCCTCTTAACTTGAGCTTGAATGAATTCTTGGCTGTTAATAGTAATTAGAAAGGCTTGTTGGTCGAACATCTCCTTGACAAAGCCTAATATGGCTTGTTGCAATTTCTTGGCCCTTGACCTTGTGATTGGCCCAATATGGAACTTGAATTGGATCCATTCCTTGAACTCCTTGAGCTTGTTCCATGAGTCCATCAATTGATCCATGGCTCACGTGTGCATCATCTCTTCTAACCTATTTCTTTTAAAATGTTTTCTTCTTTTTCATTTCATTGAACCGGTTCTTTTTCAACCAATACTTCATATGGCACTGCTTTCGATATGTTGGTCATGAAATTTGAGCAGTTTTGTGGTTTCTCGTTGCTGCACATGCTCAAAACTTGACCATTTCACATTTATCCTCTAAGTGTCCATTATCTTCTTCATTTGTCGAAAATGTTGGAGTCCCTTGGACTTCACCCACTAACATTACTTGTGAGTAAGAGCAATTTGGTCTGCTAATCTGTTTATAGATTCATTTGTACTCTCCATAAAGGCAATCATCTCCCTTTAAATCTTGCATTAGTATCACTTCTTTTGTTGCTGGTGGTTGAGTATAATCATAACAATAACAGTCAAAAGAGTCTCCATGAATGGGGCATTCATCTATAAATTTGCATTGTCCCATAAGTAATGGCGAGTAGTAATTGTTAATGTGAGATTCATCGCCATAGCATTCAATAGTGTTTGGTTGGTCATAGAAGTTCCCTTGAGCAGCATTCATCATTGTGGCCATAGGTATTCAGTCATGCTATAGGGCTCAATTTTTTCATATATAGGTCCTTCAGGTATAAGAAAAGAATAAAGATAATCTTGGTAGCTAGACAAAGGATTTCGATAGTTGGACCATTCTGTTTGATTATCATAATGGTATAAATCGTAATGGTATGCACATTCCCAATTAGTATGGTTACTTGTACAAGAATCGCAATATATAAACTATTAAAAGGAATTGAATTAGCACGAAAATTACTTATTTTTCTACTAAAGCTGCTAACTAGATTGTCATATTACGATAACCAATCCTTAGTGCATCCAAAACATCATAAGAACTATGCTCATTGGTCAGGCCTCCATAATCACAAGGATGATAATATCCTGGCAGATTGGGTATTCCAATTCATGTCTTGCATGTTCTTATAAGACTAAAGAAAACAAAATAGAGAAAAAGTACTAAGACAAAAGCACACAAAAAGGAAAAATGGGAGAATTTAGACTAGTAGCTAGCCTAAACTATCCACTAATAAGAGAAAATCTTTTTAGTTTTTTAATAAAAGAAACACAAAACACAAAGAAGGAAAATTGTTTTGGTTTTTCAGAATTTTGAGAACACACAATGAAACTAACACAGATAAAACACAATTTACACTTAAAAGTATTATTCTTGCCAAATTATACCAATAATACCAAAAACCCTATCCCTACAACTGAAAAAACTTGATAAGTTAAATATCTAGTTATTAAATTTGTAAACACTTAACTCTACTATTAACTAGATAATGCACCACAAGTGTACGGGATCAAATAGTATATAGCAGATGCACGGGTCGAATCCAAAAGGATTGGTTTAAAAAGTATCGGCTTTTTGGCTAGAAAAATATTTGAAGAATCGAGAATGGGTGAGAGACAATTAACTGAAATAGAATTAAAGACTTTTACTAATGAGAACAATCGATTAGGGTTAGACTAGCTAATACCCGATTTTAATTAACTGATTCAATTAATTGTTCCATTTGTAATGAGTGGAAGTTTAATAAATTCTAAATATCGATCCAATCCTGACTCTCGGCGATTGAACCCTATCAAATTAATTGGATAGGGGGTATATCTCTCTGTGCCCTAAATTAGTCAACTCTAGTTGTACCTGTATGGAATTATCAAGAACTACGTAGTTAATCTGGCCAACTTTGATCGCGAATTAATTTGGTCTAACAATTAACACTGGTCTATTAGGGGGATAAACTCTCATATCAGCTCTGCCAACCTAACTAAAACTAGAGTTGATCACTATCTATAATTGTCAGTTTGTGCCAATTATTACCAAATTACTATGATTATTCCAACTGATGATCAAGTTAATCATCACCCAATGGAATTGGCATCATCCAACCTTAATGCATACTGTTTAGTAACATAAAAGAAAGTAATAACACAAATGAAAACATTGAAAGCAAGTAAACTAATCTAAACATTAGTCCAGGAAAGCAAATAAAGAAAGCATTAAATGAAGGAAAATGATATAGAGCAATAAAACTGGAATTAAATATAATAATAAAGATCTAAATAGGTTTAAGAATGCTTCTCTAATGAAGAATCACAAGTTCTTGGTTGTCAATCTTAAACCTTCTCTTCAATTCTTTTTGAGAAAAAGAAAGAAAACCCTAGTCTAGTCTTATAGTCCCTTCAGGGAAGCTAAAAGATAACTTGATTTTGAGGTCCTAGGACACTTATCTATAGGTTTTTAAGAATTACAAAGCGTATGTCAAGAATAAGTTTCAAAACGCACTAAAACGGACCAAAATGGTCACCTGGAACTCTAGAAAACATAAAAATCATGTAGCAGCCCGACATGGTTTGCCCCAAGAGAATAAAATTTGCTCTTAGTGAACATGGCTCTATTTGGTTTGCTCTTAGCGGGATCAAAGTGTCTTGTGGAGTGAACTCCCCTTGACAGCTTCACGCAGTTTTTCCCTTTGCCTATAAAATCTTCATCCGACATTCAATTAATACACCGTTTGTTCCTATATGACACTAGAACAAAAACACGCATTAATATGTATAATATAACTCTAAAATAACATTTAAACAGTTACTACAACAATAAACAAAAGACGAACAAGAACACACAAATAACCCTAATTCAGGAAGAATTAGGTAAACTACCTAAACACAACCCTAAACACATATACACATAAATATAATTTAAATAACATTAAATAAACACTAAAACACTACACTATACATATATTAACACATAGAAATGAAAATGCACATAAACCCTAAAAGTGTCGGAACTAGTGGAAAAATAGTACAAAAAAGAGTAGGAATAATCCTAATTTAAATTGCAAGAAAATCATATAATGAATATAAATTAAAATAGCAACAAGGAAAGAAATTACCAAGGAATACTTTGAAATAAACACTTTGAAATCTTGAATCACAATATGACAATAGTCCTCCAGAATAATTGCTACTAAACTGTGGTTTAAAATGATAAAATTCATAATGAAAGATCTCTGTGTATGCCTCTATGTAAAGAAGAATGTAATAATCTGTTCCTACTACCCAAGTAATTGTAGGTAACCCTAGGTAAAATTCTATAGCGTAGAATGACTCAATTACCAAGTTCTAGCTTGTTAGAAATACCAAAATTTGAATCCCTAGCAAACACGCCTGGAATGAATTGTTCGCTAACAGCGAACAATTTGTGTTGGTTCATGAACTAACAGAGATTGCGCTTCTGTTAGCTTTGTAACAGTTAATAAATTGTACTGTGTGCTTTGCCAATAACAAATGCTTTGCCAATAACAAATACTATTTTCTCTTGTTTATAAAAGATGTGTACTTTTCTTCTTTGTGTATTCTTCAACAGTGAACAACTCTTTCTAGATTTGCTCATTTTTTATCCACGAAAACTCCTTGAATACAAAATGGACTATTTTACCTCATGTGATCTGTAGTTAATACCAAATCCAATAAATAGCTATCTTTCTTACAATAACGCATCAAATAAACCATAAACACATAGAACCTAAAAACAAACATATTCACTAACGTAATATATTTAACACGACACAAACACAAAAGGACTAGAAAATAAATCTAATTATAGATCTATGAACATCCAACCTAGTATTTTTCTAATTCTGAGCAAAAACAAAATAATAAAACAAAAAAAAAACAAAACAAAAAGACACAAACGTAAGAATGGCAACATTGAGACTTGGTTGAAATGATTGCCTCATGAACCTAATTTGACAACCAAGACCATACGAATTATATGCCACATAAATATGCACACTAAAATATCCATTAGAACCTATATCAACAAGCATTTTGATAACCTAAGAAATTAGGGCTATTCCTACTCTTTTTGGTACGATTTTTGCACTAGATTCAACTATTTTAGGTTTTACGTGTGTGTTTTCATGCATTAAAATCCTTTTTTTGTGTTAATATATATTTAGTGTAGTGTTTTAGTATTTGTTTAATATTATTTAACTTATATTTATGTGTGTATGTATTTAGGGTTGTGTTTAAGTTGTTCACCTAATTCCTACAGGAATTAGAGTTCTTTGTGCATTTGATAGTTTAGGAAACTAGAGTTATTTTACTTAATTATCCTAGCACTTTTTTAGTATTTTTCGTGTTTTAGGCTGAATTTGTGTGTATTTATTTGGTTTCTTTTCATTTAGTATTAGCATTTGCATTTTGTGAAAAGATTATGAATTTAGTAATAGTTTTAGTACACTTATTTACTTATTAGGTTTTATGGTATTTTGCAGGTTTAAATTCAAAAGGGTGTGGAGCTCAATGTAGAATATTCTAGGCTGCTGGGAAGACTCCATATAGTAGTATTGATTTTACACTGAGAAACAATACTGTGGTATCTCAGAGAATTTAGAAGGCTTATTTTACCCTCCATATTGCAGTATCGATGTTCGGAGTACAAAATCGATATCACGGTATAGACACCCATCCAAAATGTTTAAAATTTTGCCACTTGTAATCCTTTAGTGGAAGGAACCTTTTAAATCTACTCTTGTACTATACCAAAGGACACATAGTGTAGATGTAGGTAATAAATTGTAGTTTTAGGGTAGTTTAATAGCCTAACTCTCAAATTTTCTTTTAGTTTGAAAAGTTGTCTTGAATTTCATCTTAGATTTACTCTTTAATTTTTTGCAAGTTTTAATCTTTCTTAGTTAATCTTTTTGGACTTTCTCTTAGATATAAATAGACATAATTTTTAGTTGCTTTTTGGTTAAATATTTTTGCAATCCCAATTAGGTAAAAAAGTTAGATTTCCTAGAAAGTTCGTCTTGTTCTTGCAATTTTAAGAGATTTCTTAGTGTAAACTTTTATTTCTTGCTTTATGAATTTAGTGGTTTTCATAAAAATCTCTTTAAAAACCAAAAAGTGTAACTTTTAATTTAAATTTCAAGTTGCTATTTCTTAAATTTCTGAACTTAGTTTAAAATGGAGTTTTGAAAATTCTCTAGAGTGTTAATGCTTTCTTAGTTAAAATTAGTTTAATAGCTTTTTTAAAGCTTTCCTTGATTAATTACTTACTTCCTGAATTTAGTTTTTAATTGCTTTATTTGATTAAAGTTAATTGCTTCCATAGAGTAATTTTTAATTGCTTTCTTAGATTAGGCTCTATAAATTGCTTTCTTAGTTTAACTAGTTGATTAGAGTATATATACTTGTTATCATATTAAAGCTAGTAGTTTAGTGAAAAAACTATTCGTGATTTTGTCTATGTGCAAAGATTCTTAAGTCTAGTAGGCGTTACACACCAAACCTCGAGGAAACGATACCTAGTCACCCTAACTACAATCCTACAAACGATACTTGCAAGTGTGTGGGTGAGTTTTGGTGTTGATTGAGGCTATAGTGTGAGTTTTTGGTTTACAATCACATTACACACAAATTACTCTAACAAGTTTTATACCCAAACTTAGCATTTTGCTAGTTCCGAGTAAAACATGAAAGTAAAAGAGTAAATCTAAACAAGTAAACACATAAGACACCACCAAAAGACAACACAATAATTAAATAATGGATATACTTCGAATAATTAGATTATCCCTCAAGGGACCTCAAATAGCATATGAAAATTGGAGTATTCAAACTCATCACTCCAAGTTTTTTTTTCCTTTCTTTTCAATCTTTTCCTAAAAAAAGTTGTTCAATTGCCAACACAAGATTTCAAATACCAAGTATCAACTGTAATAAAAAAGCTTCCTAAAATCCATTCATCTAATATGTACTTTTGTTCAATTTAAAAGGATTACAAAGTTCTTCGACAATCTCGACAAGACCACATGGAAATAGAAAGATCATTAGGACTCTACCCACTATGCACAGGTTATGCACAATTGGGAATATTACTCTAACTAGAAGTGAGTAGAATGACATCAATAACGAGTATTACAAATATTTTCTCCTCAACTTGTGTGGTATACTAAAATGTAAAAGCTTATTTCGAAGACTTTGCCTCTACTTGTCTTAATTAAAGCAATCCTAATGGCCATTTCAGAGAAACAACATTGGTGATGCCGAAATCCCATACTAACCTTATTTCTATTCTAATGGCATATTTCGAAGAAACAATATTGGCAATATCAGAATTTCGTACTCTCCTTTTTCCTAATAGCAAAGTATTTTTCTTCACAACCCTAAGCCAAGGAAGAAGAGTTAAACATACCCAAGATCATATCCAAACCAATCACTCACAAGCTAGAATTAAACTCTACTATGGAAACACATGAATGTTCTAAATCACTTGCATTCCATTTAAACCAATTTTTCCAAAAGATGAATGATGTATGTAAGAATTTACAAAGAGAGAAAAAAAGAAAGACGACTTGACAAAGAGCTTTGGAATGAAAGAAATTGGGGATCGCATTAATAAGGCTAAAGTTACAATTAAGGCTCAAGGACCCCCTATTTATAGACAACGATTGATGGGGGATGTACAGGCCATGTTGTTGCCAACTAAGCACAATGGCTAATGATATAAATGCCCTTAATGAGGTTACCATGTAAGCATGTTACATAAATATCTAGTGCCATATAAGCAGCCAATTATTGTATCATCATTAGTCCCCTCAGCTCGGTGATAAGCATAGCCTCAGAGCTGAGCTGACATATGACCCCCGAGATCCCCATTTAAGGCTCCTGATATTTTTGAAGCCATGATTCGACCCGAATCTCTCAATATGATGAGATTTCAGAGCTGTAGACAAAATCTGTGAACTGAGACTTATTTTACTTTATAATGACTTTTATGAGCCGAAACTCAAATTTCTTTTGAATTTTGAGGACCCAACATAGATCCCAAAATTTCAAAAGCATAATTCGAACCAAAGTTTTTGGTTATTTTGGGATGAAGTTCCCAAGTTGAAATTTTGCAAGCTGAAGCCCACTTTTTATGAGTTTATCGAGCCATAACCTAAATCAATTAGGAGTCCCTTTCTTTAAGCATCCCAGTTCAATTCTCGTGCCTCTTCAAACTTTGCTCAACCCAAGGTGCAAGTTCCCCAATCTCCACAGCATATCATCAAGTTATAACTTAAGTTGAACCAAACAAGTCCAAGTCATTACAAACCTCTACCTTTAGACCCTGAAGCCCTTTCATCATGCTTCCATGTATCCGTTCAACTATACAAGTGCTAATCCCTTGATATTCTTGATAGCGGGATTATTCGTCTTTTCAAATTCCCTTCATGATTACTTTCTCATAGAAACCGTCAAAAACCACTTCGTTTTCTACATCAACATTTACTGCCATTTTCCTCAATAACCCCATTCTTTAATTATTAATTTGTTTAAGACCAATTTTTGCTTAATCAACTCGGACCATTTAGCCTTTTTCCCTTGTTTTTATTTTGCTATATAGGACAATCGGCCCAAATCACCCAATATATATTCTCTAACTTAGAATTTTTTGACACCTTTTGCCTTTTCCTTGCTTTTATTACTTTATTGTCTACTGTTTGCTCTTGCTAAAAACTTCATGCACTAATTTTCAAAAAATCCTATAGACTCAATAGGAATTGTAAAAAGATCTCCCAAATTCTATTGCAATCTTCCTAATTTCTTTGACTTTTCTATCTCAATTTCTACAATTTCGCCCAGCTCCATCTTCCTAGCTATATATTCTCCGCAAGCTTTTCCAAGACTTATTACAGAATCAATGGTTGGTACGTTTACTCCTTCTTTTGTAATTAACATACCTCAACCAAATAGCTCTAGGGATCCCTTAGGTTTACTTTTGAACCCACATGATGAAGCACTTCTCGTTGCTGTTCCCTTAAATTTCCCAGGGAAACCCTTCTCTTCCCAACCCTTCATAAATGACTATGAAGGTCTTCAAACCATAATTATTCAAAATACCCTATCAACTAAAGGCATTCAAAATCTTAGGGACCTTTATCAACTCTTTAAGAATGTACGCTTGAAATTGCCTTTAGCTGAGGACCAAGGTTCATCGACCTCCACCTGGTTACATGATCATATATCAAGAGAAGCTAGAAGCAGGCCTTCTTAGATTACCCCTTCCAGCATTATTTTGTCAATTGTCGAACTGCTGGAATATCACCGTATCCCAGCTGACCCCTAACGAAATAGGATGATAGTTGGGTTTTACATTATGTGTAAATTATATGAGGTCCCATTGTCCCTAGAAACCTTTAGGACGTTAAAAATAACCCCAAGCAATGGATTTTTTTGATGTTTCTTCTTAAGCCACTAGTCGACAATTGACCATGGCAAAACCTTCTTCTATTCATGACTGTAAGAAGGGATTTTTTTTTTATGTCTGTTACCTGTGACTTATATGCCACAGCTCTTGGAACCTTGCCAAGAAGTCCATCACGGCTCGCAATACTGCCCCTAAAGGACTCCAGTAATGCCAAAAAACTTTTACAGGCCACTTTGCTAGTGTACTTTCGAGACCAGCCAGTCATAGTAGCCCATGACATTTTGACTTGGTTGTTCCTATATCTTGGTCAAAGTGTCCTAGATAACTTTCACTATTTGAAAAGTTGACATTCAACTTGAAGTACTAGTTGTAGTATTTTGCTACAGATCTATTTTTGTTCCATTTTGATTGTGAACTCATTTTGTTTGCTACTCGCAGGCCTTGGTGCATTCTTTAGAAGCATTGTCCTAACTGTTCCTATCACAGGGGCTAGCTCATCGGCTCAACTGACCCTAAGGCAACTACAACCAGTGGCATTCTTGCCCTAGAAGTGGCTATCACAGCTACTACCAATAGTGCTTGAAGCAGCCAAATAGTTATAGTAGCCACTATTGCTCCTACTACTATCCTGGCTCAGGTAACCCCGAAGAGAACCTGAGCTTCGATCTCTGCTGGGTTGGACGTGTGCCCGAATGCTGAAGAAAAGAGAAGGCTTGTTACTGCTACCTCTATCACAACTATTAGGTGGCCAAGTTGTACTATCCCGAGCATTGTAACTTGACACACTAGGCAGAGCTCTAGACTTGATAAGAATCTAGTGCTCCAGTATATAACTTCTCAATGTGAGCACCCTTACCCTTGCGCTCATTGACCGTCTTTTGCATTCCCAACAATCCTTGTGTTATCAAGTGGCAACCTCATTTAGGCAAGAAGAGGCCCATTCTCGAGGATGAGAGAAAAGCTGCTGGGTTACAGGATTTCTCATGGGCTCAAAAGGTGATCATCCTGATTCCCAGTACTGCAAATATGTAGTTTAGGCCCTATCCCAATTTGGATCTCAATGACAGAGATCAATACACCAGAGTTTCTTGCGAACAGGCCAAGGCCATTGCTCTGCCATGAGACAAATAAAATGTGAGGTGCCTCACACCTCAGTAGCAAATGAACGAGTTGTATATTTCCCTGATGAATATAAGATCTTATTACAACTGTTGCACATTTTCATTTTTCATTTCAAGCTGCTAATTTTTCTTTCCATCCCTTGTTACCTTTGCAGATGGTTTCTATCTTTCCTGCAATGGATGACTATGAATACGCAGGCCATATGGCCAAGGTGAATGGACTAAAATAGGAAACAGCTCACCTCAAGGGAGAATCAAATAGAAGAACAAAAGAAGTTATTAAAGGAGTAGTATAGCATAGGGTGAAAGGAACAATTGATGCCCACGACATCAAGTGCCAATTGGCAGCAGCAGATACCTCTGCCTCAATAACTAGACTACATTCTAGCTCAAAATGGCGCTCCTTTTGCATGACTGGTTTATTAGATAGGTTGATACCTAGCTTGAGTTCCTTAATCTCCCGAGGAATGCATGGCATATCCTCGTAGTCCAAGCAAACATATACTTATACTCACACGAAAAGCTAATGAGTAGGCCCTTTAATTCAGTTGGCAGAATGGTGTAGATTTTGTTTTTTTGACCAGGAATACTTGGTCAAGTGTCACCTCTTCAATTGGAACTTCGTCTTCTGGCTCAATTTTGCCTTCCTATTTCTTTTTGGGCCTGGGAATAAAGGCATTTGAGGTGGATGGTTCAGCATAATATAAAGTTTTCAAGTAGGCTTTATCAGCCACTGACATTGTTTGAGATTGAGATCTAAGTGACATCATGGAATAGGCCTGAGCCTCCTATTGATTACCAATTACTATTCCTTCGACTAATTCCTCAACATAAATTTAATGCCAATGTGAAATACTAAGGGTAAGATCATGTAAGTGTATTGTGTGGGTCGGCCCAAGATCATGTTATATGAACTATCCATTTTGACAATGACAAAATTTGTCATTTCAACTCGGTGCTTCAGTAGAGCAACCCGGGTTAAAGGTAGCATAATCTGCCCCTCAGTCATAACGGAGACACCTGTAATGCTGACCATAGGGCTTTTAAAGGCTAAATTAGGGATGAATCAATATGCATTTTTTCCCAGGCATCCCAAAAGATTATATCGGCCGAACTACCTGTGTCAACAAAGACCTCATGCATCTTATGGCCGGCCACTTGAACATGCATTACCACTAGGATATTATGTGGCATCCAACTAGGGATGGGATCACTCAAGAGTATACCCAAGGCTCATTATGGATCTTAGCCTCTTTTCTCTATCTTCACTCATGGGGACATATCTAGCATATTTCTTGCTGATAAAGAGGATATTGTCGAGGTGGGGCTCGATTATCTCGATTGTATTATCATTCATTTTGAATTTAGCAGCAGCTCGCTATATGAACTGCTAGAGATGGTCTTCCTTGATGGCTCTTTCATTTCCAACTTTAAGGTGACTACACACCTTAGTATCATGACCATGTTGACCATAAAAGCACAATACTTAGTTTATCCCTCTGGTCTGGGAAGTTTGCATCGAGAGAAGGGTTCTAATATTCCAGTATGTTGCACTTGATATAATATTTTACTCCTCAAAGTATTTAGAGGTGTAAAATCTGTATCAAGGAGGAATTTTTTCGCGATGATCGGTTACCAATATTATTATTCGGATACACCATCGATCCACCAATAGTCTTCGGTTAGGATAGCCTAATCATTGTGACCTTAGCCTTTTTTAGATGAGGAGAGTTCGAACTAGACTTATACTTGTCCTTTCTTGGCTCATAAAGTTCATGTTTGGTTCTATTAGACTCTTTTACTTGTATATGATCAGATACTCTTTCTAACAGTTCTAAGAATGTGGAGGGCATCTTCTTAGCCAGTTCTACATTAAAGGCCCTAAGTCGTACACCTCTACAAAAAGTGAAAATCATGATCTTTTATCAACATTTTTTATTTGAATCACTTTGTCATTGAAATGATCCACATACTAGTTTAGTAATTCATCATGGCTCTGTCTGATATTCATTAAGTACGAGGTGTCTTTCTATAAAACTAATTTGCTTCAGAAGTGACTGAGAAAGAACTTCGCTAAATCGTGAAAAGTAGCTATCGAGTTCATATGCAGCTCATGGAACCATTTTTGATTGGGAACTCGAGGTGTTATGGTAAAAAGCTTACACTTGATGGCATCACTGTACCCATGAAAACATATCACAGCCACAACATGAGAAATATAATCAAATGGATATTAGAATCTCCTTTATATTTGTCTAGATCCGATAGTTTGAACTATAATGGTAAAGGCTCCATCTTAATGGACATGGTGAATGGGCCTTTGTCCATCTTAGAAAGAAGAAAAGCTTGGATCACTAAGTTGGTTTCCTCAAAATGTCTTGTATTTTTTCTTTCAAGGCTCTGCTCCTCGAGCTGCTCAGAAATAGCTAGGAAAGGGCCCGTTCGATCCATTGATTTAAACCTATGTTGGCCAATTCTTTCATGAACTGATATTCTGTGCGGTCGGCTGGTTGCTGTCTATGATTCCTCAGGTAGGTTAACATACCGAAAGCGGATAATCCTATGCCTCAAGTTTGTGCTAGTGATAGCATTTTTAGGTAGTTTGCCGGGGCGACAACCAGGCCATTGTTGTTTAGCTCATGGCTTTTTCAGTTGATGTTGTGTATCCGGATAGAGTTCGGTTCTCTCATTGCTCTTTAAAAGCCCTAATAGACTTGAAATGATCAGAGATATATGACAAGTGTGACAATGCTCTATTTTTACTGATTATTGAGAGAAACTGTCTGTATCCTTCTTACCGGCATTCTCAAGGAGAAGGTGCTGGTTATCACCTTCTGCTTCTTTGCTCTTTGCACATCTAGCTTCACCCTGGTTTTTTATTTTATAGCTTTTTAATTGGTAAAAATGATTGAAATTTGAATTTTGATTGGTCAAGTTGCCAAAATCTGTATGAGTTACACCGTTAAACAAGGAAAACAACCAGAAAAACAATAACTTTTTGTGTCATATTCACATAGATGGTGCCAATTGATTTGTGTAAGAATTTACAGTGTGAGAAAAGGGAAAGACAACTTGACAGAGAGCTTTGGAGTGACAGAAATTACAAATTGCATTAATGAGGCAAAAGTTGCAATTAAGGCCTAAGGACCCCCCTATATGTAGACAGTGATAGGGGGCCATGCTGTTGCCAACTAACACATTGGCTAGTTATAGAAATATCCTTAATGAGCTTGCCATATAAACATGTTATATAAAGTATATCTAGTGCCACAAGAGTAACCAATTATTGTATCATCAATGAGTCAATTGACACAGTAATACTTGTGAATTGAACAACAGGTACATTTCAAATGAACAAGTTTGAAAATATGATCCTCTCACTCTTTGAAAGTGGGTAAACATGGTTTTTGAAAACTTTTGCTTGCAAAAGATTTAACAACAAACCAAAATTCTTGAAATGCCAAAATTGAATAGCTGTCTCTTACCATATGATATTGCAAGTCAATTGTCTTCATTGAGCACCATAATCACTCAAATTTTCAATCCAACTTTTCGCTACAAAAATATTTATAGTCATGAAAATATACCATTCCATCAACTAGCAATAACACCCCCAAACATTTCAATTTATTCTCATGATGTGCACAACTCATCCTTCTACTCACCCAAAATAGAACAATTAAAGACAAACACGATCATAACTAAGAACATAAAAAGCATGACCAAAGAGTAAATTCCTACCAAATTGGTCCAAGAACTTACTCAGCAAACCAAATAACCTAATTGTAACATGAACAAAGCTAAAGCATAAAAATCCAAAACCAAGTAATCATCATTGTAAGCTCAATCAAGTCAATCACACATTTAAGCACAAATAGAATCTACTTGGCCTCAACTATCTATCCTCAGCTAATTTATTTTAACAAAAACACTAAAGAGTAATATTCAAAAGCATAATAAAGACATAATACTAAAATACTAATAATGATAAGGAAATGAAAATGATGATCTTATCTCCAATCAGTCAGAGCTAATAAGATAAGATAATTAAGAAAAATAGGATAAGAGGTGTTTTCTCCAAGCTTGGTCAAGCCCCATTTTCATCATTGACTTCGTTGATTTCTTCAACGCCCACTTGATTTTCATCACCCGCTTCATCATGATGGCTTTCTTTAAAATCTTCTCCTTGAGCACCTCTAGTTTCTTCCATTTGCCTAATTCCTCCTACTGGTTCCCGTTGTGCTGCTGAGTTGTCCTGATGTTTGGTGAATACAAAATATTGTCCTCGAGGAACTCCATAATGCAAGTAGGTGGTGATGATGGATGAAACCATGAGCTTAGCGGAGAAGATTAGGCACTAAGTGCCATTGCAACCATGTTGGGGTGGATAAGCATTTGACTATATGTCCAGTAGCCATACAGTTCATTTTCTACTCTTCATTCTATGGTGCATTAAAGATGGCTTGGTTGGAAGAGAGAAGCTCGAGAAGAAGCTGCTTGAGTTGTTGGCTCGGTGGCTATTTGATGCTTCTCGAACTCACACACCATATTGTACACATACTCCTTATTTATGCATCCTCGCTCATATGTTTGAGGCTCTCCTAGAATCAATAAACAACCTAGATCAACACAAAGAAATGAAAATAGCTCAAACAAATAAAAATTGGGGCGATTGTTTTCCCCATTGACTGGAAATTCTTGCCGAATTAGCTTCCTAACATCAAGTGGTATGCACTGAATAATTGCATAAACCAAACAAGCTTTATCTCTCTGAACTCACGCTCATAGCAGTTGAACCCCAAATTTGCAAACTCACAAAGTAAAACAAAAATTTTAGTAATCAAATGAGACCTTTGCAAGGTAATTTCAAATGAAAATCACTGGCTACATTCATAATCCAATTTACATCTCTGTCACATAACTGGTTCTTAATGGATTCCATAGCCTTCATCCCCCTAATAAACTCTTTGTATTCATCACATTGATTATTTGGAAAATTATAAAATGCATTGATTTTCTCAGAAGAAAAATCTACCAAACATCCCGAACCCTACACTTACCATCAGTTAAATTACATAAATTGTAATGAAACTCTTTCACTAGGTTAGTGCAGCATTGCTTCATTGAATCTTTCCCAACCTCTACCAATCAATTGGGCTTCTAATTCCAAAATAATGTGTTAATCATCACCCAATTTTTAGAAAGATCAAAATCCATCTCACTAATTACATCATGTTATTTGGTAGGCTTTAAAGATCTCCTTGGTTTGATCATTAGAAAAAATCAAATCATCACTGAGCTCAAGAGTTTTACTCGGCCCTTCATCAACCTCAGTTTTCTTGAAAGACTCACTTCTTCTCCTACCTCTTTATATAAAAACCCCACTAGACATGATTCCCAAATTTTAACAATTTCTCAATATAATTCTCAAAATAACCAATTACAAAATAACAAGAAGAAACCCACTAGAATTGTCAATCCAATTCAAGCAACAAATCACCAACCCAATTGAATGACAAATTACATAAATTAATTCTGTCTCTTATCCAAGGAAAAACTCAATAAAATACTCAAAACAAATCTTCAATTGTTCTGAAAGTAATTATATAACCTGTCTCTTACAGGATTTAACACAATTGAACAATTTTACACATAAATGGTTGTGAAATTAGCCCCTTGTGAAGCTCTCAAAGTCCTTGAATTTTTTCATGATTCTTGGAAAATTCCTTTTTCTCGAACTATTATGGTAGGATTTGAAATTTAAAATGGTTTAATTGGTTGGATCTATGGTGCATTTATGGAGTTTTTATAAAATTAAGATTTGTTTCTGTTCTTATGCATGAGAAATGTTGAAATTGCTATTTGTGCTTTCAATTCAAAGGGGGATACCGTGGTATCGCTTTTGCATTGGGCATTGATGACTCTAGTAAGCTAGAGTTATTTTACTTTTAAATTACGGCATTTTGTTAGTTGAATCTTGATTTTTTGTGTCGAATTAAGTGTTTTAATTTAATTAGTTGCATTTCAAAGTTACATTTGCATATCTTGTAAATATCATGAATTTTTCACCAATTTTAGTTAATTTGATTCCTTATTTAGTTAAGTGCATGTGTAGGTTAGGAATTGAAAAATGGAAGTTAAGATTACAAAAGTTCGAGAGTTGAAGTGAAATTAATGAAGAATTGAAGATTTGAGTTGAAACAGACTCAATGTCACGAAATGGAATTTTGATGTCGCAACATCAAGGTAGAGATTCAATTAGTAATTTTCAGCTTGATGTCGCAACACCAGATATCCATGCCGCGATATCAAGGCACGTTTGGCTTCTGTTGTATGGCATTTTTGTGACTTTTGGCTTTCACAAAATACTTAACATATATAGTAGGAAATAGTTAGTGAAAGTACACATAGTAGGTAGTGTAGTGTGTAATTTTAGATTAGAGTAACTGGTGAGATTGAAATAATAATGCTGAGTTGAAATGCTGTCGTAGGCACCCAAAATTAACAACTCTCAATGAAAATATAGTAGTGGTGAGTACAGGTCGTCCCACAGAGAGCAGATTTTATTCTTGTGGTAAATGGAAAAAGGGGTTTTTCTTGAATGCTTTTGAACTAAAAACTAAAATAGTAAAATAACAAAAGAGAATTCGATGTAAGGAAATTCTTGGTTTCGGTCATATCCACCATGGCAATTTCACTAGTCAATCCTTGACACACAAGATAATTCAATTCTATATCAAGCACTAATTGAAGAATTAACCTGAGCGAATATCAATTCAAAGTTGATTCTTATTTCCCTTCTTTCTAAATTTGGTTAATTTTTAACACGCGATCCAATTAACCGTAACTATTAATTTAACCAAGATGTGCACCAAAGACAATTATTATTTGCTTTAACATCAAGTGTTTAGGTTAATTAAACATAAACACATGCGGTTATGTTAATTAGATGATTAACTTCCTTAAATTCAATAACACTAATCGAGTAATTATCAAATTCAGTTGCTTCACAGATTGAATTAAGCACAAGTGGTTAAAACAATCTAGCAGTTGATTAATTCTAATAAGTTAATATTCTGCAGCAATAATAAGTTAAAAAGAACAATCTTGAATTTAATCGCAGAAAAATAATCAATACTTGAGATAAAATTGAATTATTCAAGCACAAGAAGTCTCACAACTTTGTAGAATTGACCATGGCTTCAATTCCCTCTACCAAGAAAAGGATTTAGGCACAAAGTGCCATGAAAGAATAAAGAAGAATTTTTGCTGAAAACCCTTGATAAAACTAGAAAATAATGTCTCTTAGAGTGTCGACCCCTTTTTCTCACCCTAAATGGGGTATTCATAATGAGTACTTAGGGTTACAATTTAGGTTTATGGATAAGAATATCAAATCGGGTGAAAAAGAGTCCAAACGGGCAAAGAAATCTGTCTAAAACTCAAAAACAAAGCATTCTGCTGTTTCGGGCGTACATGCGTTGCCGATTTTGGGTGCATGTGCGCCCTAGGCAGTGCTAAAAGGTTCCCAGCGCACAAGTGCTGCTCAAACCCAGCACATGTGTGCAAATGCTTCGCCTTTGGCTTCGATTTTGACCTTGATTCCTTTGGAATTTGGGAAAACTCAAAACATAAAAGTTGTAGATATATTTCTTATCTTTCCAAAAAATCTTAAATCACCTTAATTGGAGCACATATAAGAAAGTTATGCTCATGCTACTAAACTGTGTAAGTATCACTCCTTGCCTGTGCACATTTTCCAACTTTGCAATTTGGAACAAGATACCTATAGAATCCTATAAAACTCAAAACATGGGGAAAGTTGTAGAAATCTTCAATATGTTTCCAAATCATCCAAAATAATATCAATCAGAGCTTGGACTACAAATTTATGCTTGAAATACAAAACAACATCCAAAATGGCTTCATACTCATGCATGTTCTGCCCTTGGCATTTTCATTCATCTTTTCCATCTTTTTCAGCTCTTTTTCACTTTAATCCTACAAAAACTAAGAATAACCAAATTAAACTCAATAAGAACTCAAATCTTGCTTACAACACATAAAAACGTGGTAAATGACACATAAAATGTAGCACAATTATGAACTTATCAAATTAGCCCACACTTAGCCTTTGATCGTCCTCGATCAAACATAAAATTAAAACATTTAAGCACAACAAAATTCCACTCAACATATTCCCTCAAATATCCACATAAATAATCAATAACCAATCTAGCAATCAGAGTAGTCTATGAACCCAAGAGCTCAAATGCTAATAAAAACCAAAACATGAAATTCGTGTGTATGTGTGTATAGCCATTCAAAAACTTAGATTTGAAAATAGTTAGATTAAATCATGAAGACCTTATAAATTTTTTCTAAACACCCCATCGCTCACTCTTCTTACACCCCTTATCTAATCTAGACAACTGATTTTATTTAAATTCAGTTGGAATTTCAGCTCGAACTATAGGTTAGGATATTGTTAGCGAAATAGGGAATATAACAAATAAGAACAAGAGCTATATAGTAATGGTGGCTACACATTAAAATAAACCTTCTTTTCCCTTGCGAAATATCATACATTCACAACCCCACACTTGAGTATCAAACACCCATAAAAAAATTCGAAACCAAACATGCCAACCTCTCTCGGACATATGTACATCACATCATCATTTTATTTTTTTTTATTTTTTTATTTTTTTTTATGTCCACTCCCAGTACGGGTACCAGTGGTAGGCACTACCCGCAACATATAAACACGCAGGTACAAGTGATGGGCACTACCTACAGATACAGGTACCAGTGATAGGCACTACGTGTAAACTATATCAAAAACACGCAAGTACCAGTGATAGGCACTACCTGCAAATACAGAAGCTTCCATATTCAATTTTTTTCCAATACCCCATTTTGCTACAAAAACGTACACCAAGCACTTCTCACAAACTTCTACCCTTATATCCCCTTAACATATAATGTGCACCATAAAGCTCTTAAAGGGAAAACTTTGGATAAAACAATGAAAATAACATTAAGCTCAATAAGGGTAGGTAAATTGAGTTTATGTGAAAGAAGGTGAATGTTATTTCTCTTCACAAGAATAAGGCTCAAATAAGGTACTTAGAAATAAATTGTTAAAATGGTTGGCAAGAAAGGCTCAACAAATGAAAAAGGCACTACCCTCATATTTAAACTAAATCGGGTCGTCTAAGACATTAGCTTTGAAAATGTAATCTTATGAGTTTTCTAGATGCAACATAATTGAGTCTACATAAATTCCTCTAAATATCCCAAATCAAAAATTAAATGTGGCTTAGAGATTTGATTGAATCTACAACAACATTCAAAAAACATGAATGGAAAACATTAACACCGACTACTCATTCATGCATGGTTCAATTAATGATTTATCATGCAGAAAAATGAAGAAAAATACATTAAACAAAAACTTTCGAAAATTGTCAAAAAATGGTCAATTAATCCACAAAAATTTCAAAAATTTCTACAAACTCTCAGATCAAAGAAAAAGTCAAAATATATTACAGTAAAATTGAGTAAAATACACCAAACAACTTTAAAAAAATCCAAATAACTCTCCTACCCCACACTTAAAAAGAAGCATTGTCCTCAATGCAAAAAGAAAAGCATAAAATGGGAGAAAAGAAAGCTTCTCTGGATTTAATTCGTGTTTGGAGCAGTATCCGCTATAAATAACCTCTTGTCGCGAATGAAAGTTGGAGAACACTAAACAAAACAGAACAAAACAAATAAATAATTTCCTTAAGACAATAAGAAAAACAAGAAAATTGTAGAAAATAATCCTACAAGAATCAAGAAAAACTTATTCCCTTTAAGGGAAAACATAACAAAAATAAACGAAACACATGATAACGACAATGAAACAAAAAATATCTTTGTAGGTGAAAAGGGCTGTCTGTTATTAAAATCAAATGGAAAATTAAAAGATCAACAAAATGGCCCTAAACATGGGACATTAAACATATAAAAGCTCATGGAGCATTTGGCTCCAAATCCTGCGGGAAAGGAGAAAAATGCAGAAATGTTTACAATTTCATTTGCTCATTTTTCTCCTGTCAATTTTACACATTAGATGTGTTAATGCAATTTGATTTCCCAATTAACAACGAAATTAAAATATGTTGTCCTTTTAAACTAAAATAAGCAAAAATAAGGTTGCAAAATATTAAATAATGAAACGAAATTCAAATAGACATGGGTTGCCTCCCATGTAGCGCCTTTGTTCACTGTCGTTGGCTCGACTTTATGCTCTTTCACACAATTCAAGTAACTCCCATGTTAAGGAGTCCAAGGATCTTCCACTTCACTATTTTCACAAATGATGAATTCAATCTCCTTTGCTCTTTTAGAACCTGAACAAGTTGCTCTTCTTCCGAGTTGTTAAGTTGATTTGAGATTATCACCCTCTTCTTATCCTTCAAACATATGTATTTAAGATGACCAGGAAGGCGATTGTAATCCAAAATTGCTCCTTGCACAACAGATAACTTCAATTTCTCGTTAGAAATGTGTATAAACTAAATAGACCTCCTTTAAGATTTGCTATGTCACAAGTCATGTATTCTTGTCTCTTATAGATGTTAGATCATGGATAAGATTGACCTCCTAATTATTGGTATTTTCATGAATTGCCTGTATTGGAGGCTTACACACATCAATTACCGAAACAAATTTAGTTTGGTCAGACGGTTCAACATCATCATAAATGCTAAACTTAACACTTGTATCTCCAAATGCCATACTAAGAGCGCCATTAAGAACATCTATCTTAGTTTGGGAAGTAGCTAGAAATGGTCTTCCTAATAAAATAGGAGCATTAGAATCACCTTGTTCCATTTCTAGAATATAAAAATCAGCAGGAAAAACTAGACTTCCCACTTGAACTAAGATATCCTCTACAATTCCCTTAGGATAGGCTAAAGATCTATTAGCCAACTGAATTACCATACCAGGTTTACTCAATGGTCCGATTTTCAACGAATCATAGATAGAATATGACATTACATTAATAGATGCACCTAAGTCCAGCATGGCTTTTTCAAAATATGTATTTCCTATCTTACAAGAAACAGAGAACATACCTGGGTCTTTACGCTTTTCAGGTAGGGATTTTTTAATAATAGACAAGACATTCCTCCCAACCTCTTTCTTTCTAACCTTCTTCTCTTTTTGCTTTTGTTTGTGGGTACACAATTCCTTCAAAACCTTAGCATAACGAGGTATTTGTTTAATAGCGTCTAATAAAGGAATATTTACCTCACACTTATGAAATGTATCATACAACTCTTTGTCAGGATCCTCCTTTGAAAACTCTTTTAATGCCTGGGGAATGGGGGTTTGGGTTTATATTCTGGCCATACAGGAACACCTTTGTCTTCACTGCCGCTGCTTCTCTTCTCACTTGGGCCAACCTCTTTTTCAGCTTTGGTCTCCTTCTCCTTGGCCTTAACACGTTCAGGAACTATGTTGCGTTGCACTTCAACCTCTTTACCACTTCTCAACATAATTGCACTCACGTTCTCCTTGGGGTTGATGATAGTTTGAGACGGCAACTTCCCGGAGCTCTACGCTTTCAACCTGCTAATCACAGTAGCCATTTGTCCCATTTGTTGCTACAACTGCTGAATATTGGCCTTGGTATCCTGCTGAAATTGAATAGTATTATTAGTTAAAGCATTCAACCTTTCCTCTAAAGAATTACCGGACTGATTATTCTAATTAGCTTGTTGTCTTTGAGCGAATGGCGACCTGTATGGTTGGAAGTTCTGCCGATTCTGTTGAGACTGAGGTTGTACTGGATTCCCGTATCTCAAATTAGGATGATCCCTCCATCCAAGATCTTATAAGTATTCGAGTAGGGATCATAATTTGGTCGTGGTTGCCCTGCGAATCCTCCCGCTGCATTTACTTGTTCTTGGCCTTCGTCCTGTAATGTGGGGCACATATCTGTCGAGTGTCCCTCATTTGGGCAGATACCAGAAGGTATGTGCTTCTGTTTTTGTTCCTGATGCCAACTGTCGAACAAAAGAAGTTAAACTAGCCATTTGTTGTTCTAAAGATGAAACATTTACCTCATTCACACGTTTGAGAGGTTGATCACGGCGTGTCCCGAACTTTTGAGAACTCACGGCCATATTCGATATAAGCTCACGAGCAACGTCTATGGTCAATTTGTCTAACACCCCTGCACTTTCGGCGTCGACCATGTTCCTTTCATTAGCAACAAATCTTCATAAAATATTGAATTAATCTAGAGTCACTTATCTGATGATGTGGACAACAAGCACACAATTTCTGGAAGCGCTCCCAATACTCATTCAAGGATTCTTCATTGATCTACCTTATGCCTAGACAAATTTCCTTACAAATATTCACAGTGCAAGAAGCTAGAAAATATTTAGCCAAGAATAGTCTCTTCATCTGCTCCCAAGTTGTGATACTCCTCGAAGGTAAATCGAACAGCCAATCCTTCATCTCATCCTTGAGCGAGAATGGAAATGCTTTCAACTTGATATGCTCCTCTGACACTCCGGTGGGTCTCATACTTGTGCAAACTACATGGAACTCCTTAAGATGCTTGTTTGGATCTTCACCTGGTAATCCATGAAAAGAAGGTAATAAATGGATTAGTCTCGATTTTAATTCAAATGTAACATCAGCATCAAATTCTGGATATGTAATGCATAAAGATTGTTGGTGTAAAGTAGGTGCTGCTAATTCTCTCAAAGTCCGTTGCGCCATGTTCGTCAACCCTTGATCTTCTTTTTTACCTACAAAAATATAATTAAATAATTGTTCTTCCCCTAACTGTCTTTCCCTTCTTTTCCCAATCTGCATAACGTTCTCTGTATTTTCGGACATCAAATTTGAATTCAACTTGTCCAGAAGATTGTGTCACCGGCATACACAATTAGCGGAAGAATAACAATAAAAAAAAGAAAGAAAAGAAAAATCGGAATAAATAGCACAAAAATAATTCAAACCGTTCCCCAGCAACGGCGCCAAAATTTTGGTGAGATTGAAATAATAATGCTAAGTTGAAATGCTGTCCTAGGCACCCAAAATTAACAACTCTCAATAAAAATGTAGTAGTGGTGAGTACAGGTCGTCCCACAGAGAGCGGAGTTTATTCTTGTGGAAAATGGAAAAAGGGGGTTTTTCTTGAATGCTTTTGAACTAAAAACTAAAATAGTAAAATAACTAAAGAGAATTCGAATGTAAGGAAATTCTTGGTTTCAGTCATATCCACCATGGCAATTTCACTAGTCAATCCTTGACAAACAAGATAATTCAATTCTATATCAAGCACAAATTAAAGAATTAACCCGAACGAATACCAATTCAAAGTTGATTCTTATTTCTTCCTCTAAAGTTGGTTAATTTTCAACACGTGATCCAGTTAACCCTAACTATTAATTTAACCCAGACACGTACCAAAGATCAATTAATAGAAGCTTTAAAATCAACAAGAACAATTAGGTTAATTAAACATAAACACATGCGGTTATGCCAATTTGATGATTAACTTCCCTAAATTCAATAACACTAATCGAGTAATTATCAAATTCAGTTCCTTCACAGATTGAATTAAGCACAAGCGGTTAAAATAATCTAGCAGTAGATTAATTCTAATAAGTTAATATTCTGCAGCAATAATAAGTTAAAAAGAACAATCTTGAATTTAATCGTAGAAAAATAATCAATACTTGAGATAAAATTGAATAATTCAAGCACAAGAAGTCTCACAACTTTGTAGAATTGACCATGGCTTCAATTCCCTCTACCAAGAAAAGGATTTAAGCACAAAGTGCCATGAAAGAATAAAGAAGAATTTTTGCTGAAAACCTTAGATAAAACTAGAAAATAAAGGTAGTGTCGACCCTTTTTTCTCACCCTAAATGGGGGTATTTATAATGAGTACTTAGGGTTACAATTAAGGTCTATGGATAAGAACTTGAAATCGGGTGAAAAAGAGTCCAATCGGGCTAAGAAATCTGTTAAAAACTCAAAACCACGCCATTCTGCTGTTTTGGGCGCATATGTGCTACCTATTTTGGGCGCATGTGCGCCCTAGGCAGTGCTGAAAGAATCCCAACGCACATGTGCTGCTCAAACCCAGCGCATGTGCACTGATGCTTCGCCTTTGGCTTCAATTTTGACTTTGATGCTTTTGTAATTTGGGAAAACTCAAAACATGAACGTTGTAGCTCTATGTCTTAGCTTTCTAAAACATCTTCAATTACCTCAATTTGATCTCAGGTAAGAAATTTATGCTCAAGCTACCAAACTGTGTAAGAATCACACCTCGCCGGTGCACATTTTCCCAATTTGCAATTTTGAACAAGATTCCTATAAAATCCTTTAAATCCGAAAACATGAAAGTTATAGAAATCTTCAATATCTTTCCAAATCATCTCAATCAGAGCTTGGACTTGAATGTTATGCTTGAAATACAAAACAGCATCCAAAATGGCTTCATACTCATGCATGTTCTGCCCTTAGCATTTTCTTTCATCTTTTTCATCTTTTTCAGCTCTTTTTCACTTTAATCCTACAAAAACTAAGAATAACCAAATGAAACTGTGTAAGAACTCAAATCCTGCTTACAACACATAAAAACGTGGTAAATGACACATAAAATATAGCACAATTATGAATTTATTAGTAACTTGACTTTCAAGTTTTCTTTTGTTTTAATACAAGTTCTCTTTTAATTTCTCTTTAGATCATGTTTTTAATTCATTGCAAGTTTTAAATTTTGATTAGATGTTCTTAGTAGGTTAATCTTTAGCTACAAGTAGCTATAATTTCTACTTCATTTCTAGTTAAATTTCTTCAAATTCTAGTTACTTTTATTTTAAGTTTTCTAAGAGTAATGCTTGTCTCTTATACACATCTAGTGTTTATAAGTTACAATTTTTATTTCTTTGCTTTAATTTCTAGTTAATTTCTAGTGAGCTTTCTTTTATCAATCCAAAAATGCAAAAATACTTAGCTTAAACATAGTTTTACTGGCGAATTTCATTAAGTTTAAATTAGAAGAAAATGGAGTTTATTTTGTTTTCATGCTTTTTAATTGCTTTCCTTAGTCAATTTACGACTACTTGTCTTAGTTAGTCTATTTAATTTAGAAGTAATTTTACTTGCTTTCATTAGGTTAGATTAATTAGTCCCTTAATCTAGTAGTCTCCTTACTTTCATTACTTGTTTAGTAGATAGATTAGTTTAAATCTAGATTTTAATTGCATATTTAGATCATGGCTATGAGTAGAGTAGATTACTTCTTTCCTATTTGATTAGCCTAATTATACAAAGATTCATAAATATCGGTACTTGCTAACCGACAATCTTCATGGAACTGTTCATCCTATATTACTACCAACTCCTTATACTTGCAGAAGTATAGGTAGAGTATAGTGATTTTGTGTTGTTATTTATTACTTGTTTGATTTGAATTGAACTCTACCTTGAGAACACAACAAGTTTTTGGTGCCATTGTCGGGGATTTCCTCGATTTTTGGGAATATTAAGCTCTTTACGGGTCATATAGATTAGGCACTTTTATTGTTTTGCTTGTTAATGTTAGTCTTCCTATAGTAGTGTTACTTGTTTTTATTGATGATTTTTGTTAGTTAAGTGAATTGGCACTTTTGATTAATTGTTTGAATTGTCTTTTGTAGTGCATGGTAAGAAGAGATAAAGAGCCTTTGATTTGCTTGGACTACGAAAAGAAGAAGGAATAAGGGAAATCCAGAAGAACAAAAGGGTTCAACAAGAGTTAGAGAGAATTGATATGGCTAATCCTAATCAAAATCAAAGGAATGTGAACAATGAGAATGAAGAACAAGAGGAAGTCACGGGAAATAACAGAATTGGTGGCTTTGGTCTGTAATCGAAGCAGAATGAATATGAATAGGCGTCCTTTGAGAGAATATGCGATACCAAACTTTGACGGTGCCTATTCAAGTATTGCATGCATTCCCGTGCAAGCAAATAATTTGAGATAAAGCCCGCCTTGATTCAAATGTTGCAAACATATGCAATGTCCAGAGATAGAGCTAAAAAAGATCCATACACACATTTAATGAGCTTTGAAAAAGTATTGGACACATTTAAATTCAATATGTCCATTCTGATTGTGTATGTATGCGAGTCTTTCCTTTTACATTAATTGATAGAGCAAAGGCATGACTACAATTACATGCTGAAGGAACTTTCACTACTTGAAACCAATTGGCACAAGAGTTCTTGGCGAAGCATTTTCCTCCTTCGAGGAACGCCAAACTTCATATTTGACACTTCTTTCAAACAAAATTTTGTGAAAGTTTCAGAAGGTCTCTTAACGCTTCAAAGAGTTGTTAAGAAAATGCCCCATCTTGCCGTCCTACTTCTTGGTTACAAATCCAAACTTATGATAATGGGTTTGCACAAGAAACTAAGTTATTGTTGATATATCCGCCGATAGCTCCATTTCCTTCTAAACACCAAAATAAGGTCAAGAGTTGCAAAATGGAATGGCTTCAAACTATTACCATCATGGTCCTATAACTAAACCGGTGGTTCAAAATAAGTCAATCAATTCAATGGACCAATGAGGTAGTGTGTTGAATTTGAGGGCATTTAAATTCAAATTCCTTGCTAGACAAGGCATGTTTATGAATGTCATGAATAATTTCACCAGGGTTTTGGAGAATTTTGGGAGACCAAATACCGTGAATGCCATTGGCTCTTCATATAAATCAAACCTTGCATGTGACTTTTGTGGTGGTGGGCACTCAAATGGATAATGTGAGGCTCTTTTTGGTACAAGTGAGTAAATTAAATATGTATCTAATCAACATTCATCCTCAAGGAATCCTCAAGGAGCTCTGGGAAATACTTACAACCCTTCATGGAGGGAACCATCCAAACTTCTCTTGAAGCAAACCCAGCAACCAACAAAATCCTTCATACCAAACACAATCTTCTACAGCAAAACTTTCAAAATCAAGTCTCAAATTCTTCTTCTAGACCTTATCAACCTCTTCATCAAAGAAACTTCCAAGCCAACTCTTTTCAATCTCTATCTAACCTTCCATTTCAACATCAACAACCAAGACCTCCATACCAACCTTCTAAATTTTCTCAACCCATGTATAATGATCAATTTGCTCAAAGGGATAATGCATATGAAGATAGTTAGAGAAAGGAGGCAGAGTCTTTGAGAACGGAATTGGAAAGAGAAAGAAGGAAAATAGAAGAACAAATGAAGGATTATGAAAATTTGAGAGCTACAATGAGGAATTTGGAAGTTAAATTGGGGCAATTCGCTAGGCAACAAAATGAAAGACCTTTGGGTATCTTGATGGTGAAGAGTGAGAATCTTAAAGTTGGTGAGAAAACTGAGAAGCAGAATTTGGACTTTTAAGGTGGTTGAGGAGAAAAATGAAGTGGATTGTGATAATGAAAAGAAGGAAAAAGAAGAAAGAATGCAAGGATAGGCATAATGAAGAATCATGGAATCCACACTCTTCGATTAAAGTTCCTTTTTCTCAAAGGCTTATTGATCCAAGAAAGGAGAAAAAAGAGAAACAATTCAACCAATTCCTTGATATGTTTAAAAAGCTTAATGTTAGATACCGGTGCCTGAAATTTTGTTGATATTGGGGAGGCCTTTCTTGTCAACCACGTATGCATTGATCGATGTTAATAAAGGGAAGTTGGTTCTATAAGTTGTAAAGGACTTAGTCAAATTTGATGTTTTTGATTATAATGATAATGTCCCAATTTTTTAGGAAAATTGTGCTAATCATTCTCTTCATTCTCTTGTTAGTAGGTCAATTGAAGAATCTCCCAAGGTCGATGATAGGAAATCACTCAAACAGGTAGTTCAAGCAAAGGAGGATTGAAAATTGAATTGAAGGAAAAACAGTACCTGGTGATGGGTTAGTGTGATGAAGGATCAAGACGCTTGTGCAAAGGGATTGGAAAATTTTTCATGGCAAAAAGTTGAAAAGTCATAAAAGAAGAGAAAATGGTTCAAAAAGCAATTAGATGTGATAACTGGTGAACTAGTCTTAGCAAAAGCGTGGAAAGAAGGACATGTTCCAGTGAGAGACGGGAATAAGCATTAACAGTGGAGAAAAATGGGGTCAAGCTTTTCCCGTGGAAACCCAAAGGGAAAGGGTGGCCGACCATCTTCAAAAGCTTGAAATAATTAAATCATGACATAGTCAAGCTAGTGACTATAGAAGGGTACTTCTTGTGAGGAAACCCAAGCTTACATTCCTTGTTTTGCTTATTTTTAGTGCTATTTGTGTTTAGTTTTACTTTGGTATGATTTGGTTTCTTTAGGGTTAGATTTGGTTTCGAAAAGTTTACTTATAATTTCTTGTGCTAAGAAATTATTGGAATTAGTTTTTTAAACTTATAATTTATGTAATGTATGTAGGTAGTGGATGGACCTGAAGAGAGGTGGTGTAGAAGAAGGAAAAATTTTCTAAGAGTTGAAAATTTCATTTTTGCTAGAACAAGGACATCAAACGCATTCTTATGGAGGATATTTTGGTCATTTAGTCGATGTCGCGACGTCAAATTTTGATGTCGCGACATCAAAACTACAAAGTCAAAATTATAAATGACTTCTTCTTCTTTTTTTCTTCTGCTTCATTTTTTTCCTCCTATGCAAACCCTAGCCATACATCTCTTTTCCTCCTCATCTGTAATTCTTCAATTTCTCCACTACTTTGTCCACAAAAATGCATAATCCACCCATACAAATAATCTTCATCATGATTATTTTGGGGCTTTTCAATACGGATTTCTCAAGCTTCAAAGGGTTTGTTCAACCAATTCAATTGGGAATTTCTTCAAGCAAATGGGTAATATCTTCTAATTCTCATGTGCTTAAGTGTATAAGAACATTCTCTTGTGGATTAGCTCTTGGTCAAATTGTTGGTGATTTTTAGCAATTGATTGATTGGAATTTTTTTGATAATTTGTGGGTGATTTGTGGGTGCAAATTTTTGGTGACATTTCTACAAATTTGGTTGTGCATTACTTGGGCATATTTGTTTTGGTGGATTGTTATTAATTGGCTTTCAAAATTTCTTAAATTAAGGAATTTTGGTGGATTGTTTTTGCGGTATATTATTTTCAAATTGGTTGTCTGAATTAAGCATTGTGTATTATTGTTTTTGACTGCAATTCGTTTGGAAAAATAACAAGGGCAATTTATGGTAATAGTCGTAGGAAAGGAAGAAGTAAGTGTAGAGGAGAAAATCCAAGAAAAATAAAAGCGGGGAAAGGTACAAGTAGTAAGGGAGCGATCGGTGAGCCAAGCGGGGGCAATCAACAAGTTGTAGAACCTCAATTCTCGAGTGAGCAAGTAAAAGTGTTATTTCAAAATAATGAGAAACACGAGGTCATTAGAGAAAGGAGTTTTGATATCCTCCATCTATGCCTTGGGAGGATTATGAGAAGACGAGAAAGGAAATAGAGGCATAAATTAAGTTAAGGCATTGGCAGCGACTTGATAGGGTAGTTGAGATAGGGTATACCAAGGTAGTCAAGGAGTTCCATTGCAATTTGTGTGATTTGGAAGATGGTAAAGTACGAGTCAGGGGGTATTGGTTGATTTCAATGTCAATGTGATTAATGCCTATTCAATGTACCTTCTAGTTCATCTATTGAATACCATACTCTTATGCATAGAAGGACAAAAATATGAATGAAATTAAAAAAAGTTCTATGATGTTGATGTTGATGTTGATTGGGTGTTAAATACTTCAAAGATAGTGAAGTTGAAATCTCCTCATCATGGCTTATCTCTTGTGAAAAAATTGTGGATTTATTTCAGTTGTCAAATTTGGGTGTCAAATTCTTTAAGTTATATTCAGAGAGATAAAGTGTTATTGGTCTATGCTATATTGAAGGGGATGCCAATGGATGTGGGTAGTTAACTGATTAGACAGGAATTCTTTGATAGTGGGAGGTCCATGAGACCCATTTTTTATGCACCTAGTCTAATTACGCATTTATGTATTGTTGCAAGATGCCCCATTGATCCCGATAAACCTATGACACATCAGAGAAGCAAAATCAATAGGAAGTTTGTATACAAGATGGTCCAGGAATATGAGAAACATCACCCTGGAGAAGGCCAAATGCCCTCTACCACCGCCCCCAAGAACATCATACATATCTTTACCACCTGGCTATGTTTTTAATTCACCAGTTACAAAAGAGAAGCGTAATGAATTATAAGGATATTGGACATATAGTCAACTGGTGATGCACAACAATTTGGTTGTGATAGGAGAAGTCCTTCAGACTACCTTACTTAGCACTTGGGTACAATCGCCACAGCCTCCACTTTCATTTTATGGCCTACCTCATGGACAGTATTATACACCACCGGCAATACCGACACAGCAAGGTGAAGCACAACAGGTGTATAATACTATCAGCATAATGTGGAGCAGAAGATGATCATGAGGAGATGGAGCTGGATAGAAATGATGAAGAATGATAGATCTTGGGGACACCATTCTACAATAATGCTTCATGATTTATGCACTTGATAGGGATTTAGAGACATTTGAAATTCATTTTAATTTTCATTTCTTTAGTATTTTTGTAATTCATCATGTTTATTTCATGCTTTTAGACATCTTGTTTTGGATATATTATTTTGGAGTAGATTGGCTAAGGGCCTTAGGCTAGCGTCAAGTGACTTTTCTTGATGCTTGATTTGAATTTGATCATTTTGAACTTTGTGGATAAATGCTTGGTTTGAACTTATTGTGTTCTTAATTGATTTACTTGTTTGAGTTTTGATAGTGGCTAACAGCCTTAGGATGATGCCATGCAGATTTTTGTTGACGCATGAATGTTAAAATTGACGTTTATGAGCTTATTTGAATGATTACATGGCATATCTTGAGGTGTTCTTATTGATATCCTTTAATATTGTTTGTCTTTTTTTAAGATTTTATTATAATCTAGTTGTTATCATTTTCAAGGTAGTTGCTATCTGTTATGTTGTTTGAATTTTGGATGAACGGTTGGATGAGTTTTACTCATCAAATGAATAAAAGTGTCAAGTTTGGGAGTGTTTATTTTTGTGCTGAGAATGGTCATTTTATATTTGTATGTGTGTGTTTGATGGCCTTTGGATGGAAAATTGATTAAATTGGTACTTGATTATGATACTTCCAGATCCGTGAACAATGTGGTGACTTAATTTACATCTTTTTAGCCAATGTAGGACGTCAAACGATAGATTGGCTGAAATTAGACGTCCTATTGATCACGTGTAAAGAACATGGATGTTAAGTTACTCAGTGGAAACAAAACCATGGTTAGGTAAACAAAGCCATGGTTAGGTGACCTAGCAGACCCAGCAAAAAATAAATCCAAATCAATCTACCCCAAAAAATTGGATTCTCTCCCCAAAAAAACCTTCCAAAGAGAAAATCTAGAATCCTTCTAAAAAGAAACCCTTCCAAAAGAAAACCTAGAATTCCTAGTCAAATCACTAATTGCCTCCCAAATTGAGATTGTATTATAGTCAAAATTTGATATTTCTACTACGAATCAAGGATTGAGTACCCAATTGAAGAATCAGTTGTATCCAGAAGGGGATTTGTGGAAAAATGTCGCTTCCAATCAAGGAGGCTAAAACTTACCGCCTCCTGCTTATGGTAAGTAATAAAGCATATTTAGTTGTTCATGACATTAAAATGCACCAAAATATATAGTTCGAAATTTCATTGTGATGGGTTTAGGGTTGCTTTCATTGTGGTCCCTGAAACTTTTATTTTTTATTTAGTAAATTGGCGGACCTTGTCTACTATATGGGGTGCATGCCTTATTGCTTATACAATTTAAGGTTTTAAATGGTTTATTTGGTCCAGGAAAGATAGTTGATACACTATTTAGGTGGGGTTAGGGTTGCTTTCATTCTGGTCTCTGGTAGTCAATTGTTTTAGATTGGGATCTTGAATATTGGTAATGTCTACAATTAAATAATGTTGTGTGGTTATTAACTTGTTAAATACATGTTTGAGTAATTAGTTTTATTCTACACTTTGTTGACAAGTCCAAATAATAGTTTGGTTACTATAAGGTTGAACTACAACCTAGAAGTGACATACATACCTGGAACAAGATTTGTTGGAGCAGATGTACAAGTATTTGTGTCACGCCCCAAAAACGGGACCGTAACACGCCGCGCTAATGGTACACCGGACCAAAGCGCAAGGCACAAACGAACAGAGCAACAAACTTAACCGTAATGTAATAGAACCATCAAGCCATTTCTCAACTATAAAACTAAATATTTCATTTTACACAAAAATGCGAATTACAAAATTCCTTCTTAGTACAAAAGATGCTACAACGAAAATAAAGTTCATCAATACAAAACTTGGATTCTCCACCGCACTCTCTAGGTTGTAGTTCAAGCTTGGAATAGTAACCAAACTATTATTTGGACTTGTCAACAAAGTGTAGAATAAAACTAATTACTCAAACATGTATTTAACAATCCAAAAACGAGCACCTAATCTGAAAAATCAGAATTATGACGTGGGGTGAGCATAACTAGCTCAGTGGATATCATAAAAGCTCTTCAAATGGGGCCAAGCATTGCGTATAAGAGACAGGCTATATTCACCTGACCTCTTATACACAGAGTTGGTGATTTGGCATACAAATAGGACTTAAAAACTAGTTGTGTTGAATAATTAGATTAAATTTTGTAGTTTCTAAAATGTATCATGCCATTTAAACGTCGGCATGTCCAAAACATAGTCAAAAAGATCCAATCATTTCAAAACATAGTATGCTAAAGCATAGCGAACAAATCCAAGTACGTTTCAATCCGAATATAATAAAATAGCATGAGTATCTTTTAGGCTCAACAAGATGATGACCTACGACTAGCCGATCTAGTAATCTACCACACCTACTAGTCCATTTGACCGGAGCTCAAGTTATCCCATCACGTTCTATAGCTGTCTCTTATACACATCAAACAATTCCAAATACATCCAAAATTATATACCTCGGTCACCTATGAGCCAAAACAGTCATAAAATGCTTTCATATCAAAAGAGTTTGCAAATATATCAATTGATTAACATAAAATAGCTTGGTCCCGATTTCATATATAATAATTCCAAAACTTGGTAAAAGTGCAGTTCCAAACATCATACACATTTTAAAATCCATCCAAACATATTTCGAAAGTCGTTAAACAAAATACAAGTGGAAGAGGGTCTATGTTACCCACCTATCAAAGCAAAAACTGCACAAATGATTACAGAACGCGATCGCCGGCGGTAGGTGGCGTGGTACCTAAAACAAATATAAGAGGACTCTTAGAAGAGATGTAGAAGTTAAAGAATGACTAGGGAAGCGAAAACGACGCGAAACGATAGAAAACGACACAAAGAGCTTTTGGTGTCGTTTTCTATCGTTTCGCGTCGCAAAAGATGAGCTTCCCAAGGTATTCAAGGGACCTTGGTTACAACCCAACTCAAAACAACATATTCAACCAACCAACAAAATCCATTTCCAAGGTATTCAAGGGACCTTGGTTACAACCCAACTCAAAACAACATATTCAACCAACAAAATCCATAAACGGAAAGATTCACCGGAGCAATAGCCGGGACTATATCAATAGCATTCCACAACAATGGAAAACAACTAAAACCATCAAAAGATCATTAAAGACCCTTTAAACATAACCAATTATCCAAATTATCCTAGTTGCGCCAAACTTCCGCTTACTTACAAAATGAAGGGAAATCAATTCCACTTGGTTTCAAGTCTCAATTCCTATCCAAACTAACCTTAAAACACTCTTAAAACATCATTACAAGCATAGACATAAGCATTCATAGCATAACATTCTAGGCTCATATGGAAGACAAAACCCTAACTCATAATCTTAAAATTTGTAATCTAACCATGGAAAGTTGTTAAAAATCAACCCCAATCACTTCCCAACCTCCAAAACACTAAAAACAACCCATAACATACATAAATCACAACTTATAAGGCTGCAAAGAGGGTTTTCTCAGCCATAAATAATCCTACAAAACTTGAAATTAAAGCTTAAATCATAAAGCCCATAAGCCATAAATGCTAAAATACATAAAATCTTACCTTCCAAGTGATTCCTACTTGAAAACCAAGAAACATTTTTGGGGGAAAATGGAGGAGAGGAGTTCGGCTGCTGCTGGAAGAAAATGAGGAAGAAAAAAACAAGAAGAAGACTTAAAAAGAAATTCCAAGGTTAATAGTCAACTTGGAGACTTTTGGTCGATGTACCTGTCTCTTATACACATCTAGATGTGTTTTGCTCGACAATGACTAATTACATGTCTGTCCAATTCTTTGACCTGGTTTATGAATCGCAGTTCTCTTCGCGTAAATCGAAAAATTTGCCGAATTGAAGAACGAATAAGTTGATAGTACCTTATGACTAAAAATAATATGAAAAACATTTTGAACCAATTAAAATGTTGAGAACAAGGCTATTAAAATAGATGGGGAGGACATTCTACCCCCCTTAAACAAAGTTTCGTCTCTCGAAACTTACGGAATCACGAAGCAAACAAAGTGGATACTTCGATCTCATGAGGCTCTCAAGCTCCCGTGTAGCTTCTCGCTCGAATGATTAGACCACAAAACCTTCACGTAGGGAATAACTTTATTTCTCAATGTCTTATCTTGTCGATCCAAGATCTTCTCCGGAACCTCCTTCATCGTATGTCGTGTCCTCCCGATCTACTAAATGTTCATGGCTCAACACATGAGAGGGATCAGGGATATACCTCCTCAACTGAGAGACATGGAAGGTATTATGAACTCTAGACAACTCCGGAGGCAAAGCCAATTGGTATGCCAAATCACCAACCTTGTTCAACACCTCATAGGGGCCTATATAGCGTGGACTCAACTTTCCACCTTTCCCAAATCTAGCCTACCCCTTTAGTCGGCGATACGTTCACAAACACTTTATCCCCAACCGCAAACTCCATTGGCTTTCTCTTGCGATCCGCCCAGCTCTTCTGACGATCTTGAGCCGCTTTCAAATTCTGGCGAACAATAGCAATTTTATCAATCATTGTCTGAATCAAATCTGGGCCCTCCAAGGATCTCTCGCCAACTTATACACATCTAGATGTGTATAAGAGACAGGTACACCAAGAGGCGGTAGGTCGGAAAGTTGAGTCCACGCTATATCTGTCTCTTATACACATCTATGGGATCGCGATCAGAAATAATGCTCTTAGGCACACCGTGCAAACGGACAATCTCCTGATCATATAACTTCACTAATGACTCCAAAGTAGCGGTCACCTTCATCGGTAAGAAATGGGCGGACTTTGTTAGGCGGTCAACAATCACCCATATACTGTCATTACCTCGCCTAGTCCGTGGTAACCCATGTACAAAATCCATAGTAATATGCTCCCATTTCCACTCCGGTATCTCCAATGATCGTAGTAAACGCTGGGCCTTTGGTGTTCAGCTGAGCAGACCACCAAACATCTCGTTGTTATACACAGCTGGATCTCTCTACACATTCGGTGATGTTGGATCATTCTTTTCTCTTTTCAATTCGGAGTCGTTCGGCACACATAAACGTCTGTCTCGCCACAAGCTACCATCAGCTCTAACCTGAAACTCTGAGGTCTCACCATTCTGTACTTTCAACATTACTTTACGTAGCTCAGGATCATCTAACTGGGCCACCTTAAGGCGATCCACCAGTGTAGATTGAACAACCAATGCTGCCAAAGTCTGCTTGATGATCAGTGAACACTTCACACTGCTCTCCATACAGGTAATGCCTCCAAATCTTGACTGGACCGCTATGGTTGATAACTCCGTGTCATGAGTAGGATAATTGCCAAATGCGGTTTAAGTTGCCTCGACGCATAAGCTATCACCTTATCTCCTTGCATCAAAACACAACCCAAACCAATCTGAGAAGCATCACTATAAACCACAAATCCTCCAGAACCTGAAGGTAAAATCGGCACTGGAGCAGTCACCCTCAGCCTGGGTTAAGCTCTTGAAAGCTGGCCTCACGCTGATCTGATCCCTGTAGTCGAGTCAGCTTCAGAGAGTGTTACTGAGAAGCTACCTGAATTCTTTGACCTTGAGTAAGCTTACCATACACTTGCTCTTATACTTAACAGATGTGTATAAGAGACAGGCTTAAGCATGAGCCTCCTCGCTCGGAGAATAAACCAGGATATCATCGATGAAGACCACTACACATACATCAAGATAGTCCTTGAACACCCTATTCATCAACTCCATAAAGGCTGCAGGGGCGTTAGTTAAACCAAAAGGCATAACCAAGAACTCGTAGTGGCCATAGCGAGTCCGAAAAGCTGTCTTAGGTACATCCTCTTCCTTCACCCTCAAAGATTAATATCCGGTCCGCATATACATCTTAGAGAAGTAAGAGACTTATATCGATGTGCTCGCGGCATTACAAATTATATGGAATTCTGTTTTGACCTGGAGTTATTGATGTGATGTGTAGTGGTCTTTTTCGATGGTCCTTGCCTATGTAATTATTCTGAGCGAGGAGGCTCATGCTGAGCATTTGTGACTCCTCTTGAACGAATGAATGGTTGTCTTGTCCAAGAGTTCTTGAAGCCTGTCTACCTTAGACAGGCTTTTCGCTATCGCACTGGCTACTACGAGTAGGGGGCCCATGTGATTTATAATTTTTCTGACTTAGGTGCAAATCTTTTAATCTGTACCCGCGACGGAGGTAAACCTGATTTATAACTGTCTCTTATACACGTTCGGAAACTCCCTAACCACTAGCCGGGCATTCAGGTGCCCCCTGCTCGACTTTATACACATCTTTGGGTATGAGTTAGGGTTTTGTCTTCCATATGAGCCTAGAATCTGTGCCTTCACTGATCAGGATATAATCGGAATGCTACTCTTGGGCTTCTTTTCATTCCCACTGAAAAATCACCGTATCTAAACCAGGCATCTGAAACATCACATACCTCTCTTTACAATTAATCGTCGCACCATTGGCCGCCAACCAATCCATACCCAAAATCAAATCAAAGTCGGTCATCGGTAACTGAATAAGGTCAGCCTCAAACTTCCTATCACACAAATCTAACCGACAACCTTCCAAAATAAACCTAGCTTCCATAACCTTCTGATCGCGATCCCAGGTTTGTATCCAGGTTCTGGACAACCTACCAGAGAGCTTGTGGCACAACTTTGAGTCTTAGTACTAGATGTGTATAAGAGACACATTGACTCCTACTCCCAACCGGAGGTGCTAACGTCCCTGTCCGTGCCGATGTCCCACGCGACGAGACCGAGGCCGAGGCGAAATGGTCGGCTAGTATGGCTCGTCTGGCGCGCAGCTCGACCCTCTCGAAAGGTATCCCGATACTCTCCTCACCATTCGCTCCGAATCCAGCTGGATGGCTAGATTATACATTATACTCATAAGTACAGGACTGTATCCATACATCATCTCCCTCCGAAGTCAGCTCTAAGACCCTTCCGGAAATGATACATACGCGCTGCTCGTCACGCCACAGCGGGAACATACTCCCAAGCCTCTGAAGCCGGAATGCATACTGTACCACGGATTGATCTCGCTGCTCCAGCCGATAAAACTCGTCCCATCTTCGAGCTCGATGGACGGGGAAAGTAATGAGCTAGAAACTCGGCTGGAGCAGCTCCCAAGTCACAGGGGTCTCGGTATGGGCATTCCAGCCTCAACGCTTCTGCCACCACTTGGCCGCCTCATGCAACCAAGAAAGGAATAGCCAAAGATGTCCGTGACTCCACCGGAATCTGAAATAACTCAAAATCCCTCTCTATCTCGCCCATCCACGACTCCGCCTTAAGCGGATCCGGAGCCCCATCAAACGTAGGTAGCCCGGCCTTCTTGAGCGTCTGAAATAGGGATGGAATGTCAGTACGCGGTGGTGGAGGTGGTGGAGCAACGGGAGGTCGCTCAGCGCCCAACTGTCGAATAACCTGTGCCACAACCGCCGCAATGGCGCCATAATCAACCTCTGGCGGTGTTGTTTGATGTCCGATTTATAATGGCCCGTACAAGTCCCTAGGGTAGACTGCAGGCCTAGTAACACTCTCTGAAGCTGACTCGACTATAGGGATCTCCTGCAGCGGATCCCCACCAGCCGGATGCTCCCCAGGCTGAGGGTCCTGCTGTGCCGAGCCTCTACCGCGACCTCTAGAACCAAAACGCGTCCTAGACGGCATACTAGCTGATAAGAGACAAAGGCAGAATCATAAGCAAATTTGTTTTTAAGGCACAAACGAACAGAGCAACAAACTTAACCGTAATGTAATAGAACCATCAAGCCATTTCTCAACTATAAAACCAAATATTTCATTTTACACAAAAATGCGAATTACAAAATTCCTTCTTAGTACAAAAGATGCTACAACGAAAATAAAGTTCATCAATACAAAACTTATCTAATACACTACCCCTCTCCAAACATAATAGATAAAAGAGAAGCTTGGAAGATTATCCGCACTGACTTTTAAATGTGGATCTGGGGAAAATCTAAAAGCTGCTAACGCGGTGGAGAATCCAAAAACGAGCACCTAATCTGAAAAATTATAAGTCACGTGGGGTGAGCATAACTAGCTCAGTGGATATCATAAAAGCTCTTCAAATGGGGCCAAGCATTGCGATAAAAAGAAAACATAAAGATAATAACATTTGTGAAAACCATAGTTATGAAGCAGTTTCTAAAATGTCTCATGCCATTTAAAAGTCAATAAACCATAATCATAAGTAGTTTCTAAAATGTATCATGCCATTTAAACGTCAGGCATGTCCAAAACATAGTCAAAAAGATCCAATCATTTCAAAACATAGTATGCTAAAGCATAGCGAACAAATCCAAGTACAGTTTCAATCCAGAATATAATAAAATAGCATGAGTATCTTTTAGGCTCAACAGTATGACCTACAGTACTAGCCAGATCTAGTAATCTACCACTCATTCATAACAGAGAGTTCATAACATTCACAGAAGTCACCATGGCGTCCCATGGATGACTATAGAACCGGTGCACCCCAAATCAAACATTTCCAAATACATCCAAAATTATATACCTCGGTCACCTATGAGCCAAAACAGTCATAAAATGCTTTCATATCAAAAGAGTTTGCAAATATATCAATTGATTAACATAAAATAGCTTGGTCCCGATTTCATATATAATAATTCCAAAACTTGGTAAAAGTGCAGTTCCAAACATCATACACATTTTAAAATCCATCCAAACATATTTCGAAAGTCGTTAAACAAAATACAAGTGGAAGAGGGTCATGGAAGCGAAAACGACGCGAAACGATAGAAAACGACACCAAAAGCTCTTTGGTCAAAAATGACCTTTTCACAAATTCTGACCAACTTCGACAAGCTAAAACCCCAGTCAAAACACTTAGTTAATCCCTCGAATTCGTATTACAGCTAGATTAGGAGATAATAAGCTCAGTTTTCCAGAAAAACTGAAAAACTTCGCCTCTCCCTAGGCTATAATTAGGCTATCCTTCCTGCCAATAAAATCCAATTCCAAGGTATTCAAGGGACCTTGGTTACAACCCAACTCAAAACAACATATTCAACCAACCAACAAAATCCATTTCCAAGGTATTCAAGGGACCTTGGTTACAACCCAACTCAAAACAACATATTCAACCAACAAAATCCATAAACGGAAAGATTCACCTGAGCAATAGCCGGACTATATCAATAGCATTCCACAACAATGGAAAACACCTAAAACCATCAAAAGATCATTAAAGACCCTTTAAACATAACCAATTATCCAGGTTATGAATTATCCTAGTTGCGCCAAACTTCCGCTTACTTACAAAATGAAGGGAAATCAATTCCACTTGGTTTCAAGTCTCAATTCCTATCCAAACTAACCTTAAAACACTCTTAAAACATCATTACAAGCATAGACATAAGCATTCATAGCATAACATTCTAGGCTCATATGGAAGACAAAACCCTAACTCATAATCTTAAAATTTGTAATCTAACCATGGAAAGTTGTTAAAAATCAACCCCAATCACTTCCCAACCTCCAAAACACTAAAAACAACCCATAACATACATAAATCACAACTTATAAGGCTGCAAAGAGGGTTTTCTCAGCCATAAATAATCCTACAAAACTTGAAATTAAAGCTTAAATCATAAAGCCCATAAGCCATAAATGCTAAAATACATAAAATCTTACCTTCCAAGTGATTCCTACTTGAAAACCAAGAAAATTTTTGGGGAAAATGGAGGAGAGGAGTTCGGAAACTGCTGGAAGACCTGAATTGTAAAAAAACAAGAAGAAGCTTTTGCATCTGTCTCTTATACACATCTAGATGTGTATATTTGGTCATAGTCTCCAAGTTGACTACCACCCAAAGAGACATTGTTTGCTACTAAATTCAACATTATAAATCAGTCATCTTACAACACTCACATTCCAAATTTGTCACACATTTGGTCTAGCTTTTCCAATGTGATACAAAAGCTTTTCTACATTTTGACAAACTGTGGTTTGAGAGTCCTATGGTTATGGGCTTTTTGTTGAAGTACTTTATACTTATATAACATGAAAGACATTTTAAACCAATTAAAATCAAAGAACAAGGCTATTAAAATACTGGGTTTCACAGTTTGACTGTGTAGACAGCTTTTGTATCACATTGGAAAAGCTAGACCAAATGTGTGACAAATTTGGAATTTTTGGTTTTAAGAATTACTATGTGGTAGATGAGGGTGAGTTTGTATTGACTTCTACAGATGTGTTGACAAAAAACATGGTTTGAAAGGTGTTTTGCTAGCAAACGTAGGGGAAGTAGAGGTATATGTCAAGGCTAACCAAATTGAAAGGGAAGAAGAAGACAACAACTATTTGTATGGTACTAATGTAGACAAGGGAATAGAGTGGCTTCGCTTTAAAAGGAAAAAAGTTCCAGAAGAAAGAGAGGAACAAGCTAATGCTAACAAGAATAGTGATGTTAACAATGAACAGGAAGGTTAGGCCCTTGATTTTGATATTGATTTTAAGAGTGTGCATGGTTCAAATTAAGATGCACCACATGAGAGGCCTGTTGTGTTCAATCCTAAAAAAGACACAGCCAATCCACTACTACAGCTTGGTATGATTTTTAGTTGAAAAATTGAATCTAAATTGGCTTTTGAAATCTGGAACAGAAAGAGAGGAAGGATAATGAAGGTTGCGAAAAATGACCAGAAGGGATTGAGAGAAAAATGCAAGAAAGTTGGTTGCACGTTTTTTATTTGGGGAAATGGAAAGGCCATAAAGGTTACATCCAGATTAGGACAATTTTGGCATAAGCATAAATGCGGATTTGTGTACCACAATAAGATGGTACAATCTCGTTGGGCAGCATAGAAATATGTTGAGGATTTCAAGTCAAATCCAAAATTGGATTTAATTGAATTTAGGAAAAAAGTGATGAAGGAAAATGGATGTGCTTTCACATAGAACCAAGCGTACAAAACTAAAAGGGAGGGCATAGAGATTGTCCAAGGTTAAAATGTAGAACAATACAATGGTCTATGGGACGACATTGTTGAATTAAAAAGGTGAAATCCTGATACAACCATTGAAGTAAAGATAGCAACAGGGCATCAATTGGCCCTAAAAAATAGCCAAGATTCCAAAGGATTTATGCGTGTTGTGTAGCTTTAAAGAATGGGTTTATTGCTGGTTGTAGACCCATCTTTGGTATAGATGGTTGTTTTCTAAAGAGTGATTCTGGTGAGATTTTACTCACAGTTGTAGGAAATTTGGTCCAAGTGAAGAGAAAGTCAAATGTGTAGCTAAGAAGTCAACTTTTAAGAGTTGGAAGGCTGTATCAGGATTTCACCTTTTAATCCAATTCAGCAAGCTCTTCAAAAGTCACCGATAGAGAAGCAACCATCAACCTCAAGTGGAGAGAAAGTCAAATATGCAACTAAAGAAACATAGTCATCATCAACTACTCGTGTTACAACAAGGGCATCCTATGTTGCAATACCAGGAACAAGTCATCTTTAAGAGTTGGAAGGAAATGAAGATTTTGAAATTGTGTTTAACATATCTTTGTTAATGGTGTTTTATTTGTCTTTTGTAGTAAACAATTGTGTAACTGCTGAATTGTAATCACTAGTTCACTTATCACTCTTATTCCTAAGAAAGAAAATTATTCTCTTTTTGGTGATTTTAGACCTATTAGTCTATGTAATTTTGTTAACAAAGTTTGCACTAAGATCTTGGCTAATACGCTAGCTCTAGTATTGCCAAAAATTATTTCTGAGGATCAAGATACTATCACAAAGGGTAGAAACACGGATCACGGATAAAATTTTGATTGCTCAAGAATTGGTGGATGCAATAGATAAGAAGATGTGAGGGGGTAACCTAATCATTAAGTTGGACCTTGCAAAGGCATTCGATAGAGTGTCTTGGGGCTTTCTTTACAAGGTTATGGTTGCCTTGGACTTTTTGGAGAAATGGATTAATTTGATTCAAATGGTGTAGCAGAATTGTTGGCTTTCTATCCTAATTAATAGAGTTCCAATGGGGTTCTTCCAATCCACCATATTAAGGCAAGGGGATCCCTTATTCCCTCTCCTCTTCATTATAATACTTGAAGCTTTTAGTAGAGGCCTTAAACATCAGTTCAATAATAATGTGATGGAACCTTATGCCATGCCAAGGAATTCAATGCCTATAACTCACCTAAATTTCGCTGATGATATGGTTATTTTTACTAGGGGAGATTCAAGGACATTAAAGAACTTCAAGTCTTTCTTAACCAATTTTGAAAGTGTTTCTGGTCATCTGGTAAGTGTAGAAAAGAGAGTTCTTTCTTTGTAGCCAAGAACTGTGCTCCTGGGAGAGTAAGAAGAATTAAGCAAATTACTAGATTTATTAGGAAGTCTTTCCAATGATTTATTTTGGATGTACCATCCAGAAAACAATGAGAAGGAAGTTCTCTTCCAACCTATGCCGGAGAATAGAGGTTGGCACAACAATTTTTTGTCCCTAGAAGGTAAGCTGATTCTGTTGAAGCATATTTTATGTAGCATCCCATTATATTGTTGTCAGTGATGCAGCCTCCTAAAGCAATTCTAAGGGATATTGATAAATTATTTGCATAGTTCTTTTGGGGTGCTTCTGATATTGGACCTAGAAGACATTGGTTTGCTTGGAGTACAATCTGTCTCCCTCAACAGTGCAATAGACTAGGGGTCACTTCTATGGAAAATGCAGCCAGAGGTTTTGAAATGAAATTGTGGTAGAGGTTTAGAAAGTGAAATTCTCTATGGCCTAAATTTATGTCAGCTAATACCTAAAAGAAGGTGATCATCCAGCCACTACTTTATTTTAAGGCAAATAATCTTCTATTTGGAAGAGAATGATGCTGATTAAATAAGAAACAATATCATCCAGCCACTACTTTATTTTAAGGCAAATAATCTTCTATTTGGAAGAGAATGATGATGATTAGATAAGAAACTAAGGACAACATGCAGTACTTTGAGGAAATGGGGGGTTTCTTTTTGGTTTGATAACTAGATTGGAAACGGCCCCTTATACAAATAGGTTGTGTATATCCATCATTCTGGGCTAAAAGTGGCTGGTGTGTGAGGTAACCATAATAGAATTTAGAGCCATTACTCAATTCCTATTCTAAAGCTGAAATTAACAACATTGGTATGTAGATTGAGGGAATTAAGTTGTTAAATAGATTAGAGGATGATGAGTTTTATGGTAGCTAAATTCTGAAGGAGACTTAACCCTTTCATCCATTTCTCAGAATTCGAGTCTCTCAGCATCCTGTTGGTCAAGGAGGATGATATTGGGACACCAGATTATCTTTGAAAATTTCAATGTTTATGTGTAGACTTCTTAATTGCAAAATTCTGGCTGATGATGATGTCTACAAGCTGGGCTTCTCTTGGGCTTCCAAGTCTAGTTTTTGTCTATATTAGGAGAATCAGGATCATTCTTTTATTCAGTGTAATATTCCACAAGAGAAATTTCTAAAACTGTGCTCATTTTCAAAATTATTCTTTTTTTATGCCGATTGGAAAAATGGATTCCAGGAGAGGGGAACTCGCATTCGGCCAATGCGAGTTCCTTGAGCTCGCATTCACCGAATGCAAGCTCAATCATTATAATGCGAGGTCTGGGAAATTATTTTTATTTTTTTTTTTTAATTTTGAAAATTTGACTTTGTATTCTGCGAAGGGAAATTTTGCACTAATCTTTAAACCATAAACTATAACTTTAATGAAATAGTACACGAATAAAATGTGTAAACCCGCAAATTCATTAATTTATCATATTTTTTGATAAATTTTTGACAAGACCTCCCCTATTTTACGAACATTCTCCCTGCCAACAACCAAACCCAACATGGGCAACAAACATCCATAAAAGCCTGACAATGGCTAAAAAACATAAATACAAACCTAATAATAAATAAAAAAATACCCGACAAGGGCGAACAATGATATACAAATAACAGACATCAATCACACATAATTACGAGAAGTAATAATAAATGTCAATGTCCAAGATCTCCAAATCTCCCGCCCGTACCACACTCTCTAGGTTTAGGCACCCTTTTTGATCGACGGACATAAAATAAATGAGTGTCTTGCTGTTGAGTATGGTGAGCAATTTCTGCCTGCGAAGCTATGTTTTGTTCGTGTTCATGTTCTTCATCTGAAACGGTTGGACCAGTATGCTCTGTATCAGGCCCAGTGGACGACTGTCCGAAAGATGATGGTCCCACCGGAGTGCGCATTGGCGAAAGTATGTGTGAAGTGTCACCCTCGAATGGTATATTAACATGAGGGGATCTAGCATCTACATATGGGGCCGAGGAGATGGAACTCGACGACCACCTTGGCGTTGCCCGCCTCGCCGCAGAGCCCGCTCTACTCTATGTGGATCATGTGCCTGGTGTGGATGTCGAACGTAAACAGAAACTGCCGGAGGCCGAAGATCAAGACGAGTAGATTCACCTACTGCATGTAGTGACTGAGAAGCGAAATGTCTGATCTATGCCCAAGTACTAGTATCCGGAGTATCGTCCTCAGTCAGGTTGTCTAACGACATGTAGTACAATCTAGCCATGGAATCCATCTACCGTAAATGTTAAAATTAGTTTTACTAAAGTCATTTGAAAAAGGAAAACAATAAGAAAAAATGAATAATTACTTACTAGATAATCTGCACGTGCACCATCGTCGTGGTATCCTTCTGGAAAAGTAGGGCGTTGACTAGGATTGGATATGTACATCACCGTCCTCGGTCGGTACCATTGCATGTAATCACCCGATGCATGTGTAGTATCAACACATGGGAGACCAACCTCAGTTGAACTGTATCCATTCTTGCGCCCCAAATATCTATATATTGTCGGTGGGTCAACTCCCAATCATTGTTCGCCCGACCACGGCGGTCTATCAAATGAAGTGCACCTTGATTACCAATCAATCTCTGATCTGGTATGGGTTGGTGCAAACCGAACTGTCGCATAACCCGATGAGGGAGGTAACATTCCACGATCTCCCAACATATCAAATAAGTAACTGCACGCCATATGTCACGACCAGCAGTGCAGTGATGGGGAAGCATATCAAGTAGCTCATCAGAGAATGGCTGCCATATAAACTAATACAAAACAAGTCGACAAAAAGTTAGTAAATAACGAAATACGAGGACGACAAAGTGCAAAAGAAATGTAATCGACGGATGTACCTCATTGGGTCGCAAAGTATGTAACTGATCTCGAAAAATAGATAAAACATGACGAGGAGCATTGCGCACATCAAATCCAACATCCCACCTGCAATACAAAGTAATAAATATCAAATTCAATGATAAGCATGTTTAATTAAATAGTTTAACAAAACATATATATCGAGATCCATATGCTCCGTGATGCTCCTGTGCGGGCTCTAACTGAGTAGGACGCAGTGTCGACATGCGCTCCCAAGCCCATAACTGTATACAATAAATGAATGTAAAGTACTCAAATATACAATAAATGAATATAAAGTACTCAAATATACCTGTACTAATAGTACTGGTCCGCAAATATTTCTAGCTGTGGGTGAAGTAGCATCACACAAACTGCGATACAGTGTGCCTAAAACTGTTGATCCCCAACTATAATGGCCCACAGTCTCCAAGTCCCTAAGCAACTGAAGATACAATAATGGCACTTTATTGTCTGAATTGTCTGGAAATAAAATGCCTCCAATAAGTATAAGTAAATATGTACATGCCATCTGCCGACATATGTCATCAGTCGCATCATCGGGAAGCGGATGATCTAATGCAGCAGACAAACATCCAACTTTCAAACGACCACTGTCAATGATCTGATCTGGTAGGCATGAAACCCAATAACTCCATGCATAACTGGCTCCAAGCATCTGCAGAATGAGTAGTATCTCTACCCGTCATGGGCGGTCCGTCAATGTGTAAACCCCACAATACGTCTACATCCTGTAACGTGATGGTGGCCTCTCCAATGGGCAGATGAAAAGAATGTGTCTCAGGTTGCCATCGCTCCACAAGACTGGTGATCAAAGCATGATCTACTGAAATACATCCTAAAGATGCGATGCTGTCACGCCCCAAAAACGGGACCGTAACACGCCGCACTAATGGTACACCGGCCCAAAGCGCAAAGCACAAACGAACAGAGCAACAAACTCTACCGCAATGTAATAGAACCATCAAACCATTACTTAACTATAAAACCGAATATTTCATTTTACACAAAAATACGAATTACAAAAGACTTCTTAGTACAAAAGATGCTACAACAAAAATAAAGTTCATCAATACAAAACCTATCTAATACACTACCCCTCTCCAAACAAAAGAGAAGCTTGGATGATTATCCGCAGAGTCCTACCAGTAATGTGGAATCTGGAGAAAATCTAAAATACTTTCGCCAATGCGGTCCGGTAAGACTGTCTCAAAAACGAGTTCTAGATGAAAAATTATAAATCACGTGGGGTGAGCATAACTAGCTCAGTGGATATCATAAAAGCTCTTCAAATGGGGCCAAGCATTTCGATAAAAAGAAAACATAAAGATAATAACATTTGCGAAAACCATAGTCATGAAGCAGTTTCTAAAATGTCTCATGCCATTTAAACGTCAATAAACCATAATCATAAGTAGTTTCTAAAATGTATCATGCCATTTAAACGTCAGGCATGTCCAAAACATAGCCAAAAAGATCCAATCATTTCAAAACATAGTATGCTAAAGCATACCGAACAAATCCAAGTACAGTTTCAATCCGGAATATAATAAAATAGCATGAGTATCTTTTAGGCTCAAAGGTATGACCTACAGTACTAGTCAGATCTAGTAATCTACGCACACCTACTAGTCTGACCGGGAGGTCAAGTTATCCCATCACAAGACCCCGCAGTCAAATAGTTCATAACAGTCATAGCAGTCACCATGGCGTCCCATGGATGACTATAGAACCGGTTCTCCCCAAATCAAACATTTCCAAACACATCCAAAATTATATACCTAGGTCACCTATGAGCCAAAACAGTTATAAAATGCTTTCATATCAAAAGAGTTTGCAAACATATCAATTGATTAACATAAAATAGCTTGGTCCCGATTTCATATGTAATAGTTCCAAAACTTGGTAAAAGTGCAGTTCCAAACATCATACACATTCTAAAATCCATCCAAACATATTTCGAAAGTCGTTAAACAAAATACAAGTGGAAGAGGGTCTATGTTACCCACCTATCAAAGCAAAAACTGCCCAAATGATCACAGAACGCGATCGACCGGTAGTTGGCGTGGTACCTAAAACAGATCTAAGAGGACTCTTAGAAGAGATGCTAGACTGTTAATGAATGTGACTATGACTGTTATGAACTATTTGACTGCGGGGTCTTGTGATATGAAAACTTGACCTCCAGGTCAGACTCAAAAATAACCTTTTCACAATTTCTGACCAACTTCGACAAGCTAAAACCCCAGTCAAAACACTTAGTTAACCCCTCAAATTCGTATTACAGCTAGATTAGTAGATAATAAGCTCAGTTTTCCAAAAAAACCGAAAAACTTTGCCCCTCCCTAGGCTATAAGTAGGCTATCCTCCCTGCCAATAAAATCCAATTCCAAGGTATTCAAGGGACCTTGGTCACAACCCAACTCAAAACAACATATTCAACCAACCAACAAAATCCATAAACGGAAAGATTCACCGGAGCAATAGCCGGGACTATATCAATAGCATTCCACAACAATCCATACCCCATAACCACTACAATTAACTCTATTACAACATTAGAGCAACAACCTATGGGTGAATTCCTCTTTACTACCAAACTGAAATTTTTACCGATTAGCCACACGCATGATTCAAACATGCTAGTCCTATCCAACCCACTACCAAGGAAACACTTAAAATCATCAAAAGATCATTAAAGATCCTTCAAACATAACCAATTATCCAAATTATCCTAGTTGCGCCAAACTTCCGCTTACTTACAGGTGTGAAGGGAAATCAATTCCACTTGGTTTCAAGTCTCAATTCCTATCCAAACTAACCTTAAACCACTCTTGAAACATCATTATGTGCATAGACATAAGCATTCATAGCATAACACTCTAGGCCACATATGGAAGACAAAACCCCAACTCATAATCTTAAAATTTGTAATCTAACCATGGAAAGTTGTTAAAAATCAATCCCAATCACTTCCCAACCTCCAAAACACTAAAAACAACCCATAACATACATAAATCAACACATATAAGGCTGCAAAGAGGGTTATTTTTCAGCCATAAAGAATCCTACAAAACTTGAAATTAAAGCTTGGATCATAAAGCCCATAATTAAAAGTGCTAAAATGGACCGATGTGCCATTAGAGCGCAACTGTCTCTTATACACATCTTTAAGTGTAATTAGTGCATGGAGGAAGAGGAGTTCGGCTGCTGCTAGGAAGAAATGAGGAAGAAACAACAAGAAGAAGACTTAAAAAGCTTCCAAAGTTGACCCAAATAGTACCCAAGTTGACCAAATAGTCTCCAAGTTGACTATTTGACCCAAAACTAATTTTTTTGCTACTAAATTAACATTATAAATAGCATCATGAGGCTCTCAAGCTCCCAGGTAGCTTCTCGCTCAGAGTGATTAGACCATAAAACCTTCACGTAGGGGATAACTTTATTCCTCAATGTCTTATCTTGTCAATCCAAGATCCTCTCCGGAACCTCCTCGTATGTCGTGTCCTCCCGATCTACTAAAGGTTCATGGCTCAACACATGAGAGGGATCAGGGATATACCTCCTCAACTGAGAGACATGGAAGGTATTATGAACTCTAGACAACTTCGGAGGCAAAGCCAATTGGTATGCCAAATCACCAACCTTGTTCAACACCTCATAGGGGCCTATATAGCGTGGACTCAATTTTCCACCTTTCCCAAACCTAGCTACCCCTTTAGTCGGCGATACTTTCACATACACTTTATCCCCAACCGCAAACTCCATTGGCTTTCTCTTGCGATCCGCCCAGCTCTTCTGATGATCTTGAGCCGCTTTCAAATTCTGGCGTACTTATATTTCTTCAGAAATCATTGCCTGAATGAAATCTGGAGAGTGGGATCGCGATCAGAAATAATGCTCTTAGGCACACCGTGCAAACGGACAATCTCCTGATCATATAACTTCACTAATGACTCCAAAGTAGCGGTCACCTTCATCGGTAAGAAATGGGCGGACTTTGTTAGGCGGTCAACAATCACCCATATACTGTCATTACCTCGCCTAGTCCGTAGTAACCCATGTACAAAATCCATAGTATGGATCGCAGATGTATTAGACACATCTAGATGTGTATAAGAGACAGCTTGATGGTTCTATTACATTAGCATTACTCTAATCGCGATCCTGTTCAATCTACACAAACTGACAAATCAAAAGAGACATTCTAGGGCCAGCTGATTTACGACTCAAAGCATCGGCAACTCACTTATTAGCTTTACCAGGATGATAGCTAATGGACAGGTCATAGTCCTTCAATAGCTCAAGCCAACGCCTTTGCCTCATATTAAGCTCTTTTTGAGTTTAAGCAAAGGTTTTTATAGGCTAGAGGGAGGCTGAAGTTTTTTAGAGTGTTCTGCCTGTCTCTTATACACTCCAAATCTTGATAAGAAACACTATCGCAGCTAACTCCAGGTCAAGAGCTATAGGATAATTCTGCTCGTACAGCTTAAGTTGCCTCGACGCATAAGCTATCACCTTATCTCCCTGCATCAAAACACAACCCAAACCATTCTGAGAAGCATCACTATAAACCACAAATCCTCCAGAACCTGAAGGTAAAGTCAACACTGGAGCTGTCACCAACCTATGCTTAAGCTCTTAAAGGCTTGCCTCACACTGATCCGACCATTCGAACTTGGTTCTCTTCTGGGTAAGCCGCGTCCTCCGCAATTCCGCCAGTGGTTCCTATGGCAAATTTCCTATAATAACCAGCTTATTCGCCTCGCTCGGAGAATAAACCAGGATATCATCGATGAAGACCACTACACATACATCAAGATAGTCCTTGAACACCCTATTCATCAACTCCATAAAGGCTGCAGGGGCGTTAGTTAAACCAAAAGGCATAACCAAGAACTCGTAGTGGCCATAGCGAGTCCGAAAAGCTGTCTTAGGCACATCCTCTTCCTTCACCCTCAATTGATAATATCCGGACCGTAAATCAATCTTAGAGAAGTTGTTGCACCCTTGGCTTGATGGTTCTACACATTATCATAGGCTGTAGGTCATAGCACAAAACAGTTACCCTATTAAGGGAGATGGCTCAATGCTTATACACAGTAGATACCATTATTTCTTGACCTCGTTTATAAGACCGGTGGTCCCCAAGGTGAAACACTTGGACGAATGACTTTCTTGTCCAAGAGTTCTTGAAGCTGCTGCTTCAACTCCTTTAGCTCCGTAGGTGCCATACGGTACCTGCCTTTGAAATTGGTGCTAGATGTGGCTATAAGCAAAGGGCTGCTCAATAACCCGCTACGGAGGTAAACCTTTTTAGCTCCTTGGCTAACACGTCCGGAATACTCCCTAACCACTAGGATATCCTCAATGCCTGGCTCTACTTTATCAGAGTCTATCACATAAGCCAAATAGCTCTCATAACCCCTATCTAAGGCCTTAAACGCCTTCACTGTTGATATAATCGGAATCCTACTCTTGGGCTTCTTTTTATTCCCACGAAAAATCACCGTATCTAAACCAGGCATTTGAAACATCACATACCTCTCTTTACAATCAATCATACGCACCATTAGCCGCCAACCAATCCATACTCAAAATTAAATCAAAGTCAGTTATCGGTAACTGAATAAGGTCAGCCTCAAACTTCCTATCACAAAACTCTAACCGACAACCTTCCAAAACAAATCTAGACTCTAAAACCTTCCCATCTGGGGTGCCCACTCTATAAGGATCCTCTAACCATCTAGGTTTATCGGACAGACATCTAAGAAAACATCTAGCTACAAATGAATGTGATGCCCCACAATCAAATAAAGCATAAGCAGGTATGGAATTCACTAAGATAGTGCCTGGAACTACTGAATCGGTCCGATCGGCTCGCCGACTCAACGCATGCACCTCGCCCGAGTCCTCCACCTCTTGTCCTCAGGCGGACCACCCTGCACTTCACTAGTCTGCCCTCGATTTGGTGCGACCTTAGGACAATCTCTGATCAAATGGCCGCGCTCGCCGCACTTAAAGCAAGCTCCAGTCCTCCAATAACACTCCCCAGAGTGTAGTCGACCACAAGACCGGCATGGCGGTGACGGCTGCTGAACTATCACCGACTGAGATTCTGAGGCTGGCTCCAAACTGAAGAAGAAACAGAAGACACCTGTCTCTTATACACATCTACATCGCGATGTGTATATCTCCTACTCCCAGCTGGAGGTGCTAAAGTCACCGTCCGGGCCGACTGTCCACGCGACTGAGACTGAGACTGAAATACAGAATTAGTCTGGCCTGTCTGTGCTGGCGCAGAGCTCTGACCCCTCTGAAAGGTATCCCGATCTCTCCTCACGCCTCGCTCCGAATCTAGCTGGATGGCTAGATTATACATCTCCTCATAAGTCTGGGGACGACCCACTATCAGCTCTCTCCGAAGCTCAGCTCTAAGACCCTTCCGGAAATGATACATACTAGCTTGTCGAAGTATGGTCTTTACTATGACTCCCCAAGCCTCTGAGAGCTGATAATGCAACTGGCGCTGACTGATCTCGCTACTCCAGCCTATAAAATTCGTCCATCTTCTGAGCTCTGATGGAGCATACGGGGGAAAATAATGAGCTATAAACTGCTCCCGGAATATCTCCCAAGTCACACAGGCTGTCTCGGTGTGGGCAACATAGCCTCAACGGTTTGCCATCACTTGGCCACCTCAGCAACCAAGAAAGGAATAGCTAAAGATGTCCGTGACTCCACCAGAATCTGAAATAACTCAAAATCCCTCTCTATCTCATCCATCCATGACTCCGCCTTAAGCGGATCCGGAGCCCCACCAAACGTAGGTAGCCCGGCCTTCTTGAGCATCTGAAACAGGGATGGAATGTTGGTACGCGGTGGTGGAGGTGGTGGAGCAACGGGATGTCGCTCAACGTCCAACTGTCGAATAACCTGTGCCACAACCGCCGCAATAGCGCCATAATCAACCACTGGCGGTCCAGTCGGAGGAGGAGGTGCTGACGGCCTTGCCTCGTCCCTAGGGTAGACCGCAGGCCTAGTAACACTCTCCCGACTCGACTACAGGGGATCTCTGCGCGGATCCCCACCACCGGACGCTCCCAGCCGATACACATCTGACAGCGTGTCGCGGTGAGGCTGACTATGTATGTTATGCATATCCTATAAGCTTACAGGCTGATAAGAGTCAAAGACGGAATCATGAGCAAAGAATAACTCTTCAAGATTCAACAAAAGAGGTACAACAAAGATTAAATAAGCAAGGACCTCTCAAAACCCCCCAAAACAAGTCAATCAATAACTCCAGGTCAAAGAATTCCACAGATCCTGTAATGCCGCGAACAAAACAGAATCTTATATAATTCTAAGCCCGAGCACATCGATTTAAACCTCGAAAGACTCATCGAATACCTATTACTGGACTGTGGGATTCTTTGACCTATTGATTGATACCACTGCTCGGGTCACGCCCCAAAAACGGGACCGTAACACGCCGCGCTAATGGTACACCGGCCCAAAGCGCAAGGCACAAACGAACAGAGCAACAAACTTAACCGCAATGTAATAGAACCATCAAACCATTACTTAACTATAAAACCGAATATTTCATAGCCTTTTACACAAAAATACGAATTACAAAATTTCTTCTTGTGTACAAAAGATGCTACAACAAAAATAAAGTTCATCAATACAAAACCTATCTAATACACTACCCCTCTCCAAACAAAAGAGAAGCTTGGAAGATTATCCGTAGAGTCCTACCAGTAATGTGGAATCTGGAGAAAATCTAAAAGCTGCTAACGCGGTGGAGAGTAAAAAACGAGCACCTAATCTGAAAAATTATAAATCACGTGGGGTGAGCATAACTAGCTCAGTGGATATCATAAAAGCTCTTCAAATGGGGCCAAGCATTTCGATAAAAAGAAAACATAAAGATACACATCTATTTGCGAAAGCCATAGTCATGAAGTTTTTCTAAAATGTCTCATGCCATTTAAACGTCAATAAACCATAATCATAAGTAGTTTCTAAAATGTATCATGCCATTTAAACGTCAGGCATGTCCAAAACATAGCCAAAAAGATCCAATCATTTCAAAACATAGTATGCTAAAGCATATGCGAACAAATCCAAGTACAGTTTCAATCCGGAATATAATAAAATAGCATGAGTATCTTTTAGGCTCAAAGGTATGACCTACAGTACTAGTCAGATCTAGTAATCCATCACACCTACTAGTCTGACCGGGAGGTCAAGTTATCCCATCACAAGACCCCGCAGTCAAATAGTTCATAACAGTCATAGCAGTCACCATGGCGCCCCATGGATGACTATAGAACCGATTCTCCCCAAATCAAACATTTCCAAACACATCCAAAATTATATACCTAGGTCACCTATGAGCCAAAACAGTTATAAAATGCTTTCATATCAAAAGAGTTTGCAAACATATCAATTGATTAACATAAAATAGCTTGGTCCCGATTTCATATGTAATAGTTCCAAAACTTGGTAAAAAGTGCAGTTCCAAACATCATACACATTCTAAAATCCATCCAAACATATTTCGAAAGTCGTTAAACAAAATACAAGTGGAAGAGGGTCTATGTTACCCACCTATCAAGGCTTCAGCAAAAACTGCCCAAATGATCACTGAACGCGATCGCCGGCGGTAGGTGGCGTGGTACCTAAAACAGATATAAGAGGAATCTTAGAAGAGATGTAGAAGTTAAAGAATGACTAGGGAAGCGAAAACGACGCGAAACGATAGAAAACGACACCAATAGCTCTTTGGTCAAAAATGACCTTTTCACAATTTCTGACCAACTTCGACAAGCTAAAACCCCAGTCAAAACACTTAGTTAACCCCTCAAATTCGTATTACACTAGATTAGTAGATAATAAGCTCGTTTTCCAGAAAAACTGCACTTTTTAGATCCCTAGGCTATAAGTAGGCTATGTGTGTCTGCCAACAAAATCCAATTCCAAGGTATTCAAGGGACCTTGGTCACAACCCAACTCAAAACAACATATTCAACCAACCAACAAAAATCCATAAACTTATAAGATTCACCGGAGCAATAGCCGGGACTATATCAATAGCATTCCACAACAATCCATACCCCATAACCACTACTTAGAATTAACTCTATTACAACATTAGAGCAACAACCTATGGGTGGAATTCCTCTTTACTACCAAACTAAAATTTTTACCGATTAGCCACACGCATGATTCAAACATGCTTCCTATCCAACCCACTACCAAGGAAACACTTAAAATCATCAAAAGATCATTAAAGATCCTTCAAACATAACTAGATTATGTAAATTATCCTAGTTGCTATGAAACTTATGTCGTCCTCACATAATGTTATGTTTCAAACTTGGTTTCAAGTCTAGTTTTCCTATCCAAACTAACCTTAAACCACTCTTGAAACATCATTATGTGCATAGACATAAGCATTCATAGCATAACACTCTAGGCCACATATGGAAGACAAAACCCCAACTCATAATCTTAAAATTTGTAATCTAACCATGGAAAGTTGTTAAAAATCAATCCCAATCACTTCCCAACCTCCAAAACACTAAAAACAACCCATAACATACATAAATCAACACATATAAGGCTGCAAAGACGTGGGTTATTTTTCAGCCATAAAGAATCCTACAAAACTTGAAATTAAAGCTTGGATCATAAAGCCCATAAGAGACAGGGTTGAAGGAGCACTTGGACTTGTTAAAGAGCTGCCCAGATCCAAGAAAATTTTGGGGAAAATGGAGGAAGAGGAGTTCGGCTGCTGCTAGGAAGAAATGAGGAAGAAACAACAAGAAGAAGACTTAAAAGCTTCCAAAGTTGACCCAAATAGTACCCAAGTTGACCAAATAGTCTCCAAGTTGACTATTTGACCCAAAACTAATTTTTTGCTACTAAATTAACATTATAAATCAGCCATCAAACAACACTCACACACCATCTAGATGTGCATTGCGGACAGGTCTTGACACATCGTAGTTCGTTTGTGCCTTTCTCCAGATTCCACATTACTGGTAGATTTATACGTGTAATTTAGAAGTACTTTTTGACTAAAAATAATATGAAAAACATTTTAAACCAGTTAAAATCAAAGAACAAGGTCTATTAAAATACTGGGTTTCACAGATGCTCTCGAAACCTGCCAAACAAATATAATGCCATACCCGCGCCGGTATGGGCATGTGATCCCAAAAAGTCCCATCACAACGCTTAACCTGTAGTGTGGAATCATCGATAAGACCGTCAAAAATAGATTTAGCCCTATGCGGCGTCGTAGGTGATATAATATCATCTATATATGGTCCAGGATGAACAAGCTCTCGCGACTGATCATCCATACCTAAACAAAGTAATATGATAAGAATGAATGATAATACAATATTTTTTGATAGTAATCAATGATCAGACGAACATTTTTTGATAATACAATATTTTTTGATAAACGAATACATTAAAAACAAACTACATGCATAGAATACAATAAGTACATAAACAATACAATACAAAGACAAATCATTGTTGTCGCGTAGGGCAACTCCTACGATTATGTCCCGGTTCATGACAATTCGTACATCTTCTGGGTTCACGGCTTTCCCTAATATCCATCTCACATTTTCGTATGCACGTCGCACGTACACGGCCTGCCCGACGTTCTACGAACATACTGTCATTACCACGTAACTGCCACTGAATAGGAGGCAACTCATCTGGATTAGATTGCGGAACAAATCTACTAACGCTTGTACTGGGCATATATGTGAGTGGTGTAATGGTTGTCGGGTTATCACATTGTTTGTATCCCTTAGGCCATACACTGTTACGGTGCATGTTGAACATGAAAACCTGTACATTTGCCACTTACCACAGCTACATGTCTACTGTACATAATTGACAGTTTGTACATTGCCACCATGACCAGTCACACGATGAGGTGTTTTAATTCTATAGACACCAGTAGAATGATCAAAAACCATGACTGTGTGTCCTCCACCTTTTTGTCTGCTGTCAACAACCTTTTCCAATTCTTTCTAGTAATTGATGTGCGACAATGTTCACCCCGTGCAGTATTATCAACAAATAGTTTGACAGAACGATGCAATGTACTATCAATTACAGCCTCTATCGGAATATTGTAGTCTAACTCCGCGCAACACGTTATTTTAGCTCTCAGAAGAATTTGTACCGTGTATTCACCACCTACAATTTCCATCTTGAGCAAGGCACCAACGGTCAAGGCCAATATCTGCCAGATATCTCCAAGTCTCTGGATGTTGAAGCTGGATCGTTTGTTGGTGCTTATTCCATTTCCGTTGTATCTTGACACCAAGAGACCAACACAACTTCTTCACTTCTACATTCTTGTATTTGGTCATCAAATTACTCCGAAGACGCAGACAGAATCTATGATATGCAAATGGTTCCTGCCATAAAGGGGACTCACTCATAGCATGCAGAATGCCACGATGCCGGTCAGATATTATACAAACAGTCTCCAAGTCACGTACAACAGGTGTCTCAACTGCTCCATGAACCAACCCCAACTTTGTATTGTTTCCTCATCAACAATTGCATAAGCAACAGGTAAAATCTGATTGTTAGCATCCAAAGCGACGGCAATAAGTAATTTACCCCGATACTCCCCTCGTAGGTGCGTGCCATCAACAGATAGGACAGGTCTACACATGTGGAATGCATCAATCGATGGCCGAAATGCCCAGAAGATGTATTTGAAAATTTACACAACCTTGCTACAGTTGGGATGATGTAGCCATTGCACCACAGTTTGGGGATTAGAGCGTAGTACTTCTGCAACGTATTGGGGTAATTGTTGAAAATTAGATGCCCAACTTCCATATGCAAGCACAATTGTTTTCCTGCGAGCATACCAAACTTTCTTGTAAGTGTGTCAACCTTGAAACTGTTCTTAACATATGTGAATAAGAGACACCTTGGGCCCAGGATCTGTTTCTTTAAGTGCATAATTTGGTTAGCAATGACTGTATATGTAAGATTTCTGTTGTTGTTACCGGATATTTCACCGAGACATACGCGATCTTTTACCCATTTTGTGACCTTCCACATAGTAAGAGATTCATTTCCACGTACCCGAATACTCCAATCACAATCTCCGGGAGCTAGGATCTACCGGAGGACGCAGTCTTGCATTTAGCCGCCCATGTTCTCTTCCGTCTCTCTATGACTTTGAATTCTCATTTTTGAGCTATAGACCACATTCTAACTGCCTTACTAACTTGCTCCTTGCTTTCAAAGTACATGTGCAACCGAATATCATTTTTTTCTTCATTCCAATAAACCTGGCCCTCTTTATAACTGCGGTCCATGGGATCGTAATCACCGTAGTAACCAATATCATTGAAAAAAGCCATCCCCCTGGGTTGATAAGCAGGAACATCCTCTTGTGTCTTACATTCATCATTATTTGTCCCCAAATCCTCGTCAGAATCAACATCTGATATATCTTTAGAGTCTGACCCTGACTCGTAATCCTCGTCTAATGCATGCCAAGAGTGAGTCACTATTACCATTAAGCGCATCAATGATACCTACGAGATCTGTCTCATATGTTGATCTTGCATGTATACTTGGGCCTTCACCTGCTGTGGTGTCTCTACCACACTGCGGGCCAATAGCGTTGATCAGATTGCATTGAGTTTGACATTGAAAACGAACAAGTTGGGTTGTAAAACTCAAACGACCAAGGATGTTCAAAGATACTCCTCGCATTGGACTGCAACGGCTAGTCGTCCATGGTCGAATGCACGAGAAACATCATTGGCCCCATACCATACACCCCTAGATTGTTGGTTACAGGTACGTGGGAAATTTCCTCTGTCTCATAAACAACTCAGCACAGAAAGTAGGATCGGCATCAAACAAATCAAAAATACCATCCATACCATCATCATCTGTCAATAGAATGATGAGTAAACACCACGACTAACTATATGTCTGTACATAATATTCAATTTCAACTGCTCCCTATCAACCTCCATGAATTCGTATATCTTGTCAACTAACTCAACAAACCTAATCCGTTGCTTTATTCAAGTTTCTTGCACACCATTGGCCGGTAGGACATAGTACCGCCTTCATAGGTTATTTCTCCTCCCCAATAAAGGAGAATGTGACGGGGTCTATGCCCAAATGTCATTTTCCTGTAAGCATGTAACATGTTTAGACCCCAATTTTGGATACGGAATATGTTTTTTTTAAAAAAAAATTTGACAGAGTTCCTCTATATCTTGAAGATTTCCTCTATATCTTGAAGATTTCCTCTTACGTCGGTCATACCGAATAAGGGTTACAAACAACACAACAAATCGGCAACACTTACAAGTAATACATACCCGACAAGGGCTACAACCAATGCAATAACCCGGCAAGGGTTACAAGTAATATATGCCCGACAAGGGCTACAAACAATGCAATAACCCGACAAGGGTTACAAGTAATATATGCCCGACAAGGGCTACAAACAATGCAATAACATCCCACAATTTTAGTATAACAAACAACATAACCACAAATTTCACCGCAATCAAGAGAAACCAAACATACAACATATATCCCGAGCCAAAGACCATTCTCTCTAAATATTCAGATCTAGAAAAGAAGATATAACATCTGTCTTGTGGTTATCTTGTTTGGGTTATTGCATTCTTATACTTAAACACATAAGATACCATATTGGCATATTTTTCATAAAACATTTAATTAACAAAATTAATTATTTAAACAAAATTAAAAACATCTAATTAATTAAAATTATAGGACAAAATAAAAAAATTTAATTTACCTGAAATATGTTGGTGGTGGGTGGCGGTGGCGGTGGCGGTGGCGGTGGCGGTGGTAGTGGTGGTGGAATGGAGGTGGTGGTTGTGTAGAGGTGGAGGAAAAAGAGATGGTGGTGGAATGGAGGAGAAGGAGAAGGAGGAGGAGGAGCACACGAGGAGGAGGAGGAGGGGCGTTTCTGCAAAAATTTTAAGGCAGAATTATATTCTGCGAGGCCAAAGCCTCGCAGAATATAAGGTCAGCCTGACCTCGCAAGACCGAATGCGAGGTCAACATTTTTTTTTTTTTAATGGCACTCTTATGTAGTGATTGAGCTGCATTCGGTGAATGCGAGTTCCCCTCTCCCGGAATTCATTTTTCCAATCGGCATAAAAAAAGAACAATTGAAATTGAAAACGAGTACAGTTTCAGAAATTTTTCTATTCCACAAGCTGTTTGGATGTTCTTTGAAAGTTTGTTTGAGTTGCATTACTCCACCTCAAACTCCATGCAACTTATTTGAATTCTTGGTACCAATGCACTCAAAGTCAAGTTCAGTCAAGATATGTACAAAGTTGATTACTTCATAAGTGTGTTGGCAGCTATGGAAGAGTATGACTAAGGTAAAATATGAAGGACTAGATACTATCTCAAATCAGATCGTCTCAGAAGTTTTAGCAGCCATCAGGAATAATTTTACCGCTTTCTGTACAATAAAACTTACAAAGTGGATAGGAAAATCTTTCAATCAGGCTTTCTTGCATTCTTAGTACCTTCAAAGAAAACCTAGGGTTATTAGAGTTCAAAGGAATGCTCCTCAAGTAGGATGGTTTATGCTGAATATGGAGGGATCTTGTAAACTTCCAAATAACGAAGCTTTCTGGGGCTGGTATCATCCAAGATGCTTTGGGGAACATAGTGCTGCTCAGATTTTCTCAGTGCTATGGTATTTGTACATCCCTTAGTATTTCACTCTGCATGGATTTGTGATTGGACAACATTGAAGTGGAAATAGATTCCCTATTACTCTACAATATCATGCAAGGCAAGGTGAGAACTCTATGGAGTAAGATTCTATCATTCTTCAAATCAACATGATGATACAGCAGCAACACAGATTCTTCCATGTTTATAGAGAATGTAATGTATTACCGCCCTGGTTGGCAAACGAGGCTCACACACAAAGGATTCAAGAGGATTGAAAGTTCAACTATACCTTCTTTTTTTTTGTTGTTTAAGGGGTTAGTTGCATTAGACAGAGGTCACTTTCCTTATACTCGTGTAATTAGCTTTTTATTGTTTAGTTCACTTTGCCTATTTTTAGTGGAAGCTTAGCTCAATAGTAATTGTAAGAGCTAGGGTTTATCTACTTGGTGGAGGTTAAGGTTGTTATGTCCTCCTCTCTATGTAATCTTTTTCCAAATATATTAAGAAAATTTTGGAGTTGCGCCCCCATCATAATTCCAGTGGTTAGCTAATTTAAAAAATAAATAAATAAGAAAGTAGTTCTAATCATTGACATAAAAGGATATCTAAGTTATAATCATATGATATTGTAAGAAAATAGACAAATCAAAATTTATTATGAACCACAAAACGTATGTGTGTTGTCATTTAAAATCTTGGTTTTTTTCATAGGACTCTTGTAATTATTTTTATAATGTGATTAATAACTAGACATTATAAATTAGATATCTTAAGATTTATCCCTTATTATAAATTCCAAATAGTAAATACTTTACTAAAAATAGAAAAGTTTATAAAAAAGACAAGCCTAATCTAATAAATTCTTGAATTATATTTTATTGTAAGAAATAATTATTATGTTCCAATTCCATAAGTTAATTTAGAGATATTATTCTAATATTTTTATTATATAGATATAAAACCTTTATATCTAATAGTTATAATTAGCTATTATAAACTAACATGGATACAATTGAAAATATATCTTGTAAAACATAAAATTATAACTTATTAATATATGTCAAATACCTATTAATAGTGTGATACTTATCATAATAGTCCTTTTGTATTTCAATATAATAATCTTGTTTAAAAAGGGATGTTTTAAGATCAAAGTTTTTTCATCGAGTAACCACTTATTCAATGGTCGAGAGCCTCACTCCGAAATTTTATTAACTGAAAAATAAAGTACAAAGGAAAGGGACTATACCGAAACCTCCTAGCAAAATGTACAAGCCATCCTAACCTTTTTGGATTCTAAAATTGAAAACAGTTTTATCAAACAAAGCTAAGGATTTGGCTAAAATAGGAATTAGAAGCATTGAAAGTCTATTACAACCATTGCTACCAAGATTGGCTAAAAAATCAGCTAAAGTATTAGCTTCTTTATACACATGAGCAATCTGAAAGTTCAAAGTACTAAGAAGCAGGAAACATTGTTGTATGAGCTAATCAATTGACCAAGAAGGTATCATTTTATGTTGCAAAATATTAGCAAAAACTTGTGAATTCATCTCCACAATAACATTATGAAACTTCAGATGCTAGCACAAATTCAAACCTTGAAGTACTGCCTCGGCTTCTGCAAAAAGACTTCTTTCATCAGTAGAATAAAAGCCTGAGAATGCTGCAAACATGTTGCCTTGATCATCTCTAATCACTCCTCCACCAAAAGATAGATCAGGATTCTTCTTGCAAGCTCCATCAGTGTTCAGTTTGATATAACCCTGAGGTGGTTTACTCCATTGCATAGTCTATGTCTGTTGTTGCCTTGCTCTTTTCACACAAAAAATCCAATAATCTTGCATGAGAACCCTATCAGTCTCCTGCTTTAACTGAAAAGGAAAAGGTAAGGATAATTAATGTATCAATCCTTTAGTGGTACCAGTAACAAATCCAAGATGGCAAACATGTCCTTCAAACAATGCCTTGTTTTGCCTTCCAGATTTTCCAACATAATACTAGGCAAGATCTTGCAAAGATGTCGTATCCAATATTAGCTTCTGTGTAACTAAGCCACCAATAGTTGAATACTGTTTAACGTTCCCCACTTTGAGAACCTACTAAAATATACCTTCAAAGTGATTCCAAACTAATTTAGAGAATGCAGATGACAAGAAAAGATGATCCAAACTCTCTTCTTCATTGCAAAACTGACACTTTGAAGGAATATGAAAACCTTTAGTCTTCGTAATATCATCTAAAGGTAAAGCTCCATTCAAAAGCTTCCACGTGAAAATAAATATCTTTAAAGGCAACCTGTGATCCCAAATCATTTCATAGAAAACAATGTGGAGTTAGCAGTCCTTACTAAAGAAGTAGCAGAAGAAACCTTGAATGTGCCTGAAGAATGCAACTTCCATGCAAAAACATCCTGTCCATGAGAAAGGCATGTTTATCCAATGACCATCTCAAATCAAATGAAGGACAAGAGTTATGAACCAGCTCTATGTCCGGAGATCCATCTTTCCAAGCCAAGTTAAGAAGAATATCAAAGAAAGATAGGTCTTCTAATGGTGGAAGATAATATCCCCATTTATCAAATCTAAAAGAAACATTGCCCTCTCTAACCCTAACACTCATATTGAGCTCCACTATATCTTGTATTGCTACCATTCTTCTCAAACAACGGATGATCTAATAGTCTTCTTATCATGAGAAAGATTGATGCCATTTTGCAAACAAGTAGTCTTCATGTAGTATTGCCAAAGTGAATTTCTAGTTCTAAAATACTACCATAACTTCATTGACATTGTCTCAACTAGATGAGAAAGCTCGGACAGTACCAGACCATTTTCATTTGTAGGCATTGTAATTTTATTCCAAGCTTTCCAATGCATCTTCTTTCTAGTATCTGAGTATCCCCAAAAGAAATCAGTAAATAATGCTTCAATAGACTTCAAAACTAATTACGTAGCGAAAATATCTATGAGACCGTACTCCCACGAATACAAGGCATCATTCATATATAGTAACCTCAAATACAAATTACGCAAAATAGCGAAAATATCTACTCACAAATGATATCCCATTTAATGCGATACTTATTCAAATAACAAATCCTAAAATAAATAAAAGAAACATAGTGTCACAAGCACACATGCTCTACTTATTCCAATAGATGGACTATTCAAAATCAAATAACTATAGTAGAATCCTATTACTAAATAAGAACCTTCTGTGTCTGAGTGCGTCTATGTTTCATCCTCTATGATGACGTATTCGTACTCGTCGTCTGTATAAAAATATAAGGAATGGGGTGAGCAACAAGTCGCCCACTAGATAGCACTTACACCGTGCTAGATCATGCAGTTACATATACATATACTTTCAAAGAGACAAGTCATACTATCACACGCATATGCTTTTAACAAAATCATCTTTCCAAATCGTATGTCATTTTAATTACACCTAGTCACGTAATTCAACTTGCATTTCGAAATTCATGTATCATTTATCTATATCAAATCATATAACATATACTTTTCAATTAATCTATAACATATCGGCACAAATCCAATTTCAAATCATGTACACTTTCTTAGAGACTCAAAACAATACATGCCTTCATCGGCTCTGATTACTCATCCTAGTGATGGACCTCACTAGAAAAGATTGTCAAGAAGTTTTCATGGAACCACTTGATCTATAGTATATCGTTTATCATTTATCGTTTACCTGTATATCAATACAAATCAGGACTATAATCCCTATCGACTATTTCATGTCCGTTTAGAGCCTTTGTCCATTAATATTTAGCCATTCGTCACATGCATTTCATACATATAAAAAATCATCCATATATCACGTTTCTATAATTTAAAAATCAAGCAAGTCAAATAGCCATACATGATCCAAATTTTCATAATCGAATAATCATTTCGTAAAACACATTTCATAAATAATTCAGAAAAACATGCAAATTCATAAAACCATTTAAGAAAATATATGGGTTCGTAAAACAATTTACAAATCAGAGGGTAAGCACCACCTACCTCGATATGCCAAAGAATCACGTTACGCTTGTACTTACTCCTTTTTAGTATTTCCTATAAAAAATTCACATTTCTATCACTTAGTACGTGCTTGGTATTTACTTAAATATCCTATAAAAATTCCCTAAATACTCAACCTTTCCATACATCTATAATTGTCCTAATATTCATAAAAATAATATTTACTATAATATCATATAGTTTTCTTTCAATAAAAAGGTACTTTGAAGTCATTATTATAACCTTATAAGACTTACTTGATTAATAAAACTAGGATTTATAATATTTGAAAAACTTTTGGGACTCTATTTGAGTTAAACAAAATATTTAGAACAGTTTACAAATTTAGAAATTCATTCGAAGTCTTTTCGTAACTTTGAAAAACTAATTTGGGCTTTTATGTAACTTTAAAAATACTTGAGGGTATTTTGGTCATTTCACAATGTCATTATGGGTCTCTATCTATTCTATAGAACCTTTTGGGGTTAAATATTAACTTCATTTAATTTTAGGGGTCAATATTATCATTTATAGAAACTTCTAGGGACTTATGTAAAATATTGACAAATTGTAACGGCCTTTTGGTAATTCCAGAAGGCTTCTAGGGACTAATGGGGGGTCCTTTGGAAAATCATCCGAACTTATTTATAATTTTAGAGACTCAAAAGGACTCAATCTGACGCCATAAAAGTTTCTTTGGGCCTTTGTAAAAGTTGTATAAAACTTGGGGGTTAAGATGCAATTTCAGAAACTTTTATCAAATCTCATCTTCTTCTTCCCGCAACTCCATCGTTGCAATTCACTGTTTCTTCCTTTATTTTTATTTTTTTTGGATTCTAATCTAAATCAAATCCTTGTCACTCAAATTCCTCCCTCTCTTCAATTCTCTCTCTTCAAAATCAATCATTCTCGACAGTCTTTTTTTTTCAGCAATAATTAATATAATTCTAGGAAAAAAAGAAATATAATTTCCATATACATAAATCTAATTTTAATTTCAAGAAAATAATTTTTTAAATGAACTACCGATAACTAACTTTTACATTAATTGAACTAACTTTATAAGCAAATAATCTAATAAAGTGAATAACTAATATTTAAAATAATTAAGCATCTAATTTTTCTAAAATTAAAAATGAAAATATTTAATTAAGACTAAATAAGAGGAAAACCAACCTTTAATATGGCTGAAATCTTCCCAATATTTGTGTTACGTAAAAAAAAAAAAAAAAGAATCAGATACTCTACCCTATAGTGTGTATAGATATATATATATATTGCCTAATCGTTACTTGCAGATATGTGTATCGTTATTTTCATATATGTACTATCGAAATAATTGTACTAGAAGTAGGATAGTACTATTTCAGTTATTTCATGCGTTAGGACTCTTACACAGTTTTATCTTCTAGTAGATTTAAGTATTTTATTTTAAATAAATAAAATAAAAAATCGTGGGTATTACATTCTAACCCTCTTATATAAAGTTTCATCCTCGAAACTTACACACTTAATATCAACCTTATTGGCCACTTCAGTCCAATCGATTCAAAAGTGAATTATCACTCCAGTCACTAATCATGCCACATAATTACACGCTTACTAATCCGAATGGTAATACTCTAATGTTCATGCATTATATATGTGCACTCCTTTATATTCACCACCTTCAACCTCTATCATAAAACTAACGATTAAGCACTTGATAAGATTTATATGGCTATTAGGCCATGAAATAAAATATATTCACAAATCTCTTGGTAATATTTATCCAAATAATTCATGTCAAAATCCAAAGAGTATTAAAACAATGTCCAAGTCCAAGAGCATATATGCAAACATAAAGTTTATTATTACCATACCTAATGCTACGTCCTTCAAGCCTCCAGTGTCCAATTCGTTCATAGCATTTACTCTAGCATTGGCTTTTGGGATTGGCTGCCACCGGTTCAACTACTTTTCCTCTTCCGTTCCTCACATTTCTTGGACAATCTTTCATTCGATGTGTCACTTCACCACAAATAAAACAAGCTCCCAACTTGCCGACTTCAGTCGGCATTTAGCAAAGTGGCGTCTGTGACAATGGACACACTCAACTATATTTTCTTTCATGTTATTCTTAGACGATTGTGATGGTGGTCCTCGTTTCCTCTTAAGTACTCTAACCAATTGGCCTGTCGTGTTTGTCCCTCTTACTATTGCTTCTGCAATTGGTTGGGGCTTCTTTCCCTTATTCTCCTCCTCGACTCTCTTTATATCCGCTTCACCTTTCACACATATATTAAATAGATCATCAAAAGTAAGTGTAGTAGCACTCGATATCCTAGTTAGCATTTCACTTGTGAGTCCTCGAGTGAACTTAACCATTTTTAGTTCCTCGTTTTCCATGGTTTCAAGTACGAATCACCCAAACGTAGTGAACGTATTGATATACTCTACGATTGACATTCCGGGGGTTTGTTTGAGGGATTCGAACTGTTCAATTCTTTGCAGACGGATAGCTATTTCAAAAAGGCTCCTCTAAACTTTTCCCAAGTATGCGGTGGTGGGATATTAAAGAATTGTTTGGATAGTCGTCCACCACTTATTCGCAACTCAAACTAAGAATAGTTTAATAATTTCATGTTCCATTTCTTCTGGTACTTGAAGCAACATGAAATTATTCTCCACTTCGCCTAACCATTTCTCAGCCTTCTCTGGTTTTGGCTCACCATCAAAGGTAGGCACCTGTATCTCTTCATCCGTCATAGTAAATGTGTATACCATTTTGCATATGGCCTATTGGTACCTGGGTTTGACCTTGATTTTGTCCTTGGACAGCTTGTGCTATTGTAGTTATAGCAGCAATAAATTCGGCAGGGACAATCACTGGAGCTTGGTTATTCTATTCTTGATCCGTGATAAGCACTTCCAGATCCACTCTCTCCAGGGGTGTTCTCGATGTTTGTGTTATTGTCGTTTGTGTTGTTTGCGTTGTCTGCGTTACTATTTCTGGACCTAGTTTGCCGTGCTATTTTCCTATACGAAAATCAAGTATTAATTTTCCAACTTATCAAAACCACGACAAAAATGTACTCTCATAAATAGAAATGTAAATTTCTAGTCTAACAACTTCAACAATATGTATAATTTTTAAACATAGGTATCCTTGATCATTATCGAAGCACAAAATATTAGACCAAATCCAAAAATTCACTCAAGATATAACCATATTCTTTGACTAAGAGAGTCCAAAATACTCGTACTAAAAAGAGACATAATATATAAATATTTGGGTTATCCACAACTTCATCTCTATACTCCTTTTCTTTATCCACATCTTATTTGGTAGTTGTCCATGTCCAAGTCTAGTCCTCATAAATATGATCTAATAGGGTTAGTACTTCAATACTTATGTAGCTCTAGTTGCTCGACTTCATTTTCGTCTAATATTTTAATTCTAAATCCTAATCTCTTTGGCTATACATATCCAGAGTTCTTTTATTCTCTTGTTCTTACTCTTGTTTTGTTCCTTTGTCAACTCCTTTACTTAATTCAAAATCTATAAGTAAATGAATCTACCACGCTTTCATTGCGCTAAAATCACTTAGTATTCTAAGTGTGATACTTCGTATGCACTGCATTTGTTTCTAAACCTCAGAGTCTGGTATCTTAAGTATCAAACCTAAGACACACTCAGAATCATAATCTGAGCTCTGATACCATTAAAAATGTCACACCTCTGACCCGCACTTATCAGGCACGTGTCATTCGCCATATCTATGAGACCGTACTCCCACGAATACAAGGCATCATTCATATATAGTAACCTCAAATACAAATTACGCAGCGAAATTATCTACTCACAAATGATATCCCATTTAATGCAATACTTATTCAAATAACAAATCCTAAAATAAATAAAAGAAACATAGTGTCACAAGCACACATGCTCTACTTATTCCAATAGATGGACTATTCAAAATCAAATAACTATAGTAGAATCCTATTACTAAATAAGAACCTTCTGTGTCCGAGTGTGTCTATGCTTCATCCTCTATGATGACGTACTCGTACTCGTCGTCTGTATAAAAATATAGAGGAATGGGGTGAGCAATAAGTCGCCCACTAGATAGCACTTACAAAGAGACAAGTCATACTATCACACGCATATGCTTTTAACAAAATCATCTTTCCAAATCGTATGTCATTTTAATTACACCTAGTCACGTAATTCAACTTGCATTTCGAAATTCATGTATCATTTATCTATATCAAATTATATAGCACATACTTTTCAATTAATCTATGACATATCACAAATCCAATTTCAAATCATGTACACTTTCTTAGAGACTCAAAACAATACATGCCTTCATCGGCTCTGAGTACTCAGCCTAGTAATGGACCTCACTAGAAAAGGTTGTCAATAAGTTTTCATGGAACCACTTGACCTATCATATAACGTTTATCGTTTATCGTTTATCGTTTATCAGTATACCAGTATATCAGTATAAATCGGGACTATAATCCCTATCGACTATTTCATGTCCGTTTAGAGCCTTTGTCCATTACTATTTACCCATTCGTCACACGCATATTTCATACATATAAAAAATCACGCATATATCACGTTTCTATAATTTTAAAATCAAGCAAGTCAAATAGCCATACATGATCCAGATTTCCATAATCGCATAATCATTTCGTAAAACACATTTCAGTAACAATTTTGAAAAACATGCAAATTCATAAAACCATTTAAGAAAATATATGGGTTCGTAAAACAATTTACAAATCAGAGGGTAAGCACCACCTATCTCTATATGCCAAAGAATCACGTTACTCTTTTACTTGCTCCTTTTTAGTATTTCCTATCAAAAATTCACGTTTCTATCACTCAGTACGTGCTTGGTATTTAGTTAAATATCCTATAACAATTTCCTAAATACTCAACCTTTCCATACATCCATAATTATCCTAATATTCGCAAAAATAATATTTACTATAATATCATATAGTTTTCTTATAGTAAAAAGGTACTTTAAAGTCATTATTATAACCTTATAAGGCTTACAATGATTATAAAACTCATTTATAATATTTGATATAAAACTTTTGGGACTCTATTTGAGTTAAACAAAACATGTTAGAACAGTTTACAAACTTAGAAATCCATTCGGGAAACAAAATATTTTAGAACAGTTTACAAACTTAGAATTCCATTCGGCGTCTTTTCATAACTTTGAAAAACTAATTTGGGCTTTTATGTAACTTTTAAAATACTTGAGGGTATTTTGGTCATTTGTCAAAGTCATTAGGAGTCTCTATATGTTCTATAGAACCTTTTGGGTTAAATATTAACTTCATTTAAACTTTTAGGGATCAATTTATCATTTATAGAAACTTCTAGGGACTTATGTAAAATACTGACAAACTATAAGGGCCTTTTGGTAATTCTAGAAGTCTTCTATGGACTGATGGGGTCCTTTGGAAAATCATCAGGGCTTATTTATAATTTTAGAGACTCAAAAGGACTCAATCTGACACAATAAAAGTTTCTTTAGGCCTTTGTAAAAGTTGTACAAAACTTTGGGGGGTTATGATGAAATTTTTTTAGAAACTTTTATCAAATCTCATCTTCTTCTTTCCGCAACTCCATCGCTGCAATTCACGGTTCTTCCCTTTTTTTTTGGATTCTAATTTAAAGAGACAAATCCTTGTCACTCAAATTCCTCTCTCTCTCTTCGATTCTCTCTCTTCAAAATCAATCATTCTCGACAGTCTTTTTTTTTCCAGCAATAATATAATATAATTCGAGAAATTAAATAAATATAATTTCCATATACATAAATCAAATCCTTGTCACTCAAATTCCTCTCTCTCTCTTCGATTCTCTCTCTTCAAAATCAATCATTCTCGACAGTCTTTTTTTTTCCAACAATAATATAATATAATTCGAGAAATTAAATAAATATAATTTCCATATACATAAATCTGATTTTAATTTCAAGAAACTAATTTTATAAATTAACTACCGATAATAACTTTTACATTAATTGAACTAACTTTATAAGCAAATAATCTAATAAAGAGAATCACTAATATTTAAAATAATTAAGCATCTAATTTGATTCTAAAAAATTAAAAATGAAAATAATTAATTAAGACTAAATAAGAAGAAAACTAACCTTTAATATGACTGAAATCTTCCTAATATTTGTGTTACGTAAAAAAAAAATAATAATAAGATACTCTATCCTATAGTATATATGTATATATATAGCCTAATCGTAACTTTCAGATATGTACATCGTTATTTGCAGATATATACTACCGAAGTAATTGTACTAGAAATAGGATAGTATTTTTCCAGTTATTTCATGTGTTAGGACTCTTACACGATTTTATCTTCTAGTAGATTTAATATTTTACTTTAAATAAATAAAATTAAAAAATCGTGGGTATTACATAAGAGGTTGAAACACAGAGTTAACCTTTATACCTTTCTTCAACAGGTACCCCAGTTAGACAAAAGGCAAAGATTTTTTCACAAATCTAGTCATTCTAGAAATCCACCTTATCGTTGTATCTTGCAGCTTTTGAGAAACATAAAAGCTGCTCTTGGTTCTATTCACTAAATTGAAGGCCCTGACCAAACAAAGCGTCATATTTTTGAATAAAAGTAAGCAAATTCTTAACTGATCTCCAGTCCCCCTTCAAAAAAAAGTGATCATATCATCTGCATATGCGAACTGGGGAACAAAATCAAATTTATTTGTGGTTAATTTTAAAGAAAAATAAATAGCAAATGTACTTAATTATATATGATAGGAAAGAACTTAGTATCTTTCTTATCCTATCATTTACTAATAAACATATTAATAAACTTTCTTTAATAACAATAATAAAAATATTATTTATTAATATACTACGTAAAACACATGATATACCTTTTTGTATAAAATCAAATTAACTATAATTCTTAATACCGTATGATTAAAACTTCTTTCTTAGTTGTTAAGCAAGTATAATTGTCCTAATTTGTCAGTTGTCTTCCACATGCGACTTGATATTTTTTTTAGCTTTAAATATTTTAGGAGTGGATCTCACTCTGGTTCTTAATCTAGTATAATTAAATCGCATTTTACATTCTTAAATTGTGTGTTATTAAATTTCGTTATCTTTCTAAATAATTTGTTTAAAACTCCTTTCTTATTTCTTAATTTAATACCAATAGATCACCTTTATTAGTTCTTAATCGTGTATAACTAGATCCCTTTTGTGGTTTATAATAAAGAATGATTAGCCTTCTTTCTTAGTTTTTTTTGTATAACTAGATCTCTTTTTGAGGTTTATAATTACAATTGGCTTAAAAATAAGTTATATAAAATATAAATTATATTTTTAGTGATTATAAATAGCTCAATAGATTATATTATCATACAATTATAAATAGTACAATAAATAGTAGAAATAAATCACATATTTTAGCTCAAGAGATTATATTATCGTACGATTTCCTAGTATTTAATTTAAATTTGAAAGCATGATATTTATAAGAATATATAGATCTCCTTTTGTGGTTCATGTTATAGTACAACTAGACCTCTTTCATAGTTCTCAATATCATACGATTACAACTTCTTTCTTAGTTTTTTTTCTAGATGTTTTTTTTTTTGGCTAGCTAACTACCTAAATCTTGATTGGGGGTGCTGTTCCTAAATTTTATTAATAATTTGATTGCAAAAATTGCAAGGAGGGGGACATAAAGCCTAAACCTCCTCCTACCGAAAGAGAAGTTCCAAAGACAAGCCCTTCCGTAATTTAGTGAACAAATGCAAAAATAAATAAATATTACATTGTTTTACAAATTTTAACAGAGCTAAAACCTAGACTGTCCAATCTTGTGATGCACTTCACTTTATGAGGTCCGCATAAAAAACTTGAATTGAGTGATGATCATGCGCCATATTTGCTAGGTAATCCGCTGCTAAGTTTCCTTCTCTAAAGATATGGATGCTCTAAATCGAATAAGATTCAATTTCTCCTTAATTTGCTGAATAATCTGATCAATTCTCCAAGGAGCTGCTGTTAGCCCCAAAATGACCTAAAAAAGAACAAGGGAGTCCATTTCCAACTCAATGCAAAACAAACCCTTCTCAATACAATATGCTTGAATTCCATTCAACAAAGCACGAGCCTCGGCTACTAAGACAGTGCAAGAACCATAAAAATGGGAAAATCCCAAGATAATATTGCCTTCATCATCATGAATGATCCCTCCTCCGAAAGAAGAGGAATAATTAGGCCTTGAAGAACCATCTGTGTTGAGCTTTGCCCAACCAATATGAGGACATTTCCAGCATACTTGTTTAATTAGGTTAGGCATGGTTCAAATAGCAGATGAGATTAAACTTCTTGATAACCTATTAAGGTCACTTGAGTTATGAGAACTCAGGGAAAGCTTGGAAAGTAAGCTTTAAATCAGCTACTACATTAGCAATAATCTGCTATGAAGGAGAAAAAATACCTTCATATTTCAGTGTGTTCCTTAATTTCCAAAGATTCCAATACACTACGGGAAGTATTGACTTATGCATAATTCCTATCAAGCTAGAACCCAAATTGATCCACCAAAAAGTTAAGTAATGTTGAAGAGATGAATCTCCAACATATTGGGCATCAAAAAGCCCCTCAAAGAACCCCCAAATATCCTTGGCATATTCACAACTTAAAAATGTGTGATGCAATGATTCTTGATTATTACAAAATCCATATTTCGATGGCATACAGAAACCCATTGTACACAAAACATCATCTGTGGGCAGTCTCAAATTTAAGAGTTTCCACATAAAAATGGAAAACTTTTAAGAGTTTCCATGGGCAGCCTCAACTTCTTTCTTAGTCATTAAGCAAGAACAATTGGCCTCATTTCTTAGTTCTTTTTCGAATATGATTAGGTCATTATTTAGTTCAACATATTTTTGAGAAAGTCCTGTTCTTGGTTCTTAATCTAATATAATTAAATCATATTTTACGCGCTCTTATCATGTATTATTAGATCTCCTTATATTTTATAAAAGTACATTGATTAAAACTCCTTTCTTATATCTTAATCTAATACGACTAGATCACTTTTATTAGTCCTTTATCTTGTATAATTAGATCTTCTTTCGCATTTTGAAAAAGTAGAATGATAATTCCTCTTTCTCAGTTCTGAATATGGTACGATTACAACTTCTTCCTTAGTCACTAAGCAAATATAATTCCCATAATTTCTCAGTTCTGTTTTGAATACGATTTGATAATCTCTTAGTTCTAAATAATTTTGAATAGGTCCCATTCTTGTTTCTAATCTAACATTTAAATCACCTTTTATTCTTATCAAGTATTATTGGATCACATTATCTTTTCTAATATTAGTTTGATTAGAGCATGAATCTTATTTCTTAATCCAATATGAATAGATCACCTTTTTTAGTTCTTCGTCTTGTATGATTTGATGTCCTTCACTGGTTCAAATTATAGTAGGATTAGTCCTCTTCCTCAATTCTGAATATGGAATGATTTCAACTTCATCCTTATTCACTAAACAAGTATAATTAGCCTCATTTCTCAATTATCTTCGAATACAATTTGATATACTTTAGTTCTAAATCTTTTTTAATAGGCCCAGTTCTTCACGGTTTTTAATCTAGTATTTAAATCACATTTTATTCTTATCATGCGTTATTTGATCTCATTATCTTTTCTAATATTACTTTGATTAGAACACTAATCTTATTTCTTAATCTAATACGACTGGATCACCTTTATTAGTTCAACATCTAGTATAATTAGATGTCCTTTTTTGGTTCAAATTATAGTAGGATGAGTCCTCTTTCTAAATTCTCAATATCGTACGACTACAATTTCTTCCTTAGACACTAAGTAAGTATAATTAGCCTCATTTCTCAGTTCTTTTTCGATATATTTTAAATAGGTCTCGCTCTTGGTTCTTAATTTAGTATAATTAAATCATATTGTATATTCTTATCACGTGTTATTAGATTTCTTTATCTTCTTTAAAGTACTTTGATTAGAATTCCTTCCTTATTTCTTAATCTAATATGACTAGATCTCTATTATTAGTTCTTAATCTTGTATGATTAGATCTCTTTTTGTGTTTCATATTATTGTATGATTATCAGGCCTTTTCTAAAGTTGTCAATATCATATGATTACAACTTCTTCTTTAATCATTAAGTGAGCATAATTGACCTCATTTCTTCGTGTTGTTTCGAATACAATTATATCAACTTTTAGTTCTAAATATTTTATAAATAGGTCTCGCTCTTGGTTCTTAAATTAGAATAATTAAATCATATTGTACGTTCTTATCATGTGTTATTAGATCTCACTATCTTTTATAAAAGTAATTTGATTATAATTCCTTTCTTATTTGTTAACCAATAAGACTCGATTTCAATATTGGTTCTTAATTTTGTATGATTAGATATCCTTTTGTGGTTCATAGCATAGTACGATTAGTCCTCTTTCTTAGTTCTGAATATCGTACGACTACAACTTCTTCCTTAGTCATTAAGTAAGTATAATTGGCCTCATTTCTCATCTCTTTTTTCGAATACGATTAGATCATCTTTTAGTTCTAAATCTTTTATAAATAGGTCTCACTCTGGGTTCTTAATGTTAGTATAATTATATCACATTTTACGTTCTCATCATGTGTTTTGGGATCTCATTATCTTTTCAAATATTAGTTTGTTTATAACTCCATTCCTGTTTCTTAATTTAATGTGACTACATCCCACTATTCTTCTTCATCTTGCATGATTACATCTTCTTCTGTGGTTCATATTATGGTACGATTGATTAGTCCTCTTTCGTAGTTCATAATATTGTACGATTATAACTTCCTCATTTGTCATTAAGTATAACTGGCCTCATTTCTCAGTACTTTTCGAATACAAATAGATCAACTTTTAGCTCTAAATCTTTTATGAATAGGTCTCGCTCTTGGTTCTTAATTTAGTATAATTAAATCACATTTTACGTTCTTATCATATGTTATTATATCTCATTATCTTTTCTTTAAGCACTTTGATTAGAATTCTTTTCTACTTTCTTAATCTAATACGACTAGATCTCCATTGTTAGTTCTTAATCTGGCATGATTAGATTTCCTTTTGTATGGTTCATAGCATAGTACAATTAGTCATCTTTTCTAGTTCTCAATATCGTACGATTTCAACATCTTCCTTAGTCATTAAGTGAGTATAATAGGCCTAATTTCTCAGTTCTTTTTTGAATACGATTAGATCATCATTTAGTTTTAAATCTTTTATGAATAGGTCTTACTCTTGGTTCTTAATTTAGTATAATTAATTCACATTTTACATTCTTATCATGTCTTATTAGATATGATTATCTTTTCTAATATTAGTTTGATTATAACTCTATTCTTATTTCTTAAATCTAATATGACTACATCAGCACTATTAGTTCTTAATCTTGTATTATTAAATCTCTTTTTGTAGTTCATAATTTGTATGATTAGTCCTCTTTCGTAGTTCTCAATATCGTATAATTACAACTTTTTCCTTTGTCATTATGCAAGTATAGTTGGCCTCATTTCTCAATTCTTTTTCGAATACGATTAGATCATCTTTTAGTTCTAAATCATTTATGAATAAGCTCCTTATATTTTCACTTTGTTCTTAATTTAGTATCTTTATATCACATTTTACATTCTTATCATGTATTATTAGATCTTATTATCTTTTCTAAAAGTACATTGATTAGAATTTCTTTCTTATTTCTTAATCTAATACAACTAGTTTTCCATTATTAGTTTTAAAACTTGTAGGATTAGATCTCCTTTTGTGGTTCATATTATAGTACGATTATTCCTATTTTGTAGCTCTCAATATTGTACGATTATAACTTTTTCCTTAGCCATTAAGCAAGTATAATAGGTCTCATTTCTTAGTCCTTTTTCGAATACGATTAGATCATCATTTAGTTCTAAATCTTTTTGAATAAGTCCCTTCTTGGATCTTAATCTAATATAACTAAATCATATTTTATGCTCTTATCATGTGTTGTTAGATCTCGTTATCTTTTCTAATATTACTTTGATTAGAACTCTATTCTTATTTCTTAATCTAATACACTAGATCACCTTTATTAATTCTTAATCCTGTATGACTTATGATTAGATCTACTTTTGTGGTTCAAATTATAGTAGGATTAGTCCTCTTTGTTAGATTTGCATGTTGTACGATAACCATTCTTTCTCAGTCATTATGTACGTATAATTGACCTCATTTCTCAGTTCGGTTTTTAATACAATTAGATCATCTTTTAGTTCTAAATCTTTTGTGAATTGGTCTCTCTCTTGATTTTTAATTTAGTATAATCAAATCACATTTTATGTTCTTATCATGTGTTATTAAATCTCCTTATCTTTTCTAAAAATACTTTGATTAGAATTCCTTTCTTATTTTTTAATCCAATACGACTAGATCCCCATTATTATTTCTTAATCTTGTATGATTAGATCTCCATTTGTGGTTCAGAGCATAGTACGATTAGTACTCTTTTGTAATTCTCAATATAGTACGAGTACAGCTTCTTTTTTAGTTATTAAGCAAGTATAATTGGCATCAATTCTCAGTTCTTTTTTGGAATGTGAATAGATTATCATTTAGTTCTGAACATCATTTTGAATAGGTCTTATTCTTGGTTCTTAACCTAATATAATTAAATCATATTTTATGCTCTTATCATGTATTATTAGATCTCCTTATCTTTTAAAAAAGTACTTTTCTTATATCTTAATCTAATATAACTAGATCACTTTCATTAGTTCTTTATTATGTATGGTTAGATCTCCTTTTGCAGCTGAAAATATAGTATGATAAGTCCTCTTTCTCTATTCTGAATATGGTACGAATAAAACTTCTTTCTTAGCCACTAAGCAAGTATAATTCGCCCCATTTCTCAATTATCTTCGAATACGATTTGATATTCTTTAGTTCCAAATCTTTTTGAGTATGTCTCATTCTTTGTTTTTAATCTAGTATTTAAATCACTTTTTATTTTTATCACGAATTCTTAGATCTCATTATCTTTTCTATTATTACTTTGATTAGCACCAATCTTATTTCTCAATCTAATACAATTATATCACCTTTATTAGTTCTTCATATTGTATGTAAGAATTAGATCTCCTTTTGTGGTTCAAATTATAATAGGATTAGTCCTCTTTTTGAGTTCTCAATACCTTACAATTACAACTTCTTCCTTAGTTACTAAGTAAGCATAATTGGCCTCATTTCTCAGATCTTTTTCGAATATGATTAGATCAACATTTATTTCAATATCTCTTATGAATAGGTCTCACTCTTGGTTCTTAATTTAGTATAACTAAATCATACTGTATGTTCTTATTATATGTTATTAGATTGCACTATCTTTTCTAAAAGCACTTGTATTTGAATTCCTTTCTTATTTCTTAATCTACACGACTAGCCCTTCATTATTAGTTCTTAAACTTATATAATTAGATATCCTTTTGTCGTTCATAGCATAGTATGATTAATCCTCTTTCTTAGAACTCAATATTGTGCGATTACAACTACTTCCTTAGGCATTAAGTATAATTAGCCTCATTTCTCAATTCTTTTTCGAATAAGATTAGATCATCTTTTAGTTCTAAATCTTATAGAGTTATGATTTGGTTTTGTTCGCTCGAGTAGAGTAAAATCAATTAAATTCACAAACAACTAATAAAACCTCATTTTTACAATAAATTATACCCGCATTCTTTTAAGTAAACGGGGAATGTAGTAGATAGCCGTAAGCGGGTATCGTTCCCACAATGATCGTTTGGTTGGCAATTAGTAGAATTTAATGGTAATTGTATAGTTATGCAATTCAAAAAGAGAGCAAATACTAAACCTAATCAAAGCCACAAATTAAACAAGCAAGTAATTCAAGATTAAAAACTAATTTAACTACTAAAGTAAATAAAGAAAATAACTAAACTACTAATTAAAGATTAACTAATCATCTAAAGGAAGCAAATAAATGCAAGCAAGTAAAACTTTTCTAAATAAACTATATTAAAAAACTAGATTAGAATTGAAAGGCAATTAATTCTAAACGAACCAAAACAAGAATTAAGAAATCATGAAACCACAGTGAATTTCATTTTTTCTACTAATTTAACTGCATTGAAATTTGCAAGGAAACAGGGTTAAAACTAGATATTTTTGGATTTTTGGATTAATAAAAGAAAACCCAATGAAAAATTTAAGGACTTAAAATGAGGAAATGAAAAATTTTAACTAGAAATTACTAAATTATCATGAACCCTAAGAAAACTTGAAATGGAAGTAACTAGATTTTAAGGAAATTTAACTAGAAAGTAAGTAAAAATTATATCTAATGAAAGCTAATCATTAGCCCACTAAAATTATCTAATCAAAATTAAAACTTGTAAGAAATTAAAGGCAAGATCTAAAGAAAATTAAAAGAGAACTTGTATTAAACTAAAAGGTTTGAAGTTTAAACTACACTAACTACACTACTAACTATGTGAAAATCTACTAACTACTCTACTATAGTATGTGTACTGGACATACTAAAAACCTATATATAGTTGGAATATTACACAAGCTAATAATTAGAATTTGATTGCCAAAATTTACAAAAAATGCCACTAGTACATTTGAAGGTTGGAAGCACTTCGATGTCGCGACATCGAACTAAAATTACATAAGCCAAATTCCGCCTTGATATCACGACATCAATTTCCATATCGCGACATCAACACTGTTTCATCAAAGGTTTTCAATTCTTCTCTAATCTCATTTGGCCCACGAACTTTGCTTATTTTGACTTCTAACTTCCAACTATTAAAAGCAAAATATTAAACAAATAAGTAACTAAATTGACTAAAATACAATAAAAACTCATAATGTTCTATAGAAATAAAATGCAAACACATAATGTAAAAATTAACTAAACACTCACATAAACATCAAAATTCGAGATTTTAACTAACAAAATCCTATGATTTAGAGGCAAAATAACTTTAGTTTACTATATTTATCACACCCCCAAACTTAGTATTTTGCTAGTCCCGAGCAAAAAAAAATGTATAAAGAATCTTACTACAAACAAACAAAACAAACACCACCAAAGTTGACAAAATGGACGACGAATAATGGACGTACAAATAATTATTTAGGTTTTTGAACAACTAGGAAACCTCTCAAAAAACCTCAAATACCATATGATAATTGAACTATTTCAACTAGTCATTTATTTAAATTATGATTTATGCATATAAAATTGTGGTATATTTATTTGATAATTTGATATATAATTTTGAAATCGTATTTCTTTATGTACTTGAATTCTGGCAAGAGTTAGGTATGCATCGGATCAAAATTTTAGAGTGGAGTCCGGTTACAATGTTACACCAAGTGTCTCACATGAATTTATTCCATTCTTGATGTTTAGTTAACAAGAATAACTATTATTTTTTCTAATTTGACATTAGCCTTATAAATGTTATATGCTTAGGAGATCTACGATTAATTATATAGCCTAATTGTTATGAACTTTCGCAGCTTGATGTTGATGGAGATGAAGCAAGAAGAACGTCTTTACAATTTTTGAATCTCGCACTAGATTGTGTTCTGTTCACATCTGTGGGCTAGTACAAATATCGTTTTGGCCCATTCGTAGCGGATCATATTATAATTTTGTCCACAACCTAAAATATCTTTAAAATCAATTTATCAGGGACCAAGAAAAAAATATAAATGAAGGCAAATATTTAAGTAGATCCGGTTTTTGTCCCCACTTATAGATCCTGTGGTGTGGATTAAACCTTAGAAAATCTATGACATCAGCTAATGTAAGCAAGATTCTTTTAAGGTTTAATTCTGACCACGTGTTCTACAGGTGGGGGTCAAAGATCGAGTCTATCTAATTATTTTTCATAAATAAAAGTAGCAAAGTCAATAGTCAAATCCTGGAAGAGAAGTCCAGCAGAATTTGCTTAAGGGTGAGAAAAAAGGGAAAATGACCTTAATAGTCCCTTATATTTTATATTTGTACTTTTTTAATCCCCTACATTCAAAATGATGTATTTTGGTCCCTCACAAATTCAAAATGTACCATTTTGGTCTTTTGACACAATTACGGGTATATTTTAGGTTGAAATACTCACATGCGTATATAATATAACATATTCAAGTGCAAAATTGATATGAATCATACATAGGTTTAAACAATAAATTGTCCCAAAAAGAATAGGATTGGAGCTGTTGGAGTAGAGTTGGTGGAGGAAAAGCTGCGAGGGAGGGGAATAGGGTTGGTGATGGTAGGTGTGAATTTTTAGGTGGTGGTGATGGAGGTTTTAGGTAGTGTCATTTAATATTTAAAATTTATGTGTTGTCAATTTTGTTCATAAAAATGTAACATTCGATACACATATGAGTATTTCGGGTCAAAATATACTAATAATTGTGTCGAACGACCAAAATAGTACATTTTGAATTTGTGATGGACTAAAAGGTATTATTTTAAATATCAAGGACTAAAAAAGTATAAATATAAAATGTGAGGGACTAATAAGGTTGTTTTTCCCGAAAAAAATCAAAAGTTATATTACTACTTAAAATCTCACTTTTGGGTAATTTTTTCTAGTAATAAAATGATTTGAAAGAATAATTAGTTTAACCTTTAATTAAACAAATCTTAAATATTTACATGTAAACCAAATAAATGTTATTCATTTACATTTAAGGACAACACGTGTACACATAACAAAATGACAATTATTTTCTAAAATTGTTAAAAAAATGTCCCCTAAAAATAATTAGAAACTATTTGTTATGATTTTTTATTCTTTTTCCATCCGCAACAAAATTTTCCCATTTATAAGAAAAGAAAATATTTTTCCCATTTAAAAGAAAAGAAAATATCTATGTATTTTATAGATTGAATTAAACTTATGCTATAAACAGGGTTGCTAATTAATCCAGTTTAGATCTAAATTTAATTCATTAGAAATTTATTTATTCGTGTTTGGATTTATGTGATTATATTTTTAATTCATTTAGTTATTATAATAAACACTTAAAAGGATTAAAATTTTTAAATTATAAAATTACATGTATTAAATTCATGTCTTAATGTTCGATTCGAATCCAACCCTTTTAGATGGACTAGGAAATGTAAATATTGAATTCGATGCCAAAATGGACATTTCCATCTTATAGAAGAAGAAAAAGCAATATCTCAATAAATTAATCTTGTCTCTATATGGCCCTGTTTTGTGAAACTAGTGAGAAGAAGGAAATGGAGGAACTGAAAAATGAATTCTTGAAAATATTAAATTCCACACCTTGTTTAGTTATTAGGGAAAATAGTAAGAAAAAGAAAATAATTGCTATAAATGTAATTCTTTTGTTTGGTTTGTGAATTTTGAAAAAGAAATGGAAAAGAAAAATATTTTTATTTTCTTTTTGAAAATTGACAAATTAAATTAGTGATCAAAATACATTAATTTGATTCTTTTTCAGTGATTACATGAGATATTGTGAGTATAGCCGTTGTTGGCAATGAAAATTGACTTTTTTTTATTTATTTTTATGAACAAAGTTAAATAATTAGTCATTATTTTATAAGAATGTCTTTTTAGTAAATGGAACGGAATAAAATAAATAAGAATAACTAATAATGATCAAAATGCATAAAATAACTTTGTTGATAAAAAATAATTTTTATTGTGTATAAGAGACCAACAATTGTTATTCTGAATATATGTAGAATAATTTATTTTTTTCTTTTGTATTACTAATAGTGGTACAAGTAGAAAAGTAGCTATTTAAGTGTAAAGAATTCCAAATGCATAATCGCTTGCCTGACTCAGCAGTTCCTAGGTTTTATAATTTTAAACTCTATTTGAAGGCTTTTACTACATTCAAACAATATTAATGGGCTCACGTGAGTCCTAACTGTATAATTACCCAATACTTCAAGAAACAGTGTTATTAACACTTTTGAAAAATAAATAGGGTCAGCGCATAATTTAGGAAACAAGGTCTAGAAGTCTTGACTAAAACTTTTGATGATGTTCATACATTAACTTAGAAGATTCGAGGTTGAAGTAGAATTTTAAACACTACCTTCTTCTTCTCAAATGTTTTGAGTAGAAAACACTACCTATTATTATTATTATTATTTTTTAATTTCTGACTATCCAGTTAGAAACGACATCCAAACCATCCTCTCCACTCTCTCGAGAGGTCGCAAACACCAGCTTTCCTTCTTCGATTTTTTTTCTTCTTGATTTTGGCTTTGGTTTTGTGTTTCACCTAGTTTCATCACTTACCCAATATAGATTCGCATGTTGACCCAATTCCCTACGTCTTTTTCAGCGTTTCTCAAAATTAAGAGTGTCAATGCATCGTATTATGTCATTAAAGTATCGTATTAGATGAAATTCATTTCTTATCGCATCGTATTCATGTTTGACCTATTTATTTTCTTGTCGTGTTTTAGTGTCAGCTGTTTCTTCTCCAAAGATATACGAACTTATTTGATGAGTTAAATAACATACGATCTATTTGATTTAAAATTTAAAATTTTAATTCTTTAATAATTTAAATAATTTTTAATACAAACCTTATTTTTATATCAATTTAAAATACAATTTAAAATTTTTAATAGTATTTAAATTATTATTATGTTGATTTAATAGTATTACATCGAAACTATTATTTACATAATTGAGGTATTATTTTAGTATACACACAAATTTGTTTATTCAGCAATTTAATAAGTTAATTGGGTTAGTCTATTAGTTGACTCAATCTAATACGATTAATTTCATATCATAAATAATAATTTTTGAATCGTATAATAATCTATTAATTTTGTATATAATTCGTATCATATCATTATATCGAATAAAAAATTATCAACCCTAATCAAAACGCTATAGTAATCTATTAATTTCGTATGTAATTCATATCATATCAATGTATCGAATCAAAAATTACCGACCCTAATCAAAACGCTAGAAAATTGTTTTGAGACAAAATCAACTATTCAATTCCTCGTTGTTTTCCTTCGTTTCCTTTCCTTCCTAATTTCCCTCGCAAACCAACCAGAGAAACCATCTTGAGAGAATCTATTCCCTTTTCCTCACTGTTTTCCTCGAACCGAACAGGGCCTAAGTTCTTTTTTCCTGCTCCAAACACTCCCCCTAATTATTCTTATTTTCTTCCGCAGTAGAACCCTCCCACCTTCCGTAGGGTTTTTCGGTAGAAATAGGACAGAAAGAAGCTCGGAACTTGGGAAAATGGTGGGGAAAAGTGATAAGGATAGTATCAGTGGCGGCGGTGGCGATAAGGAGGAGATTGTGGAGCTGTTTTTGAAAATTGGATTGGAGGAAAAGACCTCGAAGAATACTATCGCTAATAATAAGGTCACCGGAAATCTCATTGCCGTTATTCACGAGGTAAAATTTGATTAAATCCCGGTCAATTGTGTTTTCTGCGATTTATTCTTTTTTCAGTGTTTTTTCCTGTTGCATGTTGATGTTTCTATTGAATTTGCAATTTCGTGCAATTTTATTTTGTTTTTTTAGATCTTTTTAGTTCCTTTTTCATTGCAAGTTGATTTTTTGGTCTTGAATTAGGATTTGTATGAATGAATTAAATAGGAGAAGAGGAAGAAAGTTTAGTTGTTCTTTTTCCTGAAAAAAGTATATGTTTTTTGGACAAATTTGGCATGTCTTGAATCGAGGTCAGTTGGAAGGTCTACAGCTAATGAAGGAAGTGGAAGAAGTAAAATTAAGAATTTCCTAGCTTTGGTGAAGGATTTTCAGAAAAAGTGAAGAAATTTTAGCTTAGCTAAAATCAGGCAATTGGTTTTTATTTATTATTATTATTATTATTTTTTATATGCATTTATGCTTTGTGGTGAATAAAAAAGAAATTGAGAATAGTGTAACAAATTATGGGATAGAATTGTTTAGGGTGAAATTTTGCTTCTAATGTCTAAAATAGAGCTTACTTAATTATATCTTAGGTGGTCCACTGTAAATAAAAGGAAATACATGTGTAGATTTGTCATGTATGCATGCGTGCATGCATGTAGCTGTGTGTGTAGAAATGAAGTAAAAGATGAATCATGCATGTGTGGTGGGAACTAGTATTTAACTTGCTACTGGTTATTCCCTGGGATGAAGAGAAATGGATGTTAGGACTCTAAGAACTGATACTGAGCAAGGTATGATAACTGATAAGCTTCTGGTTTCTTCATTGTAAGACTCCGGCACCATGCACTAAATTGTTAGAATCGTATGATGTACTTATTCATTATGTAAGAGCTTAAAAGGTGCACTTATATTATTCTCATTCTTTGAAGTTCATCTCTGATTTGTTTTAACTTTTTTCATCATTGTTCATTTCAGGCAGAAGTTACAGATGGCTGCGATCGGACTATTGGAAATCTTCTTTATATGGTAAGCATCCCAATGTAGATGTAGCTTAGGAAAGATTCAAGGTATAACTATTTGATGCTCTATAGAAGCACGGGAAAATCTGTGCCTTAGTTCATTTTTTTTTTTTTTTAAATTTTAAATACACAATGTGAAACTTTATGGAACTCTAATACAATTCAAAGAATTGTCTCATGAAAAGTTACAAAAATATAATCTTGGATCCCTTTTCTAAAGGATTTAATGTCTTTGGTTGACATGCTGTTTTCCTCAGAGTTGGAAATTGTATTTGATGAAATGATAAATCTGAAAATGGTTCTCTGCAGGTTGCCTCAGGTACCTACGAAATTCCCAGCAAATGCTCTGGTTCACCGTCCTACATTGCTCAAGTATATTGTTTCATCAAAGGTCTCTCTGAATCATCCTTAATCCATAATAAGGAGCGACCACAATATCCGTTTAACGTCTTTGCCACGTGGCAAGTTAGTTTACCGAAAGGAAGACCATTTTAGTTCCATTGTCATGATTCAAAGTCTACAAAATTTTATTATGCTCTAGATTTGTATGAAAAACCTATTAGTTGTACAAATAACGTCGCTGTCAAATCAAAGTTTTTTATGAAATAATATATTTGTATTTTGCTACATATTGGAAAACAAGAAGAGAATTAGCACTTGCTTAGAAGGAATTAGGTTTCTAACTTTGTTGATGAAGTGTTGAAAATTTTAGTACTCTAAGCAGCCAGGACATTGTGTGTGATGCCTAGACTGGATGCTTTCTATGTTCTACTGAATCGGGCATATTTTGTACTGCAGATTAAAACGCCTGCGCAGTTAGAAGCTAAAATTTGCCTTTGCATTTCTTGCTGCTATTGCTTCTGGGAATTTGAATGCTAATGAATTTGAAGAGGCTTGTGGTGTTGGTACGATAAGATAATTTATGCCTTTATCTTAGTCTGGAACTATTGCTATTACCATTTCAATAAAGTATAAATCAAAGCGTACAAGTTGTTCGTGTGATTAATATTTTGAAGGTGTGGTTGACTTGGGTTGTGATTTGGCATTTTCTTGTTCTTTGCACCTCTTATTTATGTTCACGACACATCTATTCACGTCTAGAACTTTTTTAGCTAGTCTATCCATATATTTCTTCTCTATAACCCATGCATGCCTACACACCATATATATATATGTAAAGCATATTGGCCAATGGTATATGTTTAGTTCATCTCCAACGCAATAATGTTTTAGTTACTTCTTGCATTGTTGACACAATATACTCCACATCACTCTCAATTGCAATCAGTGTCAACTTCACAGTTAACACTATGCATGTCAGTGGTTGATTCACAATCATTCACTTCCATGACCTTTTTTCTTCAGAAATTCAACTCAATAACAGCAAGGACTAAATAATTATCATCTTAAAACAGTATGTGCTTGTTTGGGAGCAAGAAAATCAACAAAAAAAAAAAACTCAAAACGCATAAAATTAACATTAGTGGATCATTGCTACTATTAGATAAAGACCAAGCTCCATGTTGGACTTTAAACTTCTGTAGCCTTTGGCTGTTGTTGTGTTCATTATGGTGGTTTTTTCTTGTATTTCAAATGTTGTATGGTTTCTGTTGCCAGTTAGCGATGGTATCCGTAGTACATTTCATGTTATGCTTGACAAGTCTGCAAGCTACTTTATTTAACATTCATTTACAAACATTATGCATTAGGCTTGTTTGTCAGTGTTCTTTAGCACTTGTTTCTCATATTTCTTTCATCGACAGCCATTAGATCACTTACGTTTATCTATTCATGATAATCCCTTTTGGAATTATCAGAGGCTGACTGTGTGCATGGACAGGTGACACAGTGGAGGTCTCTGCAGAAGATATAGAACTTGCTGTTAATGAAGTCTTTGAGGAGAAGAAGTCTATGATTTTGGAGCAACGCTATCGAACAAATGGTTGGTTTATCTTTTTTTTTTTTTAATATATATATATGTATTCTTGATTTTTTCCCTTTCCATCAAATATGTATTGATGTATGTATTTTCATATCTGTTTCAATTTTTACTACATTTGATATATATGACGATGTCTGGTTTACAATCAATAAAATAGCACAATTTCTTTGGTCATTTCACAGATCACCCTAAATTTTGTTTCTATTGTTAATTTTGATATAGATGCATTTGCTTGGATGAATATGTGTAGCAAATGGAAGTGTGTTGCTCCTCTGTGGACTGCATTTTTATTGCTATGTCAAATTAAAATTGTGTGCTGATGGATGTGGATGAGCATTTTGTATCAGTATAGAATTGGCAGTTCATTATTATTTCACATTTCAACATATAAGGATGATAAGATCCCCACTACAAATTTGATCATGGAAATGATTGTGTAAAACTGGCTCGAGGTTGAATACTGTTTTCACCTCATCGTATCTAGCGTACTTATCATCGTGGGTGTCATAGTTTAGAGGCAAATTTTGTTTCTTATTATGGTACCTGGCTTTCTTAGAATGAATCCTTGTAGGTTTGAACATCTCGTGCTAGAGGAAATGTTGAACTGTTTTTGATGAAGTGTGTTGATAAAAACTTCGAAGTTCTGATGGAGAATCATATTTTGAGGGAGTGAAAAGACTATTCATCCATGAGGAGTTTTTGTTAATTTGCTAATATATTAGTCATTCATATGACTGTATAATTACAGTTTATAGTACAAACAGTTAATGTGCAATAATGCACCCATAGTGGAGCAACCGAAAGGAAGTGTTCAGGTCATGGCACCTGTGCTGTAGTGTAGGCTTTTGTGTAGACAGAAGTTGAAGAATGCAATTAAAAATCCTTTTGGAAATTGAAAAGCACCAGCTTATTAACTCTTTCTTTTTTTTTTTTTTTTTAAATTTTAAAAAAGTTCTTCACTACTTCTACAGTTCTTTGATAAGAGCTTAGGGTTCTTTTCGTGTAAATAAACTACTGGTTTACCACTTCTATGCATTTTTTGGCTGAAGTAAAATTATTTAATCATCAAAACAAAATGCAGTTATGTATGTTGCCCGGGGGGGGATAGGGTACACGAAAAGGCAAACTTACATTCAGCTTTATTCACATGGAACTTTGAGCTCCTTACCTGATAAATCGCTGAGAAATTTATCATGTTTAGTTGAAGTGTAGTAATTACTCTAGATATGAATTCGCTGGCATAATTTCAGTTTTTCTTCTTGCCTCACTTGAAATTTCATTGCTTCATTTGTTTTAATCAACACCTTCCAACCGATTGTATCTTTTGTAGTTGGTGAACTATTTGGTCATATTCAAAAGAAGCAGCTCATTACTGCTACGGTTCTTTGATAAGAGTTTAGGGTTCTTTTTGGGTAAATAAGCTACTGGTTTACCACTTCTATGTATTTTTTGGCTGAAGTTAAATTATATAATCATACAAAATGCAGTTATGCATGTAGCTGGGGTGAGAATGGGAATGTTTTATGCCTTAGGCAAACTTACATTCAGCTTTCTTCACATGGAACTTTGAGCTCTGCTTGATAAATCTCAGAGAAATTCATCGTGCTTAGTTGAAGTGTAGTAATTACTCTGGATATAAATTCCCTGGCATAATTTCAGTTTTTCTTCTTGCCTCACTTTTGTTTTAATCAGCATCTTCCAACCAATTGTATCTTTTGTAGTTGGTGAACTATTTGTTCATATTCGAAAGAAGCAGCCATGGGCAGATCCTAAGATAGTCAAGGTATTGAATGTAACACTCCCTCAACCTTTAACAAAAATGGGAAGAAGGGATTAATTCTATTTGAAAACGGAGTAGAAGATTTTTTCATTCTTCTTCTTGTTTCTAACCTTTTTGACTTGCATAATCAGCATCTTGTGGATACATGCAAAATTATTTGAGGTACTGGGTGCGAGAACTGCTGCAGATGATGAGAAACCTGTCAAAAAGAAGAAAGAGAAGCCTGTCAAGGTGGAGGTGAGCACAATTGGTCTCCGTTAAATTCAATATGGTATTAGTTCAAGTTTTGTTTCTAGTTTCTTAATTTGGTGTTCTGCAGAGGAGACACCTCCAGTGAAACCATCTGATGAAGAAGTTAATCCATATGCAATATTCCCTTCCCCACAAGAAAACTTGAAGGTGATTTAACTGTAACTTATTGTATGGCATTCTGAGCTTTAAATACTTGTATTTGAAAATTAGAAAGGCTAGTTAAAATTTGCTTCTGAGAGCCAGCAAACAGGAAGTTCTTTGGTTGCTGGGCATGGTGGTGTTGTTTTAACTTCATACTCAACTGCTATCCCTTCTAAAGTTTTTTTTGTCTCTATGTTAATCTAATTACTTTCATTGGATATAGATGAAAAATTTCAGGCTTTGAGCAGCTTTAAAGTAATTTCCGGCATTAATCCACTAGTTATTTTGTTAATTTATTTGCTTATGTTTTTCTGTTCTAAAGGCAAGTTGTTTGTTTTTAAGTACATAAACTGCCTTGAACAAGATATTGAAACTATTTCCAAATCTTTGTTTGATCTACAGGCTATTACTAAGTTGAAGAATGTTTGTTGATTGTTGACTTGTAACCTTTTTTATTTTTTTGACTCGCAGGTGCATACTGAAATATATTTCAGTGATGGACGTGTGCTCAGACCTTGCAATTCAAAGGAGATACTTGAAAAGCATTTTAAGGTTACAGGAGGTAAAGTGTGGACTCGATTCCCACCAGAACCGAATGGATATTTACATATAGGTCATGCCAAGGTAATCAAGTTTTTAGTAATTGCTCTAGATATAATGTGTTGAATCAAGAAATATTATTTTAGTTTTCACTCTATTAATGAATTATGCAGGCTATGTTTGTTGACTTTGGCCTGGCTAAGGAGAGAGGTGGATGCTGAGAGCTACTTGAGGTGGGAATTTTTTTTCTTAGCAGCTTTATCATATTTCAAAGTATTTCTCAAATTATACCTATAAATACTTTTTAACTCAAAATACAGTAATCATGATAGATAGCTTTGCTTTTGCAATAGGTGTGGTGTGGTGTGGTGTTTGTGAGATGCATTATGTGATTTGTCAAAAAATGTCTGTATATGCTTATGATCACCATGATTGGATTCATTAGAATACATGGACTTTGATAAGTCAAATGAAATGTATGGCCTAATTACGAGTAGAATGATGAAAATGGATCTCTTAATGAACAAAACTTGGTCACTGTAATATTACATATGCTGAGTTGGAGATCGACTGGAAGTGAATTTGTTTAGGCTCTGGAAAAGCTCACCATAATTTGTCAAGCTGCAATAAAGAATTGGTCTCTCACTCGTGCAATGAAAACCTTTTTTTTTTTTTTTCCCCCTCGGGGTTCAAAAGCTTCAAAGTTCATTTTGATTGTCAGATCAACAACTCACTTGTTGAATTTTACTGTCAACAGAAAACATGAAGAAGTGATTATTCTTAATTTTGTTGCTCATTCCTTTGATGCCTTATAGGTATGATGATACCAATCCAGAAGCTGAAAAGAAAGAATACATAGATCATATCGAAGAAATCGTTGGGTGGATGGGTTGGGAACCTTTCAAGGTAAAATTACGATGAAATCTAATCATTCTTTATTTATTTATTTATTTTTGGTTTCAAAGTATACAATATGATGGTGTTATGCAGATCACCTACACAAGTGATTATTTCCAAAACTTGTATGAGCTAGCAGTGGAGCTGATAAGAGGAGGTCATGCTTTTGTTGATCACCAGGTTAGTTAAACATGAATAGATATCTGGAGCTCTTGAATCATACCTTCCCAATTCTCAATCTCATTCATCTTTCCTCTGTTAGTTAATCCCCTGGAATTATTTATTCATGCATAATCTTTGGATACAGGGGGAGCTGAGTGCTTTTTTTTTTTTTTTTTAATTTGGGGCGGGGGGCGGGGTGGTGGAAGATTCTGCTTTTGGCATTTTTAAAAAAAATGATTTGTTTCCTATTTTAGAGTGCAATGGCATAGCAGGATTTATGCAGTCGACCCTACTCAGTGGGATTAAGGCTTGGTTTGTTTGTTTGTTTGTTATTTATTTCCTGTTTTGCTCAGACACCTGAAGAAATAAAGGAGTATAGGGAGAAGAAGATGAACAGTCCTTGGAGAGATAGACCAATTGAAGAATCACTGAAGTTGTTCGATGAAATGAAGCGGGGGATGATCGAAGAAGGCAAAGCTACATTAAGAATGAAACAGGATATGCAGAGTGATAACTTCAATATGTATGACCTCATTGCTTTTCGTATCAAGGCAAGTGTCTTTGCCTTGCATTGGATTCTTGAAATTGGAAACTTTCCTCTTATGAAGTTTATTTTTTTAAAATTTTTTTCCCTTTTGAAGATAGACGTTTTTTTTTTTTTTTCCTTTCGAAGATAGACCGCAGTTGCTTCCATCTAGATCAAATCAAGGATGTTTCTTGCATTCTGGAATCTAACAAGCCCTTTTTTGCAATTGGTTTTACTTTCTCTTTTCCAGTTCACTCCTCATCCGCATGCAGGAGACAAGTGGTGCATCTACCCTAGTTATGATTTTGCACATTGCATTGTAGATTCTCTTGAAAATATTACTCACTCGGTGAGTCAGCTTGCCCGTTCTGTTCATTTCATGTTCATTTTGTACTTGAACTTGCTGGCCTAGTAGAACTATTCCTCATTTTAGTCGCATCTCTTTGTGATTTTATATTTAGGTATGATGCATTTAAATGTCTGTGTAACTTTGTTTCGGGGCTGAATTAATTTTAGCTCTCTGTGCTAGGCTTCTGATTCAGAATTCTCTTGACTTTGAGTTCACCATTTTTTTTTTTTCTCCTCCTGTTGGTTGAAATTTAAAAGAAATCATCAAATTTCTTTTGCTGTTGTTGTAACGACATTTGCGTAATGATAGGTCAATTTCACTAGGTCATAAGAAACAATTTATTGAAAGCTCATAATCCTGATATCTAGAAAGTATTTCAGGTAAGCATCTAAAAATTGAAGCTCTGTAAACAAGATTAATGTGATAAAAACTACATTAGTTGAAGTTCTGTTTTCTGGAAACCCCAGTCTCACACAACTTGAGAAGGTCACCTATTGGAAATGGTCTCTTGTTCAAACACATGCATGCATGTATGATGCTGTTATGTCGTTTTCTCTTTTTTGCTGAGAAATGCTGCTGCTGCTGCTCTCTCTCTCTCTCTCCCACTCACTGCTTCAGGGCTGGATGTTATCAAGATTTTGTCTTTGTTTGAAATTATATCTGAATTATACTTAGTAGGGAGGTGATGTTAAGGTAGGCAGCCCCCACTACTTTCCTAATTTTGGTGCAAATTATCTGGAATTGTACCTTTATCCTGCTATAGCTGTAAAATTCTTTCCATTTTTTTAAAGCAATTTTCAAGAATGTGATATATGTATTTTTGCAGCTTTGCACACTGACTTGTTGAATTTGAGACGCGCCGTGCATCATACTATTGGTTGCTGGATGTACTGGGTCTTTACCTTCCTTATGTCTGGGAATATTCACGGCTGAATTTGACCAACACAGTGATGTCTAAACGCAAGGTGAGCTTAAGGTTCTTATTGTGGTACAGAGCACTGCTCTTTCGTGTTCTCCTCTTTAGTAACCAAACAGACAGTTGGCCTTGCTAACCCAAACTCCGAAAGAGAGAGGACGGTAGTTTTCATTCGTGATCATTGTGTATTGTTGCAGTTAAATCGTCTTGTGACAGAAAAATGGGTTGATGGGTGGGATGATCCTCGGCTGATGACACTAGCTGGTTTACGGCGTAGAGGGGTCACTCCAACTGCTATTAATGCTTTTGTTCGAGGGATTGGTATTACTCGAAGGTTGAGTTGCACATATACATTGTATAGGCACTGAGTTTATTTATCATTCTTCTTTTTGCATTCAGGGTATTTGAACTAACTGTGGCTATACCCTCTGAGGTTCAGTGACTCTAGTCTCATACGCTTGGACCGCCTTGAGTACCATATACGGGAAGAATTGAATAAAACAGCAGCAAGGACAATGGTGGTGTTAAATCCGCTTAAGGTACCTTTACATCTATCCCTCTCTGTTTTTAGTCGCTGAAGACCACATCTGACATATCAGGTGTATAAATGGAAATTTTGTCTAATATTTGGTTGGTATTTACTGCATTGAAGGTAGTTATTACAAACTTGGAAGCTGGTTCAGTCATGGATCTTGATGCAAAGAAGTGGCCAGATGCTCATACAGATGATGCATCTTCAACTTACAAGGTAACTAATCATCTTCAGTTTGCATGACTTGTGGGTTTTTTCCTGATTATTGTTCTGATGTCAGTCAACAGTCTGAATTGCTGTGAGATTTCTCTTCGTGTCATTTGCCAATCCAGACCCAAGTATTACTTTCTTTTAACTTTTTTATGCTCTCATGACAGGTTCCTTTCTCGAATGTTGTATATATGCTTTGAACGCACAGATTTCCGTATGAAAGATTCCAAAGATTATTATGGGCTGGCTCCTGGGAAATCTGTCCTATTGAGGTTGTTTGTTCTTTTACTGGTTTTCTGAATGTCACTGTTTTTTGTTAATGCTCATGTGAAGTGCATATTCGGTATATAGAAGTCCATTGAAATTACTTTTCATGCAGATATGCATTTCCTATTAAGTGCACTGAAGTTATACTTGGGGATGATAACGAGTCAATTCTTGAGATTCGGGCTGAATATGATCCTACCAAAACGATCAAGCCAAAGGTGTTCTTGAAGAAATTTGTGATCAATCTTTGATTTTTCAACATCCTAATAAATCCTTTTTGTCTTACATTAAATGTTCTGCTCTGCAGGGGGTTCTTCACTGGGTTGCAGAATCTACCCCAGGGGTTGACCCACTCAAGGTGGAGGTCCGATTGTTTGACAAATTATTCCTCTCTGAGGTACTTACTCTTTTTTGTCTGATTTAAGAAACAGAAGATCCTTTTAAATTTTTTTCACGATTTTTTGTGTTATAATGACCATGGTTGTTATTTGTTGATGCTGTTAGAATCCTGCTGAACTGGATGATTGGCTTGGTGATTTGAATCCTCAGTCTAGAATAGTGATACCAGATGCATACGCTGTAACTGCACTTCGAAATGCTTCTGTTGGGGATAAATTTCAGTTTGAAAGGCTTGGTGAGTTCAAGTTCTTTCCTGCATGCGTCTTTGCGTTTCCAATATCTATGAAGGTGACCTTTTCAATACTAACTGTGAACAATTATGATTACCATTATACTGTTTTAATGTGGTTTGTTACTAGAAACATGATATTTAACCAAACTACCACTACATCTCAGTTTTGAAAAGCAACAGTGACACCCTTTGACTCATTTATCATCTAAGAAAAACACCTTTCTGTTAAGAATACAACTTATATCATCTCAATTAGAAAAAAGTGAATCTACAAATGCAAAAATATTCTGATAATCTATATTCAAATTTCAACTGAATTAAGCCATATCTGGACAAAGAAAATGGTAAGAAAATCAATCAACGACAAAGTAAAAAGCATTAGGGAAAAGTTTACTCTTACCTACCCCCCACCTTATTCCTAGATTCCATTTTCCCGTCCACCCTTTTCTACTGCTTCTCCCTCCACATTCAACCCCATACTGCATCACTTTCCACCTCTGCTACTCTCTTTTATGTGCGCTACCTTACAGAAGAAGACTTATTTTTTCCACCCGTGCTGCTCTCCTGTATGAGTAATATCTCCCAGAAGAATAGGTTTCAATTCATACATATCATGAAGTAGATGTTATTTTAGAGATTGAAACCCATTAAAAATATGAGAAGCATTGAGGGAAAAAAGAGACAAAAGCTTTATTGACAGGAAGATTATTTTGAGGGAGAGAAAGTGATAGGTCTAAGCTGAATTAAGGAGATTGGTGGATAGTCTTTATACTCAGAGAGAGAGACACCCTTAGGGAGGGAGGGAGGGAGAGAATTTACGTTTTGTTAAATACAGAAGGGGAGCCTAAAATAATAATACGGAAGGGGGCTTTTGTTTTTTGCGCTCGGAACTGAAATGGCTGTAGTACTGATCCTGCTGTGGTTCTGTTCATGCCCTAGATTTTCATTTATCTCGGTGTCGTTTAATATTTTATGTACCATGTCATATGCCTATATGTTTGTATGTATTTGTGATAATTGTTGCACATTTACCACTGCCTCTCTGTCCTATTTGAAGGGGCTAAGATTATAGGACTGATCAGCAGGTTGAGGGGCAAGTTTTTGGAGTATAGGGTGGGCTGAGGAAACATGATGGTGCAGGAGGAGAGGAGTGGGTTTGTTGTGCTTGCTGCCAGTTTGATTGGGGTTGGGGGGAAAAGTTTTGCACAGAGAACTGGATGTGTATATGTGTGTGTTTGATAGGGATTTGGGATTGTTTTTTTGTTTCTCTTTTCATTTTGTGATTTAATAATTTTGGGTTTTTCCCCTAAAAGAAATATTCCTACAATTTTTGAAGGCCATGACGTGCAAAAATCAACACTGTTTAGGGGTTGACTTTTATTATTATACTGATAGTGCTCGATTGCAATTTTGCCAAAGCATAGGGGAGGCAAATGTAATTATCCCACAAAAAGGATTCTGGAAGGGTATAGTTGAACAGGAGATCTTGTGGGACTATTAAGTAGTTTAAAATTTTGTTTAAATTTAGTGGCATTAAAGATTTGGCTAAGGAATTATCTTTCTGTTTGCCGAAATATATCCATAAGTTTTTGGAATGAAGGTTTTGATTTGTGAAACATATGCACAAGTTTTCGGAATGAAGTTGTACTGTGACTTGTTTGATGTACAAACTACAAAGTGACTTGTGGCACCTTTCTTTTTTCTGTTCTTTAAATTTTGGCAGTCTAATGTCTTTTGTTTAATCTATTTTTCCAGGCTACTTCGCTGTTGATCAGGACTCTACATCTGAAAAGATCATATTGAATAGGACAGTCACATTGAGAGATAAGCTACAGTAAGAGGGGGGGGGGAGTAGGTGGCTGCATGAGTTATAATTGATATGGTTGTACAAAAATAGTAGGTGGCTCCATTTATACACTAAGCTGATGAGGCAAATTAAGAGAACTTCAGGCAGATTTTGTACATCATGTATTGTTAGCTAGAAAGACACTAAATGTTTAAATTTTGACTTCTCCTAGGTACCTGTGTGGGTATGTTTTCATACTGTTGTTTACTTTATTTTCTAGACAAAGGGCTAAAATCTTTATACAGAATGGAGAATTTGCTCCTAGTTTTAACAATAACAAGATTTGAGTACTTTGTCTTGATTAGCTTTCTTAGTGGTAGTTCTTGTTATGTTTTGCTTTTAATTGGTAGATGTCTTGTTCATATTGCATGTGGTCTCTCTGGCCATTGACTGGAAAATGTCATCTACATGTTGCATCCGCGCTCTGTGGCCGTTGACTGGAAAATTTGTGTTCTGCTGAGCGTATCCAGAAGTCAGAGCCCTTACCTATTGGCTTCTTTCACCGAGAAGAATACAAAAATTGAAATAAAAGATTGACCCAAAAGGAAAGTTGAATTATCAATAGTTTCATTATGGTTTCCTATAGGTTGAGGTTGCTTACCAAAACTGTTTTTTATGGCACTTAGTATATTGGGCAATTGGTACTTGATGCTAGGATAATACGAAAGATGCCCTCAAATAAATGTCCAAGGGTATTTTCTACAATCAAATTGAAGTAACATAGGACCTGTTAGTGCCATATTGGTTTCATTTTCCTGTGTACCTTTCTGCAGCCTTTTGTATAAAGGTTGTTGAAAGCCTAATCTTCTTTAATGGACAGTAACAATCCCTTCTACATTTTAGTTAGACTGATATTTGTACATTGGAACTTTTCTTAAGTTGCCTACAGTTGAAGATGAGATGTGGCCCTGTTGAAACGTATCCTAAGCTGAGAATCAAATGATCTATCCTCTTAGTGCGGCTGAGGCGTCCCCACACAAGGGACCGACCCTACCATGAAAAGGCTACAGTTCATCTACCAAGACATTTCCATGAGATCTTAGAATAAAGAACCAATAGGAGATGATGATGATAGGAACTCTTGTCATAGAAGGAAAGTAAGAGTTACCAATAAGGCTACAACCTCCAATTGTGACTCGTGGGTGAGAGTTCTGTCATCTCACGTTAATGGGCAACTGAGACACATTAAACTTAGTACTTGGTCACTATCATATGACTCAGGATGTTCAGGTCATTCCATTCACTCTCGTATAAATCTTTACAAATCCCATTATTTTCCAATAGAGGTTGCATCATTGGTTATGGCATGGCACCTAGCACATTGCTCGTAAATTAAGCGATTAGTGACAGTAAATTTTATGTTGGTATTTGAATAGTTATTAAATATTTAAGTAACTGATCAAATATTAATATGAGATTTTTATTTGGAAAAATATAATCCTCTATTTTTAAGTTACTCAATTCAAATAAGTTTCTCCTATTGATTATTGAGTGAAAAACTACTGAGTAACTACTAAGTTACTACTAATTACTCAATAATTATCATAAACTTTGACTGAGGTAGATACATAGTCACAGACAAACCGTCATGCTCGATAACTTTATGAATACGACCCTCATGCTCGAGAGGTAGATTCAAAGGCAGTAGCTTACCTAGGAGCATACTTCAGTGTAGCATGTATAGCGGCATACCCCTTTAACTTAGGTGAAAAAGAGATCTATTGATACCCACCATCAGTTTACCCAGAAGACAATGACATTCTTTCTCAAGATTGTGATGAGTTGATTTAGCTAAGGATGACACATTTTGGAGTCTTTTACCTCTTTGAAGGAAATTCTTATTATATTGTGATTTTATGATTGTTAGCTAATTATAGATTTCACATGGTAATTACAACAAATCAACCCTCAAGTAAAGGTCAATGGCTTTTAGTACTATAGTTAGAACATAATTAATCAAGATAGTTGAAGAGAAACCTACAAGGCCAATTTTCATTAATCAAAGTCAGGTTTGTATTCCTCTCAATTTTTTCTCTCCATTTCTTTGTCCATTACTTACATCTAAATAAATAAAAATAAAAAAATAATCTAAACATGTCATTAGTTTTATAGTTTCATCTCATTGAAAAAAATCATCATATTCAAAATTCAATTTATTCAAAAAGAAATTCATTGTTGAATTATGAGTTACATTTAAACGGTGCAAAAATTTTTAAATTTTGATGAAAAATATAATTACTTAATCAAATGATAAATTTTTTTTTTTTTATTTTCTTCTAATTTTTGCAGTACATTTATATAACACATGAATTGAATGATGAACTATTTTAATTTTTAAAATTTTAGTATTTTTTAACGGCGAGCCTCCATTCGCTCCATTCCCTAAATGAAGAGGTAAGATTAATTAAATGACTAATCCGGAAATGTTAATCCCAACTTCCAACAATTATTAGATATGACCACCTCCGGTTGGGGTGTAAGAAAATGATGGTCTTAAATGTTGCAAATCGCATTCTTGTGAAAAAGAGAGGAAAATATAAGTTCATCATCTTTCCTATCGTCATGGCGTGGTACTAGAATCAAATCTATCCTCAATTTTTTTTTTTTTGATTTGAATTGTCTTCAAGTATTAGAAACATAGTATTTGTACAATTCTGTACTCTCACGTAATTGAATTGAATTACTCTATAATCTATGTAGTGATCCTTGCATTGATATGATGAGGTTGTAGCTTTTGAAATATACAAATGAACACTAGCAAATAAAAGAAGCAAAAAATTGTGGTGGATAATCTAAAATCATGGAAAATGTGCAATTGTAGAATTCAATTCGTTTTTTTGTTTTTTTTTATTCTTCTAAGTAGTTTGAAGGGCTATGACAGGTTTCCTTGATAGGTAAATATTTAGGTAGATCTAATTTTTGACTCCACTTGTAGATTCTGTGGTGTGAATTAAACGTTAGAAAATCTATGACATTAGCTGATGTAAACAAGATTTTTTAACGTTTAATTTTAATTACAGAGTTTACAGGTGGAGGATAAAAAATCGGATCTACCTAAATATTTTCGTTGTTGATAATGTATATAACAAATCACATTGTGGTGATCAACACCCCCCATCAATTATGAAGACGACAATTTGAGGGCCATGAAATTGTAGTACTGATCTTTCCTATGACGAGGAATAGTTAAAGCTGTCATTTAGGAATAGATGTGTGGACAACCAATAACCAGGCTATGTTTTCATGTCATTTTCTTTCTTTTGTCATCAATAACTAGCTTATTGAATTGACTATACCTTTCGAATTTCTTTGTTATTAGAAAATTCACTTTATAATGTATAGTAGATATTGTATCTATTAAGATACTACAAAAATAAAGTTTACACTATATATCAAAGTACAAAATAGGTATCGAGATAATAAAAAGTAAAATTTATACTACATATTACAACGGTTAAGATAACTAAAAAGTAGGGATTTTATTAATTTTTAATTATTTAAGGAGTTAGATTGGGAAGTGAATAGGAAATACATTTTGGATTTTTATTCTATGGCCTACATAGTTTGAAGAAAATTCAGGCTTTTTTTTTCTCCTCTTTTGGTTTAAAATTCAGAGAAGTGAAAAGAAAGAAAGAATATGAAAACTGACAATTAAGTAAAACTTTTAGTTGCCTAAACAGTTTCCTTGTATATTTGAGTGATACTATATGACAAAAAATCGGGCCAATATAACTTAACTGCCTCTCTTGAACATAAATGAAGCAGTAATTTAGCCTTCTAATTACAACATACTAGCAAAAAAAAAAAACCACTCAAAATTCTGCAAAAGTTATAATCTAGTAGTACTAATCCAGAAGCCCACCTCTGATTTTATGAAATGCCACAGTTCATCCATGTTCCAAAAAGAACCCGCCGGCAGGTCATCATTAAACCAATTATCAGCTTCTGAAATCCGACATTCTGAGAAATTCATGTCCTGAGATTCCGTTGCAGCTGCTGACATCTCAGGAGTCTGATTATCATGGCTAAAAACCTCTGCTCCGTTACTGTTGATACCTAGTCATGTTAACATGGTAACAATCATCTTCCTTAATTGAATTCTTGTATGCTAAAGGGGCTTGTGCAGATGATGATGATGATGCCAAAGGGCCTTGATTAGTTAGTAGAGAAGTTGGTTTACACTCATAATTATTGTCTGTGGTACAAATTGAAGAAATGGATGATGATGAGAGTGATGAAGTCTGCTCCATTTTTTCAGGCAATCTTGGCATCCAATAACACTTGATTGCTTCAAGAAATTTCTTGCTATTAGAATCAACATTTAGTTGTCTTGCCTGCTTTTGCACCCTTGTTCTCCAGTAGTTCTTGATCTCATTATCTGTTCTTCCTGGTAGATGCTGTGCAATTTTAGACCACCCGGAGAGCAAGAATACACAAGTTGGTGAAAACCAAAAGAATGCAATATTTGAAACTATCCATCTATATAATGTGACAGAGTGATACATTTAGTTACTGATTTATCACTTGATCTGAAAAAGAAAGAACAAAATTTAGATCAAGTATTCCAAATCAGAGTTAGTTTCCTATTTGAAATTTATGAGGACATGCACCTGAAAGAAGCACTATTGAAAATTGCAATTCAAGATTTTGACCTGTTTCCCCACTTGGAATGGAGTTCAAGTATTAAAAGTTGTTCTTGTGGGGTGAGATTTCCACGCTTGATGTCTAGTTTCAAGTAGTTTAACCACCTCAATCTGCAACTTTTTCCTGTTCTTTTTAGTCCTACGATGTTTATTGAAAAGGTAAGAGGTATGAAAAACTAGCAAGAGAAAGCAAGATTTGGTAATTTAATAGTATTATTTTATATTGGAGTAAATAGTTTGTTACCTGCACATTTGGCTAGTGAATTCCATCTACCTTCACCATTGCATGTTATGTAATGGACAAGAAGATTATCTTCCTCAAGAGTCCATGGCCCTTTCTTTAAATCAAATGATGATGATTATTCTTCTTCTTCATTTGGATTACTTTTACTTTTGGTAGTGATCCTTCCTCTATTGCTCATTATACAATTGCAAGTTTTAGACAAAGGAAATGGTATTGGTTGAGGGGGTTTAAGTACAGTAAATATGGGTAGGCTGAGTAATAAATGACAATGTAAAGGTAACTCACCCAAGCACAGATATATAGTTAGTGACGATGATAATTATAAAGCTACAAGAACATGGGAAAGTAGGACCCTATTAGTAGGAGTTTCCCTACACGATTTTACATTTCACAATTATAAAAGTTGAGATGGAATTTTCTTCATGAGGAGGGAAGAGAATCTTATATAGAAACTAGTTTAATACTTGTAGATGTTATCATAGTAATACATGTATTAAACATTGTATGTTAATTTTAAAAAGTTTGTTAATTTTAATTTAGTCATAACATGTACAAGTTAAATCGTGAATCAAATTTATATAAAAAATTTTGAAACACTATTAGTTAGGTTTGTTGTCAGTGGTGTGTACTATTGTTAGATTAGGGAAAGAGTGCAATACTATTGTTAGATCATAAGGGGAAGAGTGCAATACTCTTTGGATGAGCATATACTACGTATCCTTGCACATGAATGGACCCACTCTTTAAGAATTCCATATGCCTCTTACCCCTTAAACACACTTTTAGATTTGTACACAAATTGATAAATAAGCTAGTGTTCGACCCTTAGTTTCTTCCATCAGTTAAAATGAGAGTGCGTTCCCCAACACGCAACACTTGGGCAAGAGGTTTCGTGCATTCGGTAAGGGTCGATACCAATACATACAACCAAGCGCGCACATGAAGTGTTGGTACGTTTGGCACGTATCGGCCAGTCATTTGGCATACTTAAGCAGCAAGAGGATGCTTGACTTCGGAGCAAAGATGTGGGCGGATGGTGGATATTGGGTGTTGGCATGAAAACTTGGGGCTTGGTGTGGGTAGATTAGTCACACACGTTGTAGTCGGTTAGGCAATGTGCTGGTATGAGCAGCTGATAGGTGGAAACTTAGGCACTTGAGAATGTGGCCAGGTTGTCGAATATTTCATTTTACACAAAAATACGAATTACAAAATTTCTTCTTAGTACAAAGATGCTACAACAAAAACAAAGTTCATAAATACAAAACCTATCTAATACACTACCTCTCCAAACAAAAGAGCAGTCCTACCAGAATGTGGCAAGAAAATCTAAAGTGGGAGAGTCCAAAACGAGCACCTAATCGTTGTAATCACGTGGGGTGAGCATAACTAGCTCAGGGATATCTAGATGTGTATAAGAATGGGGCCAAGTGTTTCGCATTGACAAAGATGATTCTGTCTCTTAGAGTCTGTAGATGTGTATGATCTAGTAATCTACCACACCTACTAGTTCAAGTTATCCTATCACAAGACCCTAGAAATAGTTCATCACAATGGATGACTATAGAATCGATTGGTCACCTA